>OX463313.1:5017500-7517500 GCA_949820665.1 Scrobipalpa costella
GTTTATATGTATAAAACATGCATAATATAGTAGAGAAACACTGATGATTTCCGTGCAAAGCCGGGGCGGGTCGCTAGTAGTCTTATAAAATCAAAGATTTTTTTTCTAAATAACTCCAATTTAAAGACTCAGACGGGATCAGATGTTTCATGATTCAATGGGCTCGATTCTAAATACCACCGGGTAAAACTAAAATTAAAATCTATGTGTCATTTTCAAAAAAAAAACGTTTTCCCAGTATATCTGTTAGTTTTATCCGCCATATCATATGACGGCAGATAAAAATGACAGATAACGCATAAAACCACCGACTATAAATCAAAACCCGGAGGGAATAGATCTTCTGCCCTTTTCCAATGTTTTAGTTTGAAAGTGCAAGATAAATTTAAATTTTAGTTTTAGCCGCTGGAATCTAGAATTAAGCCCAGAAGCAAACTAAAAACAGTCTCAAGCATAGAGTTCAAGAAGACTTTTCTAAGTCGTTTGATCTTACGTAATCTATTGTTAATCCACCACATACTTACTGAAAAATGAACCTGTTCCAGCAACTAAGTCTTTGTTATAAAACCGCCAAGTCATTTCTATTGTCCCTTTCCTTGCACGGTTTATTTACTTTAGGGCGGTATGCTAACAAATTGGTTTCCCTCCCTACATTACATTACATTCTTATTAGATACATTAGACAGGGTCAAGTGTTTCAAGATTCAGTAGCAAACTAAAAACAGTCTCAAGGAGATTTTTTGTAATCCATTGTTACATACATACATATAACACGCCTTTATCCCTCATGGGGTAAGCAGAGCGTAAACGATCTAAACAAAGGTCGTTTCGCCAGGTCTGACAAAGTTATGAGCGTTATTTAAGATAGATTTGTAGGTATATTGCTTTAGTGTTACGTTGTCAGCCTATCGCCTAAATTACAATTTACTGAAACCCTCGGATCCCTTAGGTGGTTTTACAGCATGTCCGGGAAGAAATGCAGCTGGTACACTCTTATGTTCTTCTCTCGCTCCCAGGTCAGCATGGAAGGTCCATTGTTACATCCACCACATACTTAGTTAAAAATAAACTTGTTCCAGCAACTAAGTCTTTGTTAAAAAACCGCCAAGTCATTCCTATTGTCCCTTTCCTTGCACGGTTTATTTACTTTAGGGCGGTATCCTGACAAATTGGTTTCCCTTCCGGCAAGTGAAACTGCGGAAAATATCCCATGGAAATACAGTCACTAAGCACTTTTTCATCTGAATGCCGAGTAAATACAGGGCTATTTTTTATACTTTTCTACTATTTAAAGACCTTCTTTGTCTTGTCATCATTATTGACTGAATTTGACTGGCTTTGTTTACTTCATAAATAAACGGAAATATCTGTGCATCTGTCACGTCGCCGCTATAGCTGTCATTGCCACAATCGCTGTCAGTGTAACCAAAGCCAAAAGTTCTTAATATCGCTACCTGAAAATAAAGGTAAACAAAGTTTCATGTCTTTAATCGAATATCTAGTTTCTAAAATAAGTTTTAGCTATTAGATATAACATACATACATATAATCACGCCTCCATCCCTAACGGGGTAGGCAGAGCGTAAACGACCTAAACATAGGTCGTTCCGCCACGTTTGACAAAAGTTTTGAGGGTTATTTAAGATAGATTTGTAGGTATATTGCTGTAGTGACAGTTTGTCAGCCCATCGTCTAAATTGCAATATACTGAAACCCTCGGATCCCTTAGCTGGTTTTTACAGCATGCCCGGGAGGAAATGCAGCTGGCACATTCACATGTTTTTTTCTCTCGCTCCTAGTCCAGCATGGAAACAATTAAACAAAAATAACAAACATTAGATATGACAACATAATGAAATAGTAGTTTGAGTAATTTATCTAATTTACCAACACGTATAATTTATTTTTTAAATGTGTTTTTGAATAAAAGGACATGAAGCTTTGTTTACCTTTATTCTAAAACTGAGTTGGAAATACTATAGAAGCTACTATGCTTTTCTATTTCCAAAATTGCTTCAGTCCGTGTTAGTTATATTTCGCAGAAAGAAATCAATCTACTTTTTCTCTCTACTCAGAAACTGTTGCGTTGGATTCATGTTACTGATAATTCCGCATTCATGATATATTATTTTTCAACACCACTATTGGTTGAGCTATCGTAACATTTACGCCGATTTCACCGCATCTGACTTTTGACACATTTCTTCCATGCTGGACTGGGAGCGATAGAACAACATAGAATGTGCCAGGGTTTCTGTATATTGCAATTTAGGCGAGGGGTTGACAACCTGTCACAGCAATATGCCTACAAATCTATCTTAAATAACCCTCAACACTTTCTCAGACGTGGCGGAACGGCCTTTGTTTAGGTCGTTTACGCTCTGCCTATCCCATTAGGGATAAAGCCGTGATTATATGTTTGTATGTATGTGACTTGACAGTAAGAATAGATGGTGTTATACTGTTAACCATTCACACGGACTAAAGATAGATAGATATATTCTTTATTACACATAAAACAAAAACAACAGGAATTAGAACAAATTAAATAAAAATTAAAGTACAATGAAGGCGGCCTTATTGCTATGGTAGCTATTTCTACCAGGCAACCTTGGGTAGAGGAAATCAAATGTAAAACCTTAATGACTAAACCTTCCAATAGAAATGGTTTTCTATTTTCTACACCGTTTTCCCAGACGATGTTGAGCGGAAATCATTCCGCAGGTACCACTTGTTAAGCAAGACTCAACTTGAATTCCTAATGTCCAGTATCTTCGTACAGCTGCCTCCGTGGTGTAGCGGTCTGAGCCATGGGCTCGCTACCAGGAGGTCCCGGGTTTGATTCCCGGCGGGGGACAATGACTTTTTGCTGTTGTTTCTAGTTTGGTTAGGACATTGCAGGCTGGTCACCTGATTGTCCGAAAAGTAAGATGATGCATGCTGTCAGATGGGCATGTAAATAGTCGGTCATGCGCCTGGTCGTGTCGTGAAGGAATAGAGAGTGCACTTGTGGGTAGCGCAAACACTTGGGCACTAAAACTAGTCCTGTGTCACTGAAAATCGGTGGGAGGACTATTAGAAGAGTTTTAAGCTCGTATTTATAAAGCGATATCAAGATTGGGTGCAATATTAAGTATGGATTTAGCAAGTAATTTTATACTGAAATGACATTTCTGATATGATCTCAAACTTGCTGTCACTCTTGAGAGCTGATTATAAATAAGGGCCTAAGAATCTTTCATCCATTATGGGCTAAGCCATAACAATTGGAACGTCGTTGATACATAACGGGTGCAAGAGACACTTTACCGCCAACTTCTTCTTAGCGAGTGGATTCTTGAATCAAACTACTTGTTGTACCCTGGTGTCAGAATTTTAAAACCGCCAACAATAGCACAGTTATTAGTCCTCTGACGTAGTTTGAGTAACGACCATTATCAAAGACAAGCGACCGAGACCGACTGCTTAACGTGCCCTCCGATGCACGGTATCCTCTTTCTTTTCGGTCCTAACCAAAATGGGGAAAACCTCACAAAGCGATAAATTGACAAATATCAACTTTTGTGCCCTCCCCCTGGGAATCGAACCCAGAACCTCCGGATCGTAAGCACATGGCTCCGACCACTAGACCACGGAGGGATTTACCGCAAACTGACAGGGATTGAGCCAACGAAATTGAACATCATTCAACAGGAAATTCCTTCAGGAAATTGTTTTTTACTTTCCTACACAAAATTAAATCAAGCAGGCAGTTTGTACGGGAAAGTCAATATATTTTTACAATTAACCTTCTAACATTTTTCTTCCATGCTGGACTGGGAGCGAGAGAAAAACATAGAATGTGTCAGCTGCATTTCCTCCCGGGCATGCTGTAAATACCAGCTAAGGGATCCGAGGGCTTCTGTATATTGCAATTTAGACGATGGGCTGACAACCTTTAACGGTAATATACCTACAAATCTTTGACTTCTCACAACTTTGACAGACGTAGCGGAACGACCGTTGTTTAGGTCGTTTACGCACTAGCTACCCCCCATTAGTGATAAAGATCATTATATGTATGTAACCTTGTTACGTGTAGAAGTACCCTACTTAATGATGCGTACCTGATATCCGGTCCGATCCAGTTCGGTCCGGTATTCAGCCAGGGCCCGACTTCCCGAGGCGAGACCCTCACGCTTGTTAGGCCCGACTGGCGCTGAATCCCTAATGACCCAAACCTGTAACCCAAACCTTGTATTGCAAGTACCTACAGGGAATCCTGGAATTCAGACCCATGTAAATTCTTATACCTTATACAAATAACAATAAAACAACACAATACTTTCATCATTAAATAAAGAAGAAAATTTTATGCTATGGACAAAATCATTTCCATTTCCAGTTTTGATATATAATATTTTACATTGGGCTCGATTCTAGATACCACCAAATTAAAATCTGTCTGTTACTTTAAAAATAATAAATTTGAAAATAGGACAGGCGATTTATACTCTATGGTTTTACACTTTTTCCGCTAGATTTTGACGTTTATTTGCACCATTTTATCTGCCATTTTATATGACGGCAGGAAAATTGAGAGAATAGATCTCTTGTCCTTTTCCAATGTTTTTAGTCTGAAAGTGACAGATAGATTTAAATTTTAGGTTTAGCCAATTCCATCTACAATTAAGCCCAATGTCTGTCTTCGTCTTCTTCCCAGTTAAATATTCGTAACTACTTAGAAATATTTTTTAACAAAGTCTTCAATAGTTTGCATGTTTTTTATAAACAAAATTTAAATTAAATTTAAAAGGTGTCTGCAATACACGTAAACAATACTTTCCCGCGTATCAAACACACCCTCTGCCACGTAACTATTTTACGGTCTGTATACAAGCCGAACTCCGCCAAATATGTTCCAAGATGGGAATAGAATCACGATAAAGAATAGACCACAAAACCCGAACCCTTTCTTGAGGTAATGTTTGCGGTTCGACTCCCGGGGGAGGCATTTCTACAGCGAGTCGATCACCTCTACAATACGACTAGGTTCTCAATGAACGTAGGCGGGGGCGCTGCTGTATAAGGAGAACTGAGAAATTGCAAGATGGCGGCATTAGGTCCCTTTTTTGCCACGTTCATTTAAAGCGTGGTCGTGCTGTAGATTATGCAGGGTACCTTGTTTTTATTTAACAATTTATTGTACACAATATAGAACCTAAAATACAAACACAAAAAGAAAAAAGATGCAACAAGCACTGCTTATCTCTATAAAGATATTTCTTACAGCAGACCTACAGAAGTGAGATTTAAAATCGAAAAGCTGATATACCGTCATAACCACTGGTCGTAGGTACTTGAGATTTTTTACTAAAAAGACTAGAATAGAAAGAAATATAAAAAAAAAGTTCGTTACGTACCTTTGTAGGATTTGTTTCTTATTATAATAGCAAACCACGGGTTATGAACTATAAATATTGATTGGAATCGAATATTAAACATAAATGTTTATAACTTAGGTACAATGAACTTAATTATAAATTAATTATTGAGTACAAACAACTTTAATCAAAACAAGAAAACAAATTATTTATTTAAGGCAGCCACGGAACACGAATCCCATACAAACTGTAGTTACGTTTTAGTTTTTAAATTGTTAGACCAAACTTTTTACACATAATCAAATGCAACATAATATCTAAGTTTATAATTGGTTTCCAAAATTTCCGGTCGATCTATAGCGGTGAATATAATATGCCACCGACTGTCGGTATGCTGACTTTTGCGCGTTTCGCAAGCGTTACCAAAGAATATATAATATTACTTAACGCTACCATCACGATAACGCCGCGCTTCAATCACTTTACAATACAAAACAATACAAATATTGTTTAAGGCACGTAAACAACACATTGTACAGGAACAAACATTACAAAACAAAGAGAGTACTATACTTAATAGAGTACAGAGAGAAATACAATAGAGTAGTTTGATATTTAAGGATTGACGTTTAATAGATGGGCCACGATTTTTATACAGTTGTCAGCGGCGCTGTAGTCAAATAAAGTGTCAAATGGCAACCACCATTTTGTAGTTCTCCATTAGTCCGCCTGAACAAAAATGGCGGTCGATCTATAAGCGCTGCTGTAGCGCTACAAAACGCCAAATGTGACAAATAAATAATTTCGTACATACATACATATAAACACGCCTTTATCCCTAATGGGGTAGGCAGAGCGTAAACGACCTAAGCAAAGATCGCTTCGCCACGTCTGACAAAGTTGTGAAGGTTATTTAAGATAGACTTGTAGGTATATAGCTGTAGTGACAGGTTGTCAGCCCATCGCCTAAATTACAATATACTGAAACCCTCAGATCCCTTAGCTGGTTTCTACAGCATGTCCGGGAGGAAATGCAGCTGGCACATTCTATGTTTTTCTCTCGCTCCCAGTCCAGCAATAAATTAAAGCCACTAATTTCGTTGTCTCGTTCATTGTCTCTCACACTTTTAGATCAGAGCATCGCAGTAGAATAAAAAGACACTTTTAAAACACACCAAATTTCTGTCACATACATCCTACTTCGGATTCTTGTCGTGTCGTTACGAGTCTGTGATAGATACTGAAGTTACGACAACTGGGACCCTCCTTGTTTATATGCTCAGGGAAAACCGACTTGTTTCTGTATGCAATGCAGGTCCCGAAACAAAATTACTGGTATTGAATTTATTTTCTACAGAAAATAAGGTTTTCAGTATTGTGTAAAGATATGTTTAGTATTATTAGCTATCTGCTTGGTCTTGCTTGAGGCCTTTAATTTTGTGGCAGAATTAAACGCAATAATCCGCTATTTTCGTACTAGTCAAAACAGCAACTTTTTATGGAATGTCAACAACGCTTGTTTAAATTAAAATAGTGAGTTGTGATGTCACTCCTCCGGTCAATATTGTCGATTCAAATCAAATTTAAATCATTGTTGAACTGGGCGCCTCAGACTCAGGGAGAGCGGTCAAGACCCACACCCCGGGTCACTTCTGGCCCAAAGGCTGTCCGTCGCAATTCAACGCGGAAACGCGGCGAGTGTGATGGGCACCTTTGTGCCGGGGCGACACGGGGCGGGTTTTATTTAATTTATTTACTATTTTATGCATGTTATTATACGTATAAACCTTCCTCTTGAATCACTCTATCTATTAAAAAGAAACCGCATCAAAATCCGTTGCGTAGTTTTAAAGATCAGAGCATGCATAGGGATATACGGACAAAGAAAGCGACTTTGTTTTATAATATGTAGTGATTGTAAATACCGCATACCAATAAATTTAATTTCATTCCTCATAACAATAACTTCTATATTTTCAACTCGATTATTAAATCTAAATGCACGCATTTTTTTAAAATGATAAATGATTTTGAGTTTTGTAGCCACCCGGTCAACACACCTATTGCGGTGACCTTAAAAAAACAATTGGAATCACCGATTAAAGTTGTTTTTATCACGATAAAATAAATACCTTATTAAATAAGGGAAAATCAATTTCTAAAATATAAATTGAAAACCATTTGATAAATTTTACGCCATTTTCACGCTAAATAAATAAATTGCCTACTAAGTACTATGTATGTATAAATAAATTTATGATATAGATACTTTTAAAAATTATTTCGTTTTATTAAAAAAGTAATATAAAAGATTACATACATACATACATATAATCACGCCTTTATCCCTAATGGGGTAGGCAGAGCGTAAACGACCCAATCAAAGGTCGTTCGGCCACGTCTGACATAGTTTTAAGGGTTATTTAAGATAGATTTGTAAGTATATTACTGTAGTGACAGGTTGTCAGCCCATCGCCTAAATTACAATATACTGAAACCCTCGGATCCCTTAGCTGGTTTTTACAGCATACCCGGGAGGAAATGCAGCTGGCACATTCTATGTTTTTCTCTCGCTCCCAGGCCAGCATGGAAAAATAAAATATAAATATAAAAGATTTAGTAAGGTAAACTAGAATTGTAACCCTTGTCGAGAATAGTCTGGAACAAATGACCTGCGTCTGTACCCCCTGAATCATCCTGAATATTTCATATCTTGCAGTACATCTCATCTTGTAACTACCTCAGGGGTTGGTTGAATCTCAAGGAACAGGGATGATAATCTTTGAAACAATTTTACGATTTGCTTTAGGTAATTTAGTAGGAATTGTTTTATGATTTGAGTGCTGATATTTTGCTTCCATGCTGGAGTGGGAGCGAGATAAAAACATAGAATGTGCCGGCTGCATTTCCTCTCATTCAAGCTGTAGAAAACCAGCTAAGGGATCCGAGGGTTTCATACATACATAGATATAATCACGCCTTTATTCCGAATGGGGAAGGCAGAGCGTCAACGACCAAAAAAATGGCCGTTCCGCCACATCTGACAAAATTTTGAGGGTTATTTAAGATAGATTTGTAGGTATATTTGTAGTGATAGGTTGTCAGCCCATCGCCTAAATTGAAATATAATGACACACTCGAATCCCTTAGCTGGTTTTTACAGCATGCCTGGGTGGAAATGCAGCTGGAACATTCTATGTTTTTCTCTCGCTCCCAGTACAGCATGGAAGAAACAATTTTACGATTTGCTTTAGGTACAGTCATGAAATTTTGTACATTAGCACAATTGACTTACCGCAACAAATAAACGAAATTTCATGAAAATCGATACTTAATTTCCTGAAATAATCTCATTCGTTTCGAGCGGGCTAGCCCGGCAATCGCCTTTGCTGACTGTACGTAATTTAGTTGGCATTGTTTTAATTTGAGTGCTGATATTTTGCTTCAATTGTGAACTAGGAGCGAGAAAAAATATAGAATGTGCCAGCTGTATTTCCTGTCAGGCAAGCTGTAAAAACCAGCTAAAGGATCCGAGGGTTTCAGTATATTCCTGTCATGACCCTCAAAACTTTGTCAGATGTGGCGGAACGAATTTGTTTAGTGACCTAAACAAACGCTCTTTACACTCTTCCTACCCCTTTAGTGATATAGGCGTGATTATATGTACGTATATATGCTATTTTGCTAATTCTTATTTCGTACATACATACATACATATAATCACGCCTTTATCCCTAATGGGGTAGGCAGAGCGCAAACGAGCCAAACAAAGGTCGTTCCGCCACGTCTGACAAAGTTTTGAGGGTTATTTAGGATAGATTTATATTTGTTGTCAGCATGGAAGAATCTTTTGCTCCCAGCCCAGCATGGAAGAAATTATTATTTTGGTTCTTCCATAATAACTCTTGGAGATATATTTCCAAGGTTTGGAAACATTCAGATATCAAATCAAAAACCGTATAAGAAGTGTAAGAAGTTCAGTAACTTTAAAGTTCCTAACAACAAAAGTAAAATAAATTGTATACCATTAAACCTTTAAAAAGAATCCGTATCTAAAGCTATTTCATTAAGAACTTTGAATAAAATAAATCCTCACCTTCACAAACTTTTCTCATTCAAGCAGCATTCAAGTAACTTACTTAAAATAAATTCGGTCAAGTGCGAGTCGGACACACTCACGAAAGGTCCTATAGCAATAGCAAAAAAACCTTTCCCTTTGGGTACGAAACCCTAAAAGCTAAGGGTGTTTTTACACGTTGCAACTGTTGCAAGATAATTAGTAGGTTTTATTTTTATTAGAAATGAGTTTGCTCTTGACTCCAGACACTAGGTCAGAGATAACCGTGACAGAGTCGACGATATAACGAACTCACCCAGAAGATGCCTGTTATGGCACTGGCAATCTTACGCACCGACGGAACACAGCAAGCTGTTTGGCGCCTGACTCCGGTGGGCCTACCACCACGTTGTTGGGATCGTTCAGCCGTACTTATTCACAGGCAAGCCTGTGTTGCCGTTGCCCGGGGTGGACCACTAGGAGGTAGATCCCATTCCACCCCAAAGGTAGTAGTAGTAGGTAGCCGTAGGTACATGACATATGCGACACTTGAGCAGGTTTTAAGTAGTTCTCCCAACGCATTTTCGTTGACGTATACTAAGCTTAGCAAGCCATTCACTCAATTTAGAGAGATAGAGATTTTTTTTAATAATTGTAAATTACAAGTCAAAAATTATAAGCACTTAAGTATATCACATTAATAATCATTTAAATTTTATTACTTTCATTATCATTAAAATTAATAACATCATTATAACTATAGAATGCCTGTTCAACAAGCCTACGCTTAAGCCGTGATTTAAAGCTATTTATCTGCTGGAGCAAGTAGCTCGCACCTTTGCTTGCTACTAGCACCGTGTAAAAGCACCCTAAGTTTCAGGTCCGCTTGTAGGTACTTGGAGCGTTGAATACCGCAGTCTGTCTGCATAAAGCTTATAAGATTTTCATGCATTATTTAAAAAGGAGTATAAAAAAGAGCTTTAAAACGCATTAGGTTCTTTTTAGAAGCTTTCGCTTTTGCTAATGCATATTGTACTTATGTATCAGTTTTTATACTAACCAAACCTAACTATTTCCATGCTGGACTGGGAGCGAGAAAAAAACATAGAATGTGCCAGCTGCATTTCCTCCTAGGCATGCTGTAAAAACCAGCTAGGGGATCCGGTAGGGTTTCCGTATATTGCAATTTAGGCGATAGGCTGACAACCTACAGCAGTATACCTACAAATCTATCTTAAATAACCCTCAAATATATGTCAGACGTGGCGGAACGACCTTTGGTTAGGTCGTTTACGCTCTGCCCATTAGGCATAAAGGCGTGATTAGGTATGTAACCTAACTGTATGTGTGTATGTATGTAACCTAACTACCAAACCTGTGACCCAATCTATGTATTTCTTTTCAAATGTATCTTGTAAGTTGCACTTAATGTTAGACCGCCCTAGCACGTAGCTGCAGCGGAGCGGCGCGGCGCGACGCTGCGCGACAAGTGATTCTTTGTATGAAAATGTATGAGATGTACCGCACTGAAGCAGCACTGGAGCTGCAGCGGATGCTTCACGACGCTTCACAGCGCGGCAATGACAGGTTCATACATTTTGACAGATTTTGTCGCGCAGTGTCGCGCTGCTGCAGTGCCGTGCCGCTCCGCTGCATCTACGCCATAGTGCGATCTAACCTTAAAAATGATTTCTCTTTCGCAGGTAATACACACGCCCATTCAGTCGCTCTAAATGTAAGTTACTGTTCATACATTATTGGTTGGTGCTACGAGCTACGGCACGCAAAGCCGTGGCCCCGGATTTGAATCCTGACCGCAAAAAAATATGGGATTTCCTAGGTGTGTTTCCATTAGCTGTTTTAGTGTGAAAGAGTTTAGTCTTATACGTGCACATAAACTTTCAGATTCAAAAAGTTTTCTCAAATCTCAGAATTTACACTGGATCTTGAGAAAGATCGGAAACATTTTAAAAAGAACTAACAGATATCACTTCTTCAATATTTACATTTCCATCTTGGAACGTTGGTAGTAACAGCTGGGTAAGATACATTTCCGAGCAAACTCATTTCCATTCCTAGTTTGTGAATAGCCCTCGAGTCAAAAAGCAATCATCTGTAGACTAGGCTATACATTGATGTTTGACAAGTGGAGATCTTGGCCTAAAACCTTATTGAATTGATCGCAACTTTATAGGGTTATTATAAGGATGGTGTCCCGATGACTGAATGGAAAATTTGCTCAGTCAACGCAATGAAGAACTTTCATGAGGAAATTCTGAAGGTATGAGCTTTTTTACTGCAATAAAAAGTAGCTTTACTTAAAGCTCCTCATGTCGTGTACATTTTAAATTTTGACCCCTACGTGAAAGACATTAATTAAATCCGACCGACGTGTTTAATAGCCGATGAATACTGGTGTCAGAGTTTAAAACCGCCTTGCAGCACAGCTAATAGTCTGTCATGGTTTGTGTAACGACTGCTATCAAAGACAGCGACCGCTTAACGCGCCTTCCGATGCACTGAATCTCTTTTTTTCCTGACAATCAGATTAAAATTAAAAATCGGATATAAATTGTTCTAACCAAACTAGGGAAGATCTCACAAAGTTATAAATTGACACATTATTTATTATTATTAGTCCATGCTGGCCTGGGAGTAAGAGGAAAACATAGAATGTGCCAACTGCATTTCCTCCCGAGCATGATGTAAAAACCAGCTAAGGGATCCGAGGGTTTTAGTATATTGTAATTTAGGCGATGGGCTGACAACCTATCACTACAGCAATATACGTACAAATAATTAAGAAACCCTTAAAACGACCTTTGTTTAGGTCGTTTACGCTCTGCCTACCCCATTAGGGATAAAGGCGTGATTATATGTATGTATTTATTATTATTTATCAACTCTGTGTCCTGGGAATCGTTCCCAGGGTCTCCGGTTTGGGAGCCCATGGCTCAGATCACTAGACCACGGAGTCAGTAATAAATATCTAGTGTGGTCTATAGATTATATATCTATGGCTAGAGCAAAGGCTTGCGATTCATCACCTTTTCGAAGTATTTGAAAATACTCCCCACCCCTCTTTCCCCCAGTGGAGCGAGAAAAACGGTTTTAAAATATAACCCTTGGCGTCTGACGGTGCAATACTATCCAAAAGTTGTAGATTAAATTTACTTTGCAGATTGGATGTCAGAACGTATGCATTGGAACAGCTTTTTTTTTGCAAACCTGTTATGCTATCTGTTGTATAATATGCGTGCTATGTGAGGGTGTATTGAAAATAAATGAGTCTTTATAAAGCTATCTTGTTGTTTACTTCATGGTGACAGCGGTCTCATTTAAAATTAAATATATCGTGGTATAGTGACTGTATTAGTGATAAAATTGTTTTTTTACGAAGAAATAAACAGTGTTATTAATATATGGAACACGCTCGCCCTCCAACGGAATTATGTTTAGAAGGTGGACCCGCCAGCCGAGGTGACGTGTGGCGAAAATGGCTACGTCAGTTCAAAGTGATTCTGAAAGCATCGGGAGTTTCTAAGGTAGAAAGTGACGTGCAAGCTAGTCTATTGATTAATTTAATTTTGTCCGAAGGTTACGACATATTATACAACACTATCTACTGCAATTTTTATAATAGTTATATGGTTCTCCCATGCTGGCCTGGGAGCGAGAGAAAAACACAGAATACGCCAGCTGTATTTCCTTCCGGGCATGCTGTAAAAACCAACTAAGAGATGCGAGGGTTTTAGTATATTGCAATTTAGGCGATGGGCTGACAACCTGTCATTACAGCAATATAAGTACAAATCTATCTTAAATAACCCTCAAAACTTAACTTAACAAAGCGGAACGACCTTTGTTTAGGTCGTTTACGCGCTGATTACCCCATTAGGGATACAGGCGTGACTATATGTATGTATGTATATTACGTGCTTGGAGAGCCCGATGGTGTAGTGGATAGGGCCGCTGCCTCCTAAGCGACAGGTCGTGGTTCGAATCCCACCACGTACCAATGTGATTTTCGGTTTTCGAATTTCATATGCACGTTCATTCGGCGCTTTTTCCGTGCTTCGGAAGGCACGTTAAGCCGTTGGTCCCGGTTAATATCGTTAAATACCGTAGATGTTAGTCGTTAAGCCATATCAGAGGCCAGTGCTAAGCACTGGCGGCTTGTAAACTCTGACCTAATCTAGGATTGGGTCTGGTTTCCCTTCTGGGTTGCGGAGGTCAGATGGCAGTCGCTCTGTGTAAAAACCAGTACCCTCGTTCATTCCCCTAGATTAGGTAGCCGACCCCGTGAGATACGGGATAAGGCTAGGGAGATGGGGGTATATTACGTGCTTGGCGACGAATACATTATAAGCTGGGCGAGTTGGACTCGAGATATGAATTAATGAAATTACTTTGTTGGACATCTGTCACTTCCCTTGGGTACATGACAGCTGGATGCGGGACACGTCAGCAAGCTAACTGCCTCGGTGGTGTAGTGGTTAGAGGTCTTGACTCGGAGGTTGTGGGTTTGATTCCCACGGGGACACAAAAACTTCTCTATTTCGTGCTTCGATTCCGTTTTCGATCGCTATCTTTCGTCGTTTCATAAATCATATTAGAAAGACGTCAAGCGGTTGAAAGAGAGAAAATGTCGGATATTCATACCCAAATGGAAAACTACAGGATATTTCACGCAAAGATTAACTTGCCATGCTGGACTGGGAGCGAGAGAAAAACATCGAATGTGCCAGCTGCATTTCCTCCCGGGCATGCTGTAAAAACCAGCTAAGGGATCCGAGGGTTTCTGTATATTGCAATTTAGGCGACAGGCTGACAACCTGTCACTACAGCAATATACCTACAAATCTATCTTAAACAACCCTCAAAACTTTGTCAGACGTGGCGGAACGACCTTTGTTTAGGTCGTTTCCGCTCTGCCTACCCCATTAGGGATAAATGCGTGATTGTATGTATGTATGTATGTAAGATTAACTGATACGACCAGAAAGTAATCAGGCGTAGTAGTGTCAATTTTTTTTAACCCTTAACAAGGCATGGATCATTTTACTTTCAGTAATTCATCACTGACCAACCTGCGTTGCCCTAACCAAACTAAAAACAAAAACTCAAAAAGACGTTGTACCTACACCGCCGGGAACCAAACCCGGGACCTCCGGGTCGTGAGCCCATGGCTCTGCCCACTAGACCACAGAGGCAGTTGAAAGGAATGGAATTATCTACTTGTCGGACACCTGACAAGTCCCATAGGACTGCACCAGCTGAATTTGATTATTTCATGTATTATTCAAATGGGAGCCTTGGAATCCCATGTCAAGGCTAATGAAGGTTCTGTCCTGAACTTTAATGTCTGCTGCATCATTATATGTATGCATCTTCCTGGAATTTTACGAGTATAGTTCTTCCATGCCAGACTGGGAGCTATGTAAAAACATAGAATGTGCCAAATGCATTTCCTCCCGGGCATGCTGTAAAATCCGGCTAAGGGATCCGAGGGTTTCTGTACATTGCAATTTAGGCGATGGACTGATCTGTCACTACAGCAATATACCTACAAATATATCTTAAATACGAGTAACCCTCAATACATGCTGTAGAAATCAGCTAAAGGTATTCGAAGGCTAGTGTATTGTAATTTAGGCGATAGTGAGATAAAATTGACGCAATCGGTTTCGATTTGACGGGGGAATTATAGTATTTCCAATTTGTTTTTAGAATAAAGGTAAACAAAGTTTCATGTCTTTTTATTCAAAAATACATTTCAAAAATAAATGATACCTGTTCGTTATTAAGTAAAATTTTTAAAACTACTATTTCATTATGTTGTTATATCTAATAGCTAACACTTATTTTAAAAACAAGATCTCTGAATCAATTAGAAGACATGAAATTTCTTCTAAAACTGAGTTGGAAATACTATAAGCTTTAATATTTAAATACTTAAGTAAGTACATGTACATCTTCCATGCTGGACTGGAAGTAAGTGAAAAACATAGAATGTGCCAGCTGCATTTCCTCCCGGGCATGCTGTAAAAACCAGCTAAGGGATCCGAGGGTTTCTGTATATTGCAATTTAGGCGATGGGCTTACAACCTGTCACTACAGCAATATACTTACAAATCTATCTTAAATAACCCTCAAAACTTTGTCAGACGTGGCGGAACGATCTTTGTTTGGGTCGTTTACGCTCTGCCTACCCCATTAGGGATAAAGGCGTGATTATATGTATGTATGTATGTATATTTCAATTTGTACACTATTGATATTATGTAGCTTGTGGGAGAAAATAAATAAATTTGTATTTGTACTATAGTGTAGAGCGTTTGTACGAAAATGCATTCGCGTAGGTACTGTCCTGAGTTTTTGCTCCATTCCATACAACCGTTAATCATAACGCAAATACTGAGGGTGCAAAATATTGTTTGTTATGAACATTATATAATTACTTAGCAACACATAAGTAGCCCGGTGGTGTAGTGGATAGAACCGCTGCCTCCTGAGCGGGAGGTCGTGGTTCGAATCCCACCAGGTACCAATAGTTTACAAATAGTTTTTCGGTTTTCGAGTTTCATATCATATGTTTATTCGGCGCTTTTTCCCTGCTTCGGAAGGCACGTTAAGCTAATGATCCCGGTTAATATCGTTTCATACCGTAGATATTAGTCGTTACGAAATGTCAGAGGCCAGTGCTAAGCATTGGCAGCTTGAAAATCTAGGATTGCGTCTGGTTCTCGGAGGTCAGATGGCAGTGGCTCTGTGTGAAGACCAGTACCCTCGCTCAATCCCCTAGATCAGGTAGCCGACCCTGTGGGTTACGGGATAAGGCTAGAGAGATGGGAGATGATGACTTAGCTAACACATTCAATAATGCATTTAATAAAAAGTTTTCAAACTTCATTAATTATTACTATCACGACCTGTTTGTGTGAATGTTCATAATTGATTTGTTTATACAGCAAATTATCTCTGTCCTATCTCCACCGCCCCCTGTGCTCGTAAGGGTGACAGAGATGAATGACACTGTGATAATTCTGCAGATAAATCAATTTAAAACTTTTAAATTGGCTGTTTATTCGAACTTTACTGATATTATATCAAAGAGATAAGTAAGTACGTATTTTCATTTTAAGTGTTGTTTATTTTAATTTATTCTTACATACATATAATCACGCCTTTATCCCTAATGGGATAGCCAGAGCGTAAACGACCTAAACAAAGGTTGTTTCGCCACGTTTGACAAAGTTTTGAGGGTTATTTAAGATAGTTACTTGTAGATATATTGCTGTATTGGCAGGTTGTCAGCCCATCACCTAAATTACAATATATCCTATGACGGCGGATAAAAATGGCAGATAACCACCGATAACGCATAAAATCACCGACTATAAATCAAATACCTACAAATCTATCTTAAATAACCCTCAAATCTTTGTCGGACGTGCCGGAATTACCTTTGTTTAGGTCATTTACGCTCTGCCTACCCCAGAAAGGCGTGATTATATGTATGTATTGCCTTATAAAGTTGATGTTACACCAGAACTCGTTAAGCCCAAACTTCCGCATACTTCCTGACGAAGTTTAGACGTGGTGAAACTAGTTACCAACTCACAACCTTTGTCGTAAAATGGCTAAATTTAGCTGCGTTATTAACGGTCTGATAACACCTTCACCTTAAACTACCGCACTTTAAGGTGTAGTGAGTGTTAATATAAAGTTGAAAATTGCATGTACTTTTGCTTTGCTTTTGTGACCATTGTTTTGCTTTTGTGAAGGTGTTTTTCTATAGAGTCAGGCATAATGTCTTTAATTTACTGAAACCAAAAAATGTTGTTATTAAAACATTTGGGTTGAAAATTTCACAGTCTTTCTCAAATTTAATATGCAATGTTTATTTGAACAATATGTTCCTTTGTATTAGCATTATAAAAATACAAGGTGTTATTTTATTTCGTTTTAGCAGGTTCGGTTCCGGGTCAGGCAAGCGATTAAAAATATGTGAAGTTTAGCTTCATTTTGAAAATAAGCACATGTTTTCTTTGAGTAAAATTTACTATCTTCATTATTTAAGGTACTTTTACTTGAGGAGGGGTCTGAAAATTCCAGCCTCAAACAGCCAACTAGATGCAAAATCTCACTCAAAAATTGTCCGCGGCAAAAATCTGCCCATCACGTCAATCGGGGAGAATTTTCGTTCAGTATCTATCACCTTGCTCCCTCGCGGCTTTTGACCCCAGCTTTTGCCGTGCCACAATGACGAAGTGCTCAGTCAAAATGATAGTATGTTGTGCGAGTGCTATTGATATTGCACCCTTTCTTTGACGCGTTAAGGTCCAAATTTGAATGAATATTTTTATGTTATAAATATAACAGTAACTATACGTATGTGCAGTGGGCCTCGGACATTTTTTGGTCGGGGTTTCTTCGTGATTGTGCATCTAGTTTGTTTATTGTTTATTAAAGGTATATTGCTATATTTCCCCTATAATATACCTCATTCGGTGACGGACGTGTGGATATTAACATATTCGTTATAATGTATAGACCTGCGTCCCTTTACAACTATTTTGAACACAGCTATAGTTATGGATTTGTTGGTAGGGATCTTGTGTGTGCAGCCATGTGTAAATACGTAAGGCCCGTATTTATAATCAGCTCTTGATACTAACAGCATGTTTGAGTTCGTAACAATAATGTCATTTCAGTACAAAGCGAACTGTCCAAGATTGCTCTCAATATTGAGATCGCTTTATAAATACGACC
Source organism: Scrobipalpa costella (assembly GCA_949820665.1). Lineage (NCBI taxonomy): Eukaryota > Metazoa > Arthropoda > Insecta > Lepidoptera > Gelechiidae > Scrobipalpa > Scrobipalpa costella. The sequence goes on from OX463313.1 coordinate 5,035,696, forward strand.
CTAACTAAGTACGTATATATGAATATCATCCCCGTCTCACAACTTTGCAAGTATGGCTTTAGACATAGTTACTTAATTGTCGAGTAAAGGTGAAGTTAACACTGTGTTGTTTAAGTTATGAGGGAGAATGTTATGAATATGATATTCGGGATAATTAAGTTCTAGAATGTGTGGAGAGGCATGCAGCGAGACGAATTAACTGAATGATTTGCACAGTTGAAATACTGAAAATATTAGAAATAACAAATCAAAAATCCCCAAAATTCAAATCCCGTGTGCGGTCGAATTTTTATTTTATTATTTTCAGAAATAAAAAAACACTGTAAGTACTTAAACTTTAACTGCCTCCGTGGTCTAGTGGCTAGTGCCATGGACTCCTGATCCGGAGGTTTTGGGTTCGATTCCCAGGGGGAAACACAAAGTTGATATTTGAGAATTTAGGACATTGCAGGCTGAATCAGCTTATTGTCCGAAAAAGAAAAAGATTTTGTGCTTCGGAGGGCACGTTGAGCCGTCGGTCCCGGTCGCTGTCTTTGATAGTGGTCGTTACTCAAACCATGTCAGAAGCCTGATAGTTGTGCTACTAGGCGGTTTAAAAACTCTGACACCAGGGTTCATGGGGTCGATAGACTCGATACCCACTCGACAGAAGAAGACTGTAAGTAAAAAAACTATTTAAAAAATTTGAAGTACTTTTTGACATACATACTTGCAAACATTTTTGTTTTGTTTCTATATTTATATGTTTTAAAAACACATGCATACACACACCTCTATCCCGAATTGGTTAGGCAGAGCATAAACGACCAAAGAAGAGGTCGATCCGCAACGTCTGACAAGTTTTGAGGGTTATTTCAGATGGATGTGTATATTGCTGTAGTGACAGGTTGTCAGTCCATCACCATTTCAATACCTACACAGAAACCCCCGATCCCCTTAGCTGGGTTATACAGCATGCCCGGGAGATGCATTTAGCACTTTTTTTTTCTATCGCTTCCCGTCCATAATGGAAGTGTTAAATTTATTTATTTTTTAATACCGTTTGAAATGAAGTAATTACAAGGCCCAACGAGTTATTCGTTCCAATAAGCAAAACACAGTTACGAATGAGTAGTAGTTTCTACGTGAACAAGTAGGCGTAGGCAATTATAATTATATATACCTAAGGTATAACGGATTTGAAACATACCTTATTAACTGCATGACGGAATTTTAAACGTATTTTTCATGGTATTTTTTTAAATCGATCCTGTTTTTTTTTTAGGTAATGTAATAGGTTTAAATATAGAACATATTTAATGGTTTAGTACATTTAATTTCATAGATAACTTCTTCCGTGGTTTAATGGTCTGAGCCATGGATTCTCGATCCGGAGGTCCTGGGTTCGATTTCCAGGGGAGGATCACAATGATGATATTTGTTAATTTATCTTCCATGCTGGCCTGGGAGCGAGAGAAAAACATGGAATGTGCCAGCTGCATTTCCTCCCGGGTATGCTGTAAAAACCAGCTAAGGGATCCGAGGGTTTCAGTATATTGTAATTTTGGCGATGGGCTGACAACCTGTCACTACAGCAATATACTTACAAATCTATCTTAAATAACCCTCAAAACTTTGTCAGACGTGGCGGAACGACCTTTGTTTGGGTCGTTTACGCTCTGCCTACCCCGTTAGGGATAAAGGCGTGATTATATGTATGTATGTTAATTTATCACTTTGTGAGATGAGATTTTTCCCAGTTTGGTTAGCAGGCTGAATCGTCTGATTATCTGAAAGAAAAATAATTCTTTGCTTTGGAGGGCACGTTAAGCCTCACTGTCTTTGGCAGTGGCCATTACATAAGCCATGTCTGAGGCCTTTTGGTACTATTATTATTAACAGCCTGAGGTGGTACTCGGTAGTAGTCGGTTTAAAAACTCTGACACCAGGATTCATTGGGTCGGTCGATTTAAAAACTATAATGGGCAAGAAAATATGCTTTTTAGTTCATAGAGTGGGCACAACCGGGTCGTATATCTTATTTCTAATATCGCCTTTAGAGGGCTGTGTGAAATATTTCATACCCTGCTTCAAGCTCGATTATTAAGGCTATAACTCGCTGAAAGTCAGCTAAGGTATGAAATAAGATTTTTAAACGACATACCTACATATGAAATAGATAACTTGTCTGTTGCGGATTCTTTTTCCTGTTCCCCTGATCAATGCCTTAATTTACTTGGACAGTGTAGTCTTAACATAACGCACATAAATATTAGAAGTATAAGAAAAAATCTTGATAATTTTCTTACGACGCTATCTATGACAAAAATTTGTTATGATATTATAATACTTACAGAATGTTGGCTTGGAGAATCGCTCTATATACCTCTCCTACAAGGATACTCCTCACACTACACCAAAAACAATCCTATTCAAAATGACAGAGTAGTCGTATACGTCAGGAACTCTATAAAAGTCTCTATCTACGAACCAGATTTTGTTAACGCCAACTGTTTAGTTTGTACTTTAAATGACATTGCATTAGTTTGTATATATCGCTCTCCGTCTTACTCAGACCTATCCAAATTTTTCACTAGCTTAGACTACACGGTGTCTACACTTAAACGGTTTAAAAATCTAATCGTGATAGGCGATATCAATGTAGATATAAAACCAGGAAGTATTGATGATAACTGTGATGAGTATCTAACTTTCACTGCCTCATTGGGGTTACTTCCAGGTCACGCATTACCAACAAGATACGGAAACTGCCTTGATCATATTATGATGAAAAGTAAAGAATCTGCTAAGATTGCAGTTTTAGATACTATTGTCACTGACCACCAACCAATCATACTAAGTCTTAAAACTAAACAAAAATTAAAAGTAAATATGACTTACATTATATCTAGAACGGACTTCACTGCTGTTCAAAATGAAATTGACTCAACAGATTTTAGTACAATACTATTGGAAACGGACCCTAGTTTAGCTACTGACAGGTTAATTCAAATGATACAAGAAATTACTGTGAAACACACACAAAACCAAACCACCCTTAAGAAGAACAAAATTTTAAAGCCATGGATGACAGAAGGTCTACTTCGCTGTATAAGAAACAGAGATAAATTACACCGAAAAGTTAAAAAACAACCTAGCAATGAGATACTTTTAATAACCTATAAGCGATACCGCAATTTCTGCAACAGCTTATTAAAAAAACTTAAGCGATGTTACGAAAAGAGCGAATTTGCAGCTGCCAAAAATAACATTAAAGCCACCTGGAAAGTAATAAAAACAGTTTCAAACATAAACACAGAACCACACCCACCGGTAGAACTTTTAGATATTGGGAACGGAACAACAGAGTCAGTAAACAAAGTGAATCTATTTTTTGTGGGTATAGGTGAAAACCTGGCTTCAAAAATAAATTCAAATCCAAATAGTACTCCTACATCTTATAAACCTTCGACAACAAATACATGTAACTCTCTGGTTATTTTACCTGTTGAAGAAATAGAAGTCGAACGTTTAATCAAAGAATTGCGGATAGACTGTGCTACTGGATGGGATGCTATTCCAGCTAGAGTTTTAAAAAACTCATCTACGACTCTAACACCTGTTATCACTTACATTTGCAATTTGTCTATAAATGCAGGTATTTTTCCAGACGCACTGAAAAAAGCAGTAGTTCACCCGATTTACAAGAGTGGGGACAGAGCCAGTGTCACAAATTACAGACCAATTTCTGTTTTGACTGCTCTTTCGAAAATATTGGAACGTATCCTTAACAACTCCCTTCTTGGATATTTAAATAAATTTAATATACTTGCTAAAAACCAGTATGAATTTAGAAGTGGAATCTCTACGGAAGATGCGGTCGCAGACTTAACGGAAACTGTCACCAAAAACTTGGAAAACAGAAAGAAGTGCCTTGGAATTTTCCTTGATCTGTCAAAAGCATTTGACACTGTCTCTGTTCCTACCCTCTTAACTAAGCTAGAGCATATTGGAGTTCGAGGAGTCGCATTGCAAATATTTAAAGATTACCTGACTAAACGTTTCCAGAGGGTTAAAATCCAAAATACTATTAGTGAAGACTTATTGATTAGTTTTGGTGTACCTCAGGGGAGCGTCCTCGGCCCAACCCTTTTCCTTGTCTACATCAATGACCTTTGCCTTACAAACTTTAAAAACTGCCAAGTGTTCACATATGCGGATGACACCGCTCTGTTAGTCTATGATGACAACTGGGAGAGGGTGAGGGCGCGAGCAGAAAATGTACTGCGCTCTGTTATGAAGTGGTTAGACGACAACCTACTCACACTCAATACCGATAAAACCAGGTTTATTCGATTTCTTCTCCCAAATACTAGGCCACCACCAATCGAGTCTCGTTTACTGAAAGTACATTCTTGTAGTGATATCTCCACCTGTAATTGTAAGTCTCTCGCAATGGTAAATCACATTAAGTATTTAGGGATAAACCTGGATGAAAGGTTAGACTGGAACACTCATATAGAGATGCTCTGTACTCGTGTCAGACGACTCATATATATTTTTAAAAACTTGCGACTCTCAGCTGATTGGCAAACTTTACAATTAGTCTATTTCAGCCTATGTCAATCCATTATTTCGTACTGCATTTTTGTATGGGGGGGTACCTACAAGACTGTATTATTGCCTCTGGAACGGGCTCAAAGATTTGTACTAAAAGTTCTACTTTTTAAACGAAGACACTATTCTACTTGTAAACTCTACGCTGATACACAAATGCTGACCGTTAGACAGCTCTATATATTAAAATCCATAGTACACAGACATTCATCCCTTCCATTTGACATAAACCAAACTTTGAGGCGATCTGGTTGTCCTGTTTGTCCCAGTGTAAGATGCCGTACAGCATATGCACAAAGACAACATATTGCACAAAGTGCCTATCTGTACAATAAAGTTCATAATAAAATTTCTATATATTCCTTAACTATACGAGAAGTAAAATTTACGGTATCAAAGTGGCTGCAAACTCTTACTTATGACCAGACTGAGGATTTACTAACTCATTTAAGTTAGTTTACCAAATCAAAGTTTTTAATTACCTATAAACACATACACAACATACCCAATAACACACTAACATTCACACACCCCCACTCACTCATACATTGAGCATTTAGTTTTAATTTCTCTTTAATTTTTTCATTAAATTTGTTCCTTAATTATTATTTTTTTATTTTTATTTTGTTTTTAGTACAATATAAGTTACTAATGTTCACTTCTGTGTAAATAAATTGATTGTAACAAGCTGGACTTACGAGTGCAGGATGATTATCACCAGTTCCTATAATACAGGTTAATTCCTAGCTTAGGAACTGTCTGATGGTCTGACAGATCTCAAATGGCTTCTGTACAATTAATTTGACGATAAACAAAGACTTTTGTATAATTGATTATTGTACTTGAATAAAGATTTTTTTTTTTTTAATTTTATTATATATATTCAATGCTGGACTGGGAGTGAGAAAAAAACATAGAATGTGCCAGCCGCGTTTCCTCCCGGGCATGCTGTAAAAACAAGCTAAGGGATCCGAGGGTTTCAGTATATAGCAATTTAGGCGACAACCTGACAACCTGTCACTACAGCAACATACCTACAAATATTTTTTAAATAACCCTCAAAGCTCTGTCAGACGTGGCGAAACGACCTTTGTTAGGTCGTTTACACTCTGCCTACCCCATTAGGGATGAGGCGATGTCTAATGTCTGCTGTAAGAAATTTCTTTTTAGAGATAAGGAGTGCATGTTGTGGCTTTGTTATATGTTTTGTTCGATATATGTTTTTTGTGTACAATAAAGAAATAAATACATACACAACAACATTTTCTATAAAAAAAGGAGCGGGGATATTCTACGTTTTTCTTTTGATGCCAGTCCAGCATGAGAAATATAAAAAAAATGTAGATATAAAGCTTTCTCCGGATAGAAAGCTCAAGGTGGCAACAGAGCAGACGTGGTGTGATTACGGAAAGTGGCGTCACCTCCTCTGCTGCCACCTTGACACTCAGACCACTAGACCATACGAGAATACATACATACATACAATCATGCCTGTATCTCTAATGGGGTAGGTAGAACGTCAACGACGCAAACAAAGGTCGTTCCGCCACATCTAACAAGATTTGAGGGTTTTCTAAGATTCAGATAAGAGATCTGTATATTGCAGTACTGACAGGTTGTCAGCCCATCGCCTAAATTATAATATACTGAAACTTTCGAATCTCTTACACATTCTATGTTTTTCTATCGCTCCCAGACCAAGATGGAAGCTTAATACATACATACATATAATCACGCTTTTATCCCTAATGGGGTAGGCAGGACGTAACCGACCTAAACAAATGTCGTTTCGCCTCGTCTGACAAAGTTTTGAGGGTTATTTAAGATAAGATTTGTAGGTATATTGCTGTAGTGACAGATTGTCAACCTATCGCCTAAATTGCAACATACTGAAACCCTCGGATCCCTTAGCTGGCTTTTACAGCATGCCCAGGAGGAAATGCAGCTGGCACATTCTATGTTTTTCTATCCCAGACCAACATGGAAGCTTAATACGAAGGTAGTTTATAATTAGCAACTACTTTCATTCACAACACAGCTGTAAGAAATTGCCCCTCACATTAGGAGAAGGGCTCTTACCGCTTTATGAAGGACGTTGGAGTGACAAGCCTGCACTACAGTACTATAAGACCACGCTTTAAGGGGATCTCTGGTGCACGCAGCGCCCTCAACGGTAAAAAATCATTACTCGTCAAAAACGCCATTAATCGAAAATCCGGTAGATCAGATTGAAGTATATAGGTACTGAAGTTTATTTTAAGCATTATAAATCACTACATAGTATAAAACAAAGTCGCTTTCTCTGTCCCTATATCCCTATGTATGCTTAGATCTTTAAAAGTACGGAACGGATTTTGATGCGGTTTGTTTTAATGGATAGAGTGATTCAAAAGGAAGGTTTATATGTATAATACATGCACAATATAGTAGAAAAACACTTATGATTTCCGTGCGAAGCCGGGGCGGGTCGCTAGTTAATAATAATTCAGTGTTCACTACAGTTGCAGATAGCAAAAGTGCTAAAAGTGGCCGCCTTTCGCAAATTTGCTATCTGTAACTACAACGAACTATAAGTTGCAACTTCATGAGGTTCTAAATGACCTTTATTGCTTTGACCTCAATCTGATTTACCGGATCTTTGATTAATTGTGTTTTCAGTGAATTATATTTTTTTCACTGCTGAGGGCGCCACTTAGCCCAGGGGAGACCCTTAAGGTGTAGGTGTCTTTCTTCCATGCTGGACTGGGAGCAATAGAAAAATATATCAAGTTTATGTTCCCCCGCCTTCCTGGGAATCGAAATCAGGTCTTCCAGATCGGGAGCCCATGGAGCTCTGACCACTAGACCACGGAAGCATTTGATTTGACCGTTCTCCCTGTACTGTGGCGCTGCGCTCCCAGCCCACGTTCATTTAGAACTACGTCATACTTCACAGCGTTGTCTTTCTTTATTTCACTGGCTAATTCATATTTTTTTTTATTTGGCTGATTCATTTCTAATGTAATGGCACAGGCCAGGCACTCCATACTCCGCCGATTTTCGCAAAAATGTGTTTGAAATGGGTTTGTGTGTATGCTGCCGCCGAATTGAAACGGCTCGCGTACCCAGTGGCGCGGGGGAGACGAGGTGAGGTAACATTTCAGAGCGGGGGTGGGAGTGCCTCTTCTTTAGCATTAGCTAATATTAAATTTTCTTTTCTTCCATGCTGGACTGGGAGCGAGAGAAAAACATAGAATGAGCGAGCTGCATTTCCTCCCGGGCATGCTGTAAAAACCAGCTAAGGGATCCGAGGGTTTCGGTATATTGTAATAAAGGCGATGGGCTGACAACCTGACCCTTTTTTACAGCATGCTCGGGAGGCAATGCAGCTGGCATATTCTATGTTTTTCTCTCACTCCCAGTCTAGCATGGATGAAAAAAAGAATTACGCTAAGTGATAGAGGTTTTTTTTTTCTTTTTACGTGAAAGTTGTTCAATTTTGTTGTCTAAGTTGAGTGTTGAGTCTGAACAGTTTTATAAAGCGTTTTTTTAACAGGATCTCAGGCATCAAAAACATATTGTGATATATATGCCTTTTTATTCCCCAGTTCACGTATGTTTTTAGATGTTGCCATCTTTGGAAGTTTGGGAGTTTGCTGACCAAGATGGATGATCTGCTTTCTGATCTCCTCACAAACATTCTGAACTGCAGACTCACACCTAAAGCGTGGACCCAAGCTTCACTTCCGGTGCGTTTGGTGGCATAGGCATCCGCAAAATTTCTTCAGTGTCTCTGCCTGGTTTTCTAGCATCTGCCAGCTGTTGCACAAAACTGTTCGGTCAAATATCTACCTAGAGCCGCTCTGTAATAAAAGCACAGGCGGATCTCTTGGATAAGTGCGCTAATATATCCGATCGTGTCCGCCTTTTAGCGTCTTTTGAAAGAGAGTCTGGCATGTGGCTCAACGCCTTACCTTCGGCCAATATAGGGACGCTTCTCAAAAGTTGCACACTATCTTTAGTTATTGGCCTTCGGTTGGGAGTTTGGACCAACCAGCCTCATGACTGCAGTTGCGGCGCGCAGGTGAACGAGTTTGGCCACCACGGTCTTTCTTGCCGCAGAAGTGACGGCCGCATCTCTGCAGCGCTGCCTTAAATGATGTCATTCGTCGGGCTCTTGTCTCAGCGAACGTTCCGGCAAAGTTGGAGCCAAACGGTATCGTTCGTTCTGACGGCAAAAGACCCGACGGCATGACACTCATTCCCTGGCAGAAAAGGAGATGCTTGGTCTGGAACGTCACGTGTAACGCTAACCCCATCCCATATCCAGGCGACTAGCACCCAAGTGGGCGCTGCGGCGGCGAATGCTGAGGCACAAAAAGTCCGGAAATACGCTGAAATTTCAGAGTCATACCTATTTATACCAATAGGGTTCGAAACCTTGATGTTCGAGACCTTCGAAGCCCTGAGGCTAAAAAAATTGTAAGGGAGATCTCAATGCGCCTCCACAAGACATCTGGTGACCGCAGAGCTGGCAGGTTTCTCGCCCAGCGTATTAGTCTAGCTATACAACGGGGTAATGCTGCCAGCATGTTGGGAACCATGTCTGGTGGAGACGCACTGGGGGGCCTGTTTATTTTTAAGGTTTTAATTTTTAAGTTTATGTTTTTCAGTGTAAATATTTTGTTTTGTTTGTGTAAATAAAAAATAACTATACATTATTATATAAAAATTAACAAAGGAAAAATAATAATATTTTATTATAAATTAACAAAATTAGAAAAACTACAATCAATATAATACAGTAATATAATAATCTAAAAATAAAATAATCTATTACAATAAAATTTAAATTATTATAAATTATTTAAATTTCAACAAATAATAACTATAATAATTCATATTTTATAAACATTAGTATCTAAAATAAATCTAAGTATACGTAGTTATTTAATTATACCTACACTGGTTATACCATGTTATACTGATGCGGTACCTATATCTTTAATTTAATATCTACCTCTTTTCAGAATTTCTTAAAAAAATCGTTTCGGTTATTTTTTCGTTTTGACTGCATTTTTGGATTTTTGGTATATAAAGCCCTTATGAGTAGCAAAGGTTAAGCCCATGTCTAGAAAACCATCTAAAAGTGTCAATTCCATGCAGAATGATGGCAGAGGGTTACCATCTAGTTGCAGATTTTTCAGACCCTTAATTTTGTTAGTATGTTGGTATTGGATCACATTCACCAACATTTTCAAGAAGTAGTAAGTCAAGTTATTGTAAGCCAAGTTTAAATATACTAGTGAGCTGTTACCATTAGCGTATTTCCATTCATTAATGATTGTACAATCTGACAAAGGATCAGAAAAATCCCCCAACGTCTTTAACGCCAAATTCTCAGCCTTTTCATACAAAAAAGCTTCTATAATCTTATCATCATCTTCTTTGTTTCTTTTAGCACCCAAAGCCTTTTTATCTCTTCTCAACGTTTTTTTATCCGGAATCGCATGTTGTAATTTAAGACTCTCTATGTTTGCTTTTATCAAGTTTTCTTTCTTTTTTAAATAATCTACATATCTTCTCTTAAAATCGATTGTCTCTTCTGTTGTTAAAGGGAATGGTTTTAAAGTATCTAAAATAGCTATACCACCTTCATCGCTAATTTTGTTTCCAGCGAGGTTTAAATAACACAGTTTCCTATTAGTCCTTAAGGCTGTTGCTAAATATTTAGCACTTTTATTTGTAAGGATATTCGTAGAAAGATTTAACATACTTAGTTTATGACTAGCCGGTAAAGGGTACTGAAGCTTTTCTGCTATATCTTGGACGCCTCGATCACGGAGGTTACACCGAGCCAGCGATAAAACTTGCAAATTGTTAGCTTCAGTGAGAAGTATCGCATAGTTTGCTTGTTTAACAAAAGTTCCATCTAAATATACTTCAGTTATGTACGATCCATGTAGAAGTTTACCGAGTTCATAGATTACGTATTGGTCAACACCTCGGTTTATAGTTATTCGACGCAGCATTCGATGAAAGTCTACAATGAGCGTGATCAGTGATATTACCTCTCTATAAACACGCTTAGGCTTATCAATAAGGATCTGTACCAAGAAGTCTTCTTTATCGTAAATAGAGGTTATATTGATTGTTCTGATCTCACAACTGAAAACGCTTTTAAATTCGCTATCTTTGTGTCTGTCTGCAATAGTGTCCATCTTGGATACACTTTTAAGAACAGTAGCTTTCTTTATTTTTTGCGTTGACGATGGAGTTGGCGCTGACCCTGAAATATATAAAAAAAGGTATTATGTTTTGGAGTTTTTATTATTATTATTATTTTAAGACGGACAGGTAGTTGGAACAACAACAAGAACAACAACAACAGTTTTGTCTTGAAAGAAAAAGAATAATGGCCGATATTTTGTTTATCTTTGGCCTGGACTATCAGGGTGGAATGGTGTAGCATCTTTATTCCAACGGAACGTCCTTTTACTGGACATTACTAGTTATAACTTTGCATACCGGGTGTAAGGGAAAGCGTCCCTTAAACTGTTAGGGGTTGCTTAGTCAACTATACTGAACTACTTCCATCAAGTATTTCTTTCAGGAAATGAAAATAAAAATTGGCTTTTCCATACTAAATTTCCACCTCGATCAGACAATTTATTTAAATTTTAGCAGGTTCGATTACCGGGTCAGGCAAGCGATAAAAAATCTGTGTATGCGGATTACCGTCTTTTTGGAAATAAGCGAATGTTTCCTTTGAGTAAAGCTATCTTCATTATTTGGGGTACTTCCCTTGGAAGAGGGGTCTGAGAATTTCACCATGCATATTAAAAAAAATATGTACCTTGTGATTTCCTGAATATCCTAATGGAACAGGGTAAACCTAGTTTCTCAGCAGCCCACGGCATGAATTCATCGAAGTTTGCTGGGCTCTCTTTTGTGGATACTTCGGACTGAAAAAATCTTGAAAATGAAAATAAACTACAGTGATCAGCAGGGTTATGATGTACACTTCGTTTTGTCTACGCATTATCTCTTTCGCTGCGCACTTCACACTTGAAAATTATAAGCTTTTAATTAGAGTGAAGTATGATAAATCAAAGTCTACAGTGCGCATCATAGGCCTGCAGATCATTTACTACATCATACATACATATAATCACATAAAACAACAGCACCCTCGTTCAATCACCTAGAGAGATACGGGATTAGGCTAAGTAGATGATGATGATGATGATGACATACATATAATCACGCCTTTATCCCTAATGGGGTAAGCAGAGCGTGAACTACCTAAACAAAGGTCCGCCACGTCTGACAAAGTTTTGGTTATTTAAGATAGATTTGTAGGTATATTGCTGAAGTGACAGGTTGTCAGCCCTTCGCCTTAATTACAATACACTGAAACCATCAGATCCCTTAGCTGGTTTTTCCAACATGCCCGGGAGGAAATGCAGCTGGCACACTCTCGCTCCCAGCATTTACTTACCAGCTTATAAATGTTTACATATATTTTTTATTGGTAATGGGATTGCTTTGACTCCAGTCTAGGTAATAAAAATATTAAAAAGTTTATTGACAACAAAAAACCTAACTCTAGACATAGTTTTACAAATGTTTGTATTGCTAAATTCATTTGATTACTCTGCTCCTTAAACTAAGATTATCTATTGTATCGGCAGAGAATGTGGGATTGCGAATTAACTCAAAGAAAACGGTTGATATGCGAGTAATGGCATTCCTCTTAAGCTAATTAATGCCCCTATGGACACTGTCTCTAAATTGACGTGCCTAGGCAGATGCATTACTAACGAAGGCGGCTGAAGTGAAGACATAGATGCCAGAATAAAAAAGGCGAATGGCGCTTTTGCTCAACTCAAGCCAGTCTGGACGTCAAATAAACTTACTCATCAAACCTACATTCTTCGAGTCTATAGTGAAAAGTGTGCTCCTGTTTGGTTGCGAGACGTAGAGAATACGGCGACACTGACGAGCCAACTACAAGTGTTCGTTAACAAGTGTCTCCGGTCCATACTCCGCATCTATTGGCCGAACACCATCAGGAATGAGGACTTGTGGGCCCGATGTCAGCAGACGCCTATCAAGCAAGAAATTGCTCAACGTCAATGGCGGTGGATAGGACACACTCCCGCGCAGCGAGACGAATGTCGCCTCGATAGCATTTGAGTGGCAGCCGAGCGGCAGAAGAAGACCTGGTCGACCCGTGCACACCTGGCGACGAACCATAGAGAGCGAACTCAAGACCAAGGGATTGACGTGGGAGGAAGCCAAGAGGAAGGTACAAGATAGGGGAGAATGGAGTAAGGTCGTAAAGGCCCTTTGTACTAGTCGGGTACCCTGAGGAACACAACAACAATAACATCTTAAAGAGCAGGTCGTGGGCGACAGAAACGGAGTCGACGATGAAGCGAGCTTACCCAGAAGATGTCTGCTGTATGTATTTGGAAACACAGACGCAGGAAGTGAGTTCCATTCTCTTGCCGTGCGGATTATGAAAGATTTTTCTGACCTATTGCTCTACAAGGCTCAATAATTCGAGATGCTATTGTTATAACCGCCCTCGACTGGGACCGATTGAGGAGCATAGAATGGACCAGTTGCTTATCTTCGCGAGAATAGTGTAGAAATTAGTAGAATTTACGGATTTCGGTGTATTAGCGAGTGAGGTGATGAGCTGACAAACTATCACTATAGAAATACAAAGTTAGTATTTTTGTCTAAATGGGGCATTTTAAATTTATCAGACGTGGCGAGGACGCTCTTTTATGAGCTTCAAGAAGGTCTGCCTACCCCATAAGGGATACAAACTATAATAATGTTATTTTCACAGTAGAACACACCGGCTTTTTATTAATTTCCATCGTCACGATATAACTATAATTACTAAAATTACGATTGAATTGTTAATAAACAGAGGAAATCATTTGTGATTAGGTATAATTATATATTTTTTCGTGTATTTGACAGTGTATTTGACTAAGTTACTGTTTGGTTAGTGTCAAAATAAAATACTCTATGGGCATAGAACACCTACAGAACAATATTATAGCTATGGTATCAACAAGAAGTTTGGACATCACATCAAACAAACATGAGACACCGGATTAGAACAAGGATATTGTAGGTGATTAGAAACTGTTTAGTTAGACGTGTTTTTTGCATTGGTTTTTTCTGCGTTCCTTTAAACTGTGCTTTAAACTTCAACCAGCATTTAAACCCTCGTTTAAACCACATGCTTCTACTGAAAGAATAAATTATTGATAATGAATGATAACAAACATAATTACCAAAGCACAATAATTTTTGTTCGAATAATTTTGGCTTCCCCGTGCTGATTCTCTGATAGAAGTGGTCTTTTTGTATGTGGAAATCAATTCCTTACTTCGAAAAGAACGCAGTTTGGCATGACGCGGTTTACGCATTGCCACTTACAAACACGGGAAACGAAAACGAAATAAACTGAATTCAAAGACGGGATGGAACGGAATTTGGAAAAATCTATAGGATTAGTTTAGGAAAGGACTGACAGTACGCCTTAAAAAGCGTTATTTTAACTGGGATTGTGCAGTGTGCAAACCTACGGATCAACATATTACCACGCACCGATAATGCCTTTCGTTCCCTCTCAATATCAATAGTATCTTTCATGTCTGTGTAGCAGTACAATATTTTTTTATTCGGAGGCGTGGGGTAATATCCTCGTTTTACATACGTACCTATAGTCACGCCTTTATCCCTAATAGGGTAGGCAGAGCGTAAACGATCTAAACAAAGGTCGTTCCGCCACGTTTGACATAGTTTTGAAGGTTTTTTTAAGATAGATTTGTAGGAATATTGCTGTAGTGACAGGTTATCAGTCCATTGCCTAAATTGCAATATACTGAAACCCTCGGATCACTTAGCTGATTTTTACAGCATGCCCGGGAGGAAATGCAGCTGGCACATTCTATGTTTTTCTCCCGCTCCCAGTCCAGCATGGAAGAAAAATTCCTTCCAGTGTTCTTTCCTTACCTTACACACTTTACACTACATACAATCATGAAAATAATATTAGAAGCGACAGTGCAAACGTGCACAGAAAGGCAAATCCCGGTTTGATGGTTTGGAAACTTGATATTTTTGGGATACACCCTTCTTAATGTCGGATTTTGTAAGATCAAATCCTCGCTGTATTGTGACAGGCAAACTCTGTAGCTAAAATAAATTTCCTTAGTAAAATAGGAACTAAACTTTTATACATAAAACTGATGGATAAAATACTGTGGATCTCATCCTTCATTTAAAGAAAAATGCACATTTAGATTTAATAATCGAGTTAAAAATATTGATTAAAGTAGTCAATATTTACTGGGGAGTGACGTCATAACCAAAACAAAAGCGTTTTTGACATTTCATAAAAAGTTGCTGATTTGACTAGATCCTATCCTAATTTTAATAGTATGCTCGAGAAGACATCAGCTGGAATATTCCACGTTTTTTTTTATTTCCTTACTTAATGAATAGTCTACCTAAGAATATTAGATCTGAAAATAAAAAATCTATATTAAAATCATGTTAAAGAAACATCTCTTAAAATCTCTGTCTTAAATCATAATTAAGCATTAGTAATAAGTATATTTTTACATTGTAATGTATAATTAAGCGAGATTCTGATCTCACAGTCAAACTGTATGTACAGTTTTGTGGGGCAATGTTTAGTAATTAAGTTTTACCCTGTACCTTAAAAAAAATATAATAATAATAATAATCGCTTCCAGCCCAGTATAATCAAAATATTATGATTTTGAAATGATAATCGAAGCAAATCACAATTTTCTATGATACCCGCTTGCTATGTATATGTATCATCATATCCCTAGCCTTATATAGTAAGAGACCCAAAACGCCTTTGATCCACTGATAAGCTTTGATCCATTTTTGTATATACATATATACATACATAAATGTAATCACGCCTTTATCCCTAATGTATAGCAATAGGCGAAAAATACTACACATCGACATATTAAAAAGACAGAGTGCCGTTTGCCAGTCATTCTAGTCATCTCCCTCCCTAGCCTTATCCCGTATATCATGGGTCGGCTACCTAATCTAAGGGATTGAACGAGGGTACTGGTTTTACACAGAGCGATGGTTTTGCCAGTCATTCTACTAATACTAGAAACTTGCTTAAATCATAAAAAAAATACCCGTTTGGTTCGTAACTGTAGCAATTTTCAAATCTACAGGTATTTTCTACCCTAATTTCCATGCTGGACTGGGAGCGAGAGAAAAACATAGAATGTGCCAGCTGCATTTCTTCCCGGGCATGCTGTAAAAACCAGCTAAGGGATCCGGGGGTTTCATTATATTGCAATTTAGGCGACGGGCTGACAACCTGTCACTACAGCAGTATACCTACAAATCTATCTTAAGTAACCCTCAAAACGTTGTCAGACATGGCGGAATGACCTTTGTTTAGGTAGTTTACGCTCTGCCTACCCCATTAGGGATAAAGCCGTGACTATATGTATGTATGTATTTTCTACCCTGATTCTCTGTTATCGGCTTAATTTTCACACGCTTTACAAGTAGGACAGAGATTAAATAACACGCAATGTGCAATATTTATTGCCCTGTACTGTATACCTTTACCTTGCTATGTAGGTAATCCTTTCTTTATGGTATTGTGACGGAAGGGTTTACAAGGGCGGTTTTTGGATCCGAGATCTGAACCTCAAAAGGTTTGATTCTAACGAAACTTCGAGCTTAACTTTGCTCATTCATTTAAATATTATGTTATTGCTGATTAGCGGTTTTCCTCGGAGACAGTAAAGCTAGTATTTATAAAGAGATATTAAACATACATACATATATTCACGCCTGTAACTAAACAAAGGTGTCCCGCCACGTCTGACAAAGTTTTGAGGGTAATTTAAGATAGAATTCTAGGTATATTGCTGTAGTGACAGGTTGTCAGCCCATCGCCTAAATTACAATATACTGAAACCCCTCGGATCCCTTAGCTGGATTTTACAGCATGCCCGGGAGGAAATGCAGCTGGCACATTCTATGTTTTTCTCTCGCTCCCAGACCAGCATGGAAGTATAAGATATTAAACTTGAGAGCAATATTAAGTATGGATTTGACAACCTAGTTTGTACTGAAATTACATTTCTGATGCGAACTCAAACTCGCTGTCACTCTTGAGAGCTGATTACAAATACGGCCCTTAGTTTTTCTTGGTAGAAGTGGCTTGAGTCTTGACGTAATATTTCAGTAATTTAAAATCTATATACATATACTAAAACTGTAACAGGTCGATGGTTAGGGGTCTTTATATGTGCTATAGAAGCCAAAAATACAGTTTTCAGACTTTTTGTATGTCTGTCTGTATGTTTGTTCGCGTGGCTCGTAAAAACTACTGCACCAAAACGAATGCGGTTTATTTCTTCTTGTATTGCTGAAGGTCTAACTTATCTAAATTGAGTATCCACTCAAGGAACGTTTTTTTAAAATTCCATCTGGAAGCCGAGATATAAAAAAGCAGTGGTGATATTTATTTTTTTTGTTTCTGCATCTACAAACAACCGGCTGCTTTACTGTCCTCGGACCTCGCATCATATTTTGCTGAAAGGCATACGATAAAAAAAGGTAATACCGGTCTTCTCCCCCAAATTCTTAATAATATGAATAAAACTCCGAAGTCTTTTTACATTATTGCATTACTAGCTTTCCGCCCGCGGTTTCTCCAAACAATATTAAAAAACTTAGTTTTATTCATATTATTCTATCTTTGGGGACAAGCCAGGAATTACCTTTTTTTATCGTATGGCTTTCAGCAAAATATGCTGTTAGGTCCAAGGACAGTTTAGCAGCCGGTTGTGTGTCTCAATCTTAAGACCACCCGGGGTCACGTGTTTTAGGGTATCCCGGAGTGAGCTATTCAGCTGACGAGCTCAAATCAAACCATCACAGGTTATCGCTAAAGTGGACTTAAAACCTAGAAAAGAAAACTAAAAGAATTTCTACGCAAGAGGCTAAACAAAGAATTTACGATGTATTTCCAGCAAAACATGAATATTTAAAGACACATTGCCGTCAAGTCCCGAATTCTCGTGAAGACAAAATGTGAAAGAATATTATGCTAAGTGAAACCCTCAACTTCGTGATAACCTGTCGCCGTCCAATCTCATTTAAATATAAAAAAATCATCGTGGATTTATCGAGGAGTTTACCAAAATACATTTTACCATAGAAAAGATGACGAGTCGTTCAAATATAAGCCTTAACCCTTTGTTTTAGGAAATGCGGGTAAATTGGATGGGGGTAAATTGGCAATCGAGTAGGGTAATACCCGGCCTCAGGGTTGCCACTCCCAAGATAAAGTGTAATACTACCCTCGTCGAGAGAACTTTAGTGCATGTAGTGACACTTTCGAAGCCTGAGGCAGATCAAGATTATGTAAATTTGTCTGCTTTTGTCGACTAGACGGCACGGCGACGGCAACGGCGACGGCACGGCACCGTCGACGGTACCGTGGAAGATATAATCTATGAAAATCAATGAAATTATATGGCACGCTTTTCCAAGTGCCGGAACGGCAACGGCAATGCAATGATTCCCACTGGTACCGACGCCGGCCTGCCACACTGCATGTGTTTTGTATACATCGAAGCATGCGCGTGCGTGTGTGCGCTCAAATAGGAACTAGGTGGAAGTTATCGGGACGTTGCCGTGCCGTCTAGTGGAAAAAATGAGCCACGGCATCGTTACGGTACCGTCACAGTGCCGTCGCCATGCCGTCTAGTGGAAAAACTGAGCCACGGCATCGTTACGGGACCGTCACAGTGCCGTCGCCATGCCGTCTAGTGGAAAAACTGAGCCACGGCATCGTTACGGTACCGTCACAGTGCCGTCGCCATGCCGTCTAGTGGAAAAACTGAGCCACGGCATCGTTACGGGACCGTCACAGTGCCGTCGCCATGCCGTCTAGTGGAAAAACTGAGCCACGGCATCGTTACGGTACCGTCACAGTGCCGTCGCCATGCCGTCTAGTGGAAAAACTGAGCCACGGCATCGTTACGGTACCGTCACAGTGCCGTCGCCATGCCGTCTAGTGGAAAAACTGAGCCACGGCATCGTTACGGTACCGTCACAGTGCCGTCGCCATGCCGTCTAGTGGAAAAACTGAGCCACGGCATCGTTACGGGACCGTCACAGTGCCGTCGCCATGCCGTCTAGTGGAAAAACTGAGCCACGGCATCGTTACGGTACCGTCACAGTGCCGTCGCCATGCCGTCTAGTGGAAAAACTGAGCCACGGCATCGTTACGATACCGTCACAGTGCCGTCGCCATGCCGTCTAGTGGAAAAACGCAATTTGAATAATTTTCTCTGACCTTTATAAATAAGCTCTTTGAGCCGCAGTTTCATCCGCTACTTCATGTAATGACCTTTCCTATGGGAATCAGACTTTTTCCCGAGATACTTTTTAAGTTTTATCTCGGGAAGAAGTCCCTATGTTACTCAGGCCGAAAGATTTTTTGAAATAGGTTCAGTATTAGTTCAGCTTTTTATAATATTAGTAAAAGTTAACACCGGCGTAGAAATAACCAGCGTCGTTTAAATTAGGATAATGATTCTGGTGATAAAAAATTATAAACCACCATAGAGATATTTGCAATAGTTTTCGAGAATCTGTCCTTTACATTCTGTATACAAGGGTTGATGGGGTATCGAACTTTGAATGGAAATCAACAAGCGATTGCGGGTAGTTGTGAGCTTGTAAGAACCGTAATTTAGATTCAAAGATATGCAGAGACGAGGGATGGGGATGGGTGATAATGTCATCAGTAGACCCAAGTATTGGGGTTGGGGATTTTTACAAATTGACAAACAAAAATAAGTACATAGACATACGTATAATCACGCCTTTATCCCCAATTAGGTAGGCAGAGTGTAAACGACCTTAACAAAGGTCGTTCCGCCACGTTTGACAAAGTTTTGAGGGTTATTTAAGATAGATTTGTAGTGACAGATTGTCAGCCCATCGCCTAAATTGCAATATACTGAAACCTTCGCATCCCTTGGCTGGGTTTTACAGCATGCCCGGGAGGAAATGCAGCTGGACCATTCTATGTTTTTCTCTCGCTCCCAGGGCAGCATGGAACGACACTTACTACTACTACACGAACTACGTAGACAGTTTTGTATTTGTAGTATTATAAATAAATACATACATAAAGTCACGCCTTTATCCATTATGCAGTAGGCAGATAATAAAACGACTAGTAAGAGGCGTTTCTCTAACAATATTGAGGTCAATTTTAGACCGAAATGTCTATGGATATACTCGTATGTGGAGTAAAAAACAAAATTCTTAACAAACATTAGGGTGTGAACCTATCAATAAAACTGATCAATTTCCGGAAACACAAAGTTGATATTTGAGAATTTATCACTTTGTGAATTTTTCCCCAGTTTGGTTAGGACATTGCAGGCTGAATCACCTGATTGTCCGAAAATGAATACCGTCGGTCCCGGTCGCTGTCTTTGATAGTGGTCGTTACTCAAACCATGTCAGAGGCCTGATAGTTGTGCTACTATGCGGTATAAAAACTCTGAAACAAGGGTTCATCAGGTCGACAGACTAGATACCCACTCGACAGAAGAAGAAGAAGAAGATCAATTTCCGGGAATATAGGGTAAAAAAAAACAACACCTGCCATACAAAATGATTCGAGCCGCTGACACCATATTTTATATGATGGGATCTTTTTTCATATTTTGACCAGAATGTTAACCTATGTTCGTTGGGGAACGAGTTGTTCAGTTTCATGGATATGTAGTTTGGTCAGCATTTTTTTTTCTTCCTGGTGATACAACACAATCTTGAAGCCAACGAAGAGGATAATGTGGCTATAGATCGCAGTTTGACTTGCTTCTTCTTCTGTCGAGTGGGTATCGAGTCTATGGACCCGATGAACCCTGGTGTCAGAGATTTTAAACCGCCTAGTAGCACAACTATCATGCCTCTGACATGGTTTTTGTTTAACAACCACTATCAAAGACAGCGACCGGACCGACGGCTTAACGTGCCCTCCGAAGCACGAAATCTTTTGTCTTTTCGGACAATCAGGTGATTCAGCCTGCAATGTCTTAACCAATCTGGGGAAAAATTTACAAAGTGATAGATTCTCAAATATCAACTTTGTATTTTCCCCCCTGGGAATCGAACCCCGGACCTCCGGATCGGGAGTCCATGGCACTAGCCACTAGACCACGGAGGCAGTTGACTTGCTAATAAGCGGTAACAGGCGGTTTTGTCTAGTTGGCGGGTTGGCGGTTATCGAATACATTCCGATCGAATATCGGATGCAAATCTACAGAGTAAAAAATTCAAACTTTAGGTCTACATACATACATATAGTCACGCCTTCATCTCTAAAGGGGGAGGCAGAGCGTAAACGATCTAAACAAAAGTCGTTGCGCCACGTCTGACATAGTTTTGAGGGTTGTTTAAGATAGATTTGCCCATCGCCTAAATTGCAATATACTGAAACCCTCGTATCCTGTGTATTGTATGGCTCTGTGTACTATAAACTCTGAAATAAATAAGTAAAATTGCTGAAAAACTTTCCTTTCAATAAAAAAAAAATAGACCTACCATAAAATGGTGCCAGCTTTTTGAGTTATTCTGAATTTGTATATTTTTTTACATATTTAACCTTTGGTCCATAGGGAAAATTGTTCAGTTTCATAAGTAGATAGGTTTAAACCCTCAGTTTGATCAACAATTTTTTTTAAACCTAGTTTTAACACACATACATACACACACACAACACACGACTGCACCATTGCTGTAGCGACTGAAGTATCTTTATACTGGTGTTTACTTACTCTGTGGTTACAACCTATATCAGAGGAGTATATATTATTAATATTATCGAACAGGTATAATAGACAATCAAAGCAGAGCCAATACAATATAAGTTCTCTTATCTTGCTGAATATATATCGAATATTCCATTTCTCTACGGGAGATAGCTTTTCTCCCAATTCGGCTCAATCTTTATTAATGCTGTATTGTACCAGGATGTATTAAGGCGAAAATGTCTATACTAATATCACGATGCGAAATGATGTTTCTTTGTTTTTATTTCACGTTGAAATAGAGTAATGATTTTGAATTTTTGAACGATACTTTTCCATACAAAATGTCCATATTTTTTTTATTTTTTTTTATTTTTTAAACTAAAGGTAAGTACATTTTTAAAACTAATATCTACTCGCCAAACTTAAAGTTTGATGGCGAGATACGCTTTAATGTAATTTCTTACACCTACCTTAAGTTAACAGCATGCTTATAAATATATATATATACAAAACAATATAAACAAAAGTACTTTTTAATAAACTTTTCTTATTATTCTATTTAATAACGTATCCTAAAATCACCTTAATATACCGGGTGTAAGGGACAGCGTCCCGCATACTGATAGGGGTTGCTCAGTCAACGACACTGATCAATATCCACCAGGGATTCTTACAGGAAGAAAAAAATCATTGTCTGATCCAGATCGCTATTATTTATTTTAATTAAAAAAAAATAATTAAATAGCGATCTGGATCAGACAATGATTTTTTTAAATAGAATAATAAGAAAAGTTTATTAAAAAGTACTTTTGTTTAGTATCTAATGAAGTTATTTTATAAATGTAGTGTGATATAAGCAAGATTGTTAATTGTATGAGAGGTTTTCACAAAGCCTGCGTGCTACGTGGCAATAAAAAGGGACCGAAATATGCAGTCGTGTTCGTAGCGTTGTAGAAGTGCTACGAAACCGTAGCACTCGTAGCCAATTCTGTAATCATGTTCGTAGCGCTGTAGCTATAAAAGTGCTACGAAAGGGTATATACTAAAGCTGATGTCAAAGAGGCTATATATAATGTACTGTACAGACATCCTGATAATTACATAGATATATTAATATACGTATATAGATACATACATATAATCACGCCTTTATCCCTAATGGTGTAGGTAGAGCGTAATCAACCTAAACAAAGGTCGTTCCGCCACGTCTGACAAAGTTTTGAGGGTTATTTATGATAGATTTGTAGCTTAGCTTAGCTGATTTTTACAGCATACCCGGAGGAAATGCAGATGGCACATTCTATGTTTTCCTCTTGCTCCCGACCAGCGTGGGATAATTATATATATATATATATATATATATATATATATATATATATAGCAGCTGGCACATTCTATGTTTTTTTCTCGCTCCCAGGCCAGCACGGAAGGACTACTAATACACGTATATATATATATATATATATACGTGTATAATTAGTAGTCCTTCCGTGCTGGCCTGGGAGCGAGGTATATATATATATATATATAGAAAAAACATAGAATGTGCCAGCTGCAATTCCTTCCGGGCATGCTGTAACAACCAGCTATGGGATCTGAGGGTTGCAGTATATTGTAATTTAGGCGATGGACTGACAACCTGTCACTTCAGCAATATACCTAAAAATCTATCTTAAATAACCCTCAAAACTTTGTCAGACCTGGTGGACCATTAGGGATAAAGGCGTGATTATATGTATGTATGTATAATTAGTATTACGTACTTCTATTGTGTCGGTCCCCTCTGGCCTACGTAGATTACAGCCAAAAAGAACAAACTTAGTTTAAACGATTGAAGATTTCTTATTCTTTGCTTCTAAAAGTTCTAAAAGCAAATTAATCCAACAGAAAATGATATTTTACAATACAATAATTGTGTCATTATCATCTTCCTAACCTTATCCCGTTTCTCACGGGGTTGGCTACTTTTTCTAGGTGATAGAACGAGGTTACTGGTTTTTACACAGAGCGACTGCCATCTGACCTCCGCAACCCAAAAGGGAAACCAGACCTAGATTAGGGAGTTTTCAAGTCGCTAATACTTAGCACTGACCTCTGACATGGCTTAACGACTAACATCTACGGTGTTAAACGATATTAACCGGGACCAATGGCTAAACCTTCCGAAGCACGGAAAAAGCGCCGAATAAAATAATATAATAATAATAGTCCTCCCACCAATTTTCCTGGAGATCAGCCAACTGCGCAGGACTTGTTTTTAGAGCCCAAGTGTTTGCGCTACACACAGGTGCAATCTCTATTCCTTCAATCTCTTATTCTGATGGGACAGATTGACTGACACGACCAGAGAGAAATAAGGCGCAGAACCGACTATTTACATGCCCATCCGAGAGCATGGATCATCTTACTTTTCGGACAATCAGGTGATCAGCCTGCAATGTCCTAACCAAACTGAAACAACAACACAAAGTCATTGCCCCCGCCGGGAATCGA
Organism: Scrobipalpa costella; assembly: GCA_949820665.1. Classification (NCBI taxonomy): domain Eukaryota; kingdom Metazoa; phylum Arthropoda; class Insecta; order Lepidoptera; family Gelechiidae; genus Scrobipalpa; species Scrobipalpa costella. The sequence goes on from OX463313.1 coordinate 5,059,653, forward strand.
ACCCGGGACCTCCGGGTCGAGAGCCCATGGCTCAGACCGCTAGACCACGGAGGCAGTAAAATAATAGTATATTTGTGTATAATAATAAAAACCTCAACACCAACCTAACTTTCCTTATTCCAATAAAAATTATGTTTCCCAATCAAAAACGAGAAATGATTTTCCTTAAACATTTCCTAATCTTGGTACAATAACTGTCAGCTGCACTGCTCTCGCGGCGATGGAACGAAAAAAAGAAAAAGAAATATGAAACAAAAGTTCTCCTTTTTAAAGCCAAGTTGGTTCTCGTCTTGTATGTTTTCATTTTTATTTTCAAAGGAAGGGCTTTCAAGACGATCTGACCCACTTTTGTACAAAGTAACTATTTTTCTTCCATGCTGGCCTGGGAGCAAAAGAAAATCATAGAAAGTGCCAGCCGGGCAAAATGTTAAATTGACAATTGTAGGGATTAAGGCGTGATTAAATGTGTGTATTACTTCCATGCTGGCCTGGGAGTCAGAGAAAAACATAGAATGTGCCAGCTGCATTTCTTCCCGGGCATGCTTTAAAAACCAGCTAAGGGATCCGAGGGTTTCAGTATATTGCAATTTAGGCTGCTGACAACCTGTCACTACAGCAATATCCCTACAAATCCATCTTAACTAACCCTCAAAACTTTGTCAGACGTGGCGGAACGACCTTTGTTTATGTCGCTTACGCTCTGCCTACCCCATCAGGGATAAAGACGTGATTATATGTATGTATGTTATATGTATGTGAATTCTATGATAAATAAAAATATAATGTTGATCTATGATTTCACCTTACTTTACTTAGGCCCGCAATTATAAACAGCACTTGAGACTTACAGCCAGTTTGAGTCCGTAACAGGAATGTAATTTCAGTACAAAAGGACCTGTCCAATCCATACTTAATATTACTCTCAATCTTGAGATCGCTTTATAAATACGACCCTAAGCTGACTGTCTTTAGCCGAAATGTTTTGAGAGAAAATGTGCAAATGCGTGCCGAAATCTAGTGGAATACCTAAGCGTAAAAAGAAAACTTCCTTACTGATATTATAAACTAGCACAACAGTGTTTCTCTACTATATTCTGCATATATTATACATATAAACCTTCCTCTTGAATCACTCTATCTATTAAAATAAACTGCATCAAAATCCGTTGCGTACTTTTAAAGATCTAAGCGTATGCTTATAGGGATATAGGGACAGAGAAAGCGACTTTGTTTTATACTATGTAGTGATGCGAAAGTAACTCGGTCTGTCTGTCCGACTTTCCCGCCTAAACGGCTGAACGGATTTTAGACTATATGTGGGATCCTGGGGACGGACATAGGCGTTTTTTTACTTCATTCCCACGGGAAAACTCATATTACATGTGAAACCGCGGGGCAGAAAACTAGTCTATAAATCTTTTATCCTTTGTCAGTGTGATTATTTTAAAAGTGACATTGATTTTAATTATAACTTTATCTGATAGCCTCTAGAATGGAGCCCAATGTTCTATAGCTCTTGAGGTCCAGTTGACTATAGAGAAAACACGATATATCTTCACTAACTGATTTTTTTTTAAGAACGCACACATGACACCTTTGAGGGACAATTCTGTAGAGCGAGAAAATCAATAAAATAGGTTGCACTCTAAGGAGTTTACATTCATAAGTATTTATGTTGGTAATAAGATGCCAACAAATGTTAAATTATACAGCAGTTCAAATAAGATTTCTACACAGAAATGCATATAATCACGCCTCTATCCCTTAATGGGGTAGGCAGACCTAAACAAAGGTCTTTTCACCACGTCTGACATAATTGTGAGGGTTATTTAAGATAGATTTGTATGTATATTGCTGTAGTGATAGGTTGTTAGCCCATCGCCTAAATTGCAATATACAGATACCCTCGGTTCCCTCAGTTGGTTTTTACAGCATGCCCGGGAGGAAATGCAGCTGGTACATTTTATGTTTTTCTCTCGCTCCCAGTCCAGCATGGAAATAAGATATTTCTTCACTTAATTGTCCCGACTCTAATTTGTTCTCTGTCTACTTATGACCAACGGCAAAGCGGAAACGTTTCATTATGAAATGAATATTATTTCTACGTGCGTGTTTTATTATAACACTAGCGACCCGCCCCGGCTTCGCATGGATATTATCAGTGTTTCTCTACTATATTATGTATGTATTATACATATAAACCTTTCTCTTGAATCACTCTATCCATTAAAAGAAACCGCATCAAAATCCGTTGCGTAGTTTTAAAGATTTATGCATACATAGGGATATAGGGACAGAGAGCGACTTTGTTTTATACTATGTATTGATGAAATCCTCAGAAAATAAAAATATAAAATACAACTTACTAATTACACATTTATTTAATACTATTAGAAAAGGGATGCGGAATGTACCCAAAAGGTTAGTAATTAGCTGGAGTAGGCAGGATGATGAAAAACATGTAATAAGCCGGCTTATTTAAGCCGCGTAATGTAACTTTGACAGGATTATAATAACCTGTTGGGTTGTCGTCTTTTTTTTTTATTTTAAAAAAGATATGATCTTTGTCTACAACAAAAATCGGCACCTATGGCAAGTAAAAAAATATATTTTACCATATAAAATATTTCACCTCTTGCTTGTCAGTAAATTTAAAACTTTTCTAGCTTAATAGTGAGTAACTTACCTCAATTTTAATACTAGTTTTGTAAATTGCGAGTGCCGAAGGAAGAGGCTGATTATTCACAACACAGGGTATCCTAGTGTGAGGATCAGTATGCTGTATATTTTTATGACGTTTGTAAAACTGAATAAATGTTCTTTTTTTTATATCTTAGTGAAGTTAAATAAATCATTATCATAACTACTAGAGAAATAGGTATAGGTAGGTACTTCAAACCTAGCTAGGACTTTAAACCTAGCCGGAGTTCACCTGTCCGGTCCATTATTCAAACATTTCAGATTGGAATTGGATTCAAAAAGCCACATAAATCAGTGTCAGGCGGACTGTGTGAAAATGCATCCGAACTTAGGACTCGAACCTGGAACCCCTATTTTTGCCCGAATTCGTGAATCCGGAAGTTGGAAAACAAGGTAATATTTGAAAACTGTAGTGACACATGCAGACGATGTACCACACAAACTGTTTTCTTCACTACATAGTATAAAAACAAAGTCGCTTTCTCTGTCCCTACATCCCTATGTATGCATAAATCTTTAAAACTACGCAACAGATTTTGATGCGGTTTTTTTAAATGTATACAGTGATTTAAGAGGAAGGTTTATATGTATAATACATGCATAATATAATAGAGAAACACTGATAATTTCCGTGCGAAGCCGGGGCGGGTCGCTGGTTAATATATAAAATAGTTTTAAAATAGGTACCTTAAAACACAGAGGAGGAGAAGTAACAACTTCATATATTAGGTTTAAACTGTCGGTTTAATTCTTTTAAAAACAGCTAAGGGATCCAAAGGGTTTTAGTATATTGCAATTTAAGCGATGGGCTGACAACTTGTCACTACAGTAATATACCTACAAATCTATCTTAAATAACTCTCAAAACTTTGTCAGACGTGGTGGAACGACCTATGTTTGGGTCCTTTACGCTCTACCCAATACGTATGTAAATTTTGGAGGACTGCATTTTCTTTTGACGTGGATAATCTGTATCGCAAGTATAGGCGTATCTGTTAAAGTTGAATTACATGGGTAAAAATTAAGATTGACGTCTCTTATATATAATATGGCGATATTAATTTTACTTTTCCTTCCACGCTGGCCTGGGAGCGAGAGAAAAACATAGGATGTGCCAGCTGCATTTCCTCCCGGGCATGCTGTAAAAACCAGCTAAGGGATCTGAGGGTTTCAGTATATTGCAATTTGAGCGATGGGCTGACAACCTGTCACTACAGCAATATACGTACAAAACCATCTTGAATAACCCTCAAAACTTTGTCAGACGTGGCGGAACGACCTTTGTTTAGGTCGTTTACGCTCTGCCGACCCTATTAGGGATAAAGGCGTTATTATATGTATGTATGTATTAATTTTACTCTTTTTAACCGGTGTGCTCCCAGAATTGATACAATTCTTTGAAAAGATAAAAAAAACATACAATTCGCCATGTACCTACGAGTAGTTATGGCTTAAATCCATAGTATGAGTTAGTCTTCAGTTTATCAAGTTTTCAGTGATGAGGCCAACTTAAACTTGATAATAAGTTCATGATAATACATACATACATACATATAATCACGCCTTTATCCCTAATGGGGTAGGCAGAGCGTAATCGACCCAAACAAAGGTCGTTCCGCCACGTCTGACATAGTTTTGAGGGTTATTTAAGATAGTTGTAGGTATTGCTGTAGTGACAGGTTGTCAGCCCATCGCCTGAATTACAATATACTGAAACCCTCGGATCCCTTAGCTGGATCTTACAGCATGCCCGGGAGGAAATGCGGCTGGCACATTCTATGTTTTTCTCTCGCTCCCAGGCCAGCATGGAAGTATTATATCATGATAATATTATAGCTTATTATTATAATCTAGCTAGTTATAGCGTGCTTCTACGACAATTGGATTGTCAGTCTGTGTCAGTCCGGCTTCCTGACAGCTAGTTATAGTGCTGTACCACTACTAGTGATGGCCACCAGAATGCCGCAGTGACTAAATTGTATAATTTAAAGAACTTAACTAATAAAGAAGCGCGTTTATTACAGATATTTACCGCTTATTACCTACACAATTTTAATCGATATAAGTTTAGAGATTTTCACGATTGCTCGCATCAATTAGATTATTCGGTTCGGTATTGAATGGGAAATCATAAATATAATTGCGTTAGTAATCCCATGCTGAACTGGGAGAGATAGAAAACATAGAATGTTCCAGCTGCCCTTCTTCCCGGGCATGCTGTTGAAGTCAGCAAAAGGGACTCGAGGGTTACAGTGTATTGTAATTTAGGCGATAGGCTGACAACCTGTCACTATAGCAGTACATATTACAATTTAAAATTGCCTTCAATTTTTGTCAGACGTGGCGAAAGCGCCTTTTACGAGGCGTTAAACACTCTGCCTACCCCGTAAGGGATAAAGGCGTGATTTATGTATGTATGTATGTAGTAATCCTATGCAATGGGAATGGAACCCATGAACTCCGGATCAGACCACTAGACCACTGAGGTTAAGTTAGTTAAGCTTAAAGTACGGGGTGTAAGGGACGGCGTCTCTTAACTGATAGAATAACTATAACCAGGAAATTCTTTCAGGAAAAAAGAAAACAATTTTGCTTTTCATGCTTGATCGAGGTGGTAATTTTATATGGGAAGGCCGATTTTTTTGTCAGATCCGATCCGATCGATTTTCCTGGTATAGCTTATTCAGTTTCGTTGACTAAGCAATCCCTCCCTATCAGTTTGCGCGACGCTGTCACTTACACCCGGGATAATTTAGTCATTAGCCAGAATCGCCACGAATATTGCATCACTACCTCATTGGCCTATTAGAGGCCTTACTACCCACCGTCATGCAAAGGTTAAAGTAATCCAGGTTTACATAACTAGCTGTATAACAGTGGGATTGATTCTAGATACCACCGGCTAAAACTAGAATTAAAATCTGTCACTTTCAAAATAATAAAATTGAAGAAGGATAGGCGATTTATACTCTATGGTTTTACACTTTGTCCGCTAGATTTTGACGCGCTTTTGCAGGTTTGTCCAGTATTTCTGTTTATTTTATCCGCCATATCATATAACGCATAAAACCACCGACTATTATTCAAAATCCGGAGGGAATAGATCTCCTGTCCTTGTACAATGTTTTCAGTCTGAAAGTGACAAATAGATTTTAATTTTACTTTTAGCCGGCAAATCTAGAATCGAGTCCATTACCTTCTCAACTGACCAATGCTATGCCACAGTACATGTAAAGGAGCAAGACATCTTGGTGAAGTGCCCTTGAAGTAAATGTGGTCTTTTTGAAATTACATAAAGTTTTTTTTTTCTTGGAGGTTCTTCGATTGTGTAGCTTCTGTCACAAAAAAAAACATGCATGCGTAGCTACGGTCATAAACTTGCATTCTGTAATGGAGGGTTGATAAAATGTTGCTCAGTTATTACACTTTTTCGGTGGCAGAGTCACAAAACATATTTTATTTCCTCATTTAGAGAATGCGAAACGTGTAACCGTGTTATTAATATTTTTCGATTTTAATCATTTTCGAGATTATCCTCATCAATGCCATCAATCTATAAAGAATAGGCACGTTTCAGAAAAAAACTATGACGGTAACACTGTCTGAAAATTTAAAAACCCTATTTTGTGCAAAATGAAGGCCAGAAATAAGAGTGAAACAAAACGAAGAGGAGGCCGCAAAGTGCGAGTTTCTCATACTTCTTCTTCATCGTGATATATTATTATTTTATTTTGTGACATTGATATAACTCTCTGTGTAATAGACTCGCTTGTGACTATCTAAAAGTGTTTTTAGGAATCTATTTGGAAATAAATTATTTGACTTTGACTTTGAAAATTTAACTGTCGTCAGCTTCAGCCTTTCGAGGAACCACAAGTATTTTCTTCAAGTCAGTTGAAGTTATCATACTGCCTTTTACTTCCGCTATGTCTTAAGTATCTACTCAACTGACCTATGCTTAAAACGGAAACTCGGCCAGCCTGAATCGAGCCGATTTCAGGTCTTGAATATTTAAAAGGATAGCCTTTGGATCGGAAAATATAGACCACCTGACATAGAATAATGGGGCATAATGCATTTTTAAGTGCTTGACCATTGTGTTTTTAAATTACTTATTTCTCCTGTAAAAAAATTGCTAGCTTATCTTTGGGGAGTGAACACATGAAACTGAATAACTTTCCTAAAGGAATATAGGTCGAAACTTGGGATCGAAATATGAAAAAAAAACATACTTCAACTTAAACTTTTAGTCTTTTGTCGTTTTCTTGATGATTCTGCCAATGTAAAGTTTGTAGGGACTTTTAAGGAGGTAGACCTATTACCAATGACCCGAGCTGCTGACACTATTTGTGAAGGAAACCCTTTTTCAAAGTTGTTCAGTTTTATGATATATATAGGTTTCATATTTTAGGCTGAAAAGATTGATGAATGTAGATAAAGCGAAAGAAGTTTGCAAGGACCGTAGCAAGTGGAGGCATGTGATCTCTGCCTGCCTCTCCGGGAAAGAGGCGTGACGTTATGTATGTATATTTTAGGCTGTAAATGTAACCGTGTTATGAAAAAAAATACTGTAACGTAACTGGTTCATAAATTAGTGTAGAACTATATGAAAGCCGCCTATGCCAACCATGCGAAAAATAAACTCAGCGTCGTTATTTTAATGAAAAATCTACAGTAGAATGCACCCAATTTGCCGCCGTCAGCAGGCAAAAGGCTTTGGCGCGTACATTTAATCGCCATTTTGATTTTTTGAATCGATAACCTGCAATGGACGGCTGATCGGGCGCTGATGGAAAAAAAACTGTCAATAGCAGATATGGTAATGTTCTATGGCTTGATTTTCGATGCCACGAACGACCTTATAGACCCTGATGTCAGAGTTTTTAAGCCGACTATTAGTAAATTCTTCCATGCTGGACTGGGAGCGAAAAACATAGAATGTGCCAGCTGCATTTCCTCCCGGGCATGCTGTAAAAACCAGCGAAGGGAGCCGAGGGTTTCAGTATATTGCAATTTAGGCGATGGGCTGACAACCTGTCACTACAGCAATATACCTACAAATCTATCTTAAATAGCCCTCAAAACTTTGTCAGACGTGGCGGAGCGACCTTTGTTTGGGTCGTTTACGCTCTGATTACCCCGTTAAGGATAAAGGCGGGATTATATGCATGTATGTATTAGTATATAAATAGTTCTTTGACATGGTTTGTGTGGTTTGGCGACCACTATCAAAGACAGATACTGGGACCGCCATTCTACGACGCACGGAAACTTTATTCAGCCTGCGTTGTTCTCCTCCGTAACTGCCTCCGTGGTCTAGTGGCTAGTGCCATGGACTCCTGATCCGGAGGTCCTGGGTTCGATTCCCAGGGGGGAAACACAAAGTTGATATTTGAGAATTTATCACTTTGTGAATTTTCCCCCAGTTTGGTTAGGACATTGCAGGCTGAATCACCTGATTGTCCGAAAAAGAAAAAGATTTCGTGCTTCGGAGGGCACGTTAAGCCGTCGGTCCCGGTCGCTGTCTTTGATAGTGGTCGTTACTCAAACCATGTCAGAGGCCTGATAGTTGTGCTACTAGGCGGTTTAAAACACCAGGGTTCATCGGGTCGATAGACTCGATACCCACTCGACAGAAGAACCAAACTGGGGTAACTTCACAAAGTGATAAATTGATTTTGTGTTTCCTCTTGGGAATTGAACACACGGCCTCCGGATCGGGAGCCGAAAGATTGGACAACTTGGCCCTGGCGGTGCGAGTGTTTGAAACCATATTTTTGAGAATTTTGCCTGCTATTTTATTTCATAAATATGAGAAGTAAGAAATTAAACATTGCCGCGGGTTTGAACCTGCGACTTTCGGAATGCCGTTCGACCGCTCTGCCACCTGCTACCAACAACTGAGTTTCAAACCCTGCCAAACTTTAAATTCCTTCTCATATTAATAAAAGCAGTTGGAATATACAGTTTTTCTATCAGTCCCAGTTCCCGTAGAAGTTCTATACCGTCCCAAAATTTGCAATACATCGAGTTCATATTGACCTCTTCCAGAGCCTGCATTGGCACTTTTCGTTGTACCATTTAAGGTGCCGTTGGTTCAGCGCTTGGCAGCTTTACAGGGGGTGAGGTGCGGGGTGTGAGGGGAGCGTGCGCAACCCCCCCCCCCTTCTACTCGCCATTTGTTGCTTTGTTATTATTATTAAAGTACAACTATACATATAATCACGCCTTTATCTCTAATGGGGTAGGCAGAGCGTAAACGACCTAAACAAAGGTCGTTCCGCCTCGTCTGACAAAGTTTTAAGGGTTATTTAAGATAGATTTGTAGGTATATTTCTGTAGTGACAGGTTGTCAGCCCTTCGCCTAAATTACAATATTAAGAAACCCTCGGATCCCTTAGCTGGTTTTACAGCATGCCCGGGAGGAAATGCAGCTGGCACATTCTATGTTTTTCTCTCGCTCCCAGGCCAGCATGGAAGATACAACTATAAACAAATAATATATTCGAGTCGTCGTTCCGTATTGTCCTCGTCTCTCGAAAGATGATTGAGATGTTTGTTTGTAGTGTCGTTTGTGACTATTTTAATGTTTAATGATGCCGAGTTTCCATGCTTGACCAAAATCGATAAATTAAACAGAAAGTGACAGGCAATGCTCCCTGGGGGTACAATAATCCATACTAATTCACCGCGCTTTAGTGTTCGTTTGACTAAAACTAGATTTGAATTACCGTGCTGTGACTACCTTTTCAATTATAGAATAATATTTAGAATTCAGCTGTAGGTTGATGATCTATCTACCCTGTAAGGTGTTTAGGCATTTACAAAAGTGTTAATATTTTTTTATTGCTTGTTGCAGGTAAGCATAAAAAAGAATTGGTCTTTCTTCTCGAAGCACTCCGTGGGAAATAGTGACGTGACTTCATCCATACGTAATAAAAGGTAGGTATAGCTAATTTCTTCCATGCTAGACTGGGAGATACAAAAAAACATAGAATGTTCCAGCTACTGTTCCTCCCGGGCATGCTGTAGAAGTCAGCAAAAGGGATTCGAGGGTTACATTATATTTTAATTTAGGCGATGGGCAGACAACCTGTCTCTACAGCAATATACAATACAATCTAAAAAATTTCTCAATTTTTGTCAGACGTGGCGAAACCGCTTTTCACGGGGTGTTTTAAGCTCTGCCTATCCCGTAAGGGATAAAGGCGTGATTTTATGTATGTAAAGCTAAACTCAAGATGTTTGCCGTAAACTGTACTACTGTTGGAGAAGTTATATTAAAGCTTGCAGCCGGTGCTTCACACCACACTTATATTAGTTGTAAGTATTTGCACCATGTTGTGTATAGGAGCTCCAAACGGCCAATCAGCGTTCTTATTTGGTAATAGCTAATGTTCCGTTTTGTAATACATACATATAATACATATAATCAAGCCTCTATCCCTAATGGGGTAGGCAGAGCGTAAACGACCTAAACAAAGGTCGTTCCGCCACGTCTGACAAAGTTTTGAGGGTTATATTAAGGATAGATTTGTAGGTATATTGCTGTAGTGACAGGTTGTCAGCCCATCGCCTAAATTACAATATAAAGAAACCCTCTGATCTCTTAGCTGGTTTTACAGCATGTCCGCGAGGAAATGCAGCTGGCACATTCTATGTTTTTCTCCCGCTCCCAGGCCAGCATGGAAGACATATTACTAGAGTAACTGGTATCTATCTATTATTGCAAACCCCTATTATTTTCCAGTAAGGTTGAGATTTTTTTAGACCTTTATCTAATTATGCGTGTTTTCTTCTTCTTAGCGAGTAAGTTTTCGATCGAACAACGAACTGTTGAACCCTGGTGTCAGAGTTTTGAAACCGCCTAGAAGCACAGCTGTAAGATTTTAAATAAAGAAAGAAAGAAAGAACTAGAATAGCGATAGCAAAGACAAACTTTACCAATAATAGAAACATATACAATAGTAAAATAAATATAAAAACGAGAAAAATCTAAATAGAAACGTATATTTGGAGTGTAGCGTTGTATGGTAGCGAAAGCTGAAACATGACTAACCAACACAGAGAACATCTAGGCCCGTATTTAATAAGCGATCTCAAGATTGAGAGCAGTATGGATTTGACAGGTCATTATGTACTGAAATTTCATTTCTGATACGAACTCAAACTCGCTGTCAGTCTCAAGTGCCGATTATAAATACCGGCCCTAGAAGCGTTTGAGGTGTGGTGTTGGCGAAGGATGCTAAAAATAAGCTGGACGGGAAACCTAAGCCCTAAGAAAACAAATGCCATAAGAGTAGAGAAACATCATAGAAAGAAACACTTACTAGTAAAGAGAACACTTCTTTGTTTGTTCTCTTTTCCGTCCAGCTTATTTTTAGCGTCATTCATTCATTTAGCTTATTTAAAGTGCAAAAGGAAGAGGAACATCATACAAATAATAGTAAAGAGAACACTTCTATGTTTGTTCTCTTTTCCGACCAGCTTATTTTTAGCATCATTCATTCATTTAGCTTATTTACAGGGCAAAAGAGAAGAGAAACAATATTAAACAGAAGACCCAACTGCTTCAGCCACATACTCCAACATCACAGACTCATACCAATGATTATTGGAAATAATCTAGTGCCCTAATGTTCGGTAGGTGTAGGGATATCTAGATTTCTGAATTTTAACTCCAATGAACTGTAAAATATCGCTGATTATATATTCAAGAACAAAAACTCCAGTTCACAAAAGCAAAGTTGTATCTAACGATCTGTCTAAATTTCAAATTCAAGGTGACCTTTTTGACAACTGTCTATTTGAAATAAAGAAATATAAAGAAAGCTAAGTGAAACAAATAAAAATGATTTAAGTTTATGAAGATGGTTAAGGTGTTCATAACATTCTGCCCCCTAGAAGATTTAATCTTCAACGCTTTTGACTGGTAATGGACAGAGGTTGTTGAAAGCTGGACGAGTGATGCCTTTTCTGAAGGCAAGGAATGAAAAACAAACAGATACATCAAAGTAGTTTACACAATATGCATGTGTGCTGCAGTGATGTAAAAGGGCCCAAGACTCAGTGAATTTTACCCTAAGAATTTTCCCAAAAGGCAACACTGATTTTCAGCCGTCACCCGTAATGAGTGACAAGCGGTTAAAAAACGTCCGAGTAAAAAGTATTATTTCAAATATTAGGTACTACCCACATATGAAGAAAGTATCATAATGTACATTCACTTGAACAGCAGTGACTTGTGCTCATGTAAGATGTGTGTTGTGTTCGTGTAGGAGCGAGTGCTCGTGTAAAGTGTCTGCTTGATTGAGGTTATGTGTTGAGAGTTCTCGCTATTCCAGACAACCAGTACCCAGTTCATTTTGTTACACCCTGTATACGGTACCGGCTGCGAGTTTTAATAAAACCTTCCCAACAATTCTATGAGCTACTTTGGATCTTACAGAAAACCATATAAAGGAAACTTATCGTCTCAAGGAAAACGAAGAGTTCCATTCTTTGTCTTTGGCTTAAGATCACTTTAATCAGATTTCCTTTATTTCTGCTGCCCCCGTGGTCTTGTAGTCGGAGCCTCCCTCTATCCCGAGGTCGTGGGTTCAGTTTCCATACGTTTTGGAAAAACTAGTTCAGTACAAAAAGGGGCAGCGCGGATAGCTTGTCGATTTTCTCTATCCAAAGGTTGCCTGGTAGAAATCTCTACTATGGCATTGTGCCCTTGTTTTATTTATTCTTATATTATTACTAGCGACCCGTTGCGTAGTTTTAAAGATTTATGCATACATAGGGATATAGGGACAGAGAAAGCGACTTTGTTTAATACTGTAGTGATTCGTAGCTTACACCCTTGGACGAAAGAGGTTGTTTCGTCCGAGTTTGCATCCCATATAGCTCAAAACTTACAGTTGACAGGGAACAACTAGATTCTCTCGTCTGCGGTAGCCTTAACGGAAAATGTCGCTTCAGTAATTTATTTAGCGAGGTCTGGCGAGGGTCGGAAACACCCTTCTCATCGAATCAGTTCATCTTCAACTTATCCAATCCGCTGCGGGTAATATTATAAATGCAAAATGGTGTCTGTCAGCCTAAATCAGTGCTGATCTAGTTATTTCATGCTTACTACTTCAACTAAAATAAAAAATACAAGTTGGACTAACTTGTATTTTTTATTTTTTAGCTTTCTGCTATGCTATCCTTGCTGGAATGGGAGTGAGAGAAAAACATAGAATGTGCCAGCTGCATTTCCTCCCTAGTATGCTATAAAAACCAGCTAAGGGATTCGCGGGTTTCAGTGTATTGTCATTTAGGCGATGTACTGACAACCTGTCACTACAGCAGTATACGTACAAATATATCTTAAATAACCCTCAAAACTTTGTCAGACGTGGCGAAACGACCTTTGTTTGGGTCGTTTACGCACTGCCTACCCCATGAGGGGTAAAGGCGTGATTATATGTATGTATGTATTGGTGTTTCTTTGTGTAATAAAGTATCTTATATTGTATTTATATTATTGCTCGTCACAAGATTATGAACATCATTAAGTGGATCTTTTAAATTCAAAGGTTGAAATTCGTATTTTTTGTTAATAAAGTCATAGACAAAACTAGTCTTTTAAATATTAAATTGACTTTTGTTGCGTTTTTCGCACATACATATAACCAACAGTTCTAAGGGTAGGGTAAATACCTTAAGTTACGCCTTTATTTTTTACGGGGTAGACAGAACGTAAAACGTCTTGTAAAAGACGCCTTTGCCACGTCTGACAAAAATTGGAGGCAATTTTAGATTGCAATGTCTAATGTGATCCTAAATGAATCCTGATCATACATACATACGTATAATCACGCTTTTATCCCTAATGAGGCAGGCAGAGCGTAAACGACCTAAACAAAAGTCGTCCCGCCACGTCTGACAAAGTTTTGAGAGTTATTTAAGATGCATTTGTGCGTATATTGCTGTAGTGACAGGTAGTCAGCCCATCGCCTAAATTGCAATATACTGAAACCCTCGGATCCCTTAGCTGGCTTTTACAGTATGCCTGGGATGAAATGCAGCTGGCACATTCTATGTTTTTTCTCACTCCCAGTCCAGCATGGAAGTATGAATACTAATCATGACATGATTTATATCGTTGTAGTGACAGATTGTCAGCCCATCGCCTAAATTACAATACACTGTAACCCTCAGATCCGTTTTGCTGACTTCTACGGCATGTCTGGAAGGAAGGGCAGCTGGAACAATCATTCTCTATATTTTTCTATCGCTTCCAGTCCAGCATGGACCTTATAATTGGCCTAATTCATTGTACTGTAGTGTAAACACCAGGTGTAAGGGACAGCGTCCCGCAAACTGATAAGGGTTGCTTAGTCAACGAGACTGAACAACTAACAGCAGGATAATTTTTCAGGAAGCAAAAATTAAAGCTTTTCTATACAAAATGTTTACCTCGATCAGACAGTTTATATGGAATAGCCATCTTTTTTTTTCTTTTTCACTTCCTGAACGAAAATCTTGCTGGTAGTTTTTCAGTGTCGTTGAGTGAGCAACCCCCTATCTTGCGGGACGCTGTCCCTTACACCTATCCAATAACTATTAAGTCCGCGTCCAAGTTTAAATAGTTCGCCGAGTATAATAAGATTGTCAGACAAGTTATAACGAACCGTCAGAAGTTGGACTCGGGTAAGTATTGATAACCAATCGACCGTGGAAGAATAGAGGTCCGTACTATAATCGGCTGGGAATTGTTATTTTTTTTAAAGCAAGTAATAAAAAAAAAAACTTCCATGCTGGCCTGGGAACGAGAGAAAAACATAGAATGTGCCAGGTGCATTACCTCCCGGGCATGCTGTAGAAACCAGCTAAGGGATCCGAGGGTTTCAGTATATTGTAATATAGGCGATGGGCTGACAACCTGTCACTACAGCAATATACTTACAAATATATCTTAAATAACCCTCAAAACTTTGTCAGACGTGGCGGAACGACCTTTGTTTGGGTCGTTTACGCTCTGCCTACCCCATTAGGGATAAAGGCGTGATTATATGTATGTATGTAAGTAATAAAAAAAGTCCTTCACCGATTTTCGGTGATGGCGGCCAATCTCCCGGTGATCAGCCAACTGCGCAGGACTTGTTTTTAGTGACCAAGTGTTTGCGCTACACACAGGTGCACTCTCTATTAACACTTATTCTGATGGGACAGATTGACTGACACGACCAGAGAGAAATCAGGCGCAGAACCGACTATTTACTTGCCCATCCGACAGCATGGATCATCTTACTTTTCGGACAAACAGGTGATCAGCCTGTAATGTCCTAACCAAACTAGAAACAACAACACAAAGTCATTGTCCCCCCGGGAATCGAACCCGGGATCTCCGGGTCGAAAGCCGATGGCTCAGACCACTAGACTTCGGAGGCAGTTAAGGCAAATAACCAAGAACTTAACCTAAGTAGGAGTAAATCCCAAAAGATAGTATCAAATAGCTGAGCTTTTGTTTGTGTTACCCATTCTAAGCTAGCTTTATCATGTTTGTACTTTGTATAAAAATGAAACCAAATAAATATCACTACATACGAGTACTCGTAGTATAAAACAAAGTCGCTTTCTCTGTCCCTATATCCCTATGTATGCATAAATCTTTAAAACTACGTAACGGATTTTAATGGATAGACTAAATTAAGAGGAAGGTTTATATGTAAAATACATGCATAATATAGTAGAAAAAGACTGATAATATCCGTGCGAAGCCGGGGCGGGTCGCTAGTAAATAATATAAAAAAAAATGAAACATAAGTAGGGGGTATGTTGAAAGCATTGACAATAAGCTTGTAGCGCTGTAACTATCTGCAACTGTAGCAAGTGCTACGAAGGCGTAGAGACCGTAGCCGTGCCGTAGCTGTGTTTGCTACTACGCGTGACCATTCATAGTTTCGGCAAGTTTCACATCGAGCAATCGCAAAGTTTTTATAATAGTACAAGTATTGCATGGACTCATATTAATCTTTACTTACAATTACAATGTTATCTTATATCTCGTTCTTCCATGCTGGACTGGGAGCGAGAGAAAACATATAATGTGCCAGCTGAATTTCCTCCCGGGCATGCTGTAAAAACCAGCTAAGGGATCTGAGGGATTTGTATATTGCTATTTAGGCGATGGGCTGGCAACCTGTCACTACAGCAATGTACCTACAAATCTATCTTAAATGTCCCTCAATACTTTGTCAAACGTGGCGTGACGACCTTTGTTTAGGTCGGTTACGCTGCCTACTCCATTAGGTATAAATACGAGATTAAATATAGTAAGTTTTTATAATATAAGTATTGCATGGACTTGTGAATCTTTACTGACAATATTATGGTGTAGTCCCATTGTTATTACGTCATCGACGGTTAATATGATACGCGTGACGCAATGCAGATGTACGCTAGATTGTAACTACTTAATTCCCGTGCGGTAAGGTTTATTTTTTGTTAATTCCTTGCACACTGGCCGGTATCTATTATTTTGCGCTTGGACTATTATCTATTCTATATTTACCCGGTATGAAATAAGACTAGTTCACCCAAAAGCCTTAAAAGCACGGGGATTTCACACGTCGACGGAACACATGAAGAAAGGGATAAAAGGTCTGATCCGAGCAAATCATCCATTTTGGTTTTCAGCGCGTTTTTCCCAATTTTTTTTAAACTCTTCCCTGCAAAAAGAAACACAAAAATAAATTGAAAAAAACCTGTCCGTGTTTTTTGGCGCCGCGCGGGATACGCGTGTGACGGGCTTAGCGAAATGCAAAATGGCGGGAAAACGTAAAAAAACAGCCGTTCGTTTTAAAATGTCCTGACAAAGCCGAGCGCACTGAGCACGGTATGAATGGGCTTGTCACACTCGTGCGCTTTTGACTTGTGATATTATGGAGATTAAATTTTTAGGCAGCAATTCGGGTGAAAACGTAAAAGCGAATCTGGCTTTAATCCAATAAAGAAATAAAATGATATTATCTACGTACATCTTGGGCAACGGCAACACAGGCTAGCCTGTGAATAAATCCGGCTGAACGATCCCAACAAAGCGGTGGTAGTCAAGGGGCCGCCTGGCTCACAACCACCCTCTCACCGGATTCTGGCGAAAAATAGCATGCTGTGTTCCGTCGGTGCCTGAGAGTGCCAGTGCTATAACAGGCTCTTCTGGGTGAGCTCGCTCCATTGTCGACTCTGTCACTATCATCCCTGTCCTTATATCAAAGGTCAAGAGCAATCCCATTTTAGATATAGAAGTGAACTCAAGATCGATTTTTTTACGAATAAGAACGAAATATTGTGTTTTCTCTACACAAACATCATACTAAGTCTCATAGCTAAATCCCAAGGCCTTTTTAAAAAAAAAATATTTATTTGTAAAAAGGACTTGTACAATAGCAAAGCGACCATGTCGACCTCATAAAGACTGCAATACAATTACATCACTTACGTCTAATTAAGCCTACAGTGATAGAAAACATAGAATGTGCCAGCTGCAGTTCCTCCCGGGCATGCTGTAAAAACCAGCTAAGGGATTTGAGGGTTTCAGTATATTGCAATTTAGGCGATGGGCTGACAACCCGTCACTATAGCAATATACATGACCATCTAAAATAGCCCTCAAAACTTGTCAGACGTGGCGAAATGACATTTGGGTCGTTTTCGCTCTGCCTACCCCATTAAGGATAAAGGCGTGATTTTGTGTGTGTGTGTGTGTGTGTGTTTAACAAGTTTATAATGTAACGGGAAAGCCAGGACACTGTTACAACCACCTATGACAGAAAACATCATCATTCCCTTGCCTTTATCCCATTATTCGATTTGAGAATCCATGCGCTAAGAAGAAGAATCCCATTATTTGGGGTCGGCGCAGTATGTTTGTTCTCTTCTTCCATTCATCCCTGTCAGTCGTCAGTTCGACACTCACACCTGTTTTCAACATATCATCTTTCACACAGTCCATCCATCTTTCTTACATTATGACAGAAAACATGTAGTTATTAAATATTTTTTGTCTAAAGGAATCATTTCGCACACGTTCCACTAAAATATGATAGACGTCTTCAATTTTATTTCATTCAGAGCAATTTAGGGACCCCAGGAACCTACCTAACGTCTAACGTTATCTAAATGATGGTGCAGCAATGGCGAGATAAGATGCCAGCAAAATCAATATATAATCATGCCATTATCCCTAACGGGGAAGGCAGAGCATAAACGACCTAAGCAAAGGTCGTTCCGCTACGTCTGACAAAGTTTCGAGCGTTATTTAGGATAGATTTGTTTGTATATTGCTGTAGTGACAGGTTGTCAGCCTATCGCCTAAATCGAAGATCAAATTATTTAAAGCGCACCGGTGAGGATAAGACCACCAAAGGTCAACACGGACTTACAGGCTCACACAATGATATTAGATATAGGTAGATACGTGACCAACGCGCGAAACTCGTGCCGTCAAATGGTCCTAATTGTGATCATTTTAGGCAGTCGAGCTGCAAGCTGCGAAGTAAGAAAAAAAGTTAAATTATATTCAAGGTTGCACTGATTACAAATAGCTATCTGTTTCACTCTGACGCTTTGCCCATTTAGTGTCGCACTCAGCGTTCGTTTAGATATGCAATGTTATAAATATGTATGTATATGTGTCGCGGAACATTTAAAGTAGTTATGCGTGCAGTATGAACGTAACGTATCTTTCTTAAAATATCATTGGTCTCACACGTTTATGTTAGCCTAATTTACATAAAACGGACAGTTGTGAAATGTTTATCCATGCCTCGTATGCAGGACCTTTACGCTAATACCGGGTGTAAGGGACAGCGTCCCGCAAACTGATAGGGGTGGCTAACTCAATGATACTGAACAACTATCACTAGGAATTTCTTTCAGGAGATGAAAAGAAAAATTGAATTCCCATACAAAATGACCACCTTGATCAGACAATTTGTATGGAAAAGCTAATATTTTCTTTTCACTTCAGGAAAAAAAGTTCCTGGTGGAAGTTGTTCAGTGTCATTGACTGAAGAACCCCTATCAGTTTGCGGGGCGCTGTCCCTCACACCTGGTATTATCTACGTATTATAATGAATGTGGGGAAAACAGACCTAACAGCTCAAAAAAAACATGGCCGACAACGCCATTTTTGACAGTTCTCCTGACTGCCTCCGTGGTTTAGTGGTCAGAGCCATGGGCTCACGATCCGGAGGTCCTGGGTTTGATTCCCAGGGAGGGGGACACAAAGTTCATATTAGTAAATTTATCATTCTATGAGATTTTCCCCAGTTTGGTTAGGACAATGCAGGGTTATTCACCTATTTGTCTGGAAGAAAAAAGATTTCGTCCTTCGGAAGGAAGAATCTTTGATAGTAGTCGTTACACTAACCATGTCCTCTGACATGGTTAATAGACCTCTGCCTATTAGCTGTGCTACTAGGGCCCGTATTTATAATCAGCACTTGAGAGTGAGAGCGAGTTTGAGTTCGTATCAGAAATGTCATTTCAGTTCAAAATGGCCTGTCAAATCCATACTTAATATAGCTCTCAATCTTGAGATCGCTTTATAAATACGAGCCTAGATGGTTTCAAAACTCTGACACCAGGGTTCAAGTTCATCGGTTCGTTGTCCGACTCGAAAACCCACTCACTAAGAATAGTAATAGAAGTTCTCCTTACATGCAGCGCTCCTGCCCATGTTCATTATAAGACAACTACTGAACTGATTTTGATAAAATTTTAATGCAAAATTTTTATTCTTCCATGCTGGACTGGAAGCAAGAGGAAAACATAGAATGTGCCAGCTGCATTTCCTCCCGGGCATGCTGTAAAAACCAGCTAAGGGATCTGAGGGTTTTAGTTTATTGTAATTTAGGCGATGGGCTGACAACCTATCACTACAGCAATATACCTACAAATCTATCTTAAATAACCCTCAAAACTTTGTTTAGGTCGTTTACGCTCTGCCTACCCCATTAGGGATAAAGGCGTGATTATATGTATGGATGTATGTTTAATGTAATCACTTCAAAAATCGGTAAGCATGCATGTAAAATTAAATATTCGAAAACCTCTAAGATGGTAGCTGTGGAAGGTGACAGAAGCAATTCTCATGGATTTTAAAATACATCGGCGTCATTTCTTGCGACATAATACTAATTCTAATTCTTAGTAGCGCTGTCACTTTCGTAACTTTGGCAAAGGAACAGGACAGCAAATAAACACATGATTTTGACTTTCCTAATTTAACGTTAGACGCTTTAAATAAATTGAGCATAAAGTTTGCTTTCTTATTTCGTCAAATAATCAGAAATCAGCAGTCTTATGTCAGATTAGAAATGACAAAGTCATGTGTTTATTTGCTATCCTGTTCTTATGTCAAAGTTACGATAGTGACAGCGCTACTAAGAATTACATACATACATCACGCCTTTATCCCTAATGGGGTAGGCAGAGCGTAAACTACCTAAACAAAGGTCGTTCCGCCACGTCTGACAAAGTTTAGGGATAGATTTGTAGGTATAATACTGTAGTGACAGGTTGTCAGCCCATCGCCTAAATTGCAATATACTAAAACACTCGGATCTCTTAACTGTTTTTACAGCATGCCCGGGAGGAAATGCAGCTGGCAAATTCTATGTTTTTCTCTCGCTCCCAGTCCAGCATGGAAGATAAGAGTTACAATTATTATTATGTCGCGAGAATTGACGCCATTATCTTTTATTTCCTTAGAAATGGCGCCCGTCACAGCTACCATCTAACGTTTCGCCTTTTGTTTGTTATTTTTTTATGCATTAAATAAATACATGAATCTTTTACTACTTTAGAATTCTTTTAAAAATCATAATTTTAGTTTTCTAGTATCTTAACTTGTAGGTTGGCACAATAATACACGCGCACGCACGTTAACACGCTATCAAGGTATTTACCAGTTATAGTTTAGCAAAATAGAACACCAGTATTACAGACAAAAGTCGAACTGAGGTAGCCACAGCTCCAGGCCAGTTGGCAAAGGCAGATAACGTTCTGACAGGAATAGCTGGCTATAGGTACATTCTATAAAATAAAACATCCGACTTTTCAGTTGCTGGTACTAGAATGAAAGTTCCTTCCATGCTAGATTAGAAATGGAAACAATTAAAATATAAAATGTACCAGTCGCTTCTCGAATACAGTAGAAACTAATAGATGAAGTTGATTGGCTCATGTAAGTAGGGCGGTAAATTGTCAACCTGCAATTTAAAGCAGATGGAACCGTGGGTGGAAAACTACAAAAAAAATTGAAAATCTTTCCCAAGTCACATAGAGAAGAGCTCCAAATAATGAGAGTTGGAGAAGAAGCATTTACAACTGCCAATTGCCAAGGTCCTTGTAGTAAATAGGCGCGTTTCCAGTTTCCAATCCAAACCAAACAATAAAAAACAATCATTTCCTAGTCCCACACAGACCCAGGCAATTGTCTTGCTGTCTGTACACTACAGTATTGCCAGAAGGCACGTAGTTAGCTCATAATTTGAAGCAGACGCACATATGGCTGCCAAGATCCAAATAGGTATAGCTTCGTTTCAATCCGAGCAATAAAAGATCACATTCAGAACCAGCTAATTGCTTTGCTATCTATACACTGCAGTATTTCCAGAAGGCACGTAGTTAGCTCATAAGTTGGAGCAGAAGCATTTATGGTTGCCAATTTACATATAGGTATATGCCTAAGCTCGTTTGAATCCGAACAATCCTACTAATATTATAAATGCGAAAGTTTGGATGTTTAGAAGATTGTTCTCAATTACGCTTTAACTAATTGTCGAGATAAAACTTGGCACACATTTACTATAGGCTAGGTCCTGAAATTGTACATATACTACTTTTCATCCCGGGAAACCTTCATCATCGCGGGAAAAGTTATTTAAAGCCCGGTAAATAGTCATGCTGTCTGTATACTGCAGTATTGCCAGAAGGCACGTAGTTAGCTCATAAGTTGGAGCAGAAGCAATTATGACAACCATGTTAGATATAGTTAGGTATATACCGAAGCTCGTTTGAATACGAACAATCCTACTAATATTATAAGTGCGAAACTTTGGATTTTTGGATGATTGTTCTCAATCACGCTTTAACTTAATGTCGAGATGAAACTTAGCAGAAATTTATTATAGGTTAGGTCCTGGATTAGGACATATGCTACTTTCCACCCCGAGAAACCTTCATTATCGCGGGAAAACTCATTTAAAGCCCAGTTAATTGCCTTGCTGTCTGTATACTGCAGTATTGCCAGAAGGCACGTAGTTAGCTCATAAGTTGGAGCAAAAGCACTTATGGTTGCCAAGTTTGGACGTCGCAGCGGGCCGAATGGCACCCGGCGATATATGGTTTTTCGATTTGAAAACTTTGGCTCGAGTAATACTTATGGTTTGAAACTTATCACATTTTTCGCTCGCGTTATTGGAAACTTCTTCCATGTTGGAATGGGAGCGAAAGAAAAACAGAGAATGTGCCAGCTGCATTTCCTCCCGGGTATGCTGTAAAAACCAGCTAAGGGATTCGAAGGTTTCAGTAATTGCAATTTAGGCGATGGGCTGACAACCTGTCACTACAGCAATATTCCTACAAATCTGTCTTAAGTAACCCTCAAAACTTGACCTTTGGTTGTTTACGGTCTGTCTACCCCATTATAGGGATAAAGGCGTGATTATATGTATATTATTGAAAACAGTCAATGTACGGATGATTTTACAAGTACTTTTCCCAAAGACTGGGTACAAAGAGGTAAGATAATCATCATCTCCCTCCCTAGCCTTATCCCGTATGTCACGGGGTCGGCTACCTAATCTAGGGGATTGAACGAGGGTACTGGTTTTTACACAGAGCGACTGCCATCTGACCTCCGCAACCCAGAAGGGAAACCAGACCCAATCCTAGATTAGGTCAGAGTTTTCAAGCCGCCAATGCTTAGCACTGGCCTCTGAAATGGCTGAACGACTAATATCTACGGTATTAAACGATATTAACCGGGACCAACGGCTTAACGTGCCTTCCGATGCACGGAAAAAGCGCCGAATAAACGTACATATGAAATTCGTAAATCGAAAAACACATTGGTACGTGGTGGGATTCGAACCACGACCTCCCGCTCAGGAGGCAGCGGCCCTATCCACTACACCATCGGGCTCTCTAAAGAGGTAAGATTATCGTCACACTTAAACACCAGCAAGGCTATATGACTTGTCTTCACGTGTTGCATACTTCACTATGATTAATGCCTGTCATTTTCCGTTGTGAAGTGCGCAACGAAAGAAGTAATGTATAGACTGCTGATTGATTTTATACAGTTGAATTAGTGGACTCAAAAAAACATTCGATAAGAAGAAGAAGTTGACTTCGATTTAATGAACGGAAAAAGAAGCACTTCATTTTATTTTAGAAAAGGAAGAGGGTTTCAGATTATTATTCCCATATCCATAAATCCAACACATGTTATTCTACTAAAAAACAATGCGAAAGTTTAAATGTTTGAATATTTATTACTAAGGCTCGTATTTATAAAGCGATCTTAAGATAAAGAGCAATATTAAGTGTGGATTTGACAGGTCATATTATAATGAAATGTCATTTCTGATAGGAACTCAAACTAGCCACCACTCTCAAGTGTTATCAATACAGGCCTTAATCATCCATCACTTGGACGGATTGTGCTGAAACTTGACACATTTTAGCGAAAGACATAATCGTTTAGATTCTGGAATAGGACATAGGCTACTTTTTACCGCGGGAGATCCTTCATTTCCACGAGAAAACACGTAAATCTAGTCCTACATAAATCTAGCATGGCATGATAACATTTACTGCAGTTAAGCCGTCAAATCTGCACTGTTCCAGGTGCGGGAATAAATTCAGAAACGGAACCGGAAATTCACTGCGGATTCAAATTTCCCTAGGGTTGTAATGGCTTCCTGCCTGGGTCTCGAATGTCTGGATTAATAGATTAAAGCTTGCTATTGCTTTAAAGATTAAACTATTGGTTTCCAAATTACATGTTTCAAGAAAGTACCATAAACATTGGTTTGTCACTTTATTATTGAAAATATGTAGAATGTCTCAGCTACTTCTCTTCCTGAGCTACCAAAGCGATCAGTAGATGAAAACGGAGGTTTCAGAGTTTTGGAATTTAGGTGATAGACTGACAACCTGTCACTACTTATAGCAACACAGATTTAATACTAAATCACCTTTTACTAGATGTTACGTGCGCTCTGCATTTTGAAACAATATAAATAAGTTTTTCTACTGCGGACGTCCCCAAGGTCTAAAGATACAAAAACAACATACAATAAAGGAAAACACATTAAGTAATTACCAAAAATGGCAAGGTAGGCAGAGCGTAAAGGACCTAAACAAAGGTTGTTCCGCCACGTCTGACAAACTTTTGATGGTTATTTAAGATAGATTTGTAGGTATATTGCTGTAGTGACAGGTTGTCAGCCCATCGCCTAAATTACAATATACTGAAACCCTCGGATCGCTTAGCTGGCTTTTACAGCATGCCCGGGAGGAAATGTAGCTGGCACATACTATGTTTTTCTCTCGCTCCCAGGCCAGCATGGAAAAACCGCAAAGAGTAAATAATATCACTCGGATTTTTTTAATGCATTTACTTACATCTCCCACAAACTAATTAATTTCAACAAACAAGTTGAAACCGACTCCTTGGCTTTTCAAGAGCCATGACAAACTGCTTCCACAGTGAATGTAGTTATTTATTAGTCTCCACAGCAGAGAAACTTTATGCAGGTTTCTCACACAAATCTTAGCTGAATAGCTGCTTGCTTTTCGGTTTCTACAGACAGACTTGCTAATTGTTATAATACATAAAATCACGCCTGGGGTAGGCAGAGCAAAAAACGACCTAAACAAAGGTCGTTCCGCCACGTCTGACAAGTTTTAAGGGTTATTTTATTACAGATGATTATGTACCAATATTGCTAAAGTGACAGGTTGTCAGCCCATCGCCTAACTTACAATATGCTGAAACCCTTTTTCTAAAATTAGAATTTTATTACAATAAATGACCCTTATACAATCTATAAGACATCGCTAAACCCGTAATAGGTTTGTCTCGATGACCTAGGATCCCTTAGCTGGTTTTTACAGCATGCCCGGGAGGAGATGCAGCTGGCACATTCTATGTTTTTCTATCGCCCCCAGACAAGCATTCAAGTTGTAATAATACTTAACAATAAACAAGGGTTATTCATAATACACTAAATGGCCCAGTTACTTATTTATAAAGACCTTCGTATATCGTCGAAACGTCGAGGTCTTAACCTCCGTTCAATAAATATAAGTAAGCTATTCAGTTTTCATTGCTAAATTGTTGTGGATTTTGGATAAAATGTTTTTTATTTAGTCATGTATTTGATTGATTATGATTAGTTTTCTTCAATAGATTTGAGTATTTATTACATTACGATATTTTCAAATCAGTCAGTGTTGCCATCGTCGCTTTAAATATAGGAATTATATTTTATGCATTTCGCGGTGTATCATTGTCCTGGCGGGCTTTAATTACATTTCCCGACCAAATACAGCAATTTATGGCAACACTGCGCCATAAATTAAATGTTCGCCTTGCCGCATGACGCGGGAATAATTAAACACACCTGTTTTACTATAAATGACTTAAAAATATTTTACGTATAAAATGTTTTTATTATTCTGGCGGTTGGTAATATTTCTAGCGATAAATTAGCTCAAATTATATTTCCGATCACGTCCTACTTTTTTAATAAGGTATATTCCATAGCAAAGAAGAATTAGATTTGAACTGACCCTCTCGACTTACTCGAACAACTCAGATACATATTTCTACGCGAAAAAATCACATCACATATTCAAACGTGCTTTCTTTGCTTTTTTCAAATAACATTAACTGAATAAACAAAATGAATATAAATAAATCAACTTTATTTATTTAGCGACTCCATGTGCAGTCACGTGGAAATCTGCTGTGAAAACGCACCCTCGCGTCGGCATTTACCATGTACAGTCAGCCTACACAAAACCTGATGTAAAAAAAAAATGAGCAAACTTAAAAGTGTGAAATTAGACAACATTCCTCAAGGCACATAGGTCGTAATAGAAAGAAAGAAAAAGATAGTTTTATTTAATACCTATATGAAAATAAATAGCGCAAGCATACTATACAAAATATCTATTCTATCGTCCAGACAAATTAACAAAAATCCGTTAAACCGTATTGGCGTGAAGAAACAACTTTAAGTACACACAAACAAACTTTCAATTCTGGACGCCCTATTCCTTAACTAATTCTTAGCTAGCGCAGTCAATTTCTTAACTTTAACTTAAGAACAGGATAGCAAATTAACTTTGACATTCCTAATTTGACGTAAGAAGCTTTAAATACGAACTGAGCATAGAGCATGCTCCCTTATTTTACGTCAAATTTGCCGTCTTGTGTCAAATTCGGAATGACAAAGTGTTGTGTTTATTTGCTATTCTGTTCTTATGTCAAAGTCAAGAAGGTGACAGCGCTAGTTAAGAATTAGAATTAGGATTATATCGACGCCATTATTGCCGTTCTGGTCATCAGTTCTGTTCTTCCATGCTGGACTGGGAGAGATAGAAAAACATAGAATGTTCCAGCTGCCCTTCCTCCCGGGCATGCTGTAGAAGACAGCAAAAGGGACTCGAGGTTACAGTGTATTGTAATTTAGGCGATGGGCTGACAACCTGTCACTACACATTAACAATACACATTACAATCTAAAATTGCCCTCAATTTTTGTCAGACGCGGCGAAAGCGCCTTTTACGAGGCGTTTAACACTCTGCCTACCCCGTAAGGGATAAAGGCGTGATTTTATGTATGTATGTAAGGTCATCAGTACCCATACCATACCCGTACTGGAGACCACGCATACAGGTTAAATCCTTATTTTTTTTTATGAAACTCACCATCATTAATATTGTACAGGAACGGGAAAGCGTAAACGATTCCACTGGATTTGGGCACAAAGGGGTATAAATTTTAGATTTACCCATTTTCAAATTGACCGCGTGTAAAATTAATGGTATGGAACAAATCCTTTAGGTTTTTCGTTAAAAAAATTTAAAGTTATAAATTCTTCTGTCGAGTGGGTATCGAGTCAATCGATCCGATGAACTCAGGTGTCACAGTTTTAAAACCGCCTAATAGCACAGCTAATATGCCTCTGACATGGTTTGTGTAACGATCGCTATCAATGACAGCGACCGGGACCGACGGCTTAACGAGCTCTCCTCCTAAATTGGTGTGCTCTATCTTAATGTAGAAAAATCAATATTTTATTTTTATAACTTTTAGAAAATATTACACAAATTACCGAAATTTCAAAATTCTGCAATCAGTTGTTTTTATAATATTGAAGGTTTAAAAAAAGTGGTCTAATACTGGCAATTATCCAACTAATTATCCCAAGTTTATGTTTTTTTCGACCCCGTTAAGTTTCTTAGGGAAAGTTGTACCTAAATCATAATCTCTCATCGGATTTTAAAATAAAGGAACACCGTTTAGTATAGAGTCAATAACAGTAGACGTAGAATACCGCTTCACCGTTACCTATCGATAAAATACTTACAAATAAAACTGTTCAATTTTCCTCGGAACCCAGCGGATTTCAAAACAAAATTGTTTTCCAACGTCTCCCCTTCCTGAGTCATTAATCTCTTCATAGTGTACCAGGTGCACGGAGAAGGCGTCTTTTTGCAGTATAGCTTGTGATTGGCTTCAAGCCCCTTGGCCGTTTGGACTTGTTTTTATTAGATTCTCTTACTCTACGTCTACAGGCTGTGTTGTAAAAAGAGTACGGTGCTGTATAAAGTATTGTATGTGTAATGAAGATGTCCATACATATAATCACGCCTTTGTCCCTAATGGGGTAGGCAGAGCGTAAACGACCTAAACAAAGGTCGTCCCGCCACGTCTGACAAAGTTATGAGAGTTTTTAAAGATAGATTTGTAGGGATATTTCTGTAGTGACAGGTTGGCAGCCCATCTCCTAAATTGGAATGTACAAAAACCCTCGGATACCTTAGCTGTTTTTTACAGTATATAGGAGGAAATGCAGCTAGGACATTCTATGTTTTTCTTTCGCTTCCAGTCTAGCATGGAAGAATAGGATGTGAACTTGGAAAAAAAAGAATTTTGTAAATATTGGAATGTTAAAGAATAATTAAAATAAGTTCGTTTGAATTTAGCAAACAGAGATACACTAAATATTTAAAGTAATTAATTACTAAAGTATCTATCCCACAGGGAATTGAACTCAGAGGTATTTTTGCGCAATCAATCAGCAGGAATTTTGGCTTTGCGGGGGTGTTCACAAAAACTTACTTTATTTATTTCTGTTTCAGGTAAGAACACAAAACGACAGAAGTGCAGAAGACCAGAGGTGTCAAGGGTAGGCAAAGCCTTTTTATTGGGATTTTCATCAACGAATTTTTATCTAACTTAGTGTAGCAACACATCGGTGTAACTTAACACGCTATTTGCATTACCTACAACACATAGGGCAGAGGGATGCGCTGACGTAGAGTTCCTCACTACGCGCGCGTAGTGCGTAAGGTGACGCATGTGTGTTGTAGGCAATGCAAAAAGCATTGACAGCGTGTTGAGCGCAACCTTGCGCGCAGTAAGTGACGCGTGTGTGTTATTGCACTTAAAGAGCATATGTGATGACTAGACAACTCAATCGATACAAAAAGTCAGTTTGCTTGGGAAAATAAGCAGCTGTACGTTGGTATATAATGAACCACGTGTACAATTTCTCATTACTCCCAGTCGAGCATGTCAATTTTTAAATAATGAAGTTATTTACTTTGTCAGCCAGCAACCGTTAATCGAGTCATTTTCAAACCAGAAAATTGATCCAAACCGAAAAGGGTCCGATTTCTTATCCATTTCATCAATCTGGATTCAAGGCACAGTAAAAGTATATGGAGCAGTAAAACTTCTACGTACAAAAGGACCTATATATTTTGTACCCGCTGGACTAACCTTGAAGTTTAAATTTTTATGTATGTTATACATACATACATACATACATATAATCACGCCTTTATCCCTAATGGGGTAGGCAGAGCGGAAACGACCTAAACAAAGGTCGTTCCGCCACGTCTGACAAAGTTTTGAGGGTCGTTTAAGATAGATTTGTAGGTATATTGCTGTAGTGACCGGTTGTCAGCCTGTCGCCCAAATCGCAATACACAGAAACCCTCGGATCCTTTAGCTGGTTTTTACAGCATGCCCGGGAGGAAATGCAGCTGGCACATTCTATGTTTTTCTCTCGCTCCCAGTCCAGCATGGAAATATATGTTATACTATTCAATTTGATAAAGTTAGGTCAATGCCGAATAAGGTAATTGTCGGTTCGATGCAAACTCAATTGAAATTCTTAAGGTAACAGAGTTTTTATACTACGTATGGGTTATATTCGTTCACAAAAAGAAGTAAAAAGAAGTTTAAGGTTTCACTTTATACGTAAAAAGGTTAATAATGGTACCAGTTCGTAGTTGCAAAAATCACGACTTAACTAATATAAGTCTTTACCTGTCATTTTCTGTAATCAGAGAACAGAAAGGGACGCCAATAATTTTTGTTAAGATTTACTTAAGTTGTGCGTATACAGTGATAGCAATAAAAAAGTTTCACTAAATAAATAACTATATAATCACTCCCATGCTGGACTGGGAGCGAGAGAAAAACATAGAATAAGCCAGCTGCATTTACTCCCGGGCATGCTTTAAAAATCAGCTAAAGGATCCGAGGGTTTCAGTATATTGCAATGTGGGCGATGGGCTGACAACCTGTCACTGCAGCAGTGTATCTACAAATCTATCTTGAATAACCCTCGAAACTTTGTCAGACGTGGCGAAGCGACCTTTGATTAGGTCGTTTGCGCTCTGCCTACCCCGTTAGGGATAAAGGCGTGATTATATGTGAAGTATTTCTTTGTGGGAGCGCAATGAGACACAATGTAACGGTTGAATAGTATATTGATGACTGGCTTACCATTACAAATACAAACTACCCTCTACCTATATAATAAATATGAAACTACCATACATTACATCCCTCCACTCTAATTCATTACAATAATTTACAAAAACATTATAACGTAATAGTTAACTTTAACTTAACTAAAAGAAACACTTTAATTCATCTTAAAACAACTTACAACTCAAATTACTTATTTAACTTATAATTAATAGGGTTCCGTAACCTACATTGACGAATGGGTCGAACTGGGGCCGATACAGGGGCGGAAGGAGGCGTAGTAAAAAGATCATCATTATTGACCGGTGATGAAAGCGCTGTTCGAGGCGGCGACACCGAAACCGCTCGCGGCTGCTCCGACTGAACCTTCTCATCTTCAACTAAACTGGCTTCTTGGCTACTACCAATAATGCCATTTGTGTCAGCTGATTGTTGCGGTAAAGGTGACGCTAAATCGGTGGGGATCACAAGCGAACTCTTAGATCTGCGTTTGATCTGATCGACATGTCTATGTTCATGATTGCCCGTATTATCTAAAATGCTAAAATCACTAGGACCTGTTTTATTAGCTACCGTACCAGTAGCCCACTTTTCCCCCTTGACATACTGGCGATACCAAACCTGATCCCCTACCCCCATGTTCCTATTCGTACCCCCGACATTATCTACCTGCTTCTGTTGTGCTCTTCCTACCTTTGCCTCTCTATCAGGTTTAAGAGCATCGAGTCTAGTACGCAAACGCCTACCTATAAGTATACAAGACGGTGATTCACCTGTTGTGGCATGTTCTGTATTCCTATAGTACATTAAGTACGTGCTCAAAGCTTCATCTACACTAGTTTTTTCATAAATTGCTTTTTTGATTACCCTTTTTAAAGTCTTTACGGCGTTCTCAGCCGCGCCGTTTGATGACGGATGATATGGAGCAGTAAAAACGTGATTAATGCCGCAGTACTTAACGAAATTTAAAAATTCAATGCTAGTAAATGGTGGTCCATTATCACTAACTATTTGTTTAGGTATACCCCACCTACTCCATAATTCCCTAAGCTTACCAATAGTGCTACTCGCCGCTGTACTGGGAACGTGAAATACTTCCAACCATTTAGACGTGGAATCGACAACGACCAGATACATTTTACCACCTATAGGCCCCATGAAGTCGAGATGGAGACGAGTCCAAGGTCGCGGATGCCAAGGCCAGGGCTGCGGCGCGGCGCGTGGCGGCGCGTCCGCCTGCGTCGCACACACCTCACACGCGCGACACTCGCGCTCCACATCTTCATCAACCCCGGGCCACCACACATAGCTGCGTGCCAACGCTTTAGACCTCACTATACCCATATGAGGTTCATGAATAATTTTTAATACCTTTTTACGACAAGCCTCTGGAATAACAACCCTATGACCCCACATTATACAATTCAATTCCTCATAAAACTCCTTTTTCCGATTAAAATATGGCATTAAATTATTTATTTCGCATACGTCGGGCCAACCATCCCTAATATAGCCTAGTACCCTACTCAATAAAGGATCCTTTTTAGTCTCATTTTTTATTTCATTGTATTCTAATAACAAGGCATCCTGAGCGAAATGCAAATAAGTTTGCTCAGGCATTAGAGATTCGTCCTTTAAAGGAACCTTCAAGCTCTGAGGTAGTCGCGATAAACCATCCGCACAATTCTCGCTTGTTTTAATGTATTCTATATCATAATTATAAGCAGACAGAATTATCGCCCAACGCTGCATCCGACTAGCAGTCATTGTAGGTATACCCGTTTGAGGCCCAAATATAGATACTAACGGTTTATGATCCGTGCGTAGCAAAAATTTTCTCCCGTAAATATACTGATGGAATTTTTGCATACAAAATACAATAGCTAATGCTTCTCGGTGTATCTGTGAATAATTAGTTTCGGCCGGAGTGAGTGAGCGAGATACATAAGCGACCGGGCGCTCCCCGCGCGGCCCGGGCTGGGACAACACGCCGCCTACCCCGCGCACTCGCGTCACACAGTGGGCTGAAATTAGCGTTTCATAGACATTCAATATATATTTTTTAAGTGACGCTTTTTTTGCTTGTAAACGATTGAGGATACCTACTATATGCCTTATATAATGAACTTTCAGGTTTATAATTGTAAACATCGCACTCAGAACTTTTTTCTAAAAAAATTGTATGGAGTCGGCATAATAAATGATGATATCTCCATTATCGCACAATTGCGCGTTATATCCTCTTAGGTTATTAATAAGTGAATTATTTTGGATTTTTTGACATAGTCCATGTTGAGGCCAAACTTGCGTCTTTTTTTAAAAAAATCTTTCAAAGTTTTTTTTTTTTGTTATTTTTTTTTTCATTTTAAACTAATATTAAGCTTAACATGGATGTATGTATACAGACTAGCGCCTTTAAAAAAAAATCTTTTCCAAAATTACCATTTTTTTTGTTTATGTTTTGTTTTTAACTAATATTAAAGCTTAACATGGATTTACATAGACTGGATATTTACGAAAATTAATTGTGTGCAATATTAGATAGTGAAAATTGCTTAAAAACTCATTAGCTGTAATTAAAAATAGTAATTATCTAATTATTCTCAAAATCCCCGACAACATTAAGGAAACTATTGTATATTTATGACATTTTAACTATCTACTGATTTATTGAATAGGTACCAATATCTATTATGTAATTGGGTTCTCATTTGTTAGCAATTAAGAGGGTAGTTAGTAAATTAGTTGTTCGGGCACATACATTAAATTCGATCGCCATAAATAGGAACGTACTGAAAGAAAATTATTTAGTAATCTTCAATCATTGAAAGTACAAACATCATGGCAAGCTTTGTAACAAACTTGGATTTGTTCGTTATTCTGGAAAACGCTAAAAAACTAAGTGACTACAATTTTTTGTTTGAAACCATGCTATCTCGTTTAAACAACAGTGTATCTGAAGAAGATTGTGTGACTTTAAAAGAATTTTGCCGGAGATTCACCAGGGCTGCACAGAAACGATATGAATTGTCACATCGGAAATTTGAGAGGTTCCGAACTAATTACGAAAGTTGGCTTGAGGCTGATGTTGATTGGCCGAGTTGCTTAAAAGAAAATATAAAATCAATTACTCAGCATGAGGGAAGCCCTATAGTGCTACTTTCGGAGCCATCATCAAGCGCTACTGCTTCTCTTTTAGAGCCATCTACATCATCAATTGGAACTATGACGAAAAGAAAATTCTCAAATCGTAAACCTTTTGAAGACTTGGCAACAAAGCAGAAAAAGAGGCGAAGTGGAGACCTAACAACGGACAGAGATTCCAGTGAGCTCGTATTTGCAACTATTTCTAAGTTGAAAGATGAAGGCCAAAACAACATTGCTTCTGTGATTGAATATATGGTGAAGCACCCAGAATCAGTCGAAAATCTTCGAGATTTAATTACAAAACCAACCAGTAAAGAAACATTTTCACCCCAAAAAGCACTTGGTTTACTGATATCTCTGAAATTATCAAAGTGGCAATATATAACTTTGCGAGAATCAGCAATTCGAGAAGGCCTTAAGCACTTGTACCCTTCGTATTACCACGTGCAAAAAGAGAAGAATGTGTGCTTTCCACCTGAACCAAAAAAAACAATTACGGTGACAGATTCTTCAGCAAAAATTTCACTGCAAGCATTGCTAGATCTGACAGCAATTAGAATAATTAAATCTTTGCCAGAAAGTATACAAAATAAAGAACTCATTTTAATATCAAAATACGGTTTCGACGGAGCATCCAGTCAAAGCAGATACAAACAGAAGATGGATTCTATACAAGATGACTCTAGTATCTTCATGACTTCGTTATCACCACTGAAAATGACATGTGAAGACATCACAGTTTGGGAGAACCCGAAACCGTGCTCAGCAGCGTATTGTCGTCCAGTACAGTTTACCTTTGTTAAAGAAAGTGAAACAGTGGTGAAGGTAGAAAATGAAAGAGTCAAAGCTGAGATATCAGCTCTCCAACCATCTGATTGTGATAGCAATATGGTGAGTCATAAGCTGATGCTCACCATGGTTGATGCTAAAATAAAAACATACCTTTCTCCTAAAGTAAGATCAAATGCAGTGTGCTACATTTGTATGGCGAAGCCCACGGAGATGAACAACTTGGAAGAAGTTAAAAAGAAATCAACAGAAGATGACTTGATGGAGCTCGGATTTTCTTCACTACATAAACATGATGGAATGTCTCTTGCATATAGCATATAAATTAGATATTAAAACGTGGTCTGCTAGAGGGGAAAGTGACAAAGCCGCAGTGGATGCAAGAAAGAAAGCTATCCAAGCCAGGTTCAAAACGGAGCTCAACCTATTAATCTATATTGTAAAACAAGGTCATGGCACAACTAACGACGGCAACACTGCACGACGATTCTTTGAATTTCCTGAAAAGACTGCGGCTATCACTGGACTAGATGAAGATCTGATCCGAAGATTTGCTGTAATTTTGCAAGCCATAACTTCAGGTGAACCCATCAATGTTTCAAAATTTAAAGAATATGCGTACATAACTGCTGAGAAGTATGTTGAATTGTACAACTGGTACTACATGTCAGCAACAGTACACACGATACTGCTTCATGGGGCCGAAATTATCGCTTTTAACGCAATAGTACCGATTGGAAGTTTATCTGAAGAGGCTTCAGAAGCAAGGAACAAGGACTTCAGAAGTTTCAGAGAACATCACTCACGTAAGAAGAGCAGAGTGAATTCCAATGAAGATATTTTCAATTTCCTTCTGCTTTCGTCTGATCCGCTTATATCAGCAGAAAGACCAACGATGGATGCAAAGAAAAAAAAACCTTTCTTTGATGAAACATTGGATCTGCTGAATCTTCAAAAACCTGAATTCGAGTTTAGGGATATTGCTCAAATAAACTCTGACTCTGAGTTCGACTCTGAAGATAGTGATTCAGAATAAGCAATATTTTTAATTAATATATTTATTGTTTTATTTAATTTTATAACATAAATTTATATTGTATTCATTTTAATATATTTTTTACCTTTATATTCATTTTATTTTATTTTAATGGGATCATTTATTTTTACGATTATTTGTATTGAAAAACTACTAAAATTTATTTTTAGGGCATTTCTACAACTTCTGGTCATCTGCCACCAACTAATAATCACAAAATGCATTTTATGTATGATGTTTAAAATTTAAATATTTGACAAGTATTACCAATGTATAATTAAAAGCTAGTATAAATTTAAAAGTCAGTAGATAGTTAGTTTATTGTTAAATATTTTACTTAATTAGGGATGTTGAGAGTCGCAAAATAATTACTTTATTAGTTCACCACTTACTTCTTAGTTCACTACTTAGTTGTTCATTAAATTTAAGTCGTTGTGTGTAAATGTTTCTATGATATAAATATATAGAATAAAGATAATAAGCCGTTTGTATTGGTTTTTAAATAATTTCATTTTCAACAATTAATTTTCGTAAATGACCAGTCCATGTAAATCCATGTTAAGCTTTAATATTCGTTAAAAACAAAAACATAAACAAAAAAAAATGGTAATTTTGGAAAAGATTTTTTTTAAAGGCGCTAGTCTGTATACATACATATATGTTAAGCTTAATATTAGTTTAAAATGAAAAAAAAAATAACAAAAAAAAAAATATTTTAAAGATTTTTTTAAAAAAAGGCGCAAGTTTGGCCTCAACATGGAGTATGTCAAAAAATCCAAAATAATTCACTTATTAATAACCTAAGAGGATATAACGTGCAATTGTGCGATAATGGAGATATCATCATTTATTATACCGACTCCATACAAATTTTTTAGAAAAAAAATCTGAGTGCGCTGTTTACAATTATAAACCTGAAAGTTCATTATATAAGGCATATAGTAGGTATCCTCAATCGTTTACAAGCAAAAAAAGCGTCACTTAAAAAAAAAATATTGAATGTCTATGAAACGCTAATTTCAGCCCACTGTGCGTCACACGTTACTATCAACGGCCGTTTAGGGTCATAATGCGCGAGAACTTCAGTACTAGTTAAAACCTGTTTTACTTCCGTAAATGCCCTTTTACACTCATCATCCCAATACCAATCGACTCCCTTCCTTAGTAATCTATTCAAAGGTACTAACAAAGAGCTAAAGTTTTTAATGAATTTAGAAAAGAAGTTCACCATACCGAGGAAAGAACGCAACTCACTAACATTTCCAGGTGTTTTGATTTTCATAATTGCCTTAACCTTGGATTCATCAGCTTTAACTCCGTGTTTAGATACTACATAGCCCAAATACTTAACTTCGTCAACTAAGAAAACACACTTTTGCCTCTTAAGCTTGAAACCGTTATCAGATAATCTCTTAAAAACTACTTCGAGCGCCTTAATGTGTTCCGATTTAGTTTTTCCACCTACTATTACGTCATCTAGAAAAACTTGAACGTTATCGATGCCCTGGAAAAGATTTGTCATTATACGCTGGAATATACCTACAGATGACGACAAACCTTGAGCCAACCTATTATAACGGAAAAGACCCCTATGAGAATTTATAACCGTATATAAATTGGACTCGTCTAACTCTACTTGATTATACGCTTGTGATAAATCGATCTTACTGAAAAATTGAGCCCCGTTCAACCCTACTAGAACGTCTTCAATTCTAGGTAATGGAAAACGATCAACTAACAAAACAGGATTTAGAGTCGCTTTGTAATCCGCACAGATCCGTAACGAACCATCAGCTTTGTTAACAGGCACCAAAGGTGAAGCCCAGTCGGAGCAGTCGACAGGCTCGATGACACCGGCGCGCAGCATGGCGTCCAGCTCGGCGTCGACGCGCTCGCGCAGCGCGTACGGCAGCGGCCGCGCGCGGTGGAACACGGGCACCGCCCCCTCGCGCACCCGGAGCGTCGCCTTACCTCCCGTGTACCGTCCCAATCCGCCACTGAACACTTCTTTATATCTGTCGAGGATATTACGCACTTCATTATCAACATGATCTAAACATATATTATCTAACTTACATTCTTTTTTAATCTTGGGAACATCAATATCAAGTTCCGCAATCCACTGCCTACCTAACAACGAAGTAGAACCGCCATTTATAATAAATAATTCTAATTGTTTTTCAATCTGATTATACTCTACAAAAGGTCTTATAATACCAAGCGGCTTGATTCTAGAACCATCATAAAATTTTATTCCAGTGCTATCCCTCTCAATGGGAATATTTGAAAAATATTGAGT
Organism: Scrobipalpa costella; assembly: GCA_949820665.1. NCBI lineage: Eukaryota > Metazoa > Arthropoda > Insecta > Lepidoptera > Gelechiidae > Scrobipalpa > Scrobipalpa costella. The sequence continues at coordinate 5,096,689 of OX463313.1, forward strand.
GTAGGTTTTATTGCTTACACAAGACAAAGGAGACCCAGTATCAACTTCCATAGAAATAGTTTTTCTATCAATTTTAATCGGTAAACTTACTGCCTTATAGTTGTCAAGCGCCATATGGTTTAAACGCTCCTCAAGACCCTCATCTTCTTCACTCGTCTCGTGATCCACATTGCTGAAATGGAGCTCCCCTCGCTGCTTCTCTTGACCTCTTTGACCTCCGCGCCTCGGCGCCTTCGCCCGCTGCTCCGCGCAAACCCGTCGCAAATGACCAACGCGCTGACATTTACTACACGTAAAATCTCGGTAGCGACATGATCCATAATCATGATTAGTAGCTCCACATGCCGCACAGTGAATAATCCTGTTTTCCATAAATCGGTTATTAGAACGGCCTCCCGCGCCGCCATTGTAGGCACTACGTGACAGTCCGCCGCCATTGCCCTCATTCCTCCGGCTGCTACCTCTGTTCGGCCCAAAACTCATCGCATGCACCGCACTCGTGTTTTGGATACTAGAAATTCCTTCAACCTCCGCAGCATTCTTCTCCGCCGCTTCTAAGGAACTGGCCAATTTCACCGCCGTCGAAAAAGTTATTGAGTCATCCTCCGCAAACAACCGTTGTCTAATCAAATCGCTCCTGAGGCCGCAAACAAATTGATCGCGTAAATTATCATTAAGATTCTCACCAAACTTGCAATTACGCGATAACTTTTTTAATTCCGCTACATAAGCTGCCACATCCTCCGTCGCGGCCTGCCGCTTTTGTCTGAACCGGTATCTCTCCGCTAGTGCAGATGGCGTCGGTTGCAAGTGATTACTCATCAACTCATTAGCTTCCTTATAGCTCAACTCTGAAGGCTTCTTTGGACTCGCAAGGTTAACTAGCAATTCATACGCTTCGTCCCCCATACTTGATATTAAAGTAGGTAGCTGCAGCTCACTGTCCACTTTATTAGCCAAGAAGTACATCTCCATCCGGTCGATATACGACGACCACACGCCGGACTGCATGTCAAATGCACTTAATTTGCCGATAGACATGTTAAAGAACACAAATTAGCACGCGTAAATAAACGTATCAACCTCTCGCCACTGAAGTATTTCTTTGTGGGAGCGCAATGAGACACAAGGTAACGGTTGAATAGTATATTGATGACTGGCTTACCATTACAAATACAAACTACCCTCTACCTATATAATAAATATGAAACTACCATACATTACAATATGTATGTATGTATATAAATAAGTTAATAATGTCGTCGATCCTCGCGACATAATCCTAATTCTAATTCTTAGCTAGTGCTGTCACTTTCTTAAGTTTGACTTTGACATTTCTTATATGACGTAAGACGTTTTAAATAAGAACTGAGCATAGAGCATGCTTCCTTATTTTACGACAAATAAGCAGTCTTATATGTCAGATTAGGAATGTCAAAGTCATGTGTTTATTTGCTATCCTGTCCTTATGACAAACTTAAGAAAGTGACAGCACTAGCTAAGAATTAGAATTAGGATTATGTCGCGAGAATTGACGCCAATATCAACTTCTCACGTACGATACCCGAATAAGGAACCTTTCAGCCCGCGGCGGACACTGCCACTTTTTTCTCCTGTGTCCCTGGTTAGGGGCGAGTTTGAAAAATGCAGCATTTCACAAGCGGATATCGCCGGATTTATCGTTAGATTTATCGAGGTATTTATCTCCAGGTCGCGACTCCATCTCACTTGACCGAGATAGAATGAAAGACATTTGTTATGCCTTCGAGGGGCGGCCAGGCGGCCATGATTTTTTATTAAACTGATTTTGTTTATTGAGCGGCATCAAATTATTTATCGATAAGTTTCTAAAATAAGTTGAATGGACTAACGACCAGCCAGAGGCTTTAAATTATTAATCATATCATACCTACTCAGGCTGATAATGGTTTACGTAATGAATGACAGTAACGAGAGAGATAGAGAGACCGGAACAGCTGTCCAACATTTTCCAAGAAATATTAGTCGAGAGAAAAAATCTTGATGACCTCCTGTACAAAATGCATCAGGTTGATAGAACATTTAGTAGGTATGTGAAGGTGAAATTAATTTTTCGTATTTCGAGCGATCTAAACTTAGGCTCGTATTTACAAAGTGATATCAAGTTTGAGGCTGAAGTACTGTGGCCACGAGTGACGTCACACAGTCGTCTGACTGACTGTAGTGAGCAATATTAAGTAAGGTTAGACAGATGGTTTTGTACTGAAATGACATTCGTGATACGAACTCAAACTCGCTGTTACTCTTGGCAGTTGGTTATAATTCACATCTTTAGGGTGCGTATAGTCTTTCTGTTACACCCTGTATACCTTCATAAGTTTTCCTTGTCGAAATTAATTTAAATATTTGGCGCTAACCTCCATCGGTAAAGGTTAGATCGCACTAGGACGGCGCGGCACTGCAGCGGCGCGACAATAACTGTCAAAATGTATGAACTGACATTGTCGCGCCGTGTCACGCCGCGCCGCTCCTCTGCAGTTACAGTGCCTGAAGCGGTACATCTCATACATTTTCATACAAAGAATAATTTGTCGCGCAGTGCCGCGCCGCTGCAGCTACGTCCTACTGCGGTCTGAACTTAAATCCCATCTAATCTAGATGTGGAATCCAATTTATTCGAACACATCTGACCCGATATCGTCCATGTTTCGTTATTGCTTCATACATACAAAACACACATACTCATTATTAGATAAAGGAAAATACGAGTATCCAGTCTCTTTGGCGTAATCATATCAGAGAAAATCAGAGAAGGTAAAATTCGAATCATTCCAATTTAAAGGAGACATGATTTTCAGTAGCTTGCTGAGTTTGTTTCAAATTTAAGGTTAGACCGCATTAGGCCGTAGCTGTAGCGTAGCGGCACGGCGCGGCACTGCGCGACATATGCTTATTTGTATGAGAGGTACCACACTGAAGCGTCAGTGAAGCTGCAGCGGAGCGGCGCGGCAATGTCAGTTCACTCATTTTAACAGAATTTGTCGCGCAGTGTCGCGTTGCTGCAGTGCCGTGCCGCGCTGCTCCGCAACAGCTACGTCCTAGTGCGTCTAACGTTTAGATTGTTATTTTGAACGAGGTTATTACCACGATTACATATATTGTTATCTCGATTTCAAAGCAGTTACATGCTTCTTGGTCACGAGTAAAATTTCTTTTTTGCGATAATTTCATATGCGATCTGTTTTGCCTAGTTTTTGAGCAAAAAACTAAACGGTACTTAACAATCATATGATAAAATTACATATTTTGAATCGTAAGTTAAAAATATGCTTAGAAATATAATATTTTCTACATTCTTATTGAGTAGGTATGGCAATAGGAAGATGGAAAATAATCCAGCCCATCTTTAGGCCAAAAATTTAGGTATAATAACATGGTTACTTTTTACCGCGGGAAAGTACACCATTCCCACGGAAAAACCGCTACACCGCTGACACATAGCTAGTGTTTGATAAGTTTATCCTTTCATTTTAAATTATTAAAGTATTATGTACTTCAACTTCTGCTGGCTTATAATTTTAACAACCCGGAAGCGGAAACGGGAAACCAAAGCCGACCAATTACTGCTACCGGTTTGTCCAATAATATTATGATACGAATAAGGAGAAGTTTCAATTAAATTTATTTTGTTTGCACAATGGATATTGCTGTTAAGGGGCTTCATAGAGCTAGGTAGCGCCCTTATCAGTCAATAAATCATACATACATACATATAATCACGCCTTGATCCCTAATGGGGTAGGCAGAGCGCAAACGACCCAAACAAAGGTCGTTCCGCCACGTCTGACAAACTTTTGAGGGTTATTTACGATAGATTTGTAAGTATATTGCTGTAGTGACAGGTTGTCAGCCCATCGCCTAAATTACAATATACTGAAACCCTCGGATCCCTTAGCTGGTTTTTGCAGCATGCCCGGGAGGAAATGCAGCTGGCACATTCTATGTTTTTCTCTCGCTCCCAGGCCAGCATGGAAGAAAAAATTATAATTAACTGAAAATACACTTAATTGAAAATCCGGTAGATCAGTTTGAAGTAAAAGCAAAGAAGATATTTTAGGACCTCATAAAGTTCCAATTCGTAGTTCGTAGTAATAACAATTTTTGAAAAACAGTTATTTTTAGCCCTTTTGTTATCTGTAACTGCTGTAAACACTGAATCATGAATTAATAGTGCTTAAAATAAATTTCATTACCTATCATTTAATCTGATCTACCGGATTTTCGATTAATTGCGTTTTCAGATTGTGCTGAGAGCGCTGTAGTGCACCGGGGATTCCCTTAAGGAAAAGACGGTACTAAGAATATATAGGAATGCAAACACACAAAAGTTTCAAAAGGACGTTAAGTTTATACACACATACACATATTTAATCACGCCTTTATCCCTAATAGGGTAGGCAGAGCGTAAACAACCCAAACAAAGTTCGTTCCCGCCACGTCTGACAAAGTTTTGACGGTCATTTAAGATAGATTTGTAGGAATATTGCTGTAGTGACAGGTTGTCAGCCTATCGCCTAAATTGCAATATACAGAAACCCTCGGATCCCTTAGCTGGTTTTTATAGCATGCTCGGGAAGAAATGCAGCTGGCACATTCTATGTTTTTCTCTCGCTCCCAGTCCAGCATGGAAGACAAATAAGCTTATCCACAGCAAATACGTATCATTATTTTCACTCGTTTGTTCGTTTCCTTTCATTCCCTTGCTCTAACAGAAAAAAAAAAGTGTCCTAAACATTTCCGAACAAGTTGAATCTCTAAATCCACATATCAGGCAAGATGTCAGAAACATCCAACAAAGGATTGAGATGAGATATCCCTTTGATGGACATAATCTCCTACCTGGCTTCACCTTAAAAGGGAAGATGTCACAATCTCTGGGCCCCGGCATCTCCTTAAAAGGGGGGTTGACAAATACCCTCTGACTATTTTGCCTTAGCACGGCTTGAAGACAAATTGGATTTTGATTGAAAGTTTCATCTCAATCCAGACGGAGTATACGACAAAATGGCGTCGTTACAAATAAAATTCTTCCATGCTGGACTGGGAGCGAGAGAAAAACATAGAATGTGCCAGCTGCATTTCGTCGCGGGCATGCTGTAAAAATCAGCTAAGGAATCTGAGGGTTTTATTTATATAGTTTCAGTATTTAGACGATGGGCTGACAACCTGTCACTACAGCAATATACCTACAAGTCTATCTTAAATAACCCTCGAAACTTTGTCAGACGTGGCGGAACGACCTTTGTTTGGGTCGTTTACGCTCTGCCTACCCCATCAGGGATAAAGGCGTGACAATATGTATGTATGTACAAATAAAACTCAAACTAAAATTAATATTAGCAACCTAACAAAATATTTTTAAGATCCATCTGAACTCCATAAACCATTTCCTGTACCTGGAAGAGATTGCCACTTAGCAATAATTTCTCCTATATGTACCTACACTAATATTCCTTATTTGTTGTTTCTATAATTTTTATGAAACGTTTTTCTTGCCCTTTCCTAGAAATTGTCCCAATTTTTTTTTAAAATAATCATTCCGTGATGAAAACTCATTTAACCGCGAGGGTGGAAAATAAAAGCTTTTTAATATTTGTAATGCATACATACATACATATAATCACGCCTTTATCCCTAATGGGGTAGGCAGAGCGTAAACGCCCTTAACAAAGGTCGTTCCACCACGTCTGACAAATTTTTGAGAGTTATTTAAGATTTGTAGGTATATTGCTGTAGTGACAGGTTGACAGCCCATCGCCTAAATTGCAATATACAGAAACCCTCGGATCCCTTAGCTGGTTCTTACAGCATGTCCGGGAGGAAATGCAGCTGGCACATTCTATGTTTTTCTCTTGCTCCCAGTCCAGCATGGAAGAAGAATATTTGTAATTTTAGTTTGTTATGCTGTTGACACCAATTATTAAAACGCCCCGAAAATTTCCTCTCAAAATTTTCATTTTAACTAAATATTCATACCTAAAATAGAATAGAAAGGCACCCTTCTGAATAGAGGGCTATTCTTCAACTTTATTGGTTGAATAACAATGCTAATTGGTTGGTAAATATTTTCGCTTTTCTTATTATATTTATTTTTATTAATTTAACTTGATTTTATGCACAAAGGAGGATTTAACACCTGAGGGACTTTATTATATTTCATCATCATCATCTCCCTAGCCTTATCCCGTATCCCACGGGGTCGGCTTCCTAATCTAGGGGATTAAACGAGGGTAATGGTTTTTACTTTATTATATTTATTATTACTAAATTATTCAAATAAAGAACATATAATCTCATCAATCTAAATTGACAGGAAAATTTGTAAGTCATCGAGAATGGAGTCCAATATCATTTTCATCAGCCCGCAAACATATTTGTAGCTGAAAAATATGAAATTTGAAATTCTGATATCTTGCAAATGTGATTACGGTATTCCTGCAGTCAAATTTAACAGCAACCGCCTTAATAGATTTTTTAAATTTCACTTAACATTTCATCAACCTCGTAAAAAATGTTATTTAAATAAAACTTTATAGGTCAGTGTTATGTCTAAGTGCAGCAACACACAGGCGTCACTTACTGCGCGTAAGATTGCGCTCAAAACGCTGTCAATGCTTTTTGCATTTTCTACAAAATACATGCGTAACTTACGCGCTACGCGCGCTTACTGGCAGGTGTATGCGCCGACGTAAAGATCTTCGGTATGCGCGCGTATCGCGTAAGGGGATGCATTTGTGTTATAGGCAATGCAAAAAGCATTGACAGCGTGTTGAGCTCAACCTTTTGCGCAGTAAGTGACGCCTGTGTGTTGCTGCACTTATGTATTTAAACATGTATTATTTTACATATGCGCTATTCAAAAACTTTGTTATTTGTCCCGTTAGTCCCGAAGAAAATCGGTTGAAATTTTCCTGGCTCGACACGACAAGAATCTGAAAAATATTTTGAAATTATGCTAAAAAAGAGTATATTGACTTATCATCGTTTTCTTCCATGCTGGACTGGGAGCGAGAGAAAAACACAGAATGTGACAGCTGCATTTCCTCCCGGGCATGCTGTAAAAACCAGCTAAGAGATCCGAGGCTTTCAGTATATTGTAATTTAGGCGATGGGGTGACAACCTGTCACTACAGCAATATACCTACAAATCTATCTTAAATAACCCTCAAAATTTTGTCAGACGTGGCGTAACGTCCTTTGTTTAGGTCGTTTACGCTCTGCCTACCCCATTAGGGATAAAGGCGTGATTATATTTATGTATGTATGTATCGTTTTCAACATAATAATGGTACGCCGATTAAATTAAATTATTCGCGTCCAAAAAAGGTTTTTTGAGAATTTCTGTTAAAAGCAAAATTGAATGAAGCATGGCATCGAGTCGTCCCTCTCCGAATTAATTTGGCAAAAGGTAATAAAATTACAAAGCAAGACATACCTATGATAAATTGACGATTATTGACAAAATATTATTTTTACTTGCATTTTGTGAAACATTAATATTTCAACGCAGAAAAGTACTTCTTTAAGTATCTTCCATGCAGGACTGGGAACGGGAGAAAATCTTCCATGCTGGACTGGGAATGAGAGAAAACCATAGAATGTGCCACCTTTTCCTCCAGGGCATGCTGTACAAACCAGCTAAGGGATCCGAGGGTTTCAGTATATTGCAATTTAGGCGATGGGCTGACAATCTGTCCCTACAGCAATATACCTACAAATCTATCTGAAATAACCCTCAAAACTTAGCCAGACGAGGCGGAACGACTTTTAGTATAGCTCGTTTACGCTCTGCCTACCCCATTAGGGATAGAGGCGTGAGTATGTATGTAGAAAAGTACTTGTTAATTCATGTTGCATTTGTTGTTCCGGAAATGTTGCGGTTGCGAGCATTTCCCAACGAGACGCCAACAATGCGATGTGGTTTACTGTTTTAATATAGGTATAAATCGAATAGAACATCAGTTAGGTCTGTAGTCTGCTTACCGCAGATTAGCTTGTATCGAATACAGTCAATTTCATTAGTATCTGAACAATCCAATCAATCCGCCACATAGGTACACCGCATATAACTACATCAAAGTGAAGCAACACACAGGCGTCACTTACTGCGCGCAAGATTGCGCCCAACACGCTGTCAATGCTTTTTGCATTGCCTACATCACACATGCATCACCTTACGCTCTACGCGCGCGTAGCGGTGAACTCTACGTCGGCGCATCATTCTGCCAGTACGCGCGCGTAGAGCGTAAGGTAACGCATGTATGTTGTTGGCAATGCAAAAAGCATTGACTGGTTGTTGAGCGCAACCTTGCGCGCAGCAAGTGTCGCCTGTGTGTTGGTGCCCTAACATAACATAGTACATGCTACATGATGTTCAATTTCAATTGTCTATCGCTCCCGACCGCGTCGTGTGTAGCAGACTGGCAGAATCTGAATTTAATTAAAAACCTTTGTTCGGGTTCTGTACAGTATAGCTATAGTAGACAGACTAGCAAATGTATAGGGGAGACTAGCTTCGATTCCAGAAAACGCATTTCTCATCTTAGATAAAAAGATAAAGATAGTACATTAGTAACCAATTGCATACGAGGTATTTGGCGCCCAAGGGTAACGAGGTATTACTATGCTTTACATATCGAGTGAATGATAAGTTCAAAAAAAAGAAAATTTTACGAAAATTATAGTATGAAAATGGGTTGAACAAGTAAGCAAAACCAAATCACTATGAAGGATTTCAGCCATCACAAAACATCTCCATTCGCGTAAGAAACTTTATTTAATACTTAGTAGGCATTTTACAGAGGGAGGCCTTTGCTCAGCAGTGGGATGATGTAGGCTAAATAAGATTAGATAAGAAGGCATTTTGTACATTATGCTGATTGTTTGAATGTTTTTGTTTTAAAATAAAATACTAAGTAATAAATCCACAAACTCTAATTTTAAACCCCTGCACGACTTTAAAGACTTCTAAAACTCCCTTCTTCTGTCGAGTGGGTATCGAGTCTATGGACCCGATGAACCCTGGTGTCAGAGTTTTTAAACCGCCTAGTAGCACAACTATCAGGCCTCTGACATGGTTTTGTGTAACGACCACTATCAAAGACAGCGACCGGGACCGACGGCTTAACGTGCCCTCCGAAGCACGAAATCTTTTTCTTTTCGGACAATCAGGTGATTCAGCCTGCAATGTCCTACCCAAACTGGGGAAAAATTCACAAAGTGATAAATTCTCAAATATCAACTTTGTGTTTTCCCCCCTGGGAATCGAACCCAGGACCTCCGGATCGGGAGCCCATGGCATTAGCCACTAGACCACGGAGGCAGGCTTATTTTAAGGATCTTACGTCTCAAATCAGCGACTACAATATTTTAGTTTTTGAAATTAATGTGTGTTCAAATGCAGAGAGCATGCATGTTTATAAGTCAGCCATTTATCATACAGAGAATGGCAACGAACATGCTGCAATGCTTTCAACCGGTGGCGTACAATGCAGCGAGAAACTGACGACGCCATCTTGGATATTACCCGCTGTGCAATCACCCGGAACATTTTTCCGCTGGTGGTATTATTGTTGCCATGCTGGATATGTTATTTATTACTAAAATGAAAATAAAAAAATATACAACGTAAAATATGGCAGCTTCTTTACCTTCTGGACATGCTGTAAAACCTGCAAAGGAATTCTAGTATTTTAGTGTAGGTAATGTAATGGAGGTGTTCTGTCACTAGTGACCCCCTACAACAATATACAGTATTATGACCTCTGTCTACCCCATTAAGGATACAGGCGTGATTATATGCATGTCGAAAGTGGCACCCAGGGCAGCGTACAATGCAGCAAGATTGTTGACGCCATCTTAGATATTACTCGCTGTACAATCGCCCGGGTATTAATCAGCTGGTCGTATTATTGCTGTCATACTAGACTGGGAGCGATAAAGACATAGAATGTGCCAGTTCCATTTCCTTCCGGGCACGCTGTAAAAACCCGCAAAGGTATTTAAGGGTTATAGTGTATTGTGATGTAGGTGATGGGCTGATAACCTGTCACTACACCTACAGCAATATACCTACAAGTCAAATTGAAATAAACCACAAAATTTGTCAGATGCTTCCGCCGCACCTTTGTTTATGACCTCTGCCTACTCTATCAGGGATAAAGTCGTGATTTTATTTATGTAGAAAGTGGCGTACAATGCAGCGAGGAACTGTCGACGCCAGCGCCCGCCATCTTGGAAATTACCCGCTGTGCAATCACCCGGAATATTGTTCCAGCACTGGTGCACTAGCTTCTCTTACGTAAACTGTTTGAGAAATGTGAACTATGGAAACTGTGGTAGCATTAAATGTTACATACATAAACTACAAATTTTGTGATCGAGTTGTTCATTTTGTATCGGAAGGTAATTTTTTTCATCTCCTCAAATAATTTCCCGGTGAAATAATTTTCAACTGAACAACAGTTTCGTTGACTGAGCAACTCCTATGCTATGCTATGCTGTCCCTTACACCTAATATATATCTAACGTCTACCAAAAAATATGATGATTATGATAATGTCATGATAAATACACATTAGAATTGAATATTGTAAAACAAATTTTATTTACTTCCATGCTGGTCTGGGAGCGAGAGAAAAACATAGAATGTGCCAGCTGCATTTCCTCCCGGGCATGCTGTTAAATCCAGCTAAGGGATCCGAGGGTTTCAGTATATTGTAATTTAGGCGATGGGCTGACAACCTGTCACTACAGCAATACACCTAGAATTCTATCTTAAATAACCCTCAAAATTTTGTCAGACGTGGCGGGACGACCTTTGTTTGGGTCGTTTGCGCTCTGCCTACCCCGTTAGGGATAAAGGCGTGATTATATGTATGTATGTATGTAAATTTTATTTAATTTTCTATGATTATGATATCGTTGTGCTTGTGAATTTTGATTTGTGTATTTTATATAAATGATTGTGACTTTATATAAACAAAGTGATCATGGTGTTTCACCAAGTGACAATCGCAAGTACAAACATACATACATATAGTCACGCCTTTATCCCTAATGCGGTATGCAGAGCGCAAACGACCTAAACAAAGGTCGTTCCGCCGCGTCTGACAGAGTTTTGAGGGTTATTTCAGATAGAATTGTAGGTATATTGCTGTAGTGACAGGTTGTCAGCCTATAGCCTAATTTGCAATATACTGAAACCCTCGAATCCCTTAGCTGGTTTTTACAGCATGCCCGGGAGGAAATGCAGCTGGCACATTCTTTGTTTTTCTCTCGCTCCCAGTCCAGCATGGAAGAAAATCGCAAGTATAAATAATAAATAATTGTGTATTCCAACCACAATCGCTAAATTAAATGTTTAAAACTACGAATTACCTATTTGCATAATCGAAGTTGGCTCTCTATAAAATGGTTTTTGAAAGTTGACCAATTGAGAAATTGACGTCCTGTGACAATAGACGAAATGAACCTTAAAGCAAAAAAAATAAGGAGACTGAGTAATGATCTGAGTCTAATTGACCTTAACTCCCCTGAGCACAGTTGAAAGCAAGTGCCATTAAAAGTTTGCACATTTTTTCCAGACGAAGGCTGTCTCCCTTCAACCACAGTACAGTTCAAAAGAGCAGTAAGACGTCTCGGCAGAGTACTTGAAATAACCTAAGTCTATTAAAATCAGAGAAAAATTTACATACATACGTACATATAATTACGCCTTTATCCCTAATGGGCAGAGCGCAAACTACCTAAACAAAGGTCATTCTGCCACGTCTGACAAAGTTTTGAGGGTTATTTATGAAATATTTGTAGATATATTGCTGTAGTGACAGTTTGTCAGTCCATCGCCTAAATTACAATAAACTGAAACCCTCGAATTAGCTGGTTTTTACAGCATGCCCAGGAGGAAATGCTGGCACATTCTGTGTTTTTTTTCTCGCTCCCAGGCCAGCATGGAAGCAATGAATACATTATGTATACTGCTCCTTCTACTTTTACTGTGACTTAACTACCCTCCCCTAAACTTCACGCCTGACCAATTAAACTTTTTGTGCGTCATAATTCTGTTTAAATAAGATTCGGACATGGTTTGAATACGATTTTTATAATAGAGCTTGCGAAAAAGGCGCTTGTTTGGAATAAGGGTTAGTTCACACCGATGCAATGCAATGCGATAAAGTTTAGACAAGAACGTATTTACAGCAGCGCGGGCGCGGTAATGTCACATCATACATTTTGTCAGTTTTTGCCGCGCCGTGTCGCGTCGCTGGGGTGCGGTAAATCTCATACATTTTATACAAAAAATATTTCGTCGCGAAGTGCCGCTTCGCTCCGCTGCAGCTACGTTCTAATGCGTTCTAACCTTTTTTTAAAATCTTTATTTGTGAAAGGACTTGGTACACAATAACAAAGCGACCATTTCGTCCTCATAAGGACTACAATACAATATCATCACTTACGTCTAACTAAGCATACCTTAAAGCGAGAAACAGTTTGAAGATAATTATGCATTTCATGTCACGATTTTCACCGCTTATTTACTAAACAGGTTTTTTTTTAATAATTTGTGGAATAAATTGTGGAATTTCAGTCTGTTTTAAAGTTTACATGAAGTCTTCCTTGAAGGTGTTTTAACCATTTTGATTTATTATATTAAAAAAAAGAATATGCTACAAACTCGTAGCACAAAGCGCTACGCCGTAGAGAAGTGCTACGACCATTCAAAATATTTGCGTTACAGTGATTTGGAACATACAAATCTATCATAAATTACCTTCAAAACTTTGTCAGACGTGGCGGAACGACCTTTGTTTAGGTCGTTTACGCTCTGCCTACCCCATTAGGGATAAAAGCGTAATTATGTGTATGTATATTTAGTTTGCATTTCTTCCGCGCAAATACACAATATACTGAAATATATTAGTTACACGTTCCTTAAACTTTTTCTAAAGATATTTTGAGACATTTTGAGATTATTATTTACTGGACTAATATTATGAACTGCCTCCGTGGTCCGTGGTCTAGTGGTCTGAGCCATGGGCTCATGACCCGGAGGCCCCAGGTTTGATGTTGTTTCTAGTTTGGTTAGGACTTTGCAGGCTGATCACCTGATCAGCTGATTGTCCGAAAAGTAAGGTGATCTATGCTGACGGATGGGCCTGTAAATAGTCAGTCCTGTGCCTGATTTCTCTCTGGTCGTGTCAGTCAATCTGTCCCAAAGAGATTAATCAAATAAACAGTGCACTTGTGTGTTGCGCAAACATTTGTGCACTAAAAACGAGTCCTACGCAGTTGTTTGCCGCCATTGTGGAAAATTGGTTGGGAGGACTGAATATATATTATTGGTAGAAAAATAATCTTTAACATAATCACCTCTCGCTTCATATTTTGTTCCCTAAAAGTAAAATCTTTTCGGAAGAGAGAGCTTCCAGTAATCCAGCCCGGATTAATTCTATGCAAAGAGGAAAATAAAATGTATACGGATTTTAAGGGACATACATTCTTATAATCACCCCTTTATCCCTAATGTGGTAGGCAGAGCGTAAACGACCTAAACAAAGGTCGTTCCGCCACATCTGACAAAGTTTTGAGGGATATTTAAATTTGTAGGCATATTGCTGTAGTGACAGGTTGTTAGCCCATCGCCTAAATTGCAATATACTGAAACCCTCGGATCCCTTAGCTGGTTTTTACAGCATGCCCGGGAGTAAAACCAGCTGGCACATTCTATGTTTTTCTTTCGCTCCCAGGCCAGCATGGAAGTTTTAAGGGACAGCTTTTTGAAAACTAATAAGCGTTACTCAGTCAACGAAGCTGAACAACTTTCACGTAGAAATTCTTTCAGGAAATAGGTCGTTTAAGGTTATTTAAAATAGATTTATAGGTATATTGCTGTAGTGACAGGTTCTCAGCCGTCGCCTAAATTGCAATATAGAGATACACTCGGATCCCTTCGCTGGTTTTTACAGCATGCCAGGAGGAAATGCAGCTGGCACATTCTATATTTTTATCTCGCTCCCAGTCCAGCATGGAAGAAAACTAAATATATGTGAATACAATTTATCTTTTTTTTATTGAATCGGGGACAGAGGGACAGGCTATTTAATAATAGATTGCCTTGTCCTTTTAGGAAAAAGGTATTAAGCAAAGAAAAGACCTTTTTTGTTCCCCAGCCTATCGTCAATCGAGAAATATTTTGTCCCTGTAAATAATTTAGCTCTTTTTTACTTAGATAAGTGAAATTCCTCCTTAGTGAAATATCATCGTAACTACTATAATCACACATACTCGTACATAGTATAAAACAAAGTCGCTTTTTCTGTCTTTATACATACATACATACATAAAATCACGCCTTTATCCCTAATGGGGTAGGCAGAGCGCAAACGACCTAAACTAAGGTCATTCTGCCACGTCTGTCTTTATATCCCTATATATGCATAAATCTTTAAAACTACGCAACGGATTTTGATGCGGTTTCTTTTAATAGATAGAGTGATTCAAGAGGAAGGTTTATACGTATAAAACATGCACAATATAGTAGAGAAACACTGATGATTGAACGGGGCGGGTCGCTAGTTGCTATAATATAGTGATAGATTTCCATCCCAACTGGACCATTTTATGTTTTTCTTTCGCTCCCAATCTTTTGATATTTATTGTTCGCATATTGGTATTTTATTTTTTTAATGGAATATTTTATGAATATTTCTTCCATGCTGGACTGGGAGAGATAGAAAAACATAGAATGTTCCAGTTGCCCTTCCTCCCGGGCATGCTGTAGAAGTCAGCAAACGGGACTCGAGGGTTACAGTGTATTATAATTTAGGCGATGGGCTGACAACCTGTCACTATAGCAATACAAATTAGAATCTAAAATTGAACCTCAATTTTTGTCAGACGTAGCGTAAGCGCCTTTAATGCTCTGCCTACCCCGTAAGGGATAAAGGTGTGATTTTATGTATGTATATTTTATGAAAATTAATCTCTAAATTTTACCGAAATAGAGCTTGTATCCTCTCTGATCTAAAATAACAATCTCGTCGTATAATTACATTGGTTCCATAGTTACCGAGGGTTGGCCAGCCCATCGATCCGGGCCCTGATTTACGACCTCTGGGCCATTATTGGCTTTTCACACGATGGCGATCTTTCACGCACCAACTACGTTATATTGTGTTAACATTTACTGCAGCTTTTTACATCATGCCCGGGAGGAAATTCATCTGGTACATTCTATGTTTTTCTCTCGCTCCCAGTCCAGCATGGAAGAAGCCCTATTATTCCCACAAATAATATGTATCTGTGACAAACTGATAAACTGGAGGTCTGCGATGCGTGACAAGACGGAAAGGACCCTTCTAAGTAATTTCCCTTGATACATCCAAGGCCTGAAAATTGGTATTTTACTATAGAGATTTGAAGAAAATTCTGTTGTTTTACGTGGAATGGTGTTAAAATAAACGTATGTGTTGGCAACTGGCTGCAGCGAAACCTCTTTTTACCATTAAATTGTATTTTTTATTAAAAATGTATCTTTGAAAGGTTCTGTCAGTACACAAATAGTTGAACAAAAACCAAGTCGTATTTCTCTTTATAAATCCCAATTACAGTCCCAATACTCGCTATCTTTAACATTTTCGTCCTTCGAATCCTTAAATAATGGTTTTAACGAGAAGTACGGCGGAAAACAACCGTGTACTGGCCGCCGCCGAATCAGCCGACCCTCGGGAATCGGTAAGCGTCTCGGGCCCACCGGGGCAAGCCCCTAATACTACAGGCTCCGGCGGCGCTTCCGCACCACATCCCGGTGCTGATTCTGCGGCGGTAGGGACCTCTGGTCCCCCTGACCCATTGAACGTACCACCGCGGTCGGAGTTTGCTCCGCACTCTCCCCGTGGCGATGCTTCTTTGCAAGCACTGCCACGACCGGAGCAACCTCCTCGCCCCCCTCGCGATGGTACGTCCAACGGATCGCACTCCCACGTGAATCGTTCAATGCTTACGTGCTCAGGCGCTTCTGGCCGTCGATCAAACGGCACAACGGTCTCCGCCGCGACTTTACAAGCTCGCAAGCTTGCTTTGGAGGCGGAATTCCAGCGGAAACAGCTGGAACGAGAGCGCGTTCTAGCGGAGCAGGCACGAGTGGTGGAGGAGAAAGAGCTGCTCGCGGGACTAGCAGCCATCGAAGCAGGCGGCTCAGCTAGATCCCTCCACCGCCCCCGTAGCAATTGTAGCAAGTCTCTCGCCGACACCCAAGAGTGGGTCGAGTACTGCGCCGCGAGACACGCGCAACAACTCCAGAATGATCAGAATGTAGACCATGCGCTGTGGGTCGAGGATCCCGCCACAAGGCACGCGCTTCGAGCGCAGAACGCTCCGAACGTAGATCATGCGTGCCCTCTGGATCATCCTTCATTAGCTACGGCTTTGCACGCATTAGCCATGACCCACCGCAGCGGCAGATGTATAGAGCTGCCGCCATTTAGCGGAAAACCAAACGAATGGTTGATTTTTAAACGTACTTACGACGATACTAAACCATCTTATTCCCCCCTAGAGAACTTGGCCCGGCTACGCAACGCGATACGTGGTGAAGCTCGTGAAACGCTTTCCTCATACCTCTTCTCTGCAGAGTCGCCGGACGAGTTGGTCACTGCTCTCGAACTCCATTTCGCGCGTCCGGAACTCATCGTGCAGCAGGAGGTCGCCACGTTGCGAAGTCTGCCTAAGTTAAGTAACGACTCGAAAGATTTAAATAAATTCTCATGCAAAATTCGCAATAGTGTCGCGACTATAAAATCGCTCAAACAAAGGCAATATTTGGACTCTCCCGAATTGTTTTCAAGCGTTCTCTCTAAACTTAGCGCCTTACTCAAACCTCGCTGGTGCGACTACGCTAAAGAGCGCCACCAATCTATTAGTGACCAAAATATTTCAAAGCTAGAGCTTCTCGCACAGTTCTTATTGAGTGAAGCGGATGCACAAATCAAGTTTTGCTCGGAATCGGAAGCTGTGCCGCCCGCCCCGCCATCTCACCCACGGCAGCACGCGTTAGCGCACGGGTTCGTTAGACCACCAATAATAGTTAGGCGCGACACTGTGCATCTATCAACTGAGCATAGCCCGGCATGCATTTACTGTAAAGATAGCCATAACATAAAATCTTGTGGGCAGTTCAAAGCACTCTCGGTAGATGACAGATGGCGCTGGCTCCGTGAAGCGAAGTATTGTTACAGATGCTTGAAAAATAAACCCCACCAATGGAGCACGTGTTCTGGACGCGGCGCCTGTGGAATTCAGGGCTGCCGCGGTCGCCACCATTCACTCCTTCACGGACTCACGCGCCCGCAACCAATAGCACGTGAAGTCACGCTCAACACGGACTCCACCGGTGTTCTTGAGTCAACAGCCGACAGAGAATCCTTGTCGACAGAGAGCGCCTCTCACGGCGACACTATTAATGTCGCAGCCGCCACTGATTCTTCCAATAAAAACATTTCAGACCAATCGGCGAGCGAACGTGTACTGCTTAAAGTGGTGCCGGTGGTGGTGTCCGGTCCGGCGGGTGAATACGAGACGTACGCGCTGCTCGACGACGGCAGCACGGCATCGTTGATCGACGACGCCGTCGCCTCGCGTATCGGCGCTACCGGCCCAGAGCAGTCTTTGTCGATAAAAGGTATTGGCGGAATGTCCACAAACTCACGCGTAAAAATCGTAAACTTTTACATAAAAGGCCGTAATCTAAAAGAACGTTATCTTATTAAAGAAGCTAAGTCCATGAAGTCACTAGATTTATCTCCTCAAACAATTTATGAGAGTGATTTGAGGGACCTCCCTCACTTGAATGGCTTAGTGAGTCAGTTAACTCACGTCAATGTGACACCCACGGTTCTCATAGGCGCGAAAAACTGGTACGTGTCAAGGAGTAGAGAATGTCGTGAAGGTACAAAATCTCAACCCGTAGCGTCGCGAAGTTTGTTGGGCTGGTGTTTGCACGGCGGTATGTCAAGTCGATGTAAACCCGTAGAATTTATTAATCATGCGATTTGTCGGGGCTTCGATTCCCCGCATGCAAATGAAGATTTAACATCAATTATTAAAGAGCAATATAAGCTAGACGTGTTAGGAATAACCGCACGTGAACCGCATTTGTCGAAAGAAGAAGAGAGAGCTCTGGAAATTCTCGAGTCGACGACGCGACGGCTCCCTTCAGGCCGCTTCGAAGTGGGACTCCCGTGGCGCGATGTCGATAAAACGTCGCTCCCTGATAGCTACCCTCAAGCCTTAACCAGATTCTTGTCATTGGAGAAACAGATGGCAAAAAACCCCAAGTTCGCGACTGCTTATAAAGATTTTATTAACGGCATCATAAATAAAGGGTACGCGGAAGAATGCGCTCCTGAGACTTACCATCGGTTTGGCGACATGAAAAATGGTTTTAAGTGGTACCTCCCACACTTCGGTGTTTATCATCCACAGAAAAATAAGTTGCGCGGGGTTCACGACTCTGCCGCGGCAACGGATGGAGTCAGCCTTAATAGTTTACTCCTCGTGGGACCCGACCTTCTCTGCTCCCTCTTAGGGATCCTCTATCGGTTTCGGGAGGGGCAGGTCGCACTTACTGCTGACATAAGGGAGATGTTTCCGCAAATTAAAATTCGCGAGGAAGATCAAGACGCGCAGCGTTTTCTATGGCGCGACAACAGTACCGCCGCCATAAAGGAGTACCGCATGTCTTCAATGACCTTTGGAGCCGCTACGAGCCCCTGCACCGCTCTGTTTGTTAAAAATAAAAATGCCGAGGAGCATCGTCACCTGTATCCAGACGCGGTTCACGCGATCGTGCACGAGCATTACATGGACGATTATATCGGGAGCGTCTCTAACGTCTCAGATGCCGCTCGTATAGCCTCAGAGATCGTCACCGTTCACAAGGCTTGCTGCTTCGAGATGAGAGCTTGGATTTCCAATGATCAGAAAGCGCTTTCGCAAGTTCCAAAGGAATTGTGGGCTGAACCTGAAGCCGACGTTGACCTTCCACCAAACAAGGACGTAAGCGCTTTAGGCATCAAGTGGAACCCCTGCGCTGATACCTTAGGTTTTCGTATCGGCGCACGCGACGACAGCACCAGCATCAAGTTTACGAAGCGTTCGGTGCTCTCGGAAGTCATGCGTGTCTATGACCCGCTAGGTTTAATCTCGCCCGTATCTGTAAAGGGTCGTATTTTTATCCAACAGTTGTGGAGAGAACGTTTGGGGTGGGATGATGAAATTCCGCCGAAACACGCGGCATTCTGGCTCCAGTGGCGCAAGGAGTTGGAGGCTATAGCTGAGCTACGCATACCTCGTTGGTATTTGATTAGATCTGACCCGCTAGAAACGCAACTCCACGTCTTCGCTGACGCTAGCGAACAGGCATTCGTGGCGGTAGCGTATTGGAGGTTTCTTTACCCAAATGGAGACGTTAAGTTGTCGCTAATTGGTAGTAAGGCTCGCGTTAGTCCTTTGGCTCCTGTCTCAATCCCGCGTTTAGAACTCCAGGCTGCTCTTATTGCCGCGCGTCTAGCGTCAAAAATCACGGAAAGTCATCGGATCAAACCCAAATTGACCTTTTTCTGGACCGATTCCATGACGGTTGTGAAATGGCTTCGCAGTGACGCGAAGCGTTTTAAGCCATTCGTCGCCAACAGGGTGGGAGAGATTTGCGAAACCACGGACATTGCCCAATGGCGTTGGCTCCCAAGTGCTCATAATGTTGCCGATGATGCAACGAGATCTAAGCCAATGTATGTGGACGCATCTGACAGGTGGTTCGCTGGCCCGCCTTTCTTGCTGAGTCCTCCTGAGGCGTGGCCTTCTGAACCGCCAAGTGACGATTCAGTTCCCGGTCTTGAAGAAATGAAGCCCACTGAGTTCGCAGCTGTTTACTACGTACCGATTTCGTTAGACCAGTTGCCGCCTGTGGCTAATGTGGCAAGATTCAGCTGCTGGCCACGCCTCACAAGGGCTACAGCCCGAATTATTCAAGCCGGCAGAAAGTTTCGATCTCTAGTTCGGACCCGTTTACCAAATTCAAATTTCACCATTAATCATGACCATTCTTTCCTCACAGCATCTGATATCGAAAAAGCAGAACGGAATATTTTTATCCGAATTCAAGCTGAAAGCTTTGCCGCAGAGATTGCGTGCCTAAGTTCCGCGGCCCCTATTCCTAAGGAAAGCCGTCTCGCGTCTTTTTCACTCCGACGAGCCGACGATGGACTTCTACTCATCGACTCTCGAATAACCCGCGCTCCTGGCATTTCGGAAGAGACAAAATCACCCATCGTCCTGGATGGTCAGCATCTAGCGGTCCGCCTTCTAATCCGGGACTACCACGTGAAAGCCGGTCACGCAAATTATAATCTGGTACTCAATGAGCTACGGCAGAGGTTCTGGATACTTCGCTGCAGGAACGCGTTAAAAACTATCACGCGCGACTGCCTATTCTGCAAAAGAGCGAGGGCGCGCCCCGAAGTGCCTCTTACAGGCGATATCCCTTTAGAAAGGCTGCAACATCACTCCCGCCCCTTCACCAACGTGGGCTTGGACTATTTCGGCCCCCTCAACGTCACAATTGGAAGAAGAAAAGAAAAAAGACATGTCGGCCTCTTCACGTGCCTTGTGACCAGAGCTGTGCACCTAGAAATGGTGAGCAATTTATCTGCGGATGCCGCAATCTTATGCTTACGTCGCTTCATCGCACGCCGCGGGTCCCCACGTAAATTATTCTCCGACAACGCCACCGCCTTCAGAGGGGCTGACGGCCTGCTTTCACCGCTTTTTGATTTTGCTTCTGAAAACAAGATCGAATGGAACTTCATTCCTCCAGCCGCGCCGTTCATGGGTGGTGCATGGGAACGACTCGTGCGCTGCGTAAAGACCGCTTTAAATGCGACGCTTCGAGAGCGTGCGCCTAAAGAAGAAGTATTCATCACACTTCTCTCAGAAGCTGAAGCAATAGTAAACTCAAGACCATTGACATATGTTTCACTAGCGGACCCCGACAGCCCTACGGCAATCACACCCTTTCATTTCCTCATTGGGACTTCGTCGAACCACGCTTGGCTCTCGGGGGAACTGGACGACGGTGACCTGATTCAGCGCTGCGACTGGAGGCGGACTCTGCGTCTCGCTGATTTCTTCTGGGCGCGATGGGTGCGCGAATATCTGCCCACGCTGATACCTCGCCCAACCTGCAGCTCCACGGCGAAATTGAAGATTGGTGACATCGTACTCATTGCGGACGGCTCTCTTCCGAGGGGAACCTGGCCATTGGGAAGGGTTTCGAAAGTTTATCCTGGCCAAGACGGCGTTGTTCGGGTGGCTGACGTTGTTACCAAGGGTGGAGTCCTTCGTCGGCCGACTAGGAAGTTGGTGCCGCTGCTAAGTGAGCCTCAGCCAGTAGCCAATTCCGACTGAGTGCTTGCACTGGGGCGGAGGATGTTGGCAACTGGCTGCAGCGAAACCTCTTTTTACCATTAAATTGTATTTTTTATTAAAAATGTATCTTTGAAAGGTTCTGTCAGTACACAAATAGTTGAACAAAAACCAAGTCGTATTTCTCTTTATAAATCCCAATTACAGTCCCAATACTCGCTATCTTTAACAGTATGGATACCACAGGCTAAAACTAAAATTAAAATCTATCTTTAAACGTGTTTCGTTTCCCTACCTTTTATGAACATCATAAAAATACTTGATACTGGCACAAAGTCTTCTTCTAGTGCCTTTAATGTTGTGGCATGTTTAAAGATAGATTTTAATTTTCGTTTTAGCCGGTGGTATCTATACGTAGAAAGTCGTAAAAAACTGTCACTTTCAAAATAATAAAATTGTAGAAGGACAGATGATTTATACTCTATGGTTTTACACTTTATCCGCTGGATTTTGACGCGCTTTTGCACGTTTCCCCAGTATATCTGTCAATTTTATCCGCCATGTCATATGACGGCGGGTAAAAATGACAGATAACGCTTAAAACCACAGACTATAATTCAAAAACCGGAGAATATAGATCTCCTGTCCTTTTTCAATGTTTTTAGTCTGAAAGTGACAAATATATTTTAACTTTCGTTTTAGCCGGCAAATCTTGAAGCGAGCCCAATATAACTACGGAACCCTACTTAAATTGCGTATGCGAAACACTCTTAGTAAGAGACTAACCCTAATGGGGTAGGCAGAGCGTAAAACGACTTTTAAAAAAAAGGTCGTTCCGCCACGTCTGACAAAGTTATGCGGGTTATTTAAGATACATTTTTAGGTGCATTGCTGTAGTGACAGGTTGTCAGCCTAAATTACAATATACCGAAACCCTCGGATCCGTAAGCTGGTTTACATCATGCCCGGGAAGAAATTCAGCTGGCACATTCTATGTTTTTCTCTCGCTCCCAGTCCAGCATGGAAGAAGCCCTATTATTCCCACAAATAATATGTATCTGTGACTAACTGATAAACTGGAGGTCTGCGATGCGTGACAAGACGGAAAGGACCCTTCTAAGTAATTTCCCTTGATACATCCAAGGCCTAGAAATGGGCATTTTACTATAGAGATTAGAAGAAAATTCTGTTGTTTTACGTGGAATGGTGTTAAAATAAACGTATAGATACCACCGGCTAAAACTAAAATTAAAATATATCTTTAAAGATGTTTCGTTTCCCTACCTTTTATGAACATAATAAAAATACTTGATACTGGCAGAAAGTTTTCTTCTAGTGCCTTTAATGTTGTGGCACGTTTAAAGATAGATTTTAGTTTTAGCCGCTGGATACGTAGAAAGTCGTAAAAAAACTGTCACTTTCAAAATAATTAAATTGAAAAAGGACAGATGATTTATAGTCTATGGTTTTACACTTTGTACGCTAGATTTTAACGCGCTTTTGCACGGATCTCCAGTATTTCTGTCAATTTTATCCGCTATATCATATGACGGCGGGTAAAAATGACAGATAACGCTTAAAACCACCGACTATAATTTAAAAACCGGAGAGAATAAATCTCCTGTCCTTTTCCAATGTTTTTAGTCTGAAAGTGACAAATATATTTTAATTTAGTTTTAGCCGACAAATCTTGAAGCGAGCCCAATATAACTACGAAACCGTACATATATGGCGTATGCGAAAAACTCTTAGCCGGTCTTTTTTAATGGGAATAACAAGCTGACCTTGAAGCAAAAGAAAAACATATAATGTTCCAGCCTTAGATAAACACGGCCTTCCGTTCCGTCCTCGTGTTGCTCTAATGTTCCAGCTGTTTATCTTCCCGGGCAAAGTGACAGAATTTAGTAATGTGTCTGCCAAAATTTAAATTAAAGAATAAATTTTCTCACAAAAAATAATAGATACAAACTTAGACGCGGCGGAAACGATTTTTTGTTACATGTTAACGTTCTGTCTACCCCGTAAGGGATACATACATACTAGTATATTTTATTTACTGATAATTTGTTAGTTTAAGATTTCGCTCAATACATTTCTGTCCGAAAAAGGACGAAAGCGGAATAAAAGATTCTCGCCCCTGAAATGTTTAGCAAATCACCAGATAGACCTTCCAATCAGATCATCCTAAATCAGACAAAATGCTACCATTTGAGGCAGTTTGTGCTGAGTGTCAGAATAGGGTCGATTCTAGATTTTTCGGCTAAAATTAAAATCTGTTTGTCACTTTCAGACTTAAAACATTGGAAAAGGACATAAGATCTATTCTCTCTGGTTTCTGAGTCTGTGGTTTTAAGCGTCATATAATATGGCGGATACAATTGACAGAAATACAAAGTGTAAAAGCATAGAGTATAAATTGCCTGTCCTTTTTCAATTTTACTATTTTGAAAGTGACAGATAAACTCTAATTTTAGCTTTAACCGGTGGAGTCTAGAATCGAGCCCATTCGGTCCCTAATATTTGTTTGTCAATTTGCAAAAGCAGCAGTTTTAAAATATTTCAAGCAATTCGCGTTAACTTGTTTGAATATGCAATTTATTCATTTTTTAACATAGAGTTTTTCCCAGTCTGCATTTTTTTCAAAGTTTCGCTTTTATTTTAATGGTCACACTTTCCGATTTAGGATGTAGGATCGGAAGGTCTGGATGGTTCTTAAGAAACCACGGTCAATCTAATTATAGCGGTCTACCCGCAAGTTTCCTTATTTACTGCTAAATAAATCATGCCACGACTTTAATTCTTTATCTTTTTTTTACACCAGAAAATGTGTAGGTTCATTCTTGGCTTGAATACGTTGTATTGTATTGAAAATGCTGACTTACATATTTATGTATAATATCCATACTATCCATTACTCCTATCATACTCATACTCATACTATATTATTATAAATGCGAAAGTAACTCTGTCTGACTGTCTGTTTGTTGCTCTTACACGCCTATTTAATAATCATAATAATGCCTGTCTAATTTTGATGTAACCTGGAGACGGATATAGGCTATTTATTACCGCGGAAAAATTTCTCATTCCCACGGGAAATCTCATTAAAAAGCTAGTAGAAAGCTATATAGCTATATAATATTATAATTAATAACTATGTTTAAAGCTACGAAAAAAAAAAAAAAAAAAAAAAAAAAAACAATAAGAAATACCAATTATGATTTCTATCTATGATAAAATCGTCTTTATACTTTACTTTAAAAAAAAAACTACAAGAGCATTTAATGTCCTTACCTTAAAAATGCGATTATGATAACATAATGTTATCATAATCGCATTTTTATATTGTTATGTATTAATTAGTATCACTACATAGTATAAAACAAAGTCGCTTTTTCTGTCCCTTTACCCTATGTATGCATAAACCTTTAAAACTACGCTACGGATTTTGATACGGTTTCTTTTAATGGATAGAGAGATTCAAGAGGAAGGTTTATTTATGTATGTTATGGACCAAGTGATAAATTGGGCAGTATACATAATGCCCGGTCATTATGAAAAATGCCCAATATGAGAGTGCAATTTGATAATAATTATTCAAATAATCAAATTGACCGGGCATTATACATATTGCCCATCACCTTTTGGGCAGAGTAATACAAACATATTTAATTACTATTTTTTATTGTTATTGTCATTTAACATAAAATAAACTAATTATTAAACCACTTAAATAATCAGTCTCATTATTTGGATTAATTACCAAGGACTTCTACCTTGAAAATTCACTAGTTTTTGCATTTAAAACTTAAGGTAAGTCATATTAAAAATATAACATAAAATATAATTAAATTATTTTAATTATAGCCAAGAGGCACAGGACCGGTGTAGATTGCGATCAAAAGAAGAGGCCTATACTCAGCAGTGGGTAGATGTAGGCTGAAATGATGATGATGATGAATTATTCCATGCTGGAAAGGGAGCGAGAGAAAAACGTAGAATGTGCCAGCTGTATTTTCTCCCGGGCATGCTGCAAAAGCCAGCTAGGGGATCCGAGGGTTTCAGTATATTGCAATTGGCTGACGCGATGGGCTGACAACCTGTCACTACAGCAATATACCTAAAAATCTATCTTATATAACCCTCAAAACTTTGTCAGACGGGGCGGAGTGACCTTTGTTAAGGTCGTTCACGCTCTGCCTACCCCATTAGGGATAAAGGCGTAAATATATGTATGTATAATTAAATTTAAAACAAAAATTTCACAACGTATCTTTGTTTTATAGAAATGACTTATTATTTTAAAACATAAAATAAACTAAAGTTTAAGCAATCAGACTCATTATTTGACATAATTAGCATCTTCTTTTAATAAAAGAAATGAAAATAAGTAAAATAGAACATAAAATTTAAAACAATAATTATACAATATGTAGGAAGTTACATGTTTATTTATTAGAACAACTGCCACTGTGATGGCATTTTGAGGTACTTACACAACTTTTTGGCTTTGCGACAACTACATTTATCAGACTTGCCACCACCTTTACAACCACATCTATTATAACCTTGCCCTCCGCATTTAGAGGACATTCTACAACTCTCTCAGCGGGGAGGGAAGTACGCCATGCGCCGCCCTAGCACCGCGTTAAATATAGCTTTATTATCAAATTGCCCAATTGTCATGTAGCAATATAATAATGACCGTGCAATGTGATAAATAATGAAGTTAAGATAGTAATTAATCACTTAGCCCGATAAAGCTAGACATTATTCATAATGCTCGTGCATTATATATAATGCCCGCATTAATCACCTGGTCCATAACATGTATAATACATGCATAATATAGTAGAAAAAAACTGATGATTTCTGTGCGAAGCCGGGGCGGGTCGCTAGCTATCTTATAAAGTATATGTATTCGGATAAATATGTTTTTATTCTTAGTTTATAATTATTATTACTATGTTTTACTTATTGTACCTATATTCCGTGAAGTCCTATCTTTCATCCCCACTACGTTGGCTGGAAGAGCTCACCGATAGAGATAAGCTCGCCTTTGCTTTAATTTTAAAATTCAACCAACGTATTGAATTTTATGCAATAAATAATATACATAAAAAGAAAAATTCGCCTGCCATACAAGTTGTCTGACCTAAGTGAACATTCTGTATAGAAAAGCCATTTTTTTTTAACTTCCTAAAAAAATCCTACTGATAATTGTTCAGTGTCGTTGACTGAGCAACCCCTATCAATTTGCGGGACGCTGTCCCTTACACCTGGTATGAAAATGACGACCGTTCCTTTGGGCAAGTTGTTCAGTTTCTTACTAATGTATATTTTTGTTACAGGATGGAGATGAGTACTATTCGGAGTAGAAACTGATGATGGGGAGCTTCTACACGGCTCTAAAATTGCAACGCTCTATGCTTGAAGTAAGTACAGCCAAGTGCCATAATCATAAATATTACACATCCACCAGGAAGAGAAGTAACTGGTATATTCTATGCTGTTTCCATCCCTCATAGCCCAGCATTGTAAAACTTATCCTAATGTATGAGCTGATCGATTTTATTGAAATTGTATAAAAAGGTAGGGAATAAAATAAAATAAAATAATGACAGAAAAAAGATATCAAAGTATTTATTTATACAAAGTCTTATCCCTAGCAAAGATAGACAAAGATTTACAGCCTTACGTCTAACTTAACCTAACTAAACATACGTCGATCGCGAACGAGCATAGATAACCAAAAGCTGGAAATTCAAAAAGTATTATTTACTTGTCTTTCTTTCTTCACTACATAGTATAAAACAAAGTCGCTTTATCTGTCCCTATATCCCTATGTATGCATAAATCATTAAAACTACGCAACGGATTTAGATGCGGTTTCTTTTAATGGATAGAGTGATTCAAGAGGAAGGTTTATGTGTATAATACATGCATAATATAGCAGAGAAACACTGATAATTTCCGTGCAAAGCCGGGGCGGGTTGCTAGTATAAGATTTATTTTTATTATTATTTATTTATTTAGTTGCAAAAAATATATATACATATGACAAGCGGTGTCGTTAAACCCGATAGGGTTTGTCAACGACACAACATTCCGCTTCTATAGGTAAATAAACACTACAGTAAATAAATTAACTCATATTAACAAACTTAAACAATTCAAGTTTAGTACTTATACATTAGATTAAACATTCAAACACAAATAAAATGAAGTTTCTTTAAAACGTCAAAATAAAATAATACTCCTTGTAAAGATATCAATTAACTATTCAAAAGTTACTTACCCTTGGAATTATCACTAGTTATTATAGAAGCGCATTAATCAATTAAATATTACAACCTTTCATTCTAAAAGAAAGTTCTAAGGCCACGACGCTCTAGTGCGCTCTAACCATAGAGGAATTATGGGTCTAACCTATTTCTATTTAGTGTAACTAAAGGCACTTGGGGCCTTTGTGATGTGATTACTGTGAGAGAAAACGAAACGCATCGGTTCGTCGTTTGTTGACCACTGTTTCGTCTTCGTTTCGACTCATCAGATGCGGAAGTGTCCGCATTACAGTTGGTTTGCAAGTGCTTCGCTCTTGTGAGCTTAGCTTGTTTGGATCGGAACGGAATCCAAGTCTTTTGTTAAGCATGATCTCTGCAGAGTGGGCCCTTTCCCACGCGTATCTCTGCCGAGATAATGCAATATCTAGTGTAAAGGCACTTTGGCCTTATATTTCCGTTTATTTGTATAGTTTTCATTATTTGACATAATCCTAATTCTAATTCTTAGCTAGCGCTGGCACTTTCTTAACTTTGACATAAGAGCAGGATAGTAAATAAACACGTGACTTTGACATTACTAATCTGACATTAGACTGCTTATTTGACGTAAAATAAGGAATGAAAAAGTCATGTGTTTATTTGCTATCCTGTTCTTATGTCTAAATTAAGAAAGTGACAGCGCCAGCTAAGAATTAGTAAAGGAAGGATACGTTCAGAATTGCCGCCAATGTGTGTGGTTTTTTTTATCCAGGGGCGTGCGTGCATGCGCGCGCACCAAATGCGTTGATGGGAGGCGCGGGCGGAGGCGGGCGGGCGGCGCGCGCGCTGCGCTTTCTGTTCCTCCTGGTGATGGCTCTTGCTGCGGTCGAATACCTCTTCGGCTCCATATTCGAAGCCTCCCCGCTCCGCACATACCTCTACACACCCCTGTACAACGCCACACAGCCCAGTCTCAAGTAAGACCCTTCATTTTATCCAAGAATCAAAAAATCCATATACCGGGTGTAAGGAACAGCGTCCCGCAAACTGATTGGGGTTGCTCAGTCAACGAAACTGAAAAATATAATATCCCTAATTTTTTTTTTGGGAAAAGAAAAAAAAATGGCTTTCCATACAAATTGTCTGATCGAGGTAGTAATTTTGTATGGGAAGGTCAAATTTCATTCTCATCTCCTGAAAGAATTTCCCGGTGAAAGTTGTTCAGTTTCGTTGACTGTGCAACGCCTGCCAGTTTGTGGGACGCTGTCCCTTATACCCGGTATATTATGTCCTCATATTTCTTTAATTCTGGTGACACCATTCCTTAACAAATATTAATCTTGCCTGATAAACATTTTCATGAATATTTTACATTTCGCGAAAAATTCTCCATATTTAAGCTTTGCATTACAAATTTGCTAAAAGTGGCCACTTACTACATAGCAAAGATACTAATCTTCTTCTTCTTCTGTCGAGTGGGTATCGAGTCTATCGACCCGATGAACCCTGGTGTCAGAGTTTTTAAACCGCCTAGTAGCACAACTAGCAGGCCTCTGACATGGTTTGAGTAACGACCACTATCAAAGACAGCGACCGGGACCGACGGCTTAACGTGCCCTCCGAAGCACGAAATCTTTTTCTATTTCGGACAATCAGGTGATTCAGCCTGCAATGTCCTAACCAAACTGGGGAAAAATTCACAAAGTGATAAATTCTCAAATATCAACTTTGTGTTTCCCCCCTGGGAGTCGAACCCAGGACCTCCGGATCAGGAGTCCATGGCACTAGCCACTAGACCACGGAGGCAGTTATAGATACTAATTATGAGATATGATATAATGTGTTATGAAATAGAGAATTATTTGCATTTTCTACTAAATGTAAAATATTCATGAAAATGTTTATATTTTCGACACAATTAATATATTACTATTGAGGGCGGACCTATGCTCTGTTTCCACCTTAAGATAGCGCTGTCACTTTCACAACTTTGACATAAGAACGAGATAGCAAATAAAAACACATGCTATTTCTAAACTCACATAGAACGCTTAAAATAAGGAAATTTTAAAAGTGAGCATAAAGGATGCTTTTTATTTTACGTCGTTTAAGAAAATCTTTTTTTTTAATGGCTTCACATCTCAAGATTTGAGACGTATTTTGCCAATGACAACGTATACTCGATCTCAACACAAAAGGAGGTTGTTCGTTAAAAAAAAAATACGTTAACTTCATGTGTTTTTTCACATGTCAAAGTTCATCATTTATTTTGAACACTTTTTTAATATTCTGCCCAAATCTTTGGAAAGTTTATATCAGTTTCAGGTAACACCCCTATTTCGTTCCACCGACCAACTATTCTAATCAAACTGTTCTCCATTTCAGAACCAAAGATTTAGCATTAGCCTCACAATCGTATCTATGGCCTAAGAGGTTCAATAAGTCTGCAAAACCTGAATATGTTACTTGGGGTGGTTTAGAGGCAAAGACATCTAGAAGTGTTTTAAATATTTCAACGGCCAGTCCAGAAAGCACCAGGTAAGAAAGTAACTTATTTAAAAATCGAATTCACAAGAGAATCGATTGTTTACGCTAAATCATCGAATTTTCTCATGTTCCGAAAAAAGAGGCGTTGTGCGGATAGTGCGTAGCAAAAGGCACAATCCGTGAAATATTCCTTTTTTCGGTCAATGAGAGAATTCGGGAATTAGGGCTTTTCAAAAGATGAGAGGTCAAGTCATGCTTATGTATGTTTGATTAGGGCTGCGTTCAGACGGCTCAGTATAAAATTTATAACGTATGTTTTTTTTTAATGTTCTTGGGAAAAAACGTAAAACAAAGCAATAAACTGTTCTTTTCTTTGGTAGCCTGCGGTAGTTCTCCCATAAAAAAAATAATTTCACGCAAAAAATATTTATAATGCATGGCGTTCGCGTGAACGTGCCCAAAACTTCATGTACAGCTAGAGCCATCTGATAAAGTTTTTGAAACTATTCAGGTCACCTTGAAAATACCTAATTGAGCGTGAAAAGTCGATTCCCTTGCGAAATCGATAATTTATTGTTAAATAAATTCTACAATCGATTTTTTGATAATACATTTTTGCATGCGCTCAAATATATTAAAAGTCAATTGTTTTTTTGATATGATCGATTTTTTGTAATAATTGATTGTTGTTTAATATCCCTCTAGCACCAGGAAGAATGGTTCAGAGAGTACAGTTTCATCTACCGAGTTCTCGAATATTACTGCCAATTCGACACCGCCGTTCTGTGAATTACCGTCTAATTTAGGTAAGTCAAAAGACCTACTTTTAGCATTGTTATATTATTTAATGTGCTATATAAAAGGTGTAAGGAACAGTTTCCTACAAACTGCAGGGGTTGCTCAGTCAACGAAACTGAACAACTTTCACATATAAATTCTTTCGATATATTTTTTTGGCCTTGGTCGTTTTTTTTAGGAACTTAATTCATATTTCTCCCACTTGCTCGCAAATAGCTCCATTATTAAAAAAAGTAAAGGAGAAATTGCTGGCGTCTGCGGTCTGAGGACCGAAAAGAGTGAATGTAGGTTTTGGTTTTTTTAAATAATGAAGCTTTTTCCGAGAAAATGGGAGAAAAAGTACTACACTAGTCTCAGCCGAAAGCGTAATTACTGTAATGCTTTTCCATACAAATTGTCTAATCGAGTTGGTCATTTTGTATAGGAAAGTCATTTGAAAGAATTTCCTGGTGAATATGGTTCAGTATCGTTGACCGAGCAACCCCTATCAGTTTGCGGGACGCTGTCGCTTACATCCGGTATCTTCCTTCCAGGTCCAATAGCAGTGATGAAGACGGAGATAGACCTATCATCTATTGAGAATAAGTTCCCCGAGGTATCCCTGGGCGGATGGTATAAACCGCCCAACTGCACCGCCAAACATAAAGTAGCCATTATTATACCATACAGGTGAGGATTCGGTCAAACGTAATATTATATCATCATTAGCTTCCATGCTGCACTGCGAGCGAGAAAAAACATAGAATGTGAAAGCTGCATTTCCTCCCAAAAACCAGCAAAGGGATCCGAGGGTTTCAGTATATTGCAATTTAGCCGATGGGCTGAGAACCTGTCACTGCAGCAATATATCTACAAATCTATCTTAAATAACCCTCGAAACTTTGTCAGATGTGGCGGAACGACCTTTGTTTAGGTCGTTTACGCTCTGCCTACCCCATTAGGGATAAAGCCGTGATTATATGTATGTATGTATCATCATTAGAAACTGCCCCCTTGGTCTAGTGGTCTGAGCCATAACAACGACCACTTTGCAAGATGTTCGCCAGTTTAGGACAATGCAGACTGAATCCATGTCAAGAAAATAGATCCCGTGTTGTATAACATTCCTTATTAAATTTTCCACTCCTCTCAGTTTGCAGAAAGCTGTTCCCTACAGTGCGTTGAGTTATCGTTACAACTTGTTTTGCTTGTTTTGCTGTCTATAAACTGCCTTTTCTTTACAACTTCAAAGAAAGTCAAAAGCAAAACATATGTTTGTAACAAGGTTATTTTCTGCGGTTCCGAAATTTGAACGTCTGCTAAGTTGCAAAAAAAAGTTGTTTATGGGCCGCAAAACAGGTTGGTATCAATAAAACGATGTTAAAAAACGAACTATAAATCCTTTAATTTCCAAATCGAAGAATGACTAAACTGAATCTTGTTTCCAGAGACCGACAGCAGCATTTGGCGATATTTCTGAACCACATGCACCCATTCCTGATGCGACAGCAGCTGGACTACGGTATATTTGTCATTGAACAACAAGGTAAGTTATCTCTAAAATATGAAAACAACAAGTCAAAAATTTCAACTGCTAACAGGATTTAAACCTGCGTCTTTGGAATACCGTACATGGATATCGTCACAAAATTACTCTTTCCCAAGTCTTAGAAAGTTTACTTAAAAAGTTTAGATAGCTTACTT
Organism: Scrobipalpa costella; assembly: GCA_949820665.1. Lineage (NCBI taxonomy): Eukaryota > Metazoa > Arthropoda > Insecta > Lepidoptera > Gelechiidae > Scrobipalpa > Scrobipalpa costella. The sequence continues at coordinate 5,129,382 of OX463313.1, forward strand.
ACTCAGTCTTTACTCAAGTCTTTTTAGTAAGCCCACTATTTAAAATACATGTATCCATCTCAAAGGGAAATTTTGCGAAAGCTCCATTTTCGATGTAATCAGACCTTACATCGAAAATGGAGCTTTCGCAAAATTTCTTTGGAGTATTTTTGATTAATTTTTTTGGAGTATTTTTGAATCACTGTAACTCCAATGCGCATACGAAAAAGCAACGACCATACGATTTTCATTCAATTTACCATGCGGAAGTTACTCTTTCACACGGCTCCTGTATGTAACCTCTGTCCCCAGGTCGCAACAATTTCAACCGCGCGAAGCTCTTCAACGTGGGTTTCGTGGAGAGCAACCGGCTGCGGGAGGGGGGGTGGCAGTGCTTCGTCTTCCATGACGTAGACCTTCTTCCCATGGACGAAAGGAACCTTTACACGTGCCCGCGACAACCCCGCCATATGTCCGCCTCCGTCGATAAACATAACTTCAAGTGAGTTAAAATCACCTGGCATTTCTTTTTATGAAGAGGGAAGCAAGCGAGCTGGCAAATCACAAACATTTTAAACTTCCGGGGGTCACAAATGCGCTGCTAGCCTTTCAAGATAGATAGATAGATAGATAGATAAAACGTTTATTTGGTACTACAGACACACAAATTTTACACAAACAAAAAGTTCTGAAATTAAAATACAATAAACACAATAAACAACAGATAACATGTACATGTAAACTTAAGACAATGTGTGCTGTAGCAGTGCAAATAGGCAATAGCTCAGCGTCAAAATTTGCTCAGGAGCAAAGCGCTGGTTTTCAGCTACAACCTAGAGGAAGACGCGGTTACGGTATCCAATTAGCTGAACGATTGTCAATATGGTTATTAGTATTAATATAAATATCAAATATGATTATTCATGCAGATTATAATAAATATATTACATGTACCCACATACAAAAATATTACGTTATAATTTATAAATAAATGATGTTATATATAAGTAAGTTCATATTATATTAAGTATACTACTTTGATATTATACATTCAATAGCGTATTCATTACTGTACTAGATTATTAAATTTAATTTGATTTTAATATTCTAATTTTCGCTACCTAAACAAAGCGCTTAGAAATTCCCAACTTTTGGGATTCCAGAAGCAGTCTTTTTACTTTTTCCTTAAAAGAAAGTTTAGCTAATACTATCCTTAAAGGTGGTGGGATATTATTCCAGCACTTTGTTGCTAGGTAGCGAAAACTTCCCGTGAACGCTGCAGTTCGATGGTGATGTACCCTTAGGGGTGGGCGTAACAGTCTAGGGCTATGATTATATAATTGATTGAAAGGAGGAAACTTTAATTTAGAGAATAAATAATCGGGACTTTTAAATTTTATAATGTCGAACATTAGGGAGGCTAAATGTAATTGCCTTCTAGACTCCATATTGAGTATTGAGGCATTGTTCAAAAATGGTGTAATGTGGCTTCTTGGAGGGACATCAAAAATAAACCTACAGCATGCATTTTGCACGCGTTGTATTTGACGACTTGTTTTGTAAAGGAGTCGAGGCCCATAGACAAGATCTGCATAGTTCAGCCGAGATAGCACTAATGATTCACAAAGCAATATTCTCACTCTTTCAGTCAATAAATTTCGTATTTTATACAAAACCTTTAACCTATAGAAACAACTCCGTACTAGATTTTGAACATGCTTTTCGAAACGCAGCCGATTGTCAAATAAAACACCCAGATTTTTGGCTTCTACTACTTTGCTAATATTTTGACCCAAAATATGAACTGAGGGCAAATGATCTTCAATTTTTCTGACCTGAGACTTTGAACCAAGCACCATAAACTTAGACTTGATGGGATTTAGTACTAGTGCATTGCTACGAGACCATTCAGCTATTCCATTCAAATCTTCGTTGAGCATTTCTAAAGCCTGCGATACCCCATCAGGACTCGCAGAGATATATAATTGCACGTCGTCAGCGTATAAATGAAATTTACAATGTTTCATCACAGCGACTATGTCTGCGCTATATATTATAAATAAAAGAGGACCAAGGATAGATCCCTGAGGGACACCACGTAAAACTTTTTTGGTATTAGAAGTAAGGATCGTACCATCAAACAGTTTAAGTCTTACAATCTGTTGTCGGTCGCTCATGTAGCTACGGAACCACTGTACCGCGTGAGAGTCGAGGCCGTAGTAATGTAACTTTGACAGCAAAAGAGAGACATCAATGCTGTCAAAGGCCCGAGAAAAGTCTAATAATGTAAGAATCGTGCCACGACCAACATCCTGTTCTGCGAGTATATTATCTGTGACATCCAATAAAGCTGTAACCGTGCCACGACCCCTACGAAAACCTGACTGCAGATTTGGTAAAATGTTATTATTTTCTGCATGACTCATAAGTTGATGGTATACAGCTTTTTCCAAAACTTTGGATAGAAAAGGTAAAATGCTGATAGGCCTCAAATCCTTTAGCTCGCAAGGATTGTCTGTCTTTGGTATTGGCGTTACAAGAGCTTCCTTCCATTGCTTGGGAGTACGTATTGATTCATTAACTATTGTAGTTATTATTGGAAGAGTTGTAGGAAGAGTCAGTAAAATCATATCTCCGCCAATATTATCACAGCCCATTGCATTTGATTTAATAGACATTATATATTTACTTACAGTGGACGCCGGCACAGGTTGTAACTGAAATGGAGTAGCCCCAAATGACGACTTGTCAAATCTATCTTTTTCATTACCTGTCGCCACCCCGTCACAATCAGGGATGTTCAAGAAGTAATTATTAATGTCATTGGGGTCTTTAAAGCAATCGGGAAGATAGCCATTTTTAGTAGGATCGCATAAAATATTATTTTTTATATTTTTCCAAAGTTTCTTGTCATTGTTTATATTAGAATTTATACAATAGTTAAAATAAGCTCGTTTTTCATTGTATATACTGGTTTTAACTAGTTTCTTAAAATCCTTGTAATACTGTATATGCGCATCTAAATTCGAGACCTTTTTTCTCGCTTGTGCCTCATTTCGCAACTCCATCATACATTTAATAGTGTCAGTAATCCACGGCAAAGTATAATGACCTTTAATACGTCTGCTTTTAACGGGAGCGTGTCTATCAAAGAGTGCTAAAAGTAATGTGTCAAATTTGCTCACCATAGCGTCAACAGTAAGTTCACCAGCTACAGAAGCCCAGTCCACGGAATTAAGGTCTTTGTTAAAATTGTCTATATTAATATCTTGCAAAGGTCTAAAAGTGATTATTTTAGGTAGTAACTTAGTCTTTTTTAATGTGAGCGTTACATTCACCATTGAGTGGCCGTTGTCTGATCCGGTAATGTTAGTGACTGAAACTTCACGAACCGGGCAGTTAGTGCACACTACGTCAAGCAACTTTTCAGAATGATTGGTGAAATGAGTAGGTTCGGACACATATTGTCACAAATCTACACTATGCAAAAACAAATCTAGCTTAACAGTCATATCATTGTTTGGCAGAAGCATGTCAACATTGAAATCGCCCATAAGAATAGTATAATCATAGTAAGAAAACCCGGAAACCGAGTCAGTCAATGAATCTATGAAAGTGTCAAGATTCATCCACTGAGGTCTGTACGCTGTGCCTATGAGAATAGAATATCCATTTGATTTAGTTATAAGCCACATCTGTTCGATAGATACGTCAGGATTTTTTAAAAAGCGTACGCGTATATCCTCCTTGACATAGAACCCCACTCCGCCACCTCTACCACCACGCATATGTGGCGGTCGCGGTATGTACCGGAGTCGATATCCCGGCGGTGTCGGGGCACACGCCCCTTGATCCGCCGCCAGCCATGACTCATTTATAGCGACTATATCAGCACTAAAACGATTCATTGCCACAAGAAAGTTATCATGTCCTGTGTTAAGAGAACCTGGGTTATATAGTCCTAGCCTAATAAATTTAGTTTTAGGAGTCATTTAATAAATTTGTTATAAGAAATCACAATCAAGTCACCGTAAATAAGAATTGTAAATATTATGTAATGAATTATTCTTTTATATTTTTGTATGGTAATTAAATATGTTAAGTAAAAATATGATAACTTAATAATTGTGTATAACATGCAAGCATATAATGAATAAAATAAAATAGCTATAATTATTTCGATAAGATAAGCAAAATTGAGAAAATATTTAGAGTATGGCATAATTTCAAACCAAGTATTCATTTGGATGTATTTGCAAATCTCAGCCATAAACTGCAGTTTTCGCATAAATTGCATTGAACTGATACAGCACACACCATCGCATAAAAACAGTTTTAATGTAATATAAGCATCATATAAAAAGTTTAGACATTGAGTAGTTAAAAAACAAAACAACAGCTCAAAAGCCAAATTGTACAAATAAAAAATGCGAATAGACTCACATGCAAGCCAAAAACAAAGTAACAGCGAACAAACAAAAGCATACAAACAATCGATTGGTGCCTGTGTAAGTAAAATAAGAAAACGCATTGTGAGAGTTCTTAGCAAAAAACAAATAAAAATAGTAATTTGATCGAAAATAAAATAAATATGTGTAAACAAAAAACATAATAAAAGCGGACAACCAAAAGTATACATAAAATCAACTGTTGTATGCGTAAGTAAAGAAAGACGTTGCAGTATTCTTAGCTTAGCAAAAAACAAAAGATTATTTATTTTCACCAATCGATTCGAGTCCAAAAACACGGGAGATGTCCGCCTCAGTGCGAAGGCGATGACGCGGCGCGTCGGTACCCTGATGTTGGCGAGCATAGACACGGCCGTCGCGCGTCCATACATAGCGCCAGTTAAGTCGCCCCGCTACCTCTCGAGCTCGGCGAAACACAACTCTGTTGGCGCGGGTCAGCCGCTCATTGACATAGAAGCGGCGTGGCGGGCCCGGCAGGCCGGTACCCTCGGTAGTAGCGCCTCGTCGTACGCGTGCCTCACGTAGGATCTGGTCTCGTATCGCACGACGCGCCAGCCGCACCACAATAAGCCTTGGCCGCGCAGCGGGCGTCTCCAGCACACCAGACTCCTCGGGGGGTCGGCCAACTCGTGTAGCGCTCACGATATCCTGCTCGCCCAGATTAATACCAATTTTTGTCGCTAGTGTCATTATGGTATGAGCTAGGTTTTCGCCCTTTTGTTCTGGAACACATGAAATCTCTATATCATTTTGCAATAATTCTTGGTCTCGTTCAAGCAGTTCCGTTTTCAGTTGTTCAACAGTGGCAAGTAATGAGGAATCAGCGCCTGCGGGTTTAGTCGATTGACTCTGGAATCGACCCTCTAGCGCTGTAAGACGCTCATCAAACTTGCTCACGCGGTTTTCACAGGCGTCTACTCTACCAGCAAGCTTGTTCATTGTGTCATTAAGAACTACCATGGTGTGTCTTAAGGCCGTTAACTCGTCTCTAAATAGTCTCATTTCAGTCACCAGAGTATTTATGTGCGACCCGTCTACTGTTGTATTGTAGCTTGCATCGTTTAGAGTCGTGTCTAGGAAGCCTGAGATATCCATTCCTTGGGGTGAAGTTTCCTTGTTCAGTGCTCCTCGGTGAAGATTGACTCCATCGATTGCAGTTCTTACGGGGGTATTAGTATTGTCGGAATGAGGCTGTTTGCCACGACAAATTGCACACTTCCAATTAGCTTTATGTTCTGCAGTGAAGGTGTTAAAAAATCGCTGCTCAGATACATTAGCACACAATAAGTCAAAATTGTGGTGACAGTCACTGCAGCACAAAAAACGTCTGTCGACTATTGGTTGCCGACAACCAAAACAATTGCTGGTATCCGCCATGTTTCAACTAAGCTTTTTGGTAAAATTATTTAAAAAATATCCACAGTATATTTTGGCACTATAAATCAGCTCAACAAGATTTTAAACTAGACTAAAGTCAAAAATATTATTTTTTCAATAAAAGAAACAAGAATATATATAAAAAAAAAAGTCCAGTCAATAATTTCACACTGGATTTGAACCCTGTATTATCCGTGTCGCACTATCATTCCATGCGCTCTATCCGCTTGGCCACGAGGCACTTACGTCGGCTGGTGAAATTGCACAACGGTTGCGTAGAGTTCACAACTAAACAAAAGTTTGGGTGAGTGTCCGTTCAAACCGGTTACACCAGAACAATAACGCACGGCAAGTGGACGGCCAACTCACAACACAGTCTTAGCACAGTTAAATGTTCACAGCACAAATAGATTATTAGTTCACGCTTAAATCGTTCAACTTTCGAGTGTTTAAAGTTCACCATACAAAAGGTCACAGTTTAATTTATCTATTGGTACATAATTTAAACGTAGAAACGTACGATTTTAACTTATAAAAATAAATTATTTAAGAGCGTAGAGTAGACACGTCAGTTAGCGGTACCGCGTCCCAATGAAGTAAAGAATGTACTGGCGTACGTGGCGTCAAGAATGTAAAGGCTCGTTTCTTGACGGTCCAGAAATACATTTGCTTAGGTTTGGACAGTGGGGCAAAATATATCAACCCCGCAAAGCTCTTTAACGTGGGTTTCGTGGAAAGCAACCGGCATCATATCAACAGTCAGATGCGATTTTGTAAAAAAAATAAAAATGAAAATCGTCTAACTATTTCAAGTGGGATATTATTGAATAGGGATTTGAAAATAAATTGCAGTTTTCTAACATCATTTTTCGTTTTTAAACAAATGTTTAAAATCTAAAACGATTTAAAGTTTTAAAGCTCACTTTGTATTCTAGGCAGTAAGGTATTTTGAACTTTATAAATAACTAGTTATTTCTGTACCTTATCTGATGTGTTTTGCAGGTTACTTAAAAAAATAAAGTCGTCTAATTATGCCAAGTAGGGTATTATTGAATAGGGATTTGAAAATCAATTACAGTTTACTAACATAATTTTTCGTTTTGAACAAACGTTTAAGATCTAAAACGATTTAAAGTTTTACAGTTAACTTTGTATTCTAGGAAGTTGGGTATTTTGAACTTTTTAATTAACTAGTTATTTATGTACCTTATGTGATGTGTTTTTCAGGTTACTATATGCAGACCTGTTTGGAGGTGTGTCCGCGATGACGCGGGATCAGGTTGAGAAGGTGAACGGCTTCTCCAACGAATACTGGGGGTGGGGGGGAGAGGACGACGATATGTCTTACAGGTAATAATATCCAATATCAATTGTTCGAAAAATATGTAAAAAGTGAGACAATGGAGTTGATTCTAAATTCCACCGGGTAAAACTAAAATCTATCCGAGTAATAAAACGAACTTTCAAAATAATAAAATTTGTAAAATTACAGGCGATTTATACACTATGGTTTTACCATTGGTCCGCTAGATTTTGACGCGCTTTTACATGTTTCCCCAGTATTTCTGTCAATTGTATCCACCATATCTATGACGGCAGATAAAAATGACAGATCAAAATATCTTTATTTACTTTTACAAAAGTTTTCTTAATCTATAATCTGAGGCTGGAACCTTCCTAGTAAGTATTAAATAATACCTGTAGCAGGAGGCCCCACTCTTCTATAACAATTAGTTTAATATTTAATTATGCAGAAATAAGTATAATATAATAAAATAAAATTAAATAATAATGATAATAAATAATAATTAAATTATATCAAAATTAAAATAATACAGATAACGCATAAAACCACCGAGTATAAATCAGAAACTGGAAAGAATAGATCTCCTGTGCTTTTCCAACGTTTTAAGTCTGAAAGTGAGAATTAATTTTAGATTTAGCTGGCAAATCTAGAATCGAGCCCGATATCATGATAGTCTTGAATTCCAATTTAATTTGGACTGGTCAAGCCCTACGTAGTTCTTAAACTACATGGCTAGATGTCGCTAACGTCGCTATGACGTATACATATAGGAAGACTATGATAAATTCGTAACTCCCTCTGCCGTTTCTGTAGCTCAGTTGGTAGAGTGATGGACAGCATATCAGAGAAGCAGGTTCGAGTCCTGCCAGAAACGAATTTATTACTTTCATATTTTATTGTTATTATACCTACTCGTATACCGTAAACCTGGAGTAACATCTTGTATGCTAGAGACCGCCGACTCAAGGTCTGTAGTGTAGAAAAAATGCGAATAACGGGCACCAACGGCAATTTTTCTCCCTGTTAACACAATGAACTATAAATCACTAATTTATAAGGTTCTAAATTATCTTAATTACTATAACTTGAGTCTGTTGGATCGGTTTTTCGATTCACTGCGTTTTTAGTGAATTATGTTTTTTTTACTAATGGGGGTGCCATTTCTAAATTAAGTCAACTGTTTTTCAGGGTGCGAAAAATGAACTACCACATAGCACGGTACAAGATGTCCATAGCGCGGTATACCATGCTGGATCATGAGAAGCAATCGCCAAACCCGAAGAGGTGAGTACATATAATACATATAATCACGCGTTTATCCCTAATGGGGTAGGCAGAGCGTAAACGACCTAAACAAATGTCGTTCTGCCACGTCTGATAACGTTTTGAGGGTTATTTAAGATTTATAGGTATATTACTGTAGTGACAGGTTGTCAGCCTATCGCCTAAATTGCAATATACAGAAACCTTCGGATCCCTTAGCTGGTTTTTACAGCATGCCCAGGAGGAAATGCAGCTGGCACATTCTATGTTTTTCCCTTGAAGAAGAAGAGGTGAGTACAGTTAGCAAAGGCGATTGTTGGGCAGGGCCGTTTGAAACAGATGTTATTTCAGGAAATTATTAATGGATTTTCATGAAAATTGGTATATTTATTTATGCAAACTTTCATGACAAACCTTTAATAATCCTAAAATAGCTACAACCGATTTTCGGTGACGCCGGCGCCAGTGCGCGCTCGACCAAACTACAATACAATACAAAATTATTTATTGCACAAAGAAACACATACAACAGAAATAAAAAGGAACAAACGTGACAGTACAATATAGGTGGCCTTATTGCTAAGGCAGCTATTTCTACTAGGCAACGTTTGGGTATAGAAATTGTACAAGCAGAAAGCGGGATAGTGCATATTACCACCTATAATACTTAGACTATATTTACACATTATTAAGTACTTATCTGAGTAAAACAAATGAGTCCCTGATGTCACAGAATGTCCCTTACGCAAAATGTCCGTTTGGCAAATGATCCTTTTTAGCTAGATTTAGGTCAAAGGAGCGCCTGCTAAAAAGATTTAGAAAAAGTTTCAAAGGGACATTTTCGAAAGAGACGTTTGGCGACCAAAGGGACATTTTGCGACGATACCGACTTAACCTTTTTCTTTGTAACTTAGCTTAACCTAGCTTAGTTTTATACTGGGCTCGATTCTAGATTTGCCGGATAAAACTAAAATTAAAACCTATATGTCACTTTCAACCTAAAAGTATTGGAGAAGGACAGGAGATCTATTCTCTCCGGTTTTTTATTTAAAGTCGGTGGTTTTATGCGGTATCTGTCATTTTTATCCGCCGTCATATGATATGGCGGATAAAATTGACAGAAATACTGGGGAACCGTGCAACTGCGCGTCAAAATCTAACAGACAAGTGTAAAACCATAGACTATAAATCACCTGTCTTTTTAAAAAAAAAAATTTTTGAAAGTGATAGGTAGATTTTGATTTGGTGGTATCTAAAATCGAGCCTACATTCCACTTAAATCAGGTTAACAATCTCCAAAACTCTTTCCAGGTACAAGCTTCTATCACAGACCAGCAAGAACTTCCACCAGGACGGCCTATCCTCGCTGAGGTACGAGCTCGTGGCGGTTGCCAAGCACCGTCTCTTCACCCTGGTGTCGGTGAATATTGACGAGGATAGCTGATGGACGTATTTCGCCAAGCTGTTGTTTGGCGATCACCGGTAACATTAGTGCCGCGTGGACATGGTTTCCTAGTGTTTTTTAATGATTAAACCACATAAAAGTGTTATTCATATTTACGGAATACTCGGCTAAGCACTTGAGGGATTGACCTCGAAGTTTCGACCCTAAACGACGCAGTGCAACTGAATCTTTAAGGTAAATACCTCCCTCAAACCCTCAAGTGAGTAGCCGAGTATCCTTTAAATAGTTTCCCAGTGTTTACAACTGTTTCAAACAGTTGTACATCAAGTTGTTTTGAATAGTTTTTAATAGGAATGTGAAACGTTACGAAATATAACTGCTCCCATAACGGACATCTAAAAGTTTCGAAATACCGTTGTGGTAGCATTTATATGAACGCACAATGTAGTCTAAAAACTACGAGAAAGTAAAGCAATCAAAAGGTAAAAAGCACCTTTGTAGACTTTTATCTAGGTTTAATGATGGAGCTATAGAAATCATTCGCCTTGTATGGCGTTGTCAATTTTCTGCATTATCACCACTGGCCTCTGTCTATAATGCAATTTTAATATTAATAGGGGCCAGGTTAGTAGCTATAATAGTGGATATGTTACTCACTTAAACCCCGAATTTGAGCGTTTTGCAATAAACTTACACTGTGACACAAAACTCTTGAAACGGAACTAAAATTATTTCAACTGGCATCACCTAATTTTTCATACAAAATAATCAATGTGTTGCCATATTAAAGCTCCCTGGGCGAAGAAAGTGGCGCCCCCATTTATGACAATAGTTTTGTGGCGCAGTATACACAATATCCGAATTTCGGGTTTTGTGCCCGCGAAATGTGTTTTTCGGCTAATGAGTGAAATCGGGGATTGAGCTTAAGGGATATTAGGAGACAGTTATCGCTACGAATCTCCATTTCTTCTCCTGTTTCGTAAATTGTTACCCAGTGAGATAATCATTGGAAGAACAGCAGCGTCAAAGGGAACATGCTGTCCTTCCATCAAAACGCTCCGAATCTCGAACGCTACCGAACGTGTGATATTGATATGGTAACTCCATGATCTCTTTGCGTTTATTATTTTGTTATATGGCCTAGCCATAGAAAATTAATTGATCAAAAAAACACGTTGTGCAAGAGGGAAAGCAATACTTTTGTTTAGGATTTTTTATAGTCGAACGATTGCTTTTCCGCTCGTACTATACCTACCTACACTCGAAAAACTGTAAGATAGTAGCTAAGACAGATGCCGTTTCCATAGAAAACGAAATCTAAAATCCATAGAAATTGCATCTGAATTCAATGACATTTCACTATTTTTACATGAAACTTTAATTTATGTGTTATCATCACTATTTTAGAAACTTTATTTATAATGTTGTCGAATTTTCCTTTCTTTACAGAGAAATATACTTTTTAAGTACGAATAAATAAATCTAAAAGGTCGTAAGTCACAAAGTGAAGTCGCATGTAACTTTTGTCTTTGCCAAGAACAAAAAGAAAGTGATCATAGATTAAATAGTAGACATCTGAGGTAGACATCAAGTAGACGTCAACTTGCTTGTCCTTATCAGTTTTTTTTTTCATAGCCTTACCTGGATATTAAGCAAATGATATTTTAAGATAAATCGGAGATCGGCCCAAAAGCATTTTTTTTAAATAACTCTACAAATATTATATCCAATAATCCAAAAAAAATATTTACTATTTTACGTATCACAAAATCTTTGAAACTGTATAATTCAGAACCTAATGAAAAATTAAATCATGTGAATTACAGTTTTTCAAGTATAGCATGGATTTTACTACGGGGTGTAAGGGACAGCGTCCCGCAAACTGATAGGGGTTGCTCAGTCAACAAAACTGAACAGGTTTTTTTTTTTTTTTTCAGGAAGTGTAAAATAAAATTTTGTTTTCCATACAAAATGTCCACCTTGGTCAGACAATTTGTATGGAAAAGCCAATTATAATTTTTGCTTCTTGAAATAATTTCCTGGTGGAGATTATTCACTGTCGTTAACAGAGCAACCCCTATCAGTTTGCGGGACGCTGTCCCTTACACCCGGTATAGTCTATTCAATTCCAATCGCCGGCCTATACCTAATGTGTATTTGTAATGTTTTTTTTTTATTTTTATAAGTTGGTTTAACACGCTGCGTGCGTCTTTTTGTAAAAATACTTTAGGTTTAAGTAACTCTATTTATAATATTTATTTTTCAATTTATTGTACGCGAAAAAGCATCACAGAATATACAAAGACACAACAGGCACTGCTTATTTCAATCAATCGATTTCTTACAGTTGACCAGTATTGTTTTTTTATTATTTTTGGCGGAATGGGTTACACATATGCCATTTTGAAACGCTGGATCGTTTCGATGGTTTTTTACGGCATGACATAATCATTTTTCTTTCTATTTTTAATCATTCCTAAAGCGATGGAACATATTGTAAATATATGTTAGTGTAGGGATATTCTGCCATACAGATACAAAAATACAATTATTTATAGTGTAATATAATATGCAACGGTATACTAATATAAGTAAATGTGCATTTAACTAGTCGCGGGAAAGGTGTTCATTTAAGTTTGATTTAAGTACATAATGATTTTGTATATGAATAACTTTCTTCATTTATTCCAGTGCGTGTATTTGTCCTTTTTTTTACGTTCCAACAACTTACAGATCGTTGGCATGTTGGCATGTTATGATATTTTTCACCAAAAACCATGTCAGAGGCCTAATACCTGTGCTACACTAGGCGGTTTGAAAACTCTGACACCAGGGTTCTTCGGGTCGTTGTTCGACTTGAGAATCTAGAATAGAAGATGATGAAGTTTACCTATGTATAATACGCTATTTGCTTACACGTCAAATCAGCAACTTTTTATGAAATGTTAAAAACACTTTTTTGTATGAAAAAAGTGGGTTATGACGTCACTCTCCAGTAAATATTGACTACTCAAATCAATAACCTCTATATTTTTATCTTGATTATTAAATCTAAATGTGCATTTTTTTTAAATGATGAATGCGATTCACATTATTTTTAGCCATCTGTTTTCACCCAGTAAACATGCCTATTGTATGAATCACAGCCAAATGTCCAGTAAGCAATTATTTATAATATTATGTTTCGTATTAATAGAAGGATAGTTTCTTCTACACGGTAATAGTAAAATAAATAGTACTTATGTAACTATAAAAATAACTATTAGTAGCATGAATGTGAGTTATTTTATAATTAAGTATATATTGTACTTTTGTTTTAAAAATTTTAGTTACCAAAGAATGTCTGATGATAAATAATATAGTTATTTAAATAGTTACATAAATGTATGATATTTTTTTCCTTAAACCTTGGTAAAAATATATAGCTTAGGTATTATATTGTAAGCCATTTACCTAGTTGATTTTAAGCTTTTGTTACGATCATTTATTTTTATTTTCGATCATCATATTTTGTAAGTTCATTGTAAAAGATGACAATGTTAAAAAGTAACATTTTAAATGTCGTAGCTTTTTTATAACTTAATGTAGATACGTACTCGTAACATGTACATAAGTGTATGTATAAATAATTATTGACGCACTAGTTGGCAATGCACTAAAAAGCGTGCTCGGAAACCATTCTTTTAAATAAAAATTTGGCTTGATTCTAGTTACCACCGGTAAAAATTAAAATTAAAATCTATCTGTCACTTTTAAAATAATAAAATTGAAAAAGGACGGGCGATTTATACTCTATGGTTTTACACTTTTTCCGTTAGATTCTGACGCGCTTTTGCAGGTTTCTCCAGTATTTCTGTCAATTGTATCCGCCATATCATATGACGGCGGATAAAAATTACAGATAACGCAAAAAACCACTGACTATAAATGAAAAACCGGAGAGAATAGATCTTTTCCAATGTTTTTAGTCTGAAAGTGACAGAGAGATTTTAATTTTAGGTTTTAGCCGATTGAATCTAGAATAGAGGCCATTGAATACCTAAATACAAGTAGACGTACTTAAAAAAACATGTAAATAGCTTGTAGATAGATAGGTAATGTTCTTACTGTTCTTAAACTAAGCTAAATAACATAAACCCCTTACAGTTGTAATCATGCTATTCTAACTTAACAAGTAAAGAGACTAAAGATCATTGATTCATAAAATGTATTTTTATTTTTATAGTTATATAAATCCCTAATTCCGAGAACCTATTACACAAAGGTTTCTTCCATGCTGGCTTGGGAGCGATAGAAAAACATTTATGTGCCAGATGCATCTCCTCCTGGGCCTGCTGTAAACACTAGCTAAGAGATTCGAGGGTTACAGTACACATTTTATTTTTTATCCTGAAAAAACATCCTGCTGGTAGTGATCCAGTTTCGTTGACTGAGCAAACCCCTATAAATTTGCGGAACGCTGTCCCTTACAACCGGTATTGTAATTTAGGCAATGGGTTAACAACCTGTCAACGTAGCGGAACGACCACTGTTTGGGTCGTTGCGGCTCTGCCTACCCCATATATGTATGCATTTATAAACAAAGGAATCCGATGCAACCCGTCGTGTCAAGCCATTCATCATATCATAACTTCAGTTCCTGCATCATTGATGGAAATAAATACGATATCTTCGATGCTGGACTGGGAGCGAGAATCTTCCATGCTGGACTGGGAGCGAGAGAAAAACTTAGAATGTGCCAGCTGCATTTCTTACCGGGCTTACTGTAAAAACCAGCTAAGGGATCCGAGGGTCTCAGTATATTGCAATTTAGGCGATGGGCAATATACCTAAAAATCTGTATTAAATAACCCTCAAAATTTCGTCAGACGTGGCGGAACGACCTAGTTTCAAGTTCTTTATTGCATTTATCAATGTAGAATACAATACAATATACAATAATGTATGAAACACAGAGACACCTAGACCTATTTTAGGTCGTTTACGCTCTGCCTACCCCGATAGGGATAAAAGCGTGATTATATGTATATGTATGTATGTCCTTCGCTCTCTTAGTTTAAAAAATCTTTTATTTTAATGCGGCACGCTGTGTAGCTCGTAGCCGCGTAGTATACTGTTACGCTGTAGTATTCTGCTACGAAGAACATGAAGGCCCGTATTTATAATCAGAACTTGACACTGACAGCGAGTTCAACGAACGTATCAGAAATATCATTTCAGTACATATGACCAGTCAAAAGCGATACTGGTCTCAATCATGAGATCGCTTTATAAATACGGGCCTAAGTGTGATCTTGGCATTGCAATTTGGCAATACTTATTATTCGCTTATTACATTAGTCTGAATTAGTCGCTATTAATATTAAGGTTTATTTGGGCAGTGCGAATATAAGATATGCACATTCACAATAACGATATGAAGGTGTGACTCCTGCTCTCAAACATTACATAAAACATATCTACCCCCGCGGGTTAGAGACGGAAAAAAACAAATGTTTGAGAAATCCCTCCCTTCTCTACCCCGCGGGGGTATGTTTTGTGTAATGTTTGAGAGCAGGGGTCACGGCTTTATATCAAAAGTGTTTCTGAGGTATTCTAGGAAATACACAATACTACAAAAAGATACAACATGCATTTATCTGTAAATTTTATTTCACATTAATTTTCACGGAATATTGAACCGTGTCTTCAAGAACGTAAAGAGAAACTCACAGGACAACAAAATACAAAACAGTAGATTAATATAACATATACACAGAAAGATTTCGCAATGTTTGCACAAAATATTTGACCCTAGTAGCATGCCATTGCATGGCAAAAAATAGGCTCTTACGGCCCGCCACGTGAATTTGTACGGCAATGCCGTTGGAGTCAATCTTTAAGCCGTTCCCGTGCTCAGGTTACGACTTCAGCTAAAATGAAAGTCAGCTAGAATACGGTAATGGGATATTTCTACCATTACAATCGCAGTCATTTTGTTTAATAAAAAAATAACTTAGGTACCGGTACCTAAATACTTAAAAGAGATTCGAAAATGTACCTTTACTTCTTAATTTCCATATGCTGAGCCCGATAAAAAACTGCTCCATGCGCTTGATTCGTTCACATCTTGAGGAGATCCGTGGCGGGCACTTTGAACACAAAGATGGGCCTGTTGCTGAGATGGAAGGAGCTTCTGAGAGTTGCGGAGAGCTGTCGCGGTAGACCCATCAGCGGCGGGGACTGGCGCCAGGAAGTCCTGCGCAGGTACCACGACGGCGCCGGGGAGCAAGCCAGCGTGAGGGAGTCCAGCCAGTTGCGGTCTGTTTCTGTCCTGGATATACAAATATCTGATATGTAATTTCAACATACATACATAACGTCACGCCTCTTTCCCGGAGGGGTAGGCAGAGATCACATCCTTCCATTTGCTACGATCCTTGCAATTTCTACATGCTGGACTGAAAAACATAGAATATTTCAGCTGCTTCTATTCCCGGGCGTAGAATAGTAGAAAGTTGGAAAGCGTTAGAAAAACATAGAATTTTAGAAATCAGTAGAGGGAGAGGAGGATTTCAGTGACTGAGGGTACTGGAACCGATGCAACATGTCCTCCGAAGCACAGAATCAGTAACAGCATAAAGTCCAGCGCTTAAACATTACCACAGAATATATAATAGACATTACAAAAAACATACCCCCGCGGGGCAGAGAGGGGAAGGGTTTCACAAACATTTACACAAAACTTTTATGTAATGTTTGAGAAGTCAACCGTTCACGGCTGTAGAGTAAAAGCCTTGGTTTCTATGTATTAATACTGATGAATAATTCATCATATCCCTAGCCTTATCCCGTATCTCACGGTGTCGGCGTCCTAATCTAGGGGATTGAACGAGGATACTGGTTTTTACACAGAGCGACTGCCATCTGACCTGATGAATAATTATATGTAGGTAATTAAAATCATACTTGTTGATTTCTTTTTCTTTATCTTTGTCGCGGTTGCGTTTTGGCTTGCGGGTAGGTGTGAGGGCTCGAAATCTGTAGTATTTCGGCATAATTCAAGGAAAATTTAGGAAAAAATAAAAAACACTTAAACTATTTTCCGACACTCAATGTCATTGAATGTCATATATTGTCATTAAAAATTATTAAGTGGATTGGAAAATAAAATATAAGAAAACCCAAGAAAATACAAAATTAGGCAGAATGAGCTTTTGTATGTCTGCTTCCTACCGAAAAAACCTGTTCTGTCAATGTCAAAATTATTGTGACCATTTTAAGCAAAATCATCCCAGTTGCACACAATTTGCATAGTTTGCTGACAGCACTGACCAAAGATCAGAAGATCAAATCAATGGAAGGAAAAGAAAATAAGAATTTTTATTCTAAAATACTTACCCTGGCTGACTGACTGGCATTGACGTAAACCCAAGATGCCGTAAAAAAACAAAAACAAGTTATAAAAAGGATTTTTTTGTGCGAACTTGACATTGGTTGATTTGACTTTTGAAAAATGGTAACACTGGTTACAAAATGTCAAATTCGTGTTTTTGCGATTGTGATTTGTGATTGTACGAAAAAGTAGGAAAAGATTAGTTTATTTCATTAATATTACAGATTATAGATAAAATAACAATAAAATGGCATTTTTAGAGGTTTGTAATTAGTTCACATAACATTCGCTCAGTGAGCGGCTACTGTAAATTATGTTTGGAAATTCTAAAACGCCCATTCTTGCTGTTAGTTTTACATCTTTTCTAGTGTATTCCTTTAAAATAGGTCTGTCGCTGCAATCTTAATAAGTTTTTTTATGTTTACAGTGGCGGTTGTTTCAATTCTTTGATATTAAGGAGAATGTCGACAGAGGGAAAATTGCAGAACACTTACAAGTGAGTCTCGCCTCATGATTGTAACAGGAAATTTTAATATTACTACACGATTTATCAAGGTGTTACAATAAGCCCTGTAATAAACGTTTACATAAGTTATAGATTTTCCCAGTCTATGTTACATTCCATTTTTTTCTCGTGTTTGTACTTCTTGGTGAAACTCCGTTATAATATTGTGTACATACATTTAATTGCGGAAGGGGTTGTCCAGTCTCCTAATATAACATTGTGTACCTTAAAAAAATATGCAGTACTGAAAATAGTGAATACTGAATTTTTATAGTAAGTTTCTACTAAATACAGACTTTTCTAAATCATTTAATTGCAGGATACAAATGTAACAGTAGCTACATCGGGCAACAACCACGTGGTGCTATGCGATGTCACCGGCTGGGCTCATCTGATCTCGAGGACATGGGACATTACCTCCTTCAAGGCCTATGAGCTGACTGTTACCTTGGCCCAACAGCTACCCCATGATCCTTATTTAGTTACCATTGGGGTGAGTCATAGATGTTTATGTTTTAATATATGGAGTGCTTCATCTCCTGTCACCTTATCCCGTATCTCACAGGGTTGGCTTCCTAATCCAGCGGTTGAATGAGAGTACTGGTTTTCACACAGAGCGACTGCCATCTGACCTCTGCAACCTAGAAGGGAAACCAGACCCAAACCTAGATTAGGTCAGAGGCAGGAGGTTTAGCGCCTAAACAGCCCAACAGTAACAGCAACCTGTATAAATCTTTTGTAGCCAGGGGTTATCTTAAACCCACCACCACAAGGCACCAAGATTTGGCAACTACCTGGTCAATTTTATTTTTAATTTTTTTCTTAAAATTTCTACTGAGGCTTCAGTCATCTGGTGACTATGCCAGCCTAATGGTATCTTTCATATCCTGGACTATTAAGAAGCATAATTTCTCAATTGTGTTTTGCACAAACAAAAACCAACATACTGTTCTATTTATTATTTGCACATGGACTGTTTATTTTCAATCATCCTTACAGGATGACGAGGCTGGTGTGAATCCTATGATAAAAGTATGGGACTGGTCCCGTAGCGACCGGCATGGCAACCCGATATGCGTGCGGATGTCCCGCGCGGTACCATCCCACATGCGCCCTACGCCCGCCACCGCCCTAGCACTACATGATAACAAGGTAAAGTCACGGCCCAATCAACCTTGTCTGGGGCCCGTAGGCAGTGCAGTTTTTCGGCCCTCTTTTGTCAACAACAATCAACTAATGCAGAATCAATATGTTATGCGAGTTAAGCGAGCATGTCATTAAACTTAAAAAGCCAAATCAATGTGTTATGCGAGCTAAGTGATGCACCGTGCTCGTAATCGCGCAACGTATTGAAAAGTCGCCCTTCAATACGTTGCGCGATTACGAGCACGGTGTACCATTCTTCTTCTGTTGTGTGGGTATCGAGTCAATCGACCTGATAAACTCTGGTGTCAGAGTTTTTAAACCGCCTAATAGCACAGCTAATAGGCCTCTATCATGGTTTGTGTAACGAACACTATCAAAGACAGCGACCGGGACCGACGGCTTAACGTGCCCTGCGAAGCACGGTATCTTTTTTTTTTTCTTGTCTGGACAATCAGGTGATTCGCCTGCATTGTCCTAATCAAACTGGGGAAAATCTCACAAAGTGATAATTGACAAATATTTACTTTGTGTTCCCCCCTGGGAATCGAATCCAGGACCTACGTATCGTGAGCCCAAGGCTCTGACCACTAGACCACAGAGGCAGTTGAGGCATACCATGAAAATTTAATATAAAATACTATGAAAGTTAATATTTTAAAGCGAGCGCGACATTGCACGCAAAATGAATAAAGCAATATTTTACGCGGGCGTAGCGAGCGCGTTATTGCATGAAATAAGAATAAATCAATACATACGTTACACGCGCGAAGCCAGCGTGACATTTAATTAAACAAATCCCATCAATATAACACGTTACGCGAGCGACCACGATTTTTAACTTAAGCCAAATCGATAGGTTATGATAGCAAAGCGAGCGCGATATCTCATGAAAGTTGAATCAATTTGTTATGCGAGCGAAGCTATCGAGATAAATCCACAATATATAAATAAATAGAGACTCTAAGCGAGCGATTTTATGTAAGTTGTTATTAATGTATTTCGACCAATTTATTTACGTCAGATTTTGTTATTTTCTAGAATCTACTAGCCGTCGGTTTCCAAGATGGTTCGGTGTCGTTGTTTCGTGGCGACATCGCGCGACAAAGGAGCGGCAAGATGAAGACATTACCTGATACGGGCATAAGTCCCATCACTGGACTAGCATTCAAGTAAATTTTTGATATATTTTGCCATTTGGAAACAGATGTAGTGGTAATCTAGCCTCGTGTACTTACTCTACTTTTCCAAATTTTTGTATGATTCATGAACATTATACGATCATTTTAATATGAAAAACATAAGATTATTTATGAAAAGGCGTTTTGACTTTTGTGACGTACTGTAGTGTAAAACATTTGTTGACCAGTGACCAATTACTATTTTCGTCAGAGATTCACTGAAAGAACAATTTTGGGTATAGACACTTGTTTAGAAAGAGGACGTTACATTCAATATGAATTCAAGATGTAAATTACATACATACAATCACGCCTTTAACCCTAATGGGGTAGGCAGAGCGTAAACTACCTAAACAAAGGTAGTTCCGCCACGTCTGACAAAGTTTTGAGGGTTACTGAAGATAGATTGGTACGTATATTGCTGTAGTGATAAGCTGTCAGCCCATCGCCTAAATTACAATATACTGAAACCCTCAGATCCCTTAGCTGATGTTACAGCATGCTCGGGAGGAAATGCAGCTGGCACATTCTTGATTTTCTCTCACTCCCAGTCCAGCATGGAATGAAGATGATGATATTGTAAATTATGTGTTGTTCTTCGCTAACAGAGGCGCGGACCAGCTATTTGTGGTGTCGCGAGCGTGTATAATGGTCTGCTGGCTGAACTGTGAGCGCTGCGTGACGCTGGACGCGATGGGCGCGGCGCCGGGCTGCACAGTACTGGCTGACAAACATCGCCTCACACTCGCTAACAATGATGTGAGTACAGGATGCTACAGCTCGCTCTGCTAGCTCTGCTTGTTGGTAGTGTCGCGCTGTATAATGGTCTGCTGGCTGAACTGTGAGCGCTGCGTGACGCTGGACGCGATGGGCGCGGCGCCGGGCTGCACAGTACTGGCTGACAAACATCGCCTCACACTCGCTAACAATGATGTGAGTACAGGATGCTACAGCTCGCTCTGCTAGCTCTGCTTGTTGGTAGTGTCGCGCTGTATAATGGTCTGCTGGCTGAACTGTGAGCGCTGCGTGACGCTGGACGCGATGGGCGCGGCGCCGGGCTGCACAGTACTGGCTGACAAACATCGCCTCACACTCGCTAACAATGATGTGAGTACAGGATGCTACAGCTCGCTCTGCTAGCTCTGCTTGTTGGTAGTGTCGCGCTGTATAATGGTCTGCTGGCTGAACTGTGAGCGCTGCGTGACGCTGGACGCGATGGGCGCGGCGCCGGGCTGCACAGTACTGGCTGACAAACATCGCCTCACACTCGCTAACAATGATGTGAGTACAGGATGCTACAGCTCGCTCTGCTAGCTCTGCTTGTTGGTAGTGTCGCGCTGTATAATGGTCTGCTGGCTGAACTGTGAGCGCTGCGTGACGCTGGACGCGATGGGCGCGGCGCCGGGCTGCACAGTACTGGCTGACAAACATCGCCTCACACTCGCTAACAATGATGTGAGTACAGGATGCTACAGCTCGCTCTGCTAGCTCTGCTTGTTGGTAGTGTCGCGCTGTATAATGGTCTGCTGGCTGAACTGTGAGCGCTGCGTGACGCTGGACGCGATGGGCGCGGCGCCGGGCTGCACAGTACTGGCTGACAAACATCGCCTCACACTCGCTAACAATGATGTGAGTACAGGATGCTACAGCTCGCTCTGCTAGCTCTGCTTGTTGGTAGTGTCGCGCTGTATAATGGTCTGCTGGCTGAACTGTGAGCGCTGCGTGACGCTGGACGCGATGGGCGCGGCGCCGGGCTGCACAGTACTGGCTGACAAACATCGCCTCACACTCGCTAACAATGATGTGAGTACAGGATGCTACAGCTCGCTCTGCTAGCTCTGCTTGTTGGTAGTGTCGCGCTGTATAATGGTCTGCTGGCTGAACTGTGAGCGCTGCGTGACGCTGGACGCGATGGGCGCGGCGCCGGGCTGCACAGTACTGGCTGACAAACATCGCCTCACACTCGCTAACAATGATGTGAGTACAGGATGCTACAGCTCGCTCTGCTAGCTCTGCTTGTTGGTAGTGTCGCGCTGTATAATGGTCTGCTGGCTGAACTGTGAGCGCTGCGTGACGCTGGACGCGATGGGCGCGGCGCCGGGCTGCACAGTACTGGCTGACAAACATCGCCTCACACTCGCTAACAATGATGTGAGTACAGGATGCTACAGCTCGCTCTGCTAGCTCTGCTTGTTGGTAGTGTCGCGCTGTATAATGGTCTGCTGGCTGAACTGTGAGCGCTGCGTGACGCTGGACGCGATGGGCGCGGCGCCGGGCTGCACAGTACTGGCTGACAAACATCGCCTCACACTCGCTAACAATGATGTGAGTACAGGATGCTACAGCTCGCTCTGCTAGCTCTGCTTGTTGGTAGTGTCGCGCTGTATAATGGTCTGCTGGCTGAACTGTGAGCGCTGCGTGACGCTGGACGCGATGGGCGCGGCGCCGGGCTGCACAGTACTGGCTGACAAACATCGCCTCACACTCGCTAACAATGATGTGAGTACAGGGTGCTACAGCTCGCTCTGCTAGCTCTGCTTGTTGGCAGTGTCGCGCTGTATAATGGTCTGCTGGCTGAACTGTGAGCGCTGCGTGACGCTGGGTTGGTTAACCTTGCCCCGGGGCCGTTAGGCGCTAGAATTTTCGGGCCCCCTTTTTCAGTCATCTGAGAGTCATCAATAATTTTCTAATTCAGAATCAATACGTGATGCGAGCGAAGCAAGCGCAACTTTGAAATAGATAGATAGATAAAAATCAATACGTTACTCGGATAAATACGTTGCGCGGGTAAAATGAGTGCAGAGTAGCATGAAAGAGAAATCTATACCTTACGCGAGCGAAGCGAGCGCAGCGTACCACCAAAATGTAATAAATACGTTACATGTCATTGCGCGAAATTTGAATGGATTAATGTTTTATGCGAGTGAAGCGAGCACCTCATTGCACTAAATATAAATGCGAGCACGACATTTAACTTAAGCCGAATCAATTCTTTACTTTTGAATTTACCAAAAACCTGTATAAATAATTCCGCTAACCCCGCAGGCCATATACTGCTACACGACGGAGGGGCGCGGGCCGTGCTACGCGCTGGAGGGCGAGAAGGTGCGCCTCAACTGCTTCCGCAGCTACCTCGTCATCACCACCAACGAGACGCCCCCCAAAGCCTCCACCAGCTCGCAGCCCGCGCCCAAGTCCCACCACATCACCATCCTCGACGTCCAGAACAAATTCAAAGTGTTCTCCAAAACATTCGATGAGATCGATGCCGTTCTAACCGAGTGGGGGTCTTTCTACATTCTGACGAAGAAGAAGGAGATGATATATCTGGATGAGAAGGATCTGCAATCGAAGCTGCAGATGTTGTTCAAGAAGAACTTGTATGACGTGGCGATACGGACGGCCAGCAGCCAGCATTACGACGCGGAGGGACTCACAGAGATCTATAAGCAGTATGGGGACCATCTATATGGCAAGGTGAGAGAATTTACAATTTTTTGGAACATTTATCGGATCAACATGGTCTGTCCCTGTCAACATCAGGACAGGACTGTTTTTGTCTTTGAGTTTTGATTTGTTATTTCTCATATTAAAGGTGATATAATTTTAGTGTAATGTTGGTATTGATTGAGAGGCCTTACCATGTGATTTTTTGCTGTCTCACTCGTATTTTTGAACTTATAGAAGATTATTTTAGCCTTCGTTTTCGGAAAATATATTTCACGTTTACAAAAACACCAAAACCCTTCAAAATGTGCAAAAAAGCAAGCGAAACAACAGCAAACTGGTGAAGGCCTCGCAATTCTCACAAAACATTCAAATAACAGGCATGTAAACGGGTGTAAAGGACAGCGTCCCTAAAACTGATAGGAGTTACTCAGCCAACGAAACTGAACAACTCACAACAGGAAATTCTTTCAGGAAATGAGAAAAAACTACAATACAAAATGACCATTTCGATCAGATAATTAGTTTGGAAAATCCATTTCTTTTTCTCTTCCTGATAGAATCTCCTAGTGAAAGTTGTTCAGTGTCGTTGACTGAGCAACCCATATCAGTTTGTGGAACGCACTCCCTTACACCCCGTATTTCAAAATGGTCGATTATTATCTTGTAGGGCGACTTCAAAGGCGCAATCGAGCAATATGTGAAGACGATCGGATGGCTGGAGACTTCCTACGTCATTCGCAAATACCTGCAGTCGCGGCACTTGGAACCGCTCGTACAGTACTTAGAAGAGCTTCATAAGAAAGGTAGATAGAAATTTAGAATTATATATATTTTATTTATTCATATACAATTACTTCCATGCTGGCCTGGAGGCGAGAGAAAACAATTGAATGTGCCAGCTGCATTTCCTCCCGGGCATGCTGTAAAAACCAGCTAAGGGATCCGACGGTTTCAGTATATTGTAATTTAGGCGATGGGCTGACAACCTGTCACTACAGCAATATACTTACAAATATATCTTAAATAACCCTTAAAACTTTGTCAGACGTGGCGGAACGACCTTTGTTTAGGTCGTTTCCGCTCTGCCTACTCCATTAGGGGTAAAGGCGTGTGTGTGTGTGTGTGTGTATATATACAATTAAATATTATGTTCTTATTTTACATGTCAATTAAATTGTCACTGGAAAAGTAATATAAATTCAGAAAATAATATACCTATACAAAAGTACAAATGTACAAAGGTCGTTCCGCCACGTCTGACAAAACTGTGAGGGTTATTTAAGATAGATTTGTAGGTATATTGCTGTATTGACAGGTTGTCAGCCTATCGCCTAAATTGCAATATACAAAAACCCTCGGATCCCTTAGCTGGTTTTTACAGCATGCCCGGGTGGAAATGCAGCTGGCACATTCTGTTTTTCCCTCGCTCCCAGTCTAGCATGGAAGAAATTTCGGTCGGGACCCGTTTTAAAGTGACAGACTTATAATAAACCCGTTTATACTACCATCCTTTTCTGTTCGCCCAAGATGGAAAATGATGGGTATGGTTTTATTTTAGTTCAATCTTGTTTACATTGAATTTTGACCACTGTATCCCTATGTAGTACTGTTATATATTCAGTGGTATCACTTAAAAGTGAGGATTGATTTCCCTGTAGTGGGTTCATATGTGCTGAAAATGTATATAATTCAAAGTGAAAGCAGAAACTATACATTATATAAAAAAATACTGTCCAAATTTTAGCTTATGAAATTGAAAATCTGTCACCAAAAGCATATATATGGACTAAAATAACATAGAAACTGGGCCAGATTTTTACGAGTGGCCAATATTATAGACCTCATTCTTTTAGAAAAGTTGTTCAGTTTTATGGGTAGGTTCATTCAAATTAGTTTAGCTATTTTTTAACCGATTTACAAGGAAGAGTAATGTTTTTCATGTATGTATGCACATTTGTTTGTTGTTATTGATTAATTAATTCTTCGAGAGCGAGAGTCAAACATTGAATGTGCCAGTTGCATATTCTCCCGAGCATGCTCTAAAAACCAGCTAAGGGATCCGAGGATTTCAGTATACTGTAATTTAGGCGATGGGCTGACAACTTGTCACTTCAGCAATATACCTACAAACGTATCTTAAATAACCTTCAAAAAATTGTCAGACGTGGCGAAACGACCTTTGTACATACATACATGAAATCACGCCTTTATCCCTAATGGGGCAAGCAGAGCGCAAACGACCCAAACAAAGGTCGTTCCGCCACGTCTGACAAAATTTTGAGGGTCATTTAAGATAGATTTGTAGGTATATTGCTGTAGTGACAGGTTATCAGCCCATCGCCTAAATTACAATATACCGAAACCCTCGGATCCCCTAGCTGACTTTTACAGCATGCCCGGGAGGAAATGCATGATTATTTATATATATATATATATATGATAAAGGCGTGATTATATGTATGTATGTATGTTATTGATTATCTGTGGTTCTTATAATTTCCATTACGTTTGTGCGATGATTGTCTCCAGGGTTTGCAACGGAAGACCACACGACTCTACTGCTGACGTGCTACGTGAAGATAGACCAGCATGACCAGCAGGGGAAACTGAAGGAGTTCATTAACTCTAAGGACAAGATCATACACTTCGATGTCAACGTTGCCATCAAGGTACATTTTATTCGAGCTAATCTAATAAAAAAAGGGTAACTTCCTGGTAACTTCGTATAGGACATTCCCTTGGTCGCAAAATGTCCCTTTCGCAAAATGTACCTTTCACAAAATGTTCATACATACATACATATAGTCACGCCTTTATCCCTAATGGGGTAGGCAGAGCGTAAACGTCATAAACAAAGGTCATTCCGCCACGTCTGACAAAGTTTTGAGGGTTTTGGGTGGCAGGCTGTCAGCCCATCGCCTAAATTGCAATATACAGAAACCCTCGGATCCCTTAGCTGGTTTTTATAGCATACCCGGGAGGAAATGCAGCTGGCACATTCTAAGTTTTTCTCTCGCTCCCAGTCCAGCATGGAAGGATAATAATAATCGAAAAGTGTAAATTTATAAATCAGAATATGGTTTAATCCTATTTTTGAGGGCTTTTTGCACTATTTTATTTCATATAATATGAAAGAAACCCTCCATTTCGCTTTGCCATAGTCGGGTAAAAAGAAATAATAAATTCGTCCCGGGCAAGAATTAAACCTACGACTTTCGACTCATTTGGTAGAGCGACGGAACGGCATTGCGAAACTCGCAATATATGATTTAATCCTACCAATTCTCTGGCGATAGCTATTACTGATGTAGTAAAGTGTATGGTAAAAAACCACGAAAGACGTAGAGCTAAAAATGTAGTGCAACAGCACACATTGTTTTAAGTTTACATGTTATTTGTTGTTTATTTATGTTTATTGTGTTTTAATTTCAGAACTTTTTGTTTGTGTAAAATGTGTGTGTCTGTAGTACCAAATAAACGTTTTATCTATCTATCTATCTTTTTTTTATGCACATTTGTCAGACCTGGACTATTCAATTAAAGACAATACGAAAGACCAGGAAAATAGTGTGCCATCATGATCCCTGACCTAGCTAGAAATTTTTGTTGATTGATAACGCTTTGAAGAAAATTTGTGAAATTTAAAATGGCCTGCATCTGAAAATGATAAATCAGCCTTCATAGATTGTTATTTTGAACGTGTTTACACACTCAAGTCTTGACCATGGAGTGTGTAACGTAACCTCTCTGAAATACCGAGACCCTAACCTTTCGTTTCCTGTCCCCAGGTGGTCCGTCAGGTGAGCGTGGATGACGCGCTGTCGCTGGCCGCCAACTTCAAGCGGCACGACTGGTATCTCACTGTGATGTTAGAAGACAAGAAGGACTACAAACAGGTAATAATAGCCCTTTCAATCGATTTTCGTAGAGTGCCTGCCCGAACTACTCTACGACATCGGTAAATACGTAAAAACCAGTACCCTCGTTCAATCACCAAGATTAGGTAGCCAACCACGTGGGATACGGGATAGGGCTAGGGAGATGATGACGAATAATAGAGTTAACGCTTTATACCTAATCGAAAAAAAACTGCAGCTTAGCATTCCTTAAACCAAAGGGCATTAACAGAAATTCAAAGTGTCCAAATGGTGTTATTATTGCGTGGAATGTTATTGTTGTATGAAAGGTTTTTTTTTTTATTTAAACCTATGCTATGTTCTTTGAGAAAAGTTATTCAGTTTAATTCGTAAGTTCATTATTATTTGCTAAAATATGGTCCAGTCCAGTATATTTTCACGGTTTTTACGTTAAGAAATGAATTCTGGAAAATAATCTTTTCAATTACTTCATTCAGGCTCTGGAATACATGGCAGACCTGGACTTTGATGACGCCGATAGATTTATGAAGTTGTACGGACACAGACTGATTCAACATCAACCGGAGGAGAGCACCAACTTTTTGAAACGTAAGGTTTTTTCTTTATTTAAATTAAGTTGGTTCTTGACAGTAATACGTAAAAGTTTTACCAAAAAAACTGTTTTTCCTTGCATGAGATAAGACAGGTGATATAATTTTATGTGTTGGTTGTGATTATAATGGGCAAGGCCGAACAAGCCAAGTTTCTAAAATTCGAATGAATGATGTTATGTGTGTCATGATTTTATTGTATGGTTTTTTTATTTATTGTCTGCCGTATCAAATAAAACGTGTTCATGCGCAGATTCTAAAAATCTAATACAATAATATGTAACTGTCTTTAAAATCTAAGAAACATTTCTGAAACAATCCCACTTTGAAGACCTACAGGTCAGAAACGGCTGAATATATTTTAATGGAAAGTTGTCGAGTTTCATGGGTACCGTTCCCAAAATTTTACAATTTTGCCCAAGGAACACAGGTCGAATATGAAAAAAGCCCATACTCTATAAGGGAGGCGCATTTTTTTTGTCGTCATTCGACCTATCTTCCGTGGGGAAAGTTGTACAGTTTCATGGGTAGGTGGTAACTGCCTCCGTAGTCTAGTGGTTAAAGCCATGGCTTACGATCCGAAAGTCCTGGGTTCGATGCCCAGGAGGAAAACACAAAGTTGATATTTGTCAATTTATATATATATATTCTTTATTGCGTACAAAAAAAAAACAATAAATAATCAATCTTAAATTTAGTTCACAAAGGTGATCTTATCTCTAGAAAGAGATCTCTTCCAGCCAACCTGTAAAACTGAATATGAGATAACAATATAATTTATTAGGTTAGTCAGTTTATTAGTTTGTTACTTGTGGTTTTTCCCAGTTTGGTTAGGACATTGCAGGCTAAATCACCTGATTGTCCGAAAAGAAAATGGATTCCGTGCTTCGGAGGGCACGTTAAGCCGTCGGTCCCAGTCGTCTTTGAAAGTGGTCGTTACTCTAACCATGTCAGAGGCCTATTAGCTGTGCTACTAGGCGGTGCGAAAACTCAGACACCAGGGTTCATCGGGTCATTCGACACGAGAATCCACTCGCTAAGAAGAAGAAGAAGATGGGTAGGTTCAGCATTTTCTGTATTTGGCCCGATCGCCTTGTTCCAGGATATACACGTGCCCTATTGGGGACGAATATAGCTGATGAAGGTTGTATTTTGTTCCAGTACTGTGCACGGACTACAAGCCGCGCAACCAGCCGCTAGTGGACGAATCGTCACTATCCGGCACGTATCGAGAGCCGGACAGGTAAAGATCACTGTCAACATACATATAATCAAGCCTTTATCCCTAATGGGGTAGGCAGAGTGTAAAAGATCTAGACAAAGCCTTTGTTTTAAGGGTTATTTAAGATAGATTTGTAGGCCCATCGCCTAAATTGAAATATACTGAAACCCCTTAGCTGGTTTTTACAGCATGCCCGGGAGGAAATGCATCTGGCACATTCTACGTTTTTCTCTCGCTCCCAGTCCAGCATTTAAGCATTTTTTAAGACATTGGTCATTTTTAAGTTTGACGTTGTGATTTTAATTTATTGTGACATTCTGTAATTGACATGTAACTTATTTCAAAAAAATTTTTTTTTTTTAAATACAGATCTCTGCCCGATGACTACATATATATGTTCCTGAGCAACTCCGAGCGCCTGATAGACTTCCTAGAGCACATGACCAACAATAAGGACATTACATGTTCCAAGCTCGTGTATAACGCGCTTATTGAACACTATATTCATGTGTGGTGAGCCCTTAGATGATCTGTCTACCGTATAAGATTTACAGGCGTGAGTTTATGCAACTCCGAGCGCCTGATAGACTTCCTAGAGCACATGGCCAGCAATAAGGACATTACGTGTTCCAAGCTCGTGTATAACGCGCTTATTGAACACTATATTCATGTGTGGTGAGCCCTTAGATGATCTGTCTACCGTATAAGATATACAGGCGTGAGTTTATGCAACTCCGAGCGCCTGATTGACTTGTTAGAGCACATGATATCACATGCTCTAAGTTGGTGAATAACGCGCTTATTGAACACTATATTCTTGTGTGGTGAGTGCTCTGTAATTAAAGCCGTTGACTCTCTGCCGACCCCGAAAGAGCCCGTAACAGATACACGCGTAATTTTACACATATTCCTCAGCAACTCCTTGAAACTATATCGACTTGTTTCATAATTATGTGCAACTATAAGGATAATAGGTGCATAAACACTATGGGCCGTATTTTGACAGTTCGTATCAGAAATGTCATTACAGTACAAAATGGCCTATCAAATCCATACTTAATATCGCTCTCAATCTTGTGGTGTAACTTGTGTGTATGATCCAGCTGAGATGAGCCGCGGAGTATCACGCCCCCTAGTGTAGTATCTCATACATTTTCACACAAATAATATTTAGCCGCGGCACTGTATAACCTCAAAGATAAAGAAACATACATATAATCACGCCTTTATCTCTAATGGAGTAGGCAGAGCGAAAACGACCCAAACAAAGGTCGTTCCGCAACGTCATAGTTTTGATGGTTTTTTAAGATACATTTGTAGGTATATTGCTGTTGTGACAAGTTGTCAGCCCATCGCCTAAATTGCAATATACTGAAACCCTCGAATCCCTTAGCTGGTTTTTACAGCATACCCGGGAGGAAATGCAGCTGGCACATTCTATGTTTTTCTATCACTCCCAATCCAGCATGGAAGCTACATATAATCACACCGATAACAATTAAGATTAAGATAAATGATGCTGGATGGAAATACAGCTGGCACATTCTATGTTTTTCTCTGCTTCCCAGTCCAGCATGGAAGTTAAACCGCCCTGATGCGGTATATCTCATACATTTTCACACAAAGAATATTTACGTCACTGTAGTGCGGTCTAAATGCAAAGATAAAGATATAAACACAAATAGACCCCAAAATCACATCAATTGAATCATGTTCTTTTTCCTTAGGGTGAAATCATCAGACAAAGAAAAGGCTGAATACGAAGAGAAGATAATGAAACTGCTGAAGGATCCTGAAGCCAACTACGACAAGGATCAGACGCTGTTCATCTGCCAGATGCTCGGCTTCAAGACTGGAGTGCTGTATCTATACGAAGAGAACAAATTGTGAGTATATCGATGAAATTCCCAGGTTAAGCAGGGTCTTTGTTTTAATAGCTAACCCGGAGAAAAGTCACGAATGTTCTGGATACAGTAGTTCAGTTTCTTTGACTGAGCCACTACTATCAGTTTGCGGAAAGCTGACCCTTACACCCGTTATATTTTAGTATGTTTGGAAAACATTTGTATGGAAAACATTCTTTTTTGCATTTCCTGAAAAATAAACCCTGCGGATAGTTGTTCAGTTTCGTTGACTGCGCAACCCCCCCCCCCCCCCCCTCAGTCTGCGGGACGCTGTCCCTTACACGCGGTATACATACGTTCTATAACAAAAAAAAATAGAATTGATTGATGCCACTTATGTATGTACCTTTGCATAGATGGCGCGCGCAAGTGGCGCTACACATGCGCAGTGGCGACGCGGAAGGCGCGCTGGGCGTGTGTAGGCGTCGGGGAGCCTCCTGTCCTAAGCTCTGGCTCGACGTGCTGTGGAGCGCGCCCCCCGCAGAGTGCCTGCCCGAACTACTCAACGTCATCGGTAAATACGACTTAACCTTTTTCACATAGTATAAGCATCCTGAAACATCAAACGCATACATTTTTTATTATAAAGGAGTCTCTTTTACACCTATGATGTATTTATATTTTCTACCTGCTTTTGCTTTGCCCAGCAGTGGGACATATAACGGCTATATAAGATAAGACCTGCTGCCAAGAGACTCGTGCTATCTGAAAAATACTATATATCATTATATAGTTGAAGCTTTCTATCTAACCGGGAAAAACTGTGCAGCATAGCATTCGTTAAACCAATGGCATTAATATAAATTCAAAGTGTCCAAATGGTGTTATTATTGCAGAATTTGGACAGAGTTTCCATCCACAGTAGCACCACTTTATATATCTGTTTTTTTTACAGGTAATGAGAAACTTCTATCTCCTATTCTAGTCATTGATTGCCTCACCAGCACATCATCTTACACCCTTGGAGATGTTCGCAAGTAAGCTATTTATTTGTTGGTGATATTTAAGATAAGATTGTGGTTGGTTTCATTCGCCCTGTTTCTTGCATCTTCAGCTTAGTACGTCCCCAGAGGTGGGCATGAGCCTACCCTGAATAAGGGCAATAGGGCCTGTTTATACCGCTTTAATTACACAAAAGATAACAAAAAAAAATAGATTAGTGCAAATGTAGTTGCTTGGAATAAAAAGCTGACATATTTATTATTCTACAGATACTTATCGAGTGTCTTAAAATCCGAAAACGAAGTGATAACTCGCGAGCAAGAGTTAGCAACGAAATACGCGTCAGAGAGCGACAAAATGAAGGAGCACATCCATAACCTTCAAACCCAGCCCGTGGTCTTCCAGTCCTCGAAATGTGCGGCTTGCAATAGACCGTTAGAGCTGCCTACTCAACACTTTCTCTGCCAACACTCTTTCCACCGACAGTGAGTACTTTAACAGTCTGCATACTTACTTAGCCCTTCATAATTTTATATTTTTTGGAAATTTTGTCACATGCATAAGCTTCTTCGCGAAGTCAGCTTTTTCGCGAAGAGACAAATCTACGAGAAAAAGTTTAAAAAATAAAGTGATAGTAACGTATATGATCTGCCTTCTGTTATAAAGTCCACAAAGAAAATCTTTCAGAAAATGAAACAATAACTAACTACACCGTGCAAATTGCATTTCTGTCATACTTTTTGTATGGGGAAGTTTTTTTTATTTCTTGAAATATATGTTTTCCAGTTCCATTCTTCTTCTTAGCGAGTGGATTCTCGAGTCGAACAACGACCTGATGAACCCGTTTCATTGACTTAGCAACACAGTGTGTGGGAAAGGTCCCCTCACACTGTGTTGCTGCCCTTTTTATATCTCACCAGCGACCCGCCCCGGCTTCGCACGGAAATCATCAGTGTTTTTCTACTATATTCTGCATGTATTATACATATAAACCTTCCTCTTGAATCACTCTATCCATCAAAATCCGTTGCGTAGTTTTAAAGATCTAAGCATACATAGGGATATAGGGACAGAGAAAGCGACTTTATTTATACTATGTAGTGATGTTCGTTTGGCAGCTGTTTCCAGAGCTACAGCGACTCCGAGTCGGAGTGCCCCGCGTGCTCGCCGCAGCGCAAACAGCCGCCGCAGCAACAACAAGCGGAGACGCTGCACGCCAGGCTGAGGCAGCAACACGACCAGTGAGTGCACGACATACATACATACATATAATCACGCCTTTATCCATTATGGGGTAAGCAGAGCGTAAACGACCTAAACAAAGGTTGTTCCGCCACGTCTGACAAAGTTTTGAGGGTAATTTAAGATAGAATTGTAGGTATATTGCTATAGTGACAGGTCGTCAGCCCATCGCCTAAATTGCAATATACAGAAACCCTCGTATCCCTTAGCTGGTTTTTACAGAATGCCCAGGAGGAAATGCAGCTGGCACATTCTATGTTTTTCTCTCGCTCCCAGTCCAGCATGGACGGTATATAAGGTATATATATATATGAGTATATATATATGGTGTAGTGGATAGGCAGTTAACTGCCTCCGTGGTCTAGCGGTCTGAGCCTCTCGACCCGGAGGTCCCGGGTTCGATTCCCGGCGGGGGACAATGACTTTGTGTTGTTGTTTCTAGTTTGGTTAGGACATTGCAGGCTGATCACCTGATTGTCCGAAAAGTAAGATGATCCATGCTGCCGAATGGGCATGTAAATAGTCGGTTCTGCGCCTGATTTCTCTCTGATCGTGTCAGTCAGTCTGTCCCATCAGAATAAGAGATTGAAGGAATAGAGAGTGCACTTGTGTGTAGCGCAAACACTTGGGCACTAAAAACAAGTCCTGCGCAGTTGGCTGCTCTCCGCTAGATTAGCCGCCATCACCAAAAATCGGTGGGAGGACTATTATTATTATTAGTGGATTGGGCCGCTGCCTCCTGAGCGGGAGGTCGTGGTTCGAATCCCACCACGTACCAATGTGTTTTTCGGTTTTCGAATTTCATATGTACGTTTATTCGGCGCTTTTTCCGTGCTTCGGAAGGCACGTTAAGCCGTTGGTCCCGGTTAATATCGTTTAATACCGTAGATATTAGTCGTTAAGCCATGTCAGAGGCCCGTGCTAAGCATTGGCGGCTTGAAAACTCTGACCTAATCTAGGATTGGGTCTGCTTTCCATTCTGGGTTGCGGAGCTCAGACGGCAGTCGCTCTGTGTAAAAACCAGTACCCTCGTTCAATCCCCTAGATTAGTTAGCCGACCCCATGAGATACGGAATAAGGCTAGGGAGATGATATTAATATGTTCTGTACGCGTGCTACGCCACGCACGTCATTCTCCTTCGTCGCGATAAGGGCCCACAGCGGTCCCTTACGATCGCGACATAAGCTGAGTGCAGTCCTTTTATTGTGACGTCGCAACAAACACACTCACACACACACACACACACACACATACACACACACACACACACACACACACACACACACACACACACACACACACACTGTGTGTATCATAGGAGAAGCCTATGTTTAGAAATGGACTGACTCAAACTGATGATGATAACGACTCTTTATTACATACATATAATCATGCCTGTGTCCCAAATGGGGTAGGCAGAGCGTGAACGACCCAAACGAAGGTCGGTCGACACGTCTAACAAGTTTTGGGGGTTGTTTAAGATAGATCTGTATATTGCTGTAGTGACAGGTAGTTGACAGCCCATCGCCTAAATACAATATACTGAAAACCTCGAATCCCTCTCTTTATTAAGCCAAGTTTCCATCGCTTAAACAAAACACGAAACATACCCCCGCGGGGCAGAGAGGGGAAGGGTTTCTCAAACATTTCCCTTCCCCTCTCTGCCCCGCGGCGGTATGTTTCATGATTTCTTTGCGCACTGGAGTCACGGCTTTACACATACAAAACCCAAAACAGCAACGCAGTACTTTTTACAACACTTGTTTAGCTTATTTAACAGCGGGTGAAACTGTGGGACAGATATTACATACATATAATCATGCCTGTATCCCTAATGGGGTAGGCAGAGCCACGTCTGACAAACTCTTCACGGCCATTCAAGAAAGATTTGTACGTATATTGCTGTAGTGACAGGTTTTCAGCCCATCGCCTAAATTACAATATACTGAAACCCTCAGATCCCTAAGCTGGTTTTTACAGCATGCTCGGGAGGAAATACAGCTGGCACATTCTATGTTTTTCTCTCGCTCCCTGTCCAGCATTGAAGATAAACAGACAGATACTAGCTTCATAATAATAGAGATGTATTCAAGTTTAAACTTATTGTACTGAGTCGCAGTGTCATACTGTTGACATTCCCGCGGTCGCAGCTGTGAAAACAGATGAACAATGTTTTGTCTGAGTTCGATCGATTAATACAGATTATTTCGGGTCTTATCTATTTAAATATTCCTCGCGGTTTCATACATATAGTCACGACTTTATCCCTTTATCAATGTGGTAGGCAGAGCGTAAACGACTTAAACAAAGGTGTTTCGCCACGTCTGACAAAGCTTTGAGGGTTATTTAAGATAGATTTGAAGGTATATTGCTCAGTGACAGGTTGTCAGCCCATCGCCCAAACTACAATACACTGATACCCTCGGATCCCTCAGCTGGTTTCCACAGCATGCCCGGGAGGAAATGCAGCTGGCACATTCTATGTTTTTCTTTCGCTTCTAGTCCAGCATGGAAAAAACCCGTGATATAATGAGTTCATATGCAATAACTGTATAGTTATCAAACGTTTGACGATTGTCTGTACAAAACGGATTCCCTGCTTTGGAGGGCATCGTTCCCGGACGCTGTTTTTAATAGTGGTCGTTACACAAACTGTTCGCGACGGCGCAAATGTATTAATTTTTTGGTATTTTTTATTCCCATCGAAATAAGGAGTATTTTTTAGGATGGCCACACTTGAGAGCTGTCATCCCTAAAATAAGAGGCAAATTCAAATTAGCCAATCAGAGCGAGTGATAGAACGAGATAGCAATAGTGTTCTATTCTTGTCTTTTTACGAACTTGACGTATGATCAAGAATATACGAGAATCGATATAACGCCATCCCTTTCTTACCAGTGACAGTTTGTATTTAGCTATCTCGATCGAACATAACAGAAGACACTTGTCATTTCGAGAAAAGAGTTGCCAGCTGTTTCCCGAAGATTCATTACTACCGAGATGAGCCGCATCAAGCATATAGTTTTCAGATTCAGTTTCGAATCAGTGATCGAATAGTGGGAAGAAATAGTGAAGTGAACAGTATATAGTAACAGTGACAGTGATTCCGCGACAGTTCGTAAATAGTTATCGACAAACAGTTCCGTAATCGTTTCGTATAGTGTTTCCGTGATAGTTCGTTTATAGTTATCGACAAAGAGTTCCGTAAACAGTTTCCGTTTCGTATCCGTTTTTGAATAGTTCCGAAAGCAGCAAGAACAAGAATAACAGTGGAAATAACAGTGATTAATAGTGATAAGATAACAGAAGTGTGGAATGCCGTTTATAGTTTAATTCATAAATATTTAAGATTTTGTGCCAATCTTTTTCATAGTGTTGCCAGATAGATTTAACATTTCATTTTTTGTAGAATTTCGTTTTTATTCTTTCTTTTTTGACAGTTCGTCC
The DNA here is from genome assembly GCA_949820665.1 of Scrobipalpa costella. NCBI lineage: Eukaryota > Metazoa > Arthropoda > Insecta > Lepidoptera > Gelechiidae > Scrobipalpa > Scrobipalpa costella. Next base: position 5,166,061 of record OX463313.1, read on the forward strand.
ATAGTGTTGCCAGTATTTTCGTATATAGTTTTGTTAGTAGTTTTTCGTCAGTAAATATACAGTCCATTTATAGTATAGTTTTAATTCGTGTACATTGAGGTAGGCACGTTTGGTTACGCCGAACACTATCTCGTACATAATGGTCCTTCGAGCCGGATATTATCAGTGTTCCGTGTAGTGATAGTGACAGATTTCGTGTTATTTCGTGAACAGTACCGTATTATATCGTGGTTGGACAGTATCGTGTGTGTGAAACAGTGTTTATAGACAGTTCATTCGTGTACAGAGACAGTTTCCGTGGACAGAACAGTTTTTATAAATCATTGTCATTATGCCAGTTACAAGATCTATGTCAGGACCTTCATCCCGGCGCCTGGTGCAAGAGACTGGGCACCGATCAGCTGATGTCGTCGATCCGCAACCGCAACCGCCGCAGCTGTCACAGCCTGAAGAAGTAGAGATAGAACATACAGCAGCGGGTACAAAAACCTTTGCCGTACATCGTGACATGTCTGTAAAAACTAAAATATCTTCGAAATCAAGTAGGTCCAAAATTGTACAATTGCAACTTAAAATAAAATTACTTGAAGAAAAGATAAAAGAAGCGGACGCCGAAAAGAAATTAGCAAACATACAAATTAAAAAACTTTTAGTCGACATGAAGATAAGAGAATTGGAAGCTGAAGAAAAATCAATTTCAAAAGAAGAAGCAAAGAAGGCATTAGCAGCCGCCAAAGAAATAGCAGAGAAGGAAATAGCAATCGCTAAAGAGGAAGCAGATAAGGTAATAGCAATTGCCACAGAAGAGAAAGCGTTCTATCAACTCGAGAAATCGGTAGCCGAAAAGAAGATAATAGACCTGAAATATGAAGAACTTTGGGAACAGATCGATAAATTTGAGAGCATGAAGAAAAAAGTTCTGGAAGATAAAGAAGACCTTTCACTGCCGACGCCGCTACAGATTCAACAGCGTGAACTGTACGTGATAGCACAGCGACTTCTAAAAGAAGATGCAGAAAATAAAGAAGAATTAGCAGTAGCAGAAGAAAACTTAGACAGAGCCAGAAAAAACAGGATAACACTCGAAGAACAGAACCGAAATATTAAGGTAGAAGCCATGAAGAGCAAAGACCGAGAAAACAATAAAGAAGATGAAGGCTCAGAATTACAGGACGGCCAACTTAACCCGCAATCAGACCGCGTCCAGATCAAGCTGCAACAACAGTTGAATTTGCCAAATGAAGACAGGGATGAAATTCAAGTGAAGCAAGAGCAAGATAGTGACCTGTTAACAGAACAGAATAGAAGAATGAAGATCGAAAATCTGAAGACTGAACCAGTTAGAAGAGTGAAGACAGAAAAAGTCCAGAAGTTTGATCTAGACCAGAAACCAGAACCTGAAGAATCAAAGAACATGAAGATAGATGACGACTCTGAAAGAAAGAAGATTGAGATATACACAAGGCAAGACGAAGATTTCGAAAATCATCGTTATGAATACGAAGCCAGAAAAATAGAAGTAACAGAAGGGCAAACTGGAAAGAAGACAGAAGAAAACAAGAAAGAAGACAAGATAGAAAACATGAAGACAGAAGAAATCAAGGCAGGAGACCTCAAGACAGAAGACGTAAATAAAGAAGACGTAAAGAAAGAAGAAAAAAATATAGAAAACATCAAGACAGAAGACATCAAGATAGAAAACATGAAGACAAAAGATATCAAGGCAGGCGAGAAGATAGAAGATAACAAGAAAGAAGACATGAAGATAGAAGACATTAAAACAGAAGAAAATAAGATAGAAGAGACTATGGAAGACATCAAGAAAGAAGAGAAGACCGAATATCATGGTCAAGAAATAGAATCAATTACCGTGCTACGTCAAGCAGAACCAGAAGAAATAAACATTGTATATGAAACAACAGAGTCCGTGGCCAAGAACGAAGGAACTTCTTTCAACGAAAAGTTCAGCGATGTTCTCCGATTCGAGTACCGTCAAAACCGGCGGGAGGGTCCGCCACCGGAATACATAAAGAATCCAGTAAACATCGCCGCTGCATGTTCAGATGCAAGAGTTGTCATCGCTTCAAGAACAACGCCGCCATGGCCCCCACCAGCGCAACCATGGCCCTTACCGACGCAGCCATGGCCTCCACCGACACAGTTATGTTCCCCGCTTGCACCTCCATGGCCGCCACCCCGGATGGAGATAGCTTTAGCATTGATAGTTATTGCAATACCGGCGGGAGTTCAGAAGACAGATGTACAAATTACAGAAGTCGGATATTCTTACAGTATATAGTATTCGATAAAGCCGTCGCTCCACTTTAATAGATGCGACGCCGTAACCGACCTCGCACGGCGGGAGTATGTTCGCGACGGCGCAAATGTATTAATTTTTTGGTATTTTTTATTCCCATCGAAATAAGGAGTATTTTTTAGGATGGCCACACTTGAGAGCTGTCATCCCTAAAATAAGAGGCAAATTCAAATTAGCCAATCAGAGCGAGTGATAGAACGAGATAGCAATAGTGTTCTATTCTTGTCTTTTTACGAACTTGACGTATGATCAAGAATATTCGAGAATCGATATAACGCCATCCCTTTCTTACCAGTGACAGTTTGTATTTATCTATCTCGATCGAACATAACAGAAGACACTTGTCATTTCGAGAAAAGAGTTGCCAGCTGTTTCCCGAAGATTCATTACTACCGAGATTGGGGTATATAAACGGCTGCGTGAGCCGCATCAAGCATACAGTTTTCAGATTCAGTTTCGAATCAGTGATCGAATAGTGGGAAGAAATAGTGAAGTGAACAGTATATAGTAACAGTGACAGTGATTCCGCGACAGTTCGTAAATAGTTATCGACAAACAGTTCCGTAATCGTTTCGTATAGTGTTTCCGTGATAGTTCGTTTATAGTTATCGACAAAGAGTTCCGTAAACAGTTTCCGCTTCGTATCCGTTTTTGAATAGTTCCGAAAGCAGCAAGAACAAGAATAACAGTGGAAATAACAGTGATTAATAGTGATAAGATAACAGAAGTGTGGAATGCCGTTTATAGTTTAATACATAAATATTTAAGATTTTGTGCCAATCTTTTTCATAGTGTTGCCAGATAGATTTAAGATTTCATTTTTTGTAGAATTTCGTTTTTATTCGTTCTTTTTTGACAGTTCGTCCATAGTGTTGCCAGTATTTTCGTATATAGTTTTGTTAGTAGTTTTTCGTCAATAAATATACAGTCCATTTATAGTATAGTTTTAATTCGTGTACATTGAGGTAGGCACGTTTGGTTACGCCGAACACTATCTCGTACACAAACCATGTCAGAGGCCTTTAGCCGTGAAAAAAAAACACTAACTCCAGTTTCATCGGGTTGATCGACTCGACACCCACGCAAAAAGAAGACTCACAAGTAAAAAATATAAATTCATACAAATTTTGCAATTTTACTATTCTATACTAGTTAATTTTCTTCCTGTGATTTCAGTAGAAGTAAAAAGTGTCTATGTTAACGTTCTAAACCGGCCTTGGAATCGCTCGCTTCGATTTGGCGCCGGTAGCGTAGTATAGTAAGGCATAAACCTTGCATTCGGAAAATAACCTTTTCTCATAAATCCCCTTCTGCAAAATGTGCTCTTTCGCATAATGTCTCTTTTAGATAAAAGGCCGAAAATGCGCCTCCTAAGAAGGCTTAAAAGAATTTTCAAAGGGATATTTGGCGAAAGGTATTGCGATCGAGGGACATTTTGCGACGATACCTGCCCATCAGATTACAAGCAGTAGATTTCAAGGACAGTACTGATTTTTAAAATAGTGTTTATTTAACTAGACATATAAATATTGTTATAATTAGACATCAGTATTCTTCCATACTGGTCTGGGAGCGATAGACAAACATAGAATGTGCCAGCTGCGTTTCCTCCCGGGCATGCAGGCTTACAACCTGTCACTACAGCGATATACATACAAATATATCTTATCTTTAACCAGCGACCCGCCCCGGCTTTACACGGAAATTATCAGTGTTTCTCTACTATTTATACATATAAACCTTCCTCTTGAATCACTTTATCTATTAAAAGAAACCGCATCAAAATCCGTTGCGTAGTTTTAAAGATTTATGCATACATAGGGATATAGGGACAGAGAAAGCGACTTTGTTTTATACTATGTAGTGATGACCCTCAAAACTTTGACACACGTGGCGGAACGACCTTTGTTTAGGTCGTTTACGCTCTGCCTACCCCATGAGGGATAAAGGTGTGATTATATGTATGTATGTAGACATAATTAAAATACTTGGAATAAATGAGAGTAGGTCTAGATTAAGAGTGCATATATCGCCAACGAACTGCTCAAATACTTAATTTGTAAGCAAATATTTAAAACTATTGTCTAATAAATAAACAAAACATCTTGCTACTCCGACGACACCTTTCTTTATTATGCTTCGGATCACCGAATCCATAACAACTGTCATACGCATACATACCTGCTGACGTCACAGTACAGTCGACCCAGCCATGCCTTATCAGCCTGCTGTACCGTATCGGCAGTTGTAAAAATTATCGATAGTAATTTTAAATACCATTTAAATAGTCCCTATTTACACTTCCATATGCTACCGCGGCTGCCGCCATTTTCCTGGTGTTTTAATAACACTGTTGATGACAACTATGAAGGGTAGGAGTAATACTGTATTGTAAGATGTTTGTGAATTGTTTTCGATTGTGAAAGGAAGTGGTTAGATCAGTATGTTTTGTGGCATCAACGTGTAAGTGACATGTGTTGTTTTGATAACAGTGATGTGTGTTATCGTGTTGGATTATCCGTAACATACTTTATTACAAGAATATTCGTTTGTATAAGATAAGACTAATTAGTTTATATAAGTTTATATATGAATACATGTTTATACATATATTCACGCCTTTATCCCTAATGGGGTAGGCAGAGCGGACACGACCTAAACAAAGGTCGTACCGCCACGTCTGACAACATTTTAAAGGTTATTTAAGATAGATTTGTAGGTATATTGCTGTAGTGACAGGTTGTGATTGTGAGCCCTTCGCCTAAATTGCAATATATTGACACCCTTGTATACCTTAGCTGATTTTTACAGTATACCCGGGAGGAAATGCAGCTGGCACATTCTATGCTTTTCTGCAAGAAATATCAACCACATTATTTTCCATTTCATATATTTTTGGGATGTTTATTTTTGGAACATTATTGTTTTTTATTTTGTCGAGTTACTCGTTAAGGTTAACAAACTAAGAACTCTGTTAATGAGATCTATCGGTTTGGAGCGAACGATACTATGTCGCTGTAACACGAGACATAGAATGTACCAGCAGTTTCACATATCGGGATACTTTAAAACCAGTAAACCGACCCGAACAAGAATCAAAATAATAATAATTTTTAATTTTACTTCTCCCGGTAATATACCTCAAGTTAGACATGCCAAAATCAGCTTATATGAGGCTGTTGGCCTATAACCGATATTGGAGCTTGATTATTGAGTATGTTACTGGAATGGTTAGAATAGTATAACGTTTATTCATGAAACAACTCAAAACTCCACATACAATACTATACTTATACATGAAAACATAATCATTACTTTTATTAAATGATTATTTTTATTGAATGTGAGGATGTTATGAAATTTGTTACACACAGTGTAATATTCCATTCACAGTTACGCGGTGGTGTCAGAATACTTTGGGCGCGGTCTGTTCAACAAGCTAACAGTACTGACAGACGAGGAGCGAGAACCTGATGCCGCCCCGCTCCCCGCGCCCGCTCCTGCCCCCGCTCCCGCCCCCGCGCCCGCTCCCGCTCAACAGACGTACGGGCCGGGCGCTGAGGCCAAGCTTAGGCTAAATGAGGGACAGAGTAAGCAAGGTAAGATCACGACATTTATCTATTCATCGCTGTACGAGATTGTTCCCGGTTCGGTTAAAACAATTTAGGCGGAATTTGTGAGCACTTGGTTGTCTGACACGTAAAATGATTCCATGTTTCAAACATAATAATAAGTCGTACAGCACGTTTTGCAGTCTATTCCTGTCGCCGTCTTCCATAAAGGTCGTCCATTACACAAACTTACTATTAGACAGTTTATCAAAATTTGTTTTGGTTACTTCATCGAAGTCACCAAACCAATTCGGGGAAGAGATAAAATATAATCACGCCCTCATCCCCAATGGGGTAGGCAGAGCGTAAACGAACTAAACAAAGGTCGTTCCGCCACGTCTGACAAAGTTGAGTGTGTTATTTTAGATAGATTTGTAGGTATGTTGTTGTAGTGACAGTCTGTCCATCGCCTAAATTACATTATACTGAAACTCTCGGATCCCTTAGCTGGTTTTTACAGCATGCCCGGGAGGAAATGTAGCTGGCACATTCTATGTTTTTCTCTCGCTTCCTGGCCAGCATGGAAGAACTATTACGATTCTTTGTATACAACGAGTAACATAAAGGGTATATGCATCGTGAAATGTTTGAATCTACTCATGAAACTGAACAACTTTCCCTAAGGAACATAGGTCGAAATAAGAAAAAATAATACTGGCTACTAAATGCGCTTACAGCTGATGCTTTTTGTATGGAAGGTCAACATTTCTTTTTCGTTTTTCAAACTAGTCAGTAAGTAAGTAAATTGTTTATTTTAGTGTAAAGATACATATTAAAAGTTACAAACTTAGCCTATTTAATAATACCTACACTAAAAATGGCAATGTTCCTTAGGGCAAGTTGTTCAGTTACATGACATCACACCTTTCTCGATGCATACACCCTTCCTGTTACACGTTGTATAAAAAAAACATTTTTTTTTCCATGCTGGACTGGGAGCGAGAGAAAAAACAAAGAATGTACCAGCTGCACTTCCTCCCGGGCATGCTGTAAAAACCAGCTAAGGGATCCGAGGGTTTCAGTATATTGCAATTTAGGCGATAGGCTGACAACCTGTCACTACAGCAATATACCTACAATTCTATCTTAAATAACCCTCAAAACTTTGTCGGACGTGGCGGAACGACCTTTGTTTAGGTTGTTTACGCTCTGCCTACCCCATTGGAGATGAGGGTATAATTATATGTATGTATGTAAGAATCGTAATATGATTATTGTATCTCTTCTTGGAATTGGTTTGGTGACTTCAATGAACTAACCAAAACAAATTTTGATAAACTGTTTAATAGTAAGTTTGTGTAATGAACGGATGACGCTTATGAAAGACAGCGACAGGAATAGACTGCAAAACGTTCTGTACGCTTATTATTATGTCTGAAACGTGGAATCATATTACCTGTCAGACAACCAAATGCTCTCAAATTCAGCCTATATTGTTTTAACCGAACCGGGAACAACCTTCCATGCTGGACTGGGAGAGGTAGAAAAACATAAAATGTGCCAGCTGCATTTCCTCCCGGGCATGCTGTAAGAACCAGCTAAGGGATCTGAGAGTTTCAGTATATTGCAATTTAGGCGATGGGCTGACAACCTGTCACTACAGCAATATACCTACAAATCTATTTTAAATAACCCTCTAAACTTTGTCAGACGTGGCGGAACCGCCTTTGTTTAGGTCGTTTACGCTCTGCCTACCCCATTGGGGATGAGGGCGTGATTATATTTTATCTCTTCCCCGAATTGGTTTGGTGACTTCGATGAACTAACCAAAACAAATTTTGATAAACTGTCTAATAATAAGTTTGTGTAATGAACGACCCTTATGAAAGACAGCGACAGGAATAGACTGCAAAACGTGCTATTCGTTCGCTGTATAAAAAAATCATATTTTTTTTCCAGTATACGTATCATCAACGACAAAGCCCGTGGGTGCCGGGGGCTCGGCCGTGGTGCCGGTGCCGGAGGGGCGCATGCGCCTGCTCGAACAGCAGCGGTACAGCTCCAGCCTCGAGGCCAACATGAACACGCTGCAGCCGCGCCCGCGCCGACACAACAAACACTCGCCCTTAGGTCAGCATTACAACACCAATATGAAGCTTTCTTCCACGCTGGACTGGGAGCGAGAGAAAAACAGAATGTACCAGCTGCATTTCCTCCCGGGCATGCTGTAAAAACCAGCTAAGGGATCTGAGGGTATATTGCAATTTAGGCGATGGGCTGACAACCTGTCACTACAGCAATATATGTACAAAACCATCTTGAATAAACCTCAAAACTTTGTCAGACGTGGCGGAACGACGCTCTGCCTACCCCATTAGGGATAAAGGCGTGATTATATGTATGTATGTATGAAAGCTGAAAATATAATAGTACTACATACAGAATGGCCACTCACCTCCCCTCCCTAGTCCGATATACGTCACACTCCGCGCCGGATTGTGGGTCACATTGTGGGTACGCTTAGCGGGCATGGCGCGCACATGTTTCCCAGTGTAACGGAAATAATAACTGCCTCCGTGGTATAGTGGCAAGTGCCATGGACTCCTGATCCGGATCCTGGGTTCGATTCCCAGTGGGGAAACACAAAGTTGATATTTGAGAATTTATCACTTTGTGAATTTTTCCCCAGTTTAGTTAGGACATTGCAGGCTAAATCACCGGATTATCCGAAAAAGAAAAAGATTTCGTGCTTCGGAGGGCACGTTAAGCCGTCGGTCCCGGTCGCTGTCTTTGCCAGTGGTCGTTATTCAAACCAAGTCAGAGGCCTGATAGCTGTGCTACTAGGCGGTTTAAAAACTCTGACACCAGGGTTCATCGGGTCGATACCCACTCGACAGAAGAAGAAGTTTGGAATTATTTGTTGATATAAAACTTGTCCACAATAAAACTAAGAGCCTTCACTCACCGCTTGTCCAGCCACAATCAGCTTCTCAGCCAGTGGAACACGATGTCTGTCTGGTGTGTGCGACGTTTACGAGGTTTGCGCGAGCAATGTTTAGGTCGACTTTTATAGTTTTAGGGATCTTGTTGTGTTTAATTTGATAGTTCAATATTCTATTTGCTGCGGCGCAAGTTTCGTCGCGATCGTAGATTTGACGTTCAAGTGACAGAGGCGCCGCGTTCGGTGGCGGCGCGAACTAATTCGTTGCCGCGGTCATGTTGGCGCATGCGCGACGAGTTTGGCGGGATTTTGAAGGCCTAAAACCTACAATAAGAGTAATGTACCTCGGTCACAATAAATAACAATACGTCTCGCTTTAGCTGCTCTCGTGATATATATATAAGTAATATACCTCGTTTCATGAAGAGGTGTGTCGCGTTCGCTAAGCTCGCAATATACTATGTCTACTTTAAATAAAGAGATGTGTCGCGCTCGCTTCGCTTGCGATATGAGTACTATGCCTACTTTAATAAAGATATGTAGTATGCTCGCTACGCACGCGATATAAGGTAAATACAATACATATAATCAGTTATGGGATAGACAGAGCGTAAACGACCTACACAAAGGTCGTTCCGCCACGTCTGACAAAGTTTTGAGGGTTATTCAAGATAGATTTGTAGGTATATTGCTGTAGTGACAGATTGTCAGCCTATCGCCTTTAACAATATACTGAAACCCTCGAATCCCTGGTTTTTACAGCATGCCCGGGAGGAAATGCATCTAGCACATTCTATGTTTTTCTCTCGCTCCCAGTCCAGCACGCAAGAATACCTTCAATCAATAACGTGGAGTCTAAAAGAAATACTCGTGTTTTTCTTCATGTAAAATATGCGTGGCGGAATGACCTTTGTTTAGGTCGTTTACGCTCTGCCTACCCCATTAGGGATAAAGGCGTGATTATAAGTAAGTAAGTAAGTAAAACATGATCTTCATTTTCTTCAGCATCCCCAGCTCCTGGCAGAAAGCAAGCTCCTGGCAGCGCGGGCGGATCCCCGATCTCCTCGGCAATCACCAACTCCGCCAACGCCAACAAGAACCCCTTCGATGACGACGCGTACGACAACGGGAAAAACCCCTTCGCTGAAGAAGCCGACGAACCGACGAACCCCTTCGGTGAAGATGAGGATTACGACAAGAACTTGAACCCCTTCTCGTGAGTTAAAGTGAGGCTAGAGTGTATTGTGATTCGGCAAAATCATTGGAGATTGTTTAAATTACAGGCTAAAGTGTATTTTGATTTGGCAACGTCATTGGAGATTGTTTAAATTATAGGCTGAAGTGTATTTTGAGTCGGTAACATCAGTGGAGATTGTGTAAATTATAGGCTAAAGTGTATTTTGATTCGGCAAGATCATTGGAGTTTGTTTAAAAACGACATTCATTTTGGTACATATGTTACGCTATGTGTTGTATCTTGACGGATCGCCATACAATCTTTATTGGTATCTGCTTCAAAGTTTTTAATCACGTTGAATTTAAATATAAGTTTGATTGTATTCCGGGTGTAAGGGATAACGTCCTGAAAACTGATAGGGGTTGCTCAGCTAACGAAACTGAACAACTATCAGCAGGTTTTGTTTTGTTTTCATGTCGATTAGGTGGTCATTTTGTATGGGAAGATCAATTTTTATTTTCATATCCTGATAGAATTTCCTGGTGATAGTTGTTTAGTTCCGTTGACTAAACAACCCCTATCAGTTTGCGAGACGCTGTCCCTTACACCTCGTATGCTGGAAATACTAGGATAACCAAGTATAGTCATCATCAGTTAGACTTATTAGTTTCGTAAGCAAGTTTATTGATCATAATTATGATTTGTATTGAAACAATCTTTAATGAGCAATGGTGACGGTTTTGTCGCACGCACGCATTCCAATTAATTTGAGGGCAGAAGACCCGCGAGGTATAAAGAATTATACCTCGCGGGAGGTCAAGCTAGCTGGTCACCGTAACATGCCACCGTACGATAAAGAGAGCGGGTCTGAAGTAGCTATTGTTGGAAGAGTATACGGGGTGTAAGGGACGGCGTCCCGCAAACTGATAAGGGGTTGCTCAGTCAACAACACTGAACAACTTCCATCAGGCTTATTTTTCAGGAAGTGAAAAAAAAGGCTTTTCCGTACAAAATGATCACCTCGATCAGACAATTAGACTCGTCCCTTACACCCGGTAGATATGTCCAATCTATTTTGTTACTCAAGTAACAAAAAATATATAAATGTAAATTGTAATACAGTGTTGTTAATTTTATTGCGTGTCATTCATAGAATACGGTGTTTCCTTAACGACAAAGGGGCACATAAAAAATATTTAGAAAAAAACAACAAAATAAAAAAATTGCATCCCCATAAAAAATGACTTTCCGAAGTATTGGTTGTGTTTGGGAAAAGATTATTTTTAAGTAGGATATTTCAAAATAATTTGTGGGCACGCAATTAAATATTCATTTTTTTTGTACTATTAAGTAACAAGATGGATTGGACTCCATACTATTCCATCAATAGCAACTTCAGATCCGCTCTCTATGACGCATCTATCTGTTAAGTCTTCATACAAGTTGCCAAATAAGTGTGAAAATTGGCTATGCTTATCGCGGCTGCATGCTACGGGGCTGAAAACAATTTTCAACTCAGAAATCCCAAAAATATGAAACAGCTTATATTCCTAAGATTCGTTTATGATCTTGAATTGTCATTAAAATATTAATTTATAGCCAGCGAATTGAATGTATTTTATATATTGTATCAAATTGTGATAATAAAAATATATAAGAATGAAAATAAGATCTGGTTTGTTTTCATATTTTATCGTTACTATTTTGACTTCAAAGCTTACGCACTTCAAAAGGTGTTTTAAATGCCTAAATATATTTTTGATTATTTTATTGGTTCTAACGTAGTATTATTGTTACTCTGTGGTTCTAATAAACATAGGGTAGACAAAAAAAACAACGATTTGGAAATTTTCAAAGCATTTTATTTATGACCTTTAACACTGTGTATAATATATTTTGATAGTACATTTAGAGCAATTAGTAATATTACCAATCATTACATTGTTCTTATTTTCATATATTGAATGAAATCCATAAATTATATTAGAATATATAATTTTTCAAATATCATTCTCGCCCAACAATCAACAATCACTATCTCGACATCACAGGCAGAGGCCGCCGACCGCACCGCGTGCCGTCGCCGTGCAGTCGGCGGGCCCCCGACAACACCTCACTGTACAATAATAAAACAATAAAAATAAGGCCAGAGCCCCCACACAAATACAGAACCCACCAACATAAACAGAAATGATCGAAAACAACTAGTCCTATAAAAATAGCAGTATAGCTAAGTACATCCTATAAAAAATATATAATTCAGCGACAGCTGTTAATCTCTAATTCAAGAAGTTTATTTTCAAAGTTACAAAAATATAACAAACTAATAATAAGCTCTGCAAAACGAAGTATTGTGAATATTCCATCTTTCCACCTCACCCCCCCACCCCTTACCCCGTCACTTGCCCGAGATTCTGTTGCTCACTATTCATCTACTTAAACACCATTTTGCTATGCAAAATACTTTAACCCTAATTATTTGAAAAAAAAAAATACAAACAAAGAAAGAAATAATTTACAACTTTGGAATGTTATACAAACTGACTAGAAAACAAAGAAACAAACAACTTCATGTCGGTAACACGAGATCTTCCATTCGATAACAGTGACAATATTGAGAGATTACACGAATAGCAATTATGATGTGATGTAGAATTATCTGGACACATTCACTCCCGAGACACTGAAGGATGAAATCGTCAATATACCGGGTGTAAGGGACAGCGTCCCGCTAACTGATAGGGGTTGCTCAGTCAATGACACTGAACAACTTCCCCCAGAAACTGTTTTCAGTAAGTGAGAAAAAAATTGCTTTTTCATACATATTCTCCGATCGAGGTGAACATTTTGTACGGAAAAGTATTTTTTTTCACTTCCTAAAAAAATTCTGGTGGAAGTTGTTTAGTATCATTGACTGAGCCACCCCTATCAGTTTGCGGGACGCTGTCCCTTACAACTGGTGTTGAGCACATCGTCAAAGACGTAACATTTTTTTGACGTTGTGCTGTACAAAACGAAATGATTACGCAATAGTTTTAACCTCGAAGACAATAAATTGCAATTTTCAATTTAAGAAATATTATAACACACAGCATGTCTAAACTTTTGGATAATACTTTTTGATCTTACACCTATTTAACTCTATGCTAAATTATTATCTGGATACCATCTAGTGTAGCCGAGCATTTATATCTATCGGTGTGTAAGCCGGTGACAGGATCCTCAACGAATGAAAGCTTAGTGTTTATGATTTTCAGAAACAATAATTACCAAATGAACTAATAAAAGATATTTACAGGACTTAAACCACTTAAGCTTAAGATTTTTTCATTTTTATATTCGCTTGATTTATTTGGTAAAATTGAAAATAGTCACCTAGAAGCGATAGTGTAGTGACGATACAATATTCAACATTAATCGAAGCGGTAAAGTTACTTACGCATGGACTTACGACAGACGGTTGAGTAACATCAAAGGAAGGAACAGAAAGTCATCCATATAAAACTATCCTCACATCGATTAACTACCTACATTGATATAAATGTTTTTTTTTGTATAAATAGTATAGTGTTCAGAAATGATGAGTGATATAGAACGTAACATCGAGTATTAAACTACGTGGTGATTGTTCGCGACACAGCATTTTGTTACTATGGAGCTACCTCTATCACACACAATGTACTACAGAGCAGTACACGACTAGACGCGACGGTTCCGCATCACGGTTTATTACACAAATTATTCCCTCTTCAGATAGCAAACACAAAAGAACTCGTTTAAATCAAGAAAAGAAATAATCTCGGAAGAAAACCCAAATGCCATTCTTCTCCCTCGCTTCGAGTTAGGGTAACAAAACGGACTTTAATTTCCCTCGTCCCGGGTTAGGGTAACAAAACGGAAATTCATCTCTTTCGTTTCTAATAAAGTAACAAAACGGAAGTTTGAAAACCGAAAAATTGATATCCTTTCTGTATTTGAACAATTTGCTGCCAGATTTGTGTAATAAACAGTAATTTAGTCCGACGTCGCTTTAACCTACTTTATACAATCCACTCGAAAAACTGAATCGGATGGTAACAAAATTGTTTTAATAAATAAATCTCAACTACTTTAAAGTAGCGTACATTGTTATACTTGTTCAAAATGCGTAGTCTAGGTACATTAACTACTTTGTTATAATTAGTATTATTATGTATTTACAGTCAATACTAAAATGTGAAACAAAATTTTACGTATGCCATCATACGGACTTAGCCACATCTCGAGCAGGCGTTTTGAGCCTCAAAATATATTTATTCTATCGTTCGGGTCATACGTATATACAAGGTAAATTACATTATAATACGTGGGACACTCAGAAAGTTTTGCGACACTAAAAAAAATTGTTCTACAGGTACATATATTTTTATTAAATCTTTTCAAAGTACTCTCCACCAGCCTCTATACAAAGATTCATGCGTCTGAACCAGTTTTCAAAACATTTTTTCCAGTCCGCCGTAGACACCTCGTTTACAGCCAGCTCGAACGCAGCCAGCGCATCTTCCGGTGACGAAAATTGTATCCCCTTGAGCTGATTTTTTATTTTTGGAAATAAAAAGAAGTCACACGGTGCTACATCAGGGCTGTAAGGAGGGTGACCCAGGAGTTTGACTGGTGTGCTGTCCAGGAAGTCCCTCGTTTTGAGCGCGGTGTGTGCAGGCGCATTGTCGTGGTTGAGCAGTAGTCCGCGGAGCCCTGTGTTTGGTCGCTTGTTGCTCACAACAGAAAAAACTTCTGGTAAACATTTGGTAGTATACCATTCGGCGTTAATGCTTCTTTGATCTCGTAAGGGAATTGAGGCCAAGTAGCCAGTCAAATTAAAAAAGCTGGCGATCAAAATCTTCCCCCCGCTTCGAGATCGCTTCACTTTGGTAGGCGTTGGTTCATTTTGAAACACCCAAACTGTCGACTGGCGCTTGGTTTCTGGATCGAATTGATAAATCCAGGACGCATCACCTGTTACAATGTCGTAAACACGCCGAGACGAGCCTGCTTCAAATTTGTTCAGCATATCACGGCACCATTCCACCCGGGCCTGCTTCTGAGCGTCGGTGAGGTAGTGCGGCACCCAGCGCGATACTATCCTCCTCACGCAAAGATGCCCTTGTAGAATCTCGTGAACGCTTCCCGATCCAATCTTTAATATGTGCTGAATCTCCTGATATGTAATTCGCCTATTATCTTGGATAAAAATTTTCACTGCTAGCACGTTTTCTTCCGTAATAGCCGTCAAAGGGCGACCGCTTCTTTCTTCATCCCCCAAGGTTGGTCGACCGCACCTAAATTCGTTATACCAACGATACACGGTTGCCTTAGAAGGGCTTTCATCCATAAATGCCATTTGAAGTCTATCGAACGATTCATCCGGTTTCAGGCGACATTTGAAATCGTAAAAAATCATAGCTCTAAAATGTTCCCGGCGCAGATCCATTTTTCAGTAAGACACGATACTTTGAATTGGCTCGCAAAAAATGTGGAGGAAAATTTTGAAAATGGAACACACATATTTTTACTTACTAGTAATCATATTTTCAAAAAAGATTCTAACCGGCCAGTCTGCCATATATAAAAACTATTTATCGCAATACTTTCTGAGTGGCCTGGTATATCCAACAGTAGAAGAAAATCTATAATAAGGTTTCAGTAATTTGTCTTTTTCTTTTCACAATACATTCAACTTAAATTCTTATTATCTCGCCGATACAAAATGGAGTCTATCAGAAACCGCCGACATATAATACATTTGTGCGCAATATCTTTAACACTGACATCTAGAAATTATTGCACGATGAACATAACTGTATTGTCAACCAGCCCACAACAGTTACATAACTATGAAAAACATAAAACAATGTAAGTATGAATTTATGACAGATGCGTAAAGCCGAGTCTCCAGCGCTTAAACAAACCACGAAACATTCCCCCGCGGGGCAGAGAGGGAAAGGGTTTCCCACGCATTTTCCTTTCCCTCTCTGGCCCGCGGGTGTTTCATGTTTTCTTTGCGCGCTGGAGTCACGGCTTAATTATTACAACGAAAGAAAACTCCAAGTTACATTTTCTCATAGTAATATTGCACATTGTACATGCAATTTTCAAAAGATTTCTTAGATATAGTAAAACTTGAGAACAGTAAAATGTCTTCATACAAGCTACAGACAAGACCACACCTGCATGCTAACCACCTTAATTCACACCAGTTCAAAAAACTATCTCGGTCGCTTGAATACCGGGTGTAAGGGACAGCGTCCCACAAACTGATAGGGGTTGCTCAGTCAACGACACTGAACAACTTTCAATAGGAAAGTCTTTCAGGGAGTGTTTTTTTTTATACTTTTCTATGCAATTTCGGTGTGAACATTTTGTATGAAAGAGCAACTGATTTTACTTTCTGAAAGAATTTCCTGGTGAAAATTATTCACTGTCATTGACTGAGCAACCCCTATCATATTGTGGGATGCTGTCCCTTATACCCCGTATAATTTTACTGCTCTTTAGTTGTACTGTGAATAAGAGTTACAAATAACAAATATTACATAAAGTATACTAAAAGCGTTTGATCAACAAGCACCCTAACTATGTAGATACTGAAACAGCGATAGGATAGACTCCTGAACATACATTTTGTGTTCCAATGTTAAAATTCATGTTGTAAATAGTTCCTTTAGCTACCCCTTGCGTATCCAGTGCACCGGTTTGGTCCCTCCTACACTTTTACCCTTCTTTTTAAAAAGACAACGCAGGTATACGAAGTGTAAGGGACAACTTCACGCCAACTAAGAGGGGTTTCTCAGACAACGAACTACTTTCACCAGGTGGCTTTCCCAAGTATGTTTTTTTATCCTCAAAGAATTTTCTGGTGATAGTTGTTCAGTTTCGTTGACTGAGCAACCCTTTTCAGTTTCAGTTCTCTGTCCTTTTCACCCGGTATACCTACAAATATATTATATGTATTTTTACGTATAGATCGTATTAAATGCATTATATATTACTGCTAATAAGGGATATGTTAAAATAATTGATTCATTGTCAAGTTACGGTTAATATCGTAATTTTTATATATTTCAGTCCCCAAAATAATAAACACTGAACAGAAATTTCTTTCAATCTGCATTATATAATTGAATTCTATTATTATATAATATAATTCTTTTTCCTACCAAACCAGTCACATATCTCCTTTAGAAGACATACATTTTCGATTCACTTGTGGAAATCTTGGCTTTCAATCTAGGTTCCTGTATCGTTTCAGTTCGGAAATATCAAAGAACCGTCCGCACTAAGTTGTAAGTCTTAACTTACGGGAGGTTCCAACAACTTTTTAATTCCCTGATACAGTCACATACAAGCAAGTTTTGATTGCTATTTATTATATTCTAGTTCTTTTTGGAACATTCTATACGGTTGTATATTTTAAGGGTATGTTTTATATTAAAGTCGAAATATGATGCGAAGTAACTCGCTAATCTCAAACTTGATTTGGGTATTAAAATTATATTTATTGCCTGAATTCCCGAACTATGTTTACTGGGTAAAATTATTTAGTTACCCTTAAAATATGTAACACATATTTTAAAATGAATGGATAAATCCGTGCTGTTTCAGTATCTTTACTTGGGATGCTTGTCGGTCAGCGCGCGTTGCGCGGAGAGGCTGCCGGCGTCGGTGACGCATTTAAAAAACGAGGATAGACTCCATTGTGAGGGTGTCTCATGCGGCCGTCTGGGGGGCCCCTGGGGGCCCTTGCGCGGCGCCTGTGCCCCCGGGGGCTCCGGGGGCCTCCTTGATGGTGCGCCGTGCCGAGCGTGACCTGAATGCGGACATCTTCACACGTGTATATTGTCAACGGCCAAAACTATTCGCTTAGTTTTTTGTATAAACTGCCCTTACACTATCAAAAAAGTATTTAAAGCGAAGAATTTTAAAGTCCTAGTGGAAAAAAGAATAAAACGAATCAATGCAAGGAGACATTTGACAGTAAAGGGCAGTTTTAGAAGGAAAACAACTAAGTATAGCGAATAGAAAAAAAAACAGAGAGATAGAGAGAGCATGAGAGAGAGACAGAGAAAATCATAAAGCGTATAAATAAGGAATTTTAACTTCAAATTTAGTCAAATACTAATAAAGAAGATGTTCTAATAATTTTAAAGTAAATTATTCAACTTAACCATTCAGAAATGAAAAACAGCAATTTTTTTTTAAATTGTATGAAACAAATGCTCACCTGATCTGTCCGGCGAGCAGCGGGTTGATGGCGTACAGCCAGTCGTGCACCTCCTTGTCGCCGAGCGTCTGCAGCAGGTAGCCGCGCTCCTTGCTCACCACGCTGACAAACAAAAATACCGGGTGTTAAACGTTAGCTAACGAAACTTTTGGGTGTGAACTCACCCTCATCTCCCTAGCCTTATCCCGTATCTCACAGGGTCGGCTACCTAATCTAGGGGATTGAACGAGGGTACTGGTTTTTACACAGAGCGACTGCCATCTGACCTCCGCAACCCAGAAGGGAAACCAGACCCAATCCTAGATTAGGTCAGAGTTTTCAAGCCGCCAATGCTTAGCACTGGCCTCTGATATGGCTTAACGACTAATATCTACGGTATTAAACGATATTAACCGGGACCAACGGCTTAACGTGCCTTCCGAAGCACGGAAAAAGCGCCGAATAAACGTACATATGAAATTCGAAAACCGAAAAACACATTGGTACGTGGTCCATAAAGGAGAATAATTTTCTTCAAAGAACATGTGTTGGCCAAATTACTTGGTAGCTAACTGGCACCATTTGTATGGCAGGGCCGTTTTTTTATATTTTCTTAGGAAGCGTTATTTAGTTTCACGGATAGGTGCAAACCCTACAGTCAGCTAATCCATATTCATTCATACCGCATGCTATATTCTAAAATCGAAAGTAATTCTGCCTGTCGGTCTATTTGTTTATTGTTCATTCGCGCCTAAACGACTAAACGGGTCTTGATGAAATTTTGCATGGTGATAGTAAAGAAGACGGGTATACGCTACTTTTTATCTCGGGAATATATGTTACTAGCGACCCGCCCCGGCTTCGCACGGAAATCATCAGTGTTTCTCTAATATATTATGCATGTATTATACATATAAACTTTCCGCTTGAATCACTCTATCCATTAAAAACCGCATCAGAATCCGTTGCGTAGTTTGAAAGATTTATGCATACATAGGGACAGAGAAAGTCGACTTTGTTTTATACTATGTAGTGATTCCCACGGGAGACATCATTAAGCCGCGGGTGAAATCACTGCGTAAAAAGTACGTGTACAATAAATGTGTCTTCAGATTTTTTAATTTTTTTTTTATTCGTAGAAAAATCTCACAGCATATACAGAGTTCATTAAAAGAGTATTAACACAAGCCAGATCAAGAGATTCTTACTGAATAAAATATAAATTATTTGGACTTTGGGCCAAATTACAAGAAAAAAAAATAACAATAAAACAAAAACAAGTTTAAGCCTAAGCCTTTTTTTGTTTTGTTCGGTATAGTTGTCTCACCTGAATGTGTTGGGCATGCGCACCATCTGCTCCTGATCCTCGCTGTACTCGACGTGCGCGTTGGCGAGGTTGATGACCGCGCGCTCGATCGGGTCGCGCTCGTCGCGGTACATGAACACGTACGGCCGACGGACCACCTGCCGAACAAGCCATGAGTTAGCCTCGTATTGCATTGACTCTTCCATGCTGGACTGGGAGCGAGAGGAAAACATACAATGTGCCAGCTGCATTTTCTCCCGGGTATGCTGTCAAAACCAGCTAAGGGATCCAAGGGTTTCAGTATATTGCAATTTAGGCGATGGGCTGACAACCTGTAACTACAGCAATATACCTACAAATCTATTTTAAATAACCCTCAAAACTTTGTCAGACGAGGCGGAACGACATTTGTTTAGGTCGTTTACGCTCTGCCTACCCCATTAGGGATAAAGACGTAGTAGGGTATAAATTGCAATATACAGAAACCCTCGGATCCCTTAGCTGGTTTTTACAACATGCCCGGGAGGAAATGCAGCTGGCACATTCCATGTTTTTCTCTCGTTCCTAATCCAGCACGGAAGAATGTGTGACATAGATAGACGTCGGAAACTAAATAAATAAATAAAATAAAAATTCAATTTATTGCCAAAATTTGAAGTACAGTTAAACTAGAACATTACGCACGGAAATTATCAGTGTTTCTCTACTATATAATGCATGTATTATACATATAAACCTTCCTCTTGAATCACTCTATCCATAAAAAAAAACCGCATCAAAATCCGTTGCGTAGTTTTAAAGATCTAAGCATACATAGGGATATAGGGACAGAGAAAGCGACTTTGTTTTATACAATGTAGTGATTAGGCAAAAGGAGCTGTCTCAGCTTATCCTTGCATGGAACGATGCGGTTCCATACAATGCTGATTTTCAGCCAACTAGTGTACTGACTCCACTTGCTAAGAAGAATATCTGCCTTATCTTATCTGCCTCACTTATGCACTCTCACTACCGTAGGTCAGCTGGAAAAGATTTATTTTTTGGAGATAAGCTGTACCTATTGTACCATTGTTTTTAAATGTTTTACATACAGAGGACACTCTGTATGATTAAGTGTGCAATAAATTGTTAAATAATAAGAAGAAGTATACTGACCAGCCATCGCTTCTTCCAGCCGTGCGAGCCGTGCTGCAGCACGTTGAGGTACCCGCGGCGCGCCACGGCGGCCGACACGCGCACCTCCTCGCACTCGGGCGCGTACAGCGCGCCGCCGGACAGGGCTCCGCCCCCGCCCCACGCCGCCATCGACTTCTCTAGGAGCAGGCGCTCGGGCGAGCACAGTCTGCGGAGAAACAAGATGCGATGCAATTAGTTGCTCTATGGGCTGAGTTGGTCAAATAGACAGAGCAAATATAAATAATATAATCAAATAATAATATTTCAAGTGAGCGAAATAGGTCAAGTGGTCAGAGATGGTCGAGTGGTCAGAGTTGGTCGAGTGGTCAGAGTTGGTCGAGTGGTCAGAGTTGGTCAAGGAGGCAAAGTTGTCGCACCTTCAGAAAAAGTGAAAATAAATAATATCCTGAGCTCAACGAAGGATTCAAAGCACGAGATGTAAATGAATTTGCTCTCGTGTGATACATACAACTTTTTCCAGTTCCAGTGAGAAAGTAAAGTTTTTTTTTTAGTTGCGTTTCGGAGTTGCAACAACACCTGAAAAATTATCATAAAATTAACAGTAAATGTTATTTATTTTATAGTTTTTAGTATTAATATTACAGACAACCTATTATCAATTTAAAAAAATATAACTAAAAGTAAAACGTAACAAAAAAGTCGCTACAAAATTTAAATTTTAGGCTAAAATAATTTTCGGAACGCACCCCTAAATTTTATTTTTAATTTCTTGGCTGCATGGGCTCAGGCTCTTCGCCTTCTTCCTTATGTTATGTGAGAACAAAAAAAAAATGGATGCCAGTTATGTCAAAATATGACTTTTAAACCGTATTCCGTCCATTGCCTCATTCGAAATAATTAAAAAGCTACTTTGCCTCACTTAGTAATAAAAGGCATTTTACTCACGGAATTTGGGCGCGAAATGTGTTCTTTTCGAGGTGGAAGTGGGAAAAAGTTGATTCATGTTTGCAGGGTTGTGAGTTATGCTTTTATATGTTATTTTCTCAATATCATTTTTTTTAGTTAAGGTCTAAAGGTGCGTGTCAAGGTTTATAAAAACATTGTCTCTGAGGGTTGGCGGGGTCATTCATAAACTCGAAAACCCAGTCTATAAGTAGTACTTACTCCATGCTGCTGGCACTGTGGATGGACGAGAGCAGGCTCGGTGTGGAGATATCAGCTGACACCCCCTCGTCCACGGGCGAGGACGGCGACTGAGCTGTCTCCACCTCTTTACCCGTGGATCCTATCCTTCCTGCAATATGAACACAGAATTTGTATATGGAATACTGCCATGTTGTTTTTTTTAAACACATTTTTAACAAAATGGAAAATTTATGCGTAACAAAATGAAAAAAAACACAGTGGCATTAAAGAAATGTTAAATAAATTTGAGGTAATGTCAAAGTAAAGAAAATTGTGAATACACTAGTGAACGTTATTTTTTGTTTAAAAAAAACCTTTTTATAGAGCTAAAGGATTTAGTTGCGAAAAAAATATCAAGATTTGACTTCTAAGAGTGCTTCCTTTACGGTAAGGTTTCAATTGAATTCAGTTACCAGCCTCTTCACTTAGCCAATATCATCACAAAACAAAACATTTACACATTACGTACCCTGTATAAGTTTGACGAATTTGGTGGCGAGCTCGCGTTCCCTGGGGGACATTTCCCACGGCTCGTAGACCGCCTCGTCTCTCGTGATGTGCGCGCACTCCGCCGCCGCCTTGGCCGCCATATTGCACACCTCCTGCATACACATAACGCACCATTTGTCAGTGCCGCCGCCAATAGGCTAGAAAATTAAATAAATATAACCTAAACACTGTATTGTAAACGTTTTGGAATGATGAGCTGTTTGCCTTCCACCGCCGCTAAGCCCCGCTTTTGCTGCTGTCACAATGCAAAGGATTCAGTTATTGTTGACTCATTTCTTCACATTCGCATCCTTATCGATTAATGTGGATTTGAATACAGATGTCTAAATCCGTGTATATGCGAATATTTACAACACGCCTGCTGCTGAAAGCTAATATTTTTGATTACACTGTAAAGCCCGCCACCTCAAGCTAGCCAGTAGCTCTAGAACTAAAGCATGATCAATAACTAAAAAGACCTGAAAAGAGAGACAGAGGTAGAAGGAGAGAAGGCCTTATGGACTTCCTATAAGCCCTTTTCTATGGTACTTATATGACAGGTTTTTAAATCACCGGTCAGGCTATACTCAAAATCATATTTGGTGCATTTGTTGTCGGTATACACTAAACAATAAGATATTGAGGGAATAGATAGTGCACCTGTGTGTAGCATAAACACATGGGCACTAACAACTAGTCCTGCGCAGAGATCGGCTGCCATCACTGAAAATCGGTGGCAGGACTAACACCTCGATACGTATCTTCTCCACCTCGGTACGTATCTTCTCCACCTTGGTACGTATCTTCTCCAACTCGTTACGTATCTTCTCCACCTCGGTACGTATCTTCTCCACCTTGGTACGTATCTTCTCCACCTCGTTACGTATCTTCTCCACCTCGGTACGTATCTTCTCCACCTCGGTACGTATCTTCTCCAGCTCGGTACGTACCATCTCCGCCTCAATACTTATCTTCTCCACCTCGGTACGTATCTTCTCCAGCTGGGTACGTACCTTCTCTGTCTTGGTGAAGTCGTTGGGAGCGACGGTGTTCTCGTGTCCGTGGCGCAGTCGCTCGCGCAGCGCCATCAGGTGCCGCGTGCGACCCACTTGCTCCAGACGGGTCATCTTCTCTAGCTCCCACTGCGAAGGAAAACCACCAGGTCACTTTACATTCGCTTCAAATCATAGCAGAGTGTGAGAAAGAGCTTCCTTCAGACGCCTAATTAAATTAAATTAAATTGTCTTTATTTCAGGCATTCACATCACCCATACAAACACATTGCAATTAAATATATAAATTAAATCAAATAGCTGTGCTACTAGGCGGTTTAAAAACTCTGACACTAGGGTTCATCGGGTCGTTGTTCGACTTGAGAATCCGCTAAGAAGAAGAAGCTTCCCAAAAATTGATAGAGGTTGCTCAGTCAACGAAACTGAAGAACATAAAAAAAACATCGATTGTGCGAATACGAATTGGTAAATAGAGATGGTAATTTTGAATGAGACAACAATTGTGTTGTTTCTTTTCCTGAAAGAATATCCTTGCGAAAGTTGTTCAGATTAGTTGTGCAACAACCCCTCCAGGAAGCTGTCCCTTACACCCGGTGTAACATTAGTAGCGGCAAAGAACATTTTTGTATTATTTCCACATCACTGACCGAAATATATTTATTAAAAATATTGGTGTTTCGTGTAGTAAACATATATAGGTTTCTAAAAATATGTGAAGGTATAAAAAAAAATATTTGATAATTAGCACTTTCTACCAATAAAAGGATAATAATTACTGTGCACTCATTAATGTGCATTTAGATAAGTAATCTTAAACAAACTACTTTAAAAAAATATATTTACGTAATTATATATAAATAATTGAATTTTGAAAAATAAAGCGATACTACAAATAATTCTAATGAATGTAATACCAGTACACAAATTACATTTCGATAGCTATTTAGTATGAAAAATGAAACAAGTATACATCGAATGGAAGATGGCATACTAAATAGCTAAAATAACACAATTTGTGAACCTGGTATTTCGCGATCGTATCCAACGGCCAATCATAGATCAGTTTGCGCCTGACGGGTTTCTGTTAGCATGGAAAATAAAAATATGCGCATTTTTATGAAATTTTAACAGTCTTTAGAAGTGCATGTAATTTTACATACAAAAAAGCTCTTTTTAAATTAATCAATCTAAATGAAAGGTATCTAATCTAGATTCTTCCATGTTAGCCGGGGAACGAGAGAAAAACATAGAATGTGCCAGCTGCATTTCCTCCAGGGCATGCTGTAAAAACCAGCTAAGGGATCCAAGGGTTCCAGTATATTCTAATTTAGGCGATGGGCTGACAACCTATCACTACAGCAATATACCTACAAATCTATCTTAAATAACCCTCAAAAGCTTGTCAGACGTGGCGGAACGACCATTGTTTAGGTCGTTTACGCTCTGCCTACCCCATTAGGAATAAAAGCGTGATTATATGTATATATGTATCTAATCTAGATCGTACGTTACTTAACCTAACACTATACAAATCTTTATGACAAAATGTCGGTGTATAAGTTACTGTCCGAATTTCAGAAGTCGCTGTCCCCGAGGTTTCCGCTTGGTAGGGATTTTTATAGAACACTTTGAATGATAAAATGATGAAGCCCTGCAATTTTGCCATTTGGCAAAGGCAGCAACTGCCAAGATCCGAATGGTAACTTTAAAGTTTCTGATTCTTGTCACCTTGATGGCATACCTCCATTAATTTCTCATATAAAATTATGGGAGGTAATTCTTCGGAATCACAGTTAGGAATTATGTAAAACTTTGATCGATGTTTGACGTCCGTCCCGCTCGTGTCCAACACTTGTCGCTGACGTCATTACACGCCTCCAATATCACGCGGTGTGTGTCTCACCTGGTGGTCGAATATGAGGGAGTCCCCGCGCGGCCGCCAGCCGTGCAAGTTCTCCTCCCCGCGCACGTACGTGCCGCTCGTGTCCAACACACGACGCTGACGACGCTGCACGCCTGCAATAAAAAAAAAAAGTATTTCACAGACCGTTTCAACATAACTCGTTTTAATCTAACTCGTTTCAACCTGATTCGTTTCAACTTAATTTGTTTCAAGCCAACTTGTTTCAACCCAACATGTTTAAACATAACTCGTTTCAACCTGATTCTTTTCAACGTGACTCGTTTCAACCGGAATCGTTTCAACCTATCTCGTTCCAACCCAACTCGTTTCAACCTGTTTTTTTTCAACCTAACTCGTTTCAACCCGATCGTTTCAACCTAGCTCGTTCCAACCCAACTAGTTTCAACCATACTCGTTTCAACTTTGTTTCAATCTAACTCAATTCAACCTGGCTCGTCCGAACCAAACCGCGAACTATCCAATCTATGTATCATTGTCGCACTGACCTGGCTCCTGCGCCCTGTGCAGGCTGAGCTCGTAGACGCCGGTGAGGTGGTCTGCGCGCGCGGACCGGGAGCCGAACAGCGCGCGCTTGAGCGAACGTCCCGACCGGGCGTCGCGCCCCACCATCACCAGCTACACCCCTCATATAAACCATAACCTAGCTCGATTCAGCATGATTCGTTTCAACCTAGCTCGTTTCAACCTAACTCAATTGAATCTGATTACTTTCAACTTAACTCGTTTCAACCTGTCTCATTTCAACCTGATTCGTTTCAACCTAATTCTTTTCAACTTGATTTGTTTCAACCTAACTCATTTTAACCTCGTCCTAACCACACATGGAACAATTCTTATCATTGCCGCACTGACCTGGCTCCTGCGCCCTGTGCAGGCTGAGCTCGTAGACGCCGGTGAGATGGTCCGCGCGCGCGGACCGGGAGCCGAACAGCGCGCGCTTGAGCGAGCGTCCCGACCGGGCGTCGCGCCCCACCACCACCAGGGATAGGTCCTTCGTCACGATCGCTGGCCGGCTGCAGTTCTCCACCTGAGCAAAAAATGAAGATTCTTGTTTTCTAGCAGTTCTTTAATTAGGTCTTATGTCTTTAAATCGGGGTAGCTTTTACTGGTGTTGCATACGGGACAACAAAACTTTATGGATATAATTTATTTTCCGCGATGCGAGCGAAGCAAGCTCGACTTATTACGTAATGGATCCAAGTAGGTATAAATTTATGTTACTAACAATAAATCAGTATACTTCCCATCCAAATAAGCGGGGTATATTGTATTTATATTGCGAGCATAGCAATCACGTGATTTTAATATTATTAATCGAGGTATATCAGCTATATCTATATGAAAATTGATGGCGAGGATAACGAGCGCCACATTGCACGTTATTAATCGAGGTTTATGATTTATATCATATACCTTATGGTATAAGAAATACACATGTTTATTACCTCAAGGTAAGCGCTGAGTGTGATGTAGACGACCTCTCCGTTGCTGCTGACCCGGTTCAGCATGGGCGAGCCGTGCAGGCTGCTGTCCCACGCCGCTTCGAATCTGATACAACACACGTTTCTTAGGTAAGGAAATCAAATGTAACTGTTTACATTTTTGCATACTATGTACGCCACACTGTATTTTATTAATTTGCTGGTGATTTCAACTTCAATCTTTGGTGTTAAGTTAAAATTTCAGTTGATTTGGGTTTCTTTTCGTTGTTTAGTATAAGTATTATAGTATACTTAGTTTTATATCATGCCGCTTAGCCATACTTGTACACGCATGTTGCCTTAGTGTGCGTGACCTCGGCCTAGTAAAGCTATAGTTACGCACGCACACAAAGGCGCGATGGTTGTATACACAAGTATGGCTATGCTGCAGTCGTGAGATAAAACAATTGTAGTATATTATTACTACCTGAATACAGCCCTGTCGTCGAGGTTGGGTCTCTCCCCCGGGAACAGACCGAGAGACAGCGCTCCGTCCTCATCGCCGTCCGTCGTGTCCTCGTTGGCCTCGGGAGTGTTGCGGATACGGCCTACAGACAAACGAGCCAATCATTACTATGTATACTTTGGAAAGTGACATTTAAAGTGCAAATGTTTTTTTAATAATACAAAAAAAACAAGCTAAATCAGCATGCCGAAGGTCTGAGTTTAAATCCCCCAAGTTTAACTTTTTCCACGTCTATTTTCAGGTTTCAATCTATCAATCCAATAATAAACTTATTTGAACTGTGCATACATCTTCAACACCTTTTACGACGAATTTCATTACTGAAAAAAGTGTGGTGTCCCATGTTGGGCGCCAAATAACATTTTATTGGCGACCTGGTAGCTGTCACTGACCAAGTATTTTAGAATTCAATGAGTTTGAACTAACCAACCTTAAAAACCTTAACCAAGCTTAAAATATTTCAGTTCTGCGATTTTCCCCTTAATAACTTGATAAATCAATAACGATAAACCTATTTTAGGGTATCTCAGCACTGTATATTAGATAACTGAAACTGAAGAAATAAAAACACGTTCATCTCCTGCTAAGCAAAGATAATCTATTCCGATGGGGGTAGTCTAATAATGCAGACGCCAGCTGTGAAGTGCAAACCATGGCGCTCCTCACAAACTGTAGAGCGTGTCCGACTACCAGCTCGCGTGAGGATTTACTCGACAGCAAGAGAGATACTACGGTAGCTATTTTCTGGGTGAGCAAGATTTAGATAAAGATAAACATATTTTTATTTGTGGATATACAGGTTAGTAACAAAGGTCTTATGTCTATTTATTAGTGTCGCTATATTCTGCCTTAATGGCGGACGGCGTACAAATTGTTAAGACTTTATTAAAAAATTATGCTAACACAATTCATTAATATCATAGGAGTAGCTGCAGATTTTATTAAATAATACAAAAAAAAACAAAAATTAATTTATTTGTTTTGGTCGTTTTATGTTTTGTAATAATAACAAATATAATAATAATATTTAGCCGGCGTTCTTGCCGAAACGAAAGAAGAAGAAGAAGAACATCTCGTGCTAGAGTGACTCACCGACAACCAATTCCCTGACGTCGCTCCACACGAGGTGCTGGCTGGGCTCATGGAGGATGGTTATGCGGATGCGGCGCTGGATGCCCTGGTGCAGGATGAACAGTCCTCGGCACGGCAGGTCGTCACTGTGCTCCACCACCTGGGATACATAGAAAGAAATATATTTTTAGTGGGGAAACTCTATTATCTGCAATCACTCTCAAAAATTTATTATAACAATAAATACGTACATAAATTCACGCCTTTTTCCCTAACGGGGTAGGCAGAGCGTAAAAAGCTTAATGAAAGCTTTTACGCCACGTCTGACGAATATTGAGGGCAATTTTAGATGGTAATGTGTATCGCTATAGTGACAGGTTGTCAGCCCATCGCCTAAATTACAATACACTGCGACCCTCGAATCCATATTGCTGACTTCTACAGCATGCCTGAGAGGAAGGGCAACTAGAACATTCTATGTTTTTGTTTCGTTCCCAGTCCAGCATGGAAGTAATTAATTAATATAAATAAATATAATTTGTTTTTAATGAATTAAATTTTAATTTACTTTTAATCTAATTAAATTATCATTATACTTTTAACCTAGGATTAAGTTTTTCAGAGATGTATGATTGACTGTATAGATTGTAATAATCTGGAATAAATGATATATTATTATTATAATAATCACTCTGCGTCAGTGGTCTAGTGGTTCGATGCCCAGAGGGGAACTCAAGGTTAATATTTGTTTTTGCAGGCTGAATCTGCTGTCCGAAAAGAAAAAGGATTCTGAGTGTTCATTCACGTTAAGCCGTCAGTGCCGGTCGCTGTTTTTGATAGTGGTTGTTACATAAAGCTATTTTAGATATTAGCTGTGTTATTACGCGGTTTTAAAAAAAACTCTGATACCAAGGTTCTTCGGGTCGATAGACTCGAAACCCACACAACAAGGAGAAGACATAAATTTTTCGTAGAGGTGTAAAACTAAAAATGGGTCTTTTACTCACAGCAGGCACGTACTCCCCATTGGGAGCCAGCTCGCAGATCTCGAACCACACGAGCAGGTCGTGCTTGGAGTGTAGGTGGCTGGAGCAGCACGGGGGCGCCACGGCGGCCGCGCTCCACTTGGGCGAGCGCACCGGCGCCGAGATCGGGATCGAGGGGGGCAGCATGCGGCGCGGGGGGGTGCGCCCGGCCATCGGCCCGTCTTGCTTCGCATCCTGTGTTATAATAACGTGTAAAGCACAGCTTCCAACAAACTGATAGGGGTTGCTCACGTAACGAAACTGATAAATTTTCACAGGAAAATCTTTACACCTACATCACGGTTTTATTCCTTATGAGAGATAGGCAGAGCGTTAACGACCTAAAAAACAGGTCGGTCCGCTACGTCTGACAAAGTTTTAACGGTTATTTAAGATAGATTTGTAGGTATATTGCGTTACTGTAGTGATAAGTTGTCAGTCGATCGCTTAAATTGCAATATACAGAAACCCTGGAAACATTGGTTTTTACAGCACGCCTGGGAGGAAATGGAGCTGGCACATTCTGTGTTTTTCTCTCGCTTCCAGACCACCACGGCAAAATCTTTACGGAAATAAAAAAGAAAAAATTCAGTTTTACAGACCCTATTTCATCGATCTTCATAAAATATTTCTGTAGTATACAATGCACATAATCAAATATATTGGAACACGCGCGATTATAATTTAGTTTTTTTTAATACGACCAAATTCAAAATCAAATGTAGTTGTTTCCTATTTTTCTACAATTTGAACAAGAAAACTAAAATAGACATTATAAGATATATATCAATAAATATAATGGTAGTATCACCATCACTTAACTTAATTTTATCTTACCTTATGAAGAGGATGTTGTTGATAATGTCCAAATACTTCGAAAACGATCGGTTGTGTTTTTATATATTCGATAAACGATTTCGTTACTGGTACTGTGATCTGTAAAAAAAGACCCAATTAGCATTTCTTAATGACAATAATTATAATAAAACAATGCTATGGATTCGTTGAGGTCACGACTTTACTGAATCTTGACTAAAATTATTGCCATTCCTTTTCGTTCTCTCCTGATAGAAAATGACAGGTGACAATATTAGTCAAGATTTAGTGATTTTGTGCGCATATGAATTGAACCCAATACAAAGAAATACGTACATTTTGCACGTGGTAAAATCCAAGTGGAGTATTCTTTCCAGCGTTTTTAACGGGTTCTGTCGAGAATGCATCTTCATTACGGTGAAGGAAGCTGTAATAAAAAAAAACACTTTAGAAAACTAGAGATATGGTCATCATTAAAATAAATTTGGCGCCCAGCAACCACCACTTTACATAAAACAACTCACTTGAACTGGCAGAATACGTCAGCATAGTCTTTGAAGACGAATATTGCAGAATTATGACACGTATAGGGCAGGGTCGCCAATGTAGAGAAATTTGGCGCCCAGCAAGGGACCACTTTTAATGGCTTACTTGAACTGGCAGAACACGTCATCAGTATAGTATTTGAAGACAAAGATTGGAGAATGATGACTTAAAAAAGGCAGGGTCGCCAATAAAGAGAATTTTGGCGCCCAGAAAGGGACCACTTTTAATAGTTCACTTGAATTGGCAGAACACTTCAGCATAGACATATTTGAAGACCAAGGCTGCAGAATGATGAATTCAAAAGGGCAGGGTCGCCAATTAAGAGAAATTTGGCGCCCAGCAAGGGACCAGTTTTAATAGCTCACTTTAACTGTCAGAACATGTCAGCATAGTATTTGAAGACGAATACTTTTAGCATGATGAAATCAAAAGTGCAGGGTCGCCAATTAAGAGAAATTTGGCGCCCAGAAAGGGACCAGTTTTAATAGCTCACTTTAACTGTCGGAAATTGTCAGCATAGTATTTGAAGACAAATACTTTTAGCATGATGAAATCAAAAGGGCAAATTAAGATAATTTTGGCGCCCAGCAAGGGACCAGTTTTAATAGTTCGTTTGAACTGGCAGAACAGTCAGCATAGACATATTTGAAGACCAAGGCTGCAGAATGATAACATCAAAAAGGCTGGGTCGCTAATATAGAGAAATTTGGCGCCCAGCAAGGGCCCACTTTTAATGGCTTACTTGAACTGGTCATCAGTATAGTATCTGAAGACAAAGATTGGAGAATGATGACACCTAAAAGGCAGGGTCGCCAATAAAGAGAATGTTGGCGCCCAGCAAGGGACCATTTTTTAGGCTTACTTGAACTGGCAGAACACGTCAGCATAGTCTGTGGAGACGGCATGCGCCTGCAGCACGGTCACGCGGAAGGTGAACTCCTTGCCGAGGGTCAGGTGCTCCGGAAGCTCCTCATCCTTCAGCTCGGAGGCAAGCGAGCTGTCTCCGCGCCCGCTGTCCGCGTCGCATTCGTTCACACTCAACTCTGTACAAGGATTCTTTGTTTTAGAATCTGTAACAATCGCTGGTTTTCACATGAAATTCCAAATATACAGTGAGAGTTTTAGAGTGGTCTAGTGGCTAGTGCCATGGGCTCCCGATCCGGAGGTCCTGGGTTCGATTCGCAGGGGGTAAAACAGAAAGTTGATATTTGAGAATTTATCACTTAGTGAATATTTCCCCAGTTTGGATAGGACATTGCAGGCTGAATCACCTGATTGTCCGAATAGAAAAAGATTTCGTGCTTCGGAGGGCACGTTAAGCCGTCGGTCCCGGTCGCTGTCTTTGATAGTGGTCGTTACACAAAACCATGTCAAAGGCCTGATAGTTGTGCTATTAGGCGGTTTAAAAACTCTGACACCAGGGTTCATCGGGTCCATAGACTCGATACCCACTCGACAGAAGACTTCTTTTACTTTGATCATCAAATACATTTGTTTCTCTTTATTCAGACCGAAAATTTTAAATTCCTAAACTTACCTTCAATCTTGATGTTGGAGTCGGCGATGTTGAGGTCCTGGATACGGTCTTCGAGGTTCATAGCGTTGTTCTTGTCTACATTAGTAAGAGCCTTCACGCGGGAGCGAGACGGCACGATGTCGTCATCGAACGAGATCTTGGCTGACTGCTTCACGCCTGCAGCGAATTCTGCGTTATCTGCAAATATACAAGATGGTTTAAATGTCATCAGGAGTTAGGCAAAATTTATTTTTAATTGTTTTGAGGAGTTTTGAACCCACAATGATTTCAAAGGGGTTCTTAATCATGTATTAAAAAAACAAACGCACTGGGGGATTCGAAACCAAAACTTTCAGCGTACCGCTGCTCTAACGGTTGAGCTACCGTGCCTTCGAATATTCCGCGTGAAATTAGTGGTTTTATTTAAACATCTTTACAATCTAAAATTGCCCTCAATTTTTGTCAGACGTGGCGAAAGCGCCTTTTACGAGGCGTTTAAGGCGTGATTTATGTATGTATGTATGTTTGTATTTAAACATCTTAAGTGCACGTTAATCCGCCATCTCTCGAGCTATTTTGCAATAGCACAAGTCAAACAGTTGCGATTTCTCTCTCGTCTTGTTAGTCAGTCTGTCATATTAGAAAAAGAGAGTGAATGCACTTGTGTGTTGCGTAAATACTAGGGCACTAAAAACTCTCTGGTAGATTGCCCGTCGTCACCAAAAATCGATACATACATATAATCACGTCTTTATCCCTAATGGGGTAGGCAGAGCGTAAATGACCTAAACGAAGGTCGTTCCGCCACGTCTGACAAAGTTTTGAGGTTATTTAAAATAAATTTGTAGGTATATTGCCGTAGGTTGTTATCGTCTAAATTGCAATATACAGAAACCCTCGGATCCGTTAGCTGGTTTTTGCAGCATGCCCGGGAGGAAATGCAGCTGGTACATTTTATGTTTTTCTCTCGCTCCCAGTCCAGCATAGAAACATTGCATCATTGGAGGACTCATCATCTCCATAGCCTTGTCCCGTATCTCACGGGGTCGGCTACCTAATGTAGGGGATTGAACGGGGGTACTGGTTTTTACACAGAGCGACTGCCATCTGACCTCATTGGGAGGACTATTCTATTATTTTTATTATCTATAACGTGTCTTACTTTTCTCCGCCTCGATGACGGCTTGCACGGCGACGCGCAAGAATCCCTTTACGTCTCCCTTCTCGTTGACGATGGCCACCTTGTGGATCAGCGGCACCGGGTACAACAGGTTCGATAGGTACACGAATGCTCTGCGAATCAAAAACAGCAAATAAATACGACTAGAAAATCTCAAAGCACTCATCATCTCCCTAGCCTTATCCCGAATCTTACGTTGTCAGCTACCTAATCTAGGGGATTGAACGAGGGTACTGGTTTTAACACAGAGCGAGTGCCATCTGACCTCCGCAACCCAGAAGGGAAACCAAAGCCAATCCTAGATTAGGTCAGAGTTTTCAAGCCGCCAATGCTTAGCACGGGCCTCTGTCATGGGTTAACGACTAATATCTACGGTATTCAACGATATTAACCGAGACCAACGGCTTAACGTCCCTTCCGAAGCACGGGAAAAATCAAAGCACTATCTAATTACAAAGTGAGGCGAATTATGTAGGAACTACATAAATTAATCAGTTACTTATTTCTTTAGGATTCCGTACCCAAAGTGTAAGACGGGATTCATATATCACTCCGTCTGTCAGTTGTTGGGTTATGAAAGCGATGGATGAAAGAAAACTTCATGCTGCGGAAATGCGAATGCTGAGATGGATGTGTGGATTTTCCCGTGGGAATCAGATATTTTCCCGCGGTAAAGTGTAGCCAACATTACTCAGAGTGAATTAGCTTTTAAACCCTGAGTTGAACGTAGCTTTCTAATGGTGAAATAATTTTAAATAACGGTCCAGTAGTTTTAGAGTTTATTTGTTACATACATACACACACACAAAAATACAAATCTTTCCTCTTTATAATATTAGTAAAGATATAGATAGGCAAACCATGATGTTAATATTTCTTTTACAGCAAGGGGGGGTCTCGGAAGTCCCTTTGTTCCCCACTCTCCGATAAGGAATTTCCAAGAGCTGAGGTTCGAGCCGTGGTGGGCACTCTTAGACAGCTGTTCACTCGGTAGGCTATTGCAAAACGGTCCATTAAAAAAATTTAAGGTATACACACCTGCCGACCATACGGAACCAGGGGAAGCGGTCGTAGAAGGGGTCACCCCCAGTGACCGACTCCACGTTGTGATCCGGCGAAGTGGGAGACAACTCAGCTTCATTATGGTACATCTCACGCATCAGCTCGAGACGTTGTCTGTAAATGACCAATCTGGTCATAAACTGTTCCAACCATGGAAATGTTTGAGACATAATCTACACATAGGGTGTAAGGAACAGCTTAACGGAAACTGATATATTGCTCAGTCAACAAAAATAAACCATGTTAGAGGCCTCTTAGCGGGTTCATCGGGTCGATTGATTTAATACCCACACGACAGAAGAAGAAGAACGAAAATGAACAACTTTCACCCGGGAAATGAAAAAAATTGAGATCGAGGTTTGCAGCAGCTCTCTGTCATTTTGTAATTATCAAAAATTATTTTGTTTTCCAGAATGAATCTCCCGGTAAAAGTTGTTCGGTTTCTTTAACTAAGCAACCCCTATCGCTGTCCCTTACACCTCGAATTAAGAGAGAAAATACACCGATAAAAAGCTTAAAACTAAATGGGCACAGGTGGATTTAGCTGGCATTACGGCCACGGGACAATTCGCTTCGGCGATTTGTTTGCACGGAAAATACGCACGGAAATAGCGTATTGTTACTATGTGAGCGGGAAAACAGTGCAATAACTTACCTTCAAGCAGTTTATTATAAATAAATTCATTGGATTCCCGCCCACATAGTGCGATTTTTCGTTATGGCGAGTATCCCATTGCCAGACTTAATATTCGTTACCTTTATTATTAACCACCCACCCATTTTAGTTTTAAAACTAGAAATATTTTTACAAACATCATCATATGACAAAATAATTAGCATGCGTCGTCATTATACAATTAACATATAAAGCCAATATGCATAGCATCTAGCATACATTTACAGAACAGTTTAATATTAAAAAGTTTATGTTTTAAAATGAAGAGGCGAAGCTACTAATACGTTCCTAACCTCATTTTACCAAATATAGCAGAGTGTATTTTGTACAGGATCTGATAAAATAATCCACTTCTTCATTTTGAAAACACAGGACATCATTATTTTTTTAATATTTTTAGGATTACACGATGCATTTACTCGAATCCTGCAAGTCGACTATAATGTAATGTAATTAGCTAAGTAATGTAATTCACATTAACACTACTCAAATATTGTAATTGTAAGTAAAATAAGAATAATATTTCAAAATTGACTATAAAAATTAAAACTACAGGTATCTCTTCACTGCAAAGCTATAATCTATCAAAATATATAATAAGCGAAATCTACAAGCTTCTCAAGCAGCGGGGCTTTCGTTTTTCTTTTCTTTTTCAATACCAATCGGGTGAGAGATATGTTTGTTTACATAATTTTGTCTCAGGAATAAAGCTCTATTCTGATTGTCTAAACTAGAACGACGTTGCTAAATTAATCTACAGAAAATGACTATTTTTTTTTCTTAGTTCTAATTCTCTCTTTTTTTGGGATAATTTACAGGGTTGCGTCTATCACTTTCGTGCGTCGTTGTGTTTCTAATCGAGTCACATTGCTGGGTCAGACTATGTTGGCCACAGACACAGCAGATATATTGGAGCTCGGTATTGAGTAAACGAAAATATACCTTATTTTACCCCGGCTACGGCTCTTATTAATTTAGCTTAAAGTTTTTTCGTGACGTAAGATGTCAAAAGATACCGTAATATACGAAGAACTGAATTGAATCGTAACGGGATGTAAATTTTAATACCACTCAATATCCGAGATAAACCGAAATATATGTGTGTCTCTGTGTCTCTGGTCACCCTAAGGTGTACATCACTCGGTGCTTTGTCCCCTTTCACAGGCGTGTCGCAGCAGAAGCGGCGAACAAACCTTGAAGGGAGCAGATTGGCTAGTGAGAGTCGCGTCTGTTGCGCGGCGGCAGACAGACACTGGAGGAGGTCCTGCGGCTGCTGTGATTGGCCGTTGTTGAGGGCGTGGCCGGGCGGGGGCGGAGCCAGCACGAGCGGGACGGGGGGAGGCTCGTCATCCTCGCCCCCCGCGCTCTCGTTCATGTTGTAAATCTGGCGCATTAGTTCCAGCCGGTGGCTATAACAATAGCCCGCATGCAGTACCGATACGCCTAACGCCTAGCCTACTCTCTCTCTCTCCAGGACACTATCCATCATACATCCTACTATTATTTACTGTGTTTCTGTCCTTTTTACACCTATAATATTTCTGGCGATCAGAACATTCATAATACAACTAGCTTACAAA
Source organism: Scrobipalpa costella (assembly GCA_949820665.1). Classification (NCBI taxonomy): domain Eukaryota; kingdom Metazoa; phylum Arthropoda; class Insecta; order Lepidoptera; family Gelechiidae; genus Scrobipalpa; species Scrobipalpa costella. Next base: position 5,202,759 of record OX463313.1, read on the forward strand.
GAGCGCGCTACTATTAATGAAAATCTATATTAAAAGTGTTTGAAAAATATCTACAATAATATCAGAATGAATGTTCTCATCATCTAGTCATGTTATAGACTTAAGAACTACTTATTATGAAAGAATGATTGATAGTTTATTAAAAATGTGAAATAAATAAAAACAAAGCGGCAACTAAACTAAGCGCATTGTAAATATCAAAACATTGCAAATCTAGACAATAAAATTTTAGACCTAAGACCAAAAGTACTTACCTCATGTTTTTTATTACCTTAAGTACCTAAGTACTTACTTCAGTACGATATAGATATTAACATGATTTAACCAATTTAGATTCAGATTTGCGAACTCTTTAGGTATAAATAAAATAAAATACAAATTAATCCGAGACTGCACGAGCATAATTAATTAGACGTTTTTAAAACAAATGACAGAAATAAACAAAAAAAATCACAACAGAAAAAAGTATGCAAAGAAAACTTTAAAATGAAATGAGAGAAAAACAAATATACTTAATTAATATTTAAAAAAATAAACAAACTCATCATCTCCCGAGCCTTATCCCGTATCTCACGGGGTCGGCTTCCTAATCTAGGGGATTGAACGAGGGTACTTTTTTTACACAGAGCGACTGCCATCTGACCTCCGCAACCCAGTAGGGAAACCAGACCCAATCCTAGATTAGGTCAGAGTTTTCAAGCCGCCAATGCTTAGGCACTGGCCTCTGATATGGCTTAACGACTAATATCTACGGTATTAAACGATATTAACCGGGACCAACGGCTTAACGTGCCTTCCGAAGCACGCAAAAAGCACCGAATAAACGTACATATGAAATTCGAAAACCGAAAAACACATTGGTACGTGGCGGGACTCGAACCACGACCTCCCGCTCAGGAGGCAGCGGCCCTATCAACTACACCATCGGGCTCTCAAAAAATAAACAAACTGAACACAACATAAATGATTCCAGCTAGGATTTCAACTATTTCAATTGAAACAACTCTTACTTTAAAAAAACCTAAATAAATGTACACTTCTTAGGTACACTTTAAGGACTAAACTCTATTTAATACCACACAAACTTCACCTCACACAACTACTATAAATCAATCAGTCTATATATATTTTCTACACAAATCACATCACTCACTATATCACTGTTTTTGTACTTATACAAAGTATAAAATTATAGGTATGTAGAGTATAAAGCAATTTTTAAAATACTAAACCAATGTGATTATCTATTGACCTACATAACTTGGTTTTAAGAAATCATATCGTAAATAATTCTGATCGTTTCAAATCAAATTTATTAACTCACATATCCCAAAAATTGCTCTATACAAAATCAACACCCTAAAAACTTTCATTACCAAATACACCACCAAGTATCCACCTACCGTAGTTTCTCGAGCGTCCAATAGTGCGTCGCTCCATTCTTGGTGTCAGTGACCTCGACTGCCACGACGGTGGGCGCGGAGGGGCGGTACTCGTCGTCCGCGTCGTCGCGGGGAGCCAGCTCCGCGGGGAGGGGGGAGTAAGGCGTGTCGGTCAGAAGGGTAAACTGGAACTGCACCTTCTTGCGCAGTTCTACCGAGATCGCGTTCGCTTCCTGCGTGCAACAAGTTATTGGTTAGCATTTGAGCCGAACGAAGCTATTAAGTTAGCAATAAGGCCGACTATTTGTTTTATTTCCTTTTTTGTTGTGTCTTTTCTGTGCAATAAACTTACCCCAAAATATTCCGTAGCGAAGTGAATTAATGGTAATATCTATTGACTCTAGACATTATATGAATGATGTATAGATGGTGTAAAAAGTAGTAGTAGTACTACGTTCCTTCAAACCATAATTTCTATTAATGATAAGAAACAGTTTTCCATGTGCGTGTTTATATAAAAGCATTTGCTTTTGTAATAATTATTTGTGTTTGGAAAAAGTTGTTTGGTGTCATTAATGGAACATGTGATTCAAAAGAATTCAGTCCCAACTTTACACCCTGTACAGGTATAGACGTTACAGTACCTTGAGGAAGATGGCGTTGCCCCACAGGTCATCCCGTAGCGAGGTGAACTGATGATACTTCCACTTGCGGAAGGCCCACGCAGCCAGCCCCACCTCGCGCGCCGACCAACACTCGGTCTCAAAGAGCGGGTTCACTGCACCCACAACAAATACAAACAAGATATTAATCAACGCTGTATTCGTAACGCAAAACCAAATAAAATTATATTAAATATAATATAGGCAGTGAGTGTGAGAATGCCAGTGCCTTTGGAATCTTATAGCAATAAATATAGTATAAAGCAGCCAGTCATATTGTAAAATGCTAACAACCGCGATCTATTTTATTAGACCTGTTCGATGCATTAAGTTTGGTACATTTTGCGATTGGTATGTTTAGAGTCTAATACATTTTGCGAATGGTAACTAGAGTTTTGTAGACTTCAATAAAGCTTACCAAATATATCCTCATCGTTGTGGAAGTCTTCAGGCGTGTATGAGGAATACATCGACATAGTGACGCTCTGCTCTTCTACTTGACGTTGTAAAGCGTCGATGCGGGCTTCGTAATTCTGGAGAGAAGCACTTTATTAGCATGTTTTGCTAGGTATTAAATTTACTTTCCAGCGAGCCACACTGGTTAAAGATATTCTATACTTGCCTATACAAAAGTTTGGTTAACGATTTCAGTAGTGCAAAATATTTAATCACATTACAGTCAGTGTGCAAATCGGCTACTGCATTTTGAATTCACAGAATGCCATTACGTCTCAAAACTGCACCTGCCACATTCCAATATTTTGAGTTCATAGAATGCCAATTGGTCTCATAACTGCACCTGCCACATTCCAATATTTTGAATTCACAGAATGCCAATGGTCTTAAAACTGCACCTGCTACATTCCCATATTTTGAATTCACAGAATGCCAATTGGTCTCAAAACGGCACCTGCCACATTCCAATATTTTGAATTCACAAAATGCCATTTGGTCTTAAAAATGCACCTGCTACATTCCAACGGTATCTCTATTGAAGTAGTCTACGTACCTTCCTCTGTTCCTCGAACTGCTCGTCAGCGAGCTCCTTCTCCCGCCGCCATTGCTCCTCCATGACCATGAGGCGCTTCTGCATCTCCGCTTTCAGGTCAATGCCCTGTTTCTCCAGCAATTCGCATTGTGCAAAGTCCCAGTCTACGTTTTCAGCGTCGCTACCTGTTTAGACATACGAGTATAAGTGATGTTTTAGAAAGTATTCAAAAATATGATATAATAAAATTCTACATTTCAATTATTAATAAAACATTTAACAAAGCTGAGCAAAGGTGAAATTAGTTTTTACATTGTTTGTCTAAGTAGTAGTTCTTTTTAAAAATTATACTACGAATATAGTGTTGCTGTATTTATAAGCGGGATATGTGAGACCGTCGTAGTTAAAGTAAACATAATGTGCAATTCTTGGATACTATTTAAATTACCTTCTTTTTCGCTTCTTTCTTCTTCTCGATTATCCATTAGTAGCAAAGGAAATATCATAATTTTAGCTAATAACAGGGGCTTTTAACTAAATTAAAACAAACAATAGTCACATTTAAATGTTAAAAGACTTTGTATTCACTTGTATAGTACAGTTCACATTAAAAGAGTTATTCGATCTATTTCCTAGAAAGTATGAAATAATCCCATCCGCCGTCTATGTACCGCGAAATGTGACGAATGTGTACATATTACGATAGTTTAGTAACAGCCCCTAGTAAAATATCATGAATCAAATCAAATATTTATATAATATTAGCCACTTTTCTAAACGTGACCCATGAGATGTCGTGTTAGCACCACTCCTGTTCTTCCTCTGGATATCGTAAAATTTGACTGAGGGATTGGAGGAAATACATTCATCTTAGAATAATTTTCTATAGCTGCTTCCATGCTGGACTGGGAGCGAAAGAAAAACATAGAATGTGCCAGCTGCGTTTTCTCCCGGGCATGCTGTAAAACCAGCTAAGGGATCCGAGGTTTTCAGTGTATTGCAATTTAGGCGATGGGCTGACAACCCGTCACTACAGCAATAAATCTACAAATCTATCTTAAATAACCCTCAAAACTTTGTCAGACGAGGCGGAACGACCTATGTTTAAGTCGTTTACGCTCTGCCTACCTCATTAGGGATAAAGGCGTGATTATATGTATGGTACCTTCAGCGGCGGCAATTTCCTTGTTGCTAGTCTCCTTGAGCTGGTCGCGCGGCTGGCCGGGGTGCGTGAAGCGGAACACGTGGTTCTTGCCCAGGATCACGCGGGACCCAGTCTTCAGGATTATGGGCTCTGTCACCTATAAGATAAAAGATTTTTTTAATTGACATCGCAACCGATTTTAGGTGATAATGTCCCAGAGATCAGCCATCTGAAATTTACATCTCAACCGATTTTAGGTGATAATGTCCCAGAGATCAGCCATCTGAAATTTACATCTCAACCGATTTTAGGTGATAATGTCCCAGAGATCAGCCATCAGAAATTTACATCTCAACCGATTTTAGGTGATAATGTCCCAGAGATCAGCCATCAGAAATTTACATCTCAACCGATTTTAGGTGATAATGTCCCAGAGATCAGCCATCTGAAATTTACATCTCAACCGATTTTTGACAAGACCAGAGACAAATTATCAGGCCAACTTTGACATGCCCATCCGACCGACCGCCCTTTTTTTCTGACAATCAGGTGATTAGACTGCAATGTCCTTAACATACTAAAAACAACCACACAATCTTCTCTTGTCGGCCTCCGAAAGCCCAGCCGGGTTGAAATTCATTAATTATATCCTTTATTGCTTTAAAAAACAAATATTAAGACAACAGGCGAGCTTATCTCTATAAGAGTTCCTTCCAGCCAACCTAATGGGGATAAAAGATGGTTATACCTGGTAAAGCAACTAACCTCTCGCCCGTTGACGTAGACGAGCGCGTTCTTGTGCGGGATGAGGCAGATGACGCCGTCCGTGTTCTCGAAGATGCAGTGCTCGCTCAGGATGTGGGACCCGCACAGCTGGATGTCCTGAGGCATGTTCGCCTCCGAGGTGCCCAAGCGGGTTATACCTGGTAAAGATTTCGTCGACATTAAGACGTACACAGACATGAAATCCGTTTTTGCCACAATTGAATTCAAAAGGCAAAGTCAAAGTCAAATCATTTATTTCCAAATAGATTCCTAAGAACACTTTTAGAAAGTCACAAGTGAGTCTATTATAGAGAAAATTATATCTGTGTCACAAAATAAAATAAAAATATATCACAATGAAGAAGAAGCACGAGAAACTATTTTATTCTTTAAACGAAAAGATCACTTACCATCCTTGATATAATAGATGAGGCACTCGGACAAGTTAGGGTCTTCGTTCAAGTTGACAAGATGCGGCGTCTTCTTCGGCGAGTAAACGCCGACCGTGATGCCCTCTTTGACGGCCACGCCCATCTCCGCAAACACAGCCTCGCGTTGCACGCGGATCTGTTCAGTACGCTTGAGTTTCTCCTCCCAGGTTTCGTTCAATTCTAGAAATTAAGTAAAGAGGATGAATAATTTGAACATCGGTTACCAGAAGTGATTTTTTTATGTATATTGGCTTTTGGGATAAATTGAAGGTTAATAATAACCATAACAATAAATATTTGACTTGTGGGTGGGTCAATCCAAACAAAACACAAATAAGTTGGTTTCTATTTCGTCCAGTGAACGAGCCGTCGAAATTATTCCCTCGTGTTAGTTTTTAAACTGCCATTTAAGCTCTCATATCGCTTTGAAACGACTCTCACCTAGAAAAGAGATATTTTATTCCGTTTTTGACCAATATTGTTACCAAAATAAGAACTCTTTCATACTTCATGTAAATAAAACTGTGATGCCAAGTGAAGGGTACAAGAACTCGAGGACCTATACGTTGATTGAACGCTATAAAGAAGGTAACATATGGCTTCTTTGAAGAGGTGACCCTTCTTGTCAGCTAGCGTCATGGAAACCCTTTGTCACGTTATCCTTAACATTGGGGGACCGATGAAAATGAAGCATATGAAGAAATATCTCACCTGCGATGAGTTTCTCCGAGGCCTGGAGCTGGTCTACTGCCTCTTCAGCGATGGTGGTGCCGGCTCGAGACAGCTTCGGAGACAAGGCTTCTTCAGCTTCACTCTTTTTGCGCATCGGCGATGGGTTCTCCTCTCCTGTTTTATATGAACGTTGCATTAGAGGAAAAGAGACAGTTGTATGTGTGGGAGTTCAGTTGTTTTCGATAGTGTCATTTATACTGTATTTCAAGTTCTTTTTTAACAGATTGAAGATACGTTTTTCGTGTTTGAAGGAAAAGATGTCAGAATAGATGGAGAAAATATGTCTTTAAGATACATGTTTAAAATTTTATGATAGACAGAATTGTTTGACAGCATAACACTATAATGAGCTTATTTGATCCCAATACTGGACAAAAGCCTACCCTGCAGTCTTCCATTTTTACAGTATAAAATAAAAAAATATAAAGACACTTTGAAGTTGTGGAATTCATTAAATTACAACTAAACACAAATGTCAAAGACACCACATGAGTGCTCCATCTTCCAAAAGTGTATAATTGCAACATAACTGCTGCAAGTGCTATATGCACCCTTCGAGCATAATACAGGGTGTAAGGGACAGCGTCCCGCAAACTGATAGGACTTGCTCATGCAACGACACTGAACAACTTCCACCAGGAAATTCTTGCAGAAAGAAAAAAAAATGGATTTTCCATACAAAATGTTCACCTCGATCAGACAATTTGTATGGAAATACAATTTTTATTTTCACTTCATGAAAAATAATCCTGCTGATAGTTGTTCAGTTTCGTTGACTGAGCAACCCCTATCAGTTTGCGGGACGCTGTTCTTTACACCTGGTACCATAGTATTTTGCAATAACTTTTAATACGTTACAACTAGAATATTAAATACGTAAGTACTTGTTGCTATACGCACACAGATATATGAAGGAAACATGCAAGGCCTGAAGCTATTAAGCTTATCTGCCATAACACATAATAATAAATAATGAACCCTTGGTTTATCGGGTCTATCCGCCCGCGACCTTAACTTGCCAATTTTTTTTATTTTTTTTTTATTTCATAATTTGTTTTTTTTTTATATGCCAATATCATCAAATATTTTACAGCCGCGAACGGTTAAATAAATAAGTAGGTATATTCAACAAACCAACAAGGCATTTCAATACAATATATTTAAATATCGTTATTTGTACAAACAACAAAAATTTCAACCGCGGACAGGATTTAAACCTGCGTCTTTGGAATACCGTTCCAACGCTTTAGCTACCACGTCTCTTTCCCTGAACTGCTTTGCTTTTTAGATCGTCATGAATTTTATTATTTGATTTGTTGTTATCAGTTTGCGGGACGCTGTTCTTTACACCTGGTACCATAGTATTTTGCAATAACTTTTAATACGTTACAACTAGAATATTAAATACGTAAGTACTTGTTGCTATACGCACACAGATATATGAAGGAAACATGCAAGGCCTGAAGCTATTAAGCTTATCTGCCATAACACATAATAATAAATAACGAACCCTTGGTTTATCGGGTCTATCCGTCCGCGACCTTAACTTGCCAATTTTTAATAAAAAAAAAATATTTCATAATTTGTATTTTTTTTATATGCCAATATCATCAAATATTTTACAGCCGCGAACGGTTAAATATATAAGTAGGTATATTCAACAAACCAACAAGGCATTTCAATACAATATATTTAAATATTGTTATTTGTACAAAAGACAAATATTTCAACCGCGGACAGGATTTGAACCTGCGTCTTTGGAATACCGTTCCAACGCTTTAGCTACCACGTCTCTTTCCCTGAACTGCTTTGGTTTTTAGATCGTCATGAATTTTATTATTTGATTTGTTGTTTCTCATATTATAGAAATAAAATATCACTGTAAGTGCAAAATCCAAAAACATTTTATCAAGTCTTTCATTGTATAGAAATACCCCGTTGAGCAGAATATTTCAACATAACACACATTAATATGATTTAAAAAGGTAGAATAAATACATCCCCTCTATAACGATAGGTAATAAAACCAACACCAATATAATAAGCGCAGATAAATATTTATTGATACCCTCCCATAGAGTATTTAAATACATATTCAGATATTGCCAAGTGTACGCTATTCAATATATACCTACGACGACGCCACAAGCTTTGGAGAAGGGTGCAAAGTATATATTTTTTTTTACTTTTAATCGTGTGGGTTGCCAGACATTTTGCCGAAATATTACCGAAATGGTAGCTTTTTTATGCTTCTGGCAACCCCAGGAGGCTAAGCGTACAGGTGAGGTGTACATATGCGTTGCAAGCCTCCAAAGAATTTACTTACTGGATGCTTCTTTCTTTTCGTATAAGACTTTACCATCAGGTCCTAGTTCGTGGATTTTGAAAGAAGAATAAAAAATGTAGTTTAGTATCGAGAAGTGAAAATGGTAGAATTGTGGCGTTTTAAATACTCCATATTTAACGTTTTATTGAGCCTATTTGATAATTACGCACACATTCACGTCTAACCGACCACATGACGACTAACATCCTACCGCATTAACAATTAATGTATGTACAGCGTAAGAGATTAACGATATTACTATTTTTAGTTAATATTCCCACAAAACTTACAAATAAAATCAACTCTATCACTGGCCACTTGGCCAATATAATTTTCTCAACTTGATGGAACACATTCTAATAGATTAAATTCACATTTATTTCAGCTTATGAAAATAGGGTGTTTAATTTTGCCTCACTGTACAGAAACTTGACCTCTTATTTGGACAGAAAATAATCCTTTCAAGACATTTTTTTACTATCCCATTCTACTGTTTTCTGAGTAATATCGTTACCCTCCGCTATCTTTAACCCCCTCTTCCCCCCGCACTAACCTTCTTCCACCTCGATCCCCTCAGCCTTGAGCAGCTCGCGTAGTTTAAGGATTTCTTCTTTGAGCTCGCGTATAAGTTTCGCGTTGGCGTCTTCGTTGACGACCGCCTTGCACACGATCTGTTTGGCGCGGTCCGCGTATCTGAAGGGGAAATGAACGTTAGATAAACAATTTTTTTTTAAGAGCTGACAACCGGTCACTTTAGCACATTTCAATGTCAAATCGCCCTCAATATTTTTCAGATGCGGCGAAAACACCATTTATTAGACGTTTTACGCTCTGCCCACCACGTAGGGTAGGTAGTTGCCTCCTAGATCGTAACGCAGGAAAAAACCGCTTTTTTCGACTTCTTACTCTTTGACATTTGAGTAAAACTAGTGAATAAATCATGGCTGTCTTGCAATTACCTCAGAGGTTCTCATGAAATCTACCTTCTTCGACTTCTTACTCTTTGACACTTGAGTCAAACCACAGATTAGATAATAATAATACCAAAAATATAGTACCTAAAGGTGGCTTAAAACTGGTCATACTTTAAAAACCAGCAAGGGGGCTCGAAGGTTACAATGTATTTTCAACCTGTCACTAGAGCGGTTCACATTTCGATCTAAATATATCACAAACCTGAGTGTGCTAAGAGTCTCGTCGTAGTTGATGTCTGCTGGGGATATGGCAGCGATCATGGCCGTCTTGGAGTTGCCTCTGAGGTCGTTACACAGAGAAATTCCGCCTTTTTAGAGTTCTTACTCTTTGACACTTGAGTAAAACCACAGACTAGATAATAGTATCTACAAGTACAGAAAGCGTACTGCCCTACAACGCTCGCTGAAAACTGGGCATGCTGTAAATACCAGCAAAGGGGTTTGAAAATTACAGTGAATTTAGACGATGGGCTGACAACCTGTCACTATAGCGGTACACATTTTGATCAAAATTAATCACAAACCTTAGTGTGCTAAGAGTCTCGTCGTAGTTGATGTCTGCTGGGGATATGGCGGCGATCATGGCGGTCTTGGAGTTGCCTCCGAGGTTCTCACGCAGCAGCCACGTCAGCACCGAGTCGCGGTACGGAATGAAGTCTGCCTTCTTCGACTTCTTACTCTTTGACGCCTGGGGTGACAAGTAAGCAATATTACTGTGTTAGGTAAATAAGTAGGTATACCTCACAGTAAAAAAATATAAAAAAGATGAAGAACAGAAATAAAGTTTCTTTTTTTAAAACGCGCGGTTTCAGTTTATAACGCATAAATCGGCATGATCATTCTGCTGCGTTTCTATCTGGTCGAGTGGTATTTCTACGACATTATGTTATGTATGAACCTTTCTTTCTGTACAAATTATTACTCTTGTCTTGTGGTATAAGGGTGAAATATTTTTTAAAGAGTTAGTTTTTAAAAGTGGGCGATGATTAAGGTTAGATGTTGTTACTATTAGTAATATACAAAAAATAATGCCATGAAGATATTTAGCTGACTTACCGACTATATTGTCCAAAAGGAAGGAACGCGAAAAATGAAATAAAGGATGTTAATGATCGTTGGAAATATATACAAATTGGCATAGTTTATAGTTGCTAGCTAATATACCGGGTGTAAGGGACAGCGTCCCGCAAACTTATAGGGGTTGTTTAGTCAACGATACTGAACAACTTTCAACAGGAAATTCTTTCAGAAGAAAAAAATATTTGACCTTACCATAAAAAAATACCACCTTGATGAGACAATTTGTATGGAAAAACATTTTTGTTTCACTTCCTTAAAAAAAGTTCTTGTCGATAGTTGTTCAGTTCTGTTGACTGAGCAACCCCTATCAGTTTGCGGGGCGCTGTCCCTTACACTCAGTATATGTTTTTTTATATAATAAGGCCATTTTAAACCAAGAGCTAATATTTTATGAATGAATTTAAGTCTTAGTAACAATTTCTCAAAATATGAAAAGTAATTAGACCTTCAAATTTGGAAAATTTTCAATAAAAGTTGATCATGTTGATGACAGGTTGATTTATAAATGACCTCATTTATATATATGGAATACTAGGTCAAATATATTGCATGAAACCAGAATTTTAATGAAGAGAGCAAAATAGCAAGTGCTAAATATGAAGTTGTGTTATATGATTAAGAAACGAATATTCCATCATATCATTGCTGTAGAAATAATGGGGTTGAATGTGAGTGAGAGAACACACGGAAATAAGAAAATGTGATTCACTTGTAATCCTAAAAGTAATAACTTAAATCTACATAAAACTTACTCAAAATGAAGTTGGAAATCTCTGACACCAGGGTCAAGATTTTCCGAAGAGAGCAAAGTTAAGTACGGACTTGACAGGCCACATTGAAAATACATTTCTGATACGAACTCAAACTAGCTGTCAGTCTCAAGTCTTCTTCTTCTTAGCGAGTGGATTCTCGAGTCAAACGACCCGATAAACCCTGGTGTCAGAGTTTTTCAAACCGCCTAGTAGCACAGTTATTAGGCTTCTGGCATGGTTTGAGTAACGACCACTATCACAAACAGCGACCGGGACCGACGGCTTAACATGCGCTCCGAAGCACGGAATCCTTTTTATTTTCGGTCAATCAGGTGATTCAGCCTGCAATATCCTAACCAAACTGGGGGAAAATTCACAAAGTGATAAATTCTCAAATATCAACTTTGTGTCCCCCCCCCCTCCGGGAATCAAACCTAGGACCTCCGGATCGTAAGGCCATGGCTCTGACCACTAGACCGCGGAGGCAGTCTCAAGTGCTGTTTATCAATACGAGCCTGAAAAAAAAACTATTATGCAGAACTTACGATCTCAGCGAGAGCGGAGATGACCTTGCCGAGTGTGGTGAGCGACTTGTTGATGTTGGCTCCTTCCTTCAGCCGGGTGCCCTTCGCGCCGGTGGAGTCAGCCCGCTCCGAGCCTGCCAGGTCCACCAGGGATATCTTTGACACCTGCACCAACAAAACAGAAAGCATTTGAGATGTTATCGGGTGTGATGTGATGTGTTTTTCAGTTTCCTTTCAATCAAACACCTACGAAGAAATTCAATAGTTGTGTGTGAACTACTCCATACTGGGTCCATGTGGTCAACTAAGGCCCGTTGAATAGGGACGCCTATTCATATTTAGGGTACACTCGTGCCTTATATGACCTGATGATGATGTGGCTCTTACCGGATCGTTTAGGGCTACTGAGCTGCATCAGAGGCTTATCTGGCTGAGCAATCGAAACGTTGGTAGACCCAGCGAAGGGACACTTGGCTTGCAGAAATTATTTTGGGCCGTTAGCTACGTGGCTGTCCTGTTTGTTATGGAATTTTTGATTGTGTGTTTTTGTTTTTTGTAATGTGGAAATAAAGTGATTTGTATTTACGATAACCGGTCGACCCTAATCGTCATTTCTGAACTTACTTCTTCTAGTCAAAATCTTGACTGTAGATCTAATGGAATGGAAATACTATACCTTCTCAGACATAAGGTCCGTGGTCTGGTCATGCCGCTGCTGCGTGAAGAAGATGGTGAATACGGCGTGCGAGCGAGACGACGTCTCGTTCATGTTGGTGGCCGCCACAGTCCTGCAACGAACCGATTCTTTAATCTTTGCTCTTCAAATACCGGATTTTTTAGTACAAAAACAGATAGGGGATGTGTTGACAACGTAATTGATACTTTCAGGAGTTAATTTTAGAGTCCAGTTGGCCTAGTGATGACGGATGGGAAAAGAGTAGCTACCAGCCTGGTCGGGTGTTGTGAGCAGGGGACCGAAGTCCAACCAGACTTGATTGGAACTTGTATATCTGCAGATCTCTGAGAAAACTTCGATACCGCGTTTCAGAACTTGTGTTTCCTATTGTGGCGCCATCTGTCGGCTACAATACATACATACATACATATAATCACGCCTTTATCCCTAATGGGGTAGGCAGAGCGTAAACAACCTAAACAAAGGTCGTCCTTGGGCCCACCTTGTTTCTGATCTACATCAATGATTTGTGCGAGATGCAGATCAGAAATGCCCAAATATTTTCGTACGCCGATGACACTGATGTCGTATTCTCAGCTGACACTTGGAATGAGATAGCGGAGACGGCTGAGCTTGGTCTTAGACAAATTAAAATGTGGCTGTATAATAATATACTTACTTTAAACACAGACAAAACCAACTACATCTGTTTCGGTATTTATGACAATGCACAGCCGTCTACGGATTTTACTTTAAAGATACATAGCTATCATTGCAACATATCTACAAACCCATGTACTTGTCCAGATATAAAAAAAGTTAAGCAAACCAAATACCTTGGCGTATTTGTTGATCAAAGACTATCTTGGTTTTCACATTTGGAACATGTCATCTTGAGAATTAGAAAGATGATTTGGATATTTAAAACTCTTCGATTCGTGGTTCCTAAAGTGACTGAACAGACAAATAGGGATATCCTTAGAGAAATATATGTAGCACTGGTTCAATCCATAATCACATACTGTGTTCCAATATGGGGTGGCGCAGCAAAAACTCGATTCCTTGACATCGAAAGGGCACAGAGACATTTAATTAAAATTATGTATTTTAAAAAGAGACTATTTCCTACGGATGATCTTTATCGGCTAACTAAACTATTATCTGTACGTAAACTATATGTGCTATTTAGTACACTACGACTGCATAAAAACATACCTTTTAACCCTGAAATTCTAAATAAAAGAAGGAAATATGATGTCGCCAAACGACCTAAAACTAATACTACATTTGCTGCTAGACAATTTAATAGACGCATAGTTTATATTTTTAATACTATAAATAAAGAGTTAAACATATATACTAAAACTAAATCTGAAACCAAAAAACTTTTACTAAATTGGCTAGCAATAAAATCCTATGAGGATATAGAAAAAATATTAAAAGATTAGTGTACAGGTATTTATCATGACTGTGCCACACACACACATAAACACACACACACACACACACACACATAAACACACACACACACACACACTCTAAACATCAAACTGAACATACTAAAGCTTTGGTATTGTGAAGTAGGTAGGTATATTTGTATTCTTTTCCATTTATTGTAGTTAAATTTGTTATTTTCTTCAACATATTGATGTGGTAAGGAAGAGCGGTGTCTCTCAACACAGGTGTTAAGCTTAAAGAGGGACATCGGCATATTTGTCAAATTTAAATGTTTAAGAGGGAAATAAACATTTTTATTTTTATTTTATTTATTTATAAAGGTCGTTTCGCCACGTCTCACAATGTTTTGAGGGTTATTCAAGATAAATTTGTAGGGATATTGCTGTAGTGACAGGTTGTCAGCCCATCGCCTAAATTACAATATACTGGAACCCTCGGATCCCTTATCTGGTTTTTACAGCATGCACGGGAGGATATGCAGCCGGCACATTCTATGATTTTCTCTCGCTCCCAGGCCAGCATGGAAGAACAAAGATGGTCTTAAGGGTCTCTCACCTGGCTTTGTTCCCCTCATCAATGAGGTCGTTGATGTCCTGGAAGGAGGTGACGGCTAGCTTGCTGAGGTCCTCCACGTAGGGTCCCAACGCTGGATGCTCGCGGACCCGAAGGTTTCCTTTGTTCTTCGGGTTGAGAAGATCACGTACGCGTTCGCAGTAGATCTCCATGTATGATACTTCCACCTGCGTGATGGATGCATATAGATAGGTGAGTAACTATTAGTATAATAATAATATCAGACTAAACTGTCCCACTGCTGGGCAAAGGCCTTCCCATTCTCTTTAGAGTACACGGTCTATGGCTGTTACCGACCAGTTCTGCTAACTGACTCCGTGGTCTAGTGGCTGGTGCCATGGACTCCCGATCCGGAGGTCCTGGGTTCGATTCCCAGGGGGTAAAACACAAAGTTGATATTTGAGAATTTATCACTTTGTGAATTTTTCCCCAGTTTGGGTAGGACATTGCAGGCTGAATCACCTGATTGTCCGAAAAGAAAAAGATTTCGTGCTTCGGAGGGCACGTTAAGCCGTCGGTCCCGGTCGCTGTCTTTGATAGTGGTCGTTACACAAAACCATGTCAGAGGCCTGATAGTTGTGCTACTAGGCGGTTTAAAAAAAATTGACACCAGGGTTCATCGGGTCCATAGACTCGATACCCACTCGACAGAAGAAGAACCGACCAAATCGGGTCGTAGTCGACCAGGTCATCCTGCCACCGCTTCCTCAGTCTCCCTCTGCACCAACGTTCTTGTGGGACAAATTCAGTTGTTAGTTTGACCCACCTCTCCGCGTGCATTCGGCATAAATGGCCAATTTAGTGGTAACAGTTGTAACTTTATCTCATGACTACTGCTTTGCCATACTTGTGTGTGCAAGTGTACCTACACGAGCAATGCCTTAGTTTGCGTACATTTTCCATAGTAAACCTGTATTTTCGCACATAAGGGCGCGTACCTAAGTACAGCTGAGCGGCAGTCGTGAGATAAAAATACTATACAATACAGCTTTGCAAGTGCTTCGTTCTTGTGAACTTGGCTTGTTTGGATCGGAACGGAATCAAACTCTTTAGGAGCAGCCGTTAAGCATGATCTCCGCAGAGTGGTCCTCCCCGCAAGAGGGGGTCTTTCCCACGTGTATCCCTGGCAAGATGATGCAATGTCTAGTGTAAAGGCACTACTATAAAGACTTATTCACTAGGGTATTATCAACTCTTTCATTTTACAGTATCACGAATATTATTAAACAGACTTTTTGCGAGAGATAAACGAACCCGTTTTCTGTAAAACGATTACCATTAAAAGAGATAACTGCTATTATAATACAAATCTCTCGTTTTCATTGAACCCTAAAAGGGTTTAAGCTCTCCATTTCAATGACAATAAGAACATGATTTTTATTTGGAAAAACGTGCGCTCGATTTCACACGTGATGCTTAGGATGTCATATATTATTTATGAAACAGGCTAAATTAAAGCCTACTCTACCCAGGAGATAAACAAGAAAACCTCAATAAAAGGGTATCAATCTATAAGTGCTTATCTTATCTTATCTTATTTAGCCCACATCATCCCACTACTGGGCAAAGGCCTCCCTCTTCTCCTTCCACTTATCCCTATTTTGAGCCCTATAAGTGCTATAGTAAAAAATATCGTTTTTAGATTTTTTTGTCTATCTGTCGTCTGCCTGCCTGTACGTTTGTTCTCGCACCGTGCAAGAACCACTGCACGATATAAATGCAGTTTACTTTGTTGTATTGCTAAAAGTCTAACTTTAAAACTCGTGTGTTGGTTTTCTCGATCACTAAGCCAGACATTGAGAAACTTATTTAACGCGGGTGAAACCGCGAGCGGAGAGCTAATAAATAGTTTAGCGCACCGAGTATTTGAGGTCATCGGACGTGGTCTGTCGTATGCGGCGGAAGAGGTCCTTGCAGATCTGCGGGATGATCCCCTCTTGGCCTTCCTCGTTTCGTCCCATCATCGTGTACGACTTGTTACTAAATGAATGAACGTACCGAGTATTTGAGGTCATCGGACGTGGTCTGTCGTATGCGGCGGAAGAGGTCCTTGCAGATCTGCGGGATGATCCCCTCTTGGCCTTCCTCGTTTCGTCCCATCACCGTGTACGACTTGTTACTAAATGAATGAACGTACCGAGTATTTGAGGTCATTGGACGTGGTCTGTCGTATGCGGCGGAAGAGGTCCTTGCAGATCTGCGGGATGATCCCCTCTTGGCCTTCCTCGTTTCGTCCCATCACCGTGTACGACTTGTTACTAAATGAATAAACGTACCGAGTATTTGAGGTCATCGGACGTGGTCTGTCGTATGCGGCGGAAGAGGTCCTTGCAGATCTGCGGGATGATCCCCTCTTGGCCTTCCTCGTTTCGTCCCATCACCGTGTACGACTTGTTACTAAATGAATGAAC
Source organism: Scrobipalpa costella (assembly GCA_949820665.1). Taxonomy (NCBI): domain Eukaryota; kingdom Metazoa; phylum Arthropoda; class Insecta; order Lepidoptera; family Gelechiidae; genus Scrobipalpa; species Scrobipalpa costella. The sequence goes on from OX463313.1 coordinate 5,219,637, forward strand.
GTACCGAGTATTTGAGGTCATCGGACGTGGTCTGTCGTATGCGGCGGAAGAGGTCCTTGCAGATCTGCGGGATGATCCCCTCTTGGCCGTCGTCGTTTCGTCCCATCATCGTGTATGACTTGCCCGCGCCGGTCTGTCCGTACGCGAATATGCATATATTGTAACCTAAAAAAGGATAGAAGAGTTATTTTTCTGGTTGATGTAAGTTTTAAGGACAGGGGGAAACAGACATGTTCTCAGAGATAGACATTGAAAAAATATTATCAAGTAAAATATTTATGAAGAGACATACGTATCATCAATTTCAACACAAACATAGCTACCGAATAAAAACTCTGTATCATAGTTTTTCTATTGGCTTGCCTACGAAGATTTTTTTCTTCGTAGACTACAGTGTGTTCACGTCACATTGTTATGATTATGACTTCGAAGGCTACTATAGATACCTATACATTTTTCTACAAACTCAACTGCATTATGGATACCTGTGTCATCAAACTTTAAAGTCGCTATTTTAATTTAGTTTTTATTTATTCAGAACACCTACAGCTATATTACAATAACAAATACATAGAAATATATAAACGCCATTTACTGGTTTTCGCAGATAGATGGAAACGCCATACGATGACGATGATTATAGAGGGAACTTACCATCGAAAGCGTGTTGTAACATCTCCTCGCCTATGTCTTTGTAGACCATTATTTGCGAGGAGAAGTCGGCGTCACTTGGCTGAAACAAAAAAAACACATTAAGGCCCGCATTAATAATCCTAAGGTTGCCTGGTAGAAATTGCTGCGTTAGCAATAAAGCCGCCTATATTGTACTGTCACGATTGTCCCTTTTTATTTCTCTTGTATGTGTTTTTCTTTGTGCAATAAAAAATATTGTGCTCTTGAGACTGACAGCGAGTTTGAGTTCGAATCTGAAACGTCATTTCAGAAAAAAACAACCCGTCAAATCTATACCTAATATTGCTCTTAATCTTGAGCTCGGTACATAAATACGAGCCTAATTCACTGCGATTAAGTGCCTACTTCGGGTATGAGGGTTGATTAAAAGGGATTTGTCCTTATTATTCACATATCTTCAGGGCCCGCGGGCTCCACCGCACCGTATCAATATAAAACATTTCACCCTTAACGACTAATATCAACGGTATTAAACGATATTAACCGGGACCACCGGCTTAACATGCCTTCCGAAGCAAGAAAAAGCGCCGTATAAACGTACATATGAATTTCTAAAACCGAAAAACATATTGGTACGTGGTGGGATTCGAACCACGACCTCCCCGCTCAGGAGGCAGCGGCGCTATCCACTACTCCATCAGGCTTACTGAACCTAGTTAAAGTTTTATTAAAGCAGACATAATTGCATCATAAAATGGCGCCGGTAAATAAAGTTTGCAAAATGAAGCTTTTCATTTGTAAATGCAGCCGCCGTTACTCGAAACATTTAACTAAAGAGCAGATGCAATTAGCTGCTATTCAGTATTCACGGTGTGAATTTTAATAATTTAATTACGGTGCGGCCTTTATATTACATTTTTTTTTAGGATTTCTTTCATGCTGGACTGGGAGCGAAAGAAGATCATAGAATATGCCAGCTGCATTTCCTCCCGGGCATGCTGTAAAAACCAGCTAAGGTATCCGAGGGTTTCAGTATATTGCAATTTAGGCGATGGGCTGACAACCTGTCACTACAGCAATATACCTAAAACTCTTATCTTAAATAACTCTCAAAATTTTGTCAGACGTGGCGGAATGACCTTTGTTTAGGTCGTTTACGCTCTGCCTAGCCCATTAGGGATAAAGGGCGTGATTATATATATGTTTGTATGTTTGTAGGATTTTTGCACTCGCAATGCTATTTTATTTCATATTATGATGAAAGAAAGAAAATAATAAATTCGTTTCTGGCAGGACTCTGGAATGCCGGTCCATCACTCTACCAACTGAGCTACAGAAACTGTAGAGGGAGTGACGATTTTATCATAGTATTTCTTATGTATACGTCATAGCGACGTTAGCGATATCTAACCATGTAGTTTTTAATATTACACATTGGAGAGACACTGACATTTGCTAATCAGTATAGTCACAAAATGTCTCGTTATCATAATGCGTATTTTGCAAAATGTCCCCTTCCAAAAATGTCAATTTTAATAGACCCACTATTTGAACTAGACTTCGTTCTAAAACATAATCTAAAAGGGTCATTTTGTGAAAGTGACATTCTGCGACATAAGATAACGTGCGATAGAGATACATACATACATACATAAATCACGCCTTTATCCCTTACGGGGTAGGCAGAGCGTTTAACGCCTCGTAAAAAGCGCTTTCGCCACGTCTGACGAAAATTGAGGGCAATTTTAGATTGTAATACGTGGGACACTCAGAAAGATTTGCGACACTAAAAAAAATTGTTCTACAGGTACATATATTTTTATTAAATCTTTTCAAAGTACTCTCCACCAGCCTCTATACAAAGATTCATGCGTCTGAACCAGTTTTCAAAATACTTTTTCCAGTCCGCCGTAGACACCTCGTTTACAGCCTGCTCGAACGCAGCCAGCGCATCTTCCGGCGACGAAAATTGTATCCCCTTGAGCTGATTTTTTATTTTTGGAAATAAAAAGAAGTCACACGGTGCTAGATCAGGGCTGTAAGGAGGGTGACCCAGGAGTTTGACTGGTGTGCTGTCCAGGAAGTCCCTCGTTTTGAGCGCGGTGTGTGCAGGCGCATTGTCGTGGTGGAGCAGTAGTCCGCGGAGCCCTGTGTTTGGTCGCTTGTTGCTCACAACAGAAAAAAACTTCTGGTAAACATTTGGTAGTATACCATTCGGCGTTAATGCTTCTTTGATCTCGTAAGGGAATTGAGGCCAAGTGGCCAGTCAAATTAAAAAAGCTGGCGATCAAAATCTTCCCGCCGCTTCGAGATCGCTTCACTTTGGTAGGCGTTGGTTCATTTTGAAACACCCAAACTGTCGACTGGCGCTTGGTTTCTGGATCGTATTGATAAATCCAGGACTCATCACCTGTTACGATGTCGTACACACGCCGAGACGAGCCTGCTTCAAATTTGTTCAGCATATCACGGCACCATTCCACCCGGGCCTGCTTCTGAGCGTCGGTGAGGTAGTGCGGCACCCAGCGCGATACTATCCTCCTCACGCGGAGATGCCCATGTAGAATCTCGTGAACGCTTCCCGATCCAATCTTTAATATGTGCTGAATCTCCTGATATGTAATTCGCCTATTATCTTGGATTAAATTTTTCACTGCTAGCACGTTTTCTTCCGTAATAGCCGTCAAAGGGCGACCGCTTCTTTCTTCATCCCCCAAGGTTGGTCGACCGCGCCTAAATTCATTATACCAACGATACACGGTTGCCTTGGAGGGGCTTTCATCCATAAATGCCATTTGAAGTCTATCGAACGATTCATCCGGTTTCAGGCGACACTTGAAATCGTAAAAAATCATAGCTCTGAAATGTTCCCGGCGCAGATCCATTTTTCAGTAAGACACGATACTTTGAATTGGCTCGCAAAAAATGTGGAGGGAAATTTTGAAAATGGAACACACATGTTTTTACTTACAAGTAATCATATTTTCAAAAAAGATTCTAACCGGCCAGTCTGCCATATATAAAAACTATTTATCGCAATACTTTCTGAGTGGCCTGGTATGTATTGCTATAGTGACAGGTTGTCAGCCCATCGCCTAGATTACAATACACTGTAACCCTCGAGTCCCTTTTGCTGACTTCAACAGCATGCCCGGGAGGAAGGGCAGCTGGAACATTCTATGTTTTTTACCTCTCCCAGTCCAGCATGGAAGTATATATGGCGATAGAGATACGCTTTACAAAGCCGAGATTAGCCTATGAGACATACTCATTCTTTGCTTGTACTCGGAATCATGAACATTTACTCAGCAACTCCAAATTTGACCTATTTAATTTTATGACTTATTTCGTTGCCTTTTAGCTGATTTTGCCCAGCGTCAAAGCAGAATAAATTTGAATTTGATTAAGACAGTAATCTCTTAGTTAAAATTGTAAATTAGGCAGCACTGTGCTCACCGAATTATTTAATTCGAACTCATTATATTTAAATAATATTTTCCAAGATATTTTTTATGTAATTATTTTCTTCTGTAAAAATATTATGTACCTATCATAGAGGGAGGATTGTCATATTTTGCTTCATATTTAGAAACTATATCGGGACACCTAGCTAGCTTTGCTAAAACCTATATCTATAAAACGTTTATAATTATGAAACTAACCCTATGAACTGTGAGATATAAATTGTGGGTTTAACATGCTCTCATACTTGTTGTTACATACATACATACAATCACGCCTTTATCCCTAATGGGGTAGGCAGAGCGTAGACGACCTAAACAAAGATCGTTTCGCCACGTCTGACAAAGTTTTGCGGGTTATTTAAAATGGATTTGTAGATATATTGCTTGTTGTTTGAAGTTTAATGACACACACAACGTCAACAAACGCGGTCTTAAGTCGCAGATTGTCCATTTCGCAAAATATCCCCTTGATTTAGTCTGACTGACTCTTATTAAATCTATCTAAAAGTGTAATTTTGCTAAGGGATATTTTGCGACGAAGGGTGGTTTTTCAATGATTCCAAACTTGATCGAAATGAAGCAGAAATTGGCAATGTCGGAGGCATCCCGGATTGAAACCACAACTGTGGCGCAACTCTACGACAAATTCCGACCCCATTGGGAATTAATTGCAAAAGAGATTGCCTATTGCGCCCATTTTGGCATCGGATTACAATTTGAAATTAGAATTAAAGTCGAATGATTTCACATTTCTGATTCATACATACATATAATCATGCCTTTATCCCTAATGGAGTAGGCAGAGCGTAAACGACCTAAACAAAGGTCGTTCCGCTACGTCTGACAAAATTTGAGGGCTATATAAGATGGATTTGCACGTATACTGAAACCTTCTGATTCCTTAGCTGGTTTTTACAGCATGCTCGGGATGAAATGCAGCTGGCACATTCTATGTTTATCTCTCACTCCCAGCCCAGCATGGAAGCATTTCTGATTCGTTCGTTGTAATTGAAAATGTACATTTGAATGTAGTATAACAGGTTTGGCAAACTGTCCAACTGTCCCTTACCCTGACACACTGTATTAAAAAAAAACACGTGACCGTCTGTTATGGAAGAATAACAATATTCTGGTTTCAGATGTTGCCACAAACCGCAAATACAAATATTCTAATTAGGAACGAAATTAATTTCATTTGGAAACAGATGCCATTCATAAATTCACTATCTTAAGCCCTCGGATCCACTCCCATAAGGGGCTCCCCTGGGCTAAGAGGCGCCCTAATCAGTTAAAAAATCATAATTCACTGAAAACACAATTAATCGAAAATCCGTTAAATCAGATTGATGTTAAAGCGATGAAGGTTATTTAGAATCTCATGAAGTTGCAACTCATAGTTTGTTGTAGTTACAGGTAGTAAATTTGCGAAATACGGCCACTTTTAGCACTTTTGCTATCTGTAACTGCAGTGAACACTGAATATTAATTTATACATACATGCATACATATAATCAAGCCTTTATCCCTAATGCGGTAGGCAGAGCGTAACGCTTAATTTATAATGCTTAAAATAAACTTCAGAACCTAAAATTCTTTTTTTTTACTGATGAGGGCGCTGGCGCTGCACCAAGGATCCCCTTAAGAGGCTAAGTAGTGCCTCCAATAATATAAAAAACACTACTCACTGAGAACACACTTTTACCGCGTTTGCTGTACGATATATACCAAATTCGTAGCTTATATAATCAGCGCGCGACGAACCCATAAAACCTCATAGACAATCGGGCCTATCGCAGATAATACTAATCCGATAAATCGGTGCGGCTAAGGTCAAATCCAAAATGGCGGCCGGCCAAAACAGCACGCGATCGGCGAAAATCTGAACATGATACAATACACATGAACGGATTTTCTAGAGTTACCTATTTAATATTTTTTTCTTTTATTTTAACAGAGAACAAGCTAAACATTACAAAATTAGTATAATTCACAATTGACTCGAAAATCAGTTCGAGTCTACAGCAAGTATTTTGTTGGGATCAAAATTGAGTAATTTTATTAGATTATCCGACTTCAGCTATAGCCGAAAGCTTTCCTATAGTAAATGGTTAGATGGGTAACCTTTATAAAAACTACATAAAACAATAGCATAGTTTTTACACGAATGCAGACAAACGTGCTAATATATTTTAGACAAAAACAACTGGGTAGTTAATGGCACTAAACGATAAATAACTGAGGGTTAAGAATCATATCAAAGAATAAAATACATTTTATGCATCGAGCCGCAACACTACATAGTATAAAACAAAGTCGCTTTCTCTGTCCCTATATCCCTATGTATGCTTAGATCTTTAAAACTACGCAACGGATTTTGATGCGGTTTCTTTTAATGTATAGAATGATTCAAGAGGAAGATTTATATGTATAATACATGCATAATATAGTAGAGAAACACTGATAATTTCCGTGCGAAGCCGGGGCGGGTCGCTAGTGTTAAATAAATTACACAATATTTACAATTGTGCACGTCGTATCTGTCTCTTAGATTGTTATTTCACTAGCCTAGGTCTGCTGGAAAAGATTTCTTTTTAGAAATAAGCTGTGCCTGCTGGCTGCGTCTTTGTTTTAAATGTATATGTCCTCTGTATTTTATACATACATACATATAATCACGCCTTTATCCCTAATGGGGTAGGCAGAGCGTAAACGACCTAAACAAGAGGTCTTTCCGCCACGTCTGACAGAGAGGGTTATTTAAGATAGATTTGTAGGTATATTGCTGTAGTGACAGGTTGTCAGCCCATCGCCTAAATTACAATATATTGAAACCCTCGGTTCCCTTAGCTGGTTTTTACAGCATGCCCGCGTTGAAATGCAGCTGGCACATTCTTTGTTTTTCTCTAGTTCCCAGTCCAGCATGGATGATCATCTGTATTTATTGTGTACAATAAACTGTTAAACAAATAAATATTTTACATAAACTCTCACAAGCGGCGCCATTTTAACCTATCAATCATAATCACTCCGATTAATGTAACACAATCATTCTGATCATATCAGGCAGTATGATGGAGTGGAGTTTTATCAAACGAGGGCCATCAGAAGCTCACCGTAGCCGACCTATCCATAAATAAGCTACGATATACTACGGCGTAGCACTTCGTAGCATATGTCTACATATTTTTTTATGACTCTTTTTTGAGAAAATCTACCCACACTCACAGTGCTATTGATTCCCGGTGCACGCCAGCGCCCTCATCAGTTAAAAAAACATATCTCAATGAAAAGGCAATTAATCGGAAATCCGATATATCAGATTGAAGTATAGGTACTTAAGTTTATTTTAAGCATCGTAAATTAATAATTCAGTGTTCAATGCAGTTACAGATAGCAAAAGTGCTAAGTGGCTGTTTTTCACAAATTTTCTATCTTTAACTACAACGAACTGTATGTTGCAACTTTATGAGGTTCTTAATGACCTTTATTGCTTTAACCTCAATCTGATCTACAGAATTTTCGGTGAATTATGATTTTTTTGACTGATGAAGGCGCCAATTAGCCCAGGGAAGCCCCTTAAGTTCGAAAAATTACATTTTATATACATGTTGTTTTATTTAAGTATTAGGTTACTAGCTACAAGCTACTGTCATTGTTTCTTTTCCCAATTTTAAAATAACTTCTTTCTAGACTGAATATTACATTACTGCGAATTTTATTGCTCCCATGCTGGCCTGGGAGCGAGAGAAAAAAATAAAATGTGCTAGCTGCATTGCTGTAAAATCAGCTAAGGGAATTGAGGGTTTCTTTGTATTGCAATTTAGGCGATGGGCTGAAAACCTGTCACTACAGCTATATACCTACAAATCTATCCTAAATAACCCTCAAAACTTTGTCAAACGTGGCGGAACGATCTTTGTTTAGGTCGTTTACGCTCTGCCTACCCAATACGGGATAAAGTAGTGATTATATGTGTATGTATTATATGTATTTTATTTTATGTTTCACGTACGAGTAGCTTACCAACCCACAAAGATATTTCAAAAGAAATACAATGATAAATATTAAAAGTGAAAGAAAGTATTGTGATAAGTACTTACGTTGTGTGACCAGTATGAGAAATCGAAGTTGAAGCTTTTGGCGCTATCCTTGCTGCCCGGTGGGGCTTTTGGATTTACTATCACTGTAACAAAGAAATAAATATATTAGACATTTCGTATTTAAAACACAATAGGATGTCGCAATAATACAATACGAACCGCCCTTACTAATATTTTTCGTGGGACGGTAATATTACATTACTTCGAGGCCGAAATAAAGTTGTATATGGTCGAGTAAATTTGGAAGGCCTATATACATTGCTATTTCGGCTGAGAGAAGTATAGTACGTTTCCTCATTTTGCGAGGAAACAATAACAATGCACTTAAAAACAAACATGAAACTTGCAATTCCTACACATAACATAACATTTTGACATTTAAAATTTGCATGGCGCCTCTGACAGGCGCACATTTCATTTTGAAAATAAATAAGTAATAATCAATAATGTGAACCAAAACTATCTAAACCATACTAGTGTGTTCTTAAAGACTTCGTGTACCAGTCGAGAATGGTTTGTCATTGTTGTCGTTCGGAGCAATTGCTGGAGTCTGCGAATTTGAGGACCGAAAAGACGTTCAATTTTGTTTTTTTTTTAAATAATGAAGCCTTTTTTCGAGCCAATGGGAGACAAACGTATTTATTTTCGTTAAGGTACAATTCCAGGTTGGACTGCACCTCGCTACCGACCATGTAATGCAGATCGATAAGTTAGTGCAGAATAATTACGTACGTGCCGACTATGGTGCCGATTCGGTTGTAGACACAACTAACTTAAAAACACGATAGCTCATTAACTGATTATAATCATACCAAAGTGACATTACACATCAAAAACAAAGCGGAATACCAGATGGTTTGGTAGTATTTTAAGCGCTAGACGTCACTTTAACAAAATTAAAATCAGTTTTTTTTTTAGAATGTGAAAGAACCAAACCAAAATAAGTTGCGTCTACAATCGGATTGGCACCAATGTCGGTACAAATCATAAATATTTTATGAATACTACCACTTGTTTAGTCCCACGATGTCATATTATACAGCAAGTAAGTAAGGAAGTCCTTCCTTCCATGCTGGACTGGGAGCGAGAGAAAAACATAGAATGTGCCAGCTGCATTTCCTCCCGGGCATGCAGTAAAAACCAGCTAAGGGATCCGAGGGTTTCGGTAAATTGCTATTAAGGCGATGGGCTGACAACCTGTCACTATAGCAATAGACCTACAAATCTATCTTAAATAACCCTCATAACTTTGCCAGATGTGGCGTAATGACCTTTGTTTTAGTCGTTTACGCTCTGCCTACCTTATTAGAGATAAAGGCGTGATTATATGTATGTATGTATGTAGTAAGTAAGGGCTATAAGTGCTCCATTATTGTTTTTTTGAGGGAATTAAAGTTTTTTGTTTTTTTTTTATTACATTAGTTTAATCACCTAGATTAGGACGCCGATCCCGTGAGATACGGGATAAGGCTAGGGAGATCATGATGATAGTAGGTGGGACTGGGAGCGAAAGAAAAACATAGAATTTACCAGCTGCATTTTCTCCCGGGCACGCTGTAAAAACCAGCTAAGGGATCCGAGGGTTTCGGTAAATTGCAATTAAGGCGATGGGCTGACAACCTGTCACTACAGCAATATACCTACAAATCTATCTTAAATAACCCTCATAACTTTGCCAGACGTGGCAAAACGACCTTTGTTTAGAGGTCGTTTACGCTCTGCCTACCCCATTAGGGATAGAGGCGTGATTATATGTATGTATGTATGTTTAGATAGCGAGTGGTTTTGCTATTGTGCCCTAACACTTTGTTTCGGTCTCATATCTCTGTGCGTGCATCCCCCTCTACTCAGAAGTATGTACTTCTCTCAACATGAAACTTTGCAATCAACGTCAAAGGACTGAATAGCAAAGAGGTTTCTATGTAGCAGATCGAGCTACGTACGACACGGTTCTCAATGAACGCAGAGGGGGCGCCGCTGTATAACAAGAACTGTCAAATCAATGTAAAGTTTCAAGATGGCGGCGTTAGTTTCTTTTCTTTCTTCCATGCAGGACAGGGAGCTACAACTGCCTCCGTCGTCTAGTGGCTAGTGCCATGGACTCCCGATCCGGAGGTTCTGGGTTCGATTCCCAGGGGGAAAACACAGTTGATATTTGAGAATTTATCACTTTGTGAAATTCCCTAGTTTGGTTAGGACATTGCAGGCTGAATCACCTGATTGACCGAAAAGAAAAAGATTTCGTGCTTCGGAGGGCACGTTAAGCCGTCGGTCCCGGTCGCTGTCTTTGATAGTGCTCGTTATTTAAAACCCTGTCAGAGGCCTGATAGTTGTGCTATTAGGCGGTTTAATAACTCTGACACCAGGGTTCATCGGGTCGATAGACTCGATACCAACTCGACAGAAGAAGAGGGAGCTATAGAAAAATATAGATTGTTCCAGCTGCCCTCCCTCCCGGGCATGCTGTAGAAGTCAGCAAAAGGTATTCGAGGGTATTTTAATTTAGGTGATAGGCTAACAACCCAGTGATAAACATTTCTATCTAAAATTGCCTTCAATATTTGCCAGGCATAGCGAACGCGCATTTACTAGACGTTTGTTTTCTCTGCCTATGCCGTAAGGGATACAGGCATTACTTTGTGTGTTTTTGTTTTGTTTCTTTTTCCGACGCGTCCATTTAAACCGTGGTCGTACTATAGCTAGACTGCAAGCGACGTCTGTCCGTCGCGCCGTATCGACCCGCCGCCGCGCCAGCGACGCCAGGCAAGTGGTTTATAGCAAAAAGTGTGGGCGGAAACTCCTATTTCGAATGTAATCTCGATTCTGTAATGGATTTTACGTTTTGCCCGAATAAGCAAAGAAACAGCAGTTTTGATATTGAAGTAACCTTGTGAATAAGAAAACCGGCATGAATTTATTTTGCCTATTACAACAAGTATTTTACGAGTATAGCGCATGTAATTTAACAATAATATTTCATACAACCGTTGAATAGTTTTGATACCAAAGATAGCTCATTCAAGTAACACACTTCCTGTAAGATTTTGATATTCCCAGAAAAGGACTAAACGAAAAGTTGATTAAAGTTATACACGTCTCGAGCAATAAATCTGTTCTAAATTCATCAATCAGAGAATAACCAACACAATCCAATAAAAGGCAGACGAAATTGTGTTATTACATCATAATATTGACTGTTCAATTTAGTAGCCGCACGACGACATATCGTTTTTTGTTTTCAATATGTTGTTCCCTGCTTTTGCCTCGCTCCCCCGATCCAGATGAGTCAAGCTTGTGCATCCAGACATATCCTCTTTATACAGATATAGTTCGGTTGACTTGACTACATATAACTGCCTCCGTGGTCTAGTGGCTAGTGCCATGGGCTCCCGATCCGGAGGTCCTGGGTTCGATTCTCAAGGGGTAAAACACAAAACTGATATTTGAGAATTTATCACTTTGTGAATTTTTCCCCAGTTTGGGTAGGACATTGCAGGCTGAATCACCTGATTGTCCGAAAAGAAAAAGATTTCGTGCTTCGGAGGGCACGTTAAGCCGTCGGTCCCGGTCGCTGTCTTTGATAGTGGTCGTTACACAAAACCATGTCAGAGGCCTGTTGTGCTACTAGGCGGTTTAGAAACTCTGACACCAGGGTTCATCGGGTCCATAGACTCTATACCCACTCGACAGAAGAAGAAGTGGCGAAGGGTCCGTACAAGCCTATTCCCGTCGGCTTTCCTTTCAAGAATTCTATCTCCACCAAATCCGGAATTACGTCGAAACTATAAAGTAATTGCATGTTTTTTTTTGTTTTGGCTTACCGTCGATAAAATTGCAACCCTCGCCAATGCTACCTATCCACACCTCAAGCATCAGATGCGTATTCAACTATTCACATCAATCAGACATAACCAGCACAATCCAATAAAACGCGGACGAAACTGTTGTGTCATCATAATATTGACTGTTGAATTTAGTGTGACCAACTATTATATTTGTTTCCCTCGCATTTACCTCGCTCACCCGATTCAGATGAGTCACGCTTGTGCATACAGACATACGCTTTACGTATTTTTACGTATCATATCGTCTATGTTGGACTGGGAGTGAGAGAAAAACGTAGAATGTGCCGGCTGCATTTCGTCCAGAGCATGCTGTAAAAACCAGCTAAGGGATATGAGGGTTTCAGTATATTGTAATTTTGGCAAAGGGCTGACAACCTGTCACTACAGCAATATACCTGCACATCTATTTTAAATAACCCTCAAAGCTTTGCCAGACGTGGCGGAACGACCTTTGTTTAGGTCGTTTACGCTCTGTCTACTCCATGAGGGATAAAGGCGTGATTATATGTATGTATGTGTCTCGGTGGACTAGCACAGATATAGATTGGATGAGTACCCTTAACCACACCTTAAGCAATTCAAGCATCAGATTTGTATTCTCATCAATCAGACTTAAAAAAGTAAAAGAGCACGAAACTGCGATGACACATATTGTTCTGATTGCAGTCTCCCGATTTTGACTCGCTCCCCCGATCTATATGACTTATGCTTGTGCTGTGCATCCAGACATTCCCTTTTACGAGAGTTTTACGTATCATTTCTCGGTTAAATAGCACAGACTTCGATTCTCAAGCATCAGATTTGGACTAAAAATCTGTAGTAACCGATAAAATCCAATAAAACACGGACAAAACTGATGACACATATTGTTCTGACTGCAGTGTCCATCTTTTGTCTCGCTCCCCTGATTCAGATTAGTCATGCTTGAGCATCCAGAGATTTACTCTTATGAGAGTTTTACGTATAATTTTTCGGTTAAATAGCATTATCATCATCATTCATTAAAGAGTTTAGCTCTTGTCGTTGAGTACATGAAGTAAACGCCAACTCTCCCTGCACTCACAACTTGGCATTAATCTTTTCTTTTACTTGATCGATGTAACTTATTCTTGACCTTCCTCTTCCTCTCCTTCCTTCTAAATTAAATAGCACATTACTTAAATTGAATTGCTCAAGCATTATATTTCCATTAAAAATCTGTATCGAAAAATACAATAAAACACGGACGTCGATGACACATATTTTTTCTGACTGCAGGGTCCCGCTTTTGACTCGTTCCCCCGATTTAGATGAGTCATGCTTGTGCATCCAGACATTTCCGCTTTACGAGTGTTTTACATACGATTCCTCGTTTCAAGTTGCAATCTCAGTCTGACTCATCTTTTGTGTTCCCAGTTTTTAACTGGAGTCAAAGACCTGAGTGCTGCAGTGAAACGAAAATTGTACAAGCATCGTTTCCTTCTTTTATGTTTAAATTTACTTATGTTGATTGTACGCAAATCTAATAGAAATTGTGAGTATTTTTGCTATATACTTTCTAATTATTTCTAATCTCTGACGATTTCTAAAGCATTTAAGTTTTTAAATTTTACGGGGCGAATACTGTTAAGTTTTCTTGTTCGGTTTTAACCGAAGATGATATTGACTTATCAGTTTTTCAGACAAAAGCTAAATTGATCACAGATGTTTTGGTGATTTAAATAAATATCTGTCTTCGATACAATAAAAAATGTTAAAAACGTAAAACGTTTACAAACAATTTACCGTATTCAAACTCAAATCCAAACAAATATGGCTGCCAATTTCAGGTCATATCGGTCAATACCAAAACTATAATTTGTTCCACTTTAAACCACCGGGTTGGTTACATTTCTCTTTGTAACCGGCTTGGAGCTAATTCAGCAATGTAATCTCAGAAAACTGAACTGAATTGCATCTTGCAGTTTGTGAGGTCATAACTTTTAGAGACAATTTCAGTAGAATAGAGGGTATATTGTTGTTTTACAAGGACTGGGATAGGAAGTTAAAGCCTCTGTTCTTTCTTGTAACACGTAAAATGTTACCAATAGAGATAACATCATTTGAGTCGCTTCAGGAACTTGCTAATATTGTTATTGTATTTAAAAAGCACTTTTTAAATATATAGTTTACTACGGATTTTATCTTTTAGCGGGGTTCAAAATTGGTATGGTAGATCAAATTATTTCAAGCTCTGTTTCCTAAAGACCCTTTTTAGTTTGAGTCAAATAACTTGAAATTTCTCATCGCTTATTTAAAATCGTCATTAAAATCCAGAGCTTAGTGTAAACTCTTAAGTTTACAGTCTTAACTGTCAAAATTGTTTCAAGAAGATTACCTATTAGTATACCTACAGTTGTACCGACCCCCCGCAGCGACTGCAAGCTCTATCGCTCACGTGTCGCCTGTCGCTACATTACGGCGGCCATCTTGTCTCCGGAAATGGAAACGTCAACGTGTTTCCGCCGAGCGAAGCCTTACTGCTGTATCGGACAAGTGTTGTGAGTTTCAAGGGCACGAGACAAAGCTACGTTGACAGTGAAACGAGGAAATATATATCGATATGTTAAACTATGCAGGCTGAAGGCCGTCAGATCACTATTTATTCTGAAATATCTTTGTAGTCTGAACTAGATTCCTGCACGTCTTCATGTCTTCGGCCCACCGAAGAACAGTGGTTTTCCTGCATCATTGTTTTATGATAAGAATATGATAAGAATAATTTATTAGGTCAAAAAAAATATGATTTACATGTCATATCTACTTGCAATATTTATAACTAAACTTAAAATATAACGCTACATTTGTTTTCATAATTACAACCAATGATCATACTAAGCATTCAATCGAAGCCTGTGTTATGACCATTGGATGTTTACAAATCGTACTTATTATTTTATTTCAGCACTTTTCTATTTGCAATAATTAATTATATTTTTAATAAGCACTTACATTAAATTACATATATATATTTAAACTGTTGTATTTAAACGTTGCATACGTAGAGCTATACAATATACATATTTATAGGTAAAACTAAAAGTTATTATTGTAATTTATTATACTATGCTACTATATCTAAAAGTTCTTCGGTCTTCTCATAAGTTAAGTTTAAAAGCCACTCGGTGGCTGTTTTCTTCAGTTCGAATTTACATTTTCCATAAATACATATTTTTTTATTAACTAAATTGTACATCCTAGGGCCTTGAAAAATAAAAAATCTATTTAAAAAGAAAGTCCTGCTTCTCAAACAAATACATACGTTATAGTCACGCCGGACAGGGTTGTTCACACTTGTGTACTGCACTAAGGAGTGTTGCCTAATAATAGTAGAAAGTATATAAAGTTGTCTAACTGTAAGTGTAGTGGTGACCTTATGTAACTCTCGGGTAGGGAATCTATACGGTTTGAAAAAACTAACTTTCAAGATTAGCCTCTGAGCCCGTTCAACGGTCAGAAGGTGGGTTTTGTCTGCTCCGCCCCAACAAGTGATTCCATAAGATAGTACAGATTGACAGAGAGCAAAATATATTTGTTTAACTAGTGGTTCGCTACTTACATGTCGAATTTGCTTAAAAATAAAAGTGAGTTTCCTGATTCGTGCCGATAATTTTCTAAGGTGTTCCATAAAGGTGAGATTCTTATCTATAATAACACCTAAATATTTAGTTGAGTTTGTTGCCTGGATAGGCGGGCAGTTACAGACGAGAGCGGGTGGGTAGGAACATTGATGGGAAATTATTTTGGATCTTGCAAGAATTTCAATAATGCTATTTAAGTTCAAAATCGAGAAAGTCATATACATCGTTTTATCTGCGTTAAGTGTTAGATAGTTCGACGCTAACCAGTGTGATACTGTATTGAAACCCTCCTGAGCGAATCTAAAGACATCGGGCCATGAATAGGCTGAGAAGGTGAGAGTTGTGTCGTCCGCGTATGAAACAATAGTATAGTTATTAATTTTTAAATCACATAGTTGATTAATATAACATAAAAATAAAGTAGGACCGAGAATACTTCCTTGTGGAACCCCATAAAGAACTGGCAAGTCATCGCTCGTGCAATCCCCAACTTTGACACGTTGGGTTCTGCCCGAGAGATAACTTTTAAATAATTGAAGCTGCTTTCCTCTTACACCTAGTGCTTCTAACTTTTTAAGCAACAATGGGATTGAGACCGTGTCAAAAGCTTTTGCTAGATCAAGGTATATTGTTATACATTTCTTTTGATCATCTAAGTCTTTAGCTATTATGTTAGTGAAAGCTAATAAGGCGTCTTCAGTTGATTTACCGGATCGGAAACCAAATTGGTTTTTAGACAATAAATCATTTTTTTCAAGATAATTAACCAGTCTATTATTTATTATTCTCTCAAATATTTTGGATAAAGTGGGTAGAATCGAAATAGGTCTATAGTTGCCGACAAGGCTACGGTCACCACCCTTGTGAATGGGACATATGGAGGATTTTTTAAAAACGCTTGGGAAAATATCATGACTTATGCAACCATTAAAAATATGAGTCAGGAGAGGGACCAGGGTATTTTTGACCATTTTTATCATTTTAGCGTTTATTCCATCATATCCCACAGCACAATCGGTTCGTAGGGCTTGAATTTGTGACTCAATTTCGCCTTCCGTGATTTCAAGAAGAACAAAGGAATTTGGACTACTGCTACTGTTTATACTACCAATATATTGATTAAACGGCTGAGTGGGAGGAATAGCTTCTGCAAGATTTTTGCCTACGTTAGTAAAAAAGTGATTGACATTATTGATCGCAAGTTTAGGCTCACGATTTGAGGAAAGAAGTTCGATGGGAGTATTTTTAGCACTCTCAAGATTTGCAATGGATTTAATAGCTGACCATAACTTTTTATTATTTCTACCCGTGGATTTAATAAGCTCTCTTTCGTACTGGCGCTTAAGTTTTTTTAGTAAAGAGTTACAGAAGTTTCTATATCGTCGATATGTGATCTTCAGGACATCATTCTCCGGTTGAGCTTTGATACTTTTGTGTAATTTGTCTCGGTGTCGTACACAACGTAAAAGACCTGATGTCATCCAGGGTTTCAAAGCTATTTTACGACTAGAGAGTTTACGAATACTGGTGTTGTTTTCTACTGCCTTATTTAAAAGTTTCAATAGAAAGCTCATTGCCTCATCTGGGTTCAATTTGTATATACGGGAAAAATCATACTCTTGGAATTCTACAGAAAATGTACTGTAGTTAATTTTCGGAACAGATATAGTTGGTTCTTTACGTATTTTACCCCAATCTAAGCAGCAGAGTATCGCATGATGGTCCGTTAAAGTTGAATTTATTACCACATTTGTCGATTTAAGTTTGGTCTTTAAAACTACATGGTCGTGACAGGCGTTTTCTCGCGTAGGAATATCATACGCGAGAAACAGTCCTTCAAAGGTTAAACAGTCTATGTAATTGTTGTAGTTCGGATCTTTATTATTTGGAACAATGTTTATGTTTATATCACCGATTATAACGATGTTCGAAAAGTCTTTGTAAGTTAAACATAATTTTCGGAGTGATTCAATGAAACGGTCAGCATTATTAAAGCAATCAGGTCGGTAGATACCTATAATTACTGTTGATTTGTCAAGTTCAATAATTAAGGCCGTTGCTTCGGTAATGTCAGCTTGCGTAACTTTAGGTGTTAGTGATGACTTGTGGTAAACTACAACGCCATCGTTTTGATTGTGATACTTTGGCGTACTATGGGAAACATAACCACTAAGTTGAGGCAATAAGTTAACACATGAGACCCAGGCTTCACTTAAGACAATAATATCACATTGTAGACTTATTCGCGAGAGCAGCATTAGTAATTTATCAAAATTGCGGTTTATACTACGGATATTTTGGTGAAGAATTTTTAAATTAGTCTGTGGGTGTTGGATAAGCGAGGAACAGCGGTCAGCATCACAAGTGTGAACGGTACTTAAGTTAAAATTGTCTATAATAGAAATAAGATCGTCCATATAAAGTAAAACTTTGACGTAAGGTAAAAATAAAATGAAAATAAAGAAAACTTTATAAACTAGACTGTGCTAACTAAATACAAATAAAAGCGGCGCTCTAAGCGCCAGCATAATCTATAGAGTTGATATATGCGACCTCTGCATTTTTCTTGGCTGGGCAATCTGCGTCACCTGTCTTATGCTGACACGGCTTTTTAAAATGAGGGCATGTAGCACATTTAGGTGATTCATTGTGTTTAGGGCATTCCTTGTTTTGATGGCCTAGTTCGCCACAGTGGCCGCAAGTAGGTCGTTCTTCTTTACAAAATTTTGCCGCGTGACCGTATCTGTGACAATTAAAACACCTCGTCACTAAGGTGAAGTCTCTAACTATACACGATGACCAATTTATGTAGACCCTGTTTTGAGCAATGAGGGCTTTACGTACATTTGCGGATACTTCAAATATGAAATTTGCGGTTTCTAAACCCTTCTTGCCCGATTTATGGCTAAGTTTTATTTCATTTAAAAACTGTTCGCATGTTAGAGTTGGCATTTTGTCACTTACATTTTGTTCAAAAATATACTGGGCAACTTCCTTGTCTGTCAGAGAAGAGGGCACACCAATTACTATAATTCTAGGTCTTCTTTTTCGGGGTTCGTCGACGGTTAAGTTAGGTGAAGACTTTCTTACAGTTTCTTTTAACTTCTCAATGTCGTCCTTTTTCTCTGTGCTAATTACTACACCGCCGTTTTTAATTTTGCGAAGACTTCTCACTTGCAACTTCATCTGTTCGGGGCGGATGAGTTTTTGGACAATTTCTTTAGTTTCGTCGCTGGTTTTTTGCTTGTCCGCTGGATAGATGGTTACAAAATTCAGGGAATTAGGACGCACAAGGGAATTGTTGCTGCCTTTTATCAGCATGTCGGCATAAGACGACGAGGTGGGCACAGGGGCTGGTTTGGTAGACGCCTCTATGATGGTCTGCTTGAGTTCAAAGATGGACTCGGCAAGGTCGCGCTTCTCCCTTAGAGTTTGTATTAAGTCAGAGGCTTCCATAGCTTTTCGCTTAAGCTGCTGATATTTTACTGCCATTTGCGATGACCCATTTCCTATTTTGAGGCACAGGGAGCTTATTTTCATTTTCTGGTCAGTATTAAGCTTGCTCGTACTCTCAGAAACTATCTTACCAACTTCTCCAAGGCATGCCTGGATTATTTCCATCCATCCTTGGATTTCTGCTGTAGACACGGCTTCGAGCATAAAGCTTGACTCTATATTTACCGGCTGCTCGTGTTGCGTAGGGGGCGGAGGAGAGTGACGGGTTCTACTGCTCCGATTAAAAGGACTATTTTCACTGCCTGCACTCATTTTAGATGTTTAATAATTTAAACAAAACAAAGCATTATTCACTAGTAACACCTTGAACTGGAACGCAACGCAAACACAAAAACTAGGGCACAATAAAATAATTGTTTTTATGCAATTATTTCTTATTAACCATGTACACGTCTTAGCACGACGAAGATCACGTATAATCGACCTATTATATTTTATAGTCAGCCTAGCAGCATTGAGTAGTTCTTTACCCTCTATTTAACCTAGGATTAACAGTTATTTTTACTAAATTAAAGGAAATTAAAAAAAAATTGTTCACACATAAAGAACTACTGACTGTGCTACTGACGTGTTCACAATGCATCGGAAATAAACGGATCACATAACGACTTAATTCAAAAGCTTTGATGGTGAATCACACGAAAACCAGCTTTTCACCCCTAAATAGCTAAAGAGGTCAAAACACAGCCTACAAAAGCTAAAAGAGGGCAGTGATTGTGGAGTGATGGCGTGGAAAATTCGGCCGACTTGGCCATTTGTTAGGCGCCTTCCTTCTCGCCCTAGAGAGGGTGAATGAAACTTTATTTAGGGGATTCTCGAACCACAATATACGCCACGTGTTCTTCATTAATATTTTTTTGCAAGTCAAGCGAGTGATTTATTACGAGGCAATAAAAATTGGAGACGGTACAAATTAGTCAGTCATCCATTATTTACGTATTTAGCTTATAAAGTTGATAGTCAACATTTCTTTCATGCAGGAGTGGGAGCGATAGAAAAACATAGAATGTTCCAGCTGCCCTTCTTCCCAGGTATGCTGTAGAAATCAGCAAAAGGGATTCAAGGGTTACAGTGTATTATAATTTAGGCGATGGGCTGGCAATCTGACACTACAGTGATACACATCACAATCTAAAATTACCCTAAATTTTTGTAAGGCTAGTTTTACTAAGCGTTTTACGCACTGCCTACACCACTTTTTGTATGTCTCGATGTCAACATTTTAAGGATGTATTGTATGATTCAATAAATCTTCTATTCACGACTGCAATGTCTTGCGATGAAAATGATACTGTTGTAACAGCACAAGTAACAATGCGTAAAGATATCTTGATTATGAGCATTTGAGAGAAAGCAATCATATTCGTAATGTTATGTTTGTCGACATTAATCGCCATAACACCTAATGATTATACGTAGACTCATTGTCGTAGTTATAAACAGAATAGAATATTGGGATTTGTAGAATATTTAATTTGTAGTAGTCTTCTTCTTCTGTCGAGTGGGTATCGAGGCTATCGACCAGATGAACCCTCGTGTCCGAGTTTTTAAACCGCCTAGTAGTGTGGCTGTTTATGCCGATAGTTATGAAATAAAAAAAAAACTCGTTTTTAGCACTCGTGGGTCGAGGGATTGCCATCCAGAGTTTCAATTCACCAGGTCTGATTAATTTTAAGGACTAATTCAAAAACATATTTGAGAGAATATAATTAAGGAGAATATTCCTTAATATAATTTGCTCCACCTATGAGCGTGAAAGTTAAAATAGAAGTTACTTCCTTCTAGTATATTCCGCCACGTCGATATTTCGCAAAACTAATGCCAAGGTTTTCATTTTAGACGGAATTTCAATTAGTTTCGTGCTCTTTGCGAGAGACCTTGGTCAACATTCCTTTTGAATATGCATTGCATTTAATACGAGGGTTGCGTGTGTTGCATAGTTGGTAGAACACTACTTGAGCCGTCTGGTCGAGGCATCAAGTATCAAGTCCTTGTGGGCTTCGCAAGGTTAAGATTTGAGCACAAAGGCGGTTGAGAGGGTGATAATAGCTGTCTCTCTTAGGAAAAGTGAGGAGAAGGCTCTTAATACCCAATCAAGGCTGACTTCATTAAAAGCCGTTTTTTCGAGCTCTAACTCCAGCAGGGCTATGATGCGCATTGTAGAATTCAATTTGTCCTTACGTGTTGCATAGTTCACTATGATTAATACTTGTCATTTACCGTTGTGAAGTGCGCAACGAAAGAGATAATGCGTAAACAAAACGAAGTCTACAGTGCGCATCATAGGCCTGCAGAATAAAAAATCTATTAGAATTAGAATCTTTAGAAAAAAATATTAAAACATCTGGAAACGCTCTCAAATAGTCTCGCCAAAATATATATCGCACCTTTAGAAATAAAGTGACTGAACTGAAAACTGGGACTTGGACTTTCGGTAATAAAACGATCTTTGAAAGCATAGCCTCACAACCCTAAATCCTTGTTTTTTTTTTCTGAGTAAGTGTGATAGATAATATTATAAAAAATATGTCAAGTTTTTAGGGTTGTAAGTTATACTTTAAAAGGTCGGTTTATTGCAGAAACCCGAAATCCCAATTTTTTTAGTTCAGTCACTTTATTTGTAACGGTGCGATATATAGAACACGTATAGGAGCACCATTAAAAAACAATTTCGGTGAATAAAAGTAATTTCAACTTTAACGCCACGTTTGAGGGTTGGTTTTAGGGTCGGTTCACTGAATTACAGTGTATGTGAGGTTATGTTATACGGTCATTTGTTACATTGTGGTCTTTATGGCACCATGTAACCATGTTATGGCTCCAGAAATGGTTTCGTATTGAAAGTAAGTGGTTTAATACCCACTGGTGGTGCTCCGAGTCCGAGGGTTACAGTGTATTGTAATTTAGGCGATGGTCTGACAACCTGTCACTATAGCAATACACATTTCAATCTAAAATTGCCCTCAAGTTTTGTCAGACGTGGCGAAAGCGCCTTTTACGAGGCGTTTAACGCTCTGCCTACTCCGTAAGGGATGAAGGCGTGATTTTATGTATGTATGTATGGTGGTGCTTCCTTCCAAGCTGGACTGGGAGCAATAGAAACACATACAATGTTTCAGCTATCTTTCATTCAGGGCATGCTGTAGAAGTCAGACCAAAAGGGATTTGAGAGTAACTGTATATTCACTTCTGTACCAATGTTTTTCGGTGTTCGAATTTCATATGTACGTTTATTCGGCGCTTTTTCCGTGCTTTGGAAGGCACGTTAGGCTGTTGGTCGCAGTAAATATCGTTTAATTCAGTAGATATTAGTTGTTTAGCCATGTCAGAGGCCAGTGCTAAGCGTTGGCGGCTTGATAAGTCTGACCTAATCTAGGGTTAGGTCTGGTTTCTCTTCTGGGTTGCGGAGATCAGACGGCAGTCGCTCTGTGTAAAATCCAGTACCCTCGTTCAATCACCTAGATTAGGTAGCCCATCCCGAGAGATATGGGATAAGGCTAGGGAGTTGAGTATATTCACTTCTGTAGGTCTACTGTAAGAAATTTATTTTTAGACATATGCAATGCCTATTGTCTTTGTTACTTATGTATTTTGTCCTTTGTATGTTTTTGTGTACAATAAATGGTTAAATAAATAAAATATTGTATTGTATATGTTACTATAGCGATACTAATTTAAAATTGTCCTCAGTATTTGTCAGACCCGGCGAAAACTTCTTTCACTAGAAATTTTAGAGGCTGTTTGTTTTTCAATCATTTGTATATTGCCCTTGATTTTAAATATTGTTCCAAATATTTCCAAAAATTTACCATTCTACTTTCAAATGCGCGTAACATTCCGTCGCGGATGCGCGACTGCGCATCGTGACGCATGTGCCACTTTCGTTTGCTTTTCCGGCGGTTTTACACGTTTGTCGAAAAAAAACTCATTTACGTCATTATCACATAATCTTCTGTTACTGTATACTGTTATACGGTTAAAGGTTGTTATTATTATTTCAGTCTAAACAGTTTCTTTTTCTCAAGCTAAACATGTTTGGCCCTAACAGCTTTACTTTTTTTTACTGCGCAACGCAAAGGAGAGTTATGTGTTTAGCCTATTTATGTATGTGTTTGATCCTCTGTGGCGCTCTAGAGACCAAACGAGTGGGACGTTTTTAATAATTCGTACGTCAATCGATTCGAGGGTCACTGAAGGCATGATTTTGTTATAAAATTATTATTGCGACAATCAGACGCCATTTTGAAAAAAATTAAAAAATGAATGTCAACGTACTATGCCGGGTGAGGTACCATTGAATAGATATTTGAGAATCCATTATATAACTTTTTTTTAAACTATTTAAATTATTTGTTCAGATGCTATTCGATTTAAAAAAGCGCGATGGTTTCTAACCATTTTTAATAATGAATTTATTAGATGATAGTTTAACCGCACGGGGTAAAGTTGCGAATATTAGTCCAAATGTATCTCCTAAGATAAGATAAGAATATACTTTATTGCACAGAAAAGACACAAGAGAAAATAAAATTAATTGAAACAAATAGAAGTACAAATAGGCGGCCTTATTGCTAAGTAGCAATTTATTCCAGGCAACCTTAGGGTACAGGAAAATAAATGTTGAACTATTGGACTGGTATACAGTTTAGGCAATATATTGTGTAAGTAAGTAAATAAGCTACTTAGGTGTATTTATATAATTAATAAAAATAAATAGTCATACATATAAATTACTTGAACATACATAGAAATACATAAATATTATAATACATATATAAATATATATAATATTAATGAAAGAAAATGTTACAACCAATTATTCTGGTACCTACCCTATATGAGTAGGTAAGTAAATAACAAGATATTATCAAGTTCATTGCCGTCCGCACCCCGCGTCCAAGGGTGGAGTGACGTCATCACATGCGTCACACCAAGCTTTTAGCTTTTACTGCCATTAATATTAATTTAAAAACCAGCTAAGGGATCCGAGGGTTTCTGTATATTGCAATTTAGGCGATGGACTGACAACCTGTCACTACAGCAATATGAATACAAATCTATCTTAAATAACCCTCAAACTTTGTCAGACGTGGCGGAACGACCTTTGTCCAGATCGTTTACGCTCTGCCTACCCCGTTAGGGATACAGGCGTTATATGTATGTAGTTCAAAAAGCGCAGCGCAGTCAGATGGAATTTATAATGAACAGCAAATTAATTCTCAGCGGAAATTAAGGTGGTTCACACGTCGACTGGCGAGTGTGGTTCCGCTTCAGAGTTTCCATGCGTCGACTTCGCTTTGACTCGGTTTTAATTAATACATACATATTAATCACGCCTTTATCCCTAATGGGGTAGGCGGAGCGTAAACGACCTAAACAAAGGTCGTTCGGCCACGTCTGACAAAGATTTGAGGGTTATTTAAGATAGATTTGTATTCATATTGCTGTAGTGACAGGTTATCAGCCCATCGCCTAAATTACAATATACTGAAACCTTCGGATCCCTTAGCTGGTTTTTACAGTATACCCGAGAGGAAATGAAACTGGCACATTCTGTGTTTTTCATAAAATACATGTTTGGAAAACATACTGCGAACATTATTTTATTATTACATTAAAAAGCTATACTTAAACTGCACAGTGCCGCATAGTATAATTTATCAGTTAAATTATATGGAGAATTCACGTACACTACATCAATGTGCGTGTGTGTACTTATACACAAACATGCATGGCTAAACGGCAGTACATACATACATACATATAATCACGTCTTCATCCCTAACGGGGTAGGCAGAGCGTAAACGACCTAAACAAAGGCCGTTCCGCCACGTCTGACAAAGTTTCGAGGGTTATTTAAGATAGATTTGTAGGTATATTACTGTAGTGACAGGTTGTCAGCCTATCGCCTCAATTGCAATATACAAAAACGATTGCATCCCTTAGCTGGTTTTTACAGCATGCCCGGGAGGAAGTGCAGCTGGCACAATCTATGTTTTTCCTTCGCTCCCAGTCCAGCATGGAAGTAAACGGCAGTCGTGAGATAAAACAACTGTAATCAGGATAAGTGGGGCCCAGAGGCGTTACAGCTGAAGCCATGAAACCATGGCGATTTACGAGCTTCGTCAGCACCCCATGGGCAAGGTTTATGGCGCTTTATGGGGTTAATAGGCCATCTCGGACCATTGGGCCCCAACACAATGGGATAATGTTTTCACGGGTTCCGTTTAACACCAGAAAATGGACTGATAGCATGATGTTTGATGGTTTACCCAATGAATACTGAATAATGCTGTTTTTAATGTCAACATATACATATATACATAAAATCACGCCTTTATCCCTTACGGGGTAGGCAGAGCGTTTCGCCACGTCTGACAAAAATTGAGGGCAAATTTGAGATTGGAATAATTTGTATTGCTGTAATGACAGGTTGTCAGCCCATCGCCTAAATTACAATACTGTAACCCTGGAGTCCCTTTTGCTGACTTCAACAGCATGCCCGGGAGGAAGGGCAGCTGGAACATTCTATGTTTTTCTATCTCTCCCAGTCCAGCATAGAAGAAATGTTAACAACTATCTAATAATATTTTTATTCTATTATAGTCGGAAAGAGATGCCTCGATCTCACTGTCCAAGGCCCTGGATCACGCGGCAAACCAAAGAAGCGCTGGCTTGACGTCGTAAAAGCGGATATGGAAGAGAACGATCTCACACCAGTGGACCGGGAAAAGTGCAGTAGAAAAAGCCGGAAAGCGGAACCCAGCATCAGGCCGGGAAAACGCTAAGCAGAAGAAGATAGTAAGTAACTATTCTTCCTTTGCTTTGTAATAATCTGTCATTCTAACTCTGGTCTGTCATAAATACTTATGTTTGCTACTATATGGTTGCCCACGATACAGGCTGTGCCCAGTGTGGGACTGCTTCATGTGGAACTTTATATTGAATAAATTATTTGTATTTAAGGGCGGGACACATAAGTGAGACCCGGTAGGGTTCCGTGCAAAGCCCGTCTGGAGGTAGGATTCTGTAGCCATTCTTTTCCACGAAGCACAAATATTGACTTCCAAATTAAAATTTTGGAGGCTTTTTGTACTCACATATTTTATTTCATAAATGATCCTCTCCTTGCTGGACTGGGAGTGAGAGTGAAACATAGAATGTGCCAGCTGCATTTCCCCCCGAGCATGCCGTAAAAACCAGCTATACGGATCCCTGTATATTGCAATTTAGGCGATGGGCCAACAACCTGTCACTACAGTAATATACGTACAAATCTATCTTCAATAACCCTCAAAACTTTGTCAGACGTGGCGGTATGACCTTTGTTTTGGTCGTTTACGCTCTGCCTACCCCATTGATTGTTGTTGTTGCGTGTTTATATGTATGTATGTATGTAATGTTTGTACCTGAAATGAAAAATCTATTTGGTGTACCGGCCACCCATCCAAAGTATATCGCATATGCTCACAACGATTGCCTTGAAAGTCGGTGAAGGCGAAAGCTCAAAATGTAATTAGACTAGCTAGAACCGGGTCGAAGCAGTAAATCTTACAGCCGTGGAGGAAGGACACTGCAGCTTTCAGGCTTAAACTTTCAGCTGGTAAGCTCGTCATAAAATTTATTGCGACTTACGCGACATGGGCGAGGAAATGTTATTTTCTAGGTAGAGAAGAAGTTGTTATTATTATATTTTGTCGCATATTTCATTTCTTAGTTTTCTTGTGTTCAAAATGATATGACTTAATTATTCTGACCCTCTTTCAAATATTTTCATGCTTCGAAATCTTCAAATGTATAATAACGTCTACTTGTTTTTTTTTTGTAATATTCACCACAATCATCAACCCATTCTACGGTCTTCTATAACCTATTATAAGGTTTCACTTTAGCCTTTGTCCTCACGCAAACTGCGCAGCTACGATAATTTTTATTTGCACTACTCTCCCCGGACCTACCCTTGTCACGCCATTCCCCAGTTTCGACCAACTACTTTTTTTCGTCTATTTAGTTCACAATAAAAATATTTTGTCTTCATTTGTATTGTATGTGATTTCAACAATCAGATAAAGATTATTCTATTACAGTCCATTACTTATGGATTTTAGGGGTTATATAAATTGTTCGTCAAATGTCGCGCTTGCTTTGCTCGCGTAAAGTATTTGATTGACCTGTCGTTGGGGTTTCGTGCTCGCTTCGCTCGCTTAACAATTTCATGCAGCTTTCGTGAAAAGTCCCGCTCGCTTCGCAAATTCGATAAGTTCGGAGATTATATTATAAAGTTGAAATAATTACGTGGCTATAACGATTAATATTCATTTTTTTGGAGATCTTGTTTTACGGCTCTAGAAACTCAGTTATTCTGAGGATTAATCTAGCTCACCTGTAGTGCTGCCAGACAGCTCTATGATGCACTTGCTCTCGCGGGCGATCTCCCGGCTGTTGAAGGGGCGGACCCTCACCGCCACCTTCACTGACGTCACAGCTGCGGTTGTCTCGCTCTAAGACACCGGAAGTACAGTCAACAGTTGGTGTAATGATTTTACCTGTAGTGTTGCCAGACATCTCTATGATGCACTTGCTCTCGCGGGCGATCTCCCGGCTGTTGAAGGGGCGGACCCTCACCGTCACCTACACTGACGACATGGCTGGGACTGTCTCGCTCTAACACACCGGTACTAAAATCAACAGTGGGTGTAATGATCTCACCTGTAGTGTTGCCAGACATCTCTATGATGCACTTGCTCTCGCGGGCGATCTCCCGGCTGTTGAAGGGGCGGACCCTCACCGCCACCTTCACTGACGACATGGCTGCGGTTGTCTTTGCTCGCTTCTTAACACATCGGTACTACGCCCTGTTTACGCCTGCAACAAACATTTCGAGGTTAGGAATGTTGTTTTCTTTACTAGTGAAAAGTAGGTACACTGATTTGACTTGTAATGATTATGTACCTAATTTTTAGCTTTTATTTGTTCCTGTGTTTTTCCCTTCTTTCATTCTCATTAGGTTGGCTGGAAAAGATCTCTTATAGAGATAAGCTCGCCTATTGTTTTAATTTTTAAGTTTACTTTTATGTTTAATTCTTAAAACAATAAAGAATTTAATAATATTTAAATTTTATCATGAATATTAAATACAAATTATTGAAATGTAATTTTATTGTTGACGATAATGATTTCTGTATGCATGCGTCATCTGCAGTGCCCTGACAGGGTGCATGTACTTGTCTGCTATTATAACATTATTATAACTTTAAGCTTGTACATGTTGGCATTAATAAATGAATTGAAAAGGATAAAAAGCAAATTACTCTTTGAAATATCGACATTGTTGACTTTAGCACTTCATTATAAATTCTTAAAACCCTAACCAGATATAGTGGTGAGATAATTCAACAACCAAGCTTTTGATAAACATTTATGATTGAATAAAATTTATGATTTGAACTTATCTCTAAATCTCTTTCTCTTTCATCGTTAAAGAAGTTAAATGATTTAACCAAAAACTAGACCTACCGACTCTTAGATGTCGTGTCCATGATCGTTTGGAGAAACAATTCATAATGAAAAGACCAAAATTTAAACAAAATACAGAGTCCTAACAAACAAGATTCCTAACTGCTAATATGCAGGTGAGTATTGCAAAATACTAATTTCCTACATGTAGAGTTATAAACTAATCCTGATTTGACCAGGTTAGCAAAGTTAGATTAGTTTTATAACTCGAACGAGGTATATGCTGGATTTGGATAATGAAAGCGGGAGCGGCTGCTATACTTCGGATTACGCTCAACGGCTGTAAACATAGAATTTATCTTATCAACAGGGATTATAACTGCCTCCATGGTCTAGTAGTCAGAGCAATGGGCTTACGATCCGGAGGTCCTGGGTTCGATTCCCGGCGGGGGATAATGCCTTTGTGTTGTTGTTTCAAGTTTGGTTAGGACATTGCAGGCTGATCACCTGATTGTTCGAAAAGTAAGATGATCCATGCTTTCGGATGGACATGTAAATAGTCGGTCCTGCGCCTGATTTCTATCTGGTCGTGTCAGTCAATCTGACCTTAAACCCACCAACCACTCATGGTCCTACCCGCTTTACGGCATAACGGACCGAAACACAAGAGACGCGCAAAGACGCGACGCATGTATATACAAATATATACATGCTCTCTATACATTTTTTTTAAAACCCTAAATGGCATTAGAGTAATAGTGAGGCTACTATTGTCCAGCAATGCGACACTACCCACCGTTGTGGTATACGGCACAAAGACAAATAACTTCGACGCCAGAATAAGAGATTGAAGGAATAGAGAGTGCACCTGTGTGTAGCGCAAACACTTGGGCACTAAAGATCTTTGGAAAATCGGTGGAAAGACAATGAAGGTAACAATTTGAAAGACATTAGACTTTTAGGCTAGACTTTAGAGATGCTTTCTTTAGTTAGATATGCTTTCATGTCTCCACTATAGAAAGAACCACCCACTTCTCTTTCACAAGCAATATCGTACAAATGAAGATACTATTAAACAAGTTTTTTTTTAATGATAGGCAAAACTATTTGTCTGCCATCTCACCTGCACGTTAGCCCAGATAATGCCAATTCTTGCCTTGAAAAGTCCCAGGTTGTAACGATCCGGAAACAAATCCGCAGGCAGGTAGTTTCACTGCTTAGACCCTCGCATTAAAAAAGTTGAACCTAAGCTCTTTGTGCGAATATTTGGTAGGTCCACAGCGTAAGGATGAAACCCAACCGGCGCCTCGTGCCCCAGAGACAGAATGAAGAGGGGAGTATCAGCTCGTGAAGTGACTTTGCATATTCATCGAAATGAATCCTGTAGAATACCGAGAGGCAAGCTGCGAGCCTAAAAGCCTATCTGCTAATTCTCAAACAAACCCAGAAATTACAATTAAGGCGTTAAAACCTCGAGGAAGCGGAATGGGAGATCCTTATATAACCAGTTCAGACACGTAATAACATTGTTTTGGGCCAAAACTGAGGGAATAAGGAGAATAAACGAAAGTCACAACAATTTCCGTCAGTAAATGGGATAATTTTGTCCCATTCCTTCGGCGGTAACAATAACGGAGACGCTGCAAATTAGTGTAAAGGCCTATGTAAAGGCGCTGTGACGTCATTACCGTGACGATGAACAAGCCACGGCTCAGCAATATTGACTCTTGTATTACAGAGGAATAGAGTTGAGATCTTACTGTAGAAAAACAGATGTGCTTATCACTTGAAACAACCTAAACTACTTAACTAGCTTTGGTATTTTAAAAAGAGTCAAGCGAGGGTAAAAAACGAACGTCGCCTGGTCCCATTATAAAGAAAACAAACATACATACACGATTTCATCCCCTACGGGGTAGGCAGAGCGTTAAACGCCTCGTAAAAGGCGCTTCCGCCACGTCTGACAAAAATTGAGGGCAATTTTAGATTGTAATTTGTATTGCTATAGTGACAGCTTGTCAGCCCATCGCCTAAATTACAATACACTGTATCCCTCGAGTCCCTTTTGCTGACTTCGACAGCATGCTCGGGAGGAAGGGCAGCTGGAACATTCTATGTTTTTCTATCTCTCTCAGTCCAGCATGGAAGAAAGCAAACATGACAATAAAAAACATGTATAATAACATAAATCACGTCTTACAAAGACTAAGGATTTATACCTATTATTATTTTTGATTTTTATTGTTAAGTTTGCTTTTACTACCTTTCAATAGTGCATAGACATACAACTAAGCATGATAGAGGAAAGAACAGGTAGATATATCAGACGACAATTTTTTTTGATTGTGCATAACGTCAGATGACGCTATTAAATAATTCACAATATTACTAAACTTACGAGTATATTCTGTTTTTAATTTTGCGTCTTATTTAGAGTATGATATCTGACATCTTGCGTAATTAAAAAAAATACATACTGGGCGGAATTTTCAGACCGCTCCT
Organism: Scrobipalpa costella; assembly: GCA_949820665.1. Taxonomy (NCBI): domain Eukaryota; kingdom Metazoa; phylum Arthropoda; class Insecta; order Lepidoptera; family Gelechiidae; genus Scrobipalpa; species Scrobipalpa costella. Next base: position 5,250,752 of record OX463313.1, read on the forward strand.
CCAGGTGAAGTGCTCTGAATACTCAAGATAGCAAATTTTACTCAAAGGAAACATTAGTTTATTTTCAAAAATAAGCAAAACTGTATTCACAGATTTGCGAAATATCACTGACCCAGGAAACTAACCTGCTAAAATATAAAGAAAATAGCACCCTGTATTTTTATAATGCCAATTCATAGGGTCAATAATAAGCAATATTTTCAATGTATTTTTATAATGCCAATTCATAGGGTCAATAATAAGCAATATTTTCAAATAAACATTGGATATTAAATTTGAGGAAGACTATGCAATTTTAAATTAAAGCACTTTTCTTGCTCTTTTCCCATTACGTCCAATTTTTATAACGTCTAATTCACAAACCTTCTAAAACATACCCACTTTAAAATGTGTCTGAGAATATCTCTCAGGCAATGTTTTCTTTTTTACAAACTGCAAATGTATTGAATGTATGAATTTGCCATCTGTTATCCCCATTAGGTTAGCTGGAAGAGATCTCTTATAGAGATAAGCTCGCCTGTTGTCTTAAATTTTTAAGTTGAATCTATATATTCATTTTTTGACGCAATAAAGAATATAATAATAAATGTATTAAACACTGCATCACTCTAGTAGCTATATAATAGCTAATTATCCCAGTAGGTCAAGTTATGTTATGATCGATCGTGCACGCTCCGGCGCACAGCTGCTCATGCGCACACGACCATCAGCTGATCGAGTTTACAAACATACAGTATCAGTGCTGCCAAGTTTCGGCGACTTTTTGCCAACAAGGCCTTCTCAAAGGATACTTTATTGCACAGAAAACAAACAAGAGAAAATAAAATTAAATGAAACAAATAGTAGTACAAATAGGCGGCCTTATTGCTAAGCAGCAATTTCTTCCAGGCAACCTTAAAGGGTGCTATGGCGAACGAAAATTGCGACTGGTCACCATTTAGGCTATCTCGAAAAAATATTAAGTCGAGGTTAAGCTACTTCAACATACTGGTTTTTTTTTGATTGAGCAACCCCTATCAGTTTGCGGGACGCTGTCCCTTACAACCCGTATAGAATAACATTATGAACAGAATGAGCTCAAACACAAGGGTTTTCTTAGTAAACATTGGAGGTTTCTACTATCCACCTCTATGACTGAAGATTTTAAGATCTAAAATCATCGTCATCAAGATCGAACCAAATTATTTACATTACATCTATATACTAAACAGGGTCTTGATATTTAAAAGTGCAGCTATTTAAGCTAATCCTAAAATATACGGGCGATTTTAGGCTACTTCACCTTGGGCGACTTTAAGTTGAAACTGTTTTTCTTGCGATTTCATTCTAAAAAGACTTGGCAACACTGCAGTATTCGACGCATCGCGATTATAGTCTTTTAAATATTTATTGTTCTTGCAGCACAAACAAACACATGTAGAGTCATCATTTATAATTACTCAGGTCTAGAAAATTGTGTGTCGATCATAATAAAATTTCGAAGTGTGATTTAATATGCAATAGTACAGTTGTGCCACGGTAAAAGATTATTTTTGCCCTTAATCCACAAAATGACAATTGATTTATTTGTCTGTGGATTTGACTTTTTTCTTAAACATAAATCATTTTTTTTAAACATACAAATTGATAACAATAACGCATTTTTCAAATTGTAAAACTACTCAATTTTAAAGGATTATTTTGTATTCAAATGCGGTTTTATTAATCAGGCGACTCTAGCTCTAATGTACTTAGAGAAGAGCGCTAGATTTGCTATAGTCGCCTCAAAAACTGCCGTGTCATGTCCAGACTTACCGGAGAATCCAATTACTTAATCCAAAGCCACGAGAAAAGGTCATTACGACCTCGTAGCCACAACTGCGCAGTTAGATTTCCCCGAGGGAATGTGGGAGGTACTAAGCTAGCCTTCTCTTAATATATAAAACAGATACCTACGGATTCAGATATTATGTAATTAACAGACGACAGCAGTACAACATCCAATTTTTCCGTCACCAAAAACACTTTCACAATCGGAGAGACGATCCGCACAGAAATCATCAACATAGATCATTTTCGCACAAAAACAACGCAGAGAACGAACGAGACGATCACCGAAATCCACAGTAACTAGCACAAGATTCGCGTATAGAATGGTGAATGTTTTCCTGAAAGCGATCCTCGCGTGCGATAATTGGCCACGGTTGGGCGAGCACGGCCGAGCGGCGCCCGTCGAAAGTGGCGGCCGAACCAGCCGCTGCACCGAGCAGTTACGTAACACCCACTGCAGTCTACCTCATCCGAGGATACCTACGGGACTCCAAGATCGAAGCGGCCATGAAAACGTGTCGCCGCAGAGATGACTCACCGCCGCGCTAGCGCCCTCTACTTTCTACACATCCTTCGACCTTTAAGGACTCCTTCAGTCAAGTGAAACGGTAATCCTGGCTGGTGGGAACTTACCCTAGCTTCCGCGATAGAGAGGAAGGTAACGCGTTTTGGTTGTTGAGAGCTGGGCGCTCCGGTCAGGTTGCAACGGTAGCGTACATGGCGCTTCGCGACGGCCAGCGCGCAACGACTGCGGGCCGGCGCGCGCGGAGCGGGCGCGCAGGGCGGAGGCACGCATGCGCGGCCGCCCCCGCGACCGAGCCTTCGATCTACGCCCGGCTGCGCGACCCCGAGCCGCGCACCCTATACCGCAAATAACACTATGCACACTAACCTGACCGTTTCTACTGCTCTCACCGTCGGCACAGTTCTACCAAAACCTTTTTTACACGTCTCTCTACATTGCTAGTTGATTCTAGAAGTTACCAGACTATAGCATTCAAAATTACGAAAACAAAACTAGATATTACGTCTCAAATCAAACTGTCCCCTTTGCCCTCTATGCTCCCACGTATGAGGCTGTTTACTTAAAAGCTTAGGCGCCATGAATTATGGAAACATTGTATGCCAGATGCCAATATGAGGTTGTTCCAGTAACAATGTTATAGCCTGGAATTATTTATAGGTGCTTGGTATGTAAACGAGCCGGTGGGTGTGGAGGTGGGATTCGAGGTATTCCAGACACGTACGCTTTGATTTCAGCGTCCAGATCTACTTGATGGGGTGCTTTGAATTTAAAACTACAGGCTATAAGGACACTATTATTTAAAATTTATAAAAATATATTTGACCAAAACCAATCGAAATACAAACGCTTTGTACGGTAGATCTTACTGTTCGTTTATATATGGTTCATATCTTACTAAATAATTATTGTCAAACAAAGTGTTCACCCAAACATAGCAAAAACAAGGGTCCAGACTCTAGTAATCATTAGAGAAGAGTAACAGCCGTGGGTCAAGACACTAAAGTCTATTGACTAGACAAACTACGCACTTGCCTAGACCAAAACCGTGACGTAACTCGTATTGGTCACAAAGGAATCATTGATGGCTCAACTTCTCAAATTCAAGGGTCCAGACTCCGCCAATCATTGGAGAAGAGTAACGGCCGTGGCTCAAGGTACTAGAACCTAGCGACTAGACAAACTACGCAGTTGTCCAAACCTGAACCGTGACGCAACTCGTATTAATCCCAAAGAATCATTAATGGTTCAACTATTCAAATTCTGGAGTCCAACTCGTGGTCGAGTTGATCATTGGAAATGAAAAAGTTACACAAGACAGAAAAAAACCTTTAGTTAACTTATGTTTATGTGTCGGCATTTGTGCGTTTGGCGATTGCCACTTCGCAGAATGAGAGTTTAAAACAAAAAATGGCACCACAAACCGCGATATGCCCCCTTTTCAGCCAATGAGCGAATTCGGGGATTGACCATAACATAATGTAAAGTACCGCGATGCAATGCCTCATTAAAAACTTTGACCGGTCTTGGTCCTAGTAGCGTCGGTCGACTCGATATTTACCCTAAAATGTTCAAATATTTACCCTAAAATGTTTCTTCCATGCTGGACTGGGAGCGAGAGATAATCGTATAATGTGCCAGCTGCATTTCCTCCCGGGCATGCTGTAAAAACCAGCTAAGGGATCCGAGGGTTTTGGTATATTGCAATTTAGGCGATGGGTTGACAACCTGTCACTACAGCAATATACCTACAAATCTATCTTAAATAACCCTCAAAACTTTTTCGGACGTGGCGGAACGACCTTTGTTTAGGTCGTTTACGCTCTGCCTACCGTATTAGGATTTATGTAATGTTAAATATGTATGTATGTAATGTTCAAATAATCCTTGATGACGTCACTACCATGTAACTGCGCCCGTATTATTTCGAGTGCCTTTACAATCGCATTACATAAAACGCACCTATAAAGGATGTTTATGTCACAACCCAACCATGAGGGTAACCACGGTATTGGGACCTTTTTCAGTTATTAATAATATAACGGGCATAAGGAAAATGTGGAAAGTTGTGGCTTGTTCGAGACACGTGATGTTTTGAAACGTGTCCGGGAGGAAGCCGTCTTTCGAACACGTAGACCGCCATGAGCATAATGGGTGGGATCAAATGATGTTCTCTTCTTATGTCGTGTGGTTGTCGAGTCAATCGACCCGATGAACCCTAGTGTCTTAGTTTTTAAGCCGCCTTATATAACAACTAATAGGCCTCTGACGTGGTCTGTGTAACGACCACTATCAAAGACAGCGACCGGGACCGACGTTTTAACGTGCGCTCCGAAACACGGAATCTTTTTTCTTCCAGACATACAGGTGATTTAGCCTGCTTTGTCCTAACTGGGGAAAATCTCACAGTGATAAATTGACAAATATATCAACTTTTGTGTTCCCCCCTAGGAATCAAACCCAGGACCTCCGGATCGCGAGCCCATGACTCAGACCACGGAGGCAGTTAGCATAATCAGTGAGATCACATTATGTTCTCTGTATGGACATGAGCTGAGCATCACCGGTGAGATGGATGTGGGTCAATGAGCAAATATTTTTTTTTGGTATGAATGGCAGCCAACGTGTTAAAATATGGACGTCTATGAACTTTTTTCTTAAAAAAAAATTGTATATTTCTGTCTTCTTGTTGATATCGCGAAAAAAATTAAACCAAGGAAAGGGAAGTCTTATTTTGATGACAATTATTTCTTCTCATCGTGAAAAATAATAATTGTCATCATAAGCACTTGTGAGGAAATCAAGGAGTATAATAATAATAAAAGTTAATTAGAAAATTCAAAGCTGCGAAGTATAAGAAAATAAAAGCAGAGTGCAGAAAATTAAGTCCACGAGGCATCTCAAGTTCCAATTAGTACCTATCTATTTATATGCAACCCGTGTTTCTTATTCTTAGATATAAAGAACTTTTGAAAATGAGAAGCAGGGAACTCAACGAGATCTAGATTCTGTTTTTTTTATTTAACGAACATAAATCAAAATTGAAGGTAATCATTGGCCGACATTTCAAAACTACTTAAAACCAAATTCATTATTTTTTCGACCTTCCGTTTTTGCCTAGTAGTGGATATCAAAGAAACAAATACTTTAAATTCAACAATACTGCGGTTAGTTCAAGGATATGTACTTGAGGTCAAAGCAATGCGTTTGTTTATCTCCTCTTGCCATGCTAGTGAAGCATTAGATCAGAAAGAAGGACATACAAATATACTTTAAGATTTTATTTTGTAAAATCCTACACACACACACACACACACACACACACACACACACATAATCACTCCTTTATCCCTAATGGGGTAGGCAGAGCATAAACGACCTAAACAATGGTCGTTACGCCACGTCTGACAATGTTTTGAGGGTTATTTAGATGGATTTGTATGTATTTTGCTGTAGTGACGGGTTGTCAGCCCATCGCCTCAATTGCAATATACGGAAACCCTCGGATCCCTTAGCTGGTTTTTACAGCATGCTCGGGAGGAAAGACAGCTGGCACATTCTATGTTTTTTTACCGCTCCCAGGCCAGAATGGAAGAAACCACAGCATGGTTAAAATCCTTCACCTCCAAAATGTATTGTAACTGCGGCGTGAATGAGGTTAAAGATTTAAATCTAACTACAGGAAACCAAATAACTGAAATCACGCAATACCTAGTTTTTAAAAAGCAGATCGGTATAAGCAAGCAAGGTATAGTTATACTTCCATGTTGACCTGGGAGCAAGAGAAAAACATAGAATGTGCCGGCTGCATTTGTCCAGCTAAGGGATCCGAGGGTTTCAGTATATTGTAATTTAGGCGATGGGCTGACAACCTGTCTCTACAGCAATATACCTACAAATCTATCTTAAATAGGTAACCCTCAAAACTTTGTCAGACGTAGCGGAAGGACCTTTGTTTAGGTCGTTTACGCTCTGCCTACCCCATTAGGGATAAAATTGTGATTATATGTATGTATGTATATAAGTTATAGTCATGTAATTGAAATACCTAAAACCTCTGCAATATTCAGTACAAAATATTTTCACAGCTGAAACCAAATAAATGTCTTTATAACTTCGTTCAGAAATTAATCTAAAGGAGGTAAAAAATAAAAAGTAGATATTACTTTTGTAAAGCCAGTCCGACCGGAATGAATGATGAAGCCTCTCCCACGCCCTAGCTTTGTCTGAAAGAAAATGTATTTTTTCTAGAAGCTTCTTGACGGAGCCGTACAATACAATACAACCAACGAATAATAGAAACCCAGATAACCGTGAATAATTTGTCCACATACCCTGCACAATGGTTATATTAAAATACATAGTACATAGACATACATAGTACATAGAAAAAGAGCCCGATGGTGTAGTGGATAGGGCCGCTGCCTCCTGAGCGGGAGGTCGTGGTTCGAATCCCACCACGTACCAATGTGTTTTTCGGTTTTCGAATTTCATATGTACGTTTATTCGGCGCTTTTTCCGTGCTTCGGAAGGCACGTTAAGCCGTTGGTCCCGGTTAATATCGTTTAATACCATAGATATTAGTCGTTAAGCCATGACAGAGGCCAATGCTAAGCATTGGCGGCTTGAAAACTCTGACCTAATCTAGGATTGGGTATGGTTTCCCTTCTGGGTTGCGGAGGTCAGATGGCAGTCGCTCTGTGTAAAAACCAGTATATATATATATTTAATATATATTTATTTATTTTTTTTTTTTTTATTCATAAAAAAAAACTTATCAGGCTACATACAAACACTAACATCACATTCAATTAGTTTTAGGTTGCAGCCAACATTCCGGTTACAATACACCACGCACTAGGCTAGGCCTGTATCGCGGGTGTAAAACTTAAAACATTAAAATAAATAGCATGCAGAAGTATATAATCAATTAAGTTAAAAATAATTTCATAACATAAAACAATTTAAATCACATAAAACAATTTTAATTCATTAATTAATTAAATTTTATTAAAATATCAACAAATCATAAACTTAATTTCATAATAATACTCAAAAAATTAAAAAATAATAATAATAATAATAAAAGAAAAAATATATATTTATATTCAATTACAATAAACAAGGCATTGGAAATATTAATTACTACAAAATAATAATTAAAAATAAAAACAAAAATAAATAACTTTACATATAAGATTTAACTTTGGTCAAGAAAGTTTCCTGATGTTACTCAACAATTTTAAGGAAATCTTCGGAGTATCTGTAAGTCCAAGTCAACAATAACTTAATTAGGTGTACTTTTGTCTCACGGAGATTGTCATTCCTGAAGTCATACAAACGAATTATATTATTGTAAATAAAAGGGGCTAGAAAATTTATATGTCTACGAGCAAAGGATGTTTTCACTTGGTAGCCATCAATCTTGAAGACTCGACGCCGCAACAGTCTCTAATAGTCATCCGAGTTTAAAACACGTTTGTGAGTATATAGGGTGCACTTAAGTATATACAGTAGCCTCGTTCAATCCCCTAGATTAGGTAGCCGACCCCGTGAGATACGGGATAAGGCTAGGGAGATGATGATGACACAGATATATAAAAAAAACACAACAGGCACAGCTTATTTCTAAATAAAATCTTTTCCAGCAGACCTAGGCTAGTGAAATAGCATTCTGAGAGGCTGATACGACGTGCAAAAATATAAATATTGTGTAATTTATTTAACACTAGCGACCCGCCCCGGCTTCGCACGGATATCATCAGTGTTTCTCTACTATACTTTGCATGTATTATACATATAAACCTTCCTCTTGAATCACTCTATCCATTAAACCGCATTAAAACCCGTTGCGTAGTTTTAAAGATCTAAGCATACATAGGGATGACAGAGAAAGTGACTTTGTTTTATACTAATACCTATCTATCATTCTTCCATGCTGGACTGGGAGCGAGAGAAAAACATACAGTGTGCCAGCTGCATTTCCTGCCAGGCATGCTGTAAGAACCTAATAAGGGATCAGAGGTTTTCTGTATATTGCAGTTTAGGCTTTTTGGTTAAGTTCGGATAAGTTTTCTGGCCGTTGTGTGTATTTTAGACGCTAGACCTGCCAAACATACGTGGTTTTAGAGACAGCGTCCCACAAACTGACATGAGTGACAGGGGTTGCCCAGTCAACGGAATTAAACAACTTTCACCAGGAAATTCTTTTAGTAAAGTGACTTTTCCATACAAAATTATCATCTCGGTCAGACGATTTGTATGGAAAAGTAAAAAAAACTTTATAAAGAATTTCCTGGTGAACGTTATTCAATTACGTTGACTGAGTATGAGCAACCACTATCAGTTTCTGGTACGCTGTCCCTTACACCCTTTTTAAAATACCAGTTCTTTTTTAACACACCAGCTCTCAATGAGATATCCGACGTGCGGAAACCACGTAATCAACCGTAGCAGTATTGTGCGAACACGATGCGCCATTTTACGAGATATTTGACCCCAACACGTCGCCACAACAAAGCCTAAAACCATCGCGCACAACACTCAAACAAGCTTTGAAATGTAATTGAAAAGACGGATGATTTCGGTCTAAGATAAGCGTTAATAAGGTATCCAATGAGCGGAAACCACGTACATACCCGTAGCAGTATTGTGCGAACACGATGTGCCATTTTACGAGATATTTAACCGCGAAACGTCGCCACAACAAGGCCTAAAACCATCGCGCACAACCAAACAAGCTTTGAAATGTAATTGAAAAGACGGATGATTTCGGTTTAAGATAAGCGTTAGTAAGATATCCAATGAGCGGAAGCCACGTAAACATCCGTAGTTGTATTGTGCGAAAGCGATGCGCCATTTTAAGAGATATTTGATCCCGACACGCCGCCACAAGAAGGCCTAAAACCATCGTGCACAACACCCAAACAAGCTTTAAAATGTAATTGAAAAGAAGGATGTTTTCATACATATATATAATCACGCTTTTATCCCTAACTGGGTAGGCTGAGCGTGAACGGCCTAAAAGAGAGGTCAAAAACTCTCCCTTACACCCCGTATAAAATACCTACCAGCTCTCTTTTTTCTGTTTCAAAACCGATCTCAATAAGATATCCAACGTGCGGAAACCATGTACACATCCGTAACAGTATTGTGCGAACACGATGCGCCATTTTACGAGATATTTGACCCCGACACGTCGCCACAACAAGGCCTAAAACCATCGCGCACAACCAGACAAGCTTTGAAATGTAATTGAAAAGACAGATGTTTTCCGTCTAAGATAAACGTGTTTCGTAATTTCAGAGCTATATATTTAGATAAAGAACGTCTCAAATGCGTTTTTATTGTAATTTAGTGCTCAGAGCCATGGCCTTACGATCGGTATAAGTAGGTAAGCAAGTTATAGTTATACTTCCATGTTGATCTGGGAGCAAGAGAAAAACATAGAATGTGCCAGCTGCATTTCCTCCCGGGCATGCTGTAAAAACCAGCTAAGGGATCCGAAGATTTCAGTATTTTGTAATTTAGGCTATGGGCTGACAACCCGTCACTCACTACAGCAATATACCTAAAAATCTATCTTAAATAACCCTCAAAACTTTATCAGACGTGGCGGAACGACCTTTGTTAGATAGCTTACGCTCTGCCTACCCCATTAGGGATAAAGGCATGATTATGTATTTATGTATGTATGTATGTATGATGTGATGGCTGCTCTATCCCTGATTAACAAAGGCTACTTTTTACTACGGACGGGAATATAGCTGACTCCCACGGGAAAACAAATTATACCTTGGGTGAAACTGCGGCGAAGAAAGCTAGTGACTAACTATAAATAAATACTAATTACTGAAATATATGCAGAGGAAAGAATAACCCCAAAAGCATATTTAAAAGACACAAAGTAATATTTGGAAATCTATTTTAAAACCTTGCAAACGAAATCCAATTATTGAGCGAACGGAGGATATTGATGGACACTGAAAATAACGGTTCCAAATGAATACAAAGTTTTATACAGAATCATTTTCCTCCATTATCTGTTATTTAAAAGCCTTTTTTATAAAACGAATCAATCTGCAACGAGGCGAAATAAAAGAGAACAGGCTGTATTGCAACTGGTGCACTTTTAACGATACTCGACGTCCATTGCTGCTTGGAAACAAGTGATAAAAAAGAACTTTTTTTTTCGTTGATTAACTTGAAGCATGACCGGGGTTCATGTTTCATGTCAGAGCTTTTAAACCTAGTAATAAACCTTGATATGGTTTGTGTGTAAAAAACAGCGAGTGACCCTGATCTTGGACCACTATCAAGCAACAAATGATTTAGCCTGCGTTGTCTCGACCAACCTGAAATGTCACAAATTAACAACACCAACTTTGTGGGCCTCCGTGAAAATCGAACACATAACCTCCGGATCCAGCGGCCCGGTATACCACATAGTAAAGGAGCAATGGAAGCCGACCAGTTAAGACTCAAGTTAAAGAGCACCATAGCTACTACGACTTTTATACGGGAGAGAAAATAAACTTCAATACATTCTGTCCGCCATCTTGAATCCCGGGAGGAAATCACACGAGTCAGGTTGACCTAGACTAGAACAACATTGTATTTTTATTTTATACAATGTTGCGTTGCGGGGTAAACAGCAGAAATAAGAGGGAGATTGTATGTATTTTCAAGTAATGAGTTTCGTTATTGCAAGAGAAATACAATCTAAGTAGTTGGTTCTAGACATATATCGTACTAGGGACCCGCCACGGCTTCGCACGGAAATTATCAGTGTTGCTCTACTATATTATGCGTGTATTATACATATAAACCTTCCTCTTGAATCACACTATCCATTAAAATAAACCGCATCAAAATCCGTTGCGTAGTTTTAAAGATTTACGCATACATAGGGATTTAGGGACAGAGAAAGCGATTTGTTTTATACCATGTAGTGATTTACAGTTTTGGCTGGTTACTATATCCGCGTTGAAATTGAGGTAATAGCTGAAAATCAGCGATTTGTCCCCAAAAGCAAATATAGACGCTGAGTTATGGCCTTTTGCACTGCTGCAGCATACATACATGCCTTAATATCAGGGCCTATCGTTGAGTAGAATTGTCTTGTCATTTCGAACTAAAGCCTTTGTTTATGTATGTGTCTTTAGCAATGAAATAAACGATTTATCTATCTATATATCTACATGTTTTATGATATTTAGTATAGAATTTCACACAAAGATATTTTAATTATAACATTCTGTTTCGTACCTCAGTGTTTTATACTAGCTTACCGCCCGTGTTGAATGAGTTCATACATACATATAATCACGCCTTTATCCCTAATGTGGTAGGCAGAGCGTAAACGACCTAAACAAAGGTCGTTCCGCCACGTCTGACAAAGTTTTGAGGGTTGTTTAGGATATATTTGTAGGTATATGCTGAGATATCGCTGTAGTGACAGGTTGTCAGCCCATCGCCTAAATTGCAATATACTGAAACCCTCCGATCCCTTAGCTGGTTTTTACAGCTTGCCCGGGAGGAAATGCAGCTAGCACATTCTATGTTTTTCTTTCGCTCCCAGTCCAGCGTGGAAGAAAGCGTTGAATGAGTTCTCCCGTGGAAATAAAGGTTTTCCCGCGGCGAAAAGTGGCCTAAACTATCAAATGTGCAAAGTTTTATCCCGATCCGAAGAAAAGAAACGTGATTGATTAACAAACATCCAAAAATCCATTAAAGGAATACTTCTTAAGCAAACGCTCTTTCCTCATCCAGACCTTATGTTTATAATGTTTATCTAATTCCATGCTTCCATGCTGGACTGGGAGAGATAGAAAAACATAGAATGTTCCAGCTGCCCTTCCTCCCGGGCATGCTGTAGAAGTCAGCAAAAGGGACTCGAGGGTTACAGTGTATTGTAATTTAGGCGATGGGCTGACAACCTGTCACTATGGCAATACACATTACAATCTAAAATTACCCTCAATTATTGTCAGACGCGGCGAAAGCGCCTTTTACGACGCGTTTAACGCTCTGCCTACCCCGTAAGCGTAAGGGATAAAGGCGTGATTTTATGTATGTATGTATGTATCTAATTCCTCCAGACTACTAGACTGCAGTAAACGAGTTAAACACTAAACGTCTCCTTTTAAACGAATATATGTGAGCCACGTCCGTTTATTGCCGGCCCGGGAATCGAACTGCGGACTTTAAACAAGAGTACCTTTATTTATTTGTCCAGACTCTACGTTGTTTGGTACAAAGTTTAGGTCTGCTGAGACGCCACTTCCTTGGTTCAAACTAAGTCTAAACTTACTTAGTCTGAACAGATTTGTATCTACCTGTTCAGCGTATTACCCTTTTGGGAATCGCTGAAGGAATATTTTCCGTTGACCAATAAAAAGATTGTTGAAGCACTACCATATAGTATATATACTAAGACCGGACGTATTTTGAAAAGCATTGTTAGGAGGTAAAATGTTAAAAATACATGTTTGTTTAAGTTTATTTTTACTGTAAAGCAAAGGTCGTATCGCCACGTCAGACGAAGTATTGAGGGTTATTTAAAATAGATTTGTAGGTATATTGCTGTAGTTACAGGTTGTCAGCCCTTCGCCTAAATTACAATTTACTGAAACCTTCGGATTCCTTAACTGATATCTACAGCATGACCGGGAGGAAATGCAGCTGGCACGTTCTATGTTTTTCTCTGGCTCCCGGTCCAGCATGGAAGGCAGCATTTTTCCTATACCTAAAACAATCAATTCAATCAGAATCAAGTAGACTTCAGCGGTATTCATCGACCGAGCAAGGACACAGACAGATATCAGTGATTCAAAACAAAGGGTTCGCAACAGCAAAGACAAAAGCTTTATAAGGGCTCTTCAAGTTTCCCAATATTAATGGCCTTATCTTTCTCGCGCGTTTAACATTCGACATGCTTTGCATTGCTCTCTTGCGTCCGAACCTTTGACTGCCAAGTGAAACAAAAGGAGCATTGGGTGTAAAATAAAGGAATGCATGAAAGAGCATAGCAACGATCACCTTCAAGAACAAGGCAGCTCCAAGGACGGTCGTAAACCTTGAATTCAGACTTGAGCGAAGCACTTCTGTTTGTTTTGATTCAACAAAGAAAATCAATGAGTGTGATGTTACTTTAGATGTTGCCTGGAATGTAACACAGAAGTAGAAAAACATGGCAGCATTTCTAAACATTCATGTTATTTTATATCAATACAAAACATAGATATTTTCTCCCATTTGCTCCGAAAAAACTTCATTATTTTTAAAAAAACCTACAGTAACTCTTTTTGGCCCTCATATTCGCAAACGACAACATTGAAATTAACGACCGCTTCACGAAGTCTTTAAGGACACACTAGTATGGTTTAGGTGTTTTTTAGTTCATACTATTGATTAATGCAGGCTGAATGCGCATTTACAAAATGGAATAATGAATGAATGGAATGTGCGCCTGTCAATGGCGCCATGCAAATCTTAAATGTCTAAATATTTTGAAAGAAACGCAAGTTTGATGTTTGATTTAAGTGTATTGTTATTGTTTCCTCGCAAAATGAGAGTGAAGTACCATAATGCTCTCAGCCGAAATAGCAATTTCAGGTCTCGTTTGAATTTACTCGACCTTTAATTGACTTTTTTTTCGGCCTCGGAGTAATCTACTGTTCATTATCATCAACGGGTAAGAGCAAACCAATAGAAAGGAAGGTGCCTTCTGCGTCTTTATGTTTATCAAGTCTTTAGATTTTGAAAAGGTTTCCATCACCATAATCATTCTATTCATTCTATAATCCGTGCTTCGGAAGGAACGTTAAGCCGTTGGTCCCAGTTAATATCGTTTAATACCGTAGATATTAGTCGTTAAGCCATATCAGAGGCCAGTGCTAAGCATTGGCGGCTTGAAAACTCTGACCTAATCTAGGATTGTGTCTGGATTCCTTTTGGGTTGCGGAGGTCAGATGACAGTCGCTCTGTGTAAAAACCAGTTCGTTCAATCCCCTGGATTAGGTAGCAAACCACGTGAGATATGGGATAAGGCTAGGGCGATGATGAATCATTCTATTATCATCACAACCATCTTTTCTCTGAATTGTTTACATGTATATCCAAGGCTTTTTTTGACCGTGCAAAGTTAAACGAAAAAAAAATATTGGTAGATTTATTTTACAAAAAAGTCAAAACTAGGCATTCTATAATCGCACTGCGCAGCGCAATTACAAATAAGGACTTTAATTAGACTGAAACGCGCTGGTGCCTTAATTAGGAGCCAATTTCTCGGACCGTAGTCTCTTCATTGCGGCAAAATTTGTCCTTCTCTGCTGTTTATTGTCTGAGAGAGATAGTCTAAGTGTTATGGCCGCATTCTCTCTCATTTAATTTCTTTTGATACTGACGACGTTTATTTTCTCAAAAACTCAAATTCCATCAATGAATTTTATACATTTAGGTGGAGATACTTTATACTAAACTTTATTTCTATCAAAATTTAACAGGCAGGTTTTCGCTAAAACCGAATGTCCAATTCCTTATATTCCACTGAAGAAGGTCTCATCAATAATCTCGAACATATTTTCTCATTTCCATGAACCGCGTCACCTTCCCAAGAACGGTGTGGAACTTGGAACACAGACTTTTGATGAAGTAGACCACGCGATCTCTTTAACTGGTATGAAAGCATGCGGTTAAGGTCCATAATTACTGTAAACTAAAATATCCTTTATAAACTGGAATATATATTTTTTTCACGTCTAACGGCGCTGGCACTATTTTAGCCATAGGTATTTTTACCGACCGACACACATTACCGCCGCAACGAAAAGTTAAACGAGAACACGTGCATTAGCCGAAAACTTTGATAAGTCGGAGTTTTTGAACACGCTTTATACGACTTGAGGAGAGGTTTCTTCAATAATCTTGGTACGTGAGCGAAGGCTTGCTAGATCCGAAGCCTCATGAATATTTGAATATAAAGGCGGTTAACGATGTTTGTCTTGCCATCATGCTGCATAGCGAATTCAAAGGAGTTTTGTTTGGAGATGACTCTCCTACGCGCAAGTAATTCATCTACTCAGAACTCCAATTATCGGGAGTTTATTGGCAAGTGAGGTCAAGTTGCGATATCTATAGTAATTTAAGTCTGTGACAAAGGCTTGCTGGCTCCGAAGCCTCATGAATATTTTAATATTTGACGTATTGGCTCAAAGGCGGGTGGGCAACGATGTTGCTGCCTTGCCACCACATGATGCTGCAAAAACACTTCAAAGGGTTTTTTGTTTGGAGCTGACTTGGTTGTGTCAAAGTGTTTCAACTTTGAGTTGTTTACACTTGCTATGGGCGAGCTTAGTCATCAATTTAACACACATGAGGTGTAAAAGAAAGACACCCTCGAAGTCGGTCGGTTTATCTACTATAGTATTTGCTTCTATGCGGGACTGGGAGCGATAGAAAAATAGAATGCGCTACCTGCATCTCCTCCCGGGCATGCTGTAAAAAACAGCTAAGGGATCCTAGTGTTTCTGTATATTTCAATTTAGGCGATGGGTTGACAGGTTGTTGTCACTACAGTAATATACCAAACCTATCTTAAACAAAATCCACATTTTTTTTTCAAACGTGGCGGACCCTTGTTTAGGTAGTTTACGCTTTGCCTACCCCATTAGGGATAAAAGCGTGATTATATATGTGTGTATTTCCAACACAGATTCAAAAGAAAGGTAAACAAAGTTACATGTCTTTTAATCGAAGATTTTGTTTCTAAATTAAGTTTTAGCTATGACAACACATAATTAATGACATAGTATATATTTTTTTATTTATTACATTTTCAAAAGTTCTGACACAGCGATTAACAGTTAGCAATTAGTAGTTTTAGTAATTTAACTAATTTGCCATTGTTTAATATGAATAATGAAATGACGTTTGTATCCTTAACAGCATAGGTAGAGATTTAAAAAAAAAAAAAACACACTATTGAAACACCACTCACCGTTCCTTGCTGTCAAGAACAAACTGAACTGAAATTCCCGGAAACTCCATTTGGAGTGCTCTCGAAAGCACAGAGGCGCAAATGTGAACTGTTCCCGGTAAACGCTCGGGTTCCCGGAATTTCGATACGAACAGCGTTTCCAACTAACTGGCAGGTGAGTATTGATTCATGGAACGAACGAGGTTTTCAGTCATATTTTATTTTTTACATTATACTATACATACATTTGAAACTTGTTTAATTTTTGTAAGAGGTCTGTAACTCGCAGTTTAGCCTGTAGTAATACTATTTTCCGAACACACATACATATAGTCACGCCTTAATCCCAAATGGGGTAAGCAGAGCGTAAACGACCTAAACAAAGGTCTTTCTGCCGCGTCTGACAAAGTTTTGAGGGTTATTTAAGATAGATTTGTAGGTATATTGCTGTAGTGACAGGTTGTCAGCCTATCGCCTAAATTGCAAAAGACCGAAACCCTCGGATCCCTCCTCCCATTTTCCTTCATATTTACCATCGATAAGATTTTTTTAATAACATCACTCTGTACTGTTTACGAAATATTTTTAAATCAATGAACAACGCAGCATTAATGTACCCATAATTATTGCTACAGTATTTCATAAAAGTATGCTCATTTCATTATGTAAGATCTCAATCTTAACTGAATAGTGCTACGCTCGTAGCAAATGTCTACGAAATTTAACTTTGATGTTTATTTCGTAACATCAACCTTAAATGTCTTAAATATGTTTATAATTACAACTACGCTCCAACGATCTATTACTATTACTAGTTTCTAGAAGATTCCTAATATTTATCACACTTCAGAAAGTCTTAGTCGCGACATCATAAAGTTTTACCAAAATTAATACACTTTAAATTGTAAGGTCGCGTTCTCGTCACGTCGTTGAGTTTATGTTGAAACTTCACGAATTCGGAATAACTTTAGAATTTGCCGCTCACTTCGCTCACCCGGACGAAACGGTGTGAACATAAAATTATGCAGGCATAAACTTCACCGGGCCGCGGGAAATATCTTAAGAAAGGAATATTAAGAAATTTCTCGGCTAACTCCTACATTTACAATTTGAAGCTAAGCGTTAACCGTCGGTCCCGGTCGCTGTCTTCGATAGTGGTCATTACTGAAAACCACATCAGAGGCCTAATAGCTGTGTTACTAGGCGGTTTGAAAACTCTGACACCACGGTTCATCGGGTCGATCGACTCGAGAATCCACTCGCTAAGAAGAATTTGAAGCTTTTGTAAAGTTTCAAATTGTTACATTGTGGCCCGATGTAAACTATAACCACAGTTATAAATCATCATCACTACATAGTATAAAACAAAGTCGTCCCTTTCTCTGTCCCTATATCCCTATGTATGCTTAGATCTTTAAAACTACGCAACGGATTTTAAAGCGGTTTCTTTTAATGGATAGAGTGATTCAAGAGGAACGTTTATATGTATAATACATGCATAATATAGTAGAGTAATACTGATAATTTAATCATAAAAGACTACTCACATCTTGTCTCAAAGAAGAGGCATGTTGACTGAGTGGCTAAAATAATCAATACGTTTATACTTAAGTCTTCCATGCTGGACTGGGAGCGAGAGAAATACTTATAATGTGCCAGCTGCATTTCCTCCCGGGCATGCTGTGAAAACCAGCTAAGGGATCAGAGGGTTTTTAGTATATTGTAATTTAGGCGATGGGCTGACAACCTGTCACTACAGCAGTATACCTACAAATCTATCTTAAATAACCCTCAAAAATTGTCAGACGTGGCGGAACGACCTTGTTTAGGTCGTTAACGCTCTGCCTACCCCATTAGGGAAAAGGCGTGATTATATGTATGTATGTATGTTTATACTTAAAACTGATGGCTAAAAATACTGTGGATCTCATTCATCATTTAAAAAAATGCACATTTGGATTTAATAATCAAGTTAAAAATAAAGAAATTATTGATTTGAGTAGTAAATATTTACTGGCGAGTGACGTCATAACCCACTATTTTCATACAAAAACGCGTTTATGACATTTCATAAAAAGTTGCTGATTTGACTAGTAGGCAAATAGCGTATTCTCAAACGTAGAGAAATCGGTTTCTAGTAAGTCTTTGACGCTCTATCTACAACATAAGGTAAATAAGCGTAACTCTATGTATGCATGTAGGTATAGTTAAATAATCCAGTTTCAGTTGAGTGTACGCGGTCAGCAGGTTGTGCTCGCTTCGGTCGGAAGGTATAACATTGTTAGCCTTAAATCTCTATGGAATTACTGTCTATACGCGTAAAGGATACGCGTGGGTGGTAAATCGAATTATAATAAAATAATATTATTGATAAACGGAACGCCAAGCTAATAATGCACATATTGTTAATATATATACATACATACGTGCATATACGCCTTTATTCGGCGCTTTTGCACGTTGGTCCCAGAGGTTAATATCGTTTAATACTGTAGATATTAGTCGTTAAGCCATGTCAGAGGCCAGTGCTAAGCATTGGCGGCTTGAAAACTCTGAGCTAATCTAGGATTGGGTCTGGTTTCCCTTCTGAGTTGCGGAGGTTAGATGGCAGTCGCTCTGTGTAAAAACCAGTACCCTCGTTCAATCCCCTAGATTAGGTTGCCGCCCCTGTGAGATACGGGATAAGACTAGGGCGGTCCCTAATGGGTTCGGCAGAGCGTAAACGAACAAAGGTCATCCCGCAGGTTCCACCGCGTCTGACAAGTTTTGAGGGTTATTACAGATAATTATGTATATTGGTATAGTGACGGGTTGTCAGCCCATCGCCCAAATTAGAATATGAAACCTCAATCTCTTAGCTGGATTTTACAGTATGCCCGGTAGGAGATGCAGCTGGCGCATTCTATGTTTTTCTATCGCTCCCAGTCCAGCATGGTAGCTTTCAATAATTCTAGTTTACATTGGAAGGCCTCAACTGTGTCTCGGCCCCGAAATTTACTCGACCATACATAGCTCTTTTTCGGCCTTTAGAAGCAAGCAATAAGTTTAAAGAAATGTGATTATAGTTTATTGCTGTGTACAAGAAAATTTTCCCTGTAAAATAATGAATATACATGTAATTTAATACAAGGCCTACATATATCATCTTAGTTAGGTCATAAAAGGTGAAACCTAATAGCAATTTGTTTTTATAGACCCTAGAGAAAGGTTTCGAATTCTTAATGCCCATGTTATGTTGGAATTTAGTGTAAATAAAGGAGCTATTGACAGTTTTCTTTTGAGAATGGGCTGGATTCTAGATACCATAGGCTTAAACTAAAATTAAAACTATCTGTCACTTTCAAAATAATAAAATTGAAAAAGGACAGGCGATTTAAACTTTATGGTTTAACACTTTGTCCGCTAGATTTTGACGCGCTTATCATATGACGGCGGATAAAAAATGCAGATAATGCATAAAACTACCGACTATAAATCAAAAACCGGATAGAATAGATATCCTGTCCTTTTTCAATGTTTTTAGTCTGAAAGTGACAAATAGGTCTTAATTTTAGTTTTAGCTGGCAAATGTAGAATCAAGCCCACTGTTTGCCTAAACAGAAATTGTGTGAGCTCCTCGCTACGAAATACGGAGTGTAAGGGACAGCGTCCCGCAAACTAAGAGGGGTTGCTCAGTCAACGAAACTGAACATATATCAGCAGGTTTTTTTTTTCAGGAATATTTGCTTTTCTATACAAATTGTCTGATCGAGGTAGTCATATTGTATGGGAAGGCATTTCTTTTTCATCTCCTGAAAGAATTTCCTTGTGAACATTGTTCAGTTTCGTTAACTGAGCAACCCCTATCAGTTTGCGGGATGCTGTCCCTTACACCCTGTATATTACTCGCTGAACATCGAGTGAGATGCTGTTGCAAGCTGATCAATAAACTACAGATTGCATACAATACAGCTATGTGTGTGTGTTTGTGTGTGTGTGTGTGTACAGAGTAGAGCTACCCTAGACATTCTGATGTGTTCGTGACTCACACGATGAGTGATTCAGAATATAAACAAACAACCTACTCACCGATACAGTATTAGGTCTGAGTGATACTTCTGTACCTACACTATTATTTGTTTATTCTGTGCTTCTTGTATCTTGTACCGCAACAAATGCCTTGATATGATTAAGTTGCGATTTTATATTTACTGTTTTCGTGATCTATTTACGATACCAAATAACGTACAAGAGTTATATATTTTTTTTTAAGAAAAAACAAAAACAAGAAAGCCACTTCAAGTGAAACAATGAACAATACTCTTTCTTGCTGGATACTAGAAAACTAGTAGCGTTATTTATATCCATGATCGTGTTTCCACTTAAAACGACTTAAGGTGACTATAGAAGCTAAGTGACGCCCTTATCAGTAAAAAACACAATGAATCAAAATCCGGTTCAACAGACTCAGGTAATAGTTATAAAGATAATTTAGAACATTTAAAATTGGAGATTTGTAGCTCGTTGTAGTAACAGGTAGAAAAAATGCCGATGGTGGTTGTTATTAGCAATTTTTCTACCTGTTACTACAACGAACTATGAATCGCTAATTTATAAGGTTCTAAATTATCTTAATCACTATCACTTGAGTCTGTTGGACCGGTTTTTAGATTCTCTGCGGTTTTAGTCGGTTTCGGGTTCGGCCACTTAGACCCTATCGCCACCTTAAGAAAATATATCGCGACTAGTCGTTTTATTTCACAAGCAAAGACATACATACATAATCACGCCTTTATCCCTAATGGGGTAGGCAGAGCGTAAATGACCTAAACAGAGGACGTTCCGCCACGACTGACAAAGTTTTGAGGGTTATTTAAGATAGTTTTGATATATTATTATTATTAGAGACAGCTTGTCAGCCCATCGCCTAAATTATCCCTTAGCTCGTTTTACAGTATGACCGCGAAGAAATGCAGCTGGCAAATTCTATGTTTTTCTCTCGCTCCCAGGCCAGCATGAAAGTAAGCTAAGACGTATGCTATTATTGGAGGTACAAGGCTTACACGCCAATGTACTTCAGTTTATACGTGTCCCAGATTTGCCTGTAATGTGCCAAATGCATTACTCTTAATCTGCGCCTTGGCCTCTTTTCAGCCTTTATTTTTTCAGCTCTGGCAACATTGGAGGCGGTTCTCTTTTTAGTGCCAGAAGTTTGGATAGGTTTTGGGAACATTGTGTACGAAGTACGTCCAGCTAAAAATTCCGATAATATGCTAAATATATATTTTTTTCCTTTACGTAAGTTCTAAAGTAAGGTCGTTAAAAATTTACAGTTTGTATTCATGCAATGAAATTTAACAATACTTAAAATAATTTCCCAATAAAGTCCAATTATGTATAAAATTTAATACATAAAGATCGATCAGCTAACACTTTCCGTATATGTGATCCAAAAAACAATGTGTAGAACATAAATTGTGCTAAAGGTCCTAGATCTTCTTTAATCTTGTAGCCGACAGATATCAAGAAACACAAGTTCTGAAACGCGGTATCGAAGTTTTCGCAGCGATCTGCAGATATACAAGTGTCAAAATTGTCCGGTTGGACTTCTGTGCCCTGGTCACAACACCCGACCAGGAGGGTAGCTACCCTTTTCCCAACCATCATCTCTAAGCCAATTGGCTTCAACTTAACTCCTAAAATCTTAGTATCTTGACGATATTTCACTACCTCATTTCGTATTCATTGATAGAGCGTTACAAGTAACTCTTCAAAAAGGGATGAAAGTCCCGAGTAACATTTCGGTCGTTAACACCAAACTTAAAAGGTCCTTGAACCTTATAGAATATGCCCTCTGTAGGACGCGAAGCTGTAATAATTTAAATAAGTTATTTCAGAGATATGCTAAAATGTATTTATTTAGGTTTTGGGATTTGAAATATTACGTAATATTTAATGTGTGAGGGAATTAGCTTAAAAAGTCTGGTTTTAAAGAGAGTATTAAAAAAAAAGCTAAAATTAGTTGGTGAGGTGTTCTATATTCTTATACCGGGTGTAAGGGACAGCGTCCCGCATACTGATAGGGGTTGCTCAGTCAACGAAACTGAACAACTGTCACCTGTAAATTATTTCAGGAGATAAAAATAAAATAGACTGTTCCATAATAAATGTTCTCGATCAGACAATTTAAATGGAAACGGCATTTTTTTACACTTCCCGAAAATAATCCTGCTGGTAGTTGTTCAGTTTCGTTGGCGAAGCAACCCCGAACAGTTTGTGGGACGCTGTCACGATTCGCCGTTAATACTCTAGTAATTAACTAAATCCTTAGACATGCCAATAAAATAATAATAATAAATCATTTTATTTCAGGCAATATTTACATTAGTAGATGTTAAATAATATAAACAGAGGCCCATAGAATATATACCTTACAGACTAACATACATATTTATAAAAAACTTAAATACTACTTCAACGTATGAACGACGGCAGGAGGTCTGTAGCAATAATGTAATATTTTATTGGATATTTTCATTGATTCGTTAAGGACAAGTACGCTCTCAAAACAACCATTTGACGGCTATATTCCCCTTAAATGTCTGACTGGTTGCGAATAAATAAAAAATAACATGAGAAATAGTACATTGCTCAAATAAATTCCGAAAGCCGAGACGCAATCGAGGCCTTCCAAAGTAAACGAGATATTGCTATTTCGGCTGAGAGAAGTATACATACATACATATACTCACGCCTTTATCCCTAATGGGGTAGGCAGAGCGTAAGCAAGCCTAAACAAAGGTCGTTCCACCACGTCTGACAAAGTTTTGAGGGTTATTCAAGATGGTTTGTACGTATATAGCTGTAGTAGCTAGTGTATGTAGCTGTAGTGTAGTGTAGCTGCAAATTACAATCTAAAATTGCCCAAATTTTTTGTCAGACGTGGCGGAAGCGCCTTTTACAAGGCGTTATACACTCTGCCTACCCCGTAAGGGATAGAGGCGTCATTTTATGTATGTATAGCTGTAGTGACAGGTTGTCAGCCCATCGCCTAAGTTTTTACAGCATGCCCGGGAGGAAATGCAGCTGGAGCATTTAATGTTTTTCTGTCGCTCCCAGTCCAGCATGGAAGAAGTATAGGAGTACTTCTCTCTAATTTTGCGAGAAAACAACAACAATACATTCAAAAATAAACATCAAACTTGCGATTCCTCCATAATATTTTGAGTTGTTCATAAGATTTTATATGGCGCATATTCCATTCATTCATTCTGTTTTTTTAATTTTTGCATTCTGCCTTTAAAAAATAATATTGTGAATATAAAATACCTAATTTATACTAGTACCGAAAAAAAAAAAATGTTTTTCTTTATAATGAAGATATGATGA
This sequence comes from Scrobipalpa costella, assembly GCA_949820665.1. Taxonomy (NCBI): domain Eukaryota; kingdom Metazoa; phylum Arthropoda; class Insecta; order Lepidoptera; family Gelechiidae; genus Scrobipalpa; species Scrobipalpa costella. The sequence goes on from OX463313.1 coordinate 5,274,430, forward strand.
GATAACATATTAAAGCTACTGTAATACCTAAAGAAATATCTTTTCTGTTCAAGTTGCAAAAATATCGATTTCATTCTACTAACTCATGATGTTCAGTTATGTAACTTCAGGCATAGATATGCTGCGTCAATACACTTTACATATATTACTCTGTCGCATTACGAGATTATCTCGTGACAAGGCAGGGAGAAAGTAAAGTGAATTGTTGTCATGTGAAGATTACAGACATACATACATATAGTCACGCCTTTATCCCTAATATGAAATAGAATAAAATTAACTTTTTGTAAAACTTATGCTTATGTCTTACTCATTATGTATGACTGTACTTTTCCCAAAAAAAAAGTCATTTTATGTACCATCAATAACCAAATTGTTAGGTTTCCTACAGTAATATATTTGCAATTATCAAATCACAATAGGGAGAGAGCCCGATGGTGTAGTGGATAAGGCCGCTGTCTCCTAAACGGGAGGTCGTATTTCGAATCCCACCACGAACCAATGTGGTTTTCGATTTTCATATGTACGTTTGTTCGGAGCTTTTTCCGTGTTTCGGTTTATATCGTGTAACACCATAGATATTAGTCGTTAAGCCATGTCAAAGGCCAGTGCTAAGCGTTGGCGGCTTGAAAACTCTGACCTAATCTAAGATTGGGTCTGGTTTCCCTTCTGGGTTGCGGAGGTCAGATGGCAGTCGCTCTGTGTAAAAACCAGTACCATCAATCCCCTTGATTAGGTAGCCGACCCCGTGAGATACCGGATAAGGCTAGGAAGATGACTGAATCAAATCATTATGTTTATTTTCACAAAATGGATTGGCTATGGCTATCATCGAACAGATAAAGGGGAAAGAGCTTAAAAGCATTCTGCTCTGAGTGGTTTTCGTTAAAACATTTGCGAGTTTGGATAAAAGGTATAAGTGAGTTACTTCAATGCTGGACTGGGAGCGAAAGAAAAACATAGAATGTGCCAGCTGCATTTCCTCCCGGGCATACTGTAAAAACCAGATAAGGGATGTGAAGGTTTCAGTATATTGCAATTTGGCTAACAACCTGTCACTACAGCAATATACCTACAAATCTATCTTAAATAAACCCTCAACACTCGCAACTCACACAACAGGTTGTTCACGCTCTGCCTACCCCAATAGGGATAAAGGCGTGATTATATGTATGTAAGTTATTCTTTTATAGTGCAATCACACAATATTATTTAAAGCTTACGTCAAAACTTGAAAACTTTTCATACCTTGCCAAGGAAACTATATTTACTGCGACCATATCGCTGTGACAAAATGAGTCAGCTGATTAGAAACTGTGTTAACACAAAGGTCACAAGGTAAAAAATATTTCCACTACGCAATTTTTTTTACCTTGTGACCTTTGTGTTTTGGTGTCCTTTTATTTTCTTATTTGATACGACATTAACTGTTTGCTAGGTTAGTTTGTAGTGAGTTCACCCAGAAACTTTGCGTTCTCACACTGATCGGGAATAGTTAACTTATAGACCACGACTGCCGCTTTGTCATATTTGTGTGTGTAAATGTATTGTAACCTGTCACTACAGCAATATACACACAGTTTTTATCAGACGTGGCCGAACGACCTTTGTGAAAGTAGTTTATGCTCTGCCTACCCCATTAGGGATAACATAACATAAACAACATACAACACAACAGATAACAAAAAACAAGTACATCATAGTCGGCCTTATTGCTAAGGTAGCAATTTCTTTCAGGCGTAAATAAGGGTGTGATCATATGTATGTATGTAATTAAATGTATTGCCTTAGTATGCATGAGCTCGCCACAGTAAACCTGTATTTACGCACACATGCGCGCGTATGAACCACAAGTATGGCCGACCGGCAATCGTGATATAAAAACACTACTTCGATCCGATGTCAGGGGGGGGGGGTCTCTGGTGGGAGGGAAGTGATAAGCCTGAATCAACCCCGCTTTATTTAGATCTTCAGTTACCTACTTAGTTATTTTCCAATTCACCCTGTATAATTGAGACACCCACGCCGCCGCCTACGCGGCTGGCTAGCTCTCGGGGTAACCTTGCCAGATAGAAAATAAAGCTTTTTAACACTCTTTTATTAGGTCGACCTGTATGTAACTAACTATGAAATGGAATCTAAGATAACTAATTCAACCATATCGTGTAAACTCGGTATGAGATGAATTATCTATTGGTCGAAAAGACGACGTCAAGTCTGGAAAGTAGTAAACTCGGCTGTAGCCGAGTTTTTGTTTGCCCGAGTTGACGCCTAAGCCGTCCAAGGATCGTAGCGTCATGATAATTGGGAGCTGTATGTAGTTCTGATGACAATTCAATAATATGGTACTGTCAAACTGATCTGATGATGGAGCCAGAAGATATGAACTGGAACTTCATGATGGAACATCGTATCGTGGCTGTGTATTTTATTTGATTAGGGGAGCTTACAGCAACATTTACAAGTTATTTAAGTATGCATATTAAATAAATGCCTAAATAAATCGGAGAGCCCGATGGTGTAGTGGATAGGGCCGCTGCTTCCTGAGCGGGAGGTCGTGGTTCGAATCCCACCACGTACCAATGTGTTTTTCGGTTTTCGAATTTCATATGTACGTTTATTCGGTGCTTTTTCCGTGCTTCGGAAGGCACGTTAAGCCGTTGGTCCCGGTTATTATCGTTTAATACCGTAGATTTTAGTCGTAAATCCATATCAGAGGCCAGTGCTAAGCATTAGCGGCTTGAAAACTCTGACCTAATCTAGGATTCCTTCTGGTTTCCCTTCTGGGTTGCGGAGGTCAGATGGCTGTCGCTCTGTGTAAAAACCAGTACCCTCGTTCAATCCCCTAGATTAGGAAGCCGACCCCGTGAGATACGAGTTAAGGCTAGGGAGATGGTCTGGTTTCCCTTCTGGGTAGCGGAGGTCAGATGGCAGTCGCTCTGTGTAAAAACCAGTACCCTCGTTCAATCCCCTAGATTAGGAAGCCGACCCCGTGAGATCCGTATCTATCCGTGGTAAGGCTAGGGAGATGATGAGATATTAAATAAATGCCAATTACAAGCTTCCACATATAGTAAAGACTTGTTAGAAAAGTCTTGTAATAAATTTTGACCACAATTAGATTTCAAGGTCTGATGATGAAGCCGAAAGATAGGCACAAGCATTCCATGATGGAATATCGTATCATATCCGTGTTTGGACATGTTGGAAAGCATATTTTTTCTAGTGTTTTTTAAACTATTAATTTATTACATACTACGTAGACATACTAGCTATCTAGCCCTATCGAGGGTCTGCGATTTAGTTTGAACTTCTTCTTCTTGTCTTGTGAGTTTCGAGTCGATCGACCCAAAGAACTCTGGTGTCAGAGTTTTTTTACAAACCGCCTAATGGCAAAGCTAATAGGCCTATGACATGGTTTGTGTAACGACCACTATCAAAGACAGCTATTAGCTTAACGTGCCCTTCGAGCACGGAAACTTTTTATATCCAGATAATCAGATGACTCAGTCAGCCTGCCTTGTTCTAATCAAACTGGGTAAAATCTCACAAAGTGATAAATTATAAAATATACATACATACATTTAATCACGCTTTTTCCCTAATGGGGTAGGCAGAGCGTAAACGACGTAAACAAAGGTCGTTCCGCTACGGCTGACAAAGTTTTGAGGGTACTTTAAGATAGATTTGTAGGTATATTGCTGTAGTGATAGGTTGTCAGCATATCGCCTAAATTGCGATTGCGAAACCTTCGGATCCCTTAGCTGGTTTTTACAGCATGCCCGGGAGACGATGCAGCTGGCACATATTTTTCTCTCGCTCCCAGTCCAGCATGGAAGAAAGTTCAAATCATTATATCTGGGCAGCATTAAAGACATAAATGACGACATCGTAGCATTTTGCTACGGATTGCGTAGACGCGCTACGAGCGGGCGTTGATGACGTCAATACGCTACGTAAGCGTTTGATGAAACCGAATGCCATAAAAGGGTTTATAGTATATAATTTATATGTGTGTTTTCATTATCAGTTGTGTAGGTCGTTCCTAAACACAAAATTCTCGAAACTTTATGATCGTCAACGACCAAATCTATTTTCGCCATGTCTAAAAGTATTAAAGAGCCACTCAACCAAAAAGTAACTAATGTTTTGCTGAACATACATACACATAATCACGCCTATATTCCTAATGGGGTAGACAGAGCGTAAACAATCTAAAAAAAGGTCGTTCCGCCACGTCTGACGATGTTTTGAAGGTTATTTAAGATAGATTTTTAGGTATATTGGTGTAGTGACAGGTTGTCAGCCGATCGCCTAAACTACAATATACCGAAACCCTCGGATCCCTTAGCTGGTTCTTGCAGCATGCCCGGGAGGAAATGCAGCTGCCACATTCTATGTTTTCTCTCGCTCCTAAGCCAGCATGGAAGAAATGTTTCATTCAGCATGTATTGTACTTACAAGGTATTTTATCGTTGTAAGTTATTCACGGATATTACTATCTTGTTATGTTTGAGTTTTAATTTTAAAGTGATGTTTTATTAAACATCTAATCCTAACCTAACTTTATATCATCTCCCTAGCCTTATCCCGTATGTCACGGGGTCGGCTACCTAATCTAGGGGATTGAACGAGGGTACTGGTTTTTACACAGAGCGACTGCCATCTGACCTCCGCAACCCAGAAGGGAAACCAGACCCAATCCTAGATTAGGTCAGAGTTTTTCAAGCCGCCAATGCTTAGCACTGGCCTCTGAAATGGCTTAACGACTAATATCTACGGTATTAAACGATATTAACCGGGACCAACGGCTTAACGTGCCTTCCGAAGCACGGAAAAAGCGCCGAATAAACGTACATATGAAATTCGAAAACCGAAAAACACATTGGTACGTGGTGGGATTCGAACCACGACCTCCCGCTCAGGAGGCAGCGGCCCTATCCACTACACCATCGGGCTCTCCTCCTAACCTAACTTTATAAATATCTAAATATAATTTATAGTGTGTATAATTCTGTACCTAAACTATAGTAAATAAAAACATTATTAAAACATTTTCTTCATTACGTAATGATTCGTAATGAAAGAGGCACACTGCCCTACCTAGCACGTTAAAAAGTTTAAGCACCGGTGCCCTTACACGTTCAACCTCCATATTGACGTGGATATTTCTCAGTCAATATACGTCTAAGGTCGAAGTTCAGTTTAAGGGGATCCCCGGTGCACGCCAGCGCCCTCATCAGCTAAAAAATCATTACTCACTGAAACGCAATTAATCAAAAATCCGGTAGATCAGATTGAGGTAAATGCAATGAAGTCATTTAGAACCTCATAAAGTTGCAACATAGAGTTTGTTGTAGTTACAGATAGTAATTTGCGAAAATCGGCCACTTTTAGCACTTTTACTATCTGTAACTGCAGTGAACATTAAATCAGCATAGTTTTAATAGTGCTATGTTATCTTATTTTAGGTCTAATTTATTTGTAGTGTATTTATAGTATTGTTTATTAGATTTAAGTTTATAATGTATAGTATTTTATGTATTGATATGGGCCTCAGTTGCCTGAAATAAAACAATAAATAAATTATTAATTTATAATGCTTAAAATAAACTTCTGTACTTATACTTCAATCTGATCTAGCGGATTATCGATTAATTTTGTTTTCAGTGAATTATATTTTTTTTACTGACGAGAGCGCAACTTAGCTCAGGGGAGCCCCTGAAATCGATATATTACGCCTTCGTGGAGAAGTTTTTAATAACTTATTTCAGGTTTTGAGACGTGAAAATAACACACTGTTTCTGTTATTCACCTTCTTCTTCTGTCGAGTGGGTATCGAGTCTATCGACTCGATGAACCCTGGTGTAAGAGTTTTTAAACCGCCTAGTAGCACAACTATCAGGCCTCTGACATGGTTTGACTAACGACCACTATCAAAGACAGCGACCGGGACCGACGGCACCACCATATACGTATTATTGTTTATTTCACAAATGGAAAGAAAAGAGAATGTAAAAACAATTTTGGGAAAGTTGTTCAGTTTCATGGGGAGTTTTACACCACCGTTTGTGCACTCTTCTATATTACATCCTAATCCAATTCGTATCAGGAAAAAAACCATGAAACGTAAATGGATGAGTACACAAGCTGTCACACAATAAATAGGAAGGATCATTTGGATACGAATTATATTCGGATCTAATATGGATGAGTGCTCAAACGCCCTAAAGTTTGATCAACAAATAATTTTACACCCTATCTTCTTCTTAGCGAGTGGATTCTCGAGTCGAACGACCCGATGAACCCTGGTGTCAGAGTTTTCAAACCGCCTAGTAGCACAGATATTAAGCCTCTGACGTCCGATAAGTAAGATTGGATGGGAACGGCGGCTTACCGTGCCCTCGGAGGCACGGAATCCTTTTTCTTATCGGACAATCAGGTGATACAGACTACAATGTCCTAACCAAACTGGGGAAAACCTCACAAAGTGACAAATTGACAAATATCAACTTTGTGTTTCCCTCCTAGAAATCGAACCCAGGACCTCCGGATAGTAAGCCCATGGCTCTGACCACTAGACCACGGAGGCAGTTACACCCTATATATCTAAAAGTTCAACGTAGAACATTCACCTCTGGTTGGTAGTTGCGCGGTTCCGCGGTAGGTAAAGGCGCCTAATGTCCGCAAACCTGTCTTAATTTATATTAATGTTCTGTAATAGCTAACAGCTATATATAGCTCACTGAAACCGCTTTACGTCACGTTTCATTTCGAGGTGCAATTTTTTAGTAGTTATCATTTTTTGTGTTTTTCGCGCGTATTTGATTTACTTTTTATTTTATTTATTGCAAGAAATGTTACAGCTACTACATTCCATACAAAAGATAAAAAAATACATTGCGATTGCCAAAATAGATTTCACATCAATACATTTTATTTAACAAATAACAGCTAAATTAATAATTAAATTATATTTTGTTGATATAAAAATGCATTGAATTCATAATAATTAAGATATGATAATCGTACAGACATAACATAAAATACAAAGATTTAGGAATATAAGAATATCAGTTTAAATAAAAGAAGAAAATATAATTGTCAATAAGCGCGAATGTGTGTGTGTGCGTGTGTGTGTTTGTGTGTGTGTGTGTGTGTGTGTGTGTGTGTGTGTGTGTGTGTGTGTGTGTGTGTGTGTGTGTGTGTGTGTGTGTGTGTGTGTGTGTGTGTGTGTGTGTGTGTGCATCATAGTTATTGATTTGTGGCAACTATGTCACCGTCTATGACCTGTATCTTGTATGAATGTTTTGATATTTCTTTATTACCTCGTATCTCCGAAACGGCTGGATGGAATTTGAATATTTGGGTATTGATCGATTGGTCTCAAGCACCCGAGTATACTTAGATAGGTGTTATATTTCAAAATTCAAAATGGCGGATCTGAGACGCTAAATTATGTCTTCAATTTCTTTTTCTACTGAACCTAATGAGTGGGGTATCAAATTAAAGGTAATGAAAAGGAGATTACAAAAATATATACGATCCATACGTTACATCTTAAGTTTAGAACTATTAATGCATTAAGACTTATAAAAAAAAAAAAAATACTTGTTATAGTTTGCGGTGAAAAGCCATAGTAAGTAGTTCGGCATAGCTGTAAAGTATACAGCCGTGTGTTCTTTGATGAAGCAAGTGTGGAATGAGTCTCAATCAGTTAGTTTCATCTGGCACTCTCAATAAATATTTTAATATTCTAGATAAATAGATAAGGTATATCAATTTCATAATAACTAATTATTAATAATTTTAAAAATAATATAAATATTAGGTGCAAAACGTGTCTGTACGCACAAGCATAAGGTAGGCTTTACTGTTTTCATGAGATAAATGAACTGTACTGAAGTATTCATATATAGATCCACGTGGATCTAAAAGAGATGTAATATGTACGAGATCAGATTCACGTGTTAGAGGGCAATAACCGATCTAAAGGTGCCCGTACACTAGCTAGGCATCATTGATGTGATGTAAACAGCTTGTTGTGTTTGGTGTGTAAGATTGCCAGTGCAGGCATTGTCTGAATGAGCTCGCTACATCGTCGACTCTGTCACGGTCATCCCTGACCTAGTGTCTAGAGTCAACCCATTTCTAATACAACAAAAGACCAAATCAAGTGTCTGTCAAATGGACACGCACCTTTAACTTGTTTTCGGGTCGCCAAGCGCCAGGCGATCTAGTAATGGGATTAAAGGAGATAATTTAATAATGCTCCGGGGTCCTTGACCTCTCTGACAAATGACCGAAAATAAAATTGTGTTAAATATTCACTAAGATGGATGACGGTGACTACAAAAAAAATGGAGTCGAAACATAAAGTACATTTATGCTTATAGCTAAGTAAATTGTACTAATTTTAAAAATGCGAAAGATTGTTAAGATGTTTCTTTTGTCATTCAATCACACTTATTTTTTTAAGGACTGATCAGGTTAAAACTTGACATACATATAAATTTGGTCCCTCGAATTTATATTCCAGGGACCAAATCCTATTCTCTATCTATCTATCTATATCAGCCTATAGTATAGGCCTCATCTTTTAGATAAATAAATTAAAATCCTATTATAGGATATAAGCTACTTTTTTAAAGATAATAGAAATACCTACTTGATCAATTCTTACAGCTGTTTACACAGACTGAGTTACGCCACGAAAACTTTTGTGCTATATACGTATTAGTTACATAATCATTGGTTGTATTCAAGTAGGTTTTACTGCACATATATCATACTTCAACCCTCGAAAAAGCTATTATCCATGCCGTGGTCTAAAGTATTGACACTATCTTAGCGGCAATGCCACTATAGGAACCTATAGATAGGCTACGACATCAGTGAACATGTCAAAAGTCAAACCAGATGCGACTGCAGGCTGCAGCGTGCTGCGCAGTTGCTGCAAAGTAAGCGGGTTTTCTGTGTTTGAGCTTTGTTGTGTTTGTCTGAAGCTTGCATTGTAAAGGTCACGTTTTGACTCATGCTAGTCGAATGTTTAGGGCGTGTGTGCGCTCCATATTAGATTCGTATCCAATTCTTATCCGATGTGGCCTATATGGTGCACTCATACATATAAGTTTCATCGACAGTTAAAAGCGAAAACTGCTAATATGCCACATGTCAAACAAGTCAAATTAAGGTTTGAAAGCTCAATTTCAAATACTAGCGATGTGGCGCTTTAGCAGTATTCGCTTTCCACAGTCGAATGTTTTTTTCTTAATACGAATTGGATACGAATCTAAAATGGATGAGTGCACAAACGTCCGTATTTTTTACGGTCATGTGAACGAATGCCCACTTGGATGTTTCCCGGTGGTATAGAGGAATTGCTCAAGTTCACTTCTGACGCAAAAATCATAACATAAGATACAAATACGTAACGCACGTAAGAAAACAAATTATACAACACAACATATATAGTCACGCCTTTATCCCTAATGGGGTAGACAGAAAGTAAACGACCTAAACAATGGTCGTTCCGCCACGTCTGACAAAGTTTTGAAGGTTATTTAAGACAGATATGTAGACAACACAACATATAACAACAAAAGACAAGCAGGACAACGCCATAAGCAATGATGCTGACGGTCATCGGGTCGATTTACTCGAAATCCACAAGACAAGAGAGCGGAAATGTGGTGTGGTATATACCAGTGGAACAACAAATGCTGATGACGATAATGATCATGTTGGTGCCTGTCATCGTTATTTCTACAAGATCAACTCGACGAGTAGTTTTTCTGGGTTACACGTTTTATAGGTGGGGTTCTTGTATTTATGTTTCTTATTATCTTTCACTAATTTCTACATACCGGATACTAAGGCGTGATCACGCCTTTATCCCTAATGGGGTAGGCAGAGCGTAAACGACCTAAACAAAGGTCGTTCCGCCACGTCTGACAAAGTTTTGAGGGTTATTTAAGATCGATTTGTAGGTAAATTGCTGTAGTGATAGGTAATCAGCCTATCGCCTAGATTGCAACAATATTCAGAAACACTCGGATCCCTTAGCTGGTTTTTACAGCATGCCTGTGCGAAAATGCAGCTGGCACATTCTATGCTTATCTCTCGCTCCCAGTCCAGCTTGGAAGAAAAAAAAAAGCTCTTTTCTCCACATCAAATAAACATAACAAAAACAGAAGCTTGTTACATTTACTGAACAAACTTTAAGCGGGAGCTTATGTACATACAAATTTCCTGTACATTTTCTAACAAAGAGGAGGCAAGGTCAATACGAAGTTTCCAAATACAAAATACACAATTTCAGTGCAAACACCATCCCAGTTCTCTGTCCAACTACACTTTGTGTTGCAAAGCGTTTCTACCTGTACAGAGAACAAACAGAATACGTCAACAAACAACGGAGACGCTTATTATTAATGATCTAGGTTAATATTGAATGATTTAGGTTTTGGAAAATGCTAGATACTGTACAGCATTTACCGGAACTAAGAGATAAACCGAAAAATTCCTATTATGTCGCAATATAAATGAGAGAGCTAGAGCAAATTATTTTACTATATCACTTTTTGAGTCATAGAGTCAGACTCTCCTTTTAATTTTAGAAAGAGTCTAAGGTCTATAATTTATAATCAGCTCTCATGAGTGACAGCGAGTTTGAGTTTGTATCAGAAATGTCATTTAAGTACAAACTGGCATGTCAAATCCATATTTTATATTGCTCTGAAGTTTGATGTCGCTTTATAAAGCCTATGTCTAAGAGTCAAAATTTTGGTGTTCTTTGTAGTAGTTTCTGGGTCCATGGCACCCCGAAACAGGGAATCCTAGTGGGGGCTGTGAGTCTAATTGTTTTTTTATTGTAATGTGGATAGGTCGTTGATATCTAAACATTGTTAACGAAATTTCTTCCATACTGGACTGGGAGCGAGAGGAGAACACAGAATGTGCCAGCTGAATTTCCTCCCGGGCATGCTGTAAAAATCAGCTAAGGGATCCGAGGGTTTCAGTATATTGTAATTTAGGCGATGGGCTAACAACAAATAAAATTACTACAAATCTATCTTAAATTACCCTCAAAACTTTGTCAGACGTGGCGGAACAACCTTTGTTTAGGTTGTTTACGCTCTGTCTACCCTAATAGGGATAAAGGCGTGATTGTATGTATGTATGTAATCTTGTTTAATCCAAAGGGAATGCTATTGCAGTTTTTCATCTGTAAGTCAATTTGCTGAAGATATAGCGGCCGTGAGCCAGTGACCGCGTGTGTTCAAAACAAAGACCTGTTATCTGTAGAGCTCCAAGTGCTATAGTTTCGTTTTCGTTTTAGCAAAAATAGCACGTGATGCACCAGCTACATACAGGTATTAGGATAATGATGAGATACCTACCACAATAAAATTTAGGGTCTAACTTTGACACCATGGTTTATTGGGTCCGAGGGTTTCTGTATATTGCAATTTAGGCGATGGGCTGACAACCTGTCACTACAGCAATATACCTACAAATTTATCTTAAATAACCCACAAAAGTTTGTCAGTCGTGGCAGGACGACCTTTATTTAGGTCCTTTACGCTCTGCCTACCCCATTAGGGATAAAGGCGTGACTATATGTAATGTAATGTAATGTTTATTGGGTTGATCTGACTCAAAACCCACACGAAAAGAAGAAGAAAATGAACCAACAATCGTGTACAAAGTGTACAGAACATAGTTCTATTTCTGTAAAGCAGCGTGTATCAGTTGCTAGGTCTCTGGTTAGAACCTTGCTTACTCTCGGGACCAAGGATAACGACTATTTGTTTGAGACAGATGGGAATAGCTATATTGGCCATGTTGGCAACATTGACTTGCATTGCGATGCAACTTATTTCATGTTTATGTTCACTTATTTGTATGGTCGCTGTGATCCAATACTGTATTGATAATAAAAACAATAGACATGCACAAAACTAGTATACCACACACAAAAGTAAAATACGTAATTAAAATACATACATATTGTCAGCCCATCGCCTAAATTACGATATACTGAATCCCTCGAATCCCTTAGCTGGTTTTCACAGCATGCCCGGGAGGAAATGCAGCTGGCACATTCTATGTTTTTCTCTCGCTCCCAGACCAGCATGGAAGAAAAACAATTAAAGTAAAATACTTTGCAATTTTTGAAAAACATACTGAGAACTTTATAACCTAGATTGCTCCCAAGATAGTTAAAATTGTTCTACATAGTAATCATGAAAACTAGGGTAAAATGTAGATGAGTAGGTAAACACCGTACGGGGAGGGCATAGTAATATCCTGTTCACATGACGTTGGTGCAGGCAGCCGCTTCCTGCGAGGGTGGGAATGCGTCACTGTCTGATTATATTTATAGAGTAAGAAGGTACAGGAGAGAAAAGCTACAAAATAAAGCCATTATTTATTTTATACTGGCAGCAATTCTGCACGCACTATTCCTTAACTAATTCTTAGCTAGCGTTGTCACTTTCTTAACTTTGACTTAAGAACAGGATAGCAAAAAACACATGACTTTGACATTCCTAATCAGACGTAAGACGCTTAAAATAAAAACCGAGCATAGAGCATGCTTCCTTATTTTACGTAAAAAAAGCAGTCTTATGTCAGATTAAGGATTTTACAGTCATGCGTTCATTTGCTATCCTGTTCATATGTCAAAGTTAAGAAAGTGACAGCACTAGCTAAGAATTAGAATTAGGGTTATGTCGCGTGAAACGACGACAATGTCCCACTTCTTCTTCGTGTCAATTAACCAAATGATTCTAAATTTTCCTCCGTCAATATTTACAAAGGCTATGGCGGTATCAGTCGCACTTATGGGCAAAGACTTCCCAATAGTTCTTCTGTCTATCGCTATGGTGGGATCATTCCTATTATGTCCTTGCCTAGTTACGCCAAGATTGAATTGTGAGACTGGTCGCATTATCCATTGGTGGTGTAAATGTTTGCCCTCTCCCCGCTCAGTGTCTGTCATAATATAAATCTGTCTGATGATATAATTAATTCAGCTAGAACAATGATGTATAGAGTTTTCGCGTTTTGGGCCATATATTGTATTTACGAACGGGTTATAAAGGGATGCGAGGGTTACAGTATATTGGAATTTAGGCGATGGGCTGACAACCTGACACTACAGCAATATACCTACAAATTTACCTTAAATAACCGTCAAAACTTAGTCAGACGTGGCGGAACGACCTTTGTGTAAGTCGATGTCCCTCTGCGTACCCCATTAGGGATAAAGACGTGATTATATGTATGTGTGTACGAACGTATCATTCTTTATGATTATGAACGCACCCCTTAGGTGTGACGTCACGTTTGAATTGTGAAGACTTATAATAGAGATTTATCAAGTTATCTACGTGTTTCTATTGCTCTGCAATTGGTACAAGCCTACATCCTACCACTACACACCATAATAACATCAGGCCTATCGCCAAGGGCCCGATAGTTTTTGGAACGGATTGTTGAAACAAATTGGCTTAGTGATAATGGTTGGTAAAAGGGTAGCTACCCGCCTGGTCAGGTGTTGTGTGTGACAGGGGACTGAAGTCCAACCGGACAAGTGTGGAACTTGTATATATGCAGATCGCTGAGATAACTTCGATACTTTGATGTGGCGCCATCTGTCCGCTACAGAGGTATCATAATAAGATTAAGCGAACATGCAAACAAGTAGATAAACGATGGTAGTTCCGAATGGGTGTTAATAAATATTCTGTCTGCAAGCCGCTGATGCAGGCAGCCGCTTCCCACGCTGAAGAAATACGTCATTAGTTCTAGGAAGGGAAACTTAGATATTTTCCATGCTGGACTGGGAACGAAAGTCAAATATAGAATGTGTCAGATGCATTTCCTCAAAGGAATGCTGTAAAAACTAGCAAAGGGCTCCGAGGGTTTCAGTATATTGCAATTTAGGCGATACGCTGACCTACAGCAATATATCTACAAATCTATCTCAAATAACCCTCAAAACATTGTCAGACGTGGCGGAACGACATTTTGTTTAGGTCGTTTACGCTCTGCTTATCCCATTGGGGATAAAGGCGTGATTATATGTTTGTAGGGAAAGAAGAAAAATAAAGTTCGTTGAGTAAAATAAAAATAGGTACGTCAGCCAGCTAGTGCAATGGCGTGCGATCTAGTTATCATAATTGAGACTAGGGGAACAGGATGGTAAGTAGGTGAACAGTGTACGTTCCTACGTACTAGGAGGGCATAAGTAATATTCTCTCAGTAACTCCCTCCGTGGTCTAGTGGTCAGAGCTATGGGCTTACGATCCGGAGGTCCAGGGTTCGATTCCCAGGAAGGAACACAAAGTTTGATATTTGTCAATTTATCACTTTGTAAGGTTTTCCCCAAGTTTGGTTAGAACATTGCAGGCAGAATCACCTGATTGTTCAAAAAGAAAAAAGATTCCGTGCTTTGGAGGATACGTTAAGCCTTCGGCCCCGGTCGCTGTCTGTGATAGTGGTCGTTACTAAAACCATGTCAGAGGCCTAATAGCTGTGCTAGTAGGCGGTTTGTAAATTCTGACACCAGGTTAAATTATTATTTTTTAAAGAATTTATTCAAGTTTTTTTTTTTAGGTACAGGTTTTTAGGTATTATGTCGTTGTTCGACTTGAGAATCCACTCGCTAAGAAGAAGAAGTAATATGCTTTGATGCAGTCTTCCTCCTACGCTACTGTTAATACGTCACTGTATATCAAGTAAGAAGAAAAAGAAAATTAAAGAACAGGGATGAAATAAGGTCTAGTGTAAAGGCACTTTGGAATTTGTGATGACTTCACTGTCTCAACACAGCTCGGACACTCCTAACTACAATGTCATTTTGGTCACACATCGACAGGGGGCATGTTGCACTTGGCATGTGTTTGTGTGCGTGTTATAAGGGTTGACAAAATTTGTTATACCGGTCATAATCATCACTTGATTAATCTGGATCTTGATTAAACCAACGTTTTATAGTAGTTCACTGTAACTGAATAGTAGTTCACTGGAACTGAATAGTTAGAATAGATTAGGTTGCATATTTTGTATGAATTTACTTACCGTCTATCATCACTGTGGAATCTAAAAAAAGTTTCTATTGGAGTCATACCTTGTGGTAGAAAGACATCCGTATACGGAACAGTATCTAACCATCTTTGGAACACTAAACTTTATTATTTCCGTTACATTGGGAAATATGCGCGCGCCATGCCCGCTAAGCGTACGCTCAATGTGGCCCACAATCCAGCGCGGAGTGTGACGTATGTCGGACTGGGGAAGGGAGGTGAATGTCCATTCTGTATGTAGTACTATTATATATTCTGTGGTCTCACGAGAAAACGAAACGCATCGGTTCGTCGTTTGATGACCACTGTTTCGTTCTCATTTCGACTCTGCAGATGCGGAAGTGTCCGCATATCATCACAAAGGCCAAAGTGCCTTCACACTAGACATTGCATTATCTCGACAGGAGACCACTCTGACGACCACTCTGCGGAGATCATGCTTAACGGCTGCTCCTAAAGAGTTGGATTCCGTTCCGATCCAAACAAGCTTAACTTACAAGGGCGAAGCACTCGCAATTGAAATAAGTTTTACTAATAAAAAAATATTGTGAATTATTATGGTGAATAAATATTATTTGTAAATCCGTTGTGTTAGTATTTTACCAAATTGAAAACCAGTATGGTGAATTAGTTACCAATCTTAAATATGAGTTTTTTTTTCACCAGAAATTAAACCGCTTTATTTAAAACAGAAAAGCCGTCGCCATTCATTTAAATATAAATATTAACTTGCCGCAATATGTTTCATTTCCAGAACGCTATTATAAACTATCTTTCCGCCCGCAGTTTCACTCGCGTTAAATGAGTATTCCCGTGGACATAAACTATAACTAAATCCCGATCCAAACCTATATATATGTGCCAAGTTTCACCCCAGTCCAGTGTTTGAAGCGTGATTGAATAACAAACATCCAAACTTCCGCATTTATAATATTAGTATAATTGTAGGATGCAACAGACAATCCACTTACAAGGTAAATTATAGCGTGCACTGCTGCCAAGATTCTTGAAACAATATGGAAATAACATTACTGTGTTATGCCATAGTTTACTCGTAGAACCTGCTACGCCGTAGGAACCGTAGCAAATGCTACGACGTAGAACATGACTATTTTTATTTTATACCACACTAGCGACCCGCCCCGGCTTCGCACGGAAATCATCAGTGTTTCTCTACTATATTATGCACCTTAACCTTCCTCTTGAATCTCTATCCATTAAAAGAAACCGCATCAAAATCCGTTGCGTAGTTTTAAAGATCTAAGCATACATAGGGATATAGGGACAGAAAAAGCGACTTTATACTATGTAGTGATACCGACGTTTTGCCTACCCTATTAGGGACAAAGGCGTGAGTATATGTATGTATGTATAGGAGTTGTATCCAAATCTAGCCTCAGTGCCATATGGTAATGAACAATTACGATATTCACTCTTACCACTAATACTTACTTTATTGTATTACTAACGACCTGCCGCGGCTTCACACGGAAATTATCAGTGTTTCTGTACTATATTATGCATGTATTATACATATGAACCTTCCTCTTGAATCACTCTATCTATTAAAAGAAACCGCATCAAAATCCGTTGCGTAGTTTTAAAGATTTATGCATACATAGGGATATAGGGACAGAGAAAGCGACTTTGTTTTATACTATGTAGTGATGACGTTATTCTGTATTTAGACCACAAAGATGAAAAAATATTAGTTTTATAACTACTTATTACTAAATTTTAAGATATGTTACCTATTTTTTTTGTAAACTAGTTAACTTTAATTACCTTGCCGTTGGTCAATTTGCGGAAATCTGTTATTTACTCCATAATTCTAGCCCTAAGCGTTATGTACTTATAGTTTACTAGCGACCTGCCCCGGCCTTGCACGGAAATTATCAGTGTTTCTATACTATATTATGCATGTATTATACATATAAACCTTTCTCTTGAATCACTCTATCCATTAAAAGAAACCGCATCAAAATCCGTTGCGTAGTTTTAAAGATTTATGCATACATAGGGATATAGGGACAGAGAAAGCGACTTTGTTTTATACTATGTAGTGAAAATGAGCTGTTGATTACCTTATAAAAAATAAATACTCGTACAACCTGCTACGCCGTAGCAACCGTAGCAAACGCTACGACGTAGAGCTTGACTATTTACTCTTTACCTTTATACCGACGAGTAAAATAACATAAACCTATTTCATGTCATGATTTGCAAAAGAGCTTAATGTCAACTTTAACTAAATTAAGCTCTAACTTTAAGTACTAATTCTAACTCTTAAGCTCATTTGAATTGACCTGCATCATACAGTTACCCTAATTCAGTAAATAAAAGCATACGAATTAGGCCAAGGAACTCCCCAAAGCGGTTTCAATGACCGCGAAAAATCATCGACAAACATTTACGGGTTTACAAATGGCCGCCACAACATAATAAAGCCACGGAATCGTTCACATCGATTGACGAGCGACGGCGCCTCGCCATTGGTCAGCGGAGCGTGACGTCACCGGGCCTATCGACCCGCCGCCCACACCCGCGCATGCGCCAACTCAGAGCTCGCACGCGATTGGTTCGCGCATCTGTTGACGGACGTAATGAATTAAAGTCTTCGATGGAATTAGTTTTTGAAAAGACGTCGTTCCGCCCGTTATGCCTTGTTAACACGTAAAGAGAACTTGCACCTTTTCGAGGCCTTTAAGAAACTTTTTTATACATACATACATGCTGGACTGGGAGAGATAGAAAAACATAGAATGTTCCAGCTGCCCTTCCTCCCGGGCATGCTGTTGAAGTCAGCAAAAGGGACTCGAGGGTTACAGTGTATTGTAATTTAAATAATAATAAATTGCAATATACTGTAACCCTCGGATTGCTTAGCTGATTTTTACAGCATGCCCGGGAGGAAATACAGCCGGCAAATTCTATGTTTTCCTCTCGCTCCCAGTCCAGCATGGAAGAAACTGTATAACTTTACTAAGGCAGGCCTTTTGTATTTTTCTGATCACGCGCTGAAATATCTTGGAGTTCATATTTTAGTTTCCAAGATGGACATAATACATAAAATATTCAACGGCTTTGTGGAGTCTAGCTGGAGTATTATTAGTATTTTCCATCGCATTCGCTCGGCCTAGACTAGACTAAACATAACTGATTACTTATGCAGACCCTTAGACATAACTTCAGTCTAGATTATACTGGAATTATTGAAGGATACAATTTTGAAGGATACAATTGATATGTTTTTATTCCATGCTGGCCTGGGAACGCAAGAAAAAGATAGAATGTGCCAGCTGCATTTCCTTCCGGGCATGATTTCAAAACCAGATAAGGGATCCGAGGGTTTAAGTATATTGTAATTTAGGCGATGGGCTGACAACCTGCCACTACAGCAATATACCTACAAATCTATCTTAAATAACCCTATAAAATTTGTGAGACGTGGCGGAAAGATCTCTGTTTAGGTTGTTTATGCTCTGCCTACCCCATTAGGGATAAAGGCGTGATTATATGTATGTATGTATGAAGCTTGAACTGGAATTATAGATGGATACAATTTTGAATACAGAATAACTTAACAAAGGAAATCCAATTGATCTTGAAAAGCTATACCTTGCAAAGGACAGGCCCTTCCAAGGGCAAGGCCAGCAGTGAGGGCCAACTACGTCACAAGCCGGACAAACATCAAAGAAAGCATTGTTGTCAAAAATCTCGGGTTAGGGGCCAGAAGACAAAACCGTCGTGTTTGTTTTCGGAGAGCATTGTATATCCATTATTGCATGCTGGCCTGAGAACGAGAGAAAAACATAGAATGCGCCAGCTGCATTTCCTCTCGGGCATGCTGTAAAAACCAGTTAAGGGATTCGAGGGTTTCAGTATTTTGTAATTTAGGCGATAGGCTGACAACCTGTCAGTACAGCAATATACCCACAAATCTATCTTAAATAACCCTCAAAACTGTGTCAGACGTAGTGGAACGAACTTTGTTTAGGTCGTTTACGCTCTGCCTACCCCATTAGTGATGAAGGCGTGATTATATGTAAGTATGTATGTATTTTGTATGATCATTTATTTTCCTGTAATATACGCCTAAGTAATCGAGTTGCAGCTTATTAGATAACTCGGAAAAATAACTTTGACATATTTTCCTATAATGCATCCATCAGTCCCCCAATGTGACCTACAATTTATGCCCCTTCAAGGAGACGATGTAATAATCAAATATCATACCGTGTGTAAGGACGAGCGTCCTGCAAACTGATAGAGGTTGCTCAGTCAACGAAACTGAACAACTATCACCAAGAAATTACTTGAGAAGATGAAAAAAAATTTGCTTCCCATACAAAATGATCAACTCGGACAATTTGAATGGAAATTCGTATTTTTTTTCACTTCCGGAAAAAATAATCCGCTGATAGTTGTTCAGTTCCGTTGACTATTCTATCAGTTTGCGGGAAGCTGTCCCTTACACCTCGTATATTTCAATGCAATTACTCACTGCTGTCTACTATACTATAACATTATTCTTGCACTTATTATGTACTAGCGACCCGCCCCGGCTTCGCACGGAAATCATCAGTGTTTCTCTACTATATTAAGCATGTATTATACATATAAACCTTCCTATTGAATCACTCTATCCATTAAAAGAAACCGCATCAAAATCCGTTGCGGAGTTTTAAAGATCTAAGCATAAATAGGGATATAGGGACAGAGAAAGCGACTTTGTTTTAAACTGTGTAGTGGTTTACTGTGTTCAATTAAACTTTTTTGTTTTAAGAGTGTTAAGAAAATTTGAAATATGTAAACCATATTAAATAAATGGATAATGGATTGAGAGCCCGATGGTGTAGTGGATAGGGCTGCTGCCTCCTGAGCGGGGAGGTCGTGGTTCGAATCCCGCCACGTACCAATGTGTTTTTCGGTTTTCGAACTTCATATGTACGTTTATTCGGCGCTTTTTCCGTGCTTCGGAAGTCACGTTAAGCCGTTGGTCCCGGTTAATATCGTTTAATACCGTAGATATTAGTCGTTAAGCCATGTCAGAGGCCAGTGCTAAGCATTGGCGGCTTGAAAACTCTGAGCTACTCTAGGATTGGGTCTGGTTTCCCTTCTGGGTTGCGGAGGTCAGATGGCAGTCGCTCTGTGTAAAAACCAGTGACCTCGTTCAATCCCCTAGATCAGGTAGCCGACTCCGTGAAATACGGGATAACGGGAGAGATTGAATAAATTGATAATAAAAAAAAAACAATGTTCTACATGCTCACTCAAAAACATAAAATTTTACTGTAGGTAATATCTTAGTTAATACTTATGTCTTATCTGAAGTTATCCTCAATTTCCTTTTTTGATAATTTACCATTGACGCTCTGCCTTCCTCTTAAACCTTGGAAGTTTAATTCAATCGACCGGAAATCAAGAATTAATATCCGCATCAAGGTCAAACTGATCGCATCAAACCCGCTCGGTATTTTAGTACCCGCATTAGTGCGACCTCGATTGAGGCCAATCCGCAAAGGAATTTTAATTATTCGATCCTGAAGGCCTATCTTTTTAATTAAAGACTGTTTTTAAAGCGTTGGAGGTCCAGGCATGCCAATTCGATTGTCGAGATCACAATACCACAGGCGTAATGAAACATTTTTTTATTTTATTTTTTACATAAAAATTCAAATAAATTTATTCATTTGGTAAGGTATATCTTTTATTTACATACATACATACAATCACGCCGATATCCCTAATGAGGTAGGTAGAGCGTAAACGGCCTAAACAAAGGTCGTTCCTCCACGCTTTGTTTATTGCTGTAGAGACAGGATGTCAGCCTATCGCCTAAATTGTAATATACAGAAACCCTCAGATCCCTTAGCTGGTTTATACAGCATGCCCGGGTGGAAAAGCAGCTGGCAAATTCTATGTTTTTCTCTTGCTTCCAGTCAAACATGGAAGAAAATAACAGGCAAAAGAGTTAAATATATTTAAATGATTCAGTACGCCGTCTGCCAGGAAGGATTGACTGTAGTATAGTAACCTGTTTGTATTACCTATAGCATATAGGGTTAGGTATATATTATTTAGTATATAATAAATTACATAGTGCACGTCTTTTCCGCGTTACGTTCTTGTACAATGTCGCTTACTAGATCATACATACATACATATAATCACGCCTTTATCCCTAATGGGGTAGGCAGAGCGAAAACGATCTAAATAAAGGTCGTTTCGCCACGTTTGACAAAGTCTTGAGGGTTATTTAAGATATTATAGGTATATTGCTATAGTGACAGGTTGTCAGCCTATCGCATAAATTGCAATATACTGCCCTCGGATCCCTTAGCTGGTTTTTACAGCATGCCAGGGAGGAAATGCAGCTGGCATATTCTATGTTTTTCTCTCGCTCCCAGTCCAGCATGGAAGAACAAATACTACAATATAACAATACTATACTATACAATAAACAGTTAAATAAATTTACTCCTCCACTTCCTTAAATCTAATCTTACTGACATCTGCAATTACATATCACACATATGATATGCGACATATCTTACCTGAAACAAAAAAAATATTATCTATTTAATAAAACTCTGCACAAGACCGAAAAAAGTGGAAACAAAAAGGGGAGGCCTTTGCCCAGCAGTGGGACAGAACAGGCTAGCTAAAAAAAAAAAAAAAAAAAACTCTGACACCAGGGTTCATCAGGTCAATCGATTCGACACCCACACGACAGAAGAAGAAGAAGAATTACCTTTTTATGTTAATTAGCATATTTATCCTATACTAAGAATAAGTTATAGTATATCTCACGAAAAAGCACCACAACTGACGCAAACAAAACTTTCTAGAAGTAGGATTAAGGTGACGTCACACCAACCCCTGGCATAGTGCCATAAAAAGAACATTAAATCTGAATGAGAATACTCTAATATCGTTTAAGACCATTCGCTGCTTAAAAGATTATGCTTGAACGACTTTAGTTTTACAACAGAATATATTTTTATATTTCTGACTGATTTTAACCATAATTTCTTTTGGAGACTGAATTTTTCGTCAAAGTTATTTTATTATTATGATATGAATATGCGCTTCGCTTGGGTACTTATAATTATAATACAAATGCTATTTGTCACTTTTTTAATTACTAATAGGCAACCCATTTGTCTGCCATCTCACCTGATGGAAAGTGATGATGCAGACAATGATGAAGCATGTTTGCCTAGATAATGCCTATTCACTCTTACATTAAAAAGGCAAAGATTATACCTTTCCAGAAACAGATCAGCAGGCAAGGACTTCTACTCCTTAGCCATTCGCATATCTTTTTTTGGCGAATGTTTGGTAGGTCCACAACGTATATTAATTTATACTTAGTATTAATTTAATGTTATTTGTTGTTTTGCTTAACTTTGTTACGAGTTTATCAATTAATCAGCAATATAAACTATACTTAATAACTTTGTTCTAAGGAAGAGGCTGGTTACTCACAACACAGGGTATCCTAGTGTGAGGATCAGAATGCTTTGTACATTTGAAAGTTGTTATTTGAATAAATACTTTTTTACTTTTAACGTAAGGATGGTATCCCAACCGGCATCTCGTGCTAGTATCCGTGTATCGTTATTGTATTGTATGTAAGGATACTTAGAATTAGAAATATAATGGATATAAAAATAAAAGTGTAAATCTGAATGAACGCGTAATAAAGTACAGGAGACAGTATTTGGGAAAATTGTAGTTCGTTTGCTACAAATATTCTGCCACAAAATAATCCAAAAGGCAATAAAATTCTCATATTCAGATTAATTCGCAATATGAAGCCTGGGGTAGCGTTCAGCCCGCCACACTACCCGCCATATGTTACGAGTGATTGATGGCCCTCCCCCAAACTTACCACTTAGGCTTTATACAGACGAACTGCAGCCGTATTACCACTTAGGCTTCATACAGACGAACAGCACTTGCCAACTGTAGGTACAACTGCACCCGAGTTGGCATCATCAGTCAAAAGTCGACAGCAGCCGTGAATCGCCTGATTGTCCGAAAAGAAAAAGGATTCCGTGCTTCGGAGGGCACGTTAAGCCGTCGGTCACGTCACGGTCAATGTCTTTGATAGTGGTCATTACTCTATTAACAGTGCTTTTAGGCGGTTTTAAACTCTGACACCAGGGTTCATCGGGTCGACCGAAACCCACACAAAAGCAGAAGAAGCAGTCGTCAGGCAGTCGACTTTTGACAGGCACGACGCGTCGACGACTGTTGTTGACTGTTGACGACTGTTTTCGACTGTTGACGGCTGTGTACCGACAGTTACTTGCTGCCAACAGGTGACGACGGCTGCAGTCGTATCGTACCTTCAATTGGCACGTGTTGTTCGTCTGTATGAAGCCTTACAACTATCAATGAAGCTTAATCCCACAAAATATATTCGCCAACATAAATATTATATTTTCTCTAGAGATATATACTCCAAAAGAAAATCCTGAAAGAGTTACATACTTAGTACGTAGGTAGTTAAACAATAATACAGTTTCTATATTCCAGACTACCTAAGTTAGCATAGAAAATTGTTTGTATACTAAATCTATTTTTATTATTTATGAGTTATTTTGTGCAATAAAATATATTTTTAAAAGTGTTGTTTGACAAAGAAAACAATAGACGTTTTGTTGTCGACCTTTTCTACATATGTAAATATTTTAAATAAACATACTTAGATTACAAGTAAACCAATTTTTGTTTTTTAATATAAACCTAAAACAATTTCAAACCTTTTCCTTCCATGCTGGACTGGGAGAGATAGAAAAACATAGAATGTTCCAGCTGCCCTTCCTCCCGGGCATGCTGTAGAAGTCAGCAAAAGGGACTCGAGGATTACAGTGTATCGTAATTTAGGCG
Source organism: Scrobipalpa costella (assembly GCA_949820665.1). Taxonomy (NCBI): domain Eukaryota; kingdom Metazoa; phylum Arthropoda; class Insecta; order Lepidoptera; family Gelechiidae; genus Scrobipalpa; species Scrobipalpa costella. Next base: position 5,298,426 of record OX463313.1, read on the forward strand.
ATGGGCTGACAACCTGTCACTATAGCAATACACTTTTCCATCTAAAATTGATCTCAATTTTTGTCAGACGTGGCGAAACCGCCTTTTACGAGGCGTTTATCGCTCTGCCTACCCCGTAAGGGATAAAGGCGTGATTTTATGTATGTATGTATGTATGTATGTACAATTTCAAACTCAGAGAAATATTACTTACAACATACTTTATAGTTCAATTTCGGTTAGGTAAACGTGAATTCGGCAAAAGACCTCTTAGGGAATATTTCAACGTGAAACATTGCGTAGGCCGTCTGTATGGACGTAAACACTGAACGAGTTATGAGAGCGTACAGGCGTAAATAAACGTCTTGATCTAGATTCTAGACTTGACGCAAAACTGACGAGCTTAAAGACCAACTATTTGTAAAAAAAAACCGCAAGGCAAAACACAATTTAAAAAAATAAGAATCATCGCTTAGGTATTTTATTTTACACATTTAGTAAAGTTACAATTTGATTATTTGGTCGTTTTCAATACGTAGGATGTTATGTACAATTCTTCCATGCTGGACTGGAAGCGAGAGAAAAACATAGAATGTGCCGGCTGCATTTCCTCCCAGGCATGCTATAAAAAAAACAGCTAAGGGATCCGATGGTTTTACTATATATCAAATTAGGCGATGGGCTGACAACCTGTCACTACAGCAATATACCTACAAATATATCCTTAATAACCCTCAACACTTTGTCAGACGTGGCGGAACGACCTTTGTTTAGGTCGTCTACGCTCTGCCTACCCCATTAGGGATAAAGGCGTGACTATATGTATGTTATGTATAAAAATTGCGTATCCCTTGTAAAATAATTACCACCATAATGATGTAGGAAGGGTTGTTACTTTTTCATAATGAGTTCAAAAGAGCCACTTGTCTGTGACTAGTTGTCTCATTCATCCTGCTGAAACCCTCATGTGCAACACACTGCGTAAATAAGGATCGTTTAAAGCATGGAATTAAATACCTAATTCAAGCTCTCATCTCCCTAGCCTTATCCCGTATCTCACGGGGTCGGCTACCTAATCTAGGGGATTGAACGAAGATACTGGTTTTTACACAGAGCGACTGCCATCTGACCTCCGCAACCCAGAAGGGAAACCAGACCCAATCCTAGATTAGGTTAGTTTTCAAGCCACCAATGCTTAGCACTGGCCTCTGATATGGCTTAACGACTAATATCTACGGTATTAAACGATATTAACCGGGACCAACGGCTTCACGCGCCTTCCGAAGCACGGAAAAAGCGCCGAATACACGTACATATGAAATTCGTAAACCGAAAAACACATTGGTACGTGGTGGGATTCGAACCACGACCTCCCGCTCAGGAGACAGCGGCCCTATCCACTACACCATCGGGACTTTATTTACCTAATTAAAGCTCTGTGCCTTTCAAAATCAACTGTCATGCTTAGCTCCGTTTGTAAAGGCTCTTAAACTATCTGATAAACAAACCTCTTGGAACGATAGGACACAAATTCTTCACGGATTAGAGACGTAAAGAAGCTGTTTGCCGTTCTGTGTAATTTATTTTTAACTAGCTTTCCGCCAGCAGTTTTACCCGCGTTAAAAGAGTGTTCCCGTTGTGAAAATTAGCCTCTTTCTTATTCCAGAATCTATAATGTGTACCAAGTTTCATCCCGATCCGTCTAGTGGTTGAAGCGTGACTGATGAACAGAACGAACATCCAAACTTTTGCGATTATAATATTAGTAGAGTAGACCATATTAGTAGGAAGTCACTCAGATCGAATTTCATACATACATATAATCACGCCTGTATCACTAATGGGGTAGACAGAGCGTAAACGACCTAAACAAAGGTCGTTCCGCCAAGTCTGACAAAGTTTTGAGGGTAATTTAAGATAGATTTGTAGGTATATTGCTGTAATGACAGGTTGTCAGTCCATCGCCTAAATTACAATATACTGAAACCCTCGGATCCCTTAGCTGACTTTTACAGCTTGCTCGGGAGAAAATGCAGCTGGCACATTCTATGTTTTTCTCTCACTCCCAGTCCAGCATGGAAGATTGATCGAATTTCACCTTTTTATAAAGCATCGTGTAAGAGACGCGTGTAAACTAACCTCCTGGGAGGACAGCGCTCGCTATTTTGACATGGGAAGAGTGAGGTCAGTAAATCTCACAAGTTCCCCCATACTACGGGTTATTCTATTATTTGGTTTCATACATTCGGCACTTTGCTACATCATTCTACAGCTTACTTTTATCCTAACTTCCTTAAAGGTTCGTGTAAAAGATGCGTGTAAACAAACGTCCTGGGAGAACAGCGCTCGCAAATTATACACGGGGAAGAGGGAGTTCAGTAAATCGCACGAGTTCCCCCATACTACGAGTTAGTTTACTTAAATTGTTTTACACTCGGTTACTTTGATGCATCATTCTACAGCCTACTTTTATCCTCACCTCTCTAGAGCTTCATGTAAGAGACGCGTGTTAACAAACCTCCTGAGAGGACAGCGCTCGCAAATTTGACACGGGGAAGAGGGAGGTCAGTAAATCGCACGAGTTCCTCCATATTACCGGTTATTCTACGCTATATAGTTTTACATTCGCCACTTTGATACATCATTCTACAGCCTACTTTTATCCTCACCTCTGAAGAGCTTCGTGTACAAGGCGCGTGTAAACAAACCTCCTGGGAGGACAGCGCTCTTAAATTCGACACGGGGAAGAGGGAGGTCAGTAAATCGCACTTCTATTTACGCTATTTAGTTTAACACTGGCTACTTTGATACATCATTCTACAGCCTACTTTTATTCTCACCCCCTGAAAGCCTTGTGTAAGAGGCGCGTGTAAACTAACCTTCTGGGAGGACAGTGCTCACAAAGTCGACACGGAGAAGAGGGATCAGGGGTCAGTAAATCATACAAGTTCCCCGATGCTAAAGGTTACTTTGTTGATTTAGTATGAACAACAAATGGAATTGGAATAACACAATAATAACGTTCCGTTTCGCTGTGATTGCGTCGGGACCGGTTTTACCAGGGGAATAAATGCTGCAATGCATTTTGTATTATTAGTCAAGTTTCTCTGCTTCATCTGCCTCTATGGTCTAGTCGTTTGAGTCTCGAATTCGGTACGAAATATCCTTTGGAAAAGTTGTTCAGTTTCATGTTCAAATTCACAGCCTTCAGGGTTCATATTTTTATCCTCTCTGTTACATCCTGTATATAATCTTCGCTTTCTATCCAATGGTCCTGGATTCGATTCCCAAACACAAAGTTGATATTTGTCTATTTATCACTTTGGAGGTTTCCCCAGTATAGTTAGGACATTGCAGGCTGAATCCCCTGTTGTTGAAAAATACTTTATTGCACGTAAGAATACAAATCATATAAAACAGCAGATAACAACAAAAGATAAGTACAACATAGGCAGCCTTATTGCTAAGGTAGCAAGTTCTTCCAGGCAACCTTTGGGTGAAAGAAAATTGCAAACATTATTAAAATAAAAATAAATATTTAAACCCTGGCTGAAGCACAGTTAACCGAAGAGCAGTCGTATCTTAAGTGTCAGTATGGGCCGGGAAGCGCTTGACGTCCACGAAATATCCTCAAAATACCCTCGAATTCAAGTCACGTACAGTCGCGACAAAATACAATCGCGAACCCAAGGGACGCGTTACCATTGTTTACATTATTACGGTAAGCACCATTACCTAACTGACATTGTCTTTAAAAGTATAAAATTTAAAAAAGATCATAGTGTGAAGAAGTGAAACCGTTGGCAAAGACAGAAAAAATTGGGTATTACTCTACCGACAAATGCCTGCTAGGCAATATCAACTTAATTTAATGATAAGAAAATAAATAAAGTCTTTTTTTTAATGGGCTCTTAACTGTATAGTCCTCCCACGGATATTCGATGATGGCGGCCAATCTCCCAGAGATCGGCCAAATGCACAGGACAAGTTTTTAGTGCCCAAGTGTTTGCGCTACACACAGGTGCACTCTCTATTCCTTCAATCTCTTATTCTCATAAGACAGATTGACTGACACGACCAGAGACAAATCAGGCTCAGGACGGACTATTTACATTCCCATCCGACAGCATGAATCATCTTACTTTTCGTACAATACGGTGATCAGCCTGCAATGTCCTACCCAAACTAGAAACAACAACACAAAGTCACTATCCCCCGCCAAGAATCGAATACGGGACCTCCGGATCAAGAGCCCATGGCTCAGACCGCTAGACCACGGAGGCAGTTAAGTCTTAACTGTAGGTTAGAAGGTGGCGAAGACGAAACGAGCTTACACAGAAGCTTAAAAGTCATTGGCTCATTTCGTTATACACACATTTTTGGGGAAATTTACCGCATCATAAATAAAAATATATAATAATGGTTAACAACGGGAAATTTACCGTGGTTTTCCATTTTCGTATGAGTGTCCGATATTTCAACGCAGTTTCATGCGTTATGATCACGGAGCGACTGAGGAACTTGCGAGCCGTGTGGTGTGGTGGATAAGGGCAGACATATCGGTCTACCCTCTTTCGGTTGCGTTTTCCAATATTTGTAAATTTTTCGTTTTTAATAAATATAATGTTCATGACAGTGAGAGATTGAAAAATTATGTACGAGTATATTTTAAATATTTTCATTTCTATTCAAATATTTCCTTTACCTAACCTTTCATAGGCGGATTTATCCTTTATTTTCGCAAACGGAAAATGTAGGCGGAGCATGACATTGCAAGCATTTGCAGCGGGGCACGTGTAACATACATACATACATATAATCACGCCTTTATCCCTAATGGGGTAGGCAGAGCGTAAACGACCTAAACAAAGGTCGTTCCGCCACGTCTGACAAAGTTTAGAGGGTCATCCAAGATAGATCTGTAGGTATATTGCTGTAGTGACAGGTTGTCAGCCCATCGCCTAAATTACAATATACTGAATCCCTCGGATCCCTTAGCTGGTTTTTACAGCATGCCCGGGAGGAAATGCAGCTGGCACATTCTATGTATGGCACGTGTAACCTACAAAGTAAATGGGTTTTGTGAGAGCTCTTTAGTGCCAGTTATAAGAGATAAACATTTTAATTATCCACGAACAGTAAACTTAAAAAGTTTAAAAAAAGAATTAAGAAGGAAGAAGATTCTTCCATGCTGGACTGGGAGCGAGAGAAAAACATAGAATGTGCCAGCTGCATTTCCTCCCGGGCATGCTGTAAAATCCAGCTAAGCGATCCGAGGGTTTCTGTATATTGCAAATTTAGACGATAGGCAGACAACCTGTCACTACAGCAATATACCTACAAATCTATCATAAATAACCTTCACAACTTTGTCAGACCTAGCGGAACGACCTTTGTTTAGATTGTTTACGCTCTTCCTACCCCATTAGGGATAAAGGCGTTATTATAGAAGGTTGTCAGCCCATCGCCTTAATTGCAATATACTGAAACCCTCGGATCCCATAGATGGTTTTTACAGCATCTCCGAAATGCGGCTGGTACATTCTATGTTTTTCATTCGTTCCCAGTCCAGCATGAAAGATAATTCTATATTGTTGTGTATTGTATTATTACATGGCGCCAGCAAGTCGAGCATGCGATCAATCAACGTGAATAAGCAGTTTTATCAAACTTAAAGGTCGAAGTATGCTGAATTGACGGTCTTGCTCTCTCTCTCGCTCTTATCGTGTGGGTTTCGAATCAATCGCCCCAATGAACTCTGGTATCAGAGTCTTTAAACTGCCTAATAGTTAATAGAATAGGCTTCTGTCGTGGTTTGTGTAACGACCACTATCGAAGACAGCGACCGAGACCGACGGCTCAACGAGCCATTCGAAGCACGGAATATTTTTTCTTTCAGACTATCAGGTGATTCAGCCCGCATTAAAATAAATAAAAATTAAAATAAAAATAAAATTGGTTTTCCCATACAAATTGTCCGATCGAAGTGATAATTTTGTAAGAAAAAGTATTTTTTATTTTTATTTCCTGTAACGATTTCCTGGGGAGTTGTTTAATTCTTTAACTAAGCAACCCCTATAGGTTTACGGTACGCTGTCCCTTACACCCGTTATGTCTCCAGTTCTTCCATGCTGGCCTGAGAGCGAAAGAAAACATAGAATGTGCCAGCTGCGTTTTCTCCCGGGCATGCTGTAAAAACCAGCTAAGGGATCCGAGAGTTTCAGTACATTGTTTAATTTAGGCGATAACAACCTGTCACTACAGCACTATACCTACAAATGTATCTTAAATAACCCTCATAACTTTGTCAGACGTGGCGGAACGACCTTTGTTTAGGTCGTTTACGCTTTGCCTACTCCATTCGGGATAAAGGCGTGATTATATGTATGTCTCCAGTTTGAACTAGGAATATAACAAAAGCTAATCCACGATGGCGCCGTCGGGTCGCAGTACACGCCAATCAACATAAATATAACCCAGACTTAAAGCACGCAACGCAAAACTATTTCATTGGAAACTTAAAAACTCACAATTTTATAGGAAACTGCTTCCATGATCTAGTGGTCTGAGCCATGGGTTCCCGACCCGAAGGTCCTGGGTTCGATTCCCAACGGGTACACAAAGTAAATAATTATCACTTTGTGAGATTTTCCTGCGTTTGGTTAGGACTGTCTGGAAGGAAAAGGATTTCGTGCTTCAGAGGGCACGTTAAGCCGTCGGTCACGGTCGCTGTCTTTGATAGTGGTCGTTAAACAAACCTCGTCAGAAACGTTATTAGTTATGTTTGTAGCAATTTTCCGGGATTTGTAAAAGGGGTCCTGTCGGTTCCTACCAGCGTGCTCTAAGTATGAATTATTGAGTCCCTCTTTATTTAATATGAAATGAAGCAACGTAACTTGAGGTACAAGAAGAATAAAATGAAAGCAAACTTCATTCTTTTACAGATACGAATAACAAACGGATAAAGGAAGGCTTAATATGAGATAACAAGACGTAATACCTAGACTAGAACATCCTTTGTAGGGCCCTCACGTTCTTTGTTCTACAATATAGCGTTTCAGTAACTCAGCACCACCAGACGACGTCATGTTATGAGCGTGAGCGGGAGTGAGTTTTAATACATAGGAGATAGATAATTCTAGGCAATCATGCTCCATCATAATCTGCATCATAACTTCCCATCAGGTGACATGGCGAACAAATGACTGCCTATCAACTATAAAAAAAACAGAGGTACCTATCTCCTGTAGTCTATATCAAGAAACATAAGTTCTGAAACGCGGTATCGAAATTTTCTCAGCGATCTGCAGATATACAAGTTCCCAATTTGTCCGATTGGACTTCGGTCCCCTGCTCACAACACCCGACCAGGTGGGTAGCTAACCATTTCCTATCTATCATTACTAAGCCAACTGGCTTCAACAATTTACTCCTAAACTCTTATTAGAATAAGAATATACTTTATTGCCTCCATGCTGACCTGGGAGCAAGGGAAAAACTAGAATGTGCCAGCTGCATTTCTTCCCGGACATGCTGTAAAAACCAGCTAAGGGATCAGAGGGTTTCAGCATATTGTATTCTAGGCGATGGGCTGACAACCTGTCAGTACAGCCATATACCTACAAATCTATCATAAATAACCTTAAAAACTTTGTCAGATGTGGCGGAACGGCCTTTGTTTAGGTCGTTTACGTTCGGCCTACCCCATTAGGGATAAAGGCGAGATTATATTATTGCATGTTATTGCACAGAAAAGACATCAGGGTTCAACTCGAAACCCTCACGACAAGATGTTGAGTCTCCAAAATGTTTGGAGCGTGAATTAGCTCCTGCACTCACCCAATGCGTCACAGACGCGACTGCTCGGCGCCACTTCGCGACTATGACGCTGACGACAAAATTACACGGTTTATGGACTGCTGTTATTATAAAAATAATTTTATTGACTATTTATTTTATTTATTATTTATATCAACAACTCATGGCCGGTAGAAGCACAAATAGGGAGTCTTGGAGGGAGGGGAGAGTGGCCTTTGCTCAGCAGTAGGACATATAATGGCTATATAAGATAAGATTATTTATACATATAATCACGCCTTTATCCGTAATGGGGGTAAGCAGAGCGTAAACGACCTAAACAAAGGTCGTTCCGCCACGTCTGACAAAGTTTTGAGGGTTGTTTAAGATAGATTTGTAGGCATATTACTGTAGTGGCAGGTTGTCAGCCTATCGCCTAAATTGCAATATACAGTAACCCTCGGATCCCTTAGTTGGTTTTTACAACATTAACGGGAGGAAATGCAGCTAGCACATTCCATGTTTTTCTCTCGCTGCCAGTCCAGCATGGAAGTATTTTATTACTGTTTATTTAACTGTATATTGTTCACAGAAACATTTATTTAGGGAATTAAGACACAACAGGCATTTACTTTTACAATTTTTCAACACTACACCATGAGTCCATGAGGAATGAAATAAGTAAATACAAGGAGTAAGTTACTTCCATACTTAAATGGGAGCGACAGAAAAACATAGAATGTTCCAGCTGCATCTCCTCCCGGGCATAATGCAAAAATCAGCTGGATTCGATGGTTTCAGTATATTGTAATTTAGGCGATGGGCTGACAACCTGTCACTACAGCAATATGCAGATCTATCTTAAACTATCATCAAAAAACAACCTTTGTTTAGGTCGTTGACGCTCTGCCTATCCCATTAGGGATAAAGGCGTGATGTATGTAAGGAGTAAATATTTTTTTTATTTCACCCTATCTACACAAGAAACTGAACTTGACCATACTATTCAAATGGTGTCAGCAGCTCCAGTCATTTTGATGGGGAGGATCAAAATATTTTTAAATATTTCGAGCTTTCTTTGGGGAAAGCTGTTCAGTTTGATGGATGATGTTTGGTCAGCATTTGTTTTACACCAAGTACCTAATTGTCATGTTTGATTGTAATATTTCATCTCGAACGCTTGTCAGATTACAAAGAGCTGTATGCGTGTTGTTTAATTGCTGTTAAATTAGTTTTGCAAAAGTATCCCCACCCAATCCAATACCCCAAAGGTATAAGTATGTAGCCAACAAACATTCAATGTCAATAACTGTAATTAAACCTTGGTTCAATGACTTCTTCTATGCTGGACTGGGAGCGAGAGAAAAACATGCGCCAGCTGAATTTCCTCCCAGGCATGCTGTAAAAACCAGCTAAGGGATTAGAGGGTTTCAGTATATTGTTATTTAGGCAATGGGCTGACAACCTGTCACTACAGCAATATACCTACAAATCTATCTAAAATAACCCTCAAAACTTTGTCAGACGTGGCGGCACGACTTTTGTTTAGGTCGATTACGATCTGCCTTCCCCATTAGGGATAAAGGCGTGATTATATGTAAGTATGTATTCAATGACTTTATGATTAATAGGTAGGCGTCTATTGGCAGGCGGTTTAAAAACTCTGACACCAGGGATCACCTGACACCCACACGACAAGAAGAAGAAAGGAAATTAACGAAGACTCAACCCTCCTTCACCTTTCCAACTCCTTGAATAGGAAAGGAAACTTCCCAAACTGGCTTGTTATAATACATACATATAATCACGCCTTTATCCCTAATGGGTTAGGCAGAGCGTAAACGATCAGAACAATGATCGTTCCGCCACGTTTGCCAAAGTTTTGAGGGTTCTTTAAGATAGATTTGTAGGTATATCCCTGTAGTAACAGGTTGTCAGCCCATGGCCTAAATTACAATATACTGAAACCCTCGGAACCCTTAACTGGTTTTTACAACATGCCCGGGAGGAAATGCAGCTGGCACATTGTATGTTTTTCTCTAGCTCCCAGTCCAGCATGGAAGTAATAATACAGGATATTTATGAAGTGACTCGACATTTTGTACTTGGCCTGGTAATCCAGATAGGCGCCTCAAGGACCAGACAATATCCGACATAATTATAATAATTGATGTTTATGCGAAATGGTTTATGTCGACGTTGATAATAGCATTTTATATAATCAACTAGAATCTTCCATGCTGGACTTGGAGCGAAACAAAAACATAGAATGTGCCACCAGCATTTCCTTCCGGTCGTGCTGTAAAAATCGGCTAAGGGATTTGAGGTTTTCAGTATTGTAATTTAGGCGATGGGCTGACAAACTGTCACTATAGCAACATACAGAGCTATCTGGAATAACCCTCAAAACTTGACAGACGTGGCGGAACGACCTTTGTTTAGGTCAATTACGCTCTGCCTACCCTATTAGGGACAAAGGCGTGATTATATATATGTATGTAGTAATAGTTAGGCCCATGTCGGGCGCCAACTCAGTAATGCTCACGCTATTAAAAATGCGTATACCCCTGTATTCATTTGTGTTGATTATATAAAATGCTATTGTTAGTAGAGCCCGATAGCACAGAATATATAATAGTACTACATACCGATAGTGTAGTGGATAGGGCCGCTGCCTCCTGAGCGGGAGGTCGTGGTTCGAATCCCACCACGTACCAATGTGTTTTTCGGTTTTCGAATTTCATATGTACGTTTATTCGGTGCTTTTTCCGTGCTTCGGAAGGCACGTTAAGCCGTTGGTCCCGGTTAATATCGTTTAATACCGTAGATATTAGTCGTTAAGCCATATCAGAGGCCAGTGCTAAGCATTGGCGGCTTGAAAACTCTGACCTATTCTAGGATTGGGTCTGGTTTCCCTTCTGGGTTGTGGAGATCAGATGGCAGTCGCTCTGTGTAAAAACCCGTACCCTTGTTAAATCCCCTAGATTGGGAAGCTGACCCCGTGAGATACGGGATAAGGCTAGGGAGATGATGATATAAAATGCTATTATCAACGTCTACATAAACCATTTCGCATAAATAACAATTATTATAATTAGAAGTATTATGTTGGATATTGTCTGGTCCTTGAGGCGCCTATCTGGATTACCAGGCCAAGCACAAACTGTGGAGTTTTACTTTTAAATAGCCTGTATTATTACAAGTCAGTTTGGGAAGTTCCCTATCCTATTCAAGGAGTTGGAAAGGTGAAGAAGCGTTGAGTCTTCGTTAATTTCCAATTCTTCTTCTTGTCGCGTGTGTTTAGCTGAACCATGGTCTCAGAGTTTTTAAACCGCCTACAAATGGGCGCCTACCTATTAATCGTAGAAGTCATTGAACCATGCTGTACTGGGAGTGAGAGAAAAACATAGAATGTGCCAGCTGCATTTCCTCCCGAGCATGCTGTAAAAACCAGCTATGGGATCTGAGGGTTTCAGTATATTGTAATAGGCGATGGGCTGACAACCTGTCACTACAGCAATATGCGTACAAATATATCTTAAGTAACCCTCAAAACTTTGTCAGACGTGGCGGAACGACCTTTGTTTGGGTCGTTTACGCTCTGCCTACCCCGTTAGGGATAAAGGCGTGATTATATGTATGATTATATGTCATTGAACCAAATTTTAATTACAGTTATTCATTACATTGAATGTTTGTTGGCTACATACTTATACCTTAGGGGAATTGGGTGGGGATGCCTTTGCAAAAGTAATTTAACAGCAATTAAACAACACGCATGCAGCTCTTTGTAATCTGACGAACTTTTGAGATGAAATATTAATTAAGGTGACTATAGAAGCTAAGTGGCGCCCCGCCCCTATCACAAAAAAAATAACTCACTAAAAACACAGACTCAAGTAATAATAGTTATAAAGATAATTTACATACATACATACATGTAATCACGCCTATATCCCTAATGGGGTAGGCAGAGCGTAAACGACCTAAAAAAGATCGTTTCGCCACGTCCGACAAAGTTTTGAGGGTTGTTTAAGATAGATTTGTTGGTATGCTGTAGTGACAGGTTGTCAGCCTATCGCCTAAATTATTTTTTCACTTACTGAAATGAAATCCTGTTCATAGTTGTTCAGTTTCATTCACTGAGCAACCCCAATCCGCATTGCGGGACGCTGTCCCTTACACCCCGTTTATGTACAAACTATACACCCTTACACGTGCAGTTTTATACAACTTCAGCAATAACAGGGCATAATCTTTAACCTTTAACTTTTACTTCTTCCATGCTGGCCTGGGAGCGAGAGAAAAACATAGAATGTGCCAGCTGCATTTCCTCCCGAGCATTCTGTAAAAATCAGCTAAGGGATCCGAGGGTTTCTATGTTTTGCAATTTAGGCGATGGGCTGACAACCTGTCACTACAGCGATATACTTACAAAACTCAAGACTTTGTCAGCCGTGGCGGAACAACCAATGATTAGGTCGTTTATGCTCTTATTACCCCATTAGGGATAAAGGCGTTATTATATGTATGTGTATGTACCTTTAAACGCCCTATAGTCAGTCATGTGTCAAGTAAACACGATAAACGGCTTGAACTGTACATTAAATGGACTAGCCGACTATGACCTACCGCCTACGGCGTAAGGTTGGACGTCAGAATCATAAAGCACATGAAATTACGAAATCCATCATAGGGCGATAGTCTATCATTTACGAGTATTTGTAAGTATATCTTGTATATGTTGTACTTGTGTGTTGTGAGCCCGATGGTGTAGTGGATAGGGCCGCTGCCTCCTGAGCGGGAGGTCGTGGTTCAAATCCCACCACGTACCAATGTGTTTTTCGGTTTTCGAATTTCATATGTACGTTTATTCGGCGCTTTTTCCGTGCTTCGGAAGGCACGTTAAGCCGTTGGTCCCGGTTAATATCGTTTAATACCGTAGATATTAGTCGTTAAGCCATAACAGAGGCCAGTTTTAAGCATTGGCGGCTTGAAAACTCTGACCTAATTTAGGATTGGGTCTGGTTTCCCTTATGGGTTGCGGAGGTCAGATGGCAGTCGCTCTGTGTAAAAACCAGTACCCTCGTTCAATCCCCTAGATTAGGTAGCCGACCCTGTGAGATACGGGATAAGGCTAGGGAGATGAGGGAGATGATGATCTTGTATATGTTGTATATGCTGGACTGGGAGCGATAGAAAAACATAGAAAGTGCATCTCATGCTGTAAAAGCCAGCTTACGGATCCAAAGGTTTCTGTATATTGCTATTTAGGCGATATCCCCATTAGGGATACAGGTGTGATTATACCTGTATCCCATGAAACTGGACAACTTTCCTTAAGGAACATAGATCGAAATATCAAAACAAAATTTGGGCCTCCCATTCAAAATAACTCAAGTGGTTGGCCGCATTTGTAAGGGAGGCCAAATTTTATATTTCATTTTCATATTTCAACTTATCTTCCTTGAGAAAAGTTATTCAGTTTCAGGCCTTAAAGTTAGGACAGCAATTTGTTTCACACCCTTTTTACTGCAGAAACTTACCTATGCTATCTTGATTCTACATAATACATTTTAAAACTTTTTACCGGTTACATAAATGCGTAGAAGACAGTTATTTTATCGAATGTATGTAATTCTTCCATGCTGGCCTGGGAGCTAGAGAAAAACATAGAATGTGCCAGCTGCTTTTCTTCCCGGGCATGCTGTAAGAACCAGCTAAGGGATCCGAGGGTTTCAGTATATTGTCATTTAGGCGATGGGCTGACAACCTGTCACTAAGCAATATACTTACAAATCTATCGTAAAATAACCCTCAAAACTTTGTCAGCGTTGGCGGAACGACCTTTGTTTAGGTCGTTTGCGCTCTGCCTACCCCATTAGGGATGAAGGCGTGATTATATGTATGTATGTATGTAATCGAAATCGAATATTGTCTATAGCCGATAGACCGGGACAATTTAATAGTCTGCGAAGGAAATTGGACGTTCGAAAGCGAACTGCAATATCCTGGACTTTTCAAGTTTATTAAGTCCCGTAGTCAAGCAATAAATAAACATAACTAGGTTTGTGATTGATTTATTTATGCAGTCTAGATGCATCCTATTACTATTTGTCATGAGTCAGGCAAAGTCCAAGTCAAAGTCAAATAATTTATTTCCAAAAAGATTCCTAAGAACACTTTTAGAAAGTCACAAGCGAGTCTATTACAGAGAAAATTAAATTATATCTATGTCACAAAATAAAATAAAACTATATCACAATGAAGAAGAAGCATTAGAAACTCGCACTTTGCGCCCCTCCCTTCGTTTTATCTTATTCTTACTTTTGTCCTTCTTTTTGTTCAAAATAGGGTTTGTGACCGCAATGTGTGCCAATTTCTTAGGCTTCACTGAAATATCAGAGCTCCATACATCTTTGTCATTAGTATAGTCATCTAACTTATAATAGGCTTTCCGACATAATGTGTTTTTAATAGTATCTTTAAATTGATTTTCTGACAAATTTAATATATGGTCAGGTATTTTGTTATAGTATTGTATACTTAGACCTAAAAATGTTTTTTTTTACTTTAAAAGTTCATCGCTTTTAACTATTTAGATCAATAGTGTATTGTAGTGGCAACGGCAACACAGGCTTGCCTGTGAATAAGTCCTGCTGAACGATCCCAAAGCGGTGGTAGATTCCGCAAGGGTCCGCCCGACCGCCTGGTTTGCGACCACTCTCTCACCGGAGTCCGGCAAACAGCTTGCTATGTTCCGTCAGTTCGTGAGATTGCCAGTGCCATAAAAGGCATCTTCTGGGTGAGCTCGCTCCATCGTCGACTCTGCCACGGTCATCCCTGCCCTAGTGTCTAGAGTCAAGAGCAAACCCATTTCTAATGATAAGAAAAAGTTAATGTAGATTATTTTTAACGTTTGCGTTATCGATACCAACTTTTTTTGCGGCCTTTAACCTGTTTCTGCTTTACAATTTCAAAAAAGTTAACCGCAATACATATGTTTGTGACAAGGTTATCGTCTGCGGTTCTGACATTTGAACCTCTGCTATGTTGCAAAGAAAAAGTAGTTTATGGACCGCAAAAACGTTGCTATCGATAATTCGACGTTAAAAATACGAATTTTTAGGTAAATTTTTTTTATATACATAGCATTTTAGTATTATTTTTTTAATCCCAGTTGTTCCTAAATAGTTCGATCTGAAAATTACCACCCTGAAAACGAACTGGGTAGTTACAAAACATCATCGCAAATATAACGCCCGTTAAAACCTGTAGAGCATATTTCAAGCCGTAAGCACCGGTCAATATCCACCGGTTACATCCCTAGAGGCCCGGCCACATCGTAAAGAACCATACCGGTAAAACTAGAAACCGGTTTACCGGTTCTCCGGTTGCAATTAATGCTGTAAATGGCCGGAGGTAAAGTCTGTCAGTCGTAAAAATGTCTCACGTGAAATGATGCTGGCTCTATTTTAAAGCCGATATTTCTTGGAACTTCATTTATCTGGCTGCAGGGTAAGGAAGAAGGAAGTCCAATTAGGAACTTTTCCTGCAGACGGTTTTATTCTTTGACAAGGAAAATCGCTTTTTCAAAAGCTTTAATAATATTTTAAAAAATCTTACCTATAGTATTTCCTCTGTTTTAGAAATAAAGGTAAACAAAATTTCATATCTTTTAATCGAATATCGTGTTTCTAAAATAAGTTTTAGCTATTAGATATGACAACATAATGAAATTGTAGTTTTACTCATTTAACTAATATGCCAACACGTATCATTTATTTTTGTAATGTATTTTTGAATAAAAAGACATGAAACTTTTTTTACGTTTATTCTAAAACTCATTTGGAAATAACTATAGGGGAGTTATAGTCATAATATTATGTCATTATTATTAATGGAATTATTATTAAAAACATAGAATGTGCCAGATGCATAAAACCAGCCAAGGGATCCGAGTGTTTCTGTGTATTGTAGTGTAGGCGATGGGCTGACAAACTGTCACTACAGCAATATACCTACAAATCTATCTTAAATAACCCTTAAATCTTTGTCAGACGTGGCGGAGCGACCTTTGTTTATGTCGTTTACGGTTTTCCTACCCCTTCAGGGATAAAGGCATGATTATGTGTCATCATCTCCCTAGCCTTATCCCGTATCTCACGGGGTCGGCTTCCTAATATAGGGGATTGAACGAGGGTACTGGTTTTTACACAGAGCGACTGCCATCTGACCTCCGCAACCCAGAAGGGAAACCAGACCCAATCCTAGATTAGGTCCAGAGTTTTCAAGCCGCCAATGCTTAGCACTGGCCTCTGATATGGCTTAACGACTAATATCTACGGTATTAAACGATATTACCCGGGACCTACGACTTAACGTGCCTTCCGAAGCACGGAAAAAGCACCGAATAAACGTACACATGATATTCGAAAACCGAAAAACACATTGGTACGTGGTGGGATTCGAACCACGACCTCCCCGCTCAGGAGGCAGTGGCCCTATCCACTACACCATCGGGCTCTCAAAGGCATGATTATATGTGTGTATGTTTATCCCTTAGTGGATTTTTAAGATACCAGCCAGCGGGAAGACGTGCTGATGATCTTTTATCATGGCTGACTTAAATAATTTAGGTAAGATTACTATCGAAATATATACGTATAGGCACATAGTACGTAATTAATAAAAGCTCAGGTGCGCCGCCATTTTGTGATCCGCCATCTTGTAACAAGAAACCAATTAGGACACATCTGACAAACAAAGAGCAGTTTTGCGGGAAAGGGATAATTAATGTGTCGGGGTCTAATTTATGTACGGTATGGCCTGCTGTGGTCAAAACACATTTAAGAAAACGTTTAGATGACATTTTTTATTGATCGAGACTACACTCAAAGCCGGTTTTAGAGCTAGACTGTTTGTATTTGCCATCGTGGAGTTCTAAAATGAGGAATTGCTTTTTTTTTATTGCATTATGATATGGATGGTTTCGCTCTTGACACTAGACACAAGGTCAGGGATGACTGTAGCGGAGTCTACAATCAAGCGAGCTCACCCAAAAGAGGCCTGTTATTGCACTGGCACTCTGACGCACCACCGACGGAACACAGCAAGCTGTTTGGCGCTGGATTCCGCGAGCCAGGCGGCCTCTTGCGGAGACTACCGACGACGGACGAACTTTAGACGGACTTATTCATAGGCAAGCCTATGTAGAATATCTATGGAGCCTGACCTGATTGGCACGAATAAGTAAATATTAGGGTCTCAGAACTCTGCTCGGCCGTTAGTATTTTTATTGCATTTGGAACTAGAATAGCTTTCTTGAGAATTCGCTATTTTTTCTCTAGCTAATACAAATAAACGTCATACAAACACAAACCTTTCTTTTTATATGAATAATATCAATACTTAGGTTAAATAATCTTGATTAATGGCTTTTGTGTAATCACAATTCTGCCAATGACACGTCTTGAAGCAAATACAAGCCGGGGAGGATGTACCAACACAAAAACAGAGAACAAGCGTATTCGGAGAAATCTAGGAGAAACACATAACAACACAATAATAATATTAGCTACATACATACATACATATAATCACGCCTTTATCCCTAATGGGGTAGGCAGAGGGTAAACGACCCAAACAAAGGTCGTTCCGCCACGTCTGACAAGATTTTGAAGGTTATTTAAGATAGATTTGTAAGTATATTGCTGTAGTGACAGGTTGTCAGCCCGTCGCCTAAATTACAATATACTGAAACCCTCGGATCCCTTAGCTTGTTTTTACAGCATGCCCGGGAGGAAATGCAGCTGGCACATTCTATGTTTTTCTCTCGCTCCTAGAATAATATTAGCTAAAACGGCCAATTCGTATATTTCACGTGAAAGTCCGACCATTTCAGTACATAAAGTGAATTAAGCTAAGCTAAACTCTCTTGTTTTATAAAATCAACTTTGTGATTTATCTCTACAATTAATTTATACTCTAACTTGCCTAAGCACTCTAATCCCCTATATTACATTGGACCATTTTTTGGCAAGTT
The DNA here is from genome assembly GCA_949820665.1 of Scrobipalpa costella. Classification (NCBI taxonomy): domain Eukaryota; kingdom Metazoa; phylum Arthropoda; class Insecta; order Lepidoptera; family Gelechiidae; genus Scrobipalpa; species Scrobipalpa costella. Next base: position 5,316,247 of record OX463313.1, read on the forward strand.
TATTACTAAAGTTACAGTTCATATAAAAATGACTCACCTTTATGGCTCAAAAAGTACTGGGATTAAGCTGGATACATCTGTAACAAAATAATTAATGTTAAAGCTCATTTTGTAAAAGTATGTGCATTCAAGAAGAGTTTCTCAACTCAATGAAATATTCTTCCATGCTGGACTGGGAGCGAGAGACATTTTTTTTTTAGGTCGTTTACGCTCTGCCTACCCCATTAGGGATAAAGGCGTGATTATAAGTATGTATGAAATATTTATACGCACAATCATTTTTTTATTTTGACGAGTAAGTTTACGTTTTGACGTCGAGCAGGGGCCTATCTAATCTATATTATTCCCAACTCAGTTTTAGAATATAGGCACAACTCGGACACTCCTAACTACAATGTAATTTTAGTCATACATCGACAAACGGCAGGTTGCACTTGGCATGCGTTTGTGTGCGTGTTATAAGGGTTGACAAATTTTGTTATACCGGTCATAGTCATCAGTTGATTAATCTGGTTCTTGATTAAACCAACGTTCTAAAGTAGTTCGTGAAGCTCATACACTACACAATACACATACATTCACACTTACACGCACACTTAGCCTACCTTATGTTTATTGTTTACTACCCTATTATGTAAATTTTATATGATGAACTCTGTTATTGGCTATATAAGTTTTTAAGATTACTGTTTGTAATAGTGATATAATTGCTGTTGGGTTCTCAATAAAGAAAATAAATTAAATTAAATTAATATTAAATTAAAATTAGTTCACTGTAACTGAATAGTTAGAATAGGTTAGGTTGCATATTTTGTATGAAGTTACTTACCGCCTCTCATCACTTGGGAATCTAAAAAGTTCCTATTGTAGTCATATCTTGTGGTAGAAAGACATCCGTACACGGAACATTACCTAACCATCTTTGGAACACAAAACTTTATTATTTACGATACACTTCTTCTTCTGTCGAGTGGGTATCGAGTCTATGGACCCGATGAACCCTGGTGTCAGAGTTTTTAAAACGCCTAGTAGCACTATACACTGGGAAACATGCGCGCGCTATACCCGCTAAGCGTACCCACAATATGACCCACAATCCGGCGCGGAGTGTAACGTATATCGGACTGGGGAGGGGACGTGAGTGGCCATTCTGTATGTAGTACTATTATATGTTCTGTGGTATAGGTAAACAAAGTTTAATTATTTTTTATTCAAAAACACATTTAAAAAATAAATTATATGTTTTGGCCAATTAGTTAAATTAATAAACTACTATTTCATTATGTTATCATATCTAATAGCGAAAACTTTTTTTTAGAAATAAGATCATCGATTAAAAGATATGAAACTTTGTTTACCTTTATTCTAAAACTGAGTTCGAAATACTAGTTGTTCACAAAAGTGAAGAAGACGAGGAAAGTAGAACTAGAGGTATTGTTTTAGAGAAGCAGGTACACGTTTTCCATCTGTTCATTTCCGCAGTCGCCATATTATCGTCCGCGTTGGTTCTTGAATAAGGCATGCGAGCAAGGAGCATTCGAGTGATGTCGTTGGCTAGTGTGCTGCGGTTGATTTTACAATAGGACATTACTCCGAGACCGAAAAAAAAGGAATTTAAATTAAATTGCTATTTCGGCTGAGAGAAGAATTGTACTTTTCTCTCATTTTGCGAAGGAACAATACACTTAAAAACAAACATCAAACTTGCGATTCCTCCATAATTTTGACTTTTATGATTTGCATGGCGCCTTCGACAGGCGCACATTCCATTTATTCATTTATTCCATTTTTTTTTAAATTAAAAAGTTGTATGCGCATTCAGCTTTAAAAAATTTATAATCAATAATGTGAACTAAAAATAAACCATACAAGTGTGTCTTTAAAGACTTCGTGAAGCGGTCATTCATTGTTGACGTTTGGAGAAATTACTGGCGACTGCGAATATCAGGACCGAAAAGAGTGAATGTGGGTTTTGTTTTTTATTTAAATAATGAAACTTTTCCCGAGGAAATGGGAGAAAGGATTCTTGCTAAAATTTCTTTTAGTCAACTGACTAAGCAAGAAAATTCAAAATAATAGCTACAGAATTCTCGCAAGAAAAATATCGTAGACATAACAAAACAGCTATTATGTAGCTACTTCCCGGCGGAAAATCAAACTTTAACAAAGCTGCATTGCACAAGACGTATCTCGAGTCTTGTGAGACGTCGATATCTAGACGTCACGAAGACCTGGATACGGCGGGTGGGGGGAACGGGGGGGAGTGGGCTCGGAACCCCTCGTATATTCCAATAAAGAAGGACAAGACTCTAATAACGCGACCCGAGTAAGCTCCCAAAACGACACCTCAGACTTGCCTCTGCCACCTGCCACTCGAAACACAACTCTAACGTGATGTGTTTAAAGTAAATTTGGCTCGTAACAGGCCCGTGCAGTAATAAATACGAGAACACCGCCACACGTCCGATAGAGTTTTTAAGAGACGAGGACGGAGGTGGAATGTTAAGCTGAGTTTCCACTGAAGAGAGTTCCCACGACAACATGAACCGTGCGAAAAATCACGACCCACGCGTTGATACGTAATCGCTCAAGTTCACTGTCAACTGCCTTCGTGGTCTAGTGGTCTGAGCCAAGGGCTCGGAACCAGAGGTCGTGGGTTCGATTCCCAGGGGTTGATGTGACAATTTATCAGTATGTGAGATTTTCCCCAGTTTGGTTAGGACAATGCAGTCAAGAAATGAAATAACTTGCCACTCGAAACACGACTCTAACGTAATGTGTTTAAAGTAAATAACAGTAAATACCGTGCGAAAATCAGTATAGTCGGTCAAGTTCCCCATCGACTTTCTTTGTGGTCTATTGGTCTGAGCCATGGGCTAACGAATCAGAAGTCTTGAGTTCGACTTTCAGCGGTTGATATTTGTCAATTAATCAGTTTGTGGGATTTTCCCCAGTTTGGTTAGGACAATGCAGGCCTCATTGTCGGACTTGCCATCTCCACCTGCCACTCGAAACACGGCTCTAATTCAATGTGTTTAAAGTACGCTCGTAACAGCCCCGTGCAGTTATAAATACGGCAACACAAACCACCACACGTCCGATAGAGTTTTTAAGAGAGGAAGAATGTTAAGGTGAGTTTCCAATGAGAAAGGTCTCCCACGACCCCATGAGCCGTACGAAACACAGCCCACGCGTCGACACGTCGATTCGGTCAACTCATACATAAATAAATTATGTTAATTATGAATGTGCCAGCTGCATTTCCTCCCGGGCATGCTGTAAAAACCAGCTAAGGGATCCGAGGGTTTCTGTATTTTGCAATTTAGGTGATGGGCTGACAATCTGTCACTACAACAATATCCATACAAATCTATCTTGAATAACCCTCAAAACTGTGTCAGATGTAGCGTAACGACCTTTGTTTAGGTCGTTCACGCTCTGCCTACCCCATTAAATAACATTGAACTGCTATGTAGGGTATTTTTTAAGAGACGAAGACATAGGTGGAAAGTTAAGCTGAGTTTCCACTGAGAAAGGTCTCCCACGGCCCCATGAGCCGTACGAAATTCACAACCCACGCGTCGCCACGTCGAGTTGGACACTTATATCCCAAGTGTAAGGGACTGCGTACTAGAAATTGATAGGTGTTGGTGTCCCTTACACCCGGTATATAATATTATGCTCATATATAACCAAATTACATTGACCTGCTACATGGCGTAGCTTGGCGTAGCATTAGTCAAATTTCTGGTCTAACGTGGTTTCTGCAATCAGGTTATTTAGTTTGAAAACTGAATACATATAATCACGCCTGTCTATCCCTAATGGGGTAGGCAGAGAGTAAACGACCTAAACAAAGGTTATTCCGCCATGTCTGTCAAAGTTATGAGGATTATTTAAGATAGATTTGTAGGTATATTGCTTTAGTGACGGTTGTCAGCCCATCGCCTAAATTGCAATATACTGAAAGCCTCAGATCCCTTAGCTGGTTTTTACAGCATGCCCGGGATGAAATGCAGCTGGTACATTCTATGTTTTTCTCTCGCTCCCAGGCCAGCATGGAAGGAAAACTGCTAAAGCGAAACTGGGACTACGTATTTACATTTTAAGCCTATAAAGTATATTATAAAATAATAATAAATCAAATTTGTGTATCTCTCTGGCTGAGAAGTTCAGACCGTGAACGAAAATGTCGATTCAATTTAAACAATTTAAAAGTTCAGAGAATCTATAAATAGCACATCTAACGAATCTCTGAACTTTTACCTTTGCTGGGTTACCATATTGAGTTGCTTTATGTTGCACAGTATTTTCCATAGTGTTCGTTTTTGTGTTTTAAGCCTGATTAACATATTCAGTAAGTATTATGAAATAATAAGAATCTCTTTGCGCACTGATTATCTTGTACTTATATTACTACCATACATATATATAATCACTCCTTGGGGTGTAGTGGGGCGTCTATGAATTGAGTGGTCAGCCGATCCTCCAAAAGGAGGGTGACTCTCTTTATTCCAGGCGGCCCACAAACTCTCACCGGTGGCTCCAAGTAGCTGTAATGCACGCAGCGGCCACACCCCGGTAAACCACGTCGGCTCGTGGGCTAAACCCGGTGAGGGGACTTATGCTTTAGTGTAAGTTTGTAGCGGATGCCTCCCGCATAGTGCATAAAGTCTATTCTGGCTCTGAAGGCAATCCAAGGGTGGTACACAAACGGTTTTGGTGGATTTGGCGGAATAGCAGGGCATTGTAGAAGGCCAAGGGCGATAGCAGAGGTCAAAAGTGCTGATCGGCCAAATGCTGCATCCAAGCCCTTCTCCGGTCGTAGCGGTTCTCCGTTCCATCGGGTACAGGAGGGTGAGGACGAGAGAGTGCATCTGTGTCTGCGCGCACACTTATGCACTTAAATATGTCCTGCGCAGTTGACTGCAGCACGAAAATGGCTCCCGAGACTCAAGTCCAGTGGCGATGGGCAAAGGTAGAGAGGTCGGATCGTGATGTGCATCCGGGTTTGTCTGATGCCTGCACACTGGCGGCTCAGGTAATGATGGTCGTTTCTGCGTTGCATTTGGGACAACAGCGTGGATTGGGCAGCAGCCTGAGTGACGGAGCAGCCCTATTTAGGGAGGCACTGCTTCCCCCGCAAGGGGAAGGGACTAGAAAAGGTGTCCTAAACAAAGCTTGTCCTACTATTATTGGGGGGTAGTAACCACGGCTGCCCAAGCATCCCATTTCTCGTGGTCGAAGACACAATAAAAATATTAAAACAACCACCATGACATTCGGTGCGTGGAATGTCCGCACTCTCCTTGATCGTGAAGTAAACCTTTGTCCAGAACGGAAAACTGCAGTTGTGGCTAGAGAACTTTCGCGGTACAATGTAGACATTGTCGCTCTCAGCGAAACCCATTTACCTGATGAAGGAGAGTTAACGGAATACGGCGGCGGATATAAATTCTTCTGGAAGGGTACCCCTGCCTCAGAACCAAGACGCTCAGGTGTTGGATTTGCTATAAAGACCCAGATTGCTAGCAAACTGGAGGACTGTCCTGAATATATTTCTGACCGCATCATATCATTGCGTCTGCATCTTGACAATGACAATTACCTGAACGTTATCAGCGTGTATGCCCCAACTATGGACAAGGATGATGAGAGTAAAGATAAATTTTATGAAGATCTTACACGCTTGCTCGCCAGGATTCGCCCGAGAGAGCAGATTCTTCTACTAGGCGACTTCAATGCACGAGTGGGGTGTGACTATGAAGCGTGGCCAGGGGTCTTAGGGAGACATGGGGTTGGCAATATGAACAGTAACGGTCAACTATTGCTAAGTCTGTGTTCTCAATTTGACCTAACCATTACTAATACACGTTTTCGATTACCAGGAAAGTATAAAACTACCTGGATGCATCCGAGGTCAAAACATTGGCATCTTATTGACTACGCGATCGTGCGACAAAGAAATATCAACCAAGTCCATGTCACACGCGCTATGCGTGGTGCCCACTGTTGGTCAGACCACAGACTTATAATCTCAAAGCTGAGACTCCGCCTTCACCCACCACGTAGATCTTGCAGAGCGAAACCCTCCGGCATTAATGTTGAGAGGCTCGCAGACAAAGACGTGCGTATGGAATACCAGCACATTCTCTCGGACAAATTACCATCTACCATCGACAACGATCTTTCCAAGAACTGGACTGCCCTCATTTCTCAAATTCTTGAAGCTGGAACGCAAGCCTTAGGCCTGAAAAAGCATATACACGAAGACTGGTTTGATGAAAGTGATGAGGTATTAAATAAAGCGCTCAAACAACACCGTGAGCTCTTGCGTCAACAACGAAACCGTATGGAAGATATGTCAGAGAGAATAAGGAAAAGTACTACTGACCTCAGAAAGATGACAAGGGAGATAAAAGACAAATGGTGGCTTCAAAAATCAGAGTACCTGCAGTGGCTTTCAGACACAAACCAACTTGGCGCGTTCTTTGGAGAGTTGAGAAAACTTATCGGAAGAACTAATCAGCAGAAAAGTGTACCTATAAGGTCACGCGATGGTACGACGCTGCTGACGTCCAAGGAAGACGTTTTGAACCGTTGGGCTGAGTACTTTGCGGAGCTGCTCAATGTTGATCGATCAGCAGATATTGAACATATAAAGTCGATCACACCCCTCCCGCAAAGGCCTGAGCTTGATGAGCCTCCGACACTGCAGGAAGTGAAGGTAGCTATCAACAGCCAGAAAAATAAAAAGGCGGTTGGCGTTGATGGTATCCCTGGTGAACTTTTAAAGAACGGGGGAGGGAAGCTTTATGACACGATATGGAAACTTTTTGTTCAGATGTGGTGCGAAGAGCAAATTCCGTCTGAATTTAAGATCTCGAATATCTGTTCACTGTACAAAAACAAAGGTGACAGATCTAATTGTAACTTCTATCGTGGCATATCGCTCCTTTCTACGCCCGGAAAGGTCTTTGCCAGGATTCTGCTCAACCGTTTAACCACAGTTTCGGAAGCAATACTACCGGAAACCCAGTTCGGCTTTCGCCCAGAGAGAGGAACTTGTGAGGCTATCTTCTGTGTGCGACAGCTACAGGAGAAGTGCCGTGAACAAGGTCGACCATTGTTCCTGTGTTTTGTCGATCTGGAAAAGGCATTCGACAGTGTTCCGCGTGAAGCTCTTTGGATAGTTCTGGAGAGGGTAGGTTGCCCGGGGAAATTTGTTCGGTTACTGCGGCATTTACACGATGGTATGACCTGCTGTGTGTCTGCAAATGGGGAACAAACAGAATTCTTTCCTGTCAGTTGTGGGGTCAAGCAAGGCTGCGTTCTTGCTCCTACTCTGTTCGCCATCTATTTTGCAGCTGTAGTCAAAGAAACCTTGCAGGTAGTCTCTGCGGGCATCAATATCCGTTTCCGAACTGATGGTATGCTTTTCAATCTTGCTAGATTGAAAGCCCGCACCAAGGTCTCTCATGAAATTGTCACCGAGATCATGTACGCAGATGACTTGTGCTTTTTAGCCGAATCCCCAACCTCTCTTCAGCAGCTGATGACTGGTCTTGACGAGGCATGTACAAAGTTCGGGTTGAAGATAAGTGTCAGTAAGACAGAAGTCATGACGACAGGAATGCCAACAGACGAACCTCTGGAAATCAGTCTTAGTCAAGATGTCCTGAAGCGTGCTGAGAGGTTCAAGTACCTGGGAAGCATAATAACATCGCAATGCGACCTTGACGCTGAAATAAACAGCAGAATTGGTGCTGCCTCAGCTTCTTTCGGCAAACTGCGATCAAAGGTATTTCGCTCGCATGACCTCAAACTAGAGACAAAGATCGCAGTGTACAGAGCTGTTGTCCTGCCGAATCTTTTGTACTCCTCAGAGTCTTGGTGCCTTTATCGAAGACAAATAAAGACATTGGACCAATTCCATCTTCGATGTCTGCGGGACATCATGAACATACACTGGACAGACCGTATCAGAAATACTCAAGTTCTTCGTCGCGCTAATATCTGCGGCATAGAAGCGTACCTGATGCGGCGCCAGTTGCGCTGGTGTGGTCATGTGTTCCGCATGCCCGATGAAAGAGTGGCCAAGCGCATCTTTTACTGTGAGCTTCAAGAAGGCAAGCGCAAGCAGGGCGGACAGCTCTTGCGGTACAAAGATGTGCTTAAAAGGCACATGAAACATTGCAGTATTGACCACTTGACGTGGGAGTCATCAGCTGCAAAGCGTCCGGAATGGAGACGTCTCTTAAGGCAGAAAATCGACGCCTTTGAATCTACACGTAGAGATAAACTCGACACCAAGCGAGATAAAATAAAGGCCAGACCACCAACGGCCTTAATTTATAATTATAGCGGCGGCGTACTCACGTGCCCGAAGTGCTCCAGAACCTTTAAGGCCAAAATTGGCTACAGCAGCCATATGCAAGCACACGACCGCGCGGAGCAGCGAGACGCTAGCTGCTGAGCCCGTCCAGCAGTCGCTGTAGCCGAAATCGGCTTGGAATCATTATTATTATAATCACTCCTTTATCCTTAATGGGGTAGGCAGAGCGTAGACAAGACGAAAGGTCGTTTCGCCACGTCTGACAAAGTTTTGATATTTTTTTAAAGATAGATTTGTAGTTATATTGCTGTAGTGACAGGTTGTCAGCCCGTCCCCTAAATTACAATATACTGAAACCCTCGGATCCCTTAGCTGATTTTTACAGCATGCTCGGGAGGAAATGCAACTGGCACATTCTACGTTTTTCTCTCGCTCCCAGGCCAGCATGGAAGGAATATACTTATATTACTACCATGCATTGTATTATTAGCGAATTAAACCCAGTACATACACGTGTTAAGTAGCCCTCATACATACATACATACATATAATCACGCCTTTATCCCTAACGGGGTAGGCAGAGCGTAAACGACCTAAAGAGAGGTCGTTTCGCCACGTCTGACAAAGTTTTGAGGGTTATTTAAGATAGATTTGTAAGTATATTGCAGTAGTGACGGGTTGTCAGCCTATCGCCTAAATTGCAATATACTGAAACCCTCAGATCCCGTAGCTGGTTTTTACAGCATGCCCGGGAGGAAATGCAGCTGGCACATTCTATGTTTTTCTCTCGCTCAAAGTCCAGCATGGAAGCAAAAGTAGCCCTCGGCTGATGGAAATGTGATACTTAGGAGTTGGGGGCATCAGTAGACAGCCGCTTTGCTCTTCGAATACAAATAATATCATTAGGATACTTTAGGGGGACAAATTACTAAAGTACGACGGAGTTGGGTGGACTTGTGATGAGATCTATTTTTGCAGGATATTAGATGGTTATTATATCTTCCATGCTGGCTTGGGAGCGAGAGAAAAGCATAGAATGTGCCAACTGCATTTCCTTCCGGGCGTGCTGTATAAACCCGCTAAGGGATCCGAGGGTTTCAGTATATTGTAATTTAGGGTATGGGCTGACGACCTGTTACTACAGCAATATACCTACAAATCAATCTTAAATAGCCCTCAAGACTTTGTCGGACGTGGTGGAGCGACCCTTGTTTGGGTCATTAACGCTTTGCCGGCGCCATTATGGATAAAGGCGTGATTATATGTATGTACGTTTAAGCATTAATATACCGGATAGTTAGATATCCGTTAATTTTATTATGGGATTTGTATTATTTTCCCACTCTGCTACCATACTTCCAATATTTTTTGGCAGACGTGGCGGAAACTGTTTTCTGTAGGCCGTTGACGCTGTGCCTACCCATAAGAGGCACTAATGTAACTGTATGTTAGGTGAACTTTAGCATTTTGTTGTATATCATGACGCAAATAGAAAGCGCCTACGTGAAGTTAGGGCTGTTGATCTACCCGCCTGTCTCTGACAGAATCGGATTTCATATTCAAATGTATTCCTGTTTGTGTAATTTACAACAGTATAGCTCATGTTACTTCCATGCTGGACTGGGAGCGAGAGAAAAACATAGAATGTGCTAGCTGCATTTCCTCCCGGACATGCTGTAGAAACCAGCTAAGGGATCGGAGGCTTTCAGTATATTGTAATTTAGGAGATGGGCTGACAACCTGTTACTACAGCAATATACCTACAAATCAGTCTTAAATAACCCTCAAATCTTTGTCGGACGTGGTGGAGCGACCTTTGTTTGGGCCGTTTACGCTTTGCCTGTGTCATTATGGATAAAGGCATGATTATATGTATGTACGTACAAGCATTATTATACCGGATAGTTAGATATCCGTTAACTATATTATGGGATTTGAATATTTGACCTTTCACCTTCACCTTCACCTTTGGGACGGTTCAGCTAAATACCAGCTGGCTGCCTTAGACTCAATCGAGAAACGTGCTAAGAAGCTCATTGGAGACTCAGCACTGGTTGAGGTAAAACTACAGAACCTTGAGTACCGTCGCAGAGTGGCGTGCATGTCGGTATTTTACAGGATACATTTCGGGGAGTGCGCGTTAGCACTTCATGACCTTATACTCCCCTGCCCTTTCCATCTCCGGAGCACGAGGCGTGGACAGGGGTTCCACCCTTATGTCGTGGATATACCACAAATTCGCACGAAGCGGTTCGCTTCCACATTCTTAATGCGAACGGCTAAGGAGTGGAACTCCCTGCCGGCGGATCTGTTTCCGGAACAATATAACCTGGGCTTTTCAAGGCGAGAGTGAATAGGCACTACATAGGTGAGTATGCTTCAACATAGTCCGCATCGTCACTTTCCACCAGGTGAGATGGCGGACAAATGCTCGCCTATATATATTAAAAAAAAAAAAAAACCCACTCTGCTACCATACTTCCAATATTTTTTGGCAGACGTGGCGGGAACTGTTTTCTGTAGGCCGTAGACGCTGTGCCTACCCATAAGAGAGTACCTCTTTCAATTATTCAAATGTATTCATGTTTTGTGTAATTTACAACAGTATGGCTCATGTTCTCTGTATTCAGCTCCTTGCTGTTATACTACCGTGATTCTCAAAGTTGTACTAGAAGTAAATAAATACATTCATCCTACTCTATCTCATTTATTCTATTTCATTTTAATTTAAAGTTTAGTTTAATTTAATATTAAGATTTACATGGAACTGTGTTATTGTAAATCTATTTTGCCTAGTTTGTTTGACACTGTTTTAAATGTTTTACCTATGTTAAAATTATTTTTTATGTTATGTATTATACTATGTTTCATTCAAATTAAATTTATTAATGCTTAATGAAATGTTTGCATGCTCTTATGTTTTTTGCATTGGAAATAAACGGCTTAATTATTATTATTACTCTATCTCAGTGCATAGTGACCCTGTTCGGTTCACTACGTATGGTTTAATTTCCAAAGGATAAAGGGTTTGTGTGTGATGTATTCATGAAATAAGATGCCCGGAAAGGAAAGGGCTAATATGCACAGTATTATATTCATCTCTCTCAGTTCGTTATGGAAGTAAATAAACACAATTTCATTGTACACAATCTGCAGTAAAATCTTTTTGCCCCATTTGTCCATTATTTTTATTTCGTCGCCAGTTTAGTTGCTTTCTTCGGCTTGTGACTGGCACATTAGGCCCTTAACATGCCCATAACTTAAGGGCTAGATTGCGTGACCGCCCTTTTACGGGAATAGCTACTTTGTAATGCCGGCATTAGTTCACTAGCCCAAACGCACATTTGTTTGTTAAAGTAATGATTTTTGACAAGTTTGTGGTTAGTAAATGAAAACAAAGCGTAGGCAAATGTCCGCGTGGCAATAATAATATGACTAAAAAACAGTACATACATACGATCACGCCTGTATTCCTAATGGTGTGGGCAGAGCAAAAACGACTTAAACAAAGGTCGTTCCGCTACGTCTGACAAGTTTAGTTTATTTTATAGATAATAAAGCAAATTCAGTTCCCTGGCTACTGCCTACCCCCTAAGTACGGTGGCGTGATTATTTATGTCTTTAGTTTGTGTCTTGACAACACTGAGTAGAATAAAAAAAAAGTCCCCTCGAAATCGGTTAAAAATACGAACTAAATTCAGTTCCGAGCCTACTGCCTACCCCCTAAGTACGGTGGCGTTATTCCATAGCCTTTGTCCGCTTTCCAGGTTACCATCTATCACTTTACCAAATTTCATTAAAATCCGTTCAGCCGTTTAGGCGAAAGAAATCACTCACTAAAATCAGTTCCTTGCCTACTACCTACCCCCTAAGTACGGTGGCGTGATTATATATAGCCTATGTCCGTCTCCGGGTTACCATCTATCACTATACCCAATTTCATCCAAATCCGTTTAGCCATTTAGGCGTGAAAGAGCAACAAACAAACAAACAGACAGACAGAGTTACTTTCGCATTTATAATATTAGTATGGATTATGCATATTGCTATAGTGAACGGAGTTAGCCCATCGCTTAAATTGCAATACATTAAAACCCTCGAATCCCTTAGCTAGATTTTACAGCAAGCCCGGAAGGAGACGCAGCTGGCACGTTATATGTTCTTCTATCACTCCCAGTCCAGCATGGAAGTACAAAAAAAGTGCTAATTATTAATAGCTTCATGATTAAAAATGCCTCCCTACCTAACTACCATCCTTTTTCTTTTTAATACGCTTAATGACTTTCTAGGTTTAGCGGTGGCTCTTCATGGTGAAAATAAACACCAAGTTTATTCGTTCCCTACGTATTCTGTATTAAGTACAAAGCAATAATAAATTCATTACCATTTGACATCATTTCCTTCTTATTGTATGAGACTGATCATTATCGGAATACTAGGAGTTAATCACTTCCTTTCCGTTTCTAGTTTCAATTCAAATACGCATTTAATGTATTAACAAGTAGCAATATCTCTAGCGTTCCTTCCTATGATTTTCCACTCAGACCTAGATTATTTACATTCATCATCATACTTCCATGCTGGACTGGGAGCGAGAGAAACATAGAATATACCAGATGCATTTCCTCCCGACATGCTGTTAAAACCAGCTAAGGGATCCGAGGGTTTCTGTATATTGCAATTTAGGCGATGGGCTGACAACCTGTCCCTACAGCAATATACCTACAAATCTATCTTAAATAATGTTTAAAACGTTATCAGACATGGCGGAACGCCTTTTGTAAAAATCATTAAAGCTCTGCTTACCTCATTAGGGATAAAGGCGTGATTATGTGTATGTATGTATGTTGCTTTTTTTCATATTTTATTGGCTGCTCTATTTGTCTGTTTGTAGCAACCACGTATGCAATAGATAGACTGTATATTTACATATGTATGACGATATGTAGCGGTTCCATTGTTCCCGAATAGAATAGGCTTTCCTCCAGGTCTCTCTCTTTGTGATGTCGCGTGATAGGAGGCTGTTGGATCTGGTTTATTTTTAGAATGTTGTGGAACAACAAAACCTTTTTGTCATAAGATATTTTTTTAACACGCGACAAAGTTGCATACGGACGGACAGTCGGATGAAAGCGGTCACCGATAGCTACAAAAGCTTCTACAATACTTCTACGTTTTCTTCATCACAATCTTTTCTTTTGACAATACCACGTTAGCGAAAGAACCAAGGCTCAAAAACCTAGTTTAGTTATCGTAAAACGAATCAATCAATATTCTGAATAAGAACCGAGTTGTTAATTGAAATGTCCTGATAATCCTTTGTACCAGAATAAAAATAATTTCTAATGAAGTTCTATTTTTATATCGTAGGCGTTATTAATATCGCCCACACGTTTCGCTTTCTTAATGGAGAGTTACGCAAAATAATTGGTGACTTTTATTTGTAATAGATACTTATCACATAACTAAGTAGGGTGGGAATGTGCTGGTAATAATTAACAACCTTACCCTTACTTAATATTTAATAGTACATTACTCCGAGGCCGAAAAAAGCAATGTATGGTCGAGTAAATTGCTATTTCGGCTGAGAGAAGTATAGAACTTTTGTCTTATTTTGCGAGGAAACAATAACAATACACTTAAAAACAAACATCAAACTTGCGATTCCTTCATAATATATTTAAAACTAGCTGACCCGGCGAACTTTGTTCCGCCTTAGACGCCATAAATAAGCAGATTTTTGATTTTATTCAATTTATCAATAAAATAAGATTGACAGAAGAATCCGTTTTAAACGTATTTTTTTTTTCATCCTCCTTGACTATATTTGCAGCACGCATTCAGTCAATTCTATGTCAAATGTCTTAAGGCTCCTTTGTATTTTTATTGATGTTGCGTAAAACGCTGTCTAGCAAAAGTATAGCACTTACTCTTGCTGAAAAAAAATGTGAAATTGTTCTTGGAGATAATTTTCGTCCGACTAATTTTTCGAAAACACAGTATAAATAGTGTCATTATATTTAAAAAAATCATAAAATCAGGTCTTCGAAACAGTTATAACAGGTTTTAATGAATAAGACAACCGAACTACTACCTAAAAGTTTTCTTAAAACGTAAAACATTCTTAACCTAATCCGTCGTATATATATTTTTTATATCTATGTAATTTTCATTCATAATTTAAATAATTTGTCATTTGTCGCTTACGTTTTTAATTCCGAGGGACTTCGAATCTACTCTCTTTTTCTAACGCGCTGCAACCAACAATGACGTGAAAGTGACAGATACAGTTTAAAGTGTGTCAATTCAGCCCGTCGCGAAAGTTGGTTAGGCCTCTTAAGGTTACATTAAAAAAGTTTAATAATTTTATATGGTGGTTAAGTAATTTTAATTTTTCTAATTTTCCGCGCAATTTCCTTAATTTTTTCTTTCATAAGAACCTTCTCCTGATAATAACGAACAGAACAAAAAAACATTTTGCGAAATCGGTCCAGCCGTTCAGGCGTGATGCCGTGACCAAGGGAAATAGGGATTCATTTTTATATATATAGATTTGCATGGTGCCTTTAACAGCACATTTCATTAATTCATTCCATTTTGTAAATATAAAAAGTTGTATATTCAGCCTTAAAATAATCAATAATATGAACTAAAAAGCACCAAAACCATACTAGTGTGTCCTTAAAGACTTCGAGTAGCGGTCGTTAATGGTCATTGTTGTCGTTTGCAGAAATTGCTGGCGACTGCGAGTTTGAGGACCAAAAAGAATGTAGGTTTTGTTTTTTATGAAATAATGAAGCTCACTGGTCGCCCGATACTCGAATAGGACACATCTACGTTAGTTCACTCCGTACTATACAGTCAAAATTCCGTATAAAAAGTTTGATTATTCTACAACCAATTCTATATTCACCTAGTGATATACCCCGTCTGCTCAAAAGTGAAATCAGTTTCATAAAATCTCTACGGAAACAGAAGTTACAAGCAATATCATTTTATAATCTTCGATTTAACGACGGTTATCTCTGCTGTGACTCATCATCGTGCGCCGAGCTCGCATCAGCCGGTCTACCGCTCCGCCCGCTGCTCAATGTACCCCACCTCGTCCCGCCGTCGCCTTGCGCGCTGCGCGATCAACTCAAGTAAACAATGCCGGACAATACAACTTGCAACGCTTGCGGTAAGGCATTGAAAACTCTCTTTTATATGGAATGCATGAAGTGCCAAAAGTTTTATGATCTCGACTGCTTGGCTATAAGTGTTGCCTCTTTTGAAGGACAAACTATTACATTAAGAAAAGATGTCCAAGATCTAAAAACAGAATTGTCGTCTCTTAACGTTTCTATCTCGAATAAGTTCATGGAATTCCATAAGCAACTAGAGGATAAAGATATTGAAATCTTTAACTTAAAACAAAGTTTAACTAACTTACACTCATCTATCAATCACCAAGAGCAACTATCTTACAAAAATGACTTTGAGATTCAAGGAATTTCTGAGACTGAATCCGAAAGCCTGACACACATCGTGCTTACCCTAAGCCAGAAGCTAAGTGTCAAATTAAAGGAAACAGAAATAAGTAATGTAGCTAGAGTTGGACCCAAGGTCAATAAAAATTACAAGAAAACCTTGCCACGACCAATCATTGTAGAACTGGTTCGAAAATCCAAGAAGGACCAACTACTCGCGGCCGCCAGGATGAGAAAGAACCTCACTACGGAGCACATTATTGCAGATATGCCACCGACAAACGTATACCTCAATGAGCGACTGACGAAGACAAATCGTTTGTTGTTTCGTGAAGCTCGATCAAGGAAAACGCTATATGATTTCAAGTACTGCTGGCTTCGAAATGGATCAATATTTGTGCGCAAAACGGACAACACTGGATCAACAAAAAGTCCTGCATTACTTATCAAATCTCTCGATGACTTGGATAGGCTGGTTGGACCACCACCCGCAGAAACAAATGCAACCAACTAGTGAACTTGCATTATTCATTGGTTTCTTTTTAATTTATATGTTATATTTTTGTACATCAGAAGTTAACTTAAGATCAACACACGTACACAAAACACACTTACACATTTATTATAATTACACTCAACAAACACTATTTAAAATTGATAACAGACAATTTGTTAATAAAAAACCATCAGCAATCGTTAAAAAATGGCATTTAAATAGAATTTTATTTTTCTACGGCATTTATTCATTTAAATATCATGGTCACACATATTATTGACGATTTAGACGAATTGAACTCTGTGAAGTGCCATTCATTAACGAAAGCTGAGGAATGTTATACAATATTACAACACTACCATTTTAAATTATTAACACTTAATATTAGGAGCGTAAATAAACATAGTGATGATCTCCTTATTATTTTAAATAGAATAAAATTAGAAATAGACATAATCATACTCACTGAATGCTGGATAAATGATACATCGATAATCAATCATATAGAAGGCTACAAACAATACAATACTACTAAGTTCATTAATAAATGTGGAGGAGTTATTGTGTATACCAAAAACTCGTTTTCGGTAAAATGCATTGAACCTAACATAGTGGAGTCGAATTGCTTGAGCATTGAAATAAAAGACTGCATCACCATACTAGCAGTATATAGGTCCCCATCTTTTAGGAACATCGACCCCTTTGTAAATTCACTGCATGATCACATTAAAAATGCAGAAAAGCGTCCAATTTTCATTCTTACTGGTGACTTGAACATAAATATTCATCAAACTGCTAAACTCTCAGAAGATTCTACTGAATATCTTTGTATGCTGTTGGGGATGGGTTTCACATCTGCTGTCGATAAAATTACACGCAATATTTCTCAAACCCAGCCTGATCATGTATTTATCAGGGGGCAAACTCCTTCAGAAACAGTGGTCATCTCTACAACGGCTACTGATCATAGCACTATTGTAACGGGTATTATGACTGAAGTTTCTAAGTCGACCCAATGTTACATCCACAGAATCCGGTATGACTATAAGAGTATAGTTTCGGAACTAAACAACATAGATTGGTCGAGTCTGGAAATTATTTGTGATTTGGAGTACCAAACAAACATTTTTGTCAAAATAATTCTTAACATTATGAAATCCAATACTAAAAAACTAAAAATACGCCAGGTTAAGACTATTTTGAAGCCCTGGATGAATCATGGTTTAATTAAATGCTCCCAGGTTCGTGATTATCTACATGAAAAAGCTAGAAATAAGTCAAAAACGGACATAAATAAAATTATTTATAACAGATATCGAAACTTCTACATTAATTTATTAAGAAAAAATAAAAATGAATACAATAGTAATTTATTTAAACTTTATCAAAAGGACGGTAAAAAATTGTGGCAAACCATGTTACCCCAATACACAAAGGAGGGGACAGTTCGGACTATAATAATTACAGGCCGATCTCTTTGCTTCCAGTTTTCTCAAAGATAATGGAAAAAGTTGTGAACAAACGGCTAATTCAGTATCTGGAACACAAAAGAATATTATCAGATAATCAATATGGATTTAGGAGTGGAAAGTCTACCGAGGGAGCGGTGAGATTTCTAACTGAGAGGGGTATCTTCATATTTAGATAACGGACAAAGCTGTATCGGAGTGTTCCTTGATTTCGCGAAGGCCTTCGATACAGTTTCAATACCAATACTCCTTAGCAAGTTGGAAGTGATAGGTGTACGTGGGTCAGCTCTAAGTTGGTTCGAAAGCTATCTGACCGATAGGAAGCAAGAAGTAAAGGTCGCTAACTGTCACAGCAAAGAAAGAGAAATCTCTTTTGGCGTCCCTCAGGGCAGTGTTCTGGGGCCAACACTATTTCTTCTATATCTAAACAATCTTTCTCTGCTTAGTATTGAAAATGCTGACATAGTGTGTTATGCGGATGACACAGCAATTCTTTTCTACAACAACACCTGGGAAGAATGTCTGTTTAATGCAACTAAAGGTATGACGAAAGTAAGCAAGTGGCTTTCAGAAAATTTACTAACACTCAACACAGGAAAAACTAAATATTTATGTTTCCACAAAACTGCGCCGTCAGCCCCCAAAAGACAACTTCATCTGATTGTTCACACATGTGATGGTTCGAGGCAAAATCCTAACATTGATATTGATACGTGCTGTTGTGACCGCATCTTACGCGCAGACACAATCAAATACTTTGGCGTTTGGTTTGACGAGCGGCTTACTTTTGAAAAACATATTACAGTCACTACTGCCAGAAAAAGAAAACTAATACATATTTTTAAAGAATTGCGTTATGTAGCGGATACAGCACTGCTTTTAACAGTATACACAGCGCTCTGTGAACCGATACTCACATATTGTCTTGAAGTGTGGGGTGCCGCGGCAAAAAGTCACATAATATGCCTGGAGAGAGCACAAAGAGCCGTACTCAAAGTTATGCTTCGCAAGCCTTGGAGATATCCCAAACGTCAACTGTATGACGAAACACAGGTGTTGAGTGTTAGACGGCTGTACATGCTACGGGCAGTTCTAAGTACGCATAAAGAAGTTTTAAATTCAGAAAACTATGTAGAGCTCGTGAAAAAAAGGGTTTTCAAAATACCCAAAGAATCTGTTAAAACAACTTTCGCTACACATTTCCTCCTTTCATGTTTCCGTTTGTTTTTAACAAAATAATGAAAGAACAAGATATGAGAGATCTATCAGTAAATGAAGTAAAAAAAATAGTAAAACTGAAATTAATGTTAATGACATATGACGAAACTGAAAACTTCATTACTCCTATAATATAAATAAATATATTACTTTTATATACATACATACTCACACATATTTACATATATACATACATGCACACACATACAACACAACCCACATTTTCACTCACAGCTTTCATAATTTTATAGAACGTATCTCAGTTTCCGCTGAGCTTGCATGTTTTTCTCTTTTTCCTATTTCAGTAATACATACTTGTAATATAGATTGTCCTAATTATGCTAAAAGTATACTGTAAAGATAACCACGTCACAGGCCTAGCCTAGTGTGGTTACCTTAGTAAACATTTTCTGTATCTTATGGACTGATAATAAACTTTTTTTTTTTCGAGCAAATGGGAGTAAAATAATTCTGCCCTAATCGTCAACTGAGTATGGAAATGCAATGCTTTCCCATTTTTATTTAACCCATTCCATCCATGTTTTTTGCTGTCTGCTCGATTTGGAATACTAGAGGCAAAAAATTTATGACTGCAGGTTTCGAGAATAAAACTTTAAATTAAGACAACCTTTAACACGATCGTCTAGAATCGTCTAAAGGCGTGTTTTATTCGTGTTGTACGTGCACAGCGCAGCCGTAAAGTGCACCCGCACGCTGAATGTGCACAACAGCTGGGAAACAGACGGTAAATTATTCCAGACTATTTCAGGAATGGGCTTTTAATATTTTATCAGGACTCCGTGGTAGGATAGGACCAAGGCTTACACAAGTAGACCATAACGACAGTGGTCTGAATATACCTCGATTATTGCTTGGTTCATTATGAATAGTTCCATGCTGGACTGGGAGCGAGAGAAAAACATAGAATGTGAATGTAAAAACCAGCTAAGGGATTGGAAGGTTACAATATATTGTAATTTAAGCGATGGGCCGACAATCTGTTACTACAGAAATATACCTACAAATCTATCTAAATTACCTTCAAAACTTTGTCAGAAGCGCTGGATGACCTTTATTTAGGCTCTGCCTACCCCATTAGGGATGAAGTCGTAACTATATGTATATATCTATGTCATTATGAATGCTACATCTCAATTTATGGAGACAGACATATATTTAAATTCAATTAAACTCAATTGTTTGAACCTCATTAATGGAATAAAAGGCCTGCTCTTTTGTGAAAGCCTTTTCGCTGTTTTCTTCGCTTATTTGTACAATATTTGCAGGAGAGGTTATAAACGAGACACTTGGTGCAATTAAGGCGCGTCAGGGCCGGCTATTACATTTGCATCAAGTGTCGAGACGAGGGGCTTAACAGAACTGTCAACGAGCTTAAAGGATGCTGCTTTATAGAAGGAGAAGTACTAAACCAGACTAAACTAATTGTTTGCTTATTTGTATAGTATTTGAAGGATAGGTTATAAACAAGACACTTGGAGCAATTAAGACGCGACGGTGCCGGCTATTACATTTGCATCAAGTGTCGAGACGAGGGGCTTAACAGACCTGTCAACGAGCTTAAAGGATGCTGCTTTATAGAAGGAGAAGTACTAAACCAGACTAAACTAATTGTTTGCTTATTAGTATAGTATTTGAAGGATAGGTTATAAACAAGACACTTGGAGCAATTAAGGCGCGACGGTGCCGGCTATTACATTCGCATCAAGTGTCGAGACGAGGGGCTTAACAGAACTGTCAACGAGCTTAAAGGATGCTGCTTTATAGAAGGAGAAGTACTAAACCAGACTAAACTAATTGTTTGCTTATTTGTATAGTATTTGAAGGATAGGTTATAAACAAGACACTTGGAGCAATTAAGGCGCGACGGTGCCGGCTATTACATTCGCATCAAGTGTCGAGACGAGGGGCTTAACAGAACTGTCAACGAGCTTAAAGGATGCTGCTTTATAGAAGGAGAAGTACTAAACCAGACTAAACTAATTGTTTGCTTATTTGTATAGTATTTGAAGGATAGGTTATAAACAAGACACTTGGAGCAATTAAGACGCGACGGTGCCGGCTATTACATTTGCATCAAGTGTCGAGACGAGGGGCTTAACAGACCTGTCAACGAGCTTAAAGGATGCTGCTTTATAGAAGGAGAAGTACTAAACCAGACTAAACTAATTGTTTGCTTATTTGTATAGTATTTGAAGGATAGGTTATAAACAAGACACTTGGATCAATTAAGGCGCGACGGTGCCGGCTATTACATTTACATCAAGTGTCGAGACGAGGGGCTTAACAGACCTGTCAACGAGCTTAAAGGATGCTGCTTTATAGAAGGAGAAGTACTAAACCAGACTAAACTAATTGTTTGCTTATTTGTATAGTATTTGAAGGATAGGTTATAAACAAGACACTTGGAGCAATTAAGGCGCGACGGTGCCGGCTATTACATTTGCATCAAGTGTCGAGATGAGGGGCTTAACAGACCTGTCAACAGGCTTACTGGAAGTTCTGGAAGCAACATCGTGTCTGTATCTAAAGAAGAGAGAATTTTAAGGATTGAATTAAATTAATTAACATAACAGGACAAATAGATATAGGATCTTGATCGATATAATGTAAGATTATTTATTTAATAGTGTGTAAATATTGTCTAAATATTATATGTAGTAATATGCACTATCCCGCTTTCTGCTTGTACAATGTTGTTCCATGCTGGCCTGGGAGCGAGAGAAAAACATAGAATGTGCCAGCTGCATTTCCTCCCGGGTATGCTGTAAAAACCAGCTAAGGGATCCGAGGGTTTCAGTATATTGTAATTTAGGCGATGGGCTGACAACCTGTCACTACAGCAATATACTTACAAATCTATCTTAAATAACCCTCAAAACTTTGTCAGACGTGGCGGAACGACCTTTGTTTGGGTCGTTTACGCTCTGCCTACCCCATTAGGGATAAAGGCGTGATTATATGTATGTATGTATGTACAATTTCTATACCCAAAGGTTGCCTGGTAGAAATTGCTGCTTTAGCAATAAGGCCGCCTTTATTGTACTGTCACGTTTGTTCCTTTTTATTTCTGTTGTATGTGTTTCTTTGTGCAATAAAGAATTTTGTATTGTATTGTAAGATTTAATAACATAACAGCTTCCATGCTGGACTGGGAGCGAAAGAAAAACATAGAATGTGCTAGCTGCATTTCCTCCCGGTTATGCTGTAAAACGCAGCTAAGGGATCCGAGGGTTCAGTAAATTGCAATTTAGGCGATGGACTGGCAACCTGTCACTACAGCAATATACCTACAAATCTATCTTAAATGCCCCTCAAAACTTTGTCAGACGTGGCGGAGCGACCTTTGTTTGGGTCGTTTACGCTTTGCATACCCCATTAGGGATAAAGGCGTGATTGCGTGTATGTATGTATACGTTCATAACCATCATTGGTACCAAATTTTGCAAGCAAAGGTATTAGACTTCCTCTATACCTAGTATGGTACCGTTGAATAGTTGAACTAATGTTTTTTTTTATTGATTGAACTACTTGGACAAAAAGTTCCTAGTAGTTGAATTAAAATAATTTACTAATTAATTGAATTAGCATGGCATATTTTTAACAGTCAAATGACGGATAAAATTCTTAAACTTCCTTTTTTTATGATCTTAGGCTTTTTTAAAGCGATCACAAGATTGAGAGCAAAGTATTAAGTATGGATTTGACAGGTCATAGTGTACTGAAATGACATTTCTGATACGAACTAAAACTCGCTGTCAGTCTAAAGTGCCGATTATAAATACGGGCTTAAGTAATTCATTTTAAAGAAATCGTATTGAATTTATTCGTTTCTTCTTATCGTCAACATGTACCAGGAAGGGTGGGGTCGTAACTTACTCGTCACGCCACGCTGGCCTACCTTGCCACGCGAAGAGCGGCCAGCAGCCACTAAACGAACTAGCTACTTAACTTAAGACTAGTTTAAGATACCAGGTGTAAGGGACAGTGTCCCGCAAACTGATAGGGGAACAACCTCCGACGAGATTTTTTTCAATAAGTGAAAAATAAAATGCCTTTTCCATAAATAAAATCACCTCAATCGGACAATTTGTATGGAAAAGCCAATTTACTGTTTCACTTCCTGAAAAACGTTCCTGGTGGAAGTTGTTCAGTGTCATTGACTGAGCAATTCCTATCAGTTTGCGGGATGCTGTCCCTTACACCCGATATAGCTCTTATTGAAACCTTACTACCATGCTGGACTGGGAGCAATAGAAAAACATGGATTCTTTCAGCTGCCTCTCGGGCATGCTATACAAGTATACTGCTGTAAAAGGGATTCGATGGGCTGACAACTTGTCCCTATTTGTCAGATGTGACTTTTACTAAGCGTTTTAAGCTCTGTCTACACCATCATGGATAAAAGTAAAAGTTCGTACAACGGCAGAGTTTGAAAAAAGAAATAGTTTAGTTTTATATCATTCCGTCTGTTATTTTGATTACTGTGTATTACACAATGTGTGAACTGCCTCCGTGGTCTAGAGGTCTGAGCCATGGGCTCTCGACCTAGAGGTCCAGGGTTCGAGTTCAGCGGGGAACAATGACTTTATGTTGTTGTTTGTAGCTTCGTCAGGACATTGCAGGCTGATCACCTGATTGTCCGAAAAGTAAGATGATCCATGCTGTCGGATGGGCATGTAAATAGTCGGTTCTGCGCCTGATTTCTCTCTGGTCGTGTCAGTCAGACCTGTGTGTAACACAAACACTTGGGCACTAAAAACTAGACCTGCGCAGTTGGCCGATCGATGAGAGGACTATTATTACACAATGTGTAACTGTCGTATTTCTTTATACTCTATATTACTCTACTCTTTATTAATTAACTATCAATAGAATGGAATTGCTTTTTTACACCATCACAACACAACACCAACCTTAGTAATAGTAACTGGTTCAACTTTTTCTATAAGTAGTTACATAAAAACTCCATAAAAAAAGCACTTCGATCAACAACTGGACGAGCTGTTATAATGTTTTTTTTAAAAGGTACTTAGATGATGATTCATCGACATCTCACAGACAGGTTAATGCTCTTATCATACATACATATAATCACGCCTTTATCACTAATGGGGTAGGCAGTAAACAAGAGTCGTTCCGCCACATCTGGCAAAGTTTTGAGGGTTATTTAAGATAGATTTGTAGGTGTATCGCTGTAGTGACAGATTGTCAGCCCATCGCCTAAACTCCAATATATTGAAACCCTCGGATCCCTTAGCCGGTATTATTATTAGATATAAAAACGTAATGAAATGGTAGTTTTAGTAACTTAACTTATTTGCCAACACATATCATTTATCTTTGAAATGTGTTTTTGAGTAAAAATACATGAATCTTTGTTTACCTTTATTCTAAAACCGAATTGGAAATACTATAGATGATGATTCATCGACGTCTCACAGACAGGTCAATGCTCTTATCAAATGTATCATTATTTCATCAAAGTTAAACGTGAGGTCGCTGATCTGTATTGAAGATTAAGACCATAAACGAAGACTCTTTTGCAATGAACAGAGGGCTTTCTCAAAATGTTGTGCAGTATTGCACGCATTCTAATAATTAAGTAAATACTTTTTTGTTTGATATTATTTCTTCTGTCGAGTGGGTATCGAGTCTATCGACCCGGTGAACCCTGGTGTCAGAGTTTTTAAACCGCCTAGTAGCACAAATATCAGGCCTCTGACATGGTTTGAGGCCGACCTTGACCAACGGCTTAACGTGCCCTCCGAAGCACGAAATCTTTTTCTTTTCGGACAATCAGGTGATTCAGCCTGCAATGTCCTAACCAAACTGGGAAAAAAATCACAAAGTGATAAATTCTCAAATATCAACTTTGTGTTTTCCCCCTGGGAATCGAACCCAGGACCTCCGGATCAGGAGTCCATGGCACTAGCCACTAGACCACGGAGGCAGTTAATCTGTAGATTATTTTACTAGATTAATAAAGGTACCCTTTACTCTTATGCGCAAAATTATCTTAACTAAAAATTTAACGTAAATCTTCATTTTTGGGATGGGATAGGATCTACCTCCTAGTGGTCCACCCCGGGAAAGGCAACACAGGCTTGCCTGTGAATAAGTCCCGCTCAACGATCCCTACAAAGCGGTAGTAGAATCCGCAAGGGGCCGACTGGCTCGCAACCAGCCTCTCACCGGAGTCCGGCGACAAACAGCTTTCTGTATTCCGTCGATGAGTGATATTGCCAGTGCCATAAGAGCCAACTTCTGGATAAGCTCACTCCATCGTCGAGTCTGTCACGGTCATCCCAGGCCTAGTGTCTGGAGTTAAGAGCAAACCGATATAAAAAAAAACTAAAATCATTCCACACGAATGATTTTTTATGCAACTTTAAAAAAATAAGTTCATCATCTCCCTAGCCTTATCCCGTATCTCACGGGGTCGGCTTCCTAATCTAGGGGATTCAACGAGGGTACTGGTTTTTACACAGAGCGACTGCCATCTGACCTCCGCAACCCAGAAGGGAAACCAGACCCAATCCTAGATTAGGTCAGAGTTTTCAAGCCGCCAATGCTTAGCACTGGCCTCTGATATGGCTTAACGACTAATATCTACGGTATTAAACGATATTAACCGGGACCAACGGCTTAACGTGCCTTCCGAAGCACGGAAAAAGCACCGAATAAACGTACATATGAAATTCGAAAACCGAAAAACACATTGGTACGTGGTGACTGGTGGGGTTCGAACCACGACCTCCCGCTCAGAAGGCAGCGGCCCTATCCACTACACCATCGGGCTCTCTATAACTTATTTTATTTTAAAAAAATAAGTTATAGCCAACAAATTGCCAACGACTTTAACTACCTACCTCATCTAACGTATCTGTTTTCTTAAAAAGTACTTACAAGGAATGTTAATCAAGTCTGCTGTAATTGCAAACAACTGGGTTATAATAATAAATTAGAAATAAATAACAAAGTGTCTGACTAGCTAGACGCATTTAAAAATAGTACAGTTGTAGTATAATGGATCTGAGTCACTCGAGTTGTCAGTCCATTGAATAATTCATTTATTCTAAGCTGGAGATTGCAATATAGAAAAACCTCTATTTTTTTTTAAATTAGTCTTGCATGCTGGACTGGGAGCGAGAGAAAAACATAGAATGTGCCAGCTGCATTTCCTCCCGGGCATGCTGTAAAAACCAGCTAAGGGATCCGAGGGTTTTAGTATATTGCAATTTTGGCGATGGGCTGACAACCTGTCACAACAGCAATATCCAACAAATCTATCTTAAATAACCCTCAAAATTTTGTCTAACGTGGCGGAACGACCTTTGTTTATGTCGTTATGCTCTGCCTACCCCATTAGGGATAAAGGAAAGATTATTTTTGTATGTATGTTATAGTTTTTAAATCGCTAACAAGTAGTTGTCAGTAATAGCGAACTTCGGTAAATTGAATTCGTGTAGTGAGCATAAAAGATTGTAAGAGACTACCGAGCTACTGATAAACTAAGATGATACAAATTTCAATCTGAAATTGCCGTTAATGTTTTACAGACGAGGCGTCATCGCCTCACTAGGCGTATCACTCTATGTCTACCCCGTAAGGAATAAAGGCGTCACTTAATGTGTATGATAAACTAAGCACCGAACCGAACCCACTGTTTTCTAAACGTAAATTTACACATATTGAAAAAAACTAGTTTACAAATTGGGGTGTAGGTATCAGGGCAGCATGCCATAGCATAGTCATTTCAATTATGTAGGTAGATACGATTGTGGGGGCATTCACCGCTGCTGAGGGCTGAATTCGCGTGCAGCGCCGCATGCAACCATAGCCGGGTTACCAGGGTTCCATGGGTAATAGGAATGTATGTTTCTGGATATACTGGATTTTTTAACGTTGCGTTATCGATACCCACTTTTTATGCGGCCATTAACCTGTTTTTGCTATATAACTTTACGCCTTTGTCCCTAATGGGGTAATGAGAGTGTAAATGATCTAAACAAAGGTAGTTCTGCCACTTCTGATAAGTTTTGAGGGTTATTTAAGAATTTAAGATAGCTTAATAAGTATATTGCTGTAGTGACAGGTTGTCAGCCTATCGCCTAAATTGCAATATACAGAAACCCTCAGATCCCTTAGCTGTTTTACAGCATGCCCGGGAAGAAATGCAGCTGGCACATTCTATGTTTTTCTCTCGCTCCCAATCCAGCATGGAACAATTTGTTAGTACAAAATGCAATAAGGACACGACATTGCGATTTTTTTCTTAATAATCATGATAATTAAATAAA
Organism: Scrobipalpa costella; assembly: GCA_949820665.1. NCBI lineage: Eukaryota > Metazoa > Arthropoda > Insecta > Lepidoptera > Gelechiidae > Scrobipalpa > Scrobipalpa costella. Next base: position 5,343,555 of record OX463313.1, read on the forward strand.
AATACAATGGTTCAATAATTTATAATAAAAACATCACATATATAATACATATACATTACATACACATACATACATATAGTCACGCCTTTATCCCTAATGGGGTATGCAGAGCGTAAACGACCTAAACAAAGGTCGTTTCGCCACGTCTGACAAAGCTTTGAGGGTTATTTAAGATAGATTTGAAGGTATATTGCTTAGTGACAGGTTGTCAGCCCATCGCCCAAACTACAATATACTGGAACCCTCGGATCCCTTATAATACATATTCATTCAAATTATGCTAAATAACCCACACTTTATAGCCACCTACATTAAACTGACCTCTATCTTTCATGTCTGTTGCAACCAAATTATATTTCATGCTTCCTCCTTTCAAGCAATCAGTTTTAAAAAACAATAACAATTTAGTAGAATTAGTTGGCATTCTCCCCCACCTTAAACATGACCTATCCCAACAAGCATTGAAACCACATTCAGACAATGGATTACTCATTGAAAGAAGACCTGCACTAATATCCTTATTACTTCCAATTTTGCACACACCATTCCCGAATTTCCAAGAATTGGTTGCCACCCTATATCAAAACATGACCTATCTGCACTGTATATTCTTTGAATTCCTGCAATTAAAGTCTCACTTAAGCAATTTACTTAACTTTAAACATGACCTATCCCAACATGCATTGAAACCAAATTCAGTCAATGGATTACTCAAAATTTCTCATTGACAGAAACCAGACCTATGCCAATATCTACCCTTTTATTTCCAATTTCACTACAACACTAACAATTCCTGAATTTCCAAGAATTGGTTGCCACCCTACAACAAAGCATGACCTATCTATAGTGTATATTCTTTGCTTAACTGCCTCCCTGCAATTAAAGTCTCATTCCCGCAATTTCCCTGTGCCTGCATAGACTTTGAACTGGCTATTATGGTTTTAAAATATTACACAGGAGAATAGTGCCTGGAATGACGATGATTATGATATATTACAGTGTAGATCCTGGTTTAAATAGATATATTGAGTAAGCAAGTGTAAAAAAACAGTAAAAAAAATAAATAAGAAATTTCTTTCAACTTTAATTTATTTTATTTATGATAATATATGTACAATAAATTGTTGCATAAATAATAATATTATGTATTGTCACCAATTAATACTTATGATTATGTAATTTACCTTATAGTATAGGCAAGCATAATTAACTGAAATAATAATATTTCCTTATCTTTTAACATGATATAATAACTTTGTTTGAAGAAGAGGTAAATTAGTTTTGTACTTTAAATAATTTATCTTCGAATTATTAGCATATTTTGAGTATGCTTTAAAATTAAATAAGGTAACTAGTTTTTAAGCATTAAGTTAGTTGGTTCCCTTCGAATGCTGTACTCATAACAAGGCGAAATTATTATTTACGGCATTTAAATATAATCAAATCACTGAAGAGACTAGATAGATAAATCTTGGAAATACTAAGAATTAAATTACACCAACAATGACAAAGAAACTGAATAGACAATAGTGCGAACACAAAAAACCTAGATATGCATCCAGCAGAACAGCTACCGATTTCAAAACACTGAAATAACGGCCTTCGACAAATCTTTCTGCAATTTGTTACAAAAACTTTCTCATTGGGATAGAATTGATCACTAACCTTGGAAGCGATGATTTAATCCGACACTGTTTAATGAGAACTACCATATCCTTTCAGCAAATTAGAAGGAAGTCTTGTGTAATGGTATCGTCAATTCAGTCCACTGAAAAATCAATAATACTCCGACATACCTACCAAGCAGGTTCTTTGAATGAAACTGCGTATTTACTAATGTTCTAAGTACTTACCACTCCGTACAGATGTAAAACAGGTCGCAACTATCACAAATAATCAGTTTTTAGTTCACAAAGCACACGAAAAGTATTTTTATTTATTTATTTTCGATAACAACTTGCAACAACCGAGAGGACATTCACAAGTTTTGTTTGACAGCTGTCAGTGTCAGTTTTTTTTTTTTGGCAGAGGTGTGGCCAGACGTTTCATAAAAATACTGCAAATACTAAAGAAAAAAATACAAAAAAGCAGCAAAAATAAAGTATGTAGTTGTTTCATCCCACGACTGACGCTTTGCTATACGTGTGTAAATGTAACTACACGCACAATGCCTTAGTGTGGTGTGCGTGAATTCGGTTCGGCGCCTGTAGTTATGCAGACACGGGCGCGTGTTCGGAATCGTAAGTACAACCACAAGTTCTTAAAGATTCAGCTCCTTGGGAGATTTTAAAAATGACCTACATTGCATTATGCCAATCCATCATCAGCTATTGCATAACAGTAGGGGGAGGCGCCTACAAGACCTTTATGCTGGTACTTGAGGGAGCTCAGAGAGCTGCATTGAAGGTCATGACCATGAAACCCTTCAAGTACCCCAAATCACAGCTATTCGAATAATGTCAATTACTAACTGTTCGACAACTCTACGTTCTCAATTCTATTCAGAGATAACATGAAAGTATACTTTTACCAGATAAAAGGACACGAAGAAATGACCCTATAAGTATACTACACAAAACTTATTTCGCGGAACATCAATTCTATGTATTGAGTTATAAAATTTACAAAAAACTTAACAAATCTTTAAAATTGTCAAACCTAAATAAGTACAAATAAAAAAAACTGTTACAAATTGGCTACTAACACAAGACTATGATAAGAAAGTAAAATAAGTCTCACTTAAAACGTTAAACACCCATGCACACACACACAAACACACACACTTACACTCGCACACACACTCACACAAACATATAAAACTCAAAATATAATATAAATTTAGATTAAGTGTTTTTGATTTTTTACGTAGTTTATAATGTATTAAATGAACGCAATAATATTATGTGACGGTCTCCTCTTTACTCTTTGAACACTGTCCCCCAAAATACAGATTAAATCCTAGTCTATGTGTCAGGGCTCCTCTTAAATATTCTAATAACAGTTTGTCACATCTATTGTTAAATTGGAAAATAAACTACTTTGTTATTTTATTTTTTATTTAAGTATGGCCGAGTGGCAGTCGTAAGAGGAAAATAAAATCTTTATAAATTAAACTAATATTAACGTTAGATAAGAATGTGTTAATATTTTGACCTCGAGACGTATGTAATTCATTTGAAAACGTAATAAGTACTTCAAAAATATTAGGAATTTATGATTTGAATTCTACTTATAAATTCCGAATGGCGAAATCGCCAGAATATTGCTCAAACAAATTTTATCAAAGGAGTATAATTGATCTGGATCTGGCCACATTTTTGATATCTACGTTCGCTTTCACGCAGGTCATTCAAAGAAAAGTAATGGTTCATCAGTCTACAAAACCTTTATACAAATCCTTAGAATTCATTTAAAAAAATATATAAAATGTAACCGTGATGCAGCCGTGGTACATTCTATGAGATTCTATTATCAAGCACGATCATGCGTGTGCGTCTCTCCACCCAGCCCAAACGTGATAAGTGCTTTTATCATTTTTTTTTTTTAGTTTATTTTCCAGAAACAAAATAATAGTTTTTTATGATAACCTTAATCTACGGTAAACCCGACATTGGGTTTATTTGTAGTAGGTGTTAGTCGCCGTGAAGAAGATATTAAATTAAGTATGTTCTGTAACGTCATATATCAGGATTTAGAGCATAATTGGAGTACCCACATACTGAAGTCAGTAAATTGGAGCATCAATAGGAAAGACGTTGTTACTAAAAACCGTGGGCTCGCTGGAGAGACGTCTCCTCAGCAAGCCCACAGATAATCGCGTATAATTCCTTTCATATTACAGTTTCGAAGTTGATTTTTCGGCAGCAGATTGCTCCAATTATGCTCTAAATCTAGAGATATAACACATTGCTCTACTCTCAACAGTACCTGAGATCTAGCATGGGCTCGCTGACGAGAATCTCCCCAGCCGGCCCACGGTTTTTGGCTTGCAGCATCTTTCCTATTGATGCTCCAATTTACTGACTTCAGTATGTGGGTGCTCCAATTATGCTCTAAATCCTGATATATGATAAAAACACCTATCTCGTCTGGGCTGGGTGGAGAGACGCACACCGATCATGCAGATCTGCAAAATGTGCAAGCCTAAATAATCAATCCCCCAAACAAATAATCATTGATCATTGTATATATTTTTTAGTTAAATTGTGTAGGCTTATGTTTAGTTAGACCATGCTATGCTGTAGATGACAATACGATAACAAAGTAATGAGGGAAAAACAAAAAGAGAAAATCTAATAAATATTAATTAATTTTATTAGCTTACAATAACCATAATCATTTTGTTCACTATGCGAATCCGATTAAAGCTTTAGCCACTACCTACGGGGTGTAGAAATGCTGATTGAGATTATGTTTTGGGTCGATAGAAATTACTTCAGGGCAGCTTCGTATCTGGCGGACACGTCGTTCCAGTTTGCAATGTCGAAGATGGCTTTTACGTAGTCCGCGCGCACGTTCTTGTATTGAAGGTAGTATGCGTGCTCCCAAACGTCGATTCCAAATAGGGGTATCAGGCCTGCAATCAAATAAAGTTACATACAAACATATAATCACGCCTTTATCCCTAATGGGGTAGGCAGGCCGTAAACGACCTAAACACGTTTGACAAAGTTTTGAGGGTTAATTAAGATAGATTTGTAGGTATATTGCTGCAGTGATACATTGTCAGCCCATCACCTAAATTGCAATATACAGAAACCCTCGGATCCCTTAGCTGGTTTTTTCAGCATGCCGGGGAGGAAATGCAGCGGGCACATTCTAGGTTTTATTCTCGCTTTTCTAGCATGGTTTATTTCTGGATGACTTTCTTTCTGGAAAGTTTTGTGTTTCAATAGTTTATTATATGCATATCTTACACAGTTTTCTAGATATACCGTTAAATGTTATTTGATTTGAGGAACTGTCTTCTCTATCTTTGTCATCAGGTCCTCACACTGGTAGGTAAACCTACTCTCATATGTCAATAGCCAGCTCTATTGTAGCTTTTTTTATTGCACTATATGTACCAGGCCACTCAGAAAGTATTGCGATAAATAGTTTTTATATATGGCAGACTGGCCGGTTAGAATATTTTTTGAAAATATGATTACTTGTAAGTAAAAATATGTGTGTTCTATTTTCAAAATTTCCCTCAACATTTTTTGCGAGCCAATTCAAAGTATCGTGTCTTACTGAAAAATGGATCTGCGACGGGAACATTTTAGAGCTATGATTTTTTACGATTTCAAGTGTCGCCTGAAACCGGATGAATCGTTCGATAGACTTCAAATGACATTTATGGATGAAAGCCTCTCCAAGGCAACCGTGTATCGTTTTTATAACGAATTTAGGCACGGTCGACCAACCTTGGGGGATGAAGAAAGAAGCGGTCGCCCTTTGACGGCTATTACGGAAGAAAACGTGCTAGCAGTGAAAAATTTAATCCAAGATAATAGGCGAATTACATATCAGGAGATTCAGCGCATATTAAAGATTGGATCGGGAAGCGTTCACGAGATTCTACACGGGCATCTTCGCGTGAAGAGGATAGTATCGCGCTGGGTGCCGCACTACCTCACCGACGCTCAGAAGCAGGCCCGGGTGGAATGGTGCCGTGATATGCTGAACAAATTTGAAGCAGGCTCGTCTCGGCGTATTTACGACATCGTAACAGGTGATGAGTCCTGGATTTATCAATACGATCCAGAAACCAAGCGCCAGTCGACAGTTTGGGTGTTTCAAAATGAACCAACGCCTACCAAAGTGAAGCGATCTCGAAGCGGGGGGAAGATTTTGATCGCCAGCTTTTTTAATTTGACTGGCGACTTGGCCTCAATTCCCTTACGAGATCAAAGAAACATTAACGCCGAATGGTATACTACCAAATGTTTACCAGAAGTTTTTTCTGTTGTGAGCAACAAGCGACCAAACACAGGGCTCCGCGGACTACTGCTCCACCACGACAATGCGTCTGCACACACCGCGCTCAAAACGAGGGACTTCCTGGACAGCACACCAGTCAAACTCCTGGGTCACCCCCTCCTTACAGCCCTGATCTAGCACCGTGTGACTTCTTTTTATTTCCAAAAATAAAAAATCAGCTCAAGGGGATACAATTTTCGTCGCCGGAAGATGCGCTGGCTGCGTTCGAGCTGGCTGTAAACGAGATGTCTACGGCGGACTGGAAAAAGTGTTTTGAAAACTGGTTCAGACGCATGAATCTTTGTATAGAGGCTGGTGGAGAGTACTTTAAAAAGATTTAATAAAAATATATGTACCTGTAGAACAATTTTTTTTAGTGTCGCAAAACTTTCTGAGTGTCCCACGTATAACTAATATTATACCACTCCCACTTAACAGAGAATGATTTTTAAAAAAATATTTTGTTTTGAAGAATTTCCTTTATTTCGAAAAATTTCTTATTTTATGTATTTACTAGCACCGATTTGAAGAAAATGATTTAGGCATCCGCGCTCCCCGCATTCTACCTGAGTTTGGGCTCCTGGCGGCGCACTCTGAATTTCGGCGCCTAGCGATGTTACTCATGACAAAGGTCTAAGTTAGCTCTGCTGCCCCGTCTTTCCTGCTGCTTCCATGCTTGACTGGGAGTGAGATTCTTCCATGCTGGACTGGAAGTGAAAAACATAGAATGTGCCAGCTGCATTTTCTCCCGAACATGCTGTAAAAACCAGCTAAGGGATCTGATGGTATGTTATGTTCAGTATGTTGTAATTTAGGCGATGGGCTGACAACCTGTCACTGCAGCAATATACCTACAAATCTATCTTAAATAACCCTCAAACTTTGTCAGACATGGCGGAACAACCTTTGTTTAGGTCGTTTACGCTCTACCTACCCCATGTATGCCCCGCCCTAAACCAAATGCTAGCTACACTCTTATCTTACAGTACAGTATAACGTACCAGTGGTAGCTTGAAGGGGGTCCTGGTTTTGACAAGTGGCAATCTGCAGCTTCTTCATCTGTTTGCTGTAGCCGAGCCAGCCCCAGCCAGAGCCTTGGACCGCCACGGTAGAATTCGCGAGCTGGTTCTTCATGTTCTCCCATGAACCGAAGTCACTGGAATGCATAGTGCCATGTGCATGAGGCTTAAATACTACTTGAACAAAAATGATATTTTTTATAATCAATCATCTTAGTAATTCATACATACTCTATTTTGGTAGTAAGGCATTTTGGTTATCTCAGAGTTTCTAAAAATATTAGAAGTAAAAGAAATACAAAACTAAAATACATAAAATACTTCTAAAATCCAAAAATTTCTAACCAATTAATTTAAAACTACCTACAAATGAGTTCAAAGCTAAACAAAGCAAAGGTGAAATTGATAAGTAAACTGAAGGTCAGTTGTTCTGATAATTGTAAAGTGTGATAAAGGTGCAACCTTTCTCAATGTTAAAAAACAATCCAATAAGCACTGAAATAAAAAAGAAAGAAAAAGGTAGGTTACAGATCTGGCAGGGTTTCTAGCCTGTGGTCTGCGGACCCCCAAGGGGCCATGAGAGTCTGTCTGAGGTCTGCAGTTGAATTGCAGGCCCCTCTGGGGCTCTTAACTAAGGTGATGTTTTTTAAAAGGATACTTAAAAACATGACTGTAATAATAATCGAAAATAAATATTTTGGGTTAGTCAACAAAACAGAAATAAAGAAAGCCATGTTAAGGTTAGTCGTAAAATATGGTATCAAATTACGTTTCAATAGCCTTGGTGAGGGCATCCGAAGGTTTTCCACCTTTAGGAGACAGGTTTTGCCAGAAGATTGAGTGGTTGATGTGACCACCGCCATTGAATTTCAAACCAGGGGCCAGGGTGATGATTGTCTGAATGTCACCTGTTGAATGAGTGAAAGTCTACAATGAAAAAGAAATCATTATTTCTGAAATATCATTAGGTTTGAGGGAGAAATGTTTTACACTATGTTTTACTTGTACTTAATTGCTAAACTAATATAATTATGTATGTTTTATCTAAAACCTACTCTAGTACTTAATTCCAAATTTACGTCAACAAAAGAAATAAAAAAATAAACCGTTCAATAGCCTGTGACAGGGCACAAGATGCTTGTACATCGCAAGGAGTGAGGATTTTCCAGAAGATGTCATGGTTTATGTGTCCTCCGCCATTGAACTTTATCGCACTCAGCAGGGCTAGAATTGTTTCCGTGTCAGCTGCTGTCAATATAATTCTGTTGTTTACTCTGTTGCACTAAGATTACAAATGTCTCTTACCTAACTTTATAAAAAACTTTTTAAAGGACATACATATAATCACACCTTTATACAATTTATACACCTCACTGTCACTTTTTAAATTTTTCTGTTCTTGGTGGCTATGTACTACCTACATAGTTTCCCTCGCTAAACAGACTTATCCACATGTTCTACTTAGAACTTAACATAGATAGATATTAAGAGCAAGCATACAGTTAAAATAACTACAACCTTTAGCCTGAGCAGCTTGTAATTTCTCCTCTGCGGCGTTGAGGTTGTTGATGTAAGTTGCATGATGCTTGGTGTGGTGTAGGGTCATGATCTCCCTGGAGATGACCGGCTCCAGGGCGTTGTACTCGTACGGCAGCTCTGGTAAGGTGTGCTTCTGACGGGATGCACATAGTGTGCGCCTTTAAAATATAAATTTTAAATTAAATATTAAATTTTACTTTTTAACATGGCTCACTTTTAATAATATATTCTTCCATTATTTCTTTAAGGGAAAGTTTTGTGCGGTGGTTCCACAATAATATATTAGTTAACAGAAAAGAATCCTAAGATGTCAAATCTAAAACAGTCATAAGATTCCCTTTTAATATTGAAAGTAGGGTAGGTATACTCAAAAAAGTTATAAATTGCAATCTGCCTTATTTTGCCTAGGTGGAACACTACCAAAGAATACGAAAACACTTGCTTGTATTGTCAATTAATAAGTACAAAGATTAATTGCTATGGTACGCCTTATTATATGCACTTCAGTAGCTGTAGGTAATAATTATAGACAAATAAGAATCTTATTAGAAGGTTTCGAAAGTCAAAGATCGGCCACTTACATAAGAGTGCCTACTCTCTGGGATGCAAACATAATGGCTAATGAGATAGTAACTGATTTGCAATGTAAAACCCTAGATTTGCCGGTGAATTCGGCAAGTAATTCTGCAAAATTATGCAATAAAATCCGTCAAAAACCGATCCGAGTCAACAAAGTGACAGCTGTGTTTGACGTAATGCTCTAATGGATTTGGATACTCGTCTTTGGAGCCTAGAAGTTGCCAGCTCCTTCTTATACTTTATGCTTCGTTTAGATTATAGACTCTTTTTTATAGTATATTATTCTCTTTCTTCCCTTCGATACTACATCTTTGCTTCTTTCTTTCAACTGATGAACAAACTCACAAGAAAAAAAAAGGAAATTATAGTATTATATTTGTGTATAGTCAGTGTTTTTTTCGTAATACGCACGCACCATGATCCATGACACGCACACATATGCATTTTACGCACGTTGCGTGCAATACGTCACGTACGCACTGAAACACCAATATTTTTTGTTATGTATCAAGAAGCTAATACTGTAAAATATAAAATAAACTAGCATAATAAACGAATACAGAAGAGAGAAAGACACGAAAAAAGTAAAGATTCGTGGAAACTTGAAGAATGTTAGAAATTCTGTCAAGAAATTTTGCATACAAAATGGCAACATTATTTTGTTATTGTACCCTCCCCCTCTTGCTTCTCTTTTCCACACAATGCGGTTTTTCTATATTTCTTCTCTTTCTTGTACGTCGTAGTTGTCCTTCCCGCTTCCCGCGCCGCCGTCCCTCCTTCTTCCCTCCGTCCTCTCCGTCCCTCACTTTTGATAGTGTGCCGTGTACGAAGAAGACGTGTGTATTCGTTCGATACAAATTGTGTGGCCGTGTGTGTAATATTATTACGACGACGATTGTGAAAGAGCCGTGTTGTGATGATATTTAGCAGATTCTAATTAAAATATAGTGAAAATACAGCTTACGATTCTGATAAGATACTGTTCAGTGCCGACACAACCTGATTTACGATCTTCTCGGCCGATTGTTGTGTTTACTTACCGTCCTATGGTGTGGTTACGAACATTGGTACAAATAAGTGGTGCATTTGTTTATTTATAGACAGTCGCAATTTGCAGTCATGTAAATTTGTGGCGCTAAAATGTCTCAACGGGATACTGCGATACATCTTGTGGCCGGAGGGTAAGTAGAACCGGCTGAATTTGAAGATTTCCTTATCATGCATTTTTATCTTTATCATTTTCGATGATTGAGGGCATGTGGTCGTTGGCCAGACGTTGTTTACGCCAGCGGTTTGGTGTAATTACGCGTGGCAACGCATGGCCGGCTAAATATAGAATTGGAAATCGAGCTGGAGCATGTATGCGGCACAAATCTATAACATCAGACCTAACCTTGTATCATCACTAACACATTCTATAACCAAAGCGATATGCAGGAACACGCGACGGTAACTTCAGAAATTGTTATCGCACTTAAACTTTGATCCAGGTTGAAAATGGTTTGATCTTGTTTCATAACAATTACATATTCACACATGAAACCTTTCTCTTGTATTATGATGATATGAATTTACTAAGCAAGTACAACACTAGGAATAACACACTTCAGAAGCATGTCTACTAATCAAACAGTATGTTTACAGAACTGGTCTTATCACAAAGATCAATCTCTTCCAGGCTAGCTTTGGATAGACCAAAATTTAATACCCCTACAGGTGGGGTGTAATCTGGTTTAAATTTTTCCTATACACCAGCATTCTGAATCTACTATAAATTCTGCTATTAAAGATTAGAAAAAGGGAAATAAATTATCAATGAATATTGTTTTTGGTCAGTAGTCACTAGAGATCAAAAATTATTATCGAACTACTTGAACTTTCTAGTCCTGCTTCAATAGGTTGTTAACTGTTTATCCTGAAAGAACATAGGTATGATCTGATGTATGTTTTCCAGTGTGGCGGGCACTGCCGGTGCAGTGGTGACATGTCCGCTAGAAGTAGTGAAGACAAGGCTGCAGTCCTCAAAGGGGGTGGGGGCTCCCGGGAACCCCCCACCCTCAGATGCCACCAGCACCAAGAGGGTGTGCTCCAAGATACCTAAACACCAGGTTAGTGTTTATGACATTATAGTTTTAGGTATAACTTGGCTAGGTTTAAAAGATCTACCCTTGAGTAGGGTTCCCTATAAACCAAATGTAGGTCTTTTTTAACCTGGCCAAGCTATATATATTAGAAACTTTTTAATTTTTATCTTATCTCTGTACACTCATAAAAACTTTACCTAACATGTAGTAAAGTAGCTACCAAAAACCTAGTCTATTCTAGTTAGGTTTCTTTTGCACTTTCAAAATATTAATAACTATTTTCGAGTTTCATAAAGATTCTCACAATAACTTGAAATAATAAAAAAATGTATAAATACATTTTGTACAATATTAAGGGTTTTTCATCTAACATCTTATTTAGTTATTAAGATATTTCTCAATGTTTATAATATGGGCCATCTTGATATCTGTAAATGCGATATATTTAAAAATATAAACATACTTCACACAAAGGCATTATAATACAGTAATGGTATATTATAACCTTGGTGAAAATGTTGTTTGTTTTTAAAAATCACATGTCATAGTAAAATCTTAAAGAACCATTTCTGAAATCAATAAACTATACAAGAAAAGGCAAGAAATTCAGTTTCGTATTTTTATATTTGTTTAGGTGTGTGTAGTGTGCCTTTTTGCCATGTGCAAAATATTAAACACATTTTTAATTTATTTTAGAATGTGACCTAAAGATACTTTGTTACAATTAAAATATTTTCGAGGTTGTTTTCACACTTAACTTCCTTATTTTCTTTTCTTACCTATTGGATAAAAGTTGTTCAGTTTAATGAGTAGAGTTTCATTGTATGTTTATACATGAATATACAAACAAACAAGTTTATTATTGTAATCATTGATAATTTTACTGATAGTTATCAAATGCAGGTCTTAGGTTTATCAATAGATATTTACATAAGGTGCATGCATAATATTGAATAACATTCATATAACATTAAATGTACATTTGTTTACGAAGAACTATTTATAATCTGCACAAGAAAATACCTATTTGTAGACATTACTCATTTTATGCGCATAATCACTATTATTTCTTCCATCCTGGACTGGGAGAGATAGAAAAACATAGAATGTTCCAGCTGCCCTTCCTCCCGGGCATGCTGTAGAAGACAGCAAAAGGGACTCGAGGGTTACAGTGTATTGTAATTTAGGCGATGGGCTGACAACCTATCACTACACATTAGCAATACACATTACAATCTAAAATTGCCCTCAATTTTTGTCAGACGCGGCGAAAACGCCTTTTACGAGGCGTTTAACGCTCTGCCTACCCCGTAAGGGATAAAGGCGTGATTTTATGTATGTATGTATCACTATTATGCTGGCATGATGGATATGTATGATGTTTCTTTTCGTAAAATGGCTCAGAATTGAATTTGAATAACTTAGAATCACATTCCTTTTTAAACACACATTGATGTTTCCCATGGAAATCCTGAGGATTGGACAGAATCAGAACAGCATATTAATAGAAAAGCGTGTTCAAATTTTCACATAGTAGTTCCCTCAGACATTTTATAAAAACAGAATAAAATCAATCGTGGCATTGACCCAATATTGACCCACCGAACTCGATTGCTCAGCCGTTTTACAATCATACAATGACAAAACAAACTACAGAATTGCGAAGCAAAATTTATCCAATATCCATACTAATATTATATACGTAAATGCGAAAGTTACTCCTGTCTATCTGTCTGTTTGTTGCTCTTTCACGCCTAAACGGTTGAACCGATTTTGATGTAATTTGGTAGGACGACAGACGGTAGACATAGGACACTTTTTATCTCGGGAATATATCCTATTTTCACGGAAAATCTGTTTAGCTGCGGGGGAAACCGCGGTAAACTAGTACTATATACGTATATTTGCAAACTACTGCCAAGCCTGCCATGCCGTATTTAAAGTAACTGCGCATAAGCGGTAACCTATACCTACCTACTATAAATATACCTACAGTTACCACTTGCAGTTGTTTACAAGTCCTGAAGTCAGGCGATTGGTACGATCAACTGCATGATGGTAAAACACTTTGGCCTCGAAATTCGCCATATTATTATATGTCGAGTGGGTATCGAGTCCATCGACCCGATGAACCCTGGTTTCAGAGTTTTTAAACCGCCTAGTAGCACAACTATCAGACCTCTGATATGGTTTGAGTAACGACCTCTATCAAAGACAGCGACCGCAACCGACGGCTTAACGTGCCCTCCGAAGCACGAAATCTTTTTCTTTTTCGGACAATCAGGTGATTCAGCCTGCAATGTCCTAACCAAACTGGGGAAAAAATCACAAAGTGATAAATTCTCAAATATCAACTTTGTGTTTCCCCCCTGGGAATCGAACCCAGGACCTCCGGGTCGGGAGTCCATGGCACTAGCCACTATACCACGGAGGCAGTTAAGTTTCGCCATTATTACTTTTATTTCCTATTTGTTCCTTCAAAGATTACGTCCTATGCAACGGTTTGTGCGCTAGGAAGCTCCTGAAAGTTGGCATAAAGTGTAGCTGTAGATACGTTGTGTCTTGTGGCGCTAGGCGAGCGAGCAGGAAATAATCACCTATCATCTTTTCCCAGACCAGATGTATCTATGGCAATACCGAACATTTTCATATTTTAATCTACGTTTCTTCCATACTGGACTGGGAGCGAAAGAAAAACATAGAATGTTCCAGTTGCCCTGCCTCCCGGGCATGCTGTAGAAGTCAGCAAAAGGGATTCGAGGGTTACAGTGTATTGTAATTAAGGCGATGGGCTGACAACCTGTCACTACAGCAATACACATTACAATCTAAATTTGCCCTCAATTTATGTCAGACGTGGCGAAAGCGCCTTTTTTACGCACTGTAAATGATAATGGCGTGATTTTATGTATGTATGTATGTATGTATGTTTCTTAAGCCGATTCTCCAGCACATAAACAAAACACGAAAGAAATCCCCGCGGGGTAGTGAGGGGAAGGGTTTCATAAACATTTCCTTGTCCCTCTCTGCCCCGCGAGGATATGTTTGTGTAATCTTTCAGAGCAGGAGCCACGGCTTTCGGGAAAGTCGTTCAGTGTAATTGGTAGGTTAATTAATAACACCTGGCGAAACGCTGCCTGGTTTCGGTCTCCCAAGACCTCAGTGGTGTGCGTTGAATAGGATCCGCATCGGTCATGGCCGCTGCGCGCAGTACCGCCACCGCTGTGGCTGGACCACCTCCCCGGCTTGTGATTGCGGTGCCAAAGTGCAGTCAGTTAACCACTTACTTACAGACTGTCCTCTTCGAAAATATCCTGGGAACCTGCATGATTTCATGTGTTTCAAATGACGCAACTGATTGGTTGAGAAGCCTAGATATAAAATTATGAATTTGACATGCTTTATATTTGCCATACGAATAAATAAAATTGGTAGGTTTACAGCCTAAAGTTGGGTGTTCTAATATTTTTTATGAGGTGATAGTTGTGATTGTGGTTGATAGTGTAAATAAATAGTTTTCAAAACTAAGAATTTGCGATGGTTCGTACACAGGTCTTGTTATTTTCATATCATATTAAATGATCGCTGTGTGCAATTTATGGAAGAATGGTTGGCATGCTTGTTTAAAACACCATCGTATGAACCATACCATGTTGATATTATAAAACGAGCTAGTGTCGTAGATGATTTACCTATTCATAAAATTCATAGTAATATTTTTTTTTTTAAATAAAGAGGTTTGTTTTGAGAGAAGGGCTGATCCAGGTTTTTTTTCTGGTTGTGGCATGCAGGCATTTTTTCTGGGTGTGGCATAAATAGGTGTACTGTGATGGTTTCTCTACAGTACAAAAAACACCGTTCTGGACGTGCCCCCGTTATACTTAAAACTGATGGCAATGTTGAATGTGATTCACAGTATTTTATACTGTGAATCACATTCAACATTTTGAAAAAATGCCCATTTGGATTAATAATCTAGTAAAAAATATAGAAGTTACTTCTTCTTCTGTCGAGTGGGTATCGAGTCTATTGACCCGATGAACCCTGGTGTCAGAGTTTTTAAACCGCCTAGTAGCACAGCTATCAGGCCTCTGACATGGTTGGAGTTATGATTTAAGTACTCCATGCTGGACTGGGAGCGAAAGAAAAACTTAGAATGTGCCAGCTGCATTTCCTCCCGGGCATGCTGTAAAAACCAGCTAAGGGATCCGAGGGTTTCAGTATATTGCAATTTAGGCGATGGGCTGACTACCTGTCACTACAGCAATGTACCTATAAATCTATCTTAAATGGCCCTCATAACTTTGTCAGACGTGACGGAACGACCTTTGTTTAGGTTTTTTACGTTCTGCCTACCCCATTAGGGATAAAGGCGTGAATATATGTATGTATGTAATATTTACTGGGGAGTGACGTCATAACCAAATATTTTCATTTAAAAGGTTACTGATTTGACAGGTAGGAAAATAGCGTATTTCATATCCCTCCGTTTTACGTCCCATCATACCTACTTGTAGTAGTATTTACTTACCAATATCTGGCTTAAAACAAATAATAAACCCGAGCTTTGCCTGCTGAGTACCAAGGCGAAACAGTAATAAATACAGATGGTAATTTTACTACGGAATGAAGGACGTCATAAATTTTTGTATCCATACAACAAAAAGTTAGTACCTACTTATTCGATTGTAAATATCAAATGTTTAAGGTAGCAAGACATTTGAAATGCTTCCAAATATTTGCTATAATTTTCTGCGAAACTATCAAAAATATTTGTTTTTTTTTTTATACCAGTTAAGTTTCTCAATTCCTATTTAAAAAAACCTTGGACGAAACAACCTCTGGACGTGCAATTATGACATTTTACTCCTTACCCCTCTAGACCGATAGTGTGAAATTTGGACACAGTAAACAAACTACCAACGTCAGTGTGACTTCAAATTTCGAGGAGGAAAAATACCTTTGAAAATGGTGAAATATGCTGTTTTGTTTAGCAAAACTTATAGTAATCGAGTCAGCAATATTTTTTTTCATATGCAATTGTATTTAGATCAATATTTCTTGTTATTTTCTTCTAAAATGAATAAAATGCGCGGTGACAGGAGTGAATAATACGACCCAATAAAACATCCAGGGTTCTGAATGCATGTAAACCAGTATGTTGTCATTCTCTAATGAGTCGGATTATAATTGTATTTTTCCATTCGTTCATTCATTTTTGTTAATCTAGAGACGTGACACAATCGATGAACGATATCGATAGGAATTATTTACTGTATCGTCGCCGGCATGTCGTAGGTCTAAGAAAAACATAAACATTTGAACGGACAACGCTAATATTTTGTGATCTGTTGACTGGTATAAGCTTCATCTGTGGTTGCGTGACTTTTTATTTTCATTTACAACTAATTATGCCTACTTCTTAGTACGCGTGGTAGTCATTAACAATGTTGGTTATGCTGTTCTTTGTTTAAAAAGCTCCTGCCTCTGTGGTCTAGCAGTCTGAGCCATGGGCTCTCGACCCAGAGGTCCCGGGTTCGATTTCCGGGGGGGGACAATGACTTTGCATTGTTGTTAGTTTGGTTATGATATTGCATTGCTGATCACCTGATTGTCCGAAAAGTAAGATGATCCATGCTGTCGGATGGGCATGTAGATAGTTGGTCCTGTGCTTGATTTATCTCTGGTCGTGTCAGTCAATCTGTCCCATCAGAATAAGAGATTGAAGGAACAGAGAGTGCACCTGTGTGTAGTACAAACACTTAGGCACTAAAAAACGGATCCTGTGCAGTTGGCCGATCCCTGGGAGATTGGCCGCCATCACCGAAAATCGGTGGGAGGACTAATTATTATAGTATGTAAACGAATAGGTACATTTTTTAGATCGAAGCCACGTAGCTTAATAGATATGTGTATTTAGTTCCAAGTCAAAACCCAAAATACAATTTATTCATTTCCCCAAGTCGTAACTTAAGCTACGTGTAGCGTGATGAAATCTATGTTTGAGTCTACAAAATATTTAGGTGAAAAAAAAAGATGCATCAAAATGGGTTGAAATACAACCAAAATTCAATTAACTGCCAACCCCATAAATAAGGCAGTATGATATATGTATCCTTTGTTGAGTCAAATGTCACTTAGTTGAATAAAAAGACTCCCATCGAAATCGATTCAGTAGTTTTGGCGTCATGTCGATACAGACAGATAGATAAATATTTAAAATTTATTATATAGGCGTTGGTGGTATCGCTATAATGCCTATTGCAATAATGTTTCCATGAAAATATTCAAAGTACAGACAAGACCCCTCTAGAGATTTCTTAGTGTATAGATCGATGGTATAAATTCAATGAATAGTGATCGATTTGAAAATTTTACTTTACTTTTATTTCAAAAATAATTTAATAAAAACACGTGTTCATATTTCTATGATTTAGGAAACATCATTCACTCAACATTCATTCTTTATCGATTATCGACTAGGGTACAACACTATCTATGACACGATCAAAAAAGACATACAACCGGAATATTTAAAAAGTGTCAAAAATAAACAAATATGTTAGGAAGCGCGTAGTTTTAAAATCTGTTCGGGTATTATCTGTCATACCTCCCTCCCCCCTAGTTTTGGTTGAACGAGTTCTCATACATTTTTGTTTGGTGACGCGTCCAGAGGATTATTCGTCCAAGAAAAAAACAGATGAAAATGTCGCTAAATACCTGTGTAGGTGGATGCACCCAAAAAATAGGAGTCTAAAAAAAAGAACAGGGACTAGCTAGAGCCAGGGCCATTTATCAAATTCTGACTACAAGCAGAAATTCTAAATACCTGTGTAGGTGGATGCACCCAAAAAATAGGAGTCTAAAAAAAAGAACAGGGACTAGCTAGAGCCAGGGCCATTTATCAAATTCTGACTACAAGCAGAAATTCTAAATACCTGTGTAGGTGGATGCACCCAAAAAATAGGAGTCTAAAAAAAAGAACAGGGACTAGCTAGAGCCAGGGCCATTTATCAAATTCTGACTACAAGCAGAAATTCTAAATACCTGTGTAGGTGGATGCACCCAAAAAATAGGAGTCTAAAAAAAAGAACAGGGACTAGCTAGAGCCAGGGCCATTTATCAAATTCTGACTACAAGCAGAAATTCTTCAGCACTTTTCTATACGCCATTTTCCTACTAGTCAAATCAGCAACTTTTTATGAAATGACAGAAACGCTTTTTTGTATGGAAATAGTGGGTTATGACGTCACTCGCCAGTAAATATTGACTAGTCAAATCAATAACTTCTATATTTTTAACTTGATTATTCAATCTAAATATGCATTGTTTTTTAAATGATGATAGAGATCCACAGTATTTTTAGCCATCAGTTTTAAGTATAAACGTATTTCATATAATATGAAAGAAAGAAAATAATAAATAAACCTGCGTTTCTAGAATGCCAGTCTATTACTCTACCAACTGAGCTACAGAAACGGTAAAAATAGCATTGTGATTGCTAAAATCCTCAAAAAAAAAAATACGTTTAATTTTTTTTTTAACGACTCTGTCAACTTGCCTATTGAACACGAAGAAAACTACTTTGTTACCCGCCAAGTTTCTTGACCTGCGTAACCAAATATTTCTGATCGTAGGCTATGTAGGTAGTCGTAACTCGTATTACATAGTTCAATGTGTACTACGTGTCAAAGAACTCGTAGCAAGCCCTTGGCACACAGTTAAAATTATAACTGAGTTTATTTCTGGACTTTTATTTTTGCTATAGCGCTTTTATGTTGCGTAACTTCAAATCGGATCAATGTAAAACATTCTTACTGAAAATAATCATACATACATTATAATCACGCCTGTATCCCTAAAGGCAGAGCGTAAACAACCTGAACAAAGGTCGTTCCGCCACGTGTGACAAAATTTTGAGGGTTATTTAAGATAGATTTGTAGGTATATTGCTGTAGTGATAGATTGTCAGCATATCGCCTAAATTACAATATACTGAAACCCTCGGATCCCTTAACTGGTTTTTACAGCATGCCCGGGAATGCAACTAGCACATTCTATGTTTTTATCTCTCTCCTAGTCCAGCATGGAAGCAATCTTACTCCTTCTCCAGCATGGAAGCAATAATCATAAAACATCATATTAAAAATATACGTACATACATATAATCACGCCTTTATCCCTAATGGGGTAGGCAGAGCGTAAACGTCCTAAGCAAAGGTGGTTTCGCCACGTCTGACAATGTTTTGAGGGTTATTTAAGATAGATTTGTAGGTATATTGCTGTAGTGACAGGTTGTCAGCCCATCGCCTAAATTACAATATACTGAAACCCTCGGGTCCCTTAGCTGGTTTTTACATCATGCTCGGGAGGATATGCAGCTGGCACATTCTATGTTTTTCTCTCGCTCCCAGGCCAGCATGGAAATATATTATTAAAAATATTCTGTATATAAACAAAGTTTTTAAATAAAATACTTCATAATTTATTATGATTTTCATGTTTATCTTTATCACTTTCTTATTGAAAATTTGAATTGAAGAATTTGCGTTTCCAATTTCTTTCTTTTAACCAAAATATTCGATAAGGGACGTGTCCTTTATTTATCTTTATCTAGCTAGCTAAATTGACCCGTATTTATTATGGTAATTTATGTTGATCAACCTATGCTACAGAAGAAACCGGTTCTAAAACGGTGCTATCTCTAACGCTGCGAACATAAAACGCAATTCGCAATCACATAAAAAGAGCTGTTTACAATCGCCAAGGTCGCCATCTTGTTTACAATATGCCCTCACGTGCGAATTGTGTACCTATACTTATGCGTTGCATAATAGGTTCTAGCTTCCATACCGGACTGGGAGTGATAGAGAACGTTGAATGTGCCAGCTGCATTTCTTCCCGGGCATGCAGTAAAAACAAGCTCAGGGATTCGAGGCTTTCGGTGTATTGGAAGGGCGATGATCTGACAACCTGTCACAAAAATTTCAGTCTAAAATGGCCCTCAGAATTTGTCAGGCGCGGCGGAACCAAGTTTTCTTTGGTCGTTTACGCTCTGTCTACCCCATTCGGGATAAAGGCGTGATTTTGTATGTAATAGGTTCTATTATCGTTTTCTATTATTCACATGTTACCGGCTGATTACAATGCACTTCCAAGTGCACTTGTGCTTGATGTTTGCAATGAAAATGCGAAAGAAATGTTTTGTTTTCTTGGCTACGTAAGGAAAAAGGAAAACCATTGTTTTTCACACAAGTGTGTTTATTTTTCGTATAATTGTTATGATTATGACCGTACAAATCTTTCTTGAATGGCTCTCAGACGCGGCGTAACGGCCTTTGTTTAGGTCGTTTACGCCGTTTACGCTCTGCCTACCCCATTAGGGATATAGGCGTGATTATATGTATGTATGTATTATGAGTCTTCATTAGACTAGCATTTCCCAACAAACGTATTCTAATATTAGTACGATAGCTAAAGCTATGTGAAATTTTGTATGATACCTATAGTTCGATAGCCAATAGTACAATAGCTATAGTATTGGCTTTATTTGTGACAAAAACACAGAATGTGCCAGCTGCTTTTCCTCCCGCGTATGCTGTAAAAACCAGCTAAGGGATCCAAGGGTTTCAGTATATTGCAATTAAGGCGATAGGCTGACAACCCATTACAACCGAAATATACCTACAAATCTATCTTAAGTACGCCTCAAAACTTTGTCAGACGTGGCAACGCGACCTTTGTTTAGGTCGTTTACGCTCTGCCTACCCCATTACGGATAAAGGCGTGATTATATGTATCTATGTATAATAATAGCTAGATACCACAAATTTATTACTTCTTTTTACATTTAACTATGTCTTCTAGTTAAATGTAAGAAGAGTTCTAGTAAAATCTGAGTCCATATTCATACCTATCAATGGCGAGGGGTGCAAATTTATAAAAAAAAAACTTTGCAGTACTTTATAGTTTCGACGTAATTCCGGATTTGGTGGAGGTAGAATTCTTGAAAGGGAAGCCAATGGGAATCGGCTTGTATGGACCCTTCGCCACTGATACCTTATAATACATTTTCTTGTCTTTATTTTTTCAACATGGCATGTGTGGATTTCCCAATGGCCGGCCGTTGATCTTAGCTGCAACGAAGATGTTGACAACCTTGAATATTAAGAGTCAATGCATTTTAATAATAAAGTGTTATAATCAATATGGTATTAAAAATAACGGTATTTCTGTAGATCTATAATGCATATTCATTCATGATTAAAGATGCAACGCAAAAATTATTTCATGCTTGTTCTTTTTCTAACAGAGCACATTGCCTGTGTGTCACTTCCATGGTAGCCTGGCAGCGAGAGAAAAACAAAGAATATGCCAGCTGCATTTCCTCCCGGTTAAGCTGTAGAAACCAGCTAAGAGATCCAAAAGTTTCAGTATATTGTAATTTTAGGCGATGGGCTGTCAACCTGTCACTACAGCAATATACCTACAAATCTATCATAAATGACCCTCGAAATTTTGTCAGACGTGGCAGAACGACCGTTGTTTAGGTCGTTTACGCTCTGCTTACCCTATTAGGGATAAAGGTGTGACAATATGTATGTATGTATAGTGATGTAATTGAAATACCTAAAACCTCTGCAATATTCACAAAAAAATATTTTCACAGCTGAAACCAATTAAATGTCTTTATAACTTCTAAGGATGAAGGCGTGATTATATGTATGTATGTATTGCCTGTATAACCCTGCCAGGAATTAAAAATACCTGTCATAGAGAAAAATAGAGACAGATTACGAGAGAGACTTATGCATTTCCTATAAGCCCTTCTCTATGGTACCTCTTTGACAGGTATATTCAATTCCTGGCAGAACTATATTTTTAAGAAGCACATTGCTACGTTCGCTTCTGGCAAAATATACATCAAAAATACATCAAAGCTGTTTATTAAAAATATTGGTATCTATTTATATGCGGTTCTACAGTGCGTGAAATCTAAAATAAATATTAACAGAACTATACATTTAGCGAAGCAAGCAATCTATTATTATTTTTTCAGTTCTTGGGTGATAAGATAACGATAACCTGTTATACATACATACATATAATCATGCCTTTATCCCTAATAAGGTAGCCAGAGCGTAAACGACCTAAACAAAGGTCGTTCCGTCACGTCTGACAAAGTTTTGAGTGTAATTTAAGATAGATTTGTAGGTATATTGCTGTAGTGACAGGTTGTCAGCCCATCGCCTAAATTACAATATACTGAAACCATCGGATCGCTTAGCTGGTTTCTACAGCATGCCTGGGAGGAAATGCAGCTGGCACATTCTATGTTTTTCTATCGCTCTCAGTCCAGCATGGAAGACCTATTATACAATTGCATAATTTTACTTTTCCTCTTCTGGAGCGCTTTCCAGTAATATTTGTATAGATGGTCGATTGTTTACATTTTGCCTCCCACCTTGTCGCCAAACATGAGTCAACAATCTATTATTATATACTGTTATTTACTTCATTAACAGTTCATCAAAACAGAAACACTTTATCCCTTGAGATTTATCACGCAAACAAGTAGTAATTCTATCACTTATATAAACTTTGAAGTACGAGTAGATAGATTAAATAGACATACATACATATAATCACGCCTTTATCCCCAATGGGGTAGGCAGAGCGAAAACGACCTAAACAAAGGTCGTTCCGCCACGTTTGACAAAGTTTTGCGGGTTATTTAAGATGGATTTGTACGTATATTGCTGTAGTGACAGGTTGTCAGCCCATCGCCTAAATAACAGTATACGGAAACCCTCTGATCCCTTAGCTGGTTTTTACAGCATGCTCGGGAGGAAATGCAGCTGGCACATTCTATGTTTTTCTCTCCCTCCCAGTCCAGCATGGAAGTAGTAAAAGAAGAAGTAGTATTAAATATAAATTGGCTTGAATCCAAAGAGACTTATTACGAGTCAAGGAATATTAATTTCATGGTCGTTTAGCCATGTTGCATGTCAGTCTTTACTTTCTTATGCCTCGTTTTGTGATCAATATTTGTTAAATTATAAATTCTGTTTGCCTAAGGCCCTGGAACGAATAGGTACGCGAGTATCGCATTTACAAGCACTACCTACCCTTCATTCGGTTGGATAGATTTATAGCCGTCCTAGGGTGCTGTAGTATTTCCAACTCAGTTTTAGAACAAAGGTAAACAAAGTTTCAAAAGTGGTACAAACTACTATTCCTTTATGTTGTCATATTTAATAGCTAAGACTTATTTCAGAAACAAGATCTTCGATTAAAAGACATGAAGCTTTTTTAACCTTCATTCTAAAACTGCGTTGGAAATACTATAATCAGCTCTAATGGGATGATAGATCAGGACAGCATTATAAATTTCGGCTTAACGCCGTTTCCTGGCGGAATCTACCACCGCTTTGTTAGGACAAAGTGGTGGTACATTCCGCCAGGGCCCGTCTGACTAGCGACCATCGCAGTCCGGCGCCAAACAGTTGCTGTGTTCCGTCGGTGCGTCTTCTTCTGTCCAGTGGGTATCGAGTCTATCGACCCAATGAACCCTCGTGTCAGAGTTTTAAACCGCCTAGTAGCACAACTATCAGGCCTCTGACATGGTTTGAGTAACGACCACTATCAAAGACAGCGACCGGGACCGACGGCTTAACGTGCTCTCCGAAGCACGATATGGTGCGTGAGAATGCCAGTGCCATACGTATCTTCTCGATAAGCCTGCTCCATCGTCGACTCTGTCACTGTCATCTCATCCCTTTGTGTCTAAGGCCTTCTTTGTATACACACATTTGTCTGTCCGTTTTGTGATTGCGACCATCGACAAAAGTCAGCCCTAAACACGACCCCACAGCGTCCGCCAAAACCCAGTTCTAATAAAAAAAATGCAATTAAGGGAGATGAAGTGCCCAGAGATTTGGGCTAAGATCGTGACAAAATGAATTACACCTCAAAATGGAAATCGTCGACGAGGTCTTCCTATTATCTACCAATGATAAAATATCTTGATAATTAGTTAATCCAGTCCCTGTTCAATGACATAGATAAAAATACGCTACTTTATTTGTTTGACGATAAAATACGTTTGTCATAATCATAAAATATGAAAGGAAGAACTTCGTGCCTACACAAAACTGACTGAAATCATTTATCATAAATTAAAGAGCTTTGCTCTTCTCGGTGGAGTTATCGCCAGCTTTAATCCTGTTCCATATTACTCCTTTTTAGGGAAATTTTGCGTGGTGGTTTCTCTCTTGCCTTCCACACCGCAGTATATGAAGCGACGCTGAAATCATTATGAACTAAGAATAAATATTATTTGTGACTATTATTAAACGACGAACAAGTGTTATTCATATCTGTTTGACGGGCGGTGTAGTATTACTTTCTTCTCTTCCGAAGAAGAGCTTCGTACGTATGGTGTCGAAACGTTGAGGTCAATACCTCCGTCAAACCCACAAGTTATTTTCGTCGTTTCAATTAAAGTCATTGTCAGAGATCTTGAGTTGTTTCATTAATTTATCCTCCGAGCATTTATTCCGTTATAAGTTAACATGGTGTAACGACCTTGCCCAATGTCATAGTTATCAGGACTGCTTGCTACCAAGGTCGGCCATCTTTACGAGGCGCGGTGCAAGTTAGCTATTTCAGTTGATAGCCGATAGCTATTAGCTATGTAGCGATGTGTTCTGCGTTCCATCTACTTGGTAGGTGCAGGCCTGGTACAATTCGCGTATTACTTCTCCTCTTCTGGAGCAAGCAGTAATTCTATCACTTATGTAAACTTTGAAACACGAGTAAGTAGATCAAAAATATAAATTTGATTGAATCCAGAGAGTTTTATCACAAGTAACATGGATTTCAAGGTAAACATGGTGTAATGACCTTGGCCAATGTCATAGTTATCAGGACCGCTTGCTAGCAAGGTCGGCCATCTTTACGAGGCGCGGTGCAAGTTAGCTATTTCAGTTGATAGCTATTAGCTATGTTGCGATGTAATACGCATTCCATCTACTTTGTAGATGCAGGGTTGGCACAATTCGCGTTTTACTTCATGAACAGTTCATTAAAACAGAAACACTTTATTATTACTCGTAATCCCTTGATATTTATCATCGCATACAAGTAGTAATTCTATCACTTATATAAACTTTTAAGTACGAGTTGGTAGATTAAATTTAAATTTGCTTGAATCCAGAGAGTCTTATCACAAGTCAAGGAACATGGATTTCACGGTAAACATGGTGTAACGACCTTGCCCAATGTCATAGTTATCAGGACTGCTTGGTACCAAGAAGGTCGGCCATCTTTACGAGGCGCGGTGCAAGTTAGCTATTTCAGTTGATAGCCGATAGCTATTACTATTAGCTATGTAGCAATGTGTTGCGCATTCCATCTACTTGGTAAGTGCAGGGTTGGCACAATTCGTGAAATTTATTTTTACGCATAGAAGAGTATCATCCGCTAAATATTTCACGCATGCTGTGTTAGGTCTGTGTAAGGAAATGAGATTCTTTGAGATTTCTGGTTGAGCTCGTATACACCTAATTGGTCGGTCGACTCTGTTTACCATCGAACATACATACATACATACAATCACGCCTTTATCCCTAATGGGGTAGGCAGAGCGTACACGACCTAAACAAAGGTCGTTCCGCCACGTCTGACAAAGTTTTGAGGGTTATTTAAGATAGATTTGTAGGTATATTGCTGTAGTGACAGGTTGTCAGCCTGTCGCCTAAATTGCAATATACAGAAACCCTCGGATCCCTTAGCTGGTTTTTACAGCATACCCGGGAGGAAATGCAGCTGGCACATTCTACGTTTTTCTCTCGTTCCCAGTCCAGCATGGAAGTACTGTAACCATCGAACTAATGTAATAATTAATAATTGTAATGTACCTTTATTTCTATTCTTTGATAAACCGGATTGACTTCGCTTAAAGTATACAGGGAAATTAAAAAAAAACTGACCGAACTTTAGTGATCCTGAACAATTTTTCTAAAGTGAAAATGGAACAAAATATTTTTTTTAATTGCGATCCCATACAAATAAATGATGTCAGCATCTCAAATCCCCATGTTCGTTGGGGAAATTTATCCACTTTAAGGGGTAGGTTAACACTCTAAAGTTATTTTTTTCTTAGTATTGTTTTTCACCTAGCCCTAATTCCGACTAGCGTGCGCAGGTGCATACCAGCGAGCAGTCTGGAAAATAAACATTATCACTTCCGATATAACACACGATATTCGATTACCACTTGAGTACCCCAAACCAGCGCCGCTGAAAGTCAACTTCACAAAACAGAAACAATACTTACTAAGTAATATCCTATATTAAAATAGATTCAAGATGCTGGCACACTTATTACGACGTGACTGACTGCTAAATATCATGTTAGAAGGAAATATTGAAGTGAAATCATACATACATATAATCACGCCTTTATCCCTAATGGGGTAGGCAGGGCGTACACGACCTAAACAAAGGTCGTTCCGCCACGTCTGACAAAGTTTTGAGGGCTGTTTAAGATAGATTTGTAGGTATATTGCTATAGTGACAGGTTGTCAGCCTGTCGCCTAAATTGCAATATACAGAAACCCTCGATCCCTTAGCTGGTTTCTACAGCATGCCCGGGAGGAAATGCAGTTGGCACATTCTATGTTTTTCTCTCACTCCCAGTCCAGCATGGAAGTAAAGTAAGCAAGTAAGTAAGTGAAATCATATACACAGAGATTAAGGAAAAGGCTGAACAAATGGTGATGATGATTAAAATAAAAATTGTTGGATACATTCGCGTCTTGCCCGGTTATAGTAACTGTGTTTTTAATGCCATACTAAAACGAATTAAGGTTCTCAATAAAGAAATTAAAAAAAATATATCACATAGCACGAGCATGCTGACACATGTCAAACGCATATATTTTTTTGACAGTTACAAAGAAAACTCTTTCGCATCTGTGATGTTTTTATATTCTCTACCTGCTGTCAGGAGACTCATCATCATCATCCTTGCCCTTATCCCATTATTTGGGGTCGGCGCAGTATGTTTTCTTCTTCCATTCATCCCTGTCAGCCGTCAGTTCGACATTAATACCTGTTTTCAACATATCATCTTTCACACACTCCATTACATTGCTGGACTGGGAGAGATAGAAAAACATAGAATGTTCCAGCTGCCCTTCCTCCCGGGCATGTTGTACAAGTCAGCGAAAGGGATTCGAGGGTTACAGTGTACTGTAATTTAGGCGATGGGCTGACAACCTGTCACTACAGCAATACACATTACAATCTAAAATTGCCCTCAATTTTCGTCAGACGTGGCGAAAGCGCCTTTTTACGAGGCGTTCTACGCTCTGCCTAACCCGTAAGGGATAAAGGCGTGATTTTATGTATGTGTGTACACACTCCATCCATCTTTTCTTCTCATGCTACCTGGAAAATACTATAGTGGGCTGGGCTGGTTACCACACCTTGTCACACCTCACACCACACCCAAGTCTTAGTCTGGAACCGTCAATACCAGGTGTAAGAGAAAGCTTCCCGCATACTGATAGGGGTTGCTTAGTCAACGAAACTGAATAGCTTTCACCAGGAAATGATGAAATGAATGATGATGAAATAGTTTATAGCTTACCCATACAAATTGTTTGATAGAATTTTGTATGGGAAAGTCAAAATACTTTTTTTCTGGAAGACGACTTTAACTTACTTTCTAGTTTACACCAAACACATTTTAGCTAACTCCCTTGTATTATCTTCTACATAAGCTGTGCCACTGAAACTATTTATATTATTTTAGGATACACAATCAATTAGTGAGCTGTATAGAATAGATCGAGTCAACAAGTTGAGAAAATTTCATTAACACCACAAGGCTTCAGCTGTTGGCGGTGTTTTTCCACTATCTTGACAAAACGATCGCTCTTTTAAGAGATAAGGAGATCGGGCCTTGATTGATCATCTAGTTTTTATTTGTGGCTATAGAAACAGCTATTCTTAGACTGAACAACTTTCCTAAATAAGTTAGTTTTAAATTTTAAAAAATAGCTTCAAACTTTAGGGTGTGAACCTAACCTATACTGATCAACAAACAGAACAACTTTACTAACAAAATATCTCGGTGGGAAAAAAATGGCTCTCCCATACAAATGGTGTCAGCGGCTCGAGTCATTTTGTAATTTTATAGTATGGAACTTTTAAGTTAAGAATGTCTATTACACCTACAGGGATATCATTAACATAACTAACATTAAATAAAAATCATCTTACGAATTCATAACAGGATGAAAAATACGAGAAAATGAAATTAAAAAATAAATCGTAAAACTGGCATTTCTTTTCTATTTTCGTTCAAGATTTTAGCCTTGTCTCTCATGAGACCTTGTCTATTTGAAAATGTTTGAAACGTCTATAGGCTTAAGTTTTCAAATATATAAGATTCTATGTTTGTATTGGTAGTTAGACTGTTTTCATATCTTAGCTGTTTTTTATATTTCAAATAACGTATGTAGGGAAACATCGTGCCCTTAGTATTTTTTACAACAAATCTTTATTTCTTTTCCATCACTTGTGTAAAGTATATATGTCGCTTTTCCTACATGTTGGCGTAGATAGAATTAGTAAACAAATAATAAATGTTATTCTGTAGAAATTGGCCGGTGAAGAAGCAACCCACGCAATGTATAGTTACCGGAAGACTTCTTGAGGTAGTTTGAGATAGTTGGCCGTCTAAAATTAAGATATGAACGCTTGAATGTAAGATCGAAGTTTCGATGCGCTGTCTGTATCATTCTAAGTCAAGTTAAATGCCGGGAACTATACACGGGCAAACGTACCCACTTGCGTTGGATGATAAAGCTATTGATATTACACTTTACATGAGTATAAAAAACACAGAAGTCGAGAGAGCAAACATCACTATCTCTGACGCAACTTGTTCATTTAAATTCCTATGGGGGATTTGACGTCCTGTTTTCGATGCAGGAGCCAAAGCAATGGTGCGGTGACGTTCATAATTCCATTGATTACGTAAATTATGATTGAGTCTTCTGCCAGGCTAATATGTGCGCCACAGCATATATTGTCATCATTTGAAACTCTGAACTTCACAATGAAAATTACTGTACCTATTATACATACATATAACCACGCCTTTATCCCTAATGGGGTAGGCAGAGCGTGAACGTCCTAAACAAAGATCGTTCCTACTCGTCTGACAAAGTTTTGAGGGTTATTTAAAATAGATCTCTAGGTATATTGCTTTAGTAACAGGTTGTCAGCCTATCGCCTAAATTGAGATATTCAGAAACCCTCAGCACCTATTATGCAAGCAGAATACTAGTTCTGCGGCCTGCCTGCATGAACTACAATTCCGTTTTTTAGCGTGACATTTGATTTGACGTTTAGTTAGTGTATTGGATAGTTTTAGGTTTATAGTGCAATGAAATTGAGTGCGTCACTACCTCTCGCAGATGGCTACGTTTGCTAGTAACAGCATTCTATAGGTTAAAAGCCTAGAGAACAAAATGCGTGCGGTTAAATCGATGTGTCCATGAACAAAATTACAGCTTGTATATCGTAGTCATTAGCAATGGCGCCATGCTTTATATCTTTGTATGATTTTCCAGCTGTAATGTAGTGATCTACAATGTTGCTCAGAAAATGTCTACCTAGTTTTATACCGGGTGTAACGGACAGCGTACCGAAAACTGAAAGGGGTTGCTTAGTCACCGAAACTGAACAACTGTCGGAAGGTGTTTTTTTCAGGAAGTGAAATTAAAAATTGGCTGTTCACCTCGATTAGACAATTTGTATGGAAACCCCATTTTTCTGTTAAATGAAAATATTTGTTGGCATTCCCATACTAAATTACCAATATGACCATCATATGATCAGACAATTTGTTTCGGAATACCATTTTATTTTACCTTTCTTGAAAGAATTTCTTGCTGATAGTTGTTCAGTTTAATTTTCAAAGCAACCCCTTTCAGTTTTCAGTACGCTGTCCCTTCGGTATAAGTGTGCCAGTTGTTGCTTCTGATAAATTAATGATCTGTAATGTAATGTTACTATGTTGTGCCTCTAGATATTTTGGCTATGTTCCTAACTTTTTTTGCTTCATATAATGTAATGTTTGGGTAATGGCTAAGCGCAGGCACATGATAAATTCTGTTTTATATGATATACGGGGTGTAAGGGACAGCGTCCCGCAAATTGATAGGGGTTGCTCAGTCAACGATACTGAACAAATTCCACCAGGAAATTCTTACAGAAAGTGACAAAAAATTGTATGGAAAATGGCTTTTCTATACAAATTTTCAGATCGAGGTGGACATTGTGTATGGAAAAGCCAAATTTTATTTTACTTCCTGAAAGAATTTCTTGGTGAAAGTAGTTTAGTATCGTAAACTGAGCAACCCCTATCTGTTTGCGGCACGCTGTCCCTTACACCCGGTATGTAAAGATTTATATGTAAAGTATTTATATTTTATATGAAAAGATTTTGGCGATTTAATCGACCTTGCGCTTAGTCCTTGCTCCAAAACCCAAATGTCCGTAGTGTATTTAATACCAAGATAATTTTAAAGAGACGCAAATTAGACTTTGATCTACAGGATGTAATTGAAAACATTTGACTCGGTTCATTACTTCGTGGTCTCGTCACCCCCATTTGTGGAGCCTTAAATTCCTTACGTCGCAGAACGTCCCTTTCGCAAAATGTTCCATTCTTATAATGCCCCTTTCGCAAAATGTCCTATTCTTATAATGTCCTTTTGGCAAAATGTCCCTTTAAGATAGATTTAGTTCAAATAGTGTGCCTACTCAAAAGACTTGCGATAAGAACATACCTAAAGAGAAAGGGACCTTTTGCAACGGTACCGGTTATTTTTACTCTATTTTTTATTGAAGCTTTAGCTTCATTTAGCTTATATTGACCCACTACACGGCGTGACCACGCTTGTCATAACGGACACCTTCAAAGATGAATATATTTCTGAATATCTCAGTTTCACCCTGTAAATCCAAACAATCTTGCTCATGATCGTCTCTCGCCCAAACACAGTGTGGTACTGAATACACTTGCATGCAAACTTGACACAAGCGATGGTAGTTACTAAACCGTGGCCTAATACCGTACAGGAGGCCAAGTGGGGCTACAGACGAACCATGGGCGCTATGTTTGCCTACAGTAGCCAGGCGGACCGAATGCTGATGACCTACAATTGCCAGGTGCAGCAGTGCGCGCGCGCCGGGCACGCCAGGCCGATCTCCAGGATGAGCCTCATTCAGTGCATCAGGTAAGAAAAGTCTTTAATCTTCAATCCTTACGTCGCAGAATATCCCTTTCTCACTAGACACTAGGTCAGGGATGACCGTGACAGAGTCGACGAAGGAGCGAGCTCACCCAGAAGATGCCTGTTATGGCAATCTCACGCACCGACGGAACACAGCATGCTGTTTGGCGGTAGCCTCCGATGAGAGCGTGGTCGCAAGCCAGGCGGCCCCTTGCAGAGCCTTCCACCGCTTTGTAGGGATCGTTCAGCCGGACTTATGCACAGGCAAGCCTGTGTTGCCGTTGCCCGGGTTGGACCACTAGGTGGTAGATCCCATCCCACCACATTATGAGAAAGGGGTATATTGCGACTGAGGGACATGCATTTTGCGACGATACCTCTTGAATTACGCGGTAGATGTCGCTAACGTACAAATTGTGATATCATCATCTCCCCAAGGGATCAGAGGGTTTCAGTATATTGCAAATTAGGCGATGGGCTGAAAACCTGTCACTACAGCAATATACCTACAAATCTATCTTAAATAACCCTCAAAACTTTGTCAGACGTGGCGCAACGACCTTTGTTTAGGTCGTTTACGCTCTGCCTACCCCATTAGGGATAAAGGCGTGATTATATGTATGTATGTATTATCTCCCTGACTCGAATTTCACGCGGTTGGCTACCTAATCTATGGGAATTGAACGAAGATACTGGTTTTACACAGAGCGGAAAGTAGAACCAATTCTAGATTAGGCTTTTGCCAGGTTAGCGGTCTGGTCAACCCAGCTGTCAAACCTAAGGCTCAGAACATGTCAAAGACCATTCCCACTATACAACAGAAACTGTTGCTTTTATTTTCCTCGATTAACCCACAAAATTACCGACACCTGACTCTAAAATAATGTTGAATGGGTTACTCTTATTTCATAACGTTATTGTCCGTGCCCATATTGCCATATTCCTTGGCCTTAATAAAACAAATGAGAAATTCGCTCCGATGTCGTCCCATCGCTTGAGCTCTTATTAATAACTGTGTTATTTTGCACTTATACATATAACTATGCACGACTGTGCATATCTGCTATTTAATAAATAAGATAACATAAATGTAGATGGGTTAGTATGTATCTTGCATATGAATCTCCTCTTGTATTGGTTTTAGTATATAATAGTAAATTCCTAAAGGGACTGGAATAGGTGGGATTAAAATTCAAAATTCAGTTAGTTTCGAATCGAAAATAACTATACCACACTTTCACTTTACAACCTAAACACAAGATGAAACCAATTTTAACATACATACATATTATAACACCTTTATCCCTAATGGGGTAAAGGTGTTATAATATGTATGTATAAAACAAAGGTCACATCTGACAAAGTTTTGAGGGTTATGTAAGATAGATTAGAAGGTATATTGCTGTAGTGTCAGTTTATCAGCCTATCGCCTAAATTGCAATATACAGAAACCATCTGATCTCTTAGCTAGTGTTTACAGCATGCCCGTGAGGAATTGCAGCTGGCACATTCTATGTTTTTCTCTCGTCCCCAGTCCAGCATGGAAGTAACTTACTTAAAATTTTAACAACTGAAATATATTTCACTCAGACAATACTGCAGGCAGAAAGCTAGCTTGACGATAAAAATACCCATCTTATCACGACTTGGAGAGATGTATATGAAGCTGCAACCTGACAAGTTGGCCCACAGCCACGAAATGCCGGGACATAACATGTAAAACGTACAGACATATCTAGACGGGTGTAAGGGACAGAAAAAAAAAACGACCCAAAAAAATATTTGCAATACAGCTACGAAATGTTGGGACATTACCAGAGGTCGGAAATTCGGGTGCAAAAAAAGTAAAAACCCACTGTTGGAGCTACTAAGAGTTGCTACAACCACCTTTTTCAAGATTTTTAGGGCCCCAGTTTATTTTTCTATATTAAATTGTTTTAGTAATGCCAATGTGTTCTTTGCGTCAATATAAGTCGAAACTGTTTGCAATTTTTTTTTAATATTTGTTTTAATTTGAAAGATAAAAGTAGAAATGAGTTTTCAATGTACTGAAAAATATTAAAAATATAAAAATATCGTTTGATTGTTTGATATTTTTATTGAATATCCTTTATAAATGATTTCTACAATGCTTTTATTATTATTACACAAAAAATTTAATGGGGCCCTCGGGGGCCCAAAAGCGTTTTATTTCATTAAAAAAAATTGCGGAGAAAATTAATATTAAAATTCGTATTTGGCAAGGTTAAGACAAGATAAACGCTTTTTACTCTTGTAATTTTTTCTATACGGTTGATAGTTTCAGGATAAATTGATGTTGAAGTTAGCAGGACACAATCGTTCAAAACCAAGCAAAGTAGTGGTTTTTATGGTGAAATCGTCTAGGTTAAGAAGAGATAGGCAAGGCACTTCTCTTTCTTGTTTTTTTTTCTCTACGGTTGACAGTTTCACAGTGAATTGATGTTAAAGTTGTTAGGACAATTTTTGGGCCTCTCTCTTTGAGTATGTGCGACAAGGTCAGCATATTGACTGTATCTGTCTAAGTGCGTTTAGGATGTATTGTCTTAATTTTTGGTTTGCAAAATATGGCAAGTACACAAAATCAAAAGTGTATTACATGTAACCTAGTATCAAGTATTTTCTCTGATATACTTATTGGAAACCGGCTAACCCAGGGAGGGTTTCAGTATTGTATTTTAAACGATGGGCTGACAACCTGTCACTATAGCAATATACAGATCCACCTGGAATGACCCTCAAAATTTGTCAGACGTGGCGGAACGACCTTTGTTTAGGTCGTTTACGCTCTGCCTACCCCATTAGAGATAAAGGCGTGATTATATGTATGTATGTATGTACTTATTTGTAAAATATAAAATAAAGACGAATCCGGTAAAATTCTTTTTATATATTTATGCGAGTGCTTGACTGGTCTTATTTTAAGGATTTAGGTGCTTACAATGAACCTTAATAGTTTCACAACGAAAGAAAAAAGTATAGTAATGTTTAAGCAGTAAAACGCTTTGGGGCCTTCAGGCCCAAAAGTTGTGTCCAGGGAATTTTAACATCAATTCACTGTGAAACTGTCAACCGTAGAGAAAAAAATCTTTCTTGAAAGAGAAGTGCCTATCTTTTCTTAACCTAGCTGATTTCACCATAAAAACAACTACTTGGCTTGGTCTTGAACAATTGTGTCCTACTAACTTCAACATCAATTTACCCTGAAACTATCAATCGTAGAGAAAAAATGACAAGAGTAAAAAGCGTTTATCTTGTCTTAACCTTGCCAATTACGAATTTTAATTTTAATTTACTCCGCAATTTTTTTCAAAGAAATAAAACGCTTTTGGGCCCCCGAGGGCCCCATTCAAATTTTTGTGTAAAAATAATAAAAGCATCGTAGAAATCATTTCTAAATGGTATTCAATAAAAATATCAAACAATCAAATGATATTTTTATATTTTTAATATTTTTCAGTACATTGAAAACACATTTCTACTTATATCTTTCAAATTAAAACAAATATAAAAAAAATTGCAAACACTTTCGACTTATATTGACGCAAAGAAGACATTGGCATTACTAAAACAATTTAATAAAGAAAAATAAACTGGGGCCCTAAACATCTTGAAAAAGGTGGTTGTAGCAACTCTCAGTAGCTCCAACAGTGGGTTTTTACTTTTTTTGCACCCGAATTTCCGACCTCTGGACATTACATACAAAACGTACAGATATATCTAGACAAGGGTAAGGGACAGAAAATAAATTAAAACAACAAAAAATCTGCTATAGATGCTGAAATACTTGAGCAATTTTTAAGGTAACTTCGAGTATAACGTTTACATACATACATACATATAATCACGCCTTTATCCCTAGTGGGGTAGGCAGAGCGTAAACGACCCAAATAAAGGTCGTTCCGCCACGTCTGACAAAGTTTTGAGGGTTATTTAAGATAGATTTGTAAGTATATTGCTGTATATTGTTGTATAACGTTTATATATTACATAAGCCACTCCTGAAGTATCTCATAATTAAGTCTGTAATAATTGAATTAAACAAAAACATGCTTCGTTACTTTAAGCTGTCCCTCCCGGTCGCTGTATTTCATAGTGATCGTTACACAAAACATGTCAAGCCAGCTGTGCTATTAGGCAGTTTAAAAATTCTGACACCAGGGTTCATACAGTCGATCGACTCGAAACCTACACGACAAGAAGATTGAATAAACATTTATAAGTTTACAGAAATCTGTCCCTAACACCCGGTATAATGCTACGGACTAAAACGTGACTCTGTTCACACTCTCTGTTTACTCTTGCTAATAACATCTACAGAATGCGGCCATTTTGGCGTCTAGTGCTTTCTTTCTGCAATGTTTCTGCTGATGGCCATTGCCTTTTGCCAACTTCTCACATTTCGGACTTTCATCTTTTGTCAAGCGACTACAGTAGAACTAACTTAACTGCCTCCGTGATCTGGCGGTTTAAAACTCTGACACCAGGGTTCATCGGGTAAACTCGCAGAAGAACTACGCAAAAATGTGTAAATCCTTATCAAATTGTTTCTGTAAATATCTACAGTAGGAGTTGAAACTGGCTCGTATCTCGTTCAGTTATCGCGCTCATATGAACAGATAAGAAATACCGATCACGATGAGACCGCGTGGTACCACTTCGCTCAACCCCCAGCCAAGAGCCAAGTTATTCAGATTAGATATCCACTTTTACCTTCGGATAATCTCTGATAATCAAAAGGATTGGGTCTGGTTTACCTTCTGGGTTGCGGAGGACAGATGGCATTCGCTCTGCGTAATAACCAGTAACCTCGTCCAATCCCGTAGGTAGACGACCCTGTGAGATACGGGATAGGACTTTCAATAACTGCCGCTGTCGGTGGTCTGAGCCATGGGCTCCCGATCCGGAGGTCCTTTAGGAGTTGAAACTGGCTCGTATCTAGTTCAGTTATCGCGCTCATTTGAACAGATAAGAAATACCGATCACGATGAGACTTCGCTCAACCCCCAGCCAAGAGCCAAGTTATTCAGATTAGATATACAATTTTACCATCGAATAATCTCAATAACTGCCTCCATGGTCTAGTGGTCTGAGCCATGGGCTCTCGATCCGGAGATCCTGGGTTCGATTCCCAGGGGAACACAAAGTTAATAATTGTCAGATTTTCCCCAGTTTGGTTAGGACAATACAGGCTGAATTACCTGATTGTCTGGAAGAAAAAAGATTCCATGCTTCAAAAGGCACTTTAAGCCGTTGCTCCCGGTCGCTGTCTATCATAATGATCGTTAAAGAAACCATGTCATAGGCCTATAAACTGTGCTTTTAGGAGTTGTAAATACTCTGTCACCACGGTTGCTTGAGTCGAATTACTCGAAATCCACATGACAGAAGAATAAGATCTCGAGCGAGATCTCAAGACTTGTTCTAATTTGGCTGGTAAGATTTGTCACTAAGCAGAAGGTAAATCGAAACAACGAAATCTAGCTATCTCTGAAACTTATGGACGCCTTTGCCCTCCTACTTCTGCCAAAATCTGATCACTTGTTTGTACCGTGCTAAAAATTAACGAACCGGCTTTCTCAGCCCAGAATAGATTGTTTATTGACATTACTGTAATCTGTGCAGATAACTAGCATCCATTGACGTCAAACTAGCACTTATCAATTACTATAAAATAAACTCAGGTGCAAGTCGAAGGTTATCCAATTCTTGAACTTTGATTACAGCGTAATACAACGTACCAGAAACTAGTAGGGGTTGTTCAATCAACGAAACTGAACAACTTTCATCAGGAAATTCTTTCTGGAAATGAAATTTCTGTGAATGCCTGGTAAAAGTTGATCAGTTTCGTTAACTGAGCAACGCCTATGGGTTTCTGGTACGCTGTCCCTTACACCCGGTGTGTAATAAAAATACCATTAGAGAATCAAAAGATTGGACGAGAGCAGGATGGGATATGAACCTGCTACCTCGGAATGCAGTGTTCTACCAATAAACCTTACCTGACCGTTCACATTTCATCATCATCATCTCTCTAGCCTTATCCCGTATTACACTCGTCGGCTACCTAATCTAACAACGATACTGGTTTTACACAGAGCGACTGTCATCTGACCTCCGCAACCCAGAAGGGAAACCAGACCCATATTATTATCTTATTTTATTTCTTAAACGCCAAGCTAATATTATAGGTATTCATAGGCCAAAATGTGATGTTAGCGACATCTACTGTAAAGTTTAACTATGCAACACCATTGCTGAAAAAAAATACTTGTTCACTTTTTGAGTAAACTTACATTTGCTGAAATATTTCAGGCACATCGTCCAAACCGAAGGGACAAAGGCGTTATTCAAAGGGCTGGGTCCTAACATCGTGGGTGTGGCGCCGTCCAGGGCCATTTACTTCTGCACATACTCCCAGGCCAAAGCTATCCTCAATCAGAACATACCACCAGATACACCGATTGTGCATCTATCGGCGGCCAGCGCAGCAGGTAAACAAACTAGACAAGCACTTTTCTTAGGTCAGGCATTGCAGAGTCGACGATGGAGCGAGCTCACCCAGTCACCCAAATTACACCTGTTATGGCAGTTCCACTCACGCACCGAGGAAACACAGCAAGCTTTTTCTAAGAGGGTGGTCGCAAGCCAAACTGTCCCTTGCGGAGCCTATAACTGGTTTGTTGGGATCGTTCAGCCGGACTTATTCATAGGCAAGCTTGTGTTGCGGTTGCTACTAAGAGGTAGATCCCATCCCACCCCACTTAGTCCAAACCGAAGGTACACAGGCATTAGTTGGGTCTTAACATCGTCGGAGTGGCGCCGTCCAGGGCCATTTACTTATGCACATACTCCCAGGCTAAAGCAATCCTCAATCAGAACATCCCACCAGGTATTTTATCTAATAATTTCTGTTGGTGTTGCCAAGTCACTGTATTGCAAATACACTTTGATTATAATCTAACGCGCGAGATTGCAACCTGGCGAAAGATTGTGAACCACAACACACTGCAAATGTCGGTAAAACATTATTTTTCGTAAAATCTTTCCAAGGGAAACCGTAAGATTACAATCTGTCTGGGCCTGGGCGTTAAATCGTTAACTGTTATATCGACGACTGCGCTTAGTCCTTCTATGTCCATAGGGTTAGATATAAAATACAGGTGTCATTAATATATAAAATATTCGTTGGCCACACTGACAGCTATTCTCATTAAACATAATTATATTGTTGGCGCTTGTTTGCGATCGATCTTGGCGCCACTCGTCACGCCAATTAACTCGTAAATAACATCATATAATACGTGTAATTGTTA
Source organism: Scrobipalpa costella (assembly GCA_949820665.1). Taxonomy (NCBI): domain Eukaryota; kingdom Metazoa; phylum Arthropoda; class Insecta; order Lepidoptera; family Gelechiidae; genus Scrobipalpa; species Scrobipalpa costella. Next base: position 5,382,389 of record OX463313.1, read on the forward strand.
TTAAATGCAAACCACAAACAAGGCATGAAGATAATTCAAATAGAAAATAATTCTTTACGGAATAGGCAAAGCTTCAACGGCCTAATTGGTTGTCAGGATCTGGTAAATTGTGTTTGTATTGTTCATACATACATATAATCACGCCTTTATCCCTAATGGATAGGCAGAGCGAAGGAAGGCTCGTTCAAAAAAAGGTCGTTCCGCCACGTCTGACAAAGTTTTGAGTGTTATTTAAGATAGATTTAATAGATATTGCTGTAGTGGACAGGTTGTCAGCCCATCACCTAAATTGTAAAATACAGAAACCCTCAGATCCCTTAGCTGGTTATAACAGCATGCCTGGGAGGAGATGCAGCTGGCAGATGTTTTTCTCTCGCTCCCAGTCCAATATAAAAGAAGAAAACAGTTATTGTGACTGTATGTTTGACTTGGCACCTGCATTATCTCATTTTGAGTAAGAGCTGAAAATCAGTGTTGCTCTCTATGGACAATAATACACTGAGCTATGACCCTCTGCATCGCTTCAGTACACATGACACAGAATTTATAAAGTGTATGTTAGTTTAAGTTATTCATGTTTATGTCTCCTAATTGTTATTTTGTTACGTGTGTAATGATTTTTTGCAATAATCCTTTATAAGATAAGATAAGAATATACTTTATTGCACAGAAAAGACACAAGAGAAAATAAAATTAAATGAGACAAATAGTAGTACAAATAGGCGAACTTATTGCTAAGCAGCAATTTCTTCCAGGCCACCTTAGGGTACAGGAAAATAAAAAGTTGAATTAGTGGGCTGGTATACATTTTAGGCAATATATTGAAAGTAAATAAGCTACTTAGGTGTACATATAAATTACTTATACCTACATAGAAATACATAAATATTATAATACATATATAAATATATATAATATCTTTCTATCTATCTTTTTTTATTTACTATATCTGGTTCCCCTTGTTGCAGGCTTCGTATCATGCACAATGACAAATCCGATCTGGTTTGTGAAGACCCGACTTCAGCTAGACGGCCAAAATGTCACAGCTATCCAATGCATTAAGAGGATATACTCCAAAACGGTAAGTTCACATCTATCCTTCAACACGAAACGATAATAAATACATATATATATAACATAAAACATAACATAAAAATACTTTATTTCACGTAATAATACAACGTACAACACAACAGATAACAGCAAAAGACAAGTACAACATAGGCGGCTTTATTGCTAAGGTAGCAATTTCTTCCAGGCAACCTTGGGGTGAAAGAAAAAATATAATCACGCCTGTATCCCTAATGGGGTAGGCAGAGCGTAAACGACCTAAACGAAGGTCGTTGCGCCACGTCTGACAAAGTTTTGAGGGTTATTTAAGATGGATTTGTAGGTATATTGCTGTAGTGACAAGTTGTCAGCCCATCGCCTAAATTACAATATACCCTCGAATCTCTTAGCTGGTTTTGACAGCATGCCCGGGAGGAGATGCAGCTGGCACATTCTACGTTATTCTATCACTCCCGCCGGACCAGCGTATCATGCACAACTACCAAGCCGCCGTTTCAGGTCTTCCTATCCCTCTCCGGCTATCGAGGGGGACTCGGTTACTAACCTGATCCATCTATCTTAATTTATATATACACTAGCGACCCGCCCCGGCTTCGCACGGAAATTATCAGTGTTTCTCTACTATATTATGCATGTATTATACATATAAACCTTCCTCTTGAATCACTCTATCCATCAAAATCCGTTGCGTAGTTTAAAAGATTTATGCATACATAGGGATATAGAGACAGAGAAAGCGACTTTGTTTTATACTATGTAGTGATACATATATCACGCCTTTATCCCTAATGGGGTAGGCACCTAAATACGAATTATGTTTATATATAGGGTGTAAAAAAAAAGTATTGCGTTTATTTTTATTGTACCTTGTATATTTCTTCTTCTTTTTTTCCCTTCCGCCACTCTATAGTTCTTTTTTGTGTATGTTTAGTTAGTACTGATCTAGTATACCGATCGACTCAGTACTGAACATTCGCAAAAAACGTTTCTGTAATGAAACTATGTTTACCTTTTCTTTTCCGTTTGGACAACGATTGTATGTATCACGTGTAAAACATCAATATTTATATTGTAGCTGATAATACCTACGTCACTGGTCCGAATCCGGCTAAAAGCAATTTAATTTCGTGAAAATACATATGTGATATGATAGGTGTCATGCAAAATACACGTGAACTTTACAAGTGGGATACGTGTAGCCGATAGATGGCGCCACAAGAAACATTAGTTCTGAAACGCTGTATCGAAGTTTTCTTATCGATCTGCAGATATTATAAGTTCCAAACATATCCGGTTGGACTTAGGTCCCCTGGTCTAGTCACAACACCCGACAAGGCGGGTAGCTACCCTTTTCCCAACCGTCCTCACTCGGTCAACTGACCCAACAAATAACTCCCAAATACAGAACAGTAATGCCAGGGTTAACTACAAATTGGCGCCCAACGTGGCGCGAAAATAAATCGGTCCAATAGAGAACGTGCATATAACATATTTTCAGTTCCTGAAGTTTTCTAAAAACAACTTAAATTATGAAAAGAACAGTGAAAACAGAAATAAAATTGATCAAAAAATCACCGTGATATACCATTATAAAGATTGACTATCTATCTCTCTCTTCAAAACGACAATTTATATGGAATTAGTATGGCGCTCCTGTCATATGACGTCACATGACAGTTCGGACCTCTCTTTTTAACTAACCACTTTAAGGCATTATAACTCTTAAACTAATGAATATTTTGCGAAAATTCCTTTACATCCGTTCATCTATAGTGACAATAATTCTTACTAATAGTTTAAAAAAAATCATGAGTATCCCCTATTTTTATGCAATGTAAGCATTGCGTATGTGGCCTAAAAAGTAACTTAAAAATGTGTAACTTTATTTCAGGGTATAAAAGGCTTTTACAAAGGCATAACAGCTTCCTACATGGGTATAAGCGAGACTGTAGTGCACTTCGTGCTGTACGAGGGAGTGAAAGCGCGCCTGATGGCCGCTCGGAGCGTGGACGGGGTGCCGAGCGACCAGCGCTCTCCGAGAGACTTCCTCGAGTTCATGGGCGCCGGCGCCTTCTCCAAGACTGTCGCCTCCTGCATCGCCTACCCGCACGGTGAGTGATACAGGGTCCTACAGGGTGCCGAGCGACCAGCGCTCTCCGAGAGACTTCCTCGAGTTCATGGGCGCCGGCGCCTTCTCCAAGACTGTCGCCTCCTGCATCGCCTACCCGCACGGTGAGTGATACAGGGTCCTACAGGGTGCCGAGCGACCAGCGCTCTCCGAGAGACTTCCTCGAGTTCATGGGAGCCGGCGCCTTCTCCAAGACTGTCGCCTCCTGCATCGCCTACCCGCACGGTGAGTGATACAGGGTCCTACAGGGTGCCGAGCGACCAGCGCTCTCCGAGAGACTTCCTCGAGTTCATGGGAGCCGGCGCCTTCTCCAAGACTGTCGCCTCCTGCATCGCCTACCCGCACGGTGAGTGATACAGGGTCCTACAGGGTGCCGAGCGACCAGCGCTCTCCGAGAGACTTCCTCGAGTTCATGGGCGCCGGCGCCTTCTCCAAGACTGTCGCCTCCTGCATCGCCTACCCGCACGGTGAGTGATACAGGGTCCTACAGGGTGCCGAGCGACCAGCGCTCTCCGAGAGACTTCCTCGAGTTCATGGGCGCCGGCGCCTTCTCCAAGACTGTCGCCTCCTGCATCGCCTACCCGCACGGTGAGTGATACAGGGTCCTACAGGGTGCCGAGCGACCAGCGCTCTCCGAGAGACTTCCTCGAGTTCATGGGCGCCGGCGCCTTCTCCAAGACTGTCGCCTCCTGCATCGCCTACCCGCACGGTGAGTGATACAGGGTCCTACAGGGTGCCGAGCGACCAGCGCTCTCCGAGAGACTTCCTCGAGTTCATGGGCGCCGGCGCCTTCTCCAAGACTGTCGCCTCCTGCATCGCCTACCCGCACGGTGAGTGATACAGGGTCCTACAGGGTGCCGAGCGACCAGCGCTCTCCGAGAGACTTCCTCGAGTTCATGGGCGCCGGCGCCTTCTCCAAGACTGTCGCCTCCTGCATCGCCTACCCGCACGGTGAGTGATACAGGGTCCTACAGGGTGCCGAGCGACCAGCGCTCTCCGAGAGACTTCCTCGAGTTCATGGGCGCCGGCGCCTTCTCCAAGACTGTCGCCTCCTGCATCGCCTACCCGCACGGTGAGTGATACAGGGTCCTACAGGGTGCCGAGCGACCAGCGCTCTCCGAGAGACTTCCTCGAGTTCATGGGCGCCGGCGCCTTCTCCAAGACTGTCGCCTCCTGCATCGCCTACCCGCACGGTGAGTGATACAGGGTCCTACAGGGTGCCGAGCGACCAGCGCTCTCCGAGAGACTTCCTCGAGTTCATGGGCGCCGGCGCCTTCTCCAAGACTGTCGCCTCCTGCATCGCCTACCCGCACGGTGAGTGATACAGGGTCCTACAGGGTGCCGAGCGACCAGCGCTCTCCGAGAGACTTCCTCGAGTTCATGGGCGCCGGCGCCTTCTCCAAGACTGTCGCCTCCTGCATCGCCTACCCGCACGGTGAGTGATACAGGGTCCTACAGGGTGCCGAGCGACCAGCGCTCTCCGAGAGACTTCCTCGAGTTCATGGGCGCCGGCGCCTTCTCCAAGACTGTCGCCTCCTGCATCGCCTACCCGCACGGTGAGTGATACAGGGTCCTACAGGGTGCCGAGCGACCAGCGCTCTCCGAGAGACTTCCTCGAGTTCATGGGCGCCGGCGCCTTCTCCAAGACTGTCGCCTCCTGCATCGCCTACCCGCACGGTGAGTGATACAGGGTCCTACAGGGTGCCGAGCGACCAGCGCTCTCCGAGAGACTTCCTCGAGTTCATGGGCGCCGGCGCCTTCTCCAAGACTGTCGCCTCCTGCATCGCCTACCCGCACGGTGAGTGATACAGGGTCCTACAGGGTGCCGAGCGACCAGCGCTCTCCGAGAGACTTCCTCGAGTTCATGGGCGCCGGCGCCTTCTCCAAGACTGTCGCCTCCTGCATCGCCTACCCGCACGGTGAGTGATACAGGGTCCTACAGGGTGCCGAGCGACCAGCGCTCTCCGAGGGACTTCCTCGAGTTCATGGGCGCCGGCGCCTTCTCCAAGACTGTCGCCTCCTGCATCGCCTACCCGCACGGTGAGTGATACAGGGTCCTACATGAGCATCCAGCAAAGCAAGCGGGGCAAGCCACGACACTTGAATCAATATATTTTACGCGAGTAAAGCGAGCTTGGCAAGTCTCGACAGTTGAATCAATTTCAATGAATGCGTACTTCTTATTGCTGTAGTGACGGAAATTACAAGCAAAATACCGTACGACTACGCACCTTCATTTTGTTTACATTAGTGTCATGTTTTCATGGCACTACCCTTTTATTCGGGACAAGATCATATAACTGCGTTGTATGCAGTTTTGAAGAATCTATTGCGTTTTGCATCTAATTAATTATGTTGTTTACGTTAGCTCTTGGCGTTCTAAACAGAAACATCCATGTTATTTCAGTATTCTATACGTATTTACTGTATTAAGCTAACAAAGTAATAATGTCAAAAGAGTCGAATCCATACTAATATGAGTGTATGATAAATGCGAAAGTAACTGTCAGACAGGCTGTTTGTTTGTTGCTCTATTACGGATTAGCAACTAATGGAAATGGAAACTGACATAGGCTTCTTTATACCTCGGGAATCTATTCCATTTCCACGGCAAAACTTAACTAAGTTAGGGAAAATCTCATATTTATAAATTGACAAATATCGACTTTGTATCCCCCCGTGGGAATCGAACCCACGACCTCTGAATCGGGAGCCCTCAGCTCGGACCACTAGACTACGGAGGCAGACTACCCTCACACTCATCTCTATAACAAACTAAATCGCATCCTATATCTCTATCCCTTACACAAAAATCCATGTAAGAAGTCCATTCAAAAGTGGCTCATAGGCAAAACTTATGAAGACACTAGAACTCCTTTTGGTAGTTGCCTAAAGTATTATATACCTAACTTATTTACTGTCTAATAACACTTAGATTAATAAAACAAAACTAACGCTAATTTATAAGAGTAAATTAGTAATTAGTATATTCTTCATTAATATTTGTCCATATTTACAATTTTGATCATCTTTTTGATTACTAGTGTGAGATACTTAAGATACAGTTAAATATTTACTTAATTTAGGTATCGATACACCAATTTTCAGATCTTATATATGTTAAGTACTAACTATAATTATGTAGCCAATTGTTTACATACCTTTTTTTTCAAGTAAATAATTTAATGAAATAATAAGTTATTTGGTAGTTTATATTGGCGTCGATTCTCGCGACATAATCCTAGTACTAATTCTTAGCTAGCAATGTCACTTTCTTAATTTTGACATAAGTACAGGGTAGCATTAAACACGATCTATCTAAAATGACCCTCAATACTTGTCAATCGTGGCTCAACGACCTCTGTTTGGGTCGTTGACGCTCTGCCTACCCCATTAGGGATAAAGGCGTGATTATATGTATGTATGTATGTAGCAATAAACACATGACTTTGACATTCCTAATCTGACATAAGACTGCTTATTTGACGTAAAATAAGGAAGAATGATCTATGCTCAGTTCTTATTTAAAGCGTCTTACATCAAATAAAGAATGTCAAAGTCATGTCTCATGTGTTTACTTGATATCCCGTTCTTATGTCAAAGTTAAGAAAGTGCCAAAGCTTAGAATTAGAATTTGGATTATGTCGCTAAAATCGATGCCTTTAGTCCGTAAGTTATTTCTGTAAACAAATTCTATGAAATAAAAAAAACATACATACAAACATACATATAGTCACACCTTTATCCCTAATGGGGAAGCTGAGCGTAAACGTTTGAAGATATATTGCTGCAGTGACAATTTGTCAGCCCGTCGCCTAAACTGCAATATACTGAAACCCTCGGATCCCTTAGCTGATTTTAACAGCATGCTCGGGAGGAAATGCAGCTGGCACATTCTATGTTTTTCTCTCGCTCTCAGGCCAGCATGGAAGATGTACTTTGTATCGCCCCCGTGGCAATCGAATCCACGACCTCTGAATCGAGAGCCCTCTGCTCGGACCACAAGACCACGGAGGCAGACACTCACACTTCTTCTTCTGTCGAGTGGGAATCGAGTCTATCGACTCGATGAACCCTGGTGTCAGAGTTTTTAAACCGCCTAGAAGCACAACTATCAGGCCTCTGACATGACATCGACCACTATCAAAGACAGCGACCGGAACCGACGGCTTAACGTGCCCTCCGAAGCACGAAATATTTTTCTTTTTCGGACAATCAGATGATTCAGCCTACAATGTCCTAACCAAACTGGGGAAAAAATCACAAAGTGATAAATTGTCAAATATCAACTTTGTGTTTCCCCCCTGGGAATCGAACCCAGGACTTTCGGATCGGGAGTCCATGGCACTAGCCACTAGACTACGGAGGCAGTTAATATTAGTCCGCAAATTATTATTATCTACTGTAAACAAATTCTACGAAATAAAAAAAATGATTTTTTTTTAAATTATTTGTGTTGTTTCCGCAGAGGTAGCGCGCACCCGTCTCCGCGAGGAGGGCGACAAGTACCGCAAGTTCTGGCAGACGCTGCACACCGTGTGGCTCGAGGAGGGGTATCGCGGAGTCTACAGGTAGGGACATACTCATACTCTTTAAAAAAAAAAAAACACTCACACTCATAGCCCCCACTAGGATTCCCTGTATCGGGGTGCCATGGACATACACAGAAACAACCACAAAGAACACCCAGACCCAGAAACAGACATTTAAACTCATCATTCAAATGTCTGCCCTGGCCGAGAATTGAACCCGGGACCCTTTGCGTAGCAGGCAGGTACACTGCCAACTAGGCTGCACGGGTCGTCTTTATTACATAATAATAAATATTACATGTCAATAGGAACAATTATTTAACGGGGGAGAGCCCGATGGTGTAGTGGATAGGGCAGCTGCCTCCAGAGCGGGAGGTCGTGGTTCGAATCCCACCACGTACCAATGTGTTTTTCGGTTTTCGAATTTCATATGTACGTTTATTCGGCGCTTTTTCCGTGCTTCGGAAGGCACGTTAAGTCGTTGGTCCCGGTTAATATGATTTAATACCGCAGATATTAGACGTTAAGCCATTTCAGAGGCCAGTGCTAAGCATTGGCGGCTTGAAAACTCTGACCTAATCTAGCATTGGGTCTGGTTTTCCTTCTTGGTTGCGGAAGTCAGATGGCAGTCGCTCTGTGTAAAAACCAGTACCCTCGTTCAATCCCCTAGATTAGGTAGCCGACCCGTAAGATACGGGATAAGGCATGATGAGGAACAATTATTTAACATTTCATATTATAAGTATAAGAACAGAACTAAAAGATATTTATAATTACATCATCATCATCGCTTATTTAAAAATTCATCAACATTATACCTAGTGTGTTCATAAGTTTTGAGACGAAATAAAACTTTAATAAAAAATTAAACAATGAAGATATATTTATAGAATTCGTAGAAAATTATAAGCGGATTATGACTAAAAATTAGAAGTAATAACTATTCGAAATGGCCACCTCTATTCTTACTGCAAGCCCTTAGACGTTCGGGCCACTCATCAATCGCGGCACGAATCTTTTCTAGAGGGATTCGCTTCGCTTCCCTGACAAGGGCTCGCTTCAGGGATTCCAGGTTTGGGTGGGACTTTCGGCAGGCCCTGAGCTCTAACTCAGTCCACAAAGAATAGTCAAGCGGGTTGAGATCAGGACTGGAAGGGGGCCATTCTTCCACCGAGATGAACCCCGGTACATTTTCCCTTAACCAGGCTTGAGTCGTTTTTGCTTTATGGGACGGCGCTGAGTCTTGCTGGAAAATCCATTCCTTGCCCTTGAATAGGGTCTCAGACAGGGGCTTCACGACAGTCTCCAAAATATCACTTTGATAATTTTTTGCTTTGCTCTTGACCCCTTGTTGGCAAAAATGGAGCGGAGTGACACCTTCATATGAGACCCCCCACCATACCATCACACTAGCTGGGTGATGGGCACGCGAGACATTCCGTGCTGAAGCTGGAACATCCTTGCTACTTTTGGCATAAACTTTATTGTTTTGACGGTTAAACTTTTCTTCCACCGTAAAGATTTTTTCATCTGTGAAGAGTATCTTTTTCGGATCGTGCCTCTTAAGCAACATTGGACAACGTTCGCGTCGTAATTTGCGAAGGCGTTCGTTTAGGAAATGAACTTTTCTACGACTGTACGCCTTTACTTTGAGATCATATTTCAGTATCCTGTTGATTGAAATACGCGATATGTTAGTCTGTAGAGCAAGTTTCTTCTGGGTGCGGCATGGATTTCGGCGAAGTCGCTCTCTTACCATTTTGATATTCGCAGCCGTCCTTACAGACCGCGGTCGACCACTTCTTTGCCGATCTTGTAAAGATTTTGTATCCTTGTAACGTTTTATAGTGTAATACACAAAGTTACGACTGATCCCAAAACTTTTAATTTCACGAAAAATCTCCATAGGTTTTTTTCCCGCCAAATGAAGCGAAATACAAGTCGCACGTAATTCTTCGTTCCTTCCATATTGAAAAAAATAATATCAATGAATAATAAAAACCAAGCGGACAGACGTAAAACATTCCAAATTCAAATTTGGAAAAATAAATTCTCAGCTGCCAGGTACAATTTTTCATTTATTTTTATTAAAAAGTTTGTCTCAAAACTTATGAACACACTAGGTAGAAAGCATTGTTTTAAATTAGCCATTTTTTTAAAGCATTTTGAAACTGTTTTGATTTTTTATGTCATACGTACTGAGTGTAAGGGACAGCATTCCGAAAAGTAATACCAGTTGCTTAGTCATCGAAACGGAATAACTTACATACATACATATCAGTGGCGAAGGGTCCATACAAGGCTTCCCTTTCAAGAATTCCACCTTCACTAAATCCGAAAGAAACTGCCTCCGTGGTCTAGTGGCTAGTGCCATGGACTCCTGAATCGGAGGTCCTAGGTTCGATTCCCAGGGGGGAAACACAAAGTTGATATTTGAGAATTTATCACTTTGTGAATTTTTCCCCAGTTTGGTTAGGACATTGCAGGCTGAATCACCTGATTGTCCGAAAAAGAAAAAGATTTCGTGCTTCAGAGGGCACGTTAAGCCGTCGGTCCCGGTCGCTGTCTTTGATAGTGGTCGTTACTCAAACCATGTCAGAGGCCTGATAGTTGTGCTACTAGGCGGTTTATAAACTCTGACACCAGGGTTCATCGGGTCGATAGACTCGATACCCACTCGACAGAAGAAGACTAAATCCGAAATTACGTCGTTATCCCTAATGCAGGCAGACAGTAAACGATTTAAACAAAGGTCGTTCCGCCACGTCTGACAAAATTTTGAGGGTTACTTAAAATAGACTTGAAGGTATATTGCTGTTGTGACAGGTTGTCAGCCCATCGCCTAAATTACAATATACTGAAACCCTCGGATCCCTTAGCTGGTTTCTACAGCATGCCCGGGAGGAAATGCAGCTGGCACTTTCTATGTTTTTCTTTCGCTCCCAGTCCAGCATGGAAGAAATTATGATAGTTACTTAATTTTCCAGTTTTCAGGGTTTCAGTATATTTTAATTTAGGCGATGGGCTGACACCCTGTCACTACAGCAATATACCTAAAAGTCTATCTTAAATAACCCTCAAAACTTCGTCAGACGTGGCGGAACAACCTTTGTTTAGGTCGTTTACGCTCTGCCTACCCCATTCGGGATAAAGGCGTGACTATGTATGTATGTACTTAATTTTTCTTTTTTAATCTTGATTTTTCCAGGGGCCTGGGCACCCAGCTGGTCCGCCAGATCCCCAACACCGCCATAATGATGTCCACATACGAGGCGGTCGTCTACCTACTGACTACACACTTCAACAGTTCCTTCTACGAGAACACTTAGTCGCGACAACAGAAAACGTAGGCCTAAATTAGGTCTAAATTGTCCAAATCTCTTCTATGTCTCATATTATAGAAGACATTTCGATAATTTAGACGGCGTTTGAACATTGAATAAAAAGCTTTGTAGCGATAGATGGCGCCACATAAACATACATGAGTAAATACGTGTTCTGAAACGCGGTATCGAAGAAGTTCCAAACATTTCCGGTTGGACTTAGGTGCCCCGGTCACAATACCCGGCCAGGCGGGTAGCTACCCTCCTCATGAGTTCTGAAACTTAGTATCGAAGAAGTTCCAAACATGTTCGGTTGGACTTCGGTCCCTTGGTCACAACACTCGACCAGGCGGGTTACCCATCCGTCGTCACCCGCTCATAATATGGCCTCAACGTTTAACTCCCAAAACTCGTGTTCCCACGACCATCATCGCATCATCATCAGGGAGTCGTGTGTCTACTCACTACAAACTTGAATATTCAGTGAAGAAAAAACAACTTAGTAGTGATAGATGGCGCCACAACAAGAAACACGATTTCTGAAACGGTTTCGAAGTTTTCCTGTAAACTGCAGATATACTAGTTCCAAACATGTCCGGTTGGACTTCGGTCCCCTGGTCGCGTGGTCACAACACCCGACCAGGAAGGTACGGCTACACTACGCCCATCCGTCATCACCAGAGGTCGGAAATTCGGGTGCAAAAAAAGTAAAAACCCACTGTTGGAGGTACTAAGAGTTGCTACAACCACCTTTTTTAAGAATTTTAGGGCCCCAGTTTATTTTTCTTTATTAAATTGTTTTAGTAATGCCAATGTGTTCTTTGCGTCAATATAACTCGAAAGTGTTTGCATTTTTTTTAATATTTGTTTTAATTTGAAAGATAAAAGTAGAAATGAGTTTTCAATGTACTGAAAAATATAAAAAATATAAAAATATCGTTTGATTGTTTGATATTTTTATTGAATAGCCTTTATAAATGATTTCTACAATGCTTTTATTATTATTACACAAAAATTTGAATGGGGCCCTAGGGGGCCCAAAAGCGTTTTATTTCTTTTAAAAAAATTGCGGAGAAAATTAAAATTAAAATTCGTATTTGGCAAAGTTAAGACAAGATAAACGCTTTTTACTCTTGTAATTTTTTCTATACGGTTGGTAGTTTCAGGATAAATTGATGTTGAAGTTAGCAGGACACAATCGTTCAAAACCAAGCAAAGTAGTGGTTTTTATGGTGAAATCGTCTAGGTTAAGAAGAGATAGGCAAGGCACTTCTCTTTCTTGTTATTTTTTCTCTACGGTTGACAGTTTCACAGTGAATTGATGTTAAAGTTGTTAGGACAATTTTTGGGCCTGGGGGCCCAAAGCATTTTACTTCTTAAACAAAGAAATTACGGAAAAAAACTAAATTAAAATTCTTATTTGGCTAGGTTAGGACAAGATAAACGTTTTTGCTCCTGTAATTTTTTATCTACGGTTGATAGTTTCATAGTAAATTAACAATTAAATGCTTGTTACTAAGTTACATGAAATACTTTTGGCTTTCTTTATAAAATTTGACCATAATATTGTGTACTTTCAACATTTCACAAATTGAAACAGATGCAGCTCTATACGCTGACCTTGTCGCATATACTGAGAGAGAGAGAGTATATTGGACCAGCATGTATGTGTCTTTCAAATAAAGATTTCTAGGAAATTTATCACTTCGACCGTTTATCCCAGTATGTGCAAAAGACTACTCAACCATAGTGGAAGAGGCAGGCGGCACCTGCAGCTATACCAAAAAATACTTAAAAGTGACCACTTTGGATTCAAATTGAGTCAATATTGTCAATACAGGTGTTTGAATGCTATTTTTGTTGAATGATTGCACGTAATTTAATCTATCAAGCATTTGAATGTTGACTCCGATTACGCCGATGAAAACATCGCCGATCATCGCACATGTCTACTACCTAGTTTCAAGCAAGTCTTCGCTCCGTAGTTCCGGCAGTTTAAGAGAAATTAATTACAGTTTAATAAATAAATATTAAAAAAATTACAGCTCGCAACTCTGCCTTGTTTAATGAAATTTAAATAACTTTAAGTGCATCATTCGTTCAGGTTGTAACACTGTATGTATAAATTAAATTGTCAAAAAAAAGAGTATTTAGATACTTAAAAAGTTATATTTATATTTCAACACAAATCAACAAAAACAAAATATGCAATAGTTATTTATAAACTAAACTAAACCAAATATCCCTGTCTCTCTCTATCCTTGTCCCTGTCTATCTCTCTCTTTGAGTATGTGCGACAAGGTCAGCATATTGACTGTATCTGTCTAAGTGCGTTTAGGATGTATTGTCTTAATTTTTGGTTTGTAAAATATGGCAAGTACACAAAATCAAAAGTGTATTACATGTAACCTAGTATCAAGTATTTTCTCTGATATACTTATTGGAAACCGGCTAACCCAGGGAGGGTTTCAGTATTGTATTTTAAACGATGGGCTGACAACCTGTCACTATAGCAATATACAGATCCATCTGGAATGACCCTCAAAATTTGTCAGACGTGGCGGAACGACCTTTGTTTAGGTCGTTTACGCTCTGCCTACCCCATTAGAGATAAAAGCGTGATTATATGTATGTATGTACTTATTTGTAAAATATAAAATAAAGACGAATCCGGTAAAATTCTTGTTATATATATATATATGCGAGTGCTTGACTGGACTTATTTTAAGGATTTAGGTGCTTACAATGAACCTTAATAGTTTCACAACGAAAGAAAAAAGTATAGTAATGTTAAAGCAGTAAAACGCTTTGGGGCCTCCAGGCCCAAAAATTGTTTCCAGGGAATTTTAACATCAATTCACTGTGAAACTGTCAACCGTAGAGAAAAAAATCTTTCTTGAAAGAGAAGTGCCTATATCTTCTTAACCTAGCTGATTTCACCATAAAAACAACTACTTGGCTTGGTCTTGAACAATTGTGTCCTACTAACTTCAACATCAATTTACCCTGAAACTATCAATCGTAGAGAAAAAATGTAAATGTACAAGAGTAAAAAGCGTTTATCTTGTCTTAACCTTGCCAATTACGAATTTTAATTTTAATTTACTCCGCAATTTTTTTTAAAGAAATAAAACGCTTTTGGGCCCCCGAGGGCCCCATTCAAATTTTTGTGTAAAAATAATAAAAGCATCGTAGAAATCATTTCTAAATGGTATTCAATAAAAATATCAAACAATCAAATGATATTTTTATATTTTTAATATTTTTCAGTACATTGAAAACACATTTCTACTTATATCTTTCAAATTAAAACAAATATAAAAAAAATATGCAAATACTTTCGACTTATATTGACGCAAAGAACACATTGGCATTACTAAAACAATTTAATAAAGAAAAATAAACTGGGGCCCTAAACATCTTGAAAAAGGTGGTTGTAGCAACTCTCAGTAGCTCCAACAGTGGGTTTTTACTTTTTTTGCACCCGAATTTCCGACCTCTGGTCATCACTCAGCCATAATATAGACTCAACATTAAGGCCCGTAAATATATTCAGCTCTCAAGAATGACAGCGAGTTTGAGTTTGTATCAGAAATGTAATTTCAGTAAAACAGCCTGTCAAATCCATACTTAATAATGCTCTCAATCTTGAGATAGCTATAAATAGCCTTAACTACCAAAACTTGTGTTTTCATCACATCATGAATTTAGATATTTTTAGATCTAGCTTAGTACTGGTATTGTCAAAAAGATATTTCAAATTTTAATTTTAATTGCTGTGTTGTCACCAGACAGGAAAGAATGGTCGAATTGTAAACTCGGGATCAACAGTTGTTGCGACTGAATTTACAAATGTCATGTTATTTGTACATATTATTTTTAGATATAGGTGTAGAATACACGATAGGACGATTATGTAATTCGAAATGGGTCTCATGAAATTAGGGGATTTGTTTTAGGATATAATTGTATTTTTTCAAGTCTACTCTGTTTTATTTCAGAAAAAGGAGTAGCTATTTTTACTTTAATATCCTAATTTATTAGTTCACTATAACTTGATTTAGAT
Organism: Scrobipalpa costella; assembly: GCA_949820665.1. Lineage (NCBI taxonomy): Eukaryota > Metazoa > Arthropoda > Insecta > Lepidoptera > Gelechiidae > Scrobipalpa > Scrobipalpa costella. The sequence goes on from OX463313.1 coordinate 5,397,509, forward strand.
GCGGCTATGATATTTAATAAAAAAATAAAAGCTATACTGTAGTAAAGTTTGCCAACTAGCTAAAGATTGAGATACTAAATCGAAGCCAGTACTTACTAGTTACTTCTTATAGATTCTGTTCCTACAGAAAAGTAACTAAATGTCAGCGTTTGAAGATTATTTACAAGGAATTGTCTTGCTAAATAATCTGTCTTAAGTATTTCCAAAACAGTTTTAGAATAAAGGTAAACAAGGTTTCATACCTTTTTATTCAAAAACATATTTCAATAATAAATTATATGTGTTGGCAAATTAGTTCAATTACTAAATCTCGCACTTTAAACCTAAATCTTATCTTAGAAACAAGATCTAAAAGAAGAAGATTAAAAGACATGAAACTTTGTCCTTTATTCTAAAACTGAGTTAGAAATAGCACAGTTAGTGACCGCTTGATACCCGTAGTCATAGTTGATAGTCGCCATAGTACGCCCAAGCGAGCAATGGAAAGCACAAAATAACGCACATGGGTTATCCAAACTGGTGCGATTTTAACACTGCTCGATATACATCGTTGCTTGTCGTCGAAATGGTATTGTCGCAAAATGTCCCCTTCTCATAAAGTTGCTTTCGCAAACTGAAAACATTTATTGCATAAAAAAAAATGTAACAAACTAAAGCCGAGTATGTTTCGTTTTTCTTTGCGCGCTGAAGTCACTCACGGCTTAAGAAAAATCAAAGAACAGGTGTGAACATAAAAAAATATAAATATGTCATGGTTACATTTTGTTGCATGTGTGCTGCAGCGATGCAGAGGGTCAGAGCTCAGTGTATGATTGTTCATAAAGAACAACACTGCCTTTCAGGTCTCATCTCACCCAACTTTGAATAAGTTTATTTGAAGTAAATCTATCTAAAAGGGTCATTTAACGAAAGGGACATTTTGTGACGTAAGGATTGAAATATCACACACATTTCTAAGAAAAGTAGCAATGGATGTTGAGTCTCGTTGAAAGAGCATTTTCAAAACCTGTGCCAAAGGCTACATTGCTGTTTTGTAAAATAAGTAGAAGCTTGAAAAATATTTACGAATAACTATTTTCATCAAAGCCAGTTAAAATTTAGATGTATATTATTGTCTTCATTTGGTAGTTACTAGTCAGTCAAAGTCCGATAAGAAGTTCTCTAAAATCCACGTGAATATATTCACTGTAGCAGGCAATAAAATATATATTATTAAGTACTTTGGATTATCGGGAGATCAATTTTTAAAAGTCACAACAACAAATTATTAATGATTCTATTTGTTTATCCTAAATTATAAAGTTAATTTTCAAAGAAAATTTACAATAATGAGGATGTTTCTAGTAACTTATTTATGTTAATTCTATGGTTTTTAAAAATTGATCTATAAAACAATTGATATGTTATGCAATTTATGTAAAGATATTATATATATAGGCAATTTTAGACTGTTTGTGCCTATTTAAAGAAAATAAGGATTGCCTGTGGTGTAGTGAGACTACCAATTAATGTAAACTTACATTAAATTACTGATTTCATTAATTGTGGATGTTTATTATTATCATTTTTGCCATAGTACTAATTATTTTGTATATTATTTTTAATTTACGACTGCCGCTAGTCCATACTTGTGACTGTGCGTGCAGATACGCGCGCTTGTGTGCGTGACTACAGTTCTACTAAGCCGAAATCACGCATACTAAGGCAATGTCCGTGTGGGTACATTTACTCACACAACTATGTCAAAGCGGCAGATAAAAATACTACAACTTCGACACATTATAATCAGTTAATTAAATTTATAGTTATTTAGTGGAGATAGTAAGTTTTAAGCTGTGATATAGAGCTTGTAAATATTAGTTAGGCTATTGTGGTCTGAACTCTTGGTTTGTTTAGCACAAGAAATGAAATGTGCACAAAATAAAGTACAAGGAACAGTGAGTGATAGTGCAACCAACATGTTTTAATTCTAATAAAGTCTGTACAATTTTAACATTCATGTTACCATCACTTACAAACCTTATACTAAATATTTAAAGAGTTGTTTCCTCCTAAATTTGTAAATAATATAGCCATGTTTTTAGTCTCCTTAAATTTTTACTTTCTTTTCATGGAAAAATTGTGTTTAGCTTTTATTGCCTTTATTGTATATTATGTTATTGTTTTTTTGATAAGACCAAAAGTTGCAAGGATTTTATTAAAGTTGATTCTTTGTAATATTAAGCATAATAAATTAAGGCTCATGGGTAGTCAAAATCTTTATTATTAAAATATTTTTAGAGGACAGATTAGGACTTATGTCGGACTGAGTATATGTTTATTAAATAAAAACATAAAATTATAAATACTATGTGAAATTTACTTTTCATCTTTATCCCTTTTTCCCCACACACATCACTTGGAAAATGTCCAGCGGTTGGTTCATCACCTGTCAATGATTTATTAGATAATATTTCAAGTCAAGAAGTAATCGGCTTCAGTAGTGATCTAATTGACACATTGGATATCAGTACCCACATGTGAGTAGAGATGGAGTTTGGCATATCGCTGGGGTATCTCAGAATTGTTGTCAATGGGAATAAATTCCCCTTGAGAGTAACAACAGGCTCTTGCCTGTACCAAATTACCGACGCCAGGATAAACAAGCCTACGAATGCTTGAAGACCAATATGTATTGATCCTTTTATAGCCAAACTCTTTGTGCGTCTTGATTGAGTATTGTCTTTCAACTGGTTCTCTAGTACATTGATCTTTCTCTGAATCTTGGAGTATGCGGCAAACTCATCTTTCATGGATATAGTCTTCTGCTCAGCTTTCAGTTGCAAGATATCTGCCCAGATTTGTCGCTCCTCTTTGGAAGGCCTGGCGAAGCAAATGGCAATCTGGAAGTACAGTTTGGTTTGTAGTTAAAATAGCATAATTCGAGAGAATAATGTAGCTAGCGTTGATTAAGACTTACAAGTTGTCCCAAGTTAGGCACCAGAGCGCTAAGGATGCATAAAATAATGAAGTAAACCAAAAGATACCCATTTATAACCTCAATCATTTTGTTGGATTATGATTTATCTGTAAATTACTTATTTTAGACTTGTCGAGATTTGTTACTACTAATGCTATTATTGGGAATATTATTGAATAGAAGTGAAATGTAATTTAATAAGTAATTAAAAATCTGCTGTTTTGTTATTTTTCTACTTCTTTGACATTGATTGAAGTATCGTTTAGATCGGTCAAGTAACAACTCACTCGTGCCTATAAAAAAAAAACTAGTTGAGTATATAGCTGGCAACACTATTTAATCGTGGCCAAAAACACGAGTAACCAATTTTCTAATTGGTGGGAAATTCAAAATAGTATCTCATTTACACACTTTCATTCTTCTTCTGTCGTGTAGGTATCGAGTCAATCGATACGATGAACCTTGGTGTCAGAGGTTTTAAACCGCTTAATATCACAGGGCTTTGACATGGTTTGTGTAATGACCACTATCAAGGACAGCAATACTCAATATATTTATTTGCTTGTTTGTTGTACAAATAGGTCATATGGTATAACATTCTTAGATCAACAAGAACCCTGTTTTTGGGCACTGAAACATTAAAGTATTATTTATTTACATAAATCTAATAATGAAAGTAACTGGTAACACTATCTTATATTTACACTATGGAGACTACTTACAAAATAACAATGAGATCAAGAATCAAAGAATCCTACATTAAATATTTAATAAATACCTACTGCTTAATACAAGGTTTTCAAACTTTAGTAATATAATTTATAAACATATTAATAAAATATGTATCAAAAAACTCATTTAAGTTATAGAAAATTTTTGAGGTAGATAATTCCTAAGCGTATTATTAAAAGTGATATCTTTTTCTTCAGCTTTTATATAATTTGGAATGCGGTTATAGAATTTTATACCCATTGTATGCGGGCCAGAACAGAACGTTTCCATTGTAGAAAAAGGCAATGCCATTTTATTACTAGGCCGTAATCTGAGGGATCCTTGTCGTCAGGGAATATGTGTTTATATTTCCTAACAAATTTAGCCATTTCAAATATAAATTGACGTCAGGGTAAGATTTTTTTCCTGCTTAATATTAACTAAAATACGGATACATTTATTTTGGAGTCTGAATATTTCTTCCACATCAGTACTGATACCCCATAATATTACACCATAACTTAGCCAGGAGTTGGCGTAAGCATAGTAGGCTGTTGTAGCAGTTTTTAACGTGTGCTCCGAATCCTTTTTCTTTTCGGACAATGAGGTGATTCAGCCTACAATTTCCTAACCAAACTGGGGAAAACCTCACAAAGTGATAAATGGACCAATATCAACTTTGTGTTCCCCCCCTATGGGAATCGAACCCAGGACCTCCGGATCGTAAAGTCATGGCTCTGACCACGGCACTTTCATCTTGCTCAAAAGCCATTAAGGGCAAGATCTTTGAGCGAATTAGGTATTTAGCGCTGCCTCACCCCCCGCGGTCGGACTCTCGCGGACGCCCGTTTGGAGTAAACTCGCAAACCCCGCGCCGCCGCCGGCCGGTGGCGGCAGTCGTTCCGTGCGTCACAGTAAATTTAAAACAGTACGTAATCCTAAATATTTCAAAAAAAATTATGAAGTTTAATTTATAACACAAACATTTTGTTTTGAATAAAATACCTAAGTGTAAAGTTTGCATATTTAGAGGTATGTTTAATTTATAGTTATTTTTGATCATCGAAACGTCCGCACAAGAAACATAATTATTTTTGCAGTTGGGGTTCGTAGGTTGGGGTTATTTAAGATCTAACCTATTTTGCTTACGACACTGCATATCTCTAAGTAATTTTAGCTAATTTTAACTAAGGGATCTTACTCCATGAAACCATTGGACGGGCAGCTAGACTTGTATTAATTTAATAAAATGTGAAAGATTGTATGCGTTGGGTTATGTGCCGACTCGGTGACCGGAAAGAGAGAGAGAAAGTGAAGAGAGACGGTATTCTAATTGCAATATTTATAAGAATGTTATTTTGTATGGAATAAAAGATATTAATTCATATCAAAATATTTTTATTACTTTAATTAATAATCAGTAAAATTAAGAGTATGTGTACTCGTGCTAGGTTTTGGATCTTCTGTCCTTGGATCCTGCTGCTGCAAATTAGGTTGGATATTTTCAGTGTTTTCTGATGACAAATTACGAATAGGCATACCACGTTTGTGTCTACTATCAACTAATTCTGGTAGTAGAATATTAATGTAAAATTTTATCAGTTTTGGCTCCATGTTAGTGGTCCAGAAATTGTCATCTTTTTCTATTTTTTCCGTTTGTAAATTTTCTTTATCTCCAGCCCAAATACCTAATAGGCATGTTTGTCGGCCTGTCACATGCAGCTGGCCTTGAATTTGATAGTACCAATTACTAGTTTTATTTATAGTGTGCGACTTGGTCTGTTTATTGTATTTTAAAATTTGTATTTTATTCTCGGCTATTGCTTTTGATAGCCCTAATTTGCTAGCTGTAATGGGACACTTTACTTCTACAATAGTATCATCACCAATCAATCCGTCAGGCGTTGCTCCAATAAATGGATATATGGAATCTATGAATAAACCACATGGCAAAATTTCAACATTCTCCTGCTGTTGTAATTGGAGCAACGCTTGTTTTTCATTTTCGATCCCATGAGCAATTGAGGGTACATGTGCTAATTTCTTCTGGTACAATATACTTTTGACTAAATTAGCTGTATTTGAGGTTGGTTTTCTTTTACAGATTAATCCGAAATTTGATGCCGTGATTAATTTCTTTCTAATTTCCAACCATTCACTGCTGTCCCTTTGTAAAACTGTTGCTCTTTCTATGGCTGTTTTATCAGATGTAAGTAATTTTAAACTATTTAAATACTCATTTTGAGCCAGCTCTAGTTCCTCCTGTGGCATATCTGGGGCAGAACTTGAAGGGCCATAGTTATGTTGGGTTTTATTATTTTCTTTCAATATTCTTTTTTTCTTAATTGGATGCTCCACATAGTATTTTCTTTTAAGCGCTCTCTTTTTTTCCATTTGTTCAATTCTTCCGCCAGGATTTGTCTCCGTGTATGCCTTATGAATGGAGGAAACAGCAGACTTTGTATTAAATGATACTACGGCGGCCGAACATCTACTTTGGTAGCCCTGTTTAAGAGCTAAGTTCGTTCTTTTGCCCCCAATAAACTTAGCAATCACGCTATTAAAACACTCAACAATATTGGTGTCGACATCTTCAATCAGGCTTCGTGATTTTGCAGCTACACTGGCAATAATTGAACTTATCCTGAACATAAATGTAGAGTTTTGAATCTTTTTTAAATCATCACATTCATTTTCTGTTTTGTCGCAGTAATGACTCTGACACATTTTATGGTCTCCATACACATGCGCCAATGAGTTTACTATATCGTTATGCAGAAGCGATACTGCTACATCTTTTTGTGCAGCTGATGATTTATTGTGTTTAATACTTTTGACGATAATTTTTCTCATTGACAAAATTCTTATATTCGTGAGTGTTTTTCTGTATGCTAATTGATATTTGGTTTCAAGTTTGACTGCACGAAGTTTTTTACAGAAATTGCGCAAAATATGATTTCTGCATTCGATCTTCTCAACTGTCACATTTTGTGCTTCATATGGGTTAGCGTTGAGAATTTTAGCATAGGTTGATGCGTCACCATCCCCTATCATTCTGTTATAAATTAACCCGTATAGAGAAATTGAAGATTTAAAGCCCTCTACTAATATTTCTGTCTCCATAGAACTTGAAGAGCCTTCATGATTTTTAAAGCAGATGTGTTCTTTGGGAGTAGTTTTCTTATTTTCTGCTCTGGCACATACCAAACAATATTTGTTTTTAACTCCTATATAAAGTATTTGTCCAGTACGCCTTCCAATGATCGCTGCAGTGCCCGACGAAGCTTTATAATTACTACCGTATGACCTTGCACACCAAGAGCCGTCAACATAAACATCTATGACTGGGTATCCATTTTTTAATCGGCCTTCTTTAATAGCGAATTCCTTTTCCTTTTTTGCGGAAGCCTCCATTGATATCCATGCTGTTTTTTCCCATTGGTCATAAATTTCATTTTGTAATTTGATATAGTAATTAGGTGAAAATACTGGGATATCCATTGAAGAACATAATTCTTCAAACTGTGAATAACCGCTTCCGGATGCTACTATTCCAGTTGTGGCTGCTAAATTCAGATTTAGTTTCTTTGTGTTATCAGTGTTTTCAGACGGTATCAAACAAATTGTTTGACACATATCACATTAAAATTTGAATGTTGAAATTAATCCTATCCTTTTTTCCCCAACTAGGCGGAAATTATTTGCTTTGCAATCAAATATGTTGCTGTGTCGTGCTTTTTCTTGCAACATTGTTAAAAAATAATTCAAATCTATAATTCTTCGTCCTGATACAGATTGAAATTCTTCTTCTTTATTTTCTTCTTCAACTACTAATGGTGACTCGGAAATCTCTTCAGTATCCCTGAAAACATAAAAAAAGATTCAAAGGTTGTAGGCTGTTGAAAGTTTTCAGGTTTCATGCGGATTGATGATAATGATTGAATAATACATTTTCGTGACTTACTCCTGAAACTGTGAGGTTGATGGAAGTATTGGAGACTCAAGAACTTGCAGTGAAGGTTGGTCATCATTTAGTCTTGAAACCCTGAAACACAACTTTGTATCAGTACAGTCTACACACGGAAAGAATAGAAAAAAGGTGACAACTTCTGGACCATTAACATGGAGTTAAAACTGGTAACATTTATTACGAATATACTACTATCAGAGTTAGTTGATAGTAGACACAAATGCGGAATGCCTATCCAAAATTTGTCGTCTGAAGACATAAAAAATAGACATTTTCTATGTTAGACAATCGAATTTGAGCAATAGGATTCAAGGATAGGATTCAAAGATGAAATTAAGAGTTAATTAGTTAGTATTGACCAGTACTCCTTGTACTGGTCAATACTCTTAATTTTAGTAACTATTAAACATTTATGAAATAAAATTTAAAAAAATCTTTTAAATTAAACTGGGAAGTTGATGGAAGTATTAGATATTTAGTTGGACTTACAATGAGGGTTGGTCACCAGTTGATGGAAGTATTCTAGATGTAGATGACTCATGGACTTGCAGTGAGGGTTGGTCATCATTTAACCTTGAAATCCTGTAATTCAAATTATCAGTAAGTATTGCTATTGCTAAAAACTATTTAAAAGTCTCTTGATATTTCATTGCTACAAATCATAAAAAAGGCCATCCTTCCCGAGCGTAAAGCAAAATAAATTTAAAAAACACAAACTAGATGACTCACTCTTCTACTGTGTTTTTTTTAAATGCACCTTTATTTCTTGGTATGGAGGCACTGCAAGGAACAAAACATATAAGGTTATTTTTCAAGTTACACTACAATTTATTACAACAAAAAACTTTAACTTTTACGTTTTGCTTCTGCAGTCACGTTGCACTACTGTTTTTTTTTACTGTGTCTTTGTATACATTTTGATCATAACATAGCCGTCGTTAACTAAATAAAAAAACCTACCTACAATATTACATTTTCTGTAGTTGCACTACTGTATTCTTTTTACTATGTCTATGTATGATGTTCGAATATTTTGAAAAGCAAAAGCAAATCACTTACACAAGTAGGTACATATTCTGTTTTGAATCTATTTTATACTAATATTATATCAGTTTTAAATATTGAAATAATATTAGCGTCAGATAACAAACCTACCACTGAATCTGTATCAGAAGGCGCATCTGATGCAGTTCAATATTGCCTACCAACATGTTGCTTTGACAGTAATATCTACCTACTTTACATGCTAATTAATAATAGATAGGTAGCGACATAGTAATTATATTCAAAGACTTACCTTATTATGTGTCGGAGTTTCCGCAATTTACGTTTAGCCATCTTCTTATTTCTTTTTTTATTACCCATAATTATTTATGCTACAATCTATATTTACAATAATAAATCAAGAAACTATTGCCCCTTTGATGCAGTTCACTTCCGAAATCAATATTAAATCGATTTGCGGGGGTGAGGAACGTCGCGCTCGCAAAATTGGCACAGGTCCTACTCCGATGATGCCCGGCGGGCGACTAAAGCTGGACGCGCGCAACGTTTTGTTATATAATCAGGTTTAGAAAATAATGATAACCAAAATTAAAAAACTAGCCATAAAATAATCTTTAAAATATCATTTCCTATTTTTCAGTGTGTTTCATTTATTTATAGCGTTAAAAATCATGAAGTACAACACGAAAAATTGTCATAAACTTACCTATCTTTGCGATCTTTTACGATCCAGCGAAGTAGAAGCTATCGTGTTTTAAATCGTATAATACACAAGAACAGTTTATGAACAACAACATGTATTTTTTTTAAGTCATAAAAACTACAATTTAATTCCTTACGACTCATTTAAAAACAGGTCGATTTGGAAGATCTTGCCCTTAATCAAGATTAACGAAACCCGCCGTGTTGTTCGCGCAAGTCGAGGGCCACTTCGCGCTCTCCGGCATCACCGACGACCGCACTAAATACCACTACATCACAACTAGAGCATCGGTTCGCTGCTGAAGTCGAGGGAATCATAGTCTCCCCTCCAGCTGTAGGTAAATACGTACAATTATAGAACTTGTCAAGCGTCTGTCTGCTTCACGTGAGAAGGAGGTAAAACAACTACTAACTTACCAAGAGTTGGGTGACCGGAGACCTTTCCAGTTTCTACGTCATTTGCGACAGCTCGCTGGACCTGACGTCCCTGAGATAAATCTGGACTAACCGCCCTCCTGTTCCTCCATCGCCACTCTCCAAGGACAAAGTGGGACCCCTACAGTCTCCGGCCTCCCACACGTCAAAGGAACGCCAGATCGGTCAAGATCATACATCGCCGCTGTAGAATCGCCGTGAGTGTGCAGGACACTCCGAGGCAGTCGATCTCTCGCCGTGCACAAAAACTCGGCCTTTCGCTGACTTCAACTTGGAGACTTTTGCGTGGGGACTTTGGCCTGCATCCGTATAAGATCTAACTGACCCAGGCGTTCAAAGTTAATGACCAAAGACAACGCCGTATGTTTGCTAAATGGGCTTCGGAACGGTTGGAAGAGGACTCCGATTTTGGCCGAAAAATAATCTTTAGCGGCGAGGCGCATTTTTGGATGAATGATTTTGTTAATAAGCAAAATTGCCGAATATGGGATGACCACAACCCACATGAGGTTCACCAGGAGGCAAAGCATCCACAAAAAGTTACTGTTTGGAGCGAATTTTGGTCCGGCGGCATCATTGGTCCGTACTTCTTCGAAAACGACGTAGGCGAGGTCATCACCGCCAACGGCGAGCGCTACAGATCAATGATTAACAATTTAATTTGGCTTGAATTGAACAATATGGACGTGAACATTTGGTTCCAGCAAGATGGCGCTACATGCCACTCCGCGAACGACACAATAAATATTCTGCATGAAAGGTTTGAGGGTAGTGTCATCTCTCGTAGAAGTGACGTGAATTGGTCACCAAGATCCTGTGATTTGACTTTGTTAAACTTTTTCTTGTGGTGTTATCTGAAGTCACAAATAAGCCACAATCGACAGTTACCCTGAAAGCCAACATAACGCAGGCCATTGCTCAGATTCAGCCGGATCTTTGCAGCAGTGTCATTGAAAATTGGTCCTCTCGGATTCGTGCCACTATTCAAAGCCACGGCGGACATTTGAACGATGTTATGTTCCAATCATAATGGCATAAATGGGCCTTTCAAATAAAAAATATATTTTGTTAATATCTCACACACATGTTGTTTTATTCAATTTCAACATCGACCCGTCCTTGTTGAAAGACCCTTTACATAAAATAAAATAAGTATGATATAAAATGCAATAAATTTATTCTTATGGCATTAATTAACTCTTAATACTAACCGAAAATCATGTCCTATACCAAAAAACATAGTAAATTAAAAAAAAAACATATAAACCAATTATTCACTTAAACTATTTTGTTCTAGCTACATTGTGAAGTAAACTTTGTTAATAACAAAAAAAATATATAGATAGTCATACGAAAAATATTTGCAATGTATATAAATTTTCTAAGTTGTACTCTCAAATTGCAGGCAAATATCATAAGAGCATTTATTAAGCCATGACTCCTGCTCACTAAGATTACACAAAACAAACCCCCGCGGGGCAGAGGGGAAGGGAAATGTTTCTGAAACCGTTCCCCTGTCTGCTCCGGGATATGTTTTATGTTTTTATTGAGCGCTGGAGTCACGGCTTTACACAAACATTTTGTGTTTGTTGAATTATTCCTCTTTCCATATAAAACCACTTAATCTAAAAGCACCACTCATGTCCCAGTTGAATATCCTCTCTCCGGGTTTGGCACCACCAGCTCCGGCTACAACTATCAACGGCATAAAATGTTCAGCAGCTCTCATTGGGTGAGCTTCTGTTGCCCCCGGTTGCGCTCTCCAATTCACTAACCCTGATTTTCTCTCCGAATCTTCTGATGTACACACTTTATTCAAAAAGTTATCAAATTCTTCATTTACTACTTCTTTTTTGTTTCTTCCATACATAAATTCTCTCATGTTGTGATAAGACATCCCTGAACCAAAAATAGCAATTCCTTCTTTGCGGAATGCATGTAGGGCTAGTCCCAATTTATAATGTTGTTCAGCATCTTGATTACTAAGAACAGATATTTGTATAATTGGTATATCAGCAGCTGGATTTATAAGCATCATTGGAACAAATACTCCATGGTCCCAACCCCTTTTAGGGTCCAATTTCGAATCTATACCGTTCTTTTTCAAAACTTCCTGAATGCGCTTCGCTAATTCTGGCTCCCCTGGGGCGTTGTATTTGTACTGGTAAGATTCTGGCGGAAAACCGTAATAATCAAAGTATAAATCATGGTGATTACTTGAAGATATTGTTACCTTGGATTCTTCCCAATGTGCAGTCACTAAAATTATTGCTTTAATGTTTTCTAAGTTTATATGTTTCTTTATATCATCTCTCAAAAAGTTTGTTAAACCTCTGTGTTCCTTATCTCCTAGGAGCGGCATAGGCCCTCCTCCATGGTTTACAAACACTGCAGGTGCAAATACAACCATTTTCTTAGCAACTCCAGTAAAATGACGAATAATATTCATAGAAACTAACGATATGAACACTATGAACACTATTTGGATGAGAATAGTTAATGTATTGAGGATAAGCATGTATAAAAAGGTAAATAAATAATCAGTAATTCATGTATAATTTGTATTGTGAGTCACGCGACTTGTTTTGCCTTGGAAATTAAATTGAACAAGGAAAATTGAAAATGAACAGGAGCTAAGTGTGTCATAGTTGCACTTCAAAACTTTGGTTATAGATACAATCCGTAATCTTAAAAGAGATAGCGCCTTACAACTCCAATTATTTTTTATCGCTCTACTAATCCGTATAGCGCTTTGAAAGTGCTAAAAAACAGTCAACTGTAAAACTAAATTGTTGAACGAAAACAAGTTTTTTTTTTCTAGTGTTGGCTTGTCGCGGTTTGCGCATTGCCACTTCCAAACACGGGGAACGAAAACGAAATAAAATAATGAAGAAAAAGCGCGGGAAACGTCGTGAAGAGCGGTCGTATTTTTGTGATTGGAAAATTTAAAATTAATTTTAATAGTGTATTTAATAGATATGAATAGTCTGGTATTGTAGTTATTTCTTTTATTTGTATATATATTTCATAATTTGTGTATATTTGCTGTTGTTTAGGTAAGTTTTTATAACGATTTCTTAAAGTGTAATTTTGTATGGGTGATCCCCCCGATATCGGGGGGATGAAGGCAGGCCAAGGAGTGAGTATCTGCCTTCAGATGCTGCACCATTTTTAATTCATGTACAACGAGTGGAAAGTTCTTCTAACGAAGGAACTATTTTGCATCCAATTGCATTTGGAAATTTTCTTAGGAAGAATCAATTTCAGAATATTATCCCAGGTAGCGTCAAAAGAATCGGCAGAAACCGTTGTGCAGTTGCTTTTTCAAAGTTCAATGACGCGAATAATTTCTTGCAAAGTAATCTCTTGGAAATGCATAATTTCAAGGCTTTTATCCCGACGTTTCACGTCACGAGAATGGGTCTGGTCCGAGGTATTCCAACGGACTGGGATGAAGATGAAATTAAGACTAATGTCTCTGCTCCAATAGGCTGTGGTAATATTACAAAAGTTAGGCGGCTGAATTATAAAGTTAATGTTGATGGTACTAACACATGGAAACCTTCTCAATCTGTAGTATTAACTTTTGATGGCCAAGTTTTGCCAAAAAGAATATTTTTATGTTTCAATGCTCTCCCCGTAGAGGTATACGTCTACCCGACTATTCAATGCTTTAGGTGTTGTAGGTATGGACATACCAAAATGCAATGCCGATCTAAGTCCCCAACTTGTTTTAAATGCGCTGAGGATCACCTGGGAGAATCTTGTCGTAATGAGGAAGACTCTGCGTCATGTGTTATGTGCGGAGGCTTTCATTATGCAACTAATAAGGCATGTCCAGAATTTGTACGACAAAAAGAAATTAAATATACAATGGCGCATAGCTGTATTTCATATATAGATGCTTGCAAACACCATCCTCCAGTTTCAAAATCATATGCAGATGTATTAGCGTCAGATCCCATGCAATTTCATAAACCGGCCAAAAATGTTTCAAACAGTACTTCGTATAAAAAGACAGTATTTCTTAAGCCTCGTTCGGCCCCTAAATCTCAAGGTGGTTACGATAGAGCTGCCCATAACGCAATTATTAAGGAATTTGAAGTACATCAATCTAAAAATGGTTGTCCATTATTACTAAACAATTCAAAACCTGAAGAATCTACATTAAATACGATACTTGCATTAATTAGCACTCTTTTAAATTCAAACTTATTACTACCGTCCCACGTTGCTCCTATTAGTGAACTTTTCAATATTTTATGTAATAACTCTAACAATGGATTTGACAATAATTCAGTGGCATAATTATATTATATTATATTATGCAGGAGCATAATTCCAAAAAAAAGTGATATAATTTATATGATTAACAAATATAAACCTATTTTATTTGCTTTAACGGAGACTTGGTTAAAACCAATATATGTTTTTAACATACCTGGGTACACCTGTCTTCGAGATGACCGATTAGATGGGTATGGCGGAGCTGCCATACTTATTAAAAATTCTATCGTATATAGACAATTAATATTCCCCCCTCATAATTTTAATGATATAATTAATTTAGTTGGTTTAAAATTTAATAATATTTCTGTCGTTTCAATTTATCTTTTTCGCTCTAACGCTGCTATCCTTAATGAGTTTAATAATATATTAGCTCAATTAACAGGTCCGGTATTAGTATTAGGTGACTTTAATTGCCATCACCAATCATTTGGCTGTAGTATTACAGATAGTGATGGAGAGCGTTTAATCGAAATTTTGGACGCTCATAACTTATGTTTATTAAATTCAGGCTGTCCTACACGTCGTACCAAACGCAATCAAAATCTTAGTGCTGTAGATTTATCTATATGTTCTCCTTCGTTAACTTCTTCCTTCTCTTGGTTTCCTCTATCTTCAGCTTTTGGATCTGATCATTTCCCACTTATTATATCCTCTCCCATTAGATGCCTAAGTTTTCAAAAGCGAAAGCCTCGTTTTAAATACAAGCTTAATAATGTTGACTGGAACGCATTCAAAAATGTAGTTGAAGCAAAAATTTTAGATATTCCTGATATAGTTCAGGGTGGAGAAACAGATTCCTCAAATACTCTAGCTAAATGTTTGATGGAGGCTGCAAGATCCCGTTTCCTCCATGGTGGGATAATCGATGTTCTGACATGGTTAAAAAAAGAAAAGATGCCGAAAAGGAATATTCTATGAATATGTCTGATCATAACTTGGATATTTTGAACGGTATAATAAGATCCACTCAGAAATTCCTTAAAGACAAAAAACAGAACGGATGGAGAACTTTTTGTGCTTCACTTTCCCCTACTACATGTCCAACAGAAGTTTGGCGCAATATTAGGCGGTTTAGAACAGCTTTTAAGGAATGTTTTTCGTCTCTTGCAATTCCTTTATCAGTGATAAACGATTTTCTTGATAAATTAGCCCCTCCTACTGTCGCTGAAATTAGTTATTTTCTTCCTCCACCATCTCATTCAAATAATAATTTAACTATATTAGATTCTCCCTTTACTTTATATGAATTAAAAGGAGTACTTTCCAGTGTTAAAGATTCCTCTCCGGGAGAAGATGGTATTCCATATTCTTTTTTAATTCATCTAAGTGATATCTCCTTAAATTTGTATCTAAATTTAATTAATACTATTATGGTAAGTGGTAACATTCCCCCCTCCTGGAAATCACAAGAAGTAATACCTATTAAAAAACCTAATAAGCCGTCAGATGATCCTGCTTCTTTTAGACATATTGCATTATCAACTGTTTTTTCTAAAATTGCAGAACACCTTGTTAAGAATCGCTTAGAATGGTACATTGAACATAATCAGTTACTTTCAAAAAATCAATATGGTTTTCGTAAGGCAAAGAGTACACTAGATAATTTAAGTATGTTAACTACAGATATACGATTAACTTTTTCACAAAACAAGTCTGTAGTCGCAGCTTTCTTAGACATATCTTCTGCGTACGATAACGTCATTATTTCAATCCTTAAACGTAAATTAATAGATTTGAATGTACCCATATTACTAATAACTTTTATTATTAATTTACTATCTGATAGATCTATATCGTTGATAATTAGTAATGGAAGTAAAGTATCTAGAACTGTTTATAAAGGTCTGCCGCAAGGATCTGTTCTTAGCCCTCTGCTATATAATATATACACTTATGATTTGGAACTCTCTTTTGAAAATGCTATAAATATTATACAATACGCAGATGACTTACTTTTATATTCTATAGATAGCTCTTTGGATCATGCTTGTAATTCACTTTCATTCTCCCTGAATTCTTTAAAGTCCTGGTTGGATTGCAATGGATTTGATTTATCGGTCTCTAAAAGTTGTGTAGTAGTTTTTTCCAGAATGAGATTGATTCCACCAATAAATGTACCTTATAATAAAAAAACTTTGCCTGTTAAGGAATTTGCTAGGTTTTTAGGCATAATATTAGATAGTAAGCTTACAGGAGTTCCTCACTTTGAATATGTGGTGTCTGAATGTGAACGAATAATAAATATAGTCAGATGTCTGTCAGGAGTATGGTGGGGTGCTCATCCATTTTCCATGAAACTCATTTACAACGCTCTCATTAGGTCTGTTCTAGATTATGGAAACTTTTTATTAGAGGGAGGTAACGTGTTAGGTCTTAAAACATTAGATTTAATTCAATCTAAATCCCTTAGATTAATTACTGGAGCAATGAGATCGAGTCCCACCAACGCGTTACAGGTTGAATGTTGTGAACCCCCCTTAAAGTTAAGAAGACAATATTTAAGTGACCGTTATTTGTTCAAAACCTTTCAGTTTTCTAATCATCCACTTCATCTTAAACTTCAGGAAATTTCAGAAGACATTGAGAGATCTCGTTATTGGCGTCACAAATCTATTCCCTGCCTCATTAAAAGCTACAGAAAATTTGTATCTATTCAACAACACGTTTATCGCTCTCCAGCTTTGTCTATTTTTGTCTCTAATTTTGAGTGTTTATTAATTCAACCTATTACACGTTATAATCTTGGTATAAACAAACAAGATACATGTGCTAATATTAACTTTTTATCAATTATTGAAAATGAAAATTGGCAGGATTGTTACCACATATTTACTGATGCATCAAAATTCTCCTCAGTGGGATGTGTTGGTGTCGGCATTTTTTTAGTTCAGTTCAAATTAGTAGTTAAAGTCAAACTTCCTCCAGAATCATCAGTATTTACTGGTGAATGTTTCGCCATTCTTAAAGCATTAGAGCTGGTCTTATTAATGAACTTACGTAAAACTACAATATTTTCCGATTCTATGAGTGCCTGTAACCTTAGATAAATTTCCATTTCAGATGAAACCGTATTATCCTGTAGTTTTTGAAATCCGAAAAATTCTTGAACTGTGCGCGTCCAAAGGATTGATTGATTGATTGATTAAAGCTTTTATTGACTGACACAAAACAGATACAGGAAATGGTACAGACAAGAGAAAAAGTTACAATAAAGAACAATGAGGACAATAATATAACGAACTTAACATTAACAAACGTAACATGACAAAAATACAAAACAAACTTAATATGTAACATACAAAACAACAGTGCCAGTGTACCACACTGTCCACATTGTGTCAGTCAACTTGGCGCTGACTCAGCATTGTGCTGTAGTGTAATACTACAGCGCTGATATTCTGCCAGTACCAAATTAACTGTGCGCGCAGTTTGGGAAACTAACCCATTTTGTAATTATAAGTAAATATATATATCTAAAGATGATAAATAAGATAAAATATACTAAGTGGGAGTAATGTGGGTATATGCCAATAATAGTGTGTATAAAATAAAAAGAAAAAATAATAAAAATACATTACGTATGAAATTATCGAGGGTATTTCAAGTATTTGAGCGTTGTGTTGAAATGAGGTATTTACGATATTCCTTTTTAAACGTTATCTTATATTTAATACTTCGTAAAGGAGGAGGAATATCGTTCCAGCATTTTGAAGCCGCATACCTGAAAGACCCTCGAAAAAGAGCAGTTTTGTGGTGAGGGATGGAAAATACGTCAGAGCATGTGCGTGGCTTGTATCGATGTGACGAATATCTCCATTTAAGCTTATTATGAAGATACTGTGGCTGACCAAACTTCATAACATCAAACAGCAGATTAGCCAAGTGTAGTTTTATTCTACCTTCCATTTTCAAAATATTGGCTTTGTTGCAAAATGGCGTTACGTGAGTTCGCGGTGGTATGTTGAAGCAATATCGGGCGCAGGCATTTTGTACACGTTGTACAAGTACAAGTGATTTTTTTAATAAACATGGACCATACACAACGAGACAGTGATTTAATTTAGATAATACTAAAGTCTCGCAAAGCCTAATTCGCATATCCGTACTCAGGTATGGTCGAATTTGGTACAGAACTCTCAGCCGGTAGAAGCAACTACGCACAAGTTCGAGCACATGGTCATGGAACCGAAGGCGGCAGTCCATCAACACACCCAGATTACGGGCGGTATTCACTTCTGCGATGGGTTCACCGTCTACCAGAACGATTGGGTTATACTGCCTTACAATTTCAATTTTCTGTTCAGTGCCAATTACCATAAATTTTGATTTTAAAGCATTCAGTACTAGCGAGTTTCGTTTAGACCAATCACTGACACGACCAAGATCACGATTCATGGCCTCAAGCGCCTCTCCGCAGCTACCTGGATTGAAAGATAAATAGACTTGTACATCATCTGCATACAGATGGAATTTGCAAGATGAGATACATTCGGCAATGTCGGCACTGTAAATTATGAACAAAAGAGGACCCAAAATGGATCCTTGGGGCACTCCTCTAAATACAGGCTTTGAGGCAGATACCAGCTTTGAGCCGTCTGTCCTATCAATGACCACTTGCTGATTACGTGAGGTAAGATAGCTGTTAAACCAGGCAACTGCAGATGGACCGAATCCATAATACGAGAGCTTAGATAGAAGGAGTGTAACATTCAAGGTATCGAACGCACGACTAAAATCTAACAAAGTAAGAATACTACTTTTACCACTATCCATAGCTGCTAGGAGATTATCAACAACGTCCAGCAGAGCCGTATTGGTACCACGCCCTTTTCTAAAACCCGACTGAATGTCAGGAAGGATTCCATTTCGCTCACAATAATTGGACACTTGTTGGTAAACAACTTTTTCCAATATCTTGGAAAGGAAGGGCAGTATACTTATAGGCCGAAGATCCTTGATTTCTGTTGGGTTATTCTTTTTGGGTGTGGGGCGGATAAGTGCTGCTTTCCATAACTGAGGGAATATTGACGAAGATAAAGAACGGTTAATGATCGCAGTTATTATATTAAGCGTGCGGGGCAAAGTGAGAATAATCATGTCGAGATTTATGCCATCCAAACCTGTAGCTTTAGACTTGAGAGAGGTAATAATTTTACCTACTGCGTAGTCACTTGTTGGTTGTAACTGGAAAACAGTTGATCCATACCTAGAGAACTCGTAATAGGTTAAGTGCGATATAGAAATTATATCATCGCCGGGCACATTAAGAAAATGATCGTTAATTCTGTCCGGGTCACCGAAATGTTCAGGGAGAGCACAATCTGTTTTAAAATCAGGTAGCACATCAGATTTAAGATTTTTCCAAAGAGTTGTTGGATTATTTATATTATTGTTGATATTTTGATTGAAGTAAGCTGTCCTTTCAAAGTAGATACTACTAGTCACCAGATTTTTAAGGTCCTTATATTCCTTCCTATGAGCGTCAAGCTGCGACCTTTTGTATCGTTTATGTGCCTCGTCGCGTAAATGCATCATGAACAGAATATTACTGGTTAGCCATGGTATAGTCTTGTTTTTAATAACTATTGACTTTTCAGGCGCATTTCTATCAAACAAGGCCAGAATATTAATACTCAACAACCTGACCATCTCATTTACATCCTCAATTTGTAGTATGCATTCCCAATCAATTGACTCCAGGTCTATATTAAATGACGCAATATTAATATCCTTGATTGGACGATGGATTATCAATCACATTTTCATGGATCCCTAGCCATTGCGGTATTAAGGGAAATGAAAAAGCTGATCAATTGGCCAAAGAGGCTATACATGATGGGGACATGGTTCCTTATATGAATTATATTCATGACCTGATTTCGCTGCCCGGAAATGATATCCAAGATTCTTGGAATAATCTCTGGGCAGAGACTGGACTGGTAAAGGGAAGATCTTTATTTAATATCCAACCATGTATTCCCTCCCTCAAAGCCATGGTTTTCTAGGTAAAAAAAAGGTTCTAAAATTGTTTCTTCTATAATTTCTAGAATGCGATTGGGTCATGTTTGCACTCCTTCCCACTTGGCGAAATTTCGTATTGTAAATAGTAATATATGTGAATGTGGCAATGATGTTGGCGATTTGGATCACATCTTTTTTGCTTGTACTCTTTATGACCGTTCTACTTTTCTCTCTTCTCTTCTTTTACTAAAAGTTCCATTTCCCACCCGAGTATCCTGTCTCTTGATGTATCCTTTGTTATATTTTAACGTAATATCATCGTTTATTTTATTAAATAACATAAAAATTTAGTATTTTATGTATGTATTTTGTAAATAATTATCTTATTTATATTGAATTTTTGTATCTCCTGTTCTGACTATCCTTATCATTTGTCCTTTGATGTTGTTGTTTTGTATAAGCGCGTTTCGTTTCCTCACCTTTTACTTTGAAAAAAAATTTGATGAATCTTATTTACTTGACACTGGCACAAAGTTCAACTAGTGCCATGAACAAAAAAAATAATAATAATGAAACGGAATTTGGAAAAATCGATAGGATCAGTTTATAAAATATAATAATTTATATATATACAATCATAGGATACGAGGATATTAATAGATGTAGAAAAAAGGTAATTTGGACAGGAGAAGAAAATATTATATAATTAATATTATATTGATGTAAAGGCGCAGCCGCATACGAAACGAATAATGATGCATGTAACTTCCAAGCTCAACTTTGCGAAACCAAAGCACAGGCAAAATACTCATATGAATCTGTGAATAAAAATCACTCAATCACTTGCTTGAGAAATCTCTATTCACATACGATCCGTATCTAAAAGATCGCATGCAGATGAAGCAACTAAACCATGAATACAATTTTTAAAAGGACTATTGTCGTCAATGATTGCAACAGTATTATTTTTATTTGTGTAACGTTATGAACCAAGCCTCTTGCAGAGACAAGAGAAAATATGGTTTATACGAATTTATAAAATAAAAAATAACAAGTTTCTTAGGAGCTGCGCTTTTGCAGTTCCACTAGAGAATTTTCAAATTCGAACCAAGCCTCTTGCAGAGACAAGAGAAAATATGGTTTATACGAATTTATAAAATAAAAAATAACAAGTTTCTTAGGAGCTGCGCTTTTGCAGTTCCACTAGAGAATTTTCAAATTCAATTGTTTTTCACTTGAGGGACATATTACTGTCTTATCTGTGCACTTGAGTCTACTAGGGTTTACAAAGGTGAAAAAAAAGCGCGGGAAACGTCATCAGTGGTCGATTTTTCTGGTTATTCCGTAAAATTTAATGTTTTTCTGGTTTAATTCTCAAAAAATAGGATCAGTTCATTGGTATATCTTGTAGTATAGTATAACCAATCGACTACCAAAGGAGAGATATTGATAGGGCGAAGGGAGACAAGAAGGATGTCAAAGTCCACAGAGTTAAAGGCACTGTTAAAGTCTAAGAGTGTGACAACAGTAAGCTTGGTATTATCCATAGCGACCAAATGTCCTCAGCGACATTTAGCAGGGCACTAACTGTACTGTGAGAAGGACGGAAACCAGATTGGAAAGGGCATAGAAGGTTATTGGAAGTGAGGAAAGAGTAAAGTTGCTTGTGAACAATACTCTCCAGGACTTTAGAAAGAACAGGAAGGATTGATATTGGACGGAGTTGTGAGAAAGAAGAAGGATTCGAAGTTTTCGGTAACGGTGTAACAAAAGCCTTTTTCCATGCAGTAGGGAAAACATTGACCAACAAAGAAAAGTTAATGATATGTGTTATGACTGGTGCAATATCACCCAAAACTGGTATCAGCATATTGAGGCTTATGTTATCGTCACCTACAGCTTTCGTGGATATAGATAGGTTGCTCTTTTTAACATTCTCCTCGGTAACTTGATGAAAATTAAATGATGATCCCGGTGGAACAAATAATTATAATGTAAATAATGAAATTGAGGTTGGTTACAATGTAAATATTACGAATGAATGAAATGATGCTAGTATGGACACAGGCAGCTCGGTCAAAGATGCGACCCATAGCGCGCGCAAACGTGTATCTTCACGCCGTGTTTGCAGACAATGCAATAAAAGTCTTGTAAGGCCCATGCTAAACCGAACTCTGATAATGATTTGAAAGGCACAAAATCAATCCCAAATAACACCCAAACAAAAGAAGTTGGCAATGTGGCACATAACTTAGAAAAAGATTTATCCCCATCACAGGGATATTCTAACCCTGCCCTGCTTTTACGTTAAGACCTATTACGAAACATCCCCCACGATTAAAATATAAGCTTGAAAACATAGATTGGGACAAATTTTGCAAAAAAAAGTTAACGTAGAATCATGTCTCTTCCTAGAGTCAATCAGGGGTCAGAACCGTTAGGTGCCTCTGAATTAGCTCAGGTTATTACAGAAACAGCTGATGAAATGTTTCCAGTCAAACAATGGGGTAGAGATTTTATTCGCTCTCCTCCATGGTGGGATGGTGATTGTTCTATTGCAGTTAAAAAATGAAAGGAAATGATGGATTTGTTGTTGTTAGTTGGTAATCCTTCTGCATGTCTCTGTCCCCTGATGTTCCTCCAACACAAGTCTGGCAGAATATAAGAATATTTCGATCTGCTTTTAAAGAATCGTCATTACGTTGTTTTCCGTCAAACTTAGCTAATGGTTTCTTGAATAGGTTAGCCCCGCCATCTGTCTCTGAAAATATAGTATTACCCTATCTACTTTATCGTATTTAACTGCTAATTCCGATGGTCTCAATGGACCATTCTCTCTATTAGAACTAAAGGGAGTTTTATCTAAAGTTAAGGATTAAGCCCCAGGTTTAGATGGAATTCCCTATTCTTTATATCTAATCTTAGTAATATATCACATTTTTTTTTTTTTTAGACATTATCAATTCTATTCTAGTCACTGGCAATATCCCCCCTTATTGGGAAGTGCTACCAATATTGAAACCAAACAAAAATTCATCAGATCCCATGTCATACAGACCAATTGCTCTATCATCTGTAATAATGAAAATTTTAGAACATTTAGTCAAAAACAGATTAGAGTGGTTTATTGAGTCTAAAGAAATATTAAGTAAAAATCAATTTGGTTTTAGGCGTGGTAGAAGCACTACTGAATATAGTATAAGTATTTTTATAACTGACATAAGATTAGCCTTTTCCTGTAATAAATCAGTAGTTGCAGCATTCATAGATATTAATGGAGCATATGATAATGTCGTGTTAAGTATTTTAAATGAGAAACTACAAACTTTAAACGTTACTTTGCGTCTCTCTAATTTTATCATGAACATCTTGACTGAGAGACGTATTAAAGTCTTTTTGGATAATGGTAATGAAGAATTCAGACTTATAAGAAATGGTCTTCCTCAAGGATCTGTTTTGAGCCCCCTGCTTTATAATATCTACACTTATGATTTAGAACCTTCTCTGTATAACTCTGTTAATGTTCTTCAGTATGCTGACGATTTATTGTTATATTGTTCAAATCGCTCTGTAGAAAGGGCTAGTGCTTTACTGACAGTTTCTTTAGAACATTTGAAAAGATGGTTGAATTTGAATGGACTAGACTTGTCTCCTTCAAAAAGCTCAGTAGTATTGTTTTCAAGAATGCGCCTACCTCCCCCAATCTCCGTTTGTTACAATAATAATCAAATCCATGTAAAAGAAAATTTTAAATTTCTGTGTGTAATATTAGATTCAACATTGACTGGTTCTGCTCATCGCGAATATGTTTACGCTTTATGTGAACGATTATTAAATATGCTTAGATGTCTATCTGGCGTTTGGTGGGGTGGTCACCCATTTTGCATGAGGTTAATATACAATGCTTTGATTCGGAGTGTATTAGATTATGGAACATTTTTACTCGAACCAGGTAGTGTAGTGGCTTTTATAAAAATAAACAATATCCAGTCAAAAGCTTTAAGATTGATAACCGGAGCCATGAAATCAAGCCCCATTAATGCTTTGCAAGTTGAGTGCTGTGAGCCACCATTAAAGATCCGTCGTCAATATCTTTCAGATAAATTTTGATTAAATAACAATTCTCTCTCCATTTTAAATTACTAGTACTTTCAGAATTTATTAATTCGTCTAGTTATTGGACTCATAAATCAGCTCCATGCATCGTTAACAGTTACCAAAAATTTAAATCCCTTCAGGCCCCAACCCATTTTACTCCTCGTTACCCTTTATTTTGTAGCTCTTTTGAAGCATTAATCTGTGAACCTAATGTAGTCCTTAGCTTAGGTTTGATTAAAGATGACCCAAATAATGATGTTCATTTTAACTTTGTGCGGGATAGAGACTGTGAAGGTTATCATAACATACTTACAGATGCCTCGAAACATATTTCAACTGGCCCTGTTGGTGTTTACCATTCCCAGTACAAAATATTTAAGCAAATTAAACTCCCACCTAAAACATCCGTATTTACGAGTGAGTGTTTTGGTTTATATATTGAAGTTGAATATATTAGATTAGCTAAACTTAGAAATACGATATTTTTTACAGATGCCATGAGTGCCTTGCTTTGGCAAAATTTTATATCCAATAATAATTGAAATAAGAAAGCTTTTATACAAATACACTATACAAAACTTAAGAGTATCTTTTGCTTGGGTACATAGCGGAATTTCTGGTAATATAAAGGCAGATAGACTAGCTAATGATGCGGTTGTATGTGGAGATATTTTTCCCTACAAAAATTATAATCATGATTTGGTGTTTTTACCTGCATGTGATCTTTTAGAGACCTGGAATCAGATGTGGTTACAGAGTTCCCAAGCAAAAGGTAGAACTTATTCTCAAATTCAGACTAATTTATTTAACAGTTTAATAAAGCTTCATTAAACGAATGCGTCTGGGCCATGTTTGTACGCCAAAACATTTGCATAAAATTAATATTATTGATAGTGATTGGTGTGAATGTGGAGAGGTTGGGGACCTTAGGTAACCATATTTTCTTCTCCTGACCTAATCACAATAAATCTTATTTCATTAATAATTTACTGACATACAATATTCCTTTTCCTACATCCATTCATGTACTTTTGCCATCTAATGACCATTATATGTATAGATTACTATCTTTCTTCATTACACGGAATAATATACGTATATAAGTATTCCATTTTAATTCCTAACTGATCCTATTTATATTTCCCAAATTTCGTTAAAAATCCTTTTACTATGTATACGTTTCCCAAGTTTTGTTAGTGGCAATGCGCAAACTGCGTCATGCCAAACAAAAAAAATAGAACGTAGTGATTACCACAGATTAGACAGTATATTATATATGTCCTACGGAGATTATATGCTCAGTGCAGGTTACATTTTGGAAAGTGTTTGGAAAATATACGAAAACAATGTCCAACGTTGTGTATTTGCAAGCCTATTCGACTCGAGAAGACTTCCTGGCTTCTTCAAGGCTAAAATTACCGTTGGTTTCATTGATAACATGCTCTGCATACACATGGTGCAACCCAGAAAATGTAATATTGAAATTCGTTTCTACAGCTGAAACTGGAGGGTTTGATGCAATAGACTTGGACTACTTAGCTGATCTTGAGTTCGTTGCTGAGGATAGTATCCCGTGGCAAGCATCGTCATGCGTATACCCAGTGGTTTTGTTTGAAGATACAGTTATAACAGGCCTATGTGCTGTGGCAAGACACATCAGCAAATACCGTTCGACAAATAGATCTCCTCATGAACACGAAGAAGGCATACTTGGTTTTAGGAAAGGCTGCCTACAAGCTCCTAATGAAGTATCAATTTGGACCAAGTTCTGTGAAGTTGATATTATGAAAACTGTAACTGAAATATTACAAATAGAGAAGATGAATGAAATTCCAAAGAACATTGTTCGTTTCGAAAACCATTTGAACAAGCCAGTCAGAGTTCACAATGTCTATAAGTTGGCAAGAGAAATGAAGAAATTAAACTTAAAAACTAATTTAAAGGAGGAATCAGCTAAGGATAGCAATAAAGAGACGAAAGATAAAGTTAGAGACCCTAAAACAAGAAAATGGAAATCAAATATTAAAAAGGAACTTGAAATTGATAGTTCAACTAAGATAGAAGATTTAGATTTACACCATAATTTTGCTGAAGGACCATTTTTGTCTCTAGCAGATTTAGTTCTTCTACCATCTTATCATATTTTAATTCAAAGTATTGGGATAACAATATTTGAATCTCTATTACCATTGACAAGCAAGTGGTATAAAAATCTCATAAACTCTTCAGAATTTGAAATGGTATCCAAAATTATGAATGGTATGAAAATTAAGAAAGTCTCAACGGGAAATGTGACCATCCCAAATACTGAGGATGTCAGCCTGTACAAATGTGATCCTAAAAGACACAATCCTAAAAAAAGATTGTTCACAAAAGAAGATGATATAAAAAATGCTCTGAATTCTCTCAGTGATGATATGGCATTCCCGATTACCCCTAATGAGTTTGAAAAAGGCATAGATTGGAGCAAAATTCACGATGGGGCTAATCCTTCAGCAGGTCACTTACCTGACAAGAGAATGGCAAGGAAAGCACCGCAACTAGAAAATCTAGCTTTGGCTGTGCTAGAAATTGCTAGAGAAGGAGATAAGATTGTAGATTTCTGCTCAGGAAGTGGACATTTAGGTATTCTTCTTGCCCACTTGCTACCTAAGTGTACAGTAATATTGCTAGAAAACAAAGAACAGTCGCTATTGAGAGCTAGAAAGAGGGTTCATGATATGGGATTAAAAAATGTTTACTTTTTCCAATGCAATCTGGATTTCTTCACAGGACCGTTTGATATAGGGATTGCTCTGCATGCCTGTGGTATTGCAAGTGATTTGGTGTTGGACAAATGCCTGAAAGCCAATGCAAAATTTGTCCTGTGCCCTTGTTGTTATGGCTCCCTTCATGCCACAGATAGACGGACCTATCCAAGTAGTAATTTATTCAAAAATGTCACAATTGATCAATATTTGTGTATAGGACATGCAGCAGACCAAACACATGAGGATCATCCACTGAAAACTAGAGGAGATAGATGTATGGCTATCATAGATTCAGACAGAGGAAGATTAGCAGAACAATTTGGTTACAAAGTAACATTATCTAGGTTGAAACCTTTGACATGTACCCCTAAAAATAATCTACTTATAGGTATCCCAAAATAAAATAAAACAACTGAATATATAAGTATAAAATATATTTTATTTTAACAATCTTTTAGATAATAACATGTTTTTATTTGAATAACAAGTCTTTATACTTCTATAAAATAACCAATCATAACAAATTGTGATTTTAATTAGTTAAAATTTCTAAAAAAATAATATTTTAGAGCACAGATTCACTCAACACACTTTTTCTAGAAAAGTGTACAATATGGCAGAATAATAATATATTATGACCTATACACTACAACCTTAACACTAATCAATTTTAGCATATATTATTGCAGTGCGACACGGGATGTATATCTGAAACAAGAACAAAATATTGAATGCATGGATGAAGCAAATAGGCTGATAGAAATAACTCAGACCCCCTTAGTAAATCCCAGAAAATTGCAATATAATATTTTCTTAATCAGTTTCTTAGGGTTAGATATGACGATCATTCGAGGTACATCACATCATAAGAAAAGAATGAAAAATCGTATCTGGAGCAACTTAAACTTTTTTTTACATACATACAATCACACCCCCATTACCAATGGGGTGGGCCTAAACAAAGGTCATTCCGCCATTTCTGACAAAATTTTGAGGGTTATTTAAGATAGATTTGTTGGTATATTGCTGTAGTGACAGGTTGTCAGCACATCGCCTAAATTACAATATACTGAAACCCTCGGATCCCTTAGCCGGTCTTTACAGCATGCCCGGGAGGAAATGCAGCTGGCACATTCTATGTTTTTCTCTCGCTCCCAGGCCAGCATGGAAGAAACCTTTTTTATTATTATCGATATAAATTTCATTCTGTATTGGTGACCTTAATATAATCATGTAATATATTTTTAGAATCAGCTTAATATGCACCTTCATTTGGTACCATACACGATAGGAATCAGAACAAAAAAAAACCCATACAAACAAAACACTTATACACAATTCCTTCAGGGTGGGGAAACTAAGAGAGTCATATTGGGCAATAAATGAAGCCATTTCTACAATAAAATCCCTTGTAGCAATTTTCCGCTCGCTCTGAACGATTACTACAAGCCTAAAAGTAAAAATATGAATGTTTTTTTTTATAAAAGTCAAAAACTACTGGATTTACAAACTGCAAGAAGACTGCTTTTGGCCGCAAGAAAATACCATTTTGCGGGTGAAACCGCGGCCTAGAACACAAAATTTATATTTCTTTATCATTATCACTTTGTTAGGGTTAAGACAATATGCAGACTGAATGACCTCATTGTCGGGATGAAAAAAGATTCCACTATCCTCGTTGCTGCCTTTGATAGTAGTAGGTAATCAAACTATGTCAGAGGCCTATTAGCTGTGCTATCAGGCGGTTTAAAAACTACAACCAGAGTTCATCGGGTTGATCGACTCGATCCCCGCACGCCAAAAAGTTTTATTAGAAACAGCATTTTACTCTGTAATAGAGAATTTAGATGGTAATTTTTAATTCAAATTAAAGT
Source organism: Scrobipalpa costella (assembly GCA_949820665.1). NCBI lineage: Eukaryota > Metazoa > Arthropoda > Insecta > Lepidoptera > Gelechiidae > Scrobipalpa > Scrobipalpa costella. The sequence goes on from OX463313.1 coordinate 5,426,264, forward strand.
ATTAATTTATTGTATTTTGTAATAAGACTATTGACTTGAATTTTGAATTGTTAACTTGTATAAATTATTACTGTTTTTATTTTAGTTTAATTTACAATTTGACATATTAACTAAATTTATATTGTACAATTTTGTTTTGACGACCACTTTACGGAGGACATTATTCTATTGATATAAATATTTATTCATATTTAAACATTGACACATTACATTATAATCAACTTACAAGCTACTTAAACTACCCTAATCTTAACTAAATTATATTAAACAACCCGTCCCGAGCCGTACCAGGTCCAAACGTGCCCATCGCGCTGGCTGCATTGCCACATTCTATTGATTGTAATTAAATTTAATAGTGAAACCTGTGTTGTGAAATTAATAATAAAAAAATGTAATAAATAATGTGAAACTAAACTAATGTTCAATGAACTCACCTGTATAGAATCGTTCCTATTGCCCCACGGCATTCCCTGCGTGACGTGGGAATCACCGTCGGGCTCCACTCGACCAAACCCGTTATATTTTTTACTGTCAGAGCAGAGCACCACCTAAAATGAAAAATATAAAATTATTTCATAAACAGAAGAGGCCAAGCCCAGTGGGTGGATGTGGGCTGCATAGAATAGCTAACCTTGTACTTTCCGGGCATTCTGACTCCCACCCTGTAGTCCGTGAAGCTCTGGTAGGGGTGGGGGTTGAACACAAACATAGAATAGCTAACCTTGTACTCCCCGGGTACATTGACTCCCACCCTGTAGTCTGTGAAGCTCTGGTAGGGGGGGGGGGGAGTTGAACACAAACATAGAATAGCTAACCTTGTACTCCCCGGGTACATTGACTCCCACCCTGTAGTCTGTGAAGCTCTGGTAGGGGGGGGGGGGAGTTGAACACAAACATAGAATAGCTAACCTTGTACTCCCCGGGTACATTGACTCCCACCCTGTAGTCCGTGAAGCTCTGGTAGGGGTGGGGGTTGAACACAAACATAGAATAGCTAACCTTGTACTCCCCGGGTACATTGACTCCCACCCTGTAGTCTGTGAAGCTCTGGTAGGGGGGGGGGGGGGAGTTGAACACAAACATAGAATAGCTAACCTTGTACTCCCCGGGTACATTGACTCCCACCCTGTAGTCTGTGAAGCTCTGGTAGGGGGGGGGGGGAGTTGAACACAAACATAGAATAGCTAACCTTGTACTCCCCGGGCACATTGACTCCCACCCTGTAGTCCGTGAAGCTCTGGTAGGGGTGGAAATTGAACACAAACAGCAGCCCCGCGCGCTCGAACGCGATCACTTTGTCTCCCTCGTGTTTGCACGACACGTACGCCTGCGAATTCACACCAAACAGGCCCGTATTTATATAGCGATCTCAAGATTGAGAGCAGTAATAAAATAAAATAGCCCGCATAAGGATTTTATTACTTTAAACTGGAAGTAATAGGTAAAACATAGAATATTTCAGCTGCATTTCCTCCCGAGCATGCTGTAAAAACCAGTAAGGGATCAGAGGGATTCAGTATATTGTAATTTAAGCGATAGGCTGACAACCAACACAGCAATATACCTACAAATCTATCTTAAATAACCCTCAAAACTTTGTCAGACGTGGCTGAACGACCTTTGTTTAGGTCGTTTACGCTCTGCCTAGCCCATTAGGGATAAAGGCGTGATTGTATGTATTTATGTACATATAGGCCCGTATTTATAACGCGATCTCAAGATTGAGAGTAGTATAAAAAAAAACACGATCACACTTAGATATAGCCCGCATAATGATTTTAATACTTTAGACTGGAAGTGATAGGTAAAACATAGAATGTGCCAGCTGCATCTCCTCCCGGCTATAAAAACTAACTAAGGAATTTGAGGGTTTCAGTGTTTTGTAATTTAGGCTGATAATCTGTCACGACGACAATAAAAAGGTCTATCTGATTAAACACTCAAATTTTGTCAGACGTGGCGTAACGACCTTTGTTTAGGTCGTTGACGCTCTGCCTAACCCATTAGGGATAAAAGCCTGATTATAAATAAGTATGTATGTAACTTTGTCAGACGTGGCGGAACGACTTTTTTTAGGTCGTTTAACATAACATAACATAAAAATACTTTATTGCACGTAAGAATACAAATCATATAACACAACAGATAACAACAAAAAACATACATACATACATACATATAATCACGCCTTTATCCCTGATGGGGTAGGCAGAGCGTAAACGACCTAAACAAAGATCGTTCCGCCACGTCTGAAAGTTGTGAGGGTTATTTATGATAGATATGTAGGTATATTGCTGTAGTGACAGGTTGTCAGCCCATCGCCTAAATTGCAATATACTGAAACCCTCGAATCCCTTAGCTGATTTTTACAGAATGCCCAGGAGGAAATGCAGCTGGCACATTCTATGTTTTTCTCTCGCTCCCAGTCCAGCATGGAAGACGCTCTCGCTCCCAGTCCAGCATGGAAGACAAGTACAACATAGGCGGCCTTATTGCTAAGCTAGCAAATTCTTCGAGGCAACCCTTCGTTTACGCTCTGTCTACCTCATTAGGAGGGAAAAAGGCGTGTTTTTAAGAATATATGTACAATACATAAGCGTGATTTCTCAATCTTACCGGCCCACCACGTACCAATAAGTTTTTTGGTTTTCGAATTTCATATGTACGTTTATTCGGTGCTTTTTCCGTGCTTCGGAAGGCACGTTAAGCCGTTGGTCCCGGTTAATATCATTTAATACCGTAGATATTAGTCGTTAAGCCATGTCAGAGGCCAGTGCTAAGCATTGGCGGCTTGAAAACTCTGACCTAATCTAGGATTGGGTCTGGTTTCCCTTCTGGGTTGCGGAGGTCAGATGGCAGACGCTCTGTGTAAAAACCAGTACCCTCGTCCAATCCCCTAGATTAGGAAGCCGACCCCGTGAGATACGGGATAAGGCTAGGGAGATGGTCTGGTTTCCCTTCTGGGTTGCGGAGGTCAGATGGCAGTCGCTCTGTGTAAAAACCAGTACCCTCGTTCAATCCCCTAGATTAGGAAGCCGACCCCGTGAGATACGGGATAAGGCTAGGGAGATGAATATTGTCTAAGTATTATATGTAGTAATATGCACTATCCCGCTTTCTGCTTGTACAATTTCTATACCCAAAGGTTGCCTGGTAGAAATTGCTGCTTTAGCAATAAGGCCGCCTATATTGTACTGTCACGTTTGTTCCTTTTTATTTCTGTTGTATGTGTTTCTTTGTGCAATAAAGAATTTTGTATTGTATTGTATTGTAATGTCCTAACCAAACTGGGGAAAAATTCACAAAGTGATAAATTCTCAAATATCAAATTTGTGTCCCCCCTTGGAATCGAACCCAGGACCTCCAGATCGGGAGTCCATGGCACTAACCACTAGACCACGGAGGCAGTTTAAGTATATATGTACAATACATAAGCGTGATTTCTCAATCTTACCGGCGCAGCACTCAGCCACCTGTGTTTATCCTCTAAAGTGTTCATGTCCTTATCGAACTGGTTGAGGAACTGGTACTTGAGCAGCGGGTCGTCCACCAGGTTCCACTGGCGGCGCGCGTAGTGGAACGAGGAGTTGTTGCCGGCTCGGGGGAAGTCCAGCCACTCGGGGTGGCCGAACTCGTTGCCTGGGGGAAAGGCAATACAAACATACATATCTATCTCTATCACATATAAAAAAATGAATCCCTATTTCCCTTGGTCACGGCATCACGCCTGAACGGCTGGACCGATTTTGCTAATTCCTTTTTTGTTCTGTTCGTTATTATCAGGAGAAGGTTCTAATGAAAGAAAAAAATAAGGAAATTGCGCGGAAAATTAGAAAATTTAAAATTACTTGACCACCATATAAAATTATTAAACTCTTTTAATGTAACCTTAAGTAATTGACTGAATGCGTGCTGCAAATATAGTCAAAGAGATTGAAAAATAAATCTACTCATTTATGGCGTCTAAGGCGGAACAAAGTTCGCCGGGTCAGCTAGTAGATAATAAAACCAGATAAAATAACACAAACGTAAAGCGAGCAAGTTTCGGAGGAAAATATATAAAAAAAGAAACAAAAGAATATTATTATATTCTTTATATTAAAAGTACAGTTCAACTTAAAAAAATAAACAACAGGCGAGCTTATCTCTATAAGAGATCTCTTCCAGCCAACCTAATGGGGATAAAAGATGGGAAATTCACGGGAACAGATACAGTTAGTATACGTTTTCTTCCATGGATTTCCATTTCTGGCCTAGGAGCGAGAGAATACCATAGAATGTGCCAGCTGCATTTCCTCCCGGGCATGCTGTAAAAACCAGCTAAGGGATTTCAGTATATTGTAATATAGGCGATGGGCTGACAACCTGTCACTACAGCAATATACCTAGAAGTTTATCTTAAAATAGCTCTCAAAACTTTGTCAGACGTGGCGGAACGACCTTTGTTTAGGTCGTTTACGCTCTGCCTACCCCATTAGGGATACAGACGTGATTTTATGTATGTATGTTGATACGTAAAGTGGGCGAGGCTGTGGTCACCCGTGTCGTCACCTCACCGTCCACTCCTAACTGCCTCCGTGGGCTAGTGGCTAATGCCATGGACTCCCGATCCGGAGGTCCTGGGTTCGATTCCCAGGGGGGAATACAAGTTGATATTTGAGAATTTATCACTTTGTAAATTTTTCCCCAGTTTGGTTAGGACATTGCAGGCTGAATCACCTGATTATCCGAAAAGAAAAAGATTTCGAGCTTCGGAGGGCACGTTAAGCCGTCGGTCCCGGTCGCTGTCTTTGATAGTAGTCGTTACTCAAACCATGTGAGAGGCCTGATAGTTGTGCTACAAGGCGGTTCAAAAACTCTGACACCAGGGTTCATCGGGTCGAAGACCATCCACTCACCCATGAAGTTGAGGTAGGCCTCGCCGCCCAGCGCGTGCGTGATGAGCCTGATGACGCAGTGCAGCGCCAGGCCGCGCTCCACCCCGGCGCTGGGGCCCGGGCCCCACCTGCCCCCACTCACCCATGAAGTTGAGGTATGCCTCGCCGCCCAGCGCGTGCGTGATGAGCCTGATGATGCAGTGCAGCGCCAGGCCGCGCTCCACCCCGGCGCTGGGGCCCGGGCCCCCACTCACCCATGAAGTTGAGGTAGGCCTCGCCGCCCAGCGCATGCGTGATGAGCCTGATGATGCAGTGCAGCGCCAGGCCGCGCTCCACCCCGGCGCTGGGGCCCGGGCCCCCACTCACCCATGAAGTTGAGGTATGCCTCGCCGCCCAGCGCGTGCGTGATGAGCCTGATGACGCAGTGCAGCGCCAGGCCGCGCTCCACCCCGGCGCTGGGGCCCGGGCCCCCACTCACCCATGAAGTTGAGGTAGGCCTCGCCGCCCAGCGCATGCGTGATGAGCCTGATGATGCAGTGCAGCGCCAGGCCGCGCTCCACCCCGGCGCTGGGGCCCGGGCCCCACCTGCCCCCACTCACCCATGAAGTTGAGGTATGCCTCGCCGCCCAGCGCGTGCGTGATGAGCCTGATGACGCAGTGCAGCGCCAGGCCACGCTCCACCCCGGCGCTGGGGCCCGGGCCCCCACTCACCCATGAAGTTGAGGTAGGCCTCGCCGCCCAGCGCGTGCGTGATGAGCCTGATGATGCAGTGCAGCGCCATCCCGCGCTCCACTACGGGGTTGGGCGCGCTGAGCGTGCTCATGTGCGTGTACATGGCCGCGTCCATCAGCCAGAACGCGATCGTCTTGTCGCCCACTAGCGCCTAAGGGCAGAAAGAGACGGTGGAAATATTCGTGAAGAAGAAATTCTGCGGCTCGTCGTTATTCAATGCCTCCGTTGTCACTAGACACTACACTACAACACACGACACTAGGCTACTAAGCCATAGCTTACACGGAGGTTGTACGTTCGATTTCCATGGGGGGACCACAAAGTTGGTATTAGTAACTTAGTGGAATTTTCTCAAATTTAGTCAGAACAAAGCAGGCTGTATCACCTAATTGCCTGTAAGAATAAAGATTTCGTGTTTCTGAGGGCACGTTAAGTCGTTATACAAACCATGTTAGAAGCGTTTTTTATTAGCAAAGTCAAAGTCAAATCATTTATCCAAATAGATTCCTAAGAACACTTTTAGAAAGTCACAAGCGAGTCTATTACAAATAAAATTATATCTGTGTCACAAAATAAAATAAAACTATATCACAATGAAGAAGAAGCATGAGAAACTCGCACTTTGCGCCCCTCCCTTCGTTTTATCTTATTCTTACTTTTGTCCTTTTTGTTCAAAATAGGGTTTGTGACCGCAATGTGTGCCAATTTCTTAGGCTTCACTGAAATATCAGAGCTTAATACATCTTTGTCCTTAGTATAGTCATGTAACTTATAATTATTATAGGCTTTCCGACATAATATTTCCATTCATTCATTACTAGTATCTCTAAATAGATTTTCTGACAAATTTAATATATGGTCAGGTATTTTGTTATAGTATTGTATACTTAGACCTAAAAATATTTTATTAACTTTATATAACCTAAACTGGGGTTGGTCAATTTTATTTTTGCTTCTATGGTTCCGGTTATGCCTGTCACTATTTTTGGTAAAACTATGAATATTTTTCCTTGCATACATAATATTTTCATATATAAATTGACATGGTACAGTTAAAATATTAGTCTCTTTGAACAATTCTCTTAGGGAATCACCACATCTGAGTTTGTAAATTGCTCTAATAGCCCGTCTTTTCAGAACAAAAATTGAATCAATGTCAGCAGCGCGGCCCCACAGCAAAATTCCATAGGACAGAATGCTGTGAAAATAACTAAAATATACAAGTCTTGCTGTAGCAACATCCGTGAGCTCTAGGATTCTTCGCACAGCAAATGCGGCTAAACTTAGTCTCCCCGATAAAGATGTAATGTGAGGGAGCCATTGAAGTTTCGAGTCAAGTGTAATCCCTAAGAAAACTGTGATTTCGGTGAACACTAATTTTTCATTATTAATTAATTACAACAGCATTATTGGAAGAATGTACATTAGGCAAAATGAACTTTATACATTTGGTTTTTTTCGCATGCAACACTAAATTATTAACAGTGAACCAATTATGAATTTGTCCAAGAGTGTTATTTACGTTGTCATAATTTTGTGTATGTCTATAAACTTTAAATATAAGAGATGTGATCTTCAAATAATACAATCTTTGACAAATTCTCTATCATGTAGGGCTAATCATTAATATACACTAGAAAAAGAAATGGACCTAATATCGAACCTTGAGGTACACCTATTTTAAGACGAGACCCTGATGACTTAGCTCCGTTTACATTTACCTTCTGGATCCTATCGTCCAAATAAGAATTTAAAATTATCAAGGCTCTATTTTTGATTCCATAGTGGTCCAATTTTGACAATAAAGTTTCATGATCTACGCAATCAAATGCTTTAGAGAGGTCACAAAATATGCCAATGGTATCTTTTGATTCCTCCCAAGTATTAAATATATGATTCAAAAGGGCAACACCAGCATCTATAGTGCAACGTCCCTATGTAAACTCAAACTGCTGGTTATGTAATAAGTTATTGTGATTAAAATGAGAAAGCATTTGATTGAGTATGATCTTTTCAAACAATTTGCTCAAAACTGGTAAAACAGATACAGGCCTATAGTTGCTTGGATCTGCCTTGTCAGCCTTGAACAAAGGAACTACTTTACTGTTTTCAATTAATCATTAAAAATATCTGACAAATATGGTGCTTATACATTGATAATTGAGGTACACACTTTGACTGACATCCCCCATAAGTCTTCAGTTGCCTTAACCCTTATATCTTTAAACAATTTAACAATTTGCTGGGGGCTAACATGACTAAATTTAAATTCAGAATTGCAGGCTCCCACGTTTTCTTTAAGTAATGTTAATGAAAGCAAAGGTAAAGAGTTGAGAGATTCAGTAGTTTTCAGGGGTATATTTGTAAAAAATGTTTCAAATTCCTAGGCATCTTCGCAATCATTACTAATTATTCTACGGTCAGTTTTAATTGAAAAGTTATTTTCACGTGGCTTTGTTTTACCTGTTTCGCTGTTGATAACTTTCCATACAGTTTTAATTTTACTATCAGCAGTTTTAATTTTATTAAGCCATTAGGCATGCTAACTTAAATGTTTTCGAATAATTTTTAACAAATTGTTTAAAGCTATCACTATTTGACATGTTTCTCTGCTCATAGAGATCAAAAAGCCTATCTTTACTGATTCGTAGACCTGTGGTCGCCCAATCACTGAATTTAAGTTACGTATTTATTTCTTTGGAATTAATTTTAAAATAATTTCCAATTCTTCACTAATTTTAGAAAAAATGTCTTTATATACATTATTGGTATTACTATTAAAATTAAGATTAGGCAATTTATTAATGAGAACATTTTGGTATTTTTCTAACCTACTAGTAGTATTACGTCTTGACTCAATTTTAATTCTTTGATTTTTACCAGGATTGTTAAATGGAAATGTTACAGTTTGACCTCTATTATCTAATCCAAGGGAGTCAATTTTGTTTTTTTTCTGCAGTTTTACAATAACAGAAAACAATATCATTACAAGTAGCAGAAGTTGACGTCACACGAGTAGGTTAAAAAAACACATAATTCAAATTAAATGATGTGAAAAGATTTAAAAATCAATTTTTTCAATGTGGTACCCTCGTGGTTTCTGAAATATCTACATTAAAATCTCCAGTGATAATTATTCTTTTATTTTTAAGCTGTGCTATTAGATGTTTAAAAACTTGAATACCAGGTTTTATGCCTTACTGTACTGTACTATTAGATTAGGCGGTTTAAAATCTCAGGATTTATCCCGTCGATCAACTCGAAACCCGCACGACAAGGAAATCTTCTTCTGTCGAGTGGATATCGAGTCTATGGACCCGATGAACCCTGGTGTCAGAGTTTTTAAACCGCCTAGTAGCACAACTATCAGGCCTTTGACATGGTTTTGTGTAACGACCACTATCAAAGACAGCGACCGGGACCGACGGCTTAACGTGCCCTCCGAAGCACGAAATCTTTTTATTTTTCGGACAATCAGGTGATTCAGCCTGCAATGTCCTACCCAAACTGGGGAAAAATTCACAAAGTGATAAATTCTCAAATATCAACTTTGTGTTTTACCCCCTGGGAATCGAACCCAGGATCTCCGGATCGGGAGCCCTTGGCACTAGCCACTAGACCACGGAGGCAGTTAAGACAAGGAAATGAACGTCACCCGTGGGAAGATATAGTTGATGTTATTTTGGTCCAGCACCACACGATTACATTCAAAAAAGTTCAATCTAGGATTGGGTCTGGTTTCCCTTCTGGGTTGCGGAGGTCAGATGGCAGTCGCTCTGTGTAAAAACCAGTATCCTCGTTCAATCACTTAGATTCTTCCATGCTGGCCTGGGAGCGACAGAAAAACATAGAATGTGCCAGCTGCATTTCCTCCCGGGCATGCTATAAAAACCAGCTAAGGGATCCAAGGGTTTCAGTACCTATATTGTAATTTAGGCGATGGGCTGACAACCTGTCACTACAGCAATATACCATCAAATCTATCTCAAAACTTTGTCAGACGTGGCGGAACGACTTTTGTTTAGGTCGTTTATGCTCTGCCTACCCCATTAGGGATAAAGGCGTGATTATATGTATGTATGTATGTATCCCTTAGATTAGGTGGCCGTCCCGTGATATACGGGATAAGGTTAAGGAGATCCAACTATACCTGATCGTGGCTCTCGGCATAAGCGACGGTGCCCTCCATCCACCGTCTGTTAGTGAGTGTGTGCACAATATGCCCCATCTTCCAGTCCTCATCCTTCACCTCTTTGAGGATCTTGATCCACATGTCCGGGATGGCCATGCCGAGACGGTAATCGAACCCGGTACCGCCCTCCCGCACCGGCCGGCAGGACGCCGGCATGCCTGATACGTCCTGGAGAATTGAGAAACAATTTATTAAAATATAGATTAAAACATCTTCCATGCTGGACTGGGAGTGAGTGAAAAACATAGAATGTGCCAGCTGCATTTCCTCCCGAGCATGCTGTAAAAACCAGGTAAGGGATCTGAGGGTTTCAGTATATTGTAATTTAGGCGATGAGCTGACAACCTGTCACTACAGCACTATACGTACAAATCTTTCTTGAATGGCCCTCAAGACTTTGTCAGATGCGGCGGAACAGCCTTTGTTTAGGTCGTTTACGCTCTGTCTACCCCATTAGGGATAAAGGCGTGATTATATGTATGTAGATTAAAACAATTTAATTTATTTTCATTTAGGTATGTATCTTTAATAAATGATACTACTAATTTTGGTTGGCCATTAACCTGGCAAGGTAGCTACACAAGTCGCAGTGGCTGTTGGGCTGTAGGCGCAACCTCTCATTTCCAAATCATAATTAACCCGGCAAAAGCTAATCTAGAATTGGGTCTGGTTTCCCTTCTGGGTTGCGGAGGTCAGATGGCAGTCACTTTGTGTAAAATCTAGTTCCTTGATGTATATATTATATGTATGTATGCCTCACCTCAGCAATGGTGATCGCTCTGCTGTCTGTGTTGTGAACGAGCTCGTTGGCTAGCATGAGGTAGAGCAGCGCCTCAGTGTCCACATTGAGGCCGTAGTACTCGTCGTAGTGTCCCGAGAAGCCTTCCCCGATGCCGCGGCTGTGGTACAACATGGACGTCACGCCGTCGAATCTGGGGACATACACTTTTTTATTAAATCTGGGGACATCCACTTTTTTGTTAAATCTGGGGACATCCACTTTTTTGTTAAATCTGGGGACATCCACTTTTTTGTTAAATCTGGGGACATCCACTTTTTTATTAAATCTGGGGACATCCACTTTTTTGTTAAATCTGTGGACATCCACTTTTTTATTAAATCTGGGGACATCCACTTTTTTATTAAATCTGGGGACATCCACTTTTTTATTAAATCTGGGGACATCCACTTTTTTGTTAAATCTGTGGACATCCACTTTTTTATTAAATCTGGGGACATCCACTTTTTTATTAAATCTGGGGACATCCACTTTTTTGTTAAATCTGTGGACATCCACTTTTTAGTTAAATCTGTGATATAGACTTTCTTATGCAATCTGTGATATAGACTTTCTTATACAATCTGTGATATAGACTTTCTTATACAATCTGTGATATAGACTTTCTTATGCAATCTGTGATATAGACTTTCTTATACAATCTGTGATATAGACTTTCTTATACAATCTGTGATATAGACTTTCTTATGCAATCTGTGATATAGACTTTCTTATACAATCTGTGATATAGACTTTCTTATACAATCTGTGATATAGACTTTCTTATACAATCTGTGATATAGACTTTCTTATACAATCTGTGATATAGACTTTCTTATGCAATCTGTGATATAGACTTTCTTATACAATCTGTGATATAGACTTTCTTATACAATCTGTGATATAGACTTTCTTATGCAATCTGTGATATAGACTTTCTTATACAATCTGTGATATAGACTTTCTTATACAATCTGTGATATAGACTTTCTTATACAATCTGTGATATAGACTTTCTTATACAATCTGTGATATAGACTTTCTTATACAATCTGTGATTTAGACTTTCTTATGCAATCTGTGATATAGACTTTCTTATACAATCTGTGATATAGACTTTCTTATACAATCTGTGATATAGACTTTCTTATGCAATCTGTGATATAGACTTTCTTATGCAATCTGTGATATAGACTTTCTTATACAATCTGTGATATAGACTTTCTTATACAATCTGTGATATAGACTTTCTTATACAATCTGTGATATAGACTTTCTTATACAATCTGTGATATAGACTTTCTTATACAATCTGTGATATAGACTTTCTTATACAATCTGTGATATAGACTTTCTTATACAATCTGTGATATAGACTTTCTTATACAATCTGTGATATAGACTTTCTTATACAATCTGTGATATAGACTTTCTTATACAATCTGTGATATAGACTTTCTTATGCAATCTGTGATATAGACTTTCTTATACAATCTGTGATATAGACTTTCTTATACAATCTGTGATATAGACTTTCTTATGCAATCTGTGATATAGACTTTCTTATACAATCTGTGATATAGACTTTCTTATACAATCTGTGATATAGACTTTCTTATGCAATCTGTGATATAGACTTTCTTATGCAATCTGTGATATAGACTTTCTTATACAATCTGTGATATAGACTTTCTTATACAATCTGTGATATAGACTTTCTTATACAATCTGTGATATAGACTTTCTTATACAATCTGTGATATAGACTTTCTTATGCAATCTGTGATATAGACTTTCTTATACAATCTGTGATATAGACTTTCTTATACAATCTGTGATATAGACTTTCTTATGCAATCTGTGATATAGACTTTCTTATACAATCTGTGATATAGACTTTCTTATACAATCTGTGATATAGACTTTCTTATACAATCTGTGATATAGACTTTCTTATACAATCTGTGATATAGACTTTCTTATACAATCTGTGATATAGACTTTCTTATACAATCTGTGATTTAGACTTTCTTATGCAATCTGTGATATAGACTTTCTTATACAATCTGTGATTTAGACTTTCTTATGCAATCTGTGATATAGACTTTCTTATACAATCTGTGATATAGACTTTCTTATACAATCTGTGATATAGACTTTCTTATACAATCTGTGATATAGACTTTCTTATACAATCTGTGATATAGACTTTCTTATACAATCTATGATATAGACTTTCTTATACAATCTGTGATATAGACTTTCTTATGCAATCTGTGATATAGACTTTCTTATACAATCTGTGATATAGACTTTCTTATGCAATCTGTGATATAGACTTTCTTATACAATCTGTGATATAGACTTTCTTATACAATCTGTGATATAGACTTTCTTATACAATCTGTGATATAGACTTTCTTATACAATCTGTGATATAGACTTTCTTATGCAATCTGTGATATAGACTTTCTTATACAATCTGTGATATAGACTTTCTTATACAATCTGTGATATAGACTTTCTTATACATACTATTTTTAAAATTCTAAAACAAGTATGGGCTGCAATAAATAATAAAAGTACATGTATTGGAATATATCTAGATTTATCAAAGGCCTTTGATTGTGTATTGCATGACATTTTATTGAAACAATTAGACAATATAGGTATTCGTGGAAATGTGTTACGTTTTATCGAATCTTACCTCAAAAACCGGGTTCAAGCAACAGTTATTGACACTTACAATAAGGACACTAAGACAATTGAGACTATTCAATCAAGTTATGAAAATGTTATATTAGGCGTGCCCCAAGGAAGTGTCCTGGGGCCAATATTATTTTTAATTTATGTTAATGAATTACCATTAATTGTTAATCACTTATGTGTAATGTTTGCAGACGATGCTACTATATTTATACCAAAAGAAAACAATTGTGACTATATAGAAGAAATAAATAGAACTTTAGAAACTGTTGTAGACTACTTGGAATCAGTAAATTTAAAAGTAAATTTGGATAAAACAAAAATTGTTCAGTTTAGAAATTATAAAAAACAACATTATGATTTGCACGTTGTGAGCCGGGGCGAACAAATCCATGAAGTAAGTGAGATAAATTTCCTAGGTGTAACTATTGACACCCATTTAAACTGGAAATCTCATATTGAAAATATCAATAAAAGAATAGCTAGTAGTTGCTATGCCTTATCGGTTCTAGCTAATGTGACGTCCACTGATGTAGCCAGAAATGCGTATTATGGCTTTGTTTATCCCCTGCTCACCTATGGAATTGTTTTCTGGGGAAATTCTGTAAATGTCCAGTCAACGTTTGTTGTGCAAAAAAGGTGTTTAAGAACAATATACAAAATGCAATTCACAGATTCTCTAAAATCAATATTTATTAATAATAAATTCCTCACATTGACATGCATTTATATTTTAGAAATTTGTTTATTTATTAAGAATGACCATGAAAATTTTGTAAAAAAATCTGACACTAGAAATAATTTGCGATCGTTTTATACCCATGACATATGTATTAAATCATCGACTTGCAATATAATGTATAAAAACACATTAATTACGGGTATTAAAATTTTCAACCACCTACCTGTCTCGATTAAAATGCTTGAAAATATGTCATTTAAAATTAAACTCAAGAAATGGCTTTTGGAAAAGGGATTCTACAGCTTAAATGACTTCTTTGCATGTTCTTAACTTATAATATTTAGTTATTAAGTCAACAGCTTTATAATATTGTAAATGTATTAGGTGCTAAATATGCTTTGCTTATTATTGTACGCCTGAAAAAGGCAAACTGTTGATACCATTGTTCCACATTGTACCATCAAACAACACAGTTAACAATAAAGAATTATCTTATCTTATCTTATCTTATCTTATCTTATACAATCTGTGATATAGACTTTCTTATACAATCTGTGATATAGACTTTCTTATACAATCTGTGATATAGACTTTCTTATACAATCTGTGATATAGACTTTCTTATGCAATCTGTGATATAGACTTTCTTATACAATCTGTGATATAGACTTTCTTATACAATCTGTGATATAGACTTTCTTATACAATCTGTGATATAGACTTTCTTATACAATCTGTGATATAGACTTTCTTATACAATCTGTGATATAGACTTTCTTATACAATCTGTGATATAGACTTTCTTATACAATCTGTGATATAGACTTTCTTATGCAATCTGTGATATAGACTTTCTTATGCAATCAGTGATATAGACTTTCTTATACAATCTGTGATATAGACTTTCTTATGCAATCAGTGATATAGACTTTCTTATACAATCTGTGATATAGACTTTCTTATGCAATCTGTGATATAGACTTTCTTATGCAATCTGTGATATAGACTTTCTTATGCAATCTGTGATATAGACTTTCTTATGCAATCTGTGGATATAGACTTTCTTATGCAATCTGTGATATAGACTTTCTTATGCAATCTGTGATATAGACTTTCTTATGCAATCTGTGATATAGACTTTCTTATGCAATCTGTGATATAGACTTTCTTATGCAATCTGTGATATAGACTTTCTTATGCAATTTGTGGATATAGATTTTTTTATGCAATCTGTGGACATAGACTTTTTTATGCAATCTGTGGATATAGACTTTTTTATGCAATCTGTGATATAGACTTTCTTATGCAATCTGTGATATAGACTTTCTTATGCAATCTGTGATATAGACTTTCTTATGCAATTTGTGGATATAGATTTTTTTATGCAATCTGTGGACATAGACTTTTTTATGCAATCTGTGGATATAGACTTTTTTATGCAATCTGTGATATAGACTTTCTTATGCAATCTGTGATATAGACTTTCTTATGCAATCTGTGATATAGACTTTCTTATGCTATCTGTGATATAGACTTTCTTATGCTATCTGTGGATATAGACTTTTTTATGCAATCTGTGATATAGACTTTCTTATGCAATCTGTGATATAGACTTTCTTATGCAATCTGTGATATAGACTTTCTTATGCAATTTGTGGATATAGATTTTTTTATGCAATCTGTGGACATAGACTTTTTTATGCAATCTGTGGATATAGACTTTTTATGCAATCTGTGGATATAGACTTTTTTATGCAATCTTTGGACACAGACTTTTTTATGCAAGCTTCCGTAAGTCTGCTGTATAAAACTGCTTCCGTGGCTAATCGGTCCGAGCCATTGGCTTTCGACTGGCGCTCCTGGGTTTGATTCCCGATGGGGGACAACGCCTTTGTGTTGTTGTTTCTAGTTTGGTTAGGGTATTGCAGGCTGATTACCACTCAGGTTCAATAAGTAAGACATCCATGCTGTTGGATAGGCATGTAAATAGTCGGTCCTGCGCCCGATTGCTCTCTGGTCGTGTCAGTCAATCTGTCCCATCAGAATAATTGTGTGTCCCAACAGATTGAAGAAATAGAGAGTGCATCTAAATAAACAAACAACTAAACAAAGAACAATGCCTAAAAAGTAAAGGCTGAGAACTTAGGTCCATCACGCATGCGCAAATGTTTATAAATACGCATACCGGGTGTAAGGGACAGCATCCCGCAAACCGCAAACTGAAAGAGGTGCTCAACGAAACTGTACAACTTTCACCAGGAAATTCTTTCAGGAGATGTAAATGAAATTTGGCCTCCCCATACATAATGACCACCTCGATCAGACAATTTGTATAGACAACAAAATTTAAGTTTTCACTTCCGGTAAAAAAATCCTGCTGATAGTTGTTGAGTTTCGTCGACTGAACAACCCCTATCAGTTTGCGGGACACTGTCCCTTACACCCTGTAAACTGTAGTTGTTACGTACCTAAACCCATCAAATTGGTATTCTTCTTGGTACCACCGCAAGTTTGACAGCAAGAATCTTTGTACTTCGGTTCTGAAATAAAATAAAGACAGTAAATACAAATAATCCAGCAAGTTAATACAGAGTGCTCCGGTAAAACTCATAAAAAATTAATAACCTATAAAAATAAATTCAGGCAATTGGCTTCTACACTATGGAGGGCTAATAGTAAATACTTCCTGCTTTCTATTTTATAAAATAGTTTTCTACACATAGGCGTGTATTTATGTGTACGCATGAATCGATTTATTGTTCTTGGCAAGTTAACAGAGACTGCTATGTTATAGATGGTGGCAAACATCTCGAAGCAACTTCGGGGCTGAGGTGCGGGCAGCGATGGTAGATCAGTTCACGTTAGCCTCCCGCACCCCGCCCGCCTCCCGCTACATACTCAAGAAGATTGACTCCATCTGTACTCACTCAGAATAGCCCGCGGCGGTGCCGTCGAACTCGTTGAGGCTGTCTTATTTGTTCTTACCAAGTTAGCAGAGACTGTTTCACTCACTCGGAATAGTTGAACAGTCTGCTGTCCCACAAGGAGTGCGTCCCTCTCGCTCCGTCGTGGAAGTATCCCGCGGCGGTGCCGTCGAACTCGTTGAGGCCTTCTTACTTGTTCTTACCAAGTTAGCAGAGACTGTTTCACTCACTCGGAATAGTTGAACAGTCTGCTGTCCCACAAGGAGTGCGTCCCTCTCGCTCCGTCGTGGAAGTAGCCCGCGGCGGTGCCGTCGAACTGGTTGAGGCCGTCTTACTTGTTCTTACCAAGTTAGCAGAGACTGTTTCACTCACTCGGAATAGTTGAACAGTCTGCTGTCCCACAAGGAGTGCGTCCCTCTCGCTCCGTCGTGGAAGTAGCCCGCGGCGGTGCCGTCGAACTCGTTGAGGCCGTCCAGCGTGTTCTTGGAGGCGTGGGAGTGCACCACGTCCAGTAGCACGTACAGGCCCAGCTCGTGCGCTCGGTCGATCAGCTGTTTCAGCTCGCAGGGGGTTCCGTAGCGACTGGCATTTAAAAAAGTAGCTTTATATTAACATGTATATACATACATACATACAAATAAATAGTTAGCCCTAGCACAGGCCCTGTTTTTTTTGGGCTGCTATAAACAACACCAATAAATTTAAATTATAGTGTCGAGTGCTTTCGTCTAGAGATAAGTTTAAATGTAACTTTAACTCAAATAAATAAATACAATACAATACATAAAATCACGCCTTTATCAGTTACGGAGTAGGCACAGCGTGAAACAACGTGAATTTCGCCACGTCTGACAAAAATTACATACATACATACATATTATCACGCCTGTATCCCTAATGGGGTAGCCAGAGCGTAAACGACCCAGACAAAGGTCGTTTCGCCACGTCTGACTAGTTTTAAGGGTTGTTTAAGATAGATCTGTATTGTATATTGCTGTAGTGACAGGTTGTCAGCCCATCCCCTAAATTACAATATACTGAAACCCTCGAATCCCTTAGCTGGTTTATAAAGTCACGGATCTATTCCTTACGTTGTAGGCAGAGCGTCAAACTCTAAGTACCAGCGTCGCGATCTCATAAGATCGCGGCATAAGCTGAGTGGGTCCTTTTATTGTGACGTCGCGACACAATCTGTAGCATTAACTGTTTAATTATACCTTCATTTACTTTTACTTTCGTTTATTCTGTTTTTGTTTAAATATTATTTGCTGTGTTGTGTTCTTCCATGCTGGTCTGGGAGCGAGAGAAAAACAAACGCCTGTATCCCTAATGGGGTAGCCAGAGCGTAAACGACCCAGACAAAGGTCGTTTCGCCACGTCTGACTAGTTTTAAGGGTTGTTTAAGATAGATCTGTATTGTATATTGCTGTAGTGACAGGTTGTCAGCCCATCCCCTAAATTACAATATACTGAAACCCTCGAATCCCTTAGCTGGTTTATAAAGTCACGGATCTATTCCTTACGTTGTAGGCAGAGCGTCAAACTCTAAGTACCAGCGTCGCGATCTCATAAGATCGCGGCATAAGCTGAGTGGGTCCTTTTATTGTGACGTCGCGACACAATCTGTAGCATTAACTGTTTAATTATACCTTCATTTGCTTTTACTTTCGTTTATTCTGTTTTTGTTTAAATATTATTTGCTGTGTTGTGTTCTTCCATGCTGGTCTGGGAGCGAGAGAAAAACAAAGAATGTGCCAGCTGCATTTCCTCCCGGGCATGCCGTAAAAACCAGCTAAGGGATCCGAGGGTTTCAGTATATTGTAATTTAGGCGATAGGTTGACAACCTGTCACTAAGCAATATACCTTCAAATCTATCTTAAATAACCCTCTAAGCTTTGTCAGATGTGGCGAAACGACCTTTGTTTTGGTCGTTTACGCTCTGCCTACCTCATTAGGGATAAAGGCGTGACTATATGTATGTATGTGTTTGTGATGTCATCAACTCCCTAGCCTTATCCCGTATCTCACGGGGCCGGCTTCCTAACCTAGGGGATTGAACGAGGCTGTTGGTTTTTACACAGAGCGACTGCCATCTGACCTCCGCAACCCAGAAGGGAAACCAGACCCAATCCTAGATTAGGTCAGAGTTTTCAAGCCGCCAATGCTTAGCACTGGCCTCTGATATGGCTTAACGACTAATATCTACGGTATTAAACGATATTAACCGGGACCAACGGCTTAACGTGCCTTCCGAAGCACGGCTTAACGTGCCTTCTGAAGCACGCAAGCATGAATAATAAATAATTTTCAATTTTTTCTATTTTTCTAGAAAAAGGCGCTTTCCCCACGTCTGACAACCATTGAGGGCAATTTTAAATGGAAATGTGTATTGCTATAGTGACAATTTGTCAGCCCATCGCCTAAATAACCACTGGAGTCCTCAAATCCCTTTGTTCTACAGCATGCCCGGAAATATTTGTATTTTTATACGTACCTACTTATGAATGGTTATCACTACATAAAACAAAGTCGATTTCTCTGTCCCTATATCTCTATGTATGCATAAATCTTTAAAACTACGCAACGGATTTTGATGCGGTATCTTTTAATGAATAGAGTGATTCAAGAGGAAGGTTTATAGGTATAATACATGCATAATATAGTAGAGAAACACTGATAATTTCCGTGCGAAGCCGGGGCGGGTCGCTGGTTATGAATATAAACTAAAAAACTCACTGGACCGATTACAAAAATAAAATTGTTTTGTCAAAAGAAAGCTACGAGAAACAGTTAAATAGCTGTACCTCACGGTAAAACTGCGGCGCGCAATACTAGTGTAACGTAATACGATAACCACTACATGTTAATAGTACTCTTAGGCCCGTATTTATAATCAGCTCTTGAGACTGACAGCGAGTTTGAGTTCGTATCAGAAATGTTATATCAATACAAAACGACCTGTCAAATCCATACTTAACATTGCTCTCAATCTTGAGATACCTTTATAAATACGAGCCTTAGGTCCGTATTTATAATCAGCTCTTGAGACTGACAGCGAGTTTGAGTTCGTATCAGAAATGTCATATCAGTACAAAACGACCTGTCAAATCCATACTTAACATTGCTCTCAATCTTGAGATAGCTTTATAAATACGAGGCTTAGGCCCGTATTTATAATCAGCTCTTGAGACTGACAGTTCGTATCAGAAATATCATTTCAGTACAATATACCCTGTCAAATCCACACTTAATATTGCTCTGAATCTTGAGATCGCATTATAAATACGAGCCATAAACCAGATTAAGTGGCAGGGTAAGTTTCTGACCTGCTGGCCGCGAAGAAGTTGGTGACCTGGTACCCGAACGAGGCGTAGTAAGCGTGCTCCATGATCGCCATCAACTGGATCGCGTTGTAGCCTGGAAATATCAACATACATACATACATATAGTCACGCCTTTATCCCTAATGGGGTAGGCAGAGCGTAAACTACCCAAACAAAGGCCGTCGTTCTGCCACGTCTGACAAAGTTCTGAGGGTTGTTAAAGATAGATTTGTAGGTATATTGCTGTAGTGACAGGTTGTCAGCCTGTCGCCTAAATTGGAATATATAGAAACCCTCGGATCCCTTAGCAGATTTTTACAGCATGACCGGGAGGAAATGCAGCTGGCACATTCTATGTTTTTCTCTCGCTCCCAGGCCAGCATGAAAGAATATGAACATTTATTGTCAAAATCATAAATTAACTAAATCTTATTGTTTATTGTGTAATACAGTGTATAGTTATACAGGTTAAACCTAAAAAATACTATACAAGGAACTCTAAATTACTAACATAACATAAGTATTAAAATATAAACATCTTATGCATTAACTTTCTTAAAATAGTGAGATCCATTCTTAAATTAACAAATCCTGGCATTAAGCTTTACATTTTTCGCAAAATACTAGGCATTTCTTACTCAAATACGTAAAACTGTCAGCAAATAAATCAACTTCCGGGGCCATGTTTATGAGCTGTCTAAGGAGACCAAGTCCCCGAACTAAAGGAGACTCGCACCGCGCCACCGTGCGGCAGTCTGGTAAAGCCAGCAGCTGGTGCCCGCGACCTCGCAGGTACCTATCCGGTACATAAAAAGCCAATGCATTAGAGACTAGCTCTGGGCAATCAAATTCTCCACGTATAATACGACATGTCATAACCATTAGTTGGTAATTCCGTCTCGTCTCTAAAGAATTGTAACCTAAAATACCCTGCAAAAATTTCGTCGGGTATAGAAACGGATAATAACCGCAACACTTTCTGTAAAGGGAACGAAGGAAGGCCTTTTGGATTTTTTCGAGTAGAAGACTGTAAGTACTTTCGTGTGGTCCCCATATAATTGATGATGTTTCGATTTTGGAGCGTACTAGGGCAGAATAAATTATCTGAACAGCATGTTTGTCCGTAAAATCTCTCGTGTTGCGGTTAACAAAACCTAGTCTTCGAAAGCACTCTAACGCTAAGGCTGAAATGTGGTCATTAAAGGTGAGCTTTGTGTCAAATAATACCCCAAGGTCTTTGATCGAGGTCAAACGATTTATTATATTGGTATCTAAGTTGTATTGGTTATGTATGGGCTGCAGTGCGCGTGTGTAAGATATGACAGAACATTTATCAGGATTGAAATTAAGTTTGTTAGTAGTGCTCCATTGGTGAACCAGGTTAATGTCAATTTGCAAGTTATGGCAATCTGCTAGGGTTTCAACAATGCGTACAAGTTTTAAATCATCGGCATACATTAGACAACATGAGTGTTGGAGAACAGTGTCTAAATCGTTAATCATCAAAATAAATAAAAGTGGCCCAGGATGGAACCTTGACTCACACCCGAACGTGTGTGATAAGTTTTAGAGACATAACAGCCATATCGAACATATTGTTGTCGATCTTTTAAATAATCCGCGAATAAATTGAGAAGAGAAGGTGTAAATCCTATTAAACAGAGCTTCTGTAGAAGTATATCGTTATCGACGCGGTCAAAGGCCTTGGAGAAGTCAAAGTATACAATGTCCACCTGTAGTCCTTTATCCATATTAGAAGAGATAAGATCCACAAGAGATAGAAGATTGGAATTAACTGATCTACCTGAACGGAAGCCGTGTTGGCTATTGCTTATGTAAGGAGAAACCTGCTTGACTATTTTATTGTGTAGGACCGATTCAAAAACTTTTGCGACAGCTGATAAAATAGCTATAGGCCTATAGTTTTCTACGGATGATTTGTCTCTATTTTTGGGAATAGGTGTTACTTGGGATAGTTTCCAGTGTTTTGGATATTTACAGGTCGTAATAGAAAGATTAAAAATAAATAGTAAGGGTTCAATGAAATATTCTTTACATCCTTTTAAAATATACGTAGGTAAGTGGTCTGCTCCTATTGAGCATGATGATTTTAATTTTTGCAATGCGTACTGTACGTCTGAATAAGAAATGGAATTAATATGAATATAGTTGGCTGTTTTACTGCAGTCACTAGAGTTAGCATTGTTAACGTTAAGTGAAGGCTCATCAGGGAGGAATACGTTTGAGAAAAAGCTCGCAAAACCATTGGCTGCGTCCTGACCTTCTAATATTTTATCTTGGTAGCTTACATGTGAAACAAACCCGCCAGCAGTTTTGAGATTATCCATATGTTTCCAGAATTCTTTTGGATTCTTTTTAATATTTCTTTGAATACGTTGAACATAAAAATCATAAGCATCAGCAATTCGTATTTTCAGTTCGGCTCTAAGTTTACTGAATATTCTGTATTTTTCGTTGTCATTGGTAGCCTTCCATTGCTGATGAAGATGATTCTTACGCTCAATATCTTTTATTATATCTATTGTGAACCAAACTGGGAAACGATTTATAATACCTTTAGGCCGAGATTTTTTAGGAGCACAAAGATCAAATATGTTGTAAATTACATAATAGAATGCTTCAACGGCATCATCTATATTTTTAGCTACCAAGACAGGACCCCAATTGACTTCACTGAAAAGTTTATACATTAATTCAAAATTGGCTTAACTGAAGTTCCAGTCACGAGATGAATTTATATTACTAGGCAAAAGACGGTCTGTATTACTTTTGTTACCTATGGGTACTGTTATATCTAAGGGTGGATGAAGAGGGTCAGGGTTCGGCACCAATGGTCCTGAGAAGGCCTGACTAACTTGGGTTTCGTTAAACAGCTCAGAAACAAGAACAACATCTAATTTACCGTTAAGTACATTGACTACATTATTAAATTCTAACAATCCACAAACATTTAGGAAATATTCAAAATATGCGTTAGCTGACTTAGATGCACTATTCAAATTTAAATCTCCAAGTATTATTATGTTATCATTAAGACTAGATAGTTTTTCCTCTACTGTTGTGAAAAATTGCATATAAATGTCATCTGAAGAACTTGGTGGAATATAAACTACACAGATATAAAAAATCTTATTGTGTAACGTAAAAGAAGCCCATAGATCTTCTCCAGTACTTGTTTCGATGTCCACTCGCCGTTGCAGTGAAATTCCAGCTCGGGCAACCAACAGTACACCGCCACCTGTACGTAGCCTTCTATCACGTCGTAATATGCTCCATCCACCAGGTGTCAACTCAGCGTCCAATACAGAGGAGTCAAGGTTAGATTCAGTGACAGCAACGAAATCAGCTTCAAGAAGCAGTAATGATGACCTCCAGTGTTTTAACTTGGATTTAAACTTATTTACATTTTGATAAAATATGGATAGAGTGCGAGGAGAGCTGTACGACGGCGGTTTGGTACTAGTTTGAGGAAGGTTTGTGGCGCCTTGAGTGACGAAAGGGCGTCCATTCCTTAATTCGAGCGTTATTAGGCCAGATGCTAGCAGTCATACATTTGTCAAAAAGCTCTACAGAGACGGATAGCTTAAATGATTTATAAGGCCCACGTGCTTTAAGTTCTTGAACGTCGCATGGCGTCGGACCGCAAATATTTTGTAAATATGCACGTATTTCGTCTAAACCAGATTCCATATTCCATAAATGTATACATTTCGTTGGTTCTACAGCACGCAGGGTAGTGACTGTAGGGTCTGCGGTGCCCCGTTGAAACATAGGCTTCTGGTTACGTCTTTTCCTTCTGCGATATTCAGTCCATTCAGCTGTTGCATCATTTCCATCAACGCTGTCACTAGTCTCATTATCATCCTTAACATCAGGGTCTGAAACATTTGCATCTTCATTCTTGTTTTCTGCAGATGGCACCACAGCTGTTACTTTTGAGTAGGAATTCGGATTAGTTATTGTCTTCTTTTTGCGACGCTTGCGTTTTTGAGTATCTACTTCCACTGGGATATCAGCCACATCTAATTTGGACAGACAATCTTCGATAACCATAATCCGTTCATCGATATTGGACAGCTTAGTGGAACAATCATCGATTTTCTCATGCGCTCTTTGGACTGAGTTTATGACATTAAGTATGTTGTTATTCATCAGAGTTATTTGCTCTCTTAAAAGTCGTATCTCAGAACTCATGGAAATTACATGAAAGCCAGGACTGAAAATCTCCTCGTCGTCCGACCGGCTGTTCGATCTTTTATCACGGATGGTGACATTATTCCGATCCTCAGTAGATGGGAGAAGTGACTGAGAGGAATTTTCAGTAGATTTTCGTGCTGGTGCTGGAGGAGCTTTGGGCTTCGGCAGTTTAGATTGTAGACAGAATTTACACTTCCATTTCTTTTTATGGTCTGAGTCAGAAACTATTAAATTATAACGTTGTTCACTGACGTTGACACAACCCAGATCATACTTCTGCTGACACAGCGAGCACGTTAGAAATCGTCTGCCGGGAATGTCCTTTCGACATTTTTCACAAACATTTTTTGTTGGAGACATTTCCGACACTGAACGAATTCTCCATACAAAATAAATAGATGCGTCTAATACGTCCTTCAGCGGGTACAGCGCTGCAGCGCTTAGCGGTCACTTCTTGCTCGCTCGTTGCGCCGGGTTCAAGGTCGCAAGGACGCGACGCGTCGGTTGCAACGGTTTTTGGTACTTTTTCGATAAAGCAATAACAATATAAATGTGGTATAAATGCTGAAAATTTACGAGTCACTAACACTGAAGCTAATTGTGTTGTAGTTTAATGAAGTGTGACTTAAAAAACGGCAAGGTATCGAAAGTTTGTATGAGATTTTACAATGTTCAAACAGTAAATACAGTTCTTATCGAAAAAACGGCTTGTAACTATTATTAACACATTATAATACACATAACACAAACACTGACTGAATACTAATCAATGAGGTTTACAATTTAACAATTAATTAAGAAGAAAACGGAACTTTAGAAATTTTTTATATTTTAATAACGCGGAGACTTTCAAAAGACGTGCGATCGGTCGCGCGGACAAAACTTATCTATTTTACTTCCATGCTGGCCTGGGAGCGAGAGAAAAACATAGAATGTGCCAGCTGCATTTCCTCTCGGGCATGCTGTAAAAACCAGCTAAGGGATCCGAGGGTTTCTGTATATTGCAATTTAGGTGACAGGCAATATACCTACAAATCTATCTTAAACAACCCTCAAAACTTTGTCAGACGTGGCGGAACGGCCTTTGTTAAGGTCGTTTACGCTCTGCCTATCCCATTAGGGATAAAGGCGTGATTATATATATGTATGTTATTTATTTTATTTTTTACTAGTGACCTGCCCCGACTTCTCACGGAAATTATCAGTGTTTTTCTACTATATTATGCATGTATTATACAAATAAACCTTCCTCTTGAATCACTCTATCCATACAAAGAAACCGCTTTAAAAATCGTTGCGTAGTTTTAAAGATCTAAGCATACATAGGGACATAGGGACAGAGAAAGCGACTTTGTTTTATACTATGTAGTGATGAATATCTAAAAACAAATACAATCCATAGTGAAACCGTCGGGACATGCAGAGCAGTTCAACAGTACCTCTATAACGCCACAGCCAACGCCGTCAGAGTGGCGGAGTTCTGGTCCTCACGAATTTAAATTGAGTTTGCCTCGAATCGCAAAGAAGAAGAAGAATACACTTTAAATTACAATTACACTGATAAACCTCCCAGTGTACATACATACATATAATCACGACTTTATCCCTAATGGGGTAGGCAGAGCGTAAATGACCTAAACAAAGGTCATTCCGCCACGTCTGACAAAATTTTGAGGAATATGTAAGATAAGATTTTTAGGTATATTGCTGTAGTGACAGGTTGTCAGCCCATCGCCTAAATTGTATTATACTGAAACACTCGGATCCCTTAGCTGGTTTTTACAGCATGCCCGGGAGGAAATGCAGCTGGCACATTCTATGATTTTCTTTCGTTCCCAGTCCAGCATGGAAGACCCCAGTGTTGTTGGGAGCTATGTAGATGACAAAAAAGTTTTAAACTAAAGCTAAAGTAGTAAACACACGTAACAAACAACTTATTTATGTATATCTATCCTATAATAAAACTATGCATTCACACACACATACACTATCTAACCTAAAATAGTTGCCGGCCCGTTCTTTTGTTTCAGGATAGAAAATGACAGCTATCTTCTTATCACGACTTAGTATAAAACAAAGTCGCTTTCTCTTTCCCTATATCCCTATGTATGCATAAATCTTTAAAACTACTTTAGTAAAGAAACACTGATGATTTCCGTGCGAAGCCGGGGTGGGTCGCTAGCACATACATATAATCACGTCCGTGCTTCGGAACGCAGGTTAAGCCGAATAAACGTACATATGAAATTCGAAAACCGAAAAACACATTAGTACGGGCAGGGATTCGAACCACGACCTATAATAACGGGAGGTCCTACCGGGGAGGTCCCCGCTCAGGAGGCAGCGGCCCTATCCACTACACCATCGGGCTCTCTCCTACCTTGTCTCTTAATCCTGGGCAGAATATTGTCCCTGAACTCATTGTAAGTCCCGACCCTTCCTTCAGAAGTAGCGATGCCGACATGGCTCTCGTAGATCTTCAAGTTAGCTGGTCTTTCCACTTTCTTGTGTTTGAACTGGTAGGTCTGAAACAGAAGATATAGGAATTAAAACATACATACATATAACATACATACATACATATATATATATCATATAGGAGCCCGATGGTGTAGTGGATAGGGCCGCTGATTCCTGAGCGGGAGGTCGTGGTTCGAATCCCACCACGTACCAATGTGTTTTTCGGTTTTCGAATTTCATATGTACGTTTATTCGGCGCTTTTTCCGTGTTTCGGAAGGCACGTTAAGCCGTTGGTCCCGGTTAGTATCGTTTAATACCGTAGATATTAGTCGTTAAGCCATGTCAGAGGCCAGTGCTAAGCATTGGCGGCTTGAAAACTCTGACCTAATCTAGGATTGGGTCTGGTTTCCCTTCTGGGTTGCGGAGGTCAGATGGCAGTCGCTCTGTGTAAAAACCAGTACCCTCGTTCAATCCCCTAGATTAGGTAGCCGTCCCCGTGATATACGGGATAAGGCTAGGAAGATGATGATGACATACATATATCACGCCTTTATCCCTAATGGGGTATGTTTTTCTCTCGCTTCCAGGCCAACATGAAAGTCAACATATAATCACGCCTTTATTTAGGCAGAGCGTGAATGACTTAAACAAAGGTCGTTCCGCCACGTCTGACAAAGTTTTAGGGGTTTATTTAAGATAGATTTTTAGGTGTGTTGCTGTAGTGACAGGTTGTCAGCCTATCGTCTAAATTGCAATATACCGAAACCCTCGGATCCCTAGGCAGGTTTTTAAAGCATGCCCGGAAGGAAATGAAGCTGGCACATTCTATGTTTTTCTCTCGCTCCCAGTCCAGCATGGAAGAATTAATTAATTGGTAACTATAGGTACCTAGGACCACATACAAGTAGAATAGAAGGATTGGTTAGCTTGTAAAAACACACACACACACACACATAATCACGACTTTATCCCTAATGAGGTAGGCAGAGCGTAAACCACCTAATCAAAGGTCGTTCCACCACGGCTAACAAAGTTTCGAGGGTTATTAAGATTTGTAAGAAGAAGAAGAAGATTTATAGGTATATTGCTGTAGTGACAGGTTGTCAGCCTATCGCCTACATTAAAAATACTTAAACCCTCGGATTCCTTAGCTGGTGTTTACAGCATGCCCGGGAGGAAATGCAGCTGGCAAATTCTATGGTTTTCTCTTGCCAGCCAGGATGGAAGAAGAAAGCTAGATAAAAACGTAAACACTTACTCGTCTAATATTATTAACTAACGACCCGTCCCGGCTTCGCACGGAAATAATCAGTGTTTCTCTACTATATCATGCATGTATTATACATATAAACCTTACTCTTGAATCACTCTATCCATTAAAAGAAACCGCATCAAAATCCGTTGCGTAGTTTTAAAGATTTATGCATACATAGGGATATAGGGACAGAGAGAGCGACTTTGTTTTATAATATGTAGTGGTAGTGATAGTGATTTTCATCTACGTAATTCTTCAAAAGCTTGTCTTAAGCGTCACACACGGGTTAAATATTATTTGTATATTTATAAACAAGTAGCCACAATATTGTTGAATAAGCAGATACGCATGTAAGATAACAAACTTTAATACATTGAATTGACATGCTGTTATCACGTTTCTCTTTAAACTTTTTATCTAGTAGAGGTTAATAACAACAAAACATTATTTTATAGAACCAAGATTATACCTAAGCTACGTTGATCCATATAATTTACAATTTCAATTTATTTATTCATAAAAAAATATCTTAGGCTACATAGAAACATATAAGGGATCCGAGGATTTCAGTATATTTCAATTTAGGCAATGGGCTGGTAACCTGCCACTACAGCAATATACCTACAAACTATGATATTTTAACAAAGATACGTTACGTTCATACTGCACGCACATTTTAATTGTTCCGCGACACATATACATACATATTTATAACATTGCATATCTAAACAAACGCTGAGTGCGACACAAAATAGTCAAAGCGTAAGAGTGAAACAGATAGCTATTTGTAATCAGTGCAACCTTGAATATAATTTAACTTTTGTTCTCACTTCGCAGCTCGCAGCTCGACTGCCTAAAATGGTCACAATTAGGACTATTTGACGGCACGAGTTTCGCGCGTTGGTAACGTATCTACCTTTAAATAATATCATTGCCTACAAATCTATCTTAAATAACCATCAAAACTTTGTCAGACGTGGCGGAACGACATTTGTTTACTTCGTTTACGCTCTGCCTACCCCATTAGGGATAAAGGCGTGATTGTATGTATGTAGAAACATTTAGGGGTAGCCAAAGGCTAAATTAAATATGCGGGACTTTTTCTACTTAGCTTGTAGGGTAATAAGGCCGCCTATGTTGTACTTGTCTTTTGTGGTTATCTGTTGTGTTGTATGTTGTATTATTACGTTCAATAAAATATTGTTATGTTATGTTATGTGTCAGAACTTACATACATACATACATACAATCACGCCTTTATCCCTAATGGGGTAGGCAGAGCGTAAACGACCTAAACAAAGGTCGTTTCGCCACGTCAGACAAAGTTTTGAGGGTTATTTAAGGTAGATTTGTAGGTATATCAAGGTGATAGGTATGTCAGAACTTAATTCTTTGTAACGTACCTGGTCTGGTTTATAAATGAACTGCTGGTAGGTGAATCCCTCATGTGGTTTCACATAGCTGGCCCAAGGGGATACTCGGTAGAGATTGTCGTTCACGATCAGCTGCACTCGCGTCTGATGCTTCAATGGACAGGATCCGTCAGGGTTGGCTGCGATGTGGAGCTCCCATTTGCCGTACTCCAGCCTATTGAAGGCATGGCTCTTTGAGTTCCAACCGTCTGGGGATAAAATTGATTTCTTTAAAGATTGTTTTTACGATAATACAGCGCCACCTGCCGGAATATTGATTTTGACACAATGATTAATATTGCCACCGATTCGTAAAGGGCAAGACTTATCTAAATCTTGAATAAAATTATTGCCGTTCTTTACTGTTCTCTCATGATAGAAAATGACAGGTAGGTATAGACATATTTTAGTTAAGTCATGATTTTTGCAACTACGAATTGTTACCAATGTGCTTAGTTCAAGTTGTGAATAAATGCACGAGAACGGGAGTCGCATTTTTGAACCGCTCGAAAGCTAATGCGCATACGAAAGTGTTACGCTCGCATGCGTTTTTTATACAAATGGGCATGCGAAAGGTGCTCTTTCGCATGCTAATTTAATTCGAGTAATTCAAAAATACGGCTCCAGGACCTACTTACTACGTGCTCCACCACCTGTACGGGAGAGCAATAAGCACAAAGCTGTGCTCTGTGGCAAAAAGTTACAGAAAATGCAGTGAGTGTTGCCGAGCCGACTACTAAGCTAGAAAAATTTGAAATAGGGCTTTGACTTGCTGTCGAGTCGATAGAGGAAGAAGGGCATAATGTGGGCGTAATGTACATACTGAAATCCCCCTGCAAGTGAATGCTGTGTGCTCCAGGGGCCCACTCGCGCCACGTCACGGAGCCATCTTTGTTGAACTGCGGCCCGAAGTACTTGTAACCCTTAGTAAACGCGTCGATGCCCCCCTCCCAGGATTCCATCTTCTCCCACAGGTCTTTGAAGCACCCATATCTGGGGACCGTGACAAGATACGTAATATGATTTTTTAAATATATTTTTTCAAGGAAACAAACATTTTAGGGCTTCATCATTAGACGGACTTAATAAAATATTTTGTTTTTTTACTAGAAAAGGCACTTCTGCCAGGCCAATGATATTTTAAGAATATCATTGTGCCATTCAAACTTTAGAGGAAGTTTTGCATATATGTAGGTACCTATGTAGATAACTAAGAAGAATATTAAGCTAACACTTAGGTAAAATAATGTAGATGTAGTTAAGTAGCGTACCTAAATAGGTATAGGTTATCATTTCATATTACTTAGTTGTTACCTAGTGTAGATTTATCATCATATAGGTAACTTAGCTCTTAACGTACCTAATCTATCTTTAATTAACACCAGTTAGGTATTTACATGTAAATATCTATCGCACGTACCTACCTAAGAATAGGATTATTTGCTTATGTCTCTATTTTCAATGGTAACTATGTATATTTTAAGAATTATCTTTATTTCGAACATTCCAAAAAGTTTCGTTGCGTTGGTTTGATTTGATTCAATGACCTTAGGTTTGACATTGAGATAATTCATCCAAAATTTTCGAGCGCTTGAAGCACTTTTGTGTTTTTAGTCTAATGTAACTTCAAAAGGTTAATTATATTGGCAAGTTTAACGTAAGTTAGGGTAGGTTTTACTATAATCTACCACAACCTAACGTAAATAATTAAATAATAGCTCTAAAATTCGTGATTTAAAGTTAATTGAGCAGCGTTATCATTTAACACCTTCAAGCGCTCGAGCGCTTTATTGCCATCGCGTAGTAAACATGAGTTTAGTTAACCTAATGAAACCTAGGTTTTTACCACTATTTACGTAGAAAACAACGCAACATTGAATTGATTATGATGTAGAAAACAGCGTTAACATACCTGCGACGTATTTCCCGTTCGTAGGGCTTCAAATATCCGTCCCTTTCGAATAATTTGTCGAGATCGGGAACTGGCACGTCCATCGGGTCCATAGCAGAATAGTTACCACCCATATTTATTTATATCGTACGTAGAACCGGCTTTTACTGCGCACGCGCGAACTACACAACCGCGCGAAACGATAGCGTCCGTTCAAATAAAATAAGCGTGAATGTGAATACCTATTGAGATATTTTAATGTATCGTAGCTTCCGATAAGATAGGTCAAACAGTCACACTAGATCGTTCTGATCAATACCCACATTTTCTAAAGACATTTTTGTTGGTGACCCTCCATCTTATCCCATTAGGTTTTTAACTTATTCCATGCATTGCTTTATCTTTTGATTTTTGGTTTACTTCAAATCTAACAAACTAAGTTTATTATAGAGACCGTGTAGGTATTTGTATAAGTTAAAAAACATATCAAAAACTTAAAAATACAAAGTATTGCGTATTTCATAGCAATGCTACAGTACTGAGCTATATTTCTATCAGACAATTTACAAGTAGTCATTCCAGTCTTTATGAATATAATATTGCTCATACTCATAGCAACCTACTGTACCTATATAAAATTTTATTATATATTCATAGGTAAATACATAAAATTTAATATTTATGGGCGGAGAGAGAGACAGAACTAATTGCAACAAGTTAATTAAATTAATATAGCCGTTATTTAAAAATAAACGTAAATTTTACTGCTGCCATTCACATTCTTTTCAGGATTTCAATTCTTCTTCTGTAGTGTGGGTTTTAAAGTCAATCAACCCACACCTTTATGTGCCCTCCGAAGCCTGGAATCCTCTTTCTTTTCGGACAATCAGGTGATTCAGCCTGGAATGTCCTAACAAAACTTGAGAAAACCTTACAAAGTGATAAATTGACAATATCAACTTTTGTTTTTCCCCCCTGTGAATCAAACCCAGGCCCTCCGGATCGTAAGGCCATGGATCTGACCACTAGACCACAGAGGCAGTTAAATCGATTTCAATTATATTATAATAAATAAATACATAGGTAATAATTATAAATTCCAAATACATTTAATGTCAATATAAATACTTAAGTATAAACTACTAACAAAAATAAAACGTAATATTTAAATTATCAACATTTATTTCTTCAATAACTTATCTACTTAAAGCTGACTACATAACAAACAATTACATTTAAAATATATCTGATCCAGTTCTCTTAGCTCGGGCCACTGCCTCTTCTGCTTGAAGTTTCTCCTCCTCCGATGGCTCTACAGGCTTGCCATCAGCATCCAGCTTGCCTTGCCGGAAGTCTGTGACGATCTTCTTGCTGTATACAGCGTTGAATAGATCCTCATCAGTGAACACACCCTGTGTCACGTCCGCTGCTTTGTAGGATACGTAAGGTTTAAGATCGCAGCCTTTGAGGTCTGGCACGATCAGTTCAGGAATCATTTCGGGTACGGTGACGAAGCGGCCGTTTAGCATGTACCCAGTGTCTCGCACTCCGCGTTTGTCGATCGGTAGCTCAGGATTCGGACCAGCTTGACGTTCCTTGAAGATTCGACTCCCTCTCTTATTAGCGACGACGAATTTCCTAAAGTTTCGTTTGCCTTCTCTTGGTGCTGATAGAGAAATACTTCGTTTCGCTACAAATTGAATTAAAGGTGTTATTTTAGACATTTTTGTGGAAGAATTTGTGTATTTTGATTTTGGTCTTTACGACTGCGAATTTGAGGTTATTTTAAATGTCAAAATGACATTTGTCATATTTACGGTTTTTCCATCTTAATAGTGCATTCAAAAACCGGTACTCACTGATTTTCAAGATATTTTATAGCCTGGATGCGAGTCTTTTCCGCAAAGTAGTTTACAGGTTCTTGATCGTTGATCCGTTAAAAAAGGAACAAACTTATGTTGTTTAGAGGCAAAAAGTGATGATTAATAATAAATAAATATTTTAACATCGTTGATTTTTATATCATACAAATAATGGTGGTTTACTTTTATCCATGTTTTTATTCTGGTGAGTAGGGCATTTAGTGGTAATTTTGAAGGTAGGATGTAGGAGGTGGGGAACATAAGTAAATGATAGCATAATTAAATTAAGTTTTGTATAATTTATATTAATAAAACAATATAATACATTTAAATCATCTTAAACAAACTTGTTTAACTCCCGAATATTTAATTGGTTTTAAAAATGTAACATTCAGTTATTCCTTGCAAAATAAATTACTGAAATTTATTTCTCGTGTTCCATCGACACGCTAAGAAGAAGATTCTGATACCACCTCTGTTTAAGTAGGTATAGTACAAAGTATTGTAACAATAATTATTGACACTAAACCAATAACATCACATATGTATATTATGAAAACTTTTAATTAGAACTCATAGTTCCTAATCATTCTTATGCAGGCAAAGAGTAGGATATAAATATAACTAGCGTAGCTTAAAATCTTATAAAAGTGTATTGTAAAAACTTGAGGATTAATTCCTAAACACATCTAATTGTGCTCCCAATGAACACATGTATTTTTACTATTTATTACTTATTTAAATTGGCACTAAACAATTTTCAATAGCACCCCATCCATATTTTATCCGCTTGTTTTAACACTAAACGATAAACAAGTGTTATTCATAATGAAAACTTATCGGCTTAGATCGATCCTATACGATCGAAACTTCGAGGGCTAGGCTTGAAAGGAGGGTTTCAATACAAACAAATAAGCCGATAAGTTATCTTTATCCGCTTGGCTGTTTGTTCTTTTTTAAATGAAAGTCTGCCTGCAGTTTTCTGATCCTAGAATCACCATGATAATTGATAAGTGAAAATTATAACATAATAAGTACAGGGTGTATTTTCTGTCATAATCACAAGAGATAATTTCTTATGAGCCTTACATTTTATATCAGCGGGAATGTTAAACTATATTTAAATAAAATATTTATCACAAAACCACATTTATACATATATGTATTTAGAATACTATTTACTATCTTAGCACTTTCCATAACGGCGTTGTAGTGGCTATCTCTCAGCTCCATAATGAGACACTCCTCATCATATAAGTGTTCAAGACAACAAATCTAATGAGCTCAATCTCGGCTATCTACGCACTTTCCATGATGGCGTTATAGTGGCTGTCTCTTGGCTATATAATGTAATGAGACCCTAGTCATCATGTGTAATAATAGAAAGTGCTCAAGACAATAAAGCTAATGAGCCCAAACACTGCTATCTTAGCACTTTCCATGATGGAATTTCAGTGGTTATATGTCGACTTCATGATGAGACCCTCGTCATCATGTGGAATAAATAGAAAATGCTCAAGACAACAAAGATAATGAGCCCAAATTCGGCTATTTTATCACTTTCTATGATGGCGTTACAGTAGCTATTTGCCGTTTCCACCCTCGTCATCATGTGTAATAAATAGAAAGTGCTCAAGACAATAAAGATAATGACCACGAACTTGACTATCTTGGCACTTTCCATGATGGCGCTCCACTGGCTACCTCTCGGCTTCATAAGGAAAGTATTGTCATCATGTGTAATAAAAAGTGCTCAAGACAATAAAGATAGTCATTGGTACCAATTCGTTCTAGCATTCTCACTCGTTCAAGCAATGCCAAACATTATGTAATAATTTGCGACTTTTTGAGGGTTTTGTCACCTATTGACAGAGCTTATATTGGTTTTATTACTTTTTCTATTCTATAGATTACCTACATCAAATTGATAAACTGAAACTGATAGGGGTTAATCAGTCAACATAACTGAACAACCATCACCAAGAAATTCTGTCAGGAAACGAAAAGAAAAATTTCCTTCCCATACAAAATGGAAATCCTCGATCAGGCAATTTGTAAGAAAAAGCATTATTTTTCTCTTCTTGAAAAAAAATCTGCTGATAGCTGTTCAGTGTCGTTGACTAAGCAACCCCTATCAGTTTGCGGGACGCTGTCCCTTACACATGGTACAGAACCTTATCAAGTAGAGTTCAGAAATACATCTATTGGGACTTGATTTTGATAAAACTACATAGAGAGGTAAATTCTCCCCGAACTTTGTTAGAGAGTATAATAACGTATTTAACGCTCCTAAAGAATATCAACAGCAAACAACATTATGGTATAACCACATAACCTTTTCTTTCGCACTTGATTCTAGTTAAGTTTGGTGCATTGATTGTGCACCTTAATGTCAAATTTGAACCGCTCATTCGTAATAAACGCGCGGGCTACTAAGTAGGAATTTGTTCATAAAATTAAAATGAATTTAAAACATTCAACCTAGAAATGGTTCAAAAGACTTGTATCCAGGCCATAAAAAAGTAAAACAGAGTTGGTTTTCCCGCGCCCGCGCGTTCATTGCAAACGGAACCCTAAGGCTAGGTTTACACTAACAGACTTATTCGATAGAGCCGCTCAGGTCACGTGTCCTGCGGCCGCTCCGGGTCCGCGTGGCTGTTATCCAGGTCGTCCATGGGGTCGCTTGAGGAATGCGTGAGGTCACTGAGCTCGTCGATGGCCTTCTGCTTTTTACGCACGTTCCAATGCAAGCATTCCGCCAGGGAATCGAACCAGTCCGAGATCTGGTCCTGCGCGCATATCGACGGCACCGGGTACACCGATGTGGTTACGTATAAGCTGGAATGTGAGACGAACATTAGTTGACGGCTGAATCGGTTTAAAGCATTTGCCTTAAAAACTTTTTAAAAGAAAAAAATGGAGTTGAAAAGACGTTACTTTTTTAATAAACAAAGCAGAAATTAAGTTACAATTTTATAAATTTACCATCTTTTCAAATCAATTTAAGTAAGTATTGTGAATCTTAATAAAAAATTGAATTAAACAAGTAACATGCATATTAATTAATGCAAAAGCAAAAGCGATATCAGGCAGGCAACTTACTAATTTACGTGCTTTTACTTAGAAGCGTACTCACTAAGAGCATTCGTTCGCGAACGCGCGCATACGCTCTCTATATAACAGATACGGATATGGCGTTTATAGCGCATGTTTCTCGCGAACGAATGCTCGCGTTGAAGACGCACCTTTTAACGAACAATACTGAAAATACATGCTTTAAATGAACACCAACTACCACCGAATCGACTTTATTATATTTAATGTTAATTGATTATATTAATGAGTTAGTGAATATGATTAGAACGTGCATTCCTGTTCCTAGTAATCGGGCAATGAGAATTTATAAAGTCAACCCCACAAATAGAAAATATAATGAGACTAAAATTCTATAGCATTTTGTAAATTAATTCATCATGATCGTAACATAAGATAATTTAACTTAGACCCCTTCCTTAGTACATAAATATGGTACTTTTAAAAATCTGCCGCATTTTTTTTAGTGTATAATTATCGGCAACGGCAATGGTTTTCATGCCGCCATAGGTAGTTCATAGGTAAGTATTCGTAGCTGATGCATTCTTCGCAAATGTTGCAGCTGATTTAAAATAGCACCAATGCGTGTATGGATATGGAGTTCAGTTTGTGATTGTACCTATCTCCGGGCCTTAGCGTCATCTGCGAGCGACCGTCAAACGACACGCTGGCTACGTTTCGCGCCTCTAGGCTAGGAGTTATCTGAAACAAATCTTTCTAGTTCAGGCATGTTTCTTTTTTAATGTTTTTCGGGATTGGCTACTGTAATATTGAGCCCCTTCAAATAAGGGAAAATGTTGAAAAGAACCACTTTTTGAATGTACATACATATTTAGATGGATCTTAGTGGTTTAATGATAAGTTAATGAAAAACATGATAATTATCGCTTATGACATGATTTTAAAAACGAAATTCGTAAGATCCAAGAAAAGATCCAAGAAATTATATAAAACTACATAATTCATTATTATATCCTTTCAATAACAACCCCATGAGGGACAAAGGAGTGATTATATGTATGTATGTATGCAATAACAAACCTAGGGAATTAAATTGAATTTTGAACCCATAACGACCGGTGGTATCAAGTGCTGGTTAAATTAACAATGTTACTTTTCAATATACCTTCTACAATGAGGGTAACCAGATATCTGATTAGTAGATGACAGCACTTGGCATGATACAAATATTAACCAATCACAGCATAGCATTTAATAACTGATATCAACGCGATATCGTGATTGGTCCAAATCAAAATCACGTCAAAGTGCTGCCATCTGTTGAGCGAAAATACACGAACTATTTCAACTTTTAATACACTACACTCCGGTTATAACTACCAATAAGACATGCGGATACAACAAGCGATTGCGTAGCGTTTGCAGGCCGACATAGATACAGATAAGGGCAAACTTCTTGAAGCAACTTCGGGGGTGAGGTGGTCAAGAATTCTCAAGAATGGATTGTTATTGGTAGATCAGTAGACGTTTGCCTTCCACACCTCTCCCGCTTCATACTCAAGAAGATTGCCTCCACCTGTACAAGTGATTTAGTTGACTGTGTACCTATCTCCGTGCGACAAGGCTTGTCGACTCCTGCCGTCGAATGACACCCACATCGCGTTCCTAGCCTCCGGCGATAACGCGATCTAGAAGTTGATGGGTCGGTGAAACATTTGAACAAACAAGTGTGTGTGTATGTGTGTGTAAAGGGAAAGTTGTACTTGAGACTCAATATTAATAATTACCTAATGTCACATTACTAATATTAATGTTGTCTAAAAGGGCCTCTACGTGTTGGCTTCGGCCCCACACATGCCTTCCAAAAGACCGGGACTCTATAGTCCCGAGATATGGTAAGACATACATACATAATAATAATAATAAAGAGATTGGCCAACTGCGCGGGACTAGTTTTTAGTGCCAAGTGTTTGCGCAACAAACAAGTGCACTCTCTATTCCTTCAATCTCATATTCTGATAGGACAGATTGACTGACACGACCAGAGAAATCAGGCGCAGGACCGACTATTTACATGATAGTATGGATTATCTTACTTTTCGGACAATCAGGTGATCAGCCTGTAATGTCCTAACCAAACTACAAACAACAACACAAAGTCACTGTTCCCCGTCGGAAATCGAACCTAGACCACGGAAGCAGTTACATGAGAATTATACAAGATGTATTCTTCCATGCTGGACTGGGAGAGATAGAAAAACATAGAATGTTCCAGCTGCCCTTCCTCCCGGGCATGCTGTTGAAGTCATCAAAAGGGACTCAAGGGTTACAGTGTATTGTAATTTAGGCGATGGGCTGACAACCTGTCACTAAAGCAATACATATTACAATCTAAAATTGCCCTCAATTTTTGTCAGACGTGGCGAAAGCGCCTTTTACGAGGCGTTAAACGCTCTGCCTACCCCGTGAGGGATAAAGGCGTGATTTATGTATGTATGTATACAAGATGCAACAGAAAGAGTATATGCTCCCTAAAGGATGTGAATCTTCCCGCCATGAAACAGAACAAGTTTTCCAAAGAAATATAGGTATGAAATGAAATACGAAAACATTGTATCTGCATTGAATGAAAAACAGACTGTGCCAGCTGCATTTCCTCCCGGGCATGCTGTAAAAATCAGCTAAGGGATCGAAGGGTTTTAGTACATTGCAATTTAGGCGATATACTGACAACCTGTCACTACAGCAATATACCTACAACTCTATCTTAAATAAACCTCCAACCTTTGTCAGACGTGGCGGAACGACCTTTGTTTAGGTCGTTTACGCTCTGCCTACCCTATTGGAATAAAGGCGTGATTATATGTATGTATGTATGTTGTATCTGCCCATACTAAATTTGCTTACAGCTGATGCATTTTGTATGGGAGGTCAAAATTATTATTTATCTTCGTTCCTTAGGAGGCTGCATATACCCTTTATATTACATCCTGTATATTGCAAACAAAATTGTTCGGTTTTTGATCAATATCACTAGTAACTATACCACTGTTGAGTATTGTGCCAAGCTAACAGAGAATGTGAGAAAAGGTAATTGATTCTTTACATCTACAAAAAAATATTAATCAACAACTTTAATTTGGATTTTTTTTTTCAAGACATGAGGACAGTATTCGACTTTCCCACACAAAATGATCAAAATACGAAGTGTTCATTTTGTATGGGATTTCCAAAAGAATTTTCATTTCCTGAAAGATTCTTTTGTGAAAGATTTTGTATTTCAAGGAAAAACCAACAGCTATCAATATAAGAATACAAGATCATCATCCTAGCCTTATCCCGTATTTCTCGGGGTCGGCTACCTAATCTAGGTGATTGAACGAGGGTACTGGTTTTTACACAGAGCGACTGCCATCTGACCTCCGCAACCCAGAAGGGAAACCAGACCCAATCCTAGATTAGATCAGAGTTTTCAAGCCGCCAAAGCTTAGCACTGGCTTCTGATATGGCTTAACGACTAATATCTACGGTATTAAACGATATTAACCGGGACCAACGGCTTAACGTGCCTTCCGAAGCACGGAAAAAGCGCCGAATAAACGTACATATGAAATTCGAAAATCGAAAAACACATTGGTACGTGGTGGGGTTCGAACCACGACCTCCCGCTCAGGAGGCAGCGGCCCTATCCACTACACCATCGGGCTACCCTATCAATATAAGAATACAAGACAGAAAGCCAATTACAGGTTTTCACCAACAGATGTTAACTGAGCAAATCCTATAAGTTCAAGGGAAGCCGAACCTTTAGGAGATGTATGTTGAGGGCAGTTCGCCGAGTGATGATGGATGGGAAAAGGGTAGCTACCCATCTGGGCGGGTGTTGTGAGCAGGGGACCGAAGTCCAACCGGACATGATTGGCACTTGTATATCTGCAGATCGCGGAGAAAACTTCGACACCGCGTTTTGGAACTTGTGTTTCTTATTCCATGCTGGACTAGGAGCGAAAGAAAAACATAGAATGTGCCAGCTGCATTTCCTCCCGGGCAAGCCGTAAAAACCAGCTAAGGGATCCGAGGGTTTCAGTATATTGCAATTTAGTCGATGGGCTGAAAACCTGTCCCTACAGCAATATACCCACAAATCTATCTTAAATAACCCTCAAAACTTGTCAGACGTGGCGTAACGACCTTTGTTTAAGTCTCTGCCTACAATATTAGGAATAAAGGCTTGATTATATGTATGTATGTTTCTTAATGTGGCGCCATCTCTCGGCTACACACTCCGTAAACTCACCTTGAGCTCAACTCCGGCTGGTACCA
Organism: Scrobipalpa costella; assembly: GCA_949820665.1. NCBI lineage: Eukaryota > Metazoa > Arthropoda > Insecta > Lepidoptera > Gelechiidae > Scrobipalpa > Scrobipalpa costella. Next base: position 5,466,955 of record OX463313.1, read on the forward strand.
CGATGGGTCTGAAGGACAGCGAGTGCGGACAAATGGGGGTGACCATTATAGCGGGGACCGAGGGGTGGATCATACTCGCGCCAGCCGCCACAGCATACGCCGTACTGCCAGTTGGAGTTGACACTATCAGACCTGGAAAGAAAAAATGTAAGTAAGTAAGTACATACATACATACATAAAATCACGCCTTTATCCCTTAGGGGGTAGGCAGAGCGTTAAACCCCTCGTAAAAGCTTTCGCCACGTTTGACAAAAATTGAGGGCATTTTTAGATTGAAATGTGTATTGCTATAGTGACAGGTTGTTAGCCCATCGCCTAAATTACACTACACTGTAACCCTCGAGTCCCGTTTGCTGATTTCTACAGCATGCCCGGGAGGAAGGGCAGCTGGAACATATGTTTTTCTATCTCTCACAGTCCAGCATGAAAGTAAGTAAGTAAAAACACTTTATTGTACACAAAAAACAAGAAATACAAAAATAAACTGAAATTAATGTGCACAAAGGCGGTCTTATCGCTGAGTATGATATGTACTTCGGTGAGTGTGCTCAGCAATTCCACGAGCCTCTCCCACCAGCTCTCTTCTACCATCGGACAACTAGACGCATCATAGAATACCATTCACCTAGTTGATATTCCACCAATTCGAAATAAGCCTTTCAAATCATCTTTTTTTTTTTATTATTAAAAATGGGTTTGCTGTTGTCTCCAGTCTAGGTCGGGAACGACTGAGACGGAGTCGACGATGGTGCTAGCTCACCCAGAAGATGCCTGTTCACTCTAACTTTGAAATCTCTCTCTTATCTTCTTTCTTAATCTTTTATAATGCGCTTAGATAAAGAGCGGAAGTCACTATTTGCGTCGGTTTTTGAATGCGTACAACCCTCAACTCTTCAAAGTAAGAATGAACAGGCATCTTCTGGGTAAGCTTTCTCCATCGTCGACGTTATATCTGTCCCTTGACCTAGACTACAGTCAAGAGCAAAACCCATCTTATCTTATCTTATCTAGCCATTAGTGTCCCACTGCTGGGCAAAGGCCTCTCTCCGGTCTCTCCACGACTCTATCCTGTGCCTGTTACGGCCAGTTCTCTAAACCCCATCATTAATAAAAGAAAGTCATCCAAACCGATTTTTGGTGACCGCATTTCAGAACTTGTATTTCTTGTTGTGACACCATCTATCGGCTACAGTTCTAATTAAGGTCCATTCTTAGACTGTTGAGAGGTGGGGAGTCACCGGGTTTGGATGTACAAGTTATAAAAAGCAAAATCAATTGCCTCCGTGGTCTAGTGGTCAGACCCATTTGCTTACGACCTGGAGGTCCTGGGTTCGATTCCCAGGGTGAACAAAAAGTTGATATTGAATGAATCACCTGATTGTCCGAAAAGAAAAATGATTCCGTTCTTCGCGACGGTCCCAGTCGCTGTCTTTGATAGTGGTCGTTACTCAAACCACGTCAAAAGCCTAATATCTGAAGCCGTTCATCAGGTCTTTGGACTCGAAAATCCACTCGCTAAGAAGAAGAAGAACTCACCGTCTCCCTGTACTGAGGTGATATGTTTCCCATCCAGGAACAGGTCTATATTGGACAGGTAAGGCGAAGGCCCGCGGTCTACCACCACCTCATTCAGCACCAAGATAGTGGTAGGTTTCTTCTTCTCCTTGCCGTCTTCAATCTTACGCAGCACCACGCATTGCAGCCGGGAGCGTAGTGTTAATGCCGCGTGACCTGTAAAGGAGATACAATGGTCTCAAAATGTCCCTCTGATGTGTTTTTCTAAGTCGTTATTTATTTTATTTATTTATTTACTGTTTATTGTACACAAGTAACATGAGAAAGACTATACACAAGGATTAAAGACACAACAGGTGCAGCTTTTTTTTTTTTTTTTTTTTATATTTGATAGGCAATCATTTGTCCGCCATCTCACGTGATGGGAAGTGATGATGTAGACTATGATGGAGCATGATTGCCTAGAAAATGCCTGTTCACTCTCGCCTTGAAAAGGCCCAGGTTATAACGTTCCGGAAATAGATCCGCAGGCAGGGAGTTCTACACTTTGGCCGTTCGCATTAAAAATGTAGAAGCGTACCGCTTTGTGCGAAAACTTGGAATGTCGACAACATAAGGGTGGAATCCCAACCGGCGTCTCGTACCCCGGAGATGGAATGGGGAGGGGGGTATCAGGTCATGAAGCGACGCTGCACATTCTCCGAAATGTATCCTGTAGAATACAGACAAGCAAGCTACTTTGCGACGATGTTCGAGGCTCTGCAGCTTTTCTTCTACCAGTGACAGGTCGGCGATGAGCTTCTTGGCGCGTTTTTCAATAGAATCCAAGGTTGCCAGTTGGTATTTGGCAGATCCGTCCCAAAGGTGGCAGCAATACTCCATACACGATCGGACTTGAGCTTGGTAGAGCTGTAGTAGCTGTCCCGGTGTGAAGTATCGCCTAACCTTTGAGAGAATACCAAGTTTTTTGGCTGCAGTCGAAGCCAAGGATTCTATATATCGCCCAAAGTTCAGGTCTGACGTAAGGTTCATACCAAGAAGTTCGAGGTGATCGGAAATTGGCACGGATACATTTCGGAAAGTGGGAGTTAGATTGAAGGGACTCAATTTAGTCGAGAATAGACAGGCCTGTGTCTTAGATGCATTAAATTTCACCAGGTTGGCATCACCCCATTCGGAGATTGCCTTAAGTGATAAATTTAAATGATCTACTACTGACTCTCGACAAGACTGAATAGCTTATTTTTACTAAGAAATTTCTTCCAGCTGACCTACGGAAGTGAGACTTAAATTGAGAGGCAAATTAGGCGTGCACAAATAAAGCATAATATTAAAATAATACCAGCGAATTATGAATTACATAAATAACTAATTATATACATACATACATACATAAAATCACGCCTTTATCCCTTACGGGGTAGGCAGAGCGTTAAACGCCTCGTAAAAGGCGCTTTCGCCGCGTCTGACAATAATTGAGGGTAATTTTAGATTGTAATGTGTATTGCCATAGTGACAGGTTGTCAGCCCATCGCCTAAATTACAGTACACCCTCGAGTCCCTTTTGCTGTCTTCTACAGCATGCCCGGGAGGAAGGGCAGCTGGAACATTCTATGTTTTTCTATCTCTCCCAGTCCAGCATGTTATATAAATACTTAAAATCATAATAATAATATATACATATATATACATCCTAATACTATACGGAAAGTGAAAGGTAATGCTCTCTTACTCTCTCTTAGTCTTTTTAGTAGGCTCACTAGGCATTTTGGGGTAGGGACATTCAGCGACGTAATGCAAGTTATACATACAGGGTGTAAGGGACAGCTCCCTGCGTACTGAGAGGGGTTAACGAAACTGGCCAAGATGAATTTATTTTGGATTAGGAATTGCTGTAGTATCGGATTGTCTAAAATACAATATACTCGTATTTTGAATAACTCGTCAAATTGTAGACATCGAAATTTCAATCATCAAAACAAAACGCAGCATAAATGTACTATTCGACGGTGAACTGTACGCTGCAGCGGCAGTCCAACTTTGAACAGTACCTTTAGTTGACCGTCATGAAATTCAAATCAATTATTCAATAATATCGACCGCTTCGTTTGCCCAGAGAATCCATAATCGTGCAACTACGTCATAGCAAAGCCGATCGACTTTAATAATTCAATGATTCAGCATAGGCTATGCGTGTTCATACATACATTGGTGTATGGCGTGATTAACGCCTTTACCCCTAAAGGCACATCTCGGACACTCCTAACTACAATGTAATTTTGGTCACACATCGACAGACGGCATGTTGCACTTGGCATGTCGCTTAAATTACAATACTGATACCTTCTAATCCCATTGCCGATTTTTACAGCATGCCCAGGAGGAGTTGCAGCTGACACATTCTATGTTTATTTTAACTGATGGGAGTTGCTCAGCAAACGAAACTGTTCTGCTTTTACCAGAAAATTCTTTCAGGAGAGGATTTTTTTTGGCTTTCTGATATAAAATCACCACCTCGATCAGACAGTTTGTATGGAAAAGCATTTTTTTTTCATTTCCTGCAAAAACTTCCAGGCGAAAGCAGTATTGAGCAACCCCTATCAGTTTGGGGGACGCTGCCCTTCCCATTTCGTATAATTTTATCACGTATAGGTAAATTACTAATTTTAAATGTTAAGTCAAATTACTTAAATTCTGTGTTTTTTCCGTGCTTCGGAAGGCACGTTAAGCCGTTGGTCCCGGTTAATATCGTTTAATACCGTAGATTTTAGTCGTTAAGCCATGTTAGAGGCCAGTGCTAAACATTGGCGGCTTGAAAACTCTGACCTAATCTGGGATTGGGTCTGGTTTCCTTTCTGGGTTGCGGAGGTCAGATGGCAGTCACTGTATATAAAAAAATGTGTATAAAAACGAGTACCCTCGTTCAATCCCCTAGAGTAGGAAGCCGACCCCGTGAGATACGGGATAAGGCTAGGGAGATGATTTAGTATTGCTCATAAATAAACGCTAGATGTGCCTAATATTGTTGCTATTTAAAAATGGAATTGAATTACGAAGATTTGTCAAATTGTAGTTCAAGTTGTTCTGTGCTATTTCATTTCTATCCTCTTCTGTAAACCTGACCTAGGGTGGACTTAAAAACAGCCAAGCTGTGTCCACACCTTTTTCCACTTTTGTAATAAATATCTATATCTAACTGTCCTGTTTGTTATGTTATTCTTGATTGTGTGATTTTATTTTTTGTAATGTGTTTTGTGGAAATAAAGTGATTTGTAATTATACTCCAAGGCGATCTGATAAAATTGCTTTTAACCTTATTTACACAAATACATATTTCATGTTAGTTAAATTGATTGATTATATTTAGTATATTTTATCTAATCGATGCCTACGTGATATCTTATCTAGCTTTCCTCCAGATTTGTCGAATTCGATAAAAATCAAGTCGGTATCTTTGTACTTTTTATATTTTAGCAAGTACAATTTCATCTACCAGGCCACTCAGAAAGTTTTGCGATAAATAGTTTTTATATATGGCAGACTGGCCGGTTAGAATCTTTTTTGAAAATATGATTACTTGTAAGTAAAAATATGTGTGTTCCATTTTCAAAATTTCCCTCCACATTTTTTGCGAGCCAATTCAAAGTATCGTGTCTTACTGAAAAATGGATCTGCGCCGGGAACATTTTAGAGCTATGATTTTTTACGATTTCGAGTGTCGCCTGAAACCGGATGAATCGTTCGATAGACTTCAAATGGCATTTATGGATGAAAGCCTCTCCAAGGCAACCGTGTATCGTTGGTATAACGAATTTAGGCGCGGTCGACCAACCTTGGGGGATGAAGAAAGAAGCGGTCGCCCTTTGACGGCTATTACGGAAGAAAACGTGCTAGCAGTGAAAAATTTAATCCAAGATAATAGGCAAATTACATATCAGGAGATTCAGCACATATTAAAGATTGGATCGGGAAGCGTTCACGAGATTCTACATGGGCATCTTCGCGTGAGGAGGATAGTATCGCGCTGGGTGCCGCACTACCTCACCGACGCTCAGAAGCAGGCCCGGGTGGAATGGTGCCGTGATATGCTGAACAAATTTGAAGCAGGCTCGTCTCGGCGTGTTTACGACATCGTAACAGGTGATGAGTCCTGGATTTATCAATACGATCCAGAAACCAAGTGCCAGTCGACAGTTTGGGTGTTTCAAAATGAACCAACGCCTACCAAAGTGAAGCGATCTCGAAGCGGGGGGAAGATTTTGATCACCAGCTTTTTTAATTTGACTGGCCACTTGGCCTCAATTCCCTTACGAGATCAAAGAAGCATTAACGCCGAATGGTATACTACCAAATGTTTACCAGAAGTTTTTTCTGTTGTGAGCAACAAGCGACCAAACACAGGGCTCCGCGGACTACTGCTCCACCACGACAATGCGCCTGCACACACCGCGCTCAAAACGAGGGACTTCCTGGACAGCACACCAGTCAAACTCATGGGTCACCCTCCTTACAGCCCTGATCTAGCACAGTGTGACTTCTTTTTATTTCCAAAAATAAAAAATCAGCTCAAGGGGATACAATTTTCGTCGCCGGAAGATGCGCTGGCTGCGTTCGAGCAGGCTGTAAACGAGGTGTTTACTGCGGACTGGAAAAAGTGTTTTGAAAACTGGTTCAGACGCACGAATCTTTGTATAGAGGCTGGTGGAGAGTACTTTAAAAAGATTTAATAAAAATATATGTACCTGTAGAACAATTTTTTTTAGTGTCGCAAATCTTTCTGAGTGTCCCACGTATTTAAGCCGTTTGCAGATGATTAGGAAAATGGTACCCAGGCTTGTAAATTTGCTTCCATGCTGGACTGAGAGCGAGAGAAAAACATAGAATGTGCCAGCTGCATTTCCTCCCGGGCATGCTGTTAAAGCATTTCCTCCCGGGCATGCTGTAAAAACCAGCAAAGGGATCCGAGGGTTTCTGTATATTACAATTTAGGCGATGGACTGACAACCTGTCACTACAGCAATTAAACATACCTACAAATCTATCTTCAATCTTTAATATAACTCTCAAAACTTTGTCAGACGTGGCGGAACGACCTGTTTGGATCGTTTGCGCTCTGCCTACCCCGTTAGGGATAAAGGCGTGATTATATGTATGTATGCAATGAAAAAACTTTGATACTGCGTTTCAGAACTTGTGTATCTTGTTGTTTCTACATATCACAACAAATAAATAAAGTTCTGCCTCCGTGGTCTAGTGGTTAGTGCCATGGACTCCCGATCCGGAGGTCCTGGGTTCAATTCCCAGGGGGGAAACACAAAGATGATATTTGAGAATTTAACACTTTGTGAATTTTTCCCTAGTTTGGTTAGGACATTGCAGGCTGAATCACCTGATTGTTCGAAAAGAAAAAGATTTCGTGCTTCGGAGGGCACGTTAAGCCGTCGGTCCCGGTCGCTGTCTTTGATAGTGGTTGTTACTCAAAACCATGTCAGAGGCCTGATAGTTGTGCTACTAGGCGGTTTTAAAACTCTGACACCAGGGTTCATCGGGTCGTTAGACTCGATATCCACTCGACAGAAGAAGCATAATTTCATCTACTATATGTTAACGCCATTTGAAGACATACATACATACATACATAAAATCACGCCTCTATCCCTTACGGGGTAGGCAGAGCGTTAAACGCCTCGTAAAAGGCGCTTTCGCCGCGTCTGACAAAAATTGAGGGCAATTTTAGATTGTAATGTGTATTGCTAATGTGTAGTGACAGGTTGTCAGTCCATCGCCTAAATTACAATACACTGTAACCCTCGAGTCCCTTTTGCTGTCTTCTACAGCATGCCCGGGAGGAAGGGCAGCTGGAACATTCTATGTTTTTCTATCTCTCCCAGTCCAGCAAGGAAGAACTTTGTAAAAGGGTAGCTACCAGTGGCGAAGGATCCATGCAAGCCTATTTCCGTCGGCTGCCCTTTCAAGAATTCCACCTCTACCGAATCCGGAATTACATCGATACTATTAATACTTGAATGTATTTTTTCTTGCTTTGGCTTACCCTCGATAAAATTGCAGCCCTCGCCACCGGTAGCTACCCGCCTTGATGGATGTTGTGATCCTGATTATGGGAACGAAGTCCAACCGCATATGTACATACATACATACATATAATCACGCCCTTATCCCTAATAGGGTAGGCAGAGCGCAAACGACCTAAACAAAGGTCGGCCCGCCACGTCTAACAAAGTTTTGAGGGTTATTTAAGATAGAATTCTAGGTATATTGCTGTAGTGACAGGTTGTCAGCCCATCGCCTAAATTACAATATACTCAAACCCTCGGATCCCTTAGCTGGATTTTACAGCATGCCCGGAAGGAAATGCAGCTGGCACACTCTATGTTTTTCTCTCGCTCCCAGGCCAGCATGGAGGTACCGGATATGTTTGTAACTAAAAACTTCAATGCCGCGTATCAGAACTTGTGTTTCTTATTGTTTCTACCAACCACAACAAATAAATAACGTTCTTACCTTCTAAAACATTCATGACCTGGTCCTGAAAGTTGTTGAACTCGAATGGTGTGAGGAATCCCAGCGACCCTAAGTGGAATGCCATCACCGGAGGGACTGATTGCTGGAATGGACATACAAATAAAATTAATAACTCATAGTCACGCCTTTATCCTTTACTGGATAGTAGATAGTAGTTCCTTCCATGCTGGACTGGGAGAGATAGAAAAACATAGAATGTTCCAGCTGCCCTTCCTCCCGGGCATGCTGTAGAAGTCAGCAAAAGGGACTCGAGGGTTACAGTGTATTGTAATTTAGGCGATGGGCTGACAACCTGTCACTATAGCAATACACATTACAATCTAAAATTGCCCTCAATTTTTGTCAGACGTGGCGAAAGCGCCTTTTACGAGGAGTTTGACGCTCTGCCTACCCCGTAAGGGATAAAGGCGTGATTTTATGTATGTATGTATGTATGGATAGTAGATAGACGGCGGCGCTTTGACAACCTAGTAAAAGGCGTTTCTGACAAAATATTGAAGTAGATTAAGATTATATGAAAGAAAGAAAACATATTTATTCAGTACAGATAATCCTAAAATAATAAATAAAATATACAATAACACATGCAATATAACATTAAACTTACTTATAGAGAACTCTTATCTATACTGAAACGGACCTAACTCAGCATATTGCCACAGCCGGAGCTATGGCGCTGATTTTCAGTTTGACCCGGTTCTGAATCCGTCGTATCAAATATATAGGTATGTATTCTACTATTCTAGGTTGTCAGCCTATCGTTGAAAAAGGAATGAATCAACGAGGCGCTGGGTTTATCTTTCTCTTGAAAATGACGGATAGGAATGGCAAAAATGGATAGAAACATACGAAAGTGCACATCGATGCTATTCAACAACTCTTAGTCTACATCTACGACACTTTCGGAGAGAAATAAGGTACCTAATGCTATTTTGAAATTCAAAAGTTGTGTGTGAAGTCAACCACTCCGTACTGGGCCTACATAATCGCCTAAGGCCCGATCGCCTCTATTCAGGGTCGGCTCGTACCCCTTGACGTATATTATATACATACATACATACATACATATAATCACGCCTTTATCCCTAATGGGGTAGGCAGAGCGTAAACGACCTAAACAAAGGTCGTTCCGCCACGTCTGACAAAGTTTTGAGGGTTATTTAAGATAGATTTGTAAGTATATTGCTGTAGTGACAGGTTGTCAGCCCATCGCCTAAATTACAATGTACTGAAACCCTCGGATCCCTTAGCTGGTTTTTACAGCATGCCCGGGAGGAAATGCAGCTGGCACATTCTATGTTTTTCTCTCGCTCCCAGGCCAACATGGAAGAAATATATTATATATAGGGACGTATATGAGCACATCATAATGATTTAGACCAGCTCACCTGGAATAGAGAGCTGGCGTGCAGCAGCGTGCCGTCTCCTCCCAGACATATGATGAAGTCGATCTTGTCGGTGAGTTCGTCCGTGCCGGCTCTGAACGTCATCAGCCGCTCTCTGATCGCGGAGAAGTCTCCGTATTCCTTCAGTAGCAGGTCGTCCAACACCGCTGCTTCCACGAACACCACCATGCTTTTTTCCTGCAATTTATAGGGACAATGTGACCGTCGTGTCTACGAGGTTAATTATAGTATTTGGTACCATGTAAATATACCGGGTGTTAGGCACAGTGTCCCGCAAACTGATAGGGGTTGCTCAGTCAACGACAACTATCATAAGGATTTTCATTCAGGAGATTAAAAAAAATACCATACAAAATGACCACCACGTTCAGACAATTTGTATGGAGACCATTTTTTTTTTCACTTCCTGTAAAACAATCCTGCTGATAGCAGGGTTGAGCAACCCCTATCAGTTTGCGGGATGCTGTCCCTTACACTCCGTGAAAATAAAACCGCCTGTACCGATACTGTACGATTACGTTTACATTGTTATTATTATTGCAATGTAATTATGAAATCAATAGTGTAAAAATATATATCTAAATCTACAGAAGGACAGATTGTCTCATCACCTCCCTAGCCTTATCCCGTATTTCACGGGGTCGGCTTCCTAATCTAGGGGATTGAACGAGGGTACTGGTTTTTACACAGAGCGACTGCCATCTGACCTCCGCAACCCAGAAGGGAAACCAGACCCAATCCTAGATTAGGTCAGAGTTTTCAAGCCGCCAATGCTTAGCACTGGCCTCTGATATGGCTTAACGACTAATATCTACGGTATTAAACGATATTAACCGGGACCAACGGCTTAACGTGCCCTCCGAAGCACGGAAAAAGCACCAAATAAACGTACATATGAAATTCGAAAACCGAAAAACACATTGGTACGTGGTGGGATTCGAACCACGACCTCCCGCTCAGGAGGCAGCGGCCCTATCCACTACACCATCGGGCTCTCCAGAAGGACAGATTGTCTAATCATCGTAAAAACGTACGATCATCATCATTGTTGTACAATAAAATTGAAAATTCAGCTGCATACCTCATTTACGTTAGTTTACAATACACTGTTTTTGTACAACTTGCATTGAATGCATGGAATAATTAGCTAAGCGTATGTTTATTTATTTCACTGTTTTTATCTGCGTTTAAGTACGGTTTGTGCACAAATAAACAAATGCAGCGTATACAAATTAAATTAAAATGTCATACATTTTAAATATTTAAAAGAAATTTTTCTTTTTTCGTGTCGGCAAGAACACAGGCTAAATCTTGCTCGCCCAAAAAGCACCTCACGTCAGAAAGTTCTTCTTCAGTACGGTGTGTAGATCACAGGAAACTTTTGCGGCTTCGAAGTCAGCCTAAAAAATATTTACTGTATTGTACCAAGTCGGCCGCTGCGACGCTGGGTCTTGCTTCTGATGATGGAGAGCATCCATACTTACATGCACCAACCAATGCACCAGCTGGACGAAGGGCGCGATGATGGTGGCGTCATGCACCTTCTTGATCACCAGCACCGTCAGCGGCGGCTTGTACCACGTCAGCCGCTGCGACGCTGGGTCTTGGATCTGCCTGCAAATGCAAACACAGGGTCGATACAGTCACTTGTAATTAATCTTACTAGCGCCATCTCTCGGTAGTTTAGCTATAGGTAACAAGTATTCCATAATTCTGTTTGTTGGAAGTTTGAATAGAAAGGTAAAGTAGTTGATAAAATACATATCTATCTCTGATACCTCCCTACTTATTTAAAATGTATAAAATTGGTCCTCAATTCAAGTACCTACTATTCAAGTACTACTACTTATATTACAGTTGTTTACTATTGTTATCGATATAGTTATAGGGACCTACCTAGTTAATTTTCTGAAGGTCTAATCTAAGCCAAGAAAACTGAATCAACTGAAGAGGTCCTCCAAGTCAACACAACCTGGACCTTTGCAAGAGTCTTCAACACCAGGCGTGGAGCCACTTTTATGTGAATTTATCATAACTAATAAAATATGTATTGAAAACTCCCCGGGCAACGGCAACACAGGCTTGCCCGTGAATAAGTCCGGCTGAACGATCCCTACAAAGCGGTGGTAGGCGCTTGGCTCGCGACCACCCTGTCACCGGAATCCGGCGCCAAACATCTTGCTGTGTTCCGTCGGTGCGTGAGACTGCCAGTGCCATAACAGGCATTTTCTGGGTGAGCTCGCTCCATCATCGACTCTGTCACGGTCATCCCTGACCTTTGTGTCTAGAGTCAAGAGCAAACCCATTTCAAGTAAGAAAAGAATAAATCTAGAAATAATGAGGATCTATTTTCTCCTCATTTATTTCAATTGCTAACAATGGCCGGTTTTCGAGGAAATCACGATAGTAACAGCACCGCTGCGATTGAAGGCCCTTTCATACGGCAGTTTTTTACCTCTTCGATCCGATCTTTGCGATTATGACAAGCCGCGGCGAACGATGATGTGACAATATCATGTCATGTTTCAATCTTCTTCTTCTTAGCGAGCGGATTCTCGAGCCGAACAACAAGCCGAGGAACCCTGGTGTCAGACTTTCCAAACCGCCTAGTAGCACAGCTATTAGGCCTCTGACATGGTTTTGAGTAACGACCACTATCAAAGACAGCGACCGGGACCGACGGCTTAACGTGCCCTCCGAAGCACGGAATCCTTTTGCTCCAGCCTGCAATATCCTAACTTAACTGGGGAAAACTTCACAAAGCGATAAATTGACAAATATCAACTTTGTCTTTCCCCCATGTTTCAGATATACTGTATCATTCAAATTGACATAAAAATTAAACACTCATGTCATCATGAACAATCATCACAGGGCAAAATAAATTTTAAAATAATGAAAACTGAAACTGCTTACTTGGTTTTGTTGAACGGAGGCTTAGGCCTCAACTTTTCGACTCTATACGAGAGTCTCCTTCAGGGGTAAGAATATCAAACTAAAGTTCGTTTATTTAACGTTGAGTTGTCGAAACCAACTTGTTTTGCAGCCCATAAATATATATAAATGTATCGTTAAAATTATCACTTCTGTAGGTCTGCTGTAAGAAATTTCTTTTTAGAAATAAGCAGTGCCTGTTGTGTCTTTGTTTTTTTATGTCCTGTATTTATGATGTTTTTTGTGTACAATAAATTTTTCAATAAATAAATCCTTCAAAACACGTTGGTATCTATAACACAACATTAAACAAACTATACACCACCCGTCTGTCGAAGGTCATACTTGACTGGCGATATAGTGTTACTTTCTTATTCTTGATAAATACCCTCATTATGAATTTAAAAATGATGAGATACTTACATAACCATGGCGGAGTTCTTCATGATCCTGCCGCATGGTCCGAACTGTTGGATGGGGCTGGGCGCGTTCAGGGACCTGGTCCTCCTGCAACAAACAACATAAAGTTTATTTACTTCTCTTCTTCTACTCACAGACCCTGTCATCAGATACCTCATCATCTCCCTAGCCCTTTCCCTAGCTTCACGAGGTCAGCATTTAGGGGATTGAACAAGGGTACTGGTTTTTACACAGAGCCACTGCCATCTGATCTCCGCAACTCAGAAGGGAAACCAAAACCAATACTAGATGAGCCTTTTTGCCAAACCAGCTGTCAAAGTTTTCAAGTTGCCAATGCTTAGCTTATGCTTAGCTACATACTACGCTTTCTCTGTCCGTATATCCCTATGTATGTTTAGATCTTTAAAACTACGCAACGGTTTTTAAAGCGGTTTCTTTTAATGGATAGAATGATTCAAGAAGAAGGTTTATATGTATAAAACATGCATAATATAGTAGAGAAACACTGATGATTTCCGTGCGAAGCCGGGGCCGGTCGCTAGTTCTCGTATATACCTTTCATCAGGATAGGGTCAAGAAGTAAGGGCTATCATACTATACATAAACACATTATGACGTAGCGACGCGCCACGCTATGGTAACGTGCAACGTAGATGACGTGATTTAGTACGACGCGCGACGTAGATTTGTTGCCGCCTCTAACTAGCACCCAAACAGTCGTGTTCTTCTTCTGTCGTATGGGTTTCGATCGACCTGATGAGCCCTTGTCAGAGTTTTTAAATCCACAGTAAGTTGATAACATTATTCGGCGAAACTTTTGAGATCGTTCCGCTTCTTCTTTCAAAGTTTCCAAACAACTGCAGTTAAGTTTATATCACCTGAACTTCACGTCAGATTTCCATGGCAAACTTGGAGTATGACAAGAGCAGGAAAATTTGACAAGCTCACTACACCACGCGGTCAACCGAACTGTTAGAACATACTGGTCAAAACACCGCGATACGTCTTTGCGGTAAATATGCACATTCATTTAGGTACAGTACGATGGTGCAAACCACAAGTAAATAAATTTCAATGTTCAATAAAACAACTGAACTGAAATTGAAAAAATCTTTCGCCATTGGAAAGCAACGGTCACCTTGAGTAAGATAGGCTTATTTCTACCGCGGGAAAATGTCTTAATCCCACGGAAAAACACGGGTGAAACTGCAATATTTTTAAGGTTTAGTGCTATTTTATTTCATGAATATGAAAAGTAAGAATTTAATAATTAGATTTGAAAAGTAAATAGAGTGTTAGAAACCTCAGTTACGATTTATTTTACTTAACACTTCATTAGATTTTTTTGTAAAAAAATTAAAGTTTAAAAACATCCGTTTTTTGTGCTACAATCCTTTCTCAAAACTTTAGTAATTTTCAGATGACATATGGCAGTCGCTCTGTGTAAAAACCAGTACCCTTCATCAATCCCCTAGATTAGATAGCCGCTGGCCGACCTCGTGAGATACGGGGTTAGGCTAGGGAGATGATGAGTAAATTTTAACCAACTTACGGACTTACTTTTCAAGGTATCGGATAGATTTTAGATCTTAACAGATTTTTATAGGTTTTTATTTACAAAAAATATAAAGAAAATACAAAACTTAAAAATAACTATAAATAATAAATGGCATCCAGAGCGTCCCCTTGGGGCATGGTGCCGAGGACGCTGGCAGAGTTGCCCCTCTGGATAGCGAGGCATTTATTTTTAGTGAAGAACCATTTTGTGACAAATTACAACACGATGTATTCAAGTTGGCCAGCAGTTACGTATTAATCGTCATTGTTAAACGTCGAACTTTCGAATTAACCCCAAGGTCTTGGTAATGTAATCAGTGATCATGTTTTTGTTTAGCTTCCATGCTGGAATAGGATCAAGAGAAAAACATAGAATGTGCTAGCTGCATTTCCTCCCGGGCATGCTGTAAAAATTAGCTAAGGGATCCGAGGGTTTCAGTATATTGCAATTTGGGCTGACAACCATGCAAATCTTTCTTAAATAACGCTTAAAACTTTGTCAGACGTGGCGGACCAACCTTTGTATAGGTTGTTTACGCTCTGCCTACCCCGTTAGGGATAAAGGCGTGATGATTATGTATGTATGTTTCGTTTGACGTCGAAAATAAATGCAGTTAATCCAGTCACTGTATTTACGTTGTTAGTGATTATTTTGTTGGGGTTTGTGGGGGAACCAAGCGCTGCTTGGAAAATGAAACGTGGATTATAGCCAGAATGTGTCTGGTACAACACAAGACCAATATGGGTGGTGTAAGAGAAGAGACCTGTGTTCAAGAATGGATCACACTCAGCAACCATTCTAATCGGCTTTTCAATTGTTGTTTCTCCATAGTCCTCGAAAAAAGTGATGTTGGAATAACGAGTCGACTAAATTCTATCCCAACATGGTCAAGTATTTTTATCATCATCATTCACTTAAGAGCTCAGCTCTTGTCGTTGAGTACATGAAATGAACGCCAACTCTCTGCACTCCGCCTTCTCCTTGACTTCCTGGTACGACTTGGCCTTAATCTTTTCTTTTACTTGATCGATGTAACTTATTCTTGACCTTCCTCTTCCTCTCCTTCCTTCTATCTCCCCTTAAATGATCGTCTTAAATAACTTGTCATGTCGTATCATTAACTGCCTCCGTGGTCTTTTAACTGCCTCCATGGTCTAGTGGCTAGTGCCATGGACTCCCGATCTGGAGGTCCTGGGTTCGATTCCCAGGGGGGAAACACAAAGTTGATATTTGAGAATTTATTACTTTGTGAATTTTTCCCCAGTTTGGTTAGGACATTGCAGGCTGAATCACCTGATTGTTCGAAAAGAAAAAGATTTCGTGCTTCGGAGGGCACGTTAAGCCGTCGGTCCCGGTCGCTGTCTTTGATAGTGGTCGTTACTTAAAAAAACATGTTTAAAAACTCTGACACCAGAAGAAGAAAGAAGATGTCGTATCAGGTGTCTCAACGTCTTTCCTCTTCTATTTTCAATTATTTTAAGTATGTCAAGTATATTTCAATTAACTATTATTTTTATCTAATCGTACTAAGATGAAAATAAGTTTTAATAGTACAGCCACCAGGAAAATTCTGCCTACATCCGTGTTTCTGTACTTAGGTATGACGTATTTAATGTAAGAACTTAGTTCGTGGAATCATCAAAGCGGAAGCATCATGATGATGATCAGGTTTTGCAGCTGTACTATCTTTAAAAAACATACATACATACATAAAATCACGCCTTTATCCCTTACGAACGAGAGCGTAAAACGCCTCCTAAAAGGCGCTTTCGCCACGTCTGACATAAATTGAGGGTAATTTTAGATTGTAATATGTATTGCTGTAGTGACAGGTTGTCAGCCCATCGCCTAAATTACAATACACTGTAACCCTCGAATCCCTTTTGCTGACTTCTACAGCATGCCCGGGAGGAAGGGCAACTGGAACATTCTATGTTTTTCTTTCTCTCCCAGTCCAGTATGGAAGACAAAAAAAAGAAAAAAAAAGAGTCAAAAGATACGTGATGGAGGAAGTCCTACAAAGAAAAGTGAAAAAATATGGATGTAATGGTTTTGTGTAGTTAATGAAACCGGAAAGCATAGTAATGATCAAGTGTATGAAACGCAGCAAGCAAGGTGTAAGGGACAGCGTCCAAACAGATAGGGGTTGTTCAGTCAACGAAACTGGACAAATATCAGCAGGATTTATTTTCGGTAGTGAAAAAAAAATCGCTTTTCCATACAAATACATACATAGATACATATAATCACGCCTTTAGCCCTAATGGGGTAGGCAGAGCGTAAATAACCTAAACAAAGGTTGTTCCGCCACGTCTGACAAAGTTTTAAGGGTTAGATTTGTAGGTATTTTGCTGTAGTGACAGGTTGTCAGCCCATCGCCTAAATCACAATGGGTTTTTACAGCATGCCCGGGAGGAAATGCAGCTGGCACATTCTATGTTTTTCTTTCGCTCTCAGGCCAGCATGGGAGAATTCCATACAAATTGTCTCATTAAATTAAATTCAATTCAATACTTATGAAATAATAATTTTACACGTCACATAATGTATTATACTTATAACTTATTTTACAATTAGCTTGGACAATTAGTCATGTCATGTCATTTTAAATTACAAGATACATACATACATACATATAATCACGCCTTTATCCCTAATGGGGTAGGCAGAGCGTAAACGACCCGAACAAAGGTCGTTCCGCCACGTCTGACAAAGTTTTGAGGGTTATTTAAGATAGATTTGTAAGAATATTGCTGTAGTGACAGGTTGTCAGCCCATCGCCTAAATTACAATATACTGAAACCCTCGGATCCCTTAGCTGGTTTTTACAGCATACCCGGGAGGAAATGCAGCTGGCACATTCTATGTTTTTCTCTCGCTTCCAGGCCAGCATGGAAGTTAAATTACAAGATAATTCATTTAATTTAATTTACATAATTTCATCTATAATGTCAAGCCGATCGATGTGGTCATTTTGTCGGAAGGTCATTTATTTTTGAAAATTCTATTACTCCACGACAATAGTAACTTTTCTATTTGTGTAAGCATACATTTTGTGAATATGGTATACTCGTATTCGTATATTCAGCGTTATCGGGCTAGACCATTAGCAGATAAATAAATACATACATACATACATATAATCACGCCTTTATCCATAATGGGGTAGGCAGAGCGTAAACGACCAAAACAAAGGTCGTTCCGCCACGTCTGACTAAGTTTTGAGGGTTATTTAAGATATATTCGTAGGTATATTGCTGTAGTGACAGGTTGTCAGCCCATCGCCTAAATTGCAATACACTGAATCCCTCGGATCCCTTAGCTGGTTTTTACAGCATACCCGGGAGGAAATGCAGCTGGCACATTCTATGTTTTTCTCTCGCTCCCAGGCCAGCATGGAAGATAAAATATATAAATAAATACATTTAAATATATCTATGTGGATATGTATGCACATCATCTAAACAACTTTTATACCATTTTTATCTAAATAATGTTATTTATAATATATTTTTATGTTCTACGTGTATTTGCTATGGAATATCGAATACATTCAAATATCTCATTCATATATATCTTCAAGTGGTATTTTAATGCTGCTTTTCAAATTCAATGTTTTTATATAAATATTATTAACATACCTTCTATCAAAATATTCTTCTCTCGCTCTGTTGAGAGCAGATTTCCCTGATTCATGGGAAAATTGCCTACGCAGCATCTTGTCAAAAACCTACTATGTCACACGTAACACAAACCACATTTTATTTTACATTTATCACGAATAACAAGTTTGAACGAACGCCTCACATCACCGCACCATAATCACAATAAAAACAGCGAACTCCAACGGCTTGCAAAAAACATTCGGTAGTTTTCCGTATAAGCATTTATTAACACAAATTGGGCTTTTTTCATTGAGAACCTTTTAGTGAAATAACGTGAAGGTTACAATATAAATCATTGTTGAAACACAGTGTAAAAAATAAACAAATGGCTGGCGGGTAAATGTTTGGTAGAGATGCGCGTGCGACGCTGACTGGCGCATGCGCGGAGCCTCCGCGCCGAGTGACAGTTGAGACCTTGGTCGCGTGATTATCGCGATAGAGGTGGATAGAGCCGGTTCCTTCAACCTTATCAGACGCCCCTTGTGAATTGTTTTTAGAATTCGAATACCATTGCATCGGCCAATGAGGAGTGCCGAAATCGGCGGGACGGTTACTTCAAACTTATCAGACTATCCTTGTGAATTGTTTTTGAAATCGAAATACCATCGCATCGGCCAATGAGCAGCGCCGAAACCGGCGGGACTATCTGCATAAGGAATTTCAAAAGAAGAAAACGATGTTATAGATAAAATTATAGGTAGAAAGCGCTGGTATCGACTAATAGGTAAGGTGATTTAATTAGCTATTAGTTATTTATGATAAAATTGGTGAAAGGTCTGAAAGAGAACTACACACGATTTAAATATACATTTCTTCCATACTGGACTGGGAGCGAAAGAAAAAAATAGAATGTGCAAGCTGCATTTCCTCCCGGGCATGTTGTAAAAACTAGCTAAGGGTTCCGAGGGTTTCAGTATATTGGAATTAAGGCGATGGGCTTACAACTTGTCACTACAGCAATATACCTACAAATCTATCTTAAATAACCTTCATACTTTGTCAGACGTTTACATACCCCATTAGGGACAAAGGCATGATTATATGTATGTTAAATATACACCTAAAAGTAGACGAAGAAGTACAGCAATATGCCTACAAATCTATCTTAAATAACCCTCAAAACTTTGTCAGACGTGGCGGAACGACCTTTGTTTGGGTCGTTTACGCTCTGCCTACCCCATTAGGGATAAAGGCGTGATTATATGTATGTATGTTAAATATACACCTTAAATTAGACGGCTAAAAACCGCAACTACTTAGGTACAATAAAAGTTATCTTCGATTAGATGCCCCCGTTTTGCAGTCGAAGATTAAAATACAAATCTGGGGTCATGGAGGCGCGTGATATCGTCTATTTTCAAGTAATCCAATAGCCTCGTGTCCGAAGCAGTGACCGAGATGATCAGTGAACTTCAGGAACGGGGCTTGCTTGACCGACTTTCCAGGACAGGGATTTAAATAGTTTTTTCTTATTATTAAAATATATTAGCAGCCATGGCCTAGCGATAGCTAATTAAGAGTAGAAATATAGAGAGTGAAGGGTAATAGGGCAATAAACAAATAATGACTTTAATTTAACCTCAGAATCAGAATGAGTAAAACGTTTTTAAACTTACCAACAGCATCCTAAGTCGAGCCTACTAACATTTTCTCAAAATCACAAAAAAAAACATAACCAAAATTAACTACAAAATTAGATATTTAATGCGACTGAGGGCGCCTTGTAAGAACCCATACATACGTCTATCTTTGATGTCCAGAGATCCTAAAGTTCTAAAAAAGTGTAGATGTAGATACTAGGGCACCATAGGACAAGAACAAACAAGACCGTTGATATCATGATATCAGTTCACGTTATGTGATCCAGAATCATAGTACTTATCAGTGCACGTTATCTGAAATAGTAACTGCCTCCGTGGTCTAGTGGTCAGAGCTATGGGCTTACGATCCGGAGGTCCTGGGTTCGATTCCCAGGCGGGGAAGTTGATATTTGTCAATTTATCATTTTGTGAGGTTTTCCCCAGTTTGTTTAGGACATTATCAAATAAAATCATTTATTTAACATTGCAGGCAGGATCACCCGAATGAAAAGAAAAAGGATTCCGTGCTTCGGAGGGCACGTTACGCCGTCGATCCCGGTCGTTGTCTTTGATAGTGGTCGTTACTCAAAATCATGTCAGAGGCCTAATAGCTGTGCTACTAACCGGTTTGGAAACTGACACCAGGGTTCATTGGGTCGTTGTTTGACTCGAGAATTCACTCTCTAAGAAGAAGATCTGAAATGGTGGCCAGAATGTGAACACCCAGCTGAGACCAAGTTGTGATAAAACAAATGAAACCTGTTGCTCCAATGTCGGTTGGATCGC
The DNA here is from genome assembly GCA_949820665.1 of Scrobipalpa costella. Classification (NCBI taxonomy): domain Eukaryota; kingdom Metazoa; phylum Arthropoda; class Insecta; order Lepidoptera; family Gelechiidae; genus Scrobipalpa; species Scrobipalpa costella. Next base: position 5,487,362 of record OX463313.1, read on the forward strand.
TCTTCCTGTCATGTGGGTTTCGAGTTTCGACTACGACGACTTTCGACCCCATGAACCATGGTGTCAGACATTTTTAAAAGCCTAATAGCGCAGCTAATAGGCCCCTGATATAGTTTGTGTAACGGCCACTTTCAAAGACAGCAACCGGGACCGTATGCTTAACGTCCCAAATCCTTTTTCTTACAGACAATAAGGTGATTGTCCTAACCAAACTGGGAAAAATCTCACAAAGTGATAAATTAACAAACATCAACTTTGAGTTCCCGCTGGGAATCGATACCAGGACATCCGGATCGTGAGCCCATGGCTCAGACCACTACACTACGGAGGCAGGTATGAGTGGCAGATAAAACAAATGAAACTTGTTGCTCCAATGTCAGCCGCATCGCTAATGCCGTCCATGCCCATTTTCCACACGCAACTGCCGAACGCCCAGGGTCGGGGGGAAATAATTTCCCACCCTAATTGTCCAGTCAAGGTTTGAAGAGCCAAGGCAGAATAGAGGCACTTATTAGGACGTATTTGTGTTTTTGATAAAAATATGCTATATCAAAGTAGTTTTCCATAAACAATGAAATCACATAATCCATAATGGCATAATTTTTTACTACATACATACATATGATTACGCCTGTATCCCTGATGGGGTAGGCAGAGCGCAAACGACCCAAACAAAGGTCGCTCCGCCACGTCTGATAAAGTTTTGAGGGTTATTCAAGATAGATTTGTAGGTATATTTAATTTTTTACTATAATTTGATGTTGTAGTTAGAGAGAAGAACTTTTTTTTTATTTATCAATGATAGGCAAATTATATGTTTGCCATGATGCAGGCGCTGATGGAGCCTTGTCTAGATAGCTTAGAACTTGATATAAAAAGGTCCCCTTAAATTAGCTGAAGGGTAAAAAGTTCTTCTTGAATCTTTCAACCAGGACATTTTATCAGAATCACTAGAAAGACAAAACATCCAAAATTGAAAAAAATACTTTGGACCTGTGCTTTGGACACACAAATCTAATTAATGCGATCATCGGATCATTACAGATTAGTCTAGACTGGGTGAGTGTTCCAGGTGCCCTTCCTCCCATGCTGTAGAAACCAGCTAAGGGATTCGAGGGTTACAGTGTAATGTAATTTGGGCTTTAGGCTGACAACCTGTCATTGTAGCGATACACATTACAATCTAAAATTGTCCTCATTATTTGCCAGACGTGGCCGTAGCGAAAACGCGACGCGTTTACGCTCTGCCTTCCCCGTAAGGGATAAAGTCGTGTTTGTATGTATGTTCTAAGCTGAACTGGAAGCGAGAGAAAAACATAGAATATGCTAACTGCATTTTCTCCCGGCATGCTGTAAAAACCAGCTAAGGGATCCGAGGGTTTCATACTGAATTGCTATTTAGGCGATAGGTTGGCAACCTATTACTACAGCAATATGCCTACAAATATATCTTAAATAACCCTCAAAACTTTGTCAGACATGCCGGAACGACCTTTGTTCGTTCGTTACGCTTTGCCTACCCCATTAGGGATAGCGGCGTGATTAAATGTAAGTATGTTTGAATCATCCACGAACTTAGAAGCGCTACCTCAATTAAGGTCCACCTTAGCAGGCGCAGGCGCAGGCGCAGGTGTCATCACATCAGCATTGACCGACATAGTACGACGAGTCATTGTGATTTCGACATCGGTCACTCATAACATGGCTCATGTTGTGTTGGTCGAGCTTCTATTTATATATCAGGTGTAAGGGACAGGGTCCCGCAAACTGATAGGGGTTGCTCAGTCAACGACACTGAACAACTTGCACCAGGAAAATCTATAAGGAAGAAAAAAATAATTTAGCTTTTCCATACAAATTGTCTGATCGACGTGAACATTTTGTATGAAAAAGCCAAACTTTATTTTCACTCCCTGAAAGAATTTCCTGGTGTAATTTGTTCAGTTTCGTTGACTGAGCAACCCCTATCACTTCGTGGGACGCTATCCCTTACACGCACCCGGTATATCACTACATAGTATAAAACAAAGTCGCTTTCTCTGTCCCTATATCCCTACGTATGCATAAATCTTTAAAACTACACAACGGATTTTGATGCGGTTTCTTTTAATGGATAGAGTGATTCAAGAGTGTTGTTTTTTAAGTTAATTAAGTTTTTTGTTTTGTTTTATTAGATTAAGGAGGAATGTGCAGTGCCAAGACAAACCTTTTTAAGGTTTATTGGTACTAAGAATTTGATGTCTGTAGAATCTTTTATATGTGAAATAAAATAAATAATAATAATAATAATAATAAGAGGTTTATATGTATAATACATGCATAATATAGTAGAGAAACACTGATTATTTCCGTGCGAAGCCGGGGCGGGTCGCTAGTTGTTCATAAATAGGAAATAATTTATGCTATAAAGGTACTAAATCAGTGTTTTAGTATTTCCAAAAAATATTTTATAAAAACAAATAGTCTCCTACAGTGCATTTTTATTTCTAAAATATGAAAACAAGAGAATTGGAAATTTCGTTTCTAGTTGGGACGGTATTCCAAAGATGCAGGTTCAAATCCTGTCTGCGGTTGAAGTTTTTGATTTGTTCTTTCTAATATTGAATGGAGTAACCAATATTGGCTCATAGTTTTTAGTCTCTTTCGCTTGGATAGTCCCATCGTTTCAATTAATCCTTCAGGTATCAAAAACTTCAATAATAAGTCAGGAAAAAAACTTTCTTCACCATCTATAAAGATATCAACTTACATACATATAATCACGCCTTTATCGCTAATGGGGTAGGCAGAGCGTAAACGATCTAAACAAAGGTCGTTACGCCACGTCTGTCAAATTTATGAGGGTTATTTAAGATACATTAGTATATTGCTGTAGCGATTAAAATATACTGAATCCCTCGGATCCCTTAGCTGGTTTATACAGCATGCAGCTGGTACATTCGTTTTTTTGTCGCATGCAAGAATATCAACTTGGGATCCAATATGTAAAGTGACGGATATAGTTGTTATCGTAATAGTTAATTAATGCATGCCCATGGCCGTGACAATGACACAGTTAATATTAATACGTGTCGGTTTCAAATATTGTGCAAATAAAAAATCGATTGGAATTAGATTTATTATTGTGTTTGTTCAATTCAATTCCATCTATTGTAAGATCCTCCAATCCCATCTTCCAAATCAGTTTCAAAATAGGTACGCAAAGTCTGTTAACAAAAATTAGGTTTTTTAATTTCAAACATAAGCGGGTTGTATAAAACATACACTGCGTCCCGCAAACTGATACGGGTTGCTCAGTCAATGATACTCAACAACATTCAATACGAAATTATTTCACGTGATGAAGAAAAATATGACTTTTCCATACAAAATGACCAACCACCTCGATCAGACAGTTTACATACATATAAACACGCCTTTATCCCTAATGGGGTAGGCAGAGCGTAAACGACCTAAACAAAGGTCGTCCCGCCACGTCTGACAAAGTTTTGAGGGTTATTTAATATAGAATTGTAGGTATATTGCTGTAGTGACAGGTTGTCAGCCCATCGCCTAAATTACAATATACTGAAACCCTCGGATCCCTTAGCTGGATTTTACAGCATGCCCGGGAGGAAATGCAGCTGGCACATTCTATGTTTATCTCTCGCTCCCAGACCAGCATGGAAGTAACATGTAATCACGCCTTTATCCCGAATGGGGTAGGCAGAGGGTTATTACTTATTTATTATTTAAGATACATTTGTATATTGCTGTAGTGACAGGTACAATATACTAAATCCCTGGGATCCCTTAGCTGGTTTATACAGCATGCCCGGGAGGAAATGCTGCTGGCACATTAGTTTTTTTCTCGCTTCCAATCCAGCATGGAAGAATATCAACTTGCGATCCAATATATAAAGTCACGGATATTGTTGTTAACGTAATAGTTAATTGATGCATGCCCATGGCCGTGACAATGACACAGTTAATATTAATACGTGTCGATTTCAAATATTGTGCAAATAAAAAATCGATTAGTCTTAATTTATTTTTATTTATTTATTTAACTTTATTCACAAAAATGTTACATGGGCGGACTTAACGCCAAAGGCATTATCTACCAGTCTACCTTAGGGCATGTGGAAATGACAAGGCAGGTGCAAAATTTTATCCTAATAAATAACAAACAAAGTGTAGAACAAAACAATAAACAAAAAAAAAGTAATTTAGAGTATATACGAGTATATAAATATAACCTACAGTGCATATGTATACATATAGTATAAATCAAAACATAATAAATACCAATATCTATCTATAAATTAATGTAGTGTATATATAAATATATATAATTAGTATAATATAATGAATGTATATATTATCATTATCTCCCTAGCCATATCAGAGGCCAGTACTAAGCATTGGCGGCTTGAAGACTGACCTAATCTAGGATTGGGTTTGATTTCCCTTCGGGTTGCGGAGGTCAGATGGCAGTCGCTCTGTGCAAAAACCAGTACCCTCGTTCAATCACCTACATTAGGCAACCGACCCCGTGAGATACGGGATAAGGCTAGGGAGATGGGGCTACCGTTTGTTTATATCAAGAGCATCAAATGACCTCGTACAGACAGAGGCTATCGGATTTTTGCTCTCCTAGCTGTGAACCCGTGCCCTCACAATGTACATTAAAGTCACCTGATCACCACATGACTGATATGATAGGCTCCTTACTGATAGGTATACTACACAGATGATGTGTGCAAGTCATGTTATGATGTCTTGTAATTTCTTTCAGGACTATACTGAAATTTAATCGTAGCAAAAGCATTTTTTGATTTGAGAATCACTCGCGTTTTGTACTGTTCCGTATTCAGTTCGTATCCGAATTGGTCGTCCTGGTAAATGTATGACAGCTTATGCGTCCGTTTAATATGGAAGTTTCACGTATACGAATCGGATACGAACCAAATACGGAGGAGTGCAATAACGCCCTAAGTCGTCTGTCTGTCCAACCATCGTCAGCATTTTTATAGCATCAACCGGTTCGTTCTTTCTATAAATAACGTTTTTAGTATAAGCATAAGGTCCGTGCTTCGGAAGGCACGTTAAGCCGTTGGTCCCGGTTAATATTGTTTAATACCGTAGATATTAGTTTTTAAGCCATGTCAGAGGCCAGTGCCAGGCATTGGCGGCTTGAAAACTCTGACCTAATCTAGGATTGGGTTCATGCGCTCTCCAATGTATAACCCTTCATACATACTTACATAAAATCACGCCTTTATCCCTAATGGTGTAGGCAGAGCGAAAACGACCTAAACAAAGTTCCGCCACGTCTGACAAAGTTTTGAGGGTTATTTAAGATATATTTGTAGGTAGTATATTACTGTAGTGACAGGTCGTCGGTACATCGCCTAAATTACAATAATACTGAAACCCTTAGATCTCTTTGCTGGTTTTTACAGCATGCTCGGGAGGAAATGCAGCTGGCACATTCTATGTTTTTCTCTCACTCCCAGTCCACTGGTTTAACTGCCTCCGTGGTCTAGTGGTCAGAGCCATGGGCTTAAGATCCGGCGGTCCTGGGTTCGATTCCCAGGGGGGGAACACAAAGTTGATATTTGTCAATTTATCACTTTGTGAGATTTTCCCCAGTTTGGTTAGGACATTGCAGGCTGAATCACCAGATTGACCGAAAAATAAAAGGCTTCCGTGCTTCGGAGGGCACGTTAAGCCGCCGGACCCGGTCGCTGTCGTTGATAGTGGTCGTTACTCATACCATGTCAGAGGCCTAATAGCTGTGCTACTAGGCGGTTTGAAAACTCTAACACCAGGATTCATCGGGTCGCCGTTCGACTCGAGAATCCACTCGCTAAGAAGAAGACTCCCAGTCCAGCATAGATAAGATAAGATAAGATAAGATAATCGTTTATTCACCATTAAACAGGGTACATAGAAAGATGGTCAGTTATCTATAAAAATATAAGTCCTCCTGTTTAGCCATTACAAATAGCATGCAAATTGAAAAGACGATAAAAATAAATTAAATTACATTCAAACATACATACATATAATCACGCCTTTATCCCTTATGGGGTAGGCAGAGCGTAAACGACCCAAACAAAGGTCGTTCCGCCACGTCTGACAAAGTTTTGAGGGCTATTTAAGATAGATTTGTAAGTATATTGCTGTAGTGACAGGTTGTCAGCCCATCGCCTAAATTACAATATACTCAAACCCTCGGATCCCTTAGCTGGTTTTTACAGCATGCCCGGGAGGAAATGCAGCTGGCACATTCTATGTTTTTCTCTCGCTCTCAGGCCAGCATGGAAGAATATATAATAAATTAAATTACATGAAAATTAAAGATAAATTAGAAGAACCTTTAATGCGTTTGTTTATTCTCCTTGCTTCGGCCAACTTGTGCCCCAGCATGTATAATTGGTCAGTTGGTTTCGCGTGACTGACTGTACTTGCACTTTCACTATCGACCTTACGCTCTGCCTACCCCATTAAGGATAAAGGCGTGATTATATGTATGTATGGTCTCGCGTTACTGACTGTACTTGCACTTTCACTATCGACCTTACGCTCTGCCTGCCCCATTAGGGATAAAGGCGTGATTATATGTATGTATGTATGGTCTCGCGACACTCACTGAACTTGCACTTTTACTATCGACCTTACGCTCTGCCTGCCCCATTAGGGATAAAGGCGTGATTATATGTATGTGTGTATGGTCTCGCGACACTCACTGAACTTGCACTTTCACTATCGACCTTACGCTCTGCCTACCCCATTAGGGATAAAGGCGTGATTATATGTATGTATGGTCTCGCGTGACTGACTGAACTTGCACTTTCACTATCGACCTTACGCTCTGCCTACCCCATTAGGGATAAAGGCGTAATTAAATGTATGTATGGTCTTGCGTGACTGACTGTACTTGCACTTTCACTATCGACCTTACGCTCTGCCTACCCCATTAGGGATAAAGGCGTAATTATATGTATGTATGGTCTCGCGTGCGGCGTGACTGACTGTACTTGCACTGTCACTATCGACCTTACGCTCTGCCTACCCCATTAGGCATAAAGGCGTGATTATATATATGTATGGTCTCGCGTGACTGACTGTACTTGCACTTTCACTATCGATCACAGCAGGTGGTCGTCATCGAATTGGTCTCCAAATAAGTCTCATTTGTACTCATTTGGCGACCAAATTAGATTTTACAGTCGATTGTGCTTCAAATGGCGAGGATACCTATAATGTATTTATCTATCTATCTACATAAGCCTATATCTACCCATTGCTGAGTAATGTATTTTAAGTGTTTTTTTATTTTCCGTGTAAGTATGTTTTCTAATTAAATCTCTGTAATTAAATTATAACTCTTATCCTGGCTCTTATGCCTTGATCATCTCCCTAGCCTTATCCCGTATCTCACGGGGTAAGCTTCCTGATCTAGGGGATTGAACAAGGGGAACTGGTTTTTACACAGAAAGCCTGCCATCTGACCTCCGCAACCCAGAAGGAAAACCAGACCCAATCGTAGATTAGGTCAGAGTTTTCAAGCCGCCAATGCTTAGCACTGGCCTCTGATATGGCTTAACCACCAATATCTACGGTATTAAACGATATTAACCGGGACCAACGGCTTATCGTGCCTTCCGAAGCACGGAAAAAGCACTGAATAAACGTACATATGAAATTTGAAAACCGAAAAACACATTGGTACGTGGTGGGATTCGAACCACGACCTCCCACTCACGAGGCAGCGGCCTTATCCACTACACCATCGGGCTCTTATGCCTTGATATGGTGTGTAAATTATAATTTATAGATGTAAAAAAATTATCCTATGAATAGAATAGGTATGTTGCGGCAAATATAATTATGTGTGGGTGTGGTCCATTTCTTTCATGCTGGACTGGGAACGAGAGAAAAACATAGATTGTGCTAGCTGCATTTCCTCCCAGGCATGCTGTAAAAACCAGCTAAGGATGGGCTGACAACCTGTCACTACAGCAATATTGGTTGGTTTATTTTTTTGTTAACTATGATTAGATTTCTGGAATTCGTTTTGTTATTTAATTATTTATACAACAGTTTATTGTACACATGAACACACACAGAATAATTACATGAGGAATTCAGACACAACAGGCACTGCTAATTTCTACAAAGAAATTTCTTACAGCAGACCTAATAAGAGAGTAATAGCATAAAACGTAATGCAAATAAGACGTGCACAATTTAAATATTTACTTACATACATACATATAATCACGCCTTAATCCCTAATGGCCGTTCCGCCACGTCTGACGAAGTCTTGAGGGTCATTCAAAAAAGTTTTGTACGTATATTGCTGTACTTGACAGGTTGTCAGCCCATCGCCTAAATTACATTATACTGAAACCCTCAGATCCCTTAGCTGGTTTTTACAGCATGCTCGGGAGGAAATGCAGCTGGCACATTCTATATTGTGTATGTATTATGTATGTATGTGTGTGTGTGTGTGTGTTTCTTTTATAATATTCTATTACGTATCAGTGAAAATTGGCTGTTAATTTCTATTAGATTTTAAGTATTGTGTTATAATGGCTGTTGGTTTTCCTATAAAGCAAAATAATAAAGTTTGTTCCAATGCATTTTGTAGTTTTTGAGACGTGATGAATTTATGACACAATGAAATTCTTAATAAACTTAAGATTCAATTTTACGAAAATATTCGGTGATAAATCATACAACGCAGCGTGATGTGATAAATATATACACAACTACAATTAAGAATGTTTATTTTTCAAACAAAGGGTTATCAGAAGAGGAACTATAAGAATTTGTTGTTATCAACTCTTTGTTGTTTAGCTCGAATTAATAATGTATATAACTCTAAGTTCACGTTCCTTCAATAATAGAACATTGTAGCCTAGTCAAATAAATATAAAAATAAATAGAAATAAATAAAAAATAAGTTTAACATTTAACAATGTTGTACTGCTTCTGCCGAACTACAGTATAGTTTGTAGGCAGTAGATACTCTCCCACTAATTAATAGCCTATTTCTTAGTTTTTTTTTAATAAAGAAAATAAAGAAATAAAGAGCCCGATGGTGTAGCGGATAGGGCCGCTGCCTCCTGAGCGGGAGGTCGTGGTTCGAATCCCACCACGTACCAATGTGTTTTTCGGTTTTCGAATTTCATATGTACGTTTATTCGGTGTTTTTTCTGTGCTTCGGAAGGCACGTTAAGCCGTTGGTCCCGGTTAATATCGTTTAATACCGTAGATATTAGTCGTTAAGCCATATCAGAGGCCAGTGCTAAGCATTGGCGGCTTGAAAACTCTGACCTAATCTAGGATTGGGTCTGGTTTCCCTTCTGGGTTGCGGAGGTCAGATGGCAGTCGCTCTGTGTAAAAAACCAGTACCCTCGTTCAATCCCCTAGATTAGGAAGCCGACCCCGTGAGATACGGGATAAGGCTAGGGAGATGATGATGTCTTAGTTTTTTTTTAAAATGGTTTCTTTTTATTTTAAAATCAAGCAGTTGCCGGACGAGTAGTTTGAAGTAAATCAGAAATTACAAGTATGTACAGAATCTTGAAAACGCACGCACCGTTGAGCATAATGCCTAATTAAATTAATTTATATTATTACCGCAAGGCAGGTGGGTTTTATCATCGTTTGGTGCAACCACGTTGTGAAAAACGTGAGGTTATGTTGTGTAGCAAATGCAAAATGTAGCCTTGCCAAAGTAGGTCACACTAGTAGAGGCAGGTAATGATTACTATATTACTACTTTACCTACTTACGAGAAAATATGTGTACTTAATCAAAATATTGTAAAACTGCTCTCAGTTGAACATAATTATGACGTAGATTCTGGCCAAACTAATATCGAGATACTCTATAGTATTTCCAACTCAGTTTTATGTCTTTTTATTCAAAAACATATTTCAAAAAAAAATAGTTAAATTACTAAAACTACGATTTCACTTTGTTGGCATTTAGCTAAAACTTATTTTAGAAACAAGATCTTCGATTAAAAGACGTGAATCTTTGTTTACCTTTATTAGTAGTTAGAAATAATAAGTTCACAAAATATGTAACTTTAGTGGAGAAATAAACAGATTTTAATATTATTATTTAAAGAAAATCTTTAAAAAAATATCTACAGCTCGATTAACGACTATCAAAGTGTCGTTCAAACCTAACCTTACAATTTTCAAAGTGACTCAGATTGTATGTTTTTTTTTATTTGGTCATTCGTAACTAGGTTCAAAGAGAATTTAGGTTGTAATGGCCATGGCAGTACATGGGCTGTACACTACACCACACAACAAACGTAAAAATGTCATGGCAACCAAGATGTAAACAAACCTTTGCTCCACTTTGGGAGAAAACGTCATGGTCGACAGTAGGGAAATCAATAAAATATTGTGGAGATTATGAAGTTGTTTTGTTACTTTAATTTAAAAAAAGGAAAAGATTTTGATAAAATACTGGTTATGAGGTATTTTTATACTAAGATTTACTTCAACAAATTATTTGTACTTCTTATTTATAATAGAACTCTTGCAGTTTTGTTTTGCAATACGATGTGTAAGGGACAGCGTCCCGCAAACTTATAGGGGTTGCTCAGGCAAACAACTAACAGCAGGTTTTTTTAGGAAGTGAAAAAAAAAATATACAAATTGTCTGATCGAGGTGGTCATTTTGTATACTAAGGTAAATTTTATTTTTCGTCTCCTGAAAGAATTTCCTGGTGATAGTTGTTCAGTTTCGTTGACTGAGCAACCCCTATCAGTTTGCGGGACGCTGTCACACCAGATATAACATTAACAATACTTGAAGTGATGATGTATCTTGTGCATTATTAACAAATAAGGATTTTATTATCAAATAAACCTGTATAAATAAAGAATTTAGATGAAGTAAGGCTTTAAAACATGTTGTAATAATTAAATTGTATATTTTATAACAGTACTAATAATAAATGTCTTCCACGCTGGACTGGGAGCGAGAGAAAAACATAGAATGTGCCAGCTGCATTTCCTCCCGGGCATGCTGTAAAAACCAGCTAAGGGATCTGAGGGTTTCAGTATATTGCAATTTAGGCGATGGGCTGACAACCTGTCACTACAGCAATATACGTACAAAACCATCTTGAATAACCCTCAAAACTTTGTCAGACGTGGCGGAACGACCTTTGTTTAGGTCGTTTACGCTCTGCCTACCCCATTAGGGATAAAGGCGTGATTATATGTATGTATGTATGTATGTACTTATAATAAACTAACAAGTTTCTTGTTAAATAAATTATAACTGTGTGTATAGTATGACCTCATTGACTATACTATAGTATATAGCAATTAGGTCATACTATACTATAGTATAGTCAATGAGATCATACTATAGTATAGTCACTATAGAGTACTTGAAACTATTGCTTGTTAAAAAATGATATCATTTTTAATTTTATTTTTTTAATTAAAAATGGGTTTACTCTTGACTCCAGTCTAGGTCGGGAACGACTGAGACGGAGTCGACGATGGTGCGAGCTCACCCAGAAGATGTCTGTTCACTCTAACTTTGAAATGTTGGGGGTTAAAGGCGTTCGGAAACAAAGACATCATTATATATATTTGATATCATTTTTCGGAAACACAGACATCATTATATATATATATTTGATATCATTTTGTTCGAGACGTAAACTTCTTATAAAACCTACAAATCTTTTCCTAAGGACAAAATACGAAAAATTATGTTGACCTCCCTCAATGTGATATCAGCATAATGCATTTTGTATGCATACATACATATAATCACGCCTTTAATGGGGTAGTCGCCACGTCTGCCAAGTTTTGAGGGTTATTCCTATCTGTATATTGCTACAGTGACAGGTTGTCAGTTCATCGCCTAAATTACAAATACATACTGATACCCTAAACTCCTTAAGCTGATTTCACAGCATGCCCGGGAGGAGATGCAGCTGGCACATTCTGTTTTTCTATCTCTCCCAGTCCAGCATGGAAGTTTTTTCATTTTGTTCCCAGCCAAAATAATTATTTTCATGTGTCGTGTCGACCTGATTATGTTCTTTAATACAAATACAAAATGATTTATTTGCTTTAAACAGGGTCAAAAAGGTAATGTCCTTTTTGTTACACCCTGCCTCCGTGGTCTAGTGGCTAGTGCCATGGACTCCTGATCCGGAGGTCCTCTGGGTTCGATTCCAAGGGGGGAAAACACAAAGTTGATATTTGAGAATTTATCACTTTGTAGATTTTTCTCCAGTTTGTTTACGACATTGCAAGCTGAATCACCTGATTGTCCGAAAAAGAAAAAGATTTTCGTGCTTCGGAGGGCACGTTAAGCCGTCGGTCCCGGTCGCTGTATTTGATAGTCGTCGTTACTCAAACCATGTCAGAGGCCTGATAGTTGTGCTACTAGGCGTTTTAAAGACTCTGACACCAGTGTTCATCGGGTCGATAGACTCGATACCCACTCGACAGAAGAAGTTACACCCTGTAGATACGCAAGTACAACATGTACTATACCGCGTCTGGAATACCAAAAGAGCATAAACGCTGCAATTTCTCCCACTTTTCACTGCGTAACTCGCAAAGCGCTTGGTCCTTCGGGCCGGATTAGCATTTGACTCAGAAAGCCACTTACTGAAATGGGCTACGATATAATGGAATTTATAATGGAACTTACACATCTGTATAGGTGTACCGGCTGTAAGGGACAGCGTCCCGCAAAATGATAGGGGTGCTCAGTCAACGATACTGAACCACTTCCGCCAGGAAATTCATCAGGAAGTGAAAATAAAAATTGGCTTTTCCATACAAAATGTCCCCCTCGATCAGATAATTTGGAAAAAAATAAATGAGTACGAACCTACAAACAAAAAATAGACTATTGAAATAGTATCTACGTATAAAGGTTTTAAACCCACCTTTACATAACGATAGTCCAATTATAACTCAATATTTAGTTTTAGTCACGCCTTTATCCCTAACGGGATAGGCGGAGCGTAAACGACCTAAACAAAGGTCGTTCCGCCACGTCTGACAAAGTTTTGAGGGTTATTTATGATAGATTTGTAGGTATATTGCTGTAGTGAAATTTTGTCAGCCCATCGCCTAAATTGCAATATCAAAAACCCTCGGATCCCTTAGCTAGTTTTTACAGCACGCCCGGGAGGAAATGCAGCTGGCACATTCTCTGGCACATTCTATGTTTTTCTCTACAATAGGACCCGAATAATAAGATGACAATTGGCAATTTGGACTCCATCCTTATCCCTAACACATCATTCGCAGTTTAGCATAATCAAGCACCTTATTCTTCCATGCTGGACTGGGAGAGATAGAAAAACATAGAATGTTCCAGCTGCCCTTCCTCCCGGGCATGCTGTAGAAGTCAGCAAAAGGGACTCGAGGGTTACAGTGTATTGTAATTTAGGCGATGAGCTGACAACCTGTCACTAAAGCAATACACAATACAATCTAAAATTGCCCTCAATTTTTGTCAGACGTGGCGAAAGCGCCTTTTACGAGGAGTTTGACGCTCTGCCTACCCTGTAAGGGATAAAGGCGTGATTTTATGTATGTATGTATGTAAGCACCTTATGTGTTGCTATTCTCGGCTATACAAACGACATCCTACTCAAAGTTGACACAAATTATCTTGTATGAAACGCGTGATAGATTGCATGTTCGAAATATCTGACTAAGAGATACAGATGAAGTAGTCACGATGACTATTTTTGGCTAGACCAAAGTAATCTTTATCGATTATCGATACAATATTAATGATACATACATACATTTGATCACGCCTTTATCCCTAATGTGGTGGGCAGAGCGTAAACGACCTAATCAATGGTCGTTACGCCACGTCTGACAATGTTTTGAGGGTTATTTAGATATATTTGTATGTATATTGCTGTAGTGACGGGTTGTCAGCCCATCGCCTAAATTACAATATACGGAAACCCTCGAATCCCTTAGCTGGTTTTTACAGCATGCTCGGGAGGAAACGCAGCTGGCACATTCTATGTTTTTTTATCGCTCCCAGGCCAGCATGGAAGGAATATATTAATGATGTAGAAAGATATTGGACTGTCATGATGACCATTATTGTGTATTAGCTTATATATAATATAATATGCTATCTATACTATTATATATTCTTCCATACTGGCCTGGGAGCGAGAGAAAAACATAGAATGTGCCAGCTGCATTTCCTCCCAGTCATGCTGTAAAAACCAGCTAAGGGATTCGAGAGTATTTTTTTAGTTTACATTGCATTGTCTTGCCCTTAAAATGTTTCTCATTCTCTCAACTGCCAGTGGGTTAGCTGGAAGAGATATCTTCATAGAGATAAGTTCGCCCTTGCATACCTTTCTGTAAACTTCATTCCTTGTATTTTAATGCAATAAAGAATATATATAGGGTTTCAGTATATTGTAATTTAGGCGATGGGCTGACAACCTATCACTACATCAATATACTTACAAATCTATCTTAAATAACCCTCAAAACTTTGTCAGAAGTGGCGAAACGACCTTCGTTTAGGTAGTTTACGCTCTGCCTACCCCATTAGGTATAAAGTCATGATTATATGTATGTATCTATACTTATATAATAAAGAGGAAAGATTTCTATTTTTAAACGTATGATTGTTAAGAATAAACTCAATAACTACTAGACCGATTTCAAAAATTTTAGAATAGAAAGCTGCGTTCAACCTGAGAAAAATAGGCGACTTTTAGTATAATATAATAGCTTTATTTATTTATTACATTTTAAAAAAAACTACACAGCGATTAACATAAGGCACGCAACAAAAACCTGTATGTACGTTTATCCGTGCGCCCTGATATCGTCATCACGGCGGCGCTCGGTAAGTATCTCTAGTGATCGACCAGTTACTTTCGGTCAGCGGTGTCACAGGCGAAGTTTTCCCGTAGGAGTGGCATATTTTCCTGCGGTATACTCAGGGTGAACGTAGTCTTCTAGCTCTGCTTCTAGCTCTAGAATTGTTTAAGGCGGTCTAATAGTTTGTGAGTTTGTTCTTTACTAATATACACATGAATACAAATATGTACTTTCTATCATATTAGTTTAGAATGGATTAGCTATATAATGCCGTATATCCATGCTGCATTGGGAGCGAAAGAAAAACATAGAATGTGCCAGCTGCATTTCCTCCCAGGCATGCTGTAATAACCAGCTAAAGGATCCGAGGGTTTCTGTATATAGCAATTTAGGCGATAGGCTGACAACCTGTCACAACAGCAAGTTGACACTGCAGCAGCAGCAGCAGAAACTTGACACTCGCTTGGACACAGGCGTTAATGTTCTAGAGGTGGTTGAAGCAAGATCAATAAGAGAAAGGTGTTTTATCAAACTTGACTACCATATCAGTCTACTGATAAAAGCCAGTCTTCGTATAAATAGGTCTTTGTTAAAAGTCAATTTAAAGTCAAAGTTAATTCCATGCTAGCCTGGGAGCGAGAGAAAAACATAGAATGTGCCAGCTGCATTATCTCTCAGGCATGCTGTAAAAACCAACTAAGGGATCCGAGGGTTTCAGTATATTGTAATTTAGGCGATGGGCTGACAACCTACAGCAATATACCTACAAATCTATCTTAAACAACCCTCAAAACTTTGTTAGACGTGACGGAACGACCTTTATTTAGGTCGTTTATGCTCTGCCTACCCCATTGGGGATATAAGCGTGGTTATATGTATGTATGTATGTATAATGCTATATCATCAATGTCAACTAAAGGCAAAGTTGCGCAGTTTGCAATTATTGGGCAAATCTTAGGATTTCAAATAGCTATTTTAAGACCTCATGCATGCGCCAGTAATTCTAAAAATACATCGTATCATATACCGAGTGTAAGGGACAGCGTCCCGCAAACTGATAGAGGTTGCTCAGTCAATGATACTAAACAACTTCCACCAAGATATTTTTCAGGATGTGAAAAAAATGGCTTTTCCATAAAAAATGTTCGCCTCAATCAGACAACTTGTATGGAAAAGCCATTTGTTTTTTTCAGTTCCTGAAAAACGGTGCTGGTATATCGAGTGTAAGGGACTGCGTACCAAAAACTGATACCTAAGCTCAGTCAACGAAACTGAAAAAATATCACCAGGAAATTTTAAAATAAAATTTTAGCTTTTCCATACAAATTGAAAAGGTGGCCATTTTCTATGGAAAGATTTTTTATTTCCCTGAAATAAATTCCTGGTGGAAGTTGTTCAATTTTGTTGACTGAGCAACCCTTGTCAGTTTCTAGTACGCTGTCCCTTACATATAGCGGTGATTAGAAAGTCATTATGCGATGTATTTCTTGATGTTGTGAGCCATCCAACTGGGCCGTAAGTGACACAAGATCTTTTAATAGCAAATCGGTTACGAGAACGACGCAAGAGCACATTGCATACATACATATAGTCACGCCTTAATCCCTAATGGGGTAGGCAGAGCGTAAACGACCTAAACAAAGGTCGTTTACGCCACGTCTGACAAAGCTTTGAGGGTTATTTAAGATATATTTGTAGGTATATTGCGAAATAAAAAAAACTGAATTAGGAATGGAATACATATGAAAATAACACGTCTGCTGCCCTCACCGTCACCAAGTGAGTTAAATACCCTCCAAATGGCGGAGGCCTATATCCAGTCCAACAGGTTGATATCTCTGGTTTGTAGTAGTATTATGAAGAACAGATCAAACAATTTTACGGATATTTAATAAAGGTTATTTTAGATAGATTTGTAGGTATGTATATAGCTGTAGTGACAGGTGGTCAGCCCTTCGCCTAAATTACAATATACTGAAACCCTCGGATCCCTTAGCTGATTTTTACAGCATGCCCGGGAGGATATGCAGCTGACCCATTCTATGATTTTCTCTCGCTCCCAGGCCATTATGGAAGTTGTCAGACGTGGCGGAACGACCTTTGTTTAGGTAGTTTACGCTCTGCCTACCCCATTAGGGATAAAGGCGTGAATATATGTGTGTATGTATATATATATATATATATGTATGTATGTATTTCATAAAGGTTGTCAAGAACCTCCAAAAGGCCTCGTATTAACCAGGTCAATGTGGCAAGTCCTCATATCCCGATTTCCAAGATTGACCGTTGTCAAATAAGCGTGGATAGTTACGTACCGCCAAGGGGAATTTAACCTATGGAGGAAGTATCCAAACGTAGCCCATTTTGGTGGATGTCACAATATTTCTTTTAGAATCCTAACACACTGATTGGCTAATTAATCTGGGCGTTGCTTCTTGATTGCGTCAGTCAATAGCAGCCGGGAAATTTCAATCTCCCGCGACATAAAGCGGTGAGTTGCGACTCGATCTCGAACAAAAAGGTATGAATGCTCACTCCATAGGTTAAATTCTCCTTGCGTATAACACTTGCGCCGGAGTTGAATAACATGCAAACATTGCGCGTAGCGTTAGCCAATCGCATACAATAGTGATGACACTTTGCACAATGGCTATTGATAGATCGGAAATAGTAGTAGTAAAATTGGAGTAGGAATTGTAGTCATCATCTCCCTAGCCTTATCCCGTATCTCACAGGGTCGGCTTCCTAATCTAGGGGATTGAACGAAGGTACTGGTTTTTACACAGAGCGACTGCCATCTGACCTCCGCAACCTAGAAGGGAAACCAGACCCAATCCTAGATTAGGTCAGAGTTTTCGCACTGGCCTCTGATACGGCTTAACGACTAATATCTACGGTATTAAACGATATTAACCGGGACCAACGGCTTAACGTGTCTTCCGAAGCACGGAAAAAGCACCGAATAAACGTACATATGAAATTCGAAAACCGAAAAACACCTTGGTACGTGGTGGGGTTCGAACCACGACCGCTCAGGAGGCAGCGGCCCTATCCACTACACCATCGGACTTTTAAACACATTGGTACGTGGTGGAGTAGGAATTGTACTCGAAAAAAAAACATAGAAAATGCATCAGCAGATACATTAAGTATGGGAAACGAAATTTGAATTTCGAATTTCGGCCTTTGTTTTTTGAGCAGGTTCACATCTTTCAGGGTGCCTAACTGCCTCCGAGGTCTAGTGGTCAGAGCTATGGGCTAACGATCCGAAGGTCTTGAGTTCGATTCCCAGGGGATTTTACCCAGTTTGGTTAGGACTTTGCAGGCTGAATCACTTGAATGTCCGAAAAGAAAAAAGGATTCCGTGTTTCCGAAGGCACGTTAAGCCGTCGGTCCCGGTCGCTGTCTTTAATAGTGGTCGTTACTCTAACCATATCCGAGGCCTAATAGCTGTGCTACTAGGCGGTTTTGAATACTCTGATACTAGGGTTTATTGGGTCGTTTGACTCGAGAATCCACTCGCTTAGAAGAAGAAGAAGGGTGCCTAATATAATATACCCTTTCTGTTACACCGTACCTTTACCGGGTGTAAGGGACAGCGTCCCACAAATTACAGCACAGCACAGTCACACCGAATAACTTTCACTAGGATTTAGTTTCAGGAAGTGTTTTTTTAGGATTTTCTATAAGAATTGTCTGATCGAGGTGGTCATTTTGTATGGTCAATTAGTTTGTGGGACGTACATCCCGTATTGAAAATGCAGATGCACCGCTACATAGAAGGTAGATAGAGTTACGTAAACTAGCTTCTGTTTTGTTCGGGCACAGCGGTTTGGATTTAATCGGATTACGTTCGCGTGCTGCGTATGCGCACCCAACGCGCTACGATCGAGGAAGCAAATGAAAGGAAAACTGGACTTATCAATTAGAATACGGAGATTTAATATGTCTCGGAAATGTGTAACAAGATCTAAATTCTTTTTACATACAATCAGGCCTTTATCCCTTATAGGGTTGGCAGTGCGAACGATACGAACAAATATAAGTACCGCCAAGTATGACATGTTTTGAGGGTTATCTTATTTCAGACAGTTTTGTATACGGCTTTAGTGACAGGTTGTCAGCCTATCGCTTTAAATTACAATACACCAACCCCAAGACTAACCCTCGAATCCCTCTTTCTGACTTCTCTAGCACAAGAAGAAGCTGGCACATTCTGTTTTTTTATTGCTTCCAGACCACCATGACAGTTTTTACAGTATATTTGTGAGAATCAGCGCCATAGATACTTAATTACTAGAACTAGAAACCACCTCAGATGTGGGTAAACAGCTGCCGACCTGATCAGCACTTAAATGGCTAATCAGGCTTTTAATGTCTAGAATCTTTCTAGAAAGCAATACAACTGGAAACATGGTTATTGACCACTATACAGGGTGTACATATAGAACTGCGTTCTTTCTCAAACTTTTCAATAAAAAATCTTGTTTCAAAAATGTTAATGAGGTGAGCATCTTTGTACGGCTGCAAAAACTTTTTTGTTGAGTATATCATACATACGTATAGTCACGCCTTTATCCCTAATTCGGTAGGCAGAGCGTAAACGACCTAAACAAAGTGTGTTCCGCCACGTCTGACAAAGTTTTGAGGGTTATTTAAGATAGATTTATAGGTATATTACTGTAGTTACAGGTTGTCAGCCCATCGCCTAATTTACAATATACTGAAACCCTCAGATCCCTTAGCTGGTTTTTATGCAGCTGGCACATTCTATGTTTTTCTCTCGCTCCCAGGCCAGCATGGAAGTAAGTTGTTGAGTATAAGTTGTTAAATATTATTAAAAAGAAATATGGTGTTCTCACTATACAGGGTGACTTTTAACTATTGACTGAATTAATGCTATGATATGTGACAAATAATTATGCTGCTTGCTTAGTAGAATGCTAGGAATGACCACACGTCTTAGCCCGCAATATTTATTCTACAGAGAATTTAGAGTGTTATAATGAAAAGAACAAGGGATCCGGATACTACTTTATACTTATTAAAGGGGATCAGGGTCTTTCCAATCACCCTGTATAACAGTACAAGTAAAATGCAAACAAGTAACAGCATTCAGCGTTTCTAGAATCGAACAAGTTTTGAACACTAATTGTAGAGATTGCTTTCTAAGCAGTATTTCGTTCGTTCGTTAGTATTCATTGCCTTTCATAAGCCGCCTTATTTCAATAACATTGACGTGAAATATGTTCAATGTAAAGCTAGTACTGAGTTACTGACCTCGGGTAAAAGGGGTTTCAAAATGGTATCAAGAATATAAACTTTTTAACGCGATGAACTCTAATATCTAATATAAAAAAAGACTAAAGTTCAATACTTAGATTGTTGAATATTTCGGAAAATATCATGCCTAGCTAGGGAGATTTACTTGTGTGCGACAGCATATGACGATAAGTTGTTTAGAATAATGGGCAGATTCTCTTGCTTTAGGGTGGACAATTGGACATACTAGCATATTTGTTGTATAATAGGAAGGTGTCTCGCTTCGGGGCTCATTGAGGTTAGTAAATAGCTCAAAGAAATGGGGTGATTGTGGATCGAATGACGTGAAACCTTAGTACTGATCGTAAACAGTGTAAAATCAAAGACCTAATATTTATTGACTGAACTGACTCTTTATTCTAATTTATACTTGCAAGGAAAACTTTCAGCTAAACAGTTAAGATGTTTAAAAATAATAAATAACAGAAAGCATCTCCACCGAAAAAGAAATACTGGTATATTTCTTTTTCGGTGGAGATGCGTAAGGGAAATAAATACCAGGTGTAACTGCCTCCGTGGTCTAGTGGCTAGTGCCATGGACTCCCGATCCGGAGGTCCTGGGTTCGATTCCCAGGGGTGAAACACAAAGTTGATATTTGAGAATTTATAACTTTGTGTATTTTTCCCCAGTTTGGTTAGGACATTGCAGGCTGAATCACCTGATTGTCCGAAAAGAAAAAAAGATTTCGTGCTTCGGAGGGCACGTTAAGCTGTCGGTCCCGGTAGCTGTCTTTGATAGTGGTCGTAACTCAAACCATGTCAGAGGCCTGATAGTTGTGCTACTAGGCGGTTTCAAAACTCTGACACCAGGGTTCATCGGGTCGATAGACTCGATACCCACTCGAAAGAAGAAGAAGAAGGGAAAAACTGATAGGTTGGTCAGTCAACGACACTGAACAAATATCAGCAGGATTTCTTTTCCATACAAAATTTTGAACTCGATCAGAAAATTTGTATGGAAAAGCCAATTTTTATTTTCACTAATTGAAAAAAAATTACCTGCTGATAGTTGTTCAGTGTCGTTGACTGAGCAACCCTTATCAGTTTGCGGGACGCTGTCCCTTACACCCGGTATAGTTATATCCATGTACGGGAAGTTATGGGAAGAGCAGAGGTCCTGCCACTACGGTGCATTACACATTTACCTTTTAAATTAAACTTATACATAACTGTGGAATTGCAGTTTTAACCGTGGAAAACACATATTTTCAAACTGCAAAAATATATTTTAAAATGAAAACTGTGTCTACATATAACTCCACCTGTCATGTACTCTGATCTGTTAGATTAGAGAACAGCACGTCTACAGATAAATAGGTCTTTGTTATAGCACTGTCACCCCGTATGGAAACTTGACACTCGCTTGGACACAAGCGTATATGTTTAAGAGGTGGTTGAGGCAAGATCAATAAGAGAAAGCTGTTTTATCAAACTTGACTATCATTATCAGTCTACTGGTAAAGGCCAGTCTACAGATAAATAGGTCTTTGTTATAGCACTGTCACCCCGTATGGAAACTTGACACTCGCTTGGACACAGGCGTTAATGTTCTAGAGGTGGTTGAAGCAAGATCAATAAGAGAAAGGTGTTTTATCAAACTTGACTACCATATCAGTCTACTGATAAAAGCCAGTCTTCGTATAAATAGGTCTTTGTTAAAAGTCAATTTAAAGTCAAAGTTAATTCCATGCTAGCCTGGGAGCGAGAGAAAAACATAGAATGTGCCAGCTGCATTATCTCTCAGGCATGCTGTAAAAACCAACTAAGGGATCCGAGGGTTTCAGTATATTGTAATTTAGGCGATGGGCTGACAACCTACAGCAATATACCTACAAATCTTTCTTAAACAACCTTCAAAACTTTGTCAGATGTGGCGGAACGACCTTTATTTAGGTAGTTTACGCTCTGCCTACCCCATTAGGGATAAAGGCATGATAATATGTATGTATGTTAAAAGTCCTGTCACCCTGTAAGGAAACTTGATACACGCTAGACTAGACACAGGCGATATTGTCATTCGTTTGTCATTTTGTTTGTCATTGTTACACTTTAATTCTTGCAGGCTAACCACAGGATAGTTTAAAGAAGAAGGACAAAAGAAAATGATTTCCCACTTTATCAACTGCCTATCACACCTTATCAAAATTAGGACGACAATACTTATTCTTATGTATAGGTAAATATTACACTTATGTACGTATGACAAAGAAAGTATAATGTACAGCGATAGGTAGGTATGTAGGCCATTGCGGCACTTGATAAGTTAAGACAAGTTGGACGACTATAGGCCTGGCCAGATGATAATACTATGTCATCGTAAGTCTAGAAAGTTAACGGCAGTCGGCTACCAATGAATAAATAAATGGACGCGAGTGTTTGGTGGATACGAGCTGAAGTAATTTATAATAAACCATCGAAGAGTCCTTCCATGCTAGGCTGAGAGCGAAACCTGTAACCTGTCCCGGACATGCTGTAAAAATCAGCTAAGATATTCGAGGGTTTCGGTATACTGTAATTTAGGCGATGGGCTGAAAACCTTTCACAACAGCAATATATAGATCTCTCTTAAACTACGCTCAAAACATGTCAGACGTCGCCAAACGGCTTTTGTTTAGGTCGTGGACGCTCTGCCTACCCTATCAGGGATAAAGGCCTGATTTATGAATGTATGTGTGTATCGTTAAGAGGACAGTTCGTGAATTATTTTTCATACAAACACACTACACCGTAGAGTCTACACTTAACCCTAAGTCAAATCGCAACTGATTTTTGGAAAACAAGCTCAAGACAATAAGATCTAGGTATATTTCTTAGACATACTAAAAAGGATTAAATTTCGAACATTCGTATGAAAAACTGTTCACGGACTAAAGTTTTCCCAAAGAACATGAGTCGAAATAAGATTTTTGTGCAGACGTTTAAAATTCAATTGCACCTCGCGCGGAGGAGGAAATATAGAAGATAATTATAAAAGGATATTAGATCATATACGGTATTCTAAGGTTTACGAAACGAACAATTTAGTATAAGTGTTGTTGAAGAGGCTGGAGTTTAGAGGATATTCATCGTATTTTTTAAAATTAGATATAGGTTTGCTCTTTACTCTACATTAGGTCAGGGATAACCGTGCGACAGAGTCGACGATGGAGCGAGCTTACCCAGAAGATGCATGTTATGGTTCTGGCAATCTCACGCACCGACGGAACACAGCATGCTGTTTGGCGCTGGATTTCGGTGAGAGGGAGGTCGCGAGCCAGGCAGCCCTTTGCGGAGTCTACCACCGTTTTGAATTTAAACCTTGATCAGTCCAAAAGATGAACGAATGAGATTGAATAGACATCTGATATCTGGTCTGGTTGATTATGGGATGATCTAGTTTGTACAAGGTGGCGCAAAAGAAGTCATCCGATGTTGTTTGGCTCTCATTTTTTTTCTAAATGAAAAACTTCGAATCTGTTTTTTGATTATATTTATTTGCACCTTTAGAATTTTACTGGTCAAGTCGAGAAGATGATATCGGCCAAATGGGCGCCGTTACAATTGATTGCCATACGGGCTCGTTTTATGGCATTTTTCATCACTTCGGCGAGAACTTCGGGCGACAGATTCTCGCACTCGTGTCGAATGTTGTCTTTGAGGGCTTCCAAGGTCTCAGGCTTGTTGACGTAAACACGAGACTTCAAAAAACCCCATAAAAAGAAGTCCGGGACCGTTAAATCGGGCGATCTGGCCGGCCAGTGCAAATCGCCAAAACGAGAGATTAGGCGACCCGGAAATGCCGCCTTCAGAATGTCGGTTGTGGCTCGTGCAGTGTGCGCCGTTGCCCCGTCCTGTTGGAACCACATGTCCTCCAGTCCCAATTCGTCCAATTGCGGCAGAAAAAATTCGGTCAACATGGCCCTATAGCGCGCACCGTCCACTGTTGTCGTTTGACCCGCGGCGTTCTCGAAAAAAAATGGCCCGATGACTCCTCCAGCGTGAACAGCGCACCACGCAGTCACTTTGAGCGGGTGTAACGGCTCCTCGTGCATCACTCGTGGATTCTCGGTGCCCCAGAAGCGATAATTTTGCCGATTCACGTAACCGCTGAGGTGGAAATGAGCCTCATCGCTCATGATGATTTTGGTCGAAAAATTGTCCAATTCTTCCTCGAGATTGAGGATGGCTTGGGCGTAGGTTACGCGCGTTTGGCGGTCGGCAGGCAGCAGCTGATGCACGGTCTGGACTTTGTAAGGAAACATCTTCAAGTCTCGCACCAAAATTCGCTGCAAGGACCGCCGGCTGAGGCCCAATTGCGTGGCACGTCGTCTGGTCGATGTTTCGGGGCTCACTTCAACGTCCTCGGCTACAGCGGCGATATTCTCGGCAGAACGGGCGCTCCGGGGCCGGCCACTCTTAGCAACGTCTCGTGTGGTCCCATACTCTTCAAGGTTGGTGGCTAAACGTCGCAGTGTTTGCGCAGTCGGTGTCGGACGGCCGGGGAATCGGCGACGGAATTCGCGCTGCGCCAACACCACAGACGAATTGTTACTCAAAAAAATAGACACGATTTTTCCGCGTTCTTGGGGAGTGTATCGCTCCATGGCTTGTTCACTTGTATTCTGCATCTGTCTAGTCCACAAATGTCAAAACAGATTTGACATTGGCGGCCATTTGCAAAAATGAGAGCATCTTCCAATAGGGTGATTTCTTTTGCGCCACCTTGTATAATATTATTTAGCCTAGTGAAAAGTATTAATAATAATAGGTTCTTTGTAGTGAACATTATAGTATTTCTAACTCAGTTGTAGAATAATTAAATAATTTGCCGACACGTATGGTTTATTTTTGGATAAAAAGACATGAAACTTTGTTTAGCTTTATTCTAAAACTGAGTTGGAAATACTATAGGTACTTTCGCAAAAGAAAATTAAATTTCACGGTTAGGTAAGTAGACACAATTTATCAAATTATATCAGGTAAGATTACAGAGGCGACGAAAGGAATGTTACTTGGACAAACACGAGGATTCTGAATGTTCACATTTTCCTGTTTTGCAACAGAAATCATCTTAAAACGATCGTATCTCTCTGTAGTGGAACGTGAAGGAATTTTAAAAAGGAATTCGTTGCATTACGATCCGGGTTTTTCATGTAACATGTTTGTAATTTTATTATCCGTGAATTGCAGTAAATTAAATGGAACTTTTGAGCGGGCTGTAGAACATTTGTTATAGTAGCACTTACGGCCAAGTTCCAGATCGTCTTCTTCTTTGTGCTTTTGGCTGGTGCTCTGTGGCGTGCAGCAGCGCCTGCGGGATCAGGCTCTTGCTGTTGCCGGGCTTGCGTCTCGTCAGCCTGTAGTCGGAGCGGTCTGCGCTCTTGCACCGCAGCCGCGACACCTCCTCCGACCCACTCCACAGCGACTCCATCGACAACATCGTTCCAACTTAAGCACTCCTGGTCTCACTTGCAACCATTCATCACTCACTAGTAGAAATATCTCAGATTATCATCCACTCTACTGTTGCAACCATAACTCAACAATTACACTCGGAATGCGTTTTAGAACGTCCGCAACGGCAAAACGAAAACTCAGCAAAGTTTCACAATCGGTGTTTATACGTATTCGGGTAACCTTCTGGTGGTCGGTGAGGAGTTGCAAAATTTCGGACACGTGAAGCCAGTCGGACCGGGTGGATATCGCAAGGCTAGGGAGTTGCGAATTGAATTCTCGTGTGCGGAAATAGGTAAGTGCCGCAGCGGAGCGCGCGTGAGTACTCGTGCGGAGCGGCCTGCGGACTGACGGACACCTCAACACAACACACCACCACGCCGACTCCAAAAATTGCAAACAAAAGTACGGCGGTGTACACGCTATTATCACAGGCACAACGGACGAGGATGATTACAATAGAGGTGCTGTCTTTGACACCGATTCGCGAGCATCGACTCGACCGGATTTACATTCAATCGGCTTTGTCTATTTGGGTGAGGTGGAGTTGTGATAAGCTGTAGGTATGCTGTTGTTTCAGGCTCAATGTCGCCGACTCACGCTAGCAGTGTCGCTAGGGGGCCTGCAGACGTGCAGCTCGCGTGCGCGTGCTCAAGTAGCGTGTTTACAATTTAATGCATGAGTTTTTTATCGCTGCAACATGATAACCCCTGCAGTTCATTACTTATGTTTATGTGAAGGCGATAATTACTAAAGATTTATTTCGAGTAGTTTCTACAATAATTAAGTTTCTTACATAATTGCTTTTTAGCAAAATTTACATTAGTGTGTGATTAGAAATTTGCGTTTACTTGCAATTATGAGGCGATCGATGATCTCATTAGTTTAACTTTTACTTTCAATGAGAGGCAAAATGACGTCAATGTTATAATAGATTTTATGAAAATAGGATTCCTTCATTAGTTTCTTGTCGGCTGAGTTGATAAATATCAAATGGTGTATAAAATTGCAAAAAACAAAGGAGGTAACGCTCTTATTTGGACCATAACGGATATTTAAAGACAAGTATTACAAGAAGTATTCTTCAACAATCACTAAAATGTATGCTTAGATCTTAAAAACTACCCAACGGATTTTGATGCGGTTTCTTTTAATATATAGAGTGATTCAAGAGGAAGGTTTATGCGTATAATACATGCATAATTTGGTGGAGAAAAACTGATAATTTCCGTGCGAAACCGGGGCGGGACGCTTGTACTCTATAAAGATCAAATCACCCAAATGAAGCTTCGGCCAGTAAAATAAATAAATAATATTTATGCCTTAATCCCTAATGTGATAGGCAGAACGTAAATGATCTAATCAAAGTCGCACAGATAAATTTAAATTACGATCACACCAACTACTAAACTTCCTTCCCGATTTAAAACCGAAAAAGATATGAATCACACAAAACAAGACTTATTCGAAAGGATAGGTCAAATTAAAATGGCGTCGTCTGTGGTCGTCGTCCTGAAATTCGCATTCCTTCTAGGTCAGTGAGTCAGCATCATGCCACAG
This sequence comes from Scrobipalpa costella, assembly GCA_949820665.1. NCBI lineage: Eukaryota > Metazoa > Arthropoda > Insecta > Lepidoptera > Gelechiidae > Scrobipalpa > Scrobipalpa costella. The sequence goes on from OX463313.1 coordinate 5,514,547, forward strand.
GCACTTTCGTTGACATTTGCCACGGAATGGAGTATTGACTGCTTTTATAAAAACATGCGGTGAGAGTCTGCATACTTGTGGTCAACGGTCCAAAATTATTATTGCATAGCGTAAATACATACATTTAATCAAGCTTTTATCCCTAATGGGATACGTAGAGCGTAAACGATCTAAACAAAGGTCGTTCCGCCACGTCTGACAAAGTTTTGAGGGTTATTTTAAATAGATTTGTACGTGAATTGATGTAGTGACAGCTTGTCACCCCATCGCCTAAATTGCAATATACTTAAACCATCAGATCCCTTAGCTGGTTTTTACAGCTTGCCCGAGAGGAAATGCAGCTGGCACTTTGTATGTTTCTTTCTCGCTTCCAGGCCAGCATGGAAGAACATGATTTAAACGTGGAGGAATATAAAAGAGCTCATGGAGTTTTGTACAAATCAGCAGCATTTGTATAATGTAACGTGATCATCTGTCTGTATAAACAAGTACGTGTCTAGGACGGTGTTTGCGGTGGGCGTATGTGGATACATACATACTTATGATCACGCCCTTATCCCTAACGGGGTAGGCAGAGAGTAAACGACCTAAACAAAGATCGTTCCGCCACGTCTGACAAACGTTTGAAGGTTATTTAACAAAGATTTGAGGTATATTGCTGTAGTCTAAATTTGGAAATACTGAAACCCTCGGATCCCTTACCTGCATTTTACAGCATCGGGAAACTCCGAGGTCGACTGTGTTTGCGGTGCAATTCAAACAATGGCACATTTGACATCGTGTCCTGCGTGCCCTAATACCTGCACGCAAGCGGATCTAATGAACGCCAGCCGATCCGCAATTCAAGTGGCAACGTTCTGGGCCGCCACTTTGTGATAGTTACGTGTTCCATCGACACGATAAGAAGAAGAAGAAGCATGCCTTGGAGGAAATGCAGCTGGCACATTCTATATTTTTTTTTCGCTCCCAGTCCAGCATGGAAGTCTATTTGGATACTGGATATTAAATACTTACGAGGTAGCAAATGGACAAAAGCAACAGGCAAAAAAGTTACCTTCGTTTTTATACGAAATATACTTAAGAGCTGAGGGATTGATCGCGGTATTGTCCTCGTATGTTGGATGCGTGTCAATTATCGCATGAAATTATAGGCTATCTACATCTACGAATAAGGAAGATCTACAAAGAGTTGCTATCTACCTGTCTGTTTAACGATTTGAGCGTTTTTCTTTTAACATTGAGTAAAATAACTAGTTCCCATGCTCAAACTGCAAGAGCCGCCGTCCGCGATTCGCAAAATAAAACGCCTGACAGTTTAAAATAGCAAATACATTTTTGGTTTTAGCATTTTATTGCTCTTGTGATTGTGATTGGGTGCGGGGTTCGTGTAGTTCGTGTGTAAGACTTAAGAGGCTAAAAATAGAAAGCCTTACAAAAAACACAAGTTGGCAACATGATTAATTATGATTACAAACAAAAAATAAACACGTGCTTCTTTTTAGCTAAGTTAAGGTAAATTGGTAATACTCAGATTTAGGTTAGCGTTGGTTCAGATTAAACAAGAAATTATAATACTGAATACTAGGCTATATAGGCTCTGACTCTGCCTTCCGAATAGGAGAATTATTTAAAAAACACAAATAGGCGAGGAAAACCGATTATTACCGAAATTTAATTTTAACTCAAATAATAAATACGTTATATAAACAAAGTTTTCTTTTCTACATCTTGTGATAATCATGATTAGTAAATGTGTTCTTAGATTAAACTTATATACCTAAATAACGGAGTAATGTTTTGTTTTAATGACACTAAGTAGGCCCCACTCGATCTGTGAAATTGGTAAGTTCTAATTATAAAAAAAGCTTACCTTTCTTCTTCCTCTTCATCTGTTGTTTTGCTAGTAGATGCAAATTTTATTCTTGTGTTTTTGCTATCAAAAACCGTCTCTACACTTGTCTTACTATCCATGTTCATAACAATTAATCATGAAAGTTCTCCACAAAAGTGTCATAATATGAACACAAACAACTTTAACACACCGTTATAAAGTAACTTTTTTGCACTTTACACGTGCACTATTAAAATACGTATCTACATTATATTATAAATGAAAAACACCAGAGAAAACACAAGTTATTGTCTTTTTAGGTTAGGCTGCCCACCCAGACAATATTTTGACAGATGACAGCAAGACAGCTGGGGTGGTAACCTTTTAATATAAATCTGGATACTTGCTGTTTTATCTAGGGCCCCCGATTCGTAGGTCTTGCGTTTAATATACATAGGTGGGAAACAAAATTTATATTTAATTTCTTATAATCACTTTGTTCACGTTGTTTACTAATCACCTGATTGTTTAGAAGACAAAAGATTCCGTGCTCCGATGGGTACGTTAAGCCGGCGGTGTCGGTCGTCGTATTTCTTAGTTACACATACCATGTCAGAGGCCAAATTATTAGCTGTTATATTAGGCGGTTTATAAATTCCGACTTCAGGGTTCTACGAATCGATCGACTCGAAATCTACCCGGCAAGAACAAGAAGCATCTAAAACTGAGGCATAGACTTGGTACTTTACCTAAAAGTGTTGAGTTTGTCCTCCAGTTTGGTGAGAGGGTTCTTGCGCAGCGGCCCGGGTGATCCGCCTGGGGAGCCTTCTCGGGACTTTGCCGCTAGGGCCCGCGCCACTATCAGGTCCTGCTCGTTCAACATTCTGCAATGAAAAATACTTTAATTTGTTTAAGACTTTCGCGCTTTGTACACATTATTTTATTGTGTGGTTTAGATAGGTATTAAGATATATCTTTGCCTAAATTTTCGATTGTGTTACAACAATCGTGATCGCGAGCTGACTGGCGCGACGAGGTGAAATCCACTGCTACATGAGAGTAGGTATATGTCACTATCCGTCGGGCAAAGGTAAGTAGTATTGTGGCGATAGGGCCTAAGTGGCGCCACCATCAGTAAAAAATAAAAATTCACGAAAAACGCAGTGAATCGAAAAACCGGTCCAACAGAAATTAAATTAAATGAACAAATAGACACAAGTAATAGTACCTAATTAGGATAATTTAGAACCTTATAAATTTACGATTCATAATTCGTTGTCGAATAACGGCCACCAACGGCAATTTTTGTTCCTGCTACTACAACGAACTAAGAATCGCAAATTTATAAGGTTCTGAATTATCTTTATAACTATAACTTGAATCTGTTGGACCGGATTTTCGATTCATTGTGTTTTTAGTGAGTTATGATGTTTTTACCTGATGCGCCACTTTGCTTCTATTCGAAGCGATAAAATAAAAATTCACTTTCATTGTTTCTATCGATGGTGTGGTGATGTAATGATTAACGAGTATTTTTTTTAGTCAGGTTTGATTTTTATATGCTTATATTTTGTTTTTAGGTTAGCATAGCATAATATTTATCTCTTGGGTATCCTGTAGGGGCATTCCACGAAAACAGTGACCAATGTCCCACACAACACTCTATGATGGCACCAACTTAAGTTTATTATACATAGCTGAAAGAAGTGTTGAATAGAAAACTTTTTAGATAATTTCAATATTACACTATCAAACTGACGAGCGTGCATGAAAAGATTGATGAATGTAGATGAAGCGGAAGAAGTTTGCAAGGATCGTAGCAAATGGAAGGATGTGATCTCTGCCTGCCCCTCCGGGAAAGAGGCGTGAATGCGTGACGTTATGTATGTATTTATGACGTATGTACTATCAAATACGTCTGTCTATCTTGCGTATTAAAATTAATGCATGATGTGCGGGACATTCGTTCTTTCTCCTCTTCTTTTTTCTATTTTTATTAACAACATTTCTCGAGTCATTCCTTCGCCCTACCACCTGTATGCAGATGACCTACAAATCTATCGACACTTTTCCCCGAATGAAGTATCTGAGGCTATTGTGGCTATTAACTTAGATCTAGCGGCGGTTCAAACTTGGGCAAAAACCTTTGGACTTCTTGTAAACCCTGATAAGTCCCAAGCACTAATAATTGGCAGCAGCAAGATAAGGTGTAGACTGGACTTTGCTGATGTTCCGCTGGTTTATTATGACGGCATATGCATTCCTTACACTGATAAAGCTAAAAATTTAGGTGTTATCTTTGACTGGCACTTGTCTTGGTTCTCACACGTTAATGGAGTGAGCAGGCGCATGCACTATTCTTTCCACTCTCTTAAGCGACTCCAGAATTTTCTTCCTTTTAAAACTAAAATCATGCTTGCACAAGCTCTTCTTCTCCCTATTCTTGACTACGCTGATGTTTGTTATTTGGATGCGACGGAAGAATTACTTAACAAGCTTGAGCGCCTACAAAACCTGGCAATTAGATTGTTTTTCGGACTTCGTAAGTACGATCATGTCTCTGAATTTCGTGCTCAGCTTAAATGGCTTCCAATTCGATTTCGGCGTGATGTGCACATCCTGACCACTCTTTACAACATCCTTCACAATCCTGCCACTCCTGACTATCTCCGCTCCCGTTTCCAACACCTTCCTCCAGATCCCCGCCCTAGGCGCGCCTGCATCACTAAGGTGCTGGAGTTGCCTAGTGCGAATACCAAGTACTTCTTCAACTCCTTTTCTGTAAAAGCTGCACAACTGTGGAATAAACTGCCTAAGACAATTCAAGAAAGTCCCTCAGTTAATATCTTTAAGAAAAGACTAAAAGAGCACTTCTTATCTGAACAATTTTGATGTATGTATTTATGTAGTTTATTCGTATATGTATGTATCAATATATTGTTTAGTATATATGTATGTTTATTTAAGATAGTAATATACGTTAGGTATTTATTCTATGTATAGGTATGTAAGTATTTTATTTTTGTTTAATTCTTTAATTTACTAGTCTCTGTTAATGTTGCATTTTCTTGTCCCCTCAAAATTATTCACTTTCTCTTACTACCATTGGGTTGGCTGGAAGAGATCTCTTCATAGAGATAAGTTCGCCCTTGCACACTATATTTGTAAATTACATTTCTTTTGTGTTTATGCAATAAAGTATATATACATTTTCATGGAATGCCGCTGTATCTCATTAAGCATTTTTATCGACTTGAAAAATAAAATGGGTGAAGGACTACGCATCTAACAAACTGAATGATCTGTGAGTCCATTCTGATAATAATAATAGGTAACTGTTATTTTTATAAAATGAGGCCTCATCTAATATCATTTTGCATTAAACAGAGATAATCGTCCACAAAAATAAATAAGTAATATGCGTTAAAAAGCGCTCGTTGAAATATTTTCTACATAACGTTCGTCTTGTCATACAAAAGACACCAACGCGCGCGTTTTTTGTATAACATGCATACATGCACATAAGCACGCCTTTATCCCTGATGGGGTAGGCAGAGCGTGAACGACCTAATGAAAGGTCTATTGCTGTATATTGCTGTAGCGACAGCTAGTCAGCCCATCGCCTAAATTGCAATATACTGAAACCCTCTGATCCTTTGGCTGATTTTGACAGCATGCCCGGGAAGAAATGCAGGTGGCCCATTCTATGTTTTTCTCCCGCTCCCAGGACATCATGGAAGAAATTTAATAACAAGTAGGGAAACAAGTGGGACACCACAGACTCTTAAATAAAAAAAAAAGGGATAATTTACCAGGTCTGTCAGTTATTGGATGTTAAGTTTATCGTTTATTACACTTTTTTAAATTATAAATGGGTTTGCTCTTGACTCTAGACACTAGGTCAGGGATGACGATGACAGAGTCGACGATGGAGCGGACTTACCCAGAAGATGCCTGTTATGGCACTGGCAATCTCACGCATCGACGGAACACACTTTTTGATTTGCACACTAAATAAACAGAAGAAGAATCAAGAGCACATTAATCGCAAGTACTACTAATACGGAGTGTAAGGGACAGCGTCTGGCAAACTGATAGGGGGTTGCTTAGTCAACGGAACTGAACAACTATCAGCAGGATTTTTTTTTCAGGAAGTTAAAAAAAAGTTAGGGGTCCCATACAAATTGTCTGATTGAGGTGGTCATTTTGAAGATCAATTTCTTTTTTCTTCTCCTGAAAGAAATTCCTGGTGATAGTTGTTCTGTTACGTAGACTCAGCAACCCCTATCAGTTAGCTGGACGCTGTCCCTTACACCCGGTATATTCTGTGGTATTTTAGACTTCCGAGTTTTTGTCGTATGTAGTACTATTATATATTCTGTGGTTAAACGTGAGATTTAAATCGTTTAAGTTAACTACCGTGAATACTTATCGTTAATACTTTTATTGTATTTCTCACAACGTGTGTGTAAATTCCAATACCTACGTGCAGTTTTTTACGAAACATAACCTTTGCTTTTTGATTTATCATTTTCAACTGGTTTTACCTAATTGTGAGTAGTTTGGTTTTTCATGTCATTAAACTCCAAAGACGTATTTCTTATTACATGAACCGGATGTAAAACAAATTATCAGACCAAACTTTAGGGTCCTTCCATGCTGGTCAGGGAGCGAGAGAAAAAGATAGAATGTGCAAGCTGCATTTCCTCCCGGGCATGCTGTAAAAATTAGCTAAGGGATCCGAGGGTGTCAGTCTATTGTAATTTAGGCGATGGGCTGACAACCTGTCACTACAGCAATATACTTACAAATCTATCTTAAATAACCCTCAAAACTTTGTCAGACGTGGTGGATCGACCTTTGTTTAGGTCGTTAACGCTCTGCCTACCCCATTAGGGATAAAGGCGTGATTTTAAGTATGTATATATGTAACTTTAGGGTAGTAACCTACCTATGGAGCTGAAGAAGTTTCCCCAAAGAAAATATGAAAAATAAAGGTTAGAGTTATTTTGTACGCGAGGGCAAGGCATTCCTACCAAAAGACTTAAGCCGCTGTCATCATGAGATTGCCTAGTTTAATATAAGTCCAGTATATATATATTATACATACCTACATAAAATCACGCCTTTATCCCTTATAGGGTAAGCAGAGCGAAAACGACCTAAACAAAGATCGTTCCGCCACGTCTGACAAATTTTGAGGATTATTCATTACGTTACAGATGATTGATCGATGATGATATATATTGATATAGTGACAGGTTGTCAGCCCATCGCCTAAAATTGAAATACAATATAACCCCTTGAATTCCTTAGCTGGTTTTTACAGCATGCCTGTGAGGAGATACAGCTTGCACATTCTTTGTATATTACTAACGACCCGCCCCGGCTTCGCACGGAAATCATCAGTGTTTCTCTACAATATTATGCATGTATTATTATATACATATAAACCTTCCTCTTGTATCACTCTATTCATTAAAAGAAACAGAATCAAAATCCGTTGTGAAGCTTTAAAGATCTAAGCATACATAGGGATATAGGGACAGAGAAAGCGACTTTGTTTTATACTATGTAGTAATACTGAAATGAAATGGCATGCCATGCTTTATTACTTATTAGTGCCAAATAGTAGGTCATGTTAGTTTGCCACAAATGGTCTTGTTTCTTGTGACTTTCGGTTGGCCAGCTGGTGACCAAGCGACCAAGGTAAACGTCTGAGTTCGGGACAGGGTAATTACGAATTACGAGCTCACCATGGACACCATGTCACGTGAATCAGGTAAATGTTATAAATTCAACAATTTATACATATATACACTAGCGACCAGCCCCGGCTTCGCACGGAAATTATCATCAGTGTTTCTCTACTATATTATGCATGTATTATACATAAAAACCTTTCTCTTGAATCACTCTATCCATTTAAAGAAACCGCATCAAAATCCGTTACGTAGTTTTAAAGATTTATGCGTTCATAGGGATATAGGGACAGAGAAAGCGACTTTGTTTTATACTATGTAGTGATGATACATAAACATATAATCACGCCTTTATCCCTAGTGGTGTAAGCAGAGCTTCAACGACCTAAACAAAGGTCGCTCCGCCACGTTTGACAAAGTTTTGAGGGTTACTTAAGATAGATTGTTAGGTATATTGCTGTAGCGATAGGTGAGAGGTGAGAGCTAATGACCCAAACAAAAATATCAAAACCCAATGATAGCCTATCTTACTTCATTAAAATCCGTTCAGCCATTTAGATTTGACTGCCTCCTTGGTCTAGTGGCTAGTGTCATGAACTCCTGATCCGGAGGTCCTGGGTTCAATTCCCAGGGGGGAAACACAAAGTTGATATTTGAGAATATATCACTTTGTGAATTTTTCCCCAGTTTGGTTAGGACATTGCAGGCTGAATCACCTGATTGACCGAAAAAGAAAAAAAAATGATTTCGTGCTTCGGAGGGCACGTAAAGCAGTCGGTTCCGGTCGCTGTCTTTGATAGTGATCGTTACTCAAACCATGTCAGAGGCCTGATAGTTGTGCTACTAGGCGGTTTAAAAACTCTGACACCAGGGTTCATCGGGTCGATAGATTCTATACCCACTCGACAGAAGAAGAAGCCATTTAGACGTGAAAGAGTAACAGACATACTGAGGTACTTTCGCATTTATAGAAAAAAAAAAAACCAACTACCTATAGCCTATTATATTTCATCAAAATTCGTTCAGACGTTTAGGCGTGAAAGAATAACTGACAGAGTGAGTTACTTTCGCATTTATAATTATAGTAAGGATGTCCTACCCATGGTATAAACTTGATCTTATTAATATGTGTTGTACACAGGATTGGATTTGATGGATAAGATTAATTCTAGGTCTGTAGTAAATGTACTTGAATATTGCATGATTGTCGTGAGGCACGATGCCACGAGTGAACTTGGCTTGTACTGTACGTGCACACGTCGTTTGCCTAGATCTTCTTCTTAGCGAGTGGACACCAGGCAATTATGGTAATTAAGTCAAGTGGCGTTATTATTTGTATCATAACTTTGAGTTTAAGTAATGCTTAGTCAAACAAAAAAAGTTCCATAAAAAAAGTTCCTTTCTTCCACGCTGGACTGGGAGCGAGAGAAAAACATAGAATGAGCCAGCTGCATTTCCTCCCGGGCATGCTGTAAAAACCAGCTAAGGGATCTGAGGGTTTCAGTATATTGCAATTTGGGCGATGGGCTGACAACCTGTCACTACAGCAATATACGTACAAAACCATCTTGAATAACCCTCAAAACTTTGTCAGACGTGGCGGAACGACCTTTGTTTAGGTCGTTTACGCTCTGCCGACCCCATTAGGGATAAAGGCGTGATTATATGTATGTATGTAAATAATGTTCAGTCGAATAAAAAAAGTTCCATAAAAATCTGCTAAGAAACAGCTAAATTTCAATTTTAAATTTCCCTGCCTACTCCCTAAGTCAGGTAGCGTGATTTTAGGTATCCTAAGTTGCAACCCAGGTAACACACAGTCGAATAAAAAAAGTCCCATCGAAATCGGTTCAGTAGTTTTGGCGTGATGTGGTAACATACAGACAGACAGACAAAAATTCTAAAAAATCTTTATATCGTTAATAATGCCTACTGCAATTATTTTTTTGGAAAAATATTCAATGTACAGACACGCCCTTCTAGAGATTTATTATATGTATAGATAATGTTAGTTTTGTGTCTATTACACCCATATAAATAAAATACTAGGTTATATAAATTACACCAATCCTCAATCGAAATTGATTAATTTCATCTTTCTTATGTTAAAATAATAATAAGGTATCTGTTCCACTTAAAATATATTTTTGTACAGTTTAATAAATAATGTGGAAGTAAGTATTACCTACGTTTTACAGTTTTAATCGTGTTCTTCAGTAGGTACAGTTTACATCTTAGCTTTAATTGAACTTCTTGTATAACGAATGTGTATGAAATTCAAATATTATCTCTAAGTAGTACGTTCTAGTCTAGTTTTATGTAGGTACATAGTTAATTATTGTCTGGATTTTCAGCTCAATCAAGAAACATACAAAAGCAATTAATAATGATTAAATTAGTTTTTTCGAGAAATATCAATGGAATGCATTAATGATTTACTTGTAGTAATCCTATTACCAACTAGCTACTTTCTAGGTAGATAGGTTTTACTATGCCACATACCAACATCAAAAATACATTGAACTACTGGCACGACGTCATAGTTTTAGAATAAAGGTAAACAAAGCATCATGTCTTTTAATCGAAAATCGCGTTTCTAAAATAAGTTTTAGATACTATGCTATTAGATACTACAATTAGATATGACAACATAATGAAATAGTAATTTTAGTAATTAATTCAATTTGCCAATACGAATTATTTACATACATACATACATATAATCACGCCTTTATCCCTAATGGGGTAGGCAGAGCGTAAACGACCCAAACAAAGGTCGTTCCGCCACGTCTGACAAAGTTTTGAGGGTTATTTAAGATAGATTTGTAAGTATATTGCTGTAGTGACAGGTTGTCAGCCCATCGCCTAAATTACAATATACTGAAACCCTCGGATCCCATAGCTGGTTTTTACAGCATGCCCGGGAGGAAATGCAGCTGGCACATTCTATGTTTTTCTCTCGCTCCCAGTCCAGCATGGAAGAATTATTTATTTTTGAAATTTGTTTTTAAATAAAAAAAACATGAAACTTTGTTTACCGTTATTCTAAAACTGAGTTAAAGATACTAGTTTAATCATTAAATTACAATTTATTCACAATCTATTGAACTACTTTAAATATAGGAAGAGAGACACATCCTCCTTTTTTTAAATAGATTTTAGTTAACAAGATCTTATCTTAGATAAGAACATAAAAGTTAAAGTAAAGAACTTGTCCATTTTCACATTTCTGTTCTTGAAGGATTTGTACACACATGGTACATAACATGACTGATTTACTATTATGTATAGTATATAAACATCTTTAGTTACTAACCATACTACATACATACATACATATAATCACGCCTTTATCCCTAATGGGGTAGGCAGAGCGTAAACGACCTAAACAAAGGTCGTTCCGCCACGTCTGACAAAGTTTTGAAGGTTATTTATGATAGATTTGTATGTATATTGCTGTAGTGACAGGTTGTCAGCCCATCGCCTAAAATGCAACATACTAAAACCCTCGGATCCCTTAGCTGGTTTTTACAGCATGCCCGGGAGGAAATGCAGCTGGCACATTCTATGTTTTTCTCTCGCTCCCAGTCCAGCATGGAAGATACATACTAAAACCCTCGGATCCCTTAGCTGGTTTTTACAGCAGGCCCGGGAGGAAATGCAGCTGGCACATTCTATGTTTTTCAGTCCAGCATGGAAGATAACCATACTACTATTCAATAATAGCAAAGTGTTTTTAAATGAGATGTAGCAATTATCCGACTAACTAGATCTCATGATTATGAAGTACACGAATGTTATTATATGAACAAGTCTAGGAAGATTTTTGATTTAAATTAACCCCACATTCAAGCTTAATAAATCTATTCTAAATATAAAATTGTGAAAAATCCTTTACATTAGTTCATAAAACTAGAACTTGTTTATACTGTTATACTTACTTTGAACAATGCCTCAATTGTTATACTGAGAAGTTAGTATCACTTCAGATTTATACTTGAACACTATCACTGCACTCCAATCACAGTCTACCGTATCACTGGCCGGATCATAACGGCGATCATTGTGTAAAAAAGCAAAAATATTTTAAAAATAGAACGGAGGTAATCGCGGCGAGTAGCCGTGCGTGCGCGCGTCTTACCGATTTGTATGACAATGCGTCTGCCTCTGTTGCCTACACTATTTTCGCTCGAGGGTCGTCGGGTCGCAGGCTTTGCTCAGCATCCGTTCACAGAGATGTAGCCTACACTTTTCATGGGGGTTCTTTTTTAAAACTTTCTGTTAAGACGTCTTCTTCTTCTGTCGTATCGTTTTCGAATCAATCAACCCACCAAGCAATGACTTTATTTAACAAAAAATACAATTTAAATAACACTTAACTAAACTTAACTTATAAACCGAAAATTTCTTCCAAGCAATCATGTTTTTTTGTAATGCTCCCAATTTGCTCATAAGACATTCTCATAAACCTGAGCGATCACATATACTTATTCTCCTTCTTGACAAGTCGATGGTGGTAAATCTCCTTCCCCTCGAAGAGGGTTGAAACGTTGAGGTCAATACCTCCGTCAAACCCACAAGGGAGTACGTTAAACATACATACATATAATCACGCCTTTATCCCCAATGGTGTAGGCAGAGCGTAAACGAGCTAAAAAAGGTCGTTCAGCCACGTCTGACAAAGTTTTGAGGGTTATTTAAGATAGATTTGTAGGTATATTGCAGTAGTGACAGGTTGTCAGCTCATCGCCTTAATTGCAATATACTGAAACCCTCGGATCCCTTAGCTGGTTTTTACAGCATGCCCGTAAGGAAATGCAGCTGGCACTTTCTATGTTTTTCTTTCGCTCCCAGTCCAGCATGGAATAAATTGCATATGCCTCCCGTTATGGAGTTTCTGACTACGTCCCCTTCTCAAACCTTCAAAGTAAGCCACGGACGCTACAGCAAACCTCTCACTCAGACTGATGAATGAGATCGACTATACGCCATTTATCACCTATGTTACGACTGTGATGTAACAGCCATCAATGGGAAAATATTAATCAATGTGTTGATCGTGAACGAGAAGCGTTTCCGTTTAGTTATGTGCAATAAACTCGTGTGAAACGTTTAACACTAAAACGTTCGTTATATTGAAACGTTGAGTAGTGTGTCATTAAAATAATTTAGTAATTGGGTTAATCGTTTGGTTTTAGATTAGAATGACATACGTCTACCTTAAACTCTTACGTACGCAGTAGCGCATAGGATGCATGAAAATATCCAAAAATATACTGATAACTGACTGACTGATTCATTAATTTCCTTCCGGTGGTTTCTACCTACCCAGCAGGGACAGTCTCGTAATCTATGATAACGCTTTTCGTTACACTTTCTCGTACATTTCAGCAATCTTCTTCTTCTATCGAGTCGACGGCAAGTCAAACCCCATCTCAATTTTCTCTAGCCCAGTAGTCGAAAATAATAAGTAGGTACCATGACTCATCTCCCTAGCCTTATCCCTTATCTCACGGGTCGGCTACCAAATCTAGGGAATTGACTGGACCTGGTTTTTACACAGAGCGACTGCCATCTGACCTCCGCAACCCAGAAGGGAAACCAGACCCAATCCTAGATTAGGTACCATGATTATGTTTGCAAATATCTAGATAGCGTGTATCATCAATTCATCACATAAAACAAAGTCGCTTTCTCTGTCCCTATATCCCTATGTATGCATATTTTTTTAAAACTACGCAATGGATTTTGATGCAGTTTCTTTTAATAGATAGAGTGATTCAAGAGGAAGGTGTATATGTATAATATATGCATAATATAGTAGAGAAACACATCAGTGTTTAATTTAATTTCCGTGCGAAGCCGGGGCGGGTCGCTAGTTTAAACAGGATCCTATTGTTAGATAACTCGTTGTGTTATTTTTAAATTTTGTCTTGGTTTTTAAAAGTTTTGATATTTTAATTATCTTCTGGTCGTTGTATTACAAACACATGCCCGATTTGATTTAAATAAACAATATGTTTGAGTTTTTTGGGATCCATTTGCCGATTGACGTCATCTAAGAAAAACAGATTTCAAGTTTGTTTATCTTGTTCTTGGACTTCTCACATTTGAAGAGTAAATATTAAAAACCTTCGCTAATAATAAGGAACATATTCTGTTTGTTTCTATGACAAGAACAGACGGATGTATAGGTAATGGCGGCAATTCTGAACGAACTATTCCTTAACTAATTCTTAGGTAGTGCTGTCACTTTCTTAACTTTGACATAAGAACAGGATAGCAATTGAACACATGACTTTGACATTCCGTATCTGACGTAAGACGCTTTAAAAAAGAAATGAGCATAGAGCGTGCTTCCTTATTTTACGTCAAATAAGCAGTCTTATGTCAGATTAGGAATGTCAAAGTCACGTGTTTATTTGCTATCCTGCTCTTATGTCAAAGTCAAGAAAGTGACAGCACTAGCTAAGAATTAGAATTAGGATAAAGTCGCGAGAATTGACGCCAATAGGTATCTTAAAAGGTTGCTGGGCACTTGGTTTGGACTTGCGCCCTTGGCTTAAATCGTCTGAGTTGTTTGATTTAAGCCCTTTACAGCTTGTAAACTTTTTAATGGCAACTTCCATACAAAAAAAACATTGTTCTCTGTTCTATTAGACCTCTTCTTCATGTCGTGAGGGTTTTTAGTCGATTGACCTATAGACGCTGAGTTTTTAAACCGCCTAATAGCAGCTAATACGCTTCTGACATGGTTTTTGTAATGATCACTATCAACGGAACGGACGGATTAACGTACCCTCCGAAGCATTGAACCTTTTTTCTTTAATACAATCAGGTGGTTCAGCCTGCATGGTCCTATCCAAACTGAGGAAAGACTCGCAAAATAATTTTATTATAGTTCTTTTAACCACTACTCAAGTACTACCAATAAGACAGGGCACGAATTTATTACGTAACCTTAACAAACTGTACTTAATCGATCACCTGGCAACATTCACGTCATATTCATTCACCTACTTTCCCACAGACAAGCACAGATGGTATCTGCACCTTTCTGCGCCCGATCACGACTTGACCTTCGGCTGATCGATGGCAGCATGGCCGCCCGACTGACTGACCCCACCTTATCTTGACAGACTGGTTCGCATTGTCTTACTGGACGCATTAAACTTTCTATTTTTCAGCAGCTAGTACGATTTCGTTGAGTAATTTAATTCGCTCGTATGAGAAAATAACGTAATCTTATCATTCCCAGTTTTACAGGTTGTCGCCACGTACAACGCTCATTATCCGGAATATTGGCATTTTTGAAGTATTAATACCGAACAAATATTATTCTGTTTAGTTTACCTTTCTGACTGGCCTGTAATCACACGTGCACACCCCCAATCGAGTTCAGCGCTAAAAAGTTTGCTGTGCGTTACTTCAGTGTGTGGATATCACGGAGCTTTTGAGGCTTAGAGAAACGACGGACTCACCAGGGAAAACTTGACCTTCGGCTGATCGATGGCAGCATAGCCGCCTGACTGACCGACCCCGCCTTATCTTGACAGACTGGTTCGCATCGTCTTACTGGACACATTGAACTTTCTATTTTTCAGCTGCATACATACATACATAAAATCACGCCTTTATCCCTTACGGGGTAGGCTGAGCGTTTAACGCCTCGTAAAAGGCGCTTTCGCCACGTCTGACAAAAATTGAGGGCAATTTTAGATTGTAATATGTATTGCTTTAGTGACAGGTTGTCAGCCCATCGCCTAAATTACAATACACTGTAACCCTCGAGTCCCTTTTGCTGACTTCAACAGCATGCCCGGGAGGAAGGGCAGCTGGAACATTCTATGTTTTTCTATCTCTCCCAGCTTCAGCTGCTTGTGTGGTAAATAACATTTTTTTTAGAAGAAATAATTTTACAGTCTCACATGCTATTTAATAAATTACCTTGTAGTTAATTGAAAGAGGAACAAAAGGCAATAGGGACCGTAAACTTTGCTAAATTGTCTGGATAGGGTTACACACATCGTAGGGGCCGTGTCAACGCTGGTTTCCTGGATAAAAAAAAATGATCCTGGATAGAAAGAGATATATTGGTATTTTATAAAAAGTAATCTTAAAATGGCAGTTAAATAATAAAAATATCAGACTTCGCCATGTATAGCTCAGAAAGTTTCAAAATGAGTCAATTATACCAACTAGTTTGAACAAGGCTTGTATAAGGCTAGCTACAGTACTATGGCGAAAAAACTATACTAAACAGTCTATGTCCACGGGTCGAAATACCAATACAAACAGTTTCGAGTAATTTTATGTCAGTTTTCGATAAAGCTGAAACAAATGGAGGGCTTTTAAAGCCAAATGGCATAATTTGAACTCAAAGTTGCCAACTCAGTGAAGTAGTAGCAATATAAAAGACGCGACTGTTTGTGATGCTTTCTAATCCATGCAAGTTAAAATTTTAATTTTAAAGTGGGCACGATTCCAGATACCACCGGCTGAAACTAAAATTAAAATCTATCTGTCACTTTCAAAATAATAAAATTGAAAAAGGATTTATACTCTATGTTTTTACTATTTGTCCGATAGATTTTGACACGCTTTTGCACGTTTCTCCAGTATTTCTGTCAATTTTATCCACCATATCATATGACGGAGGATAAAAATTACAGATAACGCATAAAACCACTGACTATAAATCAAAACCGGAGAGAATAGATCTCCAGTTCTTTTGCAATGTTGTTAGTCTGAAAGTAACAAATATATGTTAATTTTAGTTTTAGCCGGCAAATCTAGAATCGAGCCCAATGTGTCTAAGTTAGACTATAAGAACAGAAGGAGGGAGAAGTTGGAAATAAAATACTGTTTTAAATATTCTACATTCCTGTATTTATTATAAAAATACGTGCAAGATTATTCGAGATTCTTCTCCCTTATAAACTTAACCAACTATCCATGAATATGGATTCTTTCTGAAACATTACAACAATTATTTCAATATTCCCTACTAAAAGTAGATTTAGAAGGCTGCCCAGCAGTGGGACCTATACAGTCAAAGCTTAAGCATAGACCATTCTCTTAAAATTACCAAACTCTCGTGTTTAATACAAGCTTTCTAACAACAAGCATTCTAATTTACTAACTTAACCAACTTAAATTTAACAGATTTAAAGATGATGCAAGATTAAGCATAATTGCGTTGTCACTAACTGAAATGTTATTAATATAAATACAGATAACAAATAAAATATTTAAATTGTGCACGTCTTATCTGCATTGCGTTTTATGCTATTACATTCTTATTAGGTCTGCTGTAAGAAATTTCTTTGTAGAAATAAGCAGTGCCTGTTGTGTCTGAATTCCTCATGTCATTTTGTGCGTGTTCATGTGTACAATATACTGTTAAATAGATAAAATAGAACGTAATACGCAAAAATCCTTGATAAGGTTACACCTTCTAAAGACCTATCAAAAATACATTTGATATCGGCAAAATAAATTAAATTATACTATAGCTAAATCTTATTAAAATTGGGCGATTTTCACGCTAAAATTAACTTCTTATTTATATTTTAACAATTCATATTTCGTCATTGATTGCGTTATGGCAATATGCGTAATCTAAATTAGGTTTAATGTGCAATGAAAAAGCGTAATTAACTTAACGATCTATACCTACTTAAGTAAAGAACACAACATAAAATGATTGTTACGAACGAGAATGAGTCATATCTAAGATTGACATGATTTAATTGATTGATTGAAACAAGGTTTTTCTTCAGTCTTATTAATAAAGTGGTTGGAAGATGTCACTCACAGTTCCATCACATTTTGTACGAACTCGATTGAGCTAAATTGATTTAATTGGAGATCAATCACTGAAGTGTCATCGACGACAATGAGCGCTAACTATAAACAACGGTTACTTTTCAAATGGATACCATAAGGAAGTCTCGAAATGTAAAAACCGCGTTTTCATAGTGTTAGCGCCTTGTCAAGCTACCACGGAGCAAGTAGGTAGAGCAGTTGCCACTAGCAAGACTAGCAACATAGCGACTTTTTCATACTGTTCTTTCTAACGTGCTGAGGGGTAAAGTTAAGTCCCAGGAAGCTTAGAAACTGTGACATACATCTAATTCTACGTGACACCTCCACCCCAAAGCGGAAACTCCTCTACATTCTTGCTCAGTGCTACCTACTTAACAGTATTTCTTAAACACAAATTAAGGCTATCGCTCAACACACACGTGGCAACACCAAAGTCTTTCGCACAGAGATCGCTACGGACTCTCAGCCTTGGCGTGTGTCGCCCAGGGTCTTTCACAACCGTGGACGAGGCCCATACTGTGGTACATCCAGGGGTTCCCCTAGTAATGCTGGTATGGTATGAAATGCGCCGCAGGGCTCCACGGCCCGAGCCTGGCGCCTAAAGTTGTGCTTCGGTAGGGTTTTGCCACAGGTTGGACGGGAGGGTGTCGTAGTGGGATGGTACGGTTACCAGCGCGTCTGCTGGGGTTCTGGTTGTTGAACAGTTCTGGAAGAAATACACATTTGATTATTATTTTGGAGATAAAAGACTTAATCACAATTTGCTAAGTAATCAAGATAAAGTAGCGATATGAAACATACATTTATAAATTTGCATAGTTAAAGTAGGTACTTAATAATCAGATAAGCCTTAATTTCCTGATTCTTAAATAACATTAAGCGCAAACACGTGTAATATTTAAATATTTTTTGATTCTCGAACACAAATTCAGTTAAAAAAATGGCATCGTAAATGGCGCCCATATATTTTTATCAATAGAGAGCCCGATGGTGTAGAGAGAGCCCGATGGTGTAGTGGATAGGGCCGCTGCCTCCTGAGCGAGAGGTCGTGGATCGAACCCCACCACGTACCCATGTGTTTTTCGGTTTTCGAATTTCATATGTACGATTATTCGGCGCTTTTTTCGTGCTTCGGAAGGCACGTTAAGCCGTTGGTCCCGGTTAATATCGTTTAATACCGTAGATATTAGTCGTTAAGCCATATCAGAGGCCAGTGCTAAGCATTGGCGGCTTGAAAACTCTGGCCTAATCTAGGATTGGGTCTGGTTTCCCTTCTGGGTTGCGGAGGTCAGATGGCAGTCGCTCTGTGTAAAACCTAGTACCCTCGTTCAATCCCCTGGATTAGGTAGCCGTCCCCGTAAGATACGGGATAAGGCTAGGGAGATGATGATATTTTTATCAATAGCGTGATGCTCACCTTGGGCTGCATGCGATGGGTGTCAACGCACTCGATGGGCAATTTGATCATCTCCACTTTGTACTTGTAGCCGTAGGAAGTCAGCTTCACGATGGTGTGGAGAGGAACGGTCATGTATGGAAGCTCATCTAGAAAAAAAAACACAATTATTAATTTCGTCATTTGATTTCATCTTCCGTCTTCCATGCTGGACTGGGAGCGGGAGAAAAACATAGAATGTGCCAGCTGCATTTCTGCTTTCTTTGCATTTGCATGCTGTAAAAACCAGCTAAGGGATCCGAGCGAGGGTTTCTGCATATTACGCTCTGCCTACCCCATAAGGGATAAAGGCATAATTATATGTATGTATGTATCGTTTGCTTTGATGGGAGTTTTGTAAAAAGTGGCCTCTTTTTGTCGTATGGCAAACTAACATACATATTCATTCATCATACATATAATCACGCCTTTATCCCTAATGGGATAGGCAGAGCGTAAACGATCTAAATATTGGTCGTTCCGCCACGTTTGACAAAGTTTTGAGGGTTATTTAAGATAGATTAGTAGGTATATTGCTGTAGTGACAGGTTGTCAGCCCATCGCCTAAATTACAGTATACTGATACCTTCGGATCCCTTAGCTGGTTTTTACAGCATGCCCGGGAGGAAATCAGCTGGTACATTCTATGTTTTTGTCTCGCTCCCAGGCCAGCATGGAATCATGGCAAACTTATATGCGTTCACATGTAATGTTGTGGCATATGGTTGTGATGATAAGGGCAAAAATTTGAATCGGAATCAATCTTTATTTGTAAGGGAAAGATGATCTATCTTAGGTAGGATGCTCCGATCGCATATTTACCACGAAAATTCTTAAAAATTTAAGGCCTAATAAAAAAAAATACTTTTACTGACGACAGGATAAACAAGTAAATAAGATATTCAGTGATCCAGATCTTTGGCTACATCTACACTTACACCATAATTAGCTTGTAGTAAAACAATGCTGTTGCAAATACAGAAAGGCCCTGGCATAAAAGCTTATCACTAATACAGCAGATAGAGCATGTAGCAGTGTAATCACATTGTCAACAGATAACGAAGATTGTAGATAAGTTAGTTTGTTTGATCTGTACTTAGCACACTAAGGCCCGTATTAATTAACATCATTTGAGACTGACAGCTAGTTTGAGTTTGTATCAGAAATGTCATTTCAGTACAATATGACCTGTCAAATCCATACCTAATATTGCTCTCAATCTTGAGAACGCTTTATAAATACGAGTCTTAGATCACATGACATCTACTCTTACAAGATTCTTTCTTTTGATAACGCGTTTTTAATCGCAATAAGTTCAGCTGCTTGGGTGTTTAACTTTAGTCTGCCTAACAGGTTATCAAATAAGTTTGCTTATGTTGATGATCTGTTTTGAGTAGACTTTAAGGTGCTCAGATAAAAAGGAATATAATAAGTCAATAACCTGGCTGATAACTTATAGCATATTTTGTGTATTTGCGTATCATTTTTCACTGTATACGCGTGCGAGGAAATGGCGCAGCAAAAATTACTTTCCATATAAAATGTATGAGGTCGTTCATTTACGACGCAGCAAAGCGGAACCTACCCAAAGATGCGCATTTAACGTTTCAATGGCACCGTGAGTTTTAATATTGTATTTTATAAAATAGAAGCTTACCAAGCTTAGCGTCCAGGAAGTATCCGAGCATGCAGCGTAGGACCGCCTGGTGGCCGACCACCACCACATTGTGCTCGTCTTCCAACGCCGAGAGCACCGGGCGGAGACGCGTCATGATGTCGATGTAGGACTCGCCCCAGGGGTATCTGTATCGGAGCTTGTCCTGGTCACGCCACGCGAACTCTTGGGGGAAGCGCTCCTGCATCTCCTCGTAAGTTAGACCCTCGCAGATGCCCTGGAAGAGATGAGAAGATGAGGTTATATAGAGCTGTATTTAAAGTATTCCACTGGCTACACCAATGGTAAATTAGCGGAAGGTAATGTAATGTTTGGGCTTATGCTGCTTTTGATGACGACCCAGCCGTGTGTAATCTGCATAAACAGAGAATATTGTTTTCGTTTTAAGAATAATACCGAAGAAGAAAGAAGAGTAGGTGTAAAACGATTATTTGTTTGTGTTTAATATTATAATTTCTTAAAACTGAGGACTTGTCACTCTTTGACTATGAAATGAGCTGATCAGGAAAAGTATTTGTTTACAAAAACTACTTCCTGTTGCGTACATAAATTTGTGCAATGCCGTCGATAGAATACAAATGTACCTATACACTTCACTCTTGCATAACATTCTACACGTGCGACAACTGAAGAACACAAGTCTTAAAATAGAAAGCATTGCTTGATTCACATGCATAATACAGAAGTAACGTCATGAATACATTTTCTACTAGAAATCGCTAAATTTCCTAGTTTAGCGTTAAAATCCTGACAATAAGCCCGCTCTATCGTCGACTCTATGTCTAGACTAGAGTCAAGAGAATACCTATCGCTAAAAATACACTTGAATATGCAAGACATCTATTGCAATGAATATATATTTTCATGGAAATCTACTGACCGTCTCGTCTCTGTTCAAAGTGAATGAACGGCGTAAGAATGTAGGCGTTGTATTTTAAAATTCTCAATGTCACTACAGACAAACGTTTCTGACTCATTTCTTAATCCAACTGAAAACCCAATTCCTTCGAATCTGTCTGTTTCACAATCACACACTCTTACTACGTCAGAGGCGTGGTTTAGCGAAATCGGGTTCGCGTTGCATTACTGGTTCTGTGCACAGTTTATTTACCAAATTCGAATTATACTCAGCAATGAAAATAAAATCTCTTTTACCACCCCACCCCTGCAGCTCAATTTTTCAGCACCGCGTTGCGCCCTGCTTTCTACAAAATTATCCGTATTTTTTTTTGACTCAGATTATTTCCCGTGTCAGTGAAACTTTGCTCACTTCTTAGTATATTATTCTTAGTCTTCTTAGTATGACTAGGAATAGAATACCCACTTACTTAGTGATGTAGGTCGGTAGAAACAAACAGCAGTAAATCAAAACGAAAGGCCAGCCAAGGTGTGTCATTAGTACACTTGTTTGGATAGAAATAGGTGCAGTGCAGATATTCTTGGATTGTAAACTGACGCCATACACGTGACTTTGTGGCATCAACTATGGATTTATTGCACTGCAGGATTATCGGAAAGTTTTGTTTTGCCCATGAAAATTGTATGTTTTCTCGAGATACACAAATATAAACACAACATGTATAAATGCAAAATTCTTACTTTCAACAAAAGTCAACCAGACTTCAAAATGCATCGAAATAATTAATTTTGTTCGTTATCATTATCATATTCCATATTAGATTCTTATTTTATGCAGTGATATCCTGTGTGGATGATTTCTAACCAATGCTATATAGCTAGAGGTATTATTTATGGAACGATATTTGAGTAATAGATGATTTATGTTTTTAAACTTCCTCATTGTATTACAATACAGAATTTCCGTCATACCTAGGTTCTAACGCATAACATCAAGGAAACTAACTACATTTACACATCAAACTATTATCATACATAATTGGAATTTTTGTTAGGTACATAGATGACTTGTTACTAGTGACCGATAGTTAAAACTACCTAGGTACAAACTGTTGCAAACAAACAACTTTCTCTAAGGAACAAAGGTACCTATTGATAAAACAAAGTAAGTAATTTAAGTTACATCGAGAAATTAACTTCGTAATTTTAATATTATCTAATGATAACATATATTAATCGTGTACCTTCAAAATTCGTACAAATAATGATGACATCATTGTTTTTAAGTATTTTATCCTATCAACAGGCATTTTATGTTAAAAGCTCAATCAATATGTCAATTTAAAAATTGCTTGATATGATAAGATAGCTTTGTTAATGTTTAGAAAATACGTATAAGTCCTCTTAAATGGAATATTTGGTATCTATAAATAAAATAATCTTCATATCGACGTAATTTACATCAATAGGCTTATCTATCATTGTTACAAAGAGTTATATCATGATAAAAGATATGTGCTTGCTTACTATTGTTATTGTAGATGCAATATTCTCTTTGAAAAACCCCGGATAAGATTCAGCTACTTATTATTGTTTACAATCTAAGGTAAATGTATTTTGTATTTTTATTAAGGATTTATTTTAAGGAATATGTTTTGAAATGTCGATGGCTTCAAGGACCAAACAGTTTAGATAAATTTTATGTAATTTCTCGATAAAAGTTGAAACAAACCGGGAGCGCTTTTAAGCCCACATGGCAAAACGTGGACTGGAACATGCCAAGTAGTGTAGTAGTTAATTTAAAAAGCTACTTACGGCATCCAGCTCATTGAGCGCGCGAACGGCCCGCTTGGGCGCGTGTATCTCTGCAGCTGTCTGCTTGGTGCGCCGGAGTTCAGAAGTCCACACGGTGACCGGCTCGCACGTGGCCAGTGCGTTCATGTGCTCGGCCAGCGCGCTAGCGTACAGTTGCCCGCGAGCAGACAGGTTGGCGTCGCCGCCGATGCGGCCCAGCACGTTGTATTCGCTCTCGCCGTGCTGATCAAGGAAAAGTTTCGGTTAGGATGATCTTTGCCAGTCATACATACATACATACATACATACATAACGTCACGCCTCTTTCCCGGAGGGGTAGGCAGAGATCACATCCTTCCATTTGCTACGATCCTTGCAAACTTCTTTCGCTTCATCTACATTCATCAATCTTTTCATGCACGCTCGTCGGTTTAGGGTACTCCTGACCTGACCTTTCCCTAGAACGTCCCCGATTTGATCGCGGTACGTTCGTCGAGGTCTTCCCCTTCCAACATTCCCACTTACACTCGCCATGTATATCTTTTTGGTTAATCTCTTTTCATCCATCCTCTCAACATGACCAAACCACCTCAGCATTCCTTTTTCTATACCTGTCACTATATCCTCTTTCACACCACAACGTTCCAGTCATACGTGTAACAATATTGATAAAAACAACAAAAGGCAAGGCATACTCTTTTGTTCTACAAGTACTCTCTCCAAACGTAAAATGTACCCTGTTTATTTTCACTTTAATCTTTTTATATCATCTATCTAAAAAGATTTTCCACCAACGTTTATGAAAAAACATGTTTATCTGTATTAAGGATCTGTATCAAGATTGTCGTCTTCGGGAAGTACATAATCATTTAAATCAGATAACTCACCCGAGTGAAGTACAGAGTTTGAGGCAAGCCCCTCATGCCGGACAAGTATCCGAGGATCCCAGACTCCTTTTGTCCGGCGACCTTGTGTGCTGTTACAGTCTCCCCCATATTCTCCACTCGCACAAAGCTGATGCTCTCCAGGCTGGCATCGATAGGCTCGTACTGCCGCATGTAGTGCTCCAACTTCTTCCTCAAATCGTCCACTGCCTCCACCTCACTCATGGTCTTGTAATCGGCGGAGTAATGGAGGATCTCGATGATGTTCCGTTCGAGCAACTCCTGGTCCTCGCAGACGCACTCGATGAACAAGATCCTGAAGCCCATTTCGGCGAGACAGTACTCATTGAGCTCCCGACGCTGTTCACGGGTGATGTTGGTCCCATCAAAGATCTGCAACAAAACAACTGTTTATAAACACAAATAAGAGTTTGTTCGTGGAATTGTTGTGGCGGTTTCTCCGGGGTCAAGCAAGTCTGTCGTTAATTAATCTGCATTTGCAAGTATTCAGCGTAAACAGGATTTGCGTTATCTGAGTCATCGTTAGATACACTTGCGTCAGTTTCGCTTTGTTGCCCATTGCGACTTTGATAGATTGCATCATTGCCTTCGTCTTAGCATGCTTCAGCGGCCAATTAATTCCTTGATTAATAGTTTGGATTGAACACAGGAACTTTGCAAGTCGGAAATGGCGAGGATATTCAAGAATACATGATCATCATTAGATAAAGATTATATCTTGTTTACGGATGCAGCGGATGATGGATTACACCTACCATGAAGCTAGATAAAGATAACGTTGCTTAGAAGTCAAAACAAAGTTTACTGCGCAAACAGAATGACTTAGATAGATGACTTTCTAGTTAATGTTCATAATCAATAATATTATGAAACGTACTCCGAACTACTACTTGAATTATTTAAAGCTTTAAAACTTTTACCCGTCTTTGGAAAAGTCTTCACGGAAACCAATTTAAGTAATCAGCCAATATTTCAAAGAATCGTTTTTATGCCAGTCAGGTAAAGTAGAAAGGTTACGTAAAAAAAATAGATGCTTATTTATCTACATGGGATGAAGTCATATCATAATATTATTTCTTAGAAACAGCTAAAGCTAAACCTGGTTTACAACGATGAAAACATTTTTATAACATGACTCTTTGTATATAAACATCTGGGCGTTGTCGGCGCGGAAGATATCATGGCTGCCGTACAGGGTTGTGTGGTGCTGGCTACAGTTAAATAAACATGACTTATGCATTTACAGCAACAAGCACGGCGTCCTCGACCACATCACGCGCGCTCTGGCGGCGGATAGCGGAATCCTGGGCGTTGTCGGCGCGAAAGATGTCATGGCTGCCGTACAGGACCGTGTGGTGCTGGCTACAGTTAAATAAACATGACTTTATGCACTTACAGCAACACTGTTTCCGTCCTTGAGCCACAGCACGGCGTCCTCGACCGCCTCGCGCGCGCTCTGGCGGCGGATAGCGGAACCCTGGGCGTTGTCGGCGCGGAAGATGTCATGGCTACCATATAATTCCATGTGGCGACGCCGGTACTGGCTGCAGTCAAACACTGTGGACAAGACAATAGGTCAGTAAAAGGTTCAAGAAGCTGTAAAACGTCAATATGGTAAGAACTTATGAATATTTTGTGTATGCTGAAGTAAAAGTTAATCTTCATTTTAAAATTTCAGATGGTGGAAGATTATGAACATTTTGAAGAATGCAATTTTAGACTGAGTAAGCATATTCGTGATTCAGAGATATAAACATCAATTTACCAAAGGAATATTATCTGTGCCAAAGGTTGAGAAAGGTGAGCTTCATGGAAATTGTAATATTTATCTATCAGTATTCCATGAATCATCTTGAAAAACATGTCATAATTTTATTAGAGCCACACCTACACACGTTATCTAAATAGAGCATATTGTGGACTAAAACGGTCTGATTGATGGAGCCAGTAAAACATGGAGGGATCTAGAGTTTCTAGGACGGTAATATGTAGGCCATCGTAAATAACGTTAGCATAGTAACTCGGAGATAATTCTCAAGATCACCAGATGCCTTCTTGCCTTCAACTGGGTCAAGGCATCAGACGTGTTCTCAGTTAATACCTTCTCATGTATAAAACTGTTACAACTTGCTCAGTCTATCTTTTTTAAATGAAATCTGATGATGACGATAAATATTATAAGTGCTGATTGTTATCGTACGACTAATTGGCGTGATACGATTATTGGCCTAAATAATTCATAAGTCATTGTCGCCACAAAAATATTGTATTGCGACAGTGTTTATGTGAGTTTTCTACCTACTTGTATGCCTACCGACGTAAACAAGACCTAACCAAGTGTTGCGTAATGCATGCTTGGCAAGAACGAGTCAGTTGGGCGAGTGTCAGATCAGCTTTCACAATCTTTGATGACTGGTTCAGACTTTACTGGTAAACGAGCTTCAAAAATGTACTCGTCTGATTGATACAAGTCATAGGGGACGGATTTCGGGTTTCACATCACCCTCAAAACGAAAACCTGGCTACGCCTATGATACAAGTTTCGCCTGACCAGAACCATTCAAGTTGTAAAGTAAAATGGCATTGAAAAATTATACGAGGAAGCAACATAGTTAACAAATCAACAACTACACGCAAGAATTAAAGATGCATTGCAAGTCCATTGTTAATCGTTATGAGCAAATAGCAAAACAATAAAATTACGGTGTTAGGCGTAATATGGATTTACCTTTTAAAGCGACCTGCGCAAAGCTATGTATCTTGTCGAAAGCTTTGGACTAATCTAAAATGCCTTGTGGGATGTCCATTTTCTAGTCGATGATGATGATGCCCATGCGACTTCACACAACTTGGAAGTAGATACCTTTAGTGCTCTCTCCATTCCAGTTGAGGTGTCTGGAGAGGCGGTGGGCGAGCTGACTCTTGCCCCTGGCCGGTAGACCGACCAGGGCAATGAGCAGCGGCGCGAACGGACTGATGCGCCGAGACAGCAGGGATACTGTAACAAAAAACATTGCAATTAATCCACATGTACTTAGTTGTTTTGTTTATAACGTCAAGCGGACGTTTTTGTTAACTAGGGTAATTTAATGCCATCGGATACTGTTGCAAAATATAATAACCATTAAAAAGTCCGATGTTTGTTGATTGAGGAAGTTTCGCAATGTGTAAATTCTCATATTTTCCTTACTCTGGAGTTTTATTATTTTACAACGCATAAATTGAAACTTTTTGTTTCCACATTGGATAATTTTATACTAAATCTTATGTGGTGACCGAAATTTAATATCTCGTGCATACATATAATCACGCTTTTATCCCTAATGGGGTAGGCAGAGCGAAAACGACCTAAACAACGGTCGATCCGCTACGTTTGACAAAGTTTTGAGGGTTATTTAAGATAGATTTGTAGGTATATTGCTGTAGTAACAGGTTGTCAGCCCATCGCCTAAATTACAGTATACAGAAACCCTCTGATCCCTTAGCTGGTTTTTACAGCATGCCCGGGAGGAAATGCAGCTGGCACATTCAATATTTTTCTCTCGCTCCCAGGGCAGCATGGAAGATGAACTCGTGCATTGTGTAGGTATTAGTTATTAACAAATTTCAAGAAAGCAATAATGTTTCTTCGTTCTGTAAACGATTCTTTGAAAATGTTTTCGCGCTTTTTTAAGATATGTCTGGTATGTCTCCCAAGTTCCTGAAAATAACATCTGTCCCACTTCGGTACGTCAGGGCAGGAGAAAAGTTCTCCCGCTAGCGACGCCAAATGAGCAATATTTCATTTTACATAGTGAATCAATTCTAGGAATCATGTGACTGATTGATAAGCCAGTTTTATTGACTAAGTATATGATAAAAATATTAACCTTGAAACGTAGAATCCTTAAAATATAACAAAGGAATTCTGTAACCAAAATTTTATTAGCTAAGAAGATGTTTAAATTTTCAAGGCAAATAATAAGATAGATTCATCCTTTTAT
The DNA here is from genome assembly GCA_949820665.1 of Scrobipalpa costella. Classification (NCBI taxonomy): domain Eukaryota; kingdom Metazoa; phylum Arthropoda; class Insecta; order Lepidoptera; family Gelechiidae; genus Scrobipalpa; species Scrobipalpa costella. The sequence goes on from OX463313.1 coordinate 5,542,558, forward strand.
CTAAATAGTCTTATCACGATTTCCTCAAGTTAGATAGAATTGATTAGGCCAAGGATTGCCAACATCAGTCTGTAAACAAGACTAAACATTTAAATTAGATTATTATGTTATATAAAGTGCACAAACAAATTAATTTGCTTGTGATAAAGCATTATTCTAAATAAACATATTTGATGACACAGAAACTGATGATCTTTACGTTGCTCAACATGTGTTTGAAATCAAAGTGTATGAAGTACATACAGAAGCGTAAATAAGTACTTGCAATAAGTATAAAATTATCACAAGATTTGACCTTAGCATGAAGTCTGTCCGGGTCAAAATGATAATTTCTTAGTACTTCATTGGCCGAGCCCATCGTTATTGAAATAACATCGTTTAATAATAACTTTGATTATTCCCATTGCCAATTCGTATTAAAACATAGCTCCAGAATGTATGGATTCTGTTTTTAATAATAGATACTGTTGTATAAAAAAAATACAATCAGCTTAGCAGCAGTGGAATTTGCCGAACATGTGCTGGAATAACCAAGTGGAACATTCAAACTTCCAACGACCAATAAAAACGCTGCAACGCGCCGAGCCTTCTATTTGTTTCGTGCAAACATGTGACGTCATCTTCAAATCGGCCTGTTGTTGCAGTGAAACTAGTTATATGATTGTTGAGCATAATATTACGAAAAATATTATATTCTTTTGCAAAAAATACGTGTTGCAGAGTATCTTAACTAAATGACGATCTCTATCTAACCTTATTACTGATTATGGGTAATAGAAACGTAATAAGATAGTTGAAATTCTAAGATTTTGTAGAAAATAGACGCCTCGTGGCTTCGCAAACCGCGTAGTATATAATATTGTACATATAACGTGCGTGCCAGCGAGCGTGGACTTTGCCCCTCGACGGAACGCTCAAGGAAACGAGCTCTACTCGACCTAGTGATAATATACTAACGATAGTGAAGGATAATATAGTACTAGATAATCTTTGGGAACGCGACTTTTTGATTTTATGTGGATGATGTTTTAGTCGTTGGCAACAATGAAGAAAGAGCTCGTAAATGAAGAAATTTCATTTACGAGCTCTCTCATATATTGAAATGAACGCGCCATCGCTGGTCCTGTTTGTAGTGGGATTAAAGTTGTTTGACCTTTCGAGGCCGCTTGACGCACCGCCCCCTATTACGTGCCTGCATACCAAAACAAAGACCTTTTTGGGGACAAAGGAACATTTGTAGATAAATACAACTAAGAATAGGAATAATGGAAATGAATCGACTTCTCCAAAATTACTGTCACTAGAAAGCTTGCTTTTGTATTTGGTCGAAAAGACCAATCTTTTTCAATACAATTGTATTTAGTATAAGATTCGCAAGCTTACAATATGGTCTTTGTATATGCGGTGAAATCGAGGAGACTCGCCTGAAACATGCTAAATTTAGCGACTGATCTCAGAGAGAACGTTATCCTCCAACGGTCTCAATCAACGCCTTTTCATTGGAGATAAAATAAACATACAAATAGAAGAAAAGCTTTTAAGTTGAAGGTATTAAATTCTTCAAACTAATTTAAATGACAGCAAGGAAGCCGGTCAAGTAAAATCCACATCATAGTGTACCTGATGGGTCAACGTAATTCTTTGTAGCGACAGTTCTATCGATTGGCCATGATCACAAATTTGTTGAAATAGGCAACTATAAGCTTAAGGGTCAAGGCAAATCAGTCAAATGTTTATGGTATATCTTAAGAAGTAAGCTTATTTTTCCTGCAAATTTTACTTAACCTCTCTGGAAAATGACTGTCATACCGGGTGTAAAGGACAGCGTCCCGCAAACTGATAGGTGTTGCTCAGTCAACGAAACTGAACAACTTTCACCGGGAAATTCTTTTAGGAGATGAAAAAGGAATTGACTTTTCCATATAAAATGAACAACTCGATCATAAAATTTGTATGGAAAACTAAAATTTATATTTCATTTATTGAAAAAAGTCCTGCTGTCAGTCATTGCATCGCCTAAAAATGATAGTATTGAATGGCACCTCAATCGTGTAGCGTCCTATTTCCACCCATTAGCCTGATGCAGTCACGTTGTTCAACGCATGTGGTCGTTTTGGGTCTGGTATCTTCTATTAGTATTAGACCACAAAAAAAGTGAAATGATAAATGGTTTATACAAAATGGTAATGTTTACGGTAAAAATGAGTATACATTAGAATTATATCATTTTTACCAATGATGGCAATTAACAAGTAAATTAAGTTAAACTTGATTGACAGCGAGTTTAAGTTCGAATCAGAAATGTCATTTCAAAACAAAATGGCCTGTCAAATGCATACTTAATATTACTCTCAATCTGAGATCACATTTTAAATACGAACCTCAAAGTGGTCGATGCATTTGTCAAGTATCTAACACCTGTTCGTTACTTTAGCTATCAACAACTATAATTACTTAGTGAATTAATTCTTCTTCTGTCGAGTGGGTATCGAGTCTATCGACCCGATGAACCCTGGTGTCAGAGTTTTTAAACCGCCTAGTAGCACAACTATCAGGCCTCTGACATGGTTTGAGTAACGACCACTATCAAAGACAGCGACCGGGACCGACGGCTTAACGTGCCCTCCGAAGCACGAAATCTTTTTCTTTTTCGGACAATCAGGTGATTTAGCCTGCAATGTCCTAACCAAACTGGGGAAAAATGCACAAAGTGATAAATTCTCAAATATCAACTTTGTGTTTCCCCCCTGGGAATCGAACCCAGGACCTCCGGATCAGGAGTCCATTGAATTAATTACCGTAGTATCACAAATGAATGTTAGATTTGACGTGATGCGTTCTAAGAATGACGCTGGACGCACGCATTCTAATCATGATATTGATCCGCACAGATATATGTTTACAGACTGTTCGATGATCTTTCTGACGTCTATTGCTAACCCTAACCGTCTAATCATTCGAACTTGTTTGTTGACGATTCCCATTTAGGTAGACTGGTAGAGCATTAGATAAGTTACCTAAATTGCCCTAACAATAAGAGGCAATATTTTAAATTTAGTTGAAGACCTCTTAAGTATTGAAAAGTCTAGAGAAAGAGGAAGTATTTAAGCTCCCAGACATTTTATAAAACCACTGTATATAAAAGATAAAAAAAAAAAACTATTGTCAATAAAATACCAACATTAAAGATAATGCTGAGTTACTACTATAATGATGATTCTAGAACATACTTATCACAATTTATAAATAATACACACCCTAAAACGTCAACCAAGGTTATTTTCGCGTATACATAATCGTCAATTTTATATTAACGTGTTGTGTTGTATATTGATACGCCCTCAAAACGTTTTTATCTCTTGTGTGTAATAATAAAGTCAACTGTAGATAAAGCTGTACATGAGGCTCCAGTCCAGCTGCCTTCATTTAAAGGTTATTTTATTAATTAAATAGTATGTATATCTGTATACGGGGTGTAAGGGACAGCGTCCCGCAAACAGATAGGGATTGCTCAGACAATGAAACTGAACAACTATCAGCTGGGTGTTTTCAGGACATGAAAAAAAAATGCTTTTCCGTATCCGTACAAATTGTCTGATCGAGGTGGTCAGTTTGTATGGAAAGGGCAATTCTTTATATCACCTGAAATAATTTCCTAGTGAAAGTTGTTCAGTTTCGTTGACTGAGCAACCCCTATCAGTTAGCGGGATGTTGTCCTTTACATCCGGTATAGTGTGCGTCTGTACGTTTATTGGTGTCAATGAGTTTATTCTCACCAAAAGCCGTAACGTGTTGTTCAACGTGCCTTTTAATCTCCTTATAGATTTTTAACTATTTGAGTGTATTTAGTTCTACAAATAACTACGCTAGTATATTAGTAGTTCAGTGTCTATTGCTTCAACAAATTTGCTACAATATCATCGATTTCATTCTCTTTTCCAAATTTTCGTATAAGTCCTTATATACTTTCAAATGTACTAATATATCTAAGTATGTGTTATTTTTAAATATTTGCCAAGGTAAGGTAGATGAATATACTCTTTTAGAACTTGTATTATTTTTAGTAAGCTTATTCGTCTCTATAAGTATTACTTTAATTCGTAACTGTACTTAAATACCGATCCTCTTTGCTGCATTGCATATCATCAGTATTTTCAACTTGGATTCTGCCAAAGGCATATTATAATTGTTTTACATTCATTGCTAAGTTCATCAGTCCTTGTTTAATATAATTTGAAATCGCTATGTCAATAACTTTGTTATGTACAACTCCTGATAATGCTGGGTGGCGCTGATAAATCAACTGGGGGCATAATGTGGTGATAAAATGTTAAAAACAATTCACAATCTGCATTTCAATCTGTTCACAAATATATTTTATCAACCGGCCTATGTTGCTATGTGTGTGTGCTTTCTTAAAGTAATTTGCCGAGTACGTCTGATATTTTCTTTAGATTTTGATATATATTTTAGTTTTTTTTTTAATATATGTTTTTTTATGGATAGGTAAAATTTTATGTTTTTATTTTCACAATTCGGTTTATGTTTCTTGAGAACCTGTTAAGCATATGCTCGCTCTACAATGAATATAAAGTTTTACCGTATATTACCTTAATTGCCTATTTTATAATTGTTGTGCAACTAATACTAAACAAAGCTTACGATTACGTTTTTATGTGTTTGTTATTCGTGTTGATGAGTTCAGTAGGTATCGGTGGTAGGCGTGGCTCCTACGTCCTATAGCGCGATGTGGAACTTTTTATATTTCGAATGTTAACGAACCGGCCAGACCAGCGCAAGCGCCATTTTTAAAACCATCGAAAAGCATAAATACTTCGATAGTATTAGAAGATATAATTATAAACTGGCCCCCACAAAGACAAGGCATTGCAGAATTGTCTGCTATATGTAACAATGTTTTTAAATTTCACGTATGTTGATACGGATGAACTCTGGCTTTGATATGCAATATCATTATGCCAATTCATGCCTGGAAAACTACTCCATATCTCTGTTAGACAATGGATTCAATTCTGGAAACTACTTTCATGTCTAGATCTATTTAGCGTTGTCATTCTCAGTTAGATCAAATTCAGAAATTATATTATATGGCTTAAGATATAATAAAATAAGTTATGCTACATCATAAGATTCTGACACAAAATTAATCGCCATATCAGTCTTCCTAAAAGTGATTATTACATACATACATACATATAATCACGCCTTTATCCCTAATGGGGTAGGCAGAGCGTTAACGACCTAAGCAAAGGTCATTCCGCCACGTCTGACAAGTTTTGAGGATTATTACAAATGATCATGACGTATATTGCTTTAGTGACAGGTTGTCAGCCCATCGCCTAAAATTGCAGTATATTATAACCCTCGAATCCATTAGCTGGTTTTTACAGCATGCTCTGGAGGTGATGCAGCTGGCACATTCTATGTTTTTCCATCACTCCCAGTCCAGCATGGAAGAAAGTGATTATTTAAATGTAGATAAAAGTGATATACAGAGCGTAAATTGAATTCAATAACAGAAAATTATAGCAAGTAGTAAAATATAACGCATGCATTTACTGATATTAGATCTTTATCTTTAGCTAACAGATCAAGGGATCAACTTCATTACAGAGAGTCCAGAGTCCAACCGTTTAATTTCTTGTCGACAGTATCGGGTCGAGACGTCCAGACCAATTGCCCAGATCCGTTACAATCGGTGTCACTATCTTTACTGTACTTCTTGGCTGGACTTTGCCATCGTTTCCTTTAATAAACTTCATACGTGCTTTGTTGTCACTTTCCTTAGCTTAACAAACTTCAGCGATAAGATTACAGGTAGATTAATGACATCATGCGACCTTTGTTTGAATGTTGGTGCTCTGTGAAAGCTAGATGAAGGCTTGAACGTCTTTTCTTCAGTCAGGTCAGGGTGTCATGGCATGGCCCATGGTCTGGCCCAATGCTACGTTTGGTGTAACAAACGCATCCATCTGAGTCTAGCATTATACAAGGAAACTTTTAGGATGCTAGACTTTTACTGGGAAAACAAAAAATATGGTGCTTCGGAAACAACCTATCTTCCTAGATGTCTTATTCGCATCATATGACATATTACCAATACCGTAAGAAGGAATTTAGGTATCTAATGTCGGTGGGTAGACTTATGGAGTAATGCTTAAAGAGTTAAAATTCACTGAACTTCGAACTCGATAATCTAGTTACGAATGGCAGGTACGACATCATTGACACAAATTACTAAAACATTGTAACTGAAACCACCCATGCAAGCCAAACTTCGTCCGGTGATCTGGTGCCAGAATAACGGTAATGAAACCGAACCAAGTAATTCAAGGCAATGACCAAAAGTTTATTTTTGGTCTGGTTTGGTCTTGATTTCCGCGGCAGGCACCACTTTCGTAAATACACGAAATCGGTGTCTCATACTTCCCAGTTATAGACCTTCCATTGCGAACCTTTTGCTTTAATAATCTTTGATTCCCGTGGTGATTCCTTATGTAAAGTCCATGGTTTGATTTTATGCCAAGTTGATAATCGTGTGTATATTTTTAGATGTACTTTGATCTCCTAATATATAATTATAACTATAAGAAACTGAAATAGAATTTTAACATTTGAATGTTTACAAAGCGCGGTATTGTTTTGGTATAGACTCCAGGAACATTCGATGGAGTTTTCTGTTTCTACTTGTTTATAATCATCTATTATGGCAACAGGAAGTTCATGTTGCTGCAAATCTATCGTTGACGAAAATTCATCAATCATATTGATTAACTTTTTATCACTTATTACGACCTTACTACGAACAAGGCTGACTAGGAAGTTGTATCTACGGAAGAGAATGCTGTGTGAACACTTCTAAAATTTAAACTAAAATATTTTTATATATTCGTTTACGGATCATCGATGGATAATTTTTGATTGTTTTGTATTCTAATGGGATATGCATTGACGTAGAGACATCAAACAATAATTAAGACAGAACTAACTTTAAAGGCACTTGACCGGTTCTATGGATAAACTATACAATACATTCGTTGATTTCATTGCCAGATAACAATTCAGTAGAACCTGTTGTTTATATAAGAACAATCTCGAACTTCACCAAATTATGAGGGTCAGTGACTGACACGCCTCCAAAAAGTTCAAGTGAGAGAGGCTTTCACAAAAAAGCTGTCCCTCCTGTTATGAAACAGGCAGGTTATATGTACCTAATTTAAAAAGTCTAAGTGTTGTCAAATATTCTTTTAAATGACAAAAGCCGGCATGTGATAAGCAAAAAAAGGAAGAAATCCTTCACTGATGCTTTGTGGATATTAATAAAGAATTGCAAGAGAAACTCACCTGAAGCTCCATGCAGGGCTTTCTCTTTGTCCTCCATCATTGCGTGTGCGGTGTTAGCTCCAGGTGCCATAACGATCCTCCTCAAAGACGGTCTCCTTGCTAACGCGACGATGTGCTTAGTGCGGTGCTGGTGCTGCGGCTGCGGCTTGCGTCGACGCGTGCGCACTCTGTGAAAGCCTGAAGGCGACTGCCCGACGACTCCAGCGGTTATCACGGACCGGCTCTTATCAACTCCGCGGCAGTGATTGCAAACCAACCATATGATGGCTGAGTAGATCTTGCAATATATCAGCCAGAAATATGTATACCAATCGCTCTGTAGATGGATGCTGAGTAACGCCATCAATAGCGATCTGCAACAAAACGAATTTGGTCGTTGAATCACGTAATATAAAAAAATATGTCATAACACGAAAGTAAACACTGAAAAGATCAAGAAAAAGGTATAGGGATCAAATGATGTAAATTGTAGTCTTCTTGCGGAAGGAACATTACTCGTACTTCGAGTATTTGCATCACATTCGAACCCCGTACCGTAGAAACATTTAAGTTCAACGGCAACTTCATTAAAACGTTCCCCGCTTTTCCAGAAAAGGCTTTTCTGTTAGTATTAACTATTTTGAATAGACTTCTGTAGGAAAGAAGGTCATAAAACAATATAATAACAAACGAATAAAGACATTAACAGGCGCCTGAACCCACTTGTATCATTCGTAAATCAACATCTAATGATGATGACAAAAAAGAAGGGGGGGTAGTCGGCAGCCACAAAGAGTTTTTAATAGATCAGTTGATGAACTACTGAGGCCGATTAAAAACTAGTGCCAAAGTTCAATTATCTAAATATAGACAAACACAAACGTACAATCTAAGGGCATCCAAACAGATGCACTCGCTGATTTGCCAAGTGGAACTTTTTCATGAATTTCTCGAGGTCGAAGATGTATGTAACATGACGTGTTGGATGGCATTTATAGCATTCAAAGAACAGCTTTTCCATTTGAACAATGGCTCGCAGGAAAATTGTACTTAGTTGTGGGCTAATATAATTGCCATTCTCCTTATCTTGTTAGTCATGAATTCTTGATGACTGCAATTTGAAAATATTGAATGCCAATGAAATTACCGATTGTGGTTGCATTGTGTACAGTAGTTCGTTTCGTAATTAATTTTCGTTTATCAGAATGCTACCTTACCTACTACTCCCAGAAAAAATATCATATTCCCATTCAAAAACGAAAAATCTGTTCCAAAAGCTAAATTAAAAGATGAAGTATTTGATAAAACATATTTGACAACATAAATTGTAGCGAATTCAAATACTTGTTTGTTGTTTGTAGTGACTTGTGCTCAGCGTCAAATCAATATTCTTGTCGACGTCATTATTATTCAAGAGAAAAACCTGCTTGTCTCCCACAATAAACATGGCTTGGAAATAGGACTCATACTTATGTTTAAAGACTAACTTCACTTGGAATTTAATTTCTTTAAATACACAATGGTGAAGTTTGCATTATTCATGTAGTGTAGAGTAGTTAGCTGATGTATTTCCTCTTTTCGCCTGTTGCGTTAAAACGTAACGTTAGTTTAGAAATTGAACTCTAAAATTTATAATAGATTAATTAATTAATTTCATAATAGATTATTGCACTCACAGTGCTAATTTATTCCAGAAAATATTAGAAATAACAAATCAAAACGTTTTAAAGCGTTAAGTTTAGAGTTAAGGTTTAGAGCATTGGGCCGGAAATCCAAAGACGCGGGTTCAAATCCCGTCAGCGGTCGAATTTTTGATTTGTTATTTCTAATATTTTCTAAAATCCTTAGATACGACTATTTATAACAAATCTAAAATAAATAGTTATTTCTAATTCATGACTTTCATTGCAAAGCTTTGATAGCATCATCAATAGAGTCAACCTTGTTTCCCACAGGGGTCAACGTTCCTCCTGATTCTCTTTGATTTAATGATAACTTTAGTTTTTAACCTCTTTTTAAATAAAACTAGTGATTACTTTTTTTTATCTATCTTCTTCTTCTTAGCGAGTGGATTCTAGAGTCAAATGATCCGATGAGCCCTGGTGTCAGAGTGATTTTTATCTATGATATGATCGAACATTAATTACATCTGCAGATTCAAAACCTATTAGTATAGTAAAGATATGCGATACAAGCTAATAGAAACATATAATATAACACATATTATAGAAAATTTTACGGATTGTAGTTTTAATAGGATACGTGCTGTTGTTTTTCAATAATTTTATGACCAAGGGCGATAATAAAGAAAGTATCTAATATACATACATACATAAATCACGTCTTTATCCCTTACGGGGTAGGCAGAGAGTTTAACGCCTCGTAAAAAGCGCTTTCGCCACGTCTGACAAAAATTGAGGGCAATTTTAGATTGTTATATGTATTGCTATAGTGACAGGTTGTCAGCCCATCGCCTAAATTACAATACACTGTAACCCTCGAGTCCCTTTTGCTGACTTCTACAGCATTCATACATGCATGCAAGTATCTAATATACTCGTAATTAAAATAGTAAGAATCTGGAAAATAATTTTAATTAAGTTTACAACTTTTGAAGGATTATGCTATCCAATTGAATCTCCGACGAAATCAAATTTCTCTTGTTGTACCGCTCGTAGGTACAATTATGATAGTTTTACTATAGTTTAAGATATTGTTCCGGTATCGGTATTATTATGGACCACTTAATTAACTCTTAGTCTAATATCATTATAACTATAATTAGTTTCTTTTTTATTCTTCTTCGCCTTATCGAACATTCTTAATGTGAAATGTCGAACTTATCCATTTTAGTCTGAGTTTGAAATCATTAATTATTGGGTGGCGTGATTTGATAATCACGTGCTTTAATTATGTCTTCTTATTCTTTAAATTTAAAAATAAATCTGCCTATAACTGGTTCTTGGATTGATATTTAGTTAAAGGTCGAATTGATATTTTTTCATCCTTGTCTACCAACGTCATTGCTTATATTACAAAAGCATTTGGCTCTAGGTTTTAAAAAATGGATATTCTGTTTCCAGGTTGTGTGAAGGAGAAACTTTGCGTAAATTGGTTTCAAAGCATCGTGCCAAAAACTTTTAATGGTAGTCGTGTTTCGACACGTGGAGATTTGTTGCTAGGTAGGTACTATATGTTGATTATATCTTGTTGTACCGTAAGTTCCGCCTTGATTTATTCGATGTTTATGACCTATTTCATTGTTTCTTGCTCATATATTTAATTCATGTAAAATCCATTCTTTTCGTTCAGTTGTTTTGACGTTACTATATTAATAAATTGTTCGTTACTATATTAATAGCGATCTGTGATACCTACAAATGACCTTGATTCGTATACCTACCTCTATATCTTTTGATAAGTGTTGGTAACCTCATTGCATGTAAAATATTATGATTGACCAGTTAAATTTTTATTTTATTTTCTTTAATAGGGTCATTGCTACTGTACTTACCTACAACAGAGATCGAAGGCCTAAAGAGGACAAGAAATTTTTCTATTTCTCTTCTAGATTCTACAAGATAAATGTGTATCTATATGTGGAGCTTTCTTCCTTACATAGGTTTGCGTGGAAAACTTGATTCAACTGGAGAAATCCAGTTACCATGAAGGCTGTTTTGGAAGTTTTGTTTTGCAACTTGTAGTTAGATAAGATTTTTGACGTCCTCATTATGTCGAACAGTTTCGTTTAAACCTGTTAAAAGATTGCATATCTTTTTGGAATACTCCATTCTATTAGCCTGTTTTGTTGTTAATGCCAAGATATCTTTAGCTTTGACAATAGTCCCGTTTTTGTGTGAAGCTTCTTCAGTCATCGCACCATCACTGGTTTCCTTACCTGAGTTTTTTTTACTAGCCGTCTCCCATGAGACTTTATTAAATAAGTATGTATATCTTGATGATGTTTTGTAATTTATGCTTACGCGAAACAGAGCGTGAAAGTTGCAAGGCTGACAAGGTGTTGTGGTATTCCTTTGTTAAAAGAGCCTCTTTATATGTGGAACTTGTTAGCAGCTGTACAAATAAACGCAGTATCGGTGCTGTCTTCTACTTAATAATTGCAAATAGGTATTTGTAGGACTTCAAGTAGATTCTCACCAAAAATCATTATCCTACTTCGTAGATTATGTAAAAAATTGTTCTTTTCTGAATTACTGTAGTATAATGCGCTTTTGGTTTGTAATGGTTGCGGTGTTCTTTATACAAATCCCGTAACTATTCGAAGGGCTCTTTTTATGTTAGTATGTAAAACATAGTGAAGACTAGACAAAGACAGATTGACCCGAGTAGGGTATAGCTCAGCTGGGTACAGTATTTCGGAGGGTTTTTATGTTAGTAGTAAAGTAATGTTAATTTGTTTAGAATTATTTTAGTTGCGTGTGGTTGCGTTAATGAATGACGCACATACTTACCTTGCTATGAATGCTATTTGCTTACAAATAATAAAATAAAAGGTCGCTTATGTTAAAACTACTTCATTTTTCATGCAATTTCTTTTGCCTACGCTGCGGAAAATGTTAGTGGAAGCCCAGAAAAACAAGTAGCTTTCTCCTTACCTGGCGTAGTAACTAAATCCTGCCTTCGCAATAATGGTCGGAGGACGTATGCCGTATAAAATGCACTAGATCATGGCGCATAGCAGTGCGCCCGTGAATAGCTATAAACGTCTCAATACACATTCGCAATAAGTCCAGCAAAACGTTCGGATACAACTTTTTAACCAAAATTCTCCCCCAACATCGCACTGGGGTTATCACACAGTAGTTATACAGTTTTGTAGCAGTTATCGTCCTTTTGGAATGAAATTTGTACGGAATCGGTTTTATTTTACACCGGATCGGATTTTTCTCATTTTCACGGGTATTTGAGTAGACTTGTAGGTTTTTTTTGCTGCTTTTGCAGGTCAGTTTCCGCAGTGCGACGATGTCGTCGTGCGTTTACGAGATAACGTGGACTGTTTGGAGCGAGGCGAAAGCGCGCTGAGGGAAGGGAGCGGAGCGGCCGATAACCAGCTTCGTGTGACATCGATTGCTGCTCGGCTGGCTTCGTGGCGGCGGGGGCAACCAGGCGGGTTGAGGGGGGAATGTTGTTGGCATGAGGCATGTGTCCGCTCGCCGCCACGATAACATGGTCTCCCTACTGCCCGTTAACCTGAACCTTTCAGAGTTCACATAAAACTGGAGGAACATTTTAAACTGGGAGCTCTCGAAGCTTTGTAGGCCACAACCGGTCATAAAAGGTGTAATATAAAATACTACTTAAACTTATATAAAAGGATACTAGAATAATACCTCCCTCCTCAGAAGAAAAAAAACCATAACTACAGATTTTAGCGAAATCTTAAAAACTATTCAAAATATGCAAAATCTATGTAAATCAAAAAATAAAAGAAATAAAATGCTACCTTTTCAAAAAAACCCTGTACCTTTAAGTTTATTTAACCAAAGGATATGATAGTCGAAAGTCTTGCATTTTACGCGCAAAATGGTAGGATGCAGTTATGGTTTTTTCCTTCTGAGGGCAGAATACTCTTCCATGCTGGCCTGGGAGCGAGAGAAAACCATAGAATGTGCCAACTGCATTTCCTCCCGGGCAAGCCGGGCAATGCTGTAAAAACCAGCTAAGGGATCCGAGGGTTTCAGTATATTATAATTTAAACGATGGACTGACAACCTGTCACTACAGCAATGTACTTACAAATTGATCTTAAATAACCCTCAAAACTTTTTCAGACGTGGCGGTACGACTTTTGTTTAGGTCGTTTACGCTCTGCCTACCCTATTAGGGATAAACGCGTGTATGTATGTATTTATACTAGAATAATAACACTAACAGCGAAGTGACAGGATATACTTCAAGCACTTTAAACAGTAAAAAACTCAGCATCAGATCCTTTCTGCGTTCCAAAATTCCACAAGAACAATAGATTTTGCAGAAAAAAGTGACTAGGTACGAGTAACTCATCATAAATTTATTATAATAAAGGGTAATATATGAAATATAGTAGATAAATGCTACGAAATACCCTTAAGCTTAGGAATATTTGAAAATTGAACAAAAATTGCTTAGTTATACTCAAAAAGAGTCTAAATAATATTTTAAAATTGTAGAGAAGTGCTACGAAATCTAATACTTGAAATTGTAGTGAAATGCTACGAAACATCCTTGTAATTTTTTTATGGATTACCTACATACATCATATATATTATATATATTATATTACATAATCACGCCTTTATCCCGAATGGGGTAGGCAGAGCGTAAACGACCTAATAAAAGGTCGTTCCGCCACGTCTGACAAGTTTTGAGGGATATTTTAGACTGAAATGTGTATCGCTATAGTGACAGGTTGTCAGCCCATCGCCTAAATTGCAATACACTGAAGCCCTTAAATCCCTAAGCTGATTATTACAGCATGCCTGGGAGGAAATGCAGCTGGCACATTCTGTGTTTTTTTATCGATCCCAGTCCAGCATGGAAGAACCATAAAGATCATACAGCTTGTATTTTATGATATTAGGGTTTGAATTGTACACGCCTTATCTGCTTCAGTTGCACTCTCACTACCCCTCTTACTACCGTAGGTCAGCTGGAAGAGATTCCTTTTTAGAGATAAACTGTACATGTTGTGCTATTGTTTTTTTGTTTGTGTCCTCTATATGATCATGTGTGCAATAAATTGTTAAATAAGTAAATAAAGCTTTTGACTGTGTAATGGATATTGTTTAGGAAATGTTCTGAGCTCCTGATTGTGACGAAACTATGTATGAAGCAAAGCGCAAAGAATAAAGAAATTGGTTACAAATATCCAAATTAGTAGAGACAAAATAAATTTTACGCATTACGCATTTGTGTTGTACATTTTAGAGAAAACCCATTCGTACAATTTAAGTCGACCATTTTTTATGCACATAGGAAATTTAGTAAGTAAACCTCTTTTTTTAATATTCGAATAGAAGATGGGTTTGCTCTTAACTCCAGTTACTAGTATAGTAGGTATTATATTATCTGTGCTTCAGTGTAGGTTGGGGCGACAGCAACGGCGGATCCACCGTTGTAAGCACTATGGGCATGCTTATAATCCTAATTGCGATCGATCACAAGAACAAGTAGAAGTCGATCGGGGAAAATAGTCTTAAGGGTCCATTGTGTGAGCAAAACGAAACTACGACATTTTTGTAGGCATGCTGTGCCGTTCATGTTGTGAAAGTAATATGTAAGACAATTCAGTATTCAAACTAAATAGCATATGTCTTAGAAACGCGATTAGTTGAACTTTCCTCGATAGCAAAAAAATCACAAAGTATGCTCCTTCTCTTGATTCTCGTGACGCCTATTAAGGCTAGAATAAACAGTTTTAAAGTTAAAAAAATAATTGCGTGTCTTAATATATTGTTATTTCAATGATATGTGTGCGATATTCGTATATCTTAAAATGAATGTGCTCATCTGTGGCTCAGCGCAGGCTTAACTTAACTCCAGCCCGCCTGTATCTTTTATCAATTAAGAGGGAAAATTCTGCGCTCGCTTCGCTCGCAAATATAAGTTCATTGCTCGCTGTTTCCTTTGTTTTTTGTAACGGCTCACTACTGATTCTTATACTCTTTCCTCTATGTTAATCCTAATTTAAAAACGCGATCTTTAACCCTTAACGTGGTTATACTGCATAAAACCTTCGATTTGTAAAATTGGTTGAAAAACCCAAAATTGTGTTCTTACAACTTAATTGCAAAGCATAGTTCGTAAACGAGTCAAAGTTAGGGCACAGAATATATAATTAAACTTCAGTGATTCGCCCTTCGAGATTATTTACTTGTAGTAGCACGCGCATGTGCTGCCATCTTACACGATTTTAGAGCAACATTTCACTTAAATAAAAAAGAAAATGTTAGCTCTCAACTGACGGTACTTTCTTACACGTTTTGTGTGGCGGCCATCGTACACGTTTGTAAAATTAAATATAAGTTTTTATTGCTAAAAGTGTTACTTTTCAGTGTTTTTAGTAAGCTTTGTGTTGTTTTACAATGGGAAAACGAAAATACTACGCGGACGAGGACGACATCGATGAGGAAATAAGAAAACTGAAGAAAAAGCGTGCCAAAGTTCGCCGAGAACGATACGATCGGCGACATGATCGGCGACGTCATCGTCGTCGTTACAGTTCAAGTTCTTATTCGGACCGTGAACGTTCCTATACCGACGAGGGCGAAAGTGATTACTGTGCCGTGGATTACCATAACCAGGAGGCTTCAACAAGCAAAGGTACGGTCGGTTTTTTAATTACATAATACAGTGCAATGAGTATAGTCTGTAAGGCTATTACCGGCCAAATATAATACATTAGTTCAATCCGGGAGATTGATCATTGTATAAAATGGTGTTACACACGTTGTCTAGAACATAGTCCGAGAGGCTACGTCATGACATAACATGTTAGTCAGTGCACACGTCATATCTGTCCTGATCATTGTAAAAACACGGCTGTCTAGAACATAGCTCGAGAGGCTACGTCATGACATATTGCTCAGTGGATATATAGGTACCTATCTAGAGTGCAGTCCGCGAGGCTTGCATCGTGATTTTTTAATTTCTTTTGCACAAACATCCTTGTGTTTGGTTGCAGGAGCGCCCCCTGTCGATAACGATGATGATTTTGTTAATCTGTGCAACATACCACCTGCACAGTCAGATCAAGATACGTCCGGGCAGCTCCCCGTCTCGCCACCCAGGCCAGCCGTGGCTTCGGTAGTGATACCAGTTCCTGCCTTTGCACCGGGTAATGACGTCACGCAAGAAGCATCTTTACCTGCTCCTGAGTTAGATCCTAGTGTCTTAAGTATTCTAGGTGATGAACCTATTGCCGAGGAAATATTCGGTCCAACTATCCAAAAAGATATTGCCAGTAGATGGTCGGATATATTAGTGAATGGGCTACAGGATGAGACTAAAAAAGGGATCGTCAAAGACTACAACATACCCGAAAATTTTAAGATTGTCCAAGCTCCGATCATTAACCCAGAAATCAAAGCAGCTGTTAATGAGAACGTCCTTAAAAGAGATAACATACTTGTTGATAAACAAAAGTTACTTGCTACAGCAATCACGGGGGTTGCATCTACAATGTCAGCTCTTTTATCATCCAACGCCGAGACTGATGTAAAAAATAATGCCCTGAAATCTCTCAGCGATACAGGTCGGCTCTTATGCCATATTCATTTTTTAGAGACTCAAGTCAGACGCAATTTCTTGTTAGTCTGCCTTAGTAAAGACGTGAAAGAAAATATCAAAGATTTAAAAAGAGATAATTTACTTTTTGGTAACAATTTGCAAGAAAATCTAAAGTCTATGAAAGCGATTTCGAAAACAGGAGCCGAACTTAGACCAGTCTCTGAAAAAGCGAAACCACCGCCTAAGAATAAGCAAGTGGAGCCTTCAACATCACGGGCTTTAAACTGGAGGGGCCCGCCGCCGCCCCCGCCGGCGCCGCCTCGACGCGTCCGCCCCGCGAGGCCGAGCTGGACGGCTGGTGGGCGCAGGCAGCCGCCGCCGCGGGCGCGTCGACCGAGCGACCGCCGAGCCCCGCGCCATCCTCCGCGGACCTCGCGTCGCTAACTGCTGATGACGTCACCCCACAGGCTGGTAGATTACATTTATTTTATAATAATTAGTTAAAAATCACCAACGACCCTGTTATATTATCATGGGTGTCCGGTCTGCGGATCCCTACTTCTGGTGATCTCACGCAGTATAATATTCCAACGAATAATCCCGAGTCAGAGTCACATGAACGAGAAATGTCTGAAGAAATCCATTGCCTTGTTGATCTCGGTGCCATAAGTGAGTGTGACCCTTGTGATGGTCAATTCCTGTCCAGTATTTTTCTAGTAAAAAAGAGTAATGGTAAAAATAGATTTATTTTAAATCTCAAAGCTCTCAATAAGTTTGTACCTACTTCACATTTCAAACTTGAGGATTACAGGACTGCAATGCGACTCATAACAAAAAACATTTACATGTGTTCTATAGATTTGAAGGATGCGTATTTTTCTATAAGTATACACAAGGATTATAGAAAACTTTTACGTTTCTTATGGCTAGGAAAGCTATATGAATTCCAGGTCCTACCTTTCGGGTTAAATCTATCTCCTTATGTATTTACTAAGTTGATGCGCCCTGTCATGCAATCCTTACGTAGTCAGGGCTTATTATCAGTAATTTATCTCGACGATATATTACTAATCGCAGATTCACACTCACAATGTGAACATAATTTCAATGTGACTCAAGACTTGCTCGTTTCTCTTGGATTTACGATAAACTATGACAAGTCGGTACCTACTCCGAGTCGATCAGCTGAGTACCTAGGGTTTGTCTTTAACTCTGCCGATCTTCTACTTAGTATTCCACGAGAAAAGAGACAAAAAATTAAAGACGAACTTTTAAATTTTTCATCCATAAAACGGTGTAAGCTTCGAAATTTTGCACATTTGATTGGTTTGTTAATCTCAGTTTGCCCTGCGATACCTTACAGCTGGCTGTATACAAAAAACTTTGAGAGAACTAAATTCCTTTGTTTAAAACTAAAAGATGACTATAATCAATACATACAACTACCTGATTCATTAAATTCAGATTTTAACTGGTGGATTCGTAATATAGAAGTACCCGGTAACTCTATACGGTCAGGTAATTTTCAGCGTGAAATATACTCGGATGCTTCGCGATCGGGCTGGGGTGTTTATTGTTCCGGTCAAACGGCAAATGGGCAGTGGTCTAGCCAAGAACAAGCCGAACATATTAATTATCTTGAATTAACAGCCGCTTTCTTCGGTTTAAAAATGTTTGCGAATAGTCTACGGAATTGCGAGATTCTATTAAGAATTGATAACCACGGCAATTGCATATATTAATAGAATGGGTGGCGTTCAGTTCCCCCACTTAAATGGTTTGAGTCGAGACATATGGCAGTGGTGCGAAGAAAGAAACATATTCATTTTTGCTTCGTATGTAAGTTCAGCCGATAATTTCAGGGCTGACGCGGAATCTCGTCGCATACATGCCGATGTCGAGTGGGAACTCGCGGATTACGCATTCGATCAAATTTGTCAAAAATTGACTCGACCGCAGATAGACTTATTTGCAAGCCGTTTGAATAATAAATGCTTCAAGTTTGTTTCATGGCATCGTGACCCCGAAGCGTACAGGGTGGATGCATTTACCATATCCTGGTTTCCATACTATTTTTATGCATTTCCCCCATTTTGCCTTGTTTTAAAAGTATTGCAAAAAATCCAAACAGATAAAGGTACAGGAATAGTTGTGATCCCTTTATGGCCCACTTAGCCCTGGTATCCCCTTTTCCGAAAATTGTTGATTTCGCGTACTATTGAACTCCCTCCTAACAAAAGTTTATTATCTTCTCCTTACAGTGTTCGACACAATTTACATCGGAGTCTTACCCTGGTTGCCGGAGTGTTATCAGGGAGGCGTTCATAAAGCAGGGCACTCCTCTTGATGCTGTGGATGTAATGCTAGCTTCTTTGGCAAAAAATACTTTAAAGCAGTATAACACCAGTTTGAAACAGTGGCACTGTTATTGTCAAGAAAAAAATCTAAGTATTTTTTGTAATTCTGTATCAAATATAATTTCATTTTTATTTGCATTGTTTGAACGAGGTCAGAAATATGGTAGTATTAATTGCGCAAAAGCAGCATTATCACTCATACTAGGATCTGATATCATGAATAACCCACAAATTAGACGATTTATGAAGGGGCTGTGTAAATTAAGACCTCCCACTCCTCGTTATGATTATACATGGAATCCTTCAATAGTGTTGGATTTTCTTAGCAATCATTATCCGAACGAGACTCTTTCTTTTAATGATTTGTCCAAGAAATTAGTGACCTTACTGGCTCTAATTACTGCCCACCGCGTGCAAACACTCTCTCTTATCAGACTCTCTAATATAAGACGTATAGCTGATGAAAAAATCATAATTAACATTACCGATCAAATCAAGACGTCAGCTATAAACCGGGATCAGCCTCTACTTACTTTGCCCTATTTTAATGAGAGGCCATCGATATGTCCGGCAAGAACTTTAGATTGTTACTTAAAAGTATCTGCAGCGAAACGTGCGAATGATTGTGATTTTTTGTTAATTTCATATAGGAAACCTTTTAAGAATATTTGTTCACAAACTTTGAGCAGATGGATCAAAGCTATGCTGTCTGAGAGCGGGATTGATACTACTGTATTCAACGCACACAGTACTCGGCATGCTTCAACTTCCGCAGCCAACAGGCTCGGAGTGAGCATAGATATTATAAAGAGGACAGCAGGCTGGACTGGAACCTCCAAGACTTTCGCACGGTTCTATAATAGAGAACTTGATGGTGATAGATCCGATGAGTTTGCTCGCTCTCTGTTACAGGATTGCTTAGGTCACTCTGATGATTAGTAATCTACTTTTATTTCTATTATTATATTAAATGTCATAATGAAGAATAAATATTGATTGAACTCTATATATATGTTTTCTATGCTTATATAATCTCCTAGTCTAATATTTCCGTTTGAGCTGTTTCGTGATAATCTCTAAACATCTACAAGTAAATAAAGGTATTAAAGGTGTAATCTCGAAGGGCGAATCACTGAAGTTTAATAGAAAGTCAAACGAACTTACCTGTAAGTGACGTTCGATGACTATTAAACGATGTGATTCGCCCGAGAGATTACACCCCCTCCCTCCCAAACCGAGACCTCCAGGTCTGGTCCTCCCTGAGCATCACGAAACAGCATTTACGATAGGCCTGGCTGGTACTAAAACGTGTATGAAAGTACCGTCAGTTGAGAGCTAACATTTTCTTTTTTATTTAAGTGAAATGTTGCTCTAAAATCGTGTAAGATGGCAGCACATGCGCGTGCTACTACAAGTAAATAAAGGTATTAAAGGTGTAATCTCTCGGGCGAATCACATCGTTTAATAGTCATCGAACGTCACTTACAGGTAAGTTCGTTTGACTTTCTATAGTACTACATAGGTACTACATGTAGTACTACATGGTTAGGGCTCGAAAAAGTGGAATAACTCTGCCCACAACCTATTTCGATGGCTGGATGCGGCCTGGGACGACAGAGATGTATTCGACGATGGAGCGAGCTCACCCTCTTTATTATTTATCTTCGTTCTTACAGGCGGGAAATACATATATACATACATATAATCACGCTTTTATTCCTAGTGGGGGTAGGCAGAGCGTAACCGACTTGAACATAGATCATTCCGCCACGTCTGACAAAATGTAGAGGGTTATTTAAGATAGATTTGTAGGTATATTGCTGAGTTGTCAGCCCATATCGCCTAAATTACATTATACTGAAACTCTCGGATCCCTTAGCTGGTTTTTACAGCATGCCCGGGAGGAAATACTTACTTCATTAATACTTAAATGAGAATAAAACAGGTCATTGTGTCCTTGCAGTTTTAGCATTCTATGCACCTGTGCAAAGGTCAATAAGGTAATCGTGAATCAAGCGAATCCATTCTCGTTCGCGTGCAGTGTAGATGCAACCTCTTACGAACAAAGTAAAATATGAACAAATAAGTTGAAGCAATTCTTTTGCACTGCGAAATTAACAATCAAATCGTTTTGGGAAAACTCAAGTTTTTTTTGTTTTCATGCTGGCCTGGGAGCGAGAGAAAAATATAGAATGTGCCAGCTGCATTTCCTCCCGGGAGTGCTGTAAAAACCAGCTAAGGGATCCGAGGGTTTCAGCATATTGTAATTTAGGCGATGGACTGAAAACCATGTCAGAGGCCTGATAGTTGTGCTACTAGGCGGTTTAAAAACTCTGACACCAGGGTTCATCGGGTCGATAGACTCGATACTCACTCGACAGAAGAAGAAGAAGCAATATAATATCTACAAATCTATCTTAAATAACCCTCTAAACTTTGTCAGACGTGGCGGAACGACATTTGTTTAGGTCGTTTACCCTCTGCCTACCCCATTAGGGATAAAGGCGTGATTATATGTATGTATGTAAGTTTTCCCTCTTCCATGCTGGACTGGGAGCGACAGAAAAACATAGAATGCGCCAGCTGCATTGTCCTCCCGGGCATGCTGTAAAAACCAGCTACGGGATTCGAGGGCTTCAGTGTTTTGCAATTTAGGCGATGGGCTGACAACCTGTCACTACAGCAATATACCTACAAATCTATCTTAAAATAACCCTCAAAACGTTGTCAGACGTGGCGGAACGACCTTTGTTTAGGTCGTTTACGCTCTGCCTACCCTATTAGGGATAAAGGCGTGATTATATATATATATGTAAGTTTTTTTACTAAGGAGAGATGGGCCTGGAAGCTATTAGAGTGGTTACCTTGGGATGGACAACACAGTCGAAGTAGACCAAGAAAACGATGGGAGCGTATTTAAACAAAAATGTGGACTGTATTGGCACAGAATAGAGCCCGATGGTGTAGTGGATACTGCCGCTGCCTCCTGAGCGGGAGGTCGTGGTTCGAATCCCACCACGTACCAATGTGTTTTTCGGTTTTCGAATTTCATATGTACGTTTATTCGGTGCTGTTTCCGTGCTTCGGAAGGCACGTTAAGCCGTTGGTCCCGGTTAATATCGTTTAATACCGTAGATATTAGTCGTTAAGCCATATCAGAGGCCAGTGCTAAGCATTGGCGGCTTGAAAACTCTGACCTAATCTAGGATTGGGTCTGGTTTCCCTTTTGGGTTGCGGAGGTCAGATGGCAGTCGCTCTGTGTTAAAACCAGTACCCTCGTTCAATCCCCTAGATTAGGAAGCCGACCCCGTGAGATACGGGATAAGGCTAGGGAGATGATGACTGGCACAGAATATATAATAGTACTACATAATACTGGAGAAGACAAGCCAAAGACGGAGAGAGCAGGAGAACAAAGGGAGAGGCTTTTTCCACAAATTGAAATTAATATTCAAGGAATTAAACCCAAATTTAATTGTAAATTATTAGAAATGAAATTTGATTATTGTAATTTTTTAATGAAATGATGATGATATATTTTAATATTTTTAATCAATTCTATATAATATTTATAGTCCCTACTTCTATGCATTTGTGGTAGAATAAAGTCTATTTTTGTTTATATTTTAATTTTATGTACGTAGAGAATATTTTATAACCATGATTTCCAATTTTTCAGGAATTTCCGCCTGCCACCTACATCCAGCCCAGCGGTTTCAGACACTATTAATTAATTTTATCAGGTAACTGTACAGCGACAAATAAATTGATATAATTGCAAGCTTCTTTATTTTCATATTTTCAAAATTTATACACACACACACACTAATGGGGTAGGCAGAGCGCAAACGACCTAAAAAAGCTCGTTCCGCCACGTCTGACAAAGTTTTGAGGGTTATTTAAGATAGATTTGTAGGTATATTGCTGCAGTGACAGGTTGTCAGCCCATCGCCTAAATTACAATATACTGAAACCCTCGGATCCCTTAGCTGATTTTTAAAGCATGCTCGGGAGGAAATGCAGCTGGCACATTCTATGTTTTTCTCTCGCTCCCAGTCCAGCATGGAAGAGAAAGATATATCGTTAGATACTAATTTAAAAAAAACTTTTAAATTTATATCGTTTCTAATTATTTATTTGCATTTCCTTCTACGTATATTCTCTCTCGAAGCAAATGGACTTAACTACTCAGTTCAAATGTCACTAGGCTAGGATATCAAGTCTTCTATTCCTGTCCGTCCAACTAGCTTTCCGCCCCCGGTTTCTCCCGCATTCAATGAGTTTTCCGTGGTAATAAAGTGTTTTTCCGTGGGAAGGATCTTATAAGTGTGATAAATTTCGTCCCAGTTGGTTCAGTAGTTAAGGTAAAACAAATCAGACATAATCATTGTTACAACACTTGTTATAGCTAAGCTACCAATAGATGGATTTATAGCTATGTATTTATTTAGTAGTATGTATATTGATGTTTAAATATTAAGATGAACTTAGTTATATACTTAGTTATGTTTCATTCCTCAACTCTGGCACGTAATTTGCGCTCCAGCAACAGTTTAACTTTAAACTTACCCTCCCACAAGACGGACTTCTTCGGAAAATCTTTTACGGTCCGAGCAGTCAAATTGTGGAATTCCCTTCCCGAAAACGTTCGACGAGCACCGTCTATTGAGACATTTAAAGAGCGAACAAGAAAGTTCTTCTTAGAGAATAATAATTAGTTATTTATCCTCCCATTAGCATAGTATGTATTTGTTTATTATAAATATATATATTAGTTTATTTTATTTATGTATTTATTTAGTAGTATTTATATTGTTTAAGTATTAAGATTAACTAAGTATGCACTATCCCGCTATCTGCTATGTAGTATCCTACTACCCAAAGGTTGCCTGGTAGAAATTGCTGCTTTAGCAATAAGGCCGCCTATATTGTACTGTTTTGTTCCTTACTTTTCTGCTGTATGTATTTGTGTTTCTTTGTGCAATAAAGTATCTTGTATTGTATTGTATTGTATATGCAATATCCCGCTCTCTGTACTATCCTAATACCCAAAAGTTGCCTGGTAGAAATTGCTGCCTTAGCAATAAAGCCGCCTATATTGTACTGATTTGTTCCTTATTTTATAATAATCTAATAATAAGTTTCTAAATATCTAATAAAGTTTTTTTTTATTGTATTGTATTTTATGGTTGGTTGGAGTTTGACCTAATTACCTAAATGATCAAAGATCAATGACAGCAGTTTGCATTTAACAAGGAGTATTTCTTTTTTTCTAAGGTATTTATTTCTAAATAAAACATAATATTCAAAAAATAGTTTAGATATGTTATGAGGGATGCCATAAATCAAACTTATCTAATATCGAAACTGATCGATTTCACATCAATTATATGGCATGATGTCTATGGCTCGTATTTATAAAGCGATCTCAAGATTGAGAGTAATCTTCTTCTTCTGTCGAGTGGGTATCGAGTCTATTGACCCGATGAACCCTGGTGTCAGAGTTTTTAAACCGCCTAGTAGCACAACTATCAGGCCTCTGACATGGTTTGAGTAACGACCACTATCAAAGACAGCGACCGGGACCGACGGCTTAACGTGCCCTCCGAAGCACGAAATCTTTTTCTTTTTCGGACAATCAGGTGATTCAGCCTGCAATGTCCTAACCAAACTTGGGAAAAATTCAGAAAGTGATAAATTCTCAAATATCAACTTTGTGTTTCCCCCCTGGGAATCGAACCCAGGACCTCCGGAACGGGAGTCTATGGCACTAGCCACTAGACCACGGAGGCAGAGAAGAGTTGAGAGTAACATTAAGTATGGATTTGACAGGTCCTTTCGTACTGAAATGACATTTCCGATACGGGCTCAAACTAGCTGTCAGTCTCAAATGCTATTTATAATTACGGGCCTGTGTGTAATAGATTTTCAATCAAGATAATACTGATCGAAACAGAGTTTAAAAATAATCGCTTCTAAAAGTGGCATATACGAATAAAAATCTTTTGAAATATACTAACCGAAAATAGTCATTATGTCTCTAGGATTAAAAGGTAGGTGCTTTATCTTAATATTATTAATAACAACAAGTTTATAGCATGTATATGCACGCATACGTACTAAACTAACTCAAAACAAAGTGAATTATACTTACTTTACGTATATCTAAGTATTCCTCCTAGCTAGCTAAGATAATAATCGTGATCTCAACCACGAACAAATCTAGTTTTATAAACAAGATGTAAAATCATAATTATTTGGGTTTTGCCGGTCCTCATTACGAGTAAGTATTAAAACTCAGTAAAGTGTCTTAAAATCAGTTGTTTGACTTATGGGGAACCCGGCAAAAAATCAAGGTTAATGCCGATTTAAGAGCACCAAACCATTAAAAAAAGCACTAATCATAGAATTCCTTTCACCTGTGGCTAGTTCACTTCGAGATTCAGAATAAGAAACAAAGCAAAATCGGAATATCGACTCGATCTTGTAAACAAAGGTATTTTTGCATTGATTAGTTGCGTTCTCGCATGATATGTTCCTTCATTTTAGCTTACGTCTCGGGCCAGTGTACTTATGCGCTCAGAATAATAAGCGAACACTCAGAGACCTAACGGTCACTGCTGTTTAGGAAACAGCTAAGTTTTCGGGTAGTCGCGAAACATGAAGAAGTGTCAGTTCTTCAATGTGGGTTGGGATATTGACATGACAATTTTGTCTCGCTTGTTTACCATGGGTGAGTGTTTCTTAATTTAATTTAAATAAAAGTTTAGTATTTATTTATATCTGTTGCCATGCATGTGCAATCCCTATTAGTAGTCTCTCAATATTTTAGTAAAATACTAAATATACCAATAAATATAACACATTCGCGGTGTCTCAAGGAAAACATTGTAGGTTTAATAAACAAGTTGGCTATGTACTTACTCCAACAAGTTTTGTTTAGTTGTAGATCCGGATATTGACATTCAGATTAATAATTCAGATTAGAGACCAATTAAAACTAACAGCCAGTGCTCAGAATTTTAATACTAAAGAGCTTTTTGTAACTATTTAGAGCCGAGTTTTTTAACCACAACATACACATACAACCATCTGTAATAATTTTATTTTAAGATTATTTTGTTTTTCAGTCTGGTCTACTGATTGATTTGTGGATTTAATTATACCATTCATTTGATTTATTTATTTCAATAATAAAATCTTTTTAATAATGAAACAAAACGCATTAAGTAAGACATTATGTGAATCAAAATGAAACGCGCTGACTTGACAATTTCAAATTGACATTGACAGCAGCGAATATTATACTACCGTTTTCCGGAGGAAAGGTGTCTGAAAGAAAATGCTTTTCGCTTGTGATATTTTGTATATATGTCGGTTAGCTATTTATCAGTTAACTCAAAGTAATGTATTATTCGTGTAATTTTATTACTTTTTGACTGAAATTTTCAAAATATCCTGTTGTTTCCAATATAAAGTCACTCACAAATATTGCCTTTTCCATCTGGTAAGTTGTAGCGAAGTAATTATCTTTGAAACACGACAATTATCGCTTAGGGAAAATGATGTTCTATGGGTCTGATTTTAATCTAATTCACAGTTATTTCTCTATATCTTTATTGATTTCCTTGCATAAACACACCAAGAAACAAACAAAAGTCACGTGACTTTAAACGGTTCTTTATTTTATGTTTATTTAAGCAATTAAATTGTATTTTTATGTGACCCTGATAACAATTAGCCATACAAAGAATCTGATTCTTACAGCCTTAATCATGACAGAAGTGAGCTTGGCTCGAGATGTGAACCTAGAGACGTGGATGAATGAGCTTCCGGAGCAGTTGAAAGATGTGCCATTGATATATCTAGCTATTCCAGGTAAGTTTTATTATAACAACAGCAAGGTCATTTATATTAGACAGACAAAGAGTTGGAAGTTTAGTAAATTTTAGTATGGAATTCATAAAAGTATTTATTGCTTCTATAAAAAAAAATACTACATAAATATATCTAAAAGAGAAAAGCTTAGCTGAGTCGCAGTCACAGCATCATAATTACATACATATAGTCACGCCTTTATCCCTAATGGAGTAGGTAGAGCGTAAACGACCTAAACAAATCGCTTTAATTACAATATGACATCATACTTATCATTATAAACTGTTCATGAGTAGGTAATAATATTAAACTATACTGATACTAATTGAAGTAATTGTTTTTATTTTTTACTATTCCTTATAAATAATCTGCATGTAAATTAGTATTTTAACCATGTTTTAACCTACTTTAGAGGAAGATGTTTCATGTGTAAATTGAGTAGATACATAGCTTCGGTGAGTAATGGTTTTTAATTTATAAATCTCAGGTACTCATGACTCAATGACGTATGGGATCACCCGTAACAGCGGGCTGGCCCCAGATGCGGAACCCGAGTGGAGCAAGCTGT
This sequence comes from Scrobipalpa costella, assembly GCA_949820665.1. Taxonomy (NCBI): domain Eukaryota; kingdom Metazoa; phylum Arthropoda; class Insecta; order Lepidoptera; family Gelechiidae; genus Scrobipalpa; species Scrobipalpa costella. The sequence continues at coordinate 5,569,933 of OX463313.1, forward strand.
TCCCCCTGTTCCGAGGAACCATCATGCGCTGGTCCATCACACAGTCCTTGGACACCATGGGGCAGTTGTTCAATGGAATAAGGTATTAACATACTTAAAATCACATATTTATTCCTTATGGGATAGGTAGAGCGTAAAACGCCTTGTTAAAACGCCATGTCTGACAAAATTTCTGGGTAATTTTAGGTTTTAATGTGTATTGTGGTAGTGACAGATTGTCAGCCCATCACCTTAATTACAAAACACTGTAACCCCCAAATCCCAATTGCTGAATTCTACAGCATGCCCGGGAGGAAAGGCAGCTTGAACATTCTATGTTTTTCCATCTCTCCCAGTCCAGTATAGAAGTCATATAAATTATTTAATATAGTTTGAGGAAAAACAAAACATTTATTGGACAAACAAAAGTTACTATGCATTTGTGTACGTTATTCACAAAACTATCTGTAATATGAAATAGTATTACTTAATTGCTGTCTTCCTAATTTAATTTATGTGTCCTCAATCCTCTTACAACAAAGTTGTTAAACATTAAATCCAACTTTCTGACTTACTATTTTACTGTTGTATCCATTTTGAGACCTTATTTATCTGTAATACAAATGTAAGCAATGCAGGCCATATTAACAGTAATTACATACATACATACATATAATCACGCCTTTATCCCTAATGGCGTAGGCAGAGCGTACACGACAGTATTAACAGTAATTGGTTTGTAAAAATCCTTAAAATTGTAAAGATAGAAATTAAATACAAAAAAATACCTGTCATAGAGAAGTATAGAGACAAAATAAGAGAGGGACTTATGCACTCCCTGTAAGCCCTTCTCTATGGTACCTCTGTGACAGGTATTTTTAATGCCAGTTAGGGCTATAATTTTGATTTACATCTTTAAATAATTATTTATTTATAATCGGAACTTTTGTTTATCTATGTATATTAGTATTTAATAAAAAAAAACTTATCTTATCTTATTTAGCCCACATCATCCCACTGCTGGGCAAAGGCCTCCCTCTTCTCCTTCCACTTATCCAGTGAAGTGTTGAAGGTTCTTTTTTTAAATTCTTTATTTGATGTTACTTGCTATGTATATTTTTTCTTTATTAAATGCAGGGTTGTCTGGAGGAGATCGCTTGAAGCGATAAGGCCGTCTTTGCGCACACTGTTATTTTAAAGTTTTTCCAAACTGTACGATATATGCGCAATAAAGAGTTTGTCTTTCTATCTTATAGCCTTGCCAGGAATTAAAAATGCCTGTTATAGTGGTACCATAGAGAAGGGCTTATAGGGAGTGCATAAGTCCCTCTCTTATTCTGTCTCTGTTTTTCTCTATGATAGGTATTTTTAATTACTGGCAGGGTTTTTTATTTAAATATTTATAATTATTACCTACTATATTTTGTTCTTTCAGATATTTAGATTTAAGACTGACTACAAAAACAGGAACAGAAGATATATATTTTACGCATGGCTTGTACGCACAAGAAATAAGCAGAGCTCTGACTGATGTTAGGAGCTTTGTTGATGCCCATGTAGGAGAGGTGAGGCTGTGTTATAGTTATTGTCATAGTAGGGTTCCATCCCACTTTTTTAAATTTCTACATCCTTTTGATAACATACATACATAAAATCACGCCTTTATCCCTTACGGGGTAGGCAGAGCGTTAAACGCCTAGAAAAAGGCGCTTTCGCCACGTCTGACAGAAATTGAGGGCAGTTAAGATTGAAATGTGTATTGCTATAGTGACAGATTGTCAGCCGATCGCCTAAATTACAATACACTGTAACCCTCGAGTCCCTTTTGCTGACTTCTACAGCATGCCCGGGAGGAAGGGCAGCTGGAACATGCTATGTTTTTCTATCTCTCCCAGTCCAGCATGGAAGGCCTATCTCTCCCAGTCCAGCATGGAAGGCTTCCTTTTAATAAACTTTGTTTATTACATCCCTTAGAGAATGGAAGGCCTTAGAGCAACTCGGTCTTCCATTCGGTACAGAACAAAAAGCCGTGTTGCCCTAAGTTACATAACATAACATAAAAATACTTATTGCACGTAAGAATACAAATCATACAACACGACAGATGAGAGACATCGGCGGCCTTATTGCTAAGGTACCAATTTCTTCCAGGCAACCTACATCCATAGTCAGATAATCAAAGTTTTTGATTGAGGATAAATACTCAAATGTATAGAAAATAAAACATGGTAATTATTGCAATTTCATAATTGTTGTGTTGACGAATATTTCTTTGTGACAATCGCAAGAATAATTAATAATCATAATTTCAGTTTGAGTCGACGAAAATTTCTTTTACTTTCATGTTTTGTTGACTACCCTCTGCATGCTGGCCTGGGAGCGAGAGAAAAACATAAAATGTGCCAGCTGCATTTCCTCCCGGGTATGCTGTAAAAACCAGCTAAGGGATCCGAGGGTTTCAGTATATTGTAATTAAGGCGATGGGCTGACAACCTGTCTCTACAGCAATATTCTTACAAATCTATCTTAAATAACCCTCAAAACTTTGTCAGACGTGGCGGAACGACCTTTGTTTGGGTCGTTTACGCTCTGCCTACCCCATTAGGGATAAAGGCGTGATTATATGTATGTATGTGTATGTTGATTACCCTACTTTCAAGTCATGCTTTCGTAATTCCAGGTGGTAATTCTGGACTGCCAGCACTTCTACGGGTTCACGGCGACAGACCACCAGAGGCTGTTGAGGTACCTTCTCAACCTGTATGGAGCCAGGTTGACGCCGCGACCGGCGGACTTGACCAGTGTCACACTCAACTCCGCTAGGAGATTGGGACAGAACGTAAGTGTTTATAGTATTTTTAACTCAGTTTTCGAATAAAGGTGAACATAGTTTCATGTCTTTTAATCGAAGATCTTGTTTCGAAAATAAGTTTCAGCTATTAGGTATGACAACATAATGAAATAGTAGTTTTAATAATTTAAGAATTTTATGAAAGATTTTTATTTTGCCAACACGTATAATTTATTTTTGAAATGTGTTTTTGAATAAAAAGACATGAAACTTTGTTTTTTTTATTCAAAAACAGAGTTGGACATACTATAGTGCTTAAATGGATCATCAATTCATCTTTCGCATAACGATATGATTCAACTTTCGTAAAATGTCGCGCCCGCTTCGCTCACATAACGTATTAATTTGGCTTAAGTTAAATGTCGTGCTCGCTTCGCTCGCGTAACGTAATGATGCAGTCATATTTGTTGCAATTACGGTTGTGTTCGCTCACGTGCCGTATTGGTTCACTCGTGTTTCGTGCCAAGTGGCGTTCGCTTCGCTCGCGCAACTTATAGATTCTGCAATCTATCAGTGAAAACCCACAATTGGTTGTCAAATTCTATTGAATTTTAATTTTTGTATTATAAAATAGCTGTTGGTTTTCCTAGAAATCTATAAAATAAAATAAATAAATTAGTCAATTGTTGATGACATTCAGATTTATGTACAGTTATAATATGTTTCCAGATAATAATAATCTACCGTCAAGAAGCCGCGTACTCGACGAGCATGTTCTGGCAACCGCAGATGATGCCGTCGCCATGGCCACGGCAGGACAGCGTCAGTGGACTGAACAACTTCCTGGAGCACGTCAACAGGAGCCCGGGCATCGGCTTCGTGCACCAGGCCGTGCTCACGCCCACAGCCAAGTTCATCCTCGTCAGGTAAATAAATACATACAGATAATCACGCCTTTATCCCTAATGGGGTAGGCAGAGCGCAAACGACCAAATCAAAGGTCGCTCCGCCACGTCTGATAAAGTTTTGAGGGTTATTTAAGATAGATTTGTAGGTATATTGCTGTAGTAACAGGTTGTCAGCTCATCGCCTAAATTACAATACTACTGAAACCCACGAATCCCTTAGCTGGGTTTACAGCATGCCCGGGAGGAAATGCATCTGGCACATTCTAGGTTTTTCTTTCGCTCCCAGTCCAGCATGGAAGAAATACAGGACTGGTTTACAGATAATGTGTAGTTGCGTGTATTTTGTAATTCTTTATTGTTAATTATTCTGTAGCTTTTTTGATATGACGTAAGTCATTCTTATTTCTCTACTGTATAAGTTTGTTTTTTATTTGTGGAAGCTTATAATTGGCTTATTATTGTTACCAACTTGTTGTAGCTGTTAGCTTCCCTAAGAAAATAAAATAAAATTAAACTTGTCCGGGCCCTTCAGTACTGCAATTTTTGGGTCCCCGTTTCTTGCGAGTTCAGCGTACCACGAAGGCTAAATCAAGGTACGTTACGCGGACGAAGCGAAAATACAAATTGTGTTATGTTATTTTTGAAGATTTTAGCAAACACAATGTTATTTTATTCGCTCTGCCTACCCCATTAGGGATAAAGGCGTGATTATATGTATGTATGTATGTATGTATTTTATTTCATATAATATGTACAAAGAAAATAAAACATTCATTTCTAGCAGGACTCCATCCTGCGTCACTGGAATGCAGGTACATCACTCTACCAACTGAGCTACAGAAACGGTAGAGGGAGTGGCGAATTTATCATAGTCTTTCTTATGTATACGTCATAGCGACGTTAGTGACATCTAGCCATGTAATTTAAGAACTACGTAGGGCTTGACCAGTCCAAATTAAGATTAGAATTCAAGTTAATAATGATATCGCCTCAATTTTTTACATATTTTTAAGGAATTATTTTTTTTATTTTGGTCAAGCCCTAAGTAGTTCTGAAAGTACATGGTTAGATATCGCTAACGTCGCTATGACGTATACATAAGAAAGACTTTGGTAAAATCGTCACTCTATCGTTTCTGTAGCTCAGTTGGAAGAGTGGTGGACCGGTATTCCAGAGACGCACGTTCGAGTCCTGCCAGAAACGAATTTAAATAATAAATTTTCTTTCTTCATATTATGTGTTATGTTAACCGGAACAAAATACCAAACCCGCTAAAACCAATGCCTAAGCTAGATCTAGTGCATATACCTAAATTATGTAGATACTGTGACAAGTCTCGTTTTTATTTATAGCTTTGAAAAGTAAGTTTTGTTTTTCTATTAAATATCAAAATAATAGCATGGAATAATAGATTATGAGGGCAATTCGGTAAGAACACGACTTGACTAAATCTGAACTCAAATTATTGCCGTCCCTTTTGGTACATACATATAATCACGCCTTTATCCCTAATGGGGTAGGCAGAGCGTAAACGACCTAAACAAAGATCGTTCCACCACAATGACAAAGTTTTGAGGGATATTTAAATTTGTAGGCATATGCTGTAGTGACAGGTTATCAGCCCATCGCCTAAATTACAATATACCGAAACCCTCAGATCCTTTAGCTGGTTTTTACAGCATCCCTGGGAGGAAAAGCAGCTGGCACATTCAATGTTTTTTCCCTCGCTCCCAGGCCAGCATGGAACTAACCTTTTAGTAATCTCATAGAAAATATCAGTTATGGACTTCGTGTTAGTTAAGTCGTGTTATCTATTTGCAACGCCGAATTGCCCTGTATATAAAAAAAACTTACATTTTAAATTTCTTAATTTATTTAAACTAATAATACACTTTTACTATAGTAATTCATTTTAATTTAATTATCACTGTAGCATAAATATGGATGGGTAAGTGATCTATGTCAAACATATACTTCCATTCTGGCCTGGGAGCGACAGAAAAACATAGAATGTGCCAGCTGCATTTCCTCCTGGACATGCTGTAAAAATCAGGTAAGGGATCCGGGGGTTTCAGTATATTGCAATTCTGGCGATGGACTGACAACCTGTCACTACAGCAATATACCTACAAATCTATCTTAAATAGCCCTCAAAACTTTGTCAGTCTTGACGGAACGACCTTTATTTAGGTCGTTTCCGTTCTGCCTACCCCTTTAGGGATAAAGGCGTGACTATGTTTTTGTACTTGTATAGTGTAAATTGTAGTGCTTCGGAAGGCACGTTAAGCTTTTGGTCCCGGTTAATATCGTTTAATACCGTAGATATTAGCCAATGCTTGCCAGTGGTAAGCATTGGCGGCTTAAAAATTCTGACCTAATCTAGGATTGGGTCTGGTTTCCCTTCTGGGTTGCGGAGGTCAGATGGCAATCGCTCTGTGTAAAAACCAGTACCCTCGTTCAATCACCTAGATTAGGAAGCCAACCCTGTGAGATACGGGATAACGCTAAGAAGAAGGTCTTGTATAATAATAATGTAATATCACACTTTTACTATTAATTTTAATACCAGGTATAGGGACTTCCATGCTGGACTGGGAGCGAGAGAAAAACATAGAATGTGCCAGCTGCATTTCCTCCCGGGCATGCTGTAAAAACCAGCTAAGGGATCCGAGGGTTTCTGTATATTGCAATTTAGGCGACAGGCTGACAACCTGTCACTACAGCAATATACCTACAAATCTATCTTAAACAACCCTCAAAACTGTCAGACGTGGCGGAACGACCTTTGTTTAGGTCGTGTACGCTCTGCCTACCCCATTAGGGATAAAGGTGTGATTATATGTATGTATTTAGGTATAGGGACAGCGTCCCGCGAACTGATAGGGGTTGCTCAGTCAACGACACTAAACAACTAACTGTCAGCAGGTTTTTTTTTCCCGAAGCGAAAATAAAAATTACCTGATTGCGGTGAGCATTTTGTATGTAAAAGCTTTTTTTCTCTACCTGAAAGAAGTTGAAAGAAGTTGCTTCCATGCTGGACTGGGAGTGAGAGAAAAACATAGAATGTGCCAGCTGCATTTTCTCCCGAGCATGCTGTAAAAACCAGCTAAGGGATCTGAGGGTTTCAGTATATTGCAATTTAGGCGATGGGCTGACAACCTGTCACTACAGCAATATACGTACAAATCCATCTTAAATAACCCTCAAAACTTTGTCAGACGTGGCGAAATGACCTTTGTTTAGGTCGTTGACGCTCTGCCTACCCCATTAGGGATAAAGGCGTGATTATATGTATTTATGTATGTATGAAAGAATTTCCTGGTGGAAATTGGTCAGTGTCGTTGACTGAGCAACCCCGTTAAGTTTTCGGGACGCTGTCCCTTACACCTGGTATAATTGCATTAACATTATAGCCTAAAATTTTATAAGTAAATTATCTATGTGAAAAATAAGTAAGACCTTGAACAATGTAATATCACAATTTTACTATATTAAACATTTCATTTTCAATATAGCTTGAACTTTAATAAGTAAGTTCGATCGAAGATCTATTTGAAAAATAAGTATCTGTATATCCTTAACATACATACATATAATCACGCCTTTATCCCTAATGGGGTAGGCAGAGCGTAAACTAGCTAAACAAAGGTCGTTCCGCCACGTCTGACAAAGTTTTGAGGGTTATTTAAGATACATTGCTGTAGAGACACGTTGTCAGCCCATCGCCTACATTACAATATACTGAAACCCTCGAACCCCTTAGCTGGTTTTTACAGCATGCCTGGGAAGAAATGCAGCTGGCACATTCTATGTTTTCCTCTCGCTCCAGCATGGAAGAATATCGTTAACTATTATAATATATAATTTAATCCAGACCAAAGATCCATATCACAATATCAAGCATTAACTTACATTCTAAACAATAAATAAATTGTCAAATTAAATTAATTCACTTAAGTTGTTAGTATTACAATAGTTATCATATGAAAATGTATTCATGTCACAATATTTTAAGTAGAATATGAATATTACATTATTATTCTTATGATGTCACTAATATAAATTAAGATAAACTTTTATTTTTACATATATTAAGCATCAAAAAGTAAGTACTTTTCGTATATTCATTGGATTTAAAGATAAATTCTCGCATAATTATAAGTAAAAAAAAAATTGAAACAAAAACGGTTGTGTTTAGCAATAATTTCGACAGTTCTAAAAATTATTAGCTCTTCTTCTAAGGAAGCAGTTGAAAAAATCGGACAATACGTAGGATATTTATTTATAATTTTATAAATGTATTATTTATTTATTTAGTATATTTATAGGTATCTATTATACATAAATACATATTATCACGCCTTTATCCCTAATGGGGTAGGGAGAGTGTAAACGACCTAAATAAAGGCCGTTCCGCCACGTCTGACAAAGTTTTGCGGGTTGTTTAAGATAGATTTGTAGGTATATCGGTGTAGTGACAGGTTGTCCGCCTATCGCCTTAATTGCAATATACAGAAACCCTTGGATCCCTTAGCTGTTTTTTACAGCATGCCCGGGAGGAAATGCAGCTGGCACATTGTATGTTTTTCTCTCGCTCCCAGTCCAGCATAGAAGTACATCTATTATATATTATAAATATATATTTATTATATATAATATTAAGCATTAAATTACATATATTTATATCTAGTATTAACGCGTTCAAATTTGAGTTATTAAGTATATTATTTTGTCTATGTCACGTTATATAACCGTTTCAAGTACCTATCTTAGTTTACCTGCAAGCATAATTGTCTCCTCTGGGTTTATCAAAGGTTGACTGGATGAGATCCCTTAACGGGATAAGCCCGCCTTTGTGCCACTATTGTCTTAATCTTCTTGTATTTTAGTTTAAGATTGTTAAGGTACAATAAAGAGCTTACATACATATTTTGCGAGATACGACTTCAACGAGTGAGGGCGTCACTGCTCGGTATAAACGCTCTTCATCATTATTATGACGACGGTTTCAGTATATTGTAATTTAGGCGATGGGCTGACAACCTGTCACTACAGCAATATACTTACAAATCTATCTTAAATAACCCTCAAAACTTTGTCAGACATGGCGGAACGACCTTTGTTTGGGTCGTTTACGCTCTGCCTACCCCATTAGGGATAAAGGCGTGATATTATGTATGTATGTATGTATGTATGTATCATTATTATGACCTCCGAGGGGCTCTTAAGTACCCATTATTCTTTCTTTTAATAATCATACATAGATTTTGATGCGGTTTCTTTTAATGGATATAGTGATTCAAGAGGAAGGTTTATATGTATAATACATGCATAAACACTGATAATTTCCGTGCGAAGCCGGAGTGGGCCGCTATTTTAGTTATAAAATTAGAAGCATTACTGTTAAGTGTAATTTATTGATATCTTTAGAAGTTTACTACTTGAATGCATGATGCTACAAAACAATCATCAAACTGGTGTGTATTTATAGTGGCTTATATTAAAGATATTTCGTGACTTACATAGTATTTTTCTGATGCCCATTGTTTGTGGCTGACTTAATAATGTAGACAACATAACCTTTGGCATCATAAACCTATGTTAAGAAGTCAAAAATGCAATTAGAAACAAGCTGGATTAATTAGCAAGCACCTTTCTATAAATATCTCATAATCCTGAATCATTATTTTTCTTTTCTTTATTTATCATTGTATTTTAATTATTTATAGGATAAAAAAGTAAGTTATTTAAATTACAAATAAATAACCTGCTTAAAATTACTACCCCAGTGGGCTCGATTCTAGATTTGCTTTGATGAATTAAAATCTATATTAAAATCTATTTGTCATTTTCAGACTAAAACATTGGAAAAGGACAGAAGATTTACTGTAATTTAATTTAACTCCGGTTTTTTATTTGAAGTCGGTGGTTTAATGCGTTATCTAACATTTTTATCCGCCGTCATATAATATGGCAGCTAAAATTGGCAGAAGTACTGGGAAAACGTGCAAAAACGCGTCATAATCTAGCGGACATATTGTAAAACCATAGAGTATAAATCACCTTCATAATAAATCAACCGAACCTTTTTCTATTTTATGATTTTGAAAGTGACAGATAGATTTTAATTTTAGTTTTAAGCTGGTGGTATCTAGAATCAAGTTAAATATCTAATTCATCATTTTATTGTGATTATTTATAGTTGGGACAAGTAAGTCATTTATTTTATAAATCATATAAATTTAAAAAACGCCTAATATCCAAACAAAAAAAATCTATTTTAAGTCTAGGATCATATTAAAAATACCGCTTTTTCCACGTTTGTTAATAACTCCATAACTGTTAACTAGATCTTAACTAAAATTATTGCCTTTCCTGTCTGTCCTGCCTCTTAAATATGATAGAAAATTACAGATATGTAAATTTTTAGTCAAGTCAACGAATTTCCTACACTGACTATCTAAAAATATAGATGATTTCATTTTATATTAGCTTTCTGTCAGCGGTGTCATCTGCTGCTAAATATGGTTTCCCGTGAAAACGTTGTACTTTCCCGCGGTAAAAAACCTATGTTACTCAAGGTGAACGTATATACGTTGTCATCTTGAGATGTGAAGACATAAAAAAAGGTGAACGTAGCTTTCTAACGGTAAAAGAATTTTTGAAATCGGTCCAGTAGTTTTTGAGTTTATTCGTTACAAACATACATACGCACACACAAATACAAATCTTTCCTCTTTATAATATTTTTATTACAAAAAAATTAATTAATTAAATACAATTGTCAACTTAACACTAAAACTAATTAATACTCATTATAAAATTAGGAGTCAAAAACAATTACAAAATGTCACAATAAATTAATAAAGTCAAACTTAAAAACTAACACAAAACAAAGTCAAACTTAAAAACTAACACCTAATCAATCGAAAAGACCGCCCCGAATCGTACCTGGTGGGAATGTACCCATCACACTAGCAGCGTTCCCTCGTTGAATAGTCTTACTGGAGGTTCCTTAAAGGAATGCGTCTTTATAATATTGGTGTAGACGAGTCATCTCCTATCTCCCTAGCCTTATCCCTTCTCGCACGGGCTACCTAATCTAGGGGATTGAACGGGGGTACTGGTTTTTACAGAGCAACTGTCACTGACCTCTGCAACCTAGAAGGGAAACCAGACCCAACCCTAGATTAGGTCAGAGTTTTCAAGCCGCAAATGCTTAGCACTGGCCTCTGACATGGCTTAACGTGTAATATCTACGTTTGAAACGATATTAACCGGGAAAACGGCTTAACATGCCTTAGTGAAAACTTTTTTTTTTATAGCTTCAAGGAGTGAGTAACTTACGTAAATAATACTTAGAATTTATTATTTTTTGAATATTCAGAATAAAAAATTGATCAGTTTCTTTTCAAAACCATTCCGCCCTAAGAAAAAAAATATTGGGTAAGTCAATGGCCACGATTTGGCGTAAACAAGATTTATACATACATATAATCACGCCTTTATACCTTATGGGGTAGGCAGAGCGTAAACAACCTAAACAAATATCGTTACACCGCGGATAGATTTGTAGGTATATTGCTGTAGTGACAGGTTGTCAGCCCATCGTCTAAATTGCAATATGCTGAAACCCTCGGATCCCTAAGCTAGTTTTTACAGAATGCTCGGGAGAAAATGCAGCTGACACATGCTGTGATTTTCTTTCCCAGTCCAGCATGGAAGAAAGATTACACAAGATTTTCTGTGTTGAGCGAACAGAAAAGGCAGTGGCAGTACTGTCGATTCTATGAGGGCAAGACTTGACTAAATCTTGACTAAAATTATTGTCGTCCCTTTCTGTTCTCTCATGATAGAAAATGACAGGTTAAGACTTATATTATTTAAGTCGCTATATATTTTTGCTGCTGCAAATTGCTACCAGAATAGACGGATTTATTATAATCCTGTTCTATAGATTATTGAACTGACAGGATTAAGTTTGTTTAGACAACTAACCTTTTCTGTTCGCTCAATACAAGACGGTAAATGAACAACAACAAACAAATACAAATAGTCACGCCTTTATCCCTAATGGGGTAGGCAGAACGTAAACGACCTAAACAAAGGTCGTTCCGCCACGTCTGACAAAGTTTTGAGGGTTATTTAAGATAGAATTGTAGGTATATTGCTGCAGTGACAGGTTGTCAGCCCATCGCCTAAATTGCAATATACTGAAACCCTCGGATCCCTTAGCTGATTTTTATAGCATGCCCGGGAGGAAATGCAGCTGGCACATTCTATGTTTTTCTCTCGCTCCCAGTCCAGCATGGAATAATACTACGGAATAATAATATCATATGGAATAATACGGTAAATGAAAGGGTTTTATTTAAGTTTAATCTTGTTTACGCCGAATTGTGGCCGATGTGTACATACAATTATAGAAAGGATTCATTTAAATGGGTATATTTCATTTATTATAACTTCGGATGGTAATAAATATATAAAAACCTTTAAATTGAAAATGTTTTCTAATTTATTGCTTTTTGTTTTTAGATTAACTAACTGCTTCTAGACGTTTGGTTTTAAAATAATTATTTTTTATCTGTATATAGCTGTAGAGACATGTGGTCAGCCCATCGAATAAATTAAAATATACTAAAACCCCCGAATCGCTTTTAGCTGGTTTTTACAGCTTGCCCGGGAGGAGATGCAGCTGGCACATTCTATGTTTTTCTATCGCTCGCAGTCCAGTATGAAAGCTGCGCAGTGTTTTAGTATGATATAAATTGCTATTGATTCATAGAGCGCACAACTTAATTAAATTTTTTGGTCTCGCTTTATGTTCTCTCATGACAGAAAATGACAGGTATAGACATATTAGTTTAGTCGTAATTTTAGCAACTACGAATTGGTACCATTATATTCTAAAATCGAATGTAATTAGCAGCCTGGGTGAATTCTTCTATAGAAGGAAAGAGAGGAAGGGGGAGGCCAAGAATAAGTTACATCGATCAAGTAAAAGAAAAGATTAAGGCCAAGTCGTACCAGGAAGTCAAGGAGAAGACGGAGTGCAGAGAGTTAGGTTTAAAGAAACTTTATTCTCATAAAAGACCTAATTACAAGTCACTTACATGAGAACAAGACTATAACTTAAAATTAACATGATCGTTCGTATTCTGCAGGTAAAAGTCAAGTCCAATAAAAAAAACTTGCAGTAAAACTAGGTAGTAGTTTTCTTTGCTTAGGCACTTCAGAGTTGGGTTGGCGTTCACTTCATGCACTCAACGACAAGAGCTGAGCTCTTAAATGAATGATGATGATAGGGTGCGAATCGCGTTTTGTCATCATCATATCCGTATCTTACGGGGTCGGCTACCTAATCTAGGGGATTGAATGACGGTACTTGTTTTTACACAGAAAAACCAGACCCAATCCTAGATTAGGTCAGAGTTTTCAAGCCGCCAATGCCTAGATACGGCTTAACGACTAATATCTACGGTATTAAACGATATTAACACGGACCAACTGCTTAAAATACCTTCCGAAGCACGCGATTTGTATCTAACATTAAATCGTTTTTTTCTGAATTTCCAGATGGGTATCAGGCATAAAAGAGAAATGCGCGAAACCAGTGATAAAAGACGTGCTACCTCGCCTCGCGGAGTTCTCGCCGGGCCCGCCACGCCGCCGCGACCCGCCAACCCGCTCGCCAGTCAACGTCGTCATTGGCGACTTCATAGAATTGGACGACTTCATCTTCCCCAAGACAATCATACAGCTCAACTTCAAACTGCTCAGGACGTCCCATGATGACGGACGTGTTGGGTAAGACAGATTTCGGTGAAGTATTCATTAGATTTCTAAGTTATATTTGTGTAAGGAGCGGTTTACATTAGGACAGTGGTAAGTACAGTTCGTAAGTTGGCTTTCAAGTTGACATTGACACGGTTCCAGCACAAATTAGGTATGCGGCGGCGCGCGGCGGTTCCAGTACCTAGTTTTATTTAGATTCAAGTTGACAGGTAACTAGAGAGCCCGATGGTGTAGAGGATAGGGCCGCTGCCTCCTGAGCAGGAGGTCGTGGTTCGAATCCCACCACGTACCAATGTGTTTTTCGATTTACGAATTTCATATGTACGTTTATTCGTTGTTTTTTCCGTGCTTCGGAAGGCACGTTAAGCCGTTGGTCCCGGTTAATATCATTTAATACCGTAGATATTAGTCGTTAAGCCATATCAGAGGCCAGTGCTAAGAATTGGCGGCTTGAAAACTTTGACCTAATCTAGGTTTGGGTCTGGTTTCCCTTCTGGGTTGCGGAGGTCAGATGGCAGTCGCTCTGTGTAAAAACCAGTACCCTCGTTCAATCCCCTAGATTAGAAAGCCGACCCCGTGAGATACGGGATAAGGCTAGGGAGATGACAGGCAACTTGAACTTCAACTTGAAAGCCAACTGGTAGGACTGTTTACTCGTGTCAACTTACCAACTATACTTACAGCTTGAACCGTCAAAACGGGCCTTTAGGGACAGCTTCACAGAAACCACCTAATAAAACTGGACAACCTTTACGAAGAAATTCTTCAGAAGCAATTTGACTTCTCTGTACAAATTGTCTGATCGAGGTAGTCATTTTCAATGGGGGTCAATTTTCTTTTTCATTTACTATAATAATTTCTCCGTGAAAGTTGTTCAGTTTAGTGACTGGGCAATTCATATATGTTTGTGGGAAGCTGTCCCTTACACCCTTTGCTTTTGAGGCTGGTAGTCAGCCAGCTAATCAAAATGTTGTACAAAAGCTGCGCTTTCTTGCCTATAAGTAGGTTCATAAGAAAACTATTGTCTGTTTTGGATACAGGACTACTTCCGTGGCTTAGCAGAGGTCCAGGGTTCGATTCCGGACGACTGACAATGACTTTGTGTTGTTGTTTCTAGTTTGATTAGGATTAGGACATTGCAGGCTGATCACCTGATTGTCCGAAAAGTAAGATGATCCATGCTATCGAAAGGGCATGTAAATAGTCGGTCCTGCGCCTGATTTCTCTCTGGTCGTGTCAGTCAATCTGACCCATCAGAATAAGAGATTGAAGGAATAGAGAGTGCACATGTGTGTAGCGCAAACACTTGGGCACTAAAAAGTCGTCCTGCGCAGTTGGCCACCATCACCGAAATCGGTGGGAGGACTAGGAATACTTATCGACCTAGAAATATTATTGGTAAGGTATGTATATGTATTATATGATCGTCTAAGTAACAGAGAGGGGCTATTTCAAGTGGTACTGTTTAAAAAAGTGCTCAAAATTATGATAAATGATAATAATTAATCGCTTTCTTAATTTACAGAAATCAAGAAAACAAAATTCATTTCTTATACTTAAAAAGCCTGTTCTTTCAAGATCTTCGAAAGAGTTGAATTAGCCCCGCTCCATTATTCTTAAACCAGTGAACTTAATAAGCTGAACGCAGAGTTTTACTGAAGATTTTAATATTTCAAGAGGATTAAAGAAAGTACATATAATAACAAATACTCCCCTGTATCTAAAACTGTACAAATGCGTAAAGTAAGTTATTCCACGACTGCATTTTGAGTCTCAAATTACAATACGTACCTGTATTTTTTATATTTTTTATGCATATTATAAGTTTAAGTTACAAGAATGTATGCCGCTGTGATATTTGTATTTCAACTTTTAAGTACAATATTTTTGTATGCATATGGTGTAAAGAGATTTTATGAGATTATTTTATCTACAAATGTTTTGTACTTAATCAGTAATCAATCACGCATAATAAAACAGTGCCTTAAATTAAACTTTATATTACAAAATGTGATCGTGATTTCAATACATCTGTATAGCAACAATAAGATAATTAAAAACTTGATTTATTTCCCAAACACTTTGTTACAAAATTCATCGAGATTGACTTTTTCGCACAAGTCTTTAAACGACCATCGCTTCTTAGTCAGATTGACATTGGATTCATCAGATTTATTTAAAGCTGAAAGCAGTTTATCGGATAATTCGTCAGAGATTTCCATTATTCTACAGATTTTGTCTAAACGGTCTAAATCTTCTAAAGAGTTCGTAAGGTCTTTGATGTTTATTATTTCTGATTTCTTATTGTCGGCATCGAAAGAGTGATCGGATCCGCTCACGCTGTCAAGTTTATCATAGATGTCTTCTTTATTTGTGCAGTGAGCGCTGGTCGACCACGCCGCGTCGGTCTCGCAGTTGGCTACGGCTGTACAAGCGGTTTCTTCTATCTGTACGTCGTCACGTTTGCTGACATCCCACGCTGTAGGCTTAACATGTTTGCTGCAACATTCATTGACATTTGGTGTTTCTAATTGTTCAAAATGCGTGTCCTCCTCGTTGGTTTCATCGCATTGTTTATGTTCAGTTTCATTTTGGGTATCATTTTTTGGGTTGGTGACGGATTTATTGACATCTTTTTCATTATTATCATCAATGTCGTTAACGATTTCTACATATGTTTCTACCAGTTCCACGGGCTGTTCATTTACTGTGGCGGTATGTGTAATGTGTAAAGATTGTGTTACTGCTAATTGTTCAGTTGTATCGCCATCGTTATTTTCATTTGCATCTTGAAAATCCTCACTTTTGTCATCTTTTGTATTTAATTCTTCCTTTTGTTCTGCATTAGCCTTACAGGCTGAAAATTGACGCTGCAAATCAGATATACCCTTAAATATTTCTGTAAATGTAGTTCTGACGAAACTTTTACTAATGATTGCTATCTGATCTCCTTTTGCAGTAGTATCCTTTAATTCTTTGACAGACTGTGCTAACATTATACTTATATCTGATTTGAGACCTTCGCTCATATTTTCAGTTGTGTCAACATTAGAATGGTCTACATTTTTACTGTGGCATGTTCTGGTGCTCATCATGCTATTTGTAATAGACGAACTTCTCTGCGTACAGTTTTCGACGGACTTAAACGTCGACATGTTAGAATTCGCTTCCTGTTTGCTTTTATCGATGTTTTCCTTGCTCGTCAAAGTGTTCAAACTTATTTTGCTGTTGTACGATTTCTTGAGTAAAGATTCTGTAATGTTGACCATTTTTGAAAACTCTTGTTTTACTTTTTCTAAGCGCTCTTGAGCCTTGGTGCATATGGCGTCCTGCTTGATGTACTCGAGGCGTTCCCTTGCCTGCAGGCAGAGGGTGTCGATGGGGGGTGTGCGGGTGGGGGAGAGGGGCGCGCGGGGGGTGCGGGGGCAGGTACACACCTGGAAGAAGGCAGTGGGCCGACTATGTCGAGCGATGCCTTCCCCGTCGTTCCAAATTCGGCACATCATCCTGCCTTGATTGCTGTTAAACGATAAATCTGGTTCATTACGTTTTCTCTGACGAACTTCGCGTTGAATCTTAGCACTGGCTGGCGGGCAGACGTTTGGAGTAACTTTAATATCTTTAGCTTTATCATCTGGGGAAGCAGGTGTTTCGTCTTTCGGTTGTAACACTATGTTTGTGATGAGACTCTGTTCTGATTCTTTAAACTGATTTTCAGAAAATAAGATGAGATCCATGACTCGACATGCGTATGAGTATTCGTTTTCATACCAGCAGATCAGCTTGAATGAGTCAGGTTTGAGTTGTATGCTGGAAGTGATATCTAAGATGCAAGAGTAGCTGTCACCGATGAAATCAGACGATACTGATTCGTCTGAGTTTGTTTTAATAATGTTCTTTGTCTTCTCGTTAAATTTTTCTATATCACTTACAATGTTTTCTATAGATGTGAATTTCTTTAATCTGAAATAAGAAAGTCCTTAAATTTTTCTTATTTATAATGTGTCTGCTCTTGACTCTATTCTAGTACTGCCTCCGTGGTCTAGTGGTCTGAGCCATGGGCTCTCGTTCCGAAGGTACCGGGTTCGATTCCCGGTGGGGGACAACGACTTCGTGTTAATGTTTCTAGTTTGGTTAGGACATTGCAGGCTGATCACCTGGTTGTCCAAAAAGTAAGATGATCCATGTTGTCGGATGGGCATAAAACTAGTCGAGATTGAAGGAATATAGAGTACACTTGTGCGTAGTAATACGGGGTGTAAGGGACAGCGTCCCGGAAACTGATAGGGGTTGCTAAGTCAACGAAACTGAACAACTATCATCAGGATTTTTTTTCAGGAAGTGAAAAAGTATATTTGGTTTTTCATACAAATAGTCCGATCGAAGTGGTCATTTTGTATGAGAAGTTAATTTTTTTCATATAAGAATTTTCCGGTTATAGTTGGTCAGTTTCGTTGACTGAGCAACCCCTATCAGTTTGCGGGACACTGTCAATTACACCCGGAATATTAATTCTGTGCTTGTGTGCTGCGCAAACACTCGGGACTAAGGCTCGTATTTATAAAGCGTTCTCAAGATTGAGAGTAATATTAAGTATGGATTTGGCAGGTCCTTTTGTACTGAAATTACATTTCTGATGCGGACTCAAACTAGCTGTCAATCTCAAGTGCTGTTTATAATTGCGGGCCTATGTCCCGCGCTAATGTTTGATCTCTGGAAGATTCGCCATCGTCACCTTAAATCGGTTGGGAGGATTATTAAGTATTTTACCTGACTGTGAGATCCAACGCAGACACGTTGGCGATAGGCACAGACTAGCCCGCACATGCGGTCTTTTACCGCGGGAATGATGCGCCATAAGACTTTGCAGGCGTCTGTTTGCCCCCGGAATGATATCTGTTCTTAGACCTACCTTTAACTATAAGGGTTTTGGGTTTCTAGAGAGGCCAGTTGGCCGAGTGATGACGGATGGTAAAAGGGTGTTGCGAACAGGGGGATATGTTTGGAACTGGTATATATGCAGAGCGCCGTGCAAACTTCGATACCGCGTTTCAGGGCTTTTGTATCTTGATGTGGCGCCATCTATGTGAGCTACAAGGGTCTACTGTATATACCTGACTGTAAGGTCCAAAACAGACACGTTGGCAATAGGCACGCGGAAAGCCAACCCGCACATGCGGTCTTTTACCGCGGGAATGATGCGTCCTAGGGCTTTACAGGCGCCCGTTGCCGCGGGTATGATGTTCTGCGTAATGCTGCGGTGGTCACGCCAGTGCTGGTAGGAAAATAAAACGGTATCGTCGCAAAATGTTGCTTCCGCAAAATGTACCTCGGTTGCAAAAGATCCCTTCCGCAAAATGTCCCTTAGAAATCTTTTGTCTTTTTGGTAGGCCCACTATTTTAAATAAATCTATCTAAAATTGTCATTTTACGAAACGGAAGGGACATTTGCGACCAAGAGACATTTTGCAAAAGGGACACTCTGCGACGCGACGTAAGGATAAAAAACAACAAAAATCGTGTAAATACAGCTACCAAACATTTTACTTGATCGGGAAACGAAATAACGATCATACTAACAAATCGAGCCTTTATTCGAACCACCCAGCGAATTATTCGCCCGTTTTAGTGTAGGTAATGTTTTTTGAACCTAGCCTCATTGCTGTTCTACCCGACGTATTTGAAATGAACAACTTGAAATAAGAATTACTGCATCAGGTTGTGATTGGAGAAGTAACACGATTTTAACAAAACTATATGATTACCGCAGGGCAGGGTCCCAACGTACTAAGTCTTTCACATCTTGGGCTACGATGATGAAAAATCCACTTGTGTTTGAAGTAGGTTTCTCACTCGACCCAAGCAAGTAAGTTGTTGTCCAGTATATTGGTATGTATTTTTATTTCACTACTGCCGCTCGGCCATACCTACTTGTGGACACACGAATATACTAAGGGCGGTTTTGCACTGATCCGTATTCGGTTCGTATCAGATTCGTGTCCGTGAAATCACTACATAGTATAAAACAAACTCCCTTTTTTTGTCCCTATATCCCTATGTATGCATAAATCTTTAAAACTACGCAACGGATTTTGATGCGGTTTCTTTTAATGGATAGTGATTCAAGAGGAAGGTTTATATGTATAATACATGCATAATATAGTAAAGAAACACTGATAATTTCCGTTCGAAGCCGGGGCGGGTCGCTTGTTCCGAAATAAAATGGATATGAATGAGTGCGCAAGCTGTCATACATTTACAAGGAAGGACAATTCGGATACGGATTTAGATCAGTGCAAAAACTAAGGCAATGTGCGTGAAGTAGGTAAATTTACACTACTAAGTATGGCAAAGCGGCAATCGTGAGATACGAATAAAACAACATAATTATGTGTTTTGAATTAGGTACATATTATTATTATTTCTGAACTTCTTTTCTTAACTTTACAGGTGAAATTAATGGGTAAATTATTTTGATTTAATATTAGGTCCCTTTACTAGCTTTTCAAGCCTCAGTGTCACACACGGCTGACTTTATTTTCCCATGGTAATACGGTATTTTTCCCTGCAATGTGTAGTTCTTGGTCAGCCTTGGTTGACGTAACTTTCAAGCAGGAAAATATTTTCAAAATTGGTCTAGTCCAAATTTTGATACATTATTTTTCTTTTATTTCTAGTTCGCGTTCGCTTCGGTGAGATTATATTTGAAGATTTGAATTTAACTACATTAGCTATTTACGATAGAATTTCACCGTATAAATGAATAGTTTTGCTTTTTTCATTTAATAGATTTTAAGAGAAATTTTGCTCGTAGAAGATTTCTAACGTAATAAAAAATCAAACATACAGTCTCACATTTGTTATACCACGTAAGAAATAAATCTGACCAAACTTTAGGCGGTGATCCTATCCATGAAACTTAACAACATCCCCAAACGAACATAGATCAAAATATTAAATAAATTTTGCTTCCATACAAAATGACTGGCGCCGCTGATACAATATTTTCACGTTGTTCAGTTTCACGGTCTAAAAAAACCCTTATTTCTTTGGTGTATGAAAAATTACAATATTGGTGGTTTGCTTACTTTTCCTTTAAGACACAGCCCGTCCAAAGGTTTCAATGAGGGCGTCATGGCGTGTATGCTTGTGATGAAACCTTCTTCAACCCCATAGTTCTCTTCAAGTATTTTGATGATGGGCGCCAAGCAATATAGCGTGCTCGATCCACATGATATTACTTTGCAACCTAGCAATGGTAAAAGAGTGTGCTATAGTCACAAAATTTGACTTTTGCAAAATGACTCTTTTCACAAAATGTCCCATAATTCCATTGAAATTTTCTAGTAGACCCACTATTTAAAAATAATTCTAGTTAAAAGGAGCATTTTGCGACGTAAGGCAATGTGTGTACTTTTGCTTTTAGCAGTGGTGGGAATAACTCAAGCAGACTATTCGTTTGAAAAATAAATAATACTGAAACTGTGGCGTTTTGAATTATATCTTCAAATTATGTTTACTGCGAAAGTTTCCACTCTTCAACTCTAGACCAAAGGTGACCATCCGTTTCTTTAACATTGAGTTATCGATACCAACAAATTTTGCGGCTTTTTACTTGTTTTTGCTTTACAACTTTAAAGAATGCCAACCGCAAAACATATGTTTGTTACAATTACACGGTTATCGTTTGCGGTTGCGATACCTCTGCTAAGTTGCAAAGAAAAAGCAGTTCATGGGCAGCAAAAAACGTTGGTATCAATAACTCAATGTTAAAAATACGAACTATATACGTTTTTGTCAATAGAGACGATCTCGCCCAGTTCCCAAGCACTGTATACTAACTTTCCTCCGTAGTCTAGCGGTCTGAGCCATGGGCTCTCGACCCGGAGGTCCCGCGTTGGATTCCAGTGACTTTATGTTGTTGTTTCTAGTTTGGTTAGGACATTGCAGGCTGATCACCTGATTTTTCGAAAAGTAAGATGATCCATGCCGTCGTATGGGCATGAAAATAGTCGGTCCTGCGCCTGATTTCTCTCTGGTCGTGTCAGTCAATCTGTCCCATCAGAATAAGAGATGAAGGAATAGAGAGTGCACCTGTGTGTAACGCAAACACTTGGCCACTAAAAACTAGTCCTGCGCAGTTGGCCGATCTCTGGGAGATTGGCCGTCATCACCGAGAATCGGTGGGAGGACTATTATTATTATATATATATACTAACTTGGTTTAATGGTTTTCTCGTTGACGCCGAGTATGACCATAGGTACGTCGATGCAAGGCGCTGTCACTATCACTCTCTTCACGCCATCGCACACTAGGTGACCCTGCGGGTGATAGATACCACAAATTAAAATTGAATACCTATATTTATATATTTACTTCCATGCTGTACTGAGTAAAAGAAAAACATAGAATGTGCCAGCTAACAGATACGAAGGTTTCTGTATATTGCATAAATATATCTACAAATCTATCTTAAATAACCCTCAAAACTTTGGCAGACTTAGCGGAATTACCTTTGTTTAGGTCTTTTACGCTCTTCCTACCACATTAGGGATAAAGGCGCGATTATATGTATGTATATGTAAACCTATATTTATTCCCAGGAAACAGTACAAGTTTATAATAAAACACCACACAGCAAAAAAAAAACAAAAAAATGTGTAAACTACACCAGGGAAAAGGGACTGGCTCAGAATTTTGTTACAAATACTAACTCTAAGCAACACTGGTAATCTGTTTTCAACTAAGGTTTTCAATACTCCTATTCGGTTTTTTTAGGTATAGAACAATTTAAGCATGCTTCATATTATGTGTATAATTTTCTTGCGGAATTTGAGGTTTTGTGTCATGAAACGCATCATTAACAATCACTATATTATGTATTCTGCGATTATAATCCGGACTAAAAGGATCAATATTTCCGAAGCCAACGTGATCAAACAATGACACTTCAAAAAAAAAAACATTCTGTGTTAAGTTGGTAGACGCCGACGTTAACTGTTAATGATATTTTATTGTGTTTGTAGACGAAATAAATAAATGGATTTGACTAGGTAAGGTACAGAACTATAGAGTGTCGAACATGATTATACGAAACGGCAGAGTTGTTGAGGTATTTCGAATAAGTTTGCCAATCTAACTACATAAACTTGAATTTAAGTCTGTCTCTGTCTAATTCGTGGGTTCGATTCCCACGGGTGGACACAAAGTTGATTCTCTTTTTTCTAACAGATAATCAGGTGATTCAACCTACATTATCTAGCTAAATTGGGGAAAATCTCAAAAACTGATAAATTGGCACCGGTTCCTTAAAGACAGAAATTGACAAAATCTTGACTAAAATTGTTACTTGTCATTTTCTTTCATGACTATGACAGAACAGAAAGGGATGGCAACAATTTTAATCAAGAATTAGTAAATTTCTGTCTTTAAGGAACCGGTGCATTATATCACATGAGACAATCCATAATAAAAACTGATCGGCTTACTTGTTTGTATTGAAAGGAGGATTAGCCCTCGACGTTTCAATCCTATACGAGATTTTCTATCAGGAGAGAAGAAAGTCACACTCCAACGCCCGCCAAGTGCAACCTTCGATGAGACAATCCATCTTCTCACGCACTCTGTTATTCCACTACAATCTGGTGGGATAGTAGTGTTATAGCACAGCTCGGACACTCCTAACTACAATGTCATTTTGGTCACACACAATCTGGCGCGGAGTATGACGTATGTTGGACTGGGGACGGGAGGTGAATGTCCATTCTGTATGTAGTACTATTATATATTCTGTGGTTATAGGCTACAGTGCTGCTTACCTTTAGAAGGGATGTATATTTAGTTGCCGCTGTATAAAATTTAAAAAAATCGCACCTACCGATGCCTTATCGAGGCTGGTGAACATGCCAGACGCCTCGACGATGTACTCCGCGCCTGCCACGTGCCACGGGATACTTGTCGGGAATTTCTCCTGGAATACCTTCACCTGGACATCTGCAAATATATTTTGGTAGGTATTTTGAAATAGTTCATTTATTCCGGTAGGTATTACAGCATTTGGTATTTAGTTGAAGGGTGTCTCTGGGGCCTAGTGAGTCGAACCATCTCTGAGGCCTAGTGGTTCGCTGAGCTTTGGAGTCTCGAATTAAATATCATGATTTCAATTCCATGCTGGCCAGGAAGCGAGATAAAAGCATATGTGCCAGCTGCAATTCCTCCCGGTTATGCTGTAAAAACCAGCTAAGGGATCCCAGGGTTTCAGTATATTGTAATTTAGGCGATGGGTTGACAACCTGTTACTACAGTAATATACCCACAAATCTATATTAAATAACCCTGAGAACTTTGTCAGAAGTGGCGGACGAACTTTGTTTAGGTCGTTTACGCTCTGCCTACCCCATTAGGGATAAAGGCGTGATTATATGTATGTATGTCAATTCCTACGGGAAAAATATATGTTATCTTCGAAGAAATCGTGTTGAAACTTAGGCAAAAAAGTAATTGTTTGTCAAGAAAAGTGATTCTGTGCTTCGGAGGACACATTAAATTAAACCTTCAGTGATAGTGGTGGTTTCGGTGCATAAACCGTATTGTAAACCTAATAGGCAATTTATAGGTACTCTGAAACGAGGGTTCATTAGGTCTTCTGTCCCAACCCAGAACAGAAATAAATAATAAGTGAAAATGCTTAATTTGTCGTTCTTTTAATGAGGACATGGTAAAGGGTAAGGAACTGATAATGAGTCCGATAAAAACACCATTCAATAGACTGTTTATTACGCGTGATAAGAAGTCGTCCGCTGATAGATAGATAACGTATTAGTACGCTATTACCTATAGTAGGTACGTATGCAATGCTTTGAATTTTATGTACCTATACCAAGTTTTTTATTTTATTTGATTGAGTAACCACCAGAAGATCAGCGTCCAAGCAGCTTTACTGATGACAGATTTATAGTTAGCAGACATTACAGCTTTAGTGGTGTGTGGGAATTAAGGCCTAAATGCAGGCAGCTTAGGTACTGGGTAGAAGGACGTGCCTGCTCCATCCATTCATATGCCTCGCTGGAAAATCTGGCCTAGACTTCCATGCTGGACTGGGAGCGAAAGAAAAACTTAGAATGATTCAGCTGCATTTCCTCCCGGGCATGCTGTTAAAATCAGCTAAGGGATCTGAGGGTTTCTGTATATTGTAATTTAGGCGATGGGCTGACAACCTGTCACTACAGCAATATACTTACAAGTCTATCTTAAATAACCCTCAAAACTTTGTCAGACGTGGCGGAATGACCTTTCGTTTAGGTCGTATACGCTCTGCCTACCCCATCAGGGATAAAGGCGTGATTATATGTATGTATGTATACACATACCATCAATAGTAATCTCATCATCCGTATGGCTAACATTGCGCTTCAGAGTACCGTGCGTGGAGTCGTACTTTATTAAATAACAAACATAGTTGATATCAATAGCCGGGTCGTTGATGGCACATACCTACGAAAGAAATAAAAATAAACAGATAAAACTACAAGAATCGCGCGCTGTCGTCCGAGTGAATAACCAAGAGGTCAAAAGGACAGCCTAAAGATATCTAGTAGATGTAAAACGTAAATACGTTTGTAAGTTTAGGCAGATTTATATGAACTTTTCGATTTGTCTTATATCAATCTTTCTTTCCTTTAGTAGGGAATGCATAAAGCGTAGTGAGACAAAGATAGTAAGTAGGTACTAGGTATATTGGTAGCTAGCTATCCCCAAGGTACCTCTATAAAAACATTCGACCATTCTCTCTAGTTGCTAGTGGTAAAAGTGTTTTGGAAGTTCGGAAAAGACTAGAGCTTAGTCTCTAGGATTCTAGGATACCCAGGAAGGCACCTAGATTCCGAATAGGTCATGGGAAGATTGGGAAAATATACCTGAATTCCAGTTTTTATAGAAATGGAAGAATTTAAACTAAATAAATAATAACAAAACGAAAAGTCGTATGCACCTCGACGTCAGACTGTTCAAGACAGGTTCTGAGCACTACTCTACCGACTCGACCGAAACCATTTATTCCTACTTTTAGAACCATGTTGGTTTTGTCTAGACTGCAAATTTTCGCTTACATTTACAAAATGTTTTACAAGTTCATTTTGAACTACGCGGATCATTTCTCACATCATAATGTCACGTCAAGGTCAAAAAGTCAGCTTCTTCCCGCTGCTGTTGCCTCGGATTAAATCTCTGCTGTTTCACTAAATTAACTGTATTGGATAATAAAAATAATTTGTTATACTTAATTCCTTTCGTAAATATGCTGTACACGTATTATTAAAAATAATATAAGTATTCGTACAAAAATCTGAAAAAAACCGGTAATTATCGGTTATTTGCTAGACATTTGGACATCACTAAACTTTTTATATTTTATCAAAGAATATAGAACGACAGCAGAAGTGACAAAATACATGACTTTTGTCTGAGAAATCGTGAACCTACAAAACAATATATCTACATACTTACATACATAACCTCTTTCCTAAATTTGTGACAAGTCAGAATAAAAACGATCGATACATACATGTATGTCTCCTTCTTGTCTTTTAAATCACATCAATAGATATTTTATAAAACATAACTGCCTCCGTGGTCTAGTGGCTAGTGCCATGGACTCCTGATCCGGAGGTCCTGAGTTTGATTCCCAGGGGGGAAACGCAAAGTTGATGTTTGAGAATTTATCACTTTGTGATTTGTTCCCCAGTTTGGTTAGGACATTGCAGGCTAAATCACCTGATTGTCCGAAAAAGAAAAGATTTCGTGCTTCGGAGGGCACGTTAAGCCGTCGGTCCCGGTCGTTGTCTTTGAAAGTGGTCGTTACTCAAACCATGTCAGAGGCCTGATAATTGTGCTACTAGGCGGTTTAAAAACTCTGACACCAAGGTTCATCGGGTCGATAGACTCGATACCCACTCGACAGAAGAAGAAGATTAATAATATTGATATCTGCCCACATAAAATTCATTAACTCTAGAATAAAATACGAATATTATTATACGACCCGAGCAGCCTAGTAAGCAGTGTACCTGTCTGCTACGCAGAGGGTCCCGGATTCGATTCTCGGACGGGGCAGACATTTGAAAGATGAGTTTTTAATATCTGTTACTGGGTCTGGGCCCGGGCAGATTCTCTCCGATAAGGAGTCCCCAAGGCAACGCCATAAGCCGAGGTTCGAGCCCTAGTGGGCGCCCTTAGGCAGTTGCCATTTCATTAAGGGTGTAGATTGCGTGTAGCAACTCCCCGCCTTAGCCCGGTGACGCATTATATACACTTTGTAGTATTTTGCAAACAGGTCCATTAAAAAAAAAAAAAAAAACTGGGTCTGGGTGTTATTTGTGGTTGTTTTTGTGTGTCCATGGCACCCGGATACAGGGAACCCTAGTGGTGGCTATGAGTGTGAACGTGTTTTTTTTATGAGTGCGATTGTATATTATTAATGTAGGTACTTATTAATTATGTCAGTGATATAAATATGTGAAATAATGATACCCGACAAAAAGGATATATGTAGGTACCCTAAAAAAAGTAAAAGTTGAAATAATTAACCTCCCATACAAAATGAATCGGCTAATACCGCATTCAGTAAGAGAAATATTTTTTTCGTTATATGTCCTATTATCTTTGGAAAAATTGTTCAGTTTCATACCCATGAAATGAACCCATATTCACACACTTCAAGATGCATAATGCATAAATCCTTTTTAATACACGTTGTATATTGGGTATATAGAACAATCTTATCACGAGGTTTAAGCTTAATGTCACGTCTGACGCTTACGAATCTTTGACTCATTGATCTCCATCCGCTTCTGTCCTTCGGCTGACATTTTAAAAATCCACCTTGTGGGAAGCATACGTGTGGAGTGTCGATTTAAATAGTCCAAGAACTACTACCCGGTGAGTGCATATTCTCAATTAATTCTAATTACTTATAATTGTATTCAGATATTCATTACATTACTTCATAATGAGGCGTTCTTTCAAGTATTTAGAAGGCAATTGCATACATTTACATCACAATAACGTAACCATTGCTGCGACACATTTTGTGTGATTTGTCTATTTTATCACGCTTTTTGCGCGTGTTTGTATTGAATACTTGAAGGATTGTATGCTTTTTTGAATTAGAGTAGTAATATCAGCAATATTTGTTACTATTATAGCGTATATCCCGGTAAATATGTATGACCTCTAAGCGACCTCCACGCGCCGGTAGGAGTCATCTTATTCAATCTATCTAGACTTGCGCCTATAGAAACGATGTATATAGTGAAGTAATTGTAACATTCCAGCAAGGTCAAGTTCAACATTTTCGTTGCCGAGAATAACATTTTGTATAAAATTGTTTTAATTTTTCGATAATTAAGCGCGTATCTATAGTGAATAGATAGAAGTACGTACAGTATAGCATTTTCGTATGTAGGTATAGGATAGGACTAGTTATCTATGTAAGTATCCCGTCATAGGTATTGAGGTAATAATTTTGTATTATTTCCAAAACAAATCCATTTGATAAATAACTTGCAAATGAAATACATATAAAAGATTAATATGAATTTTAATTAACACTGCGTGCAATAAATGGAATGTCAAGTTAATTTAACTTAAATTGAAATAACTAATGCACCTATTGTAAGATATGTGAGATCATATATTGAATAATAGGTACTTGATTATATCTTATTTCAATAAATATGTATTACTAATAATACATATTAATAATCCAAATAGGTGTAATATAGACTTTTTTTTATTGATTTATTGGAATAAATTATTCAATACGCAGCAGTTTTTGAAAATTAGCTAGCTGGACTTTCGTTCGTCTCATGGAATTTTAATTTGTATAAAATTTCGCCTAGACCTCTACTTTAATTATTTTTATTTCTTTGTTTCAGTTAAAATGTCGAAAATCGGTATCAACGGATTTGGCCGCATCGGTCGTTTGGTGCTCCGCGCCTCCGTCGAGAAGGGCGCTCAGGTCGTTGCCATCAACGACCCCTTCATTGGCCTGGACTACATGGTCTATCTTTTTAAGTACGACTCTACTCACGGACGCTTCAAGGGAACCGTTGAGGCTGCTGATGGCTGCCTTATCGTCAACGGCAACAAAATCGCCGTCTTCTCCGAGAGGGAGCCCAAAGCTATCCCATGGGGCAAGGCTGGTGCTGAATACGTCGTAGAATCCACTGGTGTTTTCACAACCACAGAGAAGGCTTCTCTTCACTTGGAAGGTGGTGCCAAGAAGGTCATCATCTCTGCTCCCAGTGCCGATGCTCCCATGTTCGTCTGCGGAGTCAACCTTGAAGCCTACGACCCCTCTTTCAAGGTGATCTCCAACGCTTCCTGCACAACCAACTGCCTCGCTCCCCTCGCTAAGGTCATCCACGACAACTTTGAGATTGTTGAGGGTCTGATGACCACTGTGCACGCTACCACTGCTACCCAGAAGACTGTTGACGGTCCCTCTGGTAAACTGTGGCGTGACGGTCGTGGTGCCCAGCAGAACATCATTCCCGCCTCCACCGGTGCCGCTAAGGCCGTAGGCAAAGTCATTCCTGCCCTGAACGGAAAGCTGACTGGTATGGCCTTCCGTGTCCCTGTTGCCAACGTTTCCGTTGTTGACCTTACAGTCCGCCTTGGAAAGGCCGCCAGCTACGACGCCATCAAGGCTAAGGTCAAGGAGGCCGCTGAAGGTCCTCTCAAGGGCATCCTTGGATACACTGAAGACCAGGTTGTGTCTTCTGATTTCATTGGTGACACGCACTCATCCATCTTCGATGCCGCTGCCGGTATCTCCCTGAACGACAACTTCGTCAAGCTGATCAGCTGGTACGACAACGAATATGGTTACTCTAGCCGTGTCATCGATCTCATCAAGTACATCCAAACCAAGGATTAAATTATTGATTTCGTTTAATAGATGTGATGATTATTATTTGTCGAGATTATCGGCTTTTAAGTTACTTTTAAGGATAGTTGTGTAATAATCTAAATTATTATGCTACTTTGACAGTAGTTATGTATGTATGTGTTATTCTCGTTCGTCATAGAGCAAATATAATATCTCCGTTTTTATTATGGCAAATACACATGTAAATTTATGTAATAAAATTGAAATATCAATTTAGCTTATGTTTTTATTGCAGAAAAAACCCTATCATATCAAATAATCAAGTGTGTTTCTACTACGATGGATAAAGTTCAATGATATTATATCTCGAAATTGTCTAACCCTTATTCTTAGGATTAGAAGAATGCTTAAATTTTCCATACATACATATAATCACGCCTTAATCCCTAATGGGGTCGGCAGAGCAGAAACGACCTAAACAAAGGTCGTTTTGCCACGTCTGACAATGTTTTGACGGTTATTTAAGATAGATTTGTAGGTATATTGCTGTAGTGACAGGTTGATCCTTCGTCTAAATTGCAATATACTGAAACCCTCGGATCGCTTCCCTCAGGAGGAATTGCAGCTGGTACATTCTATGTTTTTCTCTTGCTCCGAGCCCAGCAAGGAAGAGAATTAAATTATTTTTTTCCCCTCATTCAATTCGAGTGTGGTCACTTAACACGGTGCCGTGACCAGGAATTCGTAAAAAAACCTGGTCACGGCACCTGTTAAAGTGAACCAATAACACGTAGGTAGATTAAGATTACTCCTAATGTGTTCAATTGAATTGAAAATCTTCATATGGCTATAGAACAACCAATACAATAAAAATAATTATTATCACTTAGTCTCAAGAATGACGACCGGTCAGCAGGTTAAATTACTGATCTTGATATTATTTTTTCATCGGTCGTAGAGCACATAAGTTT
This sequence comes from Scrobipalpa costella, assembly GCA_949820665.1. Classification (NCBI taxonomy): domain Eukaryota; kingdom Metazoa; phylum Arthropoda; class Insecta; order Lepidoptera; family Gelechiidae; genus Scrobipalpa; species Scrobipalpa costella. Next base: position 5,600,270 of record OX463313.1, read on the forward strand.
AAGAGGTCATCATAATAAGTTTAAAAGTACAAGGTCAAAAAGTAGAGCTTTTAATAATGTGTAAGTTCCTACTTGCATTAGTTTATTACCAATATGTTAGCTTCCCATAACATGTCTTCTTCTTTACAAACTCAAAAAATAAAAAGGTCTGTGTAACTTATAAATATTTTAACCCGGCACTATATATTATTTTAAATTAAAAACTACATATTAAGTTTGTAAATATAGTAAATATGAAATGAAAAAGTTATTATTACATTCATACATACCTACATAATCACGCCTATATCACTAACGGAGTAGTTATTCGATGGAGATAACATATAATTATATTAATTGTTTATTTACCTACCAACCTATCATCTACCACAAAAATATAAATGTTGAGACTGAGATAGGGGTTCAACCAGAGCGTTTTTACTAACTTTACAAACTCAAAAAATAAAAAGGTCTGTGTAACTTATAAATATTTTAACCCGGCACTATATATTATTTTAAATTAAAAACTACATATTAAGTTTGTAAATATAGTAAATATGAAATTAAAAAGTTATTATTACATTCATAAATACCTACATAATCACGCCTATATCACTAACGGAGTAGTTATTCGATGGAGATAACATATAATTATATTAATTGTTTATTTACCTACCAACCTATCATCTACCACAAAAATATAATGTTGAGACTGAGATAGGGGTTCAACCAGAGCGTTTTTACTAACTGCTTGCTACTTCATGTGTATTGTATGGTATTTTTATTATAGCCAAGGGACTGACTCAACTGACTTCACTTACACACACATTAGGTATGTCGTCGTCATAGGAACAATGACAAAGTCAGGAACCGTGACATATTTATTTGTATTTTTTTCTACTATTTTCTCTTTTATAATCTTTGATTTTATTTTTGTTCTTTATTATTTTAAAAAGTAAAATATTCATTAATCGATCGATTACGGTAAACATCGGTTTTTAGTTAATGTACAACACTATAATTAATGGCTGCGCGCAGTACAATCGGGCAGCTGTCATTTGACATAGTTCATCGTTTGCTTCGTGTAAATTTTGCGATGCAAGTTTCAAATCCGTCTATTTATCAATGAATATGGTTTATATTAACAGATAATGGTTATTTACGTCGCCCATTTTATTGTTAATCTTTTAAACAGTGTATAAATCGATATAGTTGTGTTTTTTTGGTTATAATGGAGGATCTCAATCTGACAGAGACCGAAATGAGATATTTCGGCGATTTGTTTTTATGTTGCGACGAAGAATCCAATGGGAAAATACCAATTTTAAAAGCAACAGAACTGTTCAGATCATCAAATGTACCGAATGATATTCTCAAACAGGTAATACATTTGTTCTGTGCAATGGTATGTTGATTAACACTTTGTATTTTGTGTACTAGACTAGTTATTTACTGCGTTAATTGTGTTACAGATCATGGATATCAGCGTAGCGCCGAACAGTCACGCCTCTCTGAACCATATGAATAGGAAACAGTTTTATTCTGCACTTAAATTAATAGCAGCTCATCAATCTAATATAGAATTGAAGCCGGAGGTTTTGCCATCACCTCTTGACCTTCCTTTACCTAGATTTACATGGGCTCTTAATTCTGAAGCTAGTGCTGACCTAATACAACTCTCAAATTCCCCAAAAGAGCAACATATCCCTAAAAGAGAGAGGCGGTTTGTGGAGAGAGAAAAAAATGTAGGTGCATATGAACCAATTCGACTGTCGTCAAATCTATCTGATAGTGATGTCCCTCAAACATTGTCTCATGACAACACAGAAGCTTTAAGTACAGATTCAGAAATGGAGTCTGAAACCCTTTCACAAAGATCTGCTTCACATGGTGTAAGTATCTAAACTTTAGTAAATATCTTAAGTATATAGTTGGTAATCTTCTTCTTAGCAAGTGGATTCCGATGAACCCTGGTTGGTAATGTTAATAACTCATATGCTGTAAATGGCCTGAAAACATCATATCACATCCTTAACAGACTGTAGTTTAGATTATAAATTATAATAGAGATTCAAAATGCTTATTGTATTTGTTGAGATAAAGGAGGAAAAATATTCTTTGTTTCATAGGTATTTTGTAATAAAAGAAACAAACAGGGTTGGAAAAAATTATGATTATTTGAAAAAATCTAATAAGTCCTGATTTGATGCATATATGTATTTTTTTCATTTTGTTAAAGATTTGACTTAGAAAAAAATTGCTCTAATATTTATATGCTCTAATGAAGAGGATCCGTCAATTAGGGTTTAGAATAGCTTATTTAACTCCAGTGGAAAGGATTTTTTCCAACTGAGAACTGATATGGCTAGAAAACATTACAATAACAATATTGATACATCAGATTTAAAATTTAAAAAACACTATCATTCATTTTACCATATTTTACTTATGAAAATCAAGAGAATGATTAAACCATTAATGTTTATTGTTAAAATCATTTGATTTAAATCAGGATTGATTTAATCATGCTAACCCTGGATATAAATAAATAAAATATCTATTAGTATCTTTTTCCACTGATAAAACAGATCATTTAGCAAAGTATGATGTAGTTGTTTTGCAATTAAGTTCTCCGTTTTCTTATCAGTCACTTTGATTATGACTAATTCACCATCACATATAGAACAATGAGTTGTTGAAGTCATTCATTGCTAAGATCTTGACCTTGAATGAAGCTGTTTTGTATTGGTTGTAACTATTTAGTACCATTGTGTGGGAGTTTATTAGATAATGTGTTTAAACTGAGGTTTTATTGCCAATATTGTTTGGTATTTTTGGCTTATTGAAAAATTCAGCATACATGAATATTAAATACCAGGTGTGAAACACAGCGGCTCGCAAACACCTCAATCAGACAATTGGTATGGGACAGCTAATTTTTGTTTTCACTTTCTGAAAGAATTTCCTTGTGATAGTTGTTCAGCGGCGTTGACTGTACAACCCCTATTAGTTTGCAGACCCTGACCCTTACGTCTGTAGATGTAGGATGATTTGATAATCCGAATCTTCGCGAAATTCCTAGGAATTTTGCGAAAACGCGGATAATTAGACAATGGTGAAAACATTGTCAAATCTTACTGGCATTAGTCAGGATTTTTGCGAAAAACTTGTTTGATATCCTTTACTCTGATGGCCTAGATTTTTACTTACTGATTTAATCTTATTCTGATTGGTTAAATAACATGCGTTTATGATTGATATGTAAAACGTCAACCAATCAGAGAAGACCTTCTATTTCAGCACAATAACTGACCAATCAGCGTTCTTATTTCAGTTAAGGATATCAAATGTTACTAGAACGACAAGTTTTTTCGCAATAAACCTGACTTTTTCCAGTGAGATTTAATAATGGTTTCACCATTGTCTAATTATCCGTGTTTTCGCAAAATCCCTAGGATTTACGCGAAGATTCGAATTATCAAATCATCGTAGGACATAGATAATTTAAAAACTCAATTCAGAGTTGTGATTTTGAGTTATAAAGGTTGTTGCATAGCCTGTAAAAACGAAGTCTTCCTAAAAATTCTCATTGGGTTAGGCCAATAGATTGAGATTATCCGCTAGCATATTGCTATTTCTATTAAAAATGCTGCTAATGTTATTAAAACAAATTATTTTTATATAAAAAAAGAAAATGTAAAATGAGAATGAAAATATCTTTATCACTACATAGTATAAAACAAAGTTGCTTTTTCTGTCCCTATATCCCTATGTATGCATAAATCTTTAAAACTACACAATGGATTTTGATGCGGTTTCTTTTAATAGATAGAGTGATTCAAGAGGAAGGTTTATATGTATAATACATGCATAATATAGTAGAGAAACACTGATAATTTCCGTGCGAAGCCGGGGCGGGTCGCTCGTTATTAATATAAAGATATTTTTCTCCTGTCTTTTACCTGTCTTTAACCTCTTGTCTATTCTTGCCAGAGGAGAAACAAGACCGGTTCACCATGGAGCACCGCCAGCGACAGCCCGACGCCCACCAACAGCGTGGCAGAGCGCGCGCACCCGGCTTGGGAGCTGAGCGCCACCGGGCGCGGCGTGTGGCCCGCCAACACCGCGGAGGAGCACACGCAGCTGCTCGGTGAGAGTAACAAAAACTATGTCAGAGGCCTGATATCTGAGTTACTACATACATACATACATATAGTCACGCCTTTATCCCTAATGGGGTAGGCAGAGCGTAAACGACCTAAACAAAGGTCGTTTCGCCACGTCTGACAAAGCTTTGAGGGTTATTTAAGGTAGATTTGAAGGTATATTGCTTAGTGACAGGTTGTCAGCCCATCGCCTAAATTACAATATACTGTAATCTTCGGATCCCTTAGCTGGTTTTTACAGCATGCCCAGGAGGAAATGCAGCTGGCACATTCTATATTTTTCTCTCGCTCCTAGGCCAGCATGGAAGAAAGTGAGTTACTGAGTTACTAGGCCGTTTCAAAACTACACCAGGGTTCGTCAAGTAGTAATTCGAATCAAAAAATACCTCGAAGCGTGACCTAACGACTCACGACGTGGCCACCAGACCACGGGCCAAGCACCATCCTGGCTACCCCTCCGTTTGGTATTGCTCACGCTGTGCCGTTCACATCGTAATAATATTCGTGTTTGACGTGGCCAGGGCATTAGTTTGTATGAAAAATAAGTATGAGAAAGACTGCTCTTTACCGAGTTACATCATCTATTTCCACAGGATAATACAGCGGGAGGGAAAAAATATGATTTATTTAAAAGGAAAGGGGAGGCCTTTGCCCAGCAGTGGGACACAACAGGCTAGTAATAATAATAATTTAAAGGAAATATGAATAGGTTTTCTCATACGCAGTAAGACAATACCTACTATTTACACTATTTAGCATATAAAAAATAAGGCTTGCATGCAAGTGAAGTATTTACATAATTATAATGCTAATTATCCAGCATTATCAATTGAAGTGTTGTTCTCATAAAGTTTTATTTTAATTTCAAATGTGACTGTGGATATTACAGACTAATGCATATGCATGTAAGCCTGATCACAGGGCAATTCGGATCTCTAAGGCCCGTAATTATAATCAGCACTTGAGACTCACAGTGAGTTTGAGTTTGTATCAGAAATGTAATTTCAGTACAAAAGAACCTGTCAAAAACATACTCAATATTGCTCTCAATCTTGAGATCGCTTTATAAATACGAGGCTTAGACTTTGACATTTCTGATAAGGACTCAAACTAGCTGTCAGTCTCAAGTGTTGTATAAATACGGGCCTTACTCGTAAATGAGTCTCTCCCATTAGTTTGTTTTTTGGTTAATGGTGACAACAAAAATTCTTACTAATTATAATAACATACATATAATCACGCCTTTATCCCTAATGGGGTAGGCAGAGCGTAAATGATCTAAACAAAGGCCGTTCCGCCACGTCTAAAAAAATCTTGAGGGCCTATCAAGATATATTTGTACGTATATTGCTGTAGATAACTAATTATAATAAGAAAGTCATATTACTAATTTGATCGCCTTTTTGTCTCTTCCAGGCACCGAAGAGGAGTCATCAGACCGCCACTCTTCGGAAGAGGAAGGCGACGGAGATACGGAGTCAGGCTCCGACATGTGGACCATCAGCGACGCGCAGGCGAGGCACTACGCCGCGCAGTTCGCGCAGCTGCGCCCGGACAGGGGGCTGCTGAGCGGACAAGTCGCCAGGTACTACAGAGCCTTATGTCGTAGAATCATATTTTTTTGGGTTGAACTGCATTACACATATAATTACGCCTTTATCTCTAATGGGGTAGGCAGAGCGTAAACGACCTAAGCACAGGTGGTTCCGCCACGTCTGACAAAGGTTTGAGGGTTATTTAAGATAGATTTGTAAGTATATTGCTGTAGTGACAGGTTGTCAGCCCATCGCCTAAATTACAATATACTGAAACCCTCAGATCCCTTAGCTGGTTTTTACAGCATGTCCGGGAGGAAATGCAGCTGGCACATTCTATGTTTTTCTCTCGCTCCCAGTCCAGCATGGAAGAAGAGGAGAGGTTGTTCATAATATATATAATACAAGAAGAATGAGAGAAAAGAAGTATATTTGTACAAAACCTAAAAATTATTATGGCCAAAGAACAAATAAATTCATTATACCAAAAATATTTAATAAATTAGACTTTTTAAGACACAATAAAATAAAGTCGAAGATAACCCTAAAGAAAAAACTTAAAACTGTTCTTCAAAATAATATTATGTAAATGTGTCACATTAATGATTCTCCATATTTCATAGTTTACGCTCTGCCTACCCCATTAGGGATAAAGGCGTGATTATATGTATGTATGTATGTAAATGTGTCACATTAATGATTCTCCATATTTCATAGTTTTAAACTCTTTTTATAATGTTTTTTTTTAATTTTTTTATAAGGTACTAGAATATAAGATAGGTATTTGTTAGCCATTAAGTAACGAGTGCTACCTTGCCAACAAACTACTTTCGCAGTTTGGCGAGAATGTAACATTTAATTCTGTAAATACCTTTTTTTGTGAGAATAAAGAAAAAAAAAAAGATAGTCTAGTGTAGTGTGTAGTATAGTCCGGCGGGGAGACGCCTTCGGGGCTAGGCCCCCTGGGTGTGGGAGCAGGTATTAATCACAATAAGCTCATATACGGCCCATCCCTACCAGGAAACCCTTAATTGAGGGCGATCAGGCTTTAGTCAACCACGTGGGCACAAATACAGATTAGACATACAACTTCATACACACCTTTGAATTACTTCAAAAGTGTGTGCAGGTTTCTTCACATATTGTTTACGCCACTTCCATGCTGGACTGGGAGCGAGAGAAAAACATAGAATGTGCCAGCTACTACTAGTACCCTCGTTCAATCCCCGAAATTAGGTAGCCGACACCGTGAGATACGGGATAATGTTAGGGAGATGACTTCTTAGGGAAAGTTGTTCAGTTACAAGTGTACACACACACCCTAAAGTTTGGTTAGCCTATTTTTACCTCTTGTATTTACTTCCCATTTCCTGAAAAGAGCCCCTTCACCACACCTTCTCCGGGTAATGTTATTTGATTCGACACTAATGGCAACATTCTGCACCTTCCAGGTTGTTCTTCGAGAAGTCCCGCCTGTCTGTCCTGGATCTACGAAAGATCTGGCTCCTGTCAGACATCAACAAGGACGGTATGCTCACTCTTGAAGAGTTCAGCATAGCCATGCACCTGATCGTACTCCGGAGGAGTAACATCCCCGTGCCTGATGTCCTTCCACCGCCGCTGGTACCCAAGGTAGACTCAAGGTTCTCCCAACAAGCCGTCACCACAGATTTAGTCGATCTAGGAGCAGACATGTTCAGTTCTGGAACTTCCGCGGATTTCAACTTTGGAGCAACGGAATCCGAGAAGAAGAAAGAGGATAGGCAGCCATCTTTGACCCCGCCGAAGCCGGAACAAGCGAATAACAAAGAGTGGACGAAGTTTGTAGATTCTCCAACCTCGAGTGTTTCGAGTCCCGGCCCGAAGCCGGTCAACTTCGACTTTCATAAGTCGGCGCTAGAACGCGATCCGAAAATCTTCCATCCGGTCGCTCTCAGAGTCACGCCGGATTCCAACGCTCTGCCGACACACGGCGAAGGCGATGTTAGGTCAAGTGCTTCTCCGAGGCGGGACGACTTCGCTCACGCCTTTGAATTAGCGAGCCCGAAGCGTAATTCCCAGCCGCCGACGGAACCCCCGCCCAACGGCAACGGAGAGATCAAATCGATTCAAAGGCCGCAGCCGAAGAAGCCGTTAAAAGTGGCCGGGGTGTTGCCTCCGCCGCCCGCGCGCGAGCCCTCCGTGCACGCGGACGAAGGGCCCTCGTCGCTTCAATACGCGCCCAAGAAGGAGCCCCCCCCTCCGCCCCCTCCCCGCCCGCTGCGCAACCACGCGCGCTCCAGCTCCCTCGACCTCAACCGGTTCAAAGGCGCCGCCCCCCCGCCGCAGCCCCCCCCGCGCATGTCCCCCTCCGCCGCGGAGCCCCAGCGGCCGCTGATCTCGCAGCGCAGCGAGGGCGAGCCCGCCTTCCCGCCCGACGCCTTCGCGCCGGACTTCTACGACGCGCCGAAGATGCACGGCGCGTTCGAGGTGTACCGCAAGCCGTCGCGGGAGTCCTCGTGCGAGGCGGAGCCCGACGTTAAGGCTCTGCAGGAACAGAACGCGGTGTTGGTGCGCGTGTGCCGCGCGCTCGCTAATGAGTTAGCGGACGTGCAGCGCGAGCGAGAGGCGCTGCGCGTGCGGCTGGACTCGCACTCCACGCCCGTCTAGTCACCCGCGTCGCTCGCGCCGCTCGTGTGCTGCAGTACAGTAAGAATAGGACGGGCCGGAGAGTATTTTCACACAAATAAACTAGTTATAGCCCTGCCAGGAATTAAAACGACCTGTCATAGAGAGGTACCATGGAGAAAAGCTTAGAGGAAGTCCATAAGTCCTTCTCTTATTCTTTCTCTGTCTTTCTATGTGACATGTTTTTTTTTAATTCCTGCCAGGGCTTTACTTTTAAATATCAAAATATATACTTATATTTCTTATAAGAGGGATTTGAATCCACGACCATCGGCGAACCATGTCGCTGATCTAACCGTTGAGCTACCGTGCTTTTTAAATGCTCTCGCGAAATTAGTGTGTCGATTCAAGCGACGTAATTGCTTGTCTTTTATTCTTTCATTGCTATTTATTATCTTTACACAAAAATAACTTCCAAATCTTTACTTAAAATAGGTACTATATTTCATTTTATGAGCTGAAAGCTACAAGATAAGATAACCTTAGGACGGTTTTGCACTGCTTCGTATCCGTGAAAAAAATTATGGATTGGTGCGAAAATGTTTGACAGCATCCATATATTTTTCACGGATACGGATACGAATACGGACCAGTGCAAAACCGCCCTTATTCTATTATTGCAATTTTATTTTTGTAATTGAAAGGCTATTGAAAAATAACTTTTTGAAATTTTATGATGTGTACTATATTTTTTTTTTATGAGCTGATAGCTACGAGATGACCTAGTCCTATTCTTAATGTAACATCGCATCGTAAAACGCGTCACGAATATCTCAAAACGGCCCCTCATAATATCTCATGACGTCTGTGCTCATATGCGATAGTTCAAAGGTAGGTCGTTGTACTTTTTACCCCAGTCAACGAAGAGATCTTTGCACGGAAAACCCCGGAAATAACACCTAATATGGGAATAAATATAAGCCAACTTCCTTGTTGATTGGAGTATTTTCTATACAAAACTACACCGAACTTAGTAAAGCTGTTGGTTTTCCCCTCAATTTGCGGGTGAATCGTACTTGTGCGTGTACATGCACATTATGTTAGTGTGTTAGGCCCGTATTGATAAACAGCACTTGAGACTGACAGCTAGTTTGAATTCGTATCAGAAATATCATTTCAGTACAACGTAGGCCACATACAAGCCTAAGGGTCGCATTTATAAAGCGATTTCAAGATTGAGAGCAATATTAAGTACGGATTTGAGGTCCATAATGTACTGAAATGAAATTTCTGATCCGAACTCAAACTAGCTGTCAATCTCAAGTGTTGTTTACCAATACGGGCCTAAATCTAGTTACGCATTTAAGTAGGGCTCATCCACAATTGTGAGATAAAACATCTGTAGAAAGAAACTACTTAACAAGGGCACGATATTAATAGCATAATGAAAATAATATCCCTCTCTTTCGCACTTAGCAGATTATTCATCCATCTATCCTGGTTTCTTTGTGCCCATATTATGTGGTTTCTTCTATGTTTTAAGGTGTATTTCTACCGAAAGCCTAGGCTTTGGGATTCATTCTGTGCCGTGGTTGGTGCAAACATTTTAATATTTATTTATTTTGTATTATTAATTGTAAAATGATATCTATAAATCTCACCGAAACCCATGAATTTCATCAACGATTTTAGGTGTATCTCCCAGTGTGTACGATTGAGTAATAAAATAACTAATTGCTATATTATGTTTTAGATAGCATGAGTCTCATGACAGCAGGTAGGAAATATCAAAACATCACAGGTGCGAAAGAGACTCCTTATGTGTTTGACATCTGTCACAGGACCCAAGCTAAATTTAACAAAGTATAGTAAGGTAGGACGTGCATTGGCGGCAAAACAGTTGCCAGATAAATAAATTAACCTACGATCTTCGGAATGCCGTTCCATCGCTCTGTCAACTGAGCTACCGGGGCGATAGTCAAAATGGCGAATTTAAACCTTACTTCTTTTTATCACATCATAGTGGACGTCAGGTAGTTTTACAACTACACAAAGCTTGACTAGTCCAAATGACATTGGAATTCAAGTCAGTTATGATATCACCCTTTTTACATATTTTTGAAGATTTTTGCACTTAATAGATGTTAATATGAGAAGTAAGAAATCAAAAATTCTTCCATGCTGGCCTGGGAGCGAGAGAAAAACATAGAATGTGCCAGCTGCATTTCCTCCCGGGTATGCTGTAAAAACCAGCTAAGGGATCCGAGGGTTTCAGTATATTGTAATTTAGGCGATAGGCTGACAACCTGTCACTACAGCAATATACTTACAAATCTATCTTAAATAACCCACAAAACTTTGTCAGACGTGGCGGAACGACCTTTGTTTGGGTTGTTTACGCTCTGCCTACCCCGTTAGGGATAAAGGCGTGATTATATGTATGTATGTATGTAAGAAATGAAAACTTCGCCGCAGGCAGCGTTTGAACCTGTGACCTTCTGAATGCCATTCAATCGCTCTGCCAACTGAACTACCGGGAAAGTAGTCAGAATGGTGAATTTAATCCTTATTTCTTTTTATCACGTTATAGTTGCCCGATAGTCGGTTCTTTCATTGCAAGAGAAAAATCGAGTATCGGGCGACTGTTTTGTCGCCAGTTGCCGCCCACCGAATGTCAACAAGAAACGTTCAGAAATAAGACTGAAATTCCAAATAAAAATACAAAATTGACGCAATTATCATCTTCATTTTAGATTAGAAAACAAAATAATGTTTCAGATCATACGACACTGGAAGCTTTGATTTAATTTCGTTTTTCATTTAAGACTATATGCTTATTCAAAATTCATTACTTTATTTCATGTAATATGCATGGTTTTTTATTAAGAGGCTATTTATATTTTTCGTCTAGACTTCATATTGATCAATCATCACGTCATCATGTAATATTGTAATAACTGGCATACAAAACTGAGAGATTCAGTCTCAATTTTATACTATGATTCGTTTAACCTAATGTATATAGCTATAAAATACGTTTTAGATATTTAAATAAAATTCACATAGTCTCCAAGTTTGTAAGACTCAATGTAAAATATAAGTATATAAAACTTATTTAAAGCTTGTTTTGTGCGCTACGTTTGAAACTATTCACCTTCCAATATGACGTCAAATAGAAAGTGATGGCGCTATGCAAAAAGCAGAGATAGCAATACATTTGATTGTTGATACAAAAGTATGCAGTTGTAAGGAAAGGTGAATAGATCTTTGTAAAGTATTAAATTAACTTTGATAGTACATAATTATCTTTACAAAAATGCAATTTAGGAACCTATTACCTAAAGTTAGTTTTTTAGCGTTGAGTTAACGAGTTTCGCGGCCCGTTCTTTGCAACTTCGCAGAAAGTTTCGAAACAGCAGAATAACTTTGTTACAAACGTCATGTTTTGCGGTTTCTAAATTTGATTTTCTTTAAATTTGTAAAGAAAAACCAGTTTATGGGCCGCAAAACACAGGTATTGATAACTCAACGTAATATAAACGAACTCTATAAACATGCACTTGGCCAAAAATTGTACGTCAATTTCTATTAATAATCTTTGAAATAATACTTTTGGAATGGAATAAGCTACCTCAAAATTTTACTATTGGTATTTCATAATAGCTATGGCCGCTGTAAGGGACATCGTCCCGAAAACTGATAGGGGTTGCTCAGTCAACGACACTGAACAACTTCCACCTACAAATTATTTCAGAAAGTAAAAATAAAAGTTGGCTTTTCCATACATAATGTCCACCTCGATCAGACAATTTGTATGAAAAAACCTTTTTATTCCCTTCCTAAATGAAATTCGTGGTGAAAGTTGTTCAGTGTCGTTGATTGAGCAACCCCTATCGGTTTGCTCGACGCTGTCCCTTACACCTAGCTTACACCCCATATGTTGTGTTAAGTATGGTTGTGCTAGCTGAATCAGCATCATGATATAAAATGTACATTTAAGATAATTGAAAGCCTAATTTTGCCCTCCTTACCTTTTCCGCGAGACCCTTTTACCGCTAACCTATCGGATAGGATATTTTTTTGGCTAATTACGTGTCTAACCTACTAATTTTATAGGTACGTTACTCAGATGATATCAGATAACGTATACGTATATTATCCAATAATTTTACAAATTGTCTGTTTGCACGGATTTGGCGACTAAACAATACAACACGATATATGAAAGTTTTTTGAGATTTTTCAGTAGTTTCATATGTTCCTCCTGCCTATTGGCTGCCACTTTTTAGCCAGATTATCCTTGTCTTTCCCAATTCAACTCCTGGGTCTCAAACTAGTGATGGAGTACAACCCTCGGAAATCAGGATGATTGAGATACTTCTCGGAATCAAGCTGAATCCACACCTAAATCATTTTCTTTCTCACGGTCAAGTGTGCCCCTTGACTTCATCCCGGTCTTTCTCTGTTCTGGATTTTTTGTCATTGACAAAGAATCACACAACAGAACCACACAAGAAGAAGAAAAAGTGTTGAATTTGTTTCAAAACATTTTACTGGACTACGAGTCCGTGTAAAAAAATAACTGTCAGGCGTGCAAAAAGGGGTCGCCGTAATTTTACCTTAGCCATCAATTACTTACTTAAAATCACGCCTTTATCCCTTACGGGGTTGGCAGAGCGTAAAACGCCCCGAAAAGGCACTTTCGCCACGTTTGACAGAAATTGAGGGCAATTGTAGATTGTAATGTGTATTGCTGTAGTGACAGATTGTCAGCCCATCGCATAAATTGCAATACACTGTAACTCTCGAATCCCTTTTGCTGACTTCTACAGCATGCCCGGGAGGAAGGGCAACTGGAACATTCTATGTTTTTCTTTCTCTCCTAGTCCAGTATGGAAGGTATCATGTACCTATCAATTACCCGATAAAAATAAAGGTTAGCGCTTCCTGTCCCTGCTACCAAGGCATTTATTTTATTGGTACAATTAATTAATTATTTTGTGATTGTAGTCGAAACTGTCGAAAGTAATTATCGCATATTTTCCCCCTGAACTGGCAAAATCATGGTAAACTGAACAACAAGCAAGTCATTCTCACTTTAGCAAAGTTGTTCAGTTACCAACACAGATAGTTTATAATTATTTGATAAGAGTGAGATTCGAAAGGGGGGCTAGTGTTGCTTGCATTGCATTCCTTATTTTAATGTATTATGCTTTGAACATTAATTGTAAAAAATATAATTAATAAAAAAAAAAACATTAAGAGACTATTTGTTAAATGTGAATGTTGTATAAATATTGAATTAAGAGTGTTGAATGTAAAAAAAAGTCGAGCCATAACTTCAGAGAATGAAAAGCCTGTTACTTGTATGGAAAAACAGATTGTTTAAGGTATGTATGTATCGTTGGTTTGTCCCAACACCATCGCGGATCGGACATAATGTTGTTATTAACATATAATACCGGGTGTAAGGGACAGGGAACCGGAAAATTCTTACACAAGATGAAAAATAAACTGACCATCCCATACAAAATGACCACCTCGATCGGACAATTTGTATGGAAGACCAAATTTTTTTTTCTCTTCCTGAAAAAAAATCTTGGTGAAAGTTGTTCAGTTTCGTTGACTGAGCAACCGTTAACAGTTTGCGGGACGCTGTCCCTTACGCCCCGTATAACTATAGTTTAATTATTACATTACTGATAGAGTATAAATCAAAATGAATGAACTTTGTATCATAAGATTATTGTAAAAGTATTTAACTTTCGTTTTTAGTCGTGTTAGTGAGGTCCCAAACTTCTTTCCGATGTAAATAACTTGTTCTTAACCCGCGTTTTAAATGTATCAGCCAAGCTTGATCATAACCACTGATTGTCATTTTGGTCCAATTTTGTACCTACTAATAATTCCACCCCATATTTACCTACCTATTTATGTTTCTTTGAATACAGTAATGCTTATTATTGTAGTAAAATTATGTACAATAAATTTATATCAAAATTAATATTCGGATTTAATTTAACAACTCCTATTCACAGTTTTAGTTAATTGATTGTATTGTACAGGGTCATACAATAACCGTACATACATGAAAGAAAAGTGTGTATGCATAATCCGGTAGTGGTGTAGTTTAACAACTTCGAGCGTTTCCGTGTTTCGGAAGGCACGTTAACTGAATGGTCCTGTCCCGGTTAATATCGGATACTGCCTCCGTGGTCTAGTGGCTAGTGCCATGGACTCCCGATCCGGAGGTCCTGGGTTCGACTCCCAGGGGGGAAAAACAAAGTTGATATTTGAGAATTTATCACTTTGTGAATTTTTCCCCAGTTTGGTTAGGACATTGCAGGCTGAATCACCTGATTGTCCGAAAAGAAAAAGATTTCGTGCTTCGGAGGGCACGTTAAGCCGTCGGTCCCGGTCGCTGTCTTTGATAGTGGTCGTACTTAAAAAAAAAACATGTCAGAGGCCTGCTAGTTGTGCTATTAGGCGGTTTATAAACTCTGACACCAGGGTTTATCGGGTCGAAGGACTCGATACCCACTCGACAGAAGAATATCGGAAATATGACCAGGCAAATTTTACCCCATTTTGCACAAGTGATTCAGTAAAATGAATAGGAAAGAAGCGAAGCGTCGTCAGTAAAGTTGTCGTACATTATTCAAATGACAATCATAAAAAACGATATTGGATTGGATAACTAGGCGGCGTGTGAGCCGATCGTGATAACGAGCGATAACCGGCGCGAGGGCGCGGAGCGGAGGACGGAGGGCCTGTTCGCGCCTAACGAGCAGGCCTCTCGCGGACATTTCTCTCCCTTTCCCTCCAAGAGTATTCCGCATACCTGCGCCGCCGCCGGCACACCGCTGGGCCTTTTTGTTTGAAGTTGGAGCGTGTTTGGAGCCCCGCGCGCCGCTCAGCGCCCGCGCCTCCTCACTCCGCGACGAGACGCGCCCCGCGCCGCACGTGGCGCACGACCAGCGCCCGCGCGCGAACCGAGACATCGTGACATGACTTCGCTCACACTCTGAACCCCATCATGAAGTGCTGCCTCGCGTTCCTCCTCGCGGCGACCCTCGTGTCGGCCGTCGCCGCCGAGGCCTCCGTGCGAACCTGTGAACCCATCAAAGTGGCTATGTGCAAGAACATTGGATACAATCAGACCGGAATGCCCAATTTGGCCCGGCACACTCTCCAGGCGGACGCTGATGTGACGCTGCAGACCTTCAGTCCGCTCGTCCAGTACGGATGCTCCTCACAGTTAGATTTGTTTTTGTGTGCGGTGTACGTTCCTATGTGTACGGACAAAGTGGCGTTGCCTATCGGGCCCTGTCGTGGACTGTGCGAGAGTGTTTACGGGACGTGCTATCCCGTGCTGAAAGGTTTCGGGTTCACCTGGCCGGCGGAACTGAACTGCTCGCTGTTCCCGGCTGAAAACAATCACGAGCACATGTGTATGGAGGGCCCCGGGGAGAGGGCTCCTCCGGTTGGGACGATACCTTTGGACGCGTCGTCCGGAGGGCGCGGGGTGTGCAGGCGCCTCGTCAAGCCCAATAGCTGGGTGTGGGTGAGAGGGTCGGCTCGCTGCGCGCAGTTCTGCGACGCGGAAGTCCTGTGGGAAGCTGGGGATCGTCGCGCCGCCGAGGTGTGGCTGGCGACGTGGGCCGCGCTGAGCTTCGCGTGCACGCTGGCGGCTGTGGGCGCGCAGCTGGCGTGCGGGGACCGCGGCGGCGCCGGGGAGCGGGCGCTGGTGCTGGTGGCGCTGTGCCGGTGCGCGGCGGCCGCCGGCTGGGGCGTGCGCGCCGCCGCCGGCCGAGCTGCTGCAGGCTGCGCTAAGGACTCCACCTCGCCGACCAGGATGCTGCTCGCTCACGACGGACTGGCCAACCCTAACTGCGCGGTCGTCTTCCTCTTGCTCTACTACTTTGGACTGGCTGCTTCTGTTTGGTAAGTCAAAACTTCATCTATTACATGTATAATGTAACTAGCCACCACACTACCGAAGAAACCCTACACCGAATATATGCGTATAATCATGTATAATGTAGTTCTTTGCCAGATACTTCACTTACAAGTTACACCCGCATACAAACAAATCTAGCAAACAACCTTGAAACCGAAATTACAATAACAAAATTGTAAAGAAAGACCCTTTGCAAACGCTCGAACAAACATTTGTCTGCAAAAAAGTTGCAGTCGCAGCAATAGTCGCCATCACAATGGAGCATCCGAAGTCGGATTACAGATACCTGCGTCTTTTGTCAACACCTCCAAAACCCTAACTTTGTCGCCTGTCAATTACGTTTTGTCACTAGTCGCATAAAGGATGTTTCCCAATTTGTCCTCGGGCATCACAATGGGGAACATACAAAGGCATACTTTCTAAAGGGACGTGGTATCAGTAAGAGGCAGTTTCTCCGAGCATAGATCTGTGCATAATCAGACTTGAACATTGTTCGGAGCCGAGACCACAGGGCTAAGACAATAATATTTGAAAGATAATAGAGTACAGTAACAGGAATGCCGTAGCCAGTAGCTTATTGTTTGCTCAGCAATGAGTTTATGCTTTGAGGCTGATTTAAGCAAATGGGTCTTGCTCAGTTACTTGGACACTCAGGTTCTTGTTTTGAACCACAAAATAGCTGACACTGCAGCTTTGTTACAAGTGTATCTTTATTTAAACATGTTCTGCGTAGCCGCAGAATAATAAATAGTATCTTTAGGTTATTCGTAACAAGTAACTCTAGAAAAAAATCCACCAATAACTAACATACTTACATACATACATATAATCACGCCTTTATCCCTAATGGGGTAGGCAGAGCGGAAACGACCTAAATAAAGGTCGTTCCGCCACGTCTTACATTGTTTTGATGGTTATTTAGGATAGATTTGAAGGTATATTGCTGTAGTCACAGGTTGTCAGCCTGTCGCACTGCCTCCGTGGTCTAGTGGCTAGTGCCATGGACTCCCGATCCGGAGGTCCTGGGTTCGATTCCCAGGGGGGAAACACAAAGTTGATATTTGAGAATTAATCACTTTGTGAATTTTTCCCCAGTTTGGTTAGAACATTGCAGGCTGAATCACCTGATTGTCCGAAAAGAAAAAAAAGATTTCGTGCTTCGGAGGGCACGTTAAGCCGTCGGTCCCGGTCGCTGTCTTTGATAGTGGTCTTTACTCAAACCATGTCAGAGGCCTGATAGTTGTGCTACTAGGCGGTTTAAAAACTCTGACACCAGGGTTCATCGATAGACTCGATACCCACTCGAAAGAAGAAGAAGCCTGTCGCCTTAATTGCAATATACAGAAACTCTCGGATCCCTTAGCTGGTTTTTAGAGCATGCCCGGGAGGAAATGCAGCTGGCACATTCTATGTTTTTCTCTCGCTCCCAAACAAATAATAAAATAACACCCAGGAAAATATCGACCAGAACATTTTAAAATAGCAATGTATTAGTATCCTTACTTTCAGACTTTCTTAATTCCACTTAGCTAGATGAAGTATTTGTGTACCTACCAATTTTTATTCATAGATCTAAATATTATATATGATGTGTGCCCAAACCCAACGATTCAGTATTGCAAGCGATACTATAGCACAAATTGCGAAATACGTCGATTCATTTGAACAGCGACTCTCATAGGTTGGCGTTTATGCTAATAGCGCCTAAAACAATGGCTTTCAGTTCAAACGCACATGTTTACGAAGCGATAAAGCTTCGACTATTACACCGGGTGTAAGGGACAGCGACAGTGTATCGCTAGTGGTTGCTCAGTCAACCAAACTGTCTTCAGGACTTTTTGATCTTCCCATACAAAAGGACCACGATCACTCGATTATACAATTTGTATTTAAAAGCAAAAAACTTTTTTCATTACTAAGAGTATTTCCTGGTGATAGTTGTTCAGTTTCGTTGACTGAGCAACCCCTATCAGTCAAACTATGTAAACTTAACATCACTCAACCTGATGAAGGGAATCCGAATGTCCCGAAACATGTCGTGAAGTACGCGACTTATATTCCTAGTCCCCTTATTACATTTTAACCCCTACCAGTTTACAGTACGCTGTCCCTTACACTCGTTATATTCTGTACTTCTAGCACCAGCATTCCATCGAAACAATTTCGAAACGGAATCACGGAACGAAGGCATAAATCAAACATGTTTCCTAAAACGAGGCTAGAGGGGGGTCGTAAACGTATTGGGGCATAAAATAAATCATGCTGTGAGCGTCTTGTGTGTCGGAATTCGGGATGAAAGCGACACCGGCACGCCTGGTGGTGCCGCTGGCTTCAATGAGGTTAGCTTAGGATTCGAAGTAGCTAAGAAGTTTAAAAATTCTGAGCTTTCCTGATTAGACTCATGTCATGTCATGATCTGTTTAGAACTCCTCCGTTTTCCTCATACATGTTGGAAAAGCCTAATAAATTATAAGATACCTACATATTCAGAGTGTTCAGTGTCGTTGGTATGTTCAGCTAAGACAAAAGCTTATTAATGAACTCAAAACAGAAGGAAAGAAAGCATTTTCGTAATCGTCTCTCGATAATTATAGTAAAACAGAGTATAATATTTGTCCACCAGAATAATATAAAAGTATCTAAAATGGCTACGAATGATTCATAAACTATCTTTTACTATCATGTTCCGAAAAATACGAAAAACGATTAACAGAAATAAAGTGGGAAACTGCAAATAGATTTACGAGATAAAGTCGAGAATAAATGAAAAGAAAATTCGGAACTTTACAAATTGTTTATTGAAAGCTTCAGCGTAAACATGCGTCTGATTTATCGTCATCTTGGATTATTGCAGGCAAATTGAAAATTGTTTATAGCTTTCTCACAACACTAGCTATTTATACCGTCTCAGTATTTAGCTGACCTCCTGACTCAATAAACATAAATTTGAATACTCCTTGGAAGATAAACCATTAATATTGTCACAAGAGAGCTCGTTTTACTGCATAGGAAATGAGAGACGGACTTTAAAAAAATAACAAGAAGCAGCTGTGTTAACGTTGTAACAAAATACACGTTGTCGAGAGAAAAACGCTGGTCTTCCGAAACCACTTACACGTGCACTCATTTTGAAGAATTTTGATCTTTAACATGGAGGAGTAGAGATGGATGTGGAAGAAGGAATAAAATGGCAAGTCAGAAGGGACTGGATGCGTGGCAAAAACTGGCCAACTCTCATTTGTACATAAATTTCAGTTTAACAACCTATCCTTATACGATCGAATGTAACGACCTTACCGAAGTTTTTTTCGGCCGGTAATGAATTTTCTTCGTTTATATTTCAGTTAATAATGTTGGTTTTAATAGTGTGCAATTAAGAGGAGTCACATATTTTAAAACTAATGAATGAGAGATACCCGACACCTCCGTTATGTAATCAATATTGATGAAATTTAGTCGCCTGACATTTAATTAATTATGTTTATTTAATTAGATCGGTTAGTTTAGAACCTATCTTGTAACGACAAACGGCAAATCTTCTCATATTTTTGTACTGAATCAACGTAATAATGATTACGCAATTTGAAACTGCGAAAGCTGCCTTTATAATTAAAATCACCTGCATAACAACACAATGAACTGAATAAAAAAGCTTTAGCAAGCATTCCATCAATCTCAGTGTCTAAATGGCCGCCAGAAAGGAACGCGGCACATTTTCTGGAATCATAACGCGTTTTGCGAAAGCGAAACCCATTCTCAGCATTGTTCGCTAATTATCATAAACACTTCATCGCTTTTTATTTAGCCCTTGGAGTTGCAATTTTATAAAGACACTAGCTTTCCGGGGCGCATTTTCATGTGCACTGCTAAGTATACTAAACGGGTTTTTATTTTATGCGCTAAAATTAACAGTGGCCTATATTACTTCTAGATAATATAAAAACTATACACGTGGCACATTAATCTATCTCCCTTTGGCAAAGCTTTTGTTCATAGGTATAACTTTAGTTAAGCATGCCCACGAAGTATTTATTTCAAAAATACTGATTAAATTGTATTTGTCTTCGATCTATTTGTGAATGTGGGTAGTATGATGCAATTCCACAAAGTAACATTGTCTTGCATTGCACAAGACCTATCTTATTTTAGGAACAGAACAAGAGTTACTAAACACTGTTGCTTGTTCCTGGAATTTGATGACTGAATCGCAGATGTGACACGCCAGTTATACCGGGTGTAAGGGACAGCGTCCCGCAAACAGATAGGGGTTGCTCAGTCAACAAAACTGAACAGCAGCCAACGGATAATTCCTTCAGAAGATGAAAAAAAATGACTATCCCATAGAAAATCACTACATCGATCGGACATTTTGTATGGAAAACCAAATTATATTTTCACTTCCTTAAAAAATATCCTGGTGATAGTTATTCAGTTTCGTTAACTGAGCACTCCTATCAGTTTGCGGGACGCTGTCCCTTACACTCCGTATATACCTCTAGATATCAAACGCAAAAGCGTTCTGAAGCGCCACCTGACTGCTGTCAGCACTTCAAGTGAATCGTGGGAGAAACTCGCTACTCAGAGGACGGAATGGCAAACTACAATCAAATCGGGTTTAGGAAGTTTTGAACGCACATGTCTTCAAGATCTTGATTCCAAATACCATCTCCGGGAAACTCGTCACAAGCTTACCTACAACTACATATATAACTCCGATCGGACTCTTCACTGTGCTTCCTGCAATAGGACTTTCAAACCCAAATTTGGATTTGCTAGTCACGCTCGCGCCCCTGCAAGGTCCCAGGGTAAAAGGATCCGAGGGTTATAGTATATTGCAATTTAGGCGATGGGCTGACAACCTGTCACTACAGCAATATACCTACAAATCTATCTTAAATAACCCTCAAAACTTCGTCATACGTGGCGGACCGACCATTGTTTAGGTCGTTTGCGCACTGCCTACCTACCCCATTATTATAAAAGCGTGATTATATGTATGTATGTAGTCACGCTCGGGCCCATGCTTAAGTCCCAGGCTAACATAAACTAAGGGTGTCGCCGTCGACGGATACGTTCCTCAAGGATCGATCTTGGGACCTATTTTCTTTATTGTTTTCCTGAATGACTTGATAAATTATATGAGTATTGCGGTACCAGAAGTTAAACTTATTATTTTTGCGGATGACACAAATGCTGTTATCTCTAAGACCACTATAGACGAACTAGAAATAACAACAAATGATACATTGACTGCCTTTCAGGTATGGTTTGAAGCTAATAACCTTCTTATCAATATTAGAAAAACTAAGGCAATTCTCTTTAAAACAACTGTTAGAAATAAAGCAACTATGCGTTTGCGGTTGTGTGATCAAAAAATTGAGTTAGTTGATAATATGCGTTTCTTAGGCGTACAAATTGACGCTCTACTCAATTGGCAAATTGAATTAAATTCTATAGAAAGCGCAATCAGTTCAGCTTGCTATGCCCTCAGAATCTTGCGTGACGTATTAGATATCGGCCAACTAAAAAGCGTGTACTATGCTCTAGTAGAATCTAAATTAAGATATAGTATTAAGAACTGGGGTAACAGTTATAGTTATAATATTGTCAAAGCCTTTACGATTCAAAAAAGGGCAATACGCACAATTGCACGAATTCCTCCTTGGGAAACATGCCAAGAATATTTTAAAAAATATCAGATTTTAACTGCTCCTAGCATCTATGTTATGGTGTTGCTATTAGATATAGTTAAGCATAGACATAAATACGAAACTGAACTAGAGATGCAAGCACGACTGTGCACCAGGAGACTCGATCTTAAGAATATGATACAGCCAAGCTTAGAAATAGTTAAGCATAGCCCTAAATATCAAGCTGTTGCTATTTTTAATAAATTACCGGCTGAATTGAAATGTATCGATAGTGTAATATTATTTAAGAAGAAACTAAAGTTATTCCTTTTAGAGAAAATATTATACAATATTAATGACTTGTGATTAAAAAAAAAATGTATATACTTGACATACCGATTTTATATTTCTTTGACATTTTTTTTTTAATATTTTTAGTTATTGTTAGGAGTTTCCTGTTTCATAGTTTTGTTAATTTATTTTGTATCTCTTTTTAACTTTTTGAGTCTGTTAATTCCTTGACATTGTTGGAACTTATGTTGATATTGAATACTTTGTAATTGTAAACCATGTTTTAATAGTATTTTAAGATTCGCACACAGTTGTAACTGTTTTTGAATAAACGATGATGATGATGAATAATAAAGGACATCATCATCATACAGGGATAAATATCATATAGGGTGTAAAGGACAGCTTACTACAGGTTGATAGTGGTTTCGTAGTTAACCAAACACCAATCTTCTTCGTCTTTACGAGGGGCTTTTTTTAGTCGAATAACTAAACGATTCTCACCAGGATTTTTAAAAAGAAATGTTATATTTTTAAGCGACGTAAAAAAAACCTTGCTTAGAATCTTTAAGTGCATCTTCCATACCTTGTGCAACTAAGTTTCTTCGGTCGATATTAATTAATTTAATAAGTTACGCTTTATCCAATCAAGAGTACGTTGTATTGTATTTCTTTCACACACAACAAATTATACTCAGTAAAACGTCCTATAATAAAGGTCCTACAAGTTGAGGGTACTTATCAACCCTCAATACATTAAACACAACGTACACTTACTTCATTACTTGACATTTTGACAGATGGCTGAATTATTTAGCGTAATTAATGGGCCTCAGCTTACTTTGTCGTGATCTTTTGTGTAGGACTAAGTATGTAATTGATTGTTCTTTTGAATTAATGATTGACTGAGAGATCGATTTCAAAAAATACGTATATATTACGAACTTACAATACAAAGTATTTTCGAAGACTTTTTTTAATTTTACGCCCCATTTGTACCTAATTGTTGTTTTTGAATAGAGATTCCTACGAGAACGCATAATCTCCTATATCTTATCTTAGCTAGCCTATAAATGATCCCACTGCTGGGCAAAGGCCTCTCTCTTCTCCTTCCTCTCTCTTCTCATTCTTCCCTGTTTTGAGCCTCAAGGTGCCAATCCTTCGAGAATGAGTGTAGTCTGCCACGGCGTCGTCTGGTGGGTGGTTTCCACAAAGTACTTGTTTTTGCCCACTGACCTTCCGGCTTGCGGCAGACGTGACCAGCCCAATCCCACTTCAACTATCGCCTATAATAAATCGTATATTTATTTTTTAATTTTAGAATTACTAATTAAATCTAAAATCTGTGATAAGATAATATTTATATTCAACACGCAATAACGACTGATAATGTTTTAGATATTTGAGAATCAGAATACCGACTACTTGTCTTAAGAATAGCTCTGTCGTCTACGTTTTCAACTCGCTGTACATTGCTGCATTTCATCTAAACCTGATGCACACACGTCAAACTTAAGCAGCAATATCCCTGGCTGTATCAGTGAGTTTACAACCAATATCACGTAAGAACTGCCTGTTTTATGGCGCTTATAATTTGCTCTGGACCGCGATATGTTTATGGCTGCTATCAACTGATAATCACCACTTCTAAAGCATCAGCTTACTTCGGCTTTACACTTACCAACGAGTCTCTGCACTCACAGATACATGAAAAATAAAAAAAGAATCTAAAAGTTGGAACTCAAACAGTGGCAATGATGACAAGTGACAACACACATAGATTTTAACTTTTACTTTTCTGTCACACACAACACATGCACATTTCATACAGGCACAGAACATAGTTTTTTCTAACAAAAATCTAGAATACATAAATAAGATGGTAGATGTTAAACACTCCACGAAATATTTAATACCAATTTAATTTAGGACTAGTATTCATAGATTATCATTTGATGTTTGCTATTGATAGAGTCGCTGGACTATTTTTAAAGTAGTTTAAAGTATAAACACAAATTATACCAATTCACTCAAAATTTGACTTATCTATTTAAAATATCTACAGCTCTTTAGAAATGTGTCGTAGGAATATACCTCCGAAGAATTCTGGCCACTGCTGTAAATCTGTCTTTATGGCACTGCCAGTTATTTCTTAGAAAGCCCCAATTTCGTTACAAAACCGACTCGTTATGATAATTCCCACTAGATTTATGTACTGGCGGGGCTCTTTGATACTCTCACTCGACTAATTTGAAATGAACCCTGATGTATCATCATAAGGTAATAGACTGGGCTGCTGCCGAAAAATCGAAGGGTCTTGTGAAACTGGTGTTATAAACGAATGTCAGATGGCCCTCGGCGTAGACTAATAACGATAGATATCAGAGATAGTGTTGTATGACGGTGCATCGTGTTTATCTTGTGATATTTGGGTTCAGACCAGCCATGATTCCAACCAGTTGTTGATTAATCAAGATAGTTGTAGTATTAATAGCAATCGTTATCGACGTAGGTGTTCCCTGATGGTGTTTTGACAAGACTGACTATTGTGCTCGATACCACCCGATGAAACTAAAATTAAAATCTATTTGTCACTTTTTAAACTAATAAAATTGAAAATTTACACTCTATGGTTTTACACTTTGTCCGCTAGATTTTGACGCGCTTTTGTAAGTTTCCCCAGTATTTCTGTCAATTTTATCGTCCATATCATATGACGGCGGATAAAAATGACAGATAAAAAACCACCGACTATAAATAAAAAACCGGAGAGAATAGATGTCCTGTCCTTTTCCAACGTTTTAGTCTAAAAGTGACAAATAGATTTTAATTTTATCCGGAAAATCTAGAATCGAGCTCTATTAGGTACTACTGTATTCACCTTAAATAGTTTCATTTTCTTTTCTTCCATGTATTTCTTCCTGTTAGTAAGTTAGGTTCTTCTAGGGACATTCGTTAACGGTATAGATAATGGATATATTTTATGTTACAGTTTCGTCCATACAAATATTTGCTTAACACATAAAAAATATTGTTGGCTTTAATCTTCTACACACAGATTGCTACATCAACAATCAATTATTGAGTCCAGATACAAGAGACTTTTTTCGCCTTACAATACAATACAAAAATCTTTATCGCAATAAAGAAACAAATACAACTGAAATAAATAGGAACAAACGTGACAGTACAATATAGGCGGCCTTATTGCTAAAGCAGCAATTTCTACCAGGCAACCTTTGGGTATAGAAATTGTACAAGCAGAAATCGGGATAGTGCATATTACTACATATAATACTTAGACAATATTTAAACACTATTAAATAAATATTTTAATATGTTTTTTTATTTATTTTGACTTCTTGAAATAGCTATCACGAGCCATTCATTTAAAAAGATAATTAGCAATCCGTGTAGGTTGCAAACAGCAAGTCGATGCATCAACATCGCATTATGATCTGGAACCTTTTTGCAATACATTAGTGCGAGCTGTAGGCCATTAATCATCTTAATCCGGCTCGAAGGACCATCAATTAGTTCGCGTACTGGAAAGGTGTTTTGACGTTTAAAGAGCTTTGGTCCATTTTGAACTTGTATCGAAACATACATTTTAAAGAAGCTTTTTAATTTTGTGTCTAAGATAATCCGCTATTTACATTACTTTAAATTGCCTGGACCAGTGCTAGGCCGTCAATAATCATCTTAGCTTCTTTTTCAATAGAACTTTAATCTACATAAAAGCGTAGCCAGGTTTGGGGGGGGCGATTTGAGGTTTCAAACCCCGCCCCGGAAAATCTACCAGGCCTCAAAGTTTAACAACTCACTTGCACAGATTAGTACATAGTAGCTTATCCGAATATAAGTTTTGATATTTGGCTTGTTTGAATCGTTCTTGAAAACATAATAATTTCGCAGTCGCTTCGCTCGGGCTATACATTTCAATATATTCTCCTGTCACTTTGCAAATAGTCTCTCGGGATTTGTAAAAATTTTCGGGCTCACTTTGCTCGCGATGTTCCTGTTTCTTGTTTAAACATGGGCACGACTTTCGCCACATAGGCTGCCAAACATAAAAGTAGCAGTAATAATCCTCCATGGATTTAGATTTAGAGAGCCCGATGGTGTAGTAGATAGGGCCGCTGCCTCCTGAGCGGGAGGTCGTGGTTCGAATCCCACCACGTACCAATGTGTTGTTCGGTTTTCGAATTTCATATGTACGTTTATTCGGCGCTTTTTCCGTGCTTCGGAAGGCACGTTAAGCCGTTGGTCCCAAGTAATATCGTTTAATACCATAGACATTAGTCGTTAAGCCATGACAGAGGCCAATGCTATGCATTGGCGGCTTGAAAAACTCTGACCTAATCTAGGATTGGGTCTGGTTTCCCTTCTGGGTTGCGGAGGTCAGATGGCAGTCGCTCTGTGTAAAAACCAGTACCCTCGTTCAATCCCCTAGATTAGGTAGCCAACCCCGTGAGATACGGGATAAGGCTAGGAAGATGATGTCATATAGGCCAAAAACGTCCGTTAGGTATAGTCTAATTTCTGTCAACCTCTGTTAAGTAAACCCTTCAGCTTACAGCGCTAGTATCCAAATAAGCTAGTATCCTGTCCTATATTTACTATGCTGCGAGGTGTGAAGGGAGACAATGCGCATGCGCAGCTAAGCGTCAATTAAAAGCAGTTATCGGGCTTATTGACACATGAAAGCGCCGCATTTAATTGTTTCGAGGCTGCGGCTCTCAAACTGTTCAGGTGTTTAGTGACAGGTTTGAAGCTCGATGTGTATAATATGTTTGGATATGAATAGCTAGGCTCTTGATGATGTTTTTTGGCCAGGCAGAGTCACTTATTACAAATGTCTATTGATTTGCACGAAAACAGGACTTCAGGAAAAATGGTTTTCTTCTTCTGTCGTTTAGGCTGTCGATCCCAACGATTCTAACCCTGCGATTTTAGAAAAATAATATGATTATTGCAGCAATGCCAAAATATAATCGGAAAATTTAAAGTTTTACATTCTCACGATTTCTTGTATTAAGTAAAGTCGATTCTACAACATACTCGTATAGTATATCTTTTGGAAGTAATTTCCTTTACGACATTATTGCGTCGCTTCTCAAATCTTTTAGGTCCGTATTTATAAAGCGATCTCAAGATTGAGAGCAGTATTAAGTACCAATTTGACAGGATTTCAGTACATACATACATACATAAAATCACGCCTTTATCCCTTACGGGGTAGGCAGAGCGTAAAACGCCTCCTAAAAGGCGCTTTCGCCACGTCTTGACATAAATTGGGGGCAATTTTAGATTGTAATGTGTATTGCTGTAGTGACAGGTTGTCAGCCCATCGCCTAAATTACAATACACTGTAACCCTCGAATCCCTTTTGCTGACTTATACAGCATGCCCGGGAGGAAGGGCAACTGGAACATTCTATGTTTTTCTTTCTCTCCCAGTCCAGTATGGAAGTTTCAGTACATTAGTGCTGAAATGTCATTTCTGATACGAACTCAGTCGCTGTCAGTCTCAAGTGCTGATTATAAATACGGGCCTTAGAAAACTTCGAGCATCGCTGTTGTAAGCCTCGCGATGATCCCTAAACTAGCCCATTAACATAATAACAGATCGGGACGCACTGCGCACGGAACTAGTTAGCTTTGCGCACTGAACGCGCATACTGTGGTCGCGCCTTAATGAGAGACGTCAAATTGGTTTTGTATTCATGCGCGCGCGTCGCTGCGGCAGTGTGCGCAGGAGTTGAAATGCGCCGCTGAATCCGTTAAGTTTGTAATATACAAGAAGTAAAAAAATAACTAACAAAATTTTATCAAAATGACTCGAGCTGCTGACACTATGTGTATGGGAGGCTCAATTGTTTTTTCATATTTCTTTGGGGAATTTTGTTCAGTTTCATGGGTAGCTTCAGACTTCATACACTAGAGTTTGATCAGCTAACTTTTTTACTCCCGTTATAAGATGACTTTTTAACTTTATCTACCTACGTACTTTTTATTGTCGATTCTCACGACATAATCCTAATTCTAATTCTTAGCTAGTGCTGTCACTTTCTTAACTCTGACATAAGAACAGGATAGCAAATGAACACATGACTAGAATTCCTAATCTGACATAAGGCTGCTTATTTGACGTAAAATACGGAAGCATGCTATACTCAGTTCTTATTTTAAGCGTCTTATGTCAGATAAGAATGTCAAAGTCATGTGTTTATTTGCTATCCGGTTCTTAAGTCTAAGTTAAGAAAGTGACAGCGCTAGTTAAGAATTAGTTGTGCAGAATCGTTCCTTTTCTAATAAAACCCCTAAAGTCACCATAAAAACTGATTATTTCTCGATATGTCCATCATTTCTGCCTCTGGATGTACATGGAAACGTTCATATACCAAAGGGTAGGTTTTCTTGACGACAGCCGAAAAAAAACATGTCTTCTTCTTAGCGAGTAGATTCTCGAGTCGAACGACTCGATGAACCATATGTGAACGCTAATTAGGATATCCATGACTGTTCAAAATTGCCCTCAATATTTGTCAAATATAGCGAAGGCGTCTTTACTAGGCGTTTTACGCTCTGCCTCAATAAGTAAAGGAAACAGGCGTAACTTTGTGTGTGTGGACTGTTCAGGTTTATTGATACTTACACATACATACATACAATCACGCTTTTATCCCTAATGAGGTAGGCAGAGCGTAAACGACCTGAACAAAGGTCGTTCCGCCACGTCTGACAAACTTTTGAGGGTCATTTAAGATAGATTTGTAGGTATATTGCTGTAGTGACAGGTTGTCAGCTCATTGCCTAAAATGCAATATACTAAAACCCTCGGATTCCTTAGCTGATTTTTACAGCATGCACGGGAGGAAATGTAGCTGGCACATTCTATGTTTTTCTATCACTCCCAGTCCAGCATGGAAGATACTTAGACGAGTATGTGTATTCGAAAAATAAAATCGTTATCGTAAGCGCTTTCCAACAAAAACAAATTTCGCTTTGAAGTGATAGCTCATTCATCAAATTGGTAGATTTGGGGCCATATTTAGGACGAGTCGAATTAGTGTTATCAGTACAAAATACGGTATTAACGTAATCTAAGGATTTATCATCATTATCACTGATAAAATGACAACTGACGAACCACTAATAAATAAACATTATAGACACTGCCGCTATGCCCTATTTCTGTCGCTGTTGTTCTAAGACTTTGAGGCAATCCACTTTGCGTATCACAGTATCTGAAATGCCAGACATTTAGAAACATTTCTTCAAGTGGCGCACTCCGGATATTTAGAATACCATAATCTACCTAAAAATGTTTCAAATTGTTAAATACATACATATAATCACGCCTTTATCCCTAATGGGCTAGGCAGAGCGTAAACGACCGTCTGACAAAGTTTTGAGGGTTATTTAAGATAGATTTGTAAGTATATTGCTATAGTGACAGGTTGTAAGCCTATCATCGCCTAAATTACAATATACAGAAACCCTCAGATCCATTAGCTGGTTTTTACAGCATGCCCAGGAGGAAATGCTGCTGGCACATTCTTTGTTTTTCTCTCACTCCCAGTCCAGCATGGAAAAGAACAAATAATTCCGCGATATAAATAAAACTTTAAAATGAAAGTATGACGATGATTCCACTTTACCCACGGCATTTACTAATACATCATAATGGTTTCAACTTCAATTTGTTCGGGATTTTCTATTAGGTTTCGTAAATAACAGTAATTTTGTTTTCATTTGGTCGAAATGCCACAGATGCGGTCGTAAGATAGTCGTTCGTTCCGACTGTTAGAGTTTAACGGGATGAACTCGATGCCTGTAATTAGTATGATCATTTTCGTGCTTCGGTCTTTGACCTTTGTTCTTAGAGAAAAATTGTTCAGTTTGAGAGCAGCGGAGGGTTTCCGGGAATACATAATGGCTGTTTGGTTCCTTCCTCCAATAAAAAAAAACCTTTTGCGTGTCGACGGCATAATGCCCACCATCATCTCCCGTCACCTTATCCATGTCTCACGGGGTCGACTACCTAATCTAGGGGGATAGAACGAGGGTACTGGTTTTTACACAGAGCGACTGCCATCTGACCTCCGCAACCCAGAAGGGAAACCAGACCCAATCCTAGATTAAGTCAGAGTTTTCAAGCCGCCAATGCTTAGCACTGGCCTCTGACATGGCTTAACGACTAATATCTTCAGATTAAACGACTACCTAACATTCACAATTAACATTCACCTGGACCAACGGCTTAACGTGCCTTCCGAAGCACGGAAAAAGCGCGGAAGAAACGTACATATGAAATTCGAAAACCGAATAACACATTGGTACGTGATGGGATTCGAACCACGACCTCCGGATCAGGAGGCAGTGGCCCTATCCACTACACCATCGGGGTCATCATGTCCACCATTCAGTGATAATTTCCTTTCTTGTTGTTTGGAAACTTTGTGATTTACTTACTTTTGTTACGTTTAAAGTTGCGACAGTAGTTCTACCCACCCGCAGCTGCGCAGGCGCACCTATTCAAACAGGAGCTGGTTATCTGTAGGCGGGTGAACAAATCGGCTACATTCACAGATGCAGCCATAAATACACACCAGTACAATACCAATACCCCAACATTAGAATAGCTGCTGGTTTTACGACGTCCATAACTTCACAGGAAATGCATTCTCAAGCGACTCGTTTGTCGCGGCAAATTTTACTGCCGATTTCTTCCCTGCTGGACTGGGAGCGAGAGGAAAACATAGAATGTGCCAGCTGCATTTCCTCCCGGGCATGCTGTAAAAACCAGCTAAGGGATCCCAGGGTTTCTGTATATTACAATTTCAGCGATGGCCTGACAACCTGTCACTACAGCAATATACCTACAAATTTATCTTAAATAACCTTCAAAACTTTGTTAGACGTGGCGGAACGACCTTTGTTTTGCTCGTTTACGCTCTGCCTACCCCATTAGAGATAAAAGCGTGATTATATGTATGTATTTCCGTTCCGAATCGAGAGGACTTTAAATTTTACTTGTTTTCGGTACCAATATCGGATGTTCAGTAAAACAAGCTTCACAATCTTCGCTAGTTGTCCGCCGGTCAACACGAGGGGTATAATCTCGGGGTCGTTTCATAATTCCTTGTTTATTTAAAATTTCCTTGCGCTGCTGATGCAAACTGCGCGCCCCGCCTCGACGGACCTTGTTTATAGGGCTGCCGAGAACTACTATCGATCTGGAATACCTTGGTTTACTGTCATCGAGATAGCTCGTATTTATGGGCGAATGTTTGCGAGATGCTCCATGTTTCAAAGTGGGCGGACGTGGTCTGAAAACAGATTGGTGCAACACGTTCAGATAGTGGTGCAATATTAGAATGCTATTTTGTGTTAGTTACTTTCCAAGAGTGTGGCGTGTTGGTCGTCATTGTTTCAATATATTGTAGTATTATTTAATGGTGTCATAGATAATCGTAATAAAGGTATACTTAATTGTTTATTTGTTGGCTTTAAAACATGGTTTTATCTCAACAGCATAGAAACAGATATGTTTCCCTGAAATAGCAAAAAAATATCAGATAAATAATTTCATCCACGTCCTCAACCATGAGCGTGCATCACTACAAACGAAGATTCGATCCCACTGCGCTCGCGCTGTAATTGGGATGCTAATCAGATGCTGAGCTGCCTCGTTCCTCTTCTCACCCACGCCCTGCGGATCTTCTGTCCCGCTCGCTCGCCAGCCTCACGGCGGAGGCGGCGGTCTTCAATCATGCGGCAATAACTGCCCGAGACGGCACCGGCGCCCCTCGGGCTCCAGCCGATATGTAATCACCGTGGTTTGCGCTGCCAGAATCATTTTCATTTTTAACAACCTACCCACCTACAGCATTACTCGACTCGACGAGATGAAATCCACTTTGTTTTCTCATTTAAAAAAAAACAATAATTTGCGAACGGAGTCTCCTTATCGGTGTTGCTGTAAATAATAAAATTAATGCAATTATTTGCCGGTCGTTGTGGGACACAATAAAATAATCGTAAAAGTTTGTTTTGTAAGCTGCAGAAATATTCAAGGTTCGATTGGGCTTTTTAAAATGTAATTGCAGCCACACATTGCGGACGATTCCGAAAAACCGAGTTTTGTTATTTTTGCTTTTGAGAAGAGCTTAGGTCCAGTCTAGCCGTTTACAACAATGCGGTGTTTACCCTGTGAGAGCACAAAGGAGCCGAGGAGCAGGATTGTGCATAATCTGTGGCGTCGATCGGCGCGCGCGCCTCGACTCGATCGTATCGCGCCATCCTCATTATTGGAACACGCTTTGTTGGAGCCAAATAGTACACCGCGAGTTGGAAGACGCTTCTACCGAGATAAAAAGAAAATAATAAGCTGCCAGCATTATTTTACAACTTATCTCTACGCTGTTTGAAAATGGAATTGATGGGTTTTTAAATTGGATGTTCTAATGCTGCCAGTATCCTTGTTAGGTTAAATTGTTCGGAATACCTTTCTAGTGTTGAGTTCTCATACATACAGATACAACACTTTTAAAATAATGAGTAAAGCGCATAATAGCTAGGTAATTACTTTAGACCGCACGTTTAACGGTCAAAGAGAGACACTAAAGTTTTCCCATTACATATTCGTGTCATGTTTCTGTGGTTTGTCTTCGTTGGAGGTTATAATGGGCTTTTAACCTAATGTATTGTGTGTACAGTTGTAGCATTTCAAGTTTGACATTTTGAAATTTTGTACCTACATTGAGCCGACATTTAATTTTATGAGAATAATGTAATCTAAATTACTATCGGCGACAACCCTTCTTTTCTCTTTAGTATCTTCCCTATTTCAGCTATTTTCTTATTTCAGTATAAACGAGTATTTTTTTATGATGCACGACGTCTCCTTCGATTATACCTTTCTTGTATTCTCAAAAGCAGGCACACCTCGTACCTCGATCATATCGAACTTGAATGTTCCATAGACCCTCATTGGTGCAACTTTATCTTAACTCGCTCGCTTCATCGTCGACTCCGTCTCAGTCGTTCCTGACCTAGACTGGAGTCAAGAGCAATCCCATAAAAAAAAACTTTAATACTGCTCAATATTTATTGCTGTCTACGGACAAACCCTGTGATGTGAGAATGTCAAATAGCGATAATGAATCAAGTACTAGTTGGTAACGTAAGTTGAAAGTCAAACTATTATTGCTCAGGATTGGGACATACCCTAAGCAGAGACAGTGATGGCTGATAGCTTCTTCGAGGAATTTAGGGAGATAGCCTGAAATGGCCTGAATGTAAATATCAGACTAAACTAGCTACAAGCACCTTGTAAATACTCGTAGATACGAGATCTTTGGCATTTTGTGCGCTTATGTTACATAGCGGGTGTAAGGGACAGCGTCCCGCAAACTGATAGCTACATAACTAGTTGCTCAGTCATCGATGGCTTTTCCATACAAATTGTCTGAACGAGGTGAACATTTTGTATGGAAAAGCCAAATTTAATTTTCACTTCCTGAAAGAACTTCCTGGTAGCAATTGTACAGTGTCGTTGACTGCAACCCTATCAGTTTGCGGGACGCTGTCCCTTACACCTGGTATATTATACAGCGTGTATGAATGTGTTGTGCATTGCTATTTCACGATTCCTTTCTATTGATTGCTGATTTCTCTTCATCGCGAAAATTATCCATTGTTCTTTCGGGACGAAAACTTTCCATTATAAACCTTAATGATTTCCTAGCTTGCAACACAAACTTGGAGCAAATAACTGTAGTTTTAAGTGGGTAATTTCTTCAGAGACAATAGTGGTACAGACGGCAATAACCACAACATTCCAAAACGTGCTTTAAGAGACAAGTCCTGACGCCATTACATCGAGGCCCGTTCTGCTGTAGATTCACTGATAAATTGACAGAAAAAAAGTACTCATGCATACATATAATCATGCCTTTATCCCTAATGGGGTAGGCAGAGCGTAAACAACCTAAACAAAGGTCGTTTCGTTCGTTCTGCCACGTCTGACAAAGTTTTGAGGGGTATTTAAGATAGATTTGTAGGCATATCGTCTGCAAATCGTCTAAATTACAATATATCAAAACCCTCTGATCCCTTAGCTGGGTTTTACAGCATGCCCGGGAGGAAATGCAGCTGGCACATTGTATGTTTTTCTCTCGCTCCCAGGCCAGCATGGAAGCAAAAAAGTACTCAGTTCAGTATATTACTTCTTAGACTTGTAGTGTAATGAGTATCCTCGAAAACGCTGATGTTGTGCTGTGAGTAGACTTTCTTTCTTTACATCTGTTACTGCTTCGTACTTTGCGTCTTTGGCTCTATCTAGAATGGTTCCTGTTGTGTATACTGTACGCAATTCTGCATTACATCTTATCCTTTCCTCGTCTTGTTATTGGGTGGGGTTTCGAGTCGACTTCGGGGCCAAAGAACCTTGTCGGATTTTCATGTCCTCCTACCTAACTCAGTAGTACTAAATATGATGATACGTTGACCATTATTGGACCACCAATACACAGCTTGTTTGAGTTCATATCAGAAATGTCATTTCATTACAATATAACCTGTCACATCCATACTTAATATCGCTCTCAATCTTGAGATCGCTTTATAAATACGCTAACGATAAATGGCAGATAATTCAGTAAATATTGTGTAATGATACCCCATCGGCCAGGTATATATATACAATACAGGTATGTATATATTAATACCAATTAAAAGAAAACGGGAAGATAGAAATTAAACGGTGGTGCACTCTTAAATTGGTTGTTTGGCAGTAAAGACTTTTTTACTTTATTTTTTTTCTTTTGTTTCCGAAGTGGAGCGCATCTCGCTTTTAAAATGCATTCCCATCCAATTTCGCCCCGAGAGTGGGTGGCCGCGTATTTCCAAAACCCACCTCGTTTGTTGGTTTTTGATGATGGATAGCCATGTAATTAAGGACGATTATCTCCAAGATCGGACCCCGCCAGTCTCACGAGGGGAATGTAAAAATGGCCGCTAATTTCTAGGTAGTTTGCTATGGTAATAATGAGCTTATTATCGTAGTAACTAGCCTTTCCGATCGCTAGTTTTTTTGATCGATAATTTTATTCAATTATTTGTTGTAAAATTTTATTGGATGTAGTTGAGTACACCGTGTTGTTATTTATTTATGAATGGTCGAGTATTGTAATTTAACAGAAGATAAGTGTGTTTATGTAGTAGAGTAGCATCTATAAAACCTCTTCATGGACTTTTAGCTAAAGTCAATCAAACAAAACACAATCTTTTATTAAAATATCTAACTTTAGTCGTAGAATTTTGATCATAATACATTATTATACATGTACAATTGACTCATAATTTGACAAGTAAGTATGAGAATACCCGTCAGTAAGCATTATAGTATTTACTAGCGACCCGCCCCGGCTTCGCACAGAAATCATCAGTGTTGCTCTATATTATGCATGTATTATACATATAAACTTTCCTCTTGAATCACTCTACTATCCATTAAAAGAAACCGCATCAAAATCTGTTTCGTAGTTTTAAAGATCTAAGCATACATAGGGATATAGGGATATATTTTCGAATCGAAGATTTTGTTTCTAAAATATGTTTTATCTATTGGATATGACAGTATAATTAAATAGTAGTTTTAGTAATATAACCAATTTGCTAACTCGTATCATTATTTTCAAAATGTGTTTTTGAATGAAAAGACATGAAACTTTGTTTACCCTTATTCTAAAACTGAATTGGAAATACTATAGAGGTACAGTACGACTACGACACAATTTTCAATGAATTTGGGCGAGGTGCTGCAGTGTAGGCTGCAGTATCAAGAAAACTGCCAAATCACAAGATGGCGGCATTAGTGCCTATTTTCGCCACGTTCATTTAAAGCGTGGTCATACTGTACATCTTCGCAGGTGGTAAAGCTGCGGTAGACAAACATTGTCTACAAGTCGGACATCAACTGAATCGGCCTCTTGAGTTTGCTTGCTCAGTGTAAGTGAACTTTGTGGGGTGACCATTTGACATGCAAGTCTCTATCTATTTCAATTCGTGCATCTAATCGGCATGCGCGCGCATGGATTTTCTATTGACACCAAATGGCATTACACGCGAATGTTCGCACCTTTTCATTTGGATTTTGTTCTTCATCTGATGGTCCTTTCAAAGTATTCGGACCAAAAGGGTACTCTTCTCTTCTTAGCATTCTACTACTTACTATTTTCTTCCTAAAGGATCTCCAGTCTGGTCTATCCTGAACCACCTGTATCCACATCGATCCGGCTTCTCTTTTAACGTTGTCACTCTTTCGCATTCGGGGTCTTGGGTCTACCCCATGGTACATGGGTCTCCACAAAGAACACGTTTTCAAGAAAAGGACACAGTCCCAAGATTTTCTATGCCAAAGGCATAAAAATATATCTTATGGAGCATTTTCGTGAGATAATAATAAAAATGCACGCGCTTAAGCCAAGTCTTCAGCACAGAAACAAACCACAAAACATACCCCCGCGGGGCAGAGAAGGGAAGAGTTTCTCAAACATTTCCCTTCCCCTCTCTGCCCTGCGGGGGTATGTTTCGTGTTTTGTATGCGAGCAGGAGTCACGGCTTTATGCTGCCTGTGTCCCACTATTAGGTATAAACATATGGTTGCCCTAAGTTGGAGGCGTGCGCAGTTCTCATTTAGCGCCTGCTCTCACAAACGAGACGGCCCGCGCCTGCGCTTGTCTCAGACCTTAAAAGCTTTCACGCTTCATTCTCACATTACGAACCTCCCATCCTCTCCTCAGTGCCTCGACCCCGCACTACTGTTTATCAATAACCGTTTTTAAAATTAAAAAGTCTCGTTTTAATTTCAAATTTGGAACGTCTTCGTCTGCGCATTTCGCGGTTTTGTTTCAGCCAGCATCAAGGTCGATTTTGTTTAAAATTCGGGATTCTTGTTGCTTGCTCGTTTTTTGCGCCGTCTCGGCCCCAAAAATATGGTGGTGGGACCCCCATTGTGCAGGGGAGAGCAGGTAGACTTTTTTCCTGTCCACGCTTGGGTTTCGGCAGAAAAAATGTGTAATTTATTGCAGGCGGGGTTTTTATGGAGTGAACAGTAGTTTCGACGTAAGTCTTGTACAGTTTAAAGTCCGCCATTTTTTTACAAAAGAATTTTAAGACAGATAAGTTATTAAAATTTCAGTATAGGCGACAATACAATCAACCATGAATTCCAAACTAGTTAAAAAAAGTTTCGACGCAGTTCAAAGACTCGACTCGCTGTTTTCTATATCACAGGAAATGGAACAAAAATTACACCCTTGTAATAGCTATGCTCACACGCAGGATCGCGCGTCCTAAACAAACAACGATTTCCATTAATGTCCGTCCGTCCGTCTGTCCGTCCGTACGTATACTTATTGATTTATTGATAGTAAGGAGAAATCCCGACTCGGATTTAAACAGACGCCGCCCGAATGTTTTTGGAGATATTCGGACATAGAAATGTTTGGACAGGTTGTTATTAATAAATTTTGACAGGCGGTTATTTTGTGCCTTGTCATGTTTAATCGGCGCATTTGATGATAAACAAAACAAGTATTTATATTGAACATTAAAACTTTCTTTTAATATTCTTCTTTCTCAGGCCAGTTCAGTTGATAATATTTTTTACCGACGACCGGTCATCTGCAGGGCTATGATACGCACTGGTAGACTTCAATTTGTCTTCACGTGTAGCATACTTCACTATGATTAATGCCTGCCATTTTCTGCTGTGAAGTGCACAATTAAAGAGATAATGTGTAGATAAAACGAAGTCTACAGTGCGCATCATAGGCCTCCTGATCTCATTCTGATGTGACCATCTGACAGGTTCTTTGCCTAAGTGGGCAGGCAGACCACCTAGTATGTACTAGGCTGCCTTACTGTGGAAACTATTATACTCTCGAGAACTATTTATAGAATCTTGATCGCGTACATCCTATGTTTAAATAATCTGATATTGAGAGCCGCTACTTTCTATTCTCTCACGATATTAAATGGCAAATAAATAATTATTATTTTCTAATGAATGATAGGTATGGGGTATGGACTTATATTTAACAGTTATGTCGTGTTCGTGCGCTCAGTATTTAATTTGAATTTCCGATATCGACTCTACATCTCCCATGTTCCAACTACCTTTCCTAAGCAGATGCACATGCTCGCTCCCCGGGATACCTGCATCCTCCCACTATCTCTCTCCGTCCTCTTCCCTCTCATTATAATTTCCTGATAGCGACAAGGACATAAGATGCCAGATCTACAAATTACTTTATTGCCGTAGATTGTTTCTTATTTATAGTTCTTTCAGATTACGAGGGTAAATCCCTGTAGGTTAGACTGTTTATTCTTTACATTGAAAATGCGACTCTACCACTAAGGATTAAGTTTTATTTTTACTAGTTTTAAACGTGTTTGGGGATTATAGACTTCTTATAAGTTGCACCATCTTAAGTTGTCAAGTTTTATACTTTAAGAAATCCCTCAGATTAACGAAACCACTTCGTTTTATCTAAAGTTCTTGGTTAATATTAAAAAAAAAGGTGTTGGGTGTTCTTCATAGATATGAACAGGATGTTAATTATACATACACACATATAATCAAGCCTTTATCCCTAATAGGTTAGGCAGAGACCTAAACAAAGATCGTTCCGCCACGTCTGACAAAGTTTTGAGGGTTATTTAAGATAGATTTGTAGGTATATTGCTGTAGTGATAGGTTGTCAGCCTATCGCCTAAATTGCACAATATACAAAAACCTTCGGATCCCTTAGCTGGTTTTTACAGCATACCCGGGAGGAAATGCAGCTGGCACGCATATTCTATGTTTTTCTGTCGTTCCCAGTCCAGCATGGAAGTAATGTTTATTGTATGTTTTACTAATTATGGTTTATTCTTGTTACAGGTACGTACTACCTCAATTAAATATTGAAGAATTGTAAGTGTAAACGTTCTTAAAAACTAAGTATTTTCAACTCCATGTAAATGATGATGTTTTGCTGAAACTTCCGACTTCGAGCGAATTCTGATTTCTGATTTCGAACGACAGTCGGAGGACAAAGTACCTAGACAAACCAACAAAATATATTTTTTACTTCATTTCAACTATACGAGTCAACGAGAAGACCGCATGGTCTAGTGGATAGGGTCGCTGCCTCTTGAGCAGGAGGTCGTGGTTCGAATCCCACCACGTACATGCGTAAAACACATGGGTGTTTTTCGGTTTTTGAATTTCATATGTACGTTTATTCGGCGCTTTTTCTGTTCTTCTGAAGGCACGTTAAGCCGTTCGTCCCGGTTAATAACGTTTAATACCGTAGATATTAGTCGGTAAGCCACGTCAGAGGCAAAAGCTAAGCATTGGCTGCTTGAAAACTCTGACCTTATCTTGGATTGGGTCTGTTTTCCCTTCTAGGTTGCGGAGTTCAGATGGCAGTCGCTCTGTGTAAAAACCAGTATCCTCGTTCAAACACCTAGATTAGGTAGCCGCTAGTAGGTAGCTGGATAAGGCTAGTGAGATGATGGATGGTGAAT
This sequence comes from Scrobipalpa costella, assembly GCA_949820665.1. NCBI lineage: Eukaryota > Metazoa > Arthropoda > Insecta > Lepidoptera > Gelechiidae > Scrobipalpa > Scrobipalpa costella. Next base: position 5,640,023 of record OX463313.1, read on the forward strand.
AAAATTATACGAGTGATACCGGGTGTAGGTAAGGGACAGCGTCCCGCAAACTGATAGAGGTTGCTCAGTCAACGAAACTGAACAACTATCACAAGGAATTTCTTTCAGAAGATAAAAAAGAACTTCCCCTACAAAATGACCAACTAGATCAGACAATTTGTAATGAAAACCATACTTTTTTCTCACTTCCTGAAAAAAAACCCTGTTGTTAGTTGAGCAACCCCTATCAGTTGGCGGGACGCTGTCCCTTACACTCCATAAATGTTTTCTATAGGTTATTTCTATGTGTGAATGTATAGCTTTAATCCAAGCGTCGGCGGCTTAAGCGCAGGCTTCGGATAGCCGGCGTTATTTATGGCACTCTGTGATGGCAACATATCGTTTATGGTAATAGGGCTACGTGCTATAAACGTTGTATAGTGTAATAGCCACATTTCTTAGCCCATCGACGTTCGTGTCGCGAGTAAGGAGGCTCGGGATATTACATGTGATATTTCTTACATATTTTGAGGATTTCTAGCACTCTGAATGTTATTTTTATTTCATATAATCTTATCTTATCTAGCCATTAGTGTCCCACTGCTGGGCAAAGGCCTCTCTCCGGTCTCTCCAGGACTCTCTGTCCTGTGCCTTCTGTCATATAATATGAAAGAAAATTATAAATTCGTTTCTGGCAGGACTCGAACCTACGTGTCTAGAACGCCGGTCACCCTACCAATTAAGCTACGGAAACGGTAGCGGTAGTGATAAATTTATCATAGTCTTTCTTATGCACACGTCATAGTAGCTCAGTTGGTGGAGTGATGGACCGGCATTCCAAAGACGCTGGTTCGAGTCCTGCCACAAAGGAAATAATTAATTTCTTCCTTTCAAATTATATTTCTTACATCTTTGCATCAAATATCATGTTTTATAAGCCTATAGTATTTCCAACTCAGTTTTAGAATAAAGGTAAACAAATTTTCATTCTGTTAATCGAAGATCTTGTTTCTGAAATACGTTTAATATAATGAAGTTTATCATAATGAGTTTTAGTAATTTAACTAATTTGCCAACAGGAATCATTTATTTTTGAGATGTGTTTTTGAATAAAAAGGACATAAAACTTTGTTCACCTTCATTCTAAAACTGAGGTGGAAATACTATAGAAAAATGACTAGTATGATTTTCTTGGTCAATGCTTTATACGATACATAGATAGAAATATGATTGACAAGACAATGCTGTGATAGGAAAATAAACAAGTATTGTAATCTATGATCTACAGTCATCGCGATACTAAAAATGTGGATCGCGTACCAGTCAGGCTTGTCCATAAAAACCTCCCCCGAGACGGTCATTATAACAAAAGGATGGAACCAGTTTATTTACATCGTATAATAAATAAGATCCAATTGTATGTAAAATAAGATCCGTAGATCATAAACTTTGGTATAACGAGATCGTTTTATCTATCGGTGTCTGCGCCGCCCTCGCCTCGACGCATCCATTACAATTTATTTAAAGGCGAGTTTTTGAAATAAGAACTACTATTCTATCTCCAGCGATAAAATTCGCGCCATTACTAGCAGCATAATTTTTCGCGCCAATTATAATAATGGACGCCATTTTTTGTGAAGATATCGAGAAAACCTCCTACTATCTTGATGGCAATTACAAAAACCATTTCCATATTAATTGGTTATTTCAAGCTATTACTTTCGACTATTAGTCGATTAATTTTCGTCTACTAGGGGAGTCTACATATTAACATATCTAATTTTTAATTCTATCATTTTTAAACAAATTATGCTGTTGAAGTATTTTGATAGTCGCGATCCTGAGCCGTTGAGGTCTAATTACAAAATATAAACAATTAAAATATAGTAGGTAAGTATTCAATAGGGTCTGGTAACCTTAGCTATTAATTCTCCACTAGTAAATATAGTTAAAGTTATGCGTTTTACCGGCAATACGATTAACAATATGGCGGCTGAGATGCACCGTGAAACGCGAATCGAGTGAGGCAAAGGCGGAACATTGGACAGCCGTGACGGATACTGCTGATGTGCGCCGGAGTCGGCATATTCTATCACCCAAGACTTATGGTTTAAGGAGTTATTCACACTAGCGGCGGCATCGAAATCAGTATTACTTCTAGGTTCTGAATAGTAAGTGGTCATCACTTGTAGAGCGCAGTGTCGTAGCAAAATCACTGTACGCGTTGCGCGACTTTTATAGTTCAATATTTGCAGAAGAACATTAATGACAATCATGATTCTTTCATGATTTTTCTTTAAAATACATTTGAATATCATGCAGATTTGTAGATTAATCACTAAGCCACATAAATTTGTTTGTTTCTCATTTTTTTTTATAGCGCAGGACAAGTAGTTTGTGTTTCGTCCGATTTAACTTAAGAATTTTTAATTTAAGAATTTTCAGTATGTACCAAGCGGGTGAAACCACCACTAAATACCAAAGTAAATTAAATACACTTGCTTGCAAGTTACGGATTGATACCTAGAAGTGCTTGTTATATCTCGTATTAAATCAATGTAGTGTAACTGATGCGTGGGTAAAGCTATTAATGTCAGTGCAATAGGGCAGACACTATTACTACGAATTGAAAAACTATTATAGAAGTTTATAAATTATACGTAAGTAATACTCCTACGAGCTTCTGGAAGTTTTACGCCGTCGTAGGCATCTCCTGGCACAGGCTAATCTAAGCTTAAAAGGAGGTTCCAATCACGATGGTTTTAATTGTAACACTTTTATTCAAAGAAACAATATTTTATTTAATTATTTTATCTAAGTTTGTCTTGTCATGTCACAAAGATTTTTTGTTAGGCGCTTTTATCATCCTTTTGATTTGAAAACAATTCAATAGAGATTATGTTTTTTGAATTGTCTTTTGTAAATAGAAAGGGTTCATCGGGTCGATTGATTTGATCCCACACGACAGAATAAGAAGTAGAAACGGCGAACACGACGTCATCATTGAATTAGATAAGACAGTCGGGTCTTTTACTATATAATTCTTCCATGCTGGCCTAGGATCAAGAGAAAAACATAGAATGTGCCAGCTGCATTTCCTCCCTGGCATGCTGTAAAAACCAGTTAAGGGATCTGAGGGTTACACTATATTATAATTTAGGCGATGGGCTGCCAACCTGTCACTACAGCTATATACCTACAAACCTATCTTAAATAACCCTCAAAATTTGTCAGACGTGGCGGAACGACCTTTGTTTAGATCTTTTACGCTCTGCCTACCCCATTGGGGATAAAGGCATGAGTATATGTCTTTTACTCAAAACGAGAGTTGTTAAGAAATTTCACAGAACATGATAAACAAGTATCAATTCTACAAAGGTCTTTGACACCTCAAGCGCACCATAAAAGTCTTTATAATAGTAACGTATCTTAGACAGCCTAGAAGTGATAAAGTATGTGATAATTATCGGTCGATTTGGGCGGCGGCGTCGGCTTGTTTGATCTCTATTTTGCATTCTCGCCGAGCGGCATATCAAAGGGGTAATCATAGGCCGCAGCTTCCATCGCGGCTTGAAAACAGACGCTTATTACACGGATAAAATGCTGCTTGCACTTGTTTGAACGACTATGAGTTGATAATATTACGATTTAGTATTTTTGCCACCTTTTTGTAAAATTTTCATACAAATAAGGCGTTTTTCTATGAAACTGAAACATATCATAGACAGAAAAGTTTTTTTCACAAATGTAAATGCTAAGAAAAAGTGTACCTAGATTAGTCGTGGAGAAAGAATATTTTCAACTTGTCTTTTCAGTTACACACGAGTATTGTTTTTTTTTCTATGTCCTAGAAATAATATTACCTTCTTTTGTCTTTCTTTTTTTTTTAGTTAGAAATGGGTTAGCTCTTGACTTTAGACACTAGGTCAGGGATGTCCGTGGCAGAGTCGACGATGGAGCGAGCTTACCCAGAATATGCCTTTTTTTTAGTTAGAAATGGGGTTGCTCTTGACTCTAGACACTAGGTCAGGGATGACCGTGACAGAGTCGACGATGGAGTGAGCTCATCTAGAAGATGCCGTTATGGCAGTGGCAATCTCACGCACCGACGGAACACAGCATGCTGTTTGGCGTCGAGAGAGGGTGGTTGCGAGCCAGAAGCCCCCTTGCGGAGCCTACCACCGCTTTGTGGGGATTGTTCAGCCAGACTTATTCACAGGCAAGCGCAGGGTGGACCTCTAGGAGGTAAATCCCATACAAATAATCATGCCTTTATCCCTAATGGGGTAGGCAGAGCGTTCACGACCTAAACAAAGGTCGTTCCGCCACGTCTGACAAAGTTTTGAGGGTTGTTTAAGATAGATTTGTAGGTATATTGCGAGATTTGTAGATCCCATCCCACTTCAAAACATTAAACGTCGCTTATAAAACGTCATTTTATGTGCCCAAAGAATGAAGGCGACGATGGCGACCAACATGGTGCAATAATAGGTGTGATCGCAGATATAACGACATGAAAAACCGCATAAGATCGAGTATGGTGATGATAGGGTGCAGTGCAGTACTTATCGCGAAGATCTTAGTTCTCTTTCACACGTAAATAACATCATACTGGAATCGTATTTTTAAATCACTCGAACTTCAAGAACGCGTGTCTGTATGCAAAACCACAAGTATGGCTTAGCGGCAGTTTTGAGATAAAATCACTACATAGTATAAAACAAAGTCGCTTTCTCTGTCCCTATATCCCTATGTATGCATAAGTATTTAAAACTACGCAACGGATTTTGATGCGGTTTCTTTTAATGGATAGAGTGATTTAAGAGGAAAGTTTATATGTATAATACATGCATAATATATTAGAGAAACACTGATAATATTCGTGCGAAGCCGGGGCGGGTCGCTAGTAACTAATATAATAAAATAAACACGCACTCTTTAACTTAATAGTTAATACTACAAGGACATATTAAAAATTAAATGTCCGATAACGAAAAAATATACCAGGTGTAATGGACAGCGTCACGCAAACTCAAAGGAGCAGATTCTTTTTTTCAGGAAGTGAAAAAATATGGCTTTTCCATACAAAATGTTTACCTTAATCAGACAATTTGTATGGAAAAGCCTTTTTTTTCACTTCCTTAAAAAACACCTGCTGATAGTTGTTCAGTATCGTTGACTGAGCAACCCCTATCAGTTTGCGGGACGCTGTCCCTTACGCATGGTATATTTTCGTTAAAAAATATCTGACCGCAATATAGTGTTCGTGATAGATCATATTTCGTGGATCAACGAGGCGTGTCGTAATCACGTTTGGCGTGAGCATTGAAACGGAATTATTATAAAACATAATGCTCTTTTTGATATTTTTATTGAGATTATATTACACAACGGATAGGATAAGGGGCCTATTTAATGTAACTACATACATACATATAATCACACCTTTATCCCTAATGGGGTAGGCAGAGCGTAAAACATCTGACAAAGTTTTGAGGGTTATTTAAGATGGATTTATACGTATATTGCTGTAGTGACAGGTTGACAGCCCATCGCCTAAATTGCAATATACTGAAACCCTTGGATCCCTTAACTGGTTTTTACAGCATGCTCGGGAGGAAATGCAGCTGGCACATTCTATGTTTTTCTCTCACTCCCAATCCAGCATGGAAGTAATTAATGTAACTGACAATGAGAATTTGACAAATAACAATTCGACTATCGATTGCGTAGTCAGTTTATCAATATGATTTAAGAAACGTTATTAGCTACGCAATGTACGTTGAATTGTCACTGTCAAATTGTCATTGTCAGTTTTATTAAATGGGCCCCAGAAGAGGTAGTAGAACATTTTGCTTTTAAACGTACATTTTACGTCCGGTCTTTCAAAATTATTAAAAAAACTACTTCAATCTGTAAAAATTATTCATAAACACTATTACTTAATTTATTATATAAAAATAGTATAAGTGTGTATGCGCGTTAAAATCTTTTGTACAAGATTGAGTTTATTTAATACTAGCGACCCGCCCCGGCTTCGCACGGAAATCATCAGTGTTTCTCTACTATATTATGCATGTATTATACATATAAACCTTCCTCTTGAATCACTCTATCCATTAAAAGAAACCGCATCAAAATCCGTTGCGTAGTTTTAAAGATTTATGCATACATAGGGATATAGGGACAGAGAAAGCGACTTTGTTTTATACTATGTAGTGATTTTCGGTTCCGCCATACAAAAGACATAAACGCGCGCGTCGTTCAAAAGCTTTGCGAGAGCGACTTCTTTGTATTTTCAAGTTCAAGTAATAAAACTTGAAAATTAGTTATAATTACATACATACGATCACGCCTTTATCCCTAATGGGGTAGGCAGAGCATAAACGACCTAAACAATGGTCGTTTCGCAATGTTTTGACGTCGACAACGTTTTGAGGGTATATAGCTATAGTGACGGGTTGTCAGCCCATCGCCTAAATTGCAATATACGGAAACCCTCGGATCCCTTAGCTGGTTTTTACAGCATGCTCGGGAGGAAACGCAGCTGGCACATTCTGTGTTTTTTTATCGCTCCCAGGCCAGCATGGAAGAAAATAGTTATAATTGCCGGTTGTAAGGTAACGCCTGTTGGTTTTATTAGCATGTGTTGTTATCTACTCGCGTTACAAGCATACATAACATAGTAATGAGCATTTATACTATAATTCATGACCACAATAGGTGATTGTATCACGATACCGCCGTAAAAAGCCGTATGAAACATTCTTTATCACCCGCTTTGAAGCCCGCTCCGCAACGGAAAACTAATTTAAATAAATTTCAAAAAAGTCGCTTATGAGAAAACTCCTTAACCAAACCTCATCGACCGAAAACACACCCTCCTGTCATACCAAAAGGTTTACAATCGAGAAACAACCAAAATCCAGCGCCTGAGTCATTCTCGTTAGCCGTATAACCGTGACAGCACCTGTCAAATAACTACCAATGTTTATTTATGGGAAATTACACCCTAACCAAATAAAAATAAGTTACATAATTTAGAAAATAATTGCGGCGTTTAGGCTGTTTTTCTTTGAGCGCTGGGAGCTTGTTAGTGCGCTTATTGTTGGGTGTGTGATGTTTCGTCCCTCTCTGGCTGTAGTGTTTGTGTATAGCTGTCTCGCTCGGGTCGTTACTGCAAGGTCGGCTCGTTAAAAGCTCTTAACGAGAAGCGAAGGAAAAGCACGAGCCTTCCTGAGTTCCTCAAACTTTGGATGGAGCTTTTGAGCTTTTTTCTTTTTACTTTAGCTTACAAACTTAAATAAATTATTATGCATATGCGGCTATTCAATTTATTAATGTACGTTTAGACATCATACATACATATAATCACACATTTACACCTAGGCAGAGCGTATTACATAAGTATTAGTTTTACAAATAATAAAAATTGCTGGTGTTAATAAGACAACAAAGCAATAAAAGTTGTAGTTCTCCCGTAGACGCCTATTTACTAGCAGCAGCTTTCTAACTACGACTGATGAGGGTAGGTACAAAATTAAAAATAGTAACGAAACAATAGTCATAAAATTAATAAAGCTAGTGTATTCAATACCAATAGAAAATGACTATCAAATAAAAATATTTACTGGTCCAATCCAATCCACTGAATCCTGTAAAGTAAAGTTTGAGAACCTTGGCTGGAGGCTTTCGAGGCATGTTCCGCGCGTGTCCCGTTCACACCTGCACCGCGCCTATATCGCCCTCTCATTGATATTGTAGCGCTAACCTGCTCTAATATTGACACCATCATTTCAGTTTCTCTGAAAGGATATCTAAAAAAAAAAAACTTTATAATATTATAACAGCTGATTTACGGGTCGATATGGCGTTTTTTTAGTATTGGCTTCCATCGTTTTTAGACGATGATTCTGCCAAAGTCACGTTTCAAATAGCGGGTTAGAAAAGTTCCATCTTTAATTAAAATCTGTCAGATTTAAGTCAACTCTACTTTGAACCTGACACCTACCTACCCTCGCTTAATGGATAAGATAAGGAATGAGTACATAAGAGGAAGTCTGAAAGTTGCGCCAATTACCGACGTGGTATGGCCACTTTATGCGGAGGGATGAAACGCATATATAGGCAAAAGGCTAATGAATTTGAATGTTGATGGATATGTTGGGAGAGGACGACCAAAGAAAAGATAGATGGACTGCGTGAAAGATGATATGTCTAAAACAGGTGTGAGAGTTAAACTGACAGCTGACAGGGATGAATGGAAGAAGAAAACGTACTGCGCCGACCCCAAGTAAATGGGATAAGGGTAAGCGAATGATGACCTACCTACCATCGCTTAAACGCTCGTCTTAGCAATCGGAATTCAAGGTAAAATTCACAGGGAACAGTGCAGCGTTCCATTTCCCAGACTTAAAACACAAGCCGCGGGAAGGCGATGCTCTTCTAACCCACCATCGCTCGAGCAAAAAATCCCTTGACTTGACGTAATACTTTGTCTCACTTACCGCTGAAACAATGGTGTCTCTCGTCCACTTGTTTATTAAAGCGGAGGCAATGCTCCCGCGGCGCAGGCGCAGGCGAGCAGGAGAACAAAATAAGAAGCGGTAAAAAACCGGCATTTCTGTGGAAACGAGCCGGCAGCCTCGTTACACCGGCATCGACCGATCGGGTATCGATTCTGAGTATTATGAGGAGAAGGACGGTGTGTTTTATGCAACAACTATTATTCGTTACGCAGGTTTTGCTTGTCATTGTCTGAAAATGGAAATATCTAGTTGAATTCACTTAACAACGGGTCAAATGTTGTGCATTTTGCACCCAGTGTTAACTAAATGTTTAAGTTTCTATTTGGATCCTAATTTTTAACTTGTAGTTTTATTTACGAAAGAGTTCCAGATTTTTAAAATATTATTTTTACGACAGTAAAAACTCTTTACGAAATTTATGAGTGCAGGCCGAAATACAATGAAAAAATTTGTTTTGAAAGCCTTTTGTAAAATATTCGGTTATTTAAATAAATTCTTCTTTTTATTTATTTGGCGTTTACTATAATTTTTGTAGCTATAGTGGCCAGGAAAATCTAAGGATTAGGGGGCAATAATATTTACTTCCATTAACAAAGACTTTTTACGGGATATGTAAAGGAACTTGTGTTGGAAGCATGTTGGAAGCCATTTGTGAAATATTCGAGTATTTTTTTTTCTTCTATTTCTTTATAATTATGGCATTTACTACAACGTTTTGGAGTATTCACAGCCTGTTTTAAAACCTTAATCAAGTTTAAATTCTCCTTGAAGGAGTAAAGAGAATTTAAACTATTCAATGCAGTGATAGATTTCGTAGGAGCTCTAATAAAATTAGGAATAGAAATAGGTCTCAGATGTGATCTTGTGTGCATATCGCCTAATAAAATTAAATAAATTTTGAAATAATCTGCTATGCTAGCATACATTTTCTGATTTTTACCTTTAATATTCAATAATGGCCTAACCACAAAACCTGACAACATCCAAAACGAGATGCTTTCAAAAAGTCTTTGAAAATGACCGAGTGGAACACGAACCCCAATCCCGCGCAGTCATCCTGTCTGATCGACAATTGGGTACAGTATAAAGATTTGTACAACGTTCTCCAACGATATAATTTTTAATTATTTTACCGTGTTCCATTAAAACAATTTCGCATTATAATCAGTCACCATTATAGATGTTAAGCCGGTTGAAAACGTTTTCAACCAAGCGGATAAAAACGTCGAAAATGGATAAAAACCATTTTTGGCGAATGTAGCCGGCGAGAAACGGTTGTTTATAAATAGCTATATGTATATGCTCTATTCTGAAAACTTAGATGTTTTTTATGGTTTTTCGCATTAAATTTAAGTTCTAACATCAAAACAAACCAGCTTTTATGACTTAATACCTAAGTATGAGATGAAAGTGTATCTATTCATTTGTTTTTGGGGGGGGCTGCTGTTCCCGTCGGTTATCTAAACAATTTTTTAGTTTTATGAGTACAATTAAGTAGGTATTGTGAAGTGAATTTATTATTTAGTAGCTAAGTAGGCAAGTAGGTATACGTATGCATCATGCGACGTTGCCAGCTTGCCTACTGTCTGTACTGAGGTGACGCCGCCGCGCGGCGTCCATCTCGCTCACTCACGCACGCGGCGTTGCTGGTAGCTGTATGCAACTATGCACGGTGATTTCTTTTTCGGATTTTATTCAATAAGATAGTACCTTTAAGAGATTTCAGTGTTCAATTTCGAAAGAAGATAAGCACAGGAGTAACTATTTAGTAAAAACAGGCGTGATCTACAGTAAAAACTAATAAAAAACTTGTCAGTTTTCGTTAGTCAGGTCGGGTAATTATCCGGTTTTTATCCGGCTGTTTATCGTTTTCAACCGCTGCTTTGGATAAATATCGGATAACAACCGCTGTTTTACAACTATAGTCACCATTAATTTGACAGATAGGTAGATGTGATAAAAAAAAGTTGTAGCATGGATCGCTATAAAGTAATTCGATCCACAGTTCTGTCAATCAACCGTTAATCGCACTATCATTGGTCTACTTATAGAGACGTACAGTATGACCACGCTTTAATTTAAATGCACGTGGCACATAGGGAGGTAACTAACGCCGCCATCTTGAGATTTGACATTGATTTGACAATTGTCCTTATACTCCAGTGTCATTGAAAACTGCGTCGTGCTGTAAAGGCCGGTTTAAACGGTTCAAGCTGTAAGTGTGGTTGGTAAGTTGAACCATGTAAACGTCTACTTGAAAGCCAACTTACCAACTTATGAACTGTACTTACAACTGTCCTAATGTAAGCCGCCTCAACAGGGGCTGAGGTGTAGTGTAGTACAAATCTGTCGTTCCACTCTAAAATCCGACAATCGGTTGTCATTCACGCGGCTTTTTGAACGTAATCTTCTCGTTATTGTTGATGGACTTTACCCAGCGCTCGGACGTCGGCTTAAAAACTTGTCACTCAAACTCTTTATTGTTTGTTTTGATTATAAAGTGTACTTTTTGAATGCCCTGTTTTTTTTCATACGAAGCTAGTCGTAGTGCTTTATCATCTGTTTTATTTATAGGAGGTGTATTCTTTTCTTGTACTCGTTATGACTGTTCGACTTTTATTGCAAATTTAATATCTTTAAAAATTCCTTTACCTACTTCGATATCTATCTTACTATCCTCTAATAACTATCTTGTATATAAATGTATAGCATCTTTTATCATATTCGTATCTAATATTATTTTTCATTATAAATTTAAAACAAACTGATCTTGTAAATTTGTTTCAATTCACGCAATTTCTCGCGTTATGATTTCCTGCCTTTTATCTGTCCGTGGTAATACGCAAATAGCGTTCTGCCAAAGAAAATAAAAAAAAAATAGATTAAACGTTTCTTTGTGTCCATAATCATCACCCTCATCAGGGCTCTCCCGTCATCATCTTACTTTTCGGACAATCAGGTGACCAGCCTGCAATGTCCGAACCAAACTGTACCGGGTGTAAGGGACAGCGTCCCGCAATCTCATAGGGTTTGCTCAGACAACGACACTGAACAACTTCCACCAGGACTTTTTTTAAGGAAGTGTAAAAAGCATTGTCTGGTCGATGTGGACATTTTGTATGGAAAAACCAATATTTTTTTCACTTTCTGAAAACAACAACACAAAGTCGTTGTCCCGCCGGGAATCGAACCCAAGACCTCCCGAGTCGGGAGCCCAGAGCGGTTAGGTGGTACTTGTAAGACAATAATTGTAATAAACAAGTACATGGCAAATGTAAATTTGTAGTACTTAGTTTGTATGCGAGCAGCTTCGTTCGTTACCCAGCCTTGGCTGCCATTATGTAAATCAATGGTTGTTTCTCTACAAAAACCTCTGGTCCATTCCATATAGAGCGCGGTTAGGATAAAATATACAAAGTACAAAGAAAAGGGACGCGGGAGACTGATAGATTCCTTGAAGATTGACTGTATAATATTCTAGACATCTTTTTATTCATCCAAGGGGCATTGTAGGTACTGATAATGTTAAAGGTACTTATTTGCCCCGAATTAAATCAACTCTTGAGACTGACAGCGAGTTAAACGCTTTTTAAATCTGTACTTTATTGCACAGTCTTGAGATCGCTTTATAAATCAGTTAAACAATTCTGGGTGTAAGGGACACAGCGTCCCGCAAACTAATAGGGGTTGCTCAGTCAACGAAACTGAACAACTTTCACCGCGAAATTCTATCAGATGTAAAAAAATACCTTCCCATACAAAATTGCTTCTCGATCAGACAATTTGTATGGAAATCCCAATTTTATAATTCACTTCCTGAAAAAAAATCCTGATGATAGTTGTTCAGTTTCGTCGACTGAGCAATCCCTATCAGTTTGCGGGACGCTGTCCTCGTATATTTTCTTAACAAGACCTTTACAAAACTTTACTCTCCATAAATAATCTTCGTCAAGTTTTCTTATTGAATCAGTGAGTTTTATAATCATCTCCCATGTCTAAGTTTCTTGTGAACTGATAAATATGTATCGACTGGATTTACCAGGAACACATAACCAGTATGGTGGTACTCTTAAGGCTTATACCAGTGTCAGATAAGCAACTCAATTGCGAGCTATTGAAATATCGAACGTAACGCCATTTGACACATCGTTCAAAGAAGCGCGCGCCACAGCGTCGCAGCGACCATGGCCACGCCAAAATTTACAAACTTCGCACAAAAATGCGATTTAAAAAACAAACATAATTTCAAAAAAGTGAGCAAATCATTTCCAGTGAATAATACCAGCTGGCCCAAGTAAATGTAATCGTTGACATAATGCATTGCCTCATGCCTGCCCATCAACCTCTATCCTACGTTTCGTGCTATTGGTCATAATCTGTGTCTTGCTCATGTTCATTTTAAGTCCTACCTCAAGGCTTGCCGTGCTCAGGTCTTGAAGCATTTGTTGGAGTTCTGTTGATGTGGGTGCGAAAAAAATGATGTCGTCAGCAAACCGTAAGTTGGTCAATCTTTTATTATCATGGGACTGTTAGTTTTTTGAATACTTCCTCCAGGGTACAGGTAAATAGATTAGGAGAAAGGGGATCGCCCTGCTTCACGCCCTTTTCCATCGGAAATGTTGGACCTGGAGAAAGTAGTTTTATAGAAGCTGTGCTGGCCCTGTAGACCAATTCCAAAAGCTTTGTGTATGTCTCGTCTATATTCTGAGAGCGTAAAGATGAAAATATCGCTTCGTGATTAAGACTGTCAAAAGCTTTGGAATAGTCCACAAAGGCCAGGTATAGTGTTTTGTTGAACTCGTTATATTTCTCTATGACCTGGTTGAGTGTGAATAAATGGTCGGTTGTGGAGAAAGAAGGGCGAAATCCGGCTTGTTCAACAGGTTGATGCTGATCTAACTGACGTCTTATACGATTGTGAATTACTTTTATTAGTAATTTGTATAGATGAGAGAAATATATTCAGTAAAAATAACGAAGTTCTGACTTATAATTAACTAACCGCATCAAAATCCGTTGCGTTGTTTTAAAGATCTAAGCATACATAGGGATATAGGGACAGAGTAAGCGACTTTGTTTTTTTACTATGTAGTGATGAAGATTACAACTACTTCAAAACGTTTTTAGACCTGAGTTTGTGATTTATTTTGGTAAAAAATTAAAAATATTTTAAAAAAGAACCAAAACATGCTCTCAAGCACATTTTCTAGTATCACATATTTTTTTATGAGTTTGATATGTTAATCTTAATAGTTACTGAGTGTAACTACATCAACTTTTGCGATATTTCTGATTATTCCCCTTAAAGGGGGCGAGGCGGCGGCGAGGCACCTTGCTCGCTGATTGAGTTTATTTTATGGCGGCAAATTGCGAACAGGAGGAAGAATTCTCGTTACTGTGCTGGCAGCTTTTATTTATTTTACTCGTTAACATGATGGCATGGTAACTTTAGGATGTACTAGAACTTAATTGGACATGGGTAAATGGGATGGAACAGTTTGCAAAATGTTATATGGGGTAAGGGACAGCGTTCCGCAAACTGATAGGGGTACCTCAGTCAACGAAACTGAAAAACTAAAAGCAGGTTTTTTTTACATACATACATAAAATCACGCCTTTACCCTATACGGGGTAGGCAGAGCGTAAAACGCCTCGTAAAAGGCGCTTTCGCCACGTCTGACAAAAATTGAGGCAAATTTAAAATTGTTATGTGTGCTGTAGTGACAGGTTGTCAGCCCATCGCCTAAATTACAATACATTGTAACCCTCGAATCCCTTCTGCTGACTTCTACAGCATGCCCGGGAGGAAGGGCAGCTGGAACATTCTATGTTTTTCTATCTCTCCCAGTCCAGCATGAAAGAATTTTTTTTTAAGAGGTAAAAAATTAATATTGATTTTTCATACAAATTGTCTGATCGAGGTGGTTATTTTGTATGGGAAGGTCATTTTTATTTCATCTCCTGAAAGAATTTCCTGGTGAAAGTTATTGACTGAGCAACTCCCATCAGTTTGCGGGACGCTGTCCCTTACACTCAGTATGACGCGATGGCTAAAACCACTGAACTCACTGTTTGTAATTTGTAGCAGGACAAACAATTGTTTGATTATGATTATCGATTGATTCAGTTTACAAATTTGAAACCTATGAGAGGTTATGTTATGTGCATTCGAAATTAAAACCCTCAAAACGCCAAAAAAAAATTTTTTTGTAACACGGCAAAGCGCTTCTTCTTTAATTTTCTACAGAAAGCAACTGATCTGTTACGTTATGATTATAAACTTATAAAATCGCCAATTTTTTGCTAAGACACGTGAATTAATTTAAAAAAAAACAGCGACGGACGTTTCACAAGAGCAACATTCCCTAATCAAAAGACTCGGGAAAAACTGGCTACCGGTGTACGCTATCTAAAATTATATCTAATATTAACAACGTTACGGCGATCGGATGTCGTAAATATCCATAACGATTCGATAATTACACGAAACAAGCTCCACGGTCGACGTCCTACATTGACAAACTATAATTATACTACAAGCGGCGTGGAAATCAAACAAGCCTTAAAATAAGGAGATACCAAATTAAAAATTATTCACGTTACTCTTGGACATGAGACGGGGAAAAAATTACTTACATCAATATAATTATGGTGATGTTTTATGTTCTCGGCATGCGTGTGCCGCGTGCATTTATTTTCCTTTCCAAAAGCATCAATCATACACGATCTCAGCGCTGTAGGATCATACATATGCATAGCTTGACTAATTTTATCTGACCTCTCCTTCATCAGTCATTCCTTCCTGATAAATCTTTTTGATTAACACGAAAGGGGTCTCAGCAAGCTGGTCGTCGAGGTATGGTGTCCGTTCAACCTAAGTGCGTCCATATTTAGCCACCTGCTGTGCTTCGCCGTTTTCGGTTATCGTTAAAGGTGTATCGCGAGGTTCAAAGGTTTTGCTCCGAACCAAAGAATGTAACGCTGGCTGTTCACTTGTAATATCATTTGTCTTGCCTCGCCTAGACTTTGTTTGATGTTTCAAGTTAACTAGTTGCCATTTAGCTTTAAGTTTCAGGAAACTGAAACTTGAAGCTGTAAACTATAACCAAAGCACTTATAACTAGCTCAGGTACCTATTTAGTATCCATGCAATGGAAACACACGATAACAAGGCGTATCCATAAAATTTGAAACACCGCAATATTCTCGAACATTAATAACCGCCTTGAAAGGGCAAGAGGAAATCGCCCTAATCCATAAGCCGGTCTCGAAGACGTAATAACAGAATGCATTCTAAATATAACCCCAATAAAACTTATAAATCGGCGCATGAATATGGTTCGTGCTGTCATCGCGAGAGGGGCTTCAGAAATAGTGCATCCTGTTTCAGCGCATCTAGGGTTGCCAGCTGGATATAACTCAGAACAGGATAAGGCTTCTGCTTCTTCTGTCGAGTGGGTTATCGAGTATATCGACCCGATGATCCCTGGTGTTAGAGTTTTTAAACCGCCTAGTAGCACAACTATCAGGCCTCTGACATGGTTTGAGTAACGACCACTATCAAAGACAGCGACCGGGACCGACGGCTTAACGTGCCCTCCGAAGCACGAAATCTTTTTCTTTTTCGGCCAATCAGGTGATTCAGCCCGCAATGTCCTAACCAAACTGGGGAAAATTTCACAAAGTGATAAATTCTCAAATATCAACTTTGAGTTTCCCCCCTGGGAATCGAACCCAGGACCTCCGGATCGGGAGTCTATGGCACTAGCCACTAGACCACTGAGGCAGCAGGATAAGGCTGGCCAGGACAAAGTAACTAATAGGAATTTATTACACGCAATAATACCTACGTCGCAGGTTACGGAGAGTACTTAAGCTACTTTAAAGGCACCGACTTTGTTCCTAACATCGATCACCTTTGGTTTATACCAAAAAGCTTGGCTTGGGTGACGGACTTATCATTTCTGCATTTTCGCCTTTTAGTTCTCACGGCAGGTATGCGACAACCCTAGCTCCGTGTAAATAATCAGCTCTTGAGACTGGCAGCAAGTTTCAGCAGGTATCAGAAATGTAATTTCAGTAAAAAACGGCCTATCAAATTTATACTTTATATTGCTCTGAATCTTAAGATCATATTAAATACAAACCCTAGTGCACTGCCAGGCGCCGAGTGGCAAAGATGGTTTCAACGCTGCCATTTATTTGATTTTACCTGCGTCATCTCTTTGCTCTGCGGAAATTCTGCAGCTACAGGTCTGTTTATTATACTAATTAATATTTTTTATATTTTTGTTAATTAGCGTGCCTCGTTCTTAGCTCTTTTTGCTAAAGGTGCTGGCAGAATATTCAGTGTTGTGAGTGAATGCTGACAACAATATGCTGAGTCAGCCCCTTTTCTTTCTTCAAATTACAACAGTTACCTAATTTATAAGTATGCTATGGATAAGTGTGTTATTTGTGGATTGTTGTTTTTTGTATTGTTATTGAATAAACTTCTATCTTATCTTATTTAGCGTAACAAGTTCTCTTATCTATTTAGTTTAGTGTCAGTCCTAAATCAGTTTGTCGTCCAGATGACCCTAGTGCAGTGCCAGCGCCGGTTGGCAAAGCCAGTGGCAACACTGGTATTTATTCGATTTTACGTGCGCCATCTCTCTCTGCTCTGCGGAGATTCTGCAGCTGCAAGTCTGTTTAATTAGTATACAGCTTGATGAGTTGTTTTCTCTATGTACATACATAAAACCACGCTGTTTCCCTAATGGGCTAGGCAGAGCGAAAACGACCTAAGCAAAGGTAGTTCCGCCACGTCTGACAAGTTTTGAGGGTTATTACAAATGATTATGATGTTTGTTTGTTCCTTTTTATTTACGAGTATGTTGTATGTCTATGTTTCTTTGTGCAATAAAGAATACTGTATTGTATTGTATATTGCTATAGTGACAGGTTGACAGCCCATCGCCTATAACTGCAATATACTTTAACCCTCGAATCCCTTAGCTGTTTTTTACAGCATGCTCGGGAGGAGATGCAGCTGGCACATTTTATGTTTTTCTCTCATTCCCAGTCCAGCATGGAAGAATTCGCACGTGTATTAGTATAGTTTTGAATCAGTTTGTCGTCCTGACGACCCTAGTGCACTGGGGAGCGCCGGGTGGCAAAGCTGGTGGCAGCGCTGGCATGTAATCGATTTTACGAGCGTTGTCGGCCCGAAATAGCGTCCCTCCGCCTGCGCATACGCATGGTTGAGGACATTCTGCAGAACGCCTGTACTCTACGTAGGGTAGAGGTATATGTTTCAGGATCTTAAAACTAAGAGGCCTATTAGCTGTTACTAATACATCGGGTCGCTTCGAATTGAAAATCCATCTCGATACGAAGAACAAGAATGATCTTTACATGGAGATGATAAATACTTAGAACCATTCTTCGTAATTATATGATGAGGTATATATATACATCATGAAAATTAAAACTGAAAACAGCTAAATATAATTTCTTCCATGCTGGACTGGGAGAGATAGAAAAACATAGAATGTTCCAGCTGCCCTTCCTCCCGGGCATGCTGTAGAAGACAGCAAAAGGGACTCGAGGGTTACAGTGTATTGTAATTTAGGCGATGGGCTGACAACCTATCACTACACATTAGCAATACACATTACAATCTAAAATTGCCCTCAATTTTTGTCAGACGCGGCGAAAGCGCCTTTTACGAGGCGTTTAATGCTCTGCCTACCCCGTAAGGGATAAAGGCGTGATTTTATGTATGTATGTATCAGCTAAATAAAGTCGATTGGATTGGACTGGTTGTTTAAAAGACTGGTTGTTTTATTACTTGCTGCCATGCTGGACTGGGAGTGAGAGAAAACCATATAATGTGCCAGCTGCATTTCCCCCCGAGCATGCTGTAAAAACCAGCTAAGAGATCAGAGGGTTTCAGTATATTGAAATTTAGGCGATAGGCTGACAACCTGTCACTACAGCAATATACGTACAGATCCATCTTAAATAACCCTCAAAACTTTGTCAGACGTGGTGGAACGACCTTTGTTTAGGTTGTTTACGCTCTGCCTACCCCATTAGGGATAAAGGCGTGATTATATGTATGTATGTATGTATGCATGTTGTTTTATTACTATCTGATCATTAGTTATCCTTCACTTTTATCCTGTGCTATTGCTGTCATTTCCTTCGTCTAGTTCTGATTGTAGTTTACATTATGCTATCTTCCATTAGTTTATGTATTAGTTTATTATGTATTAGTTTATTTTACAATATCTATGTAGTAGCTTGTACCTAGTTTATGTATTATATGTAACGTAATGTATTTAGGATACATATTTTACTAGATTTGCAATATCCCGCTTACCGCTACGCATTTTTCTTTGACCTAAAGGTTGCCTGGAAGAAATTGCTACCTTAGCAATTAGGCCCCCTATGTTGTACTTGTTTTTTGTTGTTATCTGTTGTGTTGTATGATTTGTATTCTTACGTGCAATAAAGTATTTTTATGTTATGTTATGTTAAAAGGTCAATTAAGTACTGTAATCCCTTCCCTTAATTTCTTATTCTTAACTTCAATAACTCCGCAGTAATATCCGCTTTCCCATGGATATGATGATTAGTTTGCGTTTATAGTTTCCTGTAGACACCATTCAATTTCCCATAGGATATTATGGGAGATATCCAGTCACTAAATGAAGTCAGAACTTGATACCGGGTGTAAGGGACAGTTCCCGCAAACAAATCGGGAATGGGAATCAACGATCAAACTGAAAAAGTTTCACAAATAGATTATTTCAACAATTTTTATTTCTCATAATTAATTTGTAAGTATCATTTAAGTAAGTATATGTAGTGATATTCTATCTACCAATTTCTCTGATATATAAGTATCCTATCTTATGTAGCATATATTATGTATTAGTTTATCATAAGATATGTATCAGTATATTTTTTTATTGAAATATTTATTTAATAGTGTGTAAATATTGTCTAAGTATTATATGTAGTAATATGCACTATCCCGCTTTCTGCTTGTAAAATTTCTATACCCAAAGGTTGCCTGGTAGAAATTGCTGCTTTAGCAATAAGGCCGCCTATATTGTACTGTCACGTTTGTTCCTTTTTATTTCTGTTGTATGTGTTTCTTTGTGCAATAAAGAATTTTGTATTGTATTGTATTGTAATTAGGTGCAGTAGTAAAATACGAGTACATGGTCAGTTGCGTAAACTTAGATAATGAAAAATATAGTGCTGGCTTACAAAGATTTACTATTAAGTTCTTTAAAAAGTTTTAAAGTTTTCTCGTTAAAAGTTTGTCATAAACTTATGATGAGAATACTTAAACTGCTCCATAAATTATAACTAAGCCGAGACGGGTAAACCCTGTGCTTAAACCGAGGGTTTAAATTTAAGGTGACACGAGGGGCGTACGTCATTAGACGTTGACGTTTACGATACCGGACCTTGACGGCTACGTGTGTGGTCGTGGCCGTAAAAATCTATAAACCGAAAGGTTACAAAAAGAAACCAAATTATAAAATAACGAGTTGAGTAACACAGGATTCTGACACTTTTAAAGATCAACAAGTCGAGTTAGAGAATGTTGAGTAAATCGAAAAGTGTTTCTTTTATGTAAAGCTTTTTACCATAATTTGGAAATAATTTTTCCAGAGAAATTTTAAAAGCCTTCAGACTTAAAAAAAAAGATTTTTTTTACGCAACACCGGGATCGCATTACCCGTAAAGATTCTCGAGTTTATTCATGTCGGAGCTATTTCAGCAGCACTCCAACAATAATTCCGTAGCGTGAAACCAATCGCTTGGTGGCAGATAACGCTATCTCCTTAATGGCCACTTGAGTCGGACTGGCGCGGTGACGCCACATAAAAAATAAAAATAAAAGGCCCTTAAAAGCTTTAAAGAGGTTTGTCCATTCTCGCCTCGCTGCAATCGCATTTGCATTTCATCGGCGACGCATTACGTGTATTGACACCCTTAGGTCATGTTTACCTTTTCTGGTACTTATAATAACAACGGCTTTGGTACCAAAATATTCGGAGAAAATTCTCCAGATAATGATCATATCAAGATGAAACAAAGAGTAAAATTGTGATCTGGTGGTTTGAATAGAGTACATGCATACGAAATATATCTACAAAATATATAGATAATTCATAATAACATCAGTGAAAACAGAACTTAAATTAATCAAAAAATCACTGATATATACAATCAGAAAGCGAAACTATCTATCTCTCTCTTCTAAAATTATTTTTATATGGAAGTATTATGGCGCTCCTGTCATGTGACGTCACATGACAGTTCGGATCTCTCTTTTTCACTAACGTCTTTAAACCATTATAACTTGTAAACTAACTTTTGACAAAAAATATTATTAATAATTTTAATTATATGCCTTATTGATCGTTGGGTTCTTGATCCATGCGACAAAGTCAATAATTCTTGAGAGAAACGAAACGGATGGCAATTCTCACCGAATTGATAGCAACTTTGAGTTTAATATTTTCACCTAGACGTTTCCAGTTACGTCAATAACACTGGGGACTGCGAACCCTCTATTAGACGTTTAAAATCTCTGATGACAGGGATGACAATTTCTATACCCAAAGGTTGCCTGGTAGAAATTGCTGCTTTAGCAATAAGGCCGCCTATATTGTACTGTCAAGTTTGTTCCTTTTTATTTCTGTTGTATGTGTTTCATTTTGCAATAAAGAATTCTGTATTGTATTGTATTATTAGATCCACTTTGGGTTCGTCGAACCCACTTGACAGAAAAAAGCTGGAATTGGTTAGAAATACGCTCTTTTATTGACCGTCGTTACATCGAAGCAAGATGAAGAATAGGGCAAATTTTACAGCTCCCATTATATTTTATACCCCCGTTAAACCTAGAATTTATAATAAAAGATCTCGAGCTATTGGATAGCCAGGATACTTGGCAGAGTGCCTTGTTTTCTTTGATAGTTCGCTTAAATCTTGAATCCCTTTTTATTGGTCAATAAATGCATCGGGCTCTCGGACTATAACTCTGAGACCTTGTTTTATGACTCGATTTTATATAGTTTGTTGTTCAGTTTAATCTTTGAAATAGCTTTTTCAATATGATTGCTGGTCGACACGATAGAAGAAGTACCTTATAATATATGGTTTTGAAATTTTTATACCCATCTTGCTATCAGATGATTAACTAAATATTTTTCTGTATAATTTGTGTTACTTCAAAACTAATTTACAAACATTCTAGTAAACGGCTCACAAGGGCTCACAATTTTCCGGGCTTATTTCTGTACAGATATGCTGACTGATAATAATCAGCTCTTGAGACTGACAGCGAGTTTGAGTTCGTATCAGAAATGCCGTTTCAGTACAAATCTGACTGCCAAATAATATTGCTCACAAGATATTTCTCTTGAGATGTCTTTATAAATACGAGCCTAAAGAGCTTATAACAGCCGTCACTAATATATGCAACGGTAAGACTGTATGACTGCTGAGTGGGTACATAGTTATTATGGTAAGAAGTGAAGGCTAATTATCATACACCATGCAAATCATACAAGCATTGTAGAAGGTACAGTAGAATGGTCCAACGTGAAATAAAATTCATTTAACTTTTTGTTTCATGACTATCTGAATATTGTTTTAAATGTTGCTTTGTTACCTTATCATCAAGTACTAGCAGAAATTGTAAAATATTTAAAAAAAATACATGCATACATATAATCACGCCTTTATCCCTAATGGGGTAGGCAGAGCGTAAACGACCTAAACAAAGGTCGTTACGCTACGTCTGACAAAGTTTTGAGGGTTATTTAAGATAGAATTCTAGGTATATTGCTGTAGTGACAGGTTGTCAGCCCATCGCCTAAATTACAATATACTGAAACCCTCGGATCCCTTAGCTGGATCTTACAGCATGCCCGGGAGGAAATGCAGCTGGCACATTCTATGCTTTTCTCTCGCTCCCAGACCAGCATGGAAGTTAAAAAAATAAACTTGTTTATAAAATGTTCATATTTTAAGAATTTGAAAAAAGAATAAGAAGTTCGAATTCCTTTTCTCTTCCTGTTTATCACATCTGAATTAGGTACGAATAAAGTTCTGATTTCTCTCGAACCTCAAAAACTGTGCATCAGTGTGCTCGATTCTAGATTTGCCGGCTAAAACTAAAATTAAAATCTTGTCACTTTCAGACTAAAAACATTGGAAAAGGACAGGTTACCTCAGGTTTTTGCTTTATAGTCGGTGGTTTTATGCGTTATCTGTCATTTTTATCAGCCGTCATATGATATGGCGGATAAAATTGACAGCAATACTGGGGAAGCGTGAAAAAGCGTGTCAAAATCTAGCGGACAAAGTGTAAAACCATAGAGTATAAATCGCCTGTCCTTTTTCAATTTTATTATTTTGAAAGTGACTGATAGATTTTAATTTTAGCCGGTGTAATCTAGTATCGAGCCCAGTGGCCGCACTATAAATGAACATATGTCGGCGACGATGGCCGAATCAACACGATGGAAGACAAACAGACATACATACAGACAAACACAAGTACTATCACCACTTTCCGCTCTTAGTAAACAAGGAGCCGTTTGTTTGAGCAAGGCACACTGTAACGTGCCACTACCAACGTTTTAACCAAGGGTTTTAACTGATGGTTCAAACTTTAACGTGCCGCTAGCGAGTTTTAACTGAT
Source organism: Scrobipalpa costella (assembly GCA_949820665.1). Lineage (NCBI taxonomy): Eukaryota > Metazoa > Arthropoda > Insecta > Lepidoptera > Gelechiidae > Scrobipalpa > Scrobipalpa costella. Next base: position 5,663,249 of record OX463313.1, read on the forward strand.
GGTTTAAGTTTTAACTGCGTTTAATAACGAATTTATAATGATTCGGTGCCATACAGACCAATACCCACTACAACCTATTCGCATCTATTACGGATGTCTTTACGTCCTAATCTGAAAAAGGTCACGATTTATTTGTAAACATGAAGGTATACGTGAAATTTACCATTTCTAGTACCAGCGATATGGTTATCAAAAATCATAGACCATCATTTTGTTGGTAACACATACCATCCATGTCACAGGTCAGTTGTTTACCTTGTCAGGTCAGTATGATATCCATATCAGGTCATTTGGATAGTCTTCGACAAAATAGGTAAATGTAGCTAAAGCGTACAATTAATACATCCATCGGTGGATTAATTAATTTTTTTAAATGCAGATTTAATAATATCGAGTCTTGAATTCTTGACATGGATATACTAAAATTTTACTATGAATCATTTATGCAATAGAGCAAAAATAAGAAGCAACGTATAGGAGTTCTAAATGGGCACTTTATTTTGCCATTTTATTGGCAATTTCATTATCACCTGCCGTCAACAGCTGACCGAAGTTTGCGCTGGTTAAACGTAATTATCTGAAATGCTCCAACCTATAGTTAAACCCGTGGTTAAACCGGTTAAATCTAGAGAATGAGATATTTCCAGGAAATTTGTTCCAGTTTATATTTGACATTACACACACATGCTTTAATATTTATTTTCTAACATATCATCAGAAATCAAAGCGAGCAGGATTTAAACCTGCGACCTAGGAATACCGTTTACGGTGCTCTACCAACTCAGCTTGAAAACCATGTTTCCATATAGGAAAATGGGAGCTATGAAATTTTACGATGCTCGTTATGTTTAGACTGTCGTGGAAGGCGTCCGGTGTTGCGCATGAGCAGAAATATTGTTTCCTTATTGCTCTAGTTGACATGTTCAGGTTTACTTGCGCGTAAAATAAATTATTGCTGTCCTAACAAATACATGACTTTTTTTTCTCTGGCCATCAGTTAGCAGCCATAATCGAAGCAGTAACTACACTTTTATGGTTGTGCAGTTGTCTAAGACAGATAGGTAGATAAGTACGGCTATCGTTTCTATATAATCTATTGTAGCTTCGATTAGCCTCTAAACATCCAGTGCAATTCCAGAAAAAAATATTTTACAAGTTTCTTCTTCTGACGCATCGATGGTTCAATCAAATGTACCTCTATCTTAGTTACAATTGTTGTAAACGTCAATAACCTTATTCTGTTATTTCCAGGTGGGTGGTAGTGGCAGGGGCGTGGCGAGCCAGCGTGATGAGGCCACCAACACCTGCAGGGGCAGCCAGGAATGATCGGCACTCCTCGCTGCTGCAGCTCGCAGCGTGGGGCGTGCCTGCTGCTTTAGCTGCTGCTGTCCTGGTTACAAGAGACGTGGATGCTGATGAACTCACTGGTAAGGAGACATTTTTAAAGAGTGGGGGATCTAGTGAGGCCAGCATGGTGCCCGAAATGATCGGCACTCCTCGCTGCTGCAGCTCGCAGCGTGAGGCGTGCCTGCTGCTTTAGCTGCTGCTGTCCTGGTTACAAGAGACGTAGACGCTGATGAACTCACTGGTAAGGAGACATTATTTAAGAGTGGGGGATCTAGTGAGGCCACCATGGTGCCCGAAATGATCGGCACTCCTCGCTGCTGCAGCTCGCAGCGTAGGGCGTGCCTGCTGCTTTAGCTGCAACAGTACTGGTCACAAGAGACGTGGACGCTGATGAACTCACTGGTATGAAGATATTCTTGAGTACCTACTATCTCAGCCATAATTCTAGCTACAATAGTACCATAGTCACTCACTATGTCGGTGTATTACAGCCATAGAACTCTGCTACCCGAAAGTCGTAGAAAGTTCGTAATTCTCTTTAATAAGGGAAATATCTCGTATGACGAGAGCTAGGTTAGGCTGTAAGATTAAACGTAGCATTTTTCAAAGAAAATTTTTCAAATCTCTTTGTAACATAAGTGGAACTAGCATCAACTTTCCCATAAACAGACGCAACGTAAAAAAAGTTGTTCGCAGAACGACCTCCTACATTTATGTATGAGGTTGCGATAGGGTCCAAGAAATGCGTTCTAGAAGCCCATCCAGCTAGTTTTCAACTTTTTACACCTCGTTTCTCATCATCGGCGACCGCCGTAGGCAATTATCCATCCATATTACTTGACCACGTCAAATAGGCTATCTATCATACAAGAACTTGTCATAGCCTCGGTTTCTATAAACTAGTCGTGTTACATGTTTCATAAGGTGCCTGGTTTGTACCTTAAAGGGAAACTCCTTATAAGTAGCAACGAGCTTCATAAATAATACAGGGTGTGGAAACGTCTTATTAAACAACAAGATATAAAGGGAGTGGAACCTAACCAGAAAAACTGTCGTATTGCGAATTGAAAGTTCATAATTAAGTGGCTTAAAGAGTGGGACAAAACTAGAAAAACTGTCGTATTGCGAATTAAAAGTTCATAATTAAGTGGCTTAAAGAGTGGGACAAAACTAGAAAAACTGTCGTATTGCGAATTGAAAGTTCATAATTAAGTGGCTTAAAGAGTGGGACAAAACTAGAAAAACTGTCGTATTGCGAATTAAAAGTTCATAATTAAGTGGCTTAAAGAGTGGGACAAAACTAGAAAAACTGTCGTATTGCGAATTGAAAGTTCATAATTAAGTGGCTTAAAGAGTGGGACAAAACTAGAAAAACTGTCGTATTGCGAATTGAAAGTTCATAATTAAGTGGCTTAAAGAGTGGGACAAAACTAGAAAAACTGTCGTATTGCGAATTAAAAGTTCATAATTAAGTGGCTTAAAGAGTGGGACAAAACTAGAAAAACTGTCGTATTGCGAATTGAAAGTTCATAATTAAGTGGCTTAAAGAGTGGGACAAAACTAGAAAAACTGTCGTATTGCGAATTAAAAGTTCATAATTAAGTTGCTTAAGGAGTGGGACCTAACCAGAAAAACTGTCCTATTACGAATTAAAAGTTCATAATTAAGTTGCTTAAGGAGTGGGACCTAACCAGAAAAAACTGTCGTATTACGAATTAAAAGTTCATAATTAAGTTGCTTTAAGAGTGGGACAAAACTAGAAAAACTGTCGTATTGCGAATTGAAAGTTCATAATTAAGTGGCTTTAAGAGTGGGACAAAACTAGAAAAACTGTCGTATTGCGAATTGAAAGTTCATAATTAAGTGGCTTTAAGAGTGGGACAAAACTAGAAAAACTGTCGTATTGCGAATTGAAAGTTCATAATTAAGTGGCTTTAAGAGTGGGACAAAACTAGAAAAACTGTCGTATTGCGAATTGAAAGTTCATAATTAAGTTGCTTTAAGAGTGGGACAAAACTAGAAAAACTGTCGTATTGCGAATTGAAAGTTCATAATTAAGTGGCTTTAAGAGTGGGACAAAACTAGAAAAACTGTCGTATTGCGAATTGAAAGTTCATAATTAAGTTGCTTTAAGAGTGGGACAAAACTAGAAGAACTGTCGTATTGCGAATTAAAAGTTCATAATTAAGTGGCTTTAAGAGTGGGACAAAACTAGAAAAACTGTCGTATTGCGAATTGAAAGTTCATAATTAAGTGGCTTTAAGAGTGGGACAAAACTAGAAAAACTGTCGTATTGCGAATTAAAAGTTCATAATTAAGTTGCTTAAGGAGTGGGACCTAACCAGAAAAAAACTGTCGTATTACGAATTGTAAGTTCATTAATTAAGTTGGTTGCCCTATAATATAATTGCATTCGCAGTATTAAATAACTATACTGGGTGTAAGGGACAGCGTCCCGCAAACTGATAGGGGTTGTCAGTCAACGAAACTGAACAACTATCATCAGAAAATTCTTTCAGGAGACGAAAAAAAAAATTACCTCCCCATAAAAATTTACCACCTCGATCAGACAATTTGTTCGAAAAAACAAATGTGTATTTCACTTCCTGAAAAAAACCTGCTGATAGTTGTTCAGTTTCTTTGACTGAGCAACCCGCTGTCCCTTACACCCCGTATCTGTCTCTAGTTTACGGCTGAGGAAACTTACAAGCATATTTTATGACTCGTAACTAAGCTAGACGTATTCTCAAAAACGCTAACTCACAATCAACGGTCTATAAATCATAACATGCTCAAGTGATCTCGCTTTACAACTAGCCCCTTAAAGAAAAAGCCCAAGATTTCTGTTTGAATGCGTCCATTGTTTCGACGTATTCAATCAATACGTTCTAATACGTCCATATCGTATCACAATGGCTGGCGATTCTCGGTTTTATAGAGTTTATAGCTTTGTTTGATCGGCGGCGTTTTTCAAAGCGATTAAATCTGGCGCGAGTGCGCGGGAGCACGCATTCAGGCGATGGTGGCATTGAAACCGCCTTATTGTGATGCTGATGCGTTCGCTGAGATTCGAGAAGTCGAGGTATATTGCGTGGAACCGAACGTATTAAAGGCTGCTTGCAACTGTTAGAACGGAAACGCCTTAAGACAACAATGACAGCTATCGTTCATTCGTGATCATCATTCTTTCTTAGTTTCTTATGTTAAGTACGTCTCGTAAGTTTACGTCTTCTATGTTGGACTGGGAGCAAGAGAAAAACATAGAATGTGCCAGCTGCATTTCCTCCCGGGCATGCTGTAAAAACCAGCTTAGGAATACGAGAGTTTCTGTATATTGCAATTTAGGCGACGGGCTGACAACCTGTCACTATAGCAACATACCTACAAATCTATCTTAAATAACCCTCAAAGCTTTGTCAGACGTGGCGGAACGAACTTTGTTTAGGTTGTTTACGCTCTGCCTACCCCATTAGGGATAAATGCGTGATTATGTGTGTGTATTCTTATGTTAAGTTGTTTACGAGTTATCCAAATCTCAGAGTATACCTAACTTAAACAAGTAGGTATACTACTACTAACGACCTATGTGCTTCTAACGTTAATTTGTACATAAACTAGTAGTTCTGAACTGACTTAGTATTTTTCTTATCTTAAAAGCTTAAGCAAGGCAAATATTAGATTTAAACGGAAGCAGAGGATTATGCCGTCGTCCACGTATGTCGGTGTAACTTTTGATGTAGGCTACTTAAATCGGAATATTTTTGAGACGTAACTTTGAATTTTAAAGTAACTAGTAAAAGCAAATAGCGGCAGAAGAAAAGACACGCTTGTTGTAAACGGTAGCCTTTTCATTAATTCCTTTTAAAAACAGCGGCGACAGAACAGAAGAAAAACTTTATCAAAATACTCTTATCAGTTGAGATGATTAAAGTTTCAAATGTTTAAATGGATAATTCTCTTAAGATACCGCTTTTGTTTGGTTAAATAGCGTTTTAAAATAATTATTATCTTGAGAACTAATGTTTTGCCGGTAAAGCAAAGAGCCGCCACATGAAAGAGCATAGAATATTTCTCTCAAGACAAGGGTGCTTTTTGGTTAAGTTAATTCCTTAAGATCCTTAAGGTATAAGAATAGAAATAAGAATAGATTTTTTTGTATTAATGAAACAACTCATCATTTAGTAAGTAGACATGTTACATACATGAAAACATGTTTTTTTATTGAATGCTGTGATATGTATTGCACAAGAAATGCAGCTGACTCAGCATTTGTTACAAGTTATATCTATAACCAGTAACACTGATATTCTGTCAGCGTTGTAATACAGAATATAATAATACAATTTGGTATCTAATCTATCAAAATAAAACAAACTCGTAAGTACAAAAATATTTCTCTCTCTTTCTGAATAAACTACGAGTACAGTACTTCTTCTTAGCGAGTAGATTCTCAAGTCAAACGACCCGATGAACCCTGGTGTCAGAGTTATCAAACCGCCTAGTAGCACAGCTATTAGGCCTCTGACATGGTTTAAGTAACGACCACTATCAAAGACAGCGACCGGGACCGACGGCTTAACGTGCCCTCCGAAGCACGGAATCCTTTTTCTTTTTGGACAATCAAGTGATTCAGCCTGCAATGTCCTAACCAAACTAGAGAAAAATTCACAAACTGATAAATTCTCAAATATCAACTTTGTGTTTCCCCCTGGGAATCGAACCCAGGACTTCCGGATCGGGAATCCATGGCACTAGTCACTAGACCACGGAGGCAGTTCTGTAGGCACAATACATAAATCAGATGCAAAGACATCGCCGTCTCGCCCGGCAGGATATAAATTGCGATTTCGACAAAAAGTTGTCGCGTTTGTAGCACCAATTGAATTTACAGCAACATGTAAACATGTCTTGTATTTACAACTTGTAGACGTACTAACTTTTTTACTTTCTTATTTGAGGACGTTTTCGTAAAAGTCTTTGATAATATTTGGGGAATGATATAAAAATATAATCGCTTTACACACAACCGTTTTAAACTCAACCACTCCGACTTTATAGGATCTGCATTTAGCACTCGAATTTATTTTAACACTTATGTTGGCTGTTAAACGTAAAGAGCCCACTCGTGTCGGTCAACGCCTTTAAGTTTTATTTTTATCGCTTTTGCAAGAAGTGCTCGCGCGCAAGCGCAGTGCCACACCGCCCGATTCTCAGGCATATTGCAGTTTCAATCATGCCTCGTGTATTGTGTTTTTATTTTTTATTATTTCCCCAGTCCATTATGGCGGCCGAAAGAAATGCTCGGCCATTATTCGAGCCGTTAAATACGACACCTTTCCTCCTCGCACGGTCGTATTTCAATTTTAAATCGGCCGTTTTAACCGGTGCCTTATTAATGCAGCCTTTTTTCTCGCCGTATGTTTGTGTAGGTGTTCGCATTGAGGGCTCGGAAATTGGAATGTTATTCAGCTTGATAAAGAGCCCTCGAGTGAAAGAATCCGTATCCGCCGCGTTGCCTGGAAGCAGTTCATTTACCTATTTGTCTTTTTGCTCCAGGGACATGTTTCGTGGGGAACCAGTCGAGTAAATCTCTGCTGGCGCTGGTGATCGTTCCTGAAGCGATATGTCTGCTGCTGGGCTGCGTGTTCCTATCGTCGGGGCTGCGAGCGGTGCTGAGGCGGCCCGCCCCCGTGCCTGCTCCTGCGACGCTCCTGAAGTCGCCGCCGCAGCCGCACACTGACCAGAGCGTGCTCAGATTAGGAGCATTTGCCGCTCTCTACGCTGTTCCCTCCGCGTGCATACTGGCCACGTGGGTGTATGAGTACGCGTGGAGAGACGAGTGGCTGGCCGCTCCCGTGCCTTCGTCGGAGCCTTCCACGCATCCGCAGCCAGCATTCTGGGTGTTCCTGTTCAGAATATTTGCGACCCAAATATTGGGTGTGATGGTTGCGGTGTGGATCGCGACTCCAAGGCTGAAGGCGCTGTGGAGGAGGATCGCGGGTCCTCGGAAGCCGGCGATGGCGAAGTGCCCGGCCGGGCCGCCGCCGACGCCGTTAACGTTACACTGTTACGCTGCCCACCCCCACACGCTCTCGAGGCACTCGCACAAGTATGCGACGTACAGACCGCCTCAGCAGCACTCGTATAGAAAACCCCGACATTATCACTACTCGGCCGGAGAAACCATTCTCTGACTGAGGTAGCAATACTATTGTGAATTTGTGAATGTGAAATTAAACAAGTTTATGTCAAAACAAGAGAACATCTTTACCTCTAATGCATTTAATTTGTATAATAGTTGTGTTAAAGTTATAATTAGGAATTGTTTTATAGTGCCATTGACATTTTAAAAAGTTTGCTGACGAGTTATTATTGTATTTGTATTTTTACTTTAGGATACATCGAAATTTTGTAAATATTACTAATCTGGAAATAACAGACGCCGTTTAAAAAGACTTATTAATTTAAGAAAAACGAATGTTGGATGTATATAAATAAGGAATGATATACTAAACATAAGGACGACCTTTTGCTAGTGACCGATATAAAGATATTTCTGGATTCCACCTCATTGTGGCATTGTGGGTAATGAGAAAGTAGCTATTTGGGCAAAACAAGCTTTTACGGACGGTACATTTACATCATGTCTTCCATTTTATTCAAGGAAACTATTAAAAGACAAGACTGTTTTGTGGAAAGAGTATTTTTCTGAAAGGTCCAAAGGTGTTGTGTGTTGTGTTGTGTGGCATTTGATATACTCGTAACATACAATACAACCTGTACATAAAAATAGTTACGTATGTGAATTGTGAATACTTTGAGAACTATGTTTCTTGAGAAAAGGTGTTTCTTATCACTAGCCAAGCCACCACAGCACACTTTTGTATATCGGTCTCTGTAATACGTCACCTTGTACTGGTTGTAAATAAATTTGCGATGTGAAATACGCCCAGGATGTAATACGCCCAGGATGTGCACCCATGAAACTGAACAACTTTCCCTACATGAAAATTGATAATTTTGTATGTCAGGGCCAATTGCTTTTTCATATTCGAAATATGAAAAAGCAATTGGCCTATGTTCCTTAGGGAAAGTTGTTTAGTTTCGTGGGCAGGTTCATACCCAAAAGTTTGGTCAGCCATTTTTTTTACACCCTGTATTAGTAGGTAACTACACGTACTACTTACAGTATAATATTGTGCTTGTACAGATTAAGTTTGGGGGAATAGAGAACTAGTATTAATAAAATAAACTAAGAAACTATAGAAGTGGCTTGTAAATATTTTTATGATAGACTTGTACACATGAAAGTATACGTTTATACAGGTGTAACAGGAGAAATACATGTAGTTTAATAGAGGAGGTGTATTGGTAGTCCACTAGTCCGTTACATCCTGTAAACTTAGTTATAAGTTATCTTGTAATTATTATTTATCTAAAACAAGACTTAGAAGATACCGGGTTGATGTGAATAACCGATTAAGCGTAAAATTTTATAGTTTTTCGTATGCTGGTACAGTAAACCTAAGTATCAGTAAAAAGTCTTCATACGAATACATACATAAAATTATCTAATGGGGTAGGCATGGCGTAAATGAACTAAAACGTTCCGCCACGTCTGACAAAGTTTTGAGGTTTATTTCAGATAGATTTTTATTTATATTGCTATAGTGACAGGTTGTCAGCCCATCACCTAAATTTCAATATACTAAAACCCTCGGATCCCTTAGCTGGTTTTTACAGAATGCCTGGGAGGAAATGCAGAATCATACTCATCAACTCGCAAAGAGTACACGAAACATACCCCCGCGGGGCAGAGAGGGGAAGGGTAATGTTTGTGAAACCCTTCCCCTCTGCCCCGCGGGGGTATATTTCATGTCTTTAAAAAGGTTTTTGAAAAAGGCCGATTTTGATGCCTTCTATGAAGATGTTTCACTGTTCATTATTTCTACTGTTCAAATGTGTTACGACGATAAAAAAATGTTTATTATATTGTATACTCTTTAACTTCGATTGTAAATACTTGTGTAAATAACGAAAACCGATGTGTACCTAGTGTTTAAGAAGGAGCTATAAAAAATAAACTCTTAAAATAAAATCTTCGTTTCTTTTCTTTGTGGTAATCTATCCTTAATTTTCAAGACAATATAGCTGGAGGGGAGAAGAAGGTGTTTCTAATTTATATCATGATAGGTGACAGTCACCAGTCACACACACAAAAGACGAAATTTTTGAATTTTTCTTTTCTATTCTAAATATTTAGAAACAACAAAAACACTAAAAACGTATGAGTAGCAAACAAATCCAAATATCGACCGATTAGTCGTTAGAGTAATCCCAACCCAGCGCCTTATAATAATAATAGTCCTCCTACCGATGTTCGGTGATGGCGGCCAATCTCCCAGAGATCGGCCAACTGCGGAGGTCTAGTTTTTAGTACTATTCCTTCAATCTCTTATTCTGATGGGACTGATTGACTGACACGACCAGAGAGAAATCAGGCGTGACTTGCCCCATCCGATAGCATGGATCAATCATTCAATCTTGCAATGTCGTAACCAAACTAGTCACACAAAGTCATTATCTCCCGCTGGGAATCGAACCCGGGACCTCCGGGTCGAGACCCATGGCCATGGCTCAGACCGCTAGACCACGTCAGTTCCAACGCCTTATAAAAAGCACTCTGTAGTACCCAAGTACCTACCCAACCCAGCATTGGCAGACAGAATGGAGATTGGAGATGTTGATATGATGATGATGACCAAGCTGGACCTTTTTCAAGAATAACTGTGATCAGATCAATTTGCACCTTTAGAAATAAAGTGACTGAACTCAAAAAATGGTGATTTGGACTTTCTGCAATAAAACTATATTTGAAAGCATAACCTCACAACCCTATGTACTTGGGTTTTTTTTTCTCAGTAAAAGAGTGATAGATAAATGTTCTAAAAAATATTTCAAGTTTTTAGGGTGGTAAGTTATACTTTTAAAGGTCGGTTTATTGCAGAAACTCGAAATCCCAATTTTTTGAGTTAAGTCACTTTATTTGTAAAGGTGCGAATTAACCTAATACATGGGATATCAACAACAGAATCGTGGAACAAGTAGTGAGGTTTTGCACTTTTTGTACCCACACTTCATCAATTCATCATGCTTCTGTCATGCTCAACACTATTACCTAATTATTATAGTCAAACTTAGGGAAATTGGCTGGTGGACGATTTTAAAAATTTACCACTTTTCATAGTAGATATTTTATTCTATAATAGCAATATTATAAATATTATTTTACTGTGGCTACATTATCTAAAAGTTGTCAAATTTGATAAAATATCTGTCATTTCAGGCGCGTTACTATAGTTCGCGATTTCATTATTTTTGATGTAAAACTGACATAAAATAGGTACATTTTGAATCTTCATAATGTCTTCAATATCGCAGTTGTGTCGCTTGAGTAATATAGTTATAGGAAGCTACAGATCTGTTATTCATGGAAGGTAAGTTTTGAGGTTAGGACGCTCTATTTCCATTGTTTACAATTATTATCAGGAAGCTAATATTACATTTACTATCGATTTCTTTTACATTTACTTTCAATAGTTTGTATCGATCAAGATATTATAGGTTTATTTCATATTATGCAAAGGAAAGGTCAATAAACTCTATTCGTGTTTACGTTGTTACCATGTTGATACGCCATAGTTTATTTTACGCGATTCCCGGCGTCTCTGGCCGAAAATAGACAAAACGCGCTCACCAACTTTTCATACCCTTTTAGCTTTCACCGTCTAACAAACATTTATCTATCACAAATGTTAATAAAATCAATAACTTTATTGTCATTATGATGATGAGTTACTGAGCTCATTCTATGTAATTTTGAATACAGGACGAACTGGCTCAGTCCGATACAGACATGTTCGTATTCAAAGAAGTCGGCGGAGGAGAAACTGGGCATAGAGAAGCCCAAGCGGCCGCTAACTCCATTCTTCAAGTTCATGCAACAAATGAGACCAGCTCTCCTGGCTAAGAACCCTGGTATCACCTCCAAGGAAGCTATTGCGTGGAGCTCTAAGCACTGGCAGGAGTTGGACACTGAGGTAACACTGTGGTTGAGAGCCTTTGCTTTGATTTTAGTTTTGCTATTGAGAAGTTATAGTAAATGGTTTTTATGCCTATAACTAATCCCATAGTTATTGCTTCTTTATGAGACACTTACTAATTGATGGTCTGAAGACAGTAAGAATGGTAGGTAGGATCCAAACGCATAAAAATAAACATTTATCTTGAGTAAAAGAAAAATTATCAAAGTCAATGAAATATACATTATCCTTCACTTAACCTCTGATTCAAATGAATAAAATAAACCTGGATAAAATATATATCTAAATATATTTTGTTTACTCATTAAATTACAGACAAAAGGTCAAATGGTAAAAGAATATGAGAAAGATTTGGAAGACTATAAAAAAATCAAGGCTATGTATGAGGCATCTCTAACTGAAAAACAGAAGGATGACATTAAAAGGGTCAAAGAAGAGATGGCTGCTGCTAAGGAGAAACGGAAACTCAAAGCTGTAAGTATAACTGTAGATCAACATTTCTTATTGACCCTACAGTAACATTAAATAAGAATTTCACAGTTTATTATATTATATTTAGCTTTTTTATATTGCGGACAAATATTTTCCGCTTGTCTTTCGACAAAGGCTTTTCCATGTAATTCTATTATTGGCCTGCCTTCTCCATAGCTTGCCAGCCGTTGCTTTTATATCATTCTCCACCTCATTTCACAGTTGACTTCAGTTTATATAATTTATTTAACAGTTTATTGTATACAAAACAATTATATAAAGGATCAAGAATTGCTTATTAATATGAAATTTTTATTTTTAATTATTTCAGGAAGTCAAAGAGCTAGGAAAACCAAAGAAGCCAATGTCATCATATTTCCTGTACATACAGTCGCAGAAGGATGTCTTCCAGGGCAAGAGCATGAAGGAATACCAGGACAAAATTAAACAAGAATGGTTTAAACTGTCTGAGAGTGAAAAAGTAAAGTTTGAGAAACAAGCACAGGAGCTTATGAAGAAATACAAGTATGTAATGTAGAACACAAGAAAATAAAATCATAAAAGAATGAATAAGACAAGAACCTTTTCACAATAAGCATAGTAATTTAATTGCAAAAAAACTGATTTTACCCATTTTTTATTACAGAAAAGACATAGAAGCCTGGGAAATGAAAATGGTGGCACAAGGTCGCCCGGACTTGGTTCGCGCCCGAAAACTACGAGAGAAGAAGCCAAAAGAAGCAAAGAAAGCCCAATAGGAACTCGGGTGCTCTGACGAAACTACCTCCGACTCGCCTAGTGATAAGGACAACATTTTACAAAGTATTAGCAACAATAGCAACTCCACTAGTCCAAGAAAGCCACAAATAATACTTCCAGTAGAGAATAATAATAAAGAGTCTATACGTCAGAGCACGGGTGAAGAAAATCCTGTGGTAAAAGTAACACAGGAATCAAAAAATCAAGTGCCCACCAATCCTAGAAGTGACAGCAAAGAAAGTAAGACTATCATTGGTAGTATTAAGAACTTCTTCAAGTTTTAATTTGCTGTTTTCTTTATAAGTTGACATCACCATCATTCATGTGTATATGACATTGTTTATTATAAGTTGTATGCATTTTGGAGATGTATTATTTTTAAACGTAGTTTGGTAGTAAAGTATTTGTATATGTATGTTTTTTGTTTCATTTACCATTATTTATGTTACCCATCCCATTATAATATTATGGAAAGGTATCTTTGTTTGTAAATAAACTCAACTACTGGACTGATTTCAACTGGAAGACATGTTTACCCTTACAGGTAACTTTTTACTGCTGAAAGCCAGGAAAATTACATCATTTCTATGTGTTAAAGAGAAACTTGTTTCACTGGGGCTCTAATAATAATCCTATTGATTTCATTACTAATTATCTTTTTTATTTACAGCCGGCTTTACAGGAAGGAGACTTCTGTTGAACCAGGTTCAAGGGACAATGTTTGTTTGCTTTTTCAGGACCATGATGTATTGTAGAAGTGTTTTGCCTAGTAAAAAGGAATAATTCGTTGCTACAAGATGTTTTAGATATTTAAGACTATATGATAACAATAAAAGTCATTTTCATGAATTCACTTATTGTATTTCTCAATTATATATTTAAAAATATACACCACCCAATACAAAAACATTTTTAACAGTATTATTATTATTAGTTAGCAGGTTTTTGACTAACACTGTACATTATAAAAATATTTCATAATTATAATTTACATAGAAAGCTTTAACAGTTTTTTATTAGTCAAGTGGAAATAGCATATTTAGAACAGTAATGATACATTGAAAAGTGAATTTGTGACATTTTCGACACCTATGTTCAACACCCATACCCTGGCATAAACACTGCACCTTGTACTATTAAAAGTAGGAAGTTATATTGAGGTAATTTTAGTGACATAAGCTGATTATTTAGTTTACAAAAAGAATTCCTAAATAGATGTCTAGACTATTCCTTGCTGGACTGGGAGGCACATGGAATGTGCCAGCTTCATTTCCTCCCGGGCATGCTGTAAAAATCAGCTAAGGGATTCAACGGTTTCAGTAATTGCAATTTAGGCCATGGGCTGACAACCTGTCACTACAGCAATAACCCTCGAAAACTTTGTCAGACATGGGGGAACGAACTTTGTTTAGATTGTTTACGCCCTGCCTACCCCATTAGGGATAAAGGCGTGATTATATATGTATGTATGTCTAGACTAGAGAACTTGGTATAAGTATTATTTTGATTTTTTCTATTACATGTTTATAATAAATAATTAGATTTTTAAAGTAAGTATAGATAAATGCAAAAGAAATATTAAAAACAAATCTTATGGAATATTTTTGATTTTTTTATGTCCTTTTAACTGAATATGGACTTGGCAGTAAATGTTTCTCACTGTGATCATGATCATCATTGCATGACATTCAAATATGATTATGATTTGGTGAGAAGGGGTTGGTCCATTCAGCCCACCAGCCACTGCAACCTGAAGAGATCTATTGTAGCTCTAACCCTTACTATCTACAGGACCTCATTCAGATGAGCTCTCCTAATATAAATTTGATACTATCAGCAGTTGACAGAGTGGAAAAAATTGGAATAAGATCACATTATTAATTATATTATCTGATAATTTAATTAACTAAAATTTCAATTGCTATTTATATACAAACTTGACCCTATTTAAAACTAAAATGGCAATGTGACTAAAACGCACATGTGTCAACGTCTCACTTTATGGAAGGCACAAGCAAAAATTAGGGATCATACCTGGTGGTTCTAGCTGGCTATTTCATAAACTGTTCAGTCAATTTAAATGCGCTCTAGTCTGTATAAAATGTAAAAATTGGCTATAGCTAAATATTTTCTGATTGATTCATTATTGTGATGATTGCAATACAAAATGACTGAATGCAGATTGTGGTGAATAAATATACACATATGTCCTGTGAAATTGCTCCTAGCCATTGAACAATATTCATGATTTTCTGAGCCTTACTTGCAGAAATACCATTCATAAGCAGAACTGCACTTGCAAAGTTAAAGTTACTTGGTGCAGGGAACCATATTAGTTTTGTCACAGTGTACGTTACTAATGGAAAGAAAAAATATATACTCTCAAAAATAAACAAATTGTACAGAAGCTGGATAAGTATAGCCAATATTGCTACATCATACTTGTAGGTAACGAGGGATTCCAATCGGGATGTTTCTTTTACAGTTTCTGTTGATGGGAACGAGAAACCTGCAAAGTCATTTGCTATCTCTGTGTCACCTGTCGGGACTGTATCGTATGGTTCTGATACCAACGTGTATGGCTCAGGCTCGGATGAAAGCACACCATTGTTTAGAGGCTCGATGTATGCACTACTTCGGCTGCTAGACTCAGCTGGAGATTCGTAGATTTGATCAGAATATGAATATTTACTTGGTGATTCTGAAAACAACAGTGTTCAATGAGCACAAATAAACGATAAATTGCACATGACTTTTCACGAAGAGTTATCAATTACCTCGGGAGCAGTCTCCGCTGCTTTTCTTTCCAGCAATTAGCTCAAGTCTGTTGTGAGAATTCTCTAATATTCTCTTTCTTCGAGCTTCTCGACGAGCTGCTGCAGCATCAGCCATGTTTTTCTTGAAAAATTGACATTAGTTCAAAGTGTTGGCACAGTAAAAATAATAATAATCGGACCTGTCATTATTAGAGCTGCCGTAACCGGTATTTACCGTAATCGATCGATTATGGCAGAACTTTTTACAAATGTTCGAATTTGGCAACACTAAAATAATTGAAACATCCGGTTATTTATCAACTTTTAATAAAATACTTAAAATTTGATTATAATATCAAAAAACAAACAGTATGAAAATTACTCAAATATATTTATAGTCATCTTTGAGACAAATAGTTTGAGAAAAATAATAAAATCGAATAAAAGTAAAAAATATTTTACTTGTGAACGGAAGTTTGTGTGCTGTCGAAAAGGCTGCTTCTTGTCGAACCGAACTGAACACAACGCCAACCAAGGGAGTTGTTTGGCGCCTTTGCGTGCCGGTATAATTTTATTGTGATTTCGTTCTTTTCTTGTGCGAATTCTAGTGAACTTAAAATATGGGTGACAAAGGCGATGGTGGCGGAGGTAAATGTTGTTGCAATCCTATATCACCTTTACTTGAAACCTACACAGCATCAGAATACCCTTTTCGATTCTTGACAGCTTGGTTGTAATTTGTTGGTTATCCATTAATTCTCTTGCTAACGGCCGATTTGTAATGGTATTTATGTCTCAGAAACCTTCGACGATGCGGTGGAGGAAAGGGTGATCAATGAGGAGTACAAAATATGGAAAAAGAATACCCCATTTCTATACGATCTGGTGATGACCCATGCCCTGGAATGGCCTTCTCTGACTGCCCAGTGGCTTCCCGACGTTACCAGACCCGAAGGGAAAGACTACTCTGTGCACAGGTATGTCCTGCTATAAATTAGATTACAATAGAGTATTATTTCTTAATATTTTATTTCTTTTGTTTTGTGCTAAATGTCAACTTACACAAAGTTTAATGAACTCTGTAATTGCTAGTGTTTCAGAAATTGTCCTAATATATTAGCAGTAAGTAAACAATCTCACTGTAGATATTAAGACAAAGGCCATGTGCTTCTTATTGCTGGCTGTTCCTAAGATTTACTCCTGTTTTTTTAAATTACATCTTCAGTCTCTTCTTATTCTTGGGTATGGATTTGCTGATTCTGGTTGTGGTTAATTTCCAAACCATGCTATTGGTAGTATTTAATAATATCAGAGTTTACTGTTAAGCCAAGTCTCCGCGCACAAACAAAACACTAAACATACCCTGCAGGGCAAAGAGGGGACGGGTTTTACAAACATTTCCGTTCCCCTCTGCCCCGTGGGGTTATGTTTTGGTGAGCTGGAGTCATGGCTTTAACTCCATATCTCACACAAGAGACAAGATAAATAATGTTTTCCTGTGAAGATAATATTAATAATTTTCAATTCTATTAATATTTGTTGATTCCCTTGTATTAAAGTGTAATATTCTCATCACAATTAGGAATTAATAGATAAATTCACTAGGTTTAATTACATGTTCTTTTTAATATGAAATAAAACATTTATTGAAATTCAAAGTATCCCTATATATTTTTCTAGTTGAAGTCATAATTAAATAACAAAAATATAGTATACAAGTTTCACTTTGTAATATTTTCTTGCATCATACAGACTGATCCTCGGCACACACACCTCGGACGAGCAGAACCACCTGCTGATTGCCAGCGTCCAGCTCCCCAATGAAGATGCTCAGTTTGATGCCAGTCATTATGACAATGACAAGGGTGGTAAGTTATATTGCAGTAATATGAACTGTAAAGGGAGGGATCCTTTTTTTTTATTGTGTTATGGTAGTTTCACTATAACTATAAGATATTTTTATGAGTTCTTATCACAATTCTGCAACAAATGCCAAACTATAAAAAAAAAATGGTTTTTGCCAAGAACACATAAAAATGTTTCATAGTTGTAGTAGGACCTCTTTCATATTAGTATCCAAGATAGGTAGAGGGATCATACATGGTTTTTTTTATCTTGTACAGTTACTCTATTTAGTTTGTTAGTATACATCCAGCTAGAAGGAATTGAGGATTTGATTTATTTACTATTTTGAACATATTGTAGCTCTCTAGTATATATATTCTCTACATTACAATAGAAAAATAAATTAACAACTAACAGAGGTTTTTAATCATTATTGTTATTTAATAATAGGCGAGCAGCCACAGGCTGATGTGTTATATCTAAGCTGGTGTGTATCAGTTCATGTTAGTTTTAGTCACTTCACTACACTTATTGTCTGTCACTGTTTAACCACTTATCAAGTCTTAAAACTGTTCACTTAATTAAGTTAATTTATTAAGTTCAGAGTAATCCAAAGTACTAAGATACTTATTAGTAAACAAATGCTTCACATATCTAACATGTAATTTTACAACGCTTTAAATACAAACATAATTTCCAACTTTCCAGAATTTGGTGGCTTCGGCTCCGTGTCGGGCAAAATCGACATCGAGATCAAGATCAACCACGAGGGCGAGGTGAACCGCGCGCGCTACATGCCGCAGAACCCCTGCGTCATCGCCACCAAGACTCCCTCCTCCGATGTACTGGTCTTCGACTACACCAAGCACCCCTCCAAACCAGAGCCCAGCGGAGAATGCCATCCTGATCTTAGGTATTTTTTAAACCAATACAAGTCTAAATTACTTCCATGCTATACAAAAGTAGTTCCGTGCTGGACTGGGAGCGAGAGAAAATCATAAAATGTGAAAGCTACATTTCCTCCCGGGCATGCTGTAAAAACCAGCTAAGGGATCCAAGGGTTTCTGTATATTGCAATTTAGGCGATAGGCTGACAACCTGTCACTTTAGCAATATACCTACAAATTTATCTTAAACAACCCTCAAAACTTTGTTAGATGTGGTGGAACGACCTTTGTTAAGGTCGTTCACGCTCTGCCTACACCATTAGGGATAAAGGTTTGATTAAATGTATATATGTAAGTCTAAATATTACCACCCATTTTAGGTAACTTCTGTTTGTATTTAAAAAAAAACTGAAAAGAATTGTACTTTTATGTCATAAAGGGTTAATACTCGTGAAGTGTTTGCACTTGATTCTTGTCTAGGGTAGAAGTTACACAGAGCATATAGCAACAGCAGCAGCATTTTTAGGTCCTTTCAAACTGTCTAGATATCTTATTGATTGTTGTTTTCATTTGTTTAGATTGCGAGGCCACCAAAAAGAAGGTTATGGATTATCATGGAACCCCAATTTGAATGGATATCTGCTATCAGCCAGGTTAGTACTAGTAACAATTTATTTTATATGAAAATATTTTCTCAATATATTCGCTTTGCCTTATATTTTGTAATAACAGAATTTTTCGTATAATTCTGTACCATATATTTTGTAAGGGCTTTTACAGACGAGACAAATAATCGACGACCATCGCAGACTTGATTTGTAATATAAGAGACCATGCATAATCCGATGTGATTTATGCAACGACCTCTATCTATGCTCAGCTTTTAAATATTTTATTACTGTGTCCCTTATCCCAATAATTCCATATTCACTCGTGCTTTTATATTGTAGCCATCAATACATCGTTATCACAAATTAAAACATACGTACTTATTTAAAAAAAACAGTATTAAAATTTGTGTGCTCTTTTAAGTTTAGACCGAACTTTACAGCAGCGGCGCGACACGGCGCGGCAATTGCATTTCAACTCATTTCATAAATTTTGACAGTTTTGCCGCGCCGTATCGCGCCGTTGTAGTGCGGTACTTTTTTTTTTTTGCAAAGAATACTTTATTATGCCGCGCCGCTCCGCACTAGTGCGCTCTAACCTTTAGGCGAAGCACACATTGAGCTCCGCGCTACGTCTCTTAGCGCAGATATTGTCTATGTTCCATTGTTTGAACCACAGAGCAGTTGGTTTTTAACAATGGAACATAAACAATATCTGCGCTACGTGACGTAGCACGTAGTGCGGAGCTCAATGTGTGCACCGCCTTAAGCCGTGAGTCCTGCCCTCAAACAAAACACGATACATTCCCCCGCGGGGCAGAGGGGAAGGGTTTTTCAAACATTTCCTTTCCCCTCTCTGCCCTGCGGGGGTATGTTTTCTGTAATGTTAGAGACAGGAGTCACAGCTTTATACATTCGGCTTGATAGATTGCTGTCGCAGGCAGTCGCTTGCATACTGTTGCTCGTCTGTAAGCAGCCTAAGGGCGGTTTCGCACTTCTCCGTATTCGGTTTGTATCTGTGAAAAATTTATTCCATATATTTTTCACGGATAGGGAGCAGTGCAAAACCGCCCTAGGAGACAGAGACTTGTCTTTACATGTATATTATTACCTCCATCAACCTTAGTCTTTAAATGAATATTTGTACCCGCAGCGACGACCACACGATATGCCTGTGGGACATCAACGCTACCCCCAAGGAGGGGCGCGTGATCGAGGCCAAGAGCGTGTTCACCGGGCACACCGCCGTGGTGGAGGACGTGGCCTGGCATCTCCTGCACGAGTCGCTGTTCGGCTCCGTGGCCGACGACCAGAAGCTCATGATCTGGGACACCAGGTGACGTGCACACATATAGGGGCCAAGAGCGTGTTCAGCGGGCACACGACCAGAAGCTCATGATCTGGGACACCAGGTGACGTGCACACATATAGGGGCCAAGAGCGTGTTCAGCGGGCACACGACCAGAAGCTCATGATCTGGGACACCAGGTGACGTGCACACATATAGGGGCCAAGAGCGTGTTCAGCGGGCACACGACCAGAAGCTCATGATCTGGGACACCAGGTGACGTGCACACATATAGGGGCCAAGAGCGTGTTCAGCGGGCACACGACCAGAAGCTCATGATCTGGGACACCAGGTGACGTGCACACATAAAGGGGCCAAGAGCGTGTTCAGCGGGCACACGACCAGAAGCTCATGATCTGGGACACCAGGTGACGTGCACACGTAAAGGGGCCAATGTTCACCGGGCACACGACCAGAAGCTCATGATCTGGGACACCAGGTGACGTGCACACATAAAGGGGCCAAGAGCGTGTTCAGCGGGCACACGGCCAGAAGCTCATGATCTGGGACACCAGGTGACGTGCACACATAAAGGGGCCAAGAGCGTGTTCACCGGGCACACGACCAGAAGCTCATGATCTGGGACACCAGGTGACGTGCACACATAAAGGGGCCAAGAGCGTGTTCACCGGGCACACGACCAGAAGCTCATGATCTGGGACACCAGGTGACGTGCACACATAAAGGGGCCAAGAGCGTGTTCACCGGGCACACGACCAGAAGCTCATGATCTGGGACACCAGGTGACGTGCACACATAAAGGGGCCAAGAGCGTGTTCAGCGGGCACACGGCCAGAAGCTCATGATCTGGGACACCAGGTGACGTGCACACATATAGGGGCCAAGAGCGTGTTCACCGGGCACACGACCAGAAGCTCATGATCTGGGACACCAGGTGACGTGCACACATAAAGGGGCCAAGAGCGTGTTCAGCGGGCACACGGCCGTGGAGGAGGACGTGGCCTGGCGTCTCCTGCATCTCATGATCTGGGACACCAGCTATACCGGCGGGTGCTTCCATGCTGGACTGGGAGCGAGAGAAAAACATAGTGTGCCAGCTGCTTTTCCTCCCGGGCATGCTGTAAAAACCAGCTAAGGGATCCGAGGGTTTTAGTATACTGTTATTTAGGCTATGCACTACAGCAATATACCTACAAATCTATCTTAAATAACCCAGATCCCTCAAAACTTAGGTTTAGGTCGTATACGCTCTGCCTACCCCATTAGGGATAAAGGCGTGATTATATGTATGTATGTTATATGTATACCGGGGGATGTAAACAAACAGCGTCCTGAAAACTGGAAGAGGTGACTCAATCAATGAAACTGTACAACTTTCACCAGGAAATATATATTTGGCTTTTCTATACAAATTGTCCGATCGAGGTGGTCATTTTGTATGTAAAAGCACAGAGTCACTATAATACTGTAAAAGTAAAAAAAACATCTTTTTGTGACAGTTGTTCAGCTTCTTTGACTGAGCAATCCTTATCAGTTTCTGGTACGTCTGCGTGTTTAAATCCATCACTGTATAAAGTCCTTTGCTGTTGGGCCACGAGATAATTTTGTCACCGCATATTCTCGCGCGTTGCGCACTTCACACTATATAACTTTAAGCGTTGTGAAGTTTGGCGCTCCGTTTACACTCTATTTTGAAATGGCGTATCCACAATAAACAGCGTGTCTGTCCCGCAGATTAAGTGCTTATTAAAAAAATAATGAATTATTGCAAATAAAAAGTTTGCTTTTGCTTCCATGCTGGCCTGGGAGCGAGAGAAAACATAGAATGTGCCAGCTGCATTTCCTCCCGGGTATGCTGTAAAAACCAGATAAGGAATCCGAGGGTTTCAGTGTATTGTAATTTAGGCGATGGGCTGTCAACCTGTCACTACAGCAATATACCTACAAATCTATCTTAAATAACCCTCAAAACTTTGTAAGACGTGGCGGAACGACCTGTGTTTAGGTCGTTTATGCTCTGCCTACCCCATTAGGGATAAAAGCGTGATTATATGCATGAATGTATGTAAAATAGAGTAGAATTAAGGCATGACAAAACAAGTGCCCAGTAATTTTGTGACTGAGCGCGCCAAAGCAAGGCGTTATTCAGTGTGAAGTAGACGTGGCGAAACGACTTTTGTTTAGGTTGTTTACGCTCTGCCCACTCCATTAGGGATAAAGGCGTGATCATATGTATCGTCAATAAACAGCGTGTCTGTCCCTCAGATGCAACAACACGTCGAAGCCGTCGCACACGGTGGACGCGCACACGGCCGAGGTGAACTGCCTCAGCTTCAACCCCTACTCGGAGTTCATCCTCGCCACCGGCAGCGCTGACAAAACGGTACAGTAGATTTTTTGTTATTAGAAATAGGTTTGCTATTGACTCTAGGTATTAGGTCAGGATTGACAGTGAAACTTTGGCCACTTTACAAACTCTGCTCACTTGACCGACTCTGCCCACTTGACCGTCTCTGCCCACTTGACCGACTCTGCCCGCTTGACCGACTCTGCCCACTTGACCGACTCTGCCCACTTGACCGACTCTGCCCACTTGACCAACACATTGTCCATAAGCAATTAGCAACTTACATCTAATAGTCTACTATCACAATTTCAATCAGGTTTTCGCCCTGGTTACACTACCGTTACGGCACTTCTAAAAGTCACTGATGATGTCCGTTATGCAATAGAAAATAAGTTAGCGACAATCCTTATTCTGCTAGATTTTAGCAGTGCCTTCAATTCCGTAGACTTTGATGAACTTCTCACAATTATTCGCTCTTTTAATATTTCATCCTCAGCTGTAGCTTGGTTTGATTCTTACCTTCGTAGCCGCTCGCAGCGAGTCTGCTCTGATGAGCTATGCTCGGATTGGTGTGATCTTCCTGCGGGTGTGCCGCAGGGTGACGTACTCTCTCCTCTTCTTTTTTCATTTTTAATCAACTCTGTTACGTCAGTTATTTCCTCGAACTTCTATCTCTATGCAGACGACCTACATCTTTACCGTCACTTCAACATCTGTGATATTGATCGTGCTGTTGAGGAAATCTTAATCACATTGCTGATTGGGCTAAATCTTTTGGACTTTTGGTCAATCCCAAAACATCGCAAGCCATGATAGTTGTTAGTTCATATATGTGTAACCAAATAGATGGGACTACGATTTGCATTCTTTACAATGGCACACTTATACCTTTTAGAATAGATAGATAGAATTCAGCAAAAAGATACATTTATCTTTCCACTCACCCAAACGCCTTCAAAATTTCTTACTAAATTTTCTACTAGATTTTCTCCTTCTCAAACTTTACTTCTTCCTATTTTAGATTACGCTGACACTTGCTATCTGGACGCCACAGAGGAGCTATTAAATAAATTCGAGCGGCTTCAAAATCTGTGTATACGCTTCATCTTTGGACTTAAGAAATACGACCATGTCTCTCAATTTCGTTTCCAACTTAAGTGGCTCCCAATCCATTTCTGCAGGAATACTGATATCCTTTGTACCCTTTATAATATCCTCTACAATCCTTCTTCCCCTCCCTATCTCCGTGACCGTTTTACTTTCTCACTTGGATAAGCCCTGTCGTTCAAACGTCAGGACTCTTCGTTCCATCCCCTCCCACCGTACCGATTTCTACTCCTACTCTTTTACTGTTCATGCTGTTCGATTATGGAACTCCCTTCCACCGACAATTCGTGATAGCTCGTCTATCGCCATCTTCAAAAGACGAGTTGAAGAGCATTATCTTTCCCTGTCAAAGTAATCCGTGTTTAGGGTATATATTTATGTATATATTTGTATATAAATATATTTATATATTTAATTGGAAGTAATTATTTATTTCTTGTTTATATTTATATAAAAGATTTACATTTACAGTAGTATTAATTATTTTATTGATAGGTATTAAATTTTGTGCACGTTTTATCCGCGTATCGTTAATATTATCACTTCTGTAGGTCTGCTGTAAGAAATTTCCTTTTAGAAATAAGCAGTGCCTGTTGTGTCTTTGTTTTTTATGTCCTGTGTTTTTGATGTTTATTTGTACAATAAATTGTTAAATAAATAAACTCTGTCCACTTAACCGACTCTGCCCATTTAACCGACACTGCCCACTTGAACAACTCTGCCCGCTTGACCAGCTCTGCCCTACGATTTGACAGATTATATTGTACTGAAATGTCATTTCTGATACGTTCTCAAACTAGCTGGCAGTCTCAAGAGCTGTTTATCAATACGGGTCTTAGAAATGCTAACTCAGTTGGTGTCCGCTGGAGGGGTTGTATTGAAATAGCATTTAGTAGCCACCACCAGACGGTACTATGTGTAAAATTTCCAAAAAAATGTGGAAAGCTAATTGTTCGCGCCTCGACCAGTCATGACGTCACAGCCCACGTGAGCGTGACGTAACGCCGCGCCGCCGCCCGCGCCGCCGGACTTGCTCGCAGATCAATCGAGGTTCCACCACCGCCGTCTGTGGGCGCTTCTTATATTTTGAAATAAATTCGCTGTATTTTAAATTCAAACATCGCATCATTGAAGAGTTCCTGCCCAATACACAAGCCAACATACATTCACAACCACTAATGATACATGTTGTTCTGTTCAGGTGGCGCTGTGGGACCTTCGCAACCTGAAGCTGAAGCTGCACTCGTTCGAGTCGCACAAGGACGAGATCTTCCAGGTGCAGTGGTCGCCGCACAACGAGACCATCCTCGCCTCCTCCGGCACCGACAGGAGGTCTGTATGGCAACACCGGCCATTTTGGCCGGTCTGGACACCGGTCATCTGGACATCTTGTATGGAAAAAACTCCCTGAAAGAATTTCCTGGTGAAAGTTGTTCAGTGTCATTGACTGAGCAACTCTATCAGTTAGTGAGATGCTGGCCGATACATCCCATATATCTATGCAACGGGGGAATATGTCTATACATTTGGGGAATATGTCTATACATTTGGGGAATATGTCTATACATTTGGGGAATATGTCTATACAACGGGGGAATATGTCTATACAACGGGGGAATATGTCTATACAACGGGGGAATATCTCTATACAGCGGGGGTATATGTCTATACAGCGGGGGAATATGTCTATACAGCGGGGGAATATGTCTATACAACGGGGGAATATGTCTATACAACGGGGGAATATGTCTATACAACGGGGGAATATGTCTATACAAAGGGGGAATATGTCTATACAACGAGGGAATCTATACATTTGGGGAATATGTCTATACAACGGGGGAATATGTCTATACATTTGGGGAATATGTCTATACATTTGGGGAATATGTCTATACAACGGGGGAATATGTCTATACAACGGGGAATATGTCTATACAACGGGGGAATATGTCTATACAACGGGGGAATATGTCTATACAACGGGGGAATATGTCTATACATTTGGGGAATATGTCTATACAACGGGGGAATATGTCTATACAACGGGGAATATGTCTATACAATGGAGGAATATGGCTATACAACGGGCGAATATGTCTATACAACGGGGAATATGTCTATACAATGGAGGAATATGGCTATACAACGGGGGAATATTTCTATACAATGGAGGAATATGTCTATACAATGGAGGAATATGTCTAAACAACGGGGAATATGTCTACAATGGAGGAATATGGCTATACAACGGGGGAATATGTCTATACAACGGGGGAATATGTCTATACAACGGGGGAATATGGCTATACAACGGGGGAATATGGCTATACAACGGGGGAATATGTCTATACAACGGGGGAATATGTCTATACAACGGGGAATATGTCTATACAATGGAGGAATATGTCTATACAATGGAGGAATATGTCTATACAACGGGGAATATGTCTATACAATGGAGGAATATGGCTATACAACGGGGGAATATGTCTATACAACGGGGGAATATGTCTATACAACGGGGGAATATGGCTATACAACGGGGAATATGGCTATACAACGGGGGAATATGTCTATACAACGGGGGAATATGTCTATACAACGGGGGAATATGTCTATACAACGGGGAATATGTCTATACAATTGAGGAATATGGCTATACAACGGGGGAATATGTCAATACAATGGAGGAATATGTCTATACAATGGAGGAATATGTCTATACAACGGGGGAATATGTCTATACAATGGAGGAATATGACTATACAACGGGGGAATATGTCTATACAACGGGGAATATGTCTATACAACGGGGAATATGTCTATACAATGGAGGAATATGACTATAAAACGGGGGAATATGTCTATACAACGGGGGAATATGACTATACAATGGAGGAATATGACTATACAACGGGGAATATGTCTATACAATGGAGGAATATGACTATACAACGGGGAATATGTCTATACAATGGAGGAATATGACTATACAACGGGGGAATATGTCTATACAACGGGGGAATATGACTATATAATGGAGGAATATGACTATACAACGGGGAATATGGCTATACAACGGGGAATATGTCTATACAATGGAGGAATATGACTATACAACGGGGGAATATGTCTATACAACGGGGGAATATGACTATACAATGGAGGAATATGACTATACAACGGGGGAATATGTCTATACAACGGGGGAATATGTCTATACAATGGAGGAATATGTCTATACAACGGGGAATATGTCTATACAATGGAGGAATATGACTATACAACGGGGAATATGTCTATACAATGGAGGAATATGACTATACAACGGGGAATATGTCTATACAATGGAGGAATATGACTATACAACGGGGGAATATGTCTATACAACGGGGGAATATGACTATACAATGGAGGAATATGACTATACAACGGGGAATATGGCTATACAACGGGGAATATGTCTATACAATGGAGGAATATGACTATACAACGGGGGTATATGTCTATACAACGGGGGAATATGACTATACAATGGAGGAATATGACTATACAACGGGGGAATATGTCTATACAACGGGGGAATATGTCTATACAATGGAGGAATATGTCTATACAACGGGGAATATGTCTATACAATGGAGGAATATGACTATACAACGGGGAATATGTATATACAATGGAGGAATATGACTATACAACGGGGAATATGTCTATACAATGGAGGAATATGACTATACAACGGGGAATATGTCTATACAATGGAGGAATATGACTATACAACGGGGAATATGTCTATACAATGGAGGAATATGACTATACAACGGGGAATATGTCTATACAATGGAGGAATATGACTATACAACGGGGAATATGTCTATACAATGGAGGAATATGACTATACAACGGGGAATATGTCTATACAATGGAGGAATATGACTATACAACGGAGAATATGACTATACAACGGGGAATATGTCTATACAATGGAGGAATATGACTATACAACGGGGAATATGTCTATACAATGGAGGAATATGACTATACAACGGAGAATATGTCTATACAATGGAGGAATATGACTATACAACGGGGAATATGTCTATACAATGGAGGAATATGACTATACAACGGAGAATATGTCTATACAATGGAGGAATATGACTATACAACGGGGAATATGTCTATACAATGGAGGAATATGACTATACAACGGGGAATATGTCTATACAATGGAGGAATATGACTATACAACGGGGAATATGTCTATACAATGGAGGAATATGACTATACAACGGGGAATATGTCTATACAATGGAGGAATATGACTATACAACGGGGGAATATGACTATACAATGGAGGAATATGACTATACAACGGGGAATATGTCTATACAATGGAGGAATATGACTATACAACGGGGAATATGTCTATACAATGGAGGAATATGACTATACAACGGGGAATATGTCTATACAATGGAGGAATATGACTATACAACGGGGAATATGTCTATACAATGGAGGAATATGACTATACAACGGGGGAATATGTCTATACAATGGAGGAATATGACTATACAACGGGGAATATGTCTATACAATGGAGGAATATGACTATACAACGGGGAATATGTCTATACAATGGAGGAATATGACTATACAACGGGGGAATATGTCTATACAATGGAGGAATATGACTATACAACGGGGAATATGTCTATACAATGGAGGAATATGACTATACAACGGGGAATATGTCTATACAATGGAGGAATATGATTATACAACGGGGGAATATGACTATACAACGGGCGAATATGACTATACAACGGGGAATATGTCTATACAATGGAGGAATATGACTATACAACGGGGAATATGTCTATACAATGGAGGAATATGACTATACAACGGGGAATATGTCTATACAATGGAGGAATATGACTATACAACGGAGAATATGACTATACAACGGGGAATATGTCTATACAATGGAGGAATATGACTATACAACGGGGAATATGTCTATACAATGGAGGAATATGACTATACAACGGAGAATATGTCTATACAATGGAGGAATATGACTATACAACGGGGAATATGTCTATACAATGGAGGAATATGACTATACAACGGAGAATATGTCTATACAATGGAGGAATATGACTATACAACGGGGAATATGTCTATACAATGGAGGAATATGACTATACAACGGGGAATATGTCTATACAATGGAGGAATATGACTATACAACGGGGAATATGTCTATACAATGGAGGAATATGACTATACAACGGGGAATATGTCTATACAATGGAGGAATATGACTATACAACGGGGGAATATGACTATACAATGGAGGAATATGACTATACAACGGGGAATATGTCTATACAATGGAGGAATATGACTATACAACGGGGAATATGTCTATACAATGGAGGAATATGACTATACAACGGGGAATATGTCTATACAATGGAGGAATATGACTATACAACGGGGAATATGTCTATACAATGGAGGAATATGACTATACAACGGGGGAATATGTCTATACAATGGAGGAATATGACTATACAACGGGGAATATGTCTATACAATGGAGGAATATGACTATACAACGGGGAATATGTCTATACAATGGAGGAATATGACTATACAACGGGGGAATATGTCTATACAATGGAGGAATATGACTATACAACGGGGAATATGTCTATACAATGGAGGAATATGACTATACAACGGGGAATATGTCTATACAATGGAGGAATATGATTATACAACGGGGGAATATGACTATACAACGGGCGAATATGACTATACAACGGGCGAATGCTGCCAGCATGTTGGGAACCCTGTCTGGTGGAGACGCAGTGGGAAGCCTATTTTAGTTTTTAATTTATTTTTTAAGTGTAGACATAAGGATATGTCTTATTCTTTTATCTATGCTCAAAACTCTTCTAATTCTAAAGGTTAGACCGCACTAGAGCGATGTAGCGAGTTTTGACAAATATTAAATATTACTTTTTTATGAAACTATAAAGGCCGAAAAGCCAAAAGTAAGAATAAGACAAACGAAGGGGAGGGGCGCCAAGTGCGAGTTTCTCATGCTTCTGGCATTCATTGTTCATTGTATTTATTTAACAATTTATTGTACACAAAAAAACATCATAAACACAGGACATAAAAAACAAAGACACAACAGGCACTGCTTATTTCTAAAAAGAAAGTTCTTACAGCAGACCTACAGAAGTGATAATTTGTGATATATTTTTATTTTATTTTGTGGCATAGATATAATTATGTTTGTAATAGACTAGCTTGTGACTTTCTTAAAGTGTTCTTAGAAATCTATTTGGATATATTGATTTGACTTTGATATGACATGAGCTTTTTTCCTGTGTCGTACATTTTGTCACTAACAGTAATGTTTCCGTTGTCCAGATTGCACGTCTGGGACTTGTCCAAGATCGGCGAGGAGCAGACGGCCGAGGACGCGGAGGACGGGCCCCCGGAGCTGCTGTTCATCCACGGGGGGCACACCGCCAAGATATCAGACTTCAGCTGGAACCCTAACGAGCCCTGGGTCATCTGCTCTGTCTCCGAGGACAACATCATGCAGGTACTATATTGTACAGCTGCTGTTCATCTTCCAAGCTGGACTGGGAGCGAGAGAAATACATAGAATTTGCCAGCTGAATTTCCTCTCGGGCATGCTGTAAAAACCAGCTCAGGGATCCGAGGGTTTCAGTATATTGTAATTAAGGCGATGAACTGACAACCTGTCACAACAGCAATGTACCTACAAATCTATCTAAAATAATCCTCAAAACTTTGTCAGACGTGGCGGAACGACCTTTGTTGAGGTCGTTTACTCTGTCTACCCCATTAGGGATAAAGGCGTGATTCCATGTACGTATGTTCGTACACGGGGGGGGGGGACACCATCATGATATGAGACTTCTTAAATTTGACATAAGAACATGATAGCAAATAAACACACGACTTTGACATTCCTAATTTGACATGAGATGCTTTAAATAAGAACTGAGCATAAAGCATGCTTGCTCTCTTATTTTATATCAAATAAGCAGACTTACGTCAGATTAGGAATGTCAAAGTCGTATGTTTATTTGCTATCCTATTCTTATGCCAAAGTTAAGAAAGTGACAGCGCTACTAAGAATTAGAATTACGTCACGAGAATCGAAGCCAATGTACAAATATTTGATTTCCCTTCTGGGCAGTCCTTCTGTGTAAAAAGTAGTACCCTCATTCAATCCCCTAAATAGGGAGCCGATCCAGAGAAATATGGTAACAGGGTGATGATGGCTTTATTCAAGGGCGGATTAGTACTGGAGAGGTACGGTACATAAAAACATCTAAATCCGAGCTTGAATAAGATAAGATTAGAATATAATTTATTGCACGGAAAAGACACAAGAGAAAATAACATTAAATACTACTGAAATACTACTAAGTACTGTGATGGAAGAGGTTCTAATAAATTAATAAATATATATTAAAATTATGAAAACATTTCATTATTCCAGTAACTAAAGTTAAAACTTCAATAGCTCCTATTAAAAGTCAGGGGCTATAATCTACTAAGTGGTAGGGGTGATTAGAATGAGTTGTCATTAATTTACTTCACTAGAATAAAGGGTTCTTGAGGATGGTACCTCTTCCATCACAGTTTCCCCCCTCCCTCCCCCCCTCGAAAAAATCATGGGTCCGTCCTTGGCACTAATTGACCATGTATTGCGTGCGCAGGTGTGGCAGATGGCGGAGAACATCTACAACGACGAGGAGCCGGAGACGCCCGCCTCCGAGCTGGAGTCCGGCGTCAACGTCAACCACGGGTAGGCGGGCAGGCGGCACACGCTACAGCACTGCCGCCCCCCCAACGTCCGACAGGACTGAGCGCTCCTCGGGACCAGAGACGATATTACACATGCATACTAACGGAAGTGGGCCGCACGCTGCCCCGCTCCCCGCGACCCCCCGCGCCCCGCTCCCTACACTTCCCTCAGAAGAAAACAAACCATAACTACAGATTATAGCGAAATGTTAAAAACTATTTAAAATATGCAAAATCTATGTAAATCAAAAAATAAAAGAAATAAAATGCTTCCTTTTAAAAAACCCTGTACCTTTAAGTTTATTTAACCAAAGGATATGATAGTCGAAAGTCTTTTGCATTTTACGCGCAACATGGTAGGATGCAGTTATGGTTTTTTTCCTTCTGAGGGCAGTACACCCCGCGCCCCTCCCTCGTGTAGATATGGTGTCTACGTGCGCGCGGACAGCATCTGATATCATTCATATTTCCATGCGCGTCGGCAGAATGTTCTTGATACATGGAAAAGAGTTTTGCCCTATATCGCATAAGGTAGGAGATTTTGTACATAGTTAAGTATTACTCTTTGGAATCTGCTCATGAAGACCTTTAATTGGTTATAAACAAAACAAATAAATAAAACATATTTTTGAACATTTCATACAAAAATTCCATGACGTCATATAACAGTGATCCGATGCGATGTAGGTCAGAAAATACCAATTCTATGGATCATCTATGCCGTGCAAATGATTGATCTAAATATTTATTTTGAACTGCTCGGTAACTATATTGTGTTTTACCGTAAACTTTGTTTTATTCGAAAAAAAAAAAGAAAAAAGAACCATAAGAAATTAAATAATATGAATATTCAATGAAATAAACTACAGCGCACAAAATGAAAAAGTAAATTAATGAATATGAATAATTCCGTGAAACGGCGTTAACCAACGATAGGAATATTCTAGGATAGCTTGTAAGTGGATTTTGATCGATGTTCCAATATAAGCTCTGCATATAAGAGGATACGGACTAAACTTGCATCATAATTTTAAGCTAAGCAAGGTTGTTTATTTTCCGCATAAGAATTGCAAGTTTAGCCACTATCCATTTATTTTTTATATTAAACACTAGTAACAAACTCCGAATATTTTTTTATAAATTACCCATAAATGCGATAATGGCGTCAATTATCGCGACATAATACTAGTAATTCTTAGTAGCGCTGTCACTTTGTTAATATTGTCATAAGAACAGGATAGCAAATAAACACAAGACTTTGACATTCCTAATTTAAATATGCTCTCTTATTTTACGTCAAATAAGCAATCTTACGTCAGATTAGGAATGTCAAAGTCATGTGTTTGTTTGCTATCCTGTTCTTATGTCAAAGTTACGAAAGTGACAGCGCCACTAAGAATTAGTATTGTCGCGAAAATTTACGCTAATGGCGTCGATTCTCGCTACATAATCCTAATTCTAATTCTTAGCTATTCTTAGCCTGTCACTTTCTTAAGTTAAACATAAGAACAGGATAGCAAACAAACACATGACTTTGACATTTCTTATTTGACGTAAGACGCTTTAAATAAGAACTCAGCATAGAGCATGCTTCCTTATTTTACGTCAAATAAGCAGTCTTATGTCAGATTAGGAATGTCAAAGTCATGTGTTTATTTGCTATCCTGTTCTTATGTCAAACTTAAGAAAGTGACAGCGCCACTAAGAATTAGTATTGTCGCGAAAATTTACGCTAATGTATCACAAATTTCCCGGGTGTTCTTAATTTTTTTTTAAATAGAAAACCCAAACCTATGTTATTGTATGACTAAACAAAATTTTCCGGGTATTCATGATTATGATTAGACGACGAATAAGGAATAAGTCAGGAGGAGTAACAGCGGTCAATAAATGACCCCACGAAAAGTACGACCTTGTAGGCGGGGCTTAAAAACTACAACCCGCACGTCGCTTTATTTGTGAAAATCTCAAGAAAACAAGAGAAATCTTAAAAAAATGTCTACCTGTGTAGTAAGTTGGTGTAGAAAGCGTAAGGAACGGAGTAAAAAGGTAACCGGGATAACGTATCGCAGGTAAATATAAAATAATATTCCATTTTGTTCTCGTTAAAATATTGTTGTTTGGTCCGCATTACGCAAGGAGCAGCAAACCAATTTATAAAGCTTAATTTAGATAAATTATAAAATATTCAGCATAAGAAGATATGTTGTAAATAAGTAAGGTGAAACTGAACGTAAGTTTTATTATTTATATAAAATATTTTTATAAAATAGGGATATGTAAAAGAAACATTATAAAATTTGAGTGGGCTCGCCGAGCCCTGGGCGAGAAGTGACTGGAAAATAAAAAAAAATTGTGCAGATTTTATAATTCGAAAAAGAATAGGGTGAAATAGGTGGCCAGAGAGAAAAAGGTTAGAAGAAAGAAGGTTGTAACGTTTCGTTACAATACTTACAAGTTTTTCTGGTATTAATTTTTATAAAAAGAAAACAATTCTTATCTTTAGTTTCCCCAAAAACGAAATCTGTCGTCAACAATGGGTCGAAGCAGTTCGCTTTGAAAGAAGACAGGATGACTGGCTTCCATCTAAAGCCAGTAGGGCATGCTCGGTACATTTTGAGACTACTGACATATACTCTTCACGTACAGGTAACCGGATGTTAATCAAATCTGCTGTACCTGTTTGTATGGGTAGTATTACCATACATATTTTATTTCATGTATTGAACTTTTTCTCTTCCTGACTTTTTCCTTATTCGTAGTGATTAGATTAAATTGAACAGTTCATACAATAAGGTAAAGTTTATTTTCCTTGCCAAACTAGTGTTTATTATAAAAATAATTTAAAATAATTGAATATTTTGATAACCTAGTTGTAATCCCCTTCATATTTCATTGTATGTATGCATTTCTCATGTAAGATTTCTGTGAAAGGATGTCTTTAATGTAATACAATATAATAATAAGTGCGCTGTGTCGCTGGCCATGCATTTCTGAGTTTCTGTTTCCTAAAGCATGAATCGCCGATCTCAAAAGTTAATCTCCCATTCATGTAATATTTGGCGAAGTTTTGGCATATCAAGGGGGTTATACTATAAATGTAAAATAAAAAATAATCAAATTATATGTATAAAATTTGAAAAGAAAATGTCTAAGAATGAAACTGTCAGAAAGGGGTCCAAACGTGGTTTGTCTGCAAGTGAATCTCAGACGCTGTTTAAATGAGTGTCACTGCCTTCATTGAAATATAAATTAAAGAATTTTTAAATGTGCATGCAATTTTCAGAAATCGAAATACATTTTGGCATGCAAATTGACACCAAAATCTCCAGTTGTTAATAATCCCAATAAAATGGTGTATCGCGCTAGTCGTGAAGATTCCATTAATTTAATTTATTTCTTTTTTTCAAGTATATTCTGTAAATCTCTATTACTCTTATCTGTACTGCACAGGTATGAAGTATTCCATGTTTCTTTGACAAGTAAATAATAAATTAAATGTTTTTGCAATCCAAATTCAAAATCTATTTTTCAGCAAAAGCAAGGAATACGTGCTAGTAACAAAGTATTAGGCATTTACAGAATTCAATTCCAATAATTTTAGGGTCGATGTATACTGACGAAGTGGCCAGTGGCGTCGATTCTCGCGACATAATCATAATTCTAATTCTTAGCTAGCGCTGTCACTTTCTTAAATTTGACATAAGAACAGGATAGCAAGTAAATACATGACTTTGACATTTCTTATTTGACGTAAGACGCTTTAAATAAGAACTGAGCATAGAGCATGCTTCCTTATTTTACGTCAAATAAGCAGTCTTATGTCAGATTAGGAATGTCTAAGTCATGTGTTTATTTGCTATCCTGTTCTTATGTCAAACTTAATAAAGTGACAGCGCTAGCTAAGAATTCCAATTAGGATTATGTCGCGAGAATCGACGCCAATAAGTGGACAATTTTGATATTTTTGTTAATACGCGGTTGTAGTACAGTCAAAGGCCCTATTTAATTTGTCCTTTCCTTGCCTCTTCGCCAGTCAGAGCTGACCCTTGCCAGAAGCAGGCGGAAGTTGGGAGGCCGAGCGACAGTATTGAGTTAAATAACACAGTAAACCACATAGTATGGATATGGTGACTGCAGGATAGGGGTGTAAGGGACAGCTTCCCGCAAACTGATAGGGATTGCTCAGTCAAAGATACTGAGTTTCAGAAGCTTGTTTCAGAAAATGCAAAATTATTAGCTACCCCATATAAATTAGTTATCTATCTAGAATGGAAGTAAAAAAAATAACGTGTCCTGAAAGTATTAGAAATATTAAATAAAAAATTCACCCGCTTACGGGATTTGAACCCGCGTCTTTGGAAAACCGGCCCAACGCTCTTAACCGCTAACCTACAGCAGCCATGTCCCGAGTGACGAATTAGTAATCTGCTATTTATTACTCGTCATGTGTGGACGCTAGCCACATCCACTGTGAGTGCAAAGAACTATTAGAAAATTGACCAGTTTCGTTGACTGAGCAATATTAAATAAATAAAATAAATAAATATTAGTTAGCGGGAAGTTATCCCTTTCAGCCGGTATATGAAAGTAAATGGAAGCAATTCGGTTGGTCACAAAATCTTGACTAAAATGATAACCTGTCATTTTTTATCTTGAGAGAACGGATAGGGACGCCAATAGTTTTAGTTAAACCATGCTATCCGAATCGATAGCAACTAGGTACCTACTCGTATTATTTTTTCACCATACCCATGTTATGCGGTTTCTAATGTGACGATAATGACTGAACACGTCATACTAACATGCCCCAACCGCATGCAGAGCAGAGTTTGGTATCATCGCAAAATGTCCCTCTGTTATAAATTGTCCCTTTCGCAAAATGTACCTTGGTCATAAAATATCTCTTCGCAAAATTTCCACTTAATTTTTTTAAGTCTCTATTAGGCCTACTATTTGAACTAAATCTATCTACAAGAGTCATTTTGCGACCAAGAGACAAAGGACATCTGCGACTTAAGGATTAGTTTGTTAGGTTACGTTATGCCGCGAGTACGCCCCGATCCTGTGACGCGACTGAGGGTAAATAATGCAGTAATGGATGTAATATTAAGCTCTGCTAATTATTATGATTAAAGTTTATCGTAATGAATACAATACTTTTATTTCGAAGCCCTACTTTACGTGACGATACACTCAACTGCCAACAGCCAAGTTCTTCTGTCGAGAGGTATCGAGTCTGTCGACCCGATCAACCCTGGTGTCAGAGTTTTTAAACCGGCTAGTAGCACAACTATCAGGCCTCTAACATGGTTTGAGTAACGACCACTATCAAAGACAGCTACCGGGACCGACGGCTTAACGTGCCCTCCGAAGCACGAAATTTGTTTTTTTTTTTCGGACAAACAGGTGATTTAGCCTGCAATATCCTAACCAAACTGGGGAAAAACTCAAATATCAACTTTGTGTTTCCCCCCTGGGAATCGAACCCAGGACCTCCGGATCGGGAGTCATTAAAACAGCCAACAGATAATTAAGTTACCTGGCCGATCGTCTTAACAGCCTTAAGTTTCCCGCACTGTGGATGCAAGAAAGAGATCCGACTGTTTACTTAATTGTGCCGAAAACAAAGACACTTACCTAAAAGTTTATGTTTAAACGCAACGTATCAGTTCAGTATCAGTAACTAACTATGCATCTTTGTGCACGCGCCGATGACTTCATTCAATGACGTTCGTAACTGATAGATATATATGCCATATAGTTGTCCCACACTGTTATTTCAAATTTAGTTCTGACGAAGCATTCGCTGAAAAATGTTGCCGCGCGGCATTTTCCTTATTTTATTTGATTTATTGCTTCACGTGGCGAACAGGCGTGGCGGCTGGAGAGGCCGCGTTGGCGGACACGGCGGCTACGGCAGCCTCTCGCATACATCACACCACTCCTACCCTTCTGGTGGAGGACTATCCGGCAATCGGAACCCGAGCTATACTTATCCTCACTAGAACACAGGATTGTCTGAAAACAGCAACAGCAGACCTACTTATACGCACAAGACTGAAGTACATCACCACTACCATCCTCCAACTCAAGTGCACTATGGGTCGGGATACCACCCCGTCTACCACGGCACCCCGCCGGTCTACGTCTACACGTACCGGGATTCAGGCAGCAGATACAACGACCTGTTGACCGGCCTGGCTCTGTACAACCTGGGCAGAATGTCTGGTCATCACGACAGCCACTACTACTCACACGGGCAGTCGTACAGATCACCCCCCGGCGAATATTGTGAGTTCCAAATTGTCAAGACTAACGGAGAGTACGAAAAGGCTAAGATTGTTTGCCAATTAATGTCTAGTTTCATATTAGATGGCGAGCGGGAAGCGGAACAAAACAGGAATAGAGTACCATCGAATACAAATACTGTTACAACGATAGTGAACACTACGAAGGTAGAGCATTCTGGTGATAACAGCAGCACCATAGTTACAACAGTGCAGGAGTCCAAGACAGTAGTGGATGCTTTGGAGGAGAAAGGTCCGCCAATACAAGTGACCCCTGGAATGGATTGCTACATGGTGCGCTATTACAGGGATTCTTCCCATACAATAAAGAGGAAGGTCGACTGTGGTTTGCTGAAGCAATATACGGCCAGCTCGTTCCAAAACGATGCGGCCCGTAGTGGGCCAGTGATGAATCTTGTGATTTTATTGTGTTCAGTCATGTATTTAGAACTCTAGTACTCTGTTCTTATTTTATATATTTTTTTCTAAAATATAAACTTCATAGTATTTGAAACTCATTTTTAGAAAAAGGTCAATAAAGTTTCATGTCTTTTAATAAAAGATCTTTTTTTTTATCATCAAGTAAGTGTGATAGTTTTTGCACCTGCCTTGTCATTTCCACATGCCCTAAGGTAGACTGGTAGA
The DNA here is from genome assembly GCA_949820665.1 of Scrobipalpa costella. NCBI lineage: Eukaryota > Metazoa > Arthropoda > Insecta > Lepidoptera > Gelechiidae > Scrobipalpa > Scrobipalpa costella. The sequence continues at coordinate 5,701,601 of OX463313.1, forward strand.
TAATGCCTTTGGCGTTAGGTCCGCCCGTGTAACATTTTTGTCCATAAAGTTAAATAAATAATCAATTTGCCAAAATTTTTAGCTATCCGAATGCCGAAAACCCTAAAAAATTATTATAATTTAAAATTTTCGCTCCTCGCAATCGATTTGCTGCGAATGATAATACTAACATACCTATATGATGTATTTTTTGTGAAAATTTATCCTGATAGGGTAATTTTGTATTGTGATAAAAATACTGTTTTCCCTATAGTCCGATAGCGCTGGGCAATTTTGATGTCATAAGTTTCAAAAACTCTTAAGTTGCTTATTTCTTGCCTGTGGATACAGTCGTACCTATGAATCATATTTTTGCATTTTGTGTCACATATGGTACTTGCATTTTCAGTAATTCGATGATTTGTAGTTGTTTTTTTTTTATTCAAATTAAATCTGGGAAATTAATTTAAACTTTAAAATAATTATGATAGCATATCTAGGATAGCCTCGGAGCGTGCAAACCCGGTTTGTGCCATCTTTGTCCAGTGCAAACTGACATCCTAGGGTCACTGTAAAAACAGTGCAAAACAAAATTACAGTTGATGAAATAACTTACTTCCATGCTGGACTGGGAGAGATAGAAAAACATAGAATGTTCCAGCTGCCCTTCCTCCCGGGCATGCTGTTGAAGTCAGCAAAAGGGACTGGAGGTACAGTGTATTGTAATTTAGGCGATGGGCTGACAACCTGTCACTATAGCAATACATATTACAATCTAAAATTGCCCTCAGTTTTTGTCAGACGTGGCGAAAACGCTTTTTACGAGGTGTTAAACGCTCTGCCTACCCCGTAAGGGATAAAGGCGTGATTTATGTATGTATGTATGTGAAATAACTGTTTCCTTACTCAGATCACTTACATATGCCTATTAAATAAATTTGTGTCACTTTCATGCACGATAGGGATAAAGGCGTGATTATATGTATGTATGTATGTTCATGCACGATATTTAAATGAATAAAACACAAAAACAATGGTTGCGGTCGAAACAGGCGGACGCGGGCATACGCACGCATATGTTCATAAGGTACGGTTTCTCCTATGCGAAACGTTCATAAATAAATTACATGCCTTTCATTGTAGTATTGATTGATCTCCGCTACGTAGGTAACATAAGGTTATTCTAAATCAAGTGCAAATATTGAAACGTATGAATCTACCCATGCCACTGAAGAAGAAGACTGAACAACTTTCCCTAAGGGACATAGGTCGATATACGAAAAACAAAAATTTACTTCCCATATTAAGTGCGCTATCAGCTGGTGCATTTTGTATGGAATGTCCGATTTTTTAATTCGTTTTTCGACCTATATTCCTTAAGGAAAGTTGTTCAGTTTCATGGGTAGATTTACACGTTTTAATATTACCTTATATAGATATCGTGAGATACGGGATACGGCTAGAGAGATGATGATGAGATATAAAAAAGATATGTTTATAGCCCGCACGTCTGCAATCCCAATACCTACGTTTACGACGCCACGAAGCCCACGAAACACCGTTTATGATTTACTCTTAAATATTTAAAAAAAGTTGGTACACATACATATTGTAAATACATAGCTCGCGAAAATTAACCAACCACCAGGAATTTTTTGTATTTCCTATACAAAGTGTTTTTCAGACAATGTGTATGAAAAAGCCAAAAAAAAAAAACACTTGAAAGAATTTCCTGATGATAGTTGTTCAGTGTCGTTGACCAAAAATAAATAAATCAGTTCGTGGAACGCTCTATCCCTTACACCCGGTATACAGGATAGAATTTTCAGAACATTCCTCCGGTTAAGTATATGAGTATAAACATACATACATACATACATAAAATCACGCCTTTATCCCTTACGGGGTAGGCAGAGCGATAAACGCCTCGTAAAAGGCGCTTTCGCCACGTCTGACAAAAATTGAGGGCAACATTAGATTGAAAAGTGTATTGCTATAGTGACAGGTTGTCAGCCCATCGCCTAAATTACAATACACTGTAACCCTCGAGTCCCTTTTGCTGACTTCTACAGCATGCCCGGGAGGAAGGGCATCTGGAACATGCTATGTTTTTCTATCTCTCCCAGTCCAGCATGGAAGGAATAATAATATGAGTATAAAGGCGTGATTATATGTATGTAGAATGTGCTTCGGGGAAAGTACTCTAAATACTTACAAAACATTGCAAATTTTACTCACGGGAAACATTTCCTCATTTTTAAAATGCATACTTTGGCAAACTCCTCCAAAAGTCATTCCAGTGTCATTGCAATATTATTTTCTTCCATGCTGGACTCGGAGTGAAAGAAAAACATAGAATGTGCCAGCAGCATTTCCTCCCGGGCATGCTGTAAAAACCAGCTAAGGGATCCGAGGATTTCAGTACCTTGCAATTAAGGCGATGGGCTGACAATCTTTCACTACCGCAATATACTTACACATCTATCCTAAATAACTCTCAAAACTTATAGTCCGATAGCGCTGGTCTATTTTGACACCATAAGTTTCAAAAACTCTAAAGTTGCTTATTTCTTGCCTGTGGATACAGTCGTATTTATGAATCATATTTTTTGCATTTTGTGTCACATCTGGTACTTGCATTTTCAGTAAATCGATGATTTGTAGTTGTTTTTTTTTATTCAAATTAAAACTGGCAAAATTAATTTAAACTTTAAAATAACTATAATATCATATCTAGGATAGCCTGCGGAGTGTGCAAACCCGGTTTGTGCCATCTTCGTCCAGTGCAAACTGACATCTTAGGGTCACTATGTAAAAACAGTGCAAAAAAAAATACAATTGATGAAATAACTGTTTCCGTACTCAAATCACTTTCATATGCCTATTAAATAAATTTGTGCCAAATTAGGGCATGCACTTTTAAGATTATTAATTATTTTGTTTTTCCAAGCTTCCGTAGCTCCAGAAAAATATTACAATTATTAGAGTTTACTTATTCAATATCAAATATGCATGAATAATCATTATTCTAAATGTGTGTCACTTTCATGCACTATATTTAAATGAATAAAACACAAAAACAATAGATGCAGTCGAAACAGGCGGACGCGGGTCGGCGGCAGCGGGCGGAGGGCATACGCACGCACACATTCATAGGGTACGGTTATCTCCGCTACGTAGGTACTATAAGGTCATTTTAAATTAAGTGCAAATATTGAAACGTGTGAATCTACACATGACACTAAACAATTTTCCCTAAGAAACATACTCGTAGGTCGTATTACGAAAAATAAAAATTTACTTCCCATACTAAGTGCGCTGTCAGCTGGAGCATTTTGTATGGAAGGTTCAATTTTTTATTCGTTTTTCGAACTATGTTCCTTAGGGAAAGTTGTTTAGTTTCATGTGTTTAGCACGATTAATATTCGCACTTGATTTAAAATGACCTTATACAGTTATATCTATCTATACATACAGGGTGGCCCAAAGAGTGACGTCCAAAGGAAAATATTGATTCCTTAGGTCAAGGGGTAGCCAAATCACCCCCATGTATGTTCAGCAATTTTTAGTAGTTTAGGAGTTATGAATTTTTTGGCTAATTTTCTAAGAAAATTGACCTCAGTGGATTAATTATTTTTTATTATTTTTTTGGATAACTTCTTTTTTTGTTTTTGTGACATCCTCTTAAATTGTTCTTTTAACCATAAAAGTTTCAGCTTCCTAGCTGTAATGTAAGTTAGTTATTTTTTTATCGAAAGTTCGAATTTTACGATCGAGCTAGTCTGCTCTGAATTTTCAACTTGAAATAAAAAATTGAAAAAGATAATCTCATGGACCCTTATTAATTTTAAAAACTCCGCAAGGTTTCAAAATTACATAAAAATAAAAATAAGCTATTGCTTAATGGGGTATTATTTGCAGAAAACAGCCTTCAAAGGTACTTGGGTGGAATTTACAAAAGTTCATTTATTGCAGTTCGTTCGTTTTATTGGTTTACTTAAATTTATTGTCAATTAGCGGAGAAGAGGTGTGAGGGAGATAGCAACTATGTTTAAAGTTGAGTCTAAGCACGTATGGTTTTGATAGACATAACATAACATTAAGATAATAAATGCATGACCCACTCCGAGACATTACTTTGAGTTGCATGAGAGTCACAGTCGCGAATTTACTGGAGCGGTAAGGTGAGCATGTTGAACTACCCTCATTTAAAAGTGCGAGTTGATCATGCCAACCTGTTTTTTTTTCCGGTAGCAGTTTGTTTGCTTCTTGGTGAATATCTTACCACGAAAACAAACTTTGCTTTGCCCAAGGACCTTGAGCCACGGACCTTAAGCCAGCTTCTTTTTGTAATTAGATTACTTGTGCTTGTATTTAAGACTTTGCTTTATCAACTTGGATTTTGATGACTTGGAAAGTGTTGTGATCTTTTATGTTCAATGACGCTGGCTGGCTGAGGTGCTGGCTAGCAAACAATGACTGATGGACAGAAATACTATCTAGAAAAATAAAATTTGAAGGAAATAAAAAGACAGGCAGAATTTGTAAAATCGATAGTCGTGTCGTGGTTTTCTTTCAAGTCACAGATTATTATTATTACGAGTATGAACTACACGTTGGCCGAATATGCAGAAATGCATTATTTTTATGGAGTTGCTCAAGGCAACGGCCATGAAGCGGCAAGACTTTATCGGGAGCAACTTCAACGCCGTGGAGGACCGCAGCCTAATAGGTATCCCGACCATCGTGTTTTTATTAACACACACAACACTTTGATGGCAGGCCGCATTCCTGGTCGAGAAGGCAGGCGTGAAGGTTTTTTTTTTTTTTTTTTTTAAATATATATAGGCGAGCATTTGTCCGCCATCTCACCTGGTGGAAAGTGACGATGCGGACTATGTTGAAGCATACTCACCTATGTAGTGCCTATTCACTCTCGCCTTGAAAAGGCCCAGGTTATATTGTTCCGGAAACAGATCCGCCGGCAGGGAGTTGCACTCCTTAGCCGTTCACATTAAGAATGTGGAAGCGAACCGCTTCGTGCGAATTTGTGGTATATCCACGACATATGGGTGGAACCCCTGTCCACGCCTCGTGCTCCGGAGATGGAAAGGGGAGGGGGGTATAAGGTCATGAAGTGCTAACGCGCACTCCCCGAAATGTATCCTGTAAAATACCGACATGCACGCCACTCTGCGACGGTGCTCAAGGTTCTGTTGTTTTGCCTCAACCAGTGCTGAGTCTCCAATGAGCTTCTTAGCACGTTTCTCGATTGAGTCTAAGGCAGCCAGCTGGTATTTAGCTGAACCGTCCCAAAGGTGGCAGCAGTACTCCATACACGATCGGACTTGAGCTGTGTACAACTGCAATAGCTGTCCCGGTGTGAAGTATCGCCTCACCTTCGAGAGGATACCAAGTTTTTTGGCAGCTGTTGTGGCCAGAGACTCAATGTAACGTCCAAAGTTCAAGTCGGACGTAAGGCTCATACCAAGAAGCTCAAGATGGTCAGAAATCGGTACGGATACATCCCGGAAAGTTGGAGCCAGGTTAAAAGGACTCCGTTTTGTCGAGAATAGACACGCCTGGGTTTTGGATGCGTTGAACTTGACGAGATTGGCATCGCCCCACTCGGATATCACCCTTAGCGATGAGTTCAGACGATCCACTATGGACTCCCGACAAGACTGGATTGTTTCACTGTTGGCCCTTGCTCTGGACAGATATCTGTCAACAACCGTGCTGTCATCAGCGTACCCAAAGGTATCGGGTGTCAACATGTCGTTGATATGCAGCAGGAATAAGGTTGCAGACAGGACAGAACCTTGAGGAACTCCGGCATCAATACCCTGTTGTCCGGAGGAGCAGCCTTCTAAGACCACTTGTATGGATCGTTCACTCAAGAAGTCCGAAATCCAGTTGCAAAGGCCAGCAGGTAACCCGTAGGCGGGAAGCTTGCCAGTAAGGCTAGCGTGCCAGACCCTGTCAAAGGCCTTGGAGATATCCAGAGACACGGCAAGTGCTCCACCATGTCTCTCGATAGCCTCGCTCCATAAGTCAGTGGCATGCACGAGGAGGTCCCCGTCGATCGCCCTCGGTGGAAGCCGTATTGGCGATCGTTAAGGAGATCATTATCCTCAAGGTATGCCAGGAGCCGATTATTCAGTACACGCTCCATAATCTTGCAGAGTATAGAGGTTACCGATATGGGTCTATAGTTGGCAGGGTCTGCTCGACTACCTTTTTTGGGTACAGGTTGCACATTTGCAAGCTTCCACGATTTGGGAACAACACCAGTCTCAAGTGAGAGGCGGTACAGGCGTGTCAACACCGGAGACAACTCAGGCGCACAGTTACGCAGGACGATTGCAGGGATACCGTCAGGGCCACTTGCTTTATTCACGTCTAGATTTCGCATGGTTTTAAGGACCTCTTTTTGCCGGATGCGTACGGCTGCCATAGAGCAGTCGACACGAGGTAACGGGGGTGGTATTTTACCTGCGGCATCAAGACGCGAACTTTCCGCAAAATAGGAGGCAAAAAGATTGGCTTTCTCCTCCGCAGTATGAGCAAGCGACCCATCAGGTCTCTGCAGAGGCGGTAAAGATGGCTGGCAGAAATTGGTTTCCACTGCTTTCGCAAGCGACCAGAATGCTTTACTGCCAGCCGGATAGGAAGCAAGCTTAGCGCCTACTCGGCCTATGTGGGCGAATCGAGCCCTGCGTAATTCCTTTTTGCTTAACTTGGTGGCTTTGTTATAGTTTTTCTTCAGATCGCGAGTATTCGGAGCTTTGCGTGCACGAGCATCAGCCCAAGCAAGGAATGCCGACTGTTTCTGCGATTCCGCGCAGTTACAGTCAGCATTAAACCACGGGCGAGCTTTGCTACCGGTAGGAACATCAGAGAACGGTATGAAATACTCCATACCCTGACGTATGACTTCTGTAATAACATCCGCGCAGCTCGACGATTCGCCTGAAGAAAAACAGTCCTGCCAAGGATATGAAGCAAAGAAGTGGCGCATCTCATCCCATTCTGCTGACCTGTATCGCCACACCCGTCTTTTACCACAAAGGCCCTGATCGGGTGGTGAATACACTGATACAGATTTCACCAGACAGTGATCTGAGGTGCCCAATGGGGCAGAAACAGACACAGAGTATCGGTCTGGATCGGTAGTCAGCAGAAGGTCTAAGCAGTTGGCTGTATGAGACTCAATATCCGGGACCCTTGTTGCACAGCTGACAAGCTGGGAGAGATTTAGCGACAATGCAAATTTGCGCGCCTCTCGCCCAGCATGATCGGTCTCTAGGTATGGGAACAACCACTCTTTATGATGAGCGTTGAAATCCCCCAGGATGACTAGCTGCGCTGCCGGGTATCTCTGCAGAGCTTCATCAGCACCTTCACTGAGGTGTTCAAACAGTTTGGTTGTCTCCGTGTCTCCACTATGCGAGCGATAGACGCAAGCATACACAATTTGAGCTACACCAGTATCGACCAGTACCCACAATACGGAAAAACTTGGTGCCTCAAGGTTCTTGAGACGCTTGATGCAAATGTCATCGCGAGCGTACACACAGACTCCGGCACGAGGTAGAAACCTGTGTTCTAGTGTGTAGCCGGGATAACTGAGGTACGCCGCGTCAGCCGGACAATTGATCTGCGTCTCAGTGAGGAACAGCAGATGCGGTTTTTCAGTCTCAAGATGGTGATGGACGGGGTTGAAATTTGAGTGCAAGCCTCCAATATTTGAGAGGTGCACTTTAAGTGGGAGGACGTGCAACCGCTGTTTAACCATTTTCCGTTTTTTGTGTGTTTTCATAATTGGTGATGTGGGGAAAAAGTGAATAGGCAGGAGGAAGGCAGTTGTACGAGGTACCGCGTTGCAATAAGCTTAGAAAATAATATCCCAATAGTTGATCCGGGCCGTCGAAACCTCGTATTGGACGAAGTAGCTGAGCACCCTTCAACAAGTACAAGAATAATGGCTCGCAATTTGAACATCCCCAGAACATCAATCCAAAGAATATTGAAAGTCGAAGGGTACCATGCATATCACATTCAACGGGTTCAAGCTCTAATGCCTGCTGATTACCAACAGAGAGTTGATTTTTGCCAGACTATGTTAAGGATGGAGAGAGACGACCCGGGATTTTTCGAAAAATATTTGTGGACTGACGAGTCGCGTTTTGAGCGCACAGGAATATTTAATAATCATAACACCCACCACTGGGCAGTAGAGAATCCCCACTTGACCAGAGATACTAGGTTCCAGCATCGCTTTAGCGTCAACATGTGGTCAGGCATACTGAACGGAGAAATGATCGGGCCGTTCGAATTGCCGCCGAGGCTCAATGGCGAGACATACAAAAGAAAATTTCTTGCGTAGATGTAGGTTGTGTATTGCTGTGGGAGGTCGCCATTTTGAAAATTTATTGTGAGTAAATGTGTAAAAGAATTATCCGAGTTTATTTACTTATTATTAATAATACAATTGTCTCATAAATCTTACAACTCACACTAAAACATTTTATTAAGAATTTTCATTCCAAAATGTAACTTAAATAACATTTTTTAGTATTTCCTTAAATAATTTTATTTTCCCTTTAATTTGATACATTTTCTAACTTAATTAGTCCTTAGTAATGACAAACCAGGAATCTTTCAACTTTCTGAAACAATTTACTAATTAGGTAATTTCCACCCAAGTACCTTTGAAGGCTGTTTTCTGCAAATAATACCCCATTAAGCAATAGTTAATTTTTATTTTTATGTAATTTTGAAATCTTGCGGAGTTTTTAAAATTAATAAGGGACCATGAGATTATCTTTTTCAATTTTTAATTTCAAGTTGAAATTTCATCGAGCTGCTCTGCTCAGACTAGCTCGATCGTAAAATTCGAACTTTCGATAAAAAAATAACTAACTTACATTACAGCTAGGAAGCTGAAACTTTTATGGTTAAAAGAACAATTTAAGAGGATGTCACAAAAAAAAAAAAAAAAAACCAAAAAAATAATAAAAAATAATTAATCCACTGAGGTCAATTTTCTTACAAAATTAGCAATAAAATTCATAACTCCTAAACTACTAAAAATCGCTGAACATACATGGGGGTGATTTGGCTACCCCTTGACCTAAGGAATCAATTTTTTTTCTTTGGACGTCACTCTTTGGGCCACCCTGTATAATAAATATCTAGAAAGGTGGTGTCTGTACATTGAATATTTTTCCAAATAAATAACTGCAGCAGACATTATTAACGATATAAAGACCAAATCGTTTTTTTTTTAGAATTTTTGTCTGTCTGTATGTCTGTATACTACCACATCACGCCAAAACTACGTAACCGATTTCAATGGGACTTTTTTTATTCAACTCAGTGTTACCCGGGTTGCAACTTAGGATACCTAAAATCACGCCACCTCATTTAGGGGGTAGGCAGGAAATTCGAATTTGGCTGTTTTTTAACCGATTTCGATCAAACTTTTTTTATTCGACTGATTGTTATCTAGGAAAAAAACATAGGGTACAAATAATCACGCCACCTGAGTTGAGGGGTAGGTAGGAAATTAAATTTTGATTGTATCTTTTCCGAATTGATGTTTTTTTTATTCGGCTCAATGTTAACTCACGTAAAACTTTATAGATATACGTATAAAACCACGCCACCTGACTTAGGGAGTAGGCAAAAAAAATAATCTTGTTTTATTTCAAAATCTCATGAGAATACGGTAAGTCGTATTACGCACACAAGTATAGTGTTATATACATGTGTTAGGCTTATCTAATGCGATTCAAAATTACACAAATAAGTAAGAGTAAAGAAAATTTAAAACAAAAAAATACATTGCTGTTTAAAATCATAACCACCACGCGTACGGAGTCGCGGGCACAGCTAGCATAGATATAAAAATAAAATAACGAAAAGACGTGCGAATTTTCTAAATGCATTTTTATAAAACGCACGCCTGCAATCTCAATACCCACGTATGTCAATGGTCAATGCTTAGACGGTCAATATGGTCAATATTATTTTACGACGCGACGATTAGAACCTGAATAATTATCGGCATACCTACCTACAGCTTTTTCGCTATATATAATGCTTCTTGATGTCCCGCGCCCCACTTCGAGTAGGTACGTAGTGTACAGTCAGTGAAACAAAATATACACGAATTAAAGAGAATTAATTAATATTTTTGTTATGTGTGGTGTGACCACTTTGAAGTGTCTGACGGAGTAGTTTCTGATAGGTACCTATGTAGTCATCAGAGTACATAGGTGTGTGTACAAGTGATGTAACGAGAAGCGGTATGCCGATTAAAAATCCACTAGATTTTTACGGCCGGATAGCCTAGTTGGTAGTGACCCTGCCTTCCTGCCTACGAAGCTAGATGTTGTAGGTTCGAGTTCCGCCGCACAGTGGGTCGAAACTGCTAAATGAGGGACATAGGGTTTTTTACTATTAAATTTCATAATTTTAAGATACCCATCAGTCGGTTTTTCATTCTGATGAATAATTGTGATAACAAGTTTTTGTATAAAACAGATAGTTTGTCTGGAAAAAAACTTTTGAATTTTTGTTGTATGGAATAAGACAAAATGATCAAGGAGTGTGCCCTGCTGGCATTATACAATATTTTTTCGTTGTAAAACTGTTCATAATCTATGTAGGAAAAAATATATTTAATATATTATAATATCCTACAGTAGTTTTTAAATAAAACGAAATAAATAGTTGGGCGTAGCCACTGCTCCATACAGTGGTGGTCATGCGTTGGCTTGTAACAGTAGTTACAGGAGATGTGCATTGCCAGTAACAATCTTATATGTCAGAACCTTATCTCTTGTCAGTGCAGTTGCAGAAGACGGCAATGTCCGGGGACCTCTTTTAAATTGCTTAACCCTCTCTACATTTGGCAGACAAATTGACGAGCATGGAGGTAGTAGAATATTCAGTCATAGATGATTTAGAAATCCTTTCCGTCTCTCAGTTACTCCCGCTTCTCTGGTCTCTCACGTTCCCAGCCCATTAACGTTCTACCTTAAAGTCCCTTCGTCACTCTGTCCCTCTGTTCAACCGTAATCGTTTCATCCGTCCATCCACTTATCCATCCCAGTCTCTCCGATAATCCCCTTTCTTTCGGCTTACCCATTCTACCAATCCTATCTGTCCATCCTACCTCAACGTCCAAGCATCCCTCTTTCCCTCCGCTCACGTCCCTCCCGTTGCTCCCACCCATCCCAGCATAACGTCCCTCCGCTCTTGCCCCTTCTCTGTCTCTCCATAACTCTGTTTCTTTTATCAGGGTATGAACGTGATACCAGGGCCACGTTTTGAAAGTATTTGAAATGTGACCAGTCACAGCGCACAAACATTTCGATTGAGAGCTTGGACACGAACTCACCCAAGGTCTCATAGGCCTCTTCAAGTATGTAATGTAATGGCACGCTCTACCTTCGACTCCTGGGCTCGCAGTCCCTGGCAATTAGTCTCAGATACATACGCATACCATGCTAGAGCGACATACGCAAGACGGGTTCTCACGTACGCCTTATGGTCGCCAATCCTCATGCTCAAGCATGCGGGAGTTTCTCTAGCAGAGAACGGCAGCATATTCCTTTGCTCGCTGAATTGCAGTCGCGAACTCGCTTGTGAGCTCATCTACATCCTTTAGTGTTGAGACTGGTTCCCGGGAGTATTCTGTACCTCGTGCCGTATGCCGTGTGAGTATCTTCTGCCTCGACGGCAGCAGCCTGGAATTTGCCGGCTGGTCTGAGATGGTCGGAGCATACATGGTTGTCGAAGGTTTAAATGTGATTTAAATGATAAGACCGACCTCTGGCTTGACCACCGCAAGATCTATTAGTTATGGGGGATTTGTTTGGTTGTGCGGTTAGTGAGTTGAAGTCACCGACCTCAAGACCAGTTGTCTGTTGAGGTTGGCATCACCCTCCCATCAATATCCCATCCGGACAAGTCCATGTGGTATTTACACAATTTGTTTACAATATCTCTCCTGGCAGGTATCGTCGGCCCTGTGAAGTCCAGAAATTTCTGGATATAAAAGCGTATACCGACTGAAGGTTAGCTATGATGAAGAGTAGCAGGACAGAACCAACCTTTTTTTACCAGGACGGCTTGGCTTCGAAAGGCACTGAACTCGTCCTTCCGATACAAAAAGGAAAAGGCCAGAGGACATAACACAAACCTACACATGATCATTATTGATCTAGAAAAGGCTTTCGATCACGTGCCCCGAGAACTTATTTGGGATGCACTTAGAGCCCAAAATGTCCCAATACATCGCCTTCATACAGGATGTACAATGGTGTTACAACTCAAGTCCACCAGGCATCTGTATATCACTGTCAATTACAGTTGGCGTTGATCAAGGGTCGGCTTTGAGCCCTTTGTTATTTAACGTCACCAATGTATCCAAGGACTATCTCTCAAACCGCTGCCAAAAACCTGTACCATGGAACACCATGGAATAATACTGTATGCAAATGACGTTGCTCTGATATCAGACTCAGTGGAAGACCTACAGACTGATTTCAATCTCTGGCTGAAGTCACTTGAAGATAATTGTCTTAAGATTAGTTGCAAAAAGACAGAGCATATGTCGTGTATATTTGATGGTCACACGGACATGAGCCAGATAAAACTATTCATAGACGGGGCGTCCATACATAAATATTTGGGATCAATCATTAGCAATGACGGAAAAATTGAGCGAGATGTAACCCATAGAACAACTACGGGATGGATGAAGTTGAGACAACTCACAGGTGTAATGTGTGACAAGAAGATGCACATTAAACTTAAAGCACAGAATATATAATAGTATTACATACAGAATGGTCATTTACCTCCCTTCCCCTGTCCGACATACGTCACACTCCGCGCCGGATTGTGGGCCACATTGAGCGTACGCTTAGCGGGTATGGCGCATGCATGTTTCCCAGTGTAACGGAAATAATCAAGTTTTGTGTTCCAAAGATGGTTAGGTACTGTTCTGTGTACGGATGTCTTTCTACTACAAGAGATGACTCCAACAGGAACTTTTTTAGATTCCACAGTGATGACAGACGGTAAGTAAATACATACAAAATGTAGAACCTAATCTATTCTAAATATTCAGTTACTGTGAACAACTTTAAAACGTTGGTTTATCAAGTGATGATTATGACCGGTATAACAAAATTTGTCAACCCTTATAGCACACACACACAAACGCATGCCAAGTGCAACATGCCGTCTGTCGAAATGACATGGTAGTTAGGAATGTCCAAGCTGTGCTTAAAGGCAAACTGTACAAAACGGCCATAAGACCTGCCACCTCTACGGTACAGAATGTTGGGCATCTACTAAACAACACCTGTCAAAGCTTCACACTACAGAAATGCGCATGTTACGCTGGTCAGTGGGTGTCACACTGCTGGACAAAGTTCGCAATGTCCACATCAGAGGAAGATAAATAATTGACTCAATTATAGACAAGGTCGAAGAACGACGCGTACGATGGTATGGACATGTGCTTCGGCGCCCTAAGGACCATATGGTACGAATAGTCCTAAACTTACCCACGACGACACGACGCCGCGGAAAACACCCCGCCACTTGGCTGATGACGGTACAAAAATACCTGAAAGAATCCGACATAGACGCCGAAACAGCACAATATAGACAAAAATGGAAGAGGCAGACAAGGAAAACCGGCCCCAGATAATGGGAAGAAGGCTTAGGAGAAGAAGAAGAGTAATAGAATAAGAGTAGAGTAAGAGTAGTAACATAAAACTGGCAGATCCTATCTTCAAAATTGGCGGGAGTTTCCATAGCTTTTATCGACTATTGAGGTATTGACCCTTGTTTTCACCCGACATATTGGGTGATAAGGGATTAAAACCGGGTGATTTGGGTTATTACCCGGTTGTAACCCCAAAAAGCTTCCATGCTGGACTGGGAGCGACAGAAGAACGTAGAATGTGCCAGCTGCATCTCCTCCCTGGCATGCTGTAAAAACCAGCTAAGGGATTCGAGGGTATATTGTAATTTAGGCGATGGGCTAACAACCTGTCACTACAGCAATATCCAATTCTATCTTAAACAACCCTCAAAACTTGTCAGACGTGGCGGAACGACCTTTGTTTGGTTTGTTCACGCTCTGCCTACCTTATTACGGATACAGGCGGAATAGTATGTATGTATGTAACCCCAAAAATTGGGTGATAATGGATTTATACCGGGTGATTTGGGTTATTACCCGGTTTAAACCCGGGTGGATTGAATGGGTTTTTACCCACTACCTACTATACATGTAAAGCCGGTTCAACCAAGCGGTTTCAAACGTCGAAATCGGCTAAAAACCATTTTGGGCGAATGTAGCCGGGGAGAAACGGTTGTTTCTAAATAGCTATATGTATATACTTTATTCAAAAACTAAGATTATTTTATGTTTTTTGCATTAACCCTTTCGCGGGCGGTAACGTATCTATACGTTCCGAGACAATTATGTACAGTGACAGAACGTACTATTACGCCTATCTTAATTTTATTGTTTTGAGCAGAACGTTTGAGCACGTTGACTCGCAATACAAAATTCTATTAGCTTACGCATTCCGCCACAACGCATAAAAAAAACAATTTTGTACTGTCACATTACATCATGAAATTCGGCACTTGAAAAAGTAGATGTCATGCTTGTGTGCTGGTGGTACGAAGAATATGCACAACGTTATGATACGCCCCCCGCCCCTTCACTTCCCTTGCCTCAGTCACACAGTGTCATCGTAGGGGGATGCGCGCGCGCGTCGCCAAAAACCGGGTGCTTTTACTGTTGTTTACGAGAGTGATTTTGTTGAAAAGGTGAGTATTTTAATTACATATTTATAATAACGTGCTACGTAAAAGCAGGTAAACTATCAGTTCAAAGTAACATTTTTCTATTATTTATTTCTAAAACAGACTTTTGACGGGGTAATAAGTAATAACATAATGTGAGATACCTACTTGATTGCCTGACTTTTTACGAGTGTAGGTACCCTAATTCCGTTATAACTAGATTCATATTTATCTAGCAGGAAGATAATATACATATCTGGTTCTAATAAATCTGTTTTTTGCTTGTTTAGATGGAAAAACATAGAAATAAATCTATGAAAATATTCGAACATCGGTCATCAGATGAAACAGCTGGAGACCCGTTTGAAGACGACGGAGAGTACGGTTCTGACAATAATTACGAGCCCAGTGAGGAAGAATCGTCCTCGTTTCGTATTACCAACAAAAAGACCACGAGCTGGTGGTGTCCAGATAAAAAAAAGGCCCGAAAATGTCAGCCTCCTGCGCGCCGGGATAAAAATATCAACTCACCGTCAACGTCACTTCGTGCTAAGCAGGTACTATCTAAAAATAAAAAATATGGTTCCAGTTCCCAATCTGCTTCAAGCGATACTGATAGTCAATGCGCAGATTCGGTTTCAGAGTACTCCGAAGACGCTAACGAAAGCAATGATAGTGACTCGCATTCAGACTCTCAAGGTTCTCCATGCAGTTTGTCTGAGACAGAGAATAATATAGATACTAACGAGCGCCACGAGGCATCTGATTATGAAATTGCAAATTCATCAGACTCTGAAATATTTCCGTTAGCTAAGCGACTGAAAAGACCATCCAATGATACTGAAGCTAGTTCACTTCAAAACGACCACAGAGACGAATCTTCATCGCGTACTATGCGCCATTTACCTCAAGATGATCCTGTATTAGGTCCTGTACGCTGTTCACCACAAGGTACCCATAGGGATAAACCTAAGACGCCGTCTGTGTACCACTCACCTAAAGATGATCCTGAGTTGAATCCTGCTCGCCGTCTACTTCAAAATACCTATAGGGATGAACCTATGTCGCCTTCTGTGCATTGTTTACCTCAAGATCATCCTGAGTCACCACCTGCACGCCGTTTATCTCCAGGTAGCTATATAGATGAAACGAAGTCATCTCTAGATCACAGTTTGCCGCAAGATGATGCCCATGCTGGCCAAATACTCGTTCCCGAGACTCCTTCTCCGCACCGTATGTTGAAAGATGATTCTGCGCTAGCCTCTACTCCCTGTTCGCTTCAGGTTGGCCATGTAGAGGTACCTGAGACGCCTTCTATATCTCATTTATCAAAAGATGATTCTGAGCTAGCTGCTACTCACCGTTCACCTGAAGTTGGTCCTATTAATTTACCTGAGATGCCTTCTGTGTGCCAATCATCAAGAGAACATTCTGAACCAGCTATTTCTCACCCATCACCGCAAATTAGCCAAAAACATGAAATTGATACATCTTCTGTTCACATTTCTCCTCAAAATGATCGTGAATTATCTTCTGTACGCAGTTTACCTCATAATGACCGTAGAGTTGAACCTGAAGTGCCTGAGACGCCTTCTGTGTCTAGTTTATCAAAAAATAATTCTGAGCTAGCTGCTACTCACCGTTCACCTGAAGTAGGTCCTAATAATTTACCTGAGATGCCTTCTGTGTGCCATTCGTCAGGAGAACATTCTGAACCAGCTTCTTCTCGCCCACCACCGCAAATTGGCCAAAGACATGAAATTGATACACCTTCTGTTCACATTTCTACTCAAAATGATCGTGCATTATCTTCTGTACGCAGTTTACCTCATAATGACCGTAGAGTTGAACCTGAAGTACCTGAAACGCCTTCTGTGTCTCATTTATCAAAAGATGATTCTGAGCTAGCTGCTGGTCACCGTTCACCTGAAGTAGGTCCTAATAATTTACCTGAGATGCCTTCTGTGTGCCATTCGTCAGGAGAACATTCTGAACCAGCTTCTTCTCGCCCACCACCGCAAATTGGCCAAAGACATGAAATTGATACACCTTCTGTTCACATTTCTCCTCAAAATGATCGTGAATTATCATCTGTGCGCAGTTCACCTCATAACAACCGTAGAGTTGAACCTGAGTTACCGTCGTCGTCATCTTTTCAACGTTCTGCACAAGCAAATCTTGCGGTACCGTCTACGAGCCGTTCACTTCAAGATTGCCCAAGAGAGGAACCTGAATTGCCTTCTAGAGTAAGACGCGAATCTACTGTTGATGAAGAGTGGAGTACTGTCATTTTGCCTATACCTGATTTCAATTTCGATGCTAATTCAGTAGGTGTCCGGTTTCCTGTTGATGAAACTACAACAGTAGTTGATATTTTTAATCTAGTGTTCCCGCCTGAAATTGTTGATTATATAATGGAATGTACCAATGCCTACGGACATGATTTATGTAAAAAAAATAGGCCAAAGACTAGAAACAGTCGCTCTTACACTTTTAAAGAAGTTGATCGAGAAGAATTACTGAAATTTTTGGGTTTGTGTTTACTAAGGGGTCATGTTGCTACTCCACAAAAACGTAAACTGTTTACAATGTCAGATCCTTTATACTACCATCCGATATTTGTGTCAGTTCTATCTGCACGTAGATTTGAACAGATACTGAGATGTATAAACGTTGCTTCTCTAGACGCAAAAGGACAGGAAAAAGTAACTACCTTTATGGATTTTGTAACAAGAAACTTTCGCCTATGTTATAAACCAGAAAAAGAACTAAGTTTGGACGAATCTTTACTATTATTTAAAGGTCGTTTGACATGTAAACAATACATAAAATCTAAGCGAGCAAGATATGGCATTAAGTTTTACGAACTGACAACATCGAGCGCTTATGTCCTAAATATGATGATGTATTCTGGCAAAATGGCTGACACTACAGAAAAAGGAAAGAAAGTAGAAAAGATCGTCTTGAGACTCATGAGACCATATGTTTTAAAAGGTCATTCGCTCTATATGGATAACTACTATAATTCGGTAGTGTTATCCCAAAAACTTCTAGATCTCAAGACACATTCAACGGGAACATTACGCGTGAATAGAAAAGGCAATCCAAAACATTTATTGTCAAAAAAGCTCAAAAGAGGTAATCATGTTTGGGCAAAAAGAAATCGTATTTACGTTTCAAAATGGGTGGACAAGCGCCCCGTAAATATGATCACCACTGAATACCATCCCCAGATGGTTGACGTATTTAACAGACGTGGACAGCCTAAGAATAAACCGCGAGAAGTGGTTGAATACAATAAGTTCATGTCTGGAGTCGATCGCGTCGATCAAATGGTCTCATACTATTCATCACCTCGCAAAACTATAAGGTGGTATAAAAAGGTGTTTTTTCACCTTCTAGATATCGCCGTCTGGAACAGTTTTTTTATTTACAAAAAATACTGCAAAGATAACAACAAATCGTACGAATTCATAACCTTCCGAGAAGAACTAATCAGAAATCTAATACAGGTTAAACCTGATGTCGATCTCAAGCACCTGATTAGGCACTCTAAATACAGCAATCGAAAGGGATCTAACGAGCAAATCCCAGCAATTGCGTCAGTTGATTCTACAAATCATTGGCCTGAAAAAAATCCTGTACCGCTTGGATCAAAGAAAAAGTCCAACTATCTGAAATGTAAAATGTGCAAAAAGAATAATCAAAGAAGAGAAACCGGACTACGATGCAAGGGATGTGACGATAAACCAGCGCTCTGCGCCCTGTGTTTTGAAGAGTGGCATAGCCAACTAGACAATTAATTAATTGACTGACTTAGTTTAGTTTTGTTTTATTATGTTTCAAAATATTAATTATTAATACTTGCACTCATAATGTTGAGACTGTTATACTTATAGTGATTCGTTTGATATTTCTTTATTTTTTTTCATAGTAGTTTAAAGTATTATTTTAATTTTCTAAATAATTAGGTAATTCGAAAAACTTTATAGGTACCTACTACCTAACTATACTACCTCTTTTTGATTTTTGCTTTTTGTCGCAGAAGTTGCTTTTTTATGTTTTGTAGTGTTTGAGCTGAAATAGTTCCTGTAGTGAAAAACTACACCTTATTATCGATCTCAATGTTAAGTTTTGTTTTATAAAATGTTAAAAGCTCTGAAAACTGTGATTATCTTTAAGCATTTGATTATGATAACAATTTACGATAGAATTTAAGTAGATTTGATCTCAATAAAACCTAATGTGATTGTTCTATTAAGTAGTCCTATAATTAATAATAATAAATACACATTTTAAATGTCTCCTTGTGTTTTATGTATAATAAAAACATTAAATTACTGTATGATACCCATATTTGACCCAACGTATAAATACGTTGGTTCAATCTTATAAAAATTACAAAATGCTATAGGAACATAACGTTAGTATACGTTATCGTATCCGTACGTTGTGTTACATAGTAAACAAAATGTTCAACTTTATGGAATACAACGTATATTAACTTTCAACGTACATTAACGTCATATTCCAAAACAACATATGAAACAAATATAATAAGACAGAACGTTTCCATACGTTGGACGTATGTGAACGTTGTGACATAACACTTTAAACATATAGCACTGAATGTGGCACAACGTAAATAAGCGTCTGACGTTTCTAAACGTCGTGCTCCTAAATAATATACGAAACAAATATAATATGACAGAACGTTTAGGTACGTTAGACGTTTGTGAACGTTGTGACATAACACTTTAAACATATAGCACCCAATGTGACACAACGTAAATAAGCGTCTGACGTTTCTTAACGTTGTACTCCTAAATAACATACGAAACAAATATAATATGACAGAACGTTTCCGTACGTTCGACGTTTGTAGACGTTATGTGCTTATTAAATGTTACAGTATCCTACATTATGGCACTACGTCTGCAGACGTTCGACGGCAATAAACGTTGTAGACCAATGAGATTTACCTCTTGCATAGACATGACAGAGCGTCTATATACGTTGACGTTAGGTAACGACAGTTTCGCCAATGGCTAACTGTATCTTAGAAATAGGACGCTACGTCAAAAAACGTCTAACTATTTTGTATGAAGAATTGGTGTGTCTTTCTACGTATACCACATGACCGGGTTCCGCCCGCGAAAGGGTTAAATATAAGTTTTGACATAAAAAAAACAGTTTCTATTACTTAATACCTAAGTATGAGATGAACGTGTATGTATGTAAGTATGAGATCAAAGTGGCAACTGAGTGCGCGCGATGGCGCCAAAGCCGCTAAGCGTGCTTCCCGCCCCGCCGCTCACCTATACCCTCCCTCCCGCAGGCTCACCGAGTCATGCAGTGGAATGAAAAATACCTACCTTACTTTGCAAACGAAAGATTTTATGACAGTAAGTGAGAAGAAGAAGTTAATCAAACAAATACCTACCTATCTTTACCTTAATATCACTTAGCACATACTAGTTTTGTTGCGATAGCGATAGTCTACTCGTACCTACTTATACTTTTTTTCAAGGTCAACTATCCATTGTGAAACTATCGTTGTTGCAACAACAGTGGTACATACCTACTTAGTCCTGATGTATTTTTTTATGATGAGTGACATATATTTTTTTCGGATTTGATTTAATAAGGTACCTATAAGAGATCTCAGTGTGGAATTACGAAAAAACAAACACAGGAGTAACAATTTAGTAAAAACAGGCGTGATCTACAGTAAAAAACGAACAGAAATCTCATTATTATTCGTTGGTCCGGTCGGGTAATAACTCAGTTTCGATTTCCATTTAAGTCTGTCACAGTTACAGAACTAACTTTTACTAATTGCTTGTCGTAACTTGCACCAAGAAGACTGAATGTAAACAAAATGCACGCGTCCGCGCTTTTGGCTGGCCGGCGCCCCCCGCCGCCCGCGCCCGCGCACGATGTTCCGCGCGCTCGATGGTCCCTGCGCTCGCCATTCTTATATAGGTAGTTACGTACCTAATATTAGAAGTTCGTGGATAAAAACAACACAAATTATGAATAGTGTTTTGTTACACCATAATAACAAAGAACACGTAAACTCTAATAACTTGCCATTTCTTTTGTGGATTTTACAGGCTGTAGTAATGAAAAAAAAAATATCTATAAACGTCGTGGATGAATTCGACACAAAATATTTTAAACAACAGATATCAGTATTCTGAAACGCGTAACACCTATTTTACCTATTGTAATATTATTTTAGAGCTAGTTGGTGCCGTATTAGGTACTGGTTAAATATTAGGATTCTCGTGGACATATATAGCACAAAATGCCTATGTACATCAATAACTATCTCGTTATTACCATGAAAGTAATATTTGCATCTCTAATTATGTTTTCGTCCAGTACTGATCGAAAAGACAAATACCTAAATTTCTACCTATGCAAGTACCTAGGATGACACAAAATAATGTATTAGGTTGGGCAAATGGTCCGGAAACTGTATGCAAAAAACAAAAAACTTTAAGAGTTTTGAAACTTCAAAACCTAGCGCTATCGGACTAACTGCCCGCGTCCGTCTGTTTCGACCGCAACTATTGTTTTTGTGTTTTATTCATTTAAATATCGTGCATGAAAGTGACACAAATTTAGAATGATGATTACTCATGCATTTTTGATATTGAGTAAGTAAACTCTAATAATTGTATTATTTTTTTGGAGCTACGGAAGCCTAAAAAAACAAAATAATTAATAATCTTAAAAGTGCATGCCCTAATTTGGCACAAATTTATTTTATAGGTATATGAAAGTGATTTGAGTAAGGAAACAGTTATTTCATCAATTATATTTTCTTTTGCACTGTTTTTACATAGAGACCCTAGGATGTCAGTTTGCACTGGACGAAGATGGCACAAACCGGGTTTGCACACTCCGCAGGCTATCCTAGATATGATATTATAGTTATTTTAAAGTTTAAATTAATTTTGCCAGTTTTAATTTGAATAAAAAAAAACAACTACAAATCATCGAATTACTGAAAATGCAAGTACCAAATGTGACACAATATACAAAAAATATGATTCATAGGTACGACTGTATCCACAGGCAAGAAATAAGCAACTTTAGAGTTTTTGAAACTTATGGTCTTAGCTGGTTTTTACAGCATGCCCGGGAGGAAATGCAGCTGACACATTCTAGTTTTTCTTTCGCTCCCAGTCCAGCATGGAAGAAAAGACACAGACTAAGCTGATCATAACGCACTACTGTCTAGTAGATATCGCTCTCAGAGATAAGGCCGCCATTGTGCACATTTATTCAAATCAAAGTCTGTTTTGTTTGTGTATTTTTTGCTAAATGTGTGTTTTACGGGGTGTAAGGGACAGCGTGCCGTTTCTGATAGGGATTGCTTAGTCAACGGAACTGAACAATTATCAACAGGATTTTTTCACAAGAAGTAAAAAATAGAAATCCATACAAATTGTCAGATTGAGGCTTCAACTGCCTCCGTGGTATAGTGGCTAGTGCCATGGACTCCCGATCCGGAGGTCCTAGAGAGAGAATTTATCACTTTGTGAATTTTTCCCCAGTTTGGGTAGGACATTGCAGGCTGAATCACCTGATTGTCCGAAAAGAAAAAGTTTTCGTGCTTCGGAGGGCACGTTAAGCCGTCGGTCCCGGTCGCTGTCTTTGATAGTGGTCGTTACGCAAAACCATGTCAGAGGCCTGATAGTTGTGCTACTAGGCGGTTTAAAAAAAACTCCATCCATAGACTCGATACCCACTCGACAGAAGAAGGAGGCTTTAATATAGTTTATTGTTTATCAAAGGATCGAGGTGGTCATTTTGTATGAGAAGTTCATACTCGTATTTCTTTTCATCTCCTGAAATAATTTCCTGGTGAATGTTGTTCAGTGTCATTGACTGAGCAACCCCTAACAGTTTGCGGGACGCTTTCCCTTACACCCGATATAAAGAGTTATAACTTAGGTACTTAATACATTATCATGGGTACAGAACAGAACGTTTTACGTTAGAGAACGTTAGAGAGCCCGATGGTGTAGTGGATAGGGCCGCTGCCTCCTGAGCGGGAGGTTGTGGTTCGAATCCCACCACGTACCAATGTGTTTTTTGGTTTTTGAATTTCATATGTACGTTTATTCGGCGCTTTTTCTGTGCTTCGGAAGGCACGTTAAGCCGTTGGTCCTGGTTAATATCGTTTAATACCGTAGATATTAATCGTTAAGCCATATCAGAGGCCAGTGCTAAGCATTAGCGGCTTAAAAACTCTGACCTAATCTAGGATTGGGTCTGGTTTCCCTAATGGGTTGCGGAGGTCAGATGGCAGTCGCTCTGTGTAAAACCCAGTACCCTCATTCAATCCCCTGGATTAGGTAGCCGACCCCGTGAGATACGGGATAAGGCTAGGAAGATGATGAGAACAGAACGTTATAGTTTTGAAATGATCGGCCAGTGATGTATAAGTATTTAAAGACATCTGATGCTTGTTTTGAATACCCACCAACATGATATGGTTGTGCCCTTGTTGATATTCGTGTTGGATTGTTATACCTGTTGCGAACGTTACTTCCATGCTGGACTGGGAGCAAGAGAAAAACATAGAATGTGCCAGCTGCTTTTCCACCCGGGCATGCTGTAAAAACCAGCTAAGTGATCCGAGGGTTTCAGTATATTGTGATTTAGGCGATGGGCTGACAACCTGTCACTACAGCAATCATCATCTCCCTAGCCTTATCCCATATCTCACGGGGTCGGCTTCCTAATCTAGGGGATTGAACGAGGGTACTGGTTTTTACACAGAGCGACTGCCATCTGACCTCCGCAACCCAGAAGGGCAACCAGACCCAATTCTAGATTAGGTCAGAGTTTTCAAACCGCCAATGCTTAGCACTGGACTCTGATATGGCTTAACGACTAATATCTACGGTATTAAACGATATTAACCGGGACCAACGGCTTAACGTGCCTTCCGAAGCACGGAAAAAGCACCGAATAAACGTACATATGAAATTCGAAAACCGAAAAACACATTGGTACGTGGTGGGATTCGAATCACTACAGCAATATACCTACAAAAATATCTTAAATAACCCTCAAAACTTTGTCAGACGTGTCGGAACGACCTTTGTTTAGGTCGTTTACGCTCTGCCTACCCCATTAGGTTATCCCTAAAGGTGTAGTATATAAATGTCGTTTTCATCATGTTGATAAAATTAAGTGTGTGTGAGATATGAAATGTATTGATTATTAGATCGTTTGTTTAATAAAAGTTGACCTCTATTTCTGTGAATGTCACGAGTCCGAAGTCGAAAAGCCTTATCACATTTTGTCTCAAAATCTAAGTTCTGTATTTACCGTCTCTACATTTTCCTCGTCACTAGATTTCCATCCTGCCCTTTCATCCGCGTAGTTTACCGTTGTGGGAACCAGAAAAGTATTTTCTCGCGGGGCAAAATGTTTTTAATTCTACATACATACATACATAAATTCACGCCTTTATCCCTTACGGGGTAGGCAGAGCGTAAAACGCCTCCTAAAAGGCGCTTTCGCCACGTCTGACATAAATTGAGGGCAATTTTAGATTGTAATGTGTATTTCTGTAGTGACAGGTTGTCAGCCCATCGCCTAAATTACAATACACTGTAACCCTCGAATCCCTTTTGCTGACTTTTACAGCATGCCCGGGAGGAAGGGCAACTGGAACATTCTATGTTTTTCTTTCTCTCCCAGTCCAGTATGGAAGAAGATGTTTTTAATTCTACATATAAAAATCTTGGTCTAGTTAAATATAAACAAAGCCACACCTAAGGTTAATTAAAGTGGTAGAGTTCGTGCGAAAAGCGTTGCGTTGCGTGTAAACAAACAACAGACGCACCCCGCGGCCTGCTCCTTCGTGACGTCACCGCAGTCTCCGCGGGCCGTCGCGGCGCCGGTGACGTCACACGCTCTCGTACATGCAGGGTGTATCTGCCGCCTGGATGTCCCGACACTGCGATCGACAATTCAGTTCTGCCGACGCCTTCGCGGAGACATGTCGCCGCGCGTCAATTTCTTGATTTTATTCGCCTTACTACCGGTCCTGGCGAGCGGGCGCGGCGGCGGGAGAGGCGGCGGTGGCGGACACGGCGGCTCACACCACGGCGGCTACGGCGGCCACTCGCATACATCACACCACTCCTACCCTTCTAGTGGAGGACTATCCGGCCATAATAACCCGAGCCATAATTATCCTCATTCGAACACAGGATTGTCTGGAAACAGCAACAGCAGACCTACTTATACGCACAAGACTGAAGTACATCACCACTACCATCCTCCAACTCAAGTGCACTATGGGTCGGGATACCACCCCGTCTACCACGGCACCCCGCCGGTCTACGTCTACACGTACCGGGATTCAGGCAGCAGATACAACGACCTGTTGACCGGCCTGGCTCTGTACAACCTGGGCAGAATGTCTGGTCATCACGACAGCCACTACTACTCACACGGGCAGTCGTACAGATCACCCCCCGGCGAATATTGTGAGTTCCAAATTGTCAAGACTAACGGAGAATACGAAAAGGCTAAGATTGATTGCCAATTAATGTCTAGTTTCATATTAGATGGCGAGCGGGAAGCGGAACAAAACAGGAATAGAGTACCATCGAATACAAATACTGTTACAACGATAGTGAACACAACGAAGGTAGAGCATTCTGGTGATAACAGCAGCACCATAGTTACAACAGTGCAGGAGTCCAAGACAGTAGTGGATGCTTTGCAGGAGAAAGGTCCGCCAATACAAGTGACCCCTGGAATGGATTGCTACATGGTGCGCTATTACAGGGATTCTTCCCATACAATAAAGAGGAAGGTCGACTGTGGTTTGCTGAAGCAATATGCGGCCAGCTCGTTCCGAAACGATGCGGCCCGTAGTGGGCCAGTGATGAATCTTGTGATTTTATTGTGTTCAGTCATGTATTTAGTACTCTAATCTCTATGTATCTGTGTTTTATTCATGCTATGTGTTTTTTAGCATTTTTTTGTAAGTACTTATCTACCAACTGAAATATAAACTTAGGTGCTATATCGTACTTGTTTTTAAACTATTATCTTTATTATTATCTTATCATGCTAGGGTTATCTAACACTTATCCAAATAAAACAATATTGTCGAACCAACTCGTATATTATATTATTATTCTAGATTTGTTACGAATACAGACATAAAACGTGAGCACAAAATATATAATAGTACTACATAACATGAGTGCCTACATAATCATTCAGACATTCTCTTTCTTAGCGAGTGGATTGTCGAGTCGAACAACGACCCAAAGAACCCTGGATTGTTAGAGTTTTAATAGTATTCAGACATTGATTTTATCAGAGAAAAGTTTGGGGAGTTTCTGCCAACACTCGTAGTATTTCGCGTCCAGCTTTTGACAGGTTTCTGCGCCCCATTTTGTGATCGCCATACTCAGGGACGATTCGAACATGAATGCCTGAAAAATATTAGTTAGTAATAAAAAAGAAACAAATAAGTAACGGAAAGGAATTTGTATACATTTTCGCTGATATTTTAATTTCTTTTGAATTTTCGATGATACTTTAAATTTCGTCTACTGGCACAGATAATAAATACTAGTGGCCAGTATGAAGCCCAAAAACTTTTATTTGCTCTTTATTCTCTATCTGTTTTCAATTGTATTGATTTTAAGATTTACAGTTTCATGAATATATATCAACTTTCGTATGAGAAGACCAAGACGTTAAATTTAAGACATTCCAATTTGAGATTACAATTAAAGTGTAACAGAGACGCCGTTTTATTAATTCAAATGAAATCAAGGTCAATAATAATAATAGGTAATTTGATCTTGAACTCTAATTTAAGACACTTCTTTATCTCTATTAGTCAAATTCTATAGCATTTTGTGGGTCTTAAAGTGCATAAAATTACCGACACTATAGTTTAAGTTGATGATTGACAAATGATTTAAAAAAAATGCCGTATAATTCAGTTTTAAGAAATTACCTTAGATAGCCTCAGATGTATTCTTCTAAATTTGATCATGTTGTAAGTAGAATTGAATATTTTTCTTCACCACAACAGGATTATAAAATCCTGTTCCGATGTGAAGTGAAGGTGACCGCTAAGACTTTATATGCATGCCGCGAAATGCCACGCTTAAGGTTGAGTTTCGTGCGAATTGAAGTCGTATTTTTGAACCGCTTGAACTCCAATACGAATACGAAAGTGTAATTTTTGCATACGATTTTCTTACAATTTGCCATTCGAATGTTAGTCTTTCGTATGCGAATTCGATTCGAGCGGTTGAAAAATACGGCTCCTGCTCGTTTCTACGGCTTGTGTCGTCGGCATGCCAGGTCTGTGTGGTTCATCGTGAGCCGCTGCCGCTCTGCCGACCCCGTTAGAGATGGACAAACCTGCGTGCGACGTCGATCTTATGTGGCTCAAGCTTGGCTTGCGAGACAGCCTTGAAGCACAGCTCGTCAGGTCCGTGTGGGGTCATCATGGAGTTAGTGAGTCGTTGACGCTCTGCCGAACCCGTTAGAGATAGACAAACCTGTGTGCCGACAGCAATCTTCTGTGACTCCAGCTTAGCTTGTGAGGCAGCCTTAAAGCACAGCTCCTCAGGGGAGTTAGTGACCCGTTGATGCTCTGCCGACCCCGTTAGAGATGGACAAACCTGCGTGCGACGGCGATCTTCTGTGGCTCCAGCTTAGCTTGCGAGGCAGCCTTAAAGCACAGCTCGTCAGGTCCGTGTGGGGACATCATGGAGTTAGTGAGCCGTTGACGCTCTGCCGACACCGTTAGAGATGGACGAATCTGTGTGCCGACGGCGATCTTCTGTGGCTCCAGCTTAGCTTGCGAGGCAGCCTTGAAACACAGCTCATCAGGGAAGTTAGTGAGCCGTTGACGCTCTGCCGACCCCGTTAGAGATGGACAAACCTGTGTGCCGACAGCAATCTTCTGTGGCTCCAGCTTAGCTTTGCGAAACAACCTTGAAGCACAGCTCATCAGGGGAGTTAGTGAGCCGTTGATGCTCTGCCGACACCGTGAGAGATAGACAAACCTGTGTGCCGACGGCTATCTTCTGTGGCTCCAGCTTAGCTTGCGAGGCAGCCTTGAAGCACAGCTCATCAGGTCCGTGTGGAGTCATCAAGGAGTGCAGCGACGCGCCCCCTGGCAGGAACCCGCCTTCCTTTGCCTCGTATGAGCCCAGGATCAGACCCATGAATTCGCTCATGCAGTTTCCTGCACGGAAAATGTAAAGTTTAAATCGAACTAAGTAGAAGAAAGAAATATTTGTGGGTTTGATAGAGGTATTCACCTCGACATTTCGACCCTATACGAGGATCTATTCAGGAGAGAAGAAAGGGTCGTAAAGGGTCCTATGGGAAATCCTCGTATAGGGTCGAAACGTCGAGGTGAATACCTCTATCAAATCCACAACAAGTGAGTTGCCGAATATTTTATACAAACATAACATATATAACCACGCCTTTATCTCTAATAGGGTAGACGCAAACAATGGTCGTTCCGCCACGTCTGACAAAGTTTTGAGGGTTATTTAATATAGATTTTTAGGTATATTGCTGTAGTGACAGGTTGTCAGCCCATCGCCTCAATTACCTTACAGACAATCAGGTGATTCAGCCTGCATTATCCTAACCATGCTGCACTGGGAGCGATACAGTAAAATTAAATGGGCTTTAGGTATATCGTGAGGCGTGGAATTTAAGGATAATTACTTAGTTCAAAAGTTTGTTGCGATTAAATCTGTCTGTAGATCGATAATAGAATCACTGCAGGCGATAAAATATCATAGTTAAACCCATAGTAGCCATACTGAGTTCATTGAGTTCACTAGGTCGTATCGTGAACTTATGAATGAATCAGTTACGTTGGATCGATTTTACTACTAATATTAGAAAATTTGAAAGTTTCGATGTTTGTTATACTCAGTCACGCTCCAGCCACAGGACGGAACGGGATGAAACTTAGTGCGTGCTAAGTATATAGGTCCTGGCATAAGACATAGGCTACTCTTCACTGCGGAAAAACCTTGATACATACATACATATAATCACGCTTTTATCTGTAATGGGGTAGGCAGAGCGTTAACTACCTAAACAAGGTCGTTCCGCCACGTCTGACAAAGTTTTGATGGTTATTTAAGATAGATTTGTAGGTATATTGCTGTTGCGACAGGTTGTAAGCCCATCGCCTAAATGTCAATATACTGAAGCCCTCGGATCCCTTAGCTGGTTTTTACAGCATGCTCGGGAGGAAATGCAGCTGGCAAGTTCTAGGTTTTTTCTCGCTCGCAGGCCAGCATGGAAGGACCTTGATTTTCACAGGAAAACTTATTTAACGCGAATGAAACCGCGGGCCAGAAAACTAGTAGTTCTTAAAAACGTGTTGCGTGCGTGTGTATTTTTTGGGGTGGTAGCATGCTTTTTATTCTGTAGAGAAAATTAGGCTCTATCGTAAGGACATAAGGGAATGGTATAGTATGATATGAGTAAATATTTTCACAAATGATATGGGTGAGGTTGGTGTTGTTGTGACGTATGAATTCTAAAAATAAAGACGTGTGGACGAGACCACCTGGTAGGTACTTTTGTTATAAAAAGAACAATTCCATTTTTGGTACACATACATACGTTTATAATACTTACTTATACAGTACCATGAAGGTATAGATTAGTAAGGATTAGCAGGCGAAGACAACAACACCCTTTTATAATTTCATTGAAGTTCAACCTTCTTCCTACGCCCTTATGGTCGTGAATATACATGTATAAACAATTTCAGCTTGGGCGTTTGTGCACTCGTACATAATTAGATACGTATCCAATTCATTTACGATTTGGTCTTCCGATAGTAATAAAATTCTATGACAGCTTTATACGAATTGGATTAATTTAATATGAATGAGTGCACAAAATATAAGTATAGCTGTGGATAGCTAAAATTTTGCACTGCACCCAGAAAGCTACTACCAATACCAACAGGTTTTGAAAACCGGTTGTAAGTATTGCAAAACAAATCATGGCCGGTCGCTACGCTAGCGGGTTCAGTCGATTGCATGACCACTTTTCCCTGTTCGATACCTTTTCGTTAAACTTAGTTTTGTGACTAGCTTAGACTAAATGCTATAAATATTGCGTAATTTTTGACAATGGCACTTAGGGACTCTTTCCTGTTTTTCATATTCTAATATTACCTTACCAAGACCACAAACGTGATATTAACGTTAATTAAGTAAGAGATACGAGTTATGAAACGGCACGGAGGAATGAAAGTTATAAAATGGTAATGAATTTGAATGTGGATGGATATGTTGGGAGAGGACGACTAAAGAAGAAAAGATGGATGGACTGCGTGAAAGATGATGTATATCCTGTCAGCCGTCAGTTCAACACTCACAAGTGAAGTGTTGAATGGAAGAAGAAAACGTAATGCGCCCCAAATAAATGGGATGAGGGCAAGCGAATGATGATGAAGTAGTGTGACTACCGACTTGATAATAGGGCGGGCAAGTCAGCACGGTGAAGATCTGTACCTACCCTGTTAGGGATACATGCGTGACTATCGACTTACTGTGATAATAGGGCGGCCTGAACGTGTTCTCCTGGACAGACCACCTCGGCGGGAAGATGACGAAGTCTGCAATGGCGACGCCTGGCTTGGTAGACGGGCAAGTCAGCACGGTGAAGATATGTGCCTACCCTGTTAGGGATACATGCGTGACTATCGACTTACTGTGATAATAGGGCGGCCTGAACGTGTTCTCCTGGACAGACCACCTCGGCGGGAAGATGACGAAGTCTGCAATGGCGACGCCTGGCTTGGTAGACGGGCAAGTCAGCACGGTGAAGATATGTGCCTACCCTGTTAGGGATACATGCGTGACTATCGACTTACTGTGATAATAGGGCGGCCTGAACGTGTTCTCCTGGACAGACCATCTCGGCGGGAAGATGACGAAGTCTGCAATGGCGACGCCTGGCTTGGTAGACGGGCAAGTCAGCACGGTGAAGATATGTGCCTACCCTGTTAGGGATACATGCATGACTATCGACTTACTGTGATAATAGGGCGGCCTGAACGTGTTCTCCTGGACAGACCACCTCGGCGGGAAGATGACGAAGTCTGCAATGGCGACGCCTGGCTTGGTAGACGGGCAAGTCAGCACGGTGAAGATATGTGCCTACCCTGTTAGGGATACATGCGTGACTATCGACTTACTGTGATAATAGGGCGGCCTGAACGTGTTCTCCTGGACAGACCACCTCGGCGGGAAGATGACGAAGTCTGCAATGGCGACGCCTGGCTTGGTAGACGGGCAAGTCAGCACGGTGAAGATATGTGCCTACCCTGTTAGGGATACATGCGTGACTATCGACTTACTGTGATAATAGGGCGGCCGGAACGTGTTCTCCTGGACAGACCACCTCGGCGGGAAGATGACGAAGTCTGCAATGGCGACGCCTGGCTTGGTAGACGGGCAAGTCAGCACGGTGAAGATATGTGCCTACCCTGTTAGGGATACATGCGTGACTATCGACTTACTGTGATAATAGGGCGGCCGGAACGTGTTCTCCTGGACAGACCACCTCGGCGGGAAGATGACGAAGTCTGCAATGGCGACGCCTGGCTTGGTAGACGGGCAAGTCAGCACGGTGAAGATATGTGCCTACCCTGTTAGGGATACATGCGTGACTATCGACTTACTGTGATAATAGGGCGGCCTGAACGTGTTCTCCTGGACAGACCACCTCGGCGGGAAGATGACGAAGTCTGCAATGGCGACGCCTGGCTTGGTAGACGGGCAAGTCAGCACGGTGAAGATATGTGCCTACCCTGTTAGGGATACATGCGTGACTATCGACTTACTGTGATAATAGGGCGGCCTGAACGTGTTCTCCTGGACAGACCACCTCGGCGGGAAGATGACGAAGTCTGCAATGGCGACGCCTGGCTTGGTAGACGGGCAAGTCAGCACGGTGAAGATATGTGCCTACCCTGTTAGGGATACATGCGTGACTATCGACTTACTGTGATAATAGGGCGGCCTGAACGTGTTCTCCTGGACAGACCACCTCGGCGGGAAGATGACGAAGTCTGCAATGGCGACGCCTGGCTTGGTAGACGGGCAAGTCAGCACGGTGAAGATATGTGCCTACCCTGTTAGGGATACATGCGTGACTATCGACTTACTGTGATAATAGGGCGGCCTGAACGTGTTCTCCTGGACAGACCATCTCGGCGGGAAGATGACGAAGTCTGCAATGGCGACGCCTGGCTTGGTAGACGGGCAAGTCAGCACGGTGAAGATATGTGCCTACCCTGTTAGGGATACATGCGTGACTATCGACTTACTGTGATAATAGGGCGGCCTGAACGTGTTCTCCTGGACAGACCACCTCGGCGGGAAGATGACGAAGTCTGCAATGGCGACGCCTGGCTTGGTAGACGGGCAAGTCAGCACGGTGAAGATATGTGCCTACCCTGTTAGGGATACATGCGTGACTATCGACTTACTGTGATAATAGGGCGGCCTGAACGTGTTCTCCTGGACAGACCACCTCGGCGGGAAGATGACGAAGTCTGCAATGGCGACGCCTGGCTTGGTAGACGGGCAAGTCAGCACGGTGAAGATATGTGCCTACCCTGTTAGGGATACATGCGTGACTATCGACTTACTGTGATAATAGGGCGGCCTGAACGTGTTCTCCTGGACAGACCACCTCGGCGGGAAGATGACGAAGTCTGCAATGGCGACGCCTGGCTTGGTAGACGGGCAAGTCAGCACGGTGAAGATATGTGCCTACCCTGTTAGGGATACATGCGTGACTATCGACTTACTGTGATAATAGGGCGGCCTGAACGTGTTCTCCTGGACAGACCACCTCGGCGGGAAGATGACGAAGTCTGCAATGGCGACGCCTGGCTTGGTAGACGGGCAAGTCAGCACGGTGAAGATATGTGCCTACCCTGTTAGGGATACATGCGTGACTATCGACTTACTGTGATAATAGGGCGGCCTGAACGTGTTCTCCTGGACAGACCACCTCGGCGGGAAGATGACGAAGTCTGCAATGGCGACGCCTGGCTTGGTAGACGGGCAAGTCAGCACGGTGAAGATATGTGCCTACCCTGTTAGGGATACATGCGTGACTATCGACTTACTGTGATAATAGGGCGGCCTGAACGTGTTCTCCTGGACAGACCACCTCGGCGGGAAGATGACGAAGTCTGCAATGGCGACGCCTGGCTTGGTAGACGGGCAAGTCAGCACGGTGAAGATTGACGGGTCCTAAAATGATGGTTTAATTTTTACCAAAGTAAATGAAATACAAATAAGTAGGTAGGCAATGTACCTTTAGGTTTTCGAGATGTAAGGTACAGCTAACGCAAACTAAACAACTTTCACCAGGAAATTCTTTCAGGAAATGATAACAGATTTGGCTTTCCCGTACTAAATGATCACCTCGATCACAATATGAAAAAGTATTTCTTTAAATTTATTTTTTAAAGAACTTCCTGGTGAAAGTTGTCGAGTTTCGTTGACTGCAAATATGCGTGTAAGTCGGCTTCACTACATAGTATAAAACAAAGTCGCTTTCTCTGTCCCTATATCCCTATGTATGCTTAGATCTTTAAATATACGCAACGGATTTTGATGCGGTTTCTTTTAATGGATAGAGTGATTCAAGAGGACGTTTCGTATGAGATAATACATGCATAATATAGTAGAGAAACACTGATGATCTCCGTGCAAAGCCGGAGCGGGTCGCTAGTTATTGATAATGTAAGGTCTGCTTAATCAATTAATGAAGGTTGGGCGTATGTTCAACTGCGTTCATCTTCACTCAGTGGTAACTAACGATGGAACTGGAACTTGATTGATCGCCGATAACTTATCCCACATGAAGCTGAGAAATTCAAATTAGCGATATACGGTAAATGGCAATAAACATTATTTTTTTTATGTTGTCCAAGAGCTTTGACCGTTGTCCATCAAGTGGTTCCTCTCCGTCTTGTAAAGGACTTACGCAGTGATCGAAGGAGACAGAGTTGATGACCATGAACTTGCTCAAGTCATACTTGTACGGCGTATAGTTCCCATGCCAGGCCACCACGTCGAATGGAGAGTGGTTCTGTTCAGCCACGAATAGCGCTCCTTGGTATTTGTTGATGATTTTGAAACCTGCGGGTTTAATGACAGATGAGAGACGAGCTAAGGCAATGTGAAAGAAAAATATGTAGTCTTCTTCTTCTGTCGAGTGGGTATCGAGTCTATCGACCCGATGAACCCTGGTATCAGAGTTTTAAACCGCCTAGTAGCACAACTAAATATGTATTGATAGTTTATCTATTTGAGTATTTACATACCATGCGACCACAAGCGCGTCAGATAGTAAGAAATGCGTAATAACTAATTAGAGATACTCGTAGGTAGGACACCGAATCAGTGCGTAAATAATCAAATCACCTATTATAAAGCCTAGGTGGTCTTTAGCCTGCAGTGAAATAAAAAAAATAGCTGACGAAACTTTAGGGTGTGAACCTAAGCATGAAACTCAACAACTTTCCCCAAGGAATAAATAAAAAAAATACCTTCCCATACATGATTACTAGAGCCGCTTATACCATGTGGACGGGAGGGCCATTTTCATATTTCGACCTATGTTTCTTGGGGAAAGTTCAGTTTCATCGGTAGGTTCACACCTTAAAGTTTGGTCATCTAATATTATAAGTACGTTACGTATTCATAGTGCTTACTTACTTATCTGGACGAGTGAATGAGTAGCCGAATATTTGGCAAAAATCACGACTTACGAGTACCTAATATAAGTCTACACCTGTCATTTTCTGCCATGAGAGAAAGGGACGCTTCTAATTTTAGTCATGATTTAGTTAAGTCGTGCGCTCTACGAATCGATAGCATAGCATTATGCTTCTTTATTAAACTTACCAGGTATTTCTTCATCATGATACTTGGCCACTGGAGTGAGGAAGTCTCTAGGATTGGCCAGTCCATTGGCTCCAATAGGTCCAAGATCGGGCAGCTTAAAGTGCCCATCGAACACCTCCAGAATGTATCCTCTGTGAAAAGTTGTTGATCGTAATACCGGGACGGATGCACAGGGGTTGCTCAGTCAACAAAACTGAACAATTTTCACCAGGAAATTAAAAAAAAAGTATTTTCCGACAAATTTTCTGATCGTGGTGGTAATTATGTAGGTATGGGAAAATCAAAAATCATTTTCATTTGCTGAAAAATCTACCTGGTGAAATTTGTTTAGATTCGTTAACTGAGCAACTCCCATTAGTTTGCGGTACGCTGTCCCTTACACTCGTTTGTATTCTATGGTTAGCTAATCAGCAGTCTGTTGAATATAAATTGTCTTAATTAAGCTTTGCTCAAACATTCTAGTCCCATTGTTTATCTATTTATATCCAACCCATAAATGCTGGATTTTATAAAGGTGGCGCCACTCTTGGTAATAAATTAATTGTATCTCAAATAAAAACATTTTCATGAGTAGGTAAATTACGGTTTGCCACAACATGAAGTCTTCTTCTTCTTCTGTCGAGTGGGTATCGAGTCTACGGACCCGATGAACCCTGGTGTCAGAGTTTTGAAACCGCCTAGTAGCACAACTATCAGGCCTCTGACATGGTTTGAGTAACGACCACTATCAAAGACAGCGACCGGGACCGACGGCTTAACGTGCCCTCCGAAGCACGAAATCTTTTTCTTTTCGGACAATCAGGTGATTCAGCCTGCAATGTCCTAACCAAACTGGGGAATAATTCACAAAGTGATAAATTCTCAAATATCAACTTTGCGTTTCCCCCCCGGGAATCGAACCCAGGAACTCCGGATCGGGAATCCATGGCACTAGCCACTAGACCACGGAGGCAGTTTAACATGAAGTTAAAGGCACGAATTCGCGCATTGGCCGGAAAAAAGGTCATTTCGCGGATTGGCAATTGCAAAACGCACAATAGGTGAAATGTCCTCTTATTTTGACCAAATTCAATAAAATACCAGGCGTAAAGAACAGCTTAACGCAAACGCATACTGATAGGGGTTGTTAAGTTCATAATACTGTTTAAGTCCAGGAAATGATCATCGAGGTAATCATTTTGAATGGGAAAGTAAAAAAATATTGTCTTTACCTGAAACAATTTCCCGGTTGTTCCGTTTCGTTGACTGGGCAAACCTAACTACAACCTATCATTTTGCATTAAGCTGTTCCTTACAAATCATAGGTATTTGAATGTTTATTACACCTGGTATTTTACTATCTACGTCCACGGAATGGTTGTTTTAAAACGCGCATTGGCCGAAATAAAAGGACATTTCGCTGATTGTACGTTTTGCAATGGACAATCCGCGGAATGTTCATTTTTTCCGACTAATGAGCGAATTCGGGGATTGTACGTAATATGCCTAGCCTATGCATATTTTACGGGATCCGTAGGTTTCAGTATATTGCAATTTATAACCTGTCACTACAGCAATACATACATACATATAATCACGCCCTTATCCCTAATGGGGTAGGCAGAGCATAAACGACCTAATCAAAGGTCGATCCGCCACGTCTGACAAAGTTTTGAGGGATTAGAAGATAGATTTTTAGGTATATTGCTGTAGTGACAGATTGTCAGCCGTTTGCCTAAATTACAATATACTGAAGCCCTCGAATCCCTTAGCTGCTTTTTACAGCATGCCCGGGAGGAAATGCAGCTGGCACATTCTATGTTTTTCTCTCGCTCCCAGTCCAGCATGGTAGCATATACCTACAAAATAACCCTCAATGTTTTGTCAGACGTGGCGGAACGACCTTTGTGTACGTCGTTTACACTCTGCCTACCCCATTAGGGATAAAGGCGTGATTATATGTATGTAGGTATATTTTAAACAATCATCCATGAGATAAATACGCACCTCGTGGGTCCTTCGACGTCAACGGCAAACCTCATGCCCAGCTGGATGACAGCAATCTCGTTAGGTGCTACTTCCATTATTCCAAACTCTGTGGTTATCTTCAACTTTCCTTGCTGAGGTACTGCGATGAAAACAAAATCAGTTCAGAAAATTACTTTTGACATACTGCCTAGTTCACAACGATATGGCGTGACCCAAAGTGATACGATTTTGCTGAAAGGCAAACAGAAGTAGTTTAAAAAAATCCTCTTCATGTTACCAATAAGCAGCTTTCCATCGCTGCTACTAAAGGCGCTGTTATCCATTGAGGCGTTGCACAAGTAGACATGGATGTTTGACTCTCCATGAATTTGACTCTGCATTATCTCTTCCTCTTACCAATATAAGGTCTCCATCGCTGCTATAAAAGGCGCTGTTATCCATTGAGGCGTTGCATAAGTATACATGTATAGCGAGTGATGCCGCTTGACTCATTGTTTCCTCTTACCAATAAGCAGGTCTCCATCGCTGCTATAAAATGCACTCTTGTCCATTGAGGCGTTGCACAGGTAGACATGGATTGCAATTCCATGCCGGGCCCGAGGGTCGCCTGCTCCGGCCACCGTGTGCAGACCAGCTACAAAGTCCACGCGCTTCGATGCTGGGGGGATGTCGAATGGCAGCCATCGGGACTGGAATGGATATTGATCAAAATTAATAATTCTTAAGACGACGCTTCGCTAGTAAAAAAATATTATGTCCCGAAAAATAAGGCTCAAAATGAAAAGAAAGGATTTGGTAACCAGAAGAGAAATTGTTGCATGTGATCTATTTGAGGCGGACGTGGTCGTCCCAGAAAAAAACAAAATTGATTCCGTGCTTCGGAGAGCACGTTAAGCCGTAATTTCTGGTTTCTGTCTGATGTAAGCGTTATACACTAGGATTCGTCGGAGGACGTTCGGTGAAACGACAGAAAAAGAAAAATAACATTTATACCGAAATATTACCTGGTTGGGGTCTGGTTCCTGTTCATCCCACTTGTGGGTCAGGTACTTTGCATCGGTATATTTCTTGAAAGGAGTATGCACTACAGAAGGACGAATTCTAAAAAACATAACGCCGCCGGTTAAAATATTAACCACTGTTTTACTTTGACTATACAGGGTGTTAATTTAATTGCGTGCCATAGCTTAGGGGTGTTTCAGTAAAATAAAAGGAGCCTATAAAAATATATATAAAAAAAAACTAACTCAAAAATTAAAAAATAACAAAAGTCGGTAATGATATCATTACGATGCCCAAAGCTGCGTCAGGCCGCTCAGCAATGACGCGCGATAAGATAAGTCGAGAGTCGCTATCGACCAGTTATAGCGACGTGCGTTACACGTACGTTATAGTAACTGCCTCCGTGTGGTTACTGCTCTAGTGGTTAGAGCCTTCTGCTTACGATTCGGACGTCCTGGGTTCGATTCCCAGGGGGGAAACACCAAGTTGATATTTGACAATTTATCACTTTGTGAGGTTTTTCCCAGTTTGGTTAGGACATTGCAGGCTGAATGACCTGGTTGTCCGAAAAGAAAAAATGTTCCGTGCTTCGGAGGGCACGTTAAGCCGTCGGTCCCGGTCGCTGTCTTTGATAGTGGCCGCTACTCTAACCATGTCAGAGGCCTATTAGCTGTGCTACTAGGCGGTTTGAAGACTCTGACACCAGGGTTCATCGGGTCATTCGACTCGAGAATCCACTCGCTAAGAATAAGAATGCGTTTCGTGTTCTTCAACATTTATCAGAAAGGCCATAGAGTCTTTGACAATCGCATTATCTCGATAGACATACAAGTGGAAAGAGCCCCGGGGGATGAACACTCGGAGGAGATCATGCCTAACGGCTGCTCCTAAAGAGTTGGATTCCGTTCTGATCCAAACAAGCTAAGCTTACAAGAGCACTTGCAAAGCAGTGTTTTACTCACCTGTAGAGCCAAGAGCGCTTATTATCATGTCGTGGAGCTGTAAAGGCACTTCCAGATAGCTGTTCCGCGTATAGGCCGTAGGGGCATCGTTGGGGACTGTTCTGCCCTTCAGGAAGGGCTCCTGGACGCCGAGGGTCCTCTGAAGAGAACTCAGAGCCGAACCCAGAAAGGTACTGGGGGAAAAGGAAAGCATGAAAAGTGTAAAGATTCTTCCTCAAATGCGAAGAGATATTAATTAGTAATTAAATACGGTCGCTTACTTACTTATATTAATTAGTCTTTATCCAACGACAAGTTT
This sequence comes from Scrobipalpa costella, assembly GCA_949820665.1. Taxonomy (NCBI): domain Eukaryota; kingdom Metazoa; phylum Arthropoda; class Insecta; order Lepidoptera; family Gelechiidae; genus Scrobipalpa; species Scrobipalpa costella. Next base: position 5,740,654 of record OX463313.1, read on the forward strand.
CGAGATTTTGGAGTCCCTTTATCAGGTTGCTGAGTGCGTAAAGGGTTTTCTAATAAGTAAGTGACCTACCGTATTTTATTACTATTAGTATATCTCACTTAAGTTTGAATAAGCGTATAGCTATGTTTCGGATTTGGGAAATATTTTTAACGATAGATAGATAAGTAAAGTAGGTACTACTTTATGCTACAGTTGAGATAAGACGTTTAATATTACGAAAATAAAGTAACAGCTTTTAACCTTTAATTCGATATACCGGGTGTAAGGAACAGTGTCTGATCGAGGTCGTCATTTTGTATAGAAAAGCCTTTTTTTTCACTTCCTGAAAATTTAAATCCTGGTGGAAGTTGTTCATTGTCGGTTACTGAGCAACCCCTATCAGTTTGCGGGACGCAATCCCTTACACCGCTAGATTGGTACAATATTTTTTCTAAATCAGCAAATAGTTACTTCCTACTATACGTCCATAGTACTTACTAATATCAAACATTGCAATCTTCAAAGAAACGGACAAATAAAATTAAAAAAATGATAACTTACCTTCAATCCGGACATATTCCCAGCTTCTCAGCACTAATGCGACATATACACTGGTCAAGTCAAGTCGCCGCCGGTAGAACGACATCACATTTACATCTACTGGGCCAGCAGCACCGGTATGCAAATAGCTTGTTATTCAAGATAACAAGTATTTGTGGAATTATTCTACGTTATTTACCACGGCTCAATAAACAACTTCTAGCTTATTTATTCCAAGATTAAACGCTGTACTTTCAGTTTTCTCCCATGCTGGACTGGGAGCGAGAGAAAAACATAGATTGTGCCAACTGAATTTCCTCCCGGACATGCTGTAAAAATCAGCTAAGGGATTCGAGGGTTTCAGTATAGCTATTGCAATTTAGGCGATGGGCAAACAACCTGTCACTACAGCAATCTACCTACAAATCTATCTTAAATAACCCTCAAAACTTTGCCAATCGTGGCGGAACGATATTTGTTTAGGAGGTTTCTACAGCATGCCCGGGAGGAAATACAACTGACGCGTTCTATGTTTTTCTCCCGCTCCCAGTCCAGCATGGATGAAAAATATATAGGGTGAATTAGGGTGTTAAACTGAATTCATCCCGCTATTGGGGTATTAATTAGGCTATTATAGTCGCTTAAGTTATAATAATAGACTAATGATTATTAAAGAAGTGTTTACGTATAGCGAGAATGGTAATGAGCCGACTGGTTTCTCTGCAGGAATTTGAGAAACCGCTCTGGAGCCGTATTTTTGAATCAGTCGAATCGAAAGACTAAGTTTCGCATGGTAATTTGTATAAAAATCGCACGCGAAACTAAACTCTTTCGTATGCGCATTGGAGTTCGAGTGATTCAAAAATATGGCTCCAGATTCCTGCTTAGTATTCCTATTCACGTGTTGGTTGATATTTCACAGAATTGCGTAATAAATAAAAGACACACCCACTTTAGAATTGTTGAGCTACAGTATTATGGATGGAACACACGACACAGGCTTGCCATAATCAAAGGTTGTAAAAGGTAATTAACTAGGTATATTAATGTAATTATTTTATCACTAGACTAGCGACCCGCCCCGGCTTCGCACGGATATTATCAGTGTTTCTCTACTATATTATAAATGTATTATGCATATAAACCTTCCTCTTGAATCACTCTATCCATTATAAGAAACCGCATCAAAATCCGTTGCGTAGTTTTAAAGATTTATGCATACAAAGGGATATATAGGGACGGAGAAAGTGACTTTGTTTTATACTATGTAGTGATGACGAAGAAGACTCTCGCAGAGTCGAAACGTTGAGATCTAACACCTCCGTTAAACACATGAGTAGTCGTTGATTTATCAGTAATGTAATTTATGTTTTTGGTCGTACATACCTATCGGGTGTAATCCCTTACCGTAAACACCACGAAATTCTTTTAGGAAATGAAGAAAAAAATTGAATATTTCTTATTTATTTTAGTCATATTTATATAAAATGCTTATAGGTATTATAATTGATTTAGTTATTGTATGATCGTAGTATAGTATAATTAAGTAGTTATATCCTTATTTTCTGTTCATGTACCTAATTTGTATTCTTATTGTGCACGTCTTATCCGCTTTCCGTTTTATGCTATCTCACTTCTTAGGTCTGCTGTAAGACATTTCATTTTAGAAATAAGCAGTACCTGTTGTGTCTTGATTCTTATGTAATTGTTATGTGTATGTTTCTGTGTACAATAAACTGTTAAATTAAATAAATAAAAAAATCACCTCCTTGAACAAACCCCTTCGACTGTACAATTTGGGAAAACCAAAAAATGATTAATTTCTGAATAAATTTTCTGGTTTAAGTAGTCCAGTTAAATGACTACGCAGACCCTTACACCCGGTATACAATCACGTACAATAAGGAATACTCATGATTTTTTTAAAACTATTAGTAAGAATTATTGTCACCATAGATGAACGGATGTGAAGGAATTTTCGCAAAATATTCATTAGTTTAAGAGTTATAATGCCATAAAGTGGTTAGTTAAAAAGAGAGGTCCGAACTGTCATGTGACGTCATAAGACAGGAGCGCCATACTAATTCCATATAAATTGTCGTTTCGAAGAGAGAGATAGATAGTCTATCTTTATAATGGTATATCTCGGTGATTTTTTTAACAATTTTTTTTCTGTTTTCACTGCTCTTTTCATAATTTAAGATGTTTTTCGAAAATAGGTTCAGGAACTAAAAATATATTATATGCACGTTCTCTATTCGGTACAAGGAATTGTGAATTTAAAATACCTACACTACACAGGTCACAGGTAAGGTTCGGTTAGTTAGGTTATCTTAAAACCGTTCTTAAATTTAGAGGATGCTTAAATACATACATATAATCACGCCTTTATCCCTAATGGGGTAGGCAGAGCGTAAACGACCTAAACAAAGGTCGTTTCGCCACGTCTGACAAAGATTTAAGGGTTTATTAAGATAGATTTGTACGTATATTGCTGTAGTGACAGGTTGTCAGCCTATCGCCTAAATTACAATATACTAAACCCTCAGATCCCTTAGCTGGTTTTTACAGCATGCTCGGGAAGAAATGCAGATGGCACATTCTATGTTTTTCTCTCACTCCTAGGCCAGCCAGTAAAGTAATGCTTAAATATAATAATAAAAAGATATAAAATCTTCCGTAAGGATTTATTAAACATAGTTTACTTGTATTGTTTACATGAATAGTAATGTCAAGCAGTAAGGATGATCTATTGCTTATGTGAAGTTGGTGAAAGATGAGATGACTATACTACAATGATCTAGTTTGACGATCGATAAGTTGTTTTGTCTAGAAACAAAATATTCAACATTTTCTTACATCATGAAACTGTACCTAAATGTGTAAAAATGAATAAGTATTATCTAGACCACATTCGTTTTTAAGAGATATTTTTTACTGTAAAATCGATGTTTTAGGTATAGATGTTAATTATGAGTATTTTCTCAGAAACTTTAATGTCGCTTTTGTGTCCTACCTTCCATAATATCCTTATAATTTTTTTTTACACACTGTACGAGTTCCAAAATTAAGAAAATGTCGACTAATTTTATGTTAAAGGGTCTGTTTTACATGTAAGCCAGTAAAATTACTTATCTAAGCATAGAGTAATTATTTATTCGCTGGTTTATCATTGGCATATGGTAAAACATTCTCATGTAGTAAACTCGCAATTTTTGATTTTTCAAGAAACATTCAAATTCATTCAAAATTTGAAATCCTTCCTTTTCGAATTAATGTATCTTTAAAGGTAACTGGCAAGATTACGCACACTTTTATCGAATCGGTTTACCTTTCAATGTCTCTAAATTCTATCAATCGTTCCGAGTTTACCAACACACATTTTTTTACACCCGGTATGATAGCGATAATATTCGAAAGGCGGCTACTTCTTACAGCATACTTTAAACATTATTATTGTTCGTAATAATACTTTACACCAGTGTCACGGAACGGAAGATATTGTCAGGTTACAATACTACAAGTATAGAGATTATTGAATGAGATATGTGCCGAATTGTCATTGAAAAAAACTAAGCAACATTCCTTCTTAGGTTGTTGTTACCCCTTCAGACACTTTCGTAACTGGTTGGTTATACCGGGTGTAAGGGACAGCGCCCCGCAAACTGATAGGGATTGCTCAGTCAACGAAACTGAATAACTATCGGCAAGTTTTTTTAAAATTGATTATCCATACAAATTGTCTGATTGAGTTGATCATTTTGTATGGGCAGTCCAATTTTATTTTTCATCTCCTGAACGAGTTTCCTGGTGGAACTTATTCAGTAGCGTTGACTGAGCAACCCCTATCAGTTTGCAGCACGCTGTCCCTTACACCTGGTATTAATAGTTACAAGAAGGTTTAGTAAAAAACCATATTGTCATATATAGCTGCCAGTTTATTTTAACAATAGTAATAATAATTAGCTAAGAGAGCATTGTATTTATTCTTTTAGGGAACTTTCTATTCACTGACAAGTCTGCACATACCCTTACATTAAATATAGCCAAAAGCATTTTTTACATTTAATAACAGCTTATTAAAACAACAGCCTTAAATAACAGAATGATCCTTTCACAAAATTACTTAATCAAAATATTTTACACTAAATTAAATTATGTAAGTTAGTTCTGAATTCGACTTAAGAAAAATTAGTCGAATCTGGCTCATAGGGCGCTTTTGTACTCATCCATTTTAGATCCGTATACAGTTCGTATCCGAATTGACCTTCCTAGTAATTGCAAGAAAGCTTGTGCACTGATCAATACACGTGCCAGATGGTTATTTCTATACGAATTGGATACAGATCTAATCTGGATGTGTGCACAAACACCCATACACCAAAAAAATCTATTTGTTATTTTATTACACAAATCAAGTATTTCTATGAAAGGCACTCCATACATATGCGGGTTTACTATACAAAAACAACGATCACATTGCATACGAATACCGAACTGTCTTGTATATACTAGCTTGCGGATCAAATAACCATACAGATTGCATGAATACTAGTGGAGACACAGATAAAAAAAATGCTACTTTTCAAAAAGAACATATGCCGAAAGCAAATCGTGAGTTAATCAAATAAAATTAAATAAATTCACGTCCTTTAGAGCAGTTTTGCACTGCTCCGTATTCGTGTTTTTTTTTTGGATTGTTTGTCGCGAAAATGTTTGACAGCTTCCATATATTATTCACGGATACAGATACGAATAACCTATTTTCACATTTCAAGTATTATTTCAAGATACGTTTTAGAGATTGGAATACTTCTTCTAAACTAATTACAATAAAAGTTGAGAAATAATTTGTGACCAGTTATTATTATTATATGGATGACATACCCGGTATTCATTATAAAGCTCAAAACATTGATCCTATTATTATTATTATGCAACAATAAACTTAATGGTGAACAGAATAATCACATTTGCTAAGAGTTTAAGCGCAAAACATTTAGTCTAAATAAATTATTATCATTTAAAAAAATATAAGAAAATAAAGGCTGTAAAAATCCCTGTAAATAAATAATATTTAAAGCGGACTTTAGCTCCAAATTGAATATTGATTAGATTAAATTGATTAGATTAAATTGATTGAATATTAATTTAAAAAACACGTAAACACTGGGACTGATTGAGGATAAAAATTACATTAACTTTGTTATTGTATTGTTACTATTTATAACTAGAAAAAATAACTACAACATCTTATTGAATGTTATTTTTTCTATTCCGTCTAATTCTATTCTAAATATACAATAATATCACACGACCATTACAGAGGCCTTATACACATGACTGATATACACCGATATATTTGGTAACAAATAAATTTATAAACGCATAAGACAACCATAGAGAGAATTGTTTAAAATAGCAACTAATAACGTAGGTTTGAGACGAGAATAAACCCGTTTTGTAATAATATTAATCATAATATAAACATCCCCATTTTCTAACAAAACGATTCCATAAAAAACAATTTAATTTTAAACCAACGAAACCATTTAAATTAGCTTTACGAACATAATAAAGCTACGAAAGGTTCGCGATATAAATAACTCTTTCACGTACAAAATCTACTAGCCCCTGCCGTTTTTCTAAAGCAGCCTTATTCATTGAAACTTGATATTGAAAACTGTTCCCTTGGATTAAAAACTCCGTCAGTACGACGTTAGTTATAGCTTTTTTATATCACGACTGTCGCTCGGCCATAAAGTGCGACCGCCATTTCTGTTCAGGCGGCGATATTAGGAACTAAATGTTGTCTATAATATTTTCAACTCAGTTTTAGAATGAAGGTAAACAAAGGTTTATTCAAAAACACATTTCAAAAATGAAGTTTAATCACTAAAACTACTATTTCATTATGTTGTTATATTTAATAGCTAAAACTTATTTTAGAAACAAGATCTTCGATTAAAAGACACGAAACTTTGTTTACCTTTATTCTAAAACTGAGTTGGAAATACTATAGGTTACACTGACAGCGATTGAAGCAATGACAGCTATAGTGGCGACTTGACAGGTGAACAAAAATCTCGGTCCATCTGTACTCGTAGTTCGGAGTCTGGACACACGCGCGTGTGTGTGTAACATACATTTACATACACAAGAATGGTAAAGCGGCAGTCGTGAGATAAAACAAATACTTTTATCGTCTTTTAACCTTCCTGCATCAAATATTGAACGCATCGCTATATTATAGCAATTTATCCAAACTACAAAAAATACTTTTGATTTGTTTATATGTTCACAAACTAAACGAAGTTATTTTGCAGTCTTGTAAGTAAGCGAAAACGGCTTTTCATAAACGCTCTGCCTACCCGCGACAGATTAGTAGTAACTGTAATTTTTAATATTTTCATTTTTGGTATTTACTAAGAAGGGAATATATTCCACTATTTTATTTCAAGTTTCAGAATAGCGCGAATCACAATACAATCAGCTAAGCTTTCCTTTCGGTCTCTTATAAATAAGAACACAAATATTACTACATAATATAGTCCATACTATAACTATGATTCGGACAATACATTATTATTATAATAAATAGCATTATTATCAGATTATTTCATTTTGGTAATAGATTTAGTAAATTCCATATAATTTGAAGGAATAATTTAGATATGCGCGTTATTGTATTTTGAATAATATAGATAGTGTATTTTTGATAGGTAATACAATACATTTATTTAGTACTTATTTTTGGATATCCATAAGCAAAATATTTTAGATCAATATGTGACCTTTTCCTAGAAGGACAATACTACACTAAGAACACTATATAGCTGCATAAATATCTATCTAAAAATAGATATCATAGTGAGATACTGACAAACAGTGCATTACAAAATGGGTAATATTTTCTTACTCATATCCCTTTCGTTCGAAAATTCATGTTTAAATTGCACATCCCGAAAATATCCTTTGTTAATAATACATTTCCTATATTCCCAGTTTGTAGTGCACTCAATAATGTATGGGAGCAACAGGAATATCTTCAATTTTACTAAGTTGTGCTTGCCTTCCCAAACTTAAACTCTAATGTAAGTTAATGTACAAAAGGTGCATATTATGCTACTTTTGAGTATTATCAAGTTTATCGAGTAACTTTTAACTTATAAGAAACGTATCAGAAAATAAATATTTTTGGAGAATATTTAATACTTTCATTAAGATATTTCATATTTTTTACGGACTGATTTAATAATTTGAAAAATAACAATTTAAACATTATTGAATTACTACTTTTCAAATGTACCGATAAACTAAAGCATTAACCTTAGTTTAGTTTAATAACATTTTAAACCTTACAAGAGCAAAGAACACACCGACACAAACACTAACATAATATCTAACAATATTTCATTCCTTACAATACCACATTGTGTCGATATGAACTCCGCTTAGCTGCAATAATCAGAAGACTCTTACATAAAGATAAAAGACCTACCTTCGTCTCGATCCCGCTTCAAAAACCTACCAATTTACAGCAAAAAACTGGCAACACTAAAAGTTGTAGACCAATCACGAGCAAGAAAATAACAACAGTGTTGCAATTTTCGACTATGAAATTCCTACTAAAGAATTAAAACTGGTAGTTTTTTAAAAGGGAGGTATGTTTAATAGTATTTCCGTGGTAGTTACTAGTGTGCGGGCAGCATGTTGCTCCAGGCCGCCTCGTACTTGCAGTGTGCGGTGCTACACGCTGATTTTGAAGCCTCCACCACGCCCAGCGGAAACGGTTCCGTCTAAGGAAAAAAAAAAAAAACTATGACAAACTTGGTCTATTTCGGAAAATTGTTAGGAATAGTACATACATACATTCAATCACGCCTTTATCCCTAAAGGGGTAGGCAGAGCGTAAACTACGTAAACAAAGGCCGCTCCGTCACGTCTGACAAAGTTTTGATGGTCATTCAAGATAGATTTGTAGGTATATTGCTGTAGTGACAGGTTGTCAGCCCATCACCTAAATTACAATTTACTGAAACCCTCGGATCCCTTAGCTGGTTTATACAGCATGCCCGGGAGGAAATGCAGCTGGCACATTCTATGTTTTTCTTTCGCTCCCAGTCCAGCATGGAAGTAAGTATCTTATCTTATATAGCCATTAAGTGTACCACTGCTGAGCAAAGGCCTCTCTCCGTAATAGTATCAAGACATTAATTTATTTAGATAGAGTATCATAAGTCGGTACTTCTTCTGTCGAGTCGGTACTTAAATACTGTTACTCCTTAGCTTGGCACGTGGATGGTAGACATTTCCAATTACTTGCTTACTTCTCTGGCTTAGCGACTCAAAGTAGATCTTGGTCTCCGACATTAAAGAGCTATCCTTTTATTCTGTGCCAAATCTGTCAGGACACTTGCGATTTTTCAAGTCTTTGGCGGCTTCATCCTGCATTCCTTCAACCACCGACGCCCAGAAGGTTGACCAAGATAAGCTTACATGTTATATGACCATTATATATTAAAGTACGTACTTTAAGTACACATTACAATCTAAAATTGCCCTCAATTTTTGTCAGACGTGGCGAAAGCGCCTTTTACGAGCCGTTTGACGGTCGGCCTACCCCGCAAGGGATAGAGGCGTGATTTTATGTATGTATGTTGAGGAGAGCATCAGGTCGCCTATCTTTGACTTCGCTGGCTAGGACATGTGGTGAGGATGGCAGAGGATCGAGTCTCAAAGAAAAGAGTTTTTTTTTGTTACCGTGAGATTGTTGTATCTTCGCTGGCTAGGACGTGTGGTGAGGATGGCAGAGGATCGAGTCTCAAAGAAAAGGGTTTTTATTGTTACCGTGAGATTGTTGTATCTCCGCTGGCTAGGACGTGTGGTGAGGATGGCAGAGGATCAAGTCTCAAAGAAAAGGGTTTTTATTATTACCGTGAGATTGTTGTATCTCCGCTGGCTAGGACGTGTGGTGAGGATGGCAGAGGATCGAGTCTCAAAGAAAAGGGTTTTTATTGTTACCGTGAGATTGTTGTATCTCCGCTGGCTAGGACGTGTGGTGAGGATGGCAGAGGATCAAGTCTCAAAGAAAAGGGTTTTTATTATTACCGTGAGATTGTTGTATCTCCGCTGGCTAGGACGTGTGGTGAGGATGGCAGAGGATCGAGTCTCAAAGAAAAGGGTTTTTATTGTTACCGTGAGATTGTTGTATCTCCGCTGGCTAGGACGTGTGGTGAGGATGGCAGAGGATCAAGTCTCAAAGAAAAGGGTTTTTATTATTACCGTGAGATTGTTGTATCTCCGCTGGCTAGGACGTGTGGTGAGGATGGCAGAGGATCAAGTCTCAAAGAAAAGGGTTTTTATTATTACCGTGAGATTGTTGTATCTCCGCTGGCTAGGACGTGTGGTGAGGATGGCAGAGGATCGAGTCTCAAAGAAAAGGGTTTTTATTGTTACCGTGAGATTGTTGTATCTCCGCTGGCTAGGACGTGTGGTGAGGATGGCAGAGGATCGAGCCTCGAAGGAAAAAAAGGGTTTTTATTGTTACCGTGAGATTGTTGTATCTTCGCTGGCTAGGACGTGTGTTGAGGATGGCAGAGGATCGAGCCTCGAAGGAAAAAAAGGGTTTTTATTGTAACCGTGAGATTGTTGTATCTTCGCTGGCTAGGACGTGTGGTGAGGATGGCAGAGGATCGAGTCTTAAAGAAAAGAGTTTTTATTGTTACCGTGAGATTGTTGTATCTTCGCTGGCTAGGACGGCAGAGGATCGAGCCTCGAAGAAAATAAAGGGTTTTTATTGTTACCGTGAGATTGTTGTATGCGTGCTCGACGGCTGCGATCAGTCTCTCGAGCTCGGCGCCGCTCGGCAGCACCAGGGCGAGCCCCGCGCCGCGCTCGCGCGCCTCGCACACAGACCACTCCTGCAAAACATATATCAAATTATTAGTAACAAAAATCTTATCACTACATAGTATAAAACAGTCGTTGTACAGTGTCGTTGACTGAGCAACTCCTATGAGTTTGCGTGACGCCGTCCCTTACACCTGGTATATTGTTTCGTTATCGGACATTTAATTTTTAATAATATATTCTTGTAGTATCACTACATAGTATAAAACAAAGTCGCTTTCTCTGTCCCTATATCCCTATGTATGCATAAATCTTTAAAACTACGCAACGGATTTTGATGCGGTTTCTTTTAATGGATAGAGTGATTCAAGAGGAAGGTTTATATGTATAATACATGTATAATATAGTAGAGAAACACTGATGATTTCCGTGCGAAGCCGGGGCGGGTCGCTAGTCATAGTATAAAACAAAGTAGCTTTCTCTGCCCCTATATCCCTATGTATGCATAAATCTTTAAAACTACGCAACGGATTTTGATGCGGTTTCTTTTAATGGATAGAGTGATTCAAGAGGAAGGATTATATGTATAATACATGCATAATATAGTAGAGAAACACTGATAATTTCCGTGCGAAGCCGGGGCGGGACGCTAGTGTTTTTATATTTCACAACTTTAAAAAAGGAAATAAACACAAATGCCTATATAAGTTTTGACACTTTTGCTCGTGACTACATACATATAATCTCGCCTTTATCCCTAATGAGGCAGGCAGAGCATAAACGACCTAAACAAAGGTCGATCCGCCACGTCAGACAAAGTTTGGAGGGTCATTTAAGATAGATTTGTAGATATATCGCTGTAGTGACAGGTTGTCAGCCTATCGTCTAAATTGCAATATACAGAAACCCTCGGATCCCGTATATTACACAATTTCAAAAAAGGAAATAAACACAAATGCCTATACAGGGTGTAAGGGGCAACGTCCCGCAATGATAGGGGTTGCTCAGACAACGAAACTGAACAACTTTCACCAGGAAATTCTTTCAGGATATAGAAAGAAAAAATACCTTCCCATACAAAATGACCACCTCGACCAGACAATTTGTATGAAAAATCAAAATATATTTTTAATTTCCTGAAAAAAAATCCTGCTGATAGTGTTCAGTTGCCTTGACTGAGCAACCCCTATCAGTTTGCGAGACGCTGTCCTTAACACCCCGTATAAGTTATGAGACTTTCGCTCGTGACTATGGCGCATGAAACTGCGTTGAAGTATCGAGGTAACAATCAATATAATCGTGGTAATAAACCCAAAATAATAATCTAATTTTAACACAAATGCCTGTAAAGCTTGAAACGTACACTACAGACAGTATACTATTACAAGACAATATAATTAGCATTATTATTTAAATAACTTTCCCCAAGGAAAATAGGTATTGTTTTCATATCTCGGACCTATGTTCCTTGGGGAAAGTTGTTCAGTTTCATGGGTACTCTCTTACCCTTAAATTCAGCCAGCAATTTGTTTAATTAAAAAGAAAGAAACTGTTCTCACCAAGCAACACCAGTTCTCGTCAGTATCGGGTATCTTGAATGCTGTCAAATTCTTGATGGATCCGCACGCTAGGATCTCCACGTCTGTGCGCATCTCTTCGATATATTCTGCAAGAAACAATTGAATATATAATTTTTGACTTATCATGCTCTGAAAGTGCTATTTTGTGCTACAAGGGCAAACACGTATAGATAGATAACTCATTTATTCACCATAACATACATACATACTATCACGCCTGTATCCCTAATGGGTTAGGCAGAGCGTGAACAACCCAAACAAAGGTCGTTCCGCCACGTCTGACAAGTTTTGAGGGTTGTTTAAGATAGAACTGGATATTGCTGTAGTGACAGGTTGTCAGCCCATCGCCTAAATTACAATATACCCTCGAATCCCTCAGCTGGTTTTTACAGCATGCCCGGGAGGAGATGCAGCTGGCACATTCTACGTTCTTCTGTCGCTCCCAGTCCAGCATGGAAGCTTTCACCATAAAATAGTACATAAACTAGGGCTTATACAAAGGAGATAGTAATAAACAACAAGTAGCGTCGATTTTTTTTTAAATATGTACTAACAGTGAGAGGGCTCTGGCTCAGCTTACATGTTACAGTAGAAACTGTAACGCTGATAAATAAGAGATACTCATAAGGCACAGAAAATTAGGCCATACAGGCAAACGCAATAACAATTTTATTGATGGAACTTGTTATATTAAAATATTTACTTTAATTTATTTTCTTTTTGTGTTATTTATGACATAAAACGATATTCAAATTTAAATTCAAGTACAATAGAGTGTTTGATTAATTATTACAAATTTAATTTAAAACTGTATAGGCCCCAGCCCAAGCCTAATATTTAATATCGATAGATTTAAAAAGTTAAATGGCGGGAATGAATTTGTTGTTTTGTTCAGAATATTTTTGTACAATTTCCCAATTTTTCCTCCCAATCGAAGTGAAAAGCAGAGTTGTGAACTAGTCCACAAAACAATTTTTGACCTTGATAATATCAGCCCTCGCACTGTGGGCTACGGCAGTTAAAAATCTCGGTCAGAAATGACTTGTTTTGTGCACTTATCGTAAAATCTACTATTTACTACTGAAACAAGATGAAAAGACGAAGAATGAGAAACCTGGACAACGTGACATGTTATGTCACAATATTCTGTAGTAAAATTTTGAGTAAGGGCGGTTTTGCACTGCTCCGTATTCGGCTGGTATCCGTGAAATTATATACTACAATTTTGTAGTACTAACCTTTAAGCAAGGCATCAGATCCCCTATCCTTCAAATAGCCAGCTGCCCCGGCTACAAAGGCCATGTCCAGTGTCTCCCTGAGGCTGATGACTTCACTAGGCGTGACTATAACAGTGCAGGCGGCCGGCGGCCCGCCCGCGCGCCTGTCTGTCGCTGCACCGTCTTTTTCTTCTAGAGCCTGTAATTAAAGTGATTTGTTAAGATATAATCGTATTTACTATTCTGCAGTAATAAATTTTACTAGGATTGGAATTAGGTTTTTTCAAGGTTCAAGTAAAATAATTGATATTGATACAATTTTTTGATACTGCGTTTAAAACGCTGCCTTCAGACCTCCACTTCTGACTTCTGACCCCCACTACTGCCTTCAGACCCCCACTACTGCCTTCAGATCCCCACTACTACCTTCTGACCCCCACTACTGCCTTCAGACCCCCACTTCTGACTTCTGACCCCCACTACTGCCTTCAGACCACCACTACTGCCTTCAGACCACCTTTACTGCCTTCTGACGCCCACTACTGCATTCAGATCCCCACTACTGCCTTCTGACCCCCACTACTGACTTCTGACCCCCACTACTGCCTTCAGACCACCTTTACTGCCTTCTGACGCCCACTACTGCCTTCAGATCCCCACTACTGCCTTCTGACCCCCACTACTGACTTCTGACCCCCACTACTGCCTTCAGACCACCTTTACTGCCTTCTGACGCCCACTACTGCCTTCAGACCCCCACTACTGACTTCTGACCCCCACTACTGCCATCAGACCCCCACTACTGACTTCTGACCCCCACTACTGCCTTCAGACCCCCACTACTGACTTCTGACCCCCACTACTGCCTTCAGACCCCCACTACTGCCTTCAGACCCCCACTACTGCCTTCAGACCCCCACTACTGCCTTCAGACCCCCACTACTACCTTCTGACCCCCATTATGCTTTCAGGCCCCCACTTCTGACTTCTGACCCCCACTACTGCCTTCAAACCACCTTTACTGCCTTCTGACCCCCACTACTGCCTTCAGATCCCCACTACTGCCTTCTGACCCCCACTACTGACTTCTGACCCCCACTACTGCCTTCAGACCCCCACTACTAACTTCTGACCCCCACTACTGCCTTCAGACCCCCACTACTACCTTCTGACCCCCACTACTGCTTTCAGACCCCCACTTCTGACTTCTGAACCCCACTACTGCCTTCAGACCACCTTTACTGCCTTCTGACGCCCACTACTGCCTTCAGATCCCCACTACTGCCTTCTGACCCCCACTATTGCCTTCAGACCCTCACTACTGCCTCCTGACCCCCACTAGTGCCTTCAGAACCAATACTGCCCTCAGACCTCCACTACTGCCTTCTGACCCCCACTACTGCCTTCTGACCCCCACTACTGCCTTCTGACCACCACTACTGCCTTCTGACCCCCACTACTGCCTACTAGCCCCCACTACTGCCTTCAGAACCGCACTACGGAGTGTAGAGCGACGGTTGCTTACTTGTGCCGCATGCAACAGCAAGGATTGCAGCCAGGAGGAAGCGGTCGGGTCGTCGGGAGCTGCTAACAACAGTCTGCTGGAGTCCATAAGGGCGATCTCGAAGCAATGCGGTCTTCTCGTCGAGTCCACGTGCCTTCTGACCCCCACAACTGTCTTCTTACCACCACTACTGCCTTCTGACCCCCACTACTGCCTTCAGACCCCCACCACTGACTTCTGACCCCCACAACTGCCCTTTGACCCCTACAGACATTTGACATTGCTTACTTGTGCCGCATGCAACAGCAAAGATTGCAGCCAGGAGGAAGCGGTCGGGTCGTCGGGAGCTGCTAACAACAGTCTGCTGGAGTCCATAAGGGCGATCTCGAAGCAATGCGGTCTTCTCGTCGAGTCCACATGTCTTCTGACCCCTACTACTGAGCGTAGTGCGATGTTGTGTGGTAGAGGGATCGTGCCGTCTGGTTGGTGCGGGCCCCAGTGTAACACGCCTCCTCTGAAAGAATATAAACATATAATCACGCCTTTATCCCTAATGGGCTAAACCGTGACCTTCTTTCCTTGATGTTTTATAAAAACACTTTATACTACATATACATATAAATACATAAATATAATCACGCCTTTATCCTTAAAGGGGTAGGCAGAGCGTTAACGACCTAAACAAAGGTCGATCCGCCACGTCTGACAAAGTTTTGAGGGTTATTTAAGATAGATTAGTAGGTATATTGCTGTAGTGACAGGTTGTCAGCCCATCGACTAAATTACAATATACTGAAACCCTCGAATCCCTTAGCTGATTTTTACAGCGTGCTCGGGAGGAAATGCAGCTGGCACATTCTATGTTTCTCTCGCTCCCAGGCCAGCATGAAAGAAAGAATACGATACAACATTAAAGACAAGAAATTCCAGAAGAAAAATAAGTCTTCGTTTTCTGTAGTGTGGATTAGGGATTCGAATGACAATGCTCTTCTGACGTGGTTATTGTAACGACCACATCTTAGACAATGGCCGGGACCGAAGGCTTGACGTGCTTTTAGATAAATACCTACATTAGGAACTTCTTAAATGTCGGTCAGTAATTTAATTCAATCCTTGAATTGGGAGCGATAAAAAAACGTAGAATGTGTCAGCTGCTTCTTCTCCCCGGCATGCTGTAGAAGTCAGCAAAAGGCTTCAATGGTTACAGTGTACTGTAATTTAGGTGATGGGCTGACAACCTGTCACTATAGCGATAAACATCTTCATCTAAAACTGCCTTCAATATTTGTCAGATGTGGCGAAAACGCCTATAACTAGGCGTTTTATACCCTGCCTTCTCCATTAGAGATAAAGGCGCGGCTTTGCGTGTGTGTGTGTGTGCAGAAAAACATACCTGAGCAAGAAGTAGCATGGTTCAAATCGGCGGCTCTTGTCAGTGCGACACATAAGGTACCCCTCGAGCGGGGGGGCGAAGGCGCCGGGGGCTTCCATCAGGCGGTCCCCTGCGTCACCGGAGCAGGCGCGCCCGTAGAACAGAATTTGCGGTATCTGCGGAGTAAGATATATATAATACATAAAATCACAAAGGCCTTTATCCCTAGTGGGGTAGGCAGAGCGAAAACGATCTAAACAAAGGTCGTTCCGCCACGTCTGACAAGTTATGTGGGTAATTATATTACAGATGATTTTATAATGATATATACAGGGCGTCCCACGGCGATGCCACACGGAGGGAAAGTACCTTAAATATTAATGATAGGATATTTTACTGAAAGAAGACATCGTTTAATTTTTAATAATAAGTAGAACTGCATTCACAGATTTTTTTTTAAATCGCCTACCTCAACCGGGAATCGAACCCGCCAAATGTGACAGTAAAATTACATGTATTTTATAATAGCGTCTGAAAGGGCTACTCATAAGCATTATTTTTTCCTTAATAACCTAGCATATTAAATGAAACTAAAAATATAAAATTTTAATTTTATTTAAAAAAAAATCAGAGAAATTTCCTCTGACTTGGCCATGCTTCCAACAATTAACATTATCATTTCAAAGATCTACCCACTTGAGATACGAGATTTCCGTGGTATAAGTACATGATAATAATAAAGCGATACATAAAGTGTAGTAGGTACTTCTTCATGAGCTCACAATTACCATGCAACTGGCTGATATTAGTAAAAATAAATAATTCGAAAATGGAACACTTAAATTTTCAAGCGTCATGCAACTGGCTGATATTAGTAAAAATAAATAATTCGAAAATGGAACACTTAAATTTTCAAGCGTCTGTTCTTTTGTTTATTGTGAGTTTCATTTTCGTTTATTAGCAATTTTTGTGTTAATTTACTTACCATGGCGTACCAAAATAATTTGGATTTAATAGAAGCATACTTTTTAAATCACAAAGACTTTTCATTAGCTTTGCGGTGGTACCGCGAAAGATATCTCGATAGACACACACCATCTCGATTTGTGTTGAAAAGATTGGTGGATGATCGGCACTTTTGGACAAATTAGATGGCCACCGAGATCCCCAGTTCTAACCCCACTTGATTTTTTTTTATGGGGTTATGTAAAAGATTTAGTTTACAGGAACCGGTACAACAGTGTGCAGGAGTTACAAAATGAACTTAGACGTATTATTTTAAACATCCACCATGCAAAAATAAGTAAATCGACAGGGAGAGAAATTATTAAAAGAGTGAGAATTTGTATACAACAGAACGGATCACATTTTGAGCATTTGATTAATTTTAATTTTTTAAATAAAATGTAAAATTGTATGTTTTTAGTTTCATTTAATATGCTAGGTTATTGAGGAAAAAATAATGCTTATGAGTAGCCCTTTCAGACGCTATTATAAAATACATGTAATTTTACTGTCACATTTGGCGGGTTCGATTCCCGGTTGACGTAGGCGATTAAAAAAAAAAAACTGTGAATGCAGTTCTACTTATTATTAAAAATTAAACTATGTCTTCTTTCAGTAAAATATCCTATCATTAATATTTAAGTTACTTTCCCTCCGTGTGGCATCGCCGTGAGACGCCCTGTATATTGCTATAGTGACAGGTTGCCAGCCCATCGCCTAAAAGTGCAATACACTATAACCCTCAAATCCCTTAGGTGGATTTTACAGCATGCTCGGGAGGAGATGCGGCTGGCACAAAATAGAAAAATAAAACGTACTTTTAAAACCAAAAACTTCGCAGAATAGCGATTTGAACCCACGATTTTTGGCGCACCATGCTGCTGCTCTAACCGCTGAGCTACTGTGCCTTCGAATACTCCGCGCGAAATAAGTGGTTGCATTCAAACGTCTTGTGTACGTTACAGCGCCATCTCTCGAACTATTACTTTTTTACGTATTGTATGAACTGCTGGACTGGGAGCGAGAGAAAAACATAGAATGTGCTAGCCGCATTTCCTCCCGGGCATGCTGTAAAAACCAGCTAAGGGATCCGAGGGTTTGTGTATATTGCAATTTAGGCGATGGGCTGACAACCTGTTACTACAGCAATATACCTACAAAGCTATCTTAAATAACCCTCAAAACTTTGTCGGACGTCTCGGAACGACCTTAGTTTGGGTCGTTCACGCTCTGCCTAGCCCATTATGGATAAAAGCGTGATTATATGTATATATGTATGAACTGGCATGCTCATGATCTACTGGGAGCGGCGAAAATATATCTTAGAATTAACCACCTGCTTCTGTTATATTAGTCACAAATTATCTAACATTACAGTAGTAAGTTTACCATCATAATAAATTTAGATATAATAATTCTAACCCGTTTGAATGGAAATAAAAAACAATAAAATAAATAACAATAACAAAATTATTCATGATAAACAATAAAATCCTATAACGTAACGTATGTAATGTTATTTAACTTCCATGTAATTATTAACCATCATAATAATTATAATTTATTAAACCACATAAAAGTTTAAACGCATTGTGGTCTGGGATTTATATTAATTGACGTGGAATTATGGATTTTACGTCATTCATAATAAGAATAACAACGTTTTTCTTGGTATTTAAGGTAAACGTAGTACACTGCAGTTGATAGTGAATGAGCATTTTATTAGAATACAGGATAATGGCTAATGCATGTAATTCACATAAATATGAGCAGCCCAAAAATTTACTGCAATAAGCCCGATAACAGGAAAAAAATAAAATATATTATGAGACTTAAGCTTCTTAAAACTTTAAGCTTTAAACTTTATCTTCCATGCTGGCCTGGGAGTGAGAGAAAAACATAGAATGTGCCAGCTGCATTTCCTCCCGGGCATGCTGTAAAACCAGCTAAGGGATCCAAGGGTTTCAGTATGTTATAATTCAGGCGATGGGCTGTCAACCTGTCACTACAGCAATATACCTACAAATCTGTCTTAAATAACCCTCAAAACTTTGTCAGACGTGGCGGAACTACCTTCGTTTAGGTCGTTTACGCTCTGCCTACCCCATTAGGGATAAAGGCGTGATTAAAGCAATCGCTATCAAGCATCAAAACAAACCAAGACCGCCTGACTACAGACTTCAAGGATCTAACTACCAGCTTTGAATTTGCTTCTGCACAGCAAAACGACTTTGAAGTCAGGCTAAAGAAAGTAGAAATTGCTGCGACTATCCCCGAAAAAGTGGAGTGTGAGTTGTCAGGACTGCGAACCCAGGTCGAAGATCTCAAATACGCACTCCAACAACAACAACAGTGGGAACGTATTCTTAATTTAGAGATATCCGGTATTCCAGAAATGCCCTACGAAAACCTCCCGGACCTCGTTGTAAAGATAGCTGAGTATGCAAATGTGCATCTTTCTCCCGACGACATCGGCCACGTGACTAGGGTTCAACCACGTACTAAACAACCCGGTCGCCCCAAATCCATAGTGGTAAAACTAAAAAAACGTATACACAAAGATAACATAATTGCTGGTCTACGTAAAAGGGAACCCTCCACCCTAGACATTGGTATGTCCGGCGAGTCGAAGCGTTTTTATGTGAGCGAGCATATGACGGTGGACAACAAAATATTGTACAAAAAATGTCGTGCAGCGGCAAAAGAAAAAGGCTACGAATTTACGTGGATAAAAAACTGTCGGATTTTCGTCAGAAAAAACGAGACATCTCCGCACATATTGATAAGACACGAATCGGACCTAAACAAAATTCGCTGACATTCTTTTGTTTATCAGTTATAATGCGTTCTACAAACAACAGCTATAAAAAACCTGTTATTGTATCACGGTTTCTTCACTCTCATAAAATTTATTGTTACTTTATTCTGTGTGGTTTACTCTTAACTAAAGTGGTTAATATATTTTTACACATCTATTTTCATTCTCAACCTCGAATTGACATAATGCACTGTCGACCGGTAGGTACGTCGAAAGGATTAGCTAATTTCCTACCTATGCGCATATTTTCTCAGTTTCATTATAGATCGATTACTACAATTGTACTTCCATACTATATCGATTGCAATTACCTGTGTTTTGTTTACTATAGAAATGGTTACGCCTAATGTAAGCATTTTTTACCAAAATGTACGTGGGTTACGAACAAAAACACATCAGTGCTATAATAATATGGTGTCGAACGATTATGATGTGATAATTTTGGTTGAAACATGGTTGTGTGTCGGGATATTTGATCGTGAATTTTGCGATGACCGCTATGACGTATTTAGATGCGATCGAGACTTGGTAGCTACCGGTAAGTGTATCGGCGGCGGTGTACTTATCTGCGTCCGCCGCGAGCTTCGCGCCTATTGTTACAATATACCAGTTCCACACTCACCCACAGAAATACTTTGGATCACAATTCCGTCTATTACATTAAACAATGAAACTGATCTTAATATTATTGCATCATATGTTCGTGGAGAATCACCTGCCCAATTATGCGACATATCACACTTATTAAACATTATGAAATATCGTTTCTCTGATACTACGTCGCGTAAATTAGATAACAATAAGTATTTAGTCCTAGGTGACTTCAACCTCCCATTCGTTACATGGGATGATACGGTTCCCACGGTGAACTCGAGTAGTTCTTCAGCCGTTCTTCGAGACTTGGTTAGCACTATGCTGGAATCGTTATCCTTATATGGTTTTACTCAACATAACTCATTTAAAAACAGTAGCGGGAATATTTTGGACTTAGTGTTCAGTAACTTTGAAGTAGAACTGAAAATATGTGATTTTCCTTTAGTGGTAAAAGACAAACATCACCCCCCCCTATGCATTGATGCTTCTGATATTTCTCTCCCACCGCTTTCCATAGCTAACACATCAAAATTTCAGTATAGCAAGGGTGATTACATCAGCATTAATAAATACCTTAGTACCATAGACTGGACATCAGAACTTTCTTCAAAAAATACAAATGAGGCTCTTGATTATCTCTATCAAAAACTATATTTATGCATACAGATACACGTACCAGTAAAAATTTTAAATACTTCTAAGCATTACTATCCTGCCTGGTATTCAAGAAGTCTCATAAAGATTATTCGTGAAAAGGAAAAAGCTCACAAATTGTGGAAACGGTATGGTAATCTAAATGACAGAGATGAATTCAGGTTACTAAGGGAACGTTATCATCGCGTCCATACCGCAAATTATCACCAATTTTTATTTAAATGCCAGCAATCACTAGCTAAAGATGCCAGAAAATTTTGGTCGTTTGCTAAATCTAGAAGGGGTGGAAGCACCTATCCAAGTGAATTTACATTCAGTAATGTTTCTCTACGGAATGGTACTGACATTGCAGATGGCTTCATTAATTTTTTTCATAGTATGTTTTCACAGCCAGCGATAGACTATTCTAATCTTACAAGCGACTTACCTAGCCCTCAAAATACTACAAACAATACAATAAGCGCTATCATGGTAACAAAAGAAACTGTCTTATCTCAGCTTAAGAAATTAGATCCCAGCAAAGGAGCTGGCACCGATAACATACCCCCAATTTTTATTCTCGGATGTAGTGAATCCCTTGCTTTGCCTCTCTCCATTCTGTTCAATAAATCTTTTTGCGAAGGTAAATTCCCCACAAAATGGAAAGAAGCACGTATTGTCCCCGTTCATAAGAAAGGAATAAAAAAGAAAATAGAAAATTACAGACCGATCTCAATCTTAAACGTGTTTAGTAAGCTATGTGAAAAGATTGTTTACAATGAAATTTATTCTATTTTAGCAAGTTGTATACCTCTCCAACAGCATGGGTTTCTCAAGGGTCGATCAATCGCAACTAATCTGACATTGTTCACCAAATTCGTACGTGAAAGCATGGAACGTGGACAACAGGTTGACGTGGTCTATACCGATTTCGAAAAAGCCTTCGATCGCGTAGACCACGTCATTCTCTTGTCTAAATTAAATAAATTGGGTATCCATGGGGATCTCCTTTGATGGGTCGAGTCATACTTAACTAATAGGACGCAAATAGTAGTTATTGGAGGTTATAAATCAAACCTTGTCCACGTGCCCTCAGGAGTTCCCCAAGGATCCCATTTAGGACCCCTTTTTTATAACGCTTTTCTGTATGACGTGTACTCCTGTCTTAACCATTCCAAATTTTTAATGTATGCCGACGACACAAAAATATTCACTTGTATCAAATCACATCAAGACGCTGTTAATATGCAACTGGACCTAGACAATCTCACTAATTATTATCACTGTAATCGCATCTCAGTTAATGCGAGTAAATGTCAAGTCATATCCTTTACACGTAGCCCGCGCCCTAAAATAAATCAGTACTTTATTAATGGAATTATAGTTTCGCGTACTGACATCGTTCGTGATCTCGGTATACAACTTGATAGTAAATTCACATTTAACGAACATGTAAATACAATAACTGGAAAGGCATTAAAATCATTGGGCTTTGTTATGAGAATTTGCTCACCATTTCGTAACCGAGAATGTATAAAAAATGTTTATTTTGCTTATGTCCGCAGTATCCTTGAATTTGGATCACCCTTATGGTCACCGTACTACAATAAATACTCAGATCAGATTGAAAACATACAAAGAAAATTCTTGAAATTTCTTAACTTCAGAACATTTACGACACCTAGTAATTATGATCAAAACTGCTTAACACATAACCTGATGTCACTTAAAAAGAGACGAACGTTATTAGATATGATGTTCCTTTACGACATTTTGAACTCACAGGTAGATTGCCCAGACTTAGTTAACAGTTTAGGGTACTGTACGCCTACTCGACGTACACGCCATACTAGTCTGTTATACGTTCCCTTACATCGTACTAACTATGGCGCGAATGATACTATAACTCGCATAGCTAAAACGTACAACAATTCATTTAGCGATTTTGACCCTTTTAATTGCACAAACAAACAATCGTTTAGAAATCTTGTCAAAAGTTATCTTCTTTCTAATCATGACGCTTCGCCCGGGGTTGTGGACCAAGCTTCCAATCCCGTTTGACCCCAAGACATTATTAAGCTTAACTCTATATTGTTCTGCTCCAACTGTACGACAGTAAATCACAGTCATATTCACCTCTTATCTTGTAGATACATATAAGGACTCTTACAGATGTTCCCTTAACCCAGTAATTGAAAATCATATTCAAAGATATATTTTCTATAATTCTAATTTGGTGACCGGGATTGAGTACTTTTTTCTCAATCCCGCTCGATCCCAAGACTTGTCGTAGGGCTGAATTGGAAATTGGAATCCAAACTAAATAAATAATAACCTAAAATAATCTTCACATATCTGTCTGAAATGACCCTCAAACTTGTCAGCAGTAGCGACCTTCGTTTGGGTCTTCGGCGTTCTGCTTATTCCGTTAGGGATAAAGGCGTGAGTGTATGTATGTATGTATTTTATCTCAATCGAGCTTCAGTGCATTATGCTAATGAACAATTACGATAATCACTCTTACCTCTTAATACTTACTTTATCGTGTTATTACCTACGTTATTCTATATTTAGACCACACAGATGAAGTGTTTCATACTCTGCTAATAGTATTAGTTTTATAACCACTTATTACTTAAGTTTAAGATATGTTACCTATTCTTATTGTAAGCTAGTTAACTTTAATTACTCTGCCCTTGGTAAATCTGGGGTAATCTGTTATTTGCTCCATAATTCTAGCCCTAAGCGTTATGTTCTAATAGTTTGTAAAGAGCTGTTGATTACCTTAATAAAATAAAAATAAATAAAAATAAATGTATGTATGTTTAGCTTATACATGGCAATGATGATGAAGTCCTGTTATCCCTCATCAGGAATATAAGGCTCGAAGAATGAATTTTCACTGCTCTCGAGCGTATTTATACATACCATAACGGGTGTAAGGGACAGCGTCTCGCAAACTAATAGGGGTTGCTCAGTCAACGAAACTGAATAACTATCACTAAGATTATTTTTTAGGAAAATTTTATTACTATACGGGGTAAAAAAAAAAAAATATTAAATTTGAGGCTATTGAGATTTGTTTGACCTCTCAGTCAAACTGTTCATACAGTTTTGAGAGACTAGTTATGTTTTAGTTTTATTATGTAAATGTTTGAAAGATTTGTAATAAATAAACAACAATTTAAAATAACAGGTGCTTAATTCTTTTCTATCTACAATTTTAGTGAAAAAATAAACACTAAAATACCGTCGTCTTGAAAGGTAATGCGAAACCTCTTGTCTTGATGCATAACCATGAGACTTAAAATTTTTTATTTTACCAGTTTAATGTACTATACTTAGCTGATTGTAAAGGAGGTTTCTCGTTGTTTATAAAATACTAGCTTTCTGTCAGCGGTGTCACCCGCAGTTAAATAAGTCTTTCCGTGGGAATGGTCTACTTTTCCGAGATATAAAGTAGTCTATGTTACTCACTGTAAACATAGCTTTCTAACGGTGAAAGAATTTTTGAAGTCGGTCCAGTGGTTTTTGAGTTTATTAATTACATATATACAAAGTCCAAAAATACAAATCTTTCCTCATTATAATATAAGTATAGACTAGCTTTCTGCCAGCGGTATCACCCGCTGCTAAATAAGTTACCCGTGGGAATTAAGTACTTTCCCGCGGTAAAAATAGCCTATGTTAGTCAGAGTGAACGTAGCCTTCTAATGGTGAAAGAATTTTTGAAATCGGTGGCGTAGTTTTTGAGTTTATTCGTTACAAACATACATACACAAAACACATTTACATTTTGTTCTTATTGTTTTGTTCTAACTTTGTTAGTTATTAGGATAAAAATGTTGCACCTGCCTTGTCATTTCCACATGCCCTAAGGTAGACTGGTAGATAATGCCTTTGGCGTTAATTCCGCCCATGTAACATTTCTGTGCATAAAGTACCCCGATACAGGGAATCCTAGTGGGGGCTATGGGTGTGATGGTGTTTCTATTTTTTTAAGTTAAATAAATAAAAATTAAAACATAACATACATACATACATAAATCACGCCTTTATCCCTTACGGGGTAGGCAGAGCCTTTAACGCCTCGTAAAAGGCGCTTTCGCCACGTCTGACAAAAATTAAGGGGACTATTTTAGATTGTAATATGTATTGCTTTAGTGACAGGTTGTCAGCCCATCGCCTAAATTACAATACAATGTAACCGTCGAGTCCCTTTTGCTGACTTTAACAGCATGCCCGGGAGGAAGGGCAGCTGGAACATTCTATGTTTTTCTATCTCTCCCAGTCCAGCATGGAAGAACATAAACATAAGTACACACAAAAATACATTTGCAATTACAATTACAATTGGATACGACGATAAGAAGTGAATGTACTTCACTAACCGACCTCAAGTGATAATTTCATATAGCAAGGACAAAGACGCAGTTCTAGTCCAGTACATTGATATTAGGCATTATCTAATGACACTGGGCAAGGCCATTATACAAATAAAACTAAATTATTTTATTTTGATGAAAATATTTTATTTTTCCATGCTGGCCTGGGAGCGAGATAAAAATATAGAGTATGCTAGTTGAATTTCCTCCGGGGCATGCTGTAAAAACCAGCTAAGGGATCCGAGGGTTTCAGTATATTGTAATTTAGGCGATGAGCCCATCAAACTATATATATAACTATACCTACAAATCTATCTTAAATAACCCTCAAAACTTTGTCAGACGTGGCGGAACGTTGTTTAAGTAGTTTACGATCTACCTACCCCATTAGGGATAAAGGCGTGATTATATGTATGCATGTATCAATGACCGTTTACGCGCATTTTACCTGTTTTGGTGCGTATTAAATTGCGTGCTAATTGTAATTTTACTGATAATATCCTGTATTATCTATACAAATATTATAAAGAGAAAAAAATTGTATTTGTGTATATGTGTGTTTGTAAAGAATAAACTCAAAAACCATCCAAATTCAAAATTCTTTCGCCATTACAAAGCTACGTTCACCCTGAGTAGCATAGGCTACTTTTTACCGCGGTAAACGTTTAAAGTGCAACGTTCCCACGGGAAAACTTATTTAGCATCGGGTGACACCGCTGACAGTAAGCTAGTCTATCATATACATATATATATATCATAGACTTACTTACACTTTTATAAATTAATGAAAATTTCGTTCAGCTGCATACATACATGTTCTTCCATGCTGACCTGGGAGCGAGAGAAAAACATAGAATGTGCCAGCTGCATTTCCTCCAGGGCATACTGTAAAAACCAGCTAAGGGATCCGAGGGTTTCTGTTTATTGAAATTAGGCGATAGGTTGACAACCTGTCACTACATCAATATACCTACAAATCTATCTTAAATAACCCTCCAAACATTGTCAGACGTGGCGGAAAGACCTTTGTTTAGGTCATTTTGGCTCTGCATACCCCATTAAGGATAAAGGCGTTATTTTATGTATGTGATACATACAACTATCTATCAGAAACAGTAGCAGTAGAATTGACTTTATTTCCATTTACTCTTTTATACAATTTTGAAATTTCAGTGAAGAAATTCACATTACCAGCTCCATTAAAGATTAATCAGGTATTGGGCAAGAAGCCACTTTCCTAGCGAGCGCGAAGGCAAGGCCGCCATGGCTGTGCTATCAAATAATATTGCAGCAACTTCCGCACTTACCTACACGATAATAAAGTTCATTATAATTTTACATTGTAATTAGGACAAAGTGGATAATTTAGGGAATAGTTGTTTTTGGGCGTGCCGCTAAGAAAAGAAGAAAGAAAGAAGAAGTCCTTCCATGCTGGACTGGGAGAGATAGAAAAACATAGAATGTTCCAGCTGCCCTTCCTCCCGGGCATGCTGTAGAAGTCAGCAAAAGGGACTCGAGGGTTACAGTGTATTGTAATTTAGGCGATGCGATGGGCTGACAACCTGTCACTATAGCAATACACATTACAATCTAAAATTGCCCTCAATTTTTGTCAGACGTGGCGAAAGCGCCTTTTACGAGGAGTTTGACGCTCTGCCTACCCCGTAAGGGATAAAGGCGTGATTTTATGTATGTATGTACTAGGGACATATTATAGTCGTTCATTGGGACCTTTTGGTACATGGATGATCGGAAAAGAGAGTAAAATCCAAAAATTACGATATAGGATCTAAATTACTATATGTCATACGACATGCATGATAATGATATAATTTTATTAATTGATATTAATTATGTTACTAAAGTACCTATAATAAATAATACTGAATCAATAACCAAAACAAGTGATAAAATAAAAGGTTTCGATGTCGAGGTAGGTTGAACGTACTCTTCTACAACTTCGAGACCAAATCAGCGAAATAAAAGAACGAACTTATAGGTCAGATATATACCGGGTGTTAGAGACAGCGTAGCTGAAAAATGATAGGAGTGCTCAGTCAACGAAGCTGAACAACTTTCACCAGGAAATTCTTTTATGAAATACAGCTTTTTTGGATTTTCCATTTATTTTTCATTGTGTACAAAAATAAAAACTTAAATTTAGTTCACAAAGGTGAGCTTATCACTATAATGAGATCTCGCCCAGCCAACTCTCTCTTCCATATGGATTGTCTGATCGAGACGTAGTCATTTGGTATGGGAAAGTCAATTTTTTAAAATTTCCTTAAAGAATTCTCTGTTGAAAGTTGTTTAGTTTTGCTGACTGAGCAACCCGTATTAGTTTGCGGTAAGCTGTCCCTTACACCCGTTATAAAGAAAACGATATTATCGAGAGTGGCGCCCCGTTGATCGGTCAATGCTTTTGTTGCGATAACAGTAGTTGACGTAGTTGCATTTTTATCACTAGGTATCGCATTTGTTATCGTAGGTCTGTGTCGGAGGTATCAATAACTTAATATTGTTACCACGCTGGACTTACTTCCATGCTGGACTGGGAGAGATAGAAAAACATAGAATGTTCCAGCTGCCCTTCCTCCCGGGCTTGCTGTAGAAGTCAGCAAAAGGGACTCGAGGGTTACAGTGTATTGTAATTTAGGCGATGGGCTGACAACCTGTCACTATGGCAATACACATTACAATCTAAAATTACCCTAAATTTTTGTCAGACGTGGCGAAAGCGCCTTTTACAAGGCGTTTAACGCTCTGCCTACCCCGTAAGGGATAAAGGCGTGATTTTATGTATGTATGTATGTGTATTGTTACCACGCGCAAAGTGCGAGTATCTCATGCTTCTTCTTCATTGTGATATAGTTTTATTTTATTTTGTGACACAAATATAATTAAATTTTCTTTGTAATAGACTCGCTTGTGACTTTCTAAAAGTGTTGTTAGGAATCTATTTGGAAATAAATTATTTGACTTTGACGTAAGAAATTTGTCTTGAAATCGTCTTATGTCGTGTGCGGACACGATAAACCCTGATGTCAAAGTTTTTAAACCGCCTAATAGCACAGCTAATATAGGGCTCTGACATGGTTCTGGGTAACGGCTTAACGTGCCCTCCAAAGTACGGAATACTTTGTCTTCTAGACAATTAGGTGATTTACCCTGCATTGCCTTAATCAAGCTGGGGAAAATCTCACAAAGTGATAAATTTACAAATATCAACTATGTGGGAATCGAACCCATGGCTCAGACTCAACCGCTAGACCACGGAGGCAGTTATGGCGTAGGTTGTTGCCTTGTCAATCTGTCTTAAAATGATAACTAATGTTATGGATTTTAAAAAGTAATAATTAGGTATTATAGTTTTAATGGTAATAATAGTACTATTATACACAAAAGATTAAGTAATATGTTAAAATGTTTTTTTTTATTGTTTATTTTATAGGCACTTGGCGTAATATTTGTTTATGAAAGGCAAGGTTGTCGTTACTATACAATACTACTATTGTATTATAAAAGAAAATATTTTGCATTCATTCTTCATCGTGCAAACATACTATTCAAAACATTTGCGATGTCACTAAACGTTGTATGTAATGCGTAATAGATAACAAAGCAATTTGCGTGCCAGCTCTAAATTGACGCTTAGCTTGCCTTCTCACAAGACTGACTTCTACGCAAAGTCTATCGAGTGCGAGCTATCAAGCTGAGAAATGAAATGCCCGAAGACATTCGACGTGCACCGTCTCTTGAGACTTTTAAAACCCGAATTAAAAAAACAATACTTGGAACAAATAATTACAATCTGATCTTAAGTTTCCTTCACTTTTATCCTGTGCTGTAGATACTGTTGATGTCATTTCCTTCGTCTAGTTCTGATTGTAGTTTGTATTATCCTATCTTCTATTAGTTTATGTATTAGTTTATTTTACGAATATCTACCGCTACGCATTTTTCTTTCACCCGAAGGTTGCCTGGAAGAAATTGCTACCTTAGCAATAAGGCCGCCTATGTTGTACTTGTCTTTTGTTGTTAACTGTTGTATTCTAACGTGCAATAAAGTATTTTTATGTTATGTTATTATCTTAAAAGTTTGAACTGCATGAAAGAGCCCCATGCTAGAAAAGGACAGAGCGCGCAAACCAATGGGTTTGAAAGAGACAGTTGCCACCAGATGGTAGACGCTTAATTTGCGCACTGTCTCTGAAAAACCTAGTTACTCACCCGCTTCTCATGGCGTTGCTTAGCAACCGCCGACGCCAGCTGTCTGCAAGTGAGTGGCAACATGGCGGGCGGCCGCTGTATCTTCAACGGGGAGGTCCTGGCGCTCCACTCCAGTGACGAGGCTAAACGAGAGCCGAGGGAAGACTCTCCTGTCACCACAGAGCAGGCGATGTTGCCAGCTATGTCCACTATCTGGATGTACTGCCCCTCAGGACCGAACTAGGGACAAGAGAATTCGGTGTTATACAATAACTAACTTCAATACAAAATTCTTTAATTTCACAAAGAAACACATACAACAGAAATAAAATTACTTTCCTGCATGTTTTTACTGATTCAGTCAATCATTATTAATTTATTTATTTTTTATTAATGTTGTGTATAACTTTAACTGGATGCTAAATTTATGCAGATTGGATGTAATAGTGTTTTTAATTGATTGTATTAATTTGTCGTCTGTTGTTGTACCTATCTAAATAAAATAAAAAGGAACAAACGTGACAGAACAATATAGGCGGCCTTATTGCTAAAGCAGCAATTTCTACCAGGCAACTAATTAAAAGATATAAGTAATTGTTTCAGTTCGCCGTCTGCCAGGAGGGATGGAGTATAGGCATGCTTAATATATACTTGTTCAGTTTTGTTGACTGAGCAACCTCTATGAGTTTGCAGTATGCTGTCCTTTACACCCGTTAGGCTTATATGCGTGCACAACTGTTACAAAGTGAACTAAATTAATCATGATTGATTCATATCATTAAGATAACTATGGAAATGTAAACACCACTGGTTTACGTAACTGGTTACTACAGCATTATTTCTTCGAAAGACTATAGAGCCTTTAACGCTTGACATTGCATTATCTTGACAGGGGTACACGTGGGAAAGGGGAGGGAGGACAACTCTGCGAAGATCATGACAAAGGGTTGATCCTATAGAGTTGGATTCCGTTCCGTTCCGACAAGCTAAGCTCACAAGATCAAAGCAAATGCAAATATTTACTAATATAGAACAAGTTTATTATGCAGTTGCCTTACGACGCTGTCGCATAATCCCTACTTTATGACTTGTAAGAAATCAATGCACCATAAATGCCAAAACAGAATGCAGAATACAACGCCATACATACACAACTAACTGACTGACTCAACTCTCTTCTCTAGCTACTTGGTTTATCTTAATTATTCTCAGACTAATTAATGTGTATTAATTGTATAAATCTCATAAACAGGAGAAATGTATATGTTTAGACTATTACCACAATTAGAAAGCTGTAAGTTAATAATTATGATATGAAATGAGTAATAATTTCATTTCTAGACTTGTTATAGCATGATAAAAATTATTTACAATAATGGTGGCAATAGGCTTATCTCTTTATTGTTTATAAACAACATTAAAGAGATAAAATATTATAAACAAAACTTTCCACTTACTGCAATGGCATCCAATTCATTGTGAGGTAAACGGCACAATATTTCATACTCTGTGCCTCCAGGCTTCACACTGGCCACATACAGAGCATAATCTGTGATGAAGACAAGCCATGGTGTCCATGATCCATCTTCCATATTGTAGGGTGACTGTACTTTCATCATCTGAAAAAGAAAAACTGATAAGCAAAATGGTTGAGCAACAAAAAACAAGTACCTAACAAAGTAGTCTTTAACATACCCTGTTCAATGTTTCGTTAGGATACGTAAAGATCTTCAGCCTCAGCTTTTCATTGCATTCAATAGCCACATTGTCCTCGAAACTGTCAAAGAACGTCGGCTCGTCGGCAGTCAATAGACGCACTGAAAGCCTTTTGTTCTCTATCACTTCTTTGTTAATGAGCCGTGACATTCTCTGAGCAGAGGTGTGGAATGTTTCTGATACATCTTTCATAGGAATTATTATGCTTGGGAATCTCTTTTCCAATAAAAGCTTTAGTTGATAGAATTTATTGTTTCTAATTTTCAATTCCAGGTCTTTTCTTTGACACACATTTTTCAAATATCTGTTGAGGAGTGCAGACTTTTCGGACTGAAGTTTGGTGTTTGCTGGACTGTCGAAAAAGTCGTCAATGAAATCCTCTGCTCCCTTCAAAGTAGAATTGTCTGTATTTGAGCAGTTATCAGTATTGGCCTGGTTACTTTCGTCAGTAATTTTCTGGACTAAAGAAGCACCTTTTCTACTGTATCTGTTAACATTTTGTTTCTTGGGTGAAGATAAGTGTTTTGATACACCATTTTTAAACTCAGTCTCATCTTGCACACTTTTGCTAAACTGACGTCTAGGTGTAGAAGTTTTACTGGAGGTTTCATCTGATAATTTTGAACTTAGCTCAGACTTAGTAGCACTGGTGGTCATTTCTTTGACTGGAGTGGATTCAGGTATTGGAACAAATGTTTCCTTTGGTGCATCAAATGCTGTTTGGAATGTATCATGGACATAACTATAAGAAACACCTTTGTGTTCATAAACAGTGCTTTCACAGTTGACAACATATTTGGTGATGGGTGGCAGGGCATCACCTTTGTTGTTAGCCTTTTTATCATTTTGTCCTTTCATATTCAAAGTCAATTTATGCCTTGGTGAACCTTCCTTAGGAGTCACATTTCCAGCCACATTGTTATTTGGTGCTGCTAACTGTTTTGGTTTCTCTGCCTCTAAAGGTTGACCATTTAGATTTATCTCAACAAAATCATCTTCATCATCAATTTGAAGGCCAGAATCAAGACTTTTTGACAGAGATTTATTTTGGTTCACATCATTAGGTAAAGCTTCAACAACATTGTTCAATTCTATGCTGCTTTCTGGTAATCCTTTTTCAGGAGCAAAATTGAAGTTGAAGTTCTTGTAAAAGCTTTTCAATGAAACAATAATATTGTTAGTATCCAGAAGTTTTAAGACTTTATTATTTTGTTTACTCTCTTCAACTACATTTGTAGTAATGTATCTCTTCTTTTTCAGAGCTGATTTGACATGGTTAGGACTCTGTGAGACCTCTAAGGGCATTTTAGTTCTATCATGTGATTGATCAATGTCTGCTTCAGAGAAATATGTTTTTCTCATGAAAGATACATGCCCATTTTCGAATCCGTCACAAGAGTATGATTTCTGAGCTTTATCATGTTTCCTGTGCACCGGAGATGTTTCTGTTTTATTTGAGTTGGAAGATAGGGAATCACTGGATGATGTTTCTGAGTCACAACTGAAGTTAGAGTCCGAGCTGTTGGAATCACACCCATACATTTTTCTTGGTGTCCTTGACTCATTATTATTGTCTTTAACATTGTTATCTTTATCATTATTATCATCTCGACCAAGTACCTGGTACTCAAAAATGCCACTTCTGTCATTTTTGGAATCTCCATAACCAATGATATCTGACATAGTCTGTTGAGCGACATCTGCTGCATATTTAATTTTTGGTCTGTCACCAGAAGCACACCAAGAAAACCTGTCAGTCATCACATTGTTCTTTTGTCTAAATTTATCACAGTATGAATTATCTGGTTCATATGAGATGAATCCTCTCTCTATGTGAATATTATCTGTCTTTGTATTGTTCAAAATATCTTCATGGAATGAAACCCTTTTCTTTTGAGAACTTGGGCCACTTTGAGACTTCTTTCTGCATCTTCTTCTATAAACAATATCTTCAGACAAAGATTTCTTAGGTTCACTTGTTCGTAGGGCAGACTTCTTGGTGGATTCTTGTGTACATACTTTTTCACTCTCTAATGCTTTGAGAACAACATCTGGTAAGTTTTCATAAAGAGGTGATTTCTTTTGTGTTTCAACAAGGAGTTCAGGTACAATGTCATCAGGCGCACCAACGTTCTGGTTATCAATATCACTGCGAGTCATGAGGCTACTTGAGGTGCTCTTGATCATGTCTTGAGAACACGACGCTGGGGCGTCGTACAAGCTATCACAGGTCAGTTCCTCGGCTCCTACCATGCTGTGGGACATCAGGGCCTGACTCGTCACCTCTGAAGCCTCACTGTCTAGACACAGAACACCAGAATCACCCGGCGTGTCGGCCAAACTGCTCGTTGTACTAGATATCAAATGTGTGTTGCCTTGTAAACATAGCTCGGTAGGCTTCCCCGCACTTTCATCTACGTTCTCCATCTTCGCGTATTGCATTGTATCCTCGCCGCTACTCATTGCCACTGTCGCAACAACAGTGTCGTCAGTTCTATGACGACGTCTGCTTTTATCGATCTCATTGCCTTTTATTTCTGTAGCCTTCTCGACAGACATAGCTGTTTCTTGTGTTGAGCGCAGTTTGATCATAAAAGTATACTACTATTTTGTCGTCGACCGTGAAATTCATCAACTTCTCGTCCCCATTTCAAAACTTATTTACAAAAATCACGTAAAATACGACACCAAAACATGACGAACACAAGCAGCCATATTTAACATTTTGACATTTATATATTTTTTTGTTGCCAATTTTAAAAAATACATTAAGCTCGACTTCGAAGAATCCTACCATTTCTACTAAAATTGGACCTTTTACCGACATGATCAAACCACAAATTGATCTCAACAAAAACCGGTATTCAACGGGATTATTTTCACTTATAGCAACAATCATTCATTTAACTGTCAAAATAGTTTGAAATGCTTGTTTGAGGTTATAATTTGTTTGTTAGTTTTGTGAAAAATACAGATTTTATCTATGTAATTCCATATTTTGTGAAAATGGAACTCTTAAAACGGACAGCGCTTTTAGTGTGCTTACTATACATGTTAGTTCGTTCTTGTGAAAGTGCTAAAATCAATACTCCCAGGGTTCTGTTACCATGGTTTGAGAACTTGAATGTTAATTTTACCTTTGAAATCATCGAAGGGGGTTGTTATACTTGGTATGTATACTGTAACAATCCTTGATATTTAATGTAATCCAAACCATGCTAGTTATGTTTATATAATGGTGTATTTGTAGGAGTTTGTCTCGCGATGACATCATTGACTTGGAGCCTCTCTATGAGGATTCCTGGGGCCACTGCTCGCAGGCGGCGCGCGTCTCGGTGTCCAAGTCGTGCACGCCACCCGGCAC
Source organism: Scrobipalpa costella (assembly GCA_949820665.1). Lineage (NCBI taxonomy): Eukaryota > Metazoa > Arthropoda > Insecta > Lepidoptera > Gelechiidae > Scrobipalpa > Scrobipalpa costella. Next base: position 5,775,422 of record OX463313.1, read on the forward strand.
GGTTATCATTCTCGCCGAGGAAGTCAACTCCGGGGAGGTACGAGTGTTGTTTGCGAATTTGGCGGGAACTCGCCGGTTTATTTATAAACATCGCCTGGTTGGTGGTGGATACGAGATTTAATAGCTTAATACCCTGATATACGTTCAATTTAAATAATTTCATTGTCACATTATGTCTTGGTTTAGGCTAATCCAAGAAATAAACAATTCACTTGAAAATTTATTCATGTATTCTAATAAATTCATTACACATTACCTTAGATTTACAAAAAAAATAAGTAGTAAAATAAGTCTACTTTGAAGCAACTTAAATCAGGATAGAATTGTCCATCAATACATTTAGGTCTGAACAAGGTTGGGTTGGGTAGCAAACCTAACTAAGTAAATAAACCTATTATTATCTACTTTTTTTTTTTTGCTTATTGCTAACTCCGACATCAAATTTTAAAGTCGCATTTTTGGAAACGCCATACAATGATGATGATGATCTACTTTTTCAGATATTACGAGGAGATGTTGACATTGATTCAGTTAAGTATCTGAAAGTGATGAGTACAACATGGAAATTATACTTGGAGGAGGCTCCTGAAGCATTTGAAGTTATTGCCTATGATGATCAAGGTAAAAAAAAAAAATACTACATGCTCCCTAACCCTAACTGCCTAAAAAAAGATTTTTAAAAACTTACTTTTTTATTTTTTAACTTTGAAATAATGTCATGCTGTCTTGCCACGATTTCTACTGCAACATTTATTATGTTATAATGATTAAATACTGGAAATTTACCTTGGCCTTTACTTACTTGTTATTAAAAATGTAATATAGCATACAGGCACACAATGTTCATTAATACTTAAATTATATTTTTGTTTTATACTTATACATAGAAACATCCTATTGGTAAAAAATAATAACTTGGATTACCTTTGATTATTTTGGATGCCTTAGTAATGGACCTTTAAGTAAACTTTTTTTAATGAAAGTATTACTTTAGTGTTAAATAAAAAATTAAGTAGAAAAAAAAGCTAGACATGGTCATTGTTATGATTATTTTATTTTAGGCAACACATTCTCAACTCTAGAAGGCATTAGTTTTACATGGACCGTGGAGAATCTTGGCAACAGTGTGGGCGAAGATGATCTGGTTACGTAAGTCACTTACATTTCATATTTTCATACATAATGTACTGTATTACTACATCTGTAGCAATGAGAATGAGTCATAAGCAAAAGTAGGCATAATGTGTAATTACATCACATTGTAAAATTGTGATGTCATACTGAGTAAGTTTTTGTTGTAATTTAAAATTTCAGGTTCAAGTATTTATTTATGTAAATAGTATGAGGTCATTTTATTTCTGTTAGTTATGATTTTATGAGATTTTTCCATGCTGGCCTGGGAGCAAGAGAAAAACATATAATGTGCCAGCTGCATATCCTCCCGGGCATGCTGTAAAAATCAGCTAAGGGATCGAGGGTTTCAGTATATTGTAATTTAGGCGATGGGCTGACAACATTTCACTACAGCAATATACCCACAAATCTATCTTAAATAACCCTCAAAACTTCGTCAGACGAGACGGAACAACCTTTGTTTAGGTTGTTTACGCTTAACTACCCCATTAAAACCTAGTTCATGTAACTCAAATCCTTAAATTTTTATCACAACATCAAATTATGAATGTAGGTAAAAGCTGTTATATTTAGTGGAATAAGCTGTTTCATTCAAACTATAGACTAGTACAAAAAGGGATATAAAGGGATGGGCGCATATGCGTCATGACGAGTTAAACCTAAGATCCTGCCAATCAGTGGCTAGGTATTAAATATAAAAATACATTTATTTTTTACTTTACTCAATAAAAACACAATTAAACAAATAAAAAATTAACCTCAGTCAACGAAACTGAACATCTTTCACCAGGAAATTCTTTTAATATATGAACATCAATATTATATCTGGAACAGGCTGGTCCGCTGGCGCGACACCGACTACGAAGCCCCACGCGGCGTGTCCGACTTGGAAGCCCGGGGTCTCCGCGCTCAAACAGTGTTGCTATACGGGCAGGCAATGGGCGAGTGCCAAGTGACCGTCTGTTTGGACAATACGAACATTTGCACGGACTTCAAACTGAACGTCGTCGCCAGTGTGGTACTGACGCCTGCCACAGCCACCATTGCGCCCGGAGATACGCTCAGATATAAGTAAGCCATCATTCGCTTGCCCTTTTCCCATTTATAAGACCTGTTATAGACGTACCATAGATAAGGGCTTGTAGGAAGTCCATAATTTAATAATAAAATATGCGTAAAAAAATGGTATAAATTAAGTATCTTAATGCACATAGAGGTCAATAGCATTCATATTCATAGTGAAGTAGAAATTATAAAAAAAGGAGTAAAGATTAAATTCGACATTCTAACTACCGCCCCGGTAGCTCAGTTGGCAGAGCAATGGAACGGCATTTCTAAGGTCGCAGGTTCTAACCCTGCCCGCGGCGAATTTTTAATTTCTTACTTCTCATATTTATTAATTACAAATATTTGGAAACCAATCTATATAAATGCTTAAAATGGATCCTCTAATTCCTAAATAAAGCCCCGACATCTCATGCTTGCGACAATATTTTTAATAATCATCATCATCATATGGCGTTTCCAAAAATGCGACTTTAAAATTTAAAAATTGCTACCTCCAACATCATTTTTAATCATAATGAACGCTGTTTCAGGGTAGTGAGAGCGCGCGCCGGACGCTTGACCATTCAAGACATATCAGAAACGTTGTACTACGTGAAAGTACCTGACACATCCATTGCACTACTAGAAGACACTGTCAGCTTAGTTAGAGGAACTGAACTCGGTACTACCAGCGTAGTCCTCATGTCCGGAGCTACAGAAGTAGCCTCAGCTACTTTAAACGTCGCCGAACCTTACGCCATCAGAGTAACATTACGACCGAACAGCTTACTCATCCGAGGAGAACCATTCATTGCGCACTGCGTAGTGCTAGACGAAGCGGGACATGTTTTGACAGCCGGCGATGAAACGCTAATAAGACTAACGAGTGACGGTGAAGCGAATGTGGATCTCATTAGGAGCACAGAGAATGGAACCATTACTGATGCGGTGGCGAATAACGCGGGAAGTTTTACTATTTACGCGAGGTTGTATTCGATCGCCGGGAAAACTTTGTCGAGAAAGGTACGTGAATCAGAAAAGAGATTTGGAAAACTGCGTGATTTACCTACTTCCTATTTAAAAAACGGGTGTAATTGACAGCATATCAGAAATTTGTAGGGGTTGCTCAGTCAACGAAACTTAACATCTTTTACCAGGAAATTCTCACAGGAAATGAAAATAATCTTTGAAGTTCCTATACAAAATTACCATTTGTATGGAAAAGTAGAAAACAAAAGAAAAAAAAAACCTTGTGAAAGTGGTTCAGTTTCGTCGACTGAGCAACCGAGCTGCACCTATCAATTCCTGGTACGCTGTCCTTTTCACCCCGTATATTCTGCCTTTTCACCCCGTATATTCTGCTTTTAGTCAAAACGACTTAATTACTTTAGTATTAGCTGTTTCTTGAACTATTAACAAGTTATTATGAAATCAGTTAGAGTTCTAAGTATATGAATATTACTTCGCTTGCGGGACCCTGGTGGTGATCCTCGGACCGGCTCATACTTGGTCCAACAAATTTCGTTGGCTATTCAATTTGGCAACGCGGCTAGTGATAGTGGCACGTTTGGACCTGGTACGAGTCGGGATGGGATGTTTGATTTAGATTAAGTAACTATAGTCTGTCAACGTCGTGCTTACCGCGCCTTAGGGGTACAGACGTGCGCGGGGGGGGGGGGGGGGACGCGGTAACGGGGGTGCGGGCGGTGAAGCAGGAGGGTGAGCGAGCACGACGCAATGTGTTCATGTTCGCAATCGCCGCGTGCTACCGCGTCCCCGCCAACGTCTGTACCCCTAGGGCGCGGTAAGCACGACGTTGACAGACTATAGTAAGTTTTTTTAAATTTCATGTTTATAATCATGTATTTTCTTTGAATAAATATTTTTTATTTTTGTATTTAAAATGGCATAACATTTTTAGGTTGAAGGCCAAGTTTCAGCAGTTGCAGTGGACCCATTGGAAGTTGTACCACCAGAACATTATGTGGCATGGACAGATACCGTTCAGTAAGTAGCACTTTCTTGTTTATACAGTATCAAAAATAAATATATATTTTTGTTATTATTTATTTATTTATTTAACAATTTACTGTACACAAAAAAATATCATGAACACAGGACATAAAAAACAAAGACACAACAGGCACTGCTTATTTCTAAAAAGAAATTTCTTACAGCAGACCTACAGAAGTGATAATTTTAAAGATACGCGGATAAAACGTGCACAAAATTTAATAAATATCAATAAGATAATACTACTGTAAAATAATTATATAATTTAAATCTTTTACATAAAAATTAACAAGAAATAAATAAATACTTCCAATTATATACATAATCAAAAATAAATAAATACTTATAGCGCATTTTATGTGCGCATTTGCCTGAAAGTTATGGGGAAAATGTGTATTTAAAAAAAGCTTTTCTATTATTAGCCGATATTGTCCCATTATTGCTGGGATTGGTGGGAGATTGTCCAGGATCTTAATCGTGAGAGGTGGAAAAGCGATGGTATAGCCGTTTTTAATTTGACGTTGAATTTCTTGTTTTTTTTTATTTATCGATAAATTGCTTCTAACAATATACCCATTAGAAACTCAACAAGATAATGTTTTAAATAGTAAAGAACAAAATAGGATTTTGTTGATGTTTACTACAGTTCTACTTCCATGAGGAGTGTTTACGTTTTGCTGTATGTTTCTTTCTAATTTTGTAGTTGTGTATTGTAGAAATAAATATATTGTCTATCTTACAGCGATGTAGTGCTACAACACCGCGGGGGCGGGGCCGAGCAGGTGGTGTGGGGGGAGAAAGAGACCGCACAAGCAGCCTTCTCGCTCGCACCCACAGGCGTGCTCAGCATTAGAGGAGTGGGGGAGATCGCTGTCAAAGTACATTTGAAGAAATATCCCTATGTGAAGGCTGTTGGCAAGTGAGTATAAATTTTTCTATCTTCTTAAGTGGCTTTCGTTCGAGTCGATCGACCTGAGAAAGCCTAGTGTAGTAGTTTTTAAACCGCCTAATAGCATAGCTAATAGGCCTCTGACATTGTTTGTGGAACGACCACTATATACGGTCATAGATATCGACCGGGAGCGACTTTTTAACGTGCCCTTCGAAGCAAGTCGGCGGCGTCGAGGAGCTGGTGTAGGGGGAGAAAGAGACTCCCCATGCATCCTTCACGCTCGCACCTACAGGAGTGCTCAGCATCATGAATGACCACTATCAAAGACAGTGATTGGGACCGACGGCTTAACGTGACCCCCGAAAAATCTTATTTTTTCCAGACAATCAGGTGATACATCCTGCATTGTCTTAACCAAACTGGGAAAAATCTCACAGAGTGATGAATTGATCAACTTTGTGTCCCCCCCTCCTGGAAATCGAACTCAAGACCTCCGGTACGAGAGCTCATGGCTCAGACCACTAGACCACGGAGGCAGTTAACTAATCAATGTTTATTATTTTCATTCCAATGTGTTTTACTTCCATGCTGGACTTTCAGTGATAAAACATAGAATGTGCCAGCTGCATCTCCTCCTAAGCATGCTGTAAAAACCAGCCGAGGGTTTCTGTATATTGCAATTTAATTGACAGGCTGACAACATCTAGACATCTGACAAATCTATCTTAAATAACCCTCAAAACTTTGTCAGACGTGGCAGAACGACCATTGTTTCGGTCGTCTACGCTCTGCCTACCCCATTATCGTTAAAGGCGTTATTCTATGTATGTATTATTGTCAACAGAGTATGGTCTCAACCTGCTGAGTACATCCAGGTGTCCAGTAGTGGCCAAGCGCGTGTCGGGCGCCCGCATCACCTACACGTGGCGATGACAGCGACGCACCCCACTACGGGGGAACTGTACAACTTCCATACGTAAGATTTTACCTTCCATGCTGGACTGAAAGCGAGAGAAAAGCATAGAATGTGCCAGCTGCATCTCCCGGGCATGCTGTAAAAACCAGCTAAGGGATCCGAGGGTTTCAGTATATTGCAATTAAGGCGATGGGCTGACAACCTGTCACTACAGCAATATACCTACAAATTCATCTTAAATAACTTTTAAAACTTTGTCAGACGTGGCGGATCGACCTTTGTTTAGGTCGTTTACGCTTTGCCTACCCCACTAGGGATTGGCAGTGATTATATGTATGTATCTATGTTATCTTATGTAGCCGTTATGTGTCCCACAGCACTGCTGGGTATTTATCCGAATAAATACTAATATGTATTTTACCTGGCACCATTCGGAAGCGTTTTTCTGAACTCATGTTATGATATGATGCTATTTCACTTGGCACTATTCGGAAAATAGTAGATTTTAAGACGAGTGCACAAAACTAAAATGATTTGTAGCTGCCCGAGCCCTAAAGTCCTTTATGACGTGTATAGCCTATTAATTTAAACTAATTTTGTAATAATAAATCAAATACACTATCGTACTTGAACCTAAATTTCAATATCGTTGAACGTTTTAAAAAACACAAAAATCAAATAATTTGAAGTAAACATTTTTAAATAACAAGTTCTATCTATGAAGTTCTTATTGCGTTTGGCTGTATGGCCTAATTTTTTTTGTCTAAGAAGAGATGCATTTATGAATAGATACGTTTTTGCCCTTGTGCACAAAAGAAATTTAATTTTAAAGAATTCCATGTAGACCATAAAAAATAAATAAAACATTGCAATTTATCGGAAAAAATTAAGTTTTAAAATGTCAGTTTTAATTTTTGCGTCAAAACGGACCAATGAATTCGATAACGTCATCTTGTCCTGTCACTGGTCAAGGGTTGTCAAAAAGTGAGGAATTCCCCAAAATGTAGGAAATTTCAAACGGAATATGGGTAGTTTTGGAGAGAGCATCAACGCGGGGAAAATGCGGGGAATCCAGGAGTGTCGATTCAAATGTAAATTTTCTCAAAACGACGCCTGTGTCGGTTTTGGCTCGAAGATTTAAACTGTCAATTTAAAACCGCATTTATTCCAATAATATTTTTCTTTATATTCTACTTGGAGTTCTTTATTATAGAATATTAAAACAAAAATAAAACATATTGCATTACATTGCATCTTCCCTATGGAAATTCAAGCCAGTACTGATATCGCCTCACTTTTCTATACCAACAAGACACCAAATATAGTAAATACCTCTTTGTTTATAGATGCAACTGCGGCTCGTTCGCAGTGTCCTTACTCGAAGGCCCGGAGCCTCAAAACGTTACTGCTGCCACGTGGGTTGAACCTATTGGTAAGATTCTACTTTTTTATGCTTTTGATATACCAAGTTGTCTGTCAAGCAAGATGATTTCGTGCTTTCAAAAGTACGGTAAGCCGGTCTCGATGGTTGTCTTTGACAATGGCCGTTTCCTTAATTATAAGATAGCGCTGTCTCTTTCTCAACTTTGACATATGATGAGTTTGCAAATAAACACATTAACACATGCATGACATAAAAAATCCTAAATTGTGTTCTAGATATCTAACACTGTATCTTGCCGAATTAAAATTACGTGATATTCTGCTCGACTCCTCCCCACACTAAACATCCAAAATTTCTCTTAGAATCGAGAATAAATCCTTAAAAAAAAATATATCAATTTGAACAGATGGCGCGTGCTGCGTGCTGCAAGTGGCATGGGCTTTACGCGGCGCGTGCACGCTGCGTGTGTCGCGCGGCCGCATCGGCGACACCGCGCGCGTTTCGGTCCGCGCGCCGCCCAGTGTGCTGTGGCCTCAACACGCCGCCGCTCTAGTCGGCGCTACGTTGCCGGTACGTAAATAAAACCGAGGCAGAGTGATCCAGTACCCCTGATTATACTTTACTAAGGGACAGCTTCCGGCTGACTGAAAAGGGTTGCTCGGTCAAAGGCACTAAACGACTTTCAAAATGATTTAAGATATAATTACTTACCGCCTCGATCATACATTTTGTACGACATCCTATTGTGATGAAACAGTTATTTGTTATAATTTTCCTCTACAGGTATTGGCGGAGGGCGAGGCGCTGGTGACGTCATCGAGCGAGCCGCGCGTGGCCGAGCTCGCGGGCAGAGAGGGCGCGCCGCCGCACCGCTACCCGGACATACAGCTGTTCACTATCAAGTGCAGGCGGGTGAGCGAACACTCAGTGACGCGCCACTAGAGGGCGAGGTGACGTCATCAAGCGAGCCGCGCGTGGCCGAGCTCGCGGGCAGAGAGGGCGCGCCGCCGCACCGCTACCCGGACATACAGCTGTTCACTATCAAGTGCAGGCGGGTGAGCGAACACTCAGTGACGCGCCACTAGAGGGCGAGGTGACGTCATCGAGCGAGCGACCACCCGGTATCCGGCGCCAAACAGCTTGCTGTGTTCCTCGTTGCGTGAGATTGCCAGTGCCATAACAGGCATCTTCTAGGTGAGCTCGCTCCATCGTCGACTCTGTCACGGTCATCCCTGACCTTAGTGTCTAGTATCGAGAGCAAATCCATTTCAAGTAAAACAAATAAACAACTCACTACTAGCTAGTTTTTTTTTTAGGGTTTTAGGGTTGCGAAGGTCAGATGGCAGTCGCTCTGTGTAAAAACCGGTAGCGTCGTTTAATCACCTAGATTTGGTAGCCGACCCCGAGAGATACGGGATAAGGCTAGGGAGATGACTACTTGCTAGGATACCTGCAGTGGGACATTTCAGGCTAAGTAAAAAAAAAAAGATTTAGATTAGTTTTCACTTGAGTTTCCGTGTTTTTGCGTTCACATGAAAATTATAACTATCAAATCACTAAGACATATTTGCAATGTCAACAGAAAGGCGACTCTCGACTGGCGCTGGTGTCTCAAACGGAAGACGAGTTGGAGTCCGTAGAGTTGGAAGCGGCCTGCGCCCCGCACGTGTCCAGGATCCGGCTCGAGCCGGCCGACACACCCGGCAACTGCTCGGGGGGGCCTAAGTAAGTGATAGTGTAATGTGTCCGTGGAGTTGGAAGCGGCCTGCGCCCCGCACGTGTCCAGGGTCCGGCTCGAGCCGGCCGACACACCCGGCAACTGCTCGGGGGGGCCTAAGTAAGTGATAGTGTAATGAGTCCGTGGAGTTGGAAGCGGCCTGCGCCCCGCACGTGTCCAGGGTCCGGTTTGAGCCGGCTGACACACCCGGCAACTGCTCGGGGGGGCCTAAGTAAGTGATAGTGTAATGAGTCCGTGGAGTTGGAAGCGGCCTGCGCCCCGCACGTGTCCAGGGTCCGGCTCGAGCCGGCCGACACACCCGGCAACTGCTCGGGGGGCCTAAGTAAGTGATAAGTGTAATGAGTCCGTGGAGTTGGAAGCGGCCTGCGCTCCGCACGTGTCCAGGGTCCGGCTCGAGCCGGCCGACACACCCGGCAACTGCTCGGGGGGGCCTAAGTAAGTGATAGTGTAATGAGTCCGTGGAGTTGGAAGCGGCCTGCGCCCCGCACGTGTCCAGGGTCCGGCTCAAACCGGCCGACACGCCCGGCAACTGCTCGGGGGGGCCTAAGTAAGAGATAGTGTAATGAGTCCGTGGAGTTGGAAGCGGCCTGCGCACCGCACGTGTCCAGGGTCCGGCTCGAGCCGGCCGACACACCCGGCAACTGCTCGGGGGGCCTAAGAAAGTGATAGTGTAATGAGTCCGTGGAGTTGGAAGCGGCCTGCGCTCCGCACGTATCCAAGGTCTAGCTCGAGCCGGCCGACACACCCGGCAACTGCTCGGGGGGGCCTAAGTAAGTGATAGTGTAATGAGTCCGTGGAGTTGGAAGCGGCCTGCGCTCCGCACGTGTCCAGGGTCCGGCTCGAGCCGGCCGACACACCCGGCAACTGCTCGGGGGGGCCTAAGTAAGTGATAGTGTAATGAGTCCGTAGAGTTGGAAGCGGCCTGCGCCCCGCACGTGTCCAGGGTCCGGCTCGAGCCGGCCGACACACCCGGCAACTGCTCGGGGGGGCCTAAGTAAGTGATAGTGTAATGAGTCCGTGGAGTTGGAAGCGGCCTGCGCCCCGCACGTGTCCAGGGTCCGGCTCGAGCCGGCCGACACACCCGGCAACTGCTCGGGGGGGCCTAAGTAAGTGATAGTGTAATGAGTCCGTGGAGTTGGAAGCGGCCTGCGCTCCGCACGTGTCCAGGGTCCGGCTCGAGCCGGCCGACACACCCGGCAACTGCTCGGGGGGGCCTAAGTAAGTGATAGTGTAATGAGTCCGTGGAGTTGGAAGCGGCCTGCGCTCCGCACGTGTCCAGGGTCCGGCTCGAGCCGGCCGACACACCCGGCAACTGCTCGGGGGGGCCTAAGTAAGTGATAGTGTAATGAGTCCGTGGAGTTGGAAGCGGCCTGCGCTCCGCACGTGTCCAGGGTCCGGCTCGAGCCGGCCGACACACCCGGCAACTGCTCGGGGGGGCCTAAGTAAGTGATAGTGTAATGAGTCCGTGGAGTTGGAAGCGGCCTGCGCTCCGCACGTGTCCAGGGTCCGGCTCGAGCCGGCCGACACACCCGGCAACTGCTCGGGGGGGCCTAAATAAGTGATAGTGTAATGAGTCCGTGGAGTTGGAAGCGGCCTGCGCTCCGCACGTGTCCAGGGTCCGGCTCGAGCCGGCCGACACACCCGGCAACTGCTCGGGGGGGCCTAAGTAAGTGATAGTGTAATGAGTCCGTGGAGTTGGAAGCGGCCTGCGCTCCGCACGTGTCGTATATACAAAAATATATACCCTTATTAGTTGTAATATTAATCAAATTATTTATATTTGTTTTGTATTTGCTTTGGACATGAGTCTATGCTAGAGGTGCCCAAAACAGAATTGAAGATAATAGCTAACTCTAATATTTTAAAGTCACTGGCATTTCCACACACTGCCGGAACACAGCAAGTTGTTTGGTACTGAAATCAGTTGGAACGGCCCGGTGGGCACAAAGTACTATCGCTTATGTGGAATCTTTCAGCCAGACTGGAGATATCGTTCCACGGCTTGGACCGCTAGAAGGTAGATTTTATATCAACCCAACATATTACCACACAGAACTGTTAATGTCCGAAAGGGACACCTAAAGTTTTTTTTTTAGGAACTGAAAACGTTTTATCTAATGTTATGTTCTGCTTATAGAGTATGGCTCCGGCCAGGCCAAGAAGTGTTCGTGAAAGTGACGCTATACGACGCCGTCGGGCGGGAGTTGTTGGACGAACGCGGGCCCAAGGTGGGGTGGGAAGTGGAGCCTCATCACAGCGGCATAGAGTACAGGTCGCCCGACCGCCTGCTCGTGCACACGCACCCGGACTACACGCCCGTACCCGTGCCGTATAACTATTACCAGGTAAGTGGCGCTATAAGGGGGGGGGGGGGAAGTGGAGCCTCATCACAGCGGCATACGAGTACAGGTCGCCCGACCGCCTGCTCGTGCACACGCACCCGGACTACACGCCCGTACCCGTGCCGTATAACTATTACCAGGTAAGTGGTGCTATAAGGGGGGGGGAGTGGAGCCTCATCACAGCGGCATAGAGTACAGGTCGCCCGACCGCCTGCTCGTGCACACGCACCCGGACTACACGCCCGTACCCGTGCCGTATAACTCTTACCAGGTAAGTGGCGCTATAAGGGGGGGGGGGAGTGGAGCCTCATCACAGCGGCATAGAGTACAGGTCGCCCGACCGCCTGCTCGTGCACACGCACCCGGACTACACGCCCGTACCCGTGCCGTATAACTATTACCAGGTAAGTGGCGCTATAAGGGGGGGGGGGGGAGTGCAGCCTCATCACAGCGGCATAGAGTACAGGTCGCCCGACCGCCTGCTCGTGCACACGCACCCGGACTACACGCCCGTACCCGTGCCGTATAACTATTACCAGGTAAGTGGCGCTATAAGGGGGGGGGGAGTGCAGCCTCATCACAGCGGCATAGAGTACAGGTCGCCCGACCGCCTGCTCGTGCACACGCACCCGGACTACACGCCCGTACCCGTGCCGTATAACTATTACCAGGTAAGTGGCGCTATAAGGGGGGGGAGTGCAGCCTCATCACAGCGGCATAGAGTACAGGTCGCCCGACCGCCTGCTCGTGCACACGCACCCGGACTACACGCCCGTACCCGTGCCGTATAACTATTACCAGGTAAGTGGCGCTATAAGGGGGGGGGAGTGCAGCCTCATCACAGCGGCATAGAGTACAGGTCGCCCGACCGCCTGCTCGTGCACACGCACCCGGACTACACGCCCGTACCCGTGCCGTATAACTATTACCAGGTAAGTGGCGCTATAAGGGGGGGGGGAGTGCAGCCTCATCACAGCGGCATAGAGTACAGGTCGCCCGACCGCCTGCTCGTGCACACGCACCCGGACTACACGCCCGTACCCGTGCCGTATAACTATTACCAGGTAAGTGGCGCTATAAGGGGGGGGAGTGCAGCCTCATCACAGCGGCATAGAGTACAGGTCGCCCGACCGCCTGCTCGTGCACACGCACCCGGACTACACGCCCGTACCCGTGCCGTATAACTATTACCAGGTAAGTGGCGCTATAAGGGGGGGGGGAAGTGGAGCCTCATCACAGCGGCATACGAGTACAGGTCGCCCGACCGCCTGCTCGTGCACACGCACCCGGACTACACGCCCGTACCCGTGCCGTATAACTATTACCAGGTAAGTGGCGCTATAAGGGGGGGGGGGGGGGGGGAGTGGAGCCTCATCACAGCGGCATAGAGTACAGGTCGCCCGACCGCCTGCTCGTGCACACGCACCCGGACTACACGCCCGTACCCGTGCCGTATAACTATTACCAGGTAAGTGGCGCTATAAGGGGGGGGGAGTGCAGCCTCATCACAGCGGCATAGAGTACAGGTCGCCCGACCGCCTGCTCGTGCACACGCACCCGGACTACACGCCCGTACCCGTGCCGTATAACTATTACCAGGTAAGTGGCGCTATAAGGGGGGGGGAGTGCAGCCTCATCACAGCGGCATAGAGTACAGGTCGCCCGACCGCCTGCTCGTGCACACGCACCCGGACTACACGCCCGTACCCGTGCCGTATAACTATTACCAGGTAAGTGGCGCTATAAGGGGGGGGGGAGTGCAGCCTCATCACAGCGGCATAGAGTACAGGTCGCCCGACCGCCTGCTCGTGCACACGCACCCGGACTACACGCCCGTACCCGTGCCGTATAACTATTACCAGGTAAGTGGCGCTATAAGGGGGGGGGGGAGTGCAGCCTCATCACAGCGGCATAGAGTACAGGTCGCCCGACCGCCTGCTCGTGCACACGCACCCGGACTACACGCCCGCACCCGTGCCGTACAACTATTACCAGGTAAGTGGCGCTATAAGGCCCATATGAAAGTAAGGTACATATGAAATTCGAAAACCGAAAAACATATTCGTACGTGGTGGGATTCGAACCACGACAAGCGGACGCTCAGGAGGCAGCGGCCCTATCCACTACACCATCGGATTCCGAAAGTCGCAGGGTCAATGTTCCATGTTCTATGAAATATAATTGCACTGTGCGCACGAAAATCCTCAATCCCCGTTCAATCACCTAGATTAGGTAGCCGACCCCATCAGATACGGGATAAGGCTAGGGAGATTATGCGCACAAAAATCCTTAAAATAAGACTTTTTTAAAATTATTTATTTAACTACTATGTCTTAACCTATGTGTGTATTTGCAGATAGTGTTGACCGCCGAGCAGGCGGTGGGTTGGTCGGGCGTGCTGAAGGCCCGTATCCCGGAGGCCACGGCCAGCATACAGGCCAAGGTCGTCGCGCCGCTCAAAGTCGATCCATTGAGGGTAAGCTGGTTTATTGTTGTATTCAAATTGGAGTATATTTCTCAAATTAGGTAAAGTATTTTTCAGATAGCAGGTACAAAATTAAAAAGGGTATGATTATTTTGATCACCAAATAATTGAGCTTTCACCAAATAAATTGGTTCCCAAAATAGTAGATCTTTCACCAAATTGTGATCACCATAAAAAAATTACCAGGGAATTATATCGATCACCAAATAATTATATTGGTTCCCAAAATAGTAGATCTGTCACCATACTATGATCGCTGATCACCAAGAAATTGCAAAACTGTCGCCGAAATATTCATCAATGGTTACCAGGAAAAAGGTATAGTCGTGAGACGTTCACTGCTGAATATCAGCCTCCAACTAATTTGTCACCATGAACATACATTTTAAAATAAAACATACTTGAAAAACTTAACCTAATGTCACAAATGGTCTAGCTCAGCTTTATGCTGCGAAGGTGCATACTTTTAGTAACACACTTTCAAAGCGCTGGTCTTCCCAAGTACATATCAGTGGCGAAGGGTCCATACAAGCTGATTCCCATCGGCTTCCCTTTCAAGAATTCCACCTCCACCAAATCCAGAATTACGTCGAAACTTTAAAGTACTTGAATGTTTTTTTTTGCTTTGGCTTATCCTCGATAAAATTGCACCCCTCGCCACTGAGGCCATATTTTCGGTCCGATTGCATCCGACATCTGCCTACAAATTGTGTATACTCGAAAAACTAAGATGGTAGCTACAACAGATGCCATTTCAATAGAAAATAAAATATTTATCTAAAATCCATAGAAATTACATCTGTCATAGCTACTACCATCTAAGTTTTTCGAATGTAGCTTCTGTAGTATTTGCAACTCAGCTTTAGAATAAAGGTAAACAAAGTTTCATGCCTTTAATCGAAGATCTTGTTTCTAAAATAAGTTTTAGCTACTAGATATGACAACGTAATGAAATAGTAGTTTTAGTAATTTAACTTCTGTCGAGTGGGGATCGAGTCTATGGACCCGATGAAACCTGGTGTCAGAGATTTTAAACCGCCTAGTAGCACAACTATCAGGCCTCTGATATGGTTTTGTGTAACGACCACTATCAAAGACAGCGACCGGGACCGACGGCTTAACGTAAGTAATTTAACTAATTTGCCAACACATTAATTTATTTTTGAAATGTGTATTTGAATAAAAAGACATGAAACTTTGTTTACCTTTATTCTAAAACTAAGTTGGAAATACACAAGGAAACGCTTTACGACCTGCATTCCGGGTCTTAAATCATACACGAAATAAATAAAATTGCTAACCAAACTTTAGGGTGTGAACCTGTAAAATTTCGGTTTCCCATACAAAATGACTCTAGCCGCTGACACCATTTGTATGGAAATCATTTTTTTTTTCCATATTTCGACCCATGTTCCTTGGTTTGATCAGTTATTTTTTACTCCCGCTATTTATCCAAACTTCAGTACTTAAACAGAAGAATTATTTATTTTATTCCTCTGTTTCTTACTGCCTGGTTGCCTGGAACATATTGCTACATTAGCATTAAGGCCGCCAATTCTACTTTTCTGTTTATGTAATTTGTAATTTCTGTGTTTATGTGCAATAAAGTATATTATATTGCCTTCCATGTTGTATATGGCCTGGGAGTGAGAGAAAAACATAGAATGTGCCAGCTGCAATTCCTCCCGGGCATGCTGTAAAAACCAGCTAAGGAATCCGAGCGTTTCAGTATATTGTAATTGCTTAAATTCATCATTCACCGCTTAGATGCGCTGACAACCTGCCACTACAGCAATATACCTACAAATCTTTCTTAAATAACCCTCAAAACTGTCAGACGTGGCGGAACGACCTTCGTTTAGACCTGCCTACCCTATTTGGGATAAAGGCCTGATTATATGTATGTATGGTGTGAAGATGGCATTCTATGATGATGATTTAATTTATAAGCTGTTATTAAATCCGCCAGGTGAACATAGCATGGGAAGGCGAGACTGTGTCCAACATCGCCGTGGTATCCGGGGGCTCCGGACGCTACGCGGTAGAGGGCGCTGCTGGGGTGAGCGGCGCCGTCGTCAGCGGAGCCCTGAGCGCCTCCTTCCCCGGACCGGGGGCTTACGACCTGGTTATCGCTGATCTGTGCGTGCAAGAGAAACTGCTAGTAGAAGTACGTATAGTTATTCACACAGTAGATGTAAATTTAAGAGACTGCGGGGATCAGATATTTCCCGCAGTAAAATGTAGATGTGTAACTCAGGGCGCACGTAGTTTCAATTTTTGAAATGCTAATATTGTTCAATTGGAAAAGGATAGTTTTACTTCATAGACAATCGCAGAAGTGCGACAGAGAAAAATATATATTTCTCACATGGCGTCAGAAAGTCGACCGTTGAGAGTTAAGGTTCCCTTATTGGGGAAAAAATATGGGAGCAGGGGTTTCCTAAGTCAAATCGAGCGAAAAAAGGGCCCGCGCAGAGTCGCGTGAGCGGATAAATAATTAAATACAAATCTTACCTCCTTACAAATTATTGTTGTATTAACTATAATTATTAATGTAATTATTATAGTTTGTAATTGTTTAGTATTAACTATAGAAGTATAGGAGACAATCAAGATCTTCAGCTCAAATAAAGGCTAAACAACCTCTCGCGATTCTTTCCCACAGGTGACCATAGAAGAAGTCCTAAGCGTGGAGGTTTCCACCGCGCGCGCGGTCTGCGTGGGGGCTTGCGTTCCGATATCTGCGTTAGTGCGGGGAGTGTCGCATCGGTACTTGACAGCTAGTAGGGCGCCCGAGTGGAGGGTAGCTGGCAATGTGCAGATCAAGCAGGGACAAGTGTGCGGCTTAGAGGAAGGGTCGGGGCGGATACGGGCCGCTTTGGGAGGCGTTTGGAGCCCTGAAGTTGAGGTATGTTTTGTAATTGATTGTTTCTTTATTAGCTACTTATATTTCTGCTTAAGTCGAGTGTCGCATCGGTACTTGACAGCTAGTAGGGCGCCCGAGTGGAGGGTAGCTGGCAATGTGCAGATCAAGCAGGGACAAGTGTGCGGCTTAGAGGAAGGGTCGGGGCGGATACGGGCCGCTTTGGGAGGCGTTTGGAGCCCTGAAGTTGAGGTATGTTTTGTAATTGATTGTTTCTTTATTAGCTACTTATATTTCTGCTTAAGTCGAGTGTCGCATCGGTACTTGACAGCTAGTAGGGCGCCCGAGTGGAGGGTAGCTGGCAATGTGCAGATCAAGCAGGGACAAGTGTGCGGCTTAGAGGAAGGGTCGGGGCGGATACGGGCCGCTTTGGGAGGCGTTTGGAGCCCTGAAGTTGAGGTATGTTTTGTAATTGATTGTTTCTTTATTAGCTACTTATATTTCTGCTTAAGTCGAGTGTCGCATCGGTACTTGACAGCTAGTAGGGCGCCCGAGTGGAGGGTAGCTGGCAATGTGCAGATCAAGCAGGGACAAGTGTGCGGCTTAGAGGAAGGGTCGGGGCGGATACGGGCCGCTTTGGGAGGCGTTTGGAGCCCTGAAGTTGAGGTATGTTTTGTAATTGATTGTTTCTTTATTAGCTACTTATATTTCTGCTTAAGTCGAGTGTCGCATCGGTACTTGATAGCTAGTAGGGCGCCCGAGTGGAGGGTAGCTGGCAATGTGCAGATCAAGCAGGGACAAGTGTGCGGCTTAGAGGAAGGGTCGGGGCGGATACGGGCCGCTTTGGGAGGCGTTTGGAGCTCTGAAGTTGAGGTATACATCGATTTTTATCAGTTAATATATGTGTATGTCTAAACTTGTGTCCTCACCATGAGCATTCATTCGCAATCAACCTGCGCGCGCATTATGTAATGAGTGAATTGCGTTTACAGATAATCTATGCGTGCGAATATTGTTCGCGAACGAATGCTCGCGGTGAAGACGCACCTGTATAATATCGGCGATCGAATTTTTCAAAGGGAACAAACCGCTTCTGTATTATTACCGCTTTCTGTTTGTACAATTTCTATAGGTTGCCTGGTAGAAATTGCTACTTTAGCAATATGCCCGCCTCATATTGTACTGTCACGTTTGTTCCTTTTTATTTCTGTTGTATGTCTTTCTTTGTGCAATAAAGAATTTTGTATTTTATTCTACTACTAGCGTACTAAAAACAACTGTATTTTATGGAAGGCCGGTTCCTCCTGACACGGGCCTTGGTCTAAAAGTCCGCATCAATCAAAACTATTATAATGCACTTTGTAAAAAGAAATAAATTATTTATGTTTTTTTTTAATGTAAATTGAAATGTTCTCACAGATCCTAGTGTTCCCCCCGCTGCAAATAATCCCGTCGTCGGCGCGTCTGCCGCCCGGCGCGCGCCTGCAGCTGCGCCACGCGGGCGGGCCCCCGTCGCACCTCGCGAACGCGCAGTACCGGGCCAGCGCCGGCCTCAACCACGTAGAGGTAACAAATTACCAAACAACAACCACGAAAACTATGAATGAGCCAACCAATCAAACAACAAACCAACCAACCAACCAATTAATAGTCAACTAACATATCAACAAATGAACCAACCAATCGAACAACCGAACAAAACAATCAACCAAACAATTAATAACAAATCAACGAACGAACCAACCGATCCAACAACCAACCAACCAATCCAATAACCAACTAATAAATCTAAGAATGAACCAAAAAACCGAAATTGGTTCGTTAATTTGTTACATATAACCAACCAACCAATCAGCATCCAACTAATATATCAACAAACAAACCAATCAATCCAACAACCAACCAACCAATCAAAAGCCAACTTACAAATCAACGAACGAACCAACCAATCCAACAACAATCAACCAACCATTTAACAAAGCAACGGATGAACCAACCAATCGATATGCGAAATGTTTCCGAGCTGGCAGTCTAATGATATTGTATTTGCAGGTGTCATCGTCAGGATCCCTACACGGGCTCTCATTGGGCACGGCGAAGATCAAGCTGACGGCCACTGACATCAACGGTGTAGAAATGGCCAGCGCAGAGTCTGAAGTAGAGGTAAGATAGTCATCTTTAAATTTCTTGACGTCACATTACAGCTTAGATCTCAAGTGTTCTCTAAGTAGTTGTTTATACTTAGGGGGCGGGTCGCGATATTTCATATTCATTCATATTCATATATTTATTGCGATCATGTACGTACATATACATAACATTATGCAGGCACGTTTATTTAGTAAGTAGCTGTAATTAATTACTATAGATCGTTTTTTTAACGTTGAGTCATCGATACCAACGTGTTTTGTGGCCTATAAACTGCTTTGCAACTTATAATAACGTTGACTTTCATTAAAGTTGTAAAGCAATGACAGATGCCGCAAAACAAGCTGGCATCGATAACATAACATAAGGTATTGTTTTTAATGTCACAAACAAGTCAGTGTAGTTGCTCTATTGTGACAAACATGCAAGCTATCTTATGCCTTTCCACGTGTTCCCAATATCGACATATAATAACGTTGACTTTCTTTAAAGTTGTAAAGCAATGACAGATTATGGGCCGCAAAACAAGCTGGCATCAACAATGGAACGTTAAAAAAGCGGATTATACTGGTTTTCTTTTTTGATGACACACAAACAAGAGAGTGTAGTTGCTCTATTGTGACAAACTTGCAAGCTATCTTATGCGTTTCTAGGTGGTCCCAATATCAACATATAATAACGTTGACTTTCTTTAAAGTTGTAAAGCAATGACAGTTTATGGGCCGCAAAACAAGCTGGCATCTATAACAGAACGTTAAAAACGCGGAGTATACTGGTTTTCTTTTTTTGATGACACACAAACAAGAGAGTGTTTGTGACAAACTTGCAAGCTATCTTATGCGTTTCTAGGTGGTCCCAATATCAACATATAATAACGTTGACTTTCTTTAAAGTTGTAAAGCAATGACAGTTTATGGGCCGCAAAACAAGCTGGCATCTATAACAGAACGTTAAAAACGCGGAGTATACTGGTTTTCTTTTTTTGATGACACACAAACAAGAGAGTGTTTGTGACAAACATGCAAGCTATCTTATGCCATTCCAGGTGGTCCCAATATCGACATATAATAACGTTGACTTTCTTTAAAGTTGTAAAGCAATGACAGTTTATGGGCCGCAAAACAAGCTGGCATCTATAACAGAACGTTAAAAACGCGGAGTATACTGGTTTTCTTTTTTTGATGACACACAAACAAGAGAGTGTTTGTGACAAACATGCAAGCTATCTTATGCCATTCCAGGTGGTCCCAATATCAACATATAATAACGTTGACTTTCTTTAAAGTTGTAAAGCAATGACAGTTTATGGGCCGCAAAACAAGCTGGCATCTATAACAGAACGTTAAAAACGCGGAGTATACTGGTTTTCTTTTTTTGATGACACACAAACAAGAGAGTGTTTGTGACAAACATGCAAGCTATCTTATGCCATTCCAGGTGGTCCCAATATCGACATATAATAACGTTGACTTTCTTTAAAGTTGTAAAGCAATGACAGTTTATGGGCCGCAAAACAGAAAAGCGGATTATACTGGTTTTCTTTTTTGATGACACACAAACAAGAGAGAGTAGTTGCTCTATTGTGACGAACTTGCAAGCTATATCACGCCTTTCCAGGTGGTCCCGATATCAGGTCTTCGCGTCCGCGCGGCGACACAAACCCTGCTCGTGGGCCAGCCCGCCCCGCTGTGGCTGGAGGCCGCCGGGCTGGCCGCGCGCTCGCTGGGCGCGCTGCAGCCCCCCCCACGCGTCACCTTCAGCGCGCGCGACCCCGCCCTCGCCCGCCTCTACACCACACACGACGACGGTCAGTGCCTGCTGCCTAGACAATAAATTTTTCACATACATACATACATATAATCACGCCTTTATCCCTAATGGGGTAGGCAGAGCGTAAACGACCCAAACAAAGGTCGTTCCGCCACGTCTGACAAAGTTTTCAGGGTTATTTAAGATAGATTTGTAAGTATATTGCTGTAGTGAAAGGTTGTCAGCCCATCGCCTAAATTACAATATACTGAAACCCTCTGATCCCTTAGCTGGTTTTTACAGCATACCCGGGAGGAAATGCAGCTGGCACATTCTATGTTTTTCTCTCGCTCCCAGGCCAGCATGGAAGAAAAGTATTTTTGTCAACAGGCAACCAACGAATGAACCAATCAATTAACCACTAAACTACCAGTCACAATCAACCCACCACTTAACGCCAACCATTAAACCACCAATCCCAACGAACCCACCAATGAACAACCAATTAACCAACCATTAAGCTACCAATCACAACCAACCCACCTATCAATAACCATTTAAGCCTCCAATCACAGCCAACCCATGAATCAATACGCCAATCAACTAACCATTGAAGTACCTATATCAGAACCAATATGCATCCACCTCACCAATCAACCAACCACTAAGCTAGTAATCGCAACCAACCCACCAATCAACAACAAATTACCCAACCATTAAGCTATCAAGCACAACCAACCCAGCAATCAATATGCCAATCAACCAACTATTAAATCACCAACCACAACCAACTCACCAATCAACAAATCTTACCAATCAATCCATCAACGAACTCAACAACCAGCCATCCAATAAACCACAAATCTCAACTATCTATCCAACCAAACTATGAAACAATTATTTTTATATTTTGTATAAACATTCTAAATAATAAAAAACTAGTGTGTTTTGCGGATGGTATGTTTTACTCATACTTTTGTTATAGACATGCTGGAAAGATCCGTCGCCGAAGGGTTGACTGTCCGAGTGGTGCCGTTGAAGGCTGGCGTTATCACTATCGATGTCAGAGTGCGGAACATGGGACAGGTAACGTAAAATTAACATTTATTTTATATTCTGTTAAATTTACGATGCCATTCGGAAGAAAAAAAAATACCGGATAAAATTTTTAGGGTGTATAAATAAGTACTACGTTCCTTTAAACCACGTTATGTATTACTGATATGCAACATAATCCACATAATAAATAATAATAGCAAATTCGTAAACAGGAATAAGTAGGCCAAACATAGTCGTGCACACTACGGCAGGCGCGGCGGCGGTGCAGCCGGGTAGGCGCGGGGCGCGGGGCGCGGGGTTGTGACGAAAACCGTAATGTTTGTGACTTCAGTTGGCTCACTTGTTTCAGTTTTACGAATTTAATAAAATTCAAATATTTTCATTTGTTTTGTGTATTGTGTGGTTTGTGTTGTATATCAGTAATACATTACGTGGTTTTAAGGAACGCACTATTTGTACACACTGTATAGGAATGCATCTAACACAGTTGCCATCCTAGTTCCCTATTTGCCTACCCAGAATGAGTGAAGAAAAAAAAAAACTTTTACGGTTGGCGCCATTTTCCAATCATCATCATCCTAGCCTTATTCCGCATCTCACGGGGTCGGCTTCCCAATCCAGGGGATCGAACGAGGATACTGGTTTTTACACAGAGCGACTGCCATCTGACCTCCGCAACCCAGAAGGGAAACCAGACCCAATCCTAGATTAGGTCAGAGCATTCAACCCGCCAATGCCTAGCGCTGGCCTCTGATATGGCTTAACGACTAATATCTACGGTATTAAACGATATTAACCGGGACCAACGGCTTAACGTGCCTTCCGAAGCACGGAAAAAGCGGCGAATAACCGTACATATGAAATTCGAAATCCGAAAAACACATTGATACGTGGTGGGCTTGGACGAATAATCCTCTGGACGCGTCACCAAACAAAAATGTATGAGAACTCGTGCAACCAAAACTAGGGGGGAGGGAGGTATGACATATAATACCCGAACAGATTTAAAAACTACGCGCTTCCTAACATATTTGTTTATTTTTGACACTTTTTAAATATTCGGGTTGTATGTCTTTTTTGATCGTGTCATAGATAGTGTTGTACCCTAGTCGATAATCGATAAAGAATGAATGTTGAGTGAATGATGTTTCCTGAATCATAGAAATATGAACACGTGTATTTATTAAATTATTTTTGAAATAAAAGTAAAGTAAAATTTTCAAATCGATCACTATTCATTGAATTTATACCATTATCGATCTATACACTAAGAAATCTCTAGAAGGGTCTTGTCTGTACTTTGAATATTTTCATGGAAACATTATTGCAATAGGCATTATAGCGATACCACCAACGCCTATATAATACATTTTAAATATTTATCTGTCTATCTGTCTGTATCAACATGACGCCAAAACTACTGAATCGATTTCGATGGGAGTCTTTTTATTCAACTAAGTGACATTTGACTCAACAAAGGATACATATATCATACTGCCTTATTTAGGAGGTTGGCAGTTAATTGAATTTTGGTTGTATTTCAACCGATTTTGATGCATCTTTTTTTTTCATCTAAATATTTTGTAGACTCAAACATAGATTTCATCACGCTACACGTAGCTTAAGTTACGACTTGGGGAAATGAATAAATTGTATTTTGGGTTTTGACTTGGAACTCAATACACATATATATTAAGCTACGTAGCTTCGATTTAAAAAAATGTACCTATTCATTTACATACTATAATAATTAGTCCTCCCACCGATTTTCGGTGATGGCGGCCAATCTCCCAGGGATCGGCCAACTGCACAGGATCCGTTTTTTAGTGCCTAAGTGTTTGCACTACACACAGGTGCACTCTCTGTTCCTTCAATCTCTTATTCTGATGGGACAGATTGACTGACACGACCAGAGATAAATCAGGCACAGGACCAACTATCTACATGCCCATCCGACAGCATGGATCATCTTACTTTTCGGACAATCAGGTGATCAGCAATGCAATATCATAACCAAACTAACAACAATGCAAAGTCATTGTCCCCCGCCGGAAATCGAACCCGGGACCTCTGGGTCGAGAGCCCATGGCTCAGACTGCTAGACCACAGAGGCAGGAGCTTTTTAAACAAAGAACAGCATAACCAACATTGTTCATGACTACCACGCGTACTAAAAAGTAGGCATAATTATTTGTAAATGAAAATAAAAAGTCACGCAACCACAGATGAAGCTTATACCAGTCAACAGATCACAAAATATTAGCGTTGTCCGTTCAAATGTTTATGTTTTTCTTAGACCTACGACATGCCGGCGACGATACAGTAAATAATTCCTATCGATATCGTTCATCGATTGTGTGACGTCTCTAGATTAACAAAAATGAATGAACGAATGGAAAAAATACAATTATAATCCGACTCATTAGAGAATGACAACATACTGGTTTACATGCATTCAGAACCCTGGATGTTTTATTGGGTCGTATTATTCACTCCTGTCACCGCGCATTTTATTCATTTTAGAAGAAAATAACAAGAAATATTGATCTAAAATACAATTGCATATGAAAAAAAAATTGCTGATTCGATTACTATAAGTTTTGCTAAACAAAACAGCATATTTCACCATTTTCAAAGGTATTTTTCCTCCTCGAAATTTGAAGTCACACTGACGTTGGTAGTTTGTTTACTGTGTCCAAATTTCACACTATCGGTCTAGAGAGGTAAGGAGTAAAATGTCATAATTGCACGTCCAGAGGTTGTTTCGTCCAAGGTGGTGGGATTCGAACCACGGCTCAGGAGGCAGCGACCCTATCCACTACACCATCGGGCTTTTTCATTGGCCGTTTTCCAATAATTTTATTAAATTGTTTAAATTTTTCGCAACTGTATTAAAAATAGTTGTTCAGTACACGTGCGGAAACGTCATTGAAACTTGTTCCGACTGTCAACCCTCGCCTTCGGCTGCGCCTCGGCTCGGGTCGACATTTGTCGGAACTCGTTGCAATGACAACGTTTCCGAACTTGTACTGAAATATACTATATTTACCTTTAGTCTGGTCAATGAAGCTTTCTCATATTTTTGGAATAGTTTTAATAATTATGAGCTTTTCATTACAAATACTTTCGTCGTCATGATATCACTAAAGTTGTAATCGTTGCGCCTTTTGTCTATTCCTTTATTAGGATTTCACAAAACATTCTACATTCAAACAGAAATGATTCATACATATAATCACGCCTCTATCCCTAATGAGGTAGGCAGAGCGTATACAACCTAAAAAAAGTTCGTTCCGCCACGTCGGACAAAGTTTTGAGGGTTATTTAAGTTAGATTTGTAGGTATATTGCTAAAGTGACAGGTTGTTAGCCCATCGCCCAAATTACAATATACAGAAACCCTCTGATGCCTTAGCTGGTTTTTACAGCATGCCCGGGAGGAAATGCAACTGGCACATTCTATGTTTTTCTCTCGCTCCCAGTCCAGCGTAGAAGAAATTTTAATCGTTGCGCCTTTTGTCTTTTTTTATTTTTTTTATTAATAATAGGTTTGCTCTTGACTCCAGTCTAGGTCGGGAATGACTGAGACGGAGTCGACGATGGTGAAGATGCCTGTTCACTCTAACTTTGAGATGTCTATACCTTCATTAGGATCACACAAAACATTCTATCCTGATTCTTTTGCACCAGGTTGCAGAAACTCGGTCCTGGGACAGCACCATAGAGATCCTCGCGATATCTGACATCCGCACGGGTGTGGAGGGCGCCCCGCACGAGTTCACTTCTGCAGAGAGACTGGCCCTGGCGCCCGGGGCTGTTGTCAGGCTGAAGTAAGTATTCGGGAAAATATTACTTACATACATACATAAATCACGCCTTTATCCCTAATGGGGTAGGCAGACCGTAAACGACTTAAACCAAGGTCGTTCCGCCACGTCTGACAAAGTTTTGGGGGTTATTTGAAGTGTATTTGTATGTATATTGCTGTAGTGACAGGTTGTCAGCCCATCGCCTAAATTGCAATATACTGAAACCCTCTGATCCCTTATAACTTACATACATACATAAATCACGCCTTTATCCCTTACGGGGTAGGCAGAGCGTTTAACGCCTCGTAAAAGGCGCTTTCGCCACGTCTGACAAAAGTTGTAACCCTCGAGTCCCTTTTGCTGACTTCAACAGAATGCCCGGGAGGAAGGGCAGCTGGAACATTCTATGTTTTTCTATCTCTCCCAGTCCAGGGTGGAAGTAAAAATATAACTTACATACATATATTCACGCTTTTATTTAATTTAATTTATTTATTTAATTACAACGGGTAACCCTATTATAGTAATTAATAAAATAACATTAACATTCTAAATAAAATTCGCGATAAATTTGGTAATAACAATTTCACAAAGGTCATGTCATTTCACAAAAATGATCCCTGGTGGGGTAGGCAGAGCGTAACCGACCTAAAGAAAGATCGTTTCGCCACGTCTGACAAAGTTTTGAGGGTTATTGAAGACAGATTTGTAGGTATAATATGAATAGTCCTCCCACCGATTTACGGTGATGGCGGCAAATCTCCCGGAGATGGGCCAACTGCGCAGGAGTTGTTTTTAGTGCCCAAGTGTTTGCGCTACACACAGGTGCACTCTCTGTTCCCTCAATCTCTTATTCTGATGGGACAGACTGACTGACACGACCAGAGAGAATTCAGGCGCAGGACCGACTATTTACATGCCCATCCGACGGCATGGATCATCTTTCGGACAATCAGCCTGCAATGTCCTAACGAAACTAGAAACAACAACACAAAGTCATTGTCCCCCGCCGGGAATCGAACCCGGGACCTCCGGGTCGAGAGCCAATGGCTCAGACCGCTAGACCACGGAGGCAGTTTGTAGGTATATTGCTGTAGTGACAGGCTGTTATCCCATCGCCTGAATTGTAATATACTGAAACCTTCAAAAAATAAATTGTACTAGTTTTTGAAAAATAAGTTGGAGTAGTTTTTTTTTAGTTATTTACAAACAATTTGTACTATACATACATACATAAAGTCACGCATTTTTCCGCAGAGTGTAAAACGCCTTAAGCAAAGGTGCCTGTGGCAATGTGTATCGCTTTAGTGAATGGTTTTCAGACCATCTCGCTTAAATTACAATACACTGTAACCCTCAATCTGTTTTTCTGACATCTACAGCATGCCCGCGACGAAGAGCAACTGGAACATTCTATTCTTTTCAGTCCAGCATGGAAGAAAAGTTGCCCTAAAGTATAACTTTTTCTACAGATCAATGCCGAGAAGCAGTTGGCAAGCGATCACCGACGGAGCATTCGAGCTGTCAGCCAATGGGGAACTGAAGGCTATAACTCCGGGCCACGGCGTGGTCGTGGCTATGCATAAGGACGAGAGAAACAATGTTTATAGGGAGTCGGTACGTAGTCAACATACGTTTATAGAATATGAAAGAAAGAAAATAATTAATTCGTTTCTGGCAGAAACAACAAATATGCAAGTTATGTTAAACACACAGTGAAAGAGTTATTTATGTATTACATGCGTGTAAGTTGCGAGCTCAGGATATCACGCAGTATTGTCAATAATATGCAGTAAGCAAGTCGATGACCTGCGCGACATGTGACGAGTTGGGTCGAACACCCGGGAGGAAATGCAGCTGGCACATTATATGTTTTTCTCTCGCTCCCAGTCCAGCGTGGAAGAAACGCATTAATCATAATTTTTAACTGCCTCCGTGGTCTAGTGGCTAGTGCCATGGACTCCCGATCCGGAGGTCCAGGGTTCGATTCCCAGGGGGGAAACACAAAGTTGATATTTGAGAATTTATCACTGTGATTTTTTCCCCAGTTTGGTTAGTACATTGCAGGCTGAATAACCTGATTGTCCGAAAAGAAAAAGATTACGTGCTTCGGAGGGCACGTTAAGCCGTCGGTCCCGGTCGCTGTCTTTGATAATGGCCGCTACTCAAACCATGTCAGAGGCCTGATAGTTGTGCTACTAGACGGTTCCAAAACTTCGATAGACTCGATACCCACTCGACAGAAGAAGATCATAATTTTTGCATTATTTTGATTATCTATGCAAGTCTAACATAAATTAATCTTTTCTCTACCTATTTACCGCAGACAATCCACGTGGAAGTATCGAACCCGCACTACTGCACGGCCGAGCCGGCGGGCGACGACGACGAGACCGCCGTGAGGCTAGTACTGCGCAACAACGTGGGCCGCGAGCTGCTCGCGCCCGACGCCAACGTGTCCGTGCTGCAGCCACTGGCCGCGCACGTTAGGAGATCGCCCAACAGGTCAGTACTAATGAAACGAAAATTTGTCTTACTGTGACCAATAAATAAGTCTTTGTGTGACCAAAAATGGTCTTACTGTGACCAAAACGAGTCTTACTGTGACCAAAACGAGTCTTGATGTGACCAAATTACACTTAATGTGACCAAAATTACTCTTACTGTGACCAAAACGAGTCTTGATGTGACCAAAATTACTCTTACTGTGACTAAAATGAATCTAACCGTGACAAAATGAGTCCGAACGTGCCCAAAGCGAACCCTAACTTACGGATATGCGTCTGACCGTGACTACTATAGAAGAAGGTACTGCAGTGAGGCTAGTACTGCGCAACAACGTGGGCCGCGAGCTGCTCGCGCCCGACGACGAAACAAAAATTAGTCTTACTGTGACCAAAACGAGTCTTACTGTGACCAAAATGACTTACTATGACCAAAATAAGTCTTACTGTGACCAAAATTGTTCTTACTGTGACCAAAATTATTCTTACTGTGACCAAAATAAGTCCTACTATGTTCAAATTAATCTAACCGCGACAAAATGAGACCGAACGTGCCTAAAGCGAACCCTAACTTACCGATATGCGTCTGACCGTGACTACTATAGAAAAAGGTCCTGCAGCGAGGCTAGTACGCCCGACGCCAACGTGTCCGTGCTCCAGCCACTGGCCGCGCACGTTAGGAGATCGCCCAACAGGTACAGAAAATTAGTCTTACTGAGACCAAAATTAGTCGGTGTGAACAAAATAAGACTTACGGTGACCAAAATATATATTACTGTAACCAAAATGAGTTACTCTGACCAAAATTGGTCTTACTCTGACCATAATAAGTCTTACTGTGACCAAAATAAGTCTTACTGTCTTACCAAAGTTATTCTTACTGTAACCAAAATGGGTCTTAATGTCACCAAAATGAGTTTTTGTGTCCAAAATGGGTCTTACCGTGACCAGAATGAGTCTTTTTGTGACCAAAATTCGTCGAAACAAAATAAGACTTACTGTGACCAAAATGAGTCTTACTCTCACCATAATAAGTCCTACTTCTCATCGAGTGCGTTTCGAGTCAATCGACCTGATGAACCCTGATGTGGAAAAGCAAAAAAAAATACTTCCTGAAAGAATTTCCTGGTGATGACTGAACAGCTCAGTGTCTTTGACCGAGCAACCCCTATCAGTTTGTGGGATGCTGTCCCTTACACCTGGTATAAATAAAATAGTATAAAGCCTTTTATTTATTGCATTAAATATTTATTAAAAAAAATAAAGTTAACCACATTCAATTATAATATATTCTTTCATGCTGGACTGGTAGTAAGAGAAAAACATAGAATATGGCAGCTGCATTTCCTCCCGAGCATGCTGTAAAAACCAGCTAAGGGATTTGAGGTTTTCAGTATATTGCAATTTAGTCGATAGACTGACAACCTGTCACTACAGCAATATACCTACAAATCTATCTTAAATAACCCTCAAAACTTTGTCAGACGTGGCGGAACGACCTTTGTTTAGGTCGTTTACACTCTGCCTACCCCATTAGGGATAAAGGCGTGATTATATGTATGTACATTCAATTATTATTATAGATAGATAACATTATGATTTTGGGATTCTAATTAACCTGATATACGAGAAGTAAATCTGGTATCTCTCTTGCAGTGCCCTGGGTAGCGAGCTGCTGATCACGGATCTTGACGCCACCGGCACGTTCATGACGTTCGAGAGCTCGAGCGGCGGCGTCACCGTCCAGGATGAGGTGTGGGTCACTGGCAACGATCCTAGATCAGACAGGGTCATTGGTGAGTTTATCTGATACCGATATCATTCTATTTACAGACATTTTGCTCCTCCTTATCAACCAGGGGTATTTTATTATAAATACTATTTCCTCAAATATTGCATCATGCAGCGTTAGGTTTATGGAAATTATTTGAATTAGGAAAGTAATTGGCCGTTCTGCTGATTCGATTCGCTGACTGTCTTTGTATGGTAGATATTTTTTTCTCAGATACCGACCATTGATCTTTCGGGAAAGTTTATCTGTTTCATATTTTAATGGCTCGTTACTAACTCTCGTTACACGGTAAAACCATGACGCCTAAATGCTGAAAGGCCCTTGGCACAGTGCTACGCGCTGCGGACGATGTCAATGTTGTATATGGTTTCATTATTCAACACAATGGGCTCGAATCTAAATATCACCGGCTAAAACTAAAGTTAAAATCTCTCTGTCGCTTTCAAAATTGTGAAATTGAAAAATGACAGGTTATTTATAAGGCTTAACACGTTGTCCGCTAGACTTTTTATTATTATTGTTTATTAACTGCTGGACTGGGAGCGATAGAAAAACATAGTCTGTTCTAGCTGCCCTTCCTCTCAGGCATGCTTTAGAAGTCAGCAATACAGATTCGAGGGTCGCAGTGTATTGCAATTCAGGCGATGGGCTGACAACCTGTCACTATACCGATTCACATTACAACCTAAAATTGCCCTCGACATTTGTCACACGTGGCACATTCACTAAGCGTTTTACGGTCTGCCTGTAAGCGATAAAAGCGTGAATTTATGTATGTATGTATTATTGTTAACTCAACTTTAAAATTACGAACTATAAGTTTAAACTGCTGGACATGCTGGACTGGGAGTGAGAGAAAAACATAGAATGTGCCAGCTGCATTTCCTCCCGAGCATGCTGTAAAACCAGCTAAGGAATCTGAGGGTTTCAGTATATTGTAATTTAGGCGATGGGCTTACAACCTGTCACTACAGCAATGTACGTTATTTTTTTCTTGAATGGCCCTCAATCAAGACTTTGTCAGACGTGGTGGAACGACCTTTGTCGTTGGTCGTTTACGCTTTGCCTACCCCATTAGGGATAAAGGCGTGATTATATGTATTTTATTTATTTATTGTTCAGGTGATCAACAGCTTACTAAGTATACATCAGTAGTGTTATAATATACATACATACATAAAATCACGCCTTTATCCCTTACGGGGTAGGCAGAGCGTTAAACGTCTCGTAAAAGGCGATTTCGCCGCGTCTGACAAAAATTGAGGGCAATTTTAGATTGTAATATGTATTGCTAATGTGTAGTGATAGGTTGTCAGCCCATCGCCTAAATTACAATACACTGTAACCCTCGAGTCCCTTTTGCTGTCTTCTACAGCATGCCCGGGAGGAGGGGCAGCTGGAACATTCTATGTTTTTCTATCTCTCCCAGTCCAGCATGGAAGAGTGTTATAATATACTATGTTAAAAGCTAAGCCAATAATAGATTACCCCTACTTTGTTACAAACAAGTTGTTGTCAACAAAAGAAAACGATTTGCATTTGCATAAAACAGTAATCTATTTAAATACTGAATTTGTTTTATACATGTATGTAAGTATGTTTAACTTCCATGCTGGCCTGGGAGCGAGAGAAAAACTTGGAATGTGCCAGCTGCATTTCCTCCCGAGCATGCTGTAAAAGTCAGCTAAGGGATCCGAGGGTTTCAGTATATTGCAATGTAGGCGATGGGCTGACAACCTGTCACTACAGTAATATACCTTTAAATCTATCTAAAATAACCCTCAAAACTTCGTCAGACGTGGCGGAATGACCTTTGTTTTGGTCGTTTACGCTCTGCCTACCCCATTAGGGATAAAGGCGTGATTATATGTATGTATGTATGTATAAGTTTAAATGAAATTGCAGCTACGGGCGGCTGGGCGGTTTGCCTAGAGGGTGTGGGCTGGCGCGCGCCGAGCGGGGTCTCGCTGCACGCGGGCAGCGGCGTCACGTTGGCAGTACTGACGAGGGACGCGCCCGCCAAGCACATCCTGCGCCTGGACAGGGCCGCCAACACTTACACCATACACCAGATACCCGTCAACAAGGTTAGGGTTATTCCTTTTTTAGATTTTCGCGCTTTGCAAATCTATCTATTCTTTCTGCTGGACTGGGAACAAAAGAAAAACATAGTATGTGCCAGCTGCATTACCTCCCGGGCATGCTGCAAATATCAGCTAAGGGATCCGATGGTTTTAGTATATATTTAGGCGACAACCTGTCACTACAGCAATATACCTACAAAACTATCATAAATAACCCTCAAAAATTTGTCAGACGAGGCGAAACGACCTTTGTTTAGGTTGTTTACGCTCCTCTGCCTACCCCTTTAGGGATAAAGGCGTGATTATATGAATTTTAAATTCCCATCATAATTTTATTTAAGAGCTAGTTCTTGTCGGTTGAGTACAAAATAAATTATGTGCTCATTCCGTGCACATAGCGTGCCCATAACGTGCTTATAATTTTCTCACATAATTTATATTTTATCTTTTTGGTATGGTTGTTTGAACTCACAAAAGCAGCTTTTCCATACTTGTGTGTCCAGACATTTTGTCAGACGTGGCGAAACGACATTTGTTTAGGTTGTTTACGCTCTGCCTACCCCATTAGGGATAAAAGCGTGATTATATGTATGTATGTATGTGTATAAAGCCGTGATTCCTGCTCTCAACGATTACACGAAACATACCCCCGCGGGGCAGAGAGGGGAAGGGAAATGTTTGTGAAACCCTTCCCCTCTGCCCCGCGGCACGTTTCATGTTTTCTTTGAGCGCTGGAATCACGGCTTAAATCTTCTTCTGTCGTGTGGTCGAACCGATGAACCCTGGTGTCTGAGTTTTTAAACCGCCTATCAGCACAGCTAAGTATCAAAGACAGTGACCAGGACCGACGGCTTAACGTACCCTCCGAAGCACGGAATCTTTATTCTTCCAGACAATCAGACAGGTTAGGACATTGCAGGCAGAATCACCTGATTGTACGAAAAATTATTCCGTGCTTTGGAAGACATGTTAAGCCGTCGGTTCCGGTCGCTGTCTTTGACAATGGTCGTAACTTAAACCATGTCTGTGCTACTAGGCGGTTTGAAAACTCTGATACCAGAAGTAGATGATTTATGACGCAATCTGAAGCGAGTCGTGTCAGTTTCTAAATCTTCCATGCTGGCCTGGGAACAAAAGAAAAACATAAGAGTGTGCCAGCTGCATTTCCTCCTTGGAATGCTGTAAAAACCAGCTAAGCGATCCGAGGGTTTCAGTATATTCTAATTTAAGCGTTGTGCTGACAACCTGTCTCTACAGCAATACAAATTTACAATTTGTAGGTAAACAAATCTATCATAAATAACCCTCAAAACTTTGTCAGACGTGGCGGAACAACCTTTGTTAGGGTCGTTTACGCTCTGCCTACCTTATTGGGGACGAAGTCGTGATTGTATGTATGTATGTAAGCTCTTTATTGTACCTTAAAAATCTTAAAACTAAAATACAAGAAGATTAAAACAATAGTGGCACAAAGATTGATGATATGATTGATTGCTTGATATGCTTGATTGTATGTTTGAATCGTTCTCAGATGGAGTTCCTCTCCGGCGAGTGGCCATCGGCGCTGGTGCCGCTGTCCGTGGAAGCGTCCGGGCTGGCCGCGGGCCCGCTGCTCTGCTCGGAGGAGCAGAAGTACGCTCTGCTGGGCGTGGAGGCTGCGCTGCCGTTCAGGTGTCGCACCAAGGCGCCGCATACAGCTCACCCGGTGCTGGACATCGCTAGTGGTACGGATTTCTTTATTCTTTTCTTTCTTCTTTTCTTTTTTCTTTTCCCTTTTTTATTTTTTATTTTCTATTATTTTTTCTTTTCTTTTCCTTTGTTTTCCTTTCTTTTTTCTTTCTTTTCCTTTCTTGTCCTTTCTTTTCCTTTTCCTTTCTTTTCCTTTTCCTTTCTTTTCTGCTCCTTTTCTTTTCCTTTCCTTTTATCTCCCTTTCCTTTCTTTTTTCTTTCCCTTTTCTTTTCTTTGTAGAAATATACATGCCACCCCTTTTGGCACATAGGTTTAGCAAGTACTTGGCGGTAACGATATGAAGAGTCCTAGCAAAAGTTATGCTATGCGAGATTCCTCACAAAATCGGTGGCACTTTAGGAACTTGCTTATATTGTAACATCATCATCATCTCCCTAGCCTTATCCCGTATCTCTCGGGGTTGGCTACCTAATCGAGGTGATTGATCCAGGGTACTGTTTTTTACACGGAGCGACTGCCATCTGACCTCCGCAACCCAGAAGGGAAACCAGACCCAATCCTAGATTAGGCCAGTTTTAAGGCTGACAATGCTTAGCACTGGCCTCTGACATGGCTTAACGACTAATATCTACGGTATAAACTATATTAACCGGGACCAACGGCTTAACGTGCCTTCCGAAGCACGGAAACGCGCCGAATAAACGTATATATGAAATTCGAACACCGAAAAACACATTGGTACGTGGTGGGATTCGAACCACGACCTCCCGCTCAGCTCGCGGCAATGACCCTTTCCACTACACCATCGAGTATGTATGTTAGTCTGTAAGGTATATATTGTATGGGCCTCTGTTTACATTATTTAACATCTATTAATGTAAATATTGCCTGAAATAAAAGTGATTTATTATTAGTATAACTCGTGTTTCTTTATTTCAGGTCAACTCGGTTGCAAAATAATCCCGGCTGCTCCTCTCACGGACGCTTCAGAAGTTGAGCTCTGCGCCGAATGGGAGGTCTACCGCACTTGCACAAAAGTATTACTCCTGCCTCCCATCAACGTATCGCACAAGACCATATCCCTAATCGAACCCAACCCCATCTTCGTCATAACCGGACATCCATTAGCACTAAAAGGCGTCAAGACTTCAATATCGCCTGGCTTAAAAATCGAAAAGCACGAGAAGGACGGCGAAATTAACGTGCTAGTGAAGAGCGAGACGACCGTCTGTGGCGTCGGCTGGGTGCACGTGAAATGCAAGCTTACTGCGCAGGATATAAGGGTGGAGGTTGACCGCGCGTGTGACGTCACGTGCGGGACTCTGCTCGGAGCGATCTTCTCGCTGGTAAAGCCGTATCTGTCCACGTTGGCGACTATTGCGGCTGTGGCCGTGGGATTATTGTACCGTAAGTGACTTTGTTCATGTTAATATATTCATATATTAGATACATACATAAATCACGCCTTTATCCCTTACGGGGTAGGCAGAGCGTTTAACGCCTCTTAGAAGGCGCTTTCGCCACGTCTGAAAAAAATTGAGGGCAACTTTAGATTGTAATATGTATTGCTTTAGTGACAGGTTGTCAGACCATCGCCTAAATTACAATACACTGTAACCCTCGAGTCCCTTTTGCTGACTTCAACAGCATGCCCGGGAGGAAGGGCAGCTGGAACATTCTATGTTTTTCTATCTCTCCCAGTCCAGCATGGAAGAAATATTAGATAGATAGATAAAACGTTTATTTGGTACTACAGTCACACAAATTTTACACAAAAATAAAAGTTCTATTCATATTTCTAGTTATATTCATATTTATTTATTGCATTTACATACTTCATTTAATGAACAGGTCAAATGTTTAAGTTACATACATACATACATAAAGCCACGCCTTTATCCCTTACGGGGTAGGCAGAGCGTAAAACGCCTCCTAAAAGGCGCTTTCGCCACGTCTGACATAAATTGAGGGCAATTGTAGATTGTAATGTGTATTGCTGTAGTGACAGGTTGTCAGCCCATCGCCTAAATTACAATACACTGTAACCCTCGAATCCCTTTTGTTGACTTCTACAGCATGCCCGGGAGGAAGGGCAACTGGAACATTCTATGTTTTTCTTTCTGTCCCAGTCCAGTATGGAAGATGAATGAGAAGAGGATGTTTAAGTTACATACATATAATCACGTCTTTATCCCTAATAGGTTAGGCAGAGCGTAAACGACCTAACAAAAGGTCGTTACGCCACGTCTGACAGAGTTCTGAGGGTTATTTAAGATAGATTTGTATGTATTGCTGTAGTAACAGGTTGTCAGCCCATCGCCTAAATTACAATATTCTGAAATCCTCGGAACTCTTAGCTGGTTTTTACAGCACGCCCGGGAGGAAATGTAAATTCTATGTTTTTCTTTCACTCCCAGTCCAGCATGGAAGACTATCCTATTAGAGATAAATTGACAAATATCAACTTTGCGTTCCACCCCTAAGGAATCGAACCCAGGACCTCCGGATTTTGAATCCATGGCTCTGACCACTAGACCACGGAGGCGGTTACTGCTACTTGTGACACTAATAAATTAATCTTGAATCTCCCTTTACAGTGCAAGCGAAAATGCAGCAGCGCTCGAACAGCAGCCTACTCTGCGACCCTAACCAATCAGTGCTGCCGGCCGAGACCACGCCCCCCCTGCGCGCGCGCACCTGGGCCCGCTCGCCCTACGCGCCCGGCCCCGCCCCCGGCCCCTCCCCCTCCCACTCCCCGCACCCCGTGTACGGCGACGCCAGCGCGCTGCCCGACAATAGCTTCTCACCCAACTCCACGAGGATGCATTCCAGGTTCCTATAGCAGTGAATACGTGCACCAGTAGCCAGAGGTAGCGGGTAGACCACAGCTCGGACACTCCTAACTACAACGTCATTTTGGTCATACATCGACAGACGGCATGGTGCACTTGCCCTGCGTTTGTGTGCGTGTTATAAGGGTTGACAAATTTTGTTATACCGCTCATAATCATCACTTGATTAATCTTGTTCTTGATTATACCAACGTTTTAAAGTTTTTACTGTAACTGAATAGTTAGAAAAGGTTAGGTTGCATATTTTGTATGAAGTTACTTACCTTCTCTCATCACTGTGGAATCTAAAAAAGTTCTTATTGCAGTCATATCTTGTGGTAGAAAGACATCCACGGAACAGTACCTAACCATCTTTGGAAAACAAAAAAAAAACTTTCTTATTTCCGTTACACTGGGAAGCATGCGCGCGCCATGCCCGCTAAGCGTACGCACTATGTGACCCACAATCTGGCGCGGAGTGTGACGTATATCGGACTAGGGAGATGCGTGGCCATTCTGTATATAGTACTATTATATATTCTGTGGGGTAGACATCACGGGGTTCACAGACCAGATATAGTAGTAGAACTGTCCTATTTCGATTTCTCTAAAAAAATACGTTAAGCCACTCAGATGGGGTGAAGGCGGAAGAGTGCGGCGGGGCCACCACCATCTAGTTGCCTTTTAAGTATTTCTAACTGACACTAGATGGCGCTTCCTTGTGATGTTGCATGAAATGTTCTAGAATGAAACTTAGTTAAAACTGAAAATTTGAACTTATATACTTTGGCTCCATCCACAAATCTTCGATCATCACTGTAGCTTTTACATCCAATGATACAACATTTAATTTTGTACCGCGAAACACATAAAAGACTAGATGATTAGAACTTGTCGCGCACTGATTACAGCGCCTCTCGCGTGGAGATACTGAACTATAGGCCGTGTGACGTCAGGCCACAGAAAGATTGTTGCAGGGCTTAGTCGTTTACAACATCTCTACTGTATGTCTGCTTTGTGGACTTATTAATTTTAACAGGACTGAGCTCCGGGAGCAAAAAACGAGAGTGAGATAGCTAGATCTGATCTAGTGTCCCTTTCTTATGGTTGCTCTAAACAATTTATTATCTTACCTATGAAATAAATTCCACAGTTACCATAAAATTCACTTTTAATCTTATATCTCATGCTCTGAAAGTGGTCATTGCTTCTCTAAATGCTGGGTTGTTATAAACCATAAAAACCCTAGGTTATTAATAAAATATTAAAAAAGAACATTTTGCTACATGTCAAAATGATTTTTTAAATAGTTAAAACGCCCATTATTTTTCATCTATTCTCGGATTCGCGTATTTACTCGAATCGAAATCCAATTTCGAAACGCATTGCATTGGAATATTTGCTTTTTTTTCGCGGAGCTACACTTTATTTTCATTAAAAATGGTTTTGACGTTTCATTTTAGTCATCTACCAGCCAACTCTATGTTGTGTTGTTTATGTGGAAAATTGCACTCATAGTATAATTGATTAAAATGACAAATGCGAATATTTTGCTTCCCTATTTGTCATTCCTATTGTGTTGTATGTTTATGGTGCGCTGTAGATATCTGTATAACTATTCTATGGCGGAAATTCTGGACGCACTATTCCTTAACTAATTCTTAGCTATCGCTGTAACTTTTTTAAATTTTGGCATAAGAACAGGATACCAAATGAATTCCTACTTTGACGTAAGATGCTGAAAATAAGAACTGAGTATAGAGCATGCTTCCTTACTTTACGTCAAATAAGCAGTCTTATGTCAGATTAGGAATTTCAAAGTCATGTGTTTATTTGCTATCCTGTTCTTATGTCAAAGTCAAAAAAGTGACAGCGCAGGCTAAGAATAAGAATTAAAATTATGTAGCGAGAATCAACCCCAGTGAAAAAAAAAAATCTTACTCAGTAAATGAGTGCTCAGCGTGCCAAATCATGAAAGGGTCGAATTTTCAAATCCTAGTTTTGTATACCCCCTTGAATTGTGATATAATTAAGTTTTGTAGTAATTTTATGGGGATCGAAAGTTTGAGAATCCGATCCTAACTTTAGTGAAATACTCTTTGTATTTAGTTAGAGTGAAACATTTATTTTAAGTAGTTTTTAGTTATTACAACAAAAGTTAGGCAATGCCAAAGTCAGTTTATGTTAAAATGTTGCCTTCCTTTTGTTTGTGACGTTATTCTCATTGTTTAGAAAACAAATCAATTTCGTAGGATCGTATTA
The DNA here is from genome assembly GCA_949820665.1 of Scrobipalpa costella. NCBI lineage: Eukaryota > Metazoa > Arthropoda > Insecta > Lepidoptera > Gelechiidae > Scrobipalpa > Scrobipalpa costella. The sequence goes on from OX463313.1 coordinate 5,814,163, forward strand.
TAGTATAGATTAAGGTGACGATACTAGCCAAGTGGCGCCCCCATTAGTAAACATACATACATACAATCACGCCTATATCCCCAATGGGGTAGGCAGAGCTCAAACTACCTAAACAAAGATCGTTCCGCCACGTGTGACAAAGTTTTGAGGGTTATTTAAGGTAGATTTTCATTAGTAAACAAAACATTAAAAACGCAGAGAATCGAAAAACTGGTGCAACAGAATCAAGTTATAGTAATTAAGATAATTTAGAGCCTTAAAAATTTGCGATTCATTGCTCGTTATAGTAACAGGAAGAAAAATTGCCGTTGGTGGTCGTTATTCGCAATTTTTCTACCTGTTACTACACCGATGGGGGCGCCAACTGGCTAGTATCAAACTTGCTCTTCAATATCAAAAGTATAACTCGACTCGTAGCAATAAAGAAGAATGAAGAGAAACTGTGAAGTTACGTTTCCAACTCGTTTCTATGTTTTATTTAAGTAACTGTGTTTCTTTTTCTTCGTTGTAACGTGTTTTTCTTTTTGTTTTGACTGCACTTCTGTAGCATCCACTGTCATAAGCATTACAATATTTAATACGAATATATATTTTATTAATTCATTCCTGACATACCAATTAAAATAAAATAATAATATAGTATTGCACTTGTAGATTTGTAGGTATATTGCTGTAGTGACAGGTTGTCAGCCCATTGAGTAAATTTCAATATACAGAAACCCTCTGATTTCTTAACTGGTATTTACAGCATGCCCAGGAGGAAATGCAGCTGGAGCATTCTATGTTTTTCTCTCGCTCCCAGTCCACGATGGAAGAATCTATCTAGCCGTAGTGAAAAGCAAACATGATTAATTCCTTACCTATATTTCCTTTTATCCTATCTTCCAGAATACAAAGTCGTTATCACGGGCTGATAGATATGGCAAGGTTATCCCTTCTGAGTCCTGTCCCTACACGCAGAAGATCCCAGAGTCCTTTTTCAGTAGTTTTCTGACACATAACTAAGTGCTTATGTCAAGTCTGAAGTGTATACCATTTGTATAGTAGCTGAATTAGTTTTTTTCTAATTCATTTCTATTTGCTAATGAATGCTTGACTTGGTTGCAGGCTGCGATGTGAAATAAAGTAAATAAACTGTTATGATTTTGTTTGATAAAAGTTGTAGGATGTAATTTTATTCACTTAAAATGAAACAACTTTTATTTACTTGATATTGTATTGTACTTAACTACCGTGCATTTATTTTTGTTATGATTATGACGTCTAACATAACTACATAGTTTATATCATAACTAGCGACCCGCCCCGGCTTCGCACGGAAATTATCAGTATTTCTCTTCTATATTATGCATTTATTATACATATAAACCTTCCTCTTGAATCACTCTATCCATTAAAAGAAACAGCATCAAAATCCGTTGCGTAGTTTTAAAGATTTATGCATACATAGGGATATAGGGACAGAGAAAGCGACTTTGTTTTATACTATGTAGTGATGATAGACAGATTTCAATATCCTGGTTACGGCACTACAAAATTGCGACGAATAATTGCTAAAGCCTGAACTTTCCTCCGGACGCGAAAGGTCGGACGTCAAGATCATCACATATTGAGATTAATCCGGTAAGAACACTACTTTACTAAATATCGGTTTGTTTAAATCGTATCTTTTTCAACGCCGAATTGCCCTCGTTGGCTTTGCTTTATTATTCAGTCACTATCACTATATTAAATAGAAAATATGAATTAAAGGTTGATTGAAAAGTATTGGTGTTGACGTCCGTCCTTTCGCCTGTGGGCTGTGGTATGTCTTATAGGCCAAGCATTTTAGATTCAATGTATGAATTATTTTTAAAAGCCTTTTTTCTTTTGGGATAAGTTCATCATCATCATAGGTGGAATTTAAAATTTACTTACCCTCCCAACCCCTTCTCCATGCGTGTCACCCCCCCGCGCCCCTAAATTTCAGTTTCTTACAGTTTAAAAGAAAACCGTACACGATACATGAAAAGAGTGTATGAGTGAAATGATCCTTGACATATTTGCTATTTATCTGTAGTAGACACAAAACAGGTGTTTCTTATAGTTATTGCACAATCTGCCAAGAAAGATGGTGTGTTTTTCGACATTTTTGATAGATTTTGAGGAGGATTTTGTCGACGGGGTGGGAGAGTAAGTTAATGTTAACTTCTGCCTATGATGAACATATCTCAAAAGAAAAAAAGTCTAGCAAGAGTTTTGTATTTTTTTATCTAGAATGCTTGAACTATTCATAAGGTATTATGGTTGTTACTACTAGATACATAAAAATGTTTGGGAAATAGGTCATACAGAAATAGGTGAAATTTAATTTTCATTGCTAAAATCGTTTTTAAATAATGTTTTATTTAATAAATAGGACATTCTTATGATACGAACGAAATAACATTGTGAAAGATAATGAAGATATAGTTAGTTTTAGTGCTGAAAGTTTACAACTTTTGAATACGAATTGTATACATACTAGCCAAGCAGGTTACTACTACCAATTGTTTGCTTTTTGAAGTTTTGTATAAAATTGTAATAATTTTCTCATAGATGTATGAAAAGTTTGTACAAGTTAAGAGGTGTGATGTGAATAAATTATTTTGATAATTTTCGTATCTTTTTATTTATATTTTATAGGTAAAATCCCACTTGCTAATCTCAATCGTCTAAAACCCGCCATGGAAAACAGGCTTCAAATGGGTCTGAGCAGCTATAATACTAGCATAGAAGTCTCGGCCTATATTCGACGCACTGCAGTTGCATCGAATTACTTATTTCTTCTTCTATCGTCAATTACTTATTGAGTATGATGATGATGGCATAAAGCGTAAAGGAGGGACTTCCACTGCTGTAGATAGGCTGTAGATCTCGAGCAGATTACCCTTTTTATACGCCGGAAGTGGACCGATTATAGGGGAATTCCCATATTTTTTTGTTTAAAAAGAAAGTGTCAAAAGTATGTTGCCATAATAAACTTAAATTACCAAAGTAGTATTTTTCTATTACATTTCAAAGGGTTAAAAAATGGTATTGCTTATTCGTGTTTATCAATTTTTGCATATTATTCTTCTTGTAAGGAATTCATGTCATCTATCATGTCTAATAGATCTTCTTGGGTGGATTTAGGCACTTCCGGAACGAATGTAAGATCGTGAGTCATTTTATTCTTAACGTTTGTATCAATACTTTCAAATTGCGGTAATTTTGATATTTCAAGCGTTTTTTTTTCGGAAACTTGATTCCCAAACTCAATAGGCAACTGTAACTTGATTACGTGTGTAGGAGATCCTTTTGCTACAGTAGGTAAAAGACAACTGATCTCATTAAAATCAGTACACGTACTTTCGTATTCGTCAACAGGATTTTTTTTGTTATCATATCTGTAAATGTTTTCACCAATATTTTCGAGAATTTTTGCATCAATTGTCGCGGGCAAGCTAAACGTACCGTCTTTCTTTTGCAGACCCAAACGAAGAAGTACAGATATTTTAGAATGGTATTCTGAAAACCATAAGATCATTGTATTGTGTAAGCATTTGTAATCATCTTCAGTAAATATATGCGATAAATTGTTAAATCTCAACAGGGCCTCTTCAATAATAAATCTGGAGATATAATGTGGCAATACGCTGGCAACACATTTTAGATGTCGGCGCGTAATGTCAAAAATATTTTTATTTGTTGCTACCGAAAGCTGCCATTTATAGATCATAGTCATTAAATCCCACAATTTGCTCATAGAATAATCGTCCAGTTTCATTATAGAGGTAGCGGATATGTCTTTAAGCAGTTGCTTGATGACTCCTTGGGTGGCCACTGGCTGAGGTATAAATAGCTCATCGAGGAGTTTCGGATGGAATAACACTGAAACTATATCCGTAAGTACTGCAAGAAATTAAAAAGCATGTATTACTTACACTGTTCTACAAGTTAGTGAAGAAATAACTCAAGTTATTGCTTTGGTTTCAGGAGAAAATATTTATGTTTGAAACTAACCTCTATCAGACTTGTCCAATGGGATATTCTGGGCTTGCAGCCGCTGTTCTACAACATATATCATCTCGCAGCCAAGATTGGCCACAATAAAAGCTGTGGCGTAGTGTGACATTCTTGTGTTATACTTTCACAGCCTTTCAGCAACACTACAACACTGGAATTGCAATTCAATCAATAGTTTTTACTTCACAATGTCTATCGATTCCTGCTATGAGAACGTAATTGCAAAACTAACCAATCAGGGACAGATACAAGAAATTTCCAAGAAACTATTGGCCTTAACAACCAATGCAGACAGAGTGCTGTATGTGTATGAAATCTTGAACAGTTTAGGAGCTCTACCCAAGGTACAAATTGTAACGAAGACTGAGAAAGTATCTACACATTACCGTAACCTTGGCAACCAATGTTTCCAAAACAAACAGGATTATCGGGCATGGCAATACTACAACTTGTCCCTACTTCATGCTCCAATAGAATCTGATAACTATTCTTTAGCTTTAGCCAACAGATCTGCTGTCTTTCACAGTTTAAAGAAATATGAAGAGTGCCTTCAAGATGTCAAACAAGTATTGTCAAGGAAGTATCCAGAAAAACTAAAGGATAAACTGTTAAATAGGCAGGCTGCATGTGAAAAAGCTTTAAAAAATGTAGATTCCTCACAAGAAAGAAAAAATGGTAAAGAAAGCTGTGGTGATAAAATTGGGTTGACTCTAAAAGGTCCAATAGACCCGAGATACCCTTGTGCAAGTACCAAACTGGAGGTAATATTCAATGATGAGATGGGTCGTCATGTTGTAGCCCGAGAAAACATCAAAGTAGGAGAAATTTTGGTACAGGAAGATCCGTATTTTACACTGTTACTGAAATCTCAGTATTTGTTTTCTTGCAGCTATTGTTTATGTAGAAAAATGAATCTACTGCCCTGTGATAGTTGCTGTATCTCACTATACTGCAGTGACATATGTAGAAAGAAAGCCTTGCAAGACTACCATGAAGTTGAATGTATTTTAATGACCACTTTGGTAGCAATGGACTTTACAAAATTGGAACTCCTAGCCTTGAGAACTGCTATCAAAGCTAGAAATGATCATACATGTTGGCAGAGCTTGTTTGACACTATTAATAAAGCAGAACAATATATGGACACAGAATACAGAGGCCATGTTAAAATTGGTGATACATGGGTGTATGATTCTAAGTACTATGCATCAATACATACTCTTGCATCTAACATAGAAAAGCGATCAATATCAGATATATTTCAGAAATCAGTCACAGCTGCAGTATTTTTAAACTTCCTTAAAACCCACACTGACTTCCTAAAACCTGATAATAATACTCAAAGTGAAGAGATATTGAAATGTGTGGCAGGGAACCTGCTTCTACACATAATGACAAGTCCGACAAATATGCATGGCTTGAGTACGAACATACAGACACCTGATGGGAATTATATTGAAGAAGTGAGCCTAGCGAGTGCTCCATATGCATTTCACAGTCTGCTGAATCACTCATGTGCTCCTAATGTAGTCAGGTTTGGCAAGCTGGGCACTGGACAGATGAATCTCTATGCTTTGCGGCCTATCAAAAAAGGGATGCAGTTGTTTGATAACTATGGGTGAGTATGTTAAGTGCTTATACTGAGTATAAAAAAAAAACTGATCAACTTAAATCTATCTATGAAACTAAAACAGCTTTCCTTTTGGCACGTAGGTTTAATATAAAAAAAAATGGACCTCCCATACAAGTGCTAGCTGGTTGAGTCATTTTGTATGGGAGGCCCAAATTTACTTCGATGCTGGACTGGGAGCGAGAGAAAAACATAGAATATGCCAGCTGCATTTTCTCCCGGGCATGCTGTAAAAACCAGCTAAGGGATCTGAGGGTCTTTGTCTTGGACGAATGTTTCGTCCAAAGTGTCTGTATATTGCAATTTAGGCGATAGGCTGACAACCTATCACTACAGCAATATACCTATAAATCTATCTTAAATACCTTACCCTCGAAGCTTTGTTAGACATGGCGGAACGGCCTTTGTTTAGGTCGTTTACGCTGTACCTACCTCACTAGGAATGGAGGCGTGATTATATGTATGTAGAATGTTATAACTGTTTAAAAAAAGGACTGCAGTGGGAAAGGAGAGTTTTACGAGCTTAGCTGAAGCTACAGAACAGGTTTTGTGTTATTTTACTAAAACAGTGTTTTTTTCTTCCTAACAGCGCGCACCACGCGTTACAAGATCGCCGCACCAGACAGGAATCCCTGAAGTTCCAATACAAATTCACCTGCCTCTGCGAAGCCTGTGTGAACGACTGGCCAACATACCTTCACATGAAGCGCTCAAATATCCCAACTGACATCCTTCGACGCAAGGACAAGCTCTTGAACTCTGACGTCATAGACGAACTTCAAAAGGGAAACAGAGGTACTGCTTTGAAATTATTTCAACCACTTTGTCAGTTAGTAGAGGAGTTAGATACTTATGCTCCGTGTGGGGAGTTGGCAGACTGTCAAGAATCATTGAAGCAGTGTTTGACCATTTTGAAAGGATTGGTGCCTTTTGGGTATAGTGACTTGATAGAGTGGGATCCATTAATAATTTAATATACATTAATATCTGGATGTGTATACAGGGTGTAAGGGACAGCGTTCCGCAAACTGATAGGGGTTGCTCAGTCAACAAAACTGAAGAACTAAAAGTAGTTTTTTTTTTTGAGGAAGTGAAAAAAAAAATGTCTTCCGTATAAATTGTCTGATCGAGTTGAACGTTTTGTAATAGTTTTTTTTTTTTTGAGGAAGTGAAAGAAAAAAATGTCTTCCGTATAAATTGTCTGATCGAGTTGAACATTTTGTAAAGAAAACCAATATTTTTTAATAATCCTGCTGTTAGTTGTTCAGTGTCGTTGACTAAGCAACCCCTATCAGTTTGCGGAACGCTGTCCCTTACACCTGGTATATACCTAAGCAATGTCTTTCAAAGTTTTATTATTGACTAAATTAGAAATCTCACATTGACATTAAATAAGATATTTTATAGGACATTTTATTATATCAAAATACTGTTTATCTAATAACTAAGCAACAGTTGCAATTTGTTATTGTTTTACAAACAAATTTTATTATTTTATTGGAACTAATTTTATTTATAATCACATATTTATTAATTACATACGAAAATACACTTATATCGTTATATCACATACATGTACTTATATCTTACAGTTTTTAAGTGGATAATTTACTGCATTTTAAAGTTCTTAGTTTTACCACGGACTAAAATATGAATAGATATTTTTACTTTTTGGGTAGTAACTAAAGTTCCGGAAATTAATTCAAAATTAAGTTTTTTTCTAAAAATGAAAATGTGCTATTTGAATAACTAAAATATATATTTTATAACCAGAAATAGAAATTAAGTGCGTAAGAAAACGATTATTATAGCACCACTGTGTAGCTGGACGTTCAGTATTTCGGTCCTCAGTTAAGAATATTCGTTGGAAAATTATATTATATTTGTTCAAAAAAATATAATTTGATAAAGGTTGTACTTGTTAGTTAATTATGTAATTATTTGTCGGTACGTTTTGTGTTTATTTGCTGATATTTAAACGCAGCTTAGTTAGAATTACAATCAGACACATTTCGCTAGAGATTCATTTGTTGTTCGGAACCTTTATTATTACCATTACTTTATTATAAAAAAAAATGATGTTATTTTGTGTACTACGTACCGTCAATATTTAAAAATAAGTTTTCACCCTAATCATTATTTAGAAATATGTTATTTTAGTCATAAACATAAGTTATAATATAATTATTACGTGCTCGTTAATAGTGCCTTAATTTTATTAATACAATATTATTATTAATTGTTATTTAGTTAGAGATTCCTTTATAAAAAATAAATTTCCTATTTTAAATTAACTGGTGTCATCTTTTTACTACAAAAACTTAAAATATGAATAAATATCTTCTATACTGCTTCTATATAATCAAAGTAGATCCCCAAAAATAAAGTCACATTTTATTAAAACAATGAAAATATGAAAATAACAATAACAAGATAAAAATTGCTATTAGCTATTGTAGCAACTGACGATAGAGATCTGCCTTGTCTAGGTATATTGGCGTCAATAAAATTAAACATGTCAGAGGTATTTAGTTTATCTTCGTTGAGTAATGTCACACGATTGGATGTTGTCGGTTGAACAGGATCGAACACTTTCAAATAAGCTACAAGAGCTGTGACTTCATCATACGACACAATTTCTTTATGAAGTCCTTCAAACATTTTGTATCCATCGCCCATATCAGCTAAAAATGTTGGCATTATAATGTCGTACTTGAAGTTGGGTTGTACATCATATAACTCACTGCAGGTCGAGCAAGCGGCTTGGGCTGAAATCACCCTGGCACCTGGCGGTCTTGCCAAATCATATACAACTTTAATCCCGGAAACTTGAATAAATTGTCCAGGTGTATCTATTAACCGCCAACCGTCTATGGAATGTTCTAGTGCTTGCATTAGTATAGTACCATTCATAGTTACGATACAAAGCGTGTCGGAAAATGGTAACACGGCGATTAAATCCCCGCGAGTTACTTCAAATGGCGAACTCCCTAGCTTGCTTATTGATGCTCTTATCCTTCCACCTTGTACTATTGCGATGTTGGCATCAGGGAACTGGTCATTGTAATATTTCTTAGTAAAATACAAAACTGAGTCAGTGATGAGATTGCCCATATTACATTCTCTCAAACGGCAAACGTCTCCGTTCAAAAAATTCATAGATCTACCGACGACTTCATTGTTGATGAAATCCACACCAGCACGATACTTCTTTATTAACTCTAGGAGTTTAGGATCTCTTGGAACGGATTGATTTAATAATAATGAGGTACCATCGCATTGTACTATTTCACCATTAGAATCGAATATTAAGTGTAGCTTTCCTAAGTATTTCGTGTAAGCGTAAGCTTGGATAACAGGCACTTTTCTGCCCGACGCTTGCGTCACCCATGTAGGGTAGGGTCCTTGTGGAATTTCAGGTTTTTCATCAGTAGTATTCTTGTTCCAAAGAAAAGTGTTTGAATGGCCACCTATTACCAGATCTAAGTCTTCAACTTCTTTCGCTATCTGCAAATCTTTTATGAATCCAGAGTGTCCAAGGGCTATAATGATTTTTACATCCTGGGATTTCAGGAGTGGGACTTCTCGTTTTAACGCTACAATTTCGTCTTCGTATTCAACCCTATTTCTCGGAGCAAGAAATTTTGTATCTGGGGTTAGATATCCAATGACTCCGATTTTGACACCTTTGACTTCTAAAATTGTTGAATTTAGTAGGTTTTTTAAATGTTGCATTTCTGGCACGTTGTCTAGTATGAGGTTAGCTGCGAGTACTGGTGTCGTTACATTTTTGATGAAAGGCACAACTCCTTCAACAGCTTCGTCGAATTCGTGATTTCCCAGAGACTGAAATAAAAAACATTATATGTATAAGTACTATGGTTATTTTTGAAAAAATCTATTTTAAACGTTAAAAAAAGTTACGTACTTTGTGAAAGTGTTCTTTACTCAGAAATTACAAACGTAGATCAATTACTTTAGACTGCAGGTTTAATTAATAAAAGAAGAGAAACAATTAAAATTGTTTATTTTTGTTCATTTATAAAATCGACGGTCATTAATTACATATGAAATAACTAGCCTCAGTAAACTCAAAATAAACCGTGAAATTAAGTATCACTACACAATATTCAAATAGTCCCTAAAACTACCTTAATTAATTAGACTTTAATACAACATAAAAATGCACTGGTTTTAAAAGAGAGAGATAAAGAGAGAGCTGTTTAATATTAGAGAGAGCATCTAATGTTAAGCTATTAATGAGCTAGTGACTGCTATAATTAACAAAGCTAAAGATAACGACGCTAAACTGCAGTTGTTGGTAGTGTCTCTTAGAATAGTAATTCTTCCTTCAACAGCAGGTGAAATAGGACTTATTTTAGGAACATAATATATGCTGCACGTAGCTTCATTATAAGGCAAAATTTCATGCGGTAAATCCTTCAGCATCCAATATCCGTCACCGCCTTGAGCTATGATTTGTGGCATTATTACTTTGTAAATATGTCTGGGCTTCACGTCGAAATATTCTGGGAGTTTGCAGGCCCAACATTTAGCTTCTGCGCTGACAACTCGTTTGCCAACTGGTTTTCTATAATCGTACACCACATGTAAGCCTGACATTTGTAGAAACTCTCTTACTCTTGGCTGGTTAATATCAGACACTGAATGTTCTAGCATTTGAATGAGAACTGTGCCATTCATTTCCACTGTTGCTAAAGGACCCTTAAAGGGCATAACTGTCAATAAATCAGCTTTTGTGATTGGCGCAGGTGTATAAGCATGGTCTATTGATGCTCTTATGCTGCCAGCCTGTAAAAGTGCGATAGGAACATCTGTCCAGTAGTCACCCGAATAGTTAGTGGCATAGTAATGGATCATTGCATCAGTAATTAAATTTCCTAAATTGCATTCTTCTTTGTCGCATCTTGTCCCATCCAGTAACACCGAAGTTTCACCAACTGTTTCACCTGCTATTTTGAGGACCTCGTGTCGATAACGGTCCAATATTGCCACCATTTCTGAATCTTGAGGTATGGCCTTATCTAAAAGAACAGGTCTTCCATCCGAAGATATAATTTCGCCTTTAGGATTAAATATTAAATGCAATTTTCCTAGGTATTTGGTGTAAGCATAGGCTTGTACTACAGGGACAACTCGACCCGAAGCTTGACTGACGTATGTTGGATATGGTCCTAAGGGTTCTTCTGAATCTGGTGCCGTTCCGTTCCACAGAAAACTATGACTGTGTCCACCAATAACTAAATCTAAACCTTCAACCTCTTTTGCTATTTCCTGATCCTTGACATAGCCTGAGTGGCCGAGTGCTATGATAATATTAACTCCATTTTTCATAAGTTTGTCTGTTTCTTCTTTAATTGCATCTATCTCATCTATATAGTCAACTTCATTATGAAGTGTATGCAATTTAGTTTCAGGAGTAAGATAACCAATGATTCCGATTTTGGTATCTGCTACGTCAATAACTATAGATTTTTTAAGATTTTCTTCTCTAGCCAGTTCGGGTACTTCAGTGAGTATGAGGTTGGCAGCTAATACTGGACAAGTCAATGTTCTGATAAATGGAGTAAGATCGTCAATGCCGTTGTCGAATTCGTGGTTTCCAAGGGACTGTAACAAAAAAAAACATTGGTTATTTATTATTATTCTTTACAAAAAAATCAAATAAAAAAAGTGAGCTGTATTTATTATTACCTTAAATTAAACCATTACATACAGGCGATGAGTGCTTTATGGGTGAGAGCATGCAAGTTAAATAAATTAAAGGTTAAGAAAGATGAAAGAAGCAAATATAACGAAAATGATATATTTAAAATATTCCAATATTTTCACAAAGTATAAACATTATTTATGTTACATTTGATTGCCATTATAGAAAATTAAGAAATACTAAAATATACAATACAACAGACAACAACATAAAATATGAGTATAGGTAACAATACAATCTGTCAATGAAAGGAAGACAAATAATGGGCTCGATTCTAGATTTTCCGGCTATAACTAAAATTAAAATCTATGTGTCACATTCAGAATAAAAATATTTGAAAAGGACAGGAGATCTAGTCTCTCCGGTTTTTGATTTTTAGTCGGTGGTTTTATACGTAATCTGTAATTCTTTTTTGTTTTAGTTTTAGCCGGTGGTATCTAGAATCGAGTCCATTATCATATCTATCACTAAGTTCATGTTTAACTTTACAGCTTATACAACGTGTAATAAAATAATGACACGAGTTAGCATTTTTACATAACATTTTGGAAACCGGTACCAACTTTTAGTATGTTATTAAAGAAGCTATTTTCCTCCAAAAATTGCTCGGATCCCAGCCGTCAAGACCGTTTTTTTAAATAATTTAATATGGAATATATTTTTTTAATTTATTATTTATTGTGTGGAGTATCAAATGAAAGCTCATCACTAGTAGATTCTAAAAATATAATAAATCCCTATGTTACGGTCGTTTAGTCTAATACAGTAAAAAAAAAGTCTGAAATAACCACTTTGAACCTGCAGGTTGCACACATTAAATAAAATATTTTTTTTAAATTTCGTATAAATATTTGATGATGTTTAATAACATATTAAAAATTGGTACCGGTTTCGAAGACGTAAATGTTTTAGAGATTTTTGAGGCTAACTCGAGTCAGTAGAAAGTGTATATGTACCCGAAAAGATATGAACCAGTCCTTGAAACTAACCCACTTCCCCAAAGAAATATAGGTCGAAATCCGAAAAAAAACTACTTCCCATATTAAACCCGTTATCAGCTGATGCATTTTGTATGATAGGTTTTTTTTCCTATGTTTTTATGTTTGACCTATGTTCCTTTGGGAAAGTTGTTCAGTTTCATGGGCTGGTTCATATCCTTTCGGGTATTCGGGTGTATTTATACCCTTTCTGTAACATGTTGTAGATCGATAAGTATTATTATGAACATAATTATTTTATTATATATTTTTCTTATGTAAACAATGAGAGACGAGCATTTCAGTCACGTAGAAGACATTAAACAGTCTTCTTTAAAAACATTTCATAAAAAAATATTAGTCTTTCGTAAACAGTCTTCTTAAAAAACATTTCATAAAAAAATATTAGTCTTTCGTAAACAGTCTTCTTAAAAAACAATTCATAACCAATTATTAGTCTTCTGTAAAATTAGTTAAAAACTTTTCATAATCAATTAGTAGTCTTTCATTATCATTAAGTATACCTAGGAATTTGAAACAAAATAAAAACAAATCGAGCTTAACAAAACTAATTGAAATGAACCGATATCAAAAGCCCTGCAGAAGTTATATTATCTACTCTGTAATTATTGCAATACGCCGGATGCACCGGACTGTGGTGCATAAGATACTCTGTTAGAGCATCTAACTCATTATAATCAAAGTAAGTCATTGGTAATCACTTAAACATGAAGTAACCGTCTCCCCCTGAAGCTAAAAACGAAAGCATCAAGATACGATAGGTTGCGGTTCTGTTTATCAGAGAATATTCAGGTATATCGCATGCTCCACAGCGAGCTAAAGCTTTAACCATCCTCAAACCAGATCTGTTATTAATGTTGTACTCTACATGCAACCCTGAAAATTGCAAAAATGGTGCTCGATTTATTCTGTAGTTCTATATAGATCGCTCCAATATTTTAATTATTATCGTCCCATTTACTTCAACCAAAACCGTTTGACCCTCGATAGGCAAGACAAGTAAAAGATCGCCTTTTGTTATGTTGGCAGGACGATCAATATGAGAAATTGATGTTCTTATACCTCCTGATTAAATTATAGCGATAGGAGCATCAGTCCAACCTGTTGTCATATTTCCTTTGTACAATAAGGCATGTTTTTATACCATAGCGTCAGTTATCAAGTTGCCAAAATTGCAATCATTTAGTCTACAAGTTTCCATCTAGAACTACCGAAGTATTACCTACAACTACATTCGAAATTTGCATTGCTCCGTCTTTGTATCGATTAACAATACTTAAAACATCAGGATCCTGAGGTACAGATTTATCTAAAAGAATAGGATTCCCATCGTAACTTACAATTTCACCGTTTGAATCAAACACCAAATGCAACTTTCCTAAATATTTAGTGTAAGCATAGGCTTGTACTACTGGTACTAGTCTACCTGTAGCTTGTTTAACTAACGTAGGATATGGACCTTCAGGTTTTTCAACATCTGGACTAGTGCCGTTCCATAAAAATGTATTCGTGTGACCACCTATAACAAGATCGATATATTCTACTTTCTTTGCTATTTCCAAATCTTTACTGAAACCCGAGTGGCCGAGGGCTATTAAAATATGTACTCCTGTATGTTTAAGCCTTACAGCCTCTTGCCTGATGGCTATTACTTCTTCCATATATTCGACGTCGTTTCGAATAGCTAAAATTTTTGTATCAGGTGTTAGATAACCGATGACACCAATTTGAGTCCCATTTATATCAAAAACTACTGATTTCATTAGCTTGGGTTCGTTATACAGAGCTGGTTCCTTGTTGAGGATAAGGTTGGCAGCTAGCGTTGGACATGTTATGTTCTCTATGAACGGTGTTAATCCCGACACTCCTTGGTCGAACTCGTGGTTGCCGAGAGACTGAAAGAAAAAGAAACAAATATATAAACGAATTCAAAATCATAAAGCATGAATTGAACCAACATGCAAAACTAGGAAGCTGCTTGAGAAAAAGTAAAAATAGAACCGTAAGGTGATTTATATTAAAACTATCTACTAAACTTTATTTCATGCAGATTTTATAAAACAACATCACTGTGTTTCAATTAAAGTAAAATTTGGCTATTCTACTCTGGTTAGACTAAAAATATCATGCATCTCATCAATTGATTTTCCCAATGAAGTACTTATAACTGCAATGTATGCTTGTTGTACTTGGTGGAAAGGTTTCATGCAAAGCCAAAGTATCTAAACAATCTAATAGAAAAAAACAGCTATTTCATTTTATTCATACCATCATGCAAAAATCGTGATTAAAATAACGAATCCACTTACGTATTTTTAAAACACTACACCTTATTCATAAGATTCAATATTGTATTGGATTCATCTGATCTAAAGATAAATAAATAAAATTTTGAAATTAAATAAGAAGGTCACTTAGTAACACAAACATTTATTTATAAAAAAAAGTTATAAAATATATTTTAAGACATCACAAAAGGAATAAAAGTGAGTAAGAGAACAGTCAATGTAGAGCTTATTGCTACAGCTGAATCCGGTTCAGGATTGTAGTTGATAAATTCGATACGTTGAGCCACTTCGGGGTACACTGGGCTTCGTAACCTGATAAATTCCGCAGTGCAAGTTACTTCATCATAACCAAGATTTGTCTTTGGTAGTCCAGTCAACATGGTATATCCATATTCTCCGTCAGCCATGGTCTCTGGCATTATTACCGGGTAATTTGTAGAGGCTTCTATGGCATAGTATTGTGGCACAAAGCATGACCAACAGCGTACTACCGCAGACACTAATCGTGAACCCTTTACCATAGATAAGTCATAAACTACTCGAATACCAGAATATTGTAGGAATTGCCCTGTCGGTTTCGAAGCACTGTACGTTGAAACCGATTGCTCAAGTACTTGGTTCAATACAGTTCCATTCATATTTACAATTACTAATTGGCTCTCTTTAGGAATAGCTGCTATTAAATCACCTAATTTGACGTCAGCTGGTCTGTTGGTAGGAGCAATTGAGCTAGCAATATTTCCTCCAGGAACAACAGTTATTGGTGCATTAGTCCAACGTTCCCCTTCAAACCTTAAGGCATGATAGTAATTAATGGCGTCAACGATCAAATTGCCGAGATTGCATTCTTCTGATTTACAAGAGCCTCCGTCGAGAACTACTGCAGTTTTACCAACACTTTCTTCGGACCTAGCTGCGATTTCTGTTTGGAGGTTCTTAACTTTTTGAACAGCGTCGGAGTCTTGAGGAATCGTGGCATCAAGGCTGATTGGTTCAACATGGTACTCCGAAATATCCCCAGTTTCGTCAAATTTAGCTTGGAATTTTCCAATAACATTATTGTAGGCATACGACTCTACTATAGGAACACGCTTGCCAGATTTTTGAGCGACTTCGATGACTTTGTCTGCTTGTTGGTTTTCATCCTTTGCTCCAGTCCATGAGAAAATATTCTTATGCCCGGTAATTACTAAATCTAGTCCTTCCACTTCTCTTGCTATTTCTATAGCTTTGTCCATATCAGCGTGACCAAGAGCTATTACTATGTTAACGTCTTGAGCTTGGAGTTTGGAAACTTCATCTTTTAAGGCTATAACTTCATCTATATATTCTATATTACCAGCGCTATCTAGAATACTGAACTGTGGAGTAAGAAAACCCACTAGACCAACTTTTCTTCCTTGTAAATTGAATATTATAGATTTTTGAATTTTTTCTTCTTGTGTTTTGACGATAATGTTAGTTGCAAGGATTTTAGATTCCAAATTATTCAAGAATGGCGATAGTTCCGTTGAACCACTTTGTAGCTCGTTGTTGCCAAGAGACTGGAAAGAAAATAATTAAGTTCTTAAAACATATTTATGCGATATTATTCTGGGTTATTTTATTAGTTAGGTAACGACCAGTATTTAGTCTATTAAATTAAGTGATATAATTATAGTAATGCGATTCATATAGCTTATAATATTTGTTAGTACCTATTAAGTATTTATTAAGAAGTTATGAGGAGTAAAAATTCAAAACTTAATCCATGTTGTTAATACCACCACCATACCACAGATTAGGTAATAGTAATAGCTACTAGCATAACCCAAACCAAAATCACCACCATATACGAGTACCATACCTCGAAAAAAATATCAACGTCACATAATTGTATTTAACAGGGAAGGGAACCAAACAATACAAAGATGATGAATGAAGAAAAAAGAGATGATGAGATGACTTAGGGCGTTTGTATACTTATCCGTATCCGATCCAATACATATCCATATGAAACGTATATGGATGATTGGATATAGATAAGTGTACAACCGCTCTTAATCTGGTTATTAATGTTATTTGTTTTGTACGATGATATTAAAATTTAATATTTTGTTAGTTTAGCTAAAAAGGATATTTGGTTAGTATTTGCTATAATTTCTGTTAATTGTTATCTTAAGTCATTTGATAATATTGATTTCACTTACTTTTATTGTAGTTAAATACTCAGTTTTTGCTCCAAAACATATCTGGACTTAACACAAAAAAATATTGATGAAAGTAATTATTTTGTGCTTATTTAGGAATAAATTATTAATAATATTTATTTATTTACTAGCTGTGCCCGCGAGTTTGTACGCCCAATGGTTATGAACTTATAAATAAAACACGCTGGGTCCAACATACTGAAAACGCTTCCGAAAGTAGACTGGTAGATAATGCCTTTCGCGTTAAGTTCGCCCATGTAACATATTTGTACATAAAGTAAAATAAATAAAGACAATATCTTATAAGATCTACACTAGAACATTGCACTAGAACAACAAAGACAAATGTTACGTGAAATTACAAAACATAATAAAGAAAGGAAACATGACACACGAATATTTAGACATGATACTTAGAAATAATCAGTTACCTATATAAGTTGAACGAAGGAACATCATGAAGTGATGATACTTAATTTCCGATTTGACAGCTGTCAGGACAGATGCTCGCTTAGCTTCAAAGATTCCCCTAATCCCATAAATATGTATTATCCCAAAAACAATTTTGCCTGTCATAGGTACTATACAGACAGACGCACATACACAAATGTATTGTAAATAACATCTTTATAAAAAGACACGTCAAATAGAACTCATACAACCGCCACATGCAATTAAAGAAAGGGATTCAAAATGGCGGCTATCATAATAATTTGTCTCCCTCTCATACACTATTTGAAAGCCCGACCGAAACCAAACTTATACCTATATGACCGCCATTTTCATGTCGAATCCTTTTCTCTAACTGCCAGTTGTATTGTTCGAGCCGTCGACAAAAAAGAAAACGAACTGTCTCACTCATAGCCCCCACTAGGATTCCAGGTGTTGGGGTGCCAGCCATAGACATACACAAAAACAACCATAAAGAACACCCAGACTCAGAAGCAGACATATAAATTCATCATTCATATGTCTGCCCTGCCCAGCCGGAAATCGAACCCAGGATCTCTCTGCGTCCCAGGCACATATACACTCCCAACTAGACTGCGGGTCGTCTGATGATATTGAAGCATCAGCATCTGAATTCTGTTTAAAACTCACCACAGCATCAGGCTCCAGAGCATTGATAAACTCTGCGGCTATCTTCCACTTGTAGATGGTGAACCAGGCGGTACCGGTGTAAGTGTCTCCAGCGTTAAGGTATAGCACCGGTGGACCTTCGCCTGCAGCTGCGGCGCGCCTTGCCTCTTTCACCCTGGAATCAGTAAGTGACATATGAAGATTATCATCATCTCCCTAGCCTTATCCCGTATCTCACGGGATTGGCTACCTAATCTAGGGGATTGACGAGGGTACAGGTTTTTACACAGAGCGACTTCCAATCGACCTCCGCAATCCAGAAGGGAAACCAGACCCAATTTTAGATTAGGTCAGAGTTTTTCAAGCCGCCAATGCTAAGCACTGGCCTCTGACATGGCTTAACGGCTAATATCTACGGTATTAAACTATATTAAATCAGGACCAACGGCTTTACATGCCTTCCGAAGTACGGAATAATTAACGTACATACGAAATTCGAAAACCAAAAAACGCATTGGTACGTGGTGGGATTCAAACCATGACCCCCCGTTCAAGAGGCAGCGGCCCTATCCACTACATTTTTCATTTCACGACTGCCGCTCGGCCATACTTGGGGTTGTGCGTAAGGACACGCGCCGCTGTTGTGTGCGGAAATACAGGTTTACTATGATTTCATGTTTATGATAAACTCACAAACACTAAGGCAAATATAATATACAAGCGACCGGCCCCGGCTTCGCACGGAAATTATCAATGTTTCTCTTCTTTATTATGCATGTATTATACACATAAACCTTCCTCTTGAATCACTCTATCCATTAAAAGAAACCGCATGAAAATCTGTTGCGTAGTTTTAAAGATTTATGCATACATAGGGATATAGGGACAGAGAAAGCGACTTAGTTTTATACTATGTAGTGATAGTGATAGTGAAGCTAAAGCTGCTAAGGCATGAGCTTTTCGAAAGTCAGGAACAATACCTATGACATATTTCGTGCAGTTTGGCTTTTTTTAAATTACAAACATACTTATAGTTACGCCTTTATCCCTAATGGGGTAGGCAGAGTGTTAACGAACTAAACAAAGGTCGTTCTTGTTTTGAGGGTTATTTAAGATAGATTTGTAGGTATTTTGCTGTAGTGACAGGTTGTCAGCCGATCGCCTAAATTACAATATACTGAAACCCTCGGATCCCTTAGCTGGTTTTTACAGCATACCCGGGAGGAAATGCAGCTGGCACATTCTATATTTTCCTCTCGCTCCCAGGAAATAAAAGCCAGCTTTTTCTGGCGCGTGCGGCTTATTATAATAGCTCAATTCCATTAGAAAATGAAGCCTACACCCATTTCATGATTAATCAATCCACTTACTAGTGAAAACCTAGAATTTTGTCCAGTATAACTAACAAACACATGCATATTTATTCGTGTAGATAATATAGATATTTTAATATTAGTAGTTATACAGTAACATAGCAGTTTTAATGATCCTAGTTTTATTTATGAATGAAACGTTTCAATTGATCGATAACCTAATTACTATTACTATTGATAGCAAGCATGTCAAGGCCCTCTAGGCAGTACCAATTATTAATAATTCTTTGTGTCGCACTAAAATTGTACTTGAGTTAGCATTTTAATATTTACGTCTTGGAAACCGGTGCCAACTTTAAGTAAGTTATTACTAAACATGTTTTTTTGTTACATTAAACGCCCAGAATCCAATCCAAAAAATGTCAATACCCTGATTTTTTTAGTTTCTCATTGTAGATAATAAATTCGACCTCTCACCTAGAACGCCACTCTACAACGGCCACGTCACATGAAATGAACCTTATTGAGGGGCTAGGAATTACTATATTAAACCCTAGACTTGGGTCCCTTTTTAGATCTCAAAACTTTTTGTGCGATTCACGCACCAAGACCACCATGAACTTAGCTTTCAGTTTTACATTTAAGTTTTTGTTTGGATATCATTACTTTTTGTAAGTAAGTAAATAATTTGATTCATAATTTTTTTTGGGTGTTTTATTTTTATTTTTCTTTTATTTAAAATTATAATCTATATTCATATTGAATTTAAACTTTCTATGACACCCACAATGACACACCACTTAAATTTTGTAGCTTTATTAAAACACTTGTATGGGAAGTCGTTCAAAATATAAGTTTTTTTTTTCCATTCTTCTTCTTCTTCTGTCGAGTGGGTATAGAGTCTATCGACCCGATGAACCCTGGTGTCAGAGTTTTTAAACCGCCTAGTAGAAGAACTATCAGGCCTCTGACATGGTTTGAGTAACGACCACTTAAGACAGCGACCGGGACCGACGGCTTAACGTGCCCTCCGAAGCACGAAATCTTTTTCTTTTCGGACAATCAGGTGATTCATCAGCCTGTAATGTCCTAACCAAACTGGGGAAAAATTCACAAAGCGATAAATTCTCAAATATCAACTTTGTGTTTCCCCCTGGGAATCGAACCCAGGACCTCCGGATCAGGAGTCCATGGTACTAGCCACTAGACCACGGAGGCAGTTTTTTCCATTATGGTATCGTTATAAGCTATCTTCGCACCATTTTGTTTATTTTCCATGTCTTCTGATAGTGGGTTAGTTTTCTTTTTTATACCTTTTTGTTTTTTAAGAACGGCGACTAAAAATTCAAAAATCTCGTGATAAACATAATATATAAGGCAATTAATAATTTAAAAAAACTTGATTTAATTTTACAAGACCTGTCTAACGTTACCCCACTCAATGTAGTAGTTAAAAAAAATTAAAATATGCCCTGAAGGAGGGTGGGTCTTGCGTCTATATAATCAATCTTCATTCCAAATATCATCTTCCTAGGACATTGGATTTTTGATTAATTGATTTTTTATGTTTGTCAGGCAATCAGTCACAAAAATTACGATTTTTCTGAATTTATATTTAAATAACAGTTTGAGGTATGTTTATAAAATTTGGAGTACTTGTTTATCTAGAGGATCTTAATATATAAACCAAAATTGGTGTAATTAAGTTTAGTAGTTTTCGAGTTATGAACGGGTCAAAAGTGGTTCCAAATGGTTCCTGTATAGGTATATACACACGGTGCTGCCGGCCAGTTCTCTTCGTTTGGCTCAAGTCTAGGTAGGATCAATAACTACTTGCTTTGTGCGTCGCCTTTGACTTAGATTACAAGCAAGTATCTATACCTACATGCTTACGATTTGAGCACGTGTACATTTATGGCGGCATCGACAAGGATCGTTTCTTCGTTTTCCTTCCTGTTCTCGTAGTTAGTATGGATTTTGTTTTTCTTCAAATGCGTAAACTGAACGGACTAACTGCCTCCGTGGTCTGATGATCAGAGCCATGGGTTTACGATCCGGAGGTCCTGGGTTCGATTAAAAGGGGGCAGGCTGAATCACCGTGATTCCGTGCTTCGAAAGGCACGTTAAGCTGTCGGTCCCGGTCGCTGCTTGAAAAAGACTTGGTTGAGGTACGAAGTGATAGACTTTTCCGGATCATAAAATGATGCAATTATCGTAATTTAAGAAAGCGCCGAATATTACCTAAATGCGTTTCATGGATATAATGGGTAATGTTTATATTATTATACATTTAAATTAATTGATAGTTAAAGCGATAAAATCTCGCATTTTTTATTATACAATACATATACATGATTGCTTTGTTTTACTGGTAAATGGCCCATAGAAAACTACTGTAGAGAAATAAAAGTTATACGTATATTATTTAAATAAAAGAAGTACCTAGTTAAAATCGGTCCAAAACGTAGAAAAAGTCCGATTCTTGAGAAAAAGTTAAATGTGGCCAATATTATATTAACTAAGTATAATCATTGTATGAAGTCAATTCAAAGAGGAGATAAAAAAAGTAAATAAGCAATGCGAAATACTCAATAATGACGTGTTAGAATTTTGCTCGCCTAAGGAAGATCAATCAGATAGACTATGTTGGCGACGGGAGTCCAATTGCATATACCAGCTGTACTTTAAATAAGGCGGAAAGAAACTATCCTACTATATAATTTTATGGTTTCAAGACTAACCTGAATATATAGGTTTTATAAAAATATTTTTTTTAAACTCTGGCACCAGGGTTCATCGGGTCGATAGACTCGATACCCACTCGACAGAAGAAGATAGGTTTTATGATACCATTTTATTAAATAACTATCAGTGTTGGAAATTATCAGTGTTCCTGTACTATATTATGCATGTATTATGCATATAAACCTTCCTCTTCTATCCACTAAAAGAAACCGCATCAAAATCTGTTGCGTAGTTTTAAAGATTTATGCATACAGGGATATAGGGACAGAGAGAGCGACTTTGTTTTATACTATGTGGTAATTGTAATGTTCGTGTATATAAAAAAAAAGAAAAAAAAGGATCTGTCAGCTAATATGGAGTGTAAAGTATTTCCGTACCCATTTTACGGTAGGAAATTCAAAATTCAGTCGGTCCATCGACCTCTTGTTTATTTATTTAACACTAGAGACCCACCCCGGCTTCGCTCAGAAATTATTAGTGTTTCTCCACAATATTATGCAAGTATTATATATATAAACCTTCCTCTTGAAACACTCTATCTATTGAAAGAAACCGCATCAAAATCCGTTGCGTAGTTATAAAGATTTATGCATACAGAGGGATATAGGGACAGAGAAAGCGACTTTGGTTTATACTATGTGGTAATTGTAATGTTCGTGTATATATAAAAAAGAAAAAAAGGAACTGTCAGCTAATATGGAGTGTAAAGTATTTCCGTACCCATTTTACAGTAGGAAATTCAAAATTCAGTCGATCCATCGACCTCTTGTTTATTTATTTAACATGCGCGACCCCTCAAGTCATTTACTCAAATTCAGGTTGTTATTAGAAGAATATAACTATACAGTAAAGTATATCAAAGGTAAACAAAACTCGGTAGCCGACGCTGTGTCTCGTATTACGATAACAACTGATCAATTAAAGGAAATGAGCGAGATCGTAATAAACGTTATGTTCTTCCATGCTGGACTGGGAGAGATATAAAAACATAGAATGTTCCAGCTGCCCTTCCTCCCGGGCATGCTGTTGAAGTCAGCAAAAGGGACTCGAGGGTTACAGTGTATTGTAATTTAGGCGATGGACTGACAACCTGTCACTAAAGCAATACATATTACAATCTAAAATTGCCCTCAATTTTTGTCAGACGTGGCGAAAGCGCCTTTTACGAGGCGTTTAACGCTCTGCCTACCCCGTAAGGGATAAAGGCGTGATTTATGTATGTATGTATGTCTAGGGCACAAAGACGGAATATGGATCTACACGATACACACACACACACACACGATCACACTCACAGCCCCCACTAGGATTCCCTGTATCGGGGTGCCATGGACATTCACAGAAACAACCACAAAGAACACCCAGATCCATTATCAGACATTTAAACTCATCATTCAAATGTCTGCCCGGCCGGGAATCAAACCCGGGACCCTCTGCGTAGCAGGCAGATACACTGCCAACTAGGCTGCGCGGGTCGTCAAAATCTGCCTCCATATTCCGTCTTTGTGATTTACTACGTATATTGCTATAGTGACAGATTGTCAGCCCATCGCCTAAATTGCAATACCTGCAACCCTCGAATCCCTTAGCTGGTTTTTACAGCATTTTCGGGAGATGCAGCTGGCACATTCTATGTTTTTCTATCACTCCCAGTCCAGCATGGAAATCTCATATAACTTCATATTGCGGTACTCAATACCCAGAGAAATTGCCAAGAATTGGGGCTGCGAGCGTCCACAATGCAAGAGGTATGTAAGTAGCTTAATATCCATCATGTTATTTCAACAGCCTTCCACCACGAGATCCTAGGAGCGTTGGAAAATACTCACAAGATCATGGATGGGTGCGTATCTCAGAATAAACTGCAATATGTTCCTACATGTACAGTTATATCTATGTACAATGCACATAGGTATGTAATATACATGTACATAGATATTACATACCTTAGTCATGGAGTATTTCGTCCATGATGTCCTGGGAGCGAGAGAAAAGCATAGAATGAGCCAGCTGTATTTCCTCCCGGGTATGCTGTAAAAACCAGCTAAGGGATCCGAGTTTCAGTATATTGTAATTTAGGTGATGAGCTGACAACCTGTCACTTCAGCAATGTACCTACAAATCTATCTTAAATAACCCTCAAAACTTTGTCAGACGTAGCGGAACGAGCTTTGTTTGGGTCGTTTCAGCTCTGCCTACCCCATTAGAGATAAAGACGTGATTATATGTATGTATGTATGTATGTCATGAGTAGCTGGCTTCCATATTGTTTCGCAAACAACAAAACAGTACATTCGGAAACATGCTACACACCACCTGAGCTCGTGTTCGGTAAGGTTCCTAATTTGCCTAGCAACTTGTTATCTGATACTATTCAGCCGTTATACAGTCATGATAATAACGCACTGGAGCTCAAATATCTCTAGACTCCTGGCACAGAATATATAATAGTACTACACACAGAATGGACACTCACCTCCCCCTCTCCAGTCCGATTTACATCACACTCTGCGCCGGTTCGCGGGTCACTTGAAGGGAACGCTTAGCGGGCGTGGCGCGTGCATGTTTCTCAGTGTAAGGGCAATAGGGGGGTTAGGTACTGTTCTGTGTACGGATGTCTTTATTCCACAAGATATGACTCCAATAGGAGCTTTTTTAGTTTCCCGAGTTTTCCGAAACGGTAAGTAACTTCATACAAAATATGCAACCTAACCTATTCTAATGATTCATTTACAGTGAACTACTTACTAACGTAACAAACTTTAGAATTATGTGCAGTTAGGACAATGGACATTATAATTGAGATATTTATGTGATCAGTGAAATTAGGTGTTGCTTAGGAGTACTATTATATATTCTGTGGCTTAGGTATCCTTTTTTAACTCCACGATTCCACGTGAATATGACATTACGAATTACTTTTTGTTGATTAGGGGCCGTTCAAGTATTACGTAAGTACTATGGAGGGGAGTCTTTGCTTTGCTTATTTTGGATGACATGGGGGGTAGGGGAGTCTAGATGATGACTACCTACGTCATCGGTAATTATTTACTTTTTACACGAATGGCAACCCTCACATTGTCTAACATGGTCTAAAAAGTAAACACACACACTGATAGGAAAATTAGACCTGTAAGAGTCGCTGCTCGTCGTGCTAATGAACTGATGTGCGTTATTCAAAATTTAGAGCACCATGATGTTGAATGGCTCGATGAGAACGACGTAGACATTCTAAAATCGGATGAAAGTTTGCAGACTCACAACACTGAGCAGCAAACATCCAATGTAATCGAAAACTCTACCGCTGAGCTGAGGGAGGTTTGTAGCATTAGAAGCAAGAAGATCCATCCTTGTTAAGAATATAAACCTTTCGAGTCTCTTTCAGGTTATAAAGCTATTACTCACACAGTGGCGACTCTAGGAAACCCTCCGTAACACTTCTTAGCTTCACTGTCAGCCGTGGTGTAAGTGCCGGTAAACTGGGAGGTTTGTTGCATTATAAGCAGGAAGATCCAGCCTTGTTAAGAATAGTAACCTTGCGTGTCTCTTGCAGGGTATAAAACTATTACTCACACAGTATTGACTCTAGGGAAGCCTCCGTAGCATTTCCAGCTTGTCAGCCGTGGTTCAAGTGCCGCTGAGCGGGGAGGTTTGTAGCATTAGAAGCAAGAAGATCCATCCTTGTTAAGAATAGTAACCTTGCGTGTCTCTTGCAGGGTATAAAACTGTTACTCACACAGTGGCGACTCTAGGAAACCCTCCGTAGCACTTCCCAGCGTCCCTGTTGTTCGAAGCGCGTGTGCATGTCGTTGTTGTGTTGGATTAGAAGCAAGAAAAATCCATCATCCGCTTTCTACTTGTATAATTCCTATGCCCATAGATTACCTGGTAGAAATTGCTGCTTTAGCAATAAGGTCGTCTTTATTGCACTGCCACGTTTGTTCCTTTTTATTTTTTTCTGTCGTATATGTTTCTTTGTACAATAAAGTATTTTGTATTGTATTGTTGAGGATGCTTTCATGTCTCTTGCAGGGTATATAACTGTTACTTACACAGTGGCGACTCTAGGGAACCCTCCGTAACACTTCCCAGCGTCCCTGTCTGCCGTGGTGCAAGTCCCGCTGAGCTGGGAGGTTTGTTCGAACCGCGCGTGCATATCGTTGTTGTGTAGGATGAGCAGCTCAAAGTTCCCATCTTTGTTCAGGCTTGGAGACTTGACTACGCTAGTGGTTGTGATGGTGGCCGCGGCGAGCACAACCGCAATTTGGTACAGGAATTTCTGGAATGATAAAAATAGTGATTATGTTAACTGTCTTCAAAGCTGCTGGAATTGATCACAAATAGTGGTACTGTTAAATGACGCGTGGTTCGAACTTTTATCGGAAAGGAGAAACAAGAAACACCAAACTAACGACGATTATAATAACAGAGAAACGTTTTCCTGTCCCGTGTGTGGTAGAATCTGCCGCTCTCGTATTGGCTTATACAGCCATCAGACAAGATTCATCCCAGTCACTGTTTAAATCGTCTGCCATAGACGTAGAAGGCCTATGATGATGACTGTCAATAACAATTAACAGTGTAAGAAAATATAGCGTACCCACATAAAACATATATAGATACCAATTGGTATGTTTCGTAATTAATCTAAAGGGAAAAGGGAATATTCTCTCATAGAAATCAGTATACTCCGGAATTCCCATGTTAAATTGGCGGAACGACCCTTGTTCAGGTAGTTTACGCTCTGTCTACCCCATTAGAGGTAAAGGCGTGATTATATGTATGTATGTAGGTACGTATATGTAATTGTAACAATGAATTTTAGGTTATTTCAGTGTTATTACGATAGGTAGGTAAAATATTATACTTCCATACTGGACTGGGAGCGAGAGAAAATCATGTGCCAGCTGCATTTCCTTCTGGGCATGTTGTAAAAATCAGCTAAGTTATCCGAGGGTTTCTAATAATATAATAATAATAAAACCCTTAAAACCTTGTGAGACGTGGCGCAACGAACTTTTGTTTAGGTCGTTTACGCTCTGCCTAGCCCATTAGGGATAAAGGCGTGATTGTATGTATGTAGGTACCATATTAGTCGACCAAGTTTTTTTTCGGAGACGTGGTTTGTTCGGTCTCGTCTGTTTATGACGTTATTTTATAAAAGGTATTCTTTGCATGGACTGATTCTTTGTCAGTTTTTATGATTATACTCAAGAAGTGTTCTAAAGGTTTTATGAATGGATTCAAAAAGGTTTGCATTTCTTGGAAAATTTATTGAATAAGAAACATGCTAGGAATGCGATTTACCCTTCTTTTATGAATTCCAAATTCAGAGGAATGAATTGCTCAAAAGAAACACAGCAATAAATATTATTTTCTTCTATATTATAAAAACAAGGTGACGCATGAGTGACGCTAAAAGCATGTGAAATAAATAACTTTATAATACGGTAATCTTTTACTTTGAAGAAAAACGAAATAAGATATTTAAATAAACAAAATTAGGTATTCTGTTTCTTTTGCTGAGTCGTTTTTGATCAGTGAATTAGCCAACTTTTACAACTTGAAGGCAACCTTGTCAATAATCGAAGAAATTGGGGAAAAAGTATGCGATTTCCGATATATCCGCTTTTGGGTAATTTTCATCTTCTTCTTAGAGAGTGGATTCTCGAGTTGAATGACCCGATGAACCCTGGTGTCAGTAATTTTCATTGGGCTATCATTATAAGCAATTTCGCAAACAACAACAACATACATACATACATACATACATACATAAATCAAGCCTTTATCCCTTACGGGGTAGGCAGAGCGTTTAACGCCTCGTAAAAGGCGCTTTCGCCACGTCTGACAAAAAATTGAGGGCAGTTTTAGATCGTAATATGTATTGCTATAGTGACAGGTTGTCAGCCCATCGCCTAAATTACAATACACTGTAACCCTCGAGTCCCTTTTGCTGACTTCAACAGCATGCCCGGGAGGAAGGGCAGCTGGAACATTCTATGTTTTTCTATCTCTCCCAGTCCAGCATGGAAGTAAACAACAACAACAACGCGCAAAATTCCATACTGCAGGCGACAAAGTTACTAGATTAAGGTGATTCCTTCCAGCAAATGGGTGTTTTCAAGACCTTATTTCTCCTAAACGAATCATAGTGGATAATTTTACAAAAATATACATCTAAGAGATTAGCTCATGGCCTGCAATTGCAACATTTAAATATATTCTAGTCTATACATATAATAAATTTCTAGAAGGGTCGTGTCTGTACATTGAATATTTTTACAAATAAATAATTGCCGCATGTATTAATAACGATATAAATATCAAAACGTTTATTTTTTTATGTTTTTGTCTATCTGTCTGTTTGTTACCACATTACGCCAAAACTACTGAACCGATTTTGATGGGACTTTTTTTATTTAACTGTGTGTTACCCGGGTTGCAACTTAGGATACCTAAAATCACGCTATCTGACTTCGGGGGCAGGCAGTAACTGAAATTTGGCTGTTTCTTAACCGATTTCGATGGAACTTCTTTTGTTTGACTGAGCATTATTTAAAATTAAAGTTACGATACGTATAATCACACCTCATGACTTAGGTGGTAGGCAGGAAATTTAACTCTTATCGTTTTTAACCTTAAAGGGACTTTTTATTTGACTGAGTTTTTTTATTACCTGGTGTCCAGTCTAGGTTAGAAATAATCACGCAATCCATTCTAATATTGATTAAGTACCTTACTTTGTATGGAAAACATTTGAACGATATTCTAAGGCATTACGGGTGATAGTTGCATATTTAAAAATCTACATGCTCATCTGCTGGCAGGATACACCTTAATAATGAAATAAGTGCAAACTGCCGAAAACTATACAAGACAGTTCCTCGAGCTTCACTTTTAAGAAGAGACTGAAAGAGCATTTAATTACCTCTCTATGACGTATATAATTATATTTTATTTTATCATTTATATCTCATATAAATATATTTATATGTATTAGTTTATTATAGTATGTTAATATGTGTATTAGTATTACTGTAATCATGTTGTAATCAATTTGTAATTAAATTATACTAACTGTATCTGTTCCCGTGAATTTCCGATCTTTTATCCCCATTAGGTTGGCTGGAAGAGATCTCTTATAAAGATAGGCTCGCCTGTTGTTTATTTTTTCAAGTTGATGTATATTAGTATTGTGTCCGTTAGTTCTACGTTAGCATTTTGATCCACAGCGGAGGTGCTCGTAACTGGGTCGTTCGTAATTGTAAGTTTATTAAAAATAACTGTTTGCGTCCCTCTGCCTATGATATGGATTATAACACTCCGAAACAAGGAATCTTTATTCTTCCAGACAATCAGTTGATTCAGCCTGCATTTACTTTTAAATTGACAAATATCAACTTTGTGTTTCCTTCCATTGTGTTCGAATCCTGAGAAAGGAACCCAGGACCACTAGACCACTGAGGCAGTTAAGATCAGCGACCAAAATTAAGATCAACGACCTCTCAAGCCTGTCTGCTGTCGAACCACATTATTGCCAAATTGCAGGCCAGAGACGCCTGGGTGCGCCCCCGTGGATAATTACACTGCTGCTTCTCGGAAGCTTATTAACGCCACAGCCGCAAAACCACCTTCGAATTTGAAGAGATGTTTATATGCGACGCAGCTGCTGCCCCAAAAACACCTTCGGCTTTTGACGTCGCCCATTACGTATTTTTGAGGATTTTAGCACTCACAATGCTAAATTTATTTCATATAAATAGTGCAAAAATTTTACTCCTGTCTCGAGAATCCACTAGCTAAGAAGAAGAAGTGCTTAAATCCGCAAAAAATATGTCAATAGTGAGACTAGCCCTACGTAGTTCTTAAACTACATGTCTAGATGTCGCTAACGTCTCTATGACGTGTACATAAAGATAGACAACGCTAAATTCTATCTCTACCGTTTTTGTAGCTCAGTTGGTAGAGTAATAAACCGGCATTCCAGAGGCCCAGGTTTGAGTCCTGCCAGAAACGAATTTATTGTTTTCTTTCTTTCATATTATACGCCCATTAAGAGTATAAAATTAAAAAGATAGTCAAAGTAGAAAATATAATGAAAGGGGATCACATTCCCACTGATGGGTTGGGTACAGTAAATTTAGGAGTTAGGCTACCAGGGACGCTCTAAACCGATACATTTTCTCGGGCAATTATCTATGCTTTACCATTGTATTATGTGACAGTAATTTCTATAAACTAATTTGGGATACAATAAAGTAAACTTAATTATAATGTTTTAATTTGTAAACAAAAATTTAATTGCTGAGTAGCAAGTGGGGCAGACTGATTTGGATTCATCCCTTTTTTTCTTTCTTTGCGTTTACAACTCTCAAGTAGTTCATTTATTATCATTTTAATTTTCCCTTTTGGAACAACCTACTGATCTGAATCGGGTGTCACTACACCAGTGGTGGGCAACCTTTTGAATTTTGCGGACCAGATTTGCCGATATCAATTAAGTTGCGGGCCGGGCCGTCAAAACATGCATAAGAACTATGCAAAAGATGCAGTGCCGGCGGTTGGCGCCCGGGGATATTCAACAGAGTACCCCCCAATCATTTGCGATTGCGTATTAATATACTACCTATACATATGTAAGAAGTGGGGGCGGTCCCGTACAATGCGCAGCAGGTATAAGTATGGTAAAGTAATGCGAGCAAGCGCGTTTTTTTTTTGTTATAAATAGGCCCAGGTGCCGTATTTTTAATCATTTGAATCGAATTTGCATACGAAAGACTTCATTCATGGTAAATTGTATGGAAATCGCATGCGAAAGTTACTCTTTCGTATGCGCATTGGAGTCCGAGAGATTCAAAATTACGGCTCCAGAACAGAACTGAAATCACGTTTCTGTGATGACAAGAGAACTTTACTGGCAACGCACGCTGTTTTAAAATACTTCCGTGGGCCGGAAGAAATGCCTTGGCGGGCCGGATGCGGCCCGCGGGCCGGAGGTTGCCCATATGTGCGCTACACTATACACTTGACGTTTTTTATTGCTCCGATCACGTTGGCTTACATCAATAGATGATTGATTTCGATAACAGAGTGTAATCGTGAATTTTAATCAGTGGCCGCCATTGCCGCGGATCTTCTAGATAGCCGTGTTGGTGAGCGGTGGAAGTATTAAAAATCAATATCATATTTTTATAGTCCTGCTTGAGCAATAAGTATATTCTTATTATATACGCAGTGGCGCTAAAACACCTTGAATGTCAAATAGATACCTTGGAAATATTTGAGGTAGATCGAGTTTAGAATATTTTTGGATGTTTGTTACGCAATACTTGTTCAACCACTACTTAGACTAGACGAATTGGGATGAAATTTGGCACACAGTTATATAAGTTAGGGCCTGGAATAGGACACAGGCTTCGGAAAACCTTAATTTCCACGGAAAAAACATTTGACGCGACTGAAACCCCGATCACAAAGCTATCGTTTTCCCGGCTTGATGCACAAAGCTATCGTCTATGAAAATTATTATGTTTATTATAGTAGGTTTATTCATAGACACTGAAGAACTAAGACGCATGGAAATAAATTATTCCTTAAATAGAATTTATTACAAATAATTTAAATAACATTCTTAGTTATATCTTATTTATTTAACAATTTATTGTACACAAAAAACATCATAAACACAGGACATAAAAAACAAAGACACAACAGGCACTGCTTATTATTAAAAAGAAATTTCTTACAGCAGACCTACAGAAGGGATAATTTTAACGATACGCGGATAAAACGTGCACAAAATTTAATACCTATCAATAAAATAATACTACTGTAAAATACTTATATAATGTAAATATTTTACATAAATATAAACAAGAAATAAATAAATACTTCCAATTATATACATAATCAAAAATAAATAAATACTTATAGCTATTTATATACAAATTTACTCGTCTTTTGAAGAAGGCGATAGACCAGCTATCACGAACTGTATTATCTTATGCGTTTCTCAAGGTTTCTCTGTTCACTTCTTATTTTTTATGTTCCCTTATTTTTTGATTTTGTATTATTACTGATAATTATTTACGTACATAAATATTAAATGCAGTACCTACCTGAAATGTTTTAAACACGTGTATTTTATAAATAAGTATGTAAAAGTATTTTCAACTCAGTTTTAGAATAAAGGTAAACAAAACCGACGAGCGTGCATGAAAAGATTGATGAATGTAGATGAAGCGAAAGAAGTTTGCAAGGATCGTAGCAAATGGAAGGATGTGATCTGTGCCTACCCGTCCGGGAAAGAGGCGTGACGTTATGTATGTATGTATGGTAAACAAAGCTTCATATCTTTTTATTCAAAAATATATTTCAAACATAAATAATACGTGTTGGCAAATTACTATAACTACTATTTCATTATGTTGTAAAATTATCTTGTCGAACATATTCATAGTGTCAAATAAGTATTTTTAAAACAACTTTGATACTATGAGATTATAATGAACATTGGATTAAATAAAATAATGTTTTATTTCCAAACATAACTAAGCTAGCTATATGTTATGTTTGGAAATAAAACATTATTTTATTTAATCCAATGTTCATTATAATCTCATAGTATCAAAGTTGTTTTAAAAATACTTATTTGACACTATGAATATGTTCGACAAGATAATTTTACAACATAATGAAATAGTAGTTATAGTAATTTGCCAACACGTATTATTTATGTTTGAAATATATTTTTGAATAAAAAGATATGAAGCTTTGTTTACCATACATACATACATAACGTCACGCCTCTTTCCCGGACGGGTAGGCACAGATCACATCCTTCCATTTGCTACGATCCTTGCAAACTTCTTTCGCTTCATCTACATTCATCAATCTTTTCATGCACGCTCGTCGGTTTTGTTTACCTTTATTCTAAAACTGAGTTGAAAATACTTTTACATACTTATTTATAAAATACACGTGTTTAAAACATTTCAGGTAGGTACTGCATTTAATATTTATGTACGTAAATAATTATCAGTAATAATACAAAATCAAAAAATAAGGGAACATAAAAAATAAGAAGTGAACAGAGAAACCTTGAGAAACGCATAAGATAATACAGTTCGTGATAGCTGGTCTATCGCCTTCTTCAAAAGACGAGTAAATTTGTATATAAATAGCTATAAGTATTTATTTATTTTTGATTATGTATATAATTGGAAGTATTTATTTATTTCTTGTTTATATTTATGTAAAATATTTACATTATATAAGTATTTTACAGTAGTATTATTTTATTGATAGGTATTAAATTTTGTGCACGTTTTATCCGCGTATCGTTAAAATTATCCCTTCTGTAGGTCTGCTGTAAGAAATTTCTTTTTAATAATAAGCAGTGCCTGTTGTGTCTTTGTTTTTTATGTCCTGTGTTTATGATGTTTTTTGTGTACAATAAATTGTTAAATAAATAAGATATAACTAAGAATGTTATTTAAATTATTTGTAATAAATTCTATTTAAGGAATAATTTATTTCCATGCGTCTTAGTTCTTCAGTGTCTATGAATAAACCTACTATAATAAACATAATAATTTTCATAGACGATAGCTTTGTGCATCAAGCCGGGAAAACGATAGCTTTGTGATCGGGGTTTCAGTCGCGTCAAATGTTTTTTCCGTGGAAATTAAGGTTTTCCGAAGCCTGTGTCCTATTCCAGGCCCTAACTTATATAACTGTGTGCCAAATTTCATCCCAATTCGTCTAGTCTAAGTAGTGGTTGAACAAGTATTGCGTAACAAACATCCAAAAATATTCTAAACTCGATCTACCTCAAATATTTCCAAGGTATCTATTTGACATTCAAGGTGTTTTAGCGCCACTGCGTATATAATAAGAATATACTTATTGCTCAAGCAGGACTATAAAAATATGATATTGATTTTTAATACTTCCACCGCTCACCAACACGGCTATCTAGAAGATCCGCGGCAATGGCGGCCACTGATTAAAATTCACGATTACACTCTGTTATCGAAATCAATCATCTATTGATGTAAGCCAACGTGATCGGAGCAATAAAAAACGTCAAGTGTATAGTGTAGCGCACATATGGGCAACCTCCGGCCCGCGGGCCGCATCCGGCCCGCCAAGGCATTTCTTCCGGCCCACGGAAGTATTTTAAAACAGCGTGCGTTGCCAGTAAAGTTCTCTTGTCATCACAGAAACGTGATTTCAGTTCTGTTCTGGAGCCGTAATTTTGAATCTCTCGGACTCCAATGCGCATACGAAAGAGTAACTTTCGCATGCGATTTCCATACAATTTACCATGAATGAAGTCTTTCGTATGCAAATTCGATTCAAATGATTAAAAATACGGCACCTGGGCCTATTTATAACAAAAAAAAAACGCGCTTGCTCGCATTACTTTACCATACTTATACCTGCTGCGCATTGTACGGGACCGCCCCCACTTCTTACATATGTATAGGTAGTATATTAATACGCAATCGCAAATGATTGGGGGGTACTCTGTTGAATATCCCCGGGCGCCAACCGCCGGCACTGCATCTTTTGCATAGTTCTTATGCATGTTTTGACGGCCCGGCCCGCAACTTAATTGATATCGGCAAATCTGGTCCGCAAAATTCAAAAGGTTGCCCACCACTGGTGTAGTGACACCCGATTCAGATCAGTAGGTTGTTCCAAAAGGGAAAATTAAATGATAATAAATGAACTACTTGAGAGTTGTAAACGCAAAGAAAGAAAAAAAGGGATGAATCCAAATCAGTCTGCCCCACTTGCTACTCAGCAATTAAATTTTTGTTTACAAATTAAAACATTATAATTAAGTTTACTTTATTGTATCCCAAATTAGTTTATAGAAATTACTGTCACATAATACAATGGTAAAGCATAGATAATTGCCCGAGAAAATGTATCGGTTTAGAGCGTCCCTGGTAGCCTAACTCCTAAATTTACTGTACCCAACCCATCAGTGGGAATGTGATCCCCTTTCATTATATTTTCTACTTTGACTATCTTTTTAATTTTATACTCTTAATGGGCGTATAATATGAAAGAAAGAAAACAATAAATTCGTTTCTGGCAGGACTCAAACCTGGGCCTCTGGAATGCCGGTTTATTACTCTACCAACTGAGCTACAAAAACGGTAGAGATAGAATTTAGCGTTGTCTATCTTTATGTACACGTCATAGAGACGTTAGCGACATCTAGACATGTAGTTTAAGAACTACGTAGGGCTAGTCTCACTATTGACATATTTTTTGCGGATTTAAGCACTTCTTCTTCTTAGCTAGTGGATTCTCGAGACAGGAGTAAAATTTTTGCACTATTTATATGAAATAAATTTAGCATTGTGAGTGCTAAAATCCTCAAAAATACGTAATGGGCGACGTCAAAAGCCGAAGGTGTTTTTGGGGCAGCAGCTGCGTCGCATATAAACATCTCTTCAAATTCGAAGGTGGTTTTGCGGCTGTGGCGTTAATAAGCTTCCGAGAAGCAGCAGTGTAATTATCCACGGGGGCGCACCCAGGCGTCTCTGGCCTGCAATTTGGCAATAATGTGGTTCGACAGCAGACAGGCTTGAGAGGTCGTTGATCTTAATTTTGGTCGCTGATCTTAACTGCCTCAGTGGTCTAGTGGTCCTGGGTTCCTTTCTCAGGATTCGAACACAATGGAAGGAAACACAAAGTTGATATTTGTCAATTTAAAAGTAAATGCAGGCTGAATCAACTGATTGTCTGGAAGAATAAAGATTCCTTGTTTCGGAGTGTTATAATCCATATCATAGGCAGAGGGACGCAAACAGTTATTTTTAATAAACTTACAATTACGAACGACCCAGTTACGAGCACCTCCGCTGTGGATCAAAATGCTAACGTAGAACTAACGGACACAATACTAATATACATCAACTTGAAAAAATAAACAACAGGCGAGCCTATCTTTATAAGAGATCTCTTCCAGCCAACCTAATGGGGATAAAAGATCGGCTCTAACTAGCTGTCAGTCTCAGTACTGTTTATAATTACGGGCCTTAATTAAACATACATAAAGTCACGCCTTTATCCCTAATCGGGGGGCATAGCGTAAACGACCTAAACAAAAGTCGTGCCGCCACGTCTGACAAAGTATTCATTTCGTAATACGCATTATAGTTGGCAGACTATAAAGTAAAGTAAGTAGGTAGGTGTCCGTGCAAAAAAACATACATACATACATAATATAATCACGCCTATATCCCTAATGGGGTAGGCAGAGCGCAAACGACCTAAACAAAGGTCGTTCCGCCACGTCTGACAAAGATTTGAGGGTTTTTTAAGATAGATTTGTAGGTATATTGCTGTAGTGATAGGTTGTCAGCCCATCGCCTAAATTACAATATACTGAAACCCTCAGATCTCTTAGCTGGTTTTTACAGCATGCCCGGGAGGAAATGCAGCTTTTTTTATATTTAATAGGCAATACTTTGTCCGCCATCTCACGTGATGGTAAGTGATGATGTAGACTATGATGGAGCATGATCTGGCATATTCCATGTTTTCCTCTCGCTCGCAGTCCAGCATGGAAGAAAAAAAAGCGTAAATAAAAGCCATTTTTTAAAACTACTACGAAAAAACGATGTAACGTACCCGACATTTTCGTGGAATGCCCCAGCTAGAGTCTCAAAATATTGTAGTTTCATTTATAATTATAGGTACAAATAAAAATAATAATAAATTTGTCAGACGTGGCGGAACGACCTTTTTGTTTAGGTTGTTTGTGCTCTGCCTACCCCATTAGGGATAAAAAAATGATTGATGCTCTCCGATACTAATCAAGCTCTAAATAGTTAGCTACAAACGTAGCCTTCGCTTTGACCTTGAAAAGAGTCAATAATAGCAAACAATAGATCTAAAAGATGATACCTAAAAAACCTGACCATGATGTTGACCTTACTCGATTAGCAGTCCAAATAAATAAAAAACTTTATAAGAATTAGTATTAACCTTTATGATTATGACATAGCATTTGAATTACTTATTTGATTTTTAATTGAATTTTATTTATATTACTGTTGAATCAAATAACGTAGTTACAGTAACGTAACTAACGTAGTAACGTAGTTAGTAACACTTGGCGAACGGTGAAGTGTGACTTTCTTCTCTCCTGATGAAGATCCTCGTATAGGATCGAAACGTCGACGGCTAACCCTCCTTTCAATACAAACAAGTAAGCCAAACAGTTTTCATTATGAATAACACTTGTTTTGTCCTAAAGAGTTGGATTCCGTTCCGATCCAAACAATCTGAGGGTCGTATTTAAAAAGCGATATCAGGATTGAGAGCAATATTAAGTATGGATTTGACGGGTCGTTTTGTACTATAATGACATTTCCGATACGAATCCAAACACTCTGTCACTCTTGAGAGCTCATTGTAAATACGGGCCTAAGCTCAGAAGAGTAAAACATTCGCAAACCACTACTTCATCTTTATTTGGACTCTTCAGATGCGGAAGTGTAAGCATGAACCACGTAGCGTCCGAGGGGGTGAAGCGCTTATTTTATCTCATAGAAACTACCAGATTTTCATGTGTAGTATATTTTACAATTATAACAACCTACTACAACTTCGATCAGAACAAGAATGCGTGGAAGCCTGTCGTCAGGCTTCAGTCAATATAGAAAAAGATTCAAAAATGGAATGGCAGTAATTTCAGCCATTCCTACAAAAGAGTAAAGAGTATCCACTCTTACATCTCTCATGCTTACACTTCCGCATCTGAGGAGTCGAAATGAAGATGAAACAGTGGTCAGCGAAGAACCGATGCATTTCGTACATACATACATACAATCACGCCTTCATCCCTAATGTTGTAGGCAGAGCGTACACGACCTAAACAAAGGTAGTTCCGCCACATCTGACAAAGTTTTGAGGGTTGTTTAAGATAGATTGGTATGCATATTGCTGTAGTGACAGGTTGTCAGCCTGTCGCCTAAATTGCAATATGTATACAGAAACCCTCGGATCCCTTAGCTGGTTTTTACAGCATGCCCGGGAGGAAATGCAGCTGGCACAATCTATGTTTTTCTCTCGCTCCCATTTTAGCATGGAAGTACGTAGTAGTAAGTGCTGGACTGGGAGCAAGAGATTATCATAGAATGTGCCAGCTGCATTTCCTCCCGAGCACGCCATTATTCCTAATAGGGTAAGCAGAGCGTAAACGACCTAAACAAAGGCCGTTCCGCCACGTCTGACAAAGTTTTGACGGTTATTTAAGATAGATTAGTAGGTATATTGCTTATTGAATTTTGTTTTCTCTTTATCAATATGATTATGACGGAGGTGTGTGCTTTGTGTATTGTATGTACGTATATATGCTGTCGATAATGATAAAGAACGCACTTTATCTTAATAATAGCTTTGTTTAATCCAATATAAAGATAATCACATGTATAATAATTATGGTGATAACACCCTTTGACACTTGTATTGCCATTATTTATCAAATACTTAATAGATTGAATATGTTTTGGTTTTATAATGAAGTCTATACTATTAAGAGGTAAATGGTCCTGATTCGGCGTTACGCTAAAATAAGTTTAGATACCTGTCATTTTCTGTCATAAGTGAACTAAAAGGGACGGCAGTAGTATAGGCGGACTATATATATACAGGATGGAATTTTCAGACCGCTCCTCCAGGTGAAGTACCCTAAATAATAAAGATAGCAAAAGTTACTCAAATGAAACATTCGCTTCTTTTTAAAAAGAAGCAAAACTGCATTCACAGATTTTTAATCGCTTGCCTGACCCGGGAATCGAACCTGCTAAAATCAAAATAAAATAACTCCCTGTATTTTTATAATGCCAATACAAAGGGTTAATAATAAGGAAAATTTTGATCAAATAAACAACAACGTATCTAGGCAACCATACGAGATAGACATACATACATACATATAATCACGCCTTTATCCCTAATGGGGTAGGCAGAGCGTAAACGACCTAATGGCCGTTCCGCCACGTCTGACAAAGTCTTGGGGGCCATTCAAGAAAGATTTGTACGTATATTGCTGTAGTGTCAGGTTGTCACCCATCGCCTAAATTACAATATACTGAAACCCTCAGATCCCTTAGCGGGCTTCCACAGCATGCTCGGGAGGAAAT
Source organism: Scrobipalpa costella (assembly GCA_949820665.1). Classification (NCBI taxonomy): domain Eukaryota; kingdom Metazoa; phylum Arthropoda; class Insecta; order Lepidoptera; family Gelechiidae; genus Scrobipalpa; species Scrobipalpa costella. The sequence continues at coordinate 5,853,340 of OX463313.1, forward strand.
GCACCTGGCACATTCTATGTTTTTCTAAAACTCCCAGTCCAGCATGGAAGAGAGATAGACAAAAGGTGGAAATGACAAAGTAGTAGTGTTTTTTTTTTTTATAAATGGGTTTGCTCTTGACTCTAGTCTAGGTCGGGAACGACTGAGACGGAGTCGACGACGATGGTGCGAGCTCACCCAGAAGATGCCTGTTCACTCTAACTTTGAAATGTTGTAGGTAATTTTATAAGGTTTCATTATGTAGTCCAACAAAACTTCGTTCGACGCACTGTGTTCGAGATGTACACCTTCGCACCCTTCTCCGTCGGACCTCAGAGGGGTCAGGACTTTTAGTGTGTATACCTCCTAACTTCTTCCACGCTGGCCTGGGAGCGAAAGAAAAACATAGAATGTGTCAGCTGCATTTCCTCCCGGGCATGCTGTAAAAACCAGTAAGGGGATCCGAGGGTTTCAGTATATTGCAATTTAGGCGATGGGCTGACAACCAGTCACTACAGTAATATACCTACAAATTTATTTTAAATAACCCTCAAAACTTTGTCAGGCCTGGCGGAACGGCTTTTATTTAGGTCGTTTACGCTCTGCCTACCCCATTAGGGATAAGGGCCTGATTATATGTATGTATGTATGTATGTACCTCCTAACTAGTCCAAACAAAGTTCTGAAGTCAAAATTCCTGCTTCCGACTTTTCCGTCCAGAATCATTTGTTTCCCAAGCTAAAGTACCAATTTGTTTGTTTAACACTTAGAGTGACTTTAAAAAATATCTGCTGCTACATTGTCACCAAAAAATAAGTCTGACATTATGTTTATCCCTTCTTATAAGAAACAATTAAAGTGGTGTAGTTACAGATAATATGTATGTAGATATATCGTTGTCACGTTTTTCTTTACAATATATTTGAAAGAATTCAGAAATACTTACTTGTTATGTTATGAATGACTTATGATGAAGGTCGGCTCTTTTGTCTGAATAATATAGTAGTATTTTTTTTTCCCCCTATTGAGTTAAGTTGAAAGATCTTTGGTAGTGTTTGGTATTATGTGTGTGTATGTGATTTAAGTATAATGTGTGTGTGTGTGATGTATTGTACCTATATGAAAAAATAACTTTTTGTTGTCTATGTTTGGATGAATCAGTTCATTATGATTATCTATGGAACTACTTATTTTATCTGTGCTAAATATATTGAAAGTGATCGAGAACAGAAGAGAAAGATGCTAGGACACTTTAAGACATGATTTACTACTAAAGACTATATTAAAAGGAAATATTTAAGGGACAAGAGGAACAGGCCGACCTAGAAGAACCTATATGGACCTCATCAAAGAAAATATTGAGGTCACGACGTATAGAGAAGTTAAGGAGAAGACTGAATCCAGAGAAAGTTGGCGATTACTCCACTGACAAGAGCTCTTAAATTTATGATGATGATCTGTGCTACGGGAAGGGAAATCCACTACCCAAAGGTAAGTATTTATACGTTGTCCGAAAACTACTTACTAAAGGCGGAGTGAAAATTCCAACTCAAAGTATTATTTTTGAAATATCCTTAACTTTATTTCACTTTTCCAATATCGACTGGTATCATCTCCCTAGCCTAGCCTTTCACGAGGTTGGCTACCTAATCTAGGTGATTGAACGAGGGTACTGGTTTTTACACAGAGTGACTGCCATCTGAGCTCTGCAACCCAGAAGGGAAACCAGATGCAATCATAGATTAGGTCAGTTTTCAAACCGACAATGCTTAGCACTGGCCTGTGACATGGCTTAACGACTAATGCTTACGGTATTAAACGATATTAACCGGGACCAACGGCTTAGTACCTCCCAACGCACGGAAAAGCGCTGAATATACGTACATATGAAAATCGAGATTGCTCAGGAGGCAGCGGCCTTATCCACTACACCATCGGACTCTCCAATATCGACTCGTATAATACTCATATTTACACTCCTAGTTTATGGATCAAATCAGTCGCATCCGTTGCCAGTGTCTGGGTGACACTTAAATTGACAAACGGTGCCTAGGGGTAAAACGCAGGCGGTACGCGAACGCGTATTTAATACAAATTGGATGCGCGCACGCCAAGCGCAAGTCCCACGCACGCCACGCGCATGCCACGCGCGTTATTCAAAACATAAGAAACACGCGATCAGCCCGCGTAAATCTGATCACGGATAGCTTTCTATTCTGTTATGGGAATATCCAGAGAACCACCCCTTGCTTATTTTGTCGCCAAGAAGAAGTGTTCGCACAATACTGACTGTGGCTAAAGAGATAGTCCATATTAGGTCTCATGGTGTGCGTTGCCGCGTGGCCGATCTGGAAGTCCTTAAACAGGCTTCAGACTCAGGTTGGCAGATGTAAGGAGAACATGGTCAGGTAAGGATTTTCGGCTAGCTCCGATGTGTGACTGTGTTTGCGGTACAGTGCAAACCATGGCACACTTAACATCGTGTCCGGCGTGCCCCAACCCTTGCACGCCAGCGGATTTAATAGACGGAAGTCAATCCGCAATACAATTGGCTGAATTGTGGGCCGCTTCGAGGTAATTTCTCATGTTCCATCGACACATTAAGAAGAAGAAGTAGATTAGATGTTATTATATACGATGCTGCCTACCATAAAGGCTGAGCTTAGATGTACGCGGGGTAAGCGCGTGTTTTATAGATTTCGGCCAACCCGCGTGGCGTGCGCGAGGCTTGCGCGTGGCGTGAGATGGTATTTTTTTTTATGAATTGGTATGAAATATTAATAATTTAATATTTCTTCCATGCTGGACTGGGAGCGATAGAAAAACATAGAATGTTCCAGCTGCCCTTTCTCCCGGGCATGCTGTAGAAGACAGCAAAAGGGACTCGAGGGTTACAGTGTATTGTAATTTAGGCGATGGGCTGACAACCTGTCACTACACATTAGCAATACACATTACAATCTAAAATTGCCCTCAATTTTTGTCAGACGCGGCGAGAGCGCCTTTTACGAGACGTTTAACGCTCTGCCTACCCCGTAAGGGATAAAGGCGTGATTTTATGTATGTATGTATGTATGAAATACACTGTTCAGCCCGCGTTCAATCTTTACACAGCCTAAAGTGGGCCGTAATATAAAAAAAACTTAATACAAACAGAGCTGTGCAGTTTTGAATCAAAACCAAGCCTAATAATAACAAAAAAACAATTAAAAATAAGTATGGGTAAGGTACTTCATTGATTCGAGTCAAACAAATTACGTTTTTTTAATGAGAGTATCAATTTAACTTGTTATTGTTACAAGCGAGTTGATTGCGTGAGAGACAACCTGTTTAATGAGAAGTTTATTTCAGTTTTCATTGATTTGTTGGTTAACCACTAATCTTTAAAGTAATAAATAATAAGTTGTTTGAAGTATTGTCATCCTATTTTAGCGCGATAGATTTTTATACAAGTAGTTTGTTCGTGTTTTATTTTAGTATATACATGTACTTGAAGTTACTTTACAATCATGATGTTATTATCATTGTGACTGTTGTCTACATGCTCTATGATTACATACATACATATAATCACGCCTTTATCCCTCATGCTGTAGGCAGAGCGTCCTATACAAAGATCCGCCACGTCTGACAAAGTGTTGAGGGTTATTAAAGATAGATTTGTAGATATATTGCTGTAGTGACATCGCCCATCGCCTATCTTACAATATACTGAAACCTCGGATCCCTTAGCTGGTTTTTACAGCATGCCCGAGAGGAAATGCAGCTGGCACATTCTATGTTTTTCTCTCGCTTCCAGTCCAGCATGGAAGAAATGATTGCAGCATGCTCTATGATTACCTTGATGAAATTTGATGACTGATGATTACTATATTTCATGCAATTGCATTTTTTTTGCACTTTGCCCATTACATCAAGTAGTATATTAACCGAGGACGTTCTTATTGACACAGGTTTTGTTTTATCAGAAAATAAATTATTTGCATCACATCATATTCCGCTCCGATAAGAGTTGAAAATAAATGTATCTCTAGTCACAGAATATCTAGTGTGTCTCTTGCTACCTATATTTACTTGCACCTGATTTTCAGACAGTAAAAACACGTGGTGGTTACGAAATGTGCGAACAGCAATATTTTGTAACACTAATATTTCCGAAGCCACATCACAAAGATACATAGAATTGAATCAATCACATTGCACTCACCATATTTTTTTTATTGTTCGACACGCGATATCACGAGATTGGGAAGTGTAGTCGCGAGCGGCGCGCGTCCGTTTCGGACGGAGGTTGGGGCGCGACTGCCGCGAAAATTCGAAGACGCTCGTTTTCTTGCGCGAGCGCATTTTCATTGATAACGATTTTCGCGCCATTTTCCTGTCCCCCAGCATTTAGCCGTAATGGGCACGATACGACGTTGTGACTGTCTTGTCATCATGAAGGTTACTAGGCGGAAATTAGTTAATCACTACATAGTATAAAAAAAGTCGCATTTTTGTCCCTATATCCCTATGTATGCATAAATCTTTAAAACTACTCAACAGATTTTGATGCGGTTTCTTTAAATGGATAGTAATTCAAGAGGAAGGTTTATATATATAGTACATGCATAATATAGAAGAGAAACAATGTTAATTTCCGTGCGAAGCCGAGGCGGGTCGCTAGTGATTTATAAAATGTTTGTTCTGTGCTCATACTGTGGAACCCTTTTTGTTTTCATTTGAGTAAATAGGTACAAAATGTTGACTTGTTATTATTACATGCGTAAATAACGGATCTACTTGTGTATTGTTCTATTCATAATAAAAGAAAAAAAAATATAGTTCGTAATTTCCTACCGAGGCACACAAAAGCTTTTTTCTCCCAAACTTATGTATGTATTAACATAACTTAAGAAGAAGACCAATCTAAAAAATATATAAAGTAGAAGTATATCGCTATAGATATTTTTTTCCTTCCATTAACTGTGCCGCGCGGCATGTCAGTGACACATTTTGTCACAGTTTGTGTTGCGAATGGCATAGACCCGACAATAGCCGTATATTTCTGTCTCGTCACTTCTAGTGGCTGGCCGGGTGAACGCTCTCAGTTTTGGAGATCGCAAAAAGTGTAAAAAGCGGACAAGTTTCGGTGATGAAGCCAGTCACAGTACATGTAAGAGGCAGTAAAACGCACGGTCTGGCTACGGATCATTCGCTAATAATAATAAGCAATATTCAAAATTTAGTTCAGCGAATAATCCCGTTGGTTAAACAGCGACCGAAACTCATCCTTCTTCTCAATTGTTCCCCAAAACTTCCTGTAATGTTTTTCAGACATGCGCTTAAAGGGTATGTTAACAAAATTTTATGTCTGATGTACTATTATTATCATTAAGATTGTATCACTGTTTAGTTTTGACACATTTATAAACATTAATTTGTAAAATATTAACTTTTTTGTATCCATTTATCTGGGTATATTCTCTTTAACTTATTTAAACTTAAGTGATACATACTACTTAGTAATTAATTATAGTCATTTACTTACCTCTTAGTCATCATCCAACATTATTCTCTTTAATGTTCCCGGGAATATTCTACACTAGGAAGACACTGGAAGAATTTCCTATACTGTTATTTCTAATGAAACTAGGAAACACTTCCTTGGCTGATTTGCATGGTCGGTTTCCTGGTACTCGTGGGCTGGGATCAACGGTATAATTTGTTGGATTGGCTAGTGTGAACCGAAATTTAAAGATGGGGAAATCTTTTAAAGTGTGGGTGGAATCACATCCTTCTCCTTTAAAACGAAAAGAATATCATCCTTATAAGGGCTGATTCCGTTTGTTCGTATTTTATTTATTTATTTTATTTAACAGTTTATTGTACACATAAACATACACAGAACAATTACATAAGGAATTAAGACACAACAGGCACTGCTTATTTCTACAAAGAAATTTCTTACAGCAGACGTAATAAAAGTATGATAGCATAAAACGTAATGCGGATAAGACGTGCACAATTAAAATATTTTATCAACATGAGCAGAACATAAATATAATTATGAAGACGAATTTATTTTACTGCAACTTTATTTTTCTGTGGCCATAAGTGATCTGCTGCACGTCAATCATCAGTTCGCGTGCCACTGCGACTACAGCCAGCTCACGTGTTTATACATACATACATATAATCACGCATTTATCCATAATGTGGTAGGCAGAGCGTAAACGACTTAAACAAAGGTCGTTCCGCCACGTCTGACAAAGTTTTGAGGATTATTTAAGATAGATTTATAGGTATATTGCTGTAGTGACAGGTTGTCAGCTCATACCGCGTAAATTGCAATATACCGATCCTTTAGCTGGTTTTTACAGCATGCCCGGGAGGAAATGCAGCTGGCACATTCTATGTTTTTCTCTCGCTCCCAGTCCAGCATGTTCTCACGTGTTTATTTTTGTTATTTATTTAATCGTAATACGTAGTTAGTAGTGGTAAGCTCGATGGTGTAGTGGATAGGGCCGCTGCCTCCTTAGCGGGAGGTTGTGGTTCGAATCCCACCACGTAGGACAGGTGTCCCGGTTTTGGCCATTTTAAGACCATTTTTGGCCAGTTGATATTTTAGATAATTTATAAACAGTTTAACTATTCAAGTCGATTTTTTGTATAGAATTTATGAATTATTACGAATTGAAATTATAAAGTCTTGCGCTTATAGAAATATTTATACAATAATTTGAAAACAAAGTGGCCAAAAATGGTACTCTGGCCAGATACCAATGTTTTTTTCGGTTTTCGAATTTCATATGGAAGTTTATTCGGCGCTTTAACGTGCTTTGGAAGGCACGTTAAGCCGTTGGTCCCGGTTAATATCGTTAAATACCGTAGTTATTAGTCGTTTAGCCATATACGAGGCCAGTGCTAAGCATTGGCTGCTTGAAAACTGACCTAATCTAGGATTGGGTGTGGTTGCCTTTCTGGGTTGCGGAGGTCAGATGGCAGTCGCTTTGTGTAAAAACCAGTACCTCATTCAATCCTCTACATTATGTAGCCAACCCTGTGAGATACAGGACAAAGGTAGTGAGCTGATGTAGCACGTAGTTAGTATACCTACTTGTATGAAAAATAGAGTAATATTTTTTAAACGGTTAATTTTGAAAGAATTGTTCTGTGGTTTTAGGCAAAGAAATTAAAACTACGAATTAAAGAAAAATATAAGGCTATCTTTAGATATACGCTAGCTAAATGCGGGCTAAACGCGTATTTCATACAAATTGGTCACGCACACGCCACGCGCACGCCCCGTGCACGCCACGCGTAAGCCATGCGCACGCCACTTACGTTGGCCAAAACGTATAAAACGCTTTTAGCTCGTGTACATAATGAACACAGCCTTATGAATTTAGCGTCAGCAAGAAAGACCTTTGACTTGATCTTCTGCATTATAGATGCAGTTGGTAGGTATGAATATAGAATATTACTTCTACAGAAAAGAAGTGAATCTGTCCATGAAACTGAAAATCTTTTCCCAAGTCGAACAACGAAAATAAAACTGGACCTCCCATACTACATTATCAGATAATGCATTTTGTGTTTTTATGGGACGACTTAATTTATTTGTCGTTTTTCGACCAATGTTCCTTGGGGAAAAATATTCAGTTTCATGGGTAGTCTCACACCCTTTCATGTTACACCCTGTATAATGGCTAGCAGATCGAGTTACCCTCTATGGTAGCAGTAATTGGAAATATTAAATTACGAATACTAGTTGTGTTGTACTATGTTTGGCCAGAAGGCAACAGTAGTTATGTTTCGTGGGTTCCCTATGAAGCCCTCGCAACAATAGAGCCTAAAGGCTATTAAACACATAACTGCGTTGCGGTGCCGCGCCGCTAAGAGCTGCTGTGGCGGCACCGCTGATTTTTGCGGTGCGTCACCGCATACTTGTTGACAATGATTTAAGGAGCCCACGGACATAGCAGATAATCTATACCAAAAGTAAAAAAAAATGCGGGCCTTAGGGTTTGAACTTGCCCATGAAACTGAACAACTTTCCCCAAGAAACATAGGCCGAAATTCGAGAAAAGTATTTATTACCATTGGGATTTATACTCTTATTAAATAGATGTATCCAGTATCCTCATTAACGTTTTTTAAAAAAAACAGAGTAACGTCTTCTTAATAAAAAATAAGCAATTAGTTTCTTACGATGATCCATGGCCGAGACACGTCTGTCCATAATAAAAAATCACGAGGAACTGGTTACTCAAGCTCAGCGCTCTTTTTCGCGGCGCCGCGCCGCAACGCAAAATGCCGATTTCAGCGTTGCGTCGCCGCGACGCGCATTTATGTGTTTCGGCTTTAAACTCCCGTCTTTAATATTGTTTGTGGTTCTAATTCCAAGGTTCTATCAAATACTTAAGAGTCTCCCGGAGGCACGAAATCCCATACAAACGTAGTTTATTTTTTATTTTTCCCTAATTTGTACACGTCATTATATTGTTTAACTGCCTCCGTGGTCTAGCGTTTAGAGTCATGGGGTAACGATCCGGAGGTCCTGGGTTTGATTCCCAGGGGGGAAACACAAAGTTGATATTTGTCAATTTATCACTTTGTGAGGTCTTTTCCAGTTTGGTTAGGACATTGCAGGCTGAATCACCTGATAGTTCGAAAAAAAAACCAAGATTCCGTGCTTCGGAGGGTACGTTAAGTCGTCGGTCCCGGTCACTGTCTTTGATAGTGGTCGTTACTCAAACCATGTCAGAGGCCTATTAGCTGTGCTACTAGGCGGTTTAAAAACTCTGACACAAGGGCTCATCGAGTCCTTCGACTCGAGAATCCACTCGCTAAGAAGATTATATATGTTAGATATGAATCCAACATTATAATATGTTTATAATTAGGCTTCGTTTGAAAATAACAACCACGAACAAGATAATGGCGGAAATACGATATTTCGTGAAAATGCTCTACAATTTAATATAGTTCCTTATATTGAATTTGGTCACTATTTTGATACTGCTGCGGCCTACTGTAGCTTTTTATTGTTTTAATTAATATTCTTATAGTTAAGCGCCTGATAAAGTTATCATATTAATTCGTTCATAAAGTAAATTTACTATAATAAATAATTTTCTTTTATACGTCTTAGCATTGTATAGCTTCATCTCGCTTGCTCTTGACATGGCGGTGATCAGACGCTCCAATATTTTGTAAAATCAATAATTCTATTTAAATAAACCGCTCCAGTTTGTATGATCCATAAAAACCGAAGTATACAATACAATACAAATATTCTTTATTGCACATAAACAACACATTGTACAGGAACAAACATTACAAAACAAACAGAGTACAATTAGGCGGCCTTATTGCTAGGGTAGCAATTTCTGCCAGGCAACCTTTGGGTAAAGGAGTAGTTTTTAATATTATGCGGGATAGTGCAGTTACTATTGTTATACATTTAAATAGAATACATAGACAAAGTACTTACTAGTTACATAAATACGAATAGGTACAATAGACTAATACATAAGTACAATTATAATATAATAAACTAATATAATATGTTATTCCTTCCATGCTGGACTGGGAGAGATAGAAAAACATAGAATGTTCCAGCAGCCCTTCCTCCCGGGCATGCTGTAGAAGTCAGCAAAAGGGACTCGAGGGTTACAGTGTATTGTAATTTAGGCGATGGGCTGACAACGTGTCACTATAGCAATACATATTACAATCTAAAATTGCCCCAAATTTTTGTCAGACGTGGCGAAAGCGCCTTTTACGAGGCGTTTAACGCTCTGCCTACCCCGTAAGGGATAAAGGCGTAATTTTATGTATGTATGTATGTAATATAATATGCTATAAGAGAGAGGAAAATGCAATATTTCTTTCAGAAGGGGAAGTGAGATTGTGAAAAAAAAACTCAATAATATAATTAATACACAGTAGGTAATTACTTAAGTCAATCAGGTGCTATAGAATAGATATGTTACATTTGGTTATGTGTTCAAAGTTTGGTCTTACCATTTAAAAATTATAACGTAACTACAGTTTGTACCTATGTGGTCCGATTTCCGTGGTAGCTTTAAATAACTTTTCTAGGTAGTCAATTTTAAGAAGGTTTCCCATCCCATAGAAACATTCCACTACTAAATATGAGTATTAATTATTTTTTCTTAGTCTTTCACAAAGTTTGCTTTAGTTTAGATAGAGTAGAGATAACAATACTTTTAAAGTATACAAACAGTTTTATACGTATATTTGTTCAATGTGTTGTACGATTACTTCCATGCTGGACTGGGAGCGAGAGAAAAACATAGAATGTGCCAGCTGCATATCCTCCCGGGCATGCTGTAAAAACCAGCTAAGGGATCCGAGGGTTTCAGTATATTGTGATTTAGGCGATAGGCTGACAACCTGTCACTACAGATATACCTACAATATCTTAAAATAACCCTCAAAACGTTGTCAGACGTGGCGGAACGACCTTTGTTTAGGTCGTTTACGCTCTGCCTACCCCATTAGGGATAAAGGCGTGATTATATGTATGTATGTTGTACGATTAACAATAAAATGATATAATACTGGATAAGATAACATTATTTGTTATTTTAATGCTTATATAAGAATAAAGTGTTTCAATTTAAGTTTAATGTTGTTAGTTTTTTTTTTCATGCTGAATTGAAATGCTGAATTTTTTTTTTCAGTCCTACTATACGGCAGCGAGACCTGGCCTGTCCTTGGAAGACATGTCCAGCAGCTTCACGTCGCAGAGATGAAGATGTTGCGATGGATGTGCGGCGTTACGAGATTAGATCGCATTCGTAACGAGCACATCCGTGGCAGCCTTGGAGTCCGCGACGTAGCAGATAAGCTGCAGGAAAGTCGTCTTCGATGGTACGGGCATTTAAGTCGCAGACCGCCAGACTACGTCGGAAAGAGATGCCTCGATCTCACTGTCCAAGGCCCTAGATCACGCGGCAGACCAAAGAAGCGCTGGCTTGACGTCGTGAAAGCGGACATGAAAGAGAACGATCTCACACCAGTGGATGCTGAAGACCGGGCAAAGTGGAGTAGGAAAAGCCGGAAAGCGGACCCCAGCATCAAGCTGGGAAAACGCTAAGCAGAAGAGGAGAGAAGAATTGAGAGATCACAATAAATTCAGTCGGTTATTTATGAAGGATTTGTATTGCTACCATATTAAAATGCCAGATATAGCGATATGTTAACATCACATCGTCCGAATTACAATACATAAAAACCTTTGAGCTCATTCTTCACTTTCTACTTATGATACTTTTGACTACTTAACTGGATAAGTTTACTTACATACTTTATCCTTATTAACAACCATCTAATTTTAGGTACTAAGCAGTACATACCTTATTCCAACTAGACTTTTGACATCACTGTTTATTTAGCTTAATGCAAAAAATCTTTATTGCACTAAAAAAAACAAATCGTTACTAAAAAAAACACCATTTGAACAATAATTAGTGGTTTTGTGCAATAGTTTACCTTTTTACCCGTCTGCGCAACGCAAAGTAGGGTAATATGTTTATCAGTCTATGTATGTATGTATGCAACCTGTCCCTATAGCAATACATATTACAATCTAAAATTGCCCTCAATTTTTGTCAGACGTGGCGAAAGCGCCTTTTACGAGGCGTTAAACGCTCTGCCTACCCCGTAAGGGATAAAGGCGTGATTTATGTATGTATGTATGTATGTAATTATATATATTTGAACCTGTATGGCGCTCTTGAGACCCAACGCGTGGGCCGATTTTAATATTACGTCAATCGATTCGTCTCAACCATGCGAGTGTCACTAAAGACATGGTTTTGATCAAAATTAAATATGGCGACAATAAGACACCATTTTGTGAAAATAAATCTAAATAAAATTCGACTAACTTTGGCGACTGGGGTATCATTAAATAGGTATTTGCAAATAAAATTTAGGTTCCTTAAATATTTTATCGTTTTGAATAATCGTTTAGGAACAGTAACGATGTAAAGTTTTGTAGCTTATTTCCTACGGGTTTTGTGAACTTTTTAAATTACTTTGGAAGTCGCTTCAAAATACGGACTTCAGCTCTCAGCCAAAGTCATAGCCATCTTCCCGGCCCGATTGACAGTACTGTACAAATGAAAGAACAGGTACAGTAGCAGTCCAACGCAGATTATGAAGAAGACTATGCAGAAACACACGATGCATTCGGAGAGGTAGATCTTGATGCGGTCAGCTCGCGTGAGACGGGGGCTGCCAGGGATGTCGACACTTGAATACGTCCACATCTGTATACTATCTGAAAATTTAATATGTAGACTTCAGAATTTAGCTGGCAAAATGCAAATCTTTACATACATATATATAATCACGCCTTTATCCGTAATGGGGTAGGCAGAGCGAAAAATACCTACAAAGGGTTCCGCCACGTCTGACAAAGTTTTGAGGGTTGTTTAAGATAGATTTGTGGGTATATTGCTTTAGTGACAGGTTGTCAACCTATCGCCTAAATTGCGATATACAAAAATCCTCGGTACTATTAGCTGGTTAATACAGCATGCCCGGGAGGAAATGCAGCTGGCAGGCTCTACGTTTTTCTCTCGCTTCCAGTCCAGCATCGAAGTAAAACTAGCAAACTACACTGAAAAATAAAGCGTTCAGCGCGTCTCAGGCCGACTTGGAAGTCTTTAAATAGGCTCCAAACCCAAGTAGGCCGCAGCAAGGATAACCGCTTCAGGTGGGGGACTCACACGTAACTTCGATCCTTCGTGTAAATGCGGAGTTGACCCACAAACATCGTGCTCTATGGCTCGTATTTATAAGACGATCTCATGATTGAGAGCAATATTAAGTAAAGGCTGACAGGCCTTATTGTAATAAATGTAATTTCTGATACGAACTCAAACTAGCTGTCAGTCTCAAGTGCTGTTTGTCAATACGGGCCTATGTGCCCTACCACCTGCACGAGAGAGCAATTAATGCAAGCCATGGAAGATGCGGTTGAGGTTTCTTCGAAACACAAACACAATGAATCGTCAATAGATAGATGAAATACACTGAAACCCTCGGATCCCTTACACTACATCAGTGAAATAAATCTTATAAAATTAAATCACATTTGTAACGAGTTCTTCCATGCTGCCCTGAGAGCGAGAGATAAACATAGAATGTGCCAGTATATTGTAATATAGGTGATGGGCTGACAACCTGTCACTACAGCAATATACCTACAAATTTATCTTAAATAATCCTTAAAACTTTGTCAGACGTGGTGAAACGGCTTTTGTTTAAGTCGTTTACGCTCTGCCTACCCTATTAGCGATAAAGTGATTATATATCTTATATGTGATATATGATTATATATTATACTAGCGACCTGCCCCGGCTTCGCACGGAAATCATCAGTGTTTCTCTACTATATTATGCATGTATAATACATATAAACCTTCCTTTTGAATCACTCTATCCATTAAAAGAAACCGCATCAAAATCCGTTGCGTAGTTTTAAAGATTTAAGCATACATAGGGATATAGGGACTGAAAAAGCGACTTTGTTTTATACTACTCGTTACATATCAATACATAGGTAGTGATATGTAACGAGTAGTAGGTACTGTACCTTCATACATGGCGTTGAAATCGATTATTGCACACCACGTTAACATTAATTAACAGTCAATACTGTAGCTATCAAACTATACAAACGGTCCATTGACATTGCTATTGAATCGTAGAGCGCTCAAGTTAACTAAATCTTGATTAAAATTACTGGCTTCCAAGCAGGACTGGGAGCGAGAGAATTCCGTACTCAATACATGCTTCTTCTTTCACTAAGGCTCGTATTTATAAAGCGATCTCAACATTGAGAGCAATATTAAGTTTAGATTTATATTTATGTATAGATATGTACTGCAATGACATTTCTGATACGAACTCAAACTCGCTTTCAGTCTCAAGTGCTGATTATAATTACGGGCCTTAAGAGCTGGGCTCTAGTCGGTGGAGCAACTTCCATTTTTGTCTATCAATACTCGCTACTCTTAGGAAAAACAGTTGCACCTTATCTGGATTGGACCCTTTTAGTCATCTCTCTTTCAAGACATACGCTAAAGTAGGTATTTCCTATAGATGCTGTTTGACCGACACCACCATTTAATAAATAAATAAAAGAAAACTTACATCAGCCTTCGTAAATTCCAGCAACATGACCAAATTCTGCTTGTCTATCACGTCATTATTGCAAGACTCTATTGCTATTCCTTCCACGTTGTTTCTGGCAATCCATGACTTGGCAATGTTGTTATAGTTCGATTATTGATTGCTCAAAAGGACTCAGTTTCCAGAGCCATAAAACTATATTTAAAAATAAACGATTATTGATCGTTGTTATAGCAAAATGTGCGTCTGTTCTGCGCAAGAGTTGTTAACTTGTAATAAAACTGTACTCGAGCGATGTGGTACCTATTGTTCAACATAATAGTGATGTTAAATGAATAGACTAAGGAACAGTTGTATTGTGATGTTATCACAGTTGCCTGTTATCTGCCATACTAGCTAGATTCAAAAACAAACTTAACTTAAAATTTAAGAGGCCCGTAAGATCTGGGAATATTTAAGTAGATATCACTAATAACTATCAGCACTATCAGTAAATAGAATAAAATAAAGTAAATAGTGCATGGGCATTTCTTTGATGCCTTATTGGAAGCCACTTGTGCTGCGAATGAAACTGAGACGTGGTCGTGTTTGCGTAAGCCGAATATAAATCTTATGTAAAGGTATCTGTTATTTACGTACTCAGTATAACAGGTAAACCCTTAGGGTAAACATTTTAAATACTCGCTGTAACTGCTGCTTACCTTAGTTTTGTAATGTGGGTGCTAAACCTACACTGATAACATATATTTATTTGACTCTAGAATATGTATGTAATTAAGTACAACCATGCAACCAATTTAGTACCCTAAAGATTAGATTTGCTGTGCAAATATTTACTGCTCACGTCAAATAAATGTAATTTTATTGTAAACACAGATAACAATGAAGGTGGGTGTATGAGTTACCTGTCGCAGTAGAAGTATAGTAAAAGTACAATAAAATGTCTACATACATACGTACATATAATCACGCCTTTAGCCATAATGAAGTAAGCAGAGCAAAAAGGACCTAAACAAACTTCGTTCCGCCAAGACTAAGTTTTGAGGATTATTTAAGAGAGATTTGTAGGTATATTGCTGTAGTAACAGTTTGATAGGCCTTCGCCGATCGATTTAAATACGGGTTCTACGGCTTCCCGCAAACTGATTGGGGTTGCATAGTCAACGAAACTGAACAATTTGCGCTAGGATTTTTTATGTGTCAAAAATTAAAAGTTTGTGTAATGTAAAATAATCTCCATACATACATTAACAATATAATCACGCATTTATCCCTAATGACTCCTTACATATATGAAATTGCCGATACTCAATACTGGTAACTTTAAAATCAAATATCTTACGTTTGATTAGGAATTCCGAACTCAAATTGATTTCGAAATAAAGCTAGTAAAACGTTGTTATAAAATTCGTTATTCATTTGTTTCATATAATGAGCTTCAAAATTGCTATAACAACAGCAATGGACAAAATGAAAATTCGCGGTATTTACGAATACCGTGGCTCCAGTGCTGCTGAAACGGCCCGAGGAATTAACGATGTGTACGGACCAGTCACCGCTAACGAACGAACATTGCGTTTTTGATTTCAACGTTTCCGTTCTGGAAATTTCGATTAACACAATGAGCTTCGTGGGCGACCTGATGCTCAAGTGGATAACGAAGAATTGAAGGCGATAGTGGAAGAGGAGTCATCTCAAATCTCTTTTGAATTTTTGTCAGACGTGGCGAAAGCGCCTTTTACGAGGCGTTTAACGCTCTGCCTACCCCGTAAGGGATAAAGGCGTGATTTTATGTATGTATGTATGTATGTAATTAGATATGACAACATATGTAATAGTAGTTTTTAGTAAGTTGCCAAGGCGTATTATACATACATTTAATCACTCCTTAATCCCTAATGGGGTAGGCATATATTTTTGAAATGTGTTTTTGAATAAAAGGACATGAAGCTTGTATGATTAGGATTTACTGTTCATTCATTTTGTTAGTCCGTGATAAGGTTTTTTTTTGTGTTAGGTGTTTAAATCAGTTTATTATCATAATATTCCGAAAGTCGTAGACAAAAGATGTTCAGTATTATTTATGAATTTTAACACTTGAAAGAATTTTTAATCGTGTGAATCTTTGTGCTTGGTAATGATTTTTTTTTCGAATAAGAGCTACAAAAACAACTAAATAATGAATAAACATAAACCACAAAACAACTGAATATCTACAAAAACAACTAAACGCCTACCGTTCAGATGTAGATGCTTGTTTTGTTTGTAGCTAGCTGTATCACGTTGCTATAAGTAAAACTGTAGGCGTTAAAGTAGGTAGGTACAGCGCGATTCTGCATTGCTCTTGCTTATAAACGAACTTCACTTATTCATCCATTTTGATGAAGTGTACAATACAATACAAAATTCTTTAAAAAGGAACAAACGTGATAGTACAATATGGGCGGCCTTATATGGGAAGGTAATTTTATTTTTTATCTCCTCAAAGAATTTCCTGGTGAAAGTTGTTCAGTTCGTTGACTGAGCAACCCCTATCAGTTTGCGGAACGCTGTCCCTTACATACCGTATTTTAACTTAAACACGTCATTGTTGTTTGTTAGAATAGTAGAGTTCATAATATGTCTAATCACATCCAAAACAAAATGTAATCCCGTAACGTAAACTTTTATAGTAATTCGACAAGCTAGTAAAAAGTTTGGATCTTATTCATTGCTCCTATACTTCAAAAGCTTCATTGTTTTCGACTAGGGTCTAAAGCACCGCTCGCAAGCGGAACAAACCTAACACATGTTAGGTTAGGGTAAATCACATAACGGCGCCATACGACTGCCAGATGCACCCCTTATTCATCAACTACCATACAACAAAGAACTCTACAACTTTGACATTAAAGTTGATAATGGAAAAGGGCTGAAGTATTGTAAAAAAAAACTATGAATGGCCGGCCGGCTGGTGAACCCGAATCATTTTGACGGCAGTTCCCCATCGTAGGACTTCGTGTGTGTAGTTGTGGTGTTTTTTGTAAGGCGTTCAGTGAATATTGTGCAAGATTCCGTCCAAGGAGGGCAGGTGGGTTCTTTATTTGGGTTCACTTGATAATCGGGGTTCAATCGCACAAGGTGTAAGATGAAATCTACAAGTGTCTCACCATGGTTACTCCCTTAAGCTTTGAATATTGTCGATTGAACTTGGATTTAATTTCTTGTATCTACCACTATTTTCTACTTTTGATTACTATCTTACATATCAGTCATATTACTATATCTATAGTACTAATTTCCAAAAAGCTAATATTAGTTTAAGCTATAAGATATGAAAGCATAATGAAATAATAGTTTTGGTAGGTAATTTCACAAAATTAGGTTACATAGAATTTTGGTAAATTAGTAAAAATTAGAACGTATTAAAGGAAAAAAAACTTATCTATTATTATTGTTTTTGAATAGACGTGAAAGATTGTTTACCTTTATTCTAGTGGCTCTTTGGAAATACCATAGTTGATACTACAGTCAATCAAGAATTTGTTAATTTTTACCCGACTGCGCAACGCAAAGTTGGGTAATGTGTTTATCAGTCTATGTATGTATGTATGTTTGAACCTGAGTGGCCCTCTAGACATCCAACGCTTGAGCGGATTTTAATAATACATACGTCAATCGATTCGTAAACCATGCGAGTGTCACTAAAGACATAGTTTTGATCAAAATTAAATATGGCGAAATTAGACGCCATTTTCTGAAAATTTAAAAAAAAAAGTAAATCCCACTGTATTATTTCCAAATCAGATTTATAATAAAGGTAAACAAATTTTCATGTCTTTTAATCGAAGATATTATTTCTGAAATAAATTTTAGCTATTATATATGACCACATAATGAAATAGTGGTTTTAGTCATTTAGCTAATTTGCCAACACGTATAATTTATTTTTGAAATGTGTTTTTAAAAAGGCATGAAACTTTATTTACCTTTATTCTAAATCTGATTTGGAACTAGTATAACCGTGCCGAGTGGAAATTGAATTGGTATTAGGTTTCAGAAATATTTTTTCGTTTTGAATAACCGTTTAGGATCTGCAACTATTTGTAATTTTGAAGCTCATTTCCTACACAGTTCGGTTTTTTTAACCCTTTAAAATTACTTAGTACAGATTCTGTTCCGAGTATTCTATTTACTTTCTCTTTCTGAAATTACTTCTGATCAAAGTCTGATAGATTGCAATTCGTCGACTCATCAATTGTCTTAATTGTAATCTTGTATCCTTTTTATTGGAAGCAGCTAGTAAATACATACATATAATCACGCCTTTATTCCTAATGGGGTAGGCAGACCATAAACGACCTAAACAAAGGTCGTTCCGCCACGTATAACAAAGTTTTGAGGGTTATTTAAGATAGATTTGTAGGTTTATTGCTATAGTGACGGGTTGTCAGCCCATCGTTTAAATTATAATACTGAAACCATGGAATTACTTCCATGCTGGACTGGGAGAGATAGAAAAACATAGAATGTTCCAGCTGCCCTTCCTCCCGGGCTTGCTGTAGAAGTCAGCAAAAGGGACTCGAGGGTGACAGTGTATTGTAATTTAGGCGATGGGCTGACAACCTGTCACTATGGCAATACACATTACAATCTAAAATTACCCTCAATTTTTGTCAGACGTGGCGAAAGCGCCTTTTACGAGGCGTTTAACGCTCTGCCTACCCCGTAAGGGATAAAGGCGTGATTTTATGTATGTATGTATACTGAAACCCTCAAATCATTTGATAGTAGTGGTTCAGTTTCGTTGACTAAGCAACCCCTATCAGTTTGCGGGACGCTGTCCGTTACCTATGATACATAATACAACCGCCACTCTAGTAATAAAATAAAGAATAATTCTTTTAAATTCAGACTATGATTAGTCAATCAGACTAAAGAATAATTCAGATGAAACAAAAGAAATACAGTGATATTAAATTAAGCCATTTATTCACACTGTGACTTTTAATCTGATCTCTTCAGGGTCGAACTGCGGCACGACGGTGGCGACACCAATTTAAAATTAACAAAACATATTCATGAATATTTTACATTTAGCGGAAATCGCAAGTAATTCTCCATTTCATAACACTCATAAAATCATAATTCAAACTTAAAATGTAAGCTTTGTATTACAAATGTGCTAAAAGTGGCTACTATTAGCACATTTGTATATACATATTAGTGTACACATAGTATCATATTATTATGAGAGCCCGATGGTGTAGTGGATAGGGCCGCTGCCTCCTGAGCGGGAGGTCGTGGTTCGAATCCCACCACGTACCAATGTGTTTTTCGGTTTTCTAATTTCATATGTACGTTTATTCGGCGCTTTTTCCGTGCTTCAGAAGGCACGTTAAGCCGTTGGTCCCGGTTAATATCGTTTAACACCGTAGATATTAGTCGTTAAGCCATATCAGAGGCCAGTGCTAAGCATTGGCGGCTTGAAAACTCTGACCTGATCTAGGATTGGGTCTGGTTTCCCTTCTGGGTTGCGGAGGTCAGATGGCAGTCGCTCTGTGTAAAAACCAGTACCCTCGTTCAATCCCCTGGATTAGGTAGCCGACTCCGTAAGATACGGGATAAGTCTAGGGAAATGATGACATAGTATCATATTATTATGTGTTATAATCTGCAGAACTACTTCCGGTAATGAGAGCGAGCGATGCCAAATGATTGTATTTTAGACACAATTAATTTATTACTATTGAGGGCGTCACCTATTCTCTGTTTCCATCTTAAAAGATACTGATTAATGTTGCCTATTTAAATTAGGTCGTTCTTATTACTCTGTAAACAAAATTATTATAAATTAATATTATAATATTACTTCCATACTGGACAGGGAGAGAAAGAAAAACATAGAATGTTCCAGTTGCCCTTCCTCCCGGGCATGCTGTAAAAGACAGCAAAAGGGATTCGAGGGTTACAGTGTATTTTTATTTAGGCGATGGGCTGACAACCTGTCACTACAGCAATACACATTACAATCTAAAGTTGCCCTCAATTTATGTCAGACGTGGCGAAAGCGCCTTTTAGGAGGCGTTTTACGCTCTGCCTACCCCGTAAGGGATAAAGGCGTGATTTTATGTATGTATGTATGTATGTAAACAAAATGTCACATCACAAGATTTCACACCTAAATTACATTTTCAGAATGATACCAGAGCACTCAGTACTACAGTCAGATGTGACTCCGAGGCAGAGAGCTCATGATCTCTACCTCACCCTCCGAGAGGCCCTATCCCAAGACCCTCGGTATTTCGACCTGATGACGACACAGCAGATGGAGAAGCTGCTCGTGGAGTACGCTTACAGAGGATCAGATGTAAGATACTCTAAAAATTGCCCTGTCAGTGCCAAAGATATTCCAAGAAGTGATAAGAATTCCCTTTGATGCCGTGAATACTTCGTTACAAGAACATGACGTCACATGTGTCATGGAATATAGTAAAAGTCATATTAATTTATTATGAACTAGCGGTAAAGAAGCGATATTAAAATAGAACCTCCACCTAAACATGGTGTTAATTTAATTGTGTGCTATAGCTTAGGGGTGTTTCAGTGACGTTAAAGGAGCCTATAAATTATATTAAAAAATCCAACTAAAAAAAACTAATGTCGGTAGGTATTTATAAAGATATCATTATGATGCCCAAAGCTGCGTCTGGCCGCTCAGCTATAACCGATCGCGCATGACGCGATATGGCGAGAACCAATCCCGCGCGACGCGAGAGTCGCTATCGACCAGTTATAGCGACTTGCGCGTGCCCGGTTATAGCTGTGGGGCCAGCTGCAGGTCTTAGAATCATAATAAATACCGATTATAGCTGTTTACATTTTATAAATTGGATTTTTTTATTATTTTTATGGGCTCCTTTTATGTTACTGAAAACCCCTCTAAGCTATGGCACGCAATTAAATTAACACCCTGTATAGTAATCGGTGCGTGCGGAAGAGATACAATTTTTGGCAGTCATTGATATGATACGGGGTGTAAGAGACAGCGTCCCGCGAACTGATAGTGGTTGCTCAGTCAACGAAACCGAACAACTACTAGCAGGATTTTTTTCAGGACGTAAAACAAAATTTAGCTTTTCCATACAAATAGTCTAACTCGTGAGTGGTAGTCATTTTGTATGGGAAGGTCAATTATTATTTTTTAACCTGAAATAATTTTCTAGTGCTAGTTGTTCACTTTCGTTGACTGAGCAACTCCTATTTAACGACACTGAACAACTCCTATCAGGAATTTCTTTCAAGAAGTAAAAAAAAATTGCTTTTCCATACAAAATGTCCACCTCGATCAGACAATTGGTATAAAAAAGCCAATTTTTATTTTTCACTTCCCGAAATAATTTCCTAGTGAAAGTTGTTCAGTGTCGTTGACTAAGCAACACCTATCAGTTTGAGGGAAGCTGTCCTTTACACCCCATTTTTTTACTGTGGTAAACATTGCTTTCTGTGATGTTTTTGAATCAAAGACTGTCAAAATCTAAGACCGTCATTTCCGAGTGCCAGGGAGAGGTAGGTAAAATACAAAACTATATTGTAACCAAAGATTAGAATAATTATACTCGTATTTTTGTTAGTCATTTAATTATACCTATACAATATTTTAAGTTACTATAAAATACTTTTTAAAATCAGAAAATACATACATACATACATATAATCACGCCGTTATCCGTAATGGGGTAGGCAGAGCGTAAACGACCTAAACAAAGGTCGTTTCGCCACGTCTGACAACGTTTTGAGGGTTATTATAAGATAGATTTGTAGGTATATTGCTGTTGTGACAGGTTGTCAGCCCATCGCCTAAATTACAATATACTGAAACCCTCGGATCCCTTAGCTGGTTTTTACAGCATGCCAGGGAGGATATGCTGACGGGCCATTCTATTATTTTCTCTCGCTCCAGGCCAGCATGGAAGAATAAAATAAAATCAGAAAATACTTAAATATTTTATAAACATATTTTAGATAGTAAATGTGCATTTTTTCATTTAAATCATCAACTTGTATCTGGAGTAAAGTAGTTTTTTACCAGCACATGTCACATGTCGTAGTTTAAGATATGCATATTCATATTCGTTTCTTTGCTTCATGTGGTTTAAAACGGTTCCTTAATAATATTTTGTGCTCACGCGACCGTGTTAGGGCACTGCAAAATGTACATTCATAATAATCTAAACATACTCTTTCGTAACAGAAAATAGGAAATAAATTATCTTAAAATAACAATTTTTACTCGGATAGGGTCACTAGGTCAAAGTCATTCCATGAACTTCTTAGGTGTGGCTAGTGGGATCTACAGTCGATCAGAAAAAACCATAACATGGCCTTCGAAATTCGAAACATACCTTTTTCACAAACAATTTGATGGAAACTGTATTGCCCTAACTAAGGCTCGTATTTATACAGCTATCTTAAGATTGAGAGCAATATTAAGTATGGATTTGACAGATCATTTGTACTGAAATTACATTTCTGATTCAGACCCAAACTAGCTGTCTGTCTCAAGTGCTGTTTATAATTACGGGCCTTAATACGGTAGAGATCGATTGTAGGTACAAGTTATTTCCATCTTCGTTAGTCTCCCGTGGGATTTGAACTCACGACCTTTAAACCTAGAGCCCAAGGGAAATAGTAAATCATAATTGCTATCTTAATGAATTAAAGCAAGCGTATAGAAGGAATAGTTTGATGTAACGATACAGTTTTTCCTAGTAAAAGGATCTCAAGGGGATCAGAATGAATGAGATAGGTAGATAGTTATACATACATCCCGAATGGGGCAGGCAGAGCGTAAACGACCCAAATAAAGGTCGCTGCTCCACGTGTAACAAATTCTGGAGGGTTATTTAATATAGATTTGTACGTATATTACTGTAGTGACAGGTTGTCAGCCCATCGCTCCTTTTGCAATATACTTAAACCCTCGGATCCCTTAGCTGGTTTATATAGCATGCTCGGGAGGAAATGCAGCTGGCACATTCTATGTTTTTCTCTCGCTCCCAGGCCAGCATGAAAGTTATACCTATAGATAGACATATAGTTTGTATTTCCCATAAACTGATCTTTGCAACCTAGCAGAGATTCACGGAACCGCAAAGGATAACCTCGTTACAAACATATGTTTTGCTGTTGACTCTCTTTAAAGTTGTAAAGCAAAATCAGGTTATGGGCCGCAAAACAAGTTGGTGTCGATAACGCAACGGTAAAAAAAGAGGTTTGTTTGTTTTGTTTTTGACGTCATTCTCATTACGTAGAACCTTCTATATAGACAGGATAATTTCTAAGAATGCTTATTGGTAGGAGATACTCAGACAACGAAATTAAACAACATTAAAAAAAAATGAAACATTTTACTGATGAAGTGCGTCATTTTGTATGGGGAAGAATTTTTTCTTTCGTAAAAATTATTCCTGTTGTGAAAGCTGTTATATTTCGTTGTCTAAGCATGTACTGACTTACAAATAACCCTGTATAAATACTATTTCTTCTTAGTAACTGCCTCCGTGGTCTAGTGGCTAGTGCGATGGACTCCTGATCCGGAGGTCCTGGGTTCGATTCCCAGGGGGGAAACACAAAGTTGATATTTGAGAATTTATCACTTTGGGAATTTTTCCCCAGTTTGGTTAGGACATTGCAGGCTGAATCACCTGATTGTCCGAAAAAGAACAAGATTTCGTGCTTCGGAGGGCACGTTAATCCGTCTGTCCCGGTCGCTGTCTTTGATAGTGGTCGTTACTCAAAACCATGTCAGAGGCCTGATAGTTGTGCTAGTAGGCGGTTTTAAAACTCTGACACCAGGGTTCATCGGGTCGATAGACTCGATACCCACTCGACAGAAGAAGAAGAAGTAGTCTGTGCTTCTATAATTCTATATCAAATTCCATGAAACGTTGAAGAGTGGAAACCTTATTAAGGGCAAATTTCCTAGAGGGTAAAATAATAACTAGAGTTGAAGAAAGTAATATTTCATTTTCCTGTAAAAGGTAGTTACTAGAAATTAAACCTAAGAAGTAATATTTTTTGAGGATTTAAGCACTCACAATTACAATGCTATTTTACATACATACATATAATCACGCCTTTATCCCTAATGGGGTAGGCAGAGCGTAAACGACCTAAACAAAGGCCGTTCCGCCACGTCTGACAAAGTTTTGAGGGTTATTTAAGATAACTTTTAGGTACATTGCTGTAGTGACAGGTTGTCAGTCCATCGCCTAAATTACAATATACTGAATCCCTCGGATATCTTAGCTGGTTTTTACAGCATGCCCGAGAGGAAAAGCAGCTGGCAAATTCTATGTTTTTCTCTCGCTCTCATGCCAGCAAGTATTTGTTTTAGTTTTGCAATGCTATTTTTGTTTCATATAATATAAAAGAAAAAATAAATAAATTCGTTTCCGGCAGGATTCGAACCTGCGTCTCCGGAATGCCGGTGCATTACTCTACCAACTGAGCTACACTGACTAACTGAGCTTCTAAGTAGGAATATTGCATTTTCCTGTTACAGGTTACTAGAATTTAAACGTAAGTTTGCTTGCACGAGCCAGACAGGATATTCGATTATATGAGCAGGGGTGGCCAATACGTCGACCGCGGTCGACCGGTCTTACTTTACCGGACCGGTGTTACTAGAATTTAAACCTAAGAAGTTTAAAATTTAGGCACTCACAATTACAATGCTATTTTACATTCATACATACATACATGTAATCACGCCTTTACCCCTAATGGGGTTGGCAGAGCGTAAACGACCTAAACAAAGGTCGTTCCGCCACGTCTGGCAAAGTTTTGAGGGTTATTTAAGATGGATTTGTAGGTATATTTCCTTAGTGACAGGGTTGTCAGCCCATCGCCTAAATTACAATATACTGAAACCCTCGACTTCCTTAGCTGGTTTTTACAGCAAGCCCGGGAAGAAATGCGGCTGGCACATTCTATGTTTTTCTCTCGCTCCCAGGCCAGCATGGAAGAACAAAAGAAAAGAAGACCGGTCTTATAGGGAAAAGTTCAATGCGATATATTTTTTAAAATTAAAAATTACGTTTTAAAAAAAAAAAAACTGGTACACAAAGGCAAGTTTCCATTGCATGTCTGGGGCTCATATTTTTGAACAGTACTTGAGACTGACAGCTAGTTTGAGTTCGTATCTGGAACTCATTTCAGTACAAAGCGACCTGTCAAATCCGTACTTAATATTGATCCGTACTCAATCTTGAGATTGCTTTATAAATACGAGTCCAGGAGAAGTAACTCGTTTCTGTTTGACAAATAAGCAGATAGATTGCGCAACACGACTGTCGAAAAATATGTACTGTCATGTCAAGCACTCACAAGCCAAGATCATTCTTCTTCTTAGCTTCTCGAGTCAAAATCATTGATAATTAAATAATAAATATCCAATTTATTATGTTTTTTGGGTCTTGATTCCAATTTAAAAAGAAAACATACCGGTGGGTAGACCCCAAGGAGATAGTGATGGTGAAATGTAGACCGCATACATACAATTTCTTCCATGCTGGACTGGGAGAGATAGAAAAACATAGAATGTTCCAGCTGCCCTTCCGCCCGGGCATGTTGTTGAAGTCAGCAAAAGGGACTCGACGGTTACAGTGTATTGTAATTTAGGCGATGGGCTGACAACCTGTCACTAAAGCAATACATATTACAATCTAAAATTCCCCTTATTTTTTGTCAGACGTGGAGAAAGCGATTTTTAAGAGGCGTTAAACGCTAAACGCCCGCAAGGGATAAAGGCGTGATTTATGTATGTATGTATGTACATACAAAGTTTGGCCACCTCTGCTGTAGAGGGAGGGAACCGAGTAGTTCAGTTTAAAAATATCTCAATAAACACCCGTAAGTTTAATTTTGAATGTATTTATATAATAGAGTCAGCCCTTTTTGCCTATTTGTAAGGGCGGGTCCAGGATTCTTTTCTGGGGGGGGGGAGGGGGAGCACAAGTATGTCGGGTGGGGAGGGGGGCACAAGTATGTACCTACTGTACTTCTAAGTATGTGATGGAACCTCTATAGCAGTGCAAAATAACACCGTTATCGGGGGCACGTGCCCCCCCCCCCTAAAGCCGCCCTTGCCTATTTGCACATGAAAGCAAGAAATAAAAAGAGTTGGGATTTTATTTTCTGCAAAACAGCCAGTTAAATGTACTTCGTACTATTTATACTTGCGATTGTCGGCACTTGGTGTAACTCCATATTTACAATGTTGTTATTAAAAACACCTGTACTTGTTTCACTTAATATATTTTAATCCTACTGGTTTCGCTAACTTATAGCATCATCAGGGATTTTATACATATCATACACAACACATAAAACATTTTAAATAAACCTATTACATATAATAAACATATTTAGCGAACGAAGTGCAACAATTGATGTACTTCGTACTAATTTATTGTTGTTTAACTAACTTATGTGGTCGTTGAAGGTAAAAATAATCATCTTTCACAACGAGGCTTTACTGTTAAAGCTCTAGGAATGTCGAAACATTTTGCCAATCCCAGACCAAAGAAACAAGTTTGTTTTCTTTCTCCATTTCACAACGCTTCTGAGATCGCTTCGATAGAAATTATGAATTTCGACACATAGTTTCGAACATGTTTCGACATCCACCAACACAGGGGTTGGTTTACGAAAAGTTTTCAACGGTTTAACAATTTTCCCTGGAACCAGGTGGAGCGTTGATATTCGTAAAAAACATACATACATACATAAAATCACGCCTTTATCCCTTACGGGGTAGGCAGAGCGTAAAACGCCTCCTAAAAGGCGCTTTCGCCACGTCTGACATAAATTGAGGGCAATTTTAGATTGTAATGTGCATTGCTGTAGTGACAGGTTGTCAGCCTATCGCCAAAATTACAGTACACTGTAACCCTCGAATACCTTCAGCATGCCCGGGAGGAAGGGCAACTGGAACATTCGATGTTTTTCTTTCTCTCCCAGTCCAGTATGGAAGATATTCGTAAAAAAGCGGGCAGAAATTGGATGAAAACTGCTGAAGTCGAGTTGAGTCTCCCTGTTTCCAGCAGTGGACAGATCCGAGCTGTTAATGATAACGATGAACAATTATTGCCAAATAAAGGCCTATCTAAGAGAGACCTCTTCCATGCTGGCCTGGGAGCGGGCGAAATACATAGAATGTGCCAGCTGCATTTCCTCCCGGGCATGCTGTAAAAACCAGCTAAGGGATCCGAGGGTTTCAGTATATTGTAATTTAGGCGATGGGCTGACAACCTGTCACTACAGCAAAATACTTACAAATCTATCTTAAATAACCCTCAATTTTTTGTCTGACGTGGCGGAACGACCTTTGTTTAGGTCGTTTACGCTCTGCCTACCCCATTAGGGATAAAGGCGTGATTAGATGTATGTATGTATGTATCTAAGAGAGTACATGTACTACTCTTCGCAGCTAAATGCTTCTTCTTCTTAGCGAGTGGATTCTCGAGTCAAACGACTTGATGAACCCTGGTGTCAGAGTTTTCAAACCGCCTAGTAGCACAGCTATTAGACCTCTGCGTGTGAGTATCGACCACTATCAAAGACAGAGACCGGGACCGACGGCTTAACGTGCCCTCCGAAGCAAGGAATCCTTTTTCTTTTCAGACAATCAGGTGATTCAGCCTGCGATGTCCTAATCAAACTGGGGAAAACCTTACAAAGTGATAAATTGACAAATAACAACTTTTGTCCCCCCTCGGGAATCGAACCCAGGAGCTCCGGATCGTAAGCCCATGGCTCTGACCACTCGACCACGGAGGCAGTCAGAGGAGGAGCTAAATGCTGAGTCAGTCCCTTTTCCCTGGGCTGTATAGTTTACATTCATTTAATTATTACTTCTACAATTGTTGTAAACTTTCACTGTTTCCTGGGAATAAAGCTATTCTATTTCTTAATTAATTTGAGTAGTGCGTCAGCCAGCTTCGAGATCAAGACATACATGATATAGCTGTATTATCCTAACCAGACTGGGAACAAATTTTTAATTTTGAGTGGATAAAGGCCTTTGAGTAGTGGGGCAGCCATAATTGTAATTTTTGTTTCGTCTTGATCTCGAAGCTGGCTGACGCACTAATGAAATTAATTGCGAGAAAGGCCTTTTTCCATCCAAAATAAAAATATTATTCCCAGTCTGGTTAGGATAATACAGCTAAAATCATGTACGGCAAATAAGACTATTCGGAGACGTCTCGTCTGTCGCGGTTTAAAAACTGATACCACATTAAAGTTTTATTCATATCGTAAATAGTTCTCTTTTACAATAAGTAAAATAATCTAAATTAAGTTATTCGTTTTTATCAGTCATGAACACAAATAACTTAATTAAGGCTCCTTAAATATTAAGGCTCGCTCTCGATAAAGCGATCTCAAGATTGACAGCGATATTAAGTATCGATTTGACAGGCCATTTTGTACTGAAATGACATTTCTGATACGAACTCAAATTCGCTCTCAAACTCAAGTGTTGATTATATATACGGGCCTCAGATTACTTTAATTCAATTCAATTTATTCAATAACAATAATATTGTGTTTGAAATACATGTACACTAAAATTAAATTACGATCATACGATCACAGTTACATTAAAATGCCTAATTATAATAAATAAGTAATTAATGATGCTAATGAAACTAAATAAGATGATGTCAATTTACATGTCAAATTTAAATATTATTAAATTAAATAATTACTTAGCCCATAAAGCTACCAACAGTGAAAGGCTCTATGAATTTCTGATGAATATCGAAGAACACAAAGTTAAAAGCATAAAGTTATCGCCGCCAGGGCTATCTTTTTAATTGGAAATGTGCAAATGAAATACTAGTCTAAAACTGGACGTTGAATTTGAACTGTGAAATCCCTCAACAAAACACGGACATTGGATTCTAACATTAAAATATCACGTAACGTTGAAAATCCAATATTTTCCACAGCGTGCAGGTTTCATCGAATATCTGAAAATAGTCGGCGGGAGAACAAAGAGAGCTCAATTTGATGTGTAGTAACTAGCGGGTACACGGCTCCTGTTTCGTTGTGTGCATCCGACGCCATTGGTTCTCAAACTGTTTGCAAAGTGACCACCATTAAGGGGATTTCAACCCTAAATTAGCTATTAGATTTCAAGAATCCGAAGGTTTTAGTATATTATAATTTAGGCGATGGGCTGACAACCTGTCACTACTGCAATATACCTACAAATTAATCTTAAATAACCATTAACACTTTGTCTGATGTGGCGGAACGACCTTTGTTTGGGTTGTTTACGCTTTGCCTGTCCCATTAGGGATAAAGGCGTGATTATATGTATGTGCGTAGATTTCAAGATATGCAACCATCGCCATAATGCTTTAGAAATGTCGTTTGAATAGAAATAAACTATTAAAAACAACAATGTGCCAGCTATTTTTTCATTAACGAATAATTTTAATACTTATAAAATGTCTCGTTCGTCGACGACGAATGATTCACTCGACAGAAGAAGAATAGCATTCTGTACAACTTCTATTAATTTGCTTAAATATATTGGAGCATTCGCATAGCTAGCGCCATTTTGTAAACAATAGCCCTCGGGGAATGGAATACGGACTTTAACATAAGT
This sequence comes from Scrobipalpa costella, assembly GCA_949820665.1. NCBI lineage: Eukaryota > Metazoa > Arthropoda > Insecta > Lepidoptera > Gelechiidae > Scrobipalpa > Scrobipalpa costella. The sequence continues at coordinate 5,883,140 of OX463313.1, forward strand.
TTGTTATTACATTTCCTTAGAAAAAATCCCAATACATACATACATATAATTACACCTTTATTCCCAATGGGGTAGGCAGAGCGTAAACGGTCTAAACATTGGTCGTCCCGCCACGTCTGACAAAGATTTGAGGGTTATTTAATATTGCTGCAGTGACTGGTTATTATTAGCCCATCAGAAACTAACGGATCCCTTAGTTGTTTTTTACATCATGCCCCGGAGGAAATGCAGCTCGTAAATTCTACGTTTTTCTCTCGCTCCCAGTCCAGCAGAGAAGAAATTACTGTTTATAAGTTCATAAACAAATTACACCCTACAGCTACTGTCGATATTTCCCCAAAAACAGCCATCAGACGCATTAACAGATATACTTACAAGGTCATATACAATCACCACTTCATCAGTCTTCTTTCTTCCATGCTCCCAGGTGGAGCGAGAGAAAAACATAGAATGTGCCAGCTGCATTTCCTCCCGGGCATGCTGTAAAAAACAGCTAAGGGATCTGAGGGTTTCAGTATATTGTAATTTAGGCGATGGGCTGACAACCTGTCACTACAGCAATATACCTACAAATCGATCTTAAAATAACCCTCAAAACTTTTTCAGACGTGGCGGAACGACCTTTGTTTAGGTCGTTTACGCTCTGCCTACCCCATTAGGGATAAAGGCGTGATTATATGTATGTATGTATGTATGTACTTCATCAGTCGTAAACCCGTTGCCACAGCCGCAGAGTATCATGAGCTTTGAGAATCACGAGCTATTATGTATTCCAAAAATGGATACTCATTAGTCCGCTATGTCATTTCCGTTCTTTTATATACTCGATGCTTCATATTTTGGTTACCTATTTACCAAAATGAATTGTTTTAATGCATATATGTAATGCAAAATGGAGTGAATTTAATGTGTTGTGTTCATATTTTTATTTACCTACAAAGTTTTTGCTCTTGACCTACTCTAGCCTAAGTCAGAGTTTATTATTTCTTTAAGTATTTATACTCAAAGTGTTATTGTATTTTAAAATTAATATAATTTATTTTATTTAACGTGGACAGGATTTGAACTTTTCTCTCAAAAATAATTTAATCATTATCGATAGCAATGGAAAAGAGATAAATAATAAATTATTAAGTTGAAATGTGCCCATGTTGAATTTTAATTTATTGAATAATGATTCTCATCTCATGTCGTCGATATAAATTTTCTGGTTTTTAAACTTATTTTAATAGTATAATTTATATTAAACTATTTAGACTCGATACCCACTCGACAGAAGAAGAATTGTTCCAAATTTTCATAAATAGGTCAACAATTTAATCTGTAAAATTGTTTCTTGTTTTCATATTTACTATATAAGTGACAAAGCTCTATGTCAAATTATAATGATAATAAAGTCGTGCTGAGATTTGACTTATTTACAGTCAAATGGATTTCCATCATTTATCCTATAAAAGGTTGCGATTATTTTTTATTTGTAAGAAACTCAACTTCACTTACAAAATTTATGTAATATATTATACAGAATTGCTACCTTTATATACGTGTATATTTTTATACAGTACGGTAGTCTAGTTTTTAAAAGTATTAATTTTTAAGAACATTATACCAAAGTAACCTAGTCTAGTCTAAATGTAGGTATTTTTTATTATATCTCACGTAGTAAGTAATTATGCATACATTTGTTTTATTTTGTATACTTTATGTGTGATTTGTTTTGTGAAAGAACAGATAACAAATAAATGAAATACAGTTTTTCAGATTTGAAATAAATATTTTATTTTCATTACATCGCTTACAATTATTTAATCAACCAAAGACAGAAGACCATGGTCAATAATTTTCAATATTCCTACCAACATTTTAATTTAATTTACCATTTAAGGTACCTACTTTAATTTACCATTGAAGAACAATGTGAACTTAATATTGGAGAATAAATTAATACAGATAGAATTTCCCAATTTATTATTTAAATAAGATAGAGCTAATTTACTTATTTACTGTTGGAATTTCAATAATCTGAACATGGACGTACGTCAAATTCGTTTTAGTACAAGGTCCAAACAATACATTTAATATTTCCTTAAATATAATCTTTATGTTTGACTAGAATAGTGACTAGATTCCCTCAGCGGGCCACCTGTTGCTCCGGATCTCTACACAATATTAAAAGTAACAACACACCTAGTCCTTTAAACATATCAGAGCCTTCTTAAAGTTGTTCTATAAACACGAGAACAGTAAGGTGTAGGAAGAAAGTTGCACTAAATGGTAAGTATCAATTTCCGTATGCACATAAATAGTTTCACTTAAAGGGGATGTAACCTTTTCGACAGTATGAATGGCGATCATTATATTTTACACAAATCTTTCGGCGCACGATTGGACCTAAACTATTCGATTTTACACGCAAATACAAACCTAAAATATACTTGGTGATTTTTGTGCAAATCGTCACATTATTGAGTTATTTTCATTTAAAAATTGTTTTTATTAATTCCTCTATATCTTTGATTTAAAATATTTCGGTAATGTGACGCTTAAGTCAAAAATCTCAAAGAGTATTTGAGATTTCTATTTGTAAGTAGAAACGAATGGTTTAGGTTTAAACGTGCGCCGCGGTGTTTATTTAAAATAATAAGGGTTGCCATTCACAATACGCCAGGCTCCATAAAAAAATATTAGATCCCCAAAGGGTTGATTAGGATAGGGCCGTGGTGAATTACGTGCGGGAAGGCTCCGGGCCGAGCATCGCTCAGGCAACCGCCATCTCGCCGATGCCCTGCAGCAGGCGCCTGCGCAGGCGGGCGAACATCGGGTGGTGCGGGGGGATGCCGCGCCCGTGCAGGAACCGCAGCGTCTCCTGCGCGCACACCAGGAACCCCAGCTGCTCCGGGTCCATGTCCACCGGCACCGAGTCCAGCAGCGGGTCCTCGTTCTCGTCCGTGAACGAAGAAGTGTCGTCCGGCTCTTCTTGAGGCGCAGTGTTGTTCTCCAACTCGACGGTGATGATCCTGCCGAATAGTCGCTTCAGCGCCTGCCGCTTCTCGGCGCTGTTGCTGTCGGTGAGCAGCGGCTCGCTGCTGGCGCGGGTTCGCTGCCGCTTCGCCCGCCGGTTGGCGTCGGCCTCGCGTTTACGTCTGTTAGTCATTGTTGGCTCGTCGACGTCGGGACTCAGACTGCGCTGCAAATACGATCGGGGGTTCGAAGGGCCAACGCTGTTAGAGCGCCCTCTCGCTCGGCCTAATGACGACTGTGCGTGCGAGAGCGAGTCGGCACGCGGCCAGCTGCAGCGGCAACAGCTGGGCGAGCAGATGCAGGGCGCGGGGCACGCACGCTTTGTTTGATAAATTTTATTCGGGAGAATAAAACTGTTAGCCGCGATTGTGCGGGTCGCGGCGGGCGGGCGCGGGCGGAAGGAGCGAGAGCACAGAACCGGCCCGGCCGGCAGCTGCGGCGCATCTGCCGCACTCAGGTGGATTCCCGTCTCAAGGTGTCTCAGTCCAGTAATTAGCCGACGACCCGTCACCTCCTATCGCCCGTCTGTGCGATCGCAAACAAAGCCCGTGACGGCAGCGCAGCGGGCGCCGGGCGGCAAATTCGGTCAGCTCGCCGGACGCGACTGAAAGCTCATTTTCCGGGCAATTCATGGTAATGCAAAAGCGCAGATACGTACATAGTACCTACATAGTTGTATGTACGGAAAATGTAAAAAAATCAATACTCGGGCTTATGTCCGGGAAACGAGCTGGTATTGACAGTCTCTATATGTATCCCTGGAATTGCGCTGTTTGTCCGTTTTAAAATTTATCAGTGTGGGTAGTGTTGCACACAGCCGTAGTTGGTTTGCACGCACACATAGACAGGCTTTAGTCTTCGGGGAAACTTGAGTAAACTGAGCTTTGTAGGAAACTGAGATTGCATAGACATAGGTCGATACAGACCTATAGACAGGTTTCAGACTGACTACCTACGTATAACGAAACTGTTCCATCAATAAAGTTAGGATTGTATAACATAAGTTTTGAGACTTTGGAGGTTGTTCTTTACAATGAGATTATTATTTTAAACGTGATTACTACCACGATTATAATACACATTTCAATCTAAAATAGCCCTCAATTTTTGTTAGACGTGGCGAAAGCGCCTTTTACGAGGCGTTTAACGCTCTGCCTACCCCGTAAGGGATAAAGGCGTGATTTTATGTTTGTATGATACTACCACGATTATATTTAAACATAGAATGCGCCAGCTTCATTTCATCCAGGTTGTCAGCCCATCGCCTAAATTTCAATATACTGAAACCCTCGGATCCCTTACCTGGTTTTTACAGCATGCCCGGGAGGAAATGCAGCTGGCACATTCTAGGTTTTTCTCTCGCTCCCAGTCCAGCATGGAAGATATATTTTTCACTTCCTCAAAAAATCCTGGTGAAAGTTGTTCAGTGTCGTTGACTGAGTAACCCCTAACAGTTCACGGGACGCTGTCCCTTACACCCCGTATACCTACAATTCATACATACATACATACATATAATCAAGCCTTTATCCCTAATGGGGTAGGCAGAGCGTAAACGACCCAAACAAAGGTCGTTCCGCCACGTCTGACAAAGTTTTGAGGGTTATTTAAGATAGATTTGTAAGTATATTGCTGTAGTGACAGATTGTGAGCCCATCGCCTAAATTATAATATACTGAAACCCTCGGATCCCTTAGCTGGTTTTTACAGCATGCCCGGGAGGAAATGCAGCTGGCACATTCTATGTTTTTCTCTCGCTCCCAGGCCAGCATGGAATAAATTCTACAATCCTACAATTCTATCTTAAATAACCCTCATAACTTGTCAGACGTGGCGGAATGACCATTGTTTAGGTAGTTTACGCTCTGCCTACCCCATTAGGGATAAAGGCGTGAATATATGTACGTATATATTATATTTATTGTTCATCGCAGTTTCATGCGACAAGGTAACGAGTAGACAATAGTAACACATATCACTACATAGTATAAAACAAAGTCGCTTTCTCTGTCATTCTGTTCATTCCATGCTGGACTGGGAGTGATGGAAAAACATAGAATGTGCTAGCTGCATCACCTCCAGAGCATGCTGTAAAAACCAGCTAATGGATTCGAGGGTTATTATAGTATATTGCAATTTTAGGCGATGGGCTGACAACCTGTCACTAAAGCAATATACGTCATGATCATCTGTAATAATCCTCAAAACTTGTCAGACGTGACGGAACGACCTTTGTTTAGGTCGTTTTCGCTCTGCCTACCCCATTAGGGATAAAGGCGTGATTATATGTATGTATGTATAAATGTTTCTCTGTCCCTATATCCCTTTGTATGCTTAGATCTTTAAAACTACGCAACGGAATTTGATGCGTGTATAATACATGTATAATATGGTAGAGAAACACTAATTATTTCCGTGCGAAGCCGGGGCGGGTCGCTAGTGTAACAATAAATATAATCGTGGTAGGTAGTAATCTCATTCAATATAATAGCCTTATTGGTTCATGCATATACATATAAGCACGCCTATATCCCGAATGGGGTGGGCAGAGCGTAAATGACCTAATCAAAGGTCGTTCCGCCACGTCTGACAAAGTTTTGAGGGTTGTTTAAGATAGATTTGTAGGTATATTGCTGTAGTGGCAGGTTGTCAGCCCATCGCCTAAATTGCAATGTACAGAAAACCTCGGATCCCTTAGCTGGTTTTTACAGCATGCCCGGGAGAAATGCAGCTGGCACATTCTATGTTTTTCCTTCGCTTCGAGTCCAGCATGGAAGTAATTAATAGTAATTATTGGTTCAATAACAACTTATACCGGGTGTAAGGGACAGCGTCCTGCAAACTCATATAGGTTGCTCAGTTAGCGATACTGAACAACATTCACCAGGAAATTCTTTTAGGAGATGAAAAAGAAAATACTTTTCCATACAAAATGACCACGTCGATCAGATAGTTTGTATGGACAAGCATATTATTTTATTTTCCTGAAAGAATTTCCTGGTGGGTGTTTCTTCCATGCTGGACTGGGAGAGATAGAAAAACATAGAATGTTCCAGCTGCCCTTCCTCCCGGGCATGCTGTAGAAACAGCAAAAGGGACTCGAGGGTTACAGTGTATTGTAATTTAGGCGATGTGCTGACAACCTGTCACTACATATTAGCAATACACATTACAATCTAAAATTGCCCTCAATTTTTGTCAGACGCGGCGAAAGCGCCTTTTACGAGGCGTTTAACGCTCTGCCTACCCCGTAAGGGATAAAGGCGTGATTTTATGTATGTATGTAATTTCCTGGTGATAGTTGTTTAGTTTCGTTGACTGAATAACCCTTATCAGTTTGCGGGACGCTGTCCCTTACACCCCGTATAGTTACTTAACAGTGCGTTATCGATACCAACGTGTTTTGCGGTCCGTAAACAGCATTTTCTTTGCAACTTAGGAGAGGTTAAAATTTCGGAATCGCAGACAATAACCTTGTTACCAACATATGATTTGCGGTTTACTTTCTTCCTTGGTGGACTTCCATGCTGGACTGGGAGAGATAGAAAAACATAGCATGTTCCAGCTGCCTTTCCTCCCGGGCATGCTGTAGAAGTCAGCAAAAGGGACTCGAGGGTTACAGTGTATCGTAATTTAGGCGATCGCCTGACAACCTGTCACTATAGCAATACACTTTTCAATCTACAATTGCCCTCAATTTTTGTCAGACGTGGCGAAACCGCCTTTTACGAGGCGTTTATCGCTCTGCCTACCCCGTAAGGGATAAAGGCGTGATTTTTTGTATGTATGTATGTACTGAATAACCCTTATCAGTTTGCGGGACGCTGGCCCTTACACCCCGTATAGTTACTTAACAGTGCGTTATCGATACCAACGTGTTTTGCGGTCCGTAAACAGCATTTTCTTTGCAACTTAGGAGAGGTTAAAATTTCGGAATGCAGACAATAACCTTGTTACCAACATATGATTTGCGGTTTACTTTCTTCCTTGGTGGACTTCCATGCTGGACTGGGAGAGATAGAAAAACATAGCATGTTCCAGCTGCCCTTCCTCCCGGGCATGCTGTAGAAGTCAGCAAAAGGGACTCGAGGGTTACAGTGTATCGTAATTTAGGCGATGGCCTGACAACCTGTCACTATAGCAATACACTTTTCAATCTAAAATTGCCCTCAATTTTTGTCAGACGTAGCGAAACCACCTTTTACGAGGCGTTTATCGCTCTGCCTTCCCCGTAAGGGATAAAGGCGTGATTTTATGTATGTATGTATGTATGTACTTTCTTTACTGTTGTAAGGAAAAACCTGTTTATGGGCTGCAAAGCAAGTTAGTATCTATAGTTAAAACGAACTTTCTTTATACAATTTCTCGAATAAAAGGGAGTTAGAATGGGAGGCACTTTAGTGAGGACCTGTTCACAAGTTGCTATAAAAAGTTCTCGTTGTCATCCTTCATCGTTCGGAATCTTTGTGACAAATGAGATCCTTAGAATTAGGCTGCGATACCGCGCGGGCTACGAAATGGGCGGAAATTACTAAGCGTTTGGTCTCTACTCTACCTATCAAATAATTAGTTGTCGAAGGACCACAACCACTGTATAAAATAAACAGCGTTTTAACTTTTAACTTCTATTTATTGAATAGAAAAAAGCACAATTACATGTGTTATTTTACAATGGAGGAAAAGAAGAGTGGGATGCCAGGTGCTTCCCAAAATATCTACATAAAAAATGAAATTATTTTATACTAAATATTTAGGAACATATTACATGTTCAATAATAAATTGAACACATACATAGCGGACATAGGATAATTATAGTAAACTAGCGACCCGCCCGAAATTATCAGTGTTACTCTACTATATTATGCATGTATTATACATACAAACCTTCTTCTTGAATCACTCTATCCATCAAAAGAAACCGCATCAAAATCCGTTGCGTAGTTTTAAAGATTTATGCATACATAGGGATATAGGGACAGAGAAAGCGACTTTGTTTTATACTACGTAGTGATTATGATATGCGAGCCCGAACCGCAGGCGAGGGCTACAAGGAAGCAGAGGCTGTAATTATCAAAGCGCACGTATGTCATACGAGATTTTATACCATATTTGCGTGGAGATAAATAAAAAAAAAACAAATAAACAATACAGCGAAATGAAAACGCGCGCGGAATAATTTTTACTTGCTAAATATTAGCGATCCACGCGTATCAGCGCATTTTATTAAGGCAAAGGCACAAAAAACAGGCAAGATTTCCATGGACTAAAAGTAAGTTCGTCCTTAGAATTTCTAATAAATTAAATTAATATTTTTGTGTTTTTGTCACAGATAAATAAAATAATCTTTTATAAAATAAAGTTAATTAAAAAAAGAATTAAATGTTTATTTATTATATTTTATCTCCAAAAGTTAATTTTATTCATAAAATGTTGACCACTTTTCTGACATAAAAACTCTTTGCTAAGATTTAAAAAAGCCCGTGCGTTTTGCGTTACATTATCGCACAAGTGCGGTTAACATTACAATAACTCACCCTTGTGAGTTATTCCACCTTTGTGTAATGAGATACAATACGATATTGAAATTGGTGAAATAAGAGCCAATTTACGAGCAAATGTGTTAGAAACGCATTTTATGTAGGTATTACATAACTTTACATGGCAATTTCGGGTAAATAAAATAGTAGTTATTTACTTAAATGTAGAGCTAGACAAAACGTATAGTGTTTTTTTAATCTACGATTGCGTTGTTTTTATTCTCTTTATCTACGGACGACCTGGCAAACTACAAAGACTCACAATACTGAGTTTATGAATAAAATATCAAATATCTGTCAGATCGTAGGATATCATTTGTTTTTTTTTGCGAGAATCCTAGGAATATAGCGAGAACATTGATAATTAGAAAAAAACTAATGGTCCTAGTACCATTTATTATTTTCTAATAAATTCGCGTTTTTTCTGGCTACAGTATTAGGATAAGATTAATTGAAACTTTTCAAAAGAATAAAGTCTTATTAAGATTGTTTGGAGGAATCTCTAACTTGGGAAAATGTAGTAAAAATGGATGTATTGATTGATTCGATTTGGAAAAATAATTTGCGTGAAAATACTTATGTTAACTTCTCTTATCTTTTTATTTTTTTGATGTATTTTTTTAACATTTTTAACAAAAGTAGAGATGATTAGAGTGTACTATTTTAAAAACTAGAACGGCAGAGATGGAGACGCATGTATATTAGGCTCAGTTCACACCGGGAAGCGGTGCGACGCGGTGCGAAGCTGCTTGAAGATGCACCTCGCTGCATCACAAATTGACAGGCTGCATTGCAGGTATTATGTATTTTGCAGTACATACATAAAATCACACCTTTATCTCTAATAGAGTAGGCAGAGCAAAAACGACCTAAACAAAAGTCGTTCCGCCACGTCAGACCAGTTTCGAGGGTTATTATAGGTGATTGATTACGTATATTGCTATAGTGACAGGTTGTCAGCCCATCGCCTAAATTGCAATACACTAAAACCCTCGAATCCCTTAGCTGGTTTTTACAGCATGCTCGGATGAGATGCAGCTGGCACATTCATGTTTTTTCTATCACTCCCAGTCCAGCATGGAAGTATTATTATAAGTATTTTGTAGTATGACAGAGAAATTACCGTAGAGCGTTTTCATGCATGGAAAAACTAGGCAGGTTGTTTCCTATTTATATACATAGATGCATATATACACGCCTTTATCCCTAATGGATTAAGCAGAGCGTAAATGACCTAAACAAAGATGGTTCCGCCACGTCTGACAAAGTTTTGAGGGTTATTTAAGATAGATTTGTAGGTATATTGCTGAAGTGACAGGTTGTCAGTCCATCGACTAAATTACAATATACTGAAACCCTCGGATCCCTTTAGTGGTTTTTTCAACATACCCGGGAGGAAATGTTTTTTTTTTTAATTTATTCTATCATATAAAAGTTGTACAATACTATTATAAATATATTCTCCCAAACTTCGTAATAGTTTAACGGGAGATCAGTTGCTCTGCGCAATACAACTTACTTATACTAAAACATTAAAACTAACTTAATTATTATGCTAATTTGAATTTAAAAATATATATGTTTAAAATAATATTATAATAACACTCCTAGACCTTACTTGCTACGTTATCCAAAATGTACGATTTGATTCTATTTTTTATTTCTTTTTTTGACACATGCATTGTTTTTAATTCGCTAGGCAACTCATTAAAAATTGTTGGAATCATATACTCTAATAATCGCTTACCATACACATTGTTTACTCGCGGCACCTCGAGTAGGTGTTGTAACGCTAGTCTCGTGTTGTGGCTATGTTGTCTGGGCATTTTTTGTTCATCACTCGAATACTGCTGCACTGCGTGGTACAACATACACTTCTTATCCATCGGTATTATTTTGAAATGTTTAAATAGGGCGTCGTAATTATTGACTAATTTACATTCTCTTCGCTTTTTTTTGTGGGCCAAAATCTTTAGGAAACGCGTTTGTAAATAAGTAACATTTTTGAGGTAAGAAGTATATGTTGTACCATAAGTGCCAACTCCATAATTAATTATCGACACTGCCAATGCATGGTTAACAATCAACAAGATTCCCCTGGGCGTCCTGTATGAAAGCAATTTAAATCTGCCTAGAATTTGCCTCAGTCTTGTAATTACTATATCTACGTGTTCCCCCCCAACTAAAGCGATCGTCTATTGTCAGCCCGACGTACTTATAGGTAACAACCTGTTCCATAGCGTTATGTAGCTGTTGTTATGTAGCTGGCATCATCATCTCCCTAGCCTTATCCCGTATATCACGGGGTCGGCTTCCTAATCTAGGGGATTGAACGAGGGTACTGGTTTTTACACAGAGCGACTGCCATCTGACCTCCGCAACCCAGAAGGGAAACCAGACCCATATTCGAAAACCGAAAAACACATTGGTACGTGGTGGGATTCGAACCACGACCTCCCCGCTCAGGAGACAGCGGCCCTATCCACTACACACCATCGGGCTTCACTTCGGAAATGTGGCTGGCATAATCTATGTTTTTCTCTCGCTCCCAGCCAGCATGGAATTATTTATATCGCAATGAAAAAAAAACACCGTGCGACAAATATCTAAGAAATGTAATAAGTGTGCTTTCTCTTATCTGGTCTCATACTAATTCTAAATAATGTTTTTCAGACATAGATTAAATACCGGGTGTAAGGGACAGTGTCACGCAAACTGATAGGGGTTGCTCAGTCAACAAAACTGAACAACGTTCACCAGGAAATTATTTCAGGGGATGAAAAAAAAATTACCTTCCCATACAAAAAAACCACCTCGATCCACAAAAAAATTATGCTTCCTTAAAAATAAAAACCTGCTGATGTTCAGTTTCGTTCACGGAGTCCCTTACACCCCGTATAGTTGCAACTAAACACCATTAACATTCACTCTATCAAATATTATCCTATTTAGGTACCCATAATCAAATTTAATAGCAAACTCGTTTCTATTCAATTTGGGCTGACATTTGACGCCACCATACCTAGGTGACAATAATTTAACTCAATTCAGAAGGATTAACACTTTGGTTTGCAAATGGGCTCAAATAAATTACGGAACATTTCCTTCGGAAGCGTGTCGGCTGAAAACATTTCTCAAGGAGACGCTCTATTATTATTTTGATGATTGGATGTTTCTCAAAATCGGTGATTTTGTTGGATCCACGCATGAAAACTTATCTTAGCCTAAATCCTATCCATCTAATCGTTCCATTCGGCCCGACGGCAACGAGATACAAATCCCGATCTCTGTTTCACCTCAGAGAGCCAACATGGAACACCTCTGCCCGCCACTCGTGTTATCTTGGACAGTTTTCCAAGAAGCCAACACCGCCCGGCTTTCATTAAACTAGGACTAGAAGTGCCACTAGTTAAGTCGGTGCCGAAAGCTCGTTCGAATTTCTCGAAAGCTTCCTGGAAACCATACGAGGGGAGGGTAGATTCTACCGTCCGCTGGCTAAAGCCAACTGCAGAAAACTGCGACCGTTTCTGTAGGGTTCTGCTTAACGCTGCTAACCACCATGTCCCGAGAGGATGTCGTAGGGAATATACCCCGGGTTGGAATGAAACGCCCGAAGAGGCCTAGGAGGAGTTCTTGGTCTACGGAAACTCAGACGCGGCTGACAAACTTCTCGCTGCTCTGGATGAGTCCACGCGTCAGAAGTGGGTGGACCAGGCGGAGAAGATGGACTTTACGCACTCCAGCCGCAGAAGTTGGACGTTATTCCGCAAGATGGGCGGTGCCGCTGCACCGATGCCCGCTGAATCGTGGCCAGCCTGACGAGATAGCACAACGTCTCCAGCTTTTTACGAAGAGTGGCTCACTCGATAAACACTTTGCAAAAGATACCCGTCGCAGGTGTGGGGAAAAAATAAGATCACTGCCAATTAACAACACCTTAGGTACTCCTTTCACACCTGACGAGCTAGAGATTGCATTAAAATCTTGCAAGTGCGGCAATGCGAGGGTTGGATGGCATATACCCTGATTTTTTGGCCTATCTTGGAAAGTGATGGCTTACCAATTTTTACAACAATATCTAAGAAACTGGTATCCGCCAATCTTCAGGAAGGCCAAGGTTATATCCTATCCCATCCTAAAGCCCGATGCCCGACGATGCTGCAAATTATTGTCCCATTTCGCTCCTGAGTGTGCCGTACAAACTGCTGAAACACTTGCTGTATAACCGACTGTACCCCGTTGTTAATCCCAATATCCCTGCAGAACAAGCGGGTTTCAGAGGAAACCGATGTTGTGCAGATCAGGTCCTGGCTTTAACATCTCACATAGAAGCTGGTTCAGAAGGGACTCATATCTTTTGCCACCTTCGTCGACCTTAAGGCGGCCTATGATACTGTATGGGTGGACGGTCTGCTACACAAGCTGATCATGAAATTGCTTCTTGCAAACGAGTTCTCTCCCTCTTTAAAACATGTTAGGCCTACGCCACATAAAGGTTACGCTTGGCACGAAAGAAGGCGACTATAAACCAATCCGTTCCGTGCTGGCACCACTTCTGCTCAACGTATATATCAGCGATATGCCCGCAACTCGATCCGAGAAATTTGCATACGCTGATGACTTGGCGCTGACCTTCCAAGGGAAACATTTACCTCGAGGGTGAAACTTTTGGGAATAAACTACACTTATTGTGTGTCCTAAAGCCCTGTTTTTATTTATTCCCTATCTTTTTATTTTCATATTTTTTTTAGGGACCTTCGGACCAGGAAAACCCTTGGGCATGGCCAACGATGTTGCATTTTAGAAAAGTCGTAAAAAAATATCATGCCAAGAAATTACTTTTTTTTCATGCACATTTGAGAAGTACCCGATTGTATAGTGGCCTCGATTCGTATTTACACAAAATAACTAAATAAAGTTCATATCTGCAATTTCATCATGGTCATAAGACAGTTTTATTTTAATCCTGTTAATCTTATTTAAATATTGTAATTAGGCGATGGGCTAACAACCTGTCACTACAGTAATATACATGCAAATCTATTTTAAATATGATAAAAAATTGTATCGACTATTGTCAATCAATGGCACCAATTCGTAGTTGCCAAAATCACGACTTAACTAATATAAGTCGATACCTGTCATTTTCTGTCATGAGAGAAAAGAAAGGGACGCCAGTAATTTTAGTCAAGACTTAGTTAAGGTTGGGCTCTACGAATCGATAGCATTATTGACTGTTTACGTTTACTGCCATTTCCACGCGAACATGTCGAATATAAGATACCATGTTTCCGCACGTCTCATCGAGGCAACGGGAGATCCAAGAGCTGGCACTGGCACCTATTTTGCGCAAAGGATTAGTCTAGCCATACAAAGGGGTTATGTCGCCGCCATCTTGGGTACTTTGTCTCGGCTCGGTGAGGCGCGCTGGACGAAATATTTGATTTGTAATAATTTCTTGTATGTCATCATTGTTTTATACCAATGAATTTAAATGTCTGTTTCTGTTTCTGGGTCTGGGTGTTCTTTGTGGTTGTTTCTGTAAATTTCCATGGCACCTCGATACAGGGAATCCTAGTGGGGTCTATGAGTGTGATCGTGTTTAAAAAAAGATATAAGAGTCTTACGAAACTGTCAATGCAAAGAAAGATACCATAAATAAAATACGGAAATATCTTCTAAATTAATAAAATAATTGATTTTGGCAGCGGTATTTGTAGGAGCTCCGCGGGACATAATAAAATCAATTTACCAGAAATTGAAAACGGTTGGGAATGAACCCGCGAATCTATAGGCCAATTTGGAGTCTATTTTTACATGGGAGTGGTAGATAAACATAGAATTTTCCAGCTGCTGCTTCGCTGCTATAGATATATGTATCTAAGCGATATACAGTATATGTATCTGACAGAACCCTCGAACCTTACCAGACGTGTATGAACAACATGTACAAGTACTGCCAATCATCATCATCTCCCTAGCCTTATCCCGTATCTCGGGGTTAGCTACCCAATCTAGGTGATTGAACGAGGGTACCGTACTGGTTTTACAAATCTAACTTATATAACCCTTAAAACTTTGACAGACGTGGCGGAACGCTCTACGCTCTGCCTACCCCCCATAGCGTGAAAACATGTATATATGTACTGGTACACAGAGCGAATGCTATCTGACCTCGATCACCACCACCAGAACCAATCCTAAATTAGGTCAGGGGTTTCAAGCCGCCAATGCTGAGCACTGGCCTTTGATATGGCTTAACGACTAATATCTACGGTATTAAACGATATTAACCGGGACCAACGGCTTAAGGTGTATCCTGCCAACAGTTGAGCAGGTAGATTTCAAGATATGCAACCATCGCCCATAATGCCTTAGAATATCGTTCAAATCAGCGCGCGCTTCGGCGTGGACGCAATAATGATATTATAAGAATGTATATAATATCATTGCGTGGAGGTTACGGCCGTGCTCGCGTCAAACATGTGCGAACATACATACATACATAAAATCACGCCTTTATCCCTTACGGGGTAGGCAGAGCGTTAAACGACTCGTAAAAGAACGCACAAAAAAGCCAATTCCATAAAACTACGAGTCGGATAAAAAAAAGCTCTGTTGCGATTTTAGATAATCATAATATGGTAATTTTTCCCAAGGTACCGTGAAAGCGCTCGTAATAGTTTGGAAGAAATATACAATTTACTGAAAAAAAAAATCCAGTTTTACTGACACATATTTTAGCATACTTATTTATAAACTAGAATATTTTTAAATGTTGCAATTGCAGGCCATTAACTAATTTCTTAGATGTATATTTAAAAACAATATTCCAATAATTCGTTTAGGAGAAATACATACTCGTACATACATATAATCACGCCTTTATCCCTAGGAGAAATAAGCTCTTAAAAACAACGATTTGCCGGGTGGAATCACCTTAAAGTGCCTTCCGAAGCACGGAAAAAGCGCCGAAGAAACGTACATATGAAATTCGAAAACTGAAAATCACATTGGTACGTGGTGGGATTCGAACCACGACCTCCCGCTTAAGCACAAGTACTGTCAATATAGAACTTTATTTACTCTGCAAAAATATATGGGCATGTCATTGACAGAACTTGAAAATTCCGCGCGCGGTGCTGCACGTCACTACGTTGTACAACGAGATGCATCTTCAAGCAGCTTCACGCCGCGTCGCGTCGCATCGCTTCCCAGTGTAAACTGACACAAAAAGGCGCGTCACATGAACATCGTCGTTTAAGACAATAAACTTGAGAAGCGGCCATACTTCCCCGTTCCAGCCTTTTAGCTGTTGCTAACTTTTAAGAGGCTTTTTGAACGCCTTTGAGCTGTAATGAAGTAGGTGGGTACTTATGGAAATAATGAGCCACTTAATATTAAAAGCGACAATCTTAGTGCTTTGTGAGACACTTTTAAAGAGTTTTTAAAGGTCCTTCTGGAAGATTTTAGTTAAGGGTTTTTTAGATCTTATCAATCATTATTTTACCTACATTCTTGCAGTGACAGTGATTTTGAGTGCCGAAACCACAGAAGAGTAAAAGCTCAAATCAGTGGCCAAAACAGTGCCCCGAGTCTGCTATTTCTAAAACGTCATAATGCCATTTCGATGTCGTGTCAGTTTAGGAGTCAATAGTACAATTTTGACTCATTCGTATTCTGCATTTTTTTTAGAATAATGCCTTTTCAATTAGGTCTTTTCAGAATTACATAAGTGATAGATTCTCTATACTGTCGATAGGTGGCTTTTCAAAAGATGAGCTGTCAATGTCATGCTTATTTCTGTTGATTTGAGGTTTTATTTAATCATTCATTGAAAGCTTATCCTTGTCTATGTCTAATATATTGTTGCTATGATACTCTTGTGATTATTTTTCTGCCATGTGTTTTTCTTTTGAGAAAAACGTAAAATAAAACAATATACTGTCCTTGCATCCTTTTTACTAAGAAATAGGTGCTTGATAACACGGTAGCCTGCGCTAGTTCACGTATAATAATATTTATAATGCACGGCAATAGTGTGTATAATTGTACGTACATGGCTTTAGCTGTTATGTACATAATAGTAAGTACAATTATGTACTGTACAGCTAGAGCCATCTAATGAAGCTTTTGAAACTGTTAAGGTCGCCTTGAAAAGACCTAATGGCAAGCTACAGAGTGCTTTTCAGATATCTCATATCATACCTAACATTTGACGTTTATGTACGACCACGCTTGAAATAAGGGTGGCGAAAAGAATGAACTATAGTCGCCATCTTGAGATTTGACAATTCACCTTATACTACTGCGCCCCCGATCACGTTCATTAATAACCGCGTCGTACTGAGCTACCGAGCAGACACTATAGGTCTTGATATTTTACTCTTTATAAGGCGAGGAGAGCCCGATGGGGTAGTGGATAGGGCCGCTGCCTCCTGAGCGGGGAGGTCGTGGTTTTAAACCCACCACGTACCAATGTGTTTCTCGGTTTTCAAAATTGTATGTACGTTTATTCGGCGCTTTTTCAGTGGAAGGCACGTTAAGCCGTTGGTCCCGGTTAATATCATGTAATACCTTAGATATTAGTCGTTAAGCCATGTCAGAGGCCAGTGCTAAGCATGGGTGGCTTGAAAACTCTGACCTAATCTAGCATTGGGTCTGGGTTGCGGAGGTCAGATGGCAGTTGGTTTGTGTAATAACCAGTAACCTCGTTTAATCAGCTAGATCAGGAAGCCGACCCCGTGAGGTATGGGATAAGGCTAGGGAGATGATGCTCTTTATACGGCAATCATTAGAAATTTAATGGCATTTTCACTTCGTAATCATCTTCATTGGATGTAACTATGTATTATGCACCCTGAAGGACGAGCATATTTCTTGTTTCTTGGGCAGAACTTTGTCGAAAATAAAAAAATCTATACTAAAAATGCATCAGCATTATATCTGTAACTAAATGAGAAACCAAAATTTCATTTCGACCTATGTAATTTGGTGAAAGTTGTTCAGTTTCATGGACAGTTTCATTCAGTTTCAGGTTGCATATACCCTTTCTGTTGCACCCTGTATAAAAATCACTGTCACTGAAACTTTAGACACAGTATTAGTCAAAAGGAAGGAAAGGTTTTAAGCGCGTCGCCTACAAGGTGCCTCAAACATTTCTCATCTTCTTTTACGGGAATCAGGTGAAGGTAAAAATGTATTTTTATGACTATACCGTGTACTTTCGTCCATAACAAAAGATGTCAGGAAGATGACATGAAAGGTTGTGCTATAGAAACCTCGCCATTATCTTAGATACCTTCTAGTCATTATATCAGAGATGTACTATAACGGAAGTTGCCTCATCTTTCTAGGTAAAATGTCAGTGTGGCGCCTAGATAGAAGGATGTATTAAGGTGTTGCTGGCAGATGAGCAGGTGGATTTCAAGATATGCAACCATCGCCCGTAATGCCTTAGAATATTGTCCATATCAGCACGCGCTACGGCGTGGCGGTTACGTCCGTAGTCACGTCAAAAATGTGCGAAAAACGCACAGAAATACTAATTCCATAAAAATACGACTCGGATTATATATTATGTTGCGATTTTAGATAATCATAATACGGATAATTTTCAGAAGGAACCGTGATATCGCTCCTAATAGTTAAGAAGAAATATCAAATTTAGTGCTAAAAACAGCTTTACCTCCGGATTTTATTAGCTTACTTAATTATGAACTAGAATATTTTTAAATGTTGCAATTGCAGGCCGTGAACTAATTTCTTAGATGTATATTTTTTAGAATATTCCAATATTTCGTTTAGGAGAAATAACCTCTTGAAAATAACCATATGCCGGCAGGAATCACCTTAAGAGCAGTGTTAAGGTGATTCCTAACGGCAAATGCTTATTTTTCCTAAAGGTCAGGTCAAGAGTACCTTAAACCGACGAGCGTGTAGATTGATGAATGTAGATGAAGCGAAAGAAAAGATCGTAGCAAGTGGAGGGATGTGATCTCTGCCTGCTCTGGACGGGTGTCCGGTATAATTTATTTATCGTTTTTTTTTTTAATATTTGATAGGCAATCATTTGTCCGCCATCTCACGTGATGGTAAGTGATGATGTAGACTATGATGGAGCATGATGGCCTAGAAAATGCCTGTTCACTCTCGCCTTGAAAAGGCCCAGGTTATAACGTTCCGGAAATAGATCCGCAGGCAGGGAGTTCCACACTTTGGCCGTTCGCATTAAAAATGTAGAAGCGTACCGCTTTGTGTGAAAACTTGGAATGTCGACAACATAAGGGTGGAATCCCAACCGGCGTCTCGTACCCCGGAGATCGTGGGGATCGTATGGCATTGTTTGCTGCGAAGTCCAGAGGACAGTGCAACAGCCGGTTTTGTTGCACTCTTAGCACCACCCAGGGTCACGTGTAGGGTTTTTAAAGGTAATTCCTACGGACGTGGAGCAACATCGACCTGTAACGACCACTATTAGAAACAGTGACCGGGACCGACGGCTTAACGTGCCTTCCGAAGCACGCAATCCGTTTTCTTCCAGACAATCAGGTGGATTCAGCCTGCATTGTCCTAACTAAACTAGGGAAACTCTCATAAAGTGATATATTGATAAATATCAACTTTGTGTTCCCCCCTGGGAATCGAACCCAGGACCTCCGGATCGTAAGTGGCTCTGACCATTAGACCACGGAGACAGTCAACCCGTCCGGTAAAGAGTTATGTATGTATTTCTCCTAAACGAAACATTAGAAAATTCTAAAATATACATAGCTAAGAAATTAGCTCATGGCCTGCAATTGCAACATTTAAAGTATTCTAGTTTACAAGTAAGTATGCTAAAAAAATCTGGAAGTAAAGCTGTTTTTATCAGTAAATTTGATATTCCCTTTGAACTATTAGAATCGCTTTCACGGTTCCTTCGGGAAAATATCCGTATTATGACTATCTAAAATCGCAACATAGCTTTTTATAATCCGAGTCGTATTTTTTACGGAATTAGCTTTTTTGTGGTTTTTTTGGCCACAGACGTAACCACCACGCCGAAGTACGCGCTGATTTGAACGATATTCTAAGGCATTACGGGTGATGGTAGCTTATCTTGAAATCTACCTGCTCATCTGCCGTTGGGATACACCTTAAGAGAGCTGTTATTCTGCAGCTTTCCATACAAAAGGCGATGACGGTTCCCACCCACTCTGTATTAGTCCGGTGCAAATTATACTTAGTCTGGTGACGCATTATATACAGTTTGAGTTTGCTGCAAATAGGTCCATTAAAAAAAAAAAAGAAAATTCACCCCGATTTCATATCTTTGTATCTCCTAGTGGCGCCTCCATTAGTAAAAAAAAACATAACTCGAATTTGAATCGAAAAACCGGTCCAATTGAATCAAGTTATAATAATTAAGGTCTTTATAAATTAGCAATTCATAGTTCGTTGTAGTAACAGGAAGAAAAATTGTCGTTGGTGGCCGTTATTCGCAAGTTTTCTTCCTGTTACTACAACGAACTATGAATTCGATTCAAATTCGAGTTATATTTTTTTTTTTGAAAACTTGCGAATAACGGCCAGCAACGACAATTTTTCTTTCTGTTACTACGACGAGCTATAAATTACTAATTTATAAGGTTCTTAATTATCTTAATTGCTATAAATTTGATCCTGTTGGACCGATTTTTGATTCACTGCGTTTTTAGTGAATTATGTTGTTATAACTAATGGGGGCGCCACTTGGCTAGTATCGTCTCCTTAAGGTAGAAACTTTATACTTGCCATTAGTATCTACCTGCATTAAAGCAACTAAGTTTTTACTTATTATGATATTTCTAAAGATATCTAACAATAGCAATGACACGCAACGTCCGCCATGAGGTTCTATTTTAATAACGAACAAAGAAAGAAAAAGTATCGAAGATGATATGATAGACATAAAGAGCGTAGGTTTAAATATAAAGTGTAAGGGACAGCGTCCCGCACACTGATAGGGGTTGCTCAGTCAACGAAACTGGATTGTTTTTTTCAGGAAGTGAATAAAAATATGTTGCTTTACCATACAAATTGCCTGATCATTTTGCATGGGTGAGTTAGTTTTTTTTATTTCCTGTAAGAATGTCCTCTTGAAAATTGTTCAGTTTCGTTAACTGAGCAACCCCTATCAGTGTGCAGGACGCTGTCCCTTACACCCGGTATGTTTTCGTGACGTGATATAGGTACTTAGTATAAAAAAGTGATTCTGCATACATATATGTATGTAGAATCACTTTTATTCACCCATAAAATCACGCCTTTATCATGTAGGCAGAGCGTAAAACGCCTCCTAAAAGGCGCTTTCGCCAAAAATTTAGGGCATTTGGAGATTGTAATGTGTATTGCTGTAGTGACAGGTTGTCAGCCCATCGCCAAAATTACAATACACTGTAAACCTCGAATCCCTTTGCTGACTTCTACAGCATGCCCGGGAGGAAAAGCAACTGGAACATTTTATGTTTTTCTTTCTCTACCAGTCCAGTATGAAAAGTGATTCTATCCGTAAATTAATCACTACAAAGTATAAAATAAAGTCGCTTTCTCTGTCCCTATATCCCTATGTATGCTTAGATCTTTAAAACTACGCAACGGATTTTGATGCGGTTTCTTTTAATGGATACAGTAATACAAGAGGAAGGATAATATGTATAATACATGCATAATATAGTAGAATAACACTGATGATTTCCGTGCGAAGCCGGGGCGGGTCGCTAGTTAAATAATAAAGAAGACGTCCTACGCAAATATGCCACATAAATATGTAAATATTGAACATAGGAGACTTAATTTTTCATCGGTATTATTGGTTGACACTCAAAGTACTTCTTCTTCTTCTGTCGAGTGGGTATCTAGTCTATGGACCCGATACCCGACTCAAACTACTAATACATACATACATACATATAATCACGCCTTTATCCCTAATGGGGTAGGCAGAGCGTAAACGACCTAAACAAAGGTAATTCCACCACAGCCGACATTTTTGAGGGTTATTTAAGAAAGATTTGTAGTTCTATTCTGTAGTGACAGGTTGTTAGGCCATCGCCTAAACACCAATAAACTGACACCTTCGGTCCCTTAGCTGGTTTTTACAGCATGCCCAGGAGGAAATGCAGCTGGCACATTCAATGTTTTTCTGTCGCTCCCAGGCCAGCAAGGAACATTTTATGTTACGAAAATATTTTTTATCAGCCCGTCCAAATGCAGGAAAATACAGTTACAACCTGACGTCAAACGATAACAATTGTATGATACTATTTAAACAGCTGATTATAATTAATTACGTGTTACGCATACATTATGATAAGACGACTGAAATATACATTAATTTTACATTCGTGTCGATTCTGGTGGCACCATTCTTAAAGTAATTTTAAGATAGCGCTGTCACTTCCACATATGAAAGAGATAGAAAATAAACACATGACAGTGACACTAGTGTAAATTGACGTAAGACGCTTAAAATAATGGATTCTAAGAAGTGATCGAGCATATAGAAATAATATTATATATATTTTTATTTGTTTTATATATATTATAATTGTATGGTACTATTTAAACAGCTGATTTTAATTAATTACGTGCTACGAATTTACGATAAGACGAGTAAAACATACATTAATTTTACTTTGCCGTCAATTCTGGTGGCACATTCCTAAAGTACATACATACATACATATAATCACGCCTTTATCCCTAATGGGGTAGGCAGAGCGTAAACGACCTAAACAAAGGTCGTTCCGCCACGTCTGACAATGTTTTGAGGGTTATTTAGGATAGATTTGTAGGTATATTGCTGTAGTGACAGGTTGTCAGCCCATCGCCTAAATTGCAATATACTGAAACCCTCCGATCCCTTAGCTGGTTTTTACAGCTTGCCCGGGAGGAAATGCAGCTAGCACATTCTATGTTATTCTTTCGCTCCCAGTCCAGCATGGAAGAAATGGTGGCACATTCCTATAGTAATTTTAAGAAAGAAGATAAACAAATGACATTGATCCTACTCATTGGAATAGGCCTTCACCCGAAGAGGGATTCGAGAACAAGATAAAAACTAAACTAACACATATACCTACATTAATACTAAGTTACTAGCACATTTATTCATACGAAGAGTTACTAACATTAAGAAAAATTAGAAATTAACTATACTAATCTAATGCAATGGAAATAAAAAGCTTTTTTTAAATTATTTATTAACACTACTAAATTGACGTAAGATGCTTAAAATAATGGATTCTAAGAAGTGATCGAGCATATTATAGAAATTATAGAGTATGCTATCTTATTTTATGTCATTACGGGGGCAATTCGTGTGTGCACAAAAGTACTAACTCTTGATGTTCCATTATGAGAAAACAAAAAGAGACGGCAATAATTTTAGCCAAGGTGAAGATAAGTTGTACATACATACATAATACATACATATAAACACGCCTTTCTCCCTAATGCTACCCCATTGTACGTACAAATCTATCTTAAATAACCTTCAAAACTTTGTCAGTTGTCGCGGAACGACCTTTGTTTAGGTCGTTTAATAACTAGTGAAGTAAAACGTAATTTGAATAAGGTATGCGCATATATACATACATACATATAATCACGCCTTTATCCCCAATGGGGTAGAGCGTAAACGTTCTAAACAAAGGTCGTTCCGCCACGTCTGACAAAGTTTTGAGGGTTATTTAAGATAGATTTGTAGGTATATCGCTGTAGTGACAGGTTGTCAGCCCATCGCCTAAATTACAATGTACTGAAACCTTATGATCCCTTAGCTGGTTTTTACAGCATGTGTAGCACATTCTATGTTTTTCTCTTGCTCCCAGGCCACCATGGTAGAAAGTTAAGTTTTGTCTTCAATAAACCGGTACCAATGTCATGTGTTTATTTGCTCATATGTCAAAGTTGAAAAAGTGGCAACACTATCTTTTAGTTTAGGAATGGTGTCGCCGCCAGAATCGACACTAAGTATTATGATAAGACGACTGAAAGGTACATTAATTTTACTATCGTTGTACACAGCTGAGGTGTCCGAGTGGTTAAGGAGTTGGACTTGAAATCCAATGGGTTCTACCCGCGCAGGTTCGAATCCTGTCCTCAGCGGAAACTTTTTTTAAAGTTTTTTTATTTCCCAGTCCGGGAATGAAAAAAAAAAACTTAGAATGTTCCAGCTGCATTTCCTCCCGAGCATGCTCTTAAAACTAGCTAAAGGATCAAAGGTATTTAGTATATTGTAATTTAGGCGATGGGCTGACAATCTGTCACTGCAGTACGTACAAATATATCTTAAATAACCCTCAAAACTTTGTCAGACGAGGCGGAACGACCTTTGTTTAGATCGTTTACGCTCTGCCTACTCCATTAGGGATAAAGGCGTAATTATGTTTATGTATGAATGTTTACTAACACCACAGTAGGTACAACAACCACACTTACTTCGAGTTTCTTCAAAGTGCCAAAATAACGTTGAGGATTTCAGTTAATTCAACATTTACACATTTTATGTAAATTTTATGTTATCAAAGACTAGCGACCTGCCCCGGCTTCGCACGGAAATCATCAGTGTTTCTCTACTATATTATGCAGGTATTAAACCTTCCTCTTGAATCACTCTATCCATTAAAAGAAACCGCATCAAAATCCCCTGCGAAGTTTTAAAGATTTATGCAACATAGGGATATAGGGACAGAGAAAGCGACTTTGTTTTATACTATGTAGTGATTTATTCTAATTTGTTTGGTCACCATTTATACCGGGTGTAAGGGTCAGGGTCTCACAAACTGATATGGATTGCTCAGTCAACGACACTGACAACTTTCACCACGCTTTTTTTTTGAGAAATGGCTTTTTCCATACAAATTGTCTGTTCGAGGTGGAGATTTTGTATGGAAAAACCATTTTCTTTTCACTTACTGAAAAAAAAACCTGTTGGAAGTTATTCAGTGGCGTTGACTGAGCAATATCAAAGTGCCCCTTACACCCCGTATTACGATATCTGTGACGATGTCACAGTTTTGTTTAATTATTCTGCACTAAGTATCATAAAAAACTGTAAAAATAAACAATACCTAGATAAAAAGGAAAATATTTATTTTCAGAATCATCACCATCGTATGGCGTTTAAAAAATACGACTTTAAATTTGATGTCGGAGTTGATGCGAACGTTTTTTAGAATAAGATTGATTTATCGCTCTAGTCGTCCATGCTTGCTTCCACGCTGGCCTGGTGGCGAGAGACACTGCATTTCCTCCCGGGCATGCTGTAAAAACCAGCTAAGGGATCCGAGGGTTTCAGTATATTGTAAGTTAGGCGATGGGCTGACAACCTGTCACTACAGCAATATACCTACAAATCTATCTAAAACAACCCTCAAAACTTTGTCAGACGTGGCGGAACTACCTTTGTTTAGGTTGTTTACGCTCTGCCTACCCCGTTATGGATAAAGGCGTGATTATATGTATTTATGTATGTCTTCCATGCTGGACTGGGAAAGTAAACGAAAGAAAGAGAAATATAATGTGTAAGCTGCATAAGGGATCTGACGGTTTCAGTATATTGTAATTTAGGTGATGGGCTGACAACCTGTCACTACATCAATATACGTACAAATATATCTTAAATAACCCTCAGAACTTTGTTAGACGTGGCGGAATGACCTTTGATTAGGCCGTTTACGCTGAGTCTACCCCATTAGGGATACAGGCATGATAGTATGTATGTATGCGTCGCCCTATAACTGGTTGATAAATATATCTGTTTCTGGGATGGCATAATATCGTAAATGATTTAGGTAGTTGGAGATGGCAATATTTTTATCAAACTCGAACCATGTCGGTTGCTCAATACGTACTTTCTAATGGCGAGTGAGGTCTGTAAAGCGCGTCCACAGGTAAGGGCGCGTTCATACGACACACGCACGCGCCCGTCCGCCACGCGCACTCAGCAGTACCCGGTTTGAAATCACTACATAGTATAAAACAAAGTCGCTTTCTCTGTCCCTATATCCCTTTGTATGCATAAATCTTTAAAACTACGCAACGGATTTTGATGCGGTTTCTTTTAATGGATAGAGTGATTCAAGAGGAAGGTTTATATGTATAATACATGCATTATATAGTAGAGAAACACTGATAATTATTGTTAATAATATTAGTCTTCCCACTGATTTTCGATGATGGCGGCAAATCTTCCACAGATCGGCCATCTGCGCAGGTCTAGTTTTTAGTGCCCATGTGTTTGCGCTACACACAGGTGCACTCTCTATTCCTTCAATTTCTTATTCTGGTGGGACAGATTGACTGATACGACCATTAGAAATCAGGCGCAGGACATTCCCATCCGGCAGCATGGATCTTCTTACTTTCGGACAACCAGTTGATCATCTCTCAATGTCCTAACCAAACTAGAAACAACGACACAAAGTTATTGTCCCCCGTCAGGAATCGAACCCGGGACCTCCGGGTCGAGATACCATGGCTCAGACCGCTAGACCACGAAGGCAATTTTTTCAGTTTTGAAATTAGTAGATAGATAGAAAGATAAACTCTTTATTGCGCATAAATCGTACAGTTTGAAAAACTTAAAAATAAAAATGTGCGCAAAGGCGGCCTTATCGCTTTAAGCGATCTCTTTCAGACAACCCTGCATTTAAAAAAGAAAAATTACACATAGCAAGTAGCTGCGGCAACATCAAAACACTAACTAAACACTTAAATAACTATCAACACTTAAGATCTACATAATAGTACATATTAAATACTAATATACATAGATAAACAAAAATTCCGAATATAAATAAATAATTATTTATAATAAATAAATATAATTAAACATGCATATCACATATAAAAATACACATACTTACATTCATATATACCTACATATATAAATAGATAAACATATATATTAAACATATAGGATAAAATAAGATTAATTGCAACCTGATGCAGTAAGAAAATGACTGTGTAATCCAGATTTAAAAATGGCAAAAGATTCTGAGTGACGAATATCACGTGGTAGCTCATTCCACAAGTGAGTAGCCCTTACAGCGAAAGATTCTCTAGAGTAGCCAGATTTAGAGAGATCAGGAGGAGCGTTGAGTAAATTATCACTCTTCGAGCGAAGGTTCCGGCTATGTTCTTCACCCAAGTAATGAAAACGTTCCTTCAGGTAAGGAGGGGAACGAGGATCGTATAGGATTTTGTGAAGGAGAAGAAGGACGTGTAAGTAGTTATACTTATACGGGGTGTAAGGACCCGCTTAACTTTATGGGCAATAATACACTTAATTTTGACCCTCTGCATCGCTTCAGAATGTGTAATGTGGAATGTGTTTAGGTTAAATTCTTCATGTTTATGTCTCTTCCCGTTCTTTGTTTTTATTTCTTGACAACAAGTGAAAAAATGCATTCCCTTACAGATTGTCTGATCGAGGTAAGTATTTTGTATCGGAAAGTATCATTATTATTTCCTGAAAGAAGTTTCGCGAGGCGTACTATTGGTGCCGCGTGGCGTGCCTTAGGCGTTCGCGTGGCGTGCCTTAGGCGTTCGCGTGGCGTGCCTTTGGCGTTCGCGTGGCGTGCCTTTGGCGTACTCGTGGCGTGCCTTTGGCGTACTCGTGGCGTGCCTTTGGCGTACTCGTGGCGTGCCTTTGACGTACGCGTGGCGTGCCTTTGGCATACGCGTGGCATGCCGTTCGCGGCGCGGTTGTAAGGCGGGAGAGGGTTGGTCGGCGCGGGCCATCTGCACATGCCCTAAGATGGTGGAAATTATGGATCGCCAATATTTCCTTATTTCTATTAGTCTCATGTCTGGTATTATGTATTCAGATAGTAACTTCTGTTTCCTTGCTAGGGATTTCTGGCACTTCCTGGCAACTTTGTAAAAAATAATAGCTTCAAGAAAACTTGGTTGCTTAGTCAACGAAACTGAAGAACTTTCACGAAAGCAATTCTTACAGGAATTAAAAAAATGGGTCTTCCATGACACGATCGCATTTTCATGGGGTGGCATGTGTTTAAATTTTGCATCATATTTATTGGGAAAAGTTATTAAATCTCATGTGTAGAAGGGCACCTTCGCAAAAAATATAGTAGCAAAATATACCTTCATGTCTTATTGGTCTCACTCCCCCAGTTTAGTATAGAGACTCTCCATGGAGAGGTAATCGCTATCACCATACGTAATGAGCGCCTTCTGAAGCCAGCTAATATAAAGATGGTGGAAAGTGGCAAAGAAAACTTGTCTCAAGCGTATCGTGAAAGGCACGTGTGTTTCTATAGGAGAATACAAGTGTTAGCCAAACAAATGAATATTATTTCGGGCGCCATTTTGTGTCTGGGACTGAGTGTTTCGTTGAGCGAAAGTTTCTTTCTTCTTAAAGGTTAATTACGTTTTCGTTTTCTAAAACTTTTTACGCAACTGTTATTGTAAGATGTGCTAGTCTGAAGAGATAACTTATACAGGGTGTAACAGAAAGGGTGCATCCGAAAGGATGTGAATCTACCCATGAAATTGAACTACTTTCCCCAAGGAACATAGGTCGAATAACAAAAGAAATTTTGGCTTCCCATACAAAATTGATATCAGCGTTTTGTATGGAAGGTTTTTTTTTTTCGTTTTTAGACCTATGTTCCTTTGGAAGATTTGTTCAGTTTGATGGGCTGATTCATATTCTTTCGGGTGTCGCTTTCTGCTACACCCTGTACATCTTCTTTTTCTTATTTCAGTTAAAACAGAGCCACTAATATATTGCCTAAAAGTGTGTCCGTTGTACTGCAGTAATAGACCCAAACGAGATGTCGGTAAGTCCGCAACATTGTTACAAAGTTGAAAGTTGCCATTAATCATAATGTATCAGTTTCCACAATCATAGGGTCGTATTTATAAAGCGATCTTAAGATAGAGAGCAGTATCAAGTATGGATTTGACAGGCTATTTTGTACTGAAATTACATTTCTGATACGAACTCAAACTCGCTGTCAGTCTCAAGTGTTGTTTATTAATATGGGCCATGGAGACATAAGTCAATGTCATGAATGACCTATGATTGTTAGGGCTGGGAGAAAAACATAGAGACATACAGCTGCCCTTCCTCCCGGGCTTGCTGTAGAAGTCAGCAAAAGTAAGGCGATGGGCTGACAACCTGTCACTATATCGATACACATTACAATCTTAAATTGCCCTCAATGTTTGTCAGGCCTAGTAAAAACTACTACTAGGATTTACTCTTTACTTACCCTGTAAAGGCGTGAATTTATATTAAGTATTAAAAAGCGACAAAACTATAGTAGAATTAACTAAAAAGGTATTGTGTTTGTTCATAATCTAAGAATGCTCTGTGCTCTCTTGTTATCTAAGAGGAGAGACAGAACCGTAGTTTCGCCTCGGCAACTTTTTAGCTGAGTCTTTGCAGACTGAATGCAACTTGACAGCAGCAGCGTGTTTTTGATAACGAAATATAAAATAAACGTATAAATTCTACTGAATTATACGGGGTGTAAAGGACAGCGTCCCACAAACTGATGTATCAGTCAACGACACTGAACAACTTCCAATAGGAAATTCTTGCAGGAAGTGAAAACATAATGGCTTTTCCATACAAATTGACCGATCGAGGTGGACATTTTGTATGGGAAAGCCAATTTTTATTTTCACTTCCTGAAAGAATTTCTTGGTGAAAGTTGTTCAATATCGTTGACTGAGTAACCCTTACACCCTTTCTACACGTACATGCCTACTACAGGTAGCTTGGCAAGTTTAAAAAAAGCTTTACTTACCATATGAACTTACGGAATTCCTATACAGCCAACTCTATGGTAGGTCTTTTTAGTTACTTGTTAGCTTATAGCACAGAATATATAATAGTCTTATAGGTAAACACAATCGCAATCCTGTCAAATCGCGTGAATTGTGTGTGGTAAAAAAAATGCAGTCGGCATAGAGTTAAGAAGATGTTCCAATTGCTCTAACATAAAATTAAACTTAATTCTGCCATTATTTGGCAACCTATTTGAAACGCGTCTGTATACCTGATCTCATTGCAATAGCACTAATCTGATAATGTTCAGTGGTAGAAATGTAGCTTGCTTGCGCATTCCTCTTAAACTCAATATCATACAATTTGCTTGCAAGCCCAGCCAGTAGAAGGATACTTGAAAATTTCACCACCGGGGCGTACGATATTCTGGACAAATATAAGAGTTTTTATATGATAGGAGCGCGGAACTATCAAAGAAATTTTGTACGTATATCTTCCTAGCCTTATCCCGTATCTAACGGGGTCGGCTACCTAATCTAGGTGATTGACCGAGGGTACTGGTTTTTACACAGAGTGACTGCCATTTGACCTCCGCAATCCTAGATTAGGTCAGACTTTTCAAGCCGCCAATGCTTAGCACTGGCTTCTGACATGGCTTAACGACTAATATCTACGGTATTCAAAGAAATTTTGTACGATTCTATTGTATTATTAATGTACTAATAGTATGTTTAAAAAAACTAACACCTGGGTTCATCGGGTCATACATCAATAAGAAAAAGAATGACAGAAGAATATTCCCTTCTTGACAGAAAATCTATCAAAATGTAGGTAACATTTTGACAGGGCACTCAAACGAATAGGACTAATGGAAATTTGTATCTTACACTTTACTCAAAAAAATCTGGGATGGCAACTGTGACAGATGAAATTTCTATCGATTTCAGATACTTTTTAAAAGATCGTTCCGCCACGTCTGACAAAGTTCTGGGGGTTATTTAGATAGATTTGTAGGTATATTGCTGTAGTGACAGGTTGACAGTCCATCGCCTAAATTGTAATATACAGAAATCCTCAGATCCCTTAGCTGGTTTTTACAGCATGGGAGGAAATGCAGCTGGCACATTTATGGTTTTCTCTCGCTCCCAGTCCAGCATGGACGTACTTATTTGCATGGTAGATTAATGTAGTAAATATTGTAGAGTATATAAAAGATCGTTTATTTAATCTTATTCCAGCCCTTCCGGAGCATTTCTATTTCAACACCGAAGAAGAACCTTGGCACGACGCAGCAGTAGACTTAGGCTGGCACAACCCGCCAATGGCCTACTACAACCCTTACTTCTTTTGTCATCCAGAACCAACCAAACCGGAGCCCAAACCTGAACCCAAACCCACGATGGCTCCGATGCCCACAACCACGGAGGAACCCACCTTCATCTGTCAGCTTTGTAAGGCGAAGTGCGACTATCCGAAATAAAGAAGTTCAGTTGTATTATGTACTATCTGTTGTGGCAATAAACGAATTCTTATTCTTATTAATTTTCTTTCCATGCTGGCCTGGGAGCGAGAGAGAAACATAGAATGCGCCAGCTAAGGGATCCGAGGGTTTCAGTATAAGTATTGCAATTTAGGCGATGGTATGACAACCTGTCACTACAGCAATATACCTAACAGTTGAAAAAACACTCAAAACTTGGTCAGACGTGGCGGAACGACTTTTGTTTATGTTGTTTACGTTCTTAATATCCCATTAGGTATAAAGTCGTGATTACATGTATGCATGTATGTATTTTTTTCAACTACGAATTGCTACTATTGACAGGTAAGGATTTTACTAAAGATTTCGTGATTTTGTGCGCTTACGAAATGAAATGTACTTCCATGCTGGTCTGGGAGCGAAAGAAAAACATAGAATGTGCCAGCTGCATTTCCTCCCGGGCATGCTGTAAGATCCAGCTAAGGGATCCGAGGGTTACAGTGTATTGTAATTTAGACGATGGGCTGACAACCTGTCACTACAGCAATATACCTAGAATTCTATCTTAAATAACCCTCAAAACTTTGTCAGACGTGGCGGAACGACCTTTGTTTAGGTCGTTTACGCTCTGCCTACCCCATTAGGGATAAAGGCGTGATTATATGTATGTATGTATGTACGAAATGAAATAAGCACAGGATAGCAAATGAACACGTGACTTTGACATTCTTAATCTGATCATTTCGATCATAAGACTGCTTATTTGACGTAAAATAAGAAAGCACGCTCTATTCTCATTTCTTATTTAAAGCGTCTTACGTCAGATAAGGAATGTCAAAGTCATGTGTTCATTTGCTATCCTGTTCTTATGTAAAAGTTAAGAAAGTGACAGCGCTAGCTAAGAATTAGTTAAGGAATAGTACGTTCAGAATTACCGCCATTATTGACGCATCGCATGGTCGTACGACTGATGGCAATAGGACAGCGCCTTAGCGATATTTTAGTGTGATGTGCGCAGGACCTATGCCATATTGGGCGTTTTTCGATTAAACGGCACGGCGGCGACGGCAACGGCGACGGCACGGCACCGTCGACGGTACCGTGGAAGAGATAATCTATGAAAATATATGGAACACTTTTCCACTTGCCGGCACTGTAACGGTATGGCAACGGCACAGCATTGATTCCCACCGGTACTGTCGTCGGCCTGCCAAACTGCACGTGTTTTGTATTCGTACGAGGCATGCACGCACGTTTGTGTGTGCGCTCAGATTGGAACTAGGTGGACGTTATTAGGACGTTGCCGTGTCATCGCCGTGCCGTATAATGGAAACACGCCCAATGCTTAGTTGCAGGTTCTGTTAATGTATGTATATGAGTGTCCACTCTTACCTTTCCGTTCCGTAACCGACCCGTGTGGCAAGTCAACAATCTTAGCAAGTCTGGTTTTATATGAACACTTATTTTTCTGATTGCATGCGCATACCTTTCTTCCATGCTGGACTGGGAGCGGGAGAAAAACATAGAATGTGCCAGCTGCATTTCTTCCTGGGCATGCTGTAAAAATCAACAAAGGGATCAGAGGGTTTCCGTATATTGTAATTTAGGCGATGGGCTGACAACATTTCACTACAGTTATATACCTACAAATCTATCTTAAATAACCCTCAAAACTTTGTCAGACGTGACGGAACGACCTTTGTTTAAGTCGTTTACGATCTGCATACCCCATTAGGGAAGAAGGCGTGACTATATGTATGTATGCGCGCATACCTTATTCAAATTACGTGTTTCTTCACTAGTTATTATGCAGGATGTTAATTCAATTGCGTGCTATAGGGTAGGAGAGTGTTTTGGTAACGATAACGAACCACATGAACACATTTATGTATTTAGACGTGGCGGAACGACCTTTGCTTAAGTCGATTACGCTCTTCCTACCCCATTAGGGATGAAGGCGTGATTATAAGTATGTATGTCTGTAACATATTTAAACAATTTCAGACTTAAGTGGATCCCCGGTGCACGACAGCGCCCTCATCAGTTAAAACATCATTCACTGAAAACGCAATTATTTGAAAATCCGGTAGATCAGATTGAAGTATAGGTATTGATAAATAATTCAGTGTTCACTGCAGTTACAGATAGCAAAAGTGCTAAGAGTAGCCGATTTTTTGTAAATTTTCTATCTGCAACTACAACGAATTATAAGTTGCAACTTTATGAGGTTCTAAATGACCTTCATTGCTTTAACCTCCATTTATTCCACCGGATTTTCGATTAATTGTGTTTTCAGTTAATTATATTTTTTTGACTGATCACCACTTAGCCCAGGGAAGCCCCTTAACAAAAAGTACTTTGCTGTACTCAATGACGACTTTGATCAGATGGTACCAATTCGTAGTTGCAAAGTTGTGTGCTCTACGAATCGACAACAATGTGGGAAACTCAAGTTTATTCTATGTGATCATTTGTCGAATGTCATACATACATATAATCACACCTAATGGGGTAGGCAGAGCGTAAACGACCTAAAGAAAGGTCGCTCCGCCACGTCTGACAAAGTTTTAAGGGTAAGATAGATTTGTAGGTATATTGCTTTAGTGATAGGTTGTCAGCCCATTGCCTAAATTGCAATATACAGAAACCCTAGGATCCCTTAGCTGGTTTTTACAGCATGCCCGGGAGGAAATGCAGCTGGCACGTTCTATGTTTTTCCCTCGCACCCAGGCCAGCATGGATGAATGTACAATGTACAAAATATTTTATGTATTGATGATGTCATAGCTGGAAAACTGGGTGGAAGAAATCCACCCGAGTTTTAAATACTTACCAAGACTCCTACTAAGCATTCCTATAATAAATTTTGCATACGCGTTTTCTATGACAGAGACAGGATGTTTTTCTCTCGCTCCTAGTCCAGCATGGAAGTAAGATGTAAGTCCAGTATGATGTACATGTTGCAAATAAATATAGCCCAAATAAAAAAAACCCACAGACATTTTACTTTTTGCGCCAGCTTTCTATCGCTCAACTCCATACAATGTGAAAGCTAAGCCCCTAATCTTTTTCCGGCAATCCAGCAGTCCCTCAGAAAATCTCTTTAAGCCGTATCTGTCCTGAAACCAAGATCTTTGGGAGCAAAGTAAGAAGCAGTATGACGTCATCAGTTTGACTTCGTTTGTCGTGAAATATTAGGCTCTTGATGTAAAATAATATGAGAGAAAAAAAACAATAATATTAAATGAGGGCACAGTGGCGCACTCACTCGTTAAAAGATCATCGTAAAATATATAATTTTTTAATGTTTTGTTCTACTACTTCCTTAGAATAAGAGCTAATGTTTTTTTAAGAAGTAATTATTTGAGGATCAATTGGGTACCTACTATTAGTCTTTCTAATACAAAGGGCGGTTTTTTGTTATAAAACAATTGCGCTATGTATCTAATTTATTCAGTCTGAATTAAATGAAACAAAAACAATTATATTTTATTTTTGATTGCTTTCAATAACTACAGATGAAATAAACATACATTAAATAGAGTGGAAGGTAGCGAATAAATTACCTGAATTTGTCATAAAAATGTTGCACAATAATTCAAAAAGTATAATCAGCGCCTTTTAATATATCATAAAATATTATAAATAATTTTACATAATTTTGCGAATATCTTTTTCTAAATAAGTTTCATCGTCAATTTTTTATTTAATTAAGCCCAACCATTTCTTAATGAATCCTTTAGCATTTTTTCTAGCCTCTTTGATAAAGTCTGGGTCCTTCGGCGATTCAGGGTATAACTCTCCGCAATGATAGTCTGTATGCATCGTTATTGCCGGAGCTTCCTCTGAAATGTTTTTAAAAACTCCAACACCGATTGCAAAAGGATCTCTGTCTCCGTTCAAGAAAACTACCTGTGTGACATTAGGCGTCAACCCTCCATACAGTTCGTTCGTGTGAGCAATACCTTTGTCGACTCTGCTTTCATTAAACTCTGGACCGAACAAAAACTTGCAAGTTTCCAAATCGAAATCAAGTATAATATCTTTTGTAAAACAAAATTTATCTTCGTGAACAGACGGATTAAAGAAACCAAATTGAGTACACTGCTGATAATTCCAAAGACGCCCGACAATCATATCGCTATAAAAATATGTGTAAACCCAGAAATCATAATGGTAGCAATGATCAAAAATCTGTAAATCCTCTAAATAAGCCTTCATAAATGAAGCTTTATTTAAAGGCT
The DNA here is from genome assembly GCA_949820665.1 of Scrobipalpa costella. Lineage (NCBI taxonomy): Eukaryota > Metazoa > Arthropoda > Insecta > Lepidoptera > Gelechiidae > Scrobipalpa > Scrobipalpa costella. The sequence continues at coordinate 5,918,211 of OX463313.1, forward strand.
GGCTCATGTCACACCAATCACAAATTTCTTTATCTTTTTTTAGTTGTCTTCTTCCTTTAGCAGTTTGTAGTAGTGCGTCGTAATGACTAATGGTTTTAGACATTTTATTATACTGATCAGGTTCGTATTGTTTCATATTTTCACATAAAGTTAAGAAAAATTCATAGTTATTCTTTTTTGCAAGCATAGGAGCGCTGCTTGCCCACGCTGCATCTACTACATGCGGATATTTGAGCCTCATCCACGCAGCTAAACTTCCCGAGTAATAACCACCAAAAACAGCTGCCTTTGACCCTTTAAAATGAGGCATTGACTTCAAAGTTAATGTCAAATTAGCGTAATCAGCCAACGCTTGCTCGTGATCCAAATACACCAAAGACGTTTTAGAAATGTCTACAGGTACACTCTCACCGTAGAAGCGATGTTCAACGGCAAAGATTGCACCGTTGGTTTCATTCGCCAGATTCCAAACGTATGTTCCTGTTATAAAAGCTTTAGTGGCAGGTATTGCACCAACAATAAACAAATAAATTGGTCCGTTTGGCTTGAAGAACTGCAAATTTTCGTAATATTTCAGTTTCCATGTGCGTTTGTCTTGATTATTAAAATGGTCCACAGGTAGTTCAATCCACTTGACTTCTGTATCTGAAACTTCCACTTCTTCATTACTGATCCCATTATCTTCAATGATGAAATGTCCTGACTTTTTCAAGGCATCAAAGCAAAATAAATGTGTCAGTAACACTACTACAGTGACTAAAATCATGTTTATGCACAATCTTTTCAAAGTATACACTCATGACACTAGTTAGCTGTTGTTCCTTTTAAACTTACTTTACACGTGGTTCTAGATAAGTATAAATATTTTAGATAAGTAAACATGCCATTCTTATAAGTAAGATATATCTAAAATATTTGCGTAATCTAAACTTGATTACGTAGAACATAGCTTTTATGAAAGTCTGTCATATTTTTAAATAACATAAATGCAGCTTGTACGTTTTGCGTGCCGGGGTTAAAGTATAGGTAATTAAAGCCCGTATTTATAAACAGCACTTGAGACTGACAGCTAGTTTGAGTCCGTATCAGGAATGTCATTTCAGTACAAAACGACTTGTCAAATCCATACTTAATATTACTCTTAATCTTGAGATAGGTTTATAAATACGAGCCTTAGTTACTTGATATTAACTGCCTCTGTGGTCTAGTGGCCGGTGCCATGGACTCCCGATCCGGAGGTCCTGGGTTCGATTCCCAGGGAGGAAACACAAAGTTGATATTTGAGAATTTATCACTTTGTGAATTTTTCCCCAGTTTGGTTAGGACATTGCAGGCTGAATCACCTGATAGTCTGAAAAGAAAAAGAATTCTGTGCTCCGAAGGGCACGTTAAGCCGTCGGTCCCGGTCGTTGTCTTTGATAGTGGTCGTTACTCAAACCATGTCAGAGGCCTAATAGCTGTGCTACTAGGCGGTTTGAAAACTCTGACACCAGGGTTCATCGGGTCGTTTGACTTGAGAATCCACACGCTAAGAAGACGAAGTTGTTTGATAAAAAAAACAAAAATGGTGAAATAACAATTTCAACCGCAGAAAGGATTTGGCTCTACGTCTGTGGAATACCGTCCCATTGCATTAGCCTTTATGCTACCGCGGCTTTTGCCCTGAGCAGCAAAACTGTGATAAAATTAGCGTAAGACACTGTCACAGAATATATAATAGTACTACATACAGAATGGACATTCACCTCCCTTCCCCTGTCCGACATACGTCACACTCCGCGCCGGATTGTGGGCCACATTGAGCGTACGCTTAGCGGGTATGGCGCGCGCATGTTTCCCAGTGTAACGGAAATAATAAAGCTTTGTGTTCCAAAGATGGTTAGATACTGTTCCGTGTACGGATGTCTTTCCACCACTAGATATGACTCCAATAGAAACTTTTTTAGCTTCCACAATTATGAGAGACGGTATGAAAAATCATATAAAATATGCAACCTAATCTATTCTAACTATTCAGTTACAGTGAACTACTTTTAAACGTTGGTTTAATCAAGAACCAGATTAATCAAGTGATGATTATGACCGGTATAACAAATTTTGTCATCCATTATAACACGCACACAAACACATGCCAAGTGTAACATGCCGTCTGTCGATGTGTGACCAAAATGACATGATAGTTAGGAGTGTCCGAGTCGTGACTCTGTTAAAAACAACAACGATATAAGAAAATACTGTGAAAGCCTTCAATCTTTAAGGGAGATTTATTAAAGTCATCAATTCAGTAAATCCTGCCACTTGGTCTCCAGACAATCACCAAACATTTCAGTGAATTATTACTCACGGGGGGCACTGTGAAAAATTATCTTTATTTTATTATCAATGATACTCATCATGGTAAGCGCCAGTGCTGCCTTATCGCCATTTTGGCTATCTCGGACCCATAATTGTGATTTGCGACTGGTCGCAATTAAGGCTATCACGCCTATATCGGTTATTAGGGCTACTTCGAAAATAATTTGGCGAAGCAGGCTATTTTCATCATGTAGGGTAAGAATACGAACACAATGGGCCCAAACACAAGGGGTTTCTTAATAATCATTGGAATTGGATTTCTGCCATCTCTGCAATGAGGGTTCATTGACTCTAGATTTTGAGATCGAACCAAATTATTTAAATAACATCCCTACTAACTATACTTCCATGACTGGGAGCGAGTGAAAAACATAGAATGTGCCAGCTGCATTTCCTCCCGGGCATGCTGTAAAACCAGCTTAGGGATTCGAGGGTTTCAGTATATTGCAATTAAGGCGATTTGCTGACAACCTATCAGTACTGCAATATACCTACAAATCTATATAAAATAACCCTCAAAACTTTGTCAGACGTGGCGGAACGACCTTTGTTTAGGTAGTTTACGCTCTGCCTACCCCATCAGGGATAAAGGCATGATTTTATGTATGTATGTACATCCCTACTAAATAGAGTCGGTCTTAAGCATTTAAAATAGTAGCTATTTAGACTATTCATAAATTATTTAGGTAATTTAAGGGTACTTCACCTGGGAGGACTTTAAGGCGACTTGATATTGACTTTTCGGCGATTTCATATTAAAAAGACTTGGCAACACTTCCAATTTAGAATTGCCTTCGTGGTGTAGTGGTTTGAGCCATGGGCTCCCGATCTGGATGTCCTAGGATCTTTCCCCACGGGGGTTTATCACTTTGTGTCATTTTACCCAGTTTGGTAAGGAAAAAGCAGGCTGAATCACCTGATTAGACGAAAAAAGATTCCTTTGATGTGGTCGTTACACAAACTGTGTCAGAAGACTATTAGCTATGCTATTAGGCAGTTTGAAACTCTGACTCCAGGGTTCATCGGGTCTATTGACTCGAAACCCACACCATCATCTCCTTAGCCTTATCCCATTTCTCACGGGGTCAGCTACCTAATCTAGTGGATTGAACGAGGTTACTGGTTTTTACACAGAGTGACTGCCATCTGATCTCCACAACCCAGAAGGGAAACCAGGCCCAATCCTAGATTAGGTCAAAGTTTTCTAGCCGCCAATGCTTAGCACTGGCCTCTGACATGACTTAACGACTAATATCTACAGCATTAAGCGATATAAACCGGAACCAACGGTTTAACGTGCCCTCCAAAGCACGGTAAAAGCGCTGAATAAACGTAAATATGAAATTCGAAAACCGAAAAACACATTGGTACATACATACATACATACATAAAATCACGCCTTTATCCCTTACGGGGTAGGCAGAGCGTTAAACGCCTCGTAAAAGGCGCTTTCGCCGCGTCTGACAAAAATTGAGGGCAATTTTAGATTGTAATGTGTATTGCCATAGTGACAGGTTGTCAGCCCATCGCCTAAATTACAATACACTGTAACCCTCGAGTCCCTTTTGCTGTCTTCTACGGCATGCCCGGGAGGAAGGGCAGCTGGAACATTCTATGTTTTTCTACCTCTCCCAGTCCAGCATGGAAGAAAAGAATTAATTTTAATTTGATTGGATGAGGTAATAAAGGTTGTTTTTATGTCTCTACCATGTTGGACTGGAGCGGTAAAAATAAAATAAAGGTGCCAGCTGCTACATCTTTGGACATAGGCACCCACCCGTAGGACGGTTATCCACTAGACGACACGTCATTGTCAACGGCATTGGCTCGGTATCTTCGACGATATCGATTCTAGATTTGATGACTAAAACTAAAATCAAAATCTGTAATTTAATAACTTTTAGACTAAAAATATTGAAAAAATACAGGAGTCTGTCATGTCAGGGATAAAGGCGTGATTATATGTATGTATGTATGTCTGTCATGTTTATCTGCCCTCGTATGATATGGCGGATAAAATTGAAAGAAATACTGAGGCAACGTGCGAAACCGGGCAAAGTCAAAACCATGGAGTTTAAATCGCCTGTCCTTTTAAAATTTTATTATTTTGAAAGTGACAGATACATGAAAAGCAATGACATTATATAACATGCTTTTCTACTTTACCACACACGGCAACGTCACAGCTACGGCACGGCGGCATTGCTCGATAAACTGTATGTGTTTTGTATACGAACGTAGCAGGGCTGTTGCGAATATAAATTCGCGTCCGCGCATGCGGATCTTCCGCATGAATTTGGACAACCGCTGCCACATCCGCATGAAAGTAATTTGGATTTTAATGTTGATGCATAGAATATTGAAGATGAGAGTCAAAAACGACAGAAAATTGTAGCAATGACACATAATTTTGCAAACAGAACAAAATGTCCAAAAAAATCTTGCGTTATGGTAATTTTTTTTTTCTTTTTATAAACACTATTTAAAAAAATTGTCTCTTGGTATTTCCATGGTGGCCTTTGAGCGAGTGAAAAACGTAGAATGGGCCAGCTGCATTTGCTCCTGGGCATGCTGTAAAAACTAGCTAAGGGATCCGAGGGTTCCAGTATATTGTAATTTAGGCGATGAGCTGACAATTTGTCACTATAGCAATATACCAACAAATCTATTTAAATAAACTTAGTCAGACTTGGCAGAGCGACCTTTGTTTTGGTCGTTTACGAGCTGCCTACCCCATTAGGGATAAAGGCGTGATTATATATATTTCTTTATATATATCTTTGTGCTATTCGGCATCAATACAAAATTAATTTAGAAAAATCTTAACATCCGCATCCGTGTACGGGGATATGAGAAAGTCAGCATCCACAACATCCCTGATACGTAAAAGCGCGCGTGTGTGTGTGTGCGCCCACAGTGAATACTAGGTGGACGATACCGTCGACGATATTACCATCTTAGTGAATAAAAAGATCCATCGGTATCGTGACAATATTGTTATCGTGCCGTTGCCGAACGGTCTAGTGGAAAAACAGTCATACCCAAATTACATAAAAGGGTGAAAGGCAAAAGTGAAAAAGGTCGCAATAGGAAGGATAGTAATACATACATATATTCACGCCTTTATCCCTAATGGGGTAGTAAACCGTTCTTATTTTCATTATAGGTTTAAAGAAACCTTTTATTAGTGACTTACTCAAAACCAAAAATGTGTTTTAACTTATCTAATAAATTAATTAAACGACATTCCCATTATGGTCCACTGAAGAGTTTAAAATAGAAAATGTTCTCTTGGAGATTATTTTGCATTACAGACATACTCGTATACGGAGTGTAAGGGACACCTTCCCGCAAACTGCTCAGTCAACGAAACTGAACAACTTTCACAGGGAAATTCTTTCAGTTTTTTGTAAGCTTTCCCATACAAATTGTCTGATCGAGGTAGTCATTTTGTAACGAAAAGTTTATTTTTTCATTTCCCGAAAGATTCCTGGCCCAACTTTTGACTTTAAATTTTTACCAAATAAAAATTCCTGGCCCTAGAACAAAATCATACAAAATAAACTAAAAACAAACTCAAAATTATAGAAGTACCGGACAGGGCTCTTTAAAATTATTGTAATAATATGTTTTGTATCTCTAAACATAAAAAGTAATTCACGAAATACAAGCAAGCAGGGCGGGGCACTGCTAGCCGCAGCACCCTCCTTGGAGATACAGCCTGCCGCCATTCCAGGTGAACCTAACTTGGATGTTGCTATTTTTGAACTGGTCTGTGCACGAGTTATTAAATTGAAGAGATGTTTATTTATATGCTGTGTATTTTATATTCCCCCCAGCAGTGGTAATGATCAATACATGTGGTTATTTCATATATTGGAGCAAATATGCCTCAAATATGGTAAAATATTAGTTATCGGTGACTTGAATCTCTACTCAGCTAGCACAGACATACAGTGTTATTACGAATGCTTTTTAACCTATTGTGATTTTTGCCAGTTGAACAGTATAACAAATTGTAATGGCCGTACGCTGGATGTCGTTTTAAGTAACTTGCCGGGACTGGAAATATTAGTGAATGAGGATGCCGAATGTTTGGTGCCACCAGATCCACAGCACCCACCACTCAGCGTCTCTTTTAGTCGTAGGGTTACGCGTTATAATCGCTCATCTAACTCTACACCAGCGTCAGTAACACAGCCGTTAAGTATGATGACTGATACATATCCCCGGTGGGATTTTCGTAAATGCGATTTTAATGTGCTCTATTCACTTCTGGGCTCTACAGATTGGAGTCGAATTTATAGAGCACAAAGCTTACAAGAGGCCATTGTAATATTTTACACGCTATTGAATGCAGCAATAGATGAGTGTGCACCTAAACAAAGGTCAAAGAAAAATGATAGTCAATACAGCTATCCGGAATGGTACACACCAGATATTATAGCTGATATTAAAGAAAAAGCGAAATGGCATAAATTGTACAAATCTACAGAGTCGACAAATGATTACAATATGTTTTCTAGCTATCGCATGGTGGTTAAAAATAAGATCCAGGTTGCCTATGAAAATTACAATATCCGAATCCAGGCACATTTTCTTCGGGACCCAAAGTATTTTTGGACTCACGTAAAAAACAAACGTGCGTCAAGAAACAAGCCCATTATTACTAAGGACGGATTACAAATAGTAGAGAAAGATTGCTCTCGGGAATTTGCTAACTACTTCAAAAGTGTTTACGATGTAGAGCCCCCCAGCCTCAACGCTGAGGCAGCGTCAGCCACGGTGGGTGACGAATCGGCGAGTGTTCATGTAAGCAAACTCTCATTGCATGACGTCCGCAGGGCTCTAGTACGTCTTAAGCCAACGTATTCTGTGGGTCCTGATGGAATTCCACCATTCATAGCGAAAGATTGCGCATCTGTACTGGCATCACCGCTTGTACATATATTTAATATGTGTTTGCTTACAGACACATATCCTGAAGAGTGGAAAATTACACGGGTTATACCAATACCGAAAGTTAGTGCTGCAACAGATGTTAAAGATTATAGGCCCATTGCGATTTTATCGACTTTTGCAAAAGTTTTTGAGAGTATAATATACTCTAAAATATTCGGGCAAATTCAGACGCGTCTTGCAAATGCGCAGCATGGCTTTCGGCCAGGCCGTAGTACGGATTCCAATCTTTTATGTTTTATGCAGGATGCAACAAAAGCTATGGATAGTCGAGTAGGAGGTCAGTTGGACGTGGCGTACTTCGATTTTAGGAAAGCATTCGATGTAGTAAATAATGATATCCTGCTTTCGAAATTCGCTAAACTTGGCTTCACTCCGAAATTGTTACGATTCTTTGCCCATTACCTCAAAAATCGTCAACAATATGTGGAGTACTTAGACTATGTTTCAGAGCCATATTTAACACTATCCGGAGTAAGTCAAGGCAGTAATTTGGGGCCACTTGAGTTTTTAATTATGATTAATGATTTACCAGACGTGGTCGGTAAGGAAACAGGATGCTTATTGTTTGCCGACGACTTAAAATTATATATGAAAGTAGATAGTATATCTGATTGTGAGCGATTGCAAGAAGATATTGATAGAGTGGTACAGTGGAGCCGAGAAAATAAGTTGTATTTTAATGTGACTAAATGCAATGTCATGACTTACAGTAGAGCAATCAGTTCTGCTATTGAATACCAATATTTTGTTGAGGGACAGGACCTCGCCAAGATAACTACAGTACGGGACCTTGGTGTTGTCATGACAAATGAGCTCACATTCAGAAGCCATATCACTGCCATATGCAAGAAAGCGTTCCAAATTTTAGGCTTCGTGTTGAGACAGTCAAAAGATTTCTCATGCTCAGCGGCAATAAAAGCTCTTTATAATGCTTTAATACGTAGTAGATTAGAAAGTAGTTCAATTGTGTGGCGGCCTCACGAATCGAAGTACATAAATATGTTGGAAAAAATTCAAAATAAATTTACAAGATACTTGTACTGGAAACTTTACGGAGTATACCCGTTTTACCCACGAATGTACCCTTCTCTCTTTGTAATAGGAATGGTCGGATATCACAAGCTAGAAGTAAGGAGAGACCTTGCTCTAGTAACATATATATTTAAGGTATTACGTGGTATGGTCACAAATCCAGATGTACTGGAACAGATAGGGCTACTGATCCCAAACACAAGGTTGCGAAGGGAACCTAGAGCTCAGACGTTTGCCATTCCGCGATGTAGGACAAATATACTCGCACATGCTCCTACGGTAGTAGCGTTGCGATTGCTTAACACGGCGGCTGAATCAATTGACTTGTTCCACTGTTCCATTGCAAAATTCACAGAAGTTATAATTTTTATTTTATCATATGTAAATAGAAGTTAAGTTGAGTATCGAAATGTATTATTGAATGACAGTAAATGGAATTGTAAATAGATAATTTTAATTTTTAATTTGATAAAGCTAGTTTATAAAATGAATGAATTTAAAATTGTGACATGAATTAATTAATTGTAATGCATTTTTCTTACAAGTAATCAAGTTAGTATATTGTATGCAATTCTTATCTCTCTTTTTTTTTTTTTATTTATTAAGAAAACTTGTATCTTATGTCAATTTGTTAATATTATATTATATATTTATTGGATAGTTTTTATAAAATGGATAAACTTAAATTTGTGACATGTAATAATTAGTAACTGCCTAGATAATTTAATCTACTATCAATTTAATTTAATTTTTATTGTATACTAAATTTACTTGAACAATATCGCATTGGTGTATTTATAACTGTAATGATATTGGTTGCAAATAAATGAAAATGAAAATGAAATGAAATGAAAAATGGTTAATTTTGTATGGGAAGTTTTTTTCATCCTGAAAGACTTTTCCGGTGAAAGTTGTTCAGTTGCGTTGACTGAGTAACCCCAATCAGTTTACGGGTACAAACCGTATTTAAATCTCGCAATTTAGTTCATCGAGTAGGCAGGTACGACTTTCTTTAAGCACGAGCGATTACACCTTTCTGTTACTTTTTCCATCCATCACCGAAGTACCAAGTTTGAAACTTGGGTAGGCGCAACTTTGGTCATTTTCATTGATTTTCCATCATGAGACAACAGAAGAGGATGTCAGTATGACGAACTTATTTTGATCCTGTCAATTGGAATTCGTTTAAAAGTAAGATAGAACACGTATCCATGTTCCTTCCATGCTGGCCTGGGAGCGAGAGAAAAACATAGAATGTGCCAGCTGCATTTCCTCCCGGGCATGCTGTAAAAACCAGCTAAGGGATCCGAGGGTTTCAGTATATTGTAATTTAGGCGATGGGCTGACAACCTGTCACTACAGCAATATACTTACAAATATATCTTAAATAACCCTCGAAACTTTGTCAGACGTGGCTAACGACCGTTTGGGTCGTTTACGCTCTGCCTTCCCCATTAGGGATAAAGGCGTGATTATATGTGTGATTATATGTGTAGAACACGTATATTGCAGCCGATGCCCGTTTATATTAAAGGTTAGATCGTACTATGACGTAGCTGCAGCAGAGCGGGCGGCGCGTTGCGGCCGCGCGACACTGCGCGACAAAATCTGTCAAAATGTATGAACTGAAATTGCCGCGCCGTGAAGCGCCGCGCCGCTGCGCTTCAGCTCCATTGCTGCTTCAGTGCAGTATATCTCATACATTTTCATACAAAGAATCATTTGTCACGCAATGCCGCGCCGCGCCGCTCCGCTGCAGCTACGTCCTAGTGCGGTCTAACCTTAACTCTATGGACAGCTTGTACGTTTTGCGTTCCTGGGTTAAAGTATACCTATAGGTAAGTAAAACCCGTAATTATAAACAGCACTTTAGACTGACAGCTAATTTGAGTTCGTATCAGGAACGTCATTTCAGTACAAAAGGACTTGTCAAATCCATACTTAATATTACTTTTAATCTTGAGATAGCTTTATAAATACGAGCCTTAGTTACTTGATATTAACTGCCTCCGTGGTCTAGTGGCCAGTCCCATGGACTCCTGATCTGGAGGTCCTGGGTTCGATTCCCAGGGGGGAAATTGATATTTGAGAATTTATCACTTTGTGAATTGTTCCCCAGTTTGGTTAGGACATTGCAGGCTGAATCACCTGATTGTCCGAAAAGAAAAAGGATTCCGTGCTCCGAAGGGCACGCTAAGCCGTCGGTCCCGGTCGTTGTCTTTGATAGTGGTCGTTACTCAAACCATTTCAGAGGCCTAATAGCTGTGCTCTGACACCAGGGTTCATCGGGTCGTTTGACTTGAGAATCAACTAGCTAAGAAGACGAAGTTACTTGATAAAAAAAAAACAAAAATTTTGTAGTAGCAATTTCAACCGCAGAAAGGATTTGAGCTTACGTCTGTGGAATACCGTCCCAATGCATTAGCCTTTATGCTACCGCGGCTTTTGCCCTGAGCAGCGAAATTTGTGGTAAACTTTACGTAAGACACTGTTAAAAACAACAGCGATATAAGAAAATACTGTGAAAGCCTTCAATCTTTAAGGGAGATTTATTAAAGTCATCAATTTAGAAAATCTTGGCACTTGGTCTCCAGACAATCACCAAACATTTCAGTGAATTATTACTCACGGGGGGCACTGTGAAAAATTATCTTTGTTTTATTATCAATGAAACTCATTGATAATAAAACTGCCTCCGTGTTTTAGTGGCTAGTGCCATGGACTCCCGATCCGGAACCCGGGGTTCGATTCCCAGGGGGGAAAACACAAAGTTGATATTTGAGAATTTATCACATTGTGAATTTTTACCCAGTTTGGGTAGGACATTGCAGGCTGAATCACCTGATTGTCCGAAAAGAAAAAGATTTCGCGCTTCGGAGGGCACGTTAAGCCGTAGGTCCCGGTCGCTGTCTTTGATAGTGGTCGTTACTCAAAAACCATGTAAGAGGACTGATAATTGTGCTACTAGGCGGTTTAAAAACTCTGACACCAGGGTTCATCGGGTCCATAGACTCGATACCCACTCGAAAGAAGAAGAAAAATGATACTCATCATGGTAAGCGCCAGGGCTGCCTTATCGCCATTTTGGCTATCTCGGACCCATAATTGTGATTTGCGACTGGTCGCAATTAAGGCTATCTCAAAAAAAAAACACACAAACATACAATCACGCCTATATCCCTAATGGGGTAGGCAGAGCTTAAACGACCTAATCAAAGGTCGTTCCGCCACGTGTGACAAAGTTTTGAGGGTTATTTAAGGTAGATTTGTATATTGCTGTAGTGACCAATGATATTTTAAGAAAGATACGTTACGTTCATACTGCACGCACATTTTTATGTTCCGCGACACATATACATACATATTTATAACATTGCACATCTAAACAAACAGTGAGTGCGACACAAAATAGGCAAAGCGGAGGAGTGAAACAGATAGCTATTTGTAATCAGTACAGCCTTGAATATAATTTAACTTTTTTTCTCACTTCGCAGCTCGCAGCTCGACTGCCTAAAATGATCACAATTAGGACCATTTGACGGCACGAGTTTCGCGCATTGGTCACGTATCTACCTATATATAATATCATAGGTAGTGACAGGTTGTAAAAAAAAAATACAATTAATACAATTGTTGAAAAAAAAAACTAGGCGTTATTAGGCTACTTCGAAAATAATTTGGCGAAGCAGGCTATTTTCATCATGTAGGGTAAGAATACGAACACAATGGGCCCAAACACAAGGGGTTTCTTAATAATCATTGGAATTGGATTTCTACCATCCACCCTCATTGACTCTAGATTTTGAGATCGAACCAAATGATTTAAATAACATCCCTAATTATACTTCCGTGACTGGGAGCGAGAGAAAAACGTAGAATGTGCCAGCTGCATTTCCTCCCGGGCATGCTGTATAACCAGGTAAGGGATTCGAGGGTTTCAGTATATTGTAATATAGGCGATGGGCTGACAACCTATCAGTACTGCAATATACCTACAAATCTATCTAAAATAACCCTCAAAACTTTGTCAGACGTGGCGGAACGACCTTTGTTTAGGTAGTTTACGCTCTGCCTACCCCATCAGGGATAAAAGAATGATTTTATGTATGTTGGATCCCTACTAAATAGAGTCGGTCTTAAGCATTTAAAATAGTAGCTTTTTAGACTATTCATAAATTATTTAGGCAATTTAAGGGTACTTCACCTGGGAGGACTTTAAGGCGACTTGATATTGACTTTTCGGCGATTTCATATTAAAAAGACTTGGCAACACTTCCAATTTAGAATTGCCTTCGTGGTGTAGTGGTTTGAGCCATGGGCTCCCGATCTGGATTTCCTAGGATCGTTCCCCACGGGGGTTTATCACTTTGTGTCATTTTACCCAGTTTGGTGAGGAAAAAGCAGGCTGAATCACCTGATTGGACGAAAAAAGATTCCGTTTTTTGATGGTGGTCGTTACACAAACTGTGTCAGAGGACTATTAGCTGTGCTATTAGGCAGTTTAAAAAACTAACTCCAGGGTTCATCGGGTCTACTGACTCGAAACCCACACCATCATCTTCCTAGCCTTATCCCGTATCTCACGGATTCAGCTACCTAATCTAGTGGATAGAACGAGGTTACTGGTTTTTACACAGAGTGACTGCCATCTGATCTCCGCAACCAGGAAGGGAAACCAGTCCCAATCCTAGATTAGGTCAAAGTTTTCCACTTTCCACCAATGCTTAGCACTGGCCTCTGACATGGCTTACGACTAATATCTACAGCGTTAAGCGATATTAATGGTTTAACGTGCCTTCCAAAGCACGGTAAAAGCGCCAAATAAACGTAAATATGAAATTCGAAAACCGAAAAACACATTGGTACATGGTGGGATTCGAACAACGACCTCCCGCTTTAGAGACAGCGGCCCTATCCACTACACCATCCGGCTCTCCTACCCGATATCGACTCAAAACCCACACGACCAAAAGAATCCCTATCATGGTTTGCGAAGGCTGACTTTTAATCTGATACATACAAATAATTACGCCTTTATCCATAATGGGGTAGGCAGATCGTAAACGACCTAAACAAAGGTCTTTCCGCCACATCTGACAAAGATTTGAGTGTTATTTAAGATAGATTTCTAGGTATATTGCTGTTGTGACAGGTTGTAAGTCATTCGACTAAATTGCACTATTCTGAAAACTTTGCTGGTTTTTCCAGCATGCCCGGGAGGAAATGCAGCTGGCACGTTTTATGTTTTTCTCTCGTTCCCAGTCCAGCATGGAAGAAACGAATTAATTTTAATTTGATTAGATGAGGTAATAAAGGTTGTTTTTATGTCTCTACCATGTTGGACTGGAGCAGTAAAAATAAAATAAAGGTGCCAGCTGCTACATCTTTGGACATAGGCACCCACCCGTAGGACGGTCATCCACTAGACGACACGTCATTGTCAACGGCAACGGCGGTATCTTCGACGATATCGATTCTAGATTTGCCGGCTAAAACTAAAATCTAAATCTTCAATTTAATAACTTTTAGACTAAAAATATTGAAAAAATACAGGAGTGTGTCATGTTTATCCGCCCTCGTATGATATGGCGGATAAAATTGAAAGAAATACTGAGGCAACGTGCGAAACCGGGCAAAGTCAAAACCATGGAGTTTAAATCGCCTGTCCTTTTAAAATTTTATTATTTTGAAAGTGACAGATACATGAAAAGCAATGACATTATATAACATGCTTTTCTACTTTACCACACACGGCAACGTCACAGCTACGGCACGGCGGCATTGCTCGATAAACTGTATGTGTTTTGTATACGAACGTAGCAGGGCTGTTGCGAATATAAATTCGCGTCCGCGCATGCGGATCTTCCGCATGAATTTGGACAACCGCTGCCACATCCGCATGAAAGTAATTTGGATTTTAATGTTGATGCATAGAATATTGAAGATGAGAGTCAAAAACGACAGAAAATTGTAGCAATGACACATAATTTTGCAAACAGAACAAAATGTCCAAAAAAATCTTGCGTTATGGTATTTTTTTTTTTCTTTTTATAAACACTATTTAAAAAAATTGTCTCTTGGTATTTCCATGGTGGCCTTTGAGCGAGTGAAAAACGTAGAATGGGCCAGCTGCATTTGCTCCTGGGCATGCTGTAAAAACTAGCTAAGGGATCCGAGGGTTCCAGTATATTGTAATTTAGGCGATGAGCTGACAATTTGTCACTACAGCAATATACCAACAAATCTATTTAAATAAACTTAGTCAGACTTGGCAGAGCGACCTTTGTTTTGGTCGTTTACGAGCTGCCTACCCCATTAGGGATAAAGGCGTGATTATATATATTTCTTTATATATATCTTTGTGCTATTCGGCATCAATACAAAATTAATTTAGAAAAATCTTAACATCCGCATCCGTGTACGGTGATATGAGAAAGTCAGCATCCACAACATCCCTGATACGTAAAAGCGCGCGTGTGTGTGTGTGTGCGCCCACAGTGAATACTAGGTGGACGATACCGTCGACGATATTACCATCTTAGTGAATAAAAAGATCCATCGGTATCGTGACAATATTGTTATCGTGCCGTTGCCGAACGGTCTAGTGGAAAAACAGTCATACCCAAATTACATAAAAGGGTGAAAGGCAAAAGTGAAAAAGGTCGCAATAGGAAGGATAGTAATACATACATATATTCACGCCTTTATCCCTAATGGGGTAGTAAACCGTTCTTATTTTCATTATAGGTTTAAAGAAACCTTTTATTAGTGACTTACTCAAAACCAAAAATGTGTTTTAACTTATCTAATAAATTAATTAAACGACATTCCCATTATGGTCCACTGAAGAGTTTAAAATAGAAAATGTTCTCTTGGAGATTATTTTGCATTACAGACATACTCGTATACGGAGTGTAAGGGACACCTTCCCGCAAACTGCTCAGTCAACGAAACTGAACAACTTTCACAGGGAAATTCTTTCAGTTTTTTGTAAGCTTTCCCATACAAATTGTCTGATCGAGGTAGTCATTTTGTAACGAAAAGTTTATTTTTTCATTTCCCGAAAGATTCCTGGCCCAACTTTTGACTTTAAATTTTTACCAAATAAAAATTCCTGGCCCTAGAACAAAATCATACAAAATAAACTAAAAACAAACTCAAAATTATAGAAGTACCGGACAGGGCTCTTTAAAATTATTGTAATAATATGTTTTGTATCTCTAAACATAAAAAGTAATTCACGAAATACCTGTTAAATGTACTTGGAGACAGTATACCGGGTGTAAGGGACAGCGTGTCACAAACTGATAGGGATTGCTCAGTTAACAAAACTAAACAACTTTAAATAAAAAACTAATTTTGGTTTTCCATACAAATTGTCTCATCGAGGTGGTTAATTTTGTATGGGAAGGTTGTTTTCATCCTGAAAGACTTTTCCGGTAAAAGTTGTTCAGTTGCGTTGACTGAGTAACCCCAATCAGTTTACGGGTACAAACCGTATTTAAATCTCGCAATTTAGTTCATCGAGTAGGCAGGTACGACTTTCTTTAAGCACGAGCGATTACACCTTTCTGTTACTTTTTCCATCCATCACCGAAGTACCAAGTTTGAAACTTGGGTAGGCGCAACTTTGGTCATTTTCATTGATTTTCCATCATGAGACAACAGAAGAGGATGTCAGTATGACGAACTTATTTTGATCCTGCCAATTGGAATTCGTTTTAAAGTAAGATAGAACACGTATCTATGTTCCTTCCATGCTGGCCTGGGAGCGAGAGAAAAACATAGAATGTGCCAGCTGCATTTCCTCCCGGGCATGCTGTAAAAACCAGCTAAGGGATCCGAGGGTTTCAGTATATTGTAATTTAGGCGATGGGCTGACAACCTGTCACTACAGCAATATACTTACAAATCTATCTTAAATAACCCTCAAAACTTTGTCAGACGTGGCGAAACGACCGTTTGGGTCGTTTACGCTCTGCCTACCCCATTAGGGATAAAGGCGTGATTATATGTGTGATTATATGTGTAGAACACGTGTATTGCAGTCGATGTCCGTTTATATTAAAGGTTAGACCGTAATATGACGTAGCTGCAGCAGAGCGGGCGGTGCGTTGCGGCACGGCACTGCAGCCGCGCGACACTGCGCGACAAAATCTGTAAAAATGTATGAACTGAAATTGCCGCGCCGTGAAGCGCCGCGCCGCTGCGCTTCAGCTCCATTGCTGCTTCAGTGCAGTATATCTCATACATTTTCATACAAAGAATCATTTGTCACGCAATGCCGCGCCGCGCCGCTCCGCTGCAGTTACGTCCTAGTGCGGTCTAACCTTATCTCTATGGACAGCTTGTACGTTTTGCGTTCCTGGGTTAAAGTATACCTATAGGTAAGTAAAACCCGTAATTATAAACAGCACTTGAGACTGACAGCTAGTTTGAGTTCGTATCAGGAACGTCATTTCAGTACAAAAGGACTTGTCAAATTCATACTTAATATTACTTTTAATCTTGAGATAGCTTTATAAATACGAGCCTTATATATTAACTGCCTCCGTGGTCTAGTGGCCAGTCTCATGGACTCCTAATCTGGAGGTCCTGGGTTCGATTCCCAGAGGGGAAACTGATATTTGAGAATTTATCACTTTGTGAATTGTTCCCCGGTTTGGTTAGGACATTGCAGGCTGAATCACCTGATTGTCCGAAAAGAAAAAGGATTCCGTGCTCCGAAGGGCACGCTAAGCCGTCGGTCCCCGTCGTTGTCTTTGATTGTGGTCGTTACTCAAACCATTTCAGAGGAATAATAGCTGTGCTACTAGGCGGTTTGAATACTCTGACACCAGGGTTCATCGGGTCGTGTGACTTGAGAATCAACTCGCTAAGAAGACGAAGTTACTTGAAAAAAAAAAATAACAATGGTGCAAAAAACAATTTCAACCGCAGAAAGGATTTGAGCTTACGTCTGTGGAATACCGTCCCAATGCATTAGCCTTTATGCTACCGCGGCTTTTGCCCTGAGCAGCGAAATTTGTGATAAATTTTACGTAAGACACTGTTAAAAACAACAGCGATATAAGAAAATACTGTGAAAGCCTTCAATCTTTAAGGGAGATTTATTAAAGTCATCAATTTAGAAAATCTTGGCACTTGGTCTCCAGACAATCACCAAACATTTCAGTGAATTATTACTCACGGGGGGCACTGTGAAAAATTATCTTTGTTTTATTATCAATGATACTCATCATGGTAAGCGCCAGTGCTGCCTTATCGCCATTTTGGCTATCTCGGACCCATAATTGTGATTTGCGACTGGTCGCAATTAAGGTGTGAGGAGGTGTTCTGGTGGCAGTGTGTATAAAGTGAAACCATCGGTTGTTGAGAATAGAATGAATAATTTATTTGAGAGAAGCTCTTATTTATACAATATTGACATAAAAATCATGATCAATGTAGGCAGATAAATAACAAATTCATGTGAAACAGAAATATTAAAAAATATAGTGAAGGTAGACAGACAATTGATATTTGTTGATTTGGTGGGTAGAAAACGCTACTGCATTCAGATTTTCAACGTGCACTCCGATCACTAGATGGATACTGCCACAAAGGCTTTTTCAAAAAAATTCAAATTCAAATTCATTTATTCATGTAAAGCAATCAGGTACAGTGGTAAGCAGTTATAATAGCTAAAATATAGTTCCACTAAATGCTGCCTTTGCAGGCATGTACATGTGTTAAACATTACAATTCACAAACAAAATATAAAATTAATTAATTATGTCAGATATTGGAAGAGAGAGAGAAAATATACTAATAATTAAATCAATGTCAAAAAATAAACAAAATTATGAGAAGCGCACATAAGTACAATATCAAAATAATAGTAATAAAGAAAAATTAAATAATAATAATAATTGGTCATAAAATACAGTCAAAATAATCAAAACAGTAAAATAGGTACTAGAAAATAATAATATTTATGTTCAAACCACAAACAGAGCAACTATTCCAATTCCATGTATTCGCGTAAGTTATAGAAACATTTTTCCGCTAGCCAAGATTTAAGTGCTCTCTTAAACTTTACGAAATTATACTCTTTGTATTTATCTGGTAACTTATTAAAAATTTCAATACACATAATATTGGTATTTTTTTCAATTAGTGTAAGTCTACTAGGCGGTTTATGCAATTTATATTTATATTTGGGACGCAACTCACGATTGCTGACCATATAATTATCTGGAAACAAATATTTATTCCTGTAGACAAAGAGACAAACTTCGAGAACATACAAACAAGTCACAGTTAAAATCTTATGTTTGGTAAAAAATGGACGGCAAGAGTCTAATTGGTTTAGTGCAAAAATAGCCCTTATACATTTCTTTTGCGCTATAAAAAGTCTTTCAATGTCACAAGAGTTCCCCCAAATTATTATTCCAAAACGTAAAGTAGAGTCAATGTATCCATGGTATGCTGTAATTGCAGCGGCCCTTGACACTACTTGACTTACACGTCTTAATGGGAACACAAAACTATTTAGCCTAGAATAGAGATAATCAATATGTTTCTTCCAATTGCAGTGACTATCCATAGTGATTCCCAAAAACTTTATGCTTGAAATGCCGCTTACGATGTGGTTTTCAAATTCTACATTTAGCGGTAGAGGGGTACTCTGATATGTGGAAAATTGTACATATTTAGTTTTACTTACATTAACCTTAAGGTTATTCATTGTCATCCAATCGATAGCCTCATGTAACGCATTATTGACAGAAAGTTCATGGGAATCAGAATTACTACTCTTGACAACAATCGTAGTGTCGTCTGCAAACAAAATACACTCATCTGACAATACGTTAGGCAAATCATTTATGTATGTTAAGAAAAGCAATGGGCCCAGAATGCTACCTTGTGGAACGCCATAGTTGTTACATAACAAAGGAGATCTAAACGCTTCCAAAGTTTTACTTTTCTCACAATAACTTTTCACCTCAACGCACTGCTCTCTATTACTTAAATATTGTTTTAACCAATCGTGAGCCGGCCCTCTTATTCCGTATAGGTATAGCTTTAAAAGCAATCGATCATGCGGAACGAAATCGAAAGCTTTGCTCATATCCATAAATAAAACCGTAATTGGCACATCATCATGCAATCCGTTCATAATAAGTTTGACCAATTTATAGGTTGCCAAAGCTGTACTCTTCGCTTTGCGGAATCCATGTTGCTCTTCTCGTAAAATATTCTGGGATTCTAAAAAATTAATAAGCCTATTGTACATGCATCTTTCTAAAATTTTTGAAAATATTGGCACTAAGGTTATAGGCCGATAATTCTCAATAGAGTCATGTGCACCTTTTTTGTAAAGTGGTTTCACAACCGATATTTTTAAGACTGCCGGAAATACCCCATCAAAAAGACATCTATTTATTGCATGTGTAAGAGGGTAAATAATTAAATCAATACTCATTTTTATAATTTCTGTTAATATGTCATCATAGCCAACCGCTCTGGAGTTATTCAATTCTTTTATAATTTTTATTAATTCAGAATACATGACTGGGCATAGAAATATACTTTTTTCATTAGGCTTCACTATATGGGATATGGTATTTAGATTATTTAGATCAGTTTTACAGTTATCTGAAACAGATTTAATAAAATAATTATTAAATGATTGAGAAATTAATTGAGGATCATGTATTTCTTCATTTTCTATATTTAATTTTGAAATTGTATTGTGAGTCTCAATAGTTGTGTGTTGTTGAATTATGTTCCAAACGGCTTTACATTTGTTCTTATCCTTATTTATATATGATGTGTTTATTTTTCTTTGCGATGCAGTCATACATTGACGTAAGATGTGTGAATATTTTTTGTAGAGTGTCTTATTTCCCCTTCTACAACGGATTTCTGCATATAGTCCACGCTTTACCTTACAGCTAGTCTTTATGCCTTTCGTCAACCATTTCGTTTTAGATTTATTTGCCCTTCTTCGCACTTTGATTATAGGAAAGCACAAATTATAAAACAGCAAATATAGATCATAAAATATATTAAACGATGCTTCTGCCGATATATTATCGTTGTAAACTTCGCTAAAAGATAAACAAGAAAGATATTTCATAAATTTCATCTTATTGTCGCAACTGTAATCGCGTTTATATTCGTACCACCAAGAGACCGATGGTTTACGCGGAGTCTCTGTAGGAATTTGATAAGTCTGTGCGGTGTGGTCAGAGAATTCCATGTGATGGATTTCAACTTTGCCACCCGTTATATTTGAGATAACGTGATCTATACAAGTCCCAGTTGTTTCTGTAATTCTTGTTGGCTCAAATATTTTGGTTTCCAAATTATAACTTTCTAACAGTCTCTTGAATTCCATCGAAATGCTAGACTCAATTAACGTGTTTATGTTCAGGTCTCCACATAGTACGAATTTTTTACGCTTATTTCTACAAACAATATGAAGCAATTCATCCAACTTTTGGAAAAAAGTAGAGTTTGGAGAGGATGGAGTTTTATTCGTATAAATACACAAAATGGTTGTATTATAATCAACTAAGTGTATACCGCAGCATTCGAATACAAAGTTCACTGAAATGTGCTCAATTTTTTTAAGAGTTGTAAAGTTTTGTTGTCAACCATTTCTGACCAGGATAATTACACCCCCCCTTTTTTTAAGCCTATAGTAAAATGCAGCAATTTTAAACCGGTTTAGCTTAAGATTACTTTCTGTTCCTTGTTTTAAGTTAGTTTCGGTCAGGCAAATAATATCAATTTGGTCTTGAATTTTTTTCGCTATACAAAGAAATTAGGCGTTATTATACTACTTCGAAAATAATTTGGCGAAGCAGGCTATTTCATCATGTAGGGTAAGAATACGAACACAATGGGCCCAAACACAAGGGGTTTCTTAATAATCATTGGAATTGGATTTCTACCATCCACCCTCATTGACTCTAGATTTTGAGATCGAACCAAATTATTTAAATAACATCCCTACTAACTATACTTCCATGACTGGGAGCGAGAGAAAAACGTAGAATGTGCCAGCTGCATTTCCTCCCGGGCATGCTGTGAAACCAGCTAAGGGATTCGAGGGTTTCAGTATATTGCAATTTAGGCGATTTGCTGACAACCTATCAGTACTGCAATATACCTACAAATCTATCTAAAATAACCCTCAAAACTTTGTCAGACGTGGCGGAAAGACCTTTGTTTAGGTAGTTTACGCTCTGCCTACCCCATCAGGGATAAAGGCATGATTTTATGTATGTATGTACATCCCTACTAAATAGAGTCGGTCTTAAGCATTTAAAATAGTAGCTATTCAGACTATTCATAAATTATTTAGGCAATTAAGGGTACTTCACCTGGGAGGACTTTAAGGCGACTTGATATTGACTTTTCGGCGATTTCATATTAAAAAGACTTGGCAACACTTCCAATTTAGAATTGCCTTCGTGGTGTAGTGGTTTGAGCCATGGGCTCCCAATCTGGATGTCAAAGACTTGGCAACACTTCCAATTTAGAATTGCCTTCGTGGTGTAGTGGTTTGAGCCATGGGCTCCCAATCTGGATGTCCTAGGATCTTTCCCCACGGGGGTTTATCACTTTGTGTCATTTTACCCAGTTTGGTGAGGAAAAAGCAGGCTGAATCACCTGATTGGACGAAAAAAGACTCCGTTCTTTGATGGTGGTCGTTACACATACTGTGTCAGAAGACTATTAGCTATGCTATTAGGCAGTTTGAAACTCTGACTCCAGGGTTCATCGGGTCTATTGACTCGAAACCCACACCATCATCTCCTTAGCCTTATCCCGTTCCTCACGGGGTCAGCTACCTAATCTAGTGGATTGAACGAGGTTACTGGTTTTTACACAGAGTGACTGCCATCTGATCTCCGCAACTCAGAAGGAAAACCAGTCCCAATCCTAGATAAGGACAAAGTTTTCTAGCCGCCAATGCTTAGCACTGGCCTCTGACATGGCTTAACGACTAATATCTACAGCATTAAGCGATATTAACCGGAACCAACTGTTTAACGTGCCTTCAAAAGCACGGTTAAAGCGCCGAATAAACGTAAATATGAAATTCGAAAACCGAAAAACACATAGGTACATGGTAGGATGCGAACAACGACCTCCCGCTTAAGAGGCAGCGGCCCTTTCCACTACACCATCGGGCTCTCCTACCCGAAATCGACTCAAAACCCACACGACCAAAAGAATCCCTATCATGGTATGCGAAGGCTGATTTTTAATTTGATACATACATACATATTATCACGCCTTTATCCATAATGGGGTAGGCACATCGTAAACGACCTAAACAAAGGTCTTTCTGCCACGTCTGACAAAGATTTGAGTGTTATTTAAGATAGATTTCTAGGTATATTGCTGTTGTGACAGGTTGTAAGTCTTTCGACTAAATTGCACTATACTGAAAACTTTACTGGTTTTTACAGCATGCCCGGGAGGAAATGCAGCTGGCACGTTTTATGTTTTTCTCTCGCTCCCAGTCCAGCGTGGCTGATGCTGATGCTGATGACGATGACGGAGCCGCAGTCGACTAGACGCGCGGCGATCTATTGTTCGAAGTACTAGTCCGGCCGCATTTTGTTGTGTAGCTACCTTACTTCGTCGATTATTTCCCTATAGACATCGGTCATTCCAAAATTGTAGGAAGTTAAATTGTTAAAATATTATTATAGTATTAGCCAAAAATGCAGTTTTACAAGACTTGCATAATTTTAGTTTTAAGACTTTATTTTAGGAGTTAATGATATTTTTTTATATACTATTATTTGTATCTCTTCCAAAAGGCAATGTCGCCGGTGAAGTGTAGTATATTCTAAGATAATATGTTCTTCGACTGTGTCAAGAATGTTATATGTTAAATTTATTGATAAATAAAGACCTTTACAAATAAAAAATAATAAGTCCAGCGTGGAAGAAACTAATTCATTTTAATTTGATTGGATGAGGTAATAAAGGTTGTTTTTATGTCTCTACCATGTTGGACTGGAGCAGTAAAAATAAAATAAAGGTGCCAGCTGCTATAGTCTGTCAACGTCGTGCTTACCGCGCCCTAGGGGTACAGACGTTGGCGGGGACGCGGTAGTTCGCGCGGCGATTGGGTACATGAACACATTGCGTCGTGCTCGCTCACCCTCCTGCTTCACCGCCCGCACCCCCGTTACCGCGTCCCCGCGCACGTCTGTACCCCTAAGGCGCGGTAAGCACGACTTTGACAGACTATACATCTTTGGACATAGGAACCCACCCGTAGGACGGTTATCCACTAGACGACACGTCATTGTCAACGGCATTGGCTCGGTATCTTCGACGATATCGATTCTAGATTTGATGGCTAAAACTAAAATCAAAATCTTCAATTTAATAACTTTTAGACTAAAAATATTGAAAAAATACAGGAGTCTGTCATGTTTATCCGCCCTCGTATGATATGGTGGATAAAATTGAAAGAAATACTGAGGCAACGAGCGAAACCGGACAAAGTCATAACCATGGAGTTTAAATCGCCTGACCTTTTAAAAAAATATTATTTTGAAAGTGACAGATACATGAAAAGCAATGACATTATATACGAGTAACATGCTTTTCTACTTCACCACACACGGCAACGTCACAGCTACGGCACGGCGGCATTGCTCGATAAACTGTACCAGGCCACTCAGAAAGTATTGCGATAAATAGTTTTTATATATGGCAGACTGGCCGGTTAGAATCTTTTTTGCAAATATGATTACTTGTAAGTAAAAATATGTGTGTTCCATTTTCAAAATTTCCCTCCACATTTTTTGCGAGCCAATTCAAAGTATCGTGTCTTACTGAAAAATGGATCTGCGCCGGGAACATTTTAGAGCTATGATTTTTTACGATTTCAAGTGTCGCCTGAAACCGGATGAATCGTTCGATAGACTTCAAATGGCATTTATGGATGAAAGCCCCTCCAAGGCGACCGTGTATCGGTCGACCAACCTTGGGGGATGAAGAAAGAAGCGGTCGCCCTTTGACGGCTATTACGGAAGAAAACGTGCTAGCAGTGAAAAATTTAATCCAAGATAATAGGCGAATTACATATCAGGAGATGCAGCACATATTAAAGATTGGATCGGGAAGCGTTCACGAGATTCTACAAGGGCATCTTCGCGTGAGGAGGATAGTATCGCGTTGGGTGCCGCACTACCTCACCGACGCTCAGAAGCAGGCCCGGGTGGAATGGTGCCGTGATATGCTGAACAAATTTGAAGCAGGCTCGTCTCGGCGTGTTTACGACATCGTAACAGGTGATGAGTCCTGGATTTATCAATACGATCCAGAAACCAAGCGCCAGTCGACAGTTTGGGTGTTTCAAAATGAACCAACGCCTACCAAAGTGAAGCGATCTCGAAGCGGGGGGAAGATTTTGATCGCCAGCTTTTTTAATTTGACTGGCCACTTGGCCTCAATTCCCTTACGAGATCAAAGAAGCATTAACGCCGAATGGTATACTACCTAATGTTTACCAGAAGTTTTTTCTGTTGTGAGCAACAAGCGACCAAACACAGGGCTCCGCGGACTACTGCTCCACCACGACAATGCGCCTGCACACACCGCGCTCAAAACGAGGGACTTCCTGGACAGCACACCAGTCAAACTCCTGGGTCACCCTCCTTACAGCCCTGATCTAGCACCGTGTGACTTCTTTTAATTTCCAAAAATAAAAAAACCAGCTCAAGGGGATACAATTTTCGTCGCCGGAAGATGCGCTGGCTGCGTTCGAGCAGGCTGTAAACGAGGTGTCTACGGCGGACTGGAAAAAGTGTTTTGAAAACTGGTTCAGACGCATGAATCTTTGTATAGAGGCTGGTGGAGAGTACTTTGAAAAGATTTAATAAAAAGATATGTACCTGTAGAACATTTTTTTTTAGTGTCGCAAATCTTTCTGAGTGTCCCACGTATGTGTTTTGTATACGAACGTAGCAGGGCTGTTGCGAATATAAATTCGCGTCCGCGCATGCGGATCTTCCGCATGAATTTGGACATCCGCTGCCGCATCCGCATGAAAGTAATTTGGATTTAAATGCGGATGTGGATGTATAGACTAGTGAAGATGAGAGTCAAAAAACGCCAGAAAATTGTAGCAAGGACGCAGAATTTCGCAAACAGAACAAAAACTCAAAAAAAAAAACTTTAAGTACTGGTAAAAATGTTTTTTTATATAAATACTATTTAAAAAGATTGTCTCTTTGTACTTCCATACTGGCCCGGGAGCGAGAGAAAAACGTAGAATGTGCCAGCTGCATTTGCTCCTGGGCATGTTGTAAAAACCAGCTAAGGGATCCGTGGGTTGAAGTATATTGTAATTTACGCGATGGGCTGACAATTTGTCACTACAGCAATATACCTACAAATCTATCTTAAATAAACTTTGTCATACTTGGCAGAACGGCCTTTGTTTAGGTTGTTTACAAGCTGCCTACCCCATTAGGGATAAAGGCGTGATTATATATACGTTTGTCTCTTTGGGCTATTCGGCATCAATACAAAATTAATTTAGAAAAATCTTAACATCCGCATCCGCGTTCGCGGATATGAGAAAGTCAGCATCCGCAACATCCCTGATACGTAAAAGCGCGCGCGTGTGAATACTTGTGAATACGAAAAGAATACTTATTGGAAGAGGTGGACGATACCGTCGACGATATTATTATATTCTTTATTGCGTACAAAAAAAATACAAAAAATAAACAAATTATAATTTAGTTCACAAAGGTGAGCTTATCTCTATAAAGAGATCTCTTCCAGCCAACCTGTAAAACTGAATATGAGATAACAATATATACGGGGACAAGACTGTTCACGCTGTAGACTTTTACATATACATATAACCTAGAACCTACATAAACATACATATATATTACCAAGATGGTAAGCAGTGGAGAAAACAGATCCATCGGTATCGTGACAATATTGTTATCGTGCCGTTGCCGGACCGTCTAGTGGAAAAACAGTCATACCCAAATTACATAAAAGGGTGAAAGGAAAAAGTGAAAAAGGTCGCAATAGGAAGGATAGTAATACATACATATAGTATATCCAGTATAGGCATACTTAAAAATTGTTAATGATAGGTGCATGCTTAGTAGTTAAGAGAGCGCTCTCCTCGCCAACAAACTATTACAGTTTGGCGAGATATTTGTGTAAGTTTATGTTAAAAAAAACAATCATATATTCACGCCCTTATCCCTAATGGGGTAGTAAACCGTTCTTATTTTCATTATAGGTTTAAAGAATCCTTTTCTTAGTGACCTACTCAAACCCAAAAATGTGTTTTAACTTATATAATAAATAAATTAAACGACATTCCCACTTTCGTCCATTGAAGAGTTTAAAATAGAAAATGTTCTCTTGGAGATTATTTTGCATTACAGACATACTTGTATGCGGAGTGTAAGGGACGGGAAGCTGTCTCTTACACTCAGACTGCTCAGTCAACGAAACTGAATAACTTTCACAGGGAAATTAATTTAGTTTTTTGTAAGCTTTCCCATACAAATTGTCTGATCGAGGTAGTCATTTTGTAAAGAAAAGTTTATTTTTTCATTTCCCGAAAGATTCCTGGCCCAACTTTTAACTTAAAATTTTTAACACATAAAAATTCCTGGCCCTAGAACAAAATCATACAAAATAAACTAAAAACAAACTCAAAATTATAGAAGTACCGTACAGGGCTCTTTAAAATTATTGTAATAATATGCTTTGTATCTCAAATAAAATCAATATCATCAATTACATTTTTTTAACATAAAGAGTAATTCACCAACCAACAAAAGCAGGAAACGACCCCCACCCAAAATAAAGTGGCATATGCTAGAAAAGAATGATTGTGCGAATGAATTCCGAGAGAAAGTAGTCAATAAAATGATAGAAATGAAGGATATGAATGGTAAAACGGTGAATGAGTGCTGGAATGAGATAGCTGGTTGTATAAGGAGTGTTGCGAAAGTTGTGTGTGGTGAGTCAAAAGGAAGAGGCATGATGAATAAAGAAGCTTGGTGGTGGAATAAGGAAGTACAAAAGGAGTTGAGTGATAAAAAGAAGGCATTCAAAGAGTGGCAGAACACGACTAATGGAGATGATAGAATGAAAGAGCAGAAGAAAGTAAAATACACAGAATGCAAAAAGAGAGCTAAACGAGCAGTGGCCATTGCTAGAGCTGAGGTACAGGACAAACTGTATTAGTCATTAGACAAATCTGAAGGCCAGAAACAGCTCTACCGCATGGCAAAAATGAGAGAGAAGAATGCAAGGGACCTATCGCATGTAAAATGTATAAAAGATGAAACTGGACGGGTTTTGACGAATGACGAAGAAATAAAAGAACGTTGAAAGATGTACTTTGAAAGGTTAATGAATGAAGAGAATGATTGGAGCGGTAATGTGAGGGACATACCGATAAATATTGGACTAGTGAGTGAAATTAGTGTGGATGAAGTAAAAATGGCTGTGCAAAGTATGAAAAATGGGAAATCGGTTGGGCCAGATGGAATACCAGTTGAAGTGTGGAAGTTATTGAGTGCGGATGGCTGGGTGTGGCTGAGTTTATTTTTCGGTAAGTTGTTGCAAGAAGAGACGATCCCTGATGAATGGTGCAACAGTTTACTGGTGCCCATCTTTTAAAACAAGGGTGATGTGCAAGAGTGTAACAACTACCGAGGAATAAAGCTCATGTCACATACTATGAAAGTTTGGGAGAAAATAATAGAAAGAAGAATAAGAGAAGAGAGTGATATAACACAAAATCAGTTTAGGTTTATGCCAGGTCGAGGGCCAGCGGACGCCATTTTTGCACTTCGCATACTATGCGAAAAATACAAACGTGCTCACAAAAACTTGCACATGGTGTTCGTTGACCTTGAAAAGGCATACGATCGTATACCCCGAGAGATTTTGTGGTGGGCTATGAAAGAGAAAGGCGTGCCTGGGAAGTATGTGGCGCTAATTCGTGCTATGTACGAAAAATCCTGTACTCGTGTCCGGTCAGCTGCAGGCACTAGTGACGAGTTCGGTGTGGCTGTAGGTTTACACCAAGGGTCGGCTCTAAGTCCTTACCTATTCCTGTTAATAATGGACGCCTTGACGTCGGATATTCAGGAAGAGGCACCCTGGTGTATGCTGTTCGCCGATGACATCGTTCTCGTCGGCGAAGATGGACTCGAGGTACAGAGCAGGTTGGGGAAATGGCAACAGAAACTGGAGAATGTAGGCTTGAAAATCAGCAGAACAAAAACGGATTACATGTTCTGCGATTTCGGCGGTTTCTCCAGTCCTGTGGCTATGACCCTTGATAGGGTAGCATTACCGGTCTACTCCGACTTCAAGTACCTCGGGTCACAAATTCAAGGAGATGGTAAGATAGACAGAGCCGTTACGCACAGAATTAGCGCAGGATGGATGAAATGGCGACAGGTTACAGGAACAACTTGCGACCCCCGAATGCCCTTCAGGCTGAAAGGGAAAATCTATAAGAGCGTCATAAGACCTGTCGTCATGTATGGATCAGAGTGTTGGGCTATGAAAGTGATGGATGAAAGAAAACTTCATGCTGCGGAATTGCGAATGCTGAGATGGATGTGTGGTGTAACAAGAATGGATAAGATAAGGAATGAGTATATAAGAGGAAGTCTGAAAGTTGCGCCAATTACCAACAAAGTAAGAGGAAATTGCCTTGCGTGGTATGGCCATGTTATGCGGAGGGATGAAAGTCATATAGGTAAAAGGGTAATGAATTTGAATGTGAATGGATATGTTGGGAGAGGACGACTAAAGAAAACATGGATGGACTGCGTGAAAGATAATATGTCTAAAACAGGTGTGAATGTTGAACTGAGGGCTGACAGGGATGAATGGAAGAAGAAAACGTACTGCGCCGACCCCAAGTAAATGGGATAAGGGCAAGCGACTGATGAAAGAGTAATTCATTAAATACCTGTTAAATGTACTTGGACACAGTATACCGGGTGTAAGGGACAGCGTCTCACAAACTAATAGGGATTGCTAGGTTAACGAAACTAAACAACTTTAAATAAAAAACAAATTTTGGTTTTCCATACAAATTGTCTCATCGAGGTGGTTAATTTTGTACAGGAAGGTTTTTTTCACCCTGAAAGACTTTTCCGGTGAAAGTTGTTCAGTTGCGTTGACTGAGTAGCCCCAATCAGTTTGCGGGAGCAATACAACCAGTATTTAAATCTCGCAATTTAGTTCATCGAGTAGGCAGGTACGAATTTCTTTAAGCACGAGCGATTACACCTTTCTGATACTTTTTCCATCCATCACCGAAGTACCAAGTTTGAAACTTGGGTAGGCACAACTTTGGTCATTTTCATTGATTTTCCATCATGAGACAACAAGAAGAGGATATGTCAGTATGATGAACTTGTAGCGCACATAGATGGCGCCACATCAAGATACAATAGTCCTGAAACGCGGTATCAAAGTTTGCTCGGCGATCTGCATATATACAACTTCCGAACTAAACCAGTTGGAATCCGGTCCCCTGGTCACAACAACCGACCAGGTGAGTGATTAGCATTACCCTTTTTCCCATCTGTCATCACTCGGCCAACTGGCCTCTCAAGGAAATGCTCCTAAAAACTTATTTTGATCCTGTCAATTAGAATTCGTTTAAAAATAATTTATAACACATATATTGCAGTCGATGCCCGTTTATGTTAAAGGTTAGACCGCACTATGACGTAGCTGCAGCGGAGCGGGGCAGCGCGTTGCGGCACGGCACTGCATCGGCGCGACACTGCGCAACAAAATCTGTCAAAATGTATGAACTGAAATTGCCGCCCCTATAACTGCCTTTTAACTGCCTCCGTGGTCAAGTGGCTAGTGCCATGGACTCCCGATCCTTAGGTCCTGGGTTTGATTCCCAGGGGGGAAACACAAAGTTGATATTTGATAATTTATCGCTTGTGCATTTTTCCCCAGTTTGGTTAGGACATTGCAGCCTGAATCACCTGATTGTCCGAAAAAAAAAGATATTCGTGCTTCGGAGGGCACGTTAAGCCGTCGGTTCCGGTCGCTGTCTTTGATAGTGGTCGTTACTCAAACCATGTCAGAGGCCTGATAGTTGTGCTACTAGGCCATTTAAAAACTCTGACACTAGGGTTCATCGGGTCGATAGACTCGATACCCACTCGACAGAAGAAGCCGCCCCGTGAAGCGCCGCGCCGCTCCGCTGCAGTTCCAAGGCTGCTTCAGTGCAGTATATCTCATACATTTTCATTCAAAGAATCATTGGTCCTCTCCGCTGCAGCTACGTCCTAGTGCGGTCTAACCTTAACTCTATGGACTTTTTAACCTTCTGGAAATTAATCATTTCGTCTATACCACTTCCGTTGATCCTTTCCGTTTGTTCGTTATTGAAAGAAATGACATATACATACATATAATCACGCCTTCATCCCTAATAGGGTAGGCAGAGCGTAAAAGACCTAAACAAAGGTCGTTCCGCCACATCTGACAACGTTTTGAGGGATATATAAGATAGATTTGTAGGTATATTGCTGTAGTGACAGGTTGTCAGCCCATCGCCTAATTAAAATATACTGAAACCCTCGGATCCCTTAGCTGGTTTTTACAGCATGCACGGGAGGAAACGCAGCTGACACATTCTATTTTTTTATCTCACTCCCAGGCCAGCATGGAAGATAGCATAATCCGTGGCGACAAACCGCTCTAACAATATTCTGGCAGCTCCTAGCACTTCACACGACATTAACGAGTGTACAGACCAGTCTCCACGACATCAGGTCTGTTTGCGACCGCGGTTTGCACCTCGTTAGTTGGACCTTTGACACCGTTTGCTGAACACTTAAGCACATGTAAATAGACTGACAGTTTCGGCAACTTGGATTTGCTTTACTTGTACCACCTTGTACATACACATACATATAATCACGCTTTTGTCCCTAATGGGTTAGGCAGAGCGTAAACAACCTGAACAAAGGTCGTTCCGCCAAGTCTGACAAAGTTTTGAGGGTTATTTATAACAGATTTGTAGGTGTATTGATGTAGTGACAGGTTGTCAGACCACCGCCTAAATTGCAATATACTGAAACCCACGGATCCATTAGCTGGTTCTTATACCCGGTATGCATTCGGGAGGAAATCTCAGCTCAGCTGGCACATTATATGTTTTTCTTTCGCTCCCAGTCCAGCATGAATGGTTTGTACATACGCACGGGAGTATTTTAAAGTTTCCATGCTGTACTGGAGGCAATAGAAACAAGAGCCCGATGGTGTAGTGGATAGGGCCGCAGCCTCCTGATCGAGGTTGTCAGACCACCGCCTAAATTGCAATATACTGAAACCCACGGATCCATTAGCTGGTTCTTATACCCGGTATGCATTCGGGAGGAAATCTCAGCTCAGCTGGCACATTATATGTTTTTCTTTCGCTCCCAGTCCAGCATGAATGGTTTGTACATACGCACGGGAGTATTTTAAAGTTTCCATGCTGTACTGGAGGCAATAGAAACAAGAGCCCGATGGTGTAGTGGATAGGGCCGCAGCCTCCTGATCGACCTCCTGGGAGGTCGTTGTTCAAATCCCACGATGTCCAAGTATAGTGTGATTTTCGGTTTTGGAATTTAATATGTACGTTTCGGCGCTTGTTAGTGCTTCGGAAGGCACGTTAAGCCGTTGGTCCCGGTTAATATCGTTTAATACCGTAGATATTAATGTTAATAAAACATAATTAAAAATTTGAAACTATTGAGTTTATTAGGTAAAAAATGCACTTTTACAATTAAAGAACTGACGAGCGCATAGGCGACTCGATGCTAGGAAACTGACAGATTAAAAAGCAGTGTTGCCATAACTATATGTTCATTTTGGACTGAACATAGTTGGGGCCGGGCAAATATACAATAAATGATCAATATTTATTCCAAAAGCAAAGGACATAACTTAGTTATAGACCTACGATACACTTTATCATTCATTTTTATATCTGCTACCCTGACTCTACCATCGTTTCCTGGAAACGTTTTAACAATTCTGGCCATTGGCCATTGCAAAGGACTTACATTTAAGTTTTTAACTGTTACTAAATTACCTTCCTTATTTATTTATTTTATTTATTTATTTATTATTTATTTATTTACTATTTATTGTACACAAGTAACATTAGAAAGACAATACACAAGGAATAACGACACAACAGGTACAGCTTATTTCTACTAAGAAATTTCTTCCAGCTTACCTACGGAAGTGATACTTAAAATGAGAGGCAAATTAGGCGTGCACAAATAAAGCATAATATTAAAATAATACCAGAAAATTATAAATTACATAAATAACTAATTATATATATACTTAAAATCATAATAACAATGTATACATGAAAATAATATAAATACATATATATACATACTAATACTATACAGAAAGTGAAAGGTAATGCTCTCTTACTCTCTTTTTAAAGACAGCGACAGAAGGACTGTCACGGACCTTAATATTAGGTTGGTGGGTTTTCCACTTGGGACGGCTTTGAAGTTGTGTTAAATAGTCCTTAGACCATACCTTCGAAAAATCTTGTTTCAATTTTGTACAAACATCCCAAAATTTCAATCGGTTTAGTGAAATATCTGTAAAATCTGTTTCGGGGTAAGAAGTCAAAGCTGTTCCAATTAGAAAATGCCCAGGCGTTATATATCGACAATCACTTGAATTGGCAGGAATTAGCGGCCGCGAGTTTAACACCGCTTCGATTTGAATTATAACAGTATTTAATTCTTCAAAGGTTAAACATAGGTTACCTACTACTCTTTTTAAATGGTGCTTTACACTCTTAACACCAGCCTCCCACAATCCTCCAAATTCAGGAGCATAACTTGGAATGAATTTAAATTCAATGTAATTTTGAGAGCAAAAAATATTGATAGAGTCTCTATGAGCTTAGGAGTACTGTAGGGTCTACAAATCATTTAATGTATTTTGTGCTCCTTTGAATGTTTTGGCATTTTCACAAAATATCTTTGTGGGCATCCCACGCCTAACTATGAAACGCTTAAAAGCGGCTAAGAAAGCCTCTGTTGTGAGGTCTGAGACTAACTCTACATGTATGGATTTTACCATGAAACATACAAAAAGTGCTATGTATTTTTTTTTAATAATAGGCTTTCTGATGCGAGCAACCTTGTAACTGAAAGCTCCTCAGAAATCAACGCCGACACACTGAAATGGTCTAGAGAGTGTATTATTATTATTAGACAAACAAGTAATTCTCTCACTAGGTAGAGATCCCATCAGCTGCTTCGCAACTTCACACTTCAGACGCATACACTGAACACATTTACACAGTACCTTTTTGACTTCTCGAATAGCGCTCACAATGTGATATCTTTGTGATAGAGAACTCAAGACAATTTTAGGTCCACCGTGCAAGAGCCTGAGATAGAATAGAATAGAAAACATTTATTATTCATGACGCCACAAACACAACACAGTAAATACATTTTTAAACAAGAACAGAAGAAACGAAAGTGAAACAAATAATTAAATGAGAATATCTATTATCTAATCTGTGATAGAGGTATCTAAAAATAAACAGTAACATTTTTTTTTTACATAAAAAGTAATTCACGAAATACCTGTTAAATGTACTTGGAGACAGTATACCGGGTGTAAGGGACAGCGTCTCACAAACTGATAGGGATTGCTCAGTTAACAAAACTAAACAACTTTAAATAAAAAACTAATTTTAGTTTTCCATACAAATTGTCTCATCGAGGTGGTTAATTTTGTACAGGAAGGTTTTTTTCACCCTGAAAGACTGTTCCGGTGAAAGTTGTTCATTTGCGTTGACTAAGTAACCCCAATCAGTTTGCGGGACCCGTACAACCCGTATTTTAATCTCGCAATTTAGTTCATCGAGTAGGCAGGTACGACTTTCTTTAAGCACGAGCGATTACACCTTTCTGTTACTTTTTCCATCCATCACCGAAGTACCAAGTTTGAAACTTGGGTAGGCGCAACTTTGGTCATTTTCATTGATTTTCCATCATGAGACAACAGAAGAGGATGTCAGTATGACGAACTTATTTTGATGCTGTCAATTACAATTCGTTTAAAAATAAGATAAAACACGTATATTGCAGTCGATACATACATACATACATACATAAAATCACGCCTTTATCCCTTACGGGGTAGGCAGAGCGTCAAACGCCTCGTAAAAGGCGCTTTCGCCACGTCTGACAAAAATTGAGGGCAATTTTAGATTGTAATGTGTATTGCTATAGTGACAGGTTGTCAGCCCATCGCCTTAATTACAATACACTGTAACCCTCTAAACCCTTTTGCTGACTTCTACACCATGCCCGGGAGGAAGGGCAGCTGGAACATTCTATGTTTTTCTATCTCTCCCAGGCCAGCATAGAAAAAATTGCAGTCGATGCCCGTTTATATTAAAGGTTAGACCGCACTATGACGTAGCTGCAGCGGAGCGGGCGGCGCGTTGCGGCACGGCACTGCAGCGGCGCGACACTGCGCGACAAAATCTGTCAAAATGTTTGAACTGAAATTGCGCTTCGCTGCACCTTCATTTCTTCCATGCTGGACTGGGAGAGATAGAAAAACATAGAATGTTCCAGCTGCCCTTCCTCCCGGGCATGCTGTTGAAGTCAGCAAAAGGGACTCGAGGGTTACAGTGTATTGTAATTTAGGCGATGGGCTGACAACCTGTCACTATAGCAATACACATTACAATCTAAAATTGCCCTCAATTATTGTCAGACGTGGCGAAAGCGCCTTTTACGAGGCGTTTGACGCTCTGCCTAACCCGTTACGGATAAAGGCGTGATTTATGTATGTATGTATGTCATTGCTGCTTCAGTGCGGTAAGGCTCGTATTTATGAAGCGATCTCAAACTTGAGAGCAATATTAAGTATGGATTTGTCAGGCCAGTTTGTACTGAAAAAACTAGCTGTCACTCATGAGCGCTGATTATAAATACGGCCCTATATCTCATACATTTTCATACAAATAATCATTTGTCACGCCGTGCCGCGCCGCGCCGCGCCGCGCCGCTCCGCTGCAGCTACGTCCTAGTGCGGTCTAACTTTAACTCTATGGACTTTTAAACCTTCTGGAAATCAATCATTTCGTCTATACCACTTCCGTTGATCCCTTCCGTTTGTTCGTTATTAAAACAAATAACATATACATACATATAATCACGCCTTCTTCCCTAATAGGGTAGGCAGAGCGTAAAAGAACTAAACAAAGGTCGTTCCGCCACATCTGACAAAGTTTTGAGGGATATTTAAGATAGATTTGTAGGTATATTGCTGTAGTTACAGGTGGTCAGCCCATCGCCTAAACTGCAATATACTGAAACCCCTGGATCCCTTACCTGGTTTTTACAGCATGCTCAGGAGGAAAAGCAGCTGGCACATTCTATGTTTTTCTCTCGCTCCCAGGCCAGCATGGAAAAAGAAATGACAGGTGGTTGAAAGTGCTCTTTACTAACTCGGAACCAGTATCGGGCACAAAACCCATTTTCTCACACGGTTACTATACCGGGTGTAAGGGACATGCGTAACTACCTCCGTGGTCTAGTGGCTAGTGCCTTGGACTCCTGATCCTGGTCCTGGGTTCGATTCCCAGGGGGGAAACACAAAGTTGATATTTTAGAATTTATCGCTTTGTGAATTTTTCCCCAGTTTGGTTAGGACAATACAGGCTGAATCACCTGATTGTCCGAAAAGAAAAAGATATTCGTGCATCGGAGGGCACGTTATGTCACTATTTAGAGTCGTCGGTTCCGGTCGCTGTCTTTGATAGTGGTCGTTACTCAAACCATGTCAGAGTCCTGATAATTGTGCTACTAGGCGGTTTAAAAACTCTGACACCAGGGTTCATCGGGTCGATAGACTCGATACCCACTCGACAGAAGAAGACCAGAAACTGATAGGGGATGCTTAGTCAACGAATTTGGACATACGGGGTATGGTTATACCGGGTGTAAGGGACAACCGCAAACTGATAGGAGTTACTCAGTCAACGAAACTGAATAACTTTCACCAGGAAATTCTATTAGGTATTTTTTTATTTGGTTTTTCAAAATTGAAACGAAAAACATGGTGTAAGTTGTTTAGTTTTGTTGACTGAGCCACTCCTGTCAGTTTACGCCCCGTATAAGCGAACAGCCTTACATTTACGAGTATCCATAGCATGATCATACATACATACATACATATAATCACGTCTTTATCCCTAATGGGGTAGGCAGAGCGTAAACGACCCATACAAAGGTCGGTCCGCCACGTCTGACAAAGTTTTGAGGGCTTTTGAAGTTAGATTTGTAGGTATATTGCTGTAGTGACAGGTTGTCAGCCCATCGCCTAATTAAAATATACTAAAACCCTCGGATCCCTTAGCTGGTTTTTACAGCATGCACGGGAGGAAACGCAGCTGGCACATTCTATTTTTTTATCTCACTCCCAGGCCAGCATGGAAGATAGCATACTCCGTGGCGACAAACTGTTCAAACTATATTCTGGCAGCTCCTAGCACTTCACACGACATTAACGAGTGTACAGACCAGTCTCCACGACATCAGGTCTGTTTGCGACCGCGGTTTGCACCTCGTTAGTTGGACCTTTGACACCGTTTGCTGAACACTTAAGCACATGTAAATAGACTGACAGTTTCGGCAACTTGGATTTGCTTTACTTGTACCACCTTGTACATACACATACATATAATCACGCTTTTATCCCTAATGGGGTTGGCAGAGCGTAAACGACCTGAACAAAGGTCGTTCCGCCAAGTCTGACAAAGTTTTGAGGGTTATTTATAATAGATTTGTAGGTATATTGCTGTAGTGACAGGTTGTGAGACCATCGCCTAAATTGCAATATATTGAAACCCACGGATCCATTAGCTGGTTCTTACAGCATACCCGGGAGGAAATGCAGCTGTCACATTTTATGTTTTTCTTTTGCTCCCAGTCCAGCATGAATGGTTTGTACATACACAGTATTTTTAAGTTTCCATGCTGTACTGGAAGCAATAGAAACAAGAGCCCGATGGTGTAGTGATAGGGCCGCAGCCTCCTGATCGACCTCCTGGGAGGTCGTTGTTCAAATCCCACAATGTCCACGTATAGTGTGTTTTTCGGTTTTGGAATTTAAATTTCGTTTCGGCGCTTGTTAGTGCTTCGGAAGGCACGTTAAGCCGTTGGTCCTGGTAATTATCGTTTAATACCGTAGATATTAATCGTTAAGCTATGTCAGAGGCCAGTGATAAGCATTGGCGGCTTGAATATGATTGTTTTCCTTCAGGGTTGCGGAGGTCAGATGGCAGTCGCTCAGTGTACCAGTACCCTCGTTCAATCCCCTAGATTAGGAAGCCGACCCCGTTAGATACAGAATAAGGCTAGGGAGATGATGGTCCCGGTTTATATCGTTTAATACCGTAGATATTAATCGTTGGGCCACATCAGAGGTCAGTGTTAGCAGGCGGCTTGAAAAATTTGATCTAGGATAGGGTCTGGGTTTCCTTCTGGGTTGCGGAGGTCAGATGGCAGTTGCTCTGTGTAACAACCAGTATCCTCGTTCAATCACTTAGATTAGGTAGCTGACCCCGTGAGGTACGGGATAAGGCTAGGGAGATGATGATGACTGGAAGCGATAGAAAAAAAGCCCTATACAAAATTAATTGTTATGCTATCCTATCACTTTGTTTAGGTTAGATAGTTTGTATGAAATAAAATTTCCTTTTAATTTCCCAGAAGAATTCATTTTGTGAAAGCTGTTCAGTTTCGCAAACCCGTTATCAGTTTACGTACCGAAAAAAGAATTACCCTTTTCATATTTATGAACCCATCGATGAATATAAAGCCAATATTAAATAGGTATAAATAAAGCCAATATTAAATCAGGTATAAAGCCAAAATATTAAATCAGGTATAAAGCCAATGTTAATAATCAGATATATTGACGTTAATGCTATCTATTTGTCAATACTGATTTAATGTCACCAGAAACAAATAACGTAATAATTCACGATGCTAATTTTGTCGGGGGTGAAATTACGTCGTTGCCGTGACAACAGACGGTAAAATAGTAAGATTCTTGGGCTTACAATCACATAAAACTCAGTAATACGGTACCGTATTACCCGTAGGCCATATCCACACTCGTGCGGTCATACGCGCTTTCAACATTCGTCATGCTGGAAATTAAAACTAGCTCAACCAACTAGGACAGACTAGGACCTAGACTCTAGGTCATCACTACATAGTATAAAACAAAGTCGCTTTCTCTGTCCCTATATCCCTATGTATGCATAAATCTTTAAAACTACGCAACGGATTTTGATACGATTTCTTTTAATGGATACAGTGATTCAAGACGAAGGTTTATATGTATAATATATGCATAATATAGTAGAGAAACACTAATAATTTCCGTGCGAAGCCGGGGCGGATCGCTAGTTCATAATATCTGCAATTTTATTACATTTGAAAATTAAGAGATGAGACGCCTAAAATCAGTTGTATAGTTCCATTTTTTCATTTGGTGCCATTTCAGATGGAAATAAGATATAACTCGCTGTACAAAAGCTCGAGCCTAAATTATAACAAAACACTGAAAATAATCCAGCTATTTCAGCTTAAAGAAGTAACAGCTGAAAACGCGTCAGACGACGTGACGTCACATCATATAAGATATGTGTGAATTCACAGACCTTCATCCTACTTAACTCAAAACACCTACACAAAGTTTCACTACTATTTTTGGGATGGTATTTTTTATAATAAACAAGAGCATAAATTGGAAACGCAAGTTGAAAACGTATTGGTGGGGATAGAACCATGGTGATGTGAGCCCTAGATAGAGACCATGAAAAGTATATCGTTCGTAGCAACATTAAAACGCGGAACCAGTTCCTTTTTTTTAAATTGCAGATTATTCTCCCGAGCCCAATCCTCTATTCGTAGACAGGAAGGGCAGGGAGATTTTTTGTTCAAGGTTTTTAATTCACCGAAGAAAATAATGTTAAGGGCTTGTTTTAAGGTTTTCTCAAAGGGCGAAAAATAAATAGAAGATTTTACGACAAGTGCACAAAACAAGTCATTGTTTCCGAGAATGGTTTTGGCACGAGTTATAAGTTATAAGCTCTGCTTTTCACTTCGATTGCGAAGAAAATTGAGGAAATTCTACAAAAATATTTTAAACTAAGCAAATCTTTCCCGCACATTTAAATTTTAAATCTTTCGACATTAAGAACTTCCATACTGGACTGGGAACTTCCATACTGGACTGGGAGAGAAAGAAAAACATAGAATGTTCCAGTTGCCCTTCCTCCCGGGCATGCTGTATAAGTCAGCAAAAGGGATTCGAGGGTTACAGTGTATTGTAATTTAGGCGATGGGCTGACAACCTGTCACTACAGCAATACACATTACAATCTAAAATTGCCCCCAATTTATGTCAGACGTGGCGAAAGCGCCTTTTAGTAGGCGTTTTACGCTCTGCCACCCCGTAAGGGATAAAGGCGTGATTTTATGTATGTATGTATATTAAACTTGGGCTGGAGAGGTCTTTCTTTTCTGGAAAGTCATTTTTTCTTGTAGGTTGTTTCTGAATAGTAGGATGTATAGGTATACAGCCTACTATTAAATACGAAGACAAATTTATCAAAATCATGTATAACATGTCAAGAAATTCAGGTAATAGTTTAAGTTACTATCACACAACATTGAACTACATCCAGGTTCTTTGTCTTCATTATTAAATCTAATCGTATAGTAACTCAGCAATGTATACAAAATAACTTTGTAATAATAAATCAAAGACACAAGTACTTTAATTTATTTTTTTATATCATTTTATGTCATTATAAACACAAAAGGTAAATAATATAAAGAAAATATTTTAAAATGAGAAGTTATATCTATGATCTTCTTTTTGTGTCTGCCTGTATGACCTAATTTTCTTTGCCTTAGAAGAGATACATTTATGAGTAGATACGTGTTTGCCCTTCAACTAAATTCAATTTTGTACACCCTGCACAAAATAGCACTTTCAGAGCATGAGAAGTGTAAAATATATTTTGTGCTCCCATTTGGTTACATTTATTGCAAAAATAACACCTCTATCTACATTCCACGTTAAAAATAATAACAATATGGTATCTACTCTTTTTAGTGCAAAAATAATACTTACTTTTGATAAGAGTGAGGTGCTTACGTTTAAAAGAAAATTACACAATTATGAACTATTTTCAAAACTATTATAATTGCTCTGTTATCTATGTCTGTGAACCATTACAAGCATTGCTAAACTTCTCTAACATGGGTATAAATATTAAACGTCCTTCTCTATCTTTCTAGTAGAAGACAGTATTTTGTTAAGATGAACACGTCTAGAATTTTGTTTGTGGTGTCTTTGGCAGTCTTCCTAGCTATCAGCGAAGGTAAGTCTTTCAACTTGCGTTTTTGCCACAAGCAATATTGTCAGCTAAGGGATCCGAGGGTTTCAGTATATTGCAATTCAGGCGATGGGCTGACAACCTGTCACTACAGCAATATACCTACAAATCTATTTTAAATAACCATCAAAATTTTGTCAGACGTGGCGGAACGACCTTTGTTTCGGTCATTTAGGCTCTGTCTACCCCATTAGAGATAAAGGCGTGACTATATGTATATATGACAGAAAAAGTAGAGTTTGCCAGTCGATATATTTTGTATAGAGATTTAGGCCTGTATTTATATCAAAGAGTGACAACGAGTTTGAGTTTTTGCTCGCGACCACGATTGTTGGAACACATTCGAAACGTCGGGCAAAGGCATTTATCTATTAATACCTATCTAAATCAATCCGTGATTAGATACGAAACAACAAAATAATGGTCACTGAAATTCTTCTATATCTTAATCGCCACGAGATCAATTACTACTTTCTTTGTAAATCACGAAATTCGTACGTATTTACTAAATGTTTTAGTTAAGATTTTGAGGACAAATACATTACTAAACTATAAACATAAACCAAGCTTGTACTAAACTTTATTCGAGTATAAAACCTCGTTTATTAGGGTCCAGCACATGATTACAATCGTACAAGACGTACCGTCTGCGTCTCTTTAAAATGATTCTACTAAGAGGGAGTTTCCGAAGAAAGTTACACTGCGCAAAGAATAAGAAATATTCTTACAGGATTATTTTTTAGCTAATATGCAAACTGATAGATAGGGTTTGCTTGGACAATGAAACTGAACAACATTAATAAAAAATATGAAAAATTAAAAAAGAAATACAAAGTTGCGACTTCAATAGAGGGCCCCCCCTCTATTGAAGGCAGATATATATTTTTTATTATCCAGAAGATTTTTTCCTAATTTTTGATCGACATTGCCATTTTGTATAGTGATGATATTTTTTTTCGTTTCCCAGAAAAACTAAAAAGAAACAATGTTTTTACCTACAGTGACTGTAAAAAGATTTTATAAGGCACGTAGAGTCATTCAACTCCATAACTCGAAAAGCATTTGGGAGTTCGTGTAAGTTCAAACATCGCGACGGAGATATTCAGGTCTCACATCAAATCTAGATAAGTTTGTCAGTTGGAAAACACGTTTGTAAAAGTTAGGGAAATTTCCAAGCTTGGATTTTTGAGTTAAAGCGCGTAAAAGTACCCACAGTAAAAGGTAGAACTGAAGTTTTACTAGGGGTTTACATACATACATATAATCACGCCTTTATCCAAAATGGGGTAGGCAGAGCGTAAACGACCTAAACAAAGGTCGTTCCGCCACGTCTGATAAGGTCTTGAGGGTTATTTATGATAGATTTGTAGGTATATTGCCATAGTGACAGGTTGTCAGCCTATCGCCTAAATTGCAATATACTGAAACCCTCGGATCCCTTAGCTGGTTTGTACAGCATGCCTGGGAGAAAATGCATCTGGCACCATTCTATGTTTTTCTCTCGCTCCCAG
Organism: Scrobipalpa costella; assembly: GCA_949820665.1. NCBI lineage: Eukaryota > Metazoa > Arthropoda > Insecta > Lepidoptera > Gelechiidae > Scrobipalpa > Scrobipalpa costella. The sequence continues at coordinate 5,960,601 of OX463313.1, forward strand.
TCCAACATGGAAGTATTATTAGGAGTTTGATGTCGCTAATTACTTACTTTGTTCCTTACCAAGAAGCAGTTGGTTTTTTCCTCGTCTGGAAAACACTTACTTATACCGGGATGCGGGATTAAGGCTCGTAATTATGAAGCGATCTCAAACTTGAGAGCAATATTAAGTATTGATTTGACCAGTTTGTACTGAAATAACATTTTTGATACGAACTCAAACTCGCTGTCACTCATAAGCGCTTATTGTAAATACGACCCTAAATATATTTGTTGACAAAATCATATTTCAGCCTATGTTATTCGGAGAACGTTGTTCAGTTTCATGGGTAGGTTAGGGTTTCATATAAAACTCGGTCATCAATTTTTTTTATTGCCCGTATTGGTACGAGTAAAATTTTGCTAAAATACTCGTAGATGGTCAGTCTGTACCCTAAACAAGTTCTCCGGTCTACAACGAGATTTTTGAATTACAAAAAAATATGTAAGGGATTGGTTAGACCTTAAATCATGAAACTTAATGTTTAGTGTGGGACGCAACATGCGTAAGCACATTTGCTGCCAGCCATTTATCACGCACAATCCGAGCACCAGGCGCCGCTGCGGAGTGGGCAGCATCACAAAAAGATGGGAAATATGCGTGCCTCTCCAATAATTACATATTTGTACCTTTTGCGGTGGAGGTAGCGGGCGTGTGGTGTAGGGCGGCAAAGGCATTAATTGCCGAAATTGGCAGACGCTCGCGGCGGAACGGTGGAGATCCTCGCACCGCGTCATACCTGATGCAACATACGTGGGACACTCAGAAAGATTTGCGACACTAAAAAAAATTGTTCTACAGGTACATATATTTTTATTAAATCTTTTCAAAGTACTCTCCACCAGCCTCTATACAAAGATTAATGCGTCTGAACCAGTTTTCAAAACACTTTTTCCAGTCCGCCGTAGACACCTCGTTTACAGCCTGCTCGAACGCAGCCAGCGCATCTTCCGGCGACGAAAATTGTATCCCCTTGAGCTGATTTTTTATTTTTGGAAATAAAAAGAAGTCACACGGTGCTAGATCAGGGCTGTAAGGAGGGTGACCCAGGAGTTTGACTGGTGTGCTGTCCAGGAAGTCCCTCGTTTTGAGCGCGGTGTGTGCAGGCGCATTGTCGTGGTGGAGCAGTAGTCCGCGGAGCCCTGTGTTTGGTCGCTTGTTGCTCACAACAAAAAAAACTTCTGGTAAACATTTGGTAGTATACCATTCGGCGTTAATGCTTCTTTGATCTCGTAAGGGAGTTGAGGCCAAGTGGCCAGTCAAATTAAAAAAGCTGGCGATCAAAATCTTCCCCCCGCTTCGAGATCGCTTCACTTTGGTAGGCGTTGGTTCATTTTGAAACACCCAAACTGTCGACTGGCGCTTGGTTTCTGGATCGTATTGATAAATCCAGGACTCATCACCTGTTACGATGTCGTAAACACGACGAGACGAGCCTGCTTCAAATTTGTTCAGCATATCACGGCACCATTCCACCCGGGCCTGCTTCTGAGCGTCGGTGGGAGTGCGGCACCCAGCGCGATACTATCCTACTCACGCGAAGATGCCCGTGTAGAATCTCGTGAACGCTTCCCGATCCAATCTTTAATATGTGCTGAATCTCCTGATATGTAATTCGCCTATTATCTTGGATTAAATTTTTCACTGCTAGCACGTTTTCTTCCGTAATAGCCTTCAAAGGGCGACCGCTTCTTTCTTCATCCCCCAAGGTTGGTTGGTCGACCGCGCCTAAATTCGTTATACCAACGATACACGGTTGCCTTGGAGGGGCTTTCATCCATAAATGCCATTTGAAGTCTATCGAACGATTTATCCGGTTTCAGGCGACACTTGAAATCGTAAAAAATCATAGCTCTAAAATGTTCCCGGCGCAGATCCATTTTTCAGTAAGATACGATACTTTGAATTGGCTCGCAAAAAATGTGGAGGGAAATTTTGAAAATGGAACACACATATTTTTACTTACAAGTAATCATATTTTCAAAAAAGATTCTAACCGGCCAGTCTGCCATATATAAAAACTATTTATCGCAATACTTTCTGAGTGGCCTGGTATATCGCTGGCCATCCAGCGTGGAAACGCGGCCAGCGTTATGAGCACGTTTCCACCGGGTGCGATGCGGGGCGGGCTCTTCGATAATTGTTAAGTTTTGTTCTTTTTTATTGTTGTTGAGTTTATTTTATTTTATTAGTCTGTATTATAAATGTTTCTGTACTGGGATAAATAAATCTTTGCTTTTCTATATTGAATATAGGATCGCCGTATGCATATCACAGTACCTATGAATACGCTTTAAATTAACATGTTAAAAAAAGAACTAACGCCGCCATCTTTAGATTTGACATTGACAGTTCTTCTTTTACTGCAGCCCCCCCCCCCGTCTATTATTGAGAACGGCGGTGTCTGTATTAATCTTGCCGGAAAAGATTATTTTTTACCCGACTGTCAAGGAAGGGTTAGGTTTTTCGCGCGTATCTTGTATTTATTATGTACTAGCGACCCGCCCCGGCTTCGCACGGAAATTATCAGTGTTTCTCTAATATATTATGCATGTATTATACATATAAACCTTCCTCTTGAATCACTCTATCCATTAAAATAAATCGCAAAAAAAAACCGTTGCGAGGTTTTAAAGATTTATGCATACATAGCGATATAGGGATAGAGAAAGCGACTTTTTTATACTATGTAGTGATGTACGTATAGTATGTACTTACTTACTTCGCTGGCTCAGCGACCCAAAGTGGATCTACTGATACTTCTTTATTATTTCCAAAATGGCTTGATGGAAATCGACAACTAGGGTATTGTTCGATTGGTATCAAGCACCCGAGTGTTCTTAGATAGGAGTAATTTTAAAAAAATCATAATGGCGGATTTTAGGTGCTAAATTGCATGTCATAAAATTTATTTTTAACTGAACCTATCGAGTTGGGTATCAAAAAAAAGGTAATTAAAAGAAGTTTTTTTTTTTATGATTTATATGTAAATGGGCTAAATAAGATAAGATATGATAAGATATGTAAACGGTAAATTTTAGAACAATTAATACATTACTTATTTTACAGGCACTACAGTCGGGTTGTTTTTTTTTTATTTATTTTTTAAATACTTGTTATTGCTTCCAGCATGGTGCTGCCATTCAAGTAATATTACTTAAGCACCTTTCTGTGACAGAAGATTTTCCTAATTAAAGTACTTATCAAGAAGCAAAGCAGTAGGTCCTTGAAATTAATTTCCCGGAACCCCTTGACATAATAATAATTCTTCCAACTTATTTTCCGCGTCTTGAAACCCAGTTTAAAAGCAAAGTTAACTGAAGTTGCTATTACAATTTATAGAGAGGATCTTTTTATTGGATAGTATTGAGTTAGCCCCTTCTGTTTCTTATTATACGACTTTGCCTGTGGAGCAAATGATTACAACTATTTTCAATGAGTTGTCTAGCGAATTAAAAACAATGCATGTGTCAAAAAAAGAAATAAAAAATCGAATCAAATCGTACATTCTGGATAACGTAGCAAGTAACGTCTAGGAGTGTTATTACTATTATTTTAAATATATATATTTTTAAATTCAAATTAGCATAATAATTAAGTTAGTTTTTAATGTTTAGTATAAGTTAGTTGTATAGCGCAGAGCAACTGATCTCCCGTTAAACTTTTACGAAGTTTGGGAGAATATATTTATAATAGCATTTTACAACTTTTATATGATAAAAAAAATAAAAAAAAATAGGATAATGTAACAAACGTACTTAAATATGTAGTAGGTACATCCTGCACGAGGTGGTCAAAACTTTGTGTCTCCCCTATAGGAACAGAACCTAGGACCTCCGGATCACTGACCAGACCACTGGACCACGGAGGTAGTTACACTTAAAATACCGGGTGGCCAGTTAAGAAGTACACAACTTCGTTTTGCTATCAAAAAAATCTGTGTCGTAATTTACAGATGTTTAATACAAGTTATCTTGTAATGAAACGGGAAAAAACCCACTCAAGCCAATTTGTGTTGCGAAAATATTTAAAACACGTTTTAATCATCAAAAACATCCCCTCAAACCAATTTGTGTTGCGAAAATACTGAGGAAATTGTGGCCGTTTCTCGGTAAAAATCGCTTACCTTCTGACTTTCTCAGTTACCTAACCTAGTCTAACTTAGGTTAATTTGCCTTGAATTGAGTTAATTTAGCTGAACTTAGGTAAAGCGCAGTTAGATAAGTAAGAAAGTCAAAAGATAAGTGATCTTTAGCGAAAAATCGTCGCAATTATAGAGTTATTTTTCGTATTTTTTAAGGTTGGTTTCAGTGGTTTTTTTTTAAGATTTAATTTTTTTTTTTAAAAACCTTTTTATAGCAAATTTGCCATTTCTTCACAAGGTAAATGTTGCCAAAAATCTATAAAATTCAGTGCAGTTCTTTTATTTTATAACGAAACATAGTTGTATACTTCTTGGAGAGCCCGATGGTGTAGTGGATAGGGCCGCTGCCTCCTGAGCGAGGTCGTGGTTCGAACCCCACCACGTACCAATGTGTTTTTCGGTTTTCGAATTTCATATGTACGTTTATTCGGTGCTTTTTCCGTGCTTCGGAAGGCACGTTAAGCCGTTGGTCCCGGTTAATATCGTTTAATACCGTAGATATTAGTCGTTAAGCCCTTACAGAGGCCAGTGCTAAGCATTGGCGGCTTGAAAACTCTGACCTAATCTAGGATTGGGTCTGGTTTCCCTTCTGGGTTGCGGAGGTCAGATGGCAGTCGCTCTGTGTAAAAACCAGTAACCTCGTTCAATCCCCTAGATTAGGAAGCCGACCCCGTGAGATACGGGACAAGGCTAGGGAGATGAGTTGTATACTTCTTAACTGGTTACCCTGTACATGCCATGCATAATATTAACGACTAATTATTTTGTTCTATCGCTAATAGTTTCGGCAGCGCATTCGACGAAAGACATTTTAAGACTCATTTTTCTACACCTTCGGTTACATTGTTCAAATTTTACCAAGGATCCCTAATTTTTTTCAAAATGAAATGTAGCCTATGTCAAATTGGAAGAATGTAGCATTCTAATGGTGAAAGAATTTTGTAAATCGGCCCAGTACTTTTTGAGCGTATTCATTACAAACATACAAAAATAGGTACAAATCTTTCCTCTTTATAATATTAGTGTAGATAGAATACGAATATGCCTAATAAGAAGCGGCCAGAATTCATGACAACGAAGAAAACAGATAAAAAATATACTGATGTAAACAATACATACATACATATAGTCACGCCTTTATCCCTAATGGGGTAGGCAGAGCGTAAACGACCCAAACAAAGGTCGTTCCGCCACGTCTGACAAAGTTTTGAGGGTTATTTAAGATAGATTTGTAAGTATATTGCTGTAGTGACAGGTTGTCAGCCCATCGCCTAAATTACAATATACTGAAACCCTCGGATCCCTTAGCTGGATTTTGCAGCATGCCCGGGAGGAAATGCAGCTGACACATTCTATGTTTTTCTCTCGCTCCCAGTCCAGCATGGAAGTAATCAAATCTTTCCTCTTTATAATATTAGTGTGGATAGAATACGAGTATGCCTAATAAGAAGCGGCCAGAATTCATGACAACGAAGATAAGAGATAAAAACATACCGATGTAAATAATAATGTGGAATTTATACGATAGAGAGAATTATTATTTATAAGTAAATGAAGGTTTATCCATCATAAAAAATGTATGTTGCTTCCATGCTGGACTGGTAGCTAAAGAAAAGCATAGAATGTGCCAGCTGCTTTTCCTCCCTAGCATGCTGTAAAAACCAGCTAAGGGATCCGAGGGTTTCAGTATATTGTAATTTAGGCGATGGGCTGACAACCTGTCACTACAGCAATATACCTACAAATATATCTTAAATAACCCTCAAAACTTTGTCAGACGTGGCGGAACGACCTTTGATTAGGTCGTTTACGCTCTGCCTACCCCATTAGGGATAAAGGCGTGATTATATGTATGTATGTATGTAAAATGTATGTTGTCTATTAGGGACTGCCAAAAAGTATACTGATTTGATTATAGCTAGAGCGAGTTGTAAGTAGGTACCAATATGAATATATTAAATACTTCTTCCATGCTTGCCTGGAAGACTTTTTTGCATTATCCTATCTTCCATTAGTTTATGTATTAGTTTATTATATATTATGTATTAGTTTACTTTACAATATCTATGTAGTAGCTTGTAACTAGTTTATGTATTATATGTAATGTAATGTATTTAGGATAATATTTTACTAGATTTGCATACATACATATACTCACGCCTTTATCCCTAATGGGGTAGGCAGAGCGTAAACGACCTAAATAAAGCTCGTTTCGCCACGTCTGACAAAGTTTTGAGGGTTATTTAAGATAGATTTTGTAGTGACAGGTTGTCAGCCCATCGCCTAAATAACAATATACTGAAACCCTCAGATCCCTAAGCTGGTTTTTACAGCATGCCCGGGAGGAAATGCAGCTGGCACATTCTATGTTTTTATCTTGCTCCCAGGTCAGCATGGAAAAGAGATACTACTAGATTTGCAATATCCCGCTTACCGCTACGCATTTTTTCTTTGACCCAAAGGTTACATACATACATACATATATTCACGCCTGTATCCCTAATGGGGTAGGCAGAGCGTAAACGACCTAAACAAAGGTGTCCCGCCACGTCTGACAAAGTTTTGAGGGTAATTTAAGATAGAATTCTAGGTATATTGCTGTAGTGACAGGTTGTCAGCCCATCGCCTAAATTACAATATACTGAAATCCTCGGATCCCTTAGCTGGATTTTACAGCATGCCCGGGAGGAAATGCAGCTGGCACATTCTATGTTTTTCTCTCGCTCCCAGACCAGCATGGAAGTAAAAAAGGTTGCCGGGAAGAAATTGCTACCTTATCAATAAGGCCGCCTATGTTGTACTTGTATTTTGTTGTTATCTGTTGTGTTGTATGATTTGTATTCTTACGTGCAATAAAGTATTTTTATGTCATGTTAAGACTTGAGCGATAGAAAAACATCCTGTCTCTGACTTAGAAGGCGCGTATGCATAATTTTATTATAGGAATGCTTAGTAGGAGTCTTGGTAAGTATTTATAACTCGGGTGGATTTCATCCACCCAGTTTTCAAGCTATGACATTACCAATATACAAAATATTTTGTATTGTTCTTCCATGCTGGCCTGGGAGCGAGGGAAAAAATAGAATGTGCCAGCTGCATTTCCTCCTGGGCATGCTGTATAAACCAGCTAAGGGATCCGCGGGTTTCTGTACATTGCAATTAAGGCGATGGGCTGACAACCTGTCAATACAGCAATATACAACCTACAAAGCCATCTCAAATAACCCTCAAAACTATGTCAGTCGTGGCGAACGACCTTTGTTTAGGTTGTTTACGGTCTGCCTACCCCATTAGGGATAAAGGCGTGATTATAAGTGAATGTATTAAATACTTATTTTAAAAAACACTTGTTATGTTTACCTTAGCTCGACACACGAAATCTAAGCACACGAGAAACGAAGAGGGTCAAGATGGAGTAACGGGTCCTCAGAGTCCCGAAGGTCCAGGTTCTGAAGGTCCTGGAGAATCCTCTGGATCCGGGGGAGCTTCTGGGCCTGGAGGACCTTCTGGGCCTGGAGGACCTCCTGGACCTGGGGGACCTTCTGGGCCTGGGGGACCTTCTGGGCCTGGAGGACCAGGACCTCAGGGGCCTCAAGGGTCCGGAAACTGGCCTAACCCTGGAGCTGTGTCCAACTTCGGTGTGCCTGATGCCTTCACTCAAAATGGATCTGATAATGGGTCTGGTGGTGAAGGACAGAGTGAGGTGAGCACATATTTCATTTATTGCAAAAGTTAGGGGATCTATACACCATCATCAGGCAGAAACCGGTCGCTTTAATAAATAATGTATAGTGGAACTAGTGTTAAAAGTGTTTTTTTTTTTAATAGTGTACTATGGAGTTTCATCAAATAACAACACAAAGTGTAACATAGGTACTTAAAACAATAATATTTAAAGTCTAATTATGTTCTGTTTACGCGGGTTTCACACTAGCAAGCAGATCTGCTGGAGCGAGCATGCGGTATTGAATAATATGTTCGCTAGTGTGGGACTCGCCTTAGATTGCAGTTTAGTAGCAGTGCCGAGCCAAGTTGTTAATATATTAGCAATACGGAGTGTAAGGGACAGCGGCCCGCAAACTGATAGGGGTTGCTCAGTCAACGAAATGAACAACTATCACTGGGAGTTTGTTTCAGAAGATGAAAAAGTGAATTGAACTTCCCATACAAAATGACCACCATAGTACTACCATATTATTCCATGCTGGACTGGGAGCGAGAGAAAAACATCGAATATGCCAGCTGCATTTCCTCCCGGGCATGCTGTAAAAACCAGCTAAGGGATCCGAGGGTTTCAGTATATTGCAATTTAGGCGATGGGCTGACAACCTGTCACTACAGCAATATACATACAAATCGATCTTAAATAACCCTCAAAACTTTGTCAGACGAGGCGGAACGACCTTTATTTAGGTCGTGTACGCTCTGCCTACCCCATTAGGGATAAAGGCGTGATTATATGTATGTATGTATGTTAGGGGATCTCCGATGCACGCCAGCGCCCTTATCAGTTAAAAAGTCATTACTCACTGAACACGCAATTAATCAGATTGTAGTAAAGGTACTGAAATTATTTGTAAGCATTATAAATTAATAATTCAGTGTTCACTGCAGTTACAGATAGCGGAAGTGCTAAAAATGACCGTTTTTCGAAAATTTTCTTTCTGTTACTACAATGAACTATAAGTTGAATTTTAAGGAAGTTCTAAATGACCTCCATTGCCTTAAATTCAATCTGATCTACTGGATTTTCGATTGATTGTGTTTTCTAAGTATTATAATTTTTTGACTGTTGAGGGTGCCACTGAACCCAGGGGAGCCCCTAAAATAAAGGCATGTACAAGTCAGAGCAACTTAAAAAGTTCGATCCGGGAAACATTCTTGCAAGATAGAATTGAATAGTGGTCCCGATTCAATGAAAATACAATTTAACTAACATAAGACCATACCTGTCATTTTCTGTCTTGAGCGAGTAAAAAGGGACCGCAGATTACGCAGATTCTTGCGAATTTCCATATATACCTTTATTTGTCGGAGTTCCGCTATAGCTATCCAACTGAACATACTAAAGCTTTGGTATTGTGATGTAGGTAGGTATTTTTGTATTCTTTTCTATTTATCGTAGTTAAATTTGTTGTTTTCTTCAACATATTGATGTGGTAAGGAAGAGCGGTGTCTCTCAACACAGGTGTTAAGCTTAAAGAGGGACATCGGCATATTTGTCAAATTTAAATGTATTAGAAGGAAATAAACATTTTTTTTATTTATTTAGCTATGATAATCTTATTGCTAAAGGTTAGACCGCACTTTGACGTAGCTGCAACGGAACGTAGCGGCGCGACATTGCGTGACAAATTCTGATAAAGTGTATGAATAAAATGTGCCGTGAAGCGTGGCGCCGCCGCCGCTCCGCTGCAGCTTTGTTCTAGTGCGGTCTAACCTTTAGTATTTTATTCGGCACTCACACAAACGATCAGTCTATGCCTGTGGGCACTCATTTACTATCGTTAATTTCCAAACTAAACGTCTTGCTAATTTGATCTAATTAGAAAATAACCCTCAATTAAAACAGATTCTAATTAAAATGTTAACTGTCATTCTTTAGATTCCCTCTAGAGTCGGTAATTTTCCTTGTTGAGTAGGAAATGTAATAGGTACTTTCGAAAACAACTAAAATAAAGTTATACCTGTAATTTTCTGTCTTGAGTGAACAGAAAAGGTAAAATAAGTACCCTGAAGGATAAGAATCTGCCCATAAACTGAACAACTTTTTTCAAGTAACATAGGGACATAGGTCAAAATATGTTTAGAAAAACCTCCTTTCCTGAAAAATACTTCGTGAAAGTTGTTCAGTTTCTTTGACTGAACAACCTCTATCAAATTGTGAGAAGCTGTCCCTTACGCCCTTTATATATTTTTTCAGTCCTCTTCCGGATCCGGGAAACACCACGGCAAATCACATCATGGAAGCCGCAGAAACTAGTTTTGCTGACTTTTCTTCGTAAATTTGACGAGTCTACTGTATTATTAGTATTAAATAAATGTAAACAGTGTCATAAAATAACTCAATCTGTTCTTTTATTTTACTTTTTTTTTGCATTCACAGAGCAATTCAATTAAGGGCCGTATTTAAATACATACATACATAAATCACGCCTTTATCCCTTACGGGGTAGGCAGAGCGTTTAACGCCTCGTTAAAGGCGCTTTCGCCACGTCTGACAAAAATTGAGGGCAATTTTAGATTGTAATATGTATTGCTTTAGTGACAGGTTGTCAGCCCATCGCCTAAATTACAATACACTGTAACCCTCGAGTCCCTTTTGCTGACTTCAACAGCATGCCCGGGAGGAAGGGCAGCTGGAACATTCTATGTTTTTCTATCTCTCCCAGTCCAGCATGGAAGAAATTAAAATCAGCTCAGCTCAGCCGTATTTAAAATCAGCTCTAATGAGTGAGAGTGAGTTTGAGTTCGTATCAGAAGTGTCATTTCAGTACAAACTGGCGTACCAAATCCATACTTAATATTGCTCTCAAGTTTGAGATCTTTTAATAAATACGAGTCTTAGTTTCGTAAAGTCAAAGGTCACAGATTCAAACCTTGCGTTATTTGTCACATTTTAGAAGTAAAATGCACTTTCACACTTTTAAGTTTAGGCCGCACTAGGACGTCAGCATAGCATAGCGCGACAAATGATTCTTTGTATGAAAATGTATGAGATGTACCGCACTGAAGCTGCAGCGGAGCGGCGCGGCAAGGCACTGCAATGTCAGTTCATACATTTTGACAGATTTTGACCGATCCGGAGGTCCTGGGTTCGATTCCCAGGGGGGAAACACAAAGTTGATATTTGAAAATTTATCACTTTGTGAATTTTTTCCCCAGTTTGGTTAGGACATTGCAGCCTGACTCACCTGATTGTCCGAAAAGAAAAAAAAGATTTCGTGCTTCGGAGGGCACGTTAAGCCGTCGGTCTCGGTCGCTGTCTTTGATAGTGGTCGTTACTCAAACCATGTCAGAGGCCTGATAGTTATGCTACTAGGCGGTTTAAAAACTCTAACACCAGGGTTCATCGGGTCGATAGACTCGATACCCACTCGAAAGAAGAAGACAGATTTTGACAAAATGTATGAACTGACATTGCGTTGTAATGCCGTGCCGTGCAGCTACGTCCTATTGCGGACTAAACTTTACGACGCACTTTAAAGATCTTTTTTAATATTTTAATATTTGTGGTTTGGGTTTGTTTGACATTTAACTTAGCACATGTACCCACATTACACCCACGGACTGCACTGCACTGCACCTACATATAAAATGTCACCACATCCGCTGTCACCGGAAATAGTAAAATGGAAGAGAGTTTTCATGTCTTCGTAAGCGCTAAAGCATGTCAATAAAATAGCCAATTAACCCCTTTTACAGTTTACTTAACACCTTCGGGAATTCGCATGTTAGTAAGGCGGTGACTGCACGGACCCCTAGTATAAATCTTTTTTTATTAGTTTACCTTGCACAAGTTTTATTAGCGTGCTTGGCACTTTGAGACGATGCACGAAATTCAAATGGCCATGAACTCATAACTATAGAATTTCTAACTCAGTTTTGCAATAAAGGTTACCAAGTTACATGCCTTTTTGCTCAAAAACACATTTCAAAAATAAATTATACTTGTTGGCAAATTAGTTGAATTACTAAAACAACTATTTCATTATGTTGTCATATCTGATAGGTAAAAGTTATTTTAGAAACAAGATCTTCGATCAACAGACATGAAACTTTGTTGAATGACATACATACATAAACATAATCACGCCGCTATCCCTAATGGGGTAGGCAGAGCGTAAACGACCTAAACAAAGGTCGTTCCGCCACGTCTCACAAAGTTATTTAAGATACATTTGTAGGCATATAGCTGTAGTGACAGGTTGTTAGCCCATCGCCTAAATTGCAATATACTGAAACCCTCGGATCTCTTAGCTGGATTTTACAGCATGCCTGGGAGGAAACGCAGCTGGAACATTCTATGTTTTTCTTTCGTTGCCATTCCAGCTTGGGAAAGTTTTGAATAACACATTGACATATTTGCATTGTGTAGGTACCCACAAACTCTACTGCGACAAACTTTAAAACTGTATTGGGTACCTATTTTCATTCTCCATTTTCTAATTGGTTGGTACCTAACTATACTCACATAGGTTAGGTACCTACGTAACTTATATTTGATAGAACTTGTATTAAGGTGATTCCTCTCGGCAAATGATTGTTTTTAAGAGCTTATTTCTCCGAAACGAATCAATGGAAAATTTCATAAAAATGTACATTTATACAATTTGCTTATGGCTTGCAATTCCAACATTTAAAAATATTATTGTTCAAAAATAAGTATGCTAAACTTTGAAGATCTTTTGTAACGACGCACTTTAAAGATCTTTTTTAATATTTTGATGTTTGTGTTTTGGGTTTGTTTGACATTTAACTTAGCACATGTACCCACATTACACCCACGGACTGCACTGAACTGCACCTACATATAAAATGTCACCACATCCGCTGTCACCGGAAATAGTAAAATAGAAGTGAGTTTTCATGTCTTCGTAAGCGCTAAAGCGTGTCAATAAAATAGCCAATAAACCCGTTTTACAGTTTTCTTAACACCTTCGGGAATTCGCATGTTAGTAAGGCAGTGACTGCACGGACCTCTAGTATAAATCTTTTTTTATTAGTTTACGTTGCACAAGTTTTATTAGCGTGCTTGGCACTTTGTGACGATGCACGAAATTCAAATGGCCATGAACTCATAACTATAGTATTTCTAACTCAGTTTCGGAATAAAGGTTAACAAAGTTACATGCCTTTTTGTTCAAAAACACATTTCAGAAATTAATTATACGTGTTGGCAAATTTGTTAAATTACTAAAACTTATTTCATTATGTTGTCATATCTTATCAAAACTTATTTTATAAACAAGGTCGTCGATGAACAGACAAGTTTCATGTCTTTACCTTTATTCTAAAACTGAGTTGGAAATACTATAGTGGGTTTTTTTATATGACACATTGACTTATTTGCATTGTTTAAGTATCTACAAGCTCTACTGCGACAAACTTTGAAACTGTATTGGGTACCTATTTTCATTCTCCATTTTCTAATTGGTTCGTACCTATTAAACTCACATAGGTTAGGTACCTACGTAACTTATATTTGATAGGACTCCCGGCAAATGGTTGTTTTTGAGAGCTTATTTCTCCTAAACGAGGGGAAAATATATAAGAGCATCATAAGAGCTGTCGTCATGTATGGAACAGAGTGTTGGGCGATGAAAGTGATGAATTAATTATCCGTATTATGATTATCTAAAATTGCAACATAGCTTTTTCAAATTCGGGTTGTAGTTTTTATGGAATTATTATATAACGTATTTTGTGCCAAATTCGGGTTGTAGTTTTTATGTAATTATTATATAACGTATTTTGTGTGTTATTCGCACATTTTTGACGCGGCCACGAACGTAATCGCCACGCCGAAGCACGCTGATTTGACAGATATTCTAAGGCATTACTTCCATGCTGGCCTGGGAGCGAGAGAAAAACATAGAATGTGCCAGCTGCATTTCCTCCCGGGCATGCTGTAAAAACCAGCTAAGGGATCCGAGGGTTTCAGTATATTGTAATTTAGGCGTTTGGTTTTGATTGAATTTCTATTTTCTCATGTTGGTACATTTTGGGCTACGGTTACCATGCTAAATCATTAAAGCTCAGTTTAGATAAGAAGGCATTTATACATGTAAATAACAATATATTTCAAAAATAAAAAAGCATCAATGTACCTACAAATCTATCTTAAATAACCCTCAAAACTTTGTCAAACGTGGCGGAATGACCTTTGTTTGGGTCGTTTACGCTCTGCCTACCCCATTAGGGATAAAGGCGTGATTATATGTATGTATATATTACGGGCGATGGTTGCATATTTTGAAATCTACCTGCTCATCTGCCGTCGGGATACACTTTAAAACATACTATTAAAACAAAAATAGTCATGATCTCAATTAACATTTAGCATGTAAAAATCAGTATAAATCCATTTATTTCTTAAATAACTCTCAAAACTTTGTAAGATGTGGTGGAACGACCTTTTTTAAGGTAGTTTACGCTCTGCCTAACTCATTAGGGATAAAGGCGTGAATATATGTTTGTATGTATGTGTACATTTATGCCGTGGTATTAGAAAAAAAATATTTTCTGATTTATATAACATTTTTCTTTGTTTAACAAGTACTTAAACGTAGATTATAATGGTTTTGTAGCGGACTAGGTCTTCTTGTTACGTATTTAGACGTATGCCTCTAAAAATATCTATACACTTGATCTAGACCTAGTATATTTTCGCCTATCTTTCGACACTGGATGGGTCTACATGCTTGCCAAATTTCGTTAAAAAATAGAATAAGAATAATTTATTACTTATTGTTTGACATACACTTGATTGATAATTAATAATATATGTAATGAAATTGTAATGTAATGTAGTAATGAAATGGATGAAAATTGTTTATTAATTAAATTTTAAGTTTTGCTAACAACTATGGATGTTTTCCGAAATAAAATTGTTTTGAATTTGAATTTGAATTTACAGTTTTAGCATGTAGTAAAGTAATTTATAGTACTGGAACTTGAAAAAGATGGCTTTCTACGACCGATAGTATTTGGGTTGAAATCAGCCCAAATATTGTCAAGAGCTATCTTTTTAAGTTTTAGTTTTAAGTTCTTGTGCTATTACTATAATTACATAAATAATAATTACTATTACAGTACCTATTTGGACTGATTTCCCAAATACTGTCTGTCGCAGGGAGCCATTTTTTTAAGTTCCAGTGCTATAAATTACTCCACTAAATGCTAAAACTGTAAAAATATGGTTGGTGTAGAACAACTGTAAATATATTTTTAGTGGCATTAAGTACAGATCATTAATTTCATTTTGAATAGACGTCAAGACATGATAAAAAAACCTAGAATGATGAATCAGCAAAACACGAAATCTACCATAAAAACAATTGCACGAGTAATTTTGCATGCGATTCGAGGTAGATTATTTTCTAAGGCCCGTAATTATAATCAGCACTTGAGAGTGACAGCCAGTTTGAATTCGTATCAGAAATGGCATTTTAGTACAAAATGGCCGGTCAAATCCATACTTAATATTGCTCTCAATCCTGATATCGCTTTATAAATACGAGCCTTTTGCTATTCTTTGTTACATTTGCATTAATTAAATAAATATAATTTAAAATAATAAAACAATAGGTATAAATCGCAATATGTGATATGAATATCAAGAGAGTAAATGATATAAAAAAGTCTTATTTTATGATCGTCATAGTAAATGTGCTCATAATGCGAGCAGAGCACTGTCTGATATTATACTATTATTTTGTACTGCACCTTTGTACACCCAGCCTTAATTAGCTCAATAAAATCCGCACTGACAATGCAGGAACGTTGCCAAATCGGAAGAAACTTCGTCTACGTAGTAGGAGTAGGACTTAGTTGCTGGAAGCGACATTCCAAGCCTTGAGCAAAATAACAAGAAAATCCTTTTCATTTGACAAATTAATTAATGAGTTTCGCATTGTTTTGCAAATTATTGTCTATTCACCGAAATATTATATAAACATGGTACATAGATGATACAAAATGTTTTACATAATGACGCCATACTTGTGATACTTATTTGACTAGGTTTGCACTATATTTTTAACTTCCATGCTGGCCTGGGAGCGAGAGAAAAACATAAAATGTGCCAGCTGCATTTCCTCCCGGGCATGCTGTAGAAACCAGCTAAGGGTTCCGAGGGATTCAGTATATAGCAATTTGCACAGGCTGACAACCTGTCACTACAGCAATATACGTACAAATATATCTTAAATAACCCTCAAAACTTTGTCAGACGTGGCGGAACGACCTTTGTTTTGGTCGTTTGCGCTCTGCCTACCCCATTAGGGATAAAGGCGTGATTATATGTATGTATGTATGTAGGTTTGCACTATCCCGCTTACCGCTATGCATATTTCTTTCACCCAAAGGTTGCCTGTAAGAAATTGCTACCCTAGCAGTAAGGCCATCTATGTTGTACTTGTCTTTTGTTGTTATCTGTTGTGTTGTATGATTTGTTTTCTTACGTGCAATAAAGTATTTTTATCTTATCTTGTGTGTGTAAAATCGTTCCGCTATAAACGAGTTCCGCTATGCTCATATCTGTATGCACAATTAGCTGTAGTCGTGAGAAAAAACAACGAAATTACTTCATCGTTTCAGCAAAGCATGTTTTAATGAAAGCAGGCTTTTCCATGCTATTAAGATTGAGGATTTGAAACTAAGGCCCATATTTATAATCAGCTCTTAAGAGTGACGGCGAGTTTGAGTTAGTATCAGAAATGTCATTTCAGTACAAAACGACCTGTCAAATCCATACTTAATATTGCTGTCAATCTTGTTATCGCTTTATAAATACGAGCCTTTTGCTATACTTTGTTACATTTAATTTTAAAATAATAAAACAATAGGTATAAATCGCAATATGTAATATGAATATCAAAAGAGTAAATGATATAAAAAAAGTCTTATTTTATGATCGTCATAGTAAATGTGCTCATAATGCGAGCAGAGCACTGTCTATATTATTCTATTATTTTTCAATTATTATCGATATTTGATTATTCTTCAGCAACAGGAGTAGTGGTAGTAGTAGTAGTGGAACTAGTGGTAGTGGAACCAGTTGTAGTGGAACCAGTAGTAGTGGAACTAGTGGTAGTAGTAGTAGCCTCAGTAGAAGTGGTGTTGGGAGAACTGGTAGTCGGTATAAAACATACGTTGAATTTTGTACATAGTCGACATATCACCTGTAAAAATATATTTAATGTAATAATAATATAACTTTGCATAATGTTTTGATACATACATACATATAATCACGCCTTTATCCCTAATGGGGTAGGCAGAGCGTAAACGATCTAAATAAAGGTCGTTCCGCCACGTCTGACAACGTTTTGAGGGTTATTTTAAGATAGATTTGTAGGTATATTGCTGTAGTGATAGGTTGTCAGCCCATCGCTTAAATTACAATATACTGAAACCCTCGGATCCCTTATCTGGTTTTTACAGCATGCTCGGGCGGATTTGCAGCTGGCCCATTCTATTATTTTCTTTCGTTCCCAGGCCAGCATGGACGAATTGTTTTGATGCCTAACAATATTTTAGCATAACATAAAAAAGCATAACTGTTTACGCATAATATTTTTAATCACAACTGAAAGTAGCTTAACAATATAAAAGCGTAGGTATACTACTAGATATGACGAAAGCCTACGATAAAGTGGTACACTCTGTCTTATTACACAAATTAAATAACTTGGGTATACGCGGTAAAGTACTAAATTGGTTTAGGTCCTACCTAGCAAACAGGCAACAATTCGTAGAATTAAATCACTCAAATGAACTACTAACAGGGGAAGTGAGTAGGGTGCATTCTGACAAACTGACAACAAACTGGTCCATTCCACAGGGCAGCGTCTTGGGATGTGTCGTATTTCTAGCGTATATAAATGAACTACCAGAAGTGATAGATACACTATGCACCTTATTCGCAGACGATGTGTCTTTGCTCTTTAAGTGTCATGACAAAACCGCCAGCATAAAAAACGTAGTACAAACCTTTCTCAAAGTTAAAACCTGGCTCGCTGACCATAACCTACAAATAAACGCCAAAAAGACGAAAATTATACAATTCCGACCTTACCAGAAAAGGGCACTAGACCTAAATAGTGTAACAAGTTCACTGAATGTTGAGGAAGTAAAGGAGTTTACAATGTTAGGAATAAACATAGACACACATTTAAACTGGAAGAGTAACATAGAAAAGATTAAAAGTAAACTGTCGCAATTTATTTACGCCCTTGCAATATTAAAGCGGAATACCAAATACGAAATAGCCCTAACAGCCTATTATGCATATGCTTTTCCTGGATACGGTATCCTACTATGGGGAGACAGCACAGACGCAGAAGAAATCTTCATACAACAAAAAAAGTGTATGAAGATCTTACATAACTTGCACCCGAGAGCGAGCTGTAAGCCACACTTTATAGCAAACAGAATTCTTACTGTTCCGTCCGTATACATTTTCGAGACTGCAATATTTGTTAGGAAAAACCTGGCCAAATTTACCTTCTGTACGAGGCTAAGACGTAAGGATAATCTAAAGCTCCCAGCTCCGAAGATGGAAATATATAAATCTAGTACGTATTACCGCGCAATAAATATTTATAAAGCATTACCAAAACATTTAAGAGAGGAAACTAAACCAAAGATATTTCATAATAAATTAAAAGAATTTTTAGCACAAAAAGGATATTACACCGTAAATGATTTTTTAAATGAAAAATAGGTTGTGTAATAATTAATTAAATGTTATAATTTTATATTAAATATTTCTTATAAATAAATAATACAATGCAAAAATCACACACATACACACACCCAATGAATTATTATTTTGACTAGGATGTTTTGAATGTATTATGTTTTATTTAATGAATGATGAATTATTTATATATGAATGAATTAGTGGTTGTAAATAAAATGAATTATAATTCTATTACTTAATATTTTGGGATACGATTGGTTTTTGTTAGTAATGAATGATTTTAAGTTTATTACTTTTAGTTTTATAAATGTAGGTACTGTTTATTATTATTAAAATTGCTATAGTTAGTACTTAGAAGTAAATATTGTAATGTAACATACGTTCCGCTCAATTTGCAATACCCTAACAGGGTTCATGTACCTCAACTGACCTATTTTTAAGAACTTGTATCATTGTACATGAAGGCAAAATAAAGAATTTGAATTTGAATTATAGAGAAACTAGATCTTTAAAAAAAAAAGCATAACGATAACAAAGCATCATGTTTAAGGTCATACAAAAATAGTGCCATAACAACTAACTACTGAGTGGTATGCTCAAATTGCTAATTTTAATTGTGATATTTAATTGTGGACGACCCGAAAAGAGGTGGCGCGATGAATTGGACGCATATCAAACAGAATGGCGAGTGCTATCAATGGATCGTGATAAGTGGAAGGAAGGGAGAGAGCCCTTTGCCCTGCAGTGGGACACCACAGGCTCATAAATAATAATAATGGTGATAAAGTGTTAATATACAATCTTTTGCTAGTTTAATAAACATTTCGCGGCTTAGGGCCACCCCGCTGCACCTTAACCTACTCTCGCGACTCGCATTTTTGTATTTGAGTAGTCAAATCATTTGCGATTATGACTATGAGCGCACTGCTGTAACAACTAAGTATTCAAAGTTAGTATTTAAATAGTTATTGACAATTTTTGAATATTCAAGATTAAACTTTCATATGAGATATGCTCAAATTGTACCACTGTATTATTAGAATAGATATGATGCCTAATGACTGTTATGCGACTGCAAATTAGTCCAATTCAATTTAGTGCAACATATTGTTAAGCTTACAATACAGTATTCCAAACTATGTTAATGTTTCATTATGCCAGAAAACTTATGCGAAATTCGTTATGCTATAGTAAATTAGGAATAAAAATGTATGACACTAAAATATGACCAGAAAAAAAAGGCTCTAAATATCTTGTCTTATATTAAATATCTTATGTCTTAAATATGAAAATCATAATTTATTGAATATTTAGATATAACATTTTTGGTTTTATTTTTAACCATTTTTTACAAAGAGTATTAATAATACAAAGAGTACGTATTGTACAAATACAAAGAGTATGTATTGTACAATACATACTTTATATACTATAGGTAGGAAGGTGAATTTGTAGACGTACCTATGTACAAGTTAATCTGATCAGATATGTCAAGATAGTTGAGTTCAGAATAAAAGATAATAAATTAATCATTTGTTAATTTATCACAAAATAATACAATAAGTTGTGTTGTTGTGCTATCGTTTATTTTTATGTTTGTGTCCTCTGTATGATCATGCGTGCAATAAACTGTTAAATAAATAATTAATAAGCTGATGACTGATTCAGTTTCGAGTTTGCCTCTCCATCGCAGGAAAGTACTAACAAAAAGCGCAAGGAAATTATCATACTAATGCAAGCACGTAGGAAATATGTAAACCGGTATGTAAATGGGGCTGTAGTACTAAACCTGGCTAGATGCCACGGGCATGCCGCGAGCGATTGTTTTACTGTGTTTTAGGGTCTCATCAAACTTTAGTTAACCAAATTGAGTCAGTCAATTTTATTTTAATGCTTTTTTTTTTTTTTTTTAATATATATATAGGCGAGCATTTGTCCGCCATCTCACCTGGTGGAAAGTGACGATGCGGACTATGTTGAAACATACTCACCTATGTAGTGCCTATTCACTCTCGCCTTGAAAAGGCCCAGGTTATATTGTTCCGGAAACAGATCCGCCGGCAGGGAGTTCCACTCCTTAGCCGTTCGCATTAAGAATGTGGAAGCGAACCGCTTCGTGCGAATTTGTGGTATGCTTATATCGAATCTATTCTAAATTAGGATATTCCAGGTAATTTTTTATCACCTTGATGAAAGTGATAAAAAAATACCTGGAATAACCTAATTTGCTAGAATAGATTCGGTATACTGTTAAATTCAGTTTGAACCAAAAAACTGTATAAATAAACAGTTTTTGAACTTGAAAAATAAGGCCCAAGATCACGCGGCAGACCAAAGAAGCGCTGGCTAGACGTCGTAAAAGCAGACTTTGAAGAGATCAACCTCACACGGGCGGATGCCGAAGACCGGGCAAAGTAGAGTAGAACAATCCGGAAATCGGACTCCAGCATCAGGCCGGGAAAACGCTAGGCGGCAGAAGAAGAACTTTATAAATAAATGCAGACACTTAATATTTTGTGTTAATCTATGTCAAATTGCAAAGCCACACAATCAGAATTTCAGATATTAATCAAGACATATCCTAAAGATTTTGAGGGACGTATTTAAAATCAGCTCTCATGAGTGACAGCGAGGTTGAGTTCGTATCAGAAATGAAATTTTAGTACAAACTGGCCTGTCAAATACATACTTAATATTGCTCTCAATCTTGAGATCGCTTTATAAATATGAGCCTAAATACCGATGGTTAGTTTGCGTTAAGAGCGAGCGCATCAGAACACCAAGATTGCCTCATATCAATGATGTGATAAGAAGTACAGCGTGTAACCAAGATTTTCAGGTGGCGATATTTGGAACTGTAATTTGGCTATACACGGTGTTAATTTAATCGCGTGCTATAGCTTAGGGGGTATTTCAGTAACGTAAAAGGTACCCATAGAGTTTGCATATGATATTTTAATTGAAATGAAATTGTTATAGTATATATTAGTTATTTTTATGAATTTGATATATAAAAATTTAAAGTTCATGCTGGACTTCCATGCTGGACTGGTAGCGAAAGAAAAACATAGAATGTGCCAGCTGCATTTCCTCCCAGGCATGCTGTAAAAACCAGCTAAGGGATCTGAGGGTTTCAGTATATTGCAATTAAGGCGATGGGCTGACAACCTGTCACTACAGTAATATACCTACACATCTAACTTAAATAACCCTCAAAACTTTGTCAGACGTGGCGGAACGACCTTTGTTTAGGTCGTTTACGCTCTGCCTACCCCATTAGGGATAAAGGCGTGATTATATGTATGTATGTATGTAAATTTAAAGTTTCTTTTATTCATAATGTATTTTTAATTAAAGCAATAAATAAAATAATTTTAAGAAAGCATGTAATTGAAGTATGTAAGCCCTCTGGCGCAATATTGCAATGCACTGACAGGGTTTCACATCTAATTCGACAGAAGAAGAAGACATCTAATTTAAACTACCATCTAATTTTCTCTTAATTTAAGACTGAACATTATTATTTGTGACAATGCAATAAATAAATAAATACTAAATACAAAAAAAAGCAGTTTCAATTTTTTTAATAAACAATAGTCGGTATTTATTATGATTTCGAGACCTGCGTCTGGCCGCACCGCTATATGTTACCGAGCCCATGTGAGTCACTATCACTGGTCGATAGCAAGTTATAGTGGTGCGGCCAGCCACAGCTCAGGATTTCACTTTAAATACCTGCCGACTATTGTTATTCTTTTTTGAGTCGGTTTTTTTTAAATTCTCCTTTTACGTTACTGAAACTCCCCCTTAGCTACGGCACGCTATTATATTAAATATCGTGTATATTTTTTAGGGAACACTGACAGCGATGAAAGGTAATGGAAGCTATAGTAGTTACGCTCTCAAATGAACAGATAAGCATCCAAGCTAAGTATGAAAGTGGCGATATTTGGAACTACTTGTCTATGGTTAAGTTACACTGACAGGAATGAAGCGATTACAGCTAAGGCTCCCACTTGATCTCGCACTTGAGAGCAATATTAAGTATGGACTTGACAGGCCAGTTCGTACTGAAATGACATTTCTAATAAGAGCTTAAACTAGCTGTCAGTCTTAAGTGCTATTTATGATTCTGTCTGTCATCGTGTCATTGAACACATGTACTACAGAGTTGTCAAATAATTTATTGCTTAAATCTACTGGTTTTTTTCATAAATTTTGTGTTGTTTTGTTTGTTTTTGTGGTTTTGGTCTTTTTGGTAAGTGTTGCATGTAATTGTTCCTTAACTTCAGTTAAATATCATGAGTAATTCCGGCCCCCCTCCGGGGAGAGGTAAGGATCCTGATATCGAGGCTTCTCCTCAGTTGTTTTCGCAGTCTGAGGAGATGGATATTGGAATTGATTCTGGTTTGTCTCGTTCGAAAGGTATCAAGCGCGGAGCAGAAGAAGAAATAGTTCTTTCCGACTCCAAGAAGGGGTCCTATCACTCCCCGAATGCCTCGAAACAGGATGTTTACATCCCTCCGGAATATGTAAATAATTCTATAGTGAAGTACTCTTCCAATGATTGTGGACCTTTTACGGTTCACGTAAACAAATCTGATTCAAACTCCTCGGACAGGACAATCAAGCTTCTGAAGTTTGCTCAACTTCTGTTTAATAATAAAGTGGAAGGCATTATAGATGGAAGTGTCAAATCTCTTAGTCGCAGTCGCGTTTCTATTGAATTCAAAATGGCTTTGTCTGCAAACAACTTTGTTGAGAGGGCGTTTATCACAGAAAATGGCTTTGTGGCAACTATCCCGAAATTTCAAGTCTCTCGCATGGGTGTGGTGCGAAATATCCCGTTGGAGTGGTTTCTTGAAGAGCTGGTGTCCGGACTTAAATACCCTCCGGGGTGTAGACCAGTGGTTAGGGCCAGGAGATTAAACTTCAAAAAATATACAGAAGGCAATGTTTCAGTTCAACCTTCTAACACAGTTGTCCTGACTTTTTTAGGTCAGGTGTTGCCGGAAAAGGTTTATTGTTTCTTTTCCTCTCTACCTGTCACATTATACAAACTGCCCACTATAAAATGTAGAAAATGCTGTCGTTTCGGGCATATACGAGCTCATTGTCGCTCAAGGCCTCGTTGTTTTGTATACGGTCAACAACATGAGGGAGGTGAATGTAGGGAGTCTCCTGCTAATTGCACATGCCTATTATGTGGTGGGAATCACAAAGCGAACGACCCCAAGTGTCCTGAACATATTCGGCAGAAGGATATAAAGGTTGTTATGGCTGATAAAAATCTGAGTTA
The DNA here is from genome assembly GCA_949820665.1 of Scrobipalpa costella. NCBI lineage: Eukaryota > Metazoa > Arthropoda > Insecta > Lepidoptera > Gelechiidae > Scrobipalpa > Scrobipalpa costella. The sequence continues at coordinate 5,984,508 of OX463313.1, forward strand.
CTCTGAGGCTCAAACCCTGTACCTTCATCGAAGAAATCATTTGCTGATGTTCTGACAGGTTCTTCCAATTCTACCTCATCTCTTCCAATTTCAGTTTCGTACAAAAAAACGATTGTGAAAGAACGTCGCCCCACTCCTGTGTTGGGGAAATCTTATGATAGAAGAGCCCACTTGGACATCATCTCTACTCCAAGCTCTTCTCAGCAGAATGGATGTGCTTTACTAGATGATCCTCCTGGATCTCCAACTCCAAAGATCAATCTAATAGAGTCGTTAGTTGTTGTTTTGTTTAATGTAATTTCTAAATTCTCTGATTCTTTACCGCCCAATGTCACAAATGTTTTAACGGAATATCTTTCTGTTTTAGCCATTAAAAATGCGTTCATTAACAATAGTACAATGGAACATCAAGAGCATTAATTTAAAAAAACCGCATTTGATCCATTTAATTATCCAATTTAAGTCAACTGTCTGTGCCATCTCGGAAACTTGGTTGAAGCCGGGTTCTATATTTAGAATTCCTGTTTTTTCCTGTTTGCGGGATGACAGAGATGATGCTTATGCTGGTTGTGCACTCTTAATTTCTAGAAATTTGATCTTTTATGAAATTGCTATTCCTCCCCATAATCCTGGTCTACATATTGTAGCAGTTAGATCCTGTAATATTACTCTTGTTTCAGTCTATATTCCTTATCCTTCTTTTGATATATTATCAGAACTTCCGACTATTCTGTCTTCCCTTCCAAGGCCTTTAGTTATTTTAGGGGATTTTAATTGCCACCACTTCTTGTGGGGCAGCTTTAAGTGTGATTATCTTCTTTATTTTTAGATATGCATGATACTATAAATTTGTGTATCTTAAATGATGGTTCTGCCACACGCAGAGTTTCGCCTACTCAGAATGCTGGTGCTGTAGACATCTCTCTAGTCTCACCTTCTCTTGTTATGTCATCTTCTTGGCAAATTCTGGCAAACAGTTATGGTAGCGATCGTTTTCCTATTATCCTATCTTTAAATAATATTAGCCCTCCAAAACTAGATCTTCCTCCTCTTCTTAAGTAAAGACATAAAAAAGCAGACTGGGATAAATTTTTTTCATTGATTGAAATTAGCATATCTAATTTACCAATTCCTACTTCTAATAATCTTTTAGAATCTTATCAGAATTTTGTATCTTCTGTAATTTCAGCAGCCGATGAATCTATTCCCATTAAGAACTCTGCCCTTAGTAAAATACCTTCTCCATCTTGGTGGGATTCTGACTGTTCATCTTCTGTTCGAAAACGTAATGAAGCTGAAGATTCGTTTGTGACGGATTCTTGTATGAGTAATTTTATTAATTTTCAAAAGTATAATGCTTTATGTAAAAGACTTCTATCAAAGAAAAAGCGTCAGGGATGGCATAATTTTTGCGCCTCTTTATCCCCATTTAGACCCATTTTCTTATGCAGAGCTTTGTTGTGCTTTGAATAAATTAAAAGACACAACCCCAGGCATTGATGGTATTCCATATTCTTTTATAATAAAGTCTCCAAAATCTGCAAAATTATAATTTTTAAAACTTTATAATCTCTTTTTTGAACACAATATTGTTCCTGATTCTTGGAAGTCGCAAGTGGTCATTCCTATACTGAAACCGGGTAAACCTCCTGCTGATCCAAATTCATACCGACCTTTAGCGTTATCTTCTTGCATAGCAAAAATTTTTGAACACTTACTTAAAATTAGACTTGAGTGGTTTTTGGAAAGCAAAGGTCTTCTTTCTAAGTATCAATTTGGTTTCAGGAGAGGAATGGGTACTCTTGATAGTCTAAGTATTTTTTCTTAAACATGCGCGAAAATATTGTCTTTATTTTTGAATAAAGAACACGCGAAGTATCATATTTACGTAGACTGAAAATCAAAATCACTTCCCGGCGCGTTTTTTGAATTTGGAACGAAGAGCGCGCCTGCAATGTTGTATGAAACGGCGTGCTGTTTGAATTTAGAACTCTTTTATCTATCGTACACATTGCGTTCTCGTGGCTGTATAGCCACAGATGCGTTTACCTTTCGGACCAAACTGTAAAATAAAAAAATAAATTGGCGGTAAAGCGGAGTTCGTTGTTAATTATTTTGTTAATAAACATAAATTAAAATAAGTTCCGATGATTCTGAAAGTGAAAATGAAATGGACATTGACTGCACTTCACCAGATTTAAGATCAGAAGCTAAATTAGCGATGGAAAACCTGCTTCCAGCGAAATCAAAAGAAAATTAAATTTATTATGTAAAAGGCCCTTTTTTATTTCCTTGCATTTTTTAAAGAAAAGCACTATATATGCCTCGGCCGAAATGGCAATTGCCTGTCTCGTATCATTGAAGTCCTCGCCTGCGGCTCGGCCTTCAAACTTATACTCGACCTGCAATTGCCTATTTCGCTGCCTTTGCAATAATGTACTATTACTACAGATGTTAGAAGGGCGTTTAGTATAATTAACATGTTATTGGTGTCTTCCTTGATATTTCCGCAGCTTATGACAATGTTCTGCTCCCTCTGCTCAGGCAGAAAATGCACTATCTGAACGTTCCAGGGAAGTTGATCAATATCATAAGTAATCTCTTCATGGCTCGTTCTATTTCAGTTCGAGTCAACGGTAGTCTTTCGTCTCCGAGACTTATCTATAAAGGCTTACCACAGGGTTCAGTCCTCAGTCCTTTATTGTACAATGTGTATACAAACGACCTGGATCTCACTTTTCTCTCTTTTGGAAATATCTTGCAATACGCTGATGATATTGTTATATATGTTCGTTCTTCATCATTTGAACAAGCCTCTAATCGTGTAAATTCTGCTTTGTATTATTTAAATAATTAGCTTTCTGATCATGGACTTTCGCTTTCGGTTCCTAAATGTTCTGCTATTGTTTTTACTCGCAAACGGGCTATCCCTCAAATTAATATCTCAATTGACGGTCAACTTATTTTAAATCAGGAAAAGGTTAATTTTTAGGTGTCATTGTTGACTCTAAATTGAGTGGTCAACATCACTTAAATCATATTGTTAATAAATGTGAAAAGAATATTAATATTATTAGATGCCTGTCTGGTGTTCGTTGGGGTTCTCATCCATTTAGTCAGAAACTTCTATATAATGCTATTATTAGAAGTAATTTTGATTATGCCGGGTTTATATTAGAACCTTGTAATAGGCTTGCTCTGGCGAAACTAGATAAGATTCAAGCTAAATGTCTCAGAATTATTGTTGGTGCGATTAAGTCCTCGCCTACAGTCGGCCTTCAAGTAGAATGTTTAGATCCTCCCTTACATTTTAGGAGACAATTCTTAGCTGATCGATTCTTTTTTAATGTAATTCAGTTTTCTCAACATCCTCTTATCGACAAAATTAATTCTTTAAAGGGAAAAACTCTGACCTCTTCTTATTGGCTTCATAAGGAGAATCCTTTGTTGGTTAAGTCATTGAGCAGAATTGATGTAGATTCCATTTTCCAGATTAGTTGTAATCGTATTTTTAAATTTGACTTTGAATCTCTATTATTTTCACCTAAAATTGTTACTGATATGGATATTGTAAAAGATTCTCCTAGTGCTAATTCTCAGTTTAACAGGATTGTTGATATTAATTGGTTAGGATGGCTTCACTTGTATACTGATGCCTCAAAAAATACAGAATCAGATCATGTGGGTTCTGCTGTGTGGATCCCAAGGTATAATGCAATTTTAAATTTTAAATGCCACCCTCAATCTTCAATTTTTACCGGTGAGGCTGTAGCTATTTTAGAAGCAGTTCTATACCAGGCCACTCAGAAAGTATTGCGATAAATAGTTTTTATATATGGCAGACTGGCCGGTTAGAATCTTTTTTGAAAATATGATTACTTGTAAGTAAAAGTATGTGTGTTCCATTTTCAAAATTTCCCTCCACATTTTTTGCGAGCCAATTCAAAGTATCGTGTCTTACTGAAAAATGGATCTGCGCCGGGAACATTTTAGAGCTATGATTTTTTACGATTTCAAGTGTCGCCTGAAACCGGATGAATCGTTCGATAGACTTCAAATGGCATTTATGGATGAAAGCCCCTCCAAGGCAACCGTGTATCGTTGGTATAACGAATTTAGGCGCGGTCGACCAACCTTGGGGGATGAAGAAAGAAGCGGTCGCCCTTTGACGGCTATTACGGAAGAAAACGTGCTAGCAGTGAAAAATTTAATCCAAGATAATAGGCGAATTACATATCAGGAGATTCAGCACATATTAAAGATTGGATCGGGAAGCGTTCACGAGATTCTACACGGGTATCTTCGCGTGAGGAGGATAGTATCGCGCTGGGTGCCGCACTACCTCACCGACGCTCAGAAGCAGGCCCGGGTGAAATGGTGCCGTGATATGCTGAACAAATTTGAAGCAGGCTCGTCTCGGCGTGTTTACGACATCGTAACAGGTGATGAGTCCTGGATTTATCAATACGATCCAGAAACCAAGCGCCAGTCGACAGTTTGGGTGTTTCAAAATGAACCAACGCCTACCAAAGTGAAGCGATCTCGAAGCGGGGGGAAGATTTTGATCGCCAGTTTTTTTAATTTGACTGGCCACTTGGCCTCAATTCCCTTATGAGATCAAAGAAGCATTAACGCCGAATTGTATACTACCAAATGTTTACCAGAAGTTTTTTCTGTTGTGAGCAACAAGCGACCAAACACAGGGCTCCGCGGACTACTGCTCCACCACGACAATGCGCCTGCACACACCGCGCTCAAAACGAGGGACTTCCTGGACAGCACACCAGTCAAACTCCTGGGTCACCCTCCTTACAGCCCTGATCTAGCACCGTGTGACTTCTTTTTATTTCCAAAAATAAAAAATCAGCTCAAGGGGATACAATTTTCGTCGCCGGAAGATGCGCTGGCTGCGTTCGAGCAGGCTGTAAACGAGGTGTCTACGACGGACTGGAAAAAGTGTTATGAAAACTGGTTCAGACGCATGAATCTTTGTATAGAGGCTGGTGGAGAGTACTATGAAAAGATTTAATAAAAATATATGTACCTGTAGAACAATTTTTTTTAGTGTCGCAAATCTTTCTGAGTGTCCCACGTATATTGAATCCAATAAGTTAAATCGATCAATTATATTTTCAGATTCTCTTAGTTGTTTGCAAGATTTGAAAAAACTTCCATTTCACTCTAAATCCAATTTTTTATTATGCTTACAAATTAAAGATGCTTTGTTTAGATGTCAAAAGTCTAATATTGATGTTTTACTGGCTTGGATCCCGAGTCATAGTGGTATTACAGGCAATGAAGCTGTTGATTCTATGGCTAAACAAGCTATTCATATTGGTATCGACAAATATCAAAAAATCTTTGCAAGGGATCTTCGTTGTTCAGCTAAATCTTATTTACGTAGTTCCTGGCAATCTTGGTGGCTATCACCTAATGTTTCGGTTTGTAAGCATTATCGTGCTATACAACCTTCTATTCCTTCTGTCCCATGGTTTTTTAGAGTTCGTGATCTCGACAAACTTGTTACGTCAGTAATTATCCGTCTGCGACTGGGCCATGTTTGCACTCCTGTATTCTTAGCTAAGTTACGCATTCGTGACCATTCCATGTGTGAATGTGGATTGGAAGAGGGAACTGTTGATCACATGTTCTTTAACTGCCCTAATCTGAATGTTTCTTTATACCAGATGCTTCCGAAAAATATTCCCCGCCCAGTAAATGTTAACTTTTTACTAACCCTTGTGCAGTCTTCGTTCGTGTATACCTTAGCCAAATTCATTAAAATTAATAATATTAAATTATAGACTGTTCTGTCCTTCCACTTGTATTCTAACATACCTACTTTACTTTTTTATACAAATTTTGTGTCTTGTTTTAGGTTGGATGGTTGGATTGGGAAAAAAACCACTGGTAATCGTCATTATTTTGTTTTAAGAATGGTTTTTTAATACCAGTGTATTCTTTGTACCGTGACATTGGCAGAATCATCGTATAAAAACGATGGAAGCCATATAATGAAGAAAAAAAAAAAGTGCTATTTATAAATACGGGCCTAAGCCTCGTAATTATGAAGCGATCTCAAACTTGAGACCAATATTAAGTACGGCCCTAAGGCCCGTAATTGTAATCAGCTCTCTTGAGAGCTGTCATTCTTGAGTGACAGCGAGTTTGAGTTCGTATCAGAAATGTCATTTCGGTACAAACCAGCCTGTGAAATCCATTCTTAATATTGCTCTCAAGTTTGTTATCGCTTTATAAATACGACCCTTAGTATAGTGGCGACACGCTGACAGATGAGCATATATCTATCTCGGTGAGCCTGTTTGATGAAACCCTAACCGAGGTTAACCGCAAACATGGCTGCCCCGTGGCGACATGGTTTATCGGTGCCAGATTACTCATTCTATTTAGTTCCCCCAAAATACAGGTTATATCCTAGTTTCGGTGTCAGGGCTCCTCTTAAATATTCTAATAACAGTTTGTCACATCTATTGTTAAATAATTATTGTTAAATTGGAAAATAAACATTTTTTTTTTAGTTTCTAGAGGTTCTGGTTTTAGTTTCCGCCAAAATTATGATTTGGTCATGTCATCTGATAAGCTTTAACTATATTTGTCCTTCAGCTAGAACACCTGTTTGTCTAGTAGATATTATTTATAAAATACATATATTCATATAATCACGCCTTTATCCCTAATGGGGTAGACAGAGTCATTTATAAAAAACAGTTTTTTTTTAATTTTTAGGTACTTATTACTGTTTTGGTGAGTAAATCCGAACAAAGTGATTTGATTACAAATTTTAAGTAAAGAATGTATCGGGTGCCTCGGTCTTCTTTTTGATGATACTTTTTCGTGGAACTCTCATGTGTCGGAGGTAAGCAGGAAGGTGTTTGCCGCGTACGGTTCGCTCAAACGACTCAGAAATTCTGCCAATCAAAACTAAAATTTCCTTGGCACATTCTCTTCTTTTTCCGATACTGGATTATGCAGATGTTTGTTATCCTGACTTATATGTTGCACTTCAGAACAAGCTCGAACGTCTGCAGAATCTATGTATTCGCTTTATCTTTGGTCTGCGGAAGTATGACCATGTCTCTGCCTATAGATCCCAGCTTCAATGGCTGCCCATATCCCGTAGGAGGGACTGCCATATCCTTTCTCTCCTTTACTCCATCCTTTCCAATCCCTTTTCTCCTCCTTACCTTAAAGACCGCTTCATTTTCCACTCCTCTACTCTGACGCGTAATCTGCGCTCCAGTAACAATCTCACCTTAAACCTACCTTCCCACAAGACTGATTTCTACGCTAAATCTTTTACGGTACAGGCAATTAAACTGTGGAATTCCTTGCCTGAGAATGTTCGACGAGCTCCGTCTATCGAATCGTTTAAGGAGCAAACAAGAAATTTCTATCTGGCTAATAATGTTTAATGTGTAGCTGTCTAATTTATAAGTATCATTTAAGTAAGTATATGTAGTGATATTCTATGTACCAATTTCTCAGATATATAACGTAGAGTATCCTATCTTATGTAGCATATATTATGTATTAGTTTATCATAAGATATGTATCAGTATATTTGTTTTTATTGAAATATTTCTTTAATAGTGTGTAAATATTGTCTAAGTATTATATGTAGTAATATGCACTATCCCGCTTTCTGCTTGTACAATTTCTATACCCAAAGGTTGCCTGGTAGAAATTGCTGCTTTAGCAATAAGGCCGCCTATATTGTACTGTCACGTTTGTTCCTTTTTATTTCTGTTGTATGTGTTTCTTTGTGCAATAAAGAATTTTGTATTGTATTGTATTGTGTAAGGGACAGCGTCCCGAAAGTGATAGGGGTTGCTCAGTCAACGAAAATGAACAACCATTGGTAAGAAATTATTTCAGGAGATGAAAAAAATATATTTGACCGCCCCATACAAAATGACTTCCATGATCAGACAATTTGTATGGATTAGCAAAATTTTTTTTAACTTCTGCAAAAAAGTCCTGCTGATAGTTGTTCAGTTGCGTTGACTGAGCAACCCCTATCAGTTTGCGGGACGCTGTCCCTCACACTCCGTATAAGTTTCTAAGGTTCAAATATATTTGGACTATAATTCCTATGGTATCTTCCATGCTGGACTGGGAGTGCGTGAAAAACATAGAATGTGCCAGCTGCATTTCCTCTCAAACATGCTGTAAAAACCAGCTAAGGGATGTGAGGGTTTCAGTATATTGTAATTTAGGCGATGGGCTGACAAACTCTCACTACAGCAATATACGTCCAAATCTTTCTTGGATGGCCCTCAAGACTTTGTCAGACTTGGCGGAACGGCCTTTGTTTAGGTAGTTTGCACTCTGCCTACCCCATTAGGGATAAAGGCGTGATTATATATATGTATGTATGTATTCCTTTGGTCATCTTGAATGTTAGGTGGATACTTAATTGCTAAACTAAATTGAATTTACACATGTATTTACCTTGATGCTTCTTAATTTAGAACCGGAGCAGACGTCTGAGAGAGCGCCGATTAGCTTCACGTCCGGTAAATCTGAAATCAGTTAATAAGCGTGTAAAATGCTGGACTGGGAGTGAGAGAAATATAGAATGTGCCAGCTGTATTTCTTCCCGGACATGCTGTAAAACCAGCTGAAAGTTCAGAGGGTTTCAGTATATTGCAATTTAGGCGATGGGTTGATAACCTGTCACGCATGTGTGTTGTAGGCAATACAAAAAGCATTGACAGCGTGTTGAGCGCAACCTTGTACGCAGTAAGTGACGTGTGCGTGCCCTTAGTTAAAGTGTAATACGTCAGTTTGACAGGAACAGTTGTTGAAAATTCTGTTTACGGGCCGGTATCACATGACACGTTGGTATGGTTAACTTAACGCAACAAAAACGAACTTTTGACTGTAGGTAACTGTAGGTAGGTAAAGGAAAAACTGCTAAAGCGCCATTACGCGAGAAAAAAAAACTCTAAACTGTTGTAATAGTACCTAATGGACTAACTATATTGACACTCATGCATGAATGTCATAAAACTTTGCACACTGATTATTCGGTCGAATACATTGATACATACATATAATCACGCCTTTATCCCTAGTGGGGTAGGCAGAGCGTAAACGACCTAAACAAAGCTCGTTCCGCTACGTTTGACAAAGTTTGAGGATTATTTAAGATAGATTTGTAGTTACATTGATGCTATTTTTATTTTTGAAATATATTGTTATTTACATGTATAAATGCCTTCTTATCTAAACTGAGCTTTAATGATTTAGCATGGTAACCGTAGCCCAAAATGTACCAACAAGAGAAAATAGAAATTCAATCAAAACCAAAGGTTTTATAAGGATTTGTCTCAGGAGATTAGTCGAATAAATGTGATGCTTCCAGATTTATTCGTTTCCGTGTCGTAAATCCCGCTTAGTCCCACGTGAGAATAACGACCCGTGTGTAATTTCTTCCTTTGTTACTACCTTCCATCAACGCACTCAAGGATGTTGCGGATGCCGATTTTTTCATATCCGCGGATGTGGATACGGATGTTGCTATTTTTTTTTATTAATTTTGTATTGGAACCGGAATAGCACAAAAAGACAAGTTTTTACACACATACATACATATAATCAGGCCGTTAACCCTAATGGGGTAGGCAGAGCGTAAACGACCTGAACATAGGTCGGTCCGCCACATCTGACAAAGTTTTGAGGGTTATTTAAGATAGATTTGTAGGTATATTGCTGTAGTGACAGGTTGTCAGACCATCGCCTAAATTACAATATACTGAAACCCTCGGATCCCTAAGCTGGTTTTTACAGCATGCCCGGGAGGATATGCAGCTGGCACACTCTATGCTTTTCTTTCGCTCCCATGTCTTTTATGGTACATATTTTACTATCACGCCTGTATCCCTAATGGGTTAGGCAGAGCCAACGACCCAAAGACAGTAGAATGAGCGCCACGTCTGATTAGGTTTGAGGGTTGTCTCAGATCTATTCACACCCCGTAAAATAATAGTATCTCCTCAATTAATGGAGACAATTTTGTTGTAGAACACAACTTATTTTAGTTTAGTCTCTAAAAGTTGAATCAAAGCGCCTAAAGTATGATCTTATGCTCAGTGTAGTGGTCTTCATGGCTCGTCTTAGGGCAGCAACACACAGGCGTCACTTACTGCGCGCAAGGTTGCGCTACAATATACCTACTGAAACTCTCGAATCCCTAAGTTGATTTTTATAGCATGCCCGGGAGGAGATGCAGCTGGTACATTTTATGTCTTACTATCACTCCCAGTCCATCATGGAAGATTATTAGAAACGTTTTTATGTGTACGTAAAGAAAAACATTTGGACATTTTAGTCTCGAAGAAATGTTTTTGCTGTCTTTTAAAGCCTAAGTTGTCCTTAAAACCTATTAATATTGCGAAATTCTATGTCATTGCTACGATTTTCTGGCGTTTCTTGACTCTAATCTTCACAACATTCCCCTGTCAAAGTAATCCGTGTTTAGGGTATATATTTATGTATATATTTGTATATAAATAGCTATAAGTATTTATTTATTTTTGATTATGTATATAATTAGAAGTATTTATTTATTTCTTGTTTATATTTATGTAAAATATTTACATTATATAAGTATTTTACAGTAGTATTATTTTATTGATAGGTATTAAATTTTTTGCACGTTTTATCTGCGTTTCGTTAAAATTATCACTTCTGTAGGTCTGCTGTAAGAAATTTCTTTTTAGAAATAAGCAGTGCCTGTTGTGTCTTTGTTTTTTTATGTCCTGTGTTTATGATATTTTTTGTGTACAATAAATTGTTAAATAAATAAAACATTACACATTCACATCCGAATTAAAATCCGCATTGATTTCATTTCCGCGGATGTCCAACATCATGCGGAAGATCCGCATATGCGGATGCGAATATTGGCAACATCCCTGAACGGTACCTTAGTACTTAAATGATTAATAATACGATTGTTCTCCCACTTGCTCGGAAATAGCTACATTATATAAAAAAAAAGCAAACATTCACTCTTTTCGATACTTGAGTTTGTAGCGGCCGGATATTTCCGCAAAAGACAATAATAATCGTTAGCGACCGCTACGCAAATTCTTTAAAGTATACGCTAGTATGGATTAGGTGCTTTTAAGTTCATTATATATATTTTTTAAAGCAGAATTCGAAAAGAAAAAGAATGTATGTATGAATGGAATGTGCGCCTGTCAAAGCGCCATGCAAATTTAAAATGTCAAAATATTCTGGAGGAATCGCAAGTTTAATGTTTAGTTTTAAATGTATTTATTCATATTTAAACATTGGCACATTACATTATAACCAACTTACAAGCTACGTAAACTACCCTAATCTTAACTAAATTATATCAAACAACCCGTCCCGAGCCGTACCAGGTCCAAACGTGCCCATCGCGCTGGCTCCATTGCCACGTTGAATTGCCAACGAAATTTGATGGACCAGGTACGATCCGGCTCGGGGGTCACCACTACGATCCCGCAAGTGATTCCCAACTTCGAACACAAATTGCCTTAACTAACGTTTTAAGTGTATTGTTGTTGTTTCCTCGCAATATGAGAGAAAATAAGTATATTAGTCTCAGCCGGTAACGCAATATATCTAAGGTCCCGTTTACATAACATAACAATACTTTATTGCACGTAAGAATACAAATCATACAACACAACAGATAACAACAAAAAACAAGTACAACATAGGCGGCCTTATTTACATTGGAAGTTATTTACTATTTACATTACTCTACCATACATTGCTTTTTTACTTCGAAAGTAATGTACAATTGCTGACTACCATAGAATCGGCACTATTATCAGGTATCAAAGTCATAAAATAATTTCACTTTCAGAATGGCAACACATGGAAGTAACACATACCTACCTACTATAAGTAAGTACTTACACTTCTGTCCTATATCACAAGGACTTATTGCAGTAGAGGCCGGCCTAGCATAAGATGGAGAGATGACTTCTTTGCAAACAGGCAATTAGAAACTTAAGAGCGAGACATATGGCGTAAAAGAGGGGAAGCCTTTGCCCTGTAGTGGAATACGATACAGGCTAAAAAAATATATTTAAGTAATTAATATTTCTTCCACGCTGGACTGAAAACGGGAGAAAAACATAAAATGTGCCAGCTGATTTTCCTCCCGGGCATGCTGTAAAAACCAGCTAAGGGATCCGAGGGTTTCAGTATATTGCAATTTAGGCGATGCGCTGACAACCTGTTACTACAGCAATATTCCTACAAAACTATCGTAAATAACCCTCAAACCGTTGTCAGATATCGACCTTTTTTTAGGTTGTTTACGCTTTCCCTACCCCATTAGGGATAAAGGCGTGATGTATGTATGTAAATAATTAATTTATGCTCACCTTCCCGTTGAAAAATGGCAAGACAATGGCCAACCACGCACAAACAGCAAAAGATGAGTAAAGCTCTTAAGAACGCCATTCTGTAGAACACGCAGCAATACAATGACAAAAAATCTACCATGAGCCGCACACGTCCTTTACTAACTCTACCGACGCAACTAGACTATTCGTAAGCTTAGCACGGATATGACATTATTACAATTTATTTCTTCCTTGCCGGCCTGGGAGCGAGAGAAAAACATAGAATGTGCCAGATGCATTTCCTCCCGGGCATGATGTAAAAACCAGCTAAGGGATCCGAGGGTTTCAGTATATTGTAATTTAGGCGATAGGCTGACAACCTGTCACTACAGCAATATATCCACAAATTTATTTTAAATAACCCTCAAAACTTTGTCAGACACCAACCATGGTAGGATGTGTAGGTTAAGAAAAAAATCCTTGAAATAAGTAGTAAATATTTCATGACAAAAAAGAAGTCAATCTCTGGCAGGGTTTGTAGGTTTGAAATCCTTGAAGAAGTTAATTTTTCACAGGATCTCTTCGATATGATATATTTTTATATGGTCTAATATTTTTGTTAATTATATTACAAAGGCACAGTCAAAAGAAAATTATAAAAATAAAAATTTCATCCAGTGCATCCGCGAGACATGATGCCCAGCAGACTGGCAACATTGCCTCTTTGGATAGCCAAACTTATCCTTTGGCCCAGAAAGCTGCCAGCCCTGCGGACACTAGAGGTCTCGTTGAGACGCACAGAAAGGTCTTTGACTATCTTTCTAGCTTCAGGGCCCCAAGGGGCCATCGTCTCAAACCCTAGAGGTGAGAATATGTTCCTACGCTCCCGGAATTGCCTCGTATTTCCTTAATTTTCTCCCATGATGGCTTGAGAGCGAGAGAAAAACATAGAATGTGTCATCTGCATTTCCTCCCAGGCATGCTGTAAAAACCAGCTAAGGTATCCGAGGGTTTCAGTATATTGTAATTTAGGCAATGGGCTGACAACCTGTCACTGCAGCAATATACCTACAAATCTATCTTAAATAACCCTCAAAACTTTGTTAGAAGTGGCGGAACGACCTTTGTTTAGGTCGTTTACGCTCTGCCTAATCAGGGATAAAGGCGTGATTATATATGTTCCTTAATTTTGCTATTTCTGCACCGGTAGCTGCAGCATGATAATTTAACTGCCAGCATTTAATAATTTGCTTATTCATTTATTTTTCGTGGCATATCACTAACATAGTATACCTACAACGTGAGAGGTAGTCAATACTACTAAGTTGTGCTTTAAAGAAAGTGTAATCTTTCTAGTCATATCCACGTTGTTCTTACATGGAAAAATAGTGTAAAACAAAATTGTCGCCGTTCGAAGCTCCAGGATTTTCTTTAAAATTCTCGTTATCTGTTCTGCGTTGGATTTTTACTGCAAGTCGTAAATCTGATAGCAAGTGGAGTTCATCCGGTTTAGGACGGCTCTTGTACTGTCTGCCTAGTTGTGGCACTAAAGAAAAAAAAAATCGTTACCATGTCATTTTAAAAGATTGGTGTTTTTTTAAAATCATCGTATGGTATTATTTGCTGCGATGTCCAGAGGACAGAGCAGCAGCTGGTTTTGTTGCACCTTTATCACCACAAGAGATCACGTGCAGGGTTTTTAAAGTAGTTCCTACGGACGTGGAGCAACATCGACCTGTAACGACCACTATTAGAAACAGTGACCGGGGCTTAACGTGCCCTCCGAAGCATGGAATTTGTTTTCTTCCAGACAATCAGGTGGATTCAGCCTGCATTGTTCTAATCAAACTAGGGAAAGTCTCACAAAGTGATAAACTTCCAAATATCAACTTTGTCCCCTCCCTCCTGGAAATCGAACCCAGGACCGTCGGATCGTAAGGCCATGGCTCTGACCACTAGACCACGGAGGCAGTTTTTTAATACCTAACCTATAATAGAACTACATAAGATAAAGTAGGCATACCCTGTGTCACAAGTAACGATATTAAAGCCGTTTTATACCGAGTGTAAGAGACAGCGTCCCGCAAACTGATATAGGTTGCTCAGTCAACGAAACTGAACAACTTTCAAATTTCTTAAGGAGTTAAAAAAACTAACCTTCCCATACAAAATAAACAACTCGATCGGACAATTCGTATTTCACTTCAACAAAAATCCTGCTGGTAGTTGCTCAGTTTCGTTGACTGAGCAAACTCTATCAGTTTGCGGGACGCTGTCCCTTACACCCAGTATTAGTTCAACCCTCCTGAAACATCTGCTGCCCCCTAAAATATTGACGATACTGTGCTCTTATACAAATCTCTTTTTATTTTGGCGTCAATTTAAGAGCCTACTTACGCTTAACCTTATTTTGCAACAGTTGTCACGCAATATTGTGATTTTCAGTAGAATATATTTTTACGAGTATTTTATACGTTTGTTTCGAGCGCTTTACCATTTTGTCATTTACGAGGTAACTTTTTAAATTGTTTTCTCGCTTCGGTACGTTAAAGGCGGTTATACCGTTTCTTTTATGCCAGGTATAAAAATTAGGGAAATTGACCTAAGACCGGAACGAAAGAAGTTGCTCTATTTACCCGACTGTCAAGGAAGCGTTATGTTTTTCGCGAGTATCTTGTATAAATACACTGTACTAATATTTCTTTCCGTGCTTCGGAAGGCATGTTAAGAGGTTGGTCCCGGTTAATATCGATTAACACCATAGATATTAGTCGTTAAGCCATATCAGAAGCCAGTGCTAAGCATTGGCGGCTTGAAAACTCTGACCTAATCTAGGATTGGGTCTGGTTTTCCTTCTGGGTTGCGGAGGTCAGATGGCAATCGCTCTGTGTAAAAACCAATACCTTCGTTCAATCACCTAGATTAGGTAACCGACCGCGTGAGATACGGGATACGGCTAGGGAGGAGGAGATGGGAGATGACTAATATTTATTTATTACCTCGTATCTCCGAAACGGTTGCATCGAATTCGACAATAGGGGTATCAATCGATTTGTCTTAAGCACCCAAGTGTTCTCGGATAGCTGTAATTTTTCACAATTCGAAATGGCAGATTTTATGCGCTAAATTGTAAGTCTTTAAAATATTTTTTTCGACTAAACATATCGGGTGGGGTATCAAAGTAAAGGTAATTAAATGGAGATTACAAAAATATAATATGATTCATCAAAACATGTTTTTATAGGCACTACAGTCGGGTTGACTGAATTCTTTTTTGAAATACTTGTTAATATAAAAGGACAGAGTTTTACGACCGTGTTTATGAGGTTAAGTCTTTTCAGGATAAAGACCAATATTACGTCGGTATTTATACACATTTGTTATCACAGAGACGCCAGATTTTCAAGCAAAGCAACCAACCTCCTAGTGAGAAGTCAATGGCAGCGATCCGTGTGCACAATCACTAAATCTTTACTAAAATGGTCATCTGTCTTCGCCTATCCTGACTTGAGAGAACAGAAGGGGACGGCAACATTAGTTAAGTCGTGCTCTCCTCGAATCGATAGCAGTACTTAGCTATATCATCTCCCTAGCCTTTATCCCGTATCACACGGGGTCAGCTACCTAATCTAGGGGATTGAACGAGGGTACTGGTTTTAACACAGAGCGACTGCCATCTGACCTCCATAACCCAGAAGGGAAACCAGACCCAATCCTAGATTAGGTCAGAGTTTATAACGATATTAACTGGCACCAACGGCTTAACGTGCCTTCAGTTCTTAGCTATATGTAGACAAGAAAAGTCAGGCGCTTCGTATCTTGCTGTGTTCCGTCAGTGGTACCAACTCGTTTTTGCAAAAAATACATTTTAACTAATATAAGTCTATATCTGTCATTTTCTGTAATGAGAGTACAGAAAGGGATCCCAATAATATTAGTCAACTTTACTTAAGTTTTTCTACGAATCAATAGCATTGCTTTAATGAGGTTAGCTCGTTCCATCGTAGAGACTATCTCAGATTTTAGATACATACATATAACCATGTCTTTAACCCTAATGGGGTAAGCAGGTCGTGTACGACCTAAACAAAGGTAATTCCGCCAAAGTTGACACGTCTGACAAAGTTTTGAGGGTTATTTAAAATAGATTTACGTATATTGCTATAGTACAGGTTGTCAGCCTATAGCCTAAATTGCAATATACTGAAACCTTCGGATCCCTTAGTTGATTTTAACAGCATGCTCGGTATAAATTCAGCTGGCACATTTTATGTTTTTCTCTCGTTTCCAGTCCAGCATGGAAGCTGATTTTAGATTCTACACCTAAATCAAGAAATAAATCTAAATAACCCTTTCAGTTCACTAAAACTTTTTATTACAAAACTAATTTATAACTCTGCCAAAACCACTACTCACTCATAATTTAGTCTAAAAGCGAAAAACTGTCTTCAACAAATAAAGAAAAGTATTAAAACTGAAGTCGAAGAGAAATATCTTTGAAGAAGCAGACTTTTTATTTCCCAAGTCGTGAGAGTTTTTTTCAGCTCAATGGAGCTTGGCTTTCCCGCGGGAAATCTAGAATCAAACAAAAGACGGAGGTGCATGATACAAAGGACGTATAAAAAATCTAGCCGTTTAGATTATGAATATCTGAGTGAAAGTAAATCGTACTATAGTATTTCCATTTCAGTTTTAGAGTAAATGTAATTTTTTATGTCAAAAACATTTCAGAAATAAATAAAACGTGTTGGCAAATTAAATTACTAAAACTATTATTTCATTATGTTATCATATCTAATAACTACCACTTATATTGGAAACAAAATCTTCGATTAAATTTTATTATAAAACTAAGTTGGAAGTAATATAATATTATAATACGCAGATTTTGATTTTGAATTTTTGAATGTTTGTCTCTCAATCACGCTTTAATCGGCACGGATCTGGATGACATTGGCACACATTTAGGTAAAGTCTTGGAATAGGACATAGCTTTTCACCACGGTAAAACCTTTATTAGGTTAGGTCTTAGAATAGGACACAGCTTTTTACCACGGGAAAACCTTTATTTCCACGGGGGAACTCAATTAAGGGCAGAAACACACAGGCGTCACTTACTGCGAGCAAGGATTTGCTCAACACGCTGTCAATGATTTTTGCATTGCCTACAACAACAACCGCCTAGTAGCACAACTATCAGGCCTGTGTCATGGTTTTGTGTAACGACCACTATCAAAGACAGCGACCGGGACCGACGGCTTAACGTACCCTCCGAAGCACGAAATCTTTTTCTTTTTCAGACAATCAGGTGATTCAGCCTGCAATGTCCTAACCAAACTGGGGAAAAATTCACAAAGTGATAAATTCTCAAATATCAACTTTGTGTTTTCCCCCCAGGGAATCGAATCCAGGACCTCCGGATCAGGAGTCCATGGCACTAGCCACTAGACCACGGGGGCAGTTATCCATAATGGGGTAGGCAGAGCGTAAACGAGCGTGACGAGTCGTTACGCCACTTCTGACAAAGTTTTGATGGTTATTTAAGATATATTTGCAGGTATATTGCTGAAGTGACAGGTTGTCAGCCCATCGTCTAAATTACAATATACTGAAACCCTCAGATCTCTTACCTGGCTTCCCTTAGCTTAGCTATATCTTGACTAAAATTATAGACGTCCCTTTCTGTTTTCTCATGCATGACAGAAAAGGCGACCCGTATTTATATCATCATCATCATCAACTTAAGAGCGCTGCTCTTTGCCTATTTGCATTGCTGACAGTTATTTTTTAACACGGAATCTTAGTCCAGTAAAATGTTAGAAAGAGATAACTAAATTTGGAATTTGTTGTTGCTATCTCTATGTTATTTAATGCTTGTGGAAATTTGAAAACATATTAAACACATTTTCTTCTTGTTGTGTTGTTGTTTTTTGTGCTTCTTTGTCAATGTCAAAAATTACAGAACAGAACAGAGGAAAACCGCTATATCCAACGAGCTTAGGATGAAGTCAAGGGGTACACAAGGCCGTGTAAAAGGAAATGCTTCAAGTGTGGATTAATAGTAGATTAATTGGAATTGTGGGTGTTAACCGAGCAGTTTTTATCCATAGTTCCGGCATCCTTGAGGGTTGGGTTCCATCATCATTTTGAGACCCAGTAGTTGAATTGGGCATGTTCTTCGAAAAGGCGAGGACAATCTGGCTAAAAAATGGCAGCCAATTCTGAGGAGTAACACATAAAACCACTGAAAAATCACAGAAAACTTGGTGTCGTGTTGTGTTCTGCAGCTGTCACAGCCATGCAAACAGACAATTTGATAAAAATAATAGCTGATCTGTCAATGTTAGAAGACGTCATCAGCCGTGAGAATTACTCCTCCTTTGAGCTGTTATATATACGTGCATTATATTAGTTAAATCGTGATTTTTGCAACTACAAATTCTTACCATTGTAGACTAATCTCTCAAAATATCTCCAATATACCGTGTGTAAGGGCAATATACAGCGTTTTGCAAACTGATAGGGGTTGCTCAGTCAACGAAACTGAACAACTTTCACCGGGAAATTCTTTTTACTTATTAAAAATTATTATTACTTATTAAATTTCTTCCATGCTGGCCTGGGAGCAAGATTCTTCCATGCTGGCCTGGGAGCTAGAGAAAAAGATAGAATGTGCCAGCTGCATTCCTCCCGTGATGATAATAAGAGTTATGTTACTTTTTTAAAATGCAATTAGTTTAGCTATATTGGCTCATGTTTAGCATTGTCATATAAATTTAATATTATGTTCAGTAGATACCTTCATATTCATAAGTACTAAATTGACTCCTAAGGAGTTAATTTATGAAATCTAAATTATTTTAGGCTTATTAAATGAAGAAATTCCACCACTGAACTTGACAACCAAACAATTAATTGGTACTAATTGAGCAGCGGTTACAGAACTGTTGGCAACCTACCTTCCGGAAGGGTTCATTAGCATTTCAAATTGTTTATCAAGAAGCAGAGCGGCTTTCCCAAGCCGCAGAGGCTGAATATGGAAAATCGTTAAGCAAAACACAGATCAATTTGTTTCATAGGATACCGCAATGTTACCAACATATGTCTGCCGAGACGGTAGAGATAGCCAAGTCACTTACTGAGATGCTCTCATGTTTAGATACTTAAAAGACAGATATACGGCTATACTGCATCCTCATTAGTCATTCCGCGAGTGCTGGCATTTTTTAATGAAGCTAAGGGAATGTACATTCTGATGGTCCTTATTTGATTTGACAAGAACCAGATAACATTTATTTAGACGAAACAAAAGGACTTATCTATTCATAAATGCATGGAAAGGGGGGGGGGAGCTATTAAGTCATTTGCTGGAGCCTAAAAGGATACAAAGTAGTTGGCGGACTTCTACTTTTGCTAATTGTAGTGCTCCGGTGTACTGCTAAAGTAATAATGAATAAATATAACCCCTGAAATTCATACATAAATTAATGGTTGTTCCATAACAGATATTCGGGATAACTATTAATTTTCACTAGGTGGTCATAGCAAAATTCACTGTAGTCTAGTATTAGACCCTAAAATAAGAAGATACATTAAACAAATTCATTCACAAAATGTATCTTATAACAAGTTAATAAATGGGTAGTCACAAATAAGTAGATAAATTTTTCATGAAGGTTTATTTATCTATGCTTATATATAAAAAGGTGTTGTGTTTGATAAACAACAACCAAAACTATGGCTACATAGTTAGTAGCAGGTTCAATAGATTAATTGTTTTAAAAGAGGTAGAGATGGATGATTCTCCTAACAGCATTAGATAGATGTTACTTGTAGTTACAATCCTACAAAGAAATCCTAAAATATAGGAAATTGTAAAAGTATTAGGAGATTAGTAAGTTTTACTCTCTATTAAGTGGCAGAAGTTAATGGAAAAACTTAACAGTATTGCCTTACTATTTAAGAACACGTGTTCAGTTTGATTTGTTATCAGAAAAAAACAATTGTAAATCAACAAGTTTATTATAAGCACGGAGTGCTTAGAGTTATAATGATAGTGTATATTATAATGTAATCATAATCAACTCTTTGACAATTTTCGCCACAAAATAAGATAGATCCCGCTAATGTAAATTTTAATCTAGATATTGAGCTAAATAATCTTATTTTTTAAACTTAACAATGCAGCAATGATATTATGAACGAAGTAATGTCATGATTTAATTTATTGATATGATCACTGCATGAAACATGCCAAAGCTTTATTGGTTTCAATTTATGTAAAGCAACCAGTAATTTCATAAATTAGATATAATTCACATAGCGTCTTAGCTTTCACCTACCTCACCAGCAGATAACAAACACGTCTTCAATAATAGCGCTATGTATTTTAGGAGGTACATAATATAAATGTTTTGCATTACAACAAAACAGTAATTATATACTGAATATAATACATAGCGCTGCAGCAAGGTAATTGCCAGTGAAGACTATGACCATAGAGCTGACAGCCGAGATGCCAAGCGCGCCTGATATTCATGTGAGTGAGTGAGTGGCGCCTGAAGGACAAAATTTGGAATTGGAATTTTGATAAACGGTAACTTGGAGACGGATAAAGGCTACTTTTTACCGCGAGAAAATATGCTTAAGCTCTAGCGGGGTCGTGTTTGTCTCCACAAGATGCCAAAAGTACTGAACTGATTTTAATAGGACGTTTTTATTTGTTACCTAAACTCAGTCTAAGGGTACATATAATCACGCACGCTACCTAACTTATGGTAGTAGGCAGGGAACTAAATTAAATGTGTTTTTGAACGGATGTTGATGAAACTTTTTTTTATTGCACGTCATCTTATGATAACGTGATTTTTTTTTATTACTTACGATAAGTACTTTTAATCACGCTACTTAACTTAGGGGATAGGTAGGGGACCGAATATACTAGATTGTATATGAAATGATTTTGTTAAAAAAATGTTTAAACTTTGTCGGGCAGAAACCGTCATAACAATTTGATCTGCATACATACATACATACATAAAATCACGCCTTTATCCCTTACGGGGTAGGCAGAGCGTTAAACGCCTCGTAAAAGGCGCTTTCGCCACGTCTGACAAAAATTGAGGGTAATTTTAGATTGTAATGTGTATTGCCATAGTGACAGGTTGTCAGCCCATCGCCTAAATTACAATACACCGTAACCCTCGAGTCCCTTTTGCTGAATTCTACAGCAAGCCCGGGAGGAAGGGCAGCTGGAACATTCTATGTTTTTCTATCTCTCCCAGTCCAGCATGGAAGTAAAAAGAATTTGATCTGTGTTATTTTTAAAACACGAGAGACAGGGCATGGGGAGGCGGAATAGGAGAAACGGGAGGGACAGGAGAGATGAGAGGACAGAAGGGATTGGCAAGAAGAAAGGAACAGGAGGGACGGATGGGAGTGGACAAACTTGAGTACTGTAGTGTACCCAAACTGCCCCCGTGGTCTAATGGTCTGATCCATGGGCTTACGATCTGGAAGTTCTAGGTTCGATTACCAGGGATGAACACAAAGTTGATATTTATTAATTTATCACTTTGTGAGATTTTCAGGTCGATCGACATGCAAACCACACGACAGAAGACTGTAGTGTAGAGTCGGAAGGAACAATTACATACATACATACATATAATCACGCCTTTATCCCTAACGGGGTAGGCAGAGCGTAAACGACCTAAACAAAGGTCATCCCGCCACGACTGACAAAGTTTTGAGGGTTATTGAAGATAGAATTTTAGGTATATTGCTGTAGTGACAGGTTGTCAGCCCATCGCCTAAATTACAATACACTGTAACCCTCGAATCCCTTTTGCTGACTTCTACAGCATACCCGAGAGGAAGGGCAGCTGGAACATTCTATGTTTTTCTATCTCTCCCAGTCCAGCATGGAAGAAACAATTAACAAACAAAAGGAACAATTAGGACAGGGGATCGTGCGTATGGGACACTGTGATGAGAGGGCGGTGTGACGGGGGAACCGTAGGGCCGGAAACAGGAGAATGGGACATTCGGACAGGATGACATAACAGACGAGGAAAAAAAATCGCTGACGTAGTCGCGGGAAAAAGCTATTATAATACTAAGTATAGCATGTTATGGGATAAGAAAAAAAAAACGTAATACCTATAAAACTTTCCTATAAATACAAAATAAAATAAAATTTTATTCTCTCAGCTGGTTTTTACAGCATGCCCGGGAGGAAATGCAGCTTGCACATTCTATGTTTTTGTATCGCTCCCAGTCCAGCATGGAAGATACTGAAATAATACGTTTGTCATAGTGGAAGGTTCATAAAAAAATGGAATTCTACTGTCACACACCTTTGGTTGGTGCTGCTTGAATTTAGAAGCTAATGGAGGTACTTTAGAATCAGACGTAGCGTATAAATTTCAAACAATAGAACAATTACCACATAACAACACTTCCATGCTAGCCTGGGGGCGAGAGAAAAACATAGAATGTGCTAGCTATATTTATAATAATAATAAAATTAATTTTTTCATAAAACAGTATTTGCACAATATAAAAAAATACAGATTGTTGAATTTGGTTGTGAATACAGTTGTACAAAGTTAAATGTTGAACCCTGGTCTCCAAACTAAGCGAAAGCCTGTATCTTGGAGGTCAGCGTTCGGTCTCACTATATAAAACAATATATATTAACAACCGTTGACTATATGCTATGTTGTATATATACGAGCTTAACCAATTTCCTCCTGGGCATGCTGTAAAAACCAGCAGAGGGATCAGAAGGTTTCTGTATATTGCAATTTAGGCGATGAGCTGACAACAATATACCTACAAATATATCAAATATAAAACTTTGTCAGACGTGGCGGAACGATCTGTGCTTAGGTCGTTTACGCTCTGCCTACCCCATTAGGGATGAGGGCGTGATTGTATGTATGTCGATCAATTACCGGCAATCTGGATTGTATTAGCCGGTAGGATGAGCATCAATCCATATATCAGGTTATGGGCGCGCCATATCGCTGACTAAATCTAATATAACCACTCCACTGGCCTATTGTCATTAATATTACAATGGTGAGAAAACTGCTTCTGTGGTCTAGCGATCTGAGCCATGGGCTCTCGATCCGGAGGTCCCGGGTTCGTTTCCGGGCGGGGGACAAATTACTTTGTGTCGTTGTTTCTTGTTTGGTTAGGACATTGCAAGCTGATCACCTGATTATCCGAAAAGTAAGATGATCCATGCTGTCGGATGGTCATGTAAATAGTCGGTCCTGCGCCTGGTTTATATCTGGTCAGTCAATCTGTCCCATCAACATAATAGATTGAAGGAATAAAGAGCGCACCTGTGTATAGCGCAAACACTTAGGCACTAAAAACTAGTCTCTGGCAGATTGGCCGCCATCACCGAAAATCGGTGGGAGGGCTATTATTATTAGTAAGGAAACTATACTGGGCCCTGAGTCAGCTATTTCAAAAATGACATAGGTTATAACATTTCGATGTAGTTTTAGGAGTATAATTTTGAAGGTTTCGTAGTCTACTATAATTTTTAGATCAATGCCTTTTCTTCCATACTGGCCTGGGAGCGAAAGAAAAACTTAGAATGTGCCAGCTGCATTTCCTCCCGGGCATGCTGTAAAAACCAGCTAAGGGATCCGAGGGTTTCAGTATATTGCAATTTAGGCGATGGGCTGACTACCTGTGACTACAGCCCCTCATAACTTTGTCAGACGTGACGGAGCGACCTTTGTTTGGGTTGTTTACGTTCTGCCTACCCCATTAGGGATAAAGGCGTGAATATATGTATGTATGTATGCCTTTTCAATGGCAAGCTACAGAATGCCTTTGACATGGCATCTTACGTCATATCTAAAGTTTGACGTTTATGTACGACCACGCTTGAAATGTATGTGGCGAAGAGAATGAACTATAGCCGCCATCTTTAAATGTGACAATTCTCCTTATACGAGTACTACTGTGCCCCCGACCACGTTCAGGAGGGATAGGTTACTGTAAGTATGGTCATTAAGGCGCTCCACTGGGCTAAGTAGCGCCCTCATCAGTCAAAAAATCATAATTCACTGAAGACACAATCAATCTAAAATCTGGTATATCAGATTTAGGTAAAAGCAATGAAGGTCATTTAGAACCTCATAAAGTTGCGACTTATAGTTCGTTGTAGTTACAAATAGAAAATTTGCAAAAAACGGGCACTTTAGCACTTTTATTTATTTATTTAACAATTTATTGTACACTTTTGGTATCTGTACATGCAGTGAACACTGAATTATTAATTTATACATACATATAATCACGCCTTTATCCCTAATAGGGTAGGCAGAGCGTGAACGACCTAAACAAAGGTCGTTCCACCACGTCTGACAAGGTTTTGAGGGTTGTTTAAAATAGATTTGTATGTAATTAGGTATATTGCTGTAGTGACAGTATGTCTGCCTTTGTCTGTATCTTAGATAATCATACATACATACACACATACATAAATCACGCCTTTATCCCTTACGGGGTAGGCAGAGCGTTTAACACCTCGTAAAAGGAGCTTTCGCCACGTCTGACAAAAATTGAGGGCAAATTTAGATTGTAATATGTATTGCTATAGTGACAGGTTGTCAGCCCATCGCCTAAATTACAATACACTGTAACCCTCGAGTCCCTTTTGCTGACTTTAACAGCATAAAACACAAGGTGAATTCCCGGAATAACCTACTACGCAAACTTACATCTACATCCTGGGGAGCATCTCCACAGGTCTTACGCACATCGGGCCTAGCACTCAGTTTTTCAGCGGGTGAGTTTGCGTGTCCAGTGTGGCACCGTTCCGCCCATGCCAAACAGGTAGACATAGCACTAAACGAGACGTGTAGGATTATAACAGGCTGCCTTAAACCAACGCCGGTCACTCTACTGTACCTCCTTGCCGGGATAGCCCCTCCTGAGGTGCGAAGGGAAGTTGCTTGCTCGGTAGAAAAACATAAACAAGAAACGGATTCGAGACACCCACTCCATAATATCAATAAGTGCAAATCCCGATTAATAAGTCGGAATAGTTTTCTTAAGTCAACTCTACCGACAGCTGACGACCCAGGTGAGGCTCGCCGTGACCTGTGGGTTAAAAAATATCCTCCTCCGTCCAACTACATTGAACCTGCAGAAAAGTTGCCATCAGGTCATAAATTACCCTGGTTGACCTGGAAGTCATTAAATAGATTGCGGACACAGGTTGGCCGCTGCAGGTCCAACTTGACGAAATGGGGATACAGTGACAACAGAAATTGCGATTGTGGATCTGAGCAGACTATGTCACACCTACTGGAATGTAGTGAGAGCCCCAACACCTGTACACTACAGGACCTGTATGATGCCACAAAAAATGCTGTCGCCGTGGCAGAGCACTGGTCTAAATATATTTGAACCATCGACACGACAGAAGAAGAACAGCATGCCCGGGAGGAAGGGCAGCTGGAACATTCTATGTATTTCTATCTCTCCCAGTCCAGCATGGAAGTACATAGATAATCATAATACGAATAATTTCCATGAGCCCGATGGTGAAGTGGATTGGGCCGCTGCCTCCTGAGCGGGAGGTCGTGGTTCGAATCCCACCACCAATATATTTTTCGGTTTTCGAATTTCATATATATGTTTATTCGGTGCTTTTTCCGTGCTTCGGAAGGCACGTTAAGCCGTTGGTCCCGGTTAATATCGTTTAATACCGTAGATATTAGTCGTTAAGCCATATCAGAGGCCAGGGCCAGTAGTAAGTTTGGCGGCTTGAAAACTCTGACCTAATCTAGGATTGGGTCTGGTTTCCCTTCTGGGTTGCGGAGGTCAGATGGCAGTCG
Organism: Scrobipalpa costella; assembly: GCA_949820665.1. Lineage (NCBI taxonomy): Eukaryota > Metazoa > Arthropoda > Insecta > Lepidoptera > Gelechiidae > Scrobipalpa > Scrobipalpa costella. Next base: position 6,010,750 of record OX463313.1, read on the forward strand.
CTCTGTGTTAAAACCAGTACCCTCGTTCAATCCCCTAGATTAGGAAGCCGACCCCGTGAGATACGGGATAAGGCTAGGGAGATGATGATGACAGTATGTCTGCCTATCGCCTAAATTATTATATACAGAAACCCTTGGATCCGTTAGCTGGTTTTTACAGTATGCCCGGGAGGAAATGCAGCTAGCACTTTCTATGTTTTTCTCTCGTTTCAGTTCAGCATGGAAGTAATTATTAATTTAAAATGCTTAAAATAAACTTCACTACCTGTAGTTCAATCTGATCTACCGGATTTTTGTTGAATTGCGTTTTCAGTGAGTAATGATTTTTTTACTATTGTGCACCGGGAATCCCCTTAATGTAATTATGTGTGCACCAGAATGACTAGTTTATGCTAACTCTGACATAAATTTCCACTTCATTTGAAACTTAGCAGCATTATTCATTTACAGGAATAAAATACTCGATCAAATTACCTTTAATTAACTCTTCAAAATCGTCTTTGTAAATTGTCTCTGTTTGCAATGTCCCAAACCAAACTGAGAACAATCTCTCAACGTGATTACCAAATTAATTTCCTTTTCAAATTTCTGGATCCGGGAAAGTTCAGATCACAGAAAACTTTGGCATAAAAGGAAATAGATACAGGGTTGTATTTTGTCAGTACTGAGTAACATTACAATATAACTTCTGACCAAGTTTCGAGGGTTGTTTAAGATAGATTTGTAGGTATATTGCTGTAGTGACAGGTTGTCAGCCTATCGCCTAAATTACAATGTACAGAAACCCTCGGATCCCTTAGCTGGTTTTTACAGCATGCCCGAGAGGACATGCAGCTGGCACAATCTATGTTTTTCTCTCGTTCCCAGGCCAGCATGGAAGAACAATACAAAATATCGATCACGTCATAGCTGGAAAACTGACCAGGTCACAGAAATCCACCCGAGTTTTAAATACTTACCAAGACTCCTACTAAGCATTCCTATAATTAAAGTCCGCTTAAACGACTTCTAAGACAGGGAAAGGATGTACCGAACTTACAGTGTATCTTGCCAAGTTAAACCTTTCAACGAAATTCCATTAATAAGTTTGAATTTAGATCTCCTCTACTATACCTACGAAGCCATTTGGTACACCATCTTCTGATTTTTGTTTTCTTCTCCTTGTCATTTGAGTCAATTGAGATTATAGTTTCAACCGTTTCTTCTTACAAACAACAAATTGCGCGTGTAGGAACAAATCAGTTGACATAAGATGAATGTCGCACACTTACTAAATAAGTCCATCCCTGTCATCTTAGAACAAAATAGTTTTCCGTTTGGATGAAACAGAAGGCCGCGTTGCTCTAAGCCTGTCATATTATATTATTCACGAATTATGTACCTTTTAATTGAAGAAAAGACACTGGTACTGTCCAGCATTATTATTTGTTATACATATAATCACGACTTTATCCCTAATAGGGTAAGCAGAGAGTATACGACTTAAACGAAGATCAAACTTCCATGCTGGCCTGGGAACGAGAGAAAAACATAGAATGTGCCAGCTGCAACTCCTCCCGGGCATGCTGTAAAAACCACTTAAGGGATCCGAGGGTTTCAGCATATTGTAATTAAGGCGATGGGCTGACAACCTGTCACTAAAGCATATACCTACAAATCTATTTTAAATAACCCTCCAAATTTGTCAGACGTAGCGTAACGACCTTTGTTAGGTCGTTACGCTACGTCTGCCTAGGGATAAAGGCGTGATTATATGTATGTACGAAGATCGTTCCGCAACGTCTGACAAAGTTTTGAGGGTTATTTAAGATAGATTTGTGGGTATATTGCTGTAGTGACAGGTTGTCAGCCCATTGTCTAAATTACCGTATAATCCCGCAGATCCCTTAGCTGGTTTTTAGAGCGTGCCCGGGAGGGTTACTTAAAATTCGTGTTCAGATTATCGATAAATTTTGACATCGAAGGCTGTTGTGGCGTCCTACACTTATAATTATATCCTGAATACACATGGGAAATCTATTAAATCCAATTTGAAATTGTTCTATTCGACACGTGTATTGCTGAGATTAAAATACTTATGTAAGGCCCGTACTTCTTCTTCTGTCGAGTGGGTATCGAGTCTATCGACCCGATGAACCCTGGTGTCAGTGTTTTTTAAACGCCTAGTAGTACAACTATCAGGCCTCTGACATGGTTTGAGACACGACCACTGTCAAAGACAGCTACCGGGACCGACGGCTTAATGTGCCCTCCGAATCACGGCATCTTTTTCTTTTTCGGACAATCAGGTGATTCAGCTTGCAATGTCCTAACTAAACTGGGGAAAAATTCACAAAGTGATAAATTCTCAAATATCACCTTTGTGTTTCCCCCCTGGGAATCGAACCCAGGACTTCCGGATCAGGAGTCCATGGCACTAGTAGTACTGATAAACAGCACTTGCGACTGACAGCTAGTTTGAGTTCGTAACAGAAATGTCATTTCAGTACAATGTGGCCTGTCAAATCCATTTCTAAAATTGCTCTCAATCTTTTAATAGCTTTGTTAATACGAGCTTAAGTGAACATCTGTTTATTTTATATTTTTGGACGTGTATTTCTTTTGTAATAAAAACTCAAAAACTACTTTACTAATGAAAAAAATCCTTAACTATGTACACGTCTACTACGATTCGGTTGTGCTGTTATTCATTTGAAATGGGTTAAATTTTGACCCTCGTAAAGATGGACTCTAAGGGCTGTATTTGTAACCAGCTCTCATGAGTGATAGCGAGTTTGAATTCGTATTAGAAATGTCATTTCAGTACAAACTGGCCTGTCAAATCCATACTTAATATTTGCTCTAAAGTTTGATATCGCTTCATAAATACGAGCCTAACAGAGTCAAAGTCAACGATAGAAGATGCATCTACGCTTTTAAGTTATAAGGTGATACCAAGTTTAAATACTGTTTTGCTATGCGTATTATAAAATACCGACCCGCCCCGGCTTTGCATGGAAATATTCAGTGTTCCTCTACTATAATATGCATGTTTTATATATATAAACCTTTCTCTTGAATCACTCTAACCATTAAAAGAAACCACATCAAAATCCGTTGCTTAGTTTTAAAGATCTAAGCATACATAGGGATATAGGGACAGAGAAAGCGACTTTGTTTTATACTATGTAGTGAAGTGCCTATACCAGGTGCAAGGGCCAGCGTCCCGCAACCTTATAGAGGTTGCTCAGTCAACGACATTGAACAACTTTCACCAGGAAATTCTTAAAACGTGAAAAAAAAATCTGGCTTTTCTAGTTGAACATTTTTTATGGATAAGCAAAATTTTATTTTCACTTCCTGACAGAATTTCGTGGTGGAAGTTGTTCAGTGTCATTGACTGAGCAACTCCTATCAGTTTGCGGGACGCTGCTCCTTACACCCAGTATGTTGAATCGAAGCGCTTGTTTAAGTATTGATGGAATAGCAAATACGTGGGACACTCAGAAAGATTTGCGACACTAAAAAAAATTGTTCTACAGGTACATATATTTTTATTAAATCTTTTCAAAGTACTCTCCACCAGCCTCTATACAAAGATTCATGCGTCTGAACGAGTTTTCAAAACACTTTTTCCAGTCCGCCGTAGACACCTCGTTTACAGCCTGCTCGAACGCAGCCAGCGCATCTTCCGGCGACGAAAATTGTATCCCCTTGAGCTGATTTTTTATTTTTTGAAATAAAAAGAAGTCACACGGTGCTAGATCAGGGCTGTAAGGAGGGTGACCTAGGAGTTTGACTGGTGTGCTGTCCAGGAAGTCCCTCGTTTTGAGCGCGGTGTGTGCAGGCGCATTGTCGTGGTGGAGCAGTAGTCCGCGGAGCCCTGTGTTTGGTCGCTTGTTGCTCACAACAGAAAAAACTTCTGGTAAACATTTGGTAGTATACCATTCGGCGTTAATGCTTCTTTGATCTCGTAAGGGAATTGAGGCCAAGTGGCCAGTCAAATTAAAAAAGCTGGCGATCAAAATCTTCCCCCCGCTTCGAGATCGCTTCACTTTGGTAGGCGTTGGTTCATTTTGAAACATCCAAACTGTCGACTGGGGCTTGGTTTCTGGATCGTATTGATAAATCCAGGACTCATCACCTGTTACGATGTCGAAAACAAGCCGAGATGAGCCTGCTTCAAATTTGTTCAGCATATCACGGCACCATTCCACTCGGGCCTGCTTCTGAGCGTCGGTGAGGTAGTGCGGCACCCAGCGCGATACTATCCTCCTCATGCGAAGATGCCCTTGTAGAATCTCGTGAACGCTTCCCGATCCAATCTTTAATATGTGCTGAATCTCCTGATATGTAATTCGCCTATTATCTTGGATTAAATTTTTCACTGCTAGCACGTTTTCTTCCGTAATAGCCGTCAAAGGGCGACCGCTTCTTTCTTCATCCCCCAAGGTTGGTCGACCGCGCCTAAATTCGTTATACCAACGATACACGGTTGCCTTGGAGGGGCTTTCATCCATAAATGCCATTTGAAGTCTATCGAACGATTTATCCGGTTTCAGGCGACACTTGAAATCGTAAAAAATCATAGCTCTAAAATGTTCCCGGCACAGATCCATTTTTCAGTAAGACACGATACTTTGAATTGGCTCGCAAAAAATGTGGAGGGAAATTTTGAAAATGGAACACACATATTTTTACTTACAAGTAATCATATTTTCAAAAAAGATTCTAACCGGCCAGTCTGCCATATATAAAAACTATTTATCGCAATACTTTCTGAGTGGCCTGGTAGATACGGAATTGGGCCTTTTTCGACTAGACGGCACAGCGACGACAACGGCGACGGCAAGGCACCGTTGACGGTACCGTTGAAGGATAATCTATGAAAATCAATAAAATTATATGGAACGCTATTCCACATGCCGGCACGACAATGGCACGGCATTGATTTCCACCGGTACTATCATCGGCCTGCCAAACTGCACGTGTTTTGTATTCGTACGAAGCATGCGTGCGTATTATAATATAAAATGTGCGATCAGCTTGGAACTCGGTGGACGTTATCGGGACGTTGTCGTGCCGTCTAGTAGAAAAACAGTCACCGCATCGTGACGGCACCGTCGCCGTGCCGTTGCTGTGACATCTAGTGTAAAAACGCCTAATTACAGATCCCGCTGTGCATCTTTATTCCCGAGTAATGTGGGACACGCTCCTGGAAATCTTTGAACACACTCTTCGAATCAGCGACCTTGTGGCGAAAATTGAGGGAAAATGGCGGAGCTCATTACTAGCTAGCAAAAAGGGTTGTCTGTGAATAATACAAAACATCCTTCATTTGCGGCGTATATAGAGCCGAGTAGTGAGAGGTACCTACCAGATTTAAGGGACAGCGTATCGCAAACTGATAGGAGTTGCTAACTCAAGGTCACTGAACAAGCTATCAGCGGGATTTCTTTTCAGGAAGTGAAAAATATATTGTCTTTTCGAACAAATTGTCTGATCGAGGTGAACATTTTGTATGGAAAAGCCAATTTATTTCTTCTCTTCCTGAAAGCATTTCCTAGTGAAAGTTGTTCAGTGTCGTTAACTGACCAACCACTATCAGTTTGCGGGACGCTGTCCCTTAACCCGATATATTTGTAGATATAAGATATCTACACACTTAAAATTTCACATTGTTACAGATCTGGGAACTGGACATTAAGAATAGAATAGAATTTAATATTTCAGTAGTAAGTCCTAAATACCAAAAGTTTTCCCGGCCTATATAATAATATATAAGTAAAAAGAGTTGACCCGAAAAATCTTCGCGAAAGGACTTCATAAAAGGGTTTTTAAGTAAACTTTTCCTCACCCCGTTGAGACTTTATCTATTCTGTTCCAAATAAGTTTTCAAAACCAATTTATCGTCTTTGAAACTCGATCGTATATCATTCTTCATCTATTATGGGGTATTTGGGGTTGATTTATCATGTGAATTAAGAGACGAGTTAAAGGCCCGACCACGGTTTTAACATACCATTATTGCAGCGGCGTTCTCACCCAAAGTGCTCAAGGACCTTTAAGGCCAAAATTGGCTACAGCAGCCATATGCGAGCACACGACCGCGCGGAGCAGCGAGACGCTAGCAGCTGAGCCCGTCCAGCAGTCGCTGTAGCCGAAATCGGCTCAGATAGATTCATACATACATACATATAATCACGCCTTTATCCCTAATGCGGTAGGAAGGGCGTAAACGACCTAAACAAAGGTCGTTCCGCCACGTCTGACATACTTTTGACGGTTATTTAAGATAGAATTCTAGGTATATTGCTGATAGATTAATATATATAATATAAACTTGTTCACATGATATATATATATATATATAAATACATTGGTACGTGGTGGGATTCGGCGGCCCTATCCACTACACCATCAGGCTCCATATATATAGATATATATATATATATATATATATATATATATATATATATATGGAGCTAATATCTACGGTTTTAAACGATATTAACCGGGACCAACGGCTTAACGTGCCTTCCGAAGCACGGAAAAAGCGCCGAATAAACGTACATATGAAATTCTAAAACCGAAAAATACATTGGTAATTGAAATATATATATATATATATATCTATATATATGGAGCCTGATGGTGTAGTGGATAGGGCCGCCGAATCCCACCACGTACCAATGTATTTTTCGGTTTTAGAATTTCATATGTACGTTTATTCGGCGCTTTTTCCGTGCTTCGGAAGGCACGTTAAGCCGTTGGTCCCGGTTAATATCGTTTAAAACCGTAGATATTAGTCGTTAAGCCATCTCAGAGGCCAGTGCTAAGCATTGGCGGCTTGAAAACTCTGACCTAATCTAGGATTGGGTCTGGTTTCCCTTCCGGGTTGCGGAGGACAGATGGGAATCGCTCTGTGTAAAACCAGTACCCTCGTTCAATCCACTAGATTAGGGAGGCGACCCCCTGAGATACGGGATAAGGCTAGGGAGATGATGATGATATATATACATATATATATCATGTGAATAAGTTGAACAAAGAATCCGTGTGATATTTCTCCGTTTGTTTTTATTTGCGATGAATTTGCTCTTATCTTGACTCTTGAGTAGTGTATCCAAGAAGACTAGGGCTCGTATTTATGATGCGATATCAAACTTGAGAGCAATATTAAGTATGGATTTTACAAGCCAGACAAATACTGACAGACCCGAACAATAAGAAAGACCCGAGCAATAAGAAAAACTGAAAGACGCGAAAGGACTTTGTAATAGGGTTTTTAAGTATTTTTTTCCTCACACCGTCGAGACTTTATCTATTCTGTTCCAAATAAGTTTTCCAAAGCAATTTATCGTCCTCGAAACTTGATCGCATATCATTCTCCATCGATCAAAGGGTGTTTGGGTTTGATGTATCATGTGAACAAGTTGAACAAAGAATCCGTGTGATATTTCTATCTTTGTTTCTATTTGCGATGAATTTGCTCTTATTTTCTCCCCCTACAACAAGTGTATAATAGAAATAGCTAAAGTAGATGGACATGATTACGTTTGTAGTGGACAGGGCCGCTGCCTCCTCAGCAGGAGGTCGTGGTTCGAATCCCACCACGTACCAATGTGTTTTTCGGTTTTCGAATTTCATATGTACGATTATTCGGCGATTTTCCCGTGCTTTGGAAGGCACGTTAAGCCGTTGGTCCCGGTTAATATAGTTAAATATCGTAGATATTAGTCGTTAAGCCATTTCAGAGGCCAGTGCTAAGCATTGGAGGCTTGAAAACTCTGACCTAATCTAGGATTGGGTCTGGTTTCCCTTCTGAGTTGCGGAGGTCAGATGGCAGTCGCTCTGTGTAAAAAACACCACCCTCGCTCAATCCCCTAGATTAGGTGGCCGAGCCCGTAAGATCCGATATAAATACGGATAAAACTAGGGAAATGATGATTACGTTTGTTTGTATCGTGGTTTTTCCCTTTGTCATTGAGGGTAGCTTGAGTTGGTAGAAAGGTACAGGTACCTAGGGCTAACTATTGACTCCCGCTTCACGTGGAGTAAGTGTGTGATAAGCTGAGGACGGTGCTTGTGGAATTTCACCGCCTGAACTTCTTCCATGCTGGACTGGGAGCGAGAGAAAATCATAGAATGTGCCAGCTGATTTTCGTCTCGGGCATGCTGTAAAAACCAGCTAAGGGATCCAAGGGCTTCTATATATTGCAATGTAGGCGATAAGCTGACAACCTGTCACTACAGTAATATAACTACAAATCTATCTTAAATAACCCTCAAAACTTTGTCAGACGTGGCGGAACGACCTTTGTTTAGGGAGATTACGTTCTGCCTACCCCATTAGGGACAAAGGCGTGATTATATGTATGTATGTATGAACTTCTTCACTGACAAGGCTACCTTATATACGGTTTACTATGTACTTGCTGAATCAATGCTTGCCTATGGACTGAGCATATATGAATGAACATTTAAAACTTACCTCGATAAAATAAAAACTCTTCAAATAAGATTCATAAAAGTCTTAGGGCCGTATTAATAAACAAAACTTGAGACTGACATCGAGTTTGAGTTCGTATCAGAAATATCATATCAGTACTAAATGGCCTGTCAAATCCATACTTGATACTGCTCTCAATCTTGAGATCGCTTTATAAATACGAGCATTATTAGACAAAAAGACAAAACAAGAATCTATATTCTTAGTTTGGGTTGTAGGGTTGAACAATTTGTGCAATCGCATTTTAATGTTTGTCATAGTTTTATAAAACAACCTTTGTAACTCTTTTCTCTTTTTATACCAAATAAAGATTATTATTATTATTATATATAATTTTGTAGTATAGACTTTAATAAATTATTTCTAAAATGTAATATTTTGCCAGTGGATGAGAAAGTGTTTCAGCTTGCTCTAGAGCAAATTGAGTGTGATGACTTCAAAGTCGCTGTCAATAATCCACTGCTGCATATGAAGGTATGTAGGTCTGTGTATGTTCTGTGTACAATAAACTGTTAAATAAATAAATAAGTAAGGTAGGTGTTAAGGTAGCTTCCATGCTGGCCTGGGAGTGAGAGAAAAACATAGAATGTGCCAGCTGCATTTCCTCCCGAGCATGCTGTAAAAACCAGCTACGGGATCTGAGGGTTTTAGTATATTGTAATTTAGGCGATGGGCTGACAACCTATCACTACAGCAATATACGTATAAATCTATCTTAAAAACCCTTAAAACTTTGTCAGACGTGGCGAAACGACCTTTGTTTAGGTCGTTTACGCTCTGCCTACCCCATTAGGGATAAAGGCGTGATTATATGTAGGTGTTATGGTTTAATAAAACCATGGCCCTGATCCTGAGCGCAGCACTTCACTTCTTCCCTACCACTGCTTACTAGACACTACTATTTCTTCTAAGCTGGCCTGGGAGAGAAAACAAAGAATGTGCCAGCTGCATTTCCACGGGCATGCTGTAGAAACCAGCTAGGGGATCCGAGGGTTTCAGTATATTGTAATTTAGGCGATAGGCTGACAACCTGTCACTACAACAATATACCTTCAAATCTATCTTAAAAAACATTCAAAACTTTGTAAGACGTGGCGGAACGACCTTTGTTTGGGTCGTTTACGCTCTGCCTACCCCATTAGGGATAAAGGCGTGACTGTAAGTATGTAGGTACTATAACTGAAACAGTTTTGCAATTGGTTATACTTTTATTAAACTGTTCTTCCTGGGTATTTAGAGTTACTTAAGAGTATTTTGAGAGTTGAGAGTTAACAATATCGAGTTCATTTACACCTTTTAAATATATCAGATTAAATATCACCATCGCTGTTAATAATGTACAACTATTTATACAGTGACATCTATTGTTCTGTATTATAAACTGGCAGCATAGGCGGATCCCTTAGCTGGCCAGCGTGTTGCACTTATTGTAGTTTTTGTTAAAAGGTATCGGACATACATACATACATATTATCACGCCATTATCCCTAATGGGATAGACAGAGCGTAAACAACTTAAACAAAGGTCGTTTCGCCACGTCTGACAAAGTTTTGAGTGTTATTTAAGTTAGATTTGTAGGTATATTGCTGTAGTGACAGGTTGTCAGACCACCGCCTTAATTGCAATTCACTGAGACCCTCAAACCCCTTAGCTGTTTTTTACAGCATACTCAGGAGGAAACGCAGCTGGCGCATTCTATGTTTTTCTCTTGCTTTCAGACCATCATGGAAGTAGGTGTCGGACGTTCGAAAGAATGTGCAAACGTCGATGTTGATTGAAAGATTGAGTGATGAGTCGTTCTTCTCTTGAGGTTGTCATTCTTGCAGATAGAAGGGAGGTAGTAGGATAGGTGGGAAATTTGAATATGCTTGATCAGTAGTTAATACATACATACATATAATCACGCCTTTATCCCTAATGGGGTAGGCAGAGCATAAACGACCCAAACAAAGGTCGTTCCGCCACGTCTGACAAAGTTTTGAGGGTTATTAAAGATTGATTTGTAAGTATATGGCTGTAGTGACAGGTCGTCAGCCCAACGCCTAAATTACAATATACTGAAACCCTCGGATCCCTTAGCTGGATTTTACAGCATGCCCGGGAGGAAATGCAGCTGGCACATTCTATGTTTTTCTCTCGCTTCTTCTTCTTCTGTCGAGTGGGTATCGAGTCTATCGACCCGATGAACCCTGGTGTCAGAGTTTTTAAACCGCCTAGTAGCACAATTATCAGGCCTCTGACATGGTTTGAGTAACGACCACTATCAAAGACAGCGACCGGGACCGACGGCTTAACGTGCCCTCCGAAGCACGAAATCTTTTTTCTTTTTCAGACAATCAGGTGATTCAGCCAGCCATTTCTCTCGCTCCCAGGCCAGCATGGAAGAAAATCAGTAGTTAATGAAGCGCTGTTTGTACCTAGGTAGCATTGTGAACTGTTACGGTGACAGGGCTAGACCTTATCTCGTTCCCAAAGTTTATAATAATATATCTTTTACTATTAGAAACAACACAAGTAAGAATGTTTTTAAAACAAAATTAATAAAATACATACATATAATCACGACTTTATCCCTAATGGGGTAGGCAGAGCGTAAACGACCCAAACAAAGGTCATCGCGCCACGTCTGACAAGTATTGAGGGTAATTTCAGATAGATCTGTGTATTGCTGTAGTGACAGCTTGTGAGCTCATCGCCTAAATAAGAATACACTAAAACCCTCGGATCCCTTAGCGGTTTTTTACAGCATGCCCGGGAGGAAATGCAGCTGGCACATTCTATGTTTTTCTGTCGCTCCCAGTCCAGTATGGAAGAAAAAATAAAAAGAATGTTAAAAAAAAACTAGAAGTAAAGCTAAACTCGAATTGATAAAAGTAAATTTGTTTTCTGATAATTGCACAACTGTAAAACGATTTATATAAAATCATTTCAAGCTTTTTTGCTGAACTATAATATTAATGTATATTATAATATCTGCTACTAGGCGGTTTAATAACTCTGACACCAGGGTTCATCGGGTTGATAGATTCGATACCCACTCAACAGAAGAAGAAGAATGTATGAACTTAGATAACATAAAACAGTTATGTAAATGTTTATTCCAAGGGAGTCTGAAACTGCCGATAAACTTTTGCACAGTTTGGCAGAATTTTTGTATTAAATGTATCATGTTGTCTTATATGAATAAACTAGCGACCCGCCCCGGCTTCGCACGGAAATTATCAGGGTTTCTCTATTATATTATGCATGTATTATACATGTAAACCTTCCTCTTGAAACACTCTATCCATTAAAAGAAACCGCATCAAAATCAGTTGCGTAGTTTTAAAGATTTATGCATACATAGGGATATAGGGACAGAGAAAACGACTTTTTTAAACTATGTAGTGATTAATATAATAACTTAGATAACATAAAACAGTTGTGTAGATATTTATTCCAAGGGAGTCTGAAACTGCCAACAATTTTGTGCACAAATTGGAGATTTTTTATATTAAATGTAACATGTTGTCTTATATGAATAAATGTTTTTTTTTATATATTTATTTTATTCGATTTCTAGGTCAGAGGTCGGACAGAGTTGACGATAGAGCGAGCTCATTTAGAAGACTTGGGCTCGTATTTATAAAGCTATCTCAAGATTGAGAGTAATGTTAAGTAGGGATTTGACAGGTCCTTTTGATTGAAATGACATTTCTGGTATGGACTCAAACTAGCTGTCAGTCTCAAGTGCTGTTTATAATTACGGGCCTTAAAATTGGATTCACACACACAGAACACAAGTAAATTGAGCTTGTATTTTCCAAACAAAACTGAAGTTTCACAAAGCTACTTAAGGTTGTCTGGTAGAAATTGCTACCATAGCAATAAGGCCGCCTTCATTGTACTTAAGTTTTTATTTCATTTGTTCTCAATTCCTGTTGTTTTCGTTTTATGTGCAATAAAGAATATATTTATCTATCTACTTCCTCATCCAATGGCTGCGGTTGTAATCTAACTGCCTCCTTAGTCTAGTGGTCAGAGCCATCGGCTTACGATCCGGAGGTCCTTGGTTCGATTTCCAGGGAGGAAACACAAAGTTGAGTTTGGCAAATTATCCCTTTGTGAGCTTTTCTCCAGTTTGATTAGGACATTGCGGGCTGAATCACCTGAGTGTCAATAATAATAAGGATTCCGTGCTTCGGAGGGCACGTTAAGCCGTCGGTCCCGGTCGCTGGGTATTTTATTGGTCGTTACTCAAAATACTAAAAACCATGTCAGAGGCCTAATAACTGTGCTACTGGGCGGTTTAAAAACTCGGACACCAAAATTCATCGGGTCGATCGACTCGATAACCACATGACAGAGGAAGAAGGAGAAGAGGAAGGTTGAAATCATTAACCGATCTATCTCTATCTAAGCCTGATCCCCTGGCCTGATCACCCTTACTCAGGCTAGGTTCGTGCTTCTTGCGGTAGGGACCAGGGATGTTGAAAATATTCACATCCGCATCCGCATATGCGGATCTTCCGCATGAATTTGGACATCCGCATGAAATCAACATACATACATACATATAATCACGTCTTTATCCCTAATGGGGTAGGCAGAGCGTAAGCGACCAAAGCAAAGGTCGTTCACTACCTTACCACTACGTTCGCCAAAGTTTTGTGGGTTATTTAAGATATATTTGTAAGTATATTGCTGTTGTGACAGGTTGTCAGCCCCTCGCCTAAATTACAATATACTGAAACCCTCGGATCCCTTAGCTGGTTTTAACAGCATGCCCGGGAGGAAATGCAGCTGGCACATTCTATGTTTTTCTCTCGCTCCGAGTCCAGCATGGAAGTCAATCAGCATGAAATCAATGCGGATGTGTAGTGTAGTGAAGATGAGAGACAAGAAACGCTTGAATTGTAGCAATGACACAAGATTTCGCGATATGAAAAGAGTTAAAGGACCCTTACGCCCGTATTTCGTATCCATTTCTTATCTGATTTGGCCTTCCTAGTAAATGTATTTTTTTTTTAAATTAAAATATGGGTTTGCTCTTGACTCCAGTCTAGGTCGAAAACGACTGAGACGGAGTCGACGATGGTGCGAGCTCACCCAGAAGATGCCTGTTCACTCTAACTTTGAAATGTTGGGGGTTGAAGGCGTTCGGAAACACAGACGCAGGTAGTGAGTTCCACACTTTTACCGTGCGCATTACAAAAGAGTTTTGGAAGCGCTTAGTACGTATTGGTGGAATATCAACCAGGTATGGATGGTATCCTGCGGTGCGTCTAGATGTCATGTATAACAACTTATGCACCCATTCATGTCTATTTAATTTTTTTTTTTTTATACGAACTAGATATAAGTCTAATGTGTGCACAAACGCCTTTAAGAGTTAAAAGGCTGTAATAATATTTTTTTCGGAACAAAATGTCCTAATTTTTTCTTTAAGTACTGCATACATACATATAATCACGCCTTTATCCCTAATGGGGTAAGCAGAGCGTTAACGACCTAAACATAGGACGTTCCGCCATGTCTGACAAAGTTCTGAGGGTTATTTAAAATAGATTTGTATGTATATTGCTGTATTAATTTATTTATTTAACAATGTATTGTACACAAAAACATCATAAAAATACGACAAACAAAACAAAGACACAACAGGCACTGCTTATTTCTAAAAATAAATTTCTTACAGCAGACCTACAGAAGTGAAGATTTTTAATGATACGCGGATAAAACGTGCACAAAATTTTATACCTGTTAGCAACATAATACTACTGTAAAATACTTAAATAATGTAATTATATTACATGAATATAAACAAGATATAAATATAGTGACAGGTTATCAGCCCATCGCCTAAATTACAATATACTGAACCCTCGGATCCCTTAGCTGGTTTTAACAGCATGGCCGGGAGGAAATGCAGCTGGCACATTCTATGTTTTTCTCTCGCTCCTAGACGTGGAAAGTACTGGATGTGAAAATATCTGCATCTGCATCATCCTTGGTAGGGAGACTTAAGTAAGCCGTGATGATTGATATTATTACTTTCCTTCGTTGCTTGCTTCCACGCTGGACTAGGAGCGAGATAAAAACATAGAATGTGATAGCTGCATTTCCTTCTCAAAACTAGCTAAGGGATGCAAGGGTTTCAGTATATTGCATTATTAACTGCCTCCGTGGTCTAGTGGTTAGAGCCTTGGGCTTACGATCTGGAGGTCCTGGGTCGGATTCCCAGGGGGGAAACATAAAGTTGATATTTGTCAATTTATCACTTTGTGAGATTTTTCCCAGTTTGGTTAGGACATTGCAGGCTGAATCACCTGATGGTCCGAAAAGAAAAAAGATTCCGTGCTTCGGAGGGCACGTTAAGTCGTCGGTCCCGATCGCTGTCTAGTGGTCGTTTCTCAAACCATGTCAGAGGCCTATTAGCTGTGCTACTAGGCGGTTTAAAAACTCTGACACCAGGGCTCATCGGGTCATTCGACTCGAGAATCCACTCGCTAAGAAGAAGAAGAAGTATATTGCAATTTAGGCGATGGGCTGCCAACCTGTCACTACAGCAATATACCTACAATTCTATCTTAAATAACCCTATAAACTTTGTCAGACGTGGCGGTATGATATTCGTTTAGGTCGTTACGCTTCGTCTACCCTGTTAGGGATGCAGACGTGATTATATGTGTGTATGTACCTACTTTGTGGGATCTTCGTGAAATTCGCCACCACGACCTCCATAGGTAAAAACCATACATACATACATATAATCACGCCTTTATCCCTAATGGCTGACAAAGTTTTGAGGTTTATTTAAGATAGATTTGTAGGTATATTGCTAAAACCATAAAGGTAGTTAAAATAATAGAAGTTCGAATATAGAATTTTCGAAGGAGACGATCAAAATGTGTGATGTGGTAGAAAACTATGAAGGCGCGGCGGAAAAGGAAATAGAAAATGCTCTTCCACTCACGCTTCATGTAACTTGAGCGAAATTGACGGACTCCGTAGATTACTTTTCCGCTACTGGGCTAGAAGTAATGCGTTGCTAAGTAGTATACATGGGGTTCCAAGAAAAAACAAGTCTGTATTGAATCACTATCACTACATAGTATAAAACAAAGTCGCTTTCTCTGTCCCTATATCCCTATGTATGTACTGGGAGAGATAGAAAAACATAGAATGTTCCAGCTGCCCTTCCTCCCAGGCATGCTGTAGAAGTCAGCGAAAGGGACTCGAGAGTTACAGTGTATTGTAATTTAGGCGATGGGCTGACAACCTGTCACTATAGCAATACACATTACAATCAAAAATTGCCCTCAATTTTTGTCAGACGTGGCGAAAGCGCCTTTTACGAGGAGTTTGACGCTCTGCCTACCCCGTAAGGGATAAAGGCGTGATTTTATGTATGTATGTATGTATGTACACATCTTTAAAACTACGGAACAGATTTTGATCCGGTTTCTTTTAATAGATAGAGTGATTCAAGAGCAAGGTTTTATATATACAAGAGAATCACTGATAGTTTCCATGCGAAGCCGGGGCGGGACGCTAGTATATAATATTTGAAGGGAAGCGAGGAAGAGGTAGATTGAGACGTAGTTATACATACATACAGGCAGAGCGTAAACGACCTAAACAAAGGTTGTTCCGCCACGTCTGACAAAGTTTTGAGGGTTATTTGAGATAGATTTGTAGGTATATTTCTGTAGTGACAGGTTGTCAGCCCATCGCCTAAATTGCAATACACTGAAACCCTCAAACCCCTTATCTGTTTTGCACGGTTTATTCTATGTTTTTCTCTCGCTCCCAGACCAGCATATTGCTGTAGTGACAGGTTGCTGTAGGGACAAATCCTCGGATCCCTTAACTGGTTTTTACAGCATACCCGGGAGGAAATGCAGCTGGCACATTCAATGTTTTTCTCTCGCTCCCAGGCCAGTATGGAAGCATATCGTAGTATAACGTAGTTATATCGACCAAGTAAAGGGAAATTACCAAGTTCTATCAGGATATCAAAGAAATATTGGCCATATTAGACAAAAATGAAAGTTGCTTCACCGACAAGAGCCCAGCTCTTAAGTAAAAGAAGAAGATATAAAGTACTAGGGTACAGAAGATGCACTCTAAAACCACATTGTAACAAAAATAAATCTTTCCGCCCAAAAATAAAGTCCAATTCTGTCCAATTCTTTATAATAATCTACCGATCGCGCATGCAAGCAAAAATGTACCGAATAGCTACGCGTGAGAGTTTTTTTTTTTAAAGACTCAAACTGACAGAAAACAAGTCGCTCACTTGCAAGGTAAGGGTTGTGACACAGATTAGATAACAGTTACTGGTTGTGACTAGGGCACAGAATATATAATAGTACTACATACAGAATGGACATTCACCTCCCTTCCCCAGTCCGACATACATCACACGCCGGATTGTAGGCCACATTGAGCGTACGCTTAACGCGCGGTACGGTATGGCGCGCGCATGTTTCCCAATGTAACGAAAATAATAAAGTTTTGTGTTCCAAAGATGGTTAGGTACTGTTCCGTGTACGGATGTCTTTCTACCAAGATATGACTCCAATAGGAACTTTTTTAGATTCCACAGTGATGAGAGACGGTAAGTAAATTCATACAAAATATGAAACCTAATCTTTTCTAACTATTCAGTTACAGTGAACTACTTTAAAACGTTGGTTTAATCAAGAATCAAGTGATGATTATGACCGGTATAACAAAATTTGTCAACCCTCATAACACGCACACAAACGTATGCCAAGTGCAACATGCCGTCTGTCGATGTGTGACCAAAATGACATTAAAGTTAGGAGTGTCCGAGCTGTGACTAGGGACTTTTGCAAATTTGTAACGTAACGGGAAATTGACAGGTGGGTGAAGTAGGTATCATATCCTAGGAATCGGCGCGCGGCAGCCTACTGAACTATACCTATGTATTATAATATTTATAATATAAATACTATCACCGAATTCACTAATTGGCCGGTAAAAAAGGGACACTTCGCAGATTGTGCACTGCAAAAGGCACAATCCGCTAAATGTTAAAGCGTTGTCCCTATCTACGTAAAATCTGGAGCCAAGTCGCTAGAGGGCACGGCCATCCTTTTCTCGAACCACTTCAGAGCACTTTTGACCCCTTGATATTTCAGAACTTATAAAACGCAGATGGCTCAAAATAACACGTAGTGCTTGCGAATACTAGCTGCGTAATTGCCAAGTCACCATTATGGTTCAACTGAAAATATAGAGACTACGGGGATCAGTGAATAAATAACCGTCAAAGAATGCAATTCACTTGGCTCACCATTAGATCTCACTAATTTTTACGGCTGAAATATTCCGAGGCTTGGCAGAAACTTTACATAGAATGTTTTTGATTGGATTATATTTATCCAATAACAAACAGGATATGTGAAAAGTACACACAAACAACAGCCGAACGTGCCGTACTCTCATCTGTGCGATTAGTTCTGTGGAGATCTGTCAAATATTTGTGTAGTTGTGTCGTAACGATTCAAAAATACAAACCGAAAACTTCAGTTGGCACTCAGTGCTACCGTTGCCAACGCTTCGGCCATGCTGCAAGAAACTGCAATTTTCCTGAGAGATGTGTTAAGTGTCTCGATTTGCATGCCTCTAAAGATTGCCCCAAAAAAGATCGGGAGCAGACCGCTAAGTGCTGTAATTGTCAAGAGGATCACCCGGCAAACTATCGACAGTGCAAAGAGCGTGTCAAATATCTTGCACAACTAGAAAAGCAGAAAAATGTTAAGCCCATTCCACCACCTGCCACCTACATGCGACTATCAACTCAAGAATTCGTCGATCCGCCTCCGTATGTAAACAAACGTAGAGAAAGAGGTTCAAGCTACACATCTTGGGCTGGTGTTACAAAAGGAAATCCGCTAAATGCTGCGCCTCTCCCAGACTACAGCAAGATAAAATCCCAAGAATATAGAGACCCTGATTCCGAAACTAAAGAAATGTTGGCTATATTATCAATTATTAGGAACCTAAAAAGTGAATTTTCGTCATGCTCTTGTCTCGTGGACAAAGTTATGTTGGTATTGAGACACCTAGGTAATTATGTTTGATCAGTTAAAAATTGTCTATTGGAATGCCGATGGTATAGGTACTAAATTTAACGAATTGATTGACCTAGTGGTTTGCGACATGTCTGTTGATATCATAGCAGTATGTGAAACAAAGATAGGTAGCCATAGGAGTCTTAATATTCCAGGGTATGCCTGTTACAGGCGCGATAAACATTGTAACATTCTTGGACAAGGAGTGGCTCTTT
This sequence comes from Scrobipalpa costella, assembly GCA_949820665.1. Classification (NCBI taxonomy): domain Eukaryota; kingdom Metazoa; phylum Arthropoda; class Insecta; order Lepidoptera; family Gelechiidae; genus Scrobipalpa; species Scrobipalpa costella. The sequence goes on from OX463313.1 coordinate 6,029,542, forward strand.
TTATTAAGTCTGATATTAAACATTCGTGTATCAGCAGTCCAAATACCAAATATCTGGAAGCAGTTGGTATAAGTTTAAATCTTACGGGCACTCGATATTTAATTTTTTCTGTCTACCAGTCACCAAATCTCCCTTTTTTGATGACAGATTTAGACTTGCTCTTCTCGCTTGGCAACCATGTCTTGCTTGTCGGTGATTTTAATGCTCGTCACCCTCTTTGGTGTTCAAGCAAAATAAATACTCGTGGACGTATACTTTTTGATCATATGACCCAACATGAATTCATAATTCACGCTCCCAGTCAACCTACGTTAGTTCACTATAATGGAGAACATGAACCATCCAACCCAGATCTGGTATTGGCTCTCAACATCGTTAGTATGAATAACATCATCACCTTACCGGCTCTTTCATCAAATCATCTTCCAGTGTATTTTACTATTGGTGGTAATTTTGATCGTAGAGAACCATATACCCATCCCTTGTTTAAATATAACGATGGAAACTGGAAAGAATATAGAAAATATCTAAACAATAACATTAATCTGACCAGTAAGACATTTGACTCTATTGCGATCATAGACAAGGAGATAAGTCATCTTACTAGTACCTTGTTGACTGCCCGTGACAAAACAGTTCCGGTAGTCTTGTCGACTCCTAAACCTAAGCCTTTACCTCGATTCATCAAACAGTTAATAAATTATAAGAACCATCTACGCTGTCGTGAAAGGCGTGTATCTGGAATGCAACGCAAATGCTTAAGATCTCAGATCAACGATCTACAAAATAGAATTAAAGTTGCAATTACTCTATTTAACGATAAAGAATGGGATGGGAAGCTTTCAAAGGTAGAAAATGTCAACACAGATTTGTGGAAAACGGTCAAGTCTCTTAACCATAAACCAGTTGTGATTCCTCCTCTTGTCAAGTCTGATGGATCATATACAAATGACAGGCAAGAGCAATGCAATGCACTAGCATCTGCATTTCATAAAAATATGCTTCTCACGCATGAATGGAAGAATCCTGATGTGGATAGTTTGGTGGAATCCTCAATTACTAAACTAGAGAGTAGTTTTGAAAATGGCAATACCTTCTTTACTCATCCTAGGGAAGTCTGGAAGTACATTTGCCAACTTAAAAATCGCAAGTCCCCCGGTTCTGATAGCATTCATAATCTAATGCTTAAAAACTTGTCTCAAAAATGTATCGTTCTTATCACAAAAATACTTAATGCTTGTATGCAGCTAACGTACTTCCCGACTTGTTGGAAGGTGGCAAAGGTGATACCTATAAAGAAACCAGGTAAAAATGAAACAGTACCCTCAAACTACCGACCAATAAGTCTATTACCAGTATTAGGTAAACTTTTCGAAAGAGTCATATGTAGCCGATTGCTTGAACAAACTGAGCCACTTTTCCTTGACGAACAGTTTGGTTTCCGCCGATCACACTCCACTGTACAACAGCTTTCTAGAGTTGGCGAGCATATTTCTTACAACCTGAATATGCGCAAATCAACGGGTATGTTTTTACTTGATATTGAAAAGGCCTTTGACACCGTTTGGCACAAGGGACTTTTGCACAAACTTATTAATAATGGTGTTCCCTTCGGTATCGTCAAAATCATAAAATCATATTTGAGCTTCCGACAGTTTAGAGTACACGTAGGTTTGGACGTATCTGATCCTTTTCCTGTGCCTGCTGGTATCCCGCAGGGATCTATCTTGGGGCCAAATTTATTTCTCACATATCTTAATGACATTCCTAAACAACCCCACACTCATCTAGCTTGTTTCGCTGATGATACTATCTCTTTTGCGACTTCTGATATGGAGCACGTCGTAATCGGTCGTTTACAGTTCTCTCTCGATCGTTTGAGTGATTTTTTCTTAAAATGGAAACTTAAGTTAAATTCGTCTAAAACAGATGCGATCTACTTTACACGCCAAAGAAAATTGCCCATTAAAACGCTAAAAATAGAAAATTTTCATATACCCTGGAAGAAAAATGTCAAATACCTCGGAGTAGTAATGGACTCGAAACTAAATTGGTCTCAGCACGTAGATGAAGTCAGAAAAAAAGGAATGAAGGCCATTACCGCTCTCAGTCCTATCTTCAATAGGAAAAGTAAGCTTAGCGCTAAAACTAAATTAAAAATATACACTACCTTAGTTCGTCCCTGTATCACATACGCATCACCAGTTTGGAACAACACATGTCAAACTAATTATAACAAACTTCAAGTCATACAAAATAAAGCCATCAAAATTTCATACAATGCCCCTTTTCGTACAAATCTTAAGGTTCTTCACAACAAATTAAAATTCCCTACTCTTCAAGAATTCATTTTCAAATTAACACGAAAATTTTATTTGCACACTAATAAAAATCATAAAAATAAACTTATATCCACAATTGGTAAAACACGATATAAAGACTTCAGACGAGCTTTGGTGTCAGCCAATATTCCAGCGATTATGGAGCCCACCGGAATTTCCCGGACCGATGGAAAAAGACCTGATGGTGCCGTGGTAGCTCGGGAAAAGTCTGGTGCGGGACGCGACCTGCGTCGATGCGATGGTTCCATCCCGTTTAACCTCCAAATCCATGCGAGCGGGTGCCGCAGCATCTTCGGCGGGAACCCTAAAAAGGAGTAAATACTCGTACCTAGGGGATACTTATATACACTTTTGTCCCTTTTGCGGTAGAGACCATGAGCCCATGGGTTCCGGCCGCTAAAAGTTTTATCCAGACGTCTCATCGATGCATCCGGTGACCAGAGGGCTAACAGTTTCTTTGCCCAAAGAATAAGCCTAGCCATTCAGAGAGGCAATGTTGCCAGCCTCATGAGAACCTTGCCTCGAAGTGACGATTTGGAAGAAATTTTCTATTTGTAAAACGTGAATTCTATTGACCATCTGTAATTGTTGTCGATAATAAAGAAATAGGTCGATTAAGTCTAGGTGGTTCATGGCATACCCACTGGAAGAGTCGAAGTGTTGTAGAGGCGGTGGTAGACATCAGTGAAAAGGAGTGTAATTTTATTAAGGGTAAGCCAAAACAAAAAAAAACATTTAAGTACTTTATAGTTTCAACGTAATTCCGGATTTGGTGGAGGTGGAATTCTTGAAAGGGAAGCCGATGGGAATCGGCTTGTTTGGACCTTTCGCCACTGGTAGACATATATTCATACAGCACCATCGCGTAAACTTCAAATTTGTATGGAAATTCTATTCACCGCCACCTCGATGCTTCCAGTATGCCGTGCGTCTTATGTAAGTAAAAACTCTGACACCAGGTTTTATATCATGACTTTCATCAACAAAACAGCTTTTACGGGGCAGCATCCCACCAACGGACAACTGTTTTTACTTCGGCTTTTCCTTACAAAATATCCACCTCGATCAGACAACTTGTGTGAAAAAGGAAAAAATAATATCATAAAATACTTCCTGAAAAACAACTGCTGAAAGTTGTTTGGTGTCGTTGAGTGAGCAACCTCTTGTGGGATGCTGTCCCTTTATATCATTTATATTTTAATACTCTGATCGGGGACACAGACAAAAGTGCGAGGCACGCGTTAATATAATAAGACACATCGAATTCGGATACAATTTTAGTTGCCAGTGTAAAAACGATGGAAGTTTATTCAAACAGAGCGAAAAACTACGTGACGCCATTGAGGAAACTAGGGTTCTAATTTGCCTACGTTATCAGTCAATTTAACCCTTTTTCCAAAGCGTCTTTTCTTTGGAAAAAGTTTTTTCCGATGGATCTTCTTCACACGAAAGATGTGCCATATTTATATTCGGCTTACCTGATTTATATGGGCTGGCACATTTCTAAACTAATTTGACTGTATTGTCTTTCTTTCTTTCGAAAAGACAAAGACATTGCTATTGATTCGTAGAGCGCATAACTTAACTAAATCTTGACTAAAATTATTGGCGTCCCTTTCTGTTCTCTCATGACAGTTAATGCCAGGTATAAACATTTGTTACTTAGTTGTGACTTTTGCTACTATTGTTTGGTTTAACTGCCTCCGTGGTCTAGTGGCTAGTGCCATGGACTTCCGATCCGGAGGACCTGGGTTTGATTCCCAGGGGGGAAACACAAAGTTGATATTTGAGAATTTATCACTTTGTGATTTTTTCCCCCGTTTGGTTAGGACATTGCAGGCTGAATCACCTGATTGTCCGAAAAGAAAAAGATTTAGTGCTTCGGAGGGCACGTTAACCCGTCGGTCCCGGTCACTGTCTTTGATAGTGGTCGTTACTCAAACCCTGTCATTGGCCGGATAGTTGTACTACTACGCGGTTTAAAACTCTGACACCAGGGTTCATCGGGTCGATAGACTCGATACCCACTCGACAGAAGAAGAAATACAATAATTCTCCTTGAGGACACAATTCAACTAAATCTTGACTAAAATTGTTGCTGTCCCGTTCTGCTATCTCATGATAGAAAATAACGCGTAACGATTTTAGTCAAGAATAAGTAATTTTGTACGCATACGAATTGACCCCAGGTAATTCTATTATTTAAAGCTTTTTCCGATTGATATTCGGGTGCAAAACATATGAAAATCTTGCTTAGGCACAGAATATTATAATAGTACTAGGTAGTTTAGTACTAGGTGGCATAGGGATACCCGTGCAGCTATTTTGTGTCTCATTAAAGGGATTCTAAATAGATAGATAGAACATTTATTTCCACAATACACAACTACAAAATTACACAAAAAAACATACGGTAAAACATGAGGGATTGAGGACACATATATGATATAGGTGTGTACTGCAGAAATCAGGCTACAGCTCAGCGTTATTTTTGCTCACTAGGAGCAAACACTGATTTTCAGCTGTTACCTGTGTGGTGGATCCGAGTGTAATGCACAATTAATTATAATAGAACAAAAGTGTTTATGAGCAATTAAATTATGAGGAATTAGTCTAACGTTGAATTATGTTAGTAATAAATTAGTAAATAGATAAAAGAAACATATAAAACATAAATTTCTTCCATGCTGGACTGGGAGAGATAGAAAAACATAGAATGTTCCAGCTGCCCTTCCTCCCGGGCATGCTGTTAAAGTCAGCAAAAGGGACTCGAGGGTTACATTGTATTGTAATTTAGGCGATGGGCTGACAACCTGTCACTAAAGCAATACAATTAAAATCTAAAATAGTCCCCTTAATTTTTGTCAGACGTGGCGAAAGCGCCTTTTACGAGGCGTTAAACGCTCTGCCTACCCCGTAAGGGATAAAGGCGTGATTTATGTATGTATGTATGTAAAACATAAATACGAAGCGAACGCAAGAAATATTGACGTTATCCGGCACCATGTTCGAAGCGTATTGGAATTCCAGATTTCTGTTTTTCTAGCAAGTAATCTTTTAAATGTTTTTTTAATGTAATTTTTGTGACCAGAAGTTTGAAAGGGGGAGGAATGTTATTCCAACACTTCGTAGCCTGGTACCGAAAGCAACCTTCGAACGCCACAGTTTTGTGAATATGACCCGCAAGGGGGGATCTTGCCGCTCTGCCATACTTGATATATACTTTTGAGAAATTGAGTTTATTATATAGATATTCAGGCGTTTTGAATTTTATAACATCATACACTAAACCGGCAAGATGCAACTGCCTGCGGGAATCCATTTTTAACATAGAAGCATCGTTAAAAACGGCGTAACATGACTACGAGGTGGGACATCGAAGCAGAAACGGCAACACGCATTCTGAACACTCTGAATCAAACGTTGCGTTGTTGATAACAAACGCGGCCCATAAAGTATATCACCATAGTTGAGTTTAGATAAAATTATGGATTCACACAACATTATACGCGTACGTTCGCTCAGAAAGTTACGGATGTTGTAATAAACCTTTAATCTATAAAAACAGTTACTGACTAGATCCATGATGTACTTTTCGAACCTTAATGTACCGTCAAAAGTGATGCCAAGGTTTTTAGCCTCTTCCACTCGCTCAATAACTTGATCAGAAATTTAATTACTGGATTGTACTTAATATATTGGTAACCTGTGAGTTTGACCCTAGTAGCATCACTTTGGACTTAGATGGGTTAAGTAAAAGAGAATTTTCGCTTGACCACTTTGAGATACCTGCCAAGTCTTCATTAATTTTTTTGACCGCTGATGGTGTATCATTGGGTGCCGTTGAAAGATATAATTGAGTATCATCGGCATAACAATGATACTTACAGTGTTTTATGGCCCAGGTCAGATCAGTACTGTATATAGCGAAGAAAAAAGGTCCCAGAATAGATCCCTGTGGTACGCCACAAACGACCGGTAAGGCATCAGAGAACAAGCATGATCCGTCTCGTTTCGGCAATTTTACTGACTGTGAACGATCTGTAAGATAGTTTTTAAACCACTGAACTGACAAAAGGTCAAATCCATAATAAATTAGCTTTGAGAGCAGAAGCGAGGTATTAATACTATCAAAGGCGCGTGAAAAGTCCAAGAGCACCAGAAACGTACCCCGACCATCATCTTGACTCGTTAGTATATTGTCAGTTACGTCCAGCAGCGCCGTGATTGTGCCACGACCCTTACGAAAACCAGATTGTAAAGCAAGAAGAATATTGTTGAGTTCTACATAGTGACTAACCTGAGTGTAAACTGCTTTTTCTAGAATCTTAGATAAATAGGGTAAGATACTTATTGGTCTAAGGTCTTTTAAATCCGTTGGTTGTGAGGATTTGGGTAAGGGAGTGACAATGGCACGCTTCCAGTCTGCAGGTACCACACCAGTCGATAAAGATGTATTAATAATTTGTGTGATAATGGACAAGGTATGTGAAAGCGTCAGAAGGACCATATCTTTGCTGATTTCATCTATACCGATAGCATTTGATTTAAGTTCCAGTATATATTTTGTAATATCGCCATCTGTAACTGGTTGAAAAGCAAAATTAGCTGTACCAAAACGATTGGAGTTAAAGAAGTTAAAATGTGACACAGGTACGGCATTCAAATGCGGAATATTCAGATAGTGATTATTATTTTTTTCTGGATCGTTAAAACAGTCGGGAAGCACATCACTCTTACTAAGATCGATCAGTATTTTATCTTTCACGTTGCGCCAGAATACTTTGCCGTCAGATATATTGGTGTTAATATAAGTGTCATAATATGCCCGTATTTCTTTCGCAATACTTGAAACGACCAAAGATTTCAAACTCTTATAAGTACTCATTATGTGATTCTAACTCAGATTCCCGGTATTTAACGTGCGCCTCATTGCGTAGGCCTATCATGAATTTTATGTTATCAGTCACCCATGGCAAACAGCGATCTGGTCTAAATTTTGACGTAATTTTAGGTGCATGACAGTCAAATAAGCAAAGAAGAGAAACATTGAATAATTTTACCATTGCATCCACGCTAGAGAGGCGCAAGATAGAATCCCAATCCAATAACTGCAGATCACTGTTGAAGTTTTCTAAATTGATGCTTTTCAGAGGTCTGTAGGTAATAAGCTTTGGTGGTGGTTTTAATTTTTTTATATATGTGGTAACACAGATCATCGAATGTCCCAGTTTACCCGTGATATTTTTCACTAATACGTTACGCACCGGTAAGTTTGTGCACACAACATCAATCAGCGTGTCGGAATGTGAAGTAAAGTGTGTAGGTTCATTGACAACCTGATTTAGTTTAGTATACTGCAAGAACTGATTAAATTTTGGCACACCAGTGTTAGAAGCCTGAAGTAAATTGATGTTAAAGTCACCTAAAAGAACAATGTGATTAAATTTTGAAAAGAATGCCACCGAATCAGTTAACGAGTCGATAAACATGTCGACATTCACCCATTGTGCTCTGTAAGCCGTCCCAATAAGGATAGTGCATCCATTACATCGTGTCGTAAGCCACATTTGTTCGACGTCTGCGTCAGGATGTTTTAGATAGCGCATGCATACATCCTTTTTAATATATAATGCGACTCCACCCCCCCGACCATTACACATATGCAAAGGTCGTGGGGCATTTCTCAAGCGGTACCCGGGCACGGCTGGGGCGCGCATTTCCTGACCGGGTGGAAGCCACGTCTCATTGATGGCCATAATGTCTGGTTTATATGTTTCCATAGCGATAAGTAAATCTTAGTAATTTTTATATTCCTTCTTAACTTTTAGCAGCGCTTTCACGGTTTCTTCGGGAAAATATCGGTATTATAATAATCTAAAATCGCAATATAGCTTTTTTAAATCAGACTATTACATCCGAACAGGAAACTCCCTAAAAATCACAATTATTGTATGGCAGGCCGGCGACGGTACCGGTGGGAATCAATGCCGTGCCGTTGCCATGCCGGCAAGTGGAAAAGCGTTCCATATAATTGCATTGATTTTCATAGATTTCTCTTCCACGGTAGCGTCGACGGTGGCGTGCCGTCGCCGTTGCCGTCGCCGTGCCGTGTAGTCTAAAAACGCCCATACAATAAGTACGTATTCCATTCTTTGTTGAAGAATAAATTATTTATAAAAAAAAGTGTTATCTCAAATTGACGCAAACCGACAAGTATTCAATTCAGTTTTACAATAAACGTAAACAAAGTTTCATGTCTTCTAATCGAAGATATTGTTTCTAAAATATGTTTTAGTTATTAAATATGACAACATATGAAATACTAGATTTAGTGATTTAACTACGTAATTTGCCAACACATATTATTTATATTCGAATAAAAACACATAAAACTTCGTTTACCTTTATTCTAAAACATACATATAATCACGCCTTTATCCCTAATGGGGTAGGCAGAGCGCTAACGACCTAAACAACGTTCGTTTCGCCACGTCTGACAAAAGTTTTGAGGGTTATTTAAGATAGATTTTGTTGGTATATTGCTGTAGTCACAGGTTGCCAGCTCGTCGCATTGCATTGCAATATACAAAAACCCTCGGATCATTTAGCTGGTTTTTACAGCATGCCCGAAAGAAAATGCAGCAGGCATATTCTATGCTATTCATTATAATCTATTAGATATGACAACTTAATGGAATAGTAGATTTAGTAATTTAACCACGTAATTTGCCACTACCAAGCTGGACTGGGAGCGAGCGAAAAACATAGAATGTGCCAGCTGCATTTCCTCCCGGGCATGCTGTAAAAACCAGCTAAGGGATCCGAGGGTTTCTATATATTGCAATTTAGGCGATGGGCTGACAACCTGTCACTATAGCTATATACATTCAAATCTATCTTAAATAACCCTCAAAACTTTGTCAAACGTGGCGGAGCGACCTTTGTTTAAGTCGTTTACGCTCTGCCTACCCCATTAGGGATAAAGGCGTGATTATATGTATGTATGTATGTAATTAGCCAACACGTATCATTTAATTTTGAAATATGTTTTAGACATAAAACTTGGTTTACCTTTATTCTATTGGAAATACTATATTTAGCGACACGTCATTGAAATCATGTATTTTAAACAATGAAAGGTAATCCAGCACTACTATTGTCATTCAATCTGCCGTTATGCATGCATGGTCAATCTGGGCGGTCAATTAAGCCCACATTGGGCTCGATTCTAGATTTGCCGGCTAAAACTAAAATTGAAATCTATCTGTCACTTTCAGGCTAAAAACATTGGGAAATGGCAGGAGATCTATTACCTCCGGTTTGATTTATAGTCGTTGGTTTTATGTGTTATCTGTTATTTTTATCAACCGTAATATAATATTATATTGTTTAAAATAAAATGATTTCTATTGATTCCATTCTAGATACCACCGGCTTAAACTAAAATTGAAATCTATCTGTCACTTTCAGAATAATAAAATTGAAAAAGGACAGGCAAATAATTCTCTATGGTTTACCACGTTTCCCCAGTATTTCTGACATTTTATCCGCCATATCATATGATACACAAATATAATCACGCCTTTATCCCTACTAGGGTAGGCAGAACGTAAATGACCTAAAAAAAGGTCGTTCCGCCACGTTTTACAAAGTTTTGAGGGCTATTTTAGATAGATGCATGATGCAATATACAGAAACCCTCGGATCCCTTAGCTGTTTTTTACAGCATGCCCGGGAGGAAATGCAGCTGGCACATTCTATGTTTTTTCTCGCTCCCAGTCCAGCACGGAAGAATCATATAATGGCGAATAAAAATGACAGATAACGCATAAAACCACCGACTATAAATCAAAAACCGGAAAGAATAGATTACCTGTCTCTTTCCTATGTTTTAAGTCTTCCATGCTGGATTGGGAGCGAAAGAAACACATAGAATGTGCCAGCTGCATTTCCTCCTAGGCATGCTGTAAAAATCAGCTAAGAGATCTGAGGGTTTTAGTATAGGGGTATCCGGGTGTAAGGGCCAGCACCCCGCAAACTGATAGGGGTTTGGACGCTGTCCCTTACACCCCGTCACCCCGTATTGCAATTTAGGCGATGGGCTGACAACCTGTTACTACAGCAATATCTTAAATAACGCTTAACACTTTTTCAGATGTGGCAGAAGCTTTGTTTACGTCGTTTACGCTCTGCCTACCCCATTAGGGATATAGGCGTGAGTATATGTATGTATCTAGAATCGAACCCACTTAGTGCATAATCCGCGTATTTCGCGATATCGCTGTAGGCAGCGTCGCATGGACGTTCAGAGTCATTCACGTGTTTCTGATTACGCGTATTGGATGTACGCATGTCATTAAATTCAGTTCACACCGGGACGGGAAGCAATGCGACGGCTTCTTCTTAGCGAGTGGATTCTCGAGTCGAACAACGACCCGAAGAACCCTGGTGTCAGAGTTATCAATCCGCCTAGTAGCACAGCTATTAGGCCTCTGACAATGTTTTGAGTAACGGCCACTATCAAAGACAGCGACCGGGACCGACAGCTTACAGCTTACAACAGCACAGTTTTTTTTTTCAAACAATGTGATTCAGCCTGCAATGTTGTAACCAAACTGGGGAAAACCTCACAAAGTGATAAAATGACAAATACTAACTTCGTGTTCCCCCTGGTAATCGAACCCAGGACCTCCGGATCGTAAGCCAATGGCTCTGACCACTAGACTACGGAGGCAGTTGTAATATATTGTATAGGTAGGTACAACGCGACGCGATGCGGCGTAAAACTGGTTGAAAATGCATATCGATGTACCACGATGTGATTTTTCGAGTTCTGTCAATGATGAAATGTTTTTTCTTGCATTGTACTTACCTTAGTAAATAAAGCCGTGTCGCGTCGCTTCCTGGTGTGAATTGACCCTAACTCGTTTGATGAGTAGATTTAATGGCGTGTAACGATACAATTCCACAAAAAAAAAAAAACCGATAAAAAGAAAACTTTCCCGTATAAATGGATCACTTCGATGAGATTATTACCAGGCCACTCAGAAAGTATTGCGATAAATAGTTTTTATATATGGCAGACTGGCCGGTTAGAATCTTTTTTGAAAATATGATTACTTGTAAGTAAAAATATGTGTGTTCCATTTTCAAAATTTCCCTCCACATTTTTTGCGAGCCAATTCAAAGTATCGTGTCTTACTGAAAAATGGATCTGCGCCGGGAACATTTTAGAGCTATGATTTTTTACGATTTTAATTGTCGCCTGAAACCGGATGAATCGTTCGATAGACTTCAAATGGCATTTATGGATGAAAGCCCCTCCAAGGCAACAGTGTATCGTTGGTATAACGAATTTAGGCGCGGTCGACCAACCTTGGGGGATGAAGAAAGAAGCGATCGCCCTTTGACGGCTATTACGGAAGAAAACGTGCTACAAGTGAAAAATTGAATCCAAGATAATAGGCGAATTACATATCAGGAGATTTAGCACATATTAAAGATTGGATCGGGAAGCGTTCACGAGATTCTACATGGGCATCTTCGCGTGAGGAGGATAGTATCGCGCTGGGTGCCGCACTACCTCACCGACGCTCAGAAGCAGGCCCGGGTGGAATGGTGCCGTGATATGCTGAACAAATTTGAAGCAGGCTCGTCTCGGCGTGTTTACGACATCGTAACAGGTGATGAGTCCTGGATTTATCAATACGATCCAGAAACCAAGCGCCAGTCGACAGTTTGGGTGTTTCAAAATGAACCAACGCCTACCAAAGTGAAGTGATCTCGAAGCGGGGGGAAGATTTTGATCGCCAGCTTTTTTAATTTGACTGGCCACTTGGCCTCAATTCCCTTACGATATCAAAGAAGCATTAACGCCGAATGGTATACTACCAAATGTTTACCAGAAGTTTTTTCTGTTGTGAGCAACAAGCGACCAAACACAGGGCTCCGCGGACTACTGCTCCACCACGACAATGCGCCTGCATACACCGCGCTCAAAACGAGGGACTTCCTGGACAGCACACCAGTCAAACTCCTGGGTCACCCTCCTTACAGCCCTGATCTAGCACCGTGTAACTTCTTTTTATTTCCAAAAATAAAAAATCAGCTCAAGGGGATACAATTTTCGTCGCCAGAAGATGCGCTGGCTGCATTCGAGTAGGCTGCAAACGAGGTGTCTAGCGCGGACTGGAAAAAGTGTTTTGAAAACTGGTTCAGACGCATGAATCTTTGTATTGAGGCTGGTGGAGAGTACTTTGAAAAGATTTAATAAAAATATATGTACCTGTAGAACAATTTTTTTTAGTGTAGCAAATCTTTTTAGTGTCCCACGTATTATAATTACTTTGTATGTGAAAATTGGCAAAGTTATTTCTTGAGTACATATTTTTCTTGTGCTCATTCTTTGATACTAAAACACCCCCCTGAGCTAGGGAACGAAATTAAATGAACACCCCTGCTGTATCACTACATAGTATAAAACAAATTCGCTTTCTCTGTCCCTATGTCCCTATGAATGCATAAATCGGATTTTAATGCGGTTTCTTTTAATGGATAGAGTGATTAAAAAGGAAGGTTTATATGTATACATGCTTAATACAGTAGATAAACACTGATAATTTCCGTGCGAAGCCGGGGCGGGTCGCTAGTACTCGTATAAATCTGTTAAAAACCTTTTTCACCCGACTGTCAAGGAAGGATTATATTTTTTGCGCGTATCTTGTATATACCCAAAGGTTGCCTGGTAGAAATTGCTGCTTTAGATTTATATTGTACTGTCACGTTTGTTCCTATTTATTTCTGTTGTATGTGTTTCTTTGTGCAATAAAGAATTTTGTATTGTATTGTATATATACTCGTATCTAGCACGTATCTTGTTCCCGTGCTGGACTGGGAGCGACAGAAAAACATAGTATGTACCAGCTGCATTTCCTCCTCGGCATGCTGAAAAACCAGCTAAGGGACCCAAGGGTTTCAGTATATTGTAATTTAGGCGATGGGCTGACAACCTGTCACTACAGCAATATACAAAAAAAAAAAAAATAATAAAATCGTTTATTCACATAAGACAGCATGTTTATATTTGTACAACAAATTCCGCCAAACTGTACAACAGTTTGTTGGCAGAAATAGACTCCCCTGTATTAAACATTTACATTACTGCTTTATGTTATCTAAGTTAATATTGTAAGTTTAGCAAGAAAAGTTTAAATGAGTTACAGTTTTGCAAATATTATAAAAACAAATGATTGTTATTATTTATCAGTTCGAGTTCAGTTTTACTTTAAGATTTTTTAGTATGTATTTTTTTAGACTAGCTTTAAAAACATTTTTAGTTGTGCTCTTTCTTATAGTTAACGGTATATCATTATATATTTTGGGAACGAGATACGTTCTAGCCCTCTCACCGTAATAGTTCACAACTCTAGGTACAATTAGCGCTTCATTAGCTACCTTCCTATGCAACATTGGATTATTGACGTGCACTTTAAAGTCGTCACATCCAAATTGCTCTAGAGCAATCTGAAACGATACTTTCTCATCGACCGGCAAGATGTTACATTTTAGAAACAGTTTATTATAATCCATACTACAAAGTTGTTTTGTTTTCTTGTCTACTAAAACTTTTATGAATCTGATTTGAAGGGTTTTTATTTTATCGAGGTAAGTTTTAAACGTTCGTCCGTATGTGCTCAGTCCATAAGAAAGTATCGATTCAGTAAGTGCATAGTAAACCGTATATAAGGTAGCCCTGTCAGTGAAGAACTTCAGGTGGTGAAATTTCACAAGCACCGCCCTCAACTTGTCACACACTAATTCCACATGTGCACTCCACGTGAAACGGGAGTCAATAATTAGCCCCAGGTACCTGTAACTTTCCACCACCTCAAGCTGCCCACAGTGACAGGGGGAAAAACCACGATGCAAACAATCGTAGTTGTGACCAACTATTTTAGGTATGTCTGTTATACATTTGTTGTAGGGGGAGAAAATATGCATACATTTTGTTTTTGCAATATTGATTATAATCCCATTGTCATGGGCCCACTTAATGATATTATTTAGGTCTTCTTGAATACAAAATTCAATCTCTTTTATATCTTTGCTTGAATATACTAAACAGGTATCGTCCGCATACATATATATCCGCGAGTGTTTGACTACATTACACATACTGTTAACGTGCATGATGTATCCGACGGGACCGTACACGGAGCCAGTCGGCACCCCGCATGTTACTTGTGCACTATCACCCGTGACGCCGCAAACGGCAGTCCTCAGCGTCCGTTGCGATAAGTAGGCCTGTAACCACTTATTGACCGGGCCACTTACACCACACTCTTCCATGGCTTGCAGCAGCCGGCAGTGGTCCAAAGTATCAAAAGCTTTTTTGAAGTCAATGTAGACCACCACCACCTGCTGCCTGCCGTTAAGACTGTCGTTCACGTCGTCGGTAAACTTTGCCAGCGCTGTCGCCGTGCTACGGCCCCGTCGGAACCCATGCTGTACATCTGATAATATACAATTTTTTTCCAGGAAGCTGCTTATTTGTTCTACTACATATTTTTCAACAATTTTATTTATAACCGATAAGATGGCTATGGGCCGATAATTTGTGTAATTTAGGTGCGAACCCTGTTTAAAAATGGGTCTTATTAATGCTGACTTTAAATCAGTTGGATACATACCTTTTTCTATGCTCAAATTAATGAACAGAGCAATAATAGGACTCATTTTTGTCTTAATAAATTTTATGTCTCGAACACGGATTCCATCCTGACCAGGTGACTTATCACAGCTTAATTTATCTATTATTTTGATAATGTCAGGAGGTGATGCCTTTTTATAACGCATTGATAATTGTGATTTAGTTACATAGTCGGTCCTATTTAAAAAAATTGATATTACAATTATGTTGTATACTTATTATTTCTTGTGTGAATGTAGTCGAAAATGTATTAGAAATGTTTATTAAAGAATCCTTTTTACTTAGATATTTTAATATTACATCATCTAGGCTAACCCCAACCCTCCCCGTCCAACTATTAATCTTTTTCCATACTTTTTTCATATCATTCTTACACTGTAAAATTTCCTCTTTCCTAAACTTGTTTTTGGCATTATTTATACATTTGTTTACCTTATTCCTATACTTAGTGTATTCTAAACGTTTATTCATATCTTGTGGTTTGTTTTTCCACCTACGAAATAGCTTATCCCTATATTTAATCATTAACTTTAACTTAGTAGTAATCCATGGTTTTGGTGTTCTTTTTTTAGAAACTTTACATTTAACCATAGAACTAGCATAAATATCGCCAAAAACACATTTAATTCTTTCATAAAGTAATAAAGGACAGTCACATACCAATAGTTCATGCCACGGATACTCATCCAGTTTCTTCTCAACACTTTTATTACACAAACGCATATTTAGAACTTTACTATCACATTTTTTTACAAAAACACTTTCTCTGTCATACCGTATCCCTACCAGGTAATGATCTGATATTTTACACGTCAACACAAAAGCCGACACAATAGGCGCTGGCACCCGGGTCCATACGTGATCCAAACAAGTCCGCGTAAGCTTGCCATTGCATATCTCTTCACGTGTATAGTCTGTTATTGCGCATTGCAGGCCTGCTTCACACAAAGTTTCAATGAATCTCGCTGCAGCATTGTCTATTTTAGGGGCCCGAAGGTCGATATTCATATCACCTAGTACCACGGCATCACAGTGTGTCGGTATTTTTCAAATACCTACAAATCTATCTTAAATAACCCTTAAAACTTTGTCAGACGTGGCGGAACGACCTTTATTTAGGTCGTTTACGCTCTGCCTACCACATTAGGGATAAAGACGTGATTATATGTACTTATGTATGTATGTCATTTATCTGACTGTCATAGAAGGATTATGTTTTTCGCGCGTATCTTGTATGTATGTATGTAGGTATGTACTAGCAATGGGACATTAACGGCTAGACAAGACGACAAGACAAGACCTCTCGTATCTCCGAAACGGCTGTATAGAAGTCGACAATTAGGGTATCAGTCGATTGTCTCATGCACACGAATATGATATGTGTTGTTAGATAAGATAATTTTTCAAAATTAAAAATGGCTGATTTGAAGGGATAAATTGTACATACATACATATAATCACGCCTTTATCCCTAATGGGGTAAATTGTAAGTCTTAAAAAAAACTACATTGACTGGTATTTGAAAGAAGAATACAAAAATGTATATCACTACATAGTATAAAACAAAGTCTCTTTCTCTGTCCCTATATCGCTATGTATGCTTAGATCTTTAAAACTACGCAACGGATTTTAATGCGGTTTTTTTTTAATGGATAGAGTGATTCAAGAAGAAGGATTATATTATGTATAATATATGCAGAATATAATAGAGAAAACTGATGATTGCCGTGCGAAGCCGGGGCGGGTCGCTAGTAATACATATGTTAAAGCTTAATCTTAGAACAATTGATGCATTAAAACAAAATTTTATAGGTCATGCTACGGGTTAGTTGTATTTTTTTTTAATACTTGTTAAATGTCCGAATAAGAAAAATCATCATTCTTTGCCAATTTTCAAAAGTATAAAGCAGGAAGTGGAATAAACATATAATCACGTCTTTATCCCTAATAGGGTAGGCAGAACGTAAACGACTTAAACAATGATCGTTCCGCCACTTTTGCCAAAGTTTTGAGGGTTATTTATGATAGATTTGCAGGTATATTGTTGTATATTGCAGAAATTGGAAGACCGGTACCAATATAATAAGAACTTTTTAACTGATTGTACTGCCTAAGTAAATATCTATCTTCTGTCGAGTGGGTATCGAGTCTATCGACCCGATGAACCCTGGTGTCAGAGTTTTTAAACCGCCTAGTAGCACAACTATCAGGCCTCTGACATGGTTTAAGTAACGACCACTATCACAGACAGCGATCAGGACCGACGGCTTAACGTGCCCTTCGAAGTACGGAAATCTTTTTCTTTTTCGGTTAATCAGGTGATTCAGCCTGCAATGTCCTAACCAAACTGGGGAAAAATTCACAAAGTGATAAATTCGATTGAGATGAACAGCGACCGGGACCGACGAAGCACGGAAATCTTTTTCTTTTTCGGACAATCAGGTGATTTAGCCTTATAATGTCCTAACCAAACTGGGGAAAAATTCACAAAGTGATAAATTCTCAAATAACAACTTTGTGTTTCCCCCTGGGTATCGAACCGTCCTGGGATCGGGAGTCCAAGGCACTAACCAATAGACCACGGAGGCAGTTAGTAAATATCTATAAGAGTTCCGTACATTTATGGAAGCGGAAATTTCTTCTTAGCGAGTGGATTCTCGAGACGAAACTAAGCTGATTAGAAGGGTAGAACTTCTTAGAATCTTTTTATTCATCATAAGCGGTAATAGGCTTTAGTCCACACCCAGTAAGAATCGGACGGTACTTACTACCAAAGAAAAATGTCTCTTTAGACCTTTGTTTAGGTAGTTTACGATCTGACTACCCCATTAGGGATAAAGACGTGATTATATGTATGTATGTATGTCATTTACCCGTCTGTCATAGAAGATATGTTTTTCGCGCGTATCTTGTGTGTATGTATGTAGGTATGTACTCGTACGTATGTACTAATATTTCTTTATTACCTCGTATCTCTGAAACGGTTGTATAGAAGTCGACAATTAGGGTATCATTTGA
Organism: Scrobipalpa costella; assembly: GCA_949820665.1. NCBI lineage: Eukaryota > Metazoa > Arthropoda > Insecta > Lepidoptera > Gelechiidae > Scrobipalpa > Scrobipalpa costella. The sequence continues at coordinate 6,047,614 of OX463313.1, forward strand.
TTGTCTCATGCACACGAGTGTTGTTAGAAAAGTTTTGAAAAATTTTCAAAATAAAAAAATGGCTGATTTAAAGGGATAAATTGTAAGTCTTCAAAAAATTTTTTCGACTCAACCTATCAAGTGGTTATCAAAAAAAAGGTATTTGAAAGAAGATTACAAATTTGTATATCACTACATAGTATAAAACAAAGTCGCTTTCTCTGTCCCTATATCCCTATGTATTCTTAGATCTTTAAAACTACGCAACGGATTTTAATGCGGTTTCTTTTAATGGATAGAGTGATTCAAGAGGAAGGTTTATATATATAATACATGCAGAATATAAAAGAGAAACAATGATGATTGCCGTGCGAAGCCGGGGCGGGTCTCTAGGAATACATATGTTAAAGCTTAATCTTAGAACAATTGATGCATTAAAACAAAATTTTATAGGTCATGCTACGGGTTAGTTGTATTTCTTTTTAATACTCGTTAAATGTCCGAATAAGAAAAATCATCATTCTTTGCCAATATTCAAAAGTATAAAGCAGGAATTGGAAAATACATGTAATCACGCCTTTATCCCTAATAGGGTAGGCAGAACGTAAACGACTTAAACAATGGACGTTCCGTCACTTTTGACAAAGTTTTGAGGGTTATTTAAGATAGATTTGCAGGTATATTGCTGTATATTGCAGAGATTGGAAGACCGGTACCAATATAATAAGAACTTTTTAACTTATTGTAGTGCTTAAGTAACTATCTATCTTCTGTCGAGTGGGTATCGAGTCTATCGACCCGATGAACCCTGGTGTCAGAGTTTTTAAACCGCCTAGTAGCACAGCTATCAGGCTTCTGACATGGTTTAAGTAACGACCACTATCACAGACAGCGATCTGGACCGACGGCTTAACGTGCCCTTCGAAGTACTGAAATCTTTTTCTTTTTCGGTTAATCAGGTGATTCAGCCTGCAATGTCCTAACCAAACTGGGGAAAAATTCACAAAGTGATAAATTCTCAAAGATTTCCCCCCTGGGAATTGAACCCAGGACCTCCGGATCGGGAGTTCATGGCACTGGCCAATAGATCACGGAGGCAGTTAGTAAATATCTATAAGAATTCCGTACATTTATGGAAGCAGAAATTTCTGCTTAGCGAGTGGATTCTCGAGACGAAACCAAGCTGATTAGAAGGGTAGAACTTCTTAGAATTTTTTTTATTCATCATAAGCGATAATAGGCTTTAGTCCACACCCAGTAAGAATCGGACGGTACTTACTACCAAAGAAAAATGTCTCTTTTGACCTTTGTTTAGGTCGTTTACGATCTGCCTACCCCATTAGGGATAAAGACGTGATTATATGTATGTATGTATGTAATTTACCCGTCTGTCATAGAAGAATATCTTGTGTGTATGTATGTAGGTATGTACTCGTACGTATGTACTAATATTTCTTTATTACCTCGTATCTCTGAAACGGTTGTATAGAAGTCGACAATTAGGGTATCATTTGATTGTCTCATGCACACGAGTGTTGTTTATATAATATAAAAATATATAATAATAATAAATATAAAATAATATTCAAAAGTATAAAGCAGGAATTGGAAAATACATGTAATCACGCCTTTATCCCTAATAGGGTAGGCAGAACGTAAAAAACTTAAACAATGGTCGTTCCGCCACTTTTTCCAAAGTTTTGAGGGTTATTTAAGATAGATTTGCAGGTATATTGCTGTATATTGCAGAAATTGGAAAACCGGTACCAATATAATAAGAACTTTTTAACTGATTGTAGTGCCTAAGTTAATATCTATCTTCTGTCGAGTGGGTATCGATGAACGCTGGTGTCAGAGTTTTTAAACCGCCTAGTAGCACAACTATCAGGCCTCTGACATGGTTTAAGTAACGACCACTATCAAAGACAGCGACCGGGACCGACGAAGCACGGAAATCTTTTTCTTTTTCGGACAATCAGGTGATTTAGCCTGCAATGTCCTAACCAAACTGGGGAAAAATTCACAAAGTGATAAATTCTCAAATAACAACTTTGTGTTTCCCCCTGGGTATCGAACCGTCCTGGGATCGGGAGTCCATGGCACTAACCAATAGACCACGGAGGCAGTTAGTAAGTATCTATAAGAGTTCCGTACATTTATGGAAGCGGAAATTTCTTCTTAGCGAGTGGATTCTCGAGACGAAACTAAGCTGATTAGAAGGGTAGAACTTCTAAGAATCTTTTTATTCATCATAAGCGATAATAGGCTTTAGTCCACACCCAGTAAGAATCGGACGGTACTTATGAAGAAAAACTTTATCAATTCGTAAAAAAAAAACTTCATAGTGTAAGCTTCAGCACGTTCATTCACTTACACTGCAAAAAATAACTGACTTATTCTAGAGCGCAATACAGTTTTATTCAATTCCCACTTTGACCATCCACACCACTGGTTGCTAAGTTCACTTATGTCAAAGTGGGAATTGGCAGTCAAATATGAACCAATATATAAAAAAAAAACAGATTAGAATAAAGCGGCACATAAATTAAATCATAGAAATTTAAAATTCCATGCTGGACTGGGAGCGAGAGAAAAACATAGAATGTGCCAGCTACATTTCCTCCCGGGCATGTTGTAAAAACCAGCTATGGGATCCGAGGGTTTCAGTATATTGTAATTTAGTCGATAGGCTGACATCCTGTCACTACAGCAATATACTTACAAATCCATCTTAAATAACCCTCAACACTTTGTCAGACGTGGCGGAACGACCTTTGTTTGGGTCGTTTACGCTCTACCTACCCCATTAGGGATAAAGGCGTGATTATATGTATATGTAGAAATTTAATAATGAATTTATAAAATATTAAATTACAAATAGGTACCAGTTATACTACACGTTGTTTGACAAATTATCACTGAAAGTCAATTGCAATACCTTTATTTCTTAAACTTACATTTTAATTTTGTGTGAAGTAATTGTAAAAATAGATTATAAATAAATACGTAAATTATAAAAGCGATCACCTTACTACCAAATAAAAACATTTCTTTTGTAGTAAAAATGTAGTAAGTAGTAGGTACACCTTTACGACCTTTGTTTAGGGCGTTTACGCTCAGCCTACGCCATTAGGGATAAAGGCGTGATTATATGTAAGTTTGTATATTAAACCTTATGGAAATAGATCGCGTTGATATGAATATGTAATATTTTACGAAGGCAGATATTTGGAAAGGGTATACATATTCGGATGTATGTTTTCGGAAAAAAATATCTTACAAGGTAAATCCTTTCATCATATTAGTGAATATTTCTCATATCGTATTTATAACCGAATTTATATAATATATATATAATCACGCCTTTATCCCTAATGGGGTAGGCAGAGCGTAAACGACCCAAAAAAAGGTCATTCCGCCACGTCTGACAAAGTTTTGAGGGTTATTTAAGATAGATTTGTAAGTATATTGCTGTAGTGACAGGTTGTCAGCCCATCGCCTAAATTACAATATACTGAAACCCTCGGATCCCTTAGCTGGTTTTTACAGCATACCCGGGAGGAAATGCAGCTGGCACATTCTATGTTTTTCTCTCGCTCCCAGGCCAGCATGGAAGAACCGAATTTATTATTTTATGTAACCTGAAAATCAACAAGAATAAGAGACAGCGTCCCGCAAACTGATAGGGGTTGCTCAGCTAACGAAACTGGACAACTACCAGCAGAATTTTTATACAGGAAGTGAATATAATATTTTTTATTTCCATACACAGGTCAGATCGTGTTGTTCATTTTGTATGGGAAGGTAATTTTTTTTCATCTCCTGAAAGAATTTCCCGGTGAAAGTTTTTCAGTTTCGTTGACCGAGCAACGCCTTTCAGTTTGCGGAACGTTATCCCTTACACCCGGTATATTAGTGTTATAAAAATGTAAGTACCTACGGATTACAGGGCCCGCGAAACGATCAATCACGATGGACAATCCTACGTGATGTCCAAATGCCTTTTTCGAATAGTTTGTTTCAGTCTATTATAGGATGATTTTATTCCATACTGGACTGGGAGAGAAAGAAAAACATAGAATGTTCCAGTTGCCCTTCCTCCCGGGCATGCTGTATAAGTCAGCAAAAGGGATTCGAGGGTTACAGTGTATTGTAATTTAGGCGATGGGCTGACAACCTGTCACTACAGCAATACACATTACAATCTAAAATTGCCCCCAATTTATGTCAGACGTGGCGAAAGCGCCTTTTAGGAGGCGTTTTACGCTCTGCCTACCCCGTAAGGGGTAAAAGCGTGATTTTATGTATGTATGTATGTATTATAGGATGAAGTTCTCCATCATCATCATTCATCATTATATTGTTTTTAATATCATATTTTTTTACGATTAATGCCATGAAAATACATAAGTACAGGTGTTATTTTTTAGAATTCGTTTCGGTTCGATTCCCGGATGTGGCAGACGTATTTTCAAAAATCTTTAATTGTAGTTATGCTTCTTTTTTAAAACAATCGACTATTTCCTTTAGAGTAAGCTATCGTTATTATTTTGGGTAGGTGCTTTCCCTGGTTTGAAAATTCCACCCACTTAAATAAATAAAAAATAAAAGTCAATTAGGGTATAAGAATGACATAAGTGGTAAGATTCTCTATATTGCCGATAGGTGGCTTTCCAAAAGATGAGCTGTTAATGTCATGCTTATGTCTGTTTGTTTAGAACTGCGTTCAGACGGCTCAGAATGAAATTTATAACGTATGATTTTTTTATGTATTTGGAAAATAAAATGTAAAACGAGACAATAAACTGTTCTTTTTTTTGGTAGCATGCGCTAGTTCTGCCACAAAAATCTTAATTTCACGTAAAAAAATAATGCATGGTGATCGTGTGAACGTACCCAAAACTTTGACAGTTCATGTACAGTTAGAGCCATCTGATGGAGCTTTGAAACTATTCAGGTCACCTTGAAAATTCCGAACTGTCAATCCACGGTTAGAATGCAACTTTATCCATCTCTCTATCAATCTTGATTGTCGATTAATATTGTATCTAGCTCAATGACCGTTTCGTGGGCGTTTTAGGTGATTCCTAACAAATTGTTGTTTTTAAGAGCTTATTTCTCCTAAACGAATCATTGGAAAATTGGAAAAAAGTATTACATCCAAAAACTTTTGCGTCCGGTACAAGTCGGGTAGATCTTTTTGACGAGTGTTTAAGAAAACACCAATTAATTTTGTATTTTTAATTTAAGTTTTTCTAAAAAATATGTTTTTATGGAAGAAGCTCTTTTGTGAGTTTCTCGCACATTCTTGACGCGGCCACGGGCCGTAACCGCCACGCTGTGCGCTGATTTGAACGATATTGTAAGGCGTTACGAGAGATGGTTGCATATCTTGAAATTTACCTGCTCATCTGCCGTTGGGATACACCTTAAGTACTCGTAGCATATACCTAAACTTTAAGGGGCAAATAGTAACAGCAGTTACTATCGAAATTATTGCTAAAAACGACTGTTTTTGGCGATGATTTCGATAGTTACTGCGGGGTACTATTTGCTCTTCAATGAAGTATCAGAACAGCGTTTAAAAACTCAGATACCAGGGTTCATCGGTTCGATTGAATCGATACCCACACGACAGAAGAAGAAGAATAGTCTATATATTGCGAGCTGAGCTTTATAACCTTATGAAGTATGAAATGTAACGAAAAAAGTGTTACATAACGTTACTTGCATCGTTTTGCGTTAACAATAAAAATATGAATCAAAAAACAATAACGATATCAAATATCAGTATCAAAATAATAATGAAAAAAGTACCGTTATCTTATCAGAAACGTTATTCCACCCACTGTTGCCATGTTGTACACCAAAAGAAACAACTGAAACTGAATTCGCGCGTGCGCTTTTATACTTGACTAGCTGTGCCCGCGACTCCGCACGCGTGGTGGTTATGATTTTAAACAGCGATGTATTTTTTTAATTTAAATTTTACATATTTGGGATAGATAACAGTCTTACATAACACCTATGCGAGCTTAGTACAATATAGTAGGTATTCTATGTACCTGTCTACTTCAATATGGAAGGATTCTTTCTTCTATGCTGGCCTGGGAGCGAGAGAAAAACATAGAATGTACCAGCTGCATTTCCTCCCGGGCATGCTGTAAAAACCAGCTAAGGGATCCGAGGGTTTCTGTATATTGCAATTTCGGCGATGGGCTGACAACCTGTCTGTATAGCAATATACCTAAAAATCTATCTTACATAGCCCTTAAAACTTTGTAAAACGTGGCGGAATGACCTATGTTTAGGTCGTTTACGGTCTGCCTACCCCATTAGGGATAAAGGCGTGATTATATGTATGTATATAGGATTTGTGTTACCTAACGGTTGTTTCTTTGTTTCCATTTCTTTTTGTTTTGGGATCAATTAATTATATACAAATCATGATACAATATTTTCGTTGAATTAGTCATTAAACTATTAAATATTTAAAATTATTTACAACTTACGTTTTTTAATAGACAAAAAGTTAACTTATGTATGATGTATAGCTGCGCCCGCGACTTCGTACGCTCGGTTTGTATGGAAAACACGCAGTGTCGAACATACTGAAAACGCTTCTCCGCGCGTAGGAGCGGGATCTGCTTACCGCGCGCGGGACCATGTTTTCCATACAAAAAAAAGATCAAACAATGCGAAACACGCTTGATGTTCGACACTGCGTGTTTTCCATACAAACTGGGGTACTTACTCAATATAGAATGGTTTGCGTGATTATTTCTACCCTAGGCTGGACATGGACACCAGGTAACAAAAAAACTCAGTCAAATAAAAAGTCCCTTAAAAATCGGTTAAAAACGATAAGAGTTAAATTTCCTGCCTACCCCCTAAGTCAGGTGGCGTTATTATTTGTATCGTAACTTTGAGTTCAAGTAATGCTTAGTCAAACAAAAAAGTTCAATAAAAGTCTGTTAAAAACGACCGGAATTCAATTTCCTACCTACCTCCTAAGTCATGAATCGTGATTATTTGTATCGTATCTTACTTACTCAATATTAGAATGGTTTGCGTGATTATTTCTAACCTAGGCTGGACACCAGGGAATTAAAAAAACTCAGTCAAATAAAAAGTCCTCATAAGATCGGTAAAAAACGATCAAAGTTCAATTTATTGCCTACCCCATAAGTCAGGTGTCGTGATTATTTGTATCGTTACTTTGAGTTTAAGTAATGCTCAGTGAAACATAAAAAGTTTCATCAAAATCGGTTAAAAACGACTGAAATTCAATTTCCTACCTGCCTCCTAAGCCATGAAGCGTGATTATTTGTATAGTAACTTTGATTTTAAATAATGTTCAGTCGAATAAAAAAAGTTCCATCAAAATCGGTTAAGAAACAGCCAAGTTTCAATTTTCTGCCTACTCTCTAAGTTAGGTAGCGTGATTTTAGGTATCCTAAGTTGCAACCCGGGTAACAGAAAATTGAGTAAAAAAACTCCCATTGAAATCGGTTAAGTAGTTTTGGTGTGATGTGGTAACATACAGACAGACAGACAAAAATTAAAAAAAAAAAGTTTTGGTCTTTATATCGTTAATAATGCCTGCTGCAATTATTTTTTTGTAAAAATATTCAATGTACAGATACGACCCTTCTAGAGATTTATTATATGTATAGATTGATGTAAAGTAATCGTACTGAGATATGGGTAAATACGAACTTTAATACCAAAATGCTGTATTTTTTGCTGTATTTATTATTCATATCGTAAGAACCATAAAAACTATGTCTATTCCATATAGCGTTAATGAGACGTCATAAATAACGTTAACATGGAAAACGTTATATTTTTAAACGTTATAGCCATATTCTTAAACGTTACAGCCCTGTCTAGGTCTATAATTAAGATGACTATCGATGATCTATTATCAAGAAATAACGGTATTTCAAGGCCTGTTTTCGAGTTATGATTTTCTAACTAGGGAGCCACCGTCAAGGATATTATATATAGGTAGATACGTGACCGCGCAAAACTCGTGCCGTCAAATGGTCCTAATTGTGATCATTTTAGGCAGTCGAGCTGCGAGCTGCGAAATGAGATAAAAATTTAAATTATATTCAAGGCTGCACTGATTACAAATAGCTATCTGTTTCACTCTTACGCTTTGCCTGTTTTGTGTCGCACTCAGCGTTTGTTTAGATATGCAACGTTATAAATATGTATGTATATGTGTCGCGGAACAATTAAAATGTGCGTGCAGTATGAACGTAACGTATCTTTCTTAAAATATCATTGGCCACCGCTCGGTATAAACGCTCTTAAACAAGGGTTCATGTTCGCGCATGTTTAAGAGAGTTACGAGACAAAAATAAACAACGTGAATACATACGTGTGGTTTGTTTGATTATATACGTATATATATTACAAAAGTCTCTGGAAAACCAAGGGTATATGCTTGTGCAATAATATTACATATTATCTTTGCTGAATCTTTGTAGAGCAGTGATTTTTAAAGTTAAATATCTACATGACGGGTTGTTACGGTTAGTAGACGACTTAACTAAAATAAGTCTTAAGTGCAGCAAAACACAGGCGTCACTTACTGCGCGCAAGGTTGCGCTCAACACGCTTTCAATGATTTTTGCATTGCCTACAACACACATGCGTCACCCTACGCATTACGAGCGCATAGCGAGGAACTCTACGTCGGCGCATCCCTCTGCCATTAGGCGCGCGAAGTGTGTAAGGTAACGCATGTGTGTTGTAGGCAATACAAAAAGCATTGACAGCGTGTTGAGCGCAACCTTGCGCGCAGTAAGTGACGCGGGTGTGTTGCTGCACTAAGCTTTTATTTTTTTGTCATCTGATAAGGGACGAAAAATAATCCACATTTTTTTTGTTTTATAGGTACATGTCAGTTAGAAATCAACCAATTTAAAAGTCTTAACTAAACATATGCAGTTTCAACTGTAGTTTTATTCGTAGTTTGTGCGTGTTTTCTTTAATCATTGAGATATTTTACGATCCAATACTTGGATAATCTTTAAATGGGTTTGAATGAAAAAACCGGCCCAGTGTGAGTCGGGCTCACTCACGAAGGGTTCCGTATATTACCTATACAATATTAGACACAATTTTTTTACCTTTTGTTACCGTTAATATCAAGCATAAAATCGGCAAAAATACCACGTTTGATGTATGATGGGAGCACTTGATAAATAGTTATTTTGTTTCAATTTAAGATTTTAAGCGTTTACCTGGTGCCTTTTTTAATATCGAGCAAGAAACGGCAAAAAAAATACTTGTTTTGTATGGGAGCCCCCTTAAATACTCATTTTATTCTTTTTTTAGTATTTGTTGATATAGCAACAAAAGAAATACGTCAACATTGAAAACCACAACTGTCTAGCTATCACGTTTCATGAGATTATAGCCTGGTGATAGACAGAAAGTCACGTTTGTTGTATGGGAGCCCCTCTTAAATATTTATTTTATTGTTTTTAGTACAAGTATTTGTTATTTGTTTTCTTCCATGCTGGACTAGGAGAGATAGGAAAACATAGAATGTTCCAGCTGCCCTTCCTCCCGGGCATGCTGTAGAAGTCAGCAAAAGGGATTCGAGGGTTACAGTATATTGTAATTTAGGCGATGGGCTGACAACCTGTCACTACAGCAATACACATTACAATCTAAAATTTTCCTCAATTTTTGCAACAATAAATATTATCTGTGAAAAATTTTACTCTAGCTATCACGGTTCATGCGATATAGCTTGGTGACAGACGTACAGACGGACGGACGGGCAGCGAAGTTTCAGTCATAGGGCCACGTTTTTACCCTTTGGGCACGGAACCCTAAAAAACAAACACTTTATCATAATAAGGTATACTTTTTGTTAAAGTTTTGATTGTTAACGAGGCTAAATCAAAAGTTAGTACAATAGCATTCTGCTATTAAAATATATCTTTAACCCCTATTACCTTTAGTAAGTCGGTTTATAACAACTTTTTAGCGTCAACCGCCTCGTAAAAGCTTTATTCCACAAATAAATTGTCGATTAAATGCTATAACAACGTTTTTTTATAATACATTGTATTTTACGTTTGTTAATTGCTTGGGTCGTTACGTTTCTAAGAAGCAATGAAAATCTACAAAGTGGTATAAAATTGTCAAGATATAAAATTGTGAGGTGTTTTGGTAAGCACGCGATTTACAAATAACATTTTAGATACAGGGTTATTTATTTCAGAGGCAGTGCACAAACTAAAAGGCTCTGAAAACGAAACTGAACAACTTTCGGTAAGTAATTTATCCAGTAAAAAATAAAAGAATTAAGTATTTCCGCACACAAAATGACCAATTGACCATCTCGATCAGATAATCTGTCACAGCCATTTTTTTTTGCATTTAAATATCCTGAAAGAATTTCTTTGTGATATTTTAAAGTTTCGTTGACATAGGAAATCCTTTAAAATTTTTGCTATATCAACTTGCGGGAAGGTGTCCGTTACCGCTAGTACTATTATATATTATGTCCCCTTACACTCGGTATTAGTTCAGTTCTACCTCCTTAATGTGGCTGACTAGCTAACGACCAGTAATGGTTGTTTGGAAGAAATCCTTTACGACGACCAGACCGCCCCTTAGCGTGACTTTTGATGATAACACTATTTAAGTGTAAGTATAAATCAGTGGCAATTATTTTTATGTAGCTGTATGAACTATGTTTGTATTTGCTTATAAAACATAATTTAAGTGCGTAATTTTAAGAGCCCGATTGTGTAGTCGTTTGCCCGCTGCCTCCTGAGCGGAGAGGTTGTTGTTCGAATCCCACCACGTACCAACGTGTTTTTCGGTTTTTGTATTTCATATGTACGTTTATCCGGCACTTTTTCCGTGTTTCGGAAGGCACGTTAAGACGTTTGTCCCGGTTAATATCATTAAATGCAGAAGATGTTAGTCGTTAAGCCATGTCAGAGGCCAGTGATGAGCATGGGCGGCTTGAAAACTCTTACCTAATCTAGGATTGGGTCTGGTTTTCCTTTTGGGATGCGAAATTCAGACGGCGGTCGCTCTGTGTAAAACCCAGTACCCTAGTTGAATCTCCTTAGATTAGGTAGCTGACCCCGTGAGATACGGCATAAGGCTAGGGAGATGATGTATGAAGTATGTTTGTATTTGCCTTTACATCATTTCAAGTGCATTAGTATAGTTATTACACAACATTGTAGTATCGTGATTTTTCGGAAATTGTTCCGATGGTTTTGTATGAAAACAATTATTTAGAAGTCTCAAAAGTTATTAAAAGTTAAACATGTGTAAAGGTAGACATAGACATACCAGATATGTTTAACATCGTTTTAAACTTAAATGAAATATCTTCCATGCTCGACTGGGTGTAAGAGAAAAACATAGAATGTGCCAGCTGCATTTCCTCCCGCGCATTCTTCTTCTTCTGTCGAGTGGGTATCGAGTCTATTGACCCGATGAACCCTGCTGTCAGAGTTTTTAAACCGCCTAGTAGCACAACTATCAGGCCTCTGACATGGTTTGAGTAACGACCACTATCAAATACAGCGACCGGGACCGACGGCTTAACGTGCCCTCCGAAGCACAAAATCTATTTCTTTTTCGGACAATTAGGTTATTCAGCCTGCAATGTCCTAATCAAACTGGGGAAAAATTCACAAAGTGATAAATTCTCAAATATCAACTTTGTGTTTCCCCCCTGGGAATCGAGCCCAGGACATCCGGATCAGGAGTCCATGGCACTAGCCACTAGACCACGGAGGCAGACGCGCATGATGTAAAGCCAGCTAAGGGATCCGAGGGTTTCAGTATATTGCAATATAAGCGATGGGCTGACAACCTGTCACCACAGCAATATACTTACAATAACCCTCAAAACTTTGTCAGACGTGGCGGAACGACCTTTGGGATAAAGGCGTGATTATATGTATGTATAACGGAGGTGTTAGATTTCTACGTGTATCAGAATGAATAACACTTGTTCGTCATTGAGTGAGAAAATATAATATGTATGAATGAAATAAGCCTTGTAACTTAGAAAAACCAAAAGGGGCAGGAAAACGGTATGTTATATATTGAATTGAGAGACAAATTTATCGCCTTCACCTTGACTCTTCGCGCACGAGAGTATTCGACGAAACGCAACAAACCATGAAATAAATCATGAGTTCATATACTAGGTGTAAGGGACATACATACATACATACATAAAATCACGCCTTTATCCCTTACGGGGTAGGCAGAGCGTTAAACGCCTCGTAAAAGGCGCTTTCGCCGCGTCTGACAAAAATTGAGGGCAATTTTAGATTGTAATGTGTATTGCCATAGTGACAGGTTGTCAGCCCATCGCCTAAATTACAATACACTGTAACCCTCGAGTCCCTTTTGCTGTCTTCTACAGCATGTCCGGGAGGAAGGGCAGCTGGAACATTCTATGTTTTTCTATCTCTCCCAGTCCAACATGGAAGTACTAAGTAAGTTTTTTTTTTTTTTTTTGTAAATATTTTACCTACTAAGGTAACAATATTTAGAAATTACGATCTAGCCTAATCTAAAGCTAATGAGTAATTTTACTATGACTTAATTTGCTAGGTAGACTAAACTAAGAATGTGTCCATTAACACGTTTCTTATTGTCTCTATTAAGGGGAAGACACTTTGTTCTTGTGTTCTTTATGTATAGCACTCAATACACTATATTACATTGTCACTTTACAAAACTAACTCAAAAGGTTTTATCCTCTTCAGTCTTCTCACTATATCCGTGTTATCGAGGAGCTGGATGGCCTCGACGTTCACATGATGAAGAAGTCTGCGTACTAAGTAAGTAAGTAAGTATTGGTGTAAGGGACAGCGTCCCGCAAACTGATAGGGGTTGCTCAGTCAACGAAACTGAACAACTTTCACCGGGAAATTCTTTTAGGAGATGAAAGAAAAATAATCCTTCTCATACAAAATGAACAACACAATCAGATGAGATGATCAGACGATTTGTAAGAAAAAACTATATTTTTTTTCACTTCCTGAAACTGTTTAGTTTTGTTGACTGAACAACCCTTATATGTCTCTTACACCCCTTAGAATTTCCAACTCAGTTTTAGAATATAGGTAAACAAAGTTTCAAGTATTTTTATTAAAAAACACATTTCAAAAATAAATTATACGTGTTGGCAAATTAGATAAATTACTGAAAATATTATTCATTATGTTGTCATATCTAATAGCTACAACTTATTTTAAAATCAAGATCTTCGATAAAAGGACTTAAAACTTTGTTCTAATACTGAGTTGTAAATACTATAACACCAGTTTTTTTTAATACGGACATCCAAACATTTAACCATTAATAGTTTCTAGAAAGATGCATCTTACTGTGATGGTCCTTCCATCCTGGTGAAAGTTGTTCAGTTTCGTTGACTAAGACATCCCCATCAGTTTTCGGTACACTGTGCCTTATACACGGTTTGTCGCCAAGTTGTGTAACCGCAGTTTATAATATATATTTTTTTTAATTAAAAGCGTTGCCTTATTAATGGACCATTGACACCATGTATTATCTAAGCTTAGTATACCAACATTTTCAACTCTGAAATTTGCGCCCAACAGCATTTCTGGCTTTCATAAGAAAGGCTTTCAGCACAGTCGTTTCAGTAATCTGTCCCCGGCTTATTTCTGTCCCATGCGCAGTCTACTCCCGTTGTATCCAGAGATCCGTTTCGTTCCAAGTCAGTCTATAATCGAGACCCGTTCGCGCGGCCGCCTCAGGGCGCATCGTGCCCGCAACTTTCAACGGGCAAATTTTTGAATTTCGATTCCGATTCGTTCCAGATTTGAAAAATAAAATTCCAGTAACGTTCCATATCTATTTATTGTGTTTTTGAGAACTTTTTAAAAGTTCTGAAAGTTTTGTGCTCAGTGTGTTTTAAATAATGTTACCTAAAAGTTAGTTTTTAAATTTCTTGGAAGTTTATCTAGGTTATCTAATTATGGTTCTGTAAATTTATGATTGTATGAAAGGAAGTGCGTGTGTATTCTGGCCAAAGTTTGTGAACTCTTGATTAATGGTATGGACTTAAGCGTGTGGAAAATTTACGCAATGAAATTCGCTCTTCTTTGATGAAGATCTGAGGTAAGCAATTATTTGTGGAAACATGAGAATATTATGCATTGATTAGATATTAAATATATGTGATACCAATAAAAAAATGTGTCCCAATAAAACTTAAATTAAAGTTTGTATTGCTTTTAATATGTTGCAAAAATTCTAGGTGTATTATTTTTCAGTATTACTTAATTTATTGCTTTTAGCAATATAACAAATTTTTGGTTGGTCAAATACGCACATCATGATCATCAAATTAAAAATATTTAAGCATCTTATTATTCCTTACTACGTAGTTACTAAATGAAGTTTTGCGTTAGCATAAGAAAAATAATTGAATCCTCAAAAATAACAAACATTATCTGATGAATACAATAGTATTTTTTTTATTAAAATTAACCTAAGGTTACTATATTTAATGATAAATAAACTAAAGCAAAACATAAAAATCCTTGCAATACTAGGCCCGCATCTAAATACCACCGACTTTAGCTAAATTAAAATATATCTGTCACTTTCAAAATAATAAAACTGAAAAAGGTTTTTTTACACTTTGTCCGTTTCCCCAGTATTTCTGTTAATTTTATCCGCCACATCATATGACGGTGGATAAAAATGGCAGAGAACGCATAAAACCACCACTATAAATCAGAAACCGAAGATAATAGATCTCCTATCCTTTTCTAATGTTTTTAGTCTGAAAGTAACAAATAGATTTTTTTTTTTGTTTTAGTCGGAAAATCTAGAATCGAGCCTAATGTGGTATAAATCACGGGCCTCCATCGTCAATTTCGTTTAGTACTAGTAAAATCAATATTTACAAAAACAAAAGAACTTCTATCCATTGAACTGAATAAATTAAACCAAACATGTACAACAAATTGAACTAAGGATCGCTCAATTTTTTCAAACGAAATTCTATCTGAATTTAATCAAATTTTTACTTGATCCCTTTGCTGAATTAAAACATGAAACGGAAAAAAAGAATTAAATGATTTTGATGATGCTACATTCAAATTTCAAATAAATGCAATTATAGTGTAGTATGTGGGGAGTTTTGATTAACAAAAGGTGATGCAGTAAAAGTTTAACCTAATTAAAATCCAGAATGTGCCAGCTGCATTTCCTCCCGGGTATGCTGTAAAAACCAGCTAAGGGATCCGAGGGTTTCAGTATATTGTAATTTAGGCGATCGGCTGACAACCTGTCACTACGGCAATATACCTACAAATCTATCTTAAATAGGTCATTTACGATATGCCTACCCCAATAGGGATGAAGGTGTGATTATGTGTATATGTATGTAAGTTTTATACATTGGGGAGCGCTCACGTTATATCTTGAACTGTATGTACCAAAAGTTTTTTTTTATTAAATAACTAGCGACCCGCCCCGGCTTCTCATGGAAATTATCAGTGTTTCTCTACTATATTATGCATGTATTATACATATCAACCTTTCTCTTGAATCACTCTATCCATTAAAAGAAACCGCATCAAAATCCGTTGTGTAGTTCTAAAGATCTAAGTATACATAGGGATATAGGGACAGAAAAAGTGACTTTGTTTTATATTAAGTAGTGATGACTCAACCATTGACCAGGTGTAAGGGACAGCGTCCCGCAAACTGATAGTGGTTGCTCAGTCAACGACACTTAACAACTCATCATCTCCCTAGCCTTATCCCGTATCTCACGGGGTCGGCTTCCTAACAACTATCAACAGGAATATACCATTAATCGGAGTTCAGGGCTTAGTGATATGATTATTTGAATTGACAATTTGATTACATACATACATATAATCACGCCTTTATCCCTAATGGGATAGGCAGAGCGTAAACGACCTAAACAGAGGTAGTTCCGTCACTTCCGATAAAGTAATGAGGGTAATTCAAGATAGATTTGTCAGTATATTGCTGTAGTAACAGGTTGTCAGCCCATCGCCTAAATTACAATTTACTGCAACCCTCGGATGCATTAGTTGGTTATTACAGCATGCCCCGCTCCTAGTTCAGCATCTCTTTCTTACATTTAAACGTATATTCACATAGGTACATAAATTATATAATTATATTCATCCAGCAAATTCCCTCTCAGCCATAATAACTTCTAAGACGGTCTTGCACTCGTAGATTTTATTATAGCATTCCACTATCGGCTACTGTACTTCGCCATTCAACCGCGTAGGTCATCAAACGTATACCATTTTAAGATTTCTTCATCCAACCATAACACTCCTCACGCCAATTTTCGCCAATTTCGGTCCCGCATTGTTGGGTGATCCCAGAGATCAGCCAACAGTGCGGGACTAGTTTTTAGTGCGTAAGTGTTTGCGCTACACACA
Source organism: Scrobipalpa costella (assembly GCA_949820665.1). Taxonomy (NCBI): domain Eukaryota; kingdom Metazoa; phylum Arthropoda; class Insecta; order Lepidoptera; family Gelechiidae; genus Scrobipalpa; species Scrobipalpa costella. Next base: position 6,064,068 of record OX463313.1, read on the forward strand.
GGTGCACTCTCTATTCATTCAATCTCTTATTCTGATGGGACAGAATAACGTTGCTGACGAGAGCTTCGCTTGTAGGTCAAGTTAATTGGTCATTGTATATATTTTATACGTGGCCAGTGTAAATTTACACGCGGTCATCCTCTGAATGTAGCTGATGTAGATGTGCTACATACATACATATAATCACGCCTTTATCCCTAATGGGGTAGGCAGAGCGTAAACGACCCAAACAAAGGTCGTTCCGCCACGTCTGACAAAGTTTTAAGGGTTATTTAAGATAGATTAAGTATATTGCTGTAGTGACAGATTGTCAGCCCATCGCCTAAATTACAATATACTGAAACCCTCGGATCCCTTAGCTGGTTTTTACAGCATGCCCGGGAGGAAATGTAGCTGGCACATTCTATGTTTTTCTCTCGCTCCCAGTCCAGCATGGAAGTAATGATGTAGATGTGCTGACGGTCTGAGAAACGTTTTGAATTGATCTTTCATCAAAGACTTCGGCAATAAAGTGTTATATCAGATCTGTTTGGCCGTTGTGCTGGTATTAGAAAATCAGTTTAGCCGGTTATAACAAACAAACAAACAGACAGACAGAAAGAGTAGCTTTCATATTTAAAATATTAGTACCTGGGTAGGTCTTCTTCTGTCGAGTGGGTATCGAGTCTATTGACCCGATGAACCCTGGTGTCAGTGTTTTTAGGTAGGTAATAATATTTCTTCCACGCTGGACTGGGAGTGATGGAAAAACATAGAATGTGCCAGCTGCATCACCTCAAGAGCATGCTGTAAAAACCAGCTAATGGATTCGAGGGTTATAATATACTGCAATTTTAGGCGATGGGCTGACAACCTGTCACTAAAGCAATATACGTCATGATCATTTGTAATAATCCTCAAAACTTGTCAGACGTGGCGGAACAACCTTTGCTTAGGTCGTTAACGCTCTGCCTACCCCATTAGGGATAAAGGCGTGTTTATATGTATGTATGTAATAATATAGAAAGGTACCTTAGGTATCCTATCCCTACCTATATGGATAAATTAACTACATACCTAAGGTAGGTAACACAGGTCAACGGTGCATCTGTGCCTGGGGCCGTCCTATAAAATATTTGCAAACTTAACTTGTTCGAACGTAAAAAGATAATTTTAGATCTTTTTATATCGCATTTCAAATTTTACGAATGTGAGAGACTTTATAGTTATGTTAAGCGTGAAATTCGATATAAAGAATGCATTTAATTTTATAGTTTGAAGCTGTAAAAATGGCTATCAAATTATTTATAGTTCGGTTTTTGCGAGTTTTGAAGGCGTTTTTATGAACTTTAATACAACTGCCTCCGTGGTCTAGTGGCTAGTGCCATGGACTCCTGATCCGGAGGTCCTGAGTTCGACTCCAAGGGGAGGAAACAAAGTTCATATTTGTCAATTTACCACTTTTTGAGATTTTCCCCAGTTTGGTTAGGACAATGTAGGCCAAATCACCTGATAGTCTGGAACAAAAAAAACTCAGTACTTCGGAGGGCACGTTAAGCCTTCAGTCCCGATCGCTGTCTTTGGTAGTGGTTCTTACACAAACCATGGTAAAGGCCTATTAGCTGTGCTATTAGGCGGTTTAAAAAGATCAGGGTTCATCAGGTCGATTGACTCAATACACACGCGACAGAAGAAGAATAATATAATACAACTAGCGACCCGCCCCGGCTTCGCACGGAAATCATCAGTGTTTCTCTACTATATTCTGAATGTATTATACATATAAACCTTTCTCTTGAATCACTCTATCCATTAAAAGAAACCGCATCTAAATCCGTTGCGTAGTTTTAAAGATCTCAGCATACATAGGGATATAGGGACAGAGAAAGCGACTTTGTTTTATACTATGTAGTGATACAAAATACTTTATTGCACAAAGAAACACTGATACATACAACAGTACAATATAGGCGGTCTTATTGCTAAAGCAGCAATTTTTACTAGTATTATTATTATTTTCATGTAGTTGTTCCTACTTTTCTCGGCTTTGATCCGGTATTTACAGATCCAAATACGGACTCTGCCAAGTAGCTTTGATCTGATTCTATTTCAGTAGCTGGTTGGAAGATCATCGCGTTTGTTTATTATCATTTGGATAACTATTATTTTGATCAAACAGTAGTAAGAATAGGCTAGTTAAAAAGGTATTACCATTATAAGGTATTATTTATCTGCCTCCGTGGTCTACTGGCTAGTGCCATGGACTCCCGATCCGGAGGTCCTGGGTTCGATTCCCAAAGAAACACAAAGTTGATATTTGAGAATTTATCACTTTGTGATTTTTTCCCCAGTTTGGTTAGGACATTGCAGGCTGAATCACCTGATTGTCCGAAAAGAAAAAGATTTCGTGCTTCGGAAGGCACGTTAAGCCGTCGGTCCCGGTCGCTGTCTTTGATAGTGGTCGTTACTCAAACCATGTCAGAGGCCTGATAGTTGTGCTAGGTCTATAGACTCGATACCCACTCGACAGAAGAAGAAGAAGAAGAAGGTATTGGAGGACCGCTGGAGTTGGAAGACCCTTGCTAATGGTCACGATCTTCAGCATTGAGAGATCAGAAAAAAGTAGTAGGTATTAAGGTGATTGCAATACACCTAGAATAACGCCTGTGTTAACTTAAGTTTTAATATGTTTGAATGTTTTAATAAAAATACAAATTATATACCATCACACCTCTGTCCCTAATGGGGTAGACAGAACGTATACGACCTAAACAAACAAAATATCTGACAAAGTTTTGAGGGTTATTTAAGATAGATTTGTAGGTATATTGCTGTAGTATTTGATTCGGGCCCTTTCAATTTGATGTTGTATGGCGGCCATCTTGAAAAATCACAAATAGTCAAAAACAATCTGAAACCTGAAAATCAGAAACCCAAAACAACCCCAAATGTCAATTTTGAGTCCAATCAGAGCAAAGGTGGTCAGCCCATCGCCTAAATTGCAATATACTGAAACCCTCGGATCCCTTAGGTGGTTTCTACAGCATGCCCGGGTGGAAATGCAGCTGGCACATGCTACGTTTTTCTCTCGCTCCCAGGCTAGAATGGAAGATATTTTCTTCCGCTGAAGGTTAATCCACCTCCAGGGGACTTTATTGAATTAAACACCTTTGTACACAGAATTGTCCCGAGCATGCTGTAAAAACCAGCTATGGGATCTGAGGGTTTCAGTATATTGTAATTTAGGCGATGGGCTGACAACCTGTCACTGCAGCAATATGCGTACAAATATATCTTAAATAACCCTCAAACTTTGTCAGACGTGGCGGAACGACCTTTGTTTGGATCGTTTACGCTCTGCCTACCCCATTAGGGATAAAGGCGTGATTATATGTATGTATGTACACAGAATATAAGAATAGGCTTTGGTTTCGATGGCTTGGATAGGACTTCGCTTTTAGATACGGGCGACCTGGCCAGACAAGTATATTTCGACGTAAGTAAGTAAGAACTTAGTTTCCTTAGCTTATAGTTATTTTGCATGTGTAAAGCATGCCTTTAAAATATTCTAAGTTTAAAAACGTAGACTTTTTAAGCACAGGCTGATAGACAGATTGTATTTAATTTTAATGGAAGACTAAATAGAGTGCGTTGTCTCGTTCTATTTTGAGATAATAGCACACTAATAGGCTAGATAGTTTCCTTGTTGGGTCTAGATGAGGTCGGTACAGCAATATGCAAAAGTGATTGTGCACTTAATTCTGGATTTAACCGACTTAACCTAAAATTAAAATCTATCTGTCACTTTACGACAAAAATCTTTGGAAAAGGACAAAAGATCTGTTCTCACCGGTTTTTGATTTCTGGTTTCATGCGTTATCCATAATTTTTATCTGCCGTTATAATATTGCCGGATATAATTGACAGAAATACTGGAGAAACGTGCACGTCAAAATCTAGTGGACAAAGTGTAAAACCATAGACTATAAATCGCCCGTCCCTTTTCAATTCTATTATTTTGAAAGTGACAGATGGATTTAAATTTTAGTTTTAGCCGGTGGTATCTAGAACCGAGCCCGGTACCGAAATAAAAAAATAGGATGTTAGCTTTGACAGATGCAATTCCTATAGATTTCAGACACATTTTTTTTTATTTCCTTTTGTAGAGAATCATACAAAATGTATCAGCTGATAGCGCATTTAGTATGGACAATGGGAAGTAAATTTTTTTTTTCGTGTTTCGACCTATGTTTCTCAGGGAAAAATTATCAGTCTCCTTCTATCGAGTGGGTATCGAGTCTATCGACCCGATGAACCCTGGTGTCAGAGTTTTTAAACCGCCTAGTAGCACAACTATCAGGCCTCTGACATGGTTTGAGTAACGACCACTATCAAAGACAGCAACCGGGACCGACGGCTTAACGTGCCCACCGAAGCACGAAATCTTTTTCTTTTCGGACAATCAGGTGATTCAGGCTGCAATGTCCTAACCAAACTAGGGAAAAATTCACAAAGTGATAAATTCTCAAATATCAACTTTGTGTTTCCCCCCTGGGAATCGAACCCAGGACCTCAAAGTCGAGATTCCATGGCACTAGCTACTATACCACGGGGCAGTTAAGCTAGTAACTGAATGCGCTGTTCAGGATATTGGCTGCGGCAGATTAGTTGGTGAAAGCCTTGGGACGGTGTTCCAAGGTTGCAATTCAAATCCACCGGTAAAGCTTTTCATTTGCTGTTTTTTCATATTTTAAATATACTTTTTGGTCATCATCTCCCTAGCCTTCTCCCGTATTTCTCGGGGTCGGTTAACTAATCTAGGCGTTGAACGAGAGAACTGGTTTTTACACAGAGCGCTGCCATCTGAACGTACATAATATGAAATTCGAAATCCGAAAAACATATTGGTACGAGGTGGGATTCGAACCACGACCTCTCCCGCTCATATCCCGCTCGTATATTCTTTATTGCTTTAAAAATCAAAAATACAGTTCAACTTTAAAAAATAAAAAACAGGCGAGATTATCTCTATAAGACATCTCTTCCAGCCAACTTAATGAGGATAAAAGATAGGAATTTCACGGGAACAGATACAGTTAGGTATAATTTTATTACAAATTTATATGGTTATAGTAATACACATATTAACATACTATAATAAACTAATTCCACTCGCTAAGAAGAAGAAGAAACTAATACATATAAATATACATACATACATACATATAATCACGCCTATATCAGTAATGGGGTAGGCAGAGCGTCAACGACCCAATCAAAGGTCGTTGCGCCACATCTGACAAGTATTAAGTGTCATTTCAGATAGATCTATGTATTTCTATAGTGACAGGTTGTCAGCCTATCGCCTAAATTACAATACACTGAAACCCTCGAATCCCTTATATATAAATATATTTATATGATATATAAATTATAAAATAAAATATAATTATATACGTCATAGAGAGGTCATAAGATGCTCTTTCAGTCTCTTCTTAAAAGTGAAGCTCACCATCGGGTTAGAAATACTTTTAGGTATTCAATTTGAATAGATATAGAACATGCAGTTAAAACGTTATTATACGTTCACTAAACTGCCCTCGTGTAATGAGCTTAGCGTGGGAGTGCATAATATAAACTATTCTAGCGACAGTGTCGGGGGGGAAGGTTATGCTAAGTGAGTTCGCACTCTTTTCTTCTTTTTATAAAAACATACATATAATCACGCCTTTATCCCAAATGGGGTAGGCAGAGCGTAAACAACCTAATAAAGGTCGTTCCGCCAGGTCTGACAAAGTTTTGAGGGATATTTAAGATACATTTGTAGGTATATAGCTGTAGTGTCAGGTTGTCAGCCCATCGCCTAAATTACAATATACTGAAAACCTCGGATCCCTTAGCTCAGCTGGCACTTTTTATGACTTTTCTCTCGCTCCCAGGCCAGCATAGAATAAAGTTATATTTTTTTTAATTTATCACTTTGTGAGATTTCCCCCAGTTTAGTTAGGACACTTAGGCTAACAGCCTTTCAGAAAAAGGATCCCGCCTTCGGAGGGCACGTTAATCCGTCGATCCCGGTCGTCGTCTTTCACAGTGGTCGTTACACAAACCCATGTTAGACTGTGCTATTTGGCGGTTTAAAAACTCCGACACCAGGGTTCATCTGGTATTGATTTGAAAACCCACACAATAGAAAAGAATCATGACGGCGTGCTATGGGGGTTGGGGTTCCATTAATCAGTAATTTAATACAGAAGAACATTGGACTCTATTCTAGATACCACCGGGTAAAATTAAAATCTATCTGTCACTTTCAAAATAATAAAGTTGAAAAAGGACAGGCGATTTATACTCTATAGTTTTACACTTTGTCCGCTATATTTTGACGCGAATTTTCACCAGTATTTGTGTCAATTTTTATTTTACAAGCTTCCTTAGTACTTCTGTCAATTTTATCCGCCATATCATGTGACGGCGGATAAAAATGACAGATAACGCATAAATCCACCGACTATAAATAAAAAAATTTGAGAGAATAGATCTCCTGTTATTTTTCAATGTTTTTAGTCTGAAAGTGACAACATATATACATAATCACGCATTTCTCTCTAACGGAGTAGACAGAGCGTAAACGACCTAAACAAAGTTCGATGTGTAGGCATATTGCTGTATTGACAGATTCAGCCCATCGCCTAAATTGTATGATACCATCCATCCATTCGCTGGTTTTTACAGCATGCCCGGGAGGAAATTCATCTTGCACATTCTACGTTTTTCTCTCGCTCCTAGTTAAAGTTACAAAAAGATTATTGATATTATTAAGGAAACTGCCTCCGTGGTCTAGTGGCTAGTGCCATGGACTCCCGATCCGGAGGTCCTGGGTTCAATTCCCAGGGGGGAGACACAAAGTTGATATTTGTAAATTTATCACTTTGTGAATTTTCCCCAGTTTGGTTAGGACATTGCAGGCTGAATCACCTGATTGTCCGAAAAGAAAAAGATTTCGTGCTTCGGAGGGCACGTTAAGCCGTCGGTCCCGGTCGCTGTCTTTGATAGTGGTCGTTACTCAAAACCATGTCAGAGGCCTGATAGTTGTGCTACTAGGCGGTTTTAAAACTCTGACACCAGGGTTCATCGGGTCGATAGACTCGATACCCACTCGACAGAAGAAGAAGAAAAAGATTTTAATTTTAATTTTAGCCGGTGGTATCTCTAGAATCGAGCCCATTCTCTACCTAAGTAATTTTGCAAAGGCTTCTTTATTAAGTAATGGATGATGTCGGTACCAGTTACCTTCTAAATTATTTTTCATTAAAGGCAGTATAGAGATTGCGACGTATTGTAAATAAGACGATTAATTTCTATGTAAATTAAGATTTCATTTCAGTAATTTGTTCTTGTTAAAATTTACGACATGATTTTTCATTATTTTTATTTGTCAAGCAATAATATTTCAGTTTTAATTAGTGGCACCATGAAGGGGACGCTCTGGAGGCCATTTATTATTTATAGGTATTTTTAAGAGAAAAACAAAGAATGTGCCAGCTGCATTTCCTCCCAGACATGCTGTAAAATCCAGCCAAGGGATCCGAGGGTTTCAGTATATTGTAAGTTAGGCGATGGGCTGACAACCTGTCATACATACATACATAAAATCACGCCTTTATCCCCAACCTGTCACTACAGCAATATACCTAGAATTCTATCTTAAATAACCCTCAAAACTTTGTCAGTCATGGCGGGACGACCTTTGTTTAGATCGTTTACGCTCTGCCTAGCCCATTAGGGATAAAGGCGTGATTATATGCATGTATGTATTTTTAAGTTTTATTTTGTATTTTCTGTATATTTTTTGTAAATAAAGAAAGAGAATTCGTTACTATTAGTGGTAAAGTTTAAACATAAATAGCACTGAATTTATTTTATTAGGTCATTAGTACAGTAATTTCTGGCGTGATTTTCCTGTATTTTCAGTGTCAGTAAATATTTTGATAGAAATTATTTAGTATTTCATAATATATGTTGCTGTACCCTAGCAGGGTGTCTCTGTGTTACATACATTATTGTATTGTATTCTACATTGATAAATGCAATAAATAACTTGAATCTTGAAATATACATACATACATAAAATCACGCCTTTATCCCTTACGGGGTAGGCAGAGCGTTAAACGCCTAGTAAAAGGCGCTTTCGCCACGTCTGGCAAAAAAATATACATACATACATACATAAAATCGCGCCTTTATCCCTTACGGGGTAGGCAGAACGTAAAACGCCTCCTAAAAGGTGCTTTCGCCACGTCTGACATAAACTGAGGGCAATTTTAGTTTGCAATGTGTATTGCTGTAGTGACAGGTTGCCAGCCTATCGCCTAAATGACAATACGCTGTAACCCTCGAATCCCTTTTTTTCCCTTCTGCTGACTTCTACAGCATGCCCGGGAGGAAGGGCAACTGGAACATTCTATGTTTTTCTTTCTCTCCCAGTCCAGTATGGAAGTTACATACATGCATACATAAAATTATGCCTTTATCCCTACTTGGGCAGGCAGAGCGAAATCCACGTTTTGAGGGTTACTTACTATCTGTAGTTGTGGTTTATGATGTATAAATTGTATTTCGAAACATTTTTATCAAAATGCACTTTCGTGAAAAGCTTTCAGCTACTAAAAGCGTGGGTTTAAATTAAAATATACCGGGTGTGAAGGAAAACGTCCGGCAAATTGATAGGCTCAATCAAAGAAACTGAACAACTTTCACCAGGAAATTCTTTTAGGACATAAAAAAATAAATAAAATTACTATACCCCATCGCTCGGACATATGGAAAAGCAATTATTTTTATTACTGATACTTGTTTAGTTTCGTTGACTGAGCAACCACTTTCATTTTGCGTGACGCTGTCCCTTACACCCCGTATGTTAAAGAATGTAAACACTGACAAAGTTTTGAGGGTTATTTAAGATAGATTTGTAAGTATATTGCTGTAGTGACAGGTTGTCAGCCTATCGCCTAAACTGCAATATACTGAAACCCTTAGATCCCTTAGCTGGTTTTACAGCATACCCGGGAGGACATTTAGCTGTCACATTATATGGTTTTATGTCGCTCCCAGTCCAGCATGGAAGAATATATTGAGGAATAAACATTTTAACAAAGCAGAATGAGGTCAAAACACAATACTTCACACGTCGGCTTTATAAAGAGGTTTATAAACCTCTACTCTCTACTTTATGCGTACATATATACAAACATATTTATAATCACGCCTTCATCCCTAAAGCGATAGGCAGAGCGTAAACGACCTAAACAAAGATCGTTCCGCCACGTCTGACAAAGTTTTGAGTGTTATATAAGATAGATTTGTAGGTATATTGCTGTACTGACAGGTTGTCTGCCCATCGCCTGAATTGCGATGTCGTATCGTATCCCTTAGCTGGTTTGTACAGCATGCCCGGGAGGAAATTTAGCAGGCACATTCTATGTTTTTCTCTCGCTCCCATGCTGGACTCAGCATGGAAGAAAATATTAAGGAATAAACATTTTAACAAAGCAGAAAGAGGTCAAATCTTCCATGCTGAACTAGGAGCGAGAGAAAATCATAGAATGTGCCAGCTGGATTTCCTCCCGGGCATGCTGTAAAAACCAGCTAAGGGATCTAAGGGTTTCTGGATATTGCAAGTTAGGCGATAGGCTGACACTATAGCACCTGTCACTATAGCAATATACCTATAATATCAGCAGTGGACTGTTGTGGCTAATGTTGATATTAATCTTATATAACCCTTCAAAAACTTTGTCAGACGTGGGGAAACGACCTTTATTTAGGTCGATTACGCTCTGCCTTCCCCATATGGGATAAAGGCGTGATCATATGTATGTGTGTGTGTGTGTGTGTGTAGAAAGAGGTCAAAGCGCGATACTTCACATGTCGGCTTTATATGGGGGTTTATAAACCTCTACTCTCTACTTTATCCCCGTGCAATAGAATTTAAATTGAAGATTATTAAAATGAGATCCGCCGAAGTTGGGAAAAGAGACGAGAAAGGAACTCAAACTTCGGACTTTGATGAGGATTGTGGCAGTTTCATTTAAGGGGATCTCAGGTGCACGCCAGCGCCCTCATCACTTAAAAAAACATTACTCAATCAAAAATTCGGTAGATCACATTGCAGGTATATTGTAAGCATTATAAATTAACAAATTAATTAATTTATTACTTTCATGCTGACCTGAGAGCGAGAGAAAAACATAGAATGTGCCTGCTGCATCTCCTCCCGGTCATGCTGTAAAAACCAGCTAAGGGATCCGAGGGTTTCTGTATCTTGTAATTTAGGCGATGGGTTGACAACCTGTCACTACAGCAATGTACCTACAAATCTATCTTAAATAACCCTCCAAATTTGTCAGACGTAGCGGAACGACCTTTGTTAGTTTTTCTATGATCTGCCTACCCCATTAGGGATAAAAGCGTGATTAAATGTATGTATGTATGTGTAAATTAACAATTTAGTGTTTGCTGCAGTTACAGATAACAAAAGTGCTAAAAGTGGGCCTATTTCGCAAATTTTCTATCTGCAACTACAAGGAACTTTCTAAATGACCTTCACTGGTTTAACCTCAATTTGATCTACCGGATTTTTGATTGATTGTGTTTTCAGTGAATTATATTTTTTTGACTGATGAAGGCACCACTTAGATCAGGGTAGCCTCTTAAGTGAAATTCATTAGCAGGCTTAAGTTAATTTGTTCCACTTTCTTCATGGGCTGTCAGGACTGTACTTTTGTTATCTCTTTAGACAACGTTCGAAATTTTCACTGTAGGAAAAAGCGTAGGAATTTTTCTAGCAAAATAATGAAACAAAAATATTTTCCTAAAGTTGCGCCAGTTGATTAAAAATAAAAAGGTTTTCACTCTACAATACTCTACATATATAATTTTACATACATATATTTTCGCGTTTATCCCCAAAGGGGTAGGTAGAGCGTAAACGACCTAAGCAAAGGTCGTTCCGCCACATTTGACAAAGTTTTGAGGGTTATTTAAGATAGATTTGTAGATATACTAGCGACCCGCCCCGGCTTCGCACGGAAATCATCAGTCTTTCTCTTCTATATTATGCATGTATTATACATATAAAACTTCCTCTAGAATCACTCTATCCATTAAAAGAAACCGCATCAAAATCCGTTGCGTACTTTTAAAGATTTATGCATACATAGGGATATAGGGACAGAGAAAGTGACTTTGTTTTATACTATGTAGTGGATTAACTGGAGCCCATCGCCTAAATTGCAATATACAGAAACCCTCGGCTCCCTATGCTAGTTTATAAGTATGCTCGTAAGGAAATGCAGCTGGCATATTCTATGTTTTTCTCTGCATCCCAGTCCAGCATGGAATCATAATTGAAAGTTTTACCTCTTTTTATTATACCTCTCATCGATTTGACTTGATAGGATATGAGATTTACTAAATAGGATACAAGAACTTCTATAACCAATTCCAGGATCTATTTTGAGTAGCCATAAATCATTGAAAGGACTCTTATACCGAAAGTTTGGACCAGAGCTTTAAAGTATTAATTTTTTCTGAAATAGGATAAGTCTTTACCATCCGAGGATTTTAAAAGGATTATTGGGCGAAAAAATATTTTCGAATTCAAAGTTATTTCTGCCATGCTGGACTGGGAGCGAAAGAAAAACATTGAATGTGCCAGCTGTAAAAACCAGCTAAGGGATCCGAGGGTTTTAGTATATTGCAATTTAGGCGATGGGCTGACAACCTGTCACATAACCCTCAAAACTTTGTCAGGCGTGGCAGAACGACCGTTGTGTAGGTCGTTTACGCTCTGCCTATCCCATTAGGGATAAACATACATACATACAGGGTTATTTAAGATATATTCGTAAGGGATAAAGTAGTGATTTTATGTATGTATATTGCTGTATTGACAGGTTGTCAGCCCATCGCCTAAATTGCAATACACTGAATCCCTCGGATCCCTTAGCTGGTTTTTACAGCATACCCGGGAGGAAATGCAGCTGGCACATTCTATGTTTTTCTCTCGCTCCCAGGCCAGCATGGAAGTTCCCCATTAGGGATACAGACGTGACTATATGTATGTATGTATCTTATTCAAAGATTATTCCATACAGGGTTGAATAAAATTTGTGACTCTATCTAGCAATATTCCCGTCGTTTTCATCGTTGGCTGCAATTCCAAGCAATATGACTACTACGAAGGTTGTATCGTAGTATCGGCAAATTGAAATTTGTGCGAAACGTAGGGAATATTTCGTAACATTCGCTGCTCAGACGATGCCTTATGCCTCAAGAATTTCAGGTGTCAGTAATTTTACACACAGTTGGTAACATTTGAAACGGATGGAAGTGGGAAAATTACTTCCATGCTGGATTAGGAGCAAGAGAAAAACATAGAGGGTGCCAACTGTATTTCCTCCCGGGCAGGCTGTAAAAACCAGCTTAGGGATTCGAGGGTTTCAGTAAATTGTAATTAAGGCGATGGGCTGACAGTCTGTCACTACAGCAATGTACGTACAAATCTATCTTAAATAACCCTCAAAATTTTGTCAGACGTGACCGAAAGATCTTTGTTTAGATCGTTTATGCTCTGCCTACCCATTAGGTATAAATGCGTGATTATATATATGTATGTGAATAACATTTTGCAGCCGATGGAAATGGGAGATAGATTTATCATGAAACTAAACTTCAATCTGCCACATGATGAGAGTAAACTGAAAGGGACTACATACATATTATCACGCTTTTATCCCCAATGGGGTAGGCAGAGAATAAACGACCTATACAAAAAGTCTTTCCATCATCGTGTTCACCATCGATTTACTCATCATCTGTTGGAACTTATTCTGAACGCATCCAATTTGACGCGTAACACAGAATTCTAGTTTTGGCTCCATGTTTGTGACAGTTCTTGTGATCATACGATTTTCGGTTGTAGAAAAGAAAAGTGTTAAATCTACGTGTTCTGTGGACGTTATACTTCAAATTATTGTAAAACAAGCGACCCGCCCCGGCTTTGCACGGAAATAATCAGTGTTTCTTCACTATATTATACAAGTATTATATATATAAACCTTCCTCTTGAAACACTCTATCCATTAAAAGAAACCGCATCAAACTCCATTGCGTAGTTTTAAAGTGTATGCATACATAAGGATATAGGGACGAAGAAAGCGCCTTTGTTTTATACTATGTAGTGATTACTTGATTGAATATTATATACGTTTGATGAGTGATTACAATCACGATTCCATCCCTAAACAAAAGGTCGTTCCGCCACGACTGACAAAGTTTTGAGGTTAATTTAAGATAGATTTGTAGGTATATTGCTGTAGTGACAGGCCTAAACTGCAATATACTAAAACACTCGGACCCTTTAGCTGCTTTTGGAAAGGGGCTACTCAGACGACAAAAGTGAGCATCTTCAGAGATCTACCTATTTCTAGAAAATGTTTTGTTTTACTTTGTACTTTGTACGGAGAAGTAAAAAGTTCGAGAATCCACTCGCTAAGAAGAAGAAGAAGATGACTATAACATAACTATAAAATCCGATTTCCAAATAAATTTTCTATTTATGAAATTCTATTTCTATTTAGGACATTACACGATTATTGCTGATACTATCTCTAGATTATTGATAGTATTTTCATAATGCATCAGGTACATTTAATGAATTAGTGGTATTAATAGATCTTCTATACTGGACTAGGAGCGAGAGAAAAACATAGAATGTGCCAGCTGCCTCCCGGGCATGCTGTAAAAATCAGCTAAGGGATCCGAGGGCAGTATATTGCAATTTAGGCGATCGGCTGACAATCTGTCACTATAGCAATATACCTATAATACATACATACATATAATCACGCCTTCATCCCTAATGGGGTAGGCATACCTATAATATCTTAAATAACCCTCAAAACTTTGTCAGACGTGGCGAAACGACCTTAATTTACATTGTTGACGCTCTGCCTACCCCATTAGGGATAAAGGCGTGATCATATGTATTTATGTATGTTGAATAGATTATTATCACTGTTCGCTAATGGATCCCATGACATTGATTCTAAATGTAAACATTGGAACGTGATACGAATGTCTAACACTCGTTTAGTCATTCACATAGATCAATAAAAAATGCCTCCGTGGTCTAGTGGCTAGTGACATGGACTCCCGATCCGGAGGTCCTGGGTTCGATTCCCAGGGGGGAAACACAAAGTTGATATTTGAGAATTTATCACTTTGTGAATTTTTCCCCAGTTTGGTTAGGACATTGCTAGCGGAATCATCTGATGGTCCGAAATGAAAAAGATTTCGTGCTTCGGAGGGCACGTTAAGCCGACGGTCCCGGTCGCTGTCTTTGATAGTGGTCGTTGCTCAAACCATGTCAGAGGCCTGATAGTTGTGCTACTAGGTGGTTTAAAACTCTGACATCAGGGTTCATCGGCTCCATAGACTCGAAGAAGAAGAAGAATAAAAAAAATACAATATACCGGATGTAAGGGACAGTGTCCCGCTAACTGATCACTGAACAGTCAATGACACTGAACAACTTCCACCAGAAAATTCTTTCAAAAAGTAAAAAAAAAAGGTTCCATACAAATTTTGTATGGGAAGGTCATTTTTTTTGTTTCCTGAAAGAATTTTCTGGTGATAGCTGTTCAGTTACGTTGACTACGTAACCCCTATCAGTTTGCGGGACGCTGTCTCTTACACATTATAAAGCAGGTATGTAGGTCTGCTGTGAGTTTATTCTTAGAGATAAGAAGGGCCTGATGTGTCTTTGTTTTCTATGTCTCTTTTGTATATTATGTTTCTGAAATATATGCTGGCCTGGGATCGAGAGTAAAACATAGAATGTGCCAGCTGCATTTCCTCCTGGGCATACTGTAAAAACCAGTTAAGGGATCCAACGGTTTCTGAATATTGAAATTTAGGCGATAGTCGGACAACCTGTCGCTACTGTAATATACCTACAAATCTATCTTGAATAATTCCCATTAGGGGTTAAGGCGTGATAGTATGTTTGTATAAGGTTTGTATGTGTAATATCTGGTTAGACGGTGTGGTCGAATCATGTATAATATAGTACCTAATAGATTGGTTCCGTGCTGGAATGGGAGTGAAAGAAAAGCTTAGAATGTGCTAGCTGCTTCTCTTCCTGGATATGCTGTTAATACCAGAAAAGGGTATCGAGGGTGCGATGGTCTGACGACCTTACTTTTGCGTCACTATAATGCCTACTTAAATACCTATTGGGCCCGATTCTAAATACCACCGGCTAAAACTAAAATCGATCTGTCACTTTCAAATTAATAACAATTAAAAATAAAGGCGATTTATACTCTGTGGTTTTACATTTTGTAAGCTAGATTTTGACGCGCTTTTGCACGTTCTCCCAGTGTCAATTTTATCCTGCCATATTATATGACAGCCAATGATATTTTAAGAAAGATACGTTACGTTCATACTGCACGCACATTTTAATTGTTCCGCGACACATATACATACATATTTATAACATTGCATATCTAAACAAGCGCTGAGTGCGACACAAAATAGGCAAAGCGTAAGAGTGAAACAGATAGCTATTTGTAATCAGTGCAGCTCGACTGCCTAAAATGGTCACAATTAGCAGCATTTGACGGCACGAGTTTCGCGCGTTGGTAACGTATCTACCTATATATACCTAATATCATTGATGACAGCGGATAAAAATTACAAATAACGCATCAAACCACCTACTATAAATCAATAACCGGACAGAACAGATCTTCTGTCCTCTTCCAATATTTTGAGTCTGAAAGTGCCAAATATATTATAATTTTAGTTTTAGCCGGCAAATCTAGAATTGAGCTCATTGAATGATAATTCCAAAAATGTCCACACGCGTCCATTGAAATCCATACTTGTCATCTATACAGTCTGTTTCTACCAGTTCTTGTATTCTTTGGGGGCGTTTTAAACTGTTCATTATTAATTACCCACATAAAATATTAATACTGGATTTCATCCGGAACAGATGGTGAAATCGTTATGAACAAATGTAACAATTGTAATTACCATTTAAAATACACGGTTGTTCTAGCGAAAAAGAAACTGAAATATTAAATAACTATTACCCGAAACTTGTCAGACGTGGCAGAACGACCTTTGTTTGGGTTGTTCACGCTCTGCTTAACCCATTAGGGATACAGGCGTGATAGTATGTATGTATGTATTACCCGAAAGTGTAAATATTGCGTTATAAAACAAGTAGATCATTTAAAAAACCTAAAAAAGTAGAAAAAAAAGTGAGGTTTAAAACTTTAAATCGTTATAGATCTTAAACAATTGTTCAAAACGAAAAACGATGTGAGAAAACTAATTGATTTTCAAATACCAATTCAACGATACCCCACTCGGCATAGTTCTTTTGACTTTTTTTTCTATTTTTACAAAACTGCATCTCTTTGTCGCCATATTGATTTCTTGGTAAAATAATGTCTTCAGTGACACTCGCATGGTTAAGATGAATCGATTAAGAAACATCGGCCCATGCATTTGGTCTCTAGAGCGCCACAGAGGATTAAACATACATACTTACATACTTATGTAGCGCACATAGATGGCGCCACATCAAGATACAACAGTCCTAAAACGCGGTACTGAAGTTTTCTCAGCGATCTGCATATATACAACTTCCAAACTAGTCCACTTGGATTTCCTTACCGACGGCGATGACCAAATTACTTTTGCATTTAATGCTGCCAATACTAGTCGAGCCACACTCTGTACAAGCTCTTCCAGCAACCGCGCACCCCGCCGGCGGGGTCGCGGAGGTCCCTCCTTTGCTTCCCACTTTGGGGTTTACCAGCACGTACCGGGCAGATTCTCTCCGATAAGGAGTACCCAAGGCAACGCCATAAGCCGAGGTTCGAGCCCTAGTGGGCGCCCTTAGGCAGATGCCATTCCATTTAAGGGTGTAGATTGCGTGTAGCAACTCCCCGCCTCAGCCCGGTGACGCATTATATACACTTTGAAGTATTTTGCAAACAGGTCCATTCAAAAGAAAAAAAAAGGCCTCTTGGATTGAAATATGAAAGTCTTCTTAGATCAACTAATAAATTTCGTGCACTATTAAAACTTTTCTCCATAACAAATAGTTTAGCGATAGTTAAAAATGAAGTTATCTTCCTTACACTACAAATACTTAGTTTTAAAACTACATATAAATTATTTTTGTAACGTTTGACATTGCGGTATCTAATAATGATGCCCTTTTCCACTTTTCTTTCTTTTAGTTTTTTATTCTCGAACCAGGAAAAAGAAAACGTAATGGGCTGACTCTAAATAATGGGGCAAGGACAAAATGATGAATGGTTGAGACCAAAAAACCCGCCTTGAAAGCAAAATATCTCAGAGAAGGAACATTTAAATGACAAAGTACCAAAAAAAGGTTCAAGATACTTCAACTCACAGACAATATATAAACACTTAAAACATTATACGTACTTTTTAACAAACATATAAAAATACGTGCTTTTAATTAAAAAAAAATCCATGCTGGCCTGGGAGAGAAAGAAAAACATAGAATGTGCCAGCTGCATATCATCCCGGGCATGCTGTAAAAACCAGCTAAGGGATCTGAGGGTTTCAGTATATTGTAATTTAGGCGATGGGCTGAGAACCTGTCACTACAGCAATATACCTACAAATCTAACTTAAATAACCCTCAAAACTTTGTCAAACGTGGCGGCGGCGGGACCTTTGCTTAGGTCGTTTACGCTCTGCCTACCCCGCTAGGGATAAAGGCGTGATTATATGTATGTATATATGCTTTTAATAAAAGCTGAACTGAACAACAGTAACAGTAGGTACGATTTGTACCTACCTGTCAAGTCGCCACTGTAGCTGTCATTACTTCAATCACTGTCAGTGTAACCTAGACAAAACTTAGTTCCTAATAGAAATAACAGTAACAATATCCTGAACAGTAATACATACGTACATATAATCACGCCTTTATCCTTAATTGGATAGGCAGACCGTAAAAGACCTAAACAAAGTTCGTTCCGCCACATTTGACAAAGTTTTGAGGGTTATTTTAGAAAGATTTGTACGTAAATAGGTGAAGTGACATGCTATCACCCTTCGCTGGTTTTTACAGCATGCGCGGGGGGATACGCAGCTGGCACATTCTATATTTTTCTCTCGCTTCCAGTCCAGCATGGAACAGTAATGGTGCAACATTACTGTTCGGGCGGCGATATTAGGAACTAAATTTTGTCTGGCGGTCGCATTATACCTACGTGGTTCTATCGGTATTACTATTATATATTCTGTGGTTCTAAATAGGAAGTGCTTGAAAGAAATTAGATAATGTTTATGTGCCTACCTATGCATTCATAGCAAAACAGATGTAACCATATTTAACTGTAAGTAAAACATTGGACTCAATTCTATAGCGGTGTGTATATTCTAAACAATATGCACACCGCTTAAAAAGTCTAAACTTATAAATGCCAAGTAAAAATTTATTTTAAACAATAATCTTAGCAACTAATTACCTATATATAAGAGAAGAAAGAAATTAAAAATAGGGTCATAGTATTTTTATGTTATCCTAATTTAAAATGGCGTATTTAAAATTATTTCCTTTACCTTTTTTTTAATCGCCGCTAAAATAAGTCTGTTTAAAATATTTGACATTTTTAAGCCGCGTAAATTGACACGCGTATTAGAAATAGCGTTTAAAACATTATTATATATCTATGTTTAAAACCGCTTATCTGAGTCGGCCAAAATTAGAGACGTCAAACTCAATCATTTGAAATTGACAGTTATACGTAGAGTAGCAAATTTGCTTAGCTTTAAATTAAGATTTTAAATTTTAGCGGCGTTTGTGCGTCAGCACTTTTGCTGCCAGTCATGCAATGCGCTCAGCCGGTGCAGTAGCTGAATAGGCTGGCGAAAAAAAAGAGCTAAACATTCTGCTGTGGGAGCTAATTATTGCTTTGTTCCACTGGAGTTTGAGAAAACGAGTTGCTATAGGAAAGACGCTTTGATCTTTACCGAAATTGGTCGTAAGCTTAGATTTTGTGGAACTCACTACCTGCGTCTGTGTTTCCGAACGCCTTCAACCCCCAACATGTCAAAGTTAGAGTGAACAGGCATCTTCTGGGTGAGCTCGCACCATCGTCGACTCCGTCTCAGTCGTTTCCGACCTAGACTGGAGTCAAGAGCAAACCCATTTTTAATAAAAAAAAAAAAAAAAAACAGAGGGTTTTGCTCGGTCCGGATCCTACCTGGCGCAAAGGTTATCCATCGCCATTCAACGCGGCAACGCAGGGAGTGTGATAGGCACCTTTGCGGTTGGTATGACTCGGGGAACGAGAGAAAAACATAGAATGCGCCAGCTGAATATCCTCCCAGGCATGCTGTAAAAACCAGCTAAAGGAACCGAGGGTTTCTGTATATTGCAATTTACCCGATAGCCTGACAACCTGTCACTACATTAATATCTACAAATCTATATCAGATAACTCTCATAACTTTGTTAGACGTGGCAGATCGACCTTTGTTTAATGTATGTATGTATGAATGACCCAGGGAGGTATTTCAAAGTGTAATTTTTTTATATGACGTATTTGACAATATTTTGTAAATTGTATTTTTTATCATAAAATCTAAATTAATTTTAGCGGTTCTTTAGAATTGTACCCATTCTGAGTCGACTCCTAAAATAAACAATACTTGCAAAAATCGTGCGTCTAGTCCATGGTCTTTAAACACATTTTAAAAATAAAATTTCTTCCAAGCTGGACTGGGAGCGAAGAAAAAACATAGAATGGGCCAGCTGCATTTCCTCCCGAGCATGCTGTAAAAACCAGCTATGGGATCCGAGGGGTTCTGTATATTGCAATTTAGGAAATGGGCTGACAACCTGTCACTACCGCAATATACCTACAAATCTATCTTAAACAACCCTCAAAACTTTGTCAGACGTGGCGGAACGACCTTTGTTTAGGTCATTTATGCTCTGCCTACCCCATTAGGGATATAGGCGTGATTTTATGTATGTATGTAAAAATAAAATGAGCGAGTTTATGGCAAAAGAATAAATCACTAAGGTAGAATTTTCCCGCTTCATTTTCTAGCTCTTTATTAACGTTTCATCTGATTTAAACTAGAGCGGCTTTTGAATTCTTGTTCCTCGTCTTGATCAAAGGACTTTAATATATCTTTTATTTCACAATTCAAAATTTTCAAAATTCGTTTTCAGAAATATCCGTGTTATGCGGGGGACGAATAAGAACCTTTCAGCAGAGAATTCAGGGTTACTACCTGCTCTACCCACTTCCATGCTGGACTGGGAGCGAGAGAAAAACATAGAATGTGCTGCATTTCCTCCTGGGCATGCTGAAAAACCAGCTAAGGGATCTGAGGGTATCTATACACTGCAGTTTAGGCGATGGGGTCAACAACCTGTCACTACAGTAAGATACCTACAAATATATCTAAAATAACCCTCAAAGCTTTGTCAGACGTGGCAGAACGACTTATGTTTAGATCGTTCACGCTCTGCCTACCCCATTAGGGATAAAGGCGTGATTATATGTATGTATGTACCCGCTGAGCTAACAGGTCAAAGTTATAACATTTGAACCAACGTTAACTAACAGCTGAATAAATATTATACGTCCAGTAACATTCATTCGCCGATGATCAATCAGGAAGTAAGAAAAACACAAAATAAATAAACAAAACGCCTCACTAGGTGAGATAAGACTTGGCTGAAACATTGGTTCCGTGTGGTCTAGTGGTCTGAGCTATAGGGTTTTTTTGGTTCAAGAAATGTATTTACTCAAAAAAGAATTTACATTCGCTTACTTTGAGAAATACAGCTTAATTATTTATGTATTAAAATTGCAAACAACCTAGCGTTAGCAGAAATAAAACTGTTCTACGTTAGTAGTAAGGTAGGGTTAGTAATATATTCTAGTTAGACTTAAGTGTTAAGAGGTATTATAGTACCCTCAGTATCACAAAGTCCCAAAAAACTTTTTTTCTTCTTGTTTTTTATTTAAACATCCGTTGAGTTGTTGCTTCCAGTTTGTTTGGGATATTGCAGGCTGGTCGTGGTCGTTAATTGTCCGAAAAGTAAAGAGTTTACATATATACATACAATCACGCCTTTATCCCTAATGGGGAAGGCAGAGCGAAAACGACCTAAGCAAAGGTCGTTCCGTCACGTCTAACAGGTATTGAGGGTTATTACAGATGATAATTATGTATTTTGCTATAGTAACAGGTTGTCAGCCCATCGCCTAAAATTGGAAAACACTATAACCCTGGAATCAATTAGCTGGTTTTTACAGCATGCCCGGGAGGAGATGCAGCTGGCACATTCTATGTTTTTCTATCAATTCCAGTCCAGCAAATAATAAGATTGATGCTGTCAAATGTACATTTATAAATTGGTACCAATTCGTAGTTGCAAAATCACGACTTAACACTTAACTACTATTAGCAAGTCTGTCATTTTCTAACATGAGAGAACAGAAAGGTACGCCAATCATTTTGGTCAAGATTTAGTTTAGTTGTGTGCTCTACAAATCGATAGCATTGTCAAACTTATTTATCTTTTAAAGACCGAATGCATGGTGAGTGCTTGTGTTTTTCGAACACTCGGACACTAAAGCCCATATTTATAAACAGCACTTGAGACTGACATCGAGTTTGAGTATCAGAAATGTCATTTCAGTACTAAATGAACTGTCAAATCTATACTTAATATTGCTCTTATTCTTGAGACATACATACATACATTAAATCACGCCTTTATAGGCAGAGCGTCAAACGCCTCGTAAAAGGCGCTTTCGCCACGTCTGACAAAAATTGAGGACAATTATAGATTATAATTATGTGTATTGCTAGTGACAGGTTGTCAGCCTATCGCCTAAATTACAATACACTGTAACCCTCTAATCCCTTTTGCTGACGTCTACAGCATGCCCGGGAGGAAGGGCAGCTGGAACATTCTTTGTTTTTCTATCTCTCCCAGTCCAGCATAGAAGAAATGAGGAATGAATTATTCTTGAGATGGCTTTATAATACCAGCTTAAAACCACAAAGATGGTTTTCACATACTGTTTCATACCGATGCTTACTTCCATGCTGGACTGGGAGAGATAGAAAAAACATAGAATGTTCCAGCTGCCCTTCCTCCCGGGCTTGCTGTAGAAGTCAGCAAAAGGGACTCGAGGGTTACAGTGTATTGTAATTTAGGCGATGGGCTGACAACCTGTCACTATGGCAATACACATTACAATCTAAAATTACCCTCAATTTTTGTCAGACGTGGCGAAAGCGCCTTTTACGAGGCGTTTAACGCTCTGCCTACCCCGTAAGGGATAGAGGTGCGATTTTATGTATGTATGTATGTTCATACCGATGGCAATGGAAACCACCAGGGCATGGATGCTAAGAAGTTCATTGCTGAACTGGGCCACCGACTCAGGGAGAGCGGTCAAGACCCCCACTCCGGGTCACTTCTGGCCCAAAGGCTGTCTATGTATCCATCGCAATCCAACACGGAAATGCTTTGTGCCGGAGGCGACCAGGGGTTATTTGAGTGACATAAGTATCCCTTTAGCTTTTTTTATTCTTTAATCTTTCCTTGTACATACATACATACAATCACGGTAGGCAGAGCGTAAATGAGCTAAACAAAGGTCGTTCCGCCACGTCTGACAAAGTTTTGAGGGTTATTTGAGATATATTTGTATATTGCTGTAGTGACAGGTTGTTAATTACAATATACTGAAACCCTCAGATCCCTTAGCTGATTTTTACAGCATGCCTGGTAGGAAATGCAGCTGGCACATTCTATGTTTTTCTCTCGCTCCCAGGCCAGCGTGGACGTAAGTAATCTTTCCCTTTTTTATTAGAAACGGGTTTGCTCTTGACTTTAGACACTAGGTCAGGGTTGACCGTGACAGAGTCGACGATGGAGCGAGCTCACCCAGAAAATCTCTATTATGGTACTGGCATTCTCACGCACCGACGGAACACAGCAAACTGTTTGGCGCCGGCGTTATAAAGTTATTGTAAATAGTATATAGTAAGTTATTGTATACTCATACCATTAAAATTTAATCTCTCTACGTACATACTTTGAACATCAAGTTAACCTATACCAAGTTAACTGCCTCCGTGGTCTAGTGGCTAGTGCCATAGACTCCCGATCCGGAGGTCCTGGGTTCGATTCCCAGGGGGTAAAACACAAAGTTGATTTTTTAGAATTTATCACTTTGTGAATTTTTCCCCAGTTTGGGTAGGACATTGCAGGCTGAATCACCTGATTGTCCGAAAAAAAAGGTTTCGTGCTTCGGAGGGCACGTTAAGCCGTCGGTCCCGGTCGCTGTCTTTGATAGTGGTCGTTACACAAAACCATGTCAGAGGCCTGATAGTTGTGCTACTAGGCGGCTTAAAAACTCTGACACCAGGGTTCATCGGGTCCATAGACTTGATACCCACTCGACAGAAGAAGATCTATACCATACTCGTAGAAATTGCGGTAGCAGCGTCAATACTCGTATACTAAAATGGGGCCTGATCTATTTATTGGTCGGTATTTGGCTATTCGTCTTGTACCGAATGATATACGACTTCCCACTGTCAGTTTATTACCTCATGAGTGAATGGAGTGGATATTTATTTGTGCAGTTGTGCGAAGGGCAAGTACATACATATAATCATGCTTTTATACCTAATGGGGCATTTCTTCCATGCTGGCCTGGGAGTGACAGAAAAACATAGAATGTGCCAGCTGCTTTTCCTCCCGAGCATGCTGTAAAAACCAGCTAAGGGATCCGAGGGTTTCAGTATATTGTAATTTAGGCGATGAGCTGACAACCTGTCACTACAACAATATACCTACTCTATCTTAAATAACCCTCAAAACATTGTCAGACGTGGCGAAACGACCTTTGTTTAGGTTGTTTACGCTCTGCCTACCCCATTAGGGATAAAGGCGTGATTATATGTATTTATGTTTGTATTTATACCTAATGGGGTAGGCAGAGCGTAAATAACACAATCGAAGGTCGTTCCGCCACGTCTGACAAAGTTTTGAGGGTTATTTAAGATATATTTGTTTATTTAAATTGCTGTAGGTAGTCAGCCCAACGCCTAATTGTAATTAACTGAAACCCTCGGATCCTTGAGCTGTTTTTTTACAGTATGCCCGGGAGGAAATGCAGCTGGCACATTCTATGTTTTTCTCTTGCTTTCAGGCCAGTATGGAAGGAAGGGCAAGTATTTCGGTCCATACTTATAATCGACACTTAAGGTATACAGCCAGTTTGATCGTATCAGAAACGTAATTTCAGTACAACATCGCCTGATGGCCTGTTAAATCCATACTTAATATCGCTCTCAATCTTGAGATCGCTTTATAAATACGAACCTATGATACGAAAAAGATTGTCATTACTCGCTCGATACACGATGATTTTTAACTTGTTCTAAAAACGGTAAGAGCGGCTCATCGCAAACTGTTAGGTATTGCTCAGTCAATGAAACATCACTACATATGTCAGCTGGAAGAAATTTCTTAGTAGAAATAAGCTGTACCTGTTGTGTCGGTATTCCTTGTGTATTGTCTTTCTCATGTTACTTGTGTACAATAAACAGTAAATAAATAAATAAATATATCCCTATGTATGTTTAGATCTTTAAAACTACGCACCGGATTTTGATGCGGTTTCTTTTAATAGATAGAGTGATTCAAGAGGAAGGTTTGTATGTATATAACATGCATAATATAGTAGAGTCGCTAGTTTTTAAATAAAAAATAACCACAAAATAACAATAAAATAATTTTCAATTTTCGCAACTCTCTTTTGTACAACCCTCTTAATCTCTTTTTTCTCCGGTCAGTTACAGGGCTGCCCTCGAGCGGAGGAAAACTCTTTATTCGGACCGGATTTCCATTTTACCGTAATTTTATTCACCAGGAATATTTTTATGACGATATTAGGGCGGTTATTCAATAGAGACAATGTCGTTTTAGAATAAACTTTGTGATTGTACCGCATTTGCTTACTTATTGTACACACAAATATTCTTAAAATTAATTTAATCTAGATACATTATGTACAAAGGCGAGCTTAACTCAAAATATTTGAGTTGTCTTCCAGCTTACCATGTGAGAGGAAAAACAATAGATAACAGCAGGCAAGAGTGTACGCAAAGACTATAATAAGCTACATATAAATATCCTTACATACATAAGTATAAATACTAAGCAAACAATTATATAAATAATATTAGTACATACAATACCTGGAATATAAATAAATATATATTATACACACTTACATATAGTAAATATAATACGACATATGAATACATTTATGAGGATAAGAAATGCTCCTTCACTCTTCTCTTAAAAACATCCAAAGAAGGGCTTGCACGGATTTCATGGTTGCCCACGAGGGACCATATACTGGAAGCGCTCACGGAGGTAAAGCGGAGTAACTGGGTTGTTCAGTGTTTGGTACAAAGTCGACAGAACATGCACATCGCGACGTCGACGAATGGGTAGCCATTTTAATTCAGATCTGTACTGCGAAATGTGATCGTACTTGCGTAGCCCATAGATGTATCGTATGCACAGATTCTGTAGTATCTCCAGCTTATTCAGCATCTCCTCCGTGGCGTCGAGGAAACAGACATCCGCATAGTCAAGGAGAGGAAGAAGGAGGGATTGGGCGAGGACAATTTTAGTTTTAAGAGGTAGGAACCTTTGTAAGCGCTTAAGGGACTGACAGGAATAATGCACCTTCCTACTTATCTCATTTACATGACTGAACCATGACAACCTGCTGTCAAACGTTACACCTAGGTTTTTAGCCTTGGGGTGTGTAATTAATAACTGTGCCATCGTAAACAACTGGTGAAACACCCTGTACCTGAAGTGAGTTAAGCATATAAGAGCTACCAATAATTAAAGCCTGTGATTTTGATGGATTCACTAGTAATCCAAACGAGTTAACCCAATCACAGATCCTTGCAAGATCGTAATTTATTTCTGAGACTACCTGTTGCACATCACTTGCCTTGAAATGGCGGTATACCTGCAAATTGTCTGCATAGAGATGATATTGAGAAGAAATAACTGTAGTGAGAGCGTTTATAAAAATTTAAATAAAGAGCGGAGAGAGAACGCCACCTTGAGGGACACCAGCAGAGAGATCACACCAATCCGATGAAGCATCATCAAGGCGGACACTCTGCGAGCGGCCCCGAAGATATGAGTGAAACCAAGTGAGTGCAGCATGAGATACGTTAAGAGATTTAAGGATACCTAGAAGAACATCGAAATCGACAGAGTTGAAGGCGCTACTGAAGTCCAATAGAATTAAAATGGTTAACTCTTTATTGTCCATTGCTTGGCGAATGTCATCTGAGACCTTTAGAAGTGTCGTAACTGTACTGTGGCCTGGACGAAAACCAGATTGGAATTGGCTCAACAGATTATTCCGGTTTTAAAACGAGGACAACTGTCTCTGTACGATGCTTTCCAGGACTTTGGAAAGGATGGGGAGTATAGATATAGGACGAAATTGTGACAAAGAGGTAGGATTGGATATTTTGGGCAAGGGAATGACATGCGCTTTTTTCCACATGGATGGAAAAGAGCCTGTCTTTAAGGATAAATTGAGGATGTGGGTAATTATAGGAACCAATACGTCAAGCAACGGCAGAATCATCTGAAGATGAATACCATCGTCACCCACAGCCTTGGTGGAGATGGATCGAAGGGATCTCTCAACGTCACTCTTAGCTGCAGGTGAAAAAGAGAACACTTTGAGAATGTACACTTTGGGATCGGTAATTGTAAAATACGATCTATATAAATAATACGATTATTATTATTTAAAGATCAGCTATTTGTTGTTTAGCTCTCTTTTTTACCACCTAGCATGCCGTGTCATATCATCTAATTTTCTAATATTCAAATAAACAATTAATTTAAAAAGTTCAAAAATTCCAACAGCGTACATTACCCTCCTTTGCTTTGCGCTGTCGGGTAAAAAGAGACAGCAGCACAATCCTGTTAAAACAGGACCAAACTAAAGTAAGTTATTTATTTATTTATTTAACAGTTTATTGTACACAGAAACATACACAGAACAATTAAATAGGAATCAAGACACAACAGGTACTGCATATTTCTAAAATGAAATGTCTTACAGCAGACCTAAGAAATAAGATAGCATAAACATAAGTTATGTTGTGTCTTCTACAGAATCGGCACCAATATTTAGTTAGTGGGCGGTTCGTGGTAACACAAAATAGATTACTATTTTGAATATACGTACATATATTCACGCCTTTCTCCCTAATGGGGTAGGCAAAGCGTAAACGATCTTAACAAGGGTCGTTCCGCTACGTCTGAAAAAGTTTTGAGGGCTACGTAAGATAGATTTGTGGGTATACCAGGTGCAAGAGACAGCGTCCAGCAAACAGATAGAGGTTGCTCAGTCAACGAAATTGAACCACTATTACCAGGTTTATCTTTTCAATAACTAAATATAAACTAGTCTTTTCCATATAAAAAAAATGTCCACCTCGATCAGAGAATTTGTATGGAAATGTCTTTTTTTTCTCTTCCTAAAAGAATTTCCTGGGGAAGGTTGATCAGTGTCGTTGACTGAGAAACCCCTTTCAGTTTGCGGGACGCTGTCCCTTACACCCTGTATTGCTGTAGTAAACATTATTTTATGTTATACTACTACCAACGTCTGTCTACAAATTTTGTGAATAGGGGTTTAAATTTTATGGTTTTAAAACTGTACTTAAATAACCGTAAAACTGCTTTATTGTTTGTTTTTTTATTACCTAGCTCATCTTTTTTATTACCGCCTAAGGTACATACATAGTACATATAGTCACGCGTTTATCCCTAATGGGGTAGGCATAGCGTAAACGACCTAAATAAAGGTCGTTCCGCCACGTGTGACAAAGTTTTAATAATAATAAGTAGTAATTATAATGATAATCAGTGTGATATTGATAATATAATTTAATTTAATGTAATACAATGTAATTATAATATTATATTGTGTTGTTAAATATGGGTGTACCTTTAAATGCCTGAAATAAATGTTTTTGTTTATTTTTAAACGCTTTATCTTGGTCTATGAATAAAAAGCTAAACCGAACTATTTAATCCCTTTAAACTTCTCCTTCTTAGCGAGTGGATTCTTTAGTCGAACGACCCGATGAACCATGGTGCCAGAGTTTCAAACCACCTAGTAGTACAGCTATTAGGCCTCTGACATGGTTTGAGTAACGACCACTATTAAAGACAGCGATCGGGTTCGACGGCTTAACGTCCCCTTCGAAGCACGGAATCCTTTTTCTCTTCACAATCAAGTGATTCTGACTGCAATGTCCTAACCAAACTGGGGAAATCCTCACAAAGTGATAAATTGATAAATATCAACTCCGTGTTCCCCCTCTGGGAATCGAACCCAGGACCAACTTTAATGCAAAATAAACAAACAAAGAACAATCCTCTACAATAACAAATTTTACCCTAAGAGCAAAACAATAGGGCATTCCATAAATGTTAGACAAAGCTGAACGTGTGACATAAATTAATGTGTGTAGCCTAACAGATGTACAATGGACAGATGGACAACGATAAAATAATAGGGAATTAAAAGAAGAAAACTCAAACAAATATTTAAAAAAGAAAACAACCCGACTGTAATTTAATTTAACAGTTATTTGTAGTAACAATTCTTTTTTATTGCATTTTTTGTTGTATAATTGAGCTATCCTATATATTTTACTAATCTCCTTTAATTTACCTTTATATTGTTACTCCACTCGATAGCTTCGGTCGAAAAAAAAAATTTAATCTTACAAGCTTACCACGGAAGACCAGCAGCAGAAGATACAGCATATACTGAGTGGCTGTAATTTTTAGTGTAGGCATTATTAAATAGGCTAAGTTTGTAACTTTTAATATCTATCTTATCTTATATCCTTTATTGCATAAGCACAAAAGAAATGTAATTTTTAAACATATTGTGCAAGGGCCTATCTCTATGAAGAGATCTCTTCCAGTTGACCCAATGGTAGTAAGAAAAAGTGAATAATTTTGAGGGGACAATAAAATGCAAGATTAACATACATACATACATAACGTCACGCCTCGATCCCGGGGGGGCAGGCAACATTAACAGAGACTAATAAATCAAAAAAATCTAACAAATAAAATCATAACACTAAAGTAAACAATTTACCTACTTACTTACAATTGAGCGCCTAAAATCCGTCATTTTGAATATTGAAATACACATTCATCTAAAAACACTCTAGACCAATCAAACGATACTAATTGTCGAATTCCATTCAGCCGTTTCGGAGATACGATGTAATAAAAAAATATTAAAACATGGAACCTACTTACAAAATACGCGTGAAAAACATAACCTTACCTTGACAGTCGGGTAATAATATGGTGTGCAGCAGAGAGTGCCATAATATGACAGATAGAAAACTAAAGTAAAAGTTGGAGTGCGGAGTGTAGAGAAGAGTTTTGACGTTGACTCGACAGATATAGTGCGACTGTTCAGACGGCGATACATACATACATACATATAATCACGCCTTTATCCCTAATGGGATTGGCAAAGCGTAAACGACTTAAACAAAGGTCGTTTCGCCACGTTTGACAAAGTTTTTAGGGTTATTTATGATAGATTTGTACGTATATTGCTGTAGCGACAGCAATATACAATATATTGTCAGCCCATCGCCTAAATTGAAACAAACTGAAGTCCTCGGATCCCTTAGCTGGTTTTTACAGCATGCCCGGGAGGAAATGCAGCTGGCACATTCTATGTTTTTCTCTCTCTCCCAGTCCAGCATGGAAGATATATAATATCAGGCGGCGATATTAGGAACTAAATATTGTCTAGGTTACACTGACAGCGATTGAAGCAATGACAGCTATATTGGCGACTTGACAGGTGAACAAATGATATACCTACTTCATTTTATTTAGCGTGATTGTATACGTTACTTTGCGGCAAGCGAAAAATATATGAAATAATAGCAAATCCATTTAGTAAAAAAATAAGTTGTCATACTTTGTGACGTTTCATTCAAATACTTTATGATAAAATATATTTTTTTAAATAGAACAACAAAATAAGATAAAAAAAATACTAATAAAGTATCATCTTGAAAAGTGTGTACTGTAAAAGACCTAAAGAAGCAGAGGTTGTAAACATGGGACGGAACGTTGGACTTTTTCACTGACTTCTCTTGTTCAACTCAATGTACCTTTCTATGTAATGATTTTTCGGGTTCCATAGTCTGAATGGGAACATTCATTCATTCATTTCACTCTTGCCAGTTTTTATATATTTTACATGGATAAACCAATCCTTTGAATTTTGTGCCTATGAGATGAAAAATTGATAAAATTAGGTCAGCTGATTTTTATGTTCACTAGCCCTGCTTCTTTGTTTACATAATTTCTAATGCTAAATAAAATGAAGTATAGGTCTTGACGAGATCTACACATCGGATGACAGTGGTCAAACTTAAAACAGTCGTATCCCGAAAAATATCCAGCCTAGAGTACTGGAGACGTATTTCTGAACCGCTCGTATGAAAACTGAAATACGCATACGAAAATCATTCGTGTACGAAATAAAATTCTATCACACACGATTTTACGTATTTTTGAAGCAGTAGAAATCTGTGTTGATAATAAAGTCTATTACCATAAATTGTTTTCGATCTACGCAGAAATACACTTACCATTAACACTAACAAAAATCGTTGATTTGAAAAACCGGTAATGAATCGCAGAGAAACGGAACGTAAATTTAAGTAAATTAAAAAGTTAAAGTGTCACTTGTCAAATGATTGTCTGTGTCACTGACATGATCATAGACTACTTTGGTTTCGAGTAGAAGAAAAGAAAACGAGTGGTTTAAAGCACTCGTTGCAGAGTCGCATACGTATGAGTATTCAAATATAGTGATTTTGGGATTTCGTATGCGAATGTTGCATTTTCGTCAAAAATACGACTCCTGGTGTGTAACGACAAATGATAGATGAGTCTTCATGAGATCTACATTTGAGATGACAGTTGTCAAACTTAAAGCAGTCGTATCTCGGAAATATTCGAGATTTTTGTTTCTTGACTTATTATCGAAGAAGTATTTGTCTTGGTTTTAATCTAGGTAAGAAAGAACAGGGGTGACCGAGACAAAACCAATGAATCAAGCTTACTTAGTAGAAGGCCTAAAAGTTGTGAGCTTTCATATGAAATATTGTTGGCTCGGGAGTTCGGTAGGGAGAGTTTCCGCAGGTCTGGAGACCTAACAAAAACATAAATTACGGGGACCCAAGCATTGTCTGTCATTCATAATATAAAAAAACCTAATAATAATAATAGTCCTCCCATCTTTTCATGTTTCTTCCATGCTGGCCTGGGAACAGGAGAAAAACATAGAATGTGCCAGCTGCATTTCCTCCTGAGCATGCTGTAAAAACCAGCTAAGGGATCTGAGGGTTTCTGTATATTGCTATTTAGGCGATGGGCTGACAACCTGTCACTACAGCAATATACCTAAAATCTATCTTAAATAACCCTCAAAATTTTGTCAGACGTGGCGGAGCGAGCTTTGTTTAGGCCGTTTGCGCTCTGCCTACCCCATTAGGGATATAGGCGTGATTATATGTATGTATGTCCTCCCACCGCTTTTTGGTGATAGTGGCCAATCTCTCAGAGATCGGCCAACTGCGCAGGACTAGTTTTTAGTGCCCAAGTGTGTGCGCTACACACAGGTGCACTCTCTATTCTTTCAATCTCTTATTCTGATGTGACAGATTGACTGACACAACCAGAGAGAAATCAGATGCAGGACGGACTATTTACAAGCCCATCCGACAGCATGGATCATCTTACTTGGTGATCAGCGTGCAATTTCCTAACCAAACTAGAAACAACAACACAAAGTCATTGTCCCCCGCCGAAAATCGAACCCGGGACCTCCGTGTCGAGAGCCCTAGGCTCAGACCACTACACTACGGAGGCAGGTAATATAAAAACCTATTGTAATACCTAATACTTATTATGTAGGTTCGCCGTGGTGTAAATAACAAGTAGACTATTTATTTGTCCATTTATTTATATTATAGCGGTGGAATGAATGCTATACAATTTTCGCACAAAACATACGATATTATGATTAGTAGCAAGTTCTTATGTAAGGTGAAATTCAAAGAGTATTTAGAATAAGTATGCTGGAGGATAATGAGCCCACGCAATTTTATCTCCAAGCATAGATATACCAGGTGTAAGGGACAGCTGCCTCCGTGGTCTAGCGGTCTGAGCCATGGGCTCTCGATCCGGAGGTCCCGGGTTGGATTCCCGGCGGGGGACAATGACATTGTGTTGTTGTTTCTAGTTTGGTTAGGACATGGCAGGCTGATCACTTGATTGTCCGAAAAGTAAGATGATCCATGCTGTCGGATGAGCATGTAAATAGTCGGTCCGGCGCCTGATTTCTCTTCGGTCGTTTCAGTCAATCAATTCCATCAGAATAAGAGATTGAAGCAATAGAAAGTGCACCTGTGTGTAATGCAAACACTTGGGCACTAAAAACTAGTCCTGCGCAGGTGGACGAACTCTGGAAGATTGGCCGCCATCACCGAAAATCGGTGGGAGGGCTGTTAAGGGACAGCGTCCCGCAAACTTATAGTAGTTGCTTAGTCAACAAAACTGAACAAGTTTCACCGGAAAATCCTTTCAGGATGATAAAAACCTTCCCATACAAAATTTACCACCTCGATCAGACAATTTGTATGGAAAACCAAAATTTTTTTTTTATTAAAAGTTATTTAGTTTCGTTAACTGAATCAATCCCTATCAGTTTGTGAGACGCTGTCCCTTACACCCGGTATACTGTCTCCAAGTACATTTCACAGGTATTTCGTGAATTACTTTTTATGTTAAAAAAACCCTTAATTTGATGAAATTGTTTTTATTTGAGATACAAAGCATATTATTACAATAATTTTAAAAAGCCCTGTCGGGTACTTCTATAATTTTGAAAACCTGCTCTAAAAGATTTTAATGAGAACAAAAATATTTATTCTAACGTATTATTTCATAATTATTTCTATCTAGGTACCGGCGTACTTACATATAATCACGCCTTTATCCCTAATGGGGTAGGCAGAGCGTAAACGACATAAATAAAGGTTGTTTTGCCACGTCTGACAAAGTTTTGAGGGTTATTTAAGATATTATAGGTATTGCTATAGTGACAGGTGGTTCGTCTATCGCCTAAATTGCAATATGCCGCCCTCGGATCCCTTAGCTGGTTTTTACAGCATGCCCGGGAGGAAATGCAGCTGGCACATTCTATGTTTTTCTTTCGCTCCCAGTCCAGCATGGAAGGTACCGGTGTACCAGGTACCTTTTGTTTTACGTGTTAGAGTCTTATAGAGTGTGGGTTCGGTGGGTTAAAGTAAAGTGTGATTAATATACTTATTTAAATATTACGATACATAATAGCGTGTTGATACCATTGATGGCATTATACAAAAAATCGACATGCATAAAATGCATATCTAGAACTTAGGTAATGATAAAATTTAAAGCCCGGGCATATTAAAAAATAATTTGTTTGAACGCTTAGCTACAAAAATGTCCAAATGGGTTCATATAACATTACATCTGAAGTTTAATTTTTCATTCGGACTAGCAACAAAAGACAATCGCTTCTTCCCTACTTATAATATTTTAAATGCGAAAGTAACTCTATTTGTCTGTCTGTTTGTTTGTTGCTCTTCCACGACTAAACGGCTCAACGGATATTGATGAAATTTGAAATGGTGATAGAAGATAACCTAGAGACGAACATTGGCTATGTTTTACAGCGATAAAACACTACATTCCCAAGTGAAATCTCATTTAACTCGGGTGAAACCGCGAGCGAAAAGCTACTTTTAGATATAGGTAATCAAACAAAACCGCCATCTGTTCGCTATCCATCTTCAAACCACGAACTTATTTGTTTAGCTGAAGAAAAAGATTGATGGCCGCTTTCAAATCACTCTTGTGTGTATTTCATTACGGTTTTTCTTTGTTTCTTTTTTAGTAATGTGAGTGATACTTGCCGCAAAGCCGTTAGTTTCTTTTTAAATATGGAATAATGTATTCAATTCAAAGTAATATGTTCGTTGTGTAGTATATTAGTGAGCTCGACTCTAGATTTTCCGGCTAAAACTATAATTAAAATCTATTTGTCACTTTCTGACCTATTCTCTCCGGTTTTTGATTTATAGTCGGTCGTTTTATGCGTTTATTTTATTTATTTATTTAACATTTTATTGTACATAATAAAATACAAAGGACATATACATATTAAAAAAAGACCCAACAGGCACAGCTTATTTCAAAAAAGAAATCTCTTCCAACAGACCTAGGCTAGGCAATGCGTTATCTGTCATTTTTGGATAAAATTATCAGAAATACCTGGGAAAATTGCAAAAGTGCGTCAATATTTAGCGGAAAAAGTGTAAAGACCATAGAGTATAAATCGCCTGTCCTTTTTAAATATTATTATTTTGAAAGTGACAAATATATTTTAATTTGTTTTAGCCGCCAAATCTTGAATCGAGCGCATTGTATTCAGTTTAATGTAATATTTTAAAATTAAGTCAAGTATATTAGTGGCTAGTAACTTCTTAAACACT
The DNA here is from genome assembly GCA_949820665.1 of Scrobipalpa costella. Taxonomy (NCBI): domain Eukaryota; kingdom Metazoa; phylum Arthropoda; class Insecta; order Lepidoptera; family Gelechiidae; genus Scrobipalpa; species Scrobipalpa costella. The sequence continues at coordinate 6,098,880 of OX463313.1, forward strand.
CTTATTATAGTCAGTATAGGTTCTTCCATGCTGGACTGGGAGTGAGAGAAAAACATAGAATGTGCCAGCTGCATTTCCTCCCGAGCATGCTGTAAAAACCAGCTAAGGGATCTGAGGGTTTCAGTATATTGTAATTTAGGCGATGGGCTGACAACCTGTCACTACAGCAATATACGTACAAATCTTTCTTGAATGGCCCTCAAGACTTTGTCAGACGAGGCGGAGCGGCCTTTGTTTAGGTCGTTTACGCTCTGCCTACCCCATTAGGGATAAAGGCGTGATTATATGTATGTATGTATAGGTTCTAATAATTGAAATAATATTAAAAAATATTCATTGGACTATCTATCCGGTCTGTACTCCATTTGAATAATGTAAGCAAAAAAGCACCGAGAGTCAATTAAAATAATGAGGTAGCGAAAATGGGCCTCCCTAGCAATTAAATATATCTGCACATGTATGTAATACTAATAAGTATAGGTACCAAGCAAGTCACACCTTAGACATTACCCTATAATTATGCCTATAAGATAAGACGATAGAATGTGCCAGCTGCATTTCCTCCCGGCCATGCTGTAAAAAACAGGTAAGGGATCTAAGGCTTTTTGTATATTACAAATTAATCTATCTTAAATAAGTCTCAAAACTTTGTCAGACGTGACGTAACGACCTTTGTTTAGGCCGTTTACGTTTATCTATCTTAAATAGATTAATTTGTAATATACAAAAAGCCTTAGATCCCTTACCTGTTTTTTACAGCATGGCCGGAAGGAAATGCAGCTGGCACATTCTATGTTTTTCTCTCACTCCCAGTACAGCACGGATGACCCAGTATTTTTGGAAAATATAGCTATAGCTACCTATCTTTACGAGGATCTTTTTGTCTCTATAAATTTGTATTTTCTGTCTAAAATCTTATCTGCTGCGGTATCACAGGCCCGAAAGACTCATTTGGTTAAGTTGACGTCCTCGAGATGTTTTATGTAAAACCCCACTGTAAGGTTTTCTTAAGGTCCTCCACAGGATGTTAATTTAATTACGTGCCATAGCCAAGGTCCACCCGGTCGTTTTTCTACTCGAAAATCCACTCGCTAAGAAGAAGTAACGTAAAAGGAGCCTATAATAAAAGAAATAACTAACTCAAAAATTCAAAAAAACTATTTTTGGTAGGTATTTATATCATTATGATGCCCAAATCTGCGTCAGGCCGCTCAGCTATAACCGATTCCGCGTGAAGCGCGATAAGGCAAGCCAACCACGAGCGACGCGAAAGTCGCTTTCGACCAGGACCCGTATTTTTGAACCGCTCGAAAGCGTTTCGTATGCGCGAAAGAGTAAATTTCGCATGCACTTTTCATATAATTTGGTATGCGAATGTTACACTTTCGTATGCGAATTCGATTCGAGCGGTTCAAAAATGCGGCTCCAGTTATAGCGACTTGCTATAATATAGCTGTGAAGCCAGATGCAGATCTTGAAATCATAATAAATACCGGCTATAGCTATTTTAACTTTTGAGTTGATATTTTTATTGACTTCTTTTAAGATTCTGAACCACCATCTAAGGCACGCAATTATATTAACAGCCTGTATAATTATTAGGGCCCCAAACCCATACCTAGCTAGCTGTGTGATTTACCAATTTGACGTATAACTGATATAAACGTGACTAGGATAGACTTTATACGTATATTAGATCATATACGTATAAAGTTTGTATGTATGTGAAGTACAATAGTATAAATATAGTACCTATCTATACTGGGTGTGAAAATTCTAGGTGAACCGTACAAATTGTGCTAACTGATTAAGTTATTTTGTATGAGAGCACCCTTGTTTTGTCATATTTCGGCCTACCATTCTTGTAAAAGAATGACGAGAGCTGGCGCTGAACCGTGAAGAATGGAAGGGACGGAGAGAGGCCTTTGCCCTACAATGGGGTACCACAGGTTCATAATAATAATAATGTACAGTACGTATAGAATGGTATATTATAGCTATGAGTGTGAGTACTATAGGGAGAGCTGACTGCTGATGTCGTCTAGTGCTCTATTACTCTCTAGAGCAGTCGGGCGCAGTGTCATGAGTGCTCGCTATTCCGCTAATATTCATTACCACTACTATGGAATCTAAATAAAATGTAAAATAGCTAGTCATACTATGAGTATAGTATAGTATATTATAGCGATGAGTGTGAGTACTATAGGGAGGGCTGTCTGCTGATGTCGTTAAGTGCTCTATTACTCTCTAGAGCAGTCGGGCGCAGTGTCATAAGTGCTTGCTTTTCCGCTACTATCCATTACCACTACAATTGAATCTAAATTAAATGAGAAATAGCTAGTCATACTATGAGTATAGTGTAGTATATTATAGCGATGAGTGTGAATACTATCGGGAGGGCTGTCTGCTGATCTCGTCAAGTGCTCTATTACTCTCTAGAGCAGTCGATCGCAGTGTCATGAGTGCTCGCTATTCCGCTAATATCTATTACCACTACTATTGAATCTAATAAAATTAAATTAAATGTTAAATAGCTAGTCATACTAAGAGAATCATATATTATAGCTATGAGTGTGAGTACTATAGGGAGAGCTGACTGCTGATGTTGTCAAGTGCTCTATTGCTCTCTAGAGCAGTCGGGCGCAGTGTCACGAGTGCTCGCTATTCCGCTAATATCCATTACCACTACTATTGAATCTCATAAAATAAAATTAAATGTTAAATAGCTAGTCATACTAAGAGAATCATATATTATAGCTATGAGTGTGAGTACTATAGGGAGAGCTGACTGCTGATGTCGTCAAGTTCTCTATTACTCTCTAGAGCAGTTGAACACAGTGTCATGAGTGCTCGCTATTCCGCTAATATCCATTACCACTACTATTGAACCTAAATTAAATGTGAAATAACTAGTCACACTAAGAGTATCGTATATTATAGCTATGAGTGTGAATACTATCGGGAGGGCTAACTGCTGATGTCATCAAGTGCTCTATTACTCTCAAGAGCAGTTGAACGCAGTGTCACGAGTGCTCGCTATTCCGCTAATATCCATTACCACTACTATTGAATCTAATAAAATATAATTAAATGTTAAATAGCTAGTCATACTAAGATAATCATATATTATAGCTATGAGTGTAAGTACTATAGGGAGAGCTGACTGCTGATGTTGTCAAGTTCTCTATTACTCTCTAGAGCAGTTAAACGCAGTGTCATGAGTACTCGCTATTCCGCTTATATCCATTACCACTACAATTCAATCTAAATTAAATGAGAAATAGCTAGTCATACTATGAGTATAGTGTAGTATATTATAGCGATGAGTGTGAGTACTATCGGGAGGACTGTCTGCTGATGTCGTTAAGTGCTCTATTACTCTCTAGAGCAGTCGAACGCAGTGTCATGAGTACTCGCTATTCCGCTAATATCTATTACCACTACTATTGAATCTAATAAGACTAAATTAAATGTGAAATAGCTGGATAGATGCCTGATAATACTGGTTTGAAGCCTTAAATATCTAACTGTATTTTAACACGACGACGATTTTACGATTCAATGTAATGGTTTATCTGTTAGTATCTTTAATAAACCACCATTTTCAAATTACTACTGTGTCACTGCAATAGGCATCGTTTAATAAACCTTATCGTTCAATCCTCTTTTCAATTCTTCCATTCTGGACTGGGAGCAAGAGAAAAGCATAGAATATGCCAGCTGCATTTCCCGGGCATGCTGTAAAAACCAGCTAAGGGATCCGAAGGTTTTAGTCTATTATAGTTTAGGCGATGGGTTGACAACCTGTCACTACAGTAATAAACCTACAAATATATCTTAAATAACCCTTAAAACTTTGTCAGACGTGGCGGAACGACTTTGGTTTAGGTTGTTTTCGCTCTGTTTACCCCATTAGGAATGAAAGCGTGATTGTATGTATATATTTTTACAGAACAACAAAAAATTAACGAGTATCTTTACTCAACCACAATTTTCAACTAACAATTTATTTCCTGGCTGGCTAATTATTTAATCCTTTTTGGTTGGCAATAAAACACTACCGTCTAAGACCTAGTCTAGGATTATGTTATGTATGTCCAATGACTTTGAATAATGTCAATAGACCAATAAAAATAAAATTTAATGTTATGTCTCAGTCAATTGATTCTTAAAGGGCTCCCCTGGCTAAGTGGCGCAATCATCAGTCAAAAAATTATAATTTACTGAAAACAATCAATTGAAAATCTGGTAGGTCAGATTGAGGTTAGGCAAAGAAGATCATTTAGAACCTCATAAAATTGTATGTATTTACAGACAGAAATTTTGCGAAAAACGGTATTTTTTAGAACTTTTGCTATCTGTAACTGCAGTGAACACTGAATTATTGATTTATAATGCTTAAAATAAACTTCGATTCAATCTGATCTAATGGGTTTTTGACTGATTGTGTTTTCAGCGAGTAAAGATTTTTTAAGGCATGAGGGCACTGGCGTGCACCGGGGATCCCCGATTTTTGATGTACCTTATGTGTGATGTGTGTGATTATGCTATTGTAATGTAAGTACCTATTGTGCATTGCAAATGGTTAGCGAATACTTTAAGTAAAAATTCGCAATACTTTTTTAAGTAAAAATAAAAGTTTTACATACCTATTTATTTATTTAATAGTTTATTGTACACATAAATATAAAAACGAACAAAATAAATAGGAAAGAAAGACACAACGGGCACTGCTTATCTCTAAAACTATATTTTTAACAGTAGACCTACAGAACTGAAGCGGCAGGCAAACAATATATACGAATAAGACGTATTATTAATATTACTTTTCAGTATCACGGGTCCACAGGGCCCCGGTCCTTTGAGGCATACGTGGGGCCGAAGCCATCAGCGCAGAGGCCTTTTTATACCAAATCAATTAATAATTATTATTTGTATATTTATAAAACACAGGGTACAACTAAATTGCTAAACATAGCCCCACTAAACTGTACATACAGTTTGACTGTGAGATCAGAATCTCGCTTAATTATACATTTCAGTGTAAAAAACTCATCAATAGTTTAAAGTTTATTTGTGCACAATATTACTTACGTAAAACTTAAATAAATGACTTATAATTCACACATTCATATTTAAGGTAAATAATTTGAAAGAAGATTTTTTTTTTTCAGATTGTTTATTTATTATACTAGCGACCCGCCCCGGCTAAGCACGGAAATTATCAGTGTGTCTCTACTATATTTTGTATGTATTATACATATGAACCTTTCTCTTGAATCACTTTCTCTATTAATAGAAACCGCATCAATATTTGTTGGGTAGTTTTAAAGATTTATGCATACATAAGGATATAGGGGACAGAGAAAGCGACTTTGTTTTATACTATGTAGTGATTTACGAAAAGTCGTACTAAAATGATTTTATCTAAGATGCTATTTCTAATGACCACATCATTTGTGAAAATATATGCAAAAGATTATTTAATATTATGATTCTCACATAGTAGGGTCCGTAACCACTAAAGCCACTTGACCCACTCCGAGAGGCCATTTGCGTTGAGAAGAATGTAAAAATGTGGTTATATTTTTCGGAAAATTTGCTCTATTCTCTTTATAGTTCTGATAATGAATAGAAAGAAAATGCAGATTTGCATTTTAATGTTATTTATTTATTATTATTATAATTTATTTCTTCCATGCTGGCCTGGTAACAAAAGAAGAAGTTCAAATAAAATTAATTATTGTCATTGTTAGATTTTTATTTCAAGCATCCCTTATTTTTCTATGTTATGTTTGTTAAGTATTGAATATTATAATGTTTTTTATGTAAAAAAATAATTTACCCAATTTTTATGTCGTTTTTTCTCTTCAATGACCGACCTTGACTTTAGCCCAGGGTTCTGCAAAATTCGTGGATTGAAAATTGCCAGAACAATTTTGTTATTAAAAGCGGAAGTTTATTGGACGCCAAACATCTTTTATAGCATAATTGTAATAAGCTGTTGCTAAGTTACTTCTTTCTAGGGATTTTATCATTCATAGATATATAGGTAAAATATTATGGACGAAGACAAATAGTACTAACTTCCATGCTGGACTGGGAGCGAGAATGTGCCAGCTGCATCTCCTCCCGGGCAAGCTGTAAAAACCAGCTAAGTGAACCGAGGGTTTCTGTATATTCCAGTTTCGGCGATGGGCTGACATCCTGTCACTACAGTAATATACGTGATTCTATCTTATATAATCCTCAAAACTTTGTCATACGTGGCGGGACGACCTCTGTTTAGATCGTTTACTCTCTGCCTACCCCATTAGGGAAAAAACCTTGTTTATATGTATGCATGGACAAAACAAGCTCAAAAATCCGCATAATTGTCAAAATTAGTATAGTTGTAAAAATCTCTTTATAGAGATAAGCTCACCTTTGTGAACTAAATTTGAATTTGTTTATTTATTGTATTTTTTTTGTACGCAATAAAGAATATATATAATTTACACACCTAAATTTGAAACTTCATTGTTGTGGTTAAATTATTCATCTACGGGGCGATAAACTTTTGATTAGTTCATTGATTTGGTGATTAACAATCAAATGAGGATAGTTAAATGAAATTACTTTCACAATTTGGTTACAAAACTTATTATAACTTTAGCGACTCGATTTAACACTAATAAAACAAAGTAATAAAATTATAATTTGTGTTTGTGCTTCACCCAAAATATATAAAGTAACTTCAAATATATAAATTCGACTGAAAAATATATAGGTACTAGCTTATACCCGCGACTTCGTCTGCGAAGTTCTTTTTCTACAGTTTTATGAAATTTAAACTTATTACGGTTGGATGAAGATATACCTAGAATTCTATCTTAAATAACCCTCAAAACTTTGTCAGACGTGGCGGGACGACCTTTGTTTAGGTCGATGACGCTCTGCCTACTCAATTAGGAATAAATGCGTGATTATATGTATGTATGTATGGATGAAGATCCAACCGTAATTATCTGCAGCGTCTTGTAAGTCTGGTCTGAAAACGCGAAGATGGTGGCGGTGAAAGTAGGCTCTAACCTCTTCTCCCGGCATCGATCGTCACGTACCTGCCACACGTTCCCTCTGTCCTACCCGTCACTCGCGTTCCTGAACAGTCATCATATTGCACACTCCCCCCATCCATTCCCCCCGCCTATGACTCGCTCCAGTCGCATCTGTTCCCATTCCTCCCGTCCATCCTGAGACTTATGTCACTCCAGTGCACGTAAATAAAAGTTTTACAGATTGTTGATGCACAACACACATTATGAATTGATTTGCTGCCAACATGGAGTGATGCACTTCATAGTACTCTTAATTCTGGATGCCTGCCCCCCCAAGTAAAGAAGCGTGATGAAATGTATTCTAAGTTAGTCTAGGTAACAAAGAATGAAATAAAAAAGGCTGCGGCATAATCGGTTCAAACACATTTTTTTTGTTCCCTACGTTATGAAACTCGAGGTAACACCGAGTAAACTGAAAAAAGTCCTATCAAAATGGGACAAATACAAACTCAATTCAGATCCCTACTGCCTACCCCTTAAGTACAGTGGCGTGATTATATATAGCTTATGTCCATCTCTAAGTTACCATCTATCACCACACCAAATTTCATCAAAATACGTTCAGCCGTTTAGGCGTGAAAGAGCAACAAACAAACAGACAGAGTTACTTACTTATCTTATCTTATCTAGCCATTAGTGTCCCACTGCTGGGCAAAGGCCTTACTTACGCATTTATAATATTAGTATGGATATATTACGGGTGTAAGGGTATAAAGGCGTGATTATGTGTATGAATGTATGTAAGGGACAGCATCCCGCAAACTGATAGGGGTTGCTCAGTCAACAAAACTGAACAACTTCAATCTGTCTGTCGCTGTTCAAAATATGTTTTTTTTTAATGGTTTTGCTCTTGACTCCAGTCTAGGTCAAGAGGGACTGAGACATACATACATACATATAATCACGCCTTTATCCCTAATGGGGTAGGCAGAGCGTAAACGACCTAAACAAAGGTCGTTCCGCCACGTCTGACAAAGTTTTGAGGGTAATTTAAGATAGAATTCTAGGTATATTGCTGTAGTGACAGGTTGTCAGCCCATCGCCTAAATTACAATATACTGAAACCCTCGGATCTCTTAGCTGGATTTTACAGCATGCCCAGGAGGAAATGCAGCTGGCACATTCTATGTTTTTCTCTCGCACCCAGGCCAGCATGGAAGTACTGAGACGACTGAGACGGAGTCGAAGATAGAGTGAGTTCACCTCATTAGATGCCTGTTCACTCTAACGTTGAAGTATTGGGGGTTGAATTCATTCGAATACACCGACACAGGTTTCTTTTTTTACTGTTTGCTACACAAAATTACATGGCATCACTACATACTATAAAACAAAGTCGCTTTCTCTGTCCCTATATCCCTTTGTATGCTTAGATTTTTAAAACTACGCAACGGATTTTGATGCGTTTTCTTTAAATGAATAGAGTGATTCAAGAGGAAGGTTTATATGTATAATACATGCATAATATAGTAGAGAAACACTGATAATTTCCGTGCAAGGCCGGGGCGGGTCGTTAGTAATTTATATAATACAACGACTCGATGAAACCTGGTGTCAGCGTTTTCAAACCGCCTAGTAGCATGTTTCTTCCATGCTGGACTGGAAGCGGCAGAAAAACATAGAATGCACCAGCTGCATTTCCTCCCGGGCATGCTGTAAAAACCAGCTACGGGATTCGAGGGCATCAGTGTATTGAAATTTGGGCGATGGGCTGACAATCTGTCACTATAGCGATACACATTTCAGTCTAAACTAGCCCTCAAAACTTGTCAGACGTGGCGGAACGACCTTTTCTTTGGTCGTTTACGCTCTGCCTACCCCGTTCGGGATGGAGGCGTGATTATATGTATGTATGTATGTAGTAGCACAGCCATTAGGCCTCGTACATGATTCTGAGTAACGAATCAAATCAAATCAAAGACAGCGACCGCGATCGGCGGCGGTGACGTGCCCTCTGAAGCAAGGAACCCCTTTTCTTTTCGGACAATCAGGTGATTCAGGAAGAGTTGGCGTTCACTTCATGTACTCAAAGACAAAAGCTGAGCTCTTAAATGTATGATGATGAGATTCTGCCTGCAATGTCCTAGCCAAACTGGGGAAAACCTCACAAAGTGATAAATTGTAAAATATCAACATTGTGGTCCCCCTGGGAATCGAACCCAGGACCTACGGATCGTAAGCCCATGGCTCTGACCACTAGACCACGGAGGCAGTTCTGGCACTGAAAGTAACATTATCAAGTAGAAATATAAAAGGCACCTATCACATTCCACTTACCTAGGGACATTTTCATTCCTTCTGGTTTCTGTATACCTTAGTTAACTAATTAGATATTCTTTTGTGCCGTCCACTCGAAAGTAATTTAGTGTCCTCTTTTGTTTTGTAAATTCATTTACTGAAATAAAGACGCCGTTTTTACAACTGGAAATGAAAATAAAAATCTTTCATTGTTCGTATTCCAAGTCTTCTCTTCGAGACATTTTTAAATAAAAACTAGCCAACAGGGTGTCGGTTCTATACGCTTATTTAAAAGGGTTCCGTTAGTATATTTAACTTGCAATATAACTTAAAAGCAACTTAATATTATTTGTCAGCTGTTTCTTTTCTATACTATATCTCAAACTAAGGGTTTTCGCTATAATCTTCATTGTAATCAAATAGATAATCAATCATTTTCAGATGTTTTTTACTGTATGACTGCCTAATCTAAATTGACGCTAAACGCCATTGTTTTCTTCCACCTGGATCGTAAACAGACCTGGTGAACTTATATCCAGAAAAAACGTGATGAAAAAAACCACAAGTTCATAAAATCCAGGGTCTCCTCTATATAATCATTATCATCATCATCATCATCATATAACCACGCCTTTATCCTTAATGGGGTAGGCAGAGCGTAAACGACCTACACAAAGGTCGTTTCGCCACGTCTGACAAAGTGTTCAGGGTTATTTATGATAACTTGTAGGTTGCAGGTTGCTGTAGTGACAGGTTGTCAGTCCATCGCCTAAATTACAATATACTGAAACCCTCGGATCTCTTAGCTGGTTTTTACAGCATGCCCGAGAGGAAAAGCAGCTGGCACATTCTATGTTTTTCTCTCACTTGGGAGTGAAAGTACTCTATATAAAACAAAGTTATAATTTATAAGAGTGTTCTAAAGCCAATATGGACCTACGGAATCCAGCTCTAGGGAACAGCAAAAACATTTAATACCGAGATATTACAAAGGTTTCAAAACGGAGTGCTTATGGCAATAGTGGTTGCTTTATAGTATACAAGAAAGGATGAAATCGATAACTACCTACTTAGAAATACCGACTGTGAAGGAAGAAACAAATACAATTACAAAGGCCTATAAGAGTAAAATAACACACCACCAAAACAGAATTGCTCAACGTCTAAGCCATTACAAACGAGACGTCTGAGACGTGCACATACGTGGTACAATGTATAAATACGTATACAAAATAATAAAGGCAACACATGAAGGTATCCTGACAGTGGGAGGGCGCGCCTATAACGCCATCATATCATTTAAAATAACTGCTTATGGTCTACAAGTTGGACAATTAATAAAAAAAAAAGGGTTCAAGTGGAACTAAGGTTGCCTGGAAGAAATTGCTACCCTATCATTAAGGCCGCCTGTATTACACTGTCAATACAATACAAAATTCTTTATTCACAAAGAAACACATACAACAGAAATAAAAAGAAACAAACGTGACAGTACAATATAGGCGGCCTTATTGCTAAAGCAGCAATTTCTACCAGGCAACCTTTGGGTATAGAAATTGTACAAGCAGAAAGCGGGATAGTGCATATTACTACATATAATACTTAGACAATATTTACACACTATTAAATAAATATTTCAATAAAATATACTGATACATATCTTATGATAAACTAATACATAATATATGCTACATAAGATAGGATACTCTATGTTATATATCAGAGAAATTGGTAGATAGAATATCACTACATATACTTACTTAAATGATACTTATAAATTAGATAGCTACATCATCTCCTTAGCCTTATCCCGTATTTCACGGGGTCGGCTTCCTAATCTAGGGGATTGAACGAGGGTTCTGATTTTTACACAGAGCGACTGCCATCTGACCTCCGCAACCCAGAAGGGAAAACAGACCCAATCCTAGATTAGGTCAGAGTTTTCAAGCCGCCAATGCTTAGCACTGGCCTCTGATATGGCTTAACGACTAATATCTACGGTATTAAACGATATTAAGCGGGACCAACGGCTTAACGTGCCTTCCGAAGCACGGAAAAAAGCACCGAATAAACGTACATATGAAATTCGAAAACCGAAAAACACATTGGTACGTGGTGGGATTCGAACCACGACCTCCCCGCTCAGGAGGCAGCGGCCCTATCCACTACACCATCGGGCTCTCCATAATAGATAAAATATAATCTGCTCTAATTATATCTACATATTAAATATGATTAGCTAAATAGAAAATTCTTGTTTGTATTGTACTTACTGCTTTTTCAGTAATTTTTTGTAATAATTTTGGTGCAATGAAGAATTGTATTGTATTGTAATTTACCCTAACATTCGCGGGTGTGAAAAATCAAAACGGTTTAAAATATTTTATTTTTATATTCATAGACACTCAAAGAAGAAGGTACCCTAAAAAGTTCTTTTGAAATTCCCTACGGTATGGTTGTCTGTAGTTTGCAAATTTTCCAAATGAACTTGTTATTGTGCGGCAAAAGAAAAGAATACCTTATTGTTTATTAAAAAGTGTAGCTAGTTGCAGTAGAAGAAACTGCCTGCCGTGTTCTCAGCTTTAAGGTAGCTTTTTATTTTTTTATTTCTAGTTTTGCAATAGTTTCTGGTTTATTGCAGTCATTTACAAACATTATTTATAGAAAAGTTTTATATTTGTGTGTGTGTGTTTATATGTTTGTAACAAATAAACTTAAAAACTACTGAACAGAATTTCAAAAATTCTTTGACCATTGGAAAGCTGCGTTCACTCCGAGTAACGTACATACATACATATAATCACGCTTTTATCCCTAATGGGGTAGGCAGAGCGTCAACGACCCAAACAAAGGTCGTTACGCCACGTCTGACAAGTATTGAGGGTCAGCTTAGATAGATCTGTCTATTGCTGTAGTGACAAGTTGTCAGCCTATCGCCTAAATGACAATACACTTAAACTCTCGAATCCCTTAGCTGGTTTTTACAGCCTGCCCGGGAAGAAATGCAGCTGGCACATTCTACGTTTTTCTATCGCTCCCAGTCCAGCATGGAAGAACGTAACGTACATACATACATATAATCACGCCTTTATCCCTAATGGGTAGGAAGAGCGTAAACGACCTAAAAAAGACAAACACTTCAAGACTTGCAGTAGCTATAGTATAGAAATAACATACTCGTACATATTTATTTATTTGTTTATTGGCTCATCAACATTTAGCATTTACAGGCATACGCATATATATATATATATATATTCATGCCTCTGAGACTTTTTACCTATACACACTTACATATACGCCTGTATATGCTAAATGTTGATGAGGCAATAAACAGATACATACATATAATAACGCCTTTATCCCTAATGGGGTAGGCAGAGCGGAAACGACCTAAACAAAGGTCGTTCCGCCACGTCTGTTAAAGTTTTGAGGATTGTTTAAGATAGATTTATAGGTATATTGCTGTAGTGACAGGTTGTCAGCCCATCGCCTAAATAGCAATATACTGAAACCCTCGGATCCCTTAACTGATTTTTACAGCATGCCCGGGCGGAAATGCAGCTGGCACATTCTATGTTTTTCTCTCGCTCCCAGGCCAGCGTGGAAGAAATAAATAAATATTTAAAATACATATTTATTTATTTGTTTATTGGCTCACCATCATTTAGCATATACCTTCATACGCATATATACATATATATTGCCTATGAATGAGATTTTTTACCTATACACACTTACATAATATACGCCTTTATATGCTAAATGTTGATGAGCCAATAAACAGATAAATAAATAAATATGTATGTTATTTCTGTTCTATAGCTACTGCAAGTCTTGAAGTGTTATTCTAAATAGTAAAACAATTGAACTCTGAGTGCCTCTAATGAACGAGATGGATATTCTGTAAAAGTTGTATCTTCGAAGTTTAAATAAACAACTGATTGTTTATATTGAATTCTAAATGTTTGCATTGCAAGTTAGTTCTAGAGCATAGTATCTATCTTTAGCCTCCTCAATAACGGAGTAATCGAGGGAAAACACTATTTCGTTTGTGAATTGTGACACTTAATTACCTACCACATACAGATCGACCGCGATTTTTGTTTAGGCGGACAAATTAAGAACTACAAAATGGTGGTTGCCATTTGTTTACAGCGCCACTGTCAACTGTACAAAAATCGCGGTTGGTCTGTGCGAAAATTTGAGCGTCACAATATATTATACGTATAAATCCGTACCGGGTGTAAGGGACAGCATCCCGCAAACTCAGGAGTTGCTCAGTCAACGACACTGAACAATTTCCACCAGGATTTTTTTTCAGGAAGTGAAAATTAAATTTGGCTATTCCATACAAAAGGTTCACCTCGATCAGACAATTTGTATGGAAAAGACAAATTTATTTTACTCTTTCTGAAAGAACTTTCTGGTGGAAGTTGTTCATTGTCGTTGACTAAGCAACTTATCAGTTTGCGGGACCCTGTCCTTTATACCTGGTATTAAAAAGGTATCCTCACATTCCTCACAGAACTAAGAAATTCAGCAAGCTTCTCTAACGCCAAATATAAACTCCATTGGGGTCAAAAGCAAATCATGCAAAACCTATCAACTACAAACTACTCACAAGCAATTGTGAAACAATAGGCATGTTGACACTGTGTGGTGCCGGGTTAGAATACACATAACACCTCTCTCAGTCTTAAAAGGCGACTAAGGGATAAATCCACGGAATGGGCAGCAGCGTTCCCTGTGAAAGGAAAACTTCTACTGCGCTCACCAACCCGATTGCCAATTTTCGGGAAGCCAATGTCCAGCAGTGGACTGTTGTGGCTGATGTTGAGGCATGTTGAATGGGTGGCTAAAAAAAACAAAACGTTTGTTCTTAAAACTGATTTCTAAAAAATAAAAAAAAAACACATTTTAGATTTAATAATCGAATTAAAAATATAGAAGTTATTGAGTAGTCAATATTTACTGGCAAGTGAAGTCATAACTCGCTATTTTCATAAAAAACAGCGAATTTTCTTCCATGCTGGACTGGGAGAGATAGGAAAACATAGAATGTTCCAGCTGCCCTTCCTCCCGGGCATGCTGTAGAAGTCAGCAAAAAGGATTCGAGGACTACAGTATTTTGTAATTTAGGCGATGGGCTGACAACCTGTCACTACAGCAATACACATTACAATCTAAAATTTTCCTCAATTTTTGTCAGACGTGGCGAAAGCGCCTTTCACGAGGCGTTTTATGCTCTGCCTACCCCGTAAGGGATAAAGGCGTGATTTTATGTATGTATGTATGTATAAAATGTTGCTGATTTAACTAGTAGGAAACTAGCCTATTGCCCAGATTTCTTTTAGCGGGATCTCGACAAAAGTTTGTTTCTCCTTCTTGAGAAAGCTCGTTTCTCCGCGCTTTCTCGAGAAAACTCATTTCTCTTGTTAACGCTCAGTCTAAAACAACCCCTTCTGTCTTCAATATTTGAGTAGAATAGCAGAGAGGAGTAAGTAAACACTGACAACTGACTCCTGGCGTTGTTTCTGTTGCCTACTTGTTGTTGTTGTTCATGTCATGACATATAAACAAAGGAACCTACATTGGAATTTCGCGTTTGAAGCGTTTGAAACGCCTATTTACTTTTGAATCGGCGTTTTTAGACAAGACGGCACGGGGACGGCAACGGCGAAGGCACGGTACCGTGGAAGAGATACACATAATCACACCCTTATCCCTAATGGGGTAGGCAGGGCGTAAACAACCTAAACTAAGGTCGTTCCGCCACCTCTGACAAAGTTTTGAGGGTTATTTAAGATAGATTTGTAGGTATATAGCTGTAGGGATCGGTTGTCAGCCTATCGCCTTAATAATAATATACTGAAACCCTCGGATCCCTTAGCTGGTTTTTACAGCATGCCCGGGAGGAAAAGCAGCTGGCACATTCTATGTTTTTTCTCGCTCCTTGGCCAGCATGGAAGAGATAATCTATGAAAATCAATGAACATAATATATGGAACACTTTTCCACTTGCCGGCACGGCATTGATTCCCACCAGTCGGTACTGTCGCTGGCCTGCCAAACCGAGTTTGGATCCGCCAATCAGGAAGCAGGAATAGTGAGATCCTTTATGCTTTCGAAATGTCAAAATTAATCGATCGAGACGATTATAATTGATTTCAATTATAATCGTCTCGATCGATTTAATTTGACGATTTTCTTTACAAAATTTGTTATGAATCACTCTCGTGTGTTTCTTACCGATTCATAGCAAATTTTGTCAGTTTTTCACTAGGAATCTACGTACAAATAGCAGTTCTAAATGTATTTCTATTAAAACACCCAGTTAGTTATGGTATATGCTAGATAAAATAAGTAAACCAACTCAAAACGAAACTTTGAAATGCGGAAATGTTAAAGCTGCAGAGCGTAAATATACCATCTGAAGCACAGATTCAAACTAAAACTATCTACTTATAAGTACTTGCGGAATTAAAAATGGCGTGTTGCTAAGAGAGGTTTCATTAAGGTGACTATAAAAGCTAAGTGGCGCCCCCATCAGTGAAAAAATCATAACTCACTAGAACGCAGTGAATTCAACATACATACATATAATCACGCCTGTATCCCTAATGGGGTAGGTAGAACGTAAACAAAAAAACTATAACTCCCTAAACTCCTAACTCCCTAGTCGTTCTGTCACGTCTGACAAAGTTTTGAGGGCCATTTAAGATAGATTTATGGGTACATTGCTGTAGTGACGGGTTGTCAGCCCATCGCCTAAATTGCTATATACTGAAACCCTCGGATCCCTTAAAAAAAGTGAATTCAACAGACTCAAGTAATAGCAATTAAGACCTTATAAATTTGCGATTGATAGTTCTTTGTAGTAACAGGTAGAAAAAATGGGAATAACGGCCGCCTAGGGCAATTTTTCTACCTGTTACTACAACGAACTGTTAATCGCTAATTTATAAGGTTCCATGCTGGCCTGGGAGCGAGAGAAAAACATAGAATGTGCCAGCTGCATTTCCTCCCAGGCATGCTGTAAAAACCAGCTAAGGGATCTGAGGGTTTCAGTATATTGCATTTTAGGCGATGGACTGACAACCTGTCACTATTGCAATATACATACCTACAAATCTATCTTAAATAACCCTCAAAACTTTGTCAGACGTGGCGGAACGACCTTTGTTTAGGTCGTTTACGCTCTGCCTTCCCCATTAGGGATAAAGGCGTGATTATATGTATGTATAAGGTTCTAAATTATCTTTATAACTATTAATTGAGTCTGTTGAACCGGATTTTCGATTATATGTGTTTTTAGGGAGTTATAGTTTTTTTGCTGATATGGGGTCGCCACTTAGCTCCTATATTCACCTTAACATACCGTCCTCACGTGCTTGGGAAGTGGGAAAGTACAGTCAGCCACATTTACAGCTATGTCATTTTTTCCGTGTGGTGCCGGGCAAAATAACATAAATTGTGTTTCTCTGTGTGTCCTAAAATCTAACCATAGAACATGAACCAGCGATTTATTGGGCTCAATTCTAGATTCAGAAAAGGAAAAGGACAGCAGATCTATTCTCTCCGTTTTTTGATTTATAGTCGGTGGTTTTATGCGTAATCAGCTGTCATTTTTATCTACTGTCACATGATATGGCCGTTACAGATATACTGGAGAAACACGTGCAAAATCGTGTCAAAAACTAGCGGACAAATTAAAAAACCATAGAGTATAAATCGCCTGTCCTTTTTCAATTTTATTATTTTTAATGTGACATATGGTTGTATCTAGAATCGAGCCAATTATCATAGTTATTTGACGATGACTGGGAATTCATGCTGAGGGCAATTCAGTAAGAAAACGAAATAACGAAATACCAACTGAAATGTATAAGTAAACGTTCTCTCATGACAGAAAATGACAGGTATGAACTTTAGTCAAGTCGTGTCATTTGCAACGCCTTGCATTTTCCCTCTCTAAGTAATAAAGGTGATTTAAATAATTTAAGTTCAAAATTTTACGGCCGCGCCGTGCCGTCGTCATGAGGTTGACTGTAAAACCACAGATTACATAAAGTAGTTGCTGAAAAACAGCATGTCAAAAATGGCGTCATACTTGACGTTTCACACGTTCAGGTTTGTTTCTGTTTCCACATGACGTAAGTAATTAAAAGTGTTGGCAAGGGACTGGTTACTATGCAGCATGCCAGCTGTAAAAAAACTACTGGCATTTAATTGACACTAGCGACCCGCCCCGGCTTCGCAAGGAAATTATCAGTGTTTCTCTACTATATTATGCATGTATTATAAAGATAAACCTTGCTCTTGAATCCCTCTATCCATTAAAAGAAACCGCATCAAAATCCGTTGCGTAGTTTTGAAGATTTATGCATACATAGTGATATAGGGTCAGAGAAAGCGACTTTGTTTTATACTATGTAGTGATGATGTAAGCAAAAAAAAGTAGAGCACCAACAAACTATCAGTGGCTATTTTGCTAGTGTGGGCATTTTTTTTCATATTTCCACAAATGTTCCTTGGTGAAAGTTAATATATTTTCAACATTTGTTTTGATTTGGTGCATCATGGGTCAACAAATGTTTTCACTCACAGTACAGTTTCAGTCATCAGGAGCAACATGGCCGCTACCTCTTAGCCATTGGCAAACATAATTATGTACCTACATTGACCATTAATCTGTCTTTCTTAGATCCTTAATCAGTAGTAAACTGTACCTTGCAAAACATCAAAGGTGTCATAGTTGGAAGTCCTTCCGTTCCGCATATTAATTTTTCAAATTAACGACGGGGGTAAGGTTATTAAAGCTATGCCAAAGTTTTCTGGGGAGACGTCGTTGTGGTGCTGAGTTTGCCCGTATTAAGTTCTGACTAGGTTCTAACTTGATGAAGACTTATGAAGTTAAAGGCACAGAGTCCTTCCCAGGCATCTTTTGGTCGGTTGAAGTTTCCTTGGTCCAACCCGACCATGGATCCTCCGATGGTCGACGTGTGTTATCAGGTGAGAAAACATGCTGTAAAAACCAGCTAAGGGATCCGAGGGTTTCAGTCTAGGCAATGGGAAGACAACCTGTCACTGCAGCAATATACCTACAAATCTATCTTAAATGACCCTCAAAACATACATATAATCAAGCCTTTATCCTTAATGGGGTAGGCAGAGCGTAAACGACCTAAGCAAAAGGTCGTTCCGCCACGTCCGACAAAGTTTCAAGGGTTATTTAAAATAGATTTGTAGGTATATTGCTGTAGGGACAGGTTGTCAGCCCACCGCCTAAATTGCAATATACTGAAACCCTCGGACCCCTTAACTGGTTTTTACAGCATGCCCGGGAGGAAATGCAGCTGGCACATTGTATGTTTTTCTCTCGTTCCCAGTCCAGCATGGTAGAAATCATGATCAAATTAGTTAAATTAAACCCGCAAAGAACCTAACATTAAATGAGGAATATATTGGATTTTACCACACATAAAATATGAACATTAAATAGATACCACTGCCTCGATGATTGTAACAGGACAAGGAAAAGTAACGCATAATGTTTTCCTTAAATTATTTATATTTATTTTACAACTCATTGGAAGAAGACACAAAAACTGAATATTAAGTGTTTATAGTTCAAAAATATGAGGTTTGCTCTAGTTTTTGTAGTGTTAAGTGCAGTGGGATGTGTAAAAAGCGTTTTTTGTGAAGATAAAGCCAATCGTAAGTACATATATATTTTTGTGAAATAAATGAAAAAGGAACACATAAAAAAAAACGACGTAAGAGCTTAAAATAGGAACCACGAAGCAAAAATGTATTGTTGATTAGAACATGAATGACTTATACAAATAAACCTTCTTCTTGAATTACTCTATTCATTAAAAGAAACCGCATCAAAATCAGTTGCGTAGTTTTAAAGATCTAAGCATACATACGGATATAGGGACAGAGAAAGCGACTTTGTTTTATACTATGTAGTGATTTATGTAGATTGTAGGTATATGTATTATTATGTATATTTATTGTTTTTTATTATGATATTAGGCTTTGAAGTTTATTTAATGTAATTTTACCTATATTAGAATTGTACACGCCTTATCCTCGTCACTTATGCACTCCCACTACCGTAGGTCAGCTGTAAGAGATTTCTTTTTAGAGATAAGTTGTACCTGTTGTGCTATTTTTTTATATTTGTGTCCTCTGTATAATCATGTGTGCAATAAATTATATATTATATTACATATTAAATAAATAAATAAAAATGTAAGGAAAGTTCAGTGCACGAAGAGAGAGTTTATTTTTACATACAAATCTCATATTTTTTCATTACGTATGTGCTTGAATAATACTGATTGTCCTGAAATAGCTTATTATATATCAAATATAATTAATATGTTTTAAAATAAGTCCTTTTCTTATGAATCCTTATTGCTTGTTTACAGAATGTCCGCCTGGAATACTCTTGAGCACATACGCTGTTTACTTAATTGGATTTGCCATGTTATTGATGTTTCTTGCCATTATCTACCTTACCTACGCTTTAATAAAGGCCAAAGGACAGCAGTACAAAATCATGAGCGACATAAGTCAATTGGAATTTAGTGATCCACCAACCTTCGCTAGACAGGAGTCACAGGTGCCTATATGTTCCAACACAGCACCAATAACACCAGTAGAAGATATAATCATTGAAGATTCATTCTTTCTTAAAACTGACAATTGCACATATTTAGAAAGAAACGGAGCCTCAACTGCAACAATAAATAAATACGAATCAAGAGTTTTGCCTATAGTGAAGAAGAGTATCAAGAATTCTAGTTTAATGTTGCCTCCAGAACAAATGAGAGAGATCTGCAAAGGCGTTTTGCAGAATCGCAAGAGCAATAAAGATTTGCTTGACATTGTAGATGCATTTGAGAGGCGTCCGAGAAAACTGAGTAAAAAAGGCTTACCAAGAGAAAAATCAGCGTCAACTCCTGCATTGGATCTCAATACACAGGATGATATATATGACGTCCTTCCGCCTAATAAAGGTTCCACCAACAATTTAGATGATGACGCAAAAGTAAATTCCAAAGAAAAAGACATAAAGGAGTTACCTAAAGATTCTACCACAAATAAAGACGATCTGAATCATGATAACAAATCTGCAGACAACGGAGCCTCAGACAACGTAGATGATGTATATGACTGCCCTGGTGCATCAAATACAAAGAAAATTATTATAGACGACAAAGAATATTTAATAATTATAGATCCTGCACTCGAATCCGATATACAACCATCGTACTCGAACGCTAAGACAAAGATATGAGTAGATTTTGTGAACTATTTGTATACGCTTCGTATTTTCTACCGGAGTATTGAAATCTTATACAAACGTAGTTTTGCTTTCATTCCTAAACAGTAAAACCAAACTTCGTACACATGACCAAATTCATAATATCTATGCTTCTAATTAGGTTTGGTTTGAAAATATTTACCAAGTACAAAATTACTATTCTTCAATGCTGAACTGGGAGCGAGAGAAAAACATAGAATGTGCCAGCTGTATATTCTCCTGTTCATGCTGTTAATACCAGCTAAGGGATCCGAGGGTTTCAGTATATTGTAATTTAGGCGATGGCTTGACAACCTGTCACTACAGCAATATACCCCCATTAGGAATAAAGGCGTGGTTATATGTATGTATGTATGTACAAAATTATAAGGCAAATTTAATTTTAGGCTGATTTTAAAATAATACAATTTCGGTGTTATTTGTTTGTGCTTAATATTTTTAAACCAAACCTAATTAGAAGCATAGATATGATGCATTTGGGAATGTGTACGAAGTTTGATTAAGTTTAGTTTTATTGTTCAGGGTTAAAATCGAATCTACGTTTGAATGGGATTTCACTACTCCGGCAGACCTTTAAGTTGCCATTAAGGGGATCCCCGGTGCACGCCAGCGCCTTCATCTAAAAATAAGTAGTCACTGAAAACGCAATTAATAGAAAATCTGGTATATCCGACTGAAGTATAGGTACTGGGGCATATTTTAAGCATTATAAATTAATAATTCAGTGTTAAAAGTTTTAATTTAAGGTTTAAGTATCTTATAATTCTTCTAGATGTATATAGTAGCAGAATTCAACTGAATTTTGAATGGAATAATTCATAAT
This sequence comes from Scrobipalpa costella, assembly GCA_949820665.1. Classification (NCBI taxonomy): domain Eukaryota; kingdom Metazoa; phylum Arthropoda; class Insecta; order Lepidoptera; family Gelechiidae; genus Scrobipalpa; species Scrobipalpa costella. Next base: position 6,120,379 of record OX463313.1, read on the forward strand.
TTTACTTCAAAAACTTTTTAAGTTAAATTTTGAATTATGCCATTTCTAGCAATAAAGATTAAGAGCGCTAGCTACACTGTACGTGGGTCACACTAAAAATTTTGATCTACTCACATACATATATATAATCACGCCTTTATCCCTAATGGGGTAGGCAGAGCGCAAACGACCTAAACAAAGGTCGTTCCGACACGTCTGATAAAGCTTTGAGGGTTATTCAAGATGGATTTGTACGTATATTGCTGTAGTGACAGGTTGTTAGCCAATCGCCTTAATTGAAATATACTGAAACCCTCAGATCCCTTAGCTGGTTTTTACACCATGCCCGGGAGGAAATGCAGCTGGCACATTCTATGTTTTTTCTCTCGCTCCCAGTACAAATAGACAGTTTATTGTAAAAGGAACTTATTTATTGCATTTTTAAGTACATTTTTAGAAATTTAATGCACTTTTTTACTTGTTAGAACCATTCCCGGAAGAGCACTAGGCTTTTTGACATTATTAGGCTTTTTGAGCGCCTCCACCAAATCTTCAAAGTCCGTAAAACTCAAACCAACCGTTACGTCATTGTTTTGGAAATGGAATTAAGGAGAAGTCAAATTTTACCAGGATTAGACTGTATGGTTGATAAGAGTTAAGGTACTCGTATGTCTATTATATATTCTGTAGTTAAGGTCAACTTTTTCCATACAGATTTTAGCCTCGTGGCCAAAATTAAGACGGTCTTACTTTAACGTCTCAAGCTAAATTTAAGGGAACAAATACATACATACATACATATAATCACGCCTTTATCCCTTACGGGGTAGGCAGAGCGTAAAACGCCTCCTAAAAGGCGCTTTCGCCACGTCTGACATAAATTGAGGGCAATTTTAGATTGTAATGTGTATTGCTGTAGTGACAGGTTGTCAGCCCATCGCCTAAATTACAATACACTGAAACCCTCGAATCCCTTTTGCTGACTTTTACAGCATGCCCGGGAGGAAGGGCAACTGGAACATTCTATGTTTTTCTTTCTTTCCCAGTCCAGTAGGGAACAAATGATGAGAAAATAGTCGTATTCTATTTTGAATTTCCCGTTTTTTTATTTAAAATTGTGATCGTTATGGTTATATCAGTCATAGACAAATATTTGCGGTTGACTTGTAGTTCAAAACTTTTATTTGCCAAAATAAGGTTAAGGTTTTCTTCCATGCTGGCCTGGGAGCGAGAGAAAAACATAGAATGTGCCAGCTGCATTTCCTCCCGGGTATGCTGTAAAAACCAGCTAAGGTATCCGAGGGTTTCAGTATATTGTAATTTAGGCGATGGGCTGATAACCTGTCACTACAGCAATATACTTACAAATCTATCTTAAATAACCCTCACTTTGTCAGACGTGGCGGAACGACCTTTGTTTTTGTCGTTTACGCTCTGCCTACCCCATTAGGGATAAAGGCGTGATTATATGTATGTATGTATGTATAAGGTTACATTTAAAGAAAATTACAATAGTCATCTCCAAAAGCCGTACACAGGTTCGTCTGGTGATGACGAGTTCTTAATTAAATTAACTATTACATGAAAGGAAAACCTACTTACTAAACATAATAGTAGTCCTTACTTTCTATGATATCACTACATAGTATAAAACAAAGTCGCTTTCTCTGTCCATATATCCCTATGTATGCATAAATCTTTAAACTACGCAACGGATTTTGATGCGGTTTCTTTTAATAGATAGAATTATTAAAGAAAAAGGTTTATATGTATAATACATGCATAATTTAGTAGATTTACACTGATAATTTCCGTGAGAAGCCGGGGCGGGTCGCTAGTAAAGTATATTTTAAACTGTTTTGATATATTATATTTTCTAGATACTGATTATGCACTAAAGTGCATTGGGAGGTTTTTAATAATTTAGGTTAATATGTAGTGAAATTAGTGCGCAATAAGTATTGTGCACTTCTTGTCGTCTGTCTGCCTCAGTCCTAGAGCTATCATTTGTACAAGATACAAGAAATCGATAAAATATTCGAACAAATCGCGTTTTTTTCTGGAATTATATTATTATTGTGTGGCACCAAACACTCGTTTTCTTGTCTGAGTTTGACTCGCCCTTGAAAATTACTACGCAATGTTCTGGAAACGTAAAAGTCGTCAGGGAAATCGATTTAGGGAAAACTTGCTAAAGCTGTCGGTAAAACAAATTTCTGACCTTTACAAAAATTCTAAAATTTTTGGCTGCTGTCGTGACCAGACTCATACGGGGTGTAAGGGACAGCGTCCCGCAAACTGATAGGGGTCAATCTGTTGACCCCTGAACAACTTCCACCAAGAAATTCTTTCAGGAAGTTAAAATAAAAATTGGCTTTTGCATACAAAATGTCCACCTCGATCAGACAATTTGTATGGAAAAGCCATTTTTTTTTTCACTTCGTAAAAGAATTTCCTGGTGGTGGTTGTTCAGTGTCGTTGACTGAGCAACCCCTATCAGTTTGCGGGACGCTGTCCCTTACACCCGGTATAACGGTCTATTTTAGGTGCGACCTATGCCACGTAAGTTTTACACCTAGAGCGCTAGTGTACTTGTACTATACATACAAATAATCACGCCTTTATCCCTAATGGGGTGGGTGGCGGCACGACCTAAACAAATATCAAAGAGATTCTAGTTCTAGATCATAAATAAACCTACCTATACAGATCGCAAGCGAAAGGTTTAATAAATAAATCTACCTATGCATTGATTACTTCCATGCTGGACTGGGAGAGATAGAAAAACATAGAATGTTCCAGCTGCCCTTCCTCCCGGGCATGCTGTTGAAGTCAGCAAAAGGGACTCGAGGGTTACAGTGTATTGTAATTTAGACGATGGGCTGACAACCTGTTACTATAGCAATACATATTACAATCTAAAATTGCCCTCAATTTTTGTCAGACGTGGCGAAAGCGCCTTTAACGAGACGTTAATCGCTCTGCCTACCTCGTAAGGGATAAAGGCGTGATTTATGTATGTATGTATGTATGCATTGATTGTAAGCGAAACGTTTAATTTCCTTCTTAAATGATATTGTTTCGTTTCGGCTTTGAGCAAACATACATACATACATAAAAGCACGCCTTTATCCCTTACGGGGTAGGCAGAGCGTAAAACGCAAGCAGGAATAAAACTACATAGATCAAATATCTATACCTCACAGAGCATACAGGGCATGGCATAACTATTAGCAATCTATATATATATATATATACCTACCCCAAAACCAACAAAGATCTCTTTACTGTAAGCTTGTCCCGTACTTCCAAGCTGGACTGGGAGCGAGAGAAAAACATAGAATGTGCCAGCTGCATTTCCTCCCCGGCATGCTGTAAAAACCAGCTAAGGGATCCGAGGGTTTCTATATATTGCAATTTAGGCGATGGGCTGACAACCTGTCACTATAGCTATATACATTCAAATCTATCTTAAATAACCCTCAAAACTTTGTCAAACGTGGCGGAGCGACCTTTGTTTAGGTCGTTTACGATCTGCCTACCCCATTAGGGATATAGGCGTGATTATATGTATGTATGTATGTTGTCCCGTATATTTTTTCTTGTTTGTTGATATTATGGGCATAATTTATGTTAGCGTTATAAAGATTGACGTTTGTACTCGTACTACCATTCATGCAAGACTTACGACAGTAGTCTCGAATTTATACGCGAAATTAAATAACAAACAAATATTTAGTGCACGGTGACACACAATATCTAAAGACTAATATTTTCAGACGAACAATACATACATACATGTAATCACGCCTTTATCCCTGATGGGTAGGAAGACCGTAAACGACCAAAACAAAGCTCGGGTTATTTAAGATAGATTTGTAGGTATATTGTAGATTTGTAGGTATATTGCTATAGTGACAGGTTGTCAGCCCATTGCCTAAAGTGTAATATACTGAAATCCCTCGGATCCCTTAGCTGGTTTTTACAGCATTCCCGGGAGGAAATGCAGCTGGCACATTCTATGTTTTTCTCTCGCTTCCACTCCAGCATGGAAGTAAAGAACGAACAATCATCTCTTATATTGTAAGTCTTGCATGAATGGTTGGATTAAGCCATACACTACGAACATATTCTCGCACTAACAATAATTCATGCTCATTTTATCAACAAACACACGAGACTAGGTCGCAGTAAAGAGATACTCTTATTTTCATGTTACTGCCATGCTGGACTGGAAACGTTGCAATTTTCGAATTGATTGTCTGTCCTAGAAGAGAAACAGAATTTCAAATCGGAATTTCCGCACCTTAATTGGGTTTGGAAGTTCTGATCAAATACATACATAGAGTCACGCCTTTATCCCTAATGGGCTAGGCAGAGCGTAATTGACCTAAACAAAGGTCGCTCCGCCACATGTGACAAAGTTTTGAGGGTTATTTAAGATAGATTTGTAGGTATATTGCTGTTCAATTCAATTAATTTCTATGATTTATTATTGAATAAAAATTTACACGTCACTTGTAGTGATAGGTTGTCTTCCCTTCGCCTAAATTACAATATACTGAAACCTTCGGAGGTTATTACAGCATGCCCGGTAGGAAATGCAGCTAGCACATTCTACGTTTTCCTCTCGCTCCCAGGCCAGCATGGAAGAATATTATGAAATCAAACATTGTGCACAGTATACACCTTTCTTTCATGATTTTATTGTCCGAAGACAAAAGTTGTCATAACAATGGGAATCTCCAGAAACTAACACAATGGCGGAACGTTGAGTCAGGTACATGAAGAGTTGAAGACGTGAAAGAAATGCTGTTTTTTTTGTACGGTAACCTAAAAATACTACCAACTAAAGGTTTTATTTTTAAGTTCTTAGGTTTGGACCATTGAAGCGCTCGCACCCGCGCTAAGTTCCTATTCATCATTCATATTCATTCAATTATTCATATAAAAGTTTAATTCTAGATTCAACCAGCTAAACCTAAAATTTAAATATATCTGTCAGACTAAAATTATTGGAAAGGGTCAGGAGATCTATTCTTTCCGGTTTTTGATTTATTGTCGGTGGTTTTATGCGTTATCTGTAATTTTTATCCACCGTCATATGATATGGCGGATAAAATTTACAGAAATACTGGGGAAGCGTGCAAACCCGCGTCGAAATCTAGCGGACAAAGTGTAAAATAGAGTATAAATCGCCTGTCCATTTTCAATTTCATTGTTTTGAAAGTGACAGATAGATTTTAATTTTGACAGGGCAGCACCCGATTTTGTTGCACTCTTGGCACCACCCGGGTGTCACCTGTAGGCTTTTCAAGGTAGTTCCTACGGACGTGGAGCAACATCGACCAGTAACTACCACTATTAGAAACAGTGACCGGGACCGACGGCTTAACGTGCCCTCCAAAGCTCGGAAGGTGGTAGTGATGGACTGATAGTGGTAATATAACAACTGGAGCGTTTCTTTCCATTGGAAGGCAAGTTAAGCCGTTGGTAAGAGGCCATTGCTAAGCAATGGCGGCTTGAAAACTTTGACAGCTGGGTTGGCCGCTAACCTGGAAAAAGTCTAATCTAGGATTGGGTTTGGTTTCCCTTCTGGGTTGCGAAGACCAGATGGCAGTCGTTTTACCTTCGTTCAATCCCCTAGATCAGGCAGCCAACCACGAGGCTTTCGGGAAAAAGGCTAGGATGACAAGTAGAATTTAGACCTAATGAACTATTTCCTATCATCCCATTTATTTATTTATAACAGTTTATTATACACAGAACCATATACAGAACAATTACATAGGGATTCAAGACACAGCAGGTACTGCTTATTTCTAAAATGAAAAGTCTTACAGTAGACCTAAGAAGTGAGATTGCATAAAACGTAACGCGGATAAGACGTGCACAATAAGAATACAAATTAGGACAGTAAATAAGAATATACCTAACCTACTTAATTATACTATAGTACGATCATACAATAACTAAATAAATTGAAATACCTATAAACATATCAAATATTCTATATAAATACAACTAAAATAAATTAATATTGGGATCTAGTAGGCTAGGTATAATAATAATAATAATAAAAATTAATATGTAGGTACATACTATAGATACGTTTTGTTTATTTAATTAAAGTCATAATACAAATGTCATAACTAACACCAAAATACAAATTATAATATTTTTATCAACTATAACTAATTAAAGAGACCGCCCAGTAAATGTCCACGCCCAAATATGCCTATAACACTAGCAGAGTTTCCTCTCTTGCACAGGAAGAGAGATCCTCTGAGCAAGGAAGAAGGTCGCGCGAGGATCTGACTCCTGGTCTCGCAAGCGCTAGCCCACGCTGCACACCAGCTCCTTCGCATATATGCACATACTACGGATAACGTAGAGAAAGATAATGTTCTTTCATTCTCTTTTTGACAACAGCGATTGATGGGCTGTCGCGAATAGTGTACGGGAGAGCGTTCCACAATCTAGCTGCATGTACTGTGAAGGAGTATGAGTAACCTTTATAACATTAATCCCATTGTAAACTTAATATTTTCAAAACTTTTTGTATGAATGATAATTTAAAGGTGTTTCATTTTTGTGCACTATAAACAATAATGTAACTACACAGACATTTTGACATGTTGTGGGTGGGTTCAGAGTTTTTAGATCTATCTCATACACAAATCATATTCTAAATTAAAAATAGAAATGAGATGAAATAAGATCTTACTTCAAAGCGAAGTTTATGCTAGACTATGGGCCGTATTTGTAATCTGCTCTAAAGACTGACAGCAAAGTTAAGATCGTATCAGAAATATCATTTCAGTATAAAACGACCTTTCAAATCCATACTTAATATTGCTCTGAATCTTGAGTTCCCTTTATAAATACGAGCCTATGTATAGTGTTCAAACTATTTGAACTTAAGCGAGACATTCTAAATAAAGGTTTTAATACCGGCACTTACTTGGAATATAACCTTTATTAAAAAAAAATATATATATTATTATTATATTAGCCTAAACTGTCCCACTGCTAGGCAAAGGCCTCTTCACTCTCAAGAAAATAAAAATATTTACGTTAAATCTTTATTTATGTATGGTGTGTATTTTTGACGTTGAGTTATCGATACCAACGTGTGTTGCTGCCCATAAACTGCTTTTTCTTTGCAGCTTAGCAGAGCGGAGGTTCAAATTTCGGAACAAACGTATGTTTTGCGGCTGTTTTTTTTTAAGTTTTAAAGCAAAAACAGGTTAAGCCGCAAAACAAGTTGGTTTTGATAACGCAACGTTAAAAAATGGAGTATAAGATGGTATCGTTTGAAATATTAATGAGGCTTCTTACGAGTAACATGTTCAAAGTCAGCTATTTTTACTTTTATATTTATATTTCTTCTTATCCAGGATACATATAAAACCAGGTTAAAGTAACACAATTAGAACATAATTATGTTCTTCTTAAAATGTTATACCTACCTACTTAGGCAAGGTACAGTACAAATTGTGATTGTAAGAACTATCCATTTCAATAATTTCCTGTTTGCTGTCATTGTTTTGAGATATAAAGTTCAATGTTGATCCCCGGTTCTAATTTGAACATTGTGCGGACAATTATAGGTTTCCTTTGAATAAATCCTGTGAACTGTCTTTGAACTGGATATCGGTATTAGATTCGTATCCAATTCGTATCTCATTTGGCATTTTTAGCAATTGTATGACAGCTTATGTACCCATCGCTACGTTTCATATGATATTTTTTTATACAAATCAATTAAGGATGAGTGCATTTACTTCCATGCTGGACTGGAAGCGAAAGAAAAACATAGAATGTGCCAGTTGCATTTCCTCCCGGGCATGCAGTAAAAATCAGCTAAGGGATCCGAGGGTTTCTATATATTGCAATTTAGGCGATGGGCTGACAACCAGTCACTATAGCAATATTTATTCAAATCTTTCTTAAATACCCCTCAACACTTTGTCAGACGTGGCGGGACGACCTTTGTTTAGGTAGTTTACGCTCTGCCTACCCCATTAGGGATAAAGGCGTGATTATATGTATGTATGTATGCAGAAACGGCCTAAAAACATGAAAACTGACATAAATTCATCAATATTTCCATCATGCATGACTATTAAAAACTGATCTTACAATACAATACAAAATTCTTTATTGCACAAAGAAACACATACAACAGAAATAAAAAGGAACAAACGTGACAGTACAATATAGGCGGCCTTATTTCTAAAGCAGCAATTTCTACCAGGCAACCTTTGGGTATAGAAATTGTACAAGCAGAAAGCGGGATAGTGCATATTACTACATATAATACTTAGACAATATTTACACACTATTAAATAAATATTTCAATAAAATATACTGATACATATCTTATGATAAACTAATACATAATATATGCTACATAAGATATACTTTATATTATATATCAGAGAAATTGGTAGATAGAATATCACTACATATACCTATTTTATTTTATTTAGTATTTCCAGGAAAACCAACGACTATTAATATAAGAATACTTAAAATTAATACAAGACAGAAAGCCAATTACAGGTTTTCACCAATAGATGCTTACTTAAATGATTAAATACTAAAAATTATTATAAATGCTGACTACCTGTCACTACAGCAATATACCTACAAATCTATCTTAAATGGCCCTCATAACTTTGTCAGACGTGACGGAACGACCTTTGTTTAGGTTTTTTACTTTCTGCCTACCCCATTAGGGATAAAAGCGTGAATATATGTATGTATGTATGTATTATTATAAACAGAAATTTCTTGTTTGCTCCTTAAACGATTCTTCCGATTTCATAGAAAGTAGTTTATCTTGTCCTCTTTATAAAATAGATATTGGGATCAATTCTAAATTTGCCTGCTAAAACTAAAATTTAAATAATTAAAAACATTGGAAAAAGACAGGAGATCTATTCTCTCCGGTTTTAGATTTTTAGTCAGTGGTTTTATGTGATATCTGTCATTTCTATCCGCCGTCATATGATATGGCGGTTAAAATTGACAGAAATATTGGGGAAACGTGCAAAAGCGCGTGAAAATCTAGCGGTCAAAGTGTAAAACCATAGATTATAAATCGTTTGGCCTTTGTCATTTTTATTATTTTGAACTGCCATGCCATGCTGGACTGGGAGAGATAGATTAACATAGGATGTTCCAGCTGCCCTTTCTCCCGGGCATGCTGTAGAAGTCAGCAAAAGGGATTCGAGGGTTACAGTGTATTGTAATTTAGGCGATGGGCTGACAACCTGTCACTTCCGCAATATACATCATTACAATCTAAAATTTGCCCAAAATTTTTGTCAGACGTGGCGACAGCGCCTGTTATGACGTTTTACGCTCTGCCTACCCCGTAAGGGATACATGCGTGATTTTATGTATGTTTTTATTATTTTGAAAGTGACAGATATATTTTAATTTACGTTTTACCCGGTGGTATCTAGAATCGAGCCCTATAGGTAGGAGCCTACCTACTTCGTTATTAATTACATAACTGGTATAAGTACGTATGCAAGTGTTTCATAGGCTGAAGGCTGGCTGAGGATCTGTCAGGAACAGATAAAGTATTGTTATGATGCGAATATGCGTATATTGTGCGCTTAAATAGGGTTGCTCTATACGTACATATGTATGTATGTATGTATGTACATACGTAGATATTATTGGATCATATTTGTTTCAGTAGAACTAAAGCAGTAGTGTAGTTATAATAATTATTATTGCTAATGCTGGCTTGGGAGTGAGAGAATAACATAGAATGTGCCAGCTGCATTTCCTCCAGAGCATGCTTAAAACCAGCTAAGCGATTCGAGAGTTTCAGTATATTGCAATTTAGGCGATGGGCTGACAAACTGTCACTTCAGCAATATACGTACAAATCCATCTTAAATAACCCTCAAAACTTTGTCAGACATGGCGGAGCGACCTTTGTTTAGGTCGTTTACGTTCTGCTTTCCCTATTAGGGATAGGCGTGACATGTATGTATGATTTCTGAAAATATTAGAAATAACAAATCAAAATTCAACCGCTGACGGGATTTGAACCCGCGTCTTTGGAAAACCGGACCAACGCTCTTAACCACTAAGCTACAGCAGCCATGTCCCGAGCGACCGATAAGTGATCTGCTATTATATAGCACTGTTAGTGCAAAAAAAAAACCTAAACGAGAACTATTATTGTAAGTGAGTTGTTGGGTCAACTATTTATTATACCATTAGCGACCCGCCCCGGCTTCGCACGGAAATTATCTGTGTTTCTGTACTAAATTATGCACGTATTATACATATAAACCTTCCTCTTGAATCACTCTATCTATTAAAATAAACCGCATCAAAATTCTTTGCGTAGTTTTAAAGATTTATGCATACATAGGGATATAGGGACAGAGAAAGCGACTTTTTTTTATACTATGTAGCGATAAATCTTTGTGTCAGGATAATTTTAATTGCAACTGTTATTTACTGAGACGTGGCCTAAAAGTTACATCGTCTACCTTATTTTATTATAGAAACAAGTGAATCTACTTGCATTGTCCTACTTAATTCGGGTACAAGCTAACAAAATTATAGGTATTCCTATTCATGGTGGTGATGGCTATATTTTGCTTAGCTTGTACCCGAATTGAGTAGAATCATTTGATTTATACTCTTGCCCGCTAAGCGGGCATCGAATCTACGATCTTAGAATCGAGAGTCTAAGGACTGTATGACTAGGATACAACCCTGAGCCCCACTCTCTTATTTACGAACTAGCTGTGCCCGCGACTTCTTACACCCGGTTTCTATGGAAAACACGCAGTGTCAAACATACTGAAAACGCTTCTCCGCGCGTAGGAGCGGGATCTGCTACCCCGCGCGCGGAGGCGTGTTTCTCATTGCCTGATCTTTGTTTTTGTACGATTCCACACGCGAGCTAGCAGATCCCGCTCCTACGTGTGGAGAAGCGGTTTCAGTATTTTAGACACTGCGTGTTTTCCATACAAACTGGGGTATTTACTCAATATTAGAATGGTTTGCGTAATTATTTCTAACCTAGGCTGGACACCAGATAATTAAAAAAACTCAGTCAAATAAAAAGTCCCTTTAAGATCGGTGAAAACAATCATAGTTCAATTTCTTGCCTATCCCCTTAGTCAGGTAACTTTAAGTTTAAGTAATGCTCAGTCAAACAAAAAAGCTTCATCAAAATCGGTTTAAAACGACTCAAATTCAATATCCTACCTACCTCCTAAGTCATGAGGCGTTATTATTTGTTTCGTAACTTTCATTTGAAATAATGCTCAGTTGAATAAAAAGAGTTCCATAAAAATCGGTTAAGAAACAGCCAAATTTAAATTTCCTGCCTACCCCCTAAGTCAGGTAGCGTGATTTTAGGTATCCTAAGTTGCAACCCGGGTAACACACAGTTGAATAAAAAAGTCCCATCAAAATCGGTTCAGTAGTTTTGGCGTGATGTGGTAAAATACAGACAGACATACAGAAAATAAAAAAGATATCGTTTTGGTCTTCATATCGTTAATAATAATAATGCCTGCAGCAATTATTTTTTTGTAAAAATATTTAATGTACAGACACGACCAGAGATTCGTCTAGAGATTTATTATATGTATAGATGACGTCAATGCATCAATATTTTGCGTATTCTATTACGAAACAAGTTGACTGTCAATAACAGCTATTGACGTGGTTTTACCGTACACAGGATACAGTATTTTCACAATAACTTTACGTTATACATACATACATAATAATCACGCCTTTTTTTCCTAATGGGGTAGACAGAACGCAAACGACCTAAAGAAAGGTCGTCCCGCCGCGTCTGACAAAGTTTTGAGGGTTATTTAAGATAGATTTGTAGGTATATTGCTGTAGTGACAGGTTGTCAGCCCATCGCCTAAATTGCAATATACTGAAACCCTCGGATCCCTTAGCTGGTTTTTACAGTATGCCCGGGAGGAAATGCAGCTGGCGCACTCTATGTTTTCTCTCCCTCCCAGTCCAGCATGGAAGGATTATATAATATATATAGTATTATAAACAGAAAAGATTTGTATTTGTGTGTGTGAGTGTGTATGTTTGTAACGAATAAACTCAATAACTGCTTGACCGATTTTAAAAATTATTTCCCAATTAAAAAGCTACGTTCATCCTGAGTAGGTAACATTGGCTACATTTTACCGCGGGAAAATATCTGATTCGAACAGGAAAAATCAGGGAGTAAGTAAGAATTTTTTTAATTAGTGAAAATATTATTTCGTAATAGTAAGTAGGTATTACTTAAAGATATTCTTATTTATAGACTTACTTTTCGATACCTACTTACTTATTTATTTTATTTTGTACACACATTATTTACAATATATCAAAAAACAATTGTTGGTGTTGCTTACGTTTGCGTTAGTAATTTGTTATTTATATTTATAACAATGGGATTAATCATACCAAAAGGCTCAAATAACTTAAATGTTATATTGTATTCAGAAATGTTTCATTAAAATGCATGCAATACTTATAAATGAATTTGTTTTAATATTGTTCTACTTCAATACAATACAAAGTTTATTAAGCATAAACACGACATTACGTAGGAACAGGCTGCCTTATTGCTAGGGTAGCAACAACAACTATCACCTCGAGTTTCTGTCTTGTGGCTTTTAGTCTTCCGTAAGAGTGACCACAGACATGACTTTTGAGCGACACTAGAATATAATTTCCTCCCACTTACTCGGAAAACCTTAATTATTAAAAAAAAAACCTACATTCATTCTTTTCGGGCCTTAAATTCGCAGACGCCAGCAATTTCTCCAAACGACAACAATGACGATTAACGACCGCTACACGAAGTCTTTAACTACTGGTATGGTTTAGGTATTTTTTAGTTTACACTATTGATTAGGTATTTGAAGGCTGAATGCGCCTACAAATTTTTAAATTTACATTATGAAATTAATGGAATATGCGCGCGTACTGGCAGAGGGATACACCGACGACGTAGCGCGTAAAGTGACGCCTGTGTCACAGCTCGGACACTCTTAACAATCATGTAATTTTGGTCACCTATCGACAGACGGCATGTGTTTGTGGGCGTGTTATAAGGGTTGCCAAAATTTGTTATACCGGTCATAATCATCACTTGATTAATCTTGATTAAATGATGTTCTTGATTAAACCAACGTTTTAAAGTAGTTCACTGTAACTGAATAGTTAGAATTTTATTTATTTATTTACTATTTATTGTACACAAGTAACATGAGAAAGACAATACACAAGGAATAACGACACAACAGGTACAGCTTATTTCTACTAAGAAATTTCTTCCAGCTTACCTACGGAAGTGATACTTAAAATGAGAGGCAAATTAGGCGTGCACAAATTAAGCATAATATTAAAATAATACCAGAAAATTATAAATTACATAAATAACTAATTATATATATACTTAAAATCATAATAACAATATATACATGAATATAATATAAATACATATATATATACATACTAATACTATACAGAAAGTGAAAGGTAATGCTCTCTTACTCTCTTTTTAAAGACAGAGACAGAAGGACTGTCACGGACCGCGTGCGGCAGCGAATTCCATAACCTGGCCGCATTGACAGTGAAAGAATAAGAGTAAAAATCTGTGTGGTGGTGAGGAATAGACAGTAGTGATTTAACAATAGGACGACATGGTTTGTCCTGGGAACTCGAGAAATTGAAACGTTCACGAAGATAATTGGGAGAGCAAGGGTTTGAAAGAATGTTATAGAGTAAACAGAGAATGTGAGTGTTCCGGCGGAAGCGGATTGGGAGCCACTTGAGCTGTTTGCGAAACTGGGAAACATGATCGTACTTTCGTAGACCGTACACGAAACGTATGCAAAGATTTTGAAGGCGCTCAAGCTTGTTTAGTAGCTCCTCTGTGGCATCTAAGTAACAAGAATGGGCGTAATCCAGAATAGGAAAGAGGAGAGATTGTACCACAGAGATATTAGTTTTCAGGGGCAAGAAACTTTGAAGACGTTTAAGGGAGTGAAAGGAAAAATAGAGCTTTCTACTGATTGTGTTAACGTGAGTTGCCCAAGACAAATTAGAGTCGAAAATAACCCCCAGCAATATACCTACAAATCTATCTTGAATAACCCTCAAAACTTTGTCAGACGTGGCGAAACGACCTATGCTTAGGTCGTTAACGCTCTGCCTACCCCATTAGGGATAAAGGCGTGATTATATGTATGTATGTATGTATGTAATAACCCCCAGATTCTTAGCCGTACTAGTATAAGCAATGAATTGATTAAGTTTTATATATTTTGTATAAATTTACTTACCGTCTCTCATCATTGTGGAATCTAAAAGAGTTTCTATTGGAGTCATATCTTGTGGTAGAAAGACATCCGTACACGGAACATTATCTAACCATTTTTGGAACACAAAACTTTATTATTTCCGTTACACTGGGATACATGCGCGCGCCATACCCGCTAAGCGTACGCTCAATGTGGCCCACAATCCGGCGCGGAGTGTGACGTATGTCGGACTGGGGAGGGGAGGTGAATGTCCATACTGTATGTAGTATATTATATATTCTGTGCCTGTGTGTTGCTTACCTAACTGTTGTCGTAACTAGCTTTCGCGGTAAATGTGTTGTGGTCTCATCTCGAGGTTTATGGCGTTCAGGCGTAGGTAGGTGATTTGGCTGGCTTAGATGTAGGAACGGTTTAGGATCCATTCTGATCTTCAGATTCATTCAAATATAGCTGTAAGCTTCGTAAGAAGGGATTGGATGAATTTCTTCCATGCTGGACTGGGAGCGAGAGAAAAACATAGAATGTGCCAGCTGAATTTCCTCCCGGGCATGCTGTAAAAACCAGCTAAGGGATCCGAGGGTTTCAGTATATTGTAATTTAGGCGATGGGCTGACAACCTGACACTACAGCAATAAACCTATAAATTTATCTTGAATAACCCTCAGAACTTTGTCAGACGTGGCGGAACGACCTTTCCTTAGGTCGTTTACGCTCTGCCTACCCCATTAGGGATGAAGGCGTGATTATATGTATGTATGTATGGGATTGGATGAAAATGGCTGAAGACCAAGCTAAATAATTGGGGAGACCTATGTCAAGCAGTGGTCTGATGGTGGTTGTCTGATCGAGGTGGACATTTTCTATGGAAAAGAAATTATTGTTTTCACTTCCTGAAAAATAATCCTGGTGGAAGTTGTTTCTTTTGCGGGACGCTGTCCCTTACACCCCAAATTGGATACCTCTTCTTCTCCTTAATCTTCGAGTCGAACAACGATCTTGGATACTTATACCACAAATTAAAAAAGAACTTGTGCAGTGATTTTCTTATATTAAATTAATCAAGATAATTCAAGCTTCAAAATGTCTAACAAGCAAAGATTCAGTCTGATTTATAGTCTTACAAAGGTTTCTTAGCTCAAAGACACTGTAACTGATTGCGTCAAATTTATTTGGTAATCTGACTACTAGTAACAAAGGAATTTATCCTCCTGAATTATTTTCAGTTATTATGTAAATCAGTGAATGGATTTTACTTATTTTATTTTTATCTTTTGTTCGATAGAAGCCAGCGCCCTCATCAGTTCAAAATCATTACTCACTGAAAAAGCAATAAATCGAAAAGCGAAAAAATTAAGTTTAGGTACTGAAGTTTATCTTAAGCATTATAAATTAATAATTCAGCTTTCACGGCAGGTACAGATAGCAAAAGTGCCAAAAGTGGCCGTTTTTCGTAAATATTCTATCTGTAACTAGAACGAACTATAAGTTGCAACTTTATGAGATTCTGAATGACCTTTATTGCTTTAATCTCAATCTGATCTACCAGATTTTCAATTGATTGTGTTTTCAGTGAATTATTTATTTTTGACTGATGAGTGGCCGCATCAAAAATGTGCGAAATACGCACAAACAAGCTAATTCCAAAAACTAAGAGTCGGATTAAAAAATGCTCTGTTGCGATTTTAGATAACTATAATACGGGTATTTTCCCGGAGGAACATAAACATATTTTATTGCATGTAAGAATACAAATCATACAACACAACAGATAACAACAAAAGACAAGTACAACCTAGGCGGCCTTATTGCTAAGGTAGCAATTTCTTCCAGGCAACCTTTGGGTGAAAGAAAAATGCGTAGCGGTTAGCGAGATAATGCGAACCTCATCAAATAAGAATCCTAAATACATTACATTACATTTAATACGTAAACTAAGTGCAAGCTACCAGGGAAGCCCCTTAAGGTTTGAAATGTAATTATAGACTTATTTGTTAGCATCAAAATTATTTGACCTCGTATGATAATGTGCCTATAATAATAAGCTGGCGATGACGTCAAATATTTCAAGTGAAAGAAACCATGTGGGGTGTATTTTTGGAATGATATACGAAAAACTCAAAGGATTTCAAAAATTAAAGAAGTGGACATTTTGTATGGAGCAAGCCAAACATTTTTTTATTTGATTGATTTGTATTTGAGATATTGGCAGACCACCCGTTAAACGAGAGGGTGACAGAATAACAATTTTGGCCCTATGTACCCGGAGCCCGATGGTGTAGTGGATAGGATACGCTGCCTCCTGAGCGGGAGGTCGTGGTTCGAATCCTACCACGTACCAATGTGTTTTTCGGTTTTCTAATTTCATATGTACGTTAATTCGGTGCTTTTTCCGTGCTTCGGAAGGCACGTTAAACCGTTGGTCCCGGTTAAAATCATTTAACACCGTACATATTAGTCCTGATAAAGGCGTGATTATATGTATGTATGTATATTAGTCGTTAAGCCATATCAGAGGCCAATGCTAAGCATTGGCGACTTGAAAACTATGACCTAATCTAGGATTGGGTCTGGTTTCCCTTCTGGGTTGCGGAGGTCAGATGGCAGTCGCTCTGTGTAAAAACCAGTACCCTCGTTCAATCACCTAGATTAGGTAGCCGACTCCATCAGATACGGGATAAGGCTAGGGAGATGATGACCCTATGTACCCGAAAATTCCTGTAGGAAAAGTGTGCCAGAAGGTATATCATTTTCGAAGTACGTTATCAGTGAATACAAATACTGCCTGGGAGGTTGGAAGACGTACATACATAGACATATAATCACGCCTTTATCCCTGATGGGGTAGGCAGAGAGTAAACGACCTAAACAAAGGTCGTTCCGCCACGTCTGACAAAGTTTTCTTAGGGTTATTTAAGATTTGTAGGTATATTGCTGTACTGACAGGCTGTCAGCCTTGGACGAATAATCCTCTGGACGCGTCACCAAACAAAAATGTATGAGAACTCGTTCAACCAAAACTAGGGGGGAGGGAGGTATGACAGATAATACCCGAACAGATTTAAAAACTACGCGCTTCCTAACATATTTGTTTACTTTTGACACTTTTTAAATATTCGGGTTGTATGTCTTTTTTTATCGTGTCATAGATAGTGTTGTACCCTAGTCGATAATCGATAAAGAATGAATGTTGAGTGAAAGATGTTTCCTGAATCATAGAAATATGAACACGTGTTTTTATTAAATTATTTTTGAAATAAAAGTAAAGTAAAATTTTCAAATCGATCACTATTCATTGAATTTATACCATTATCGATCTATACACTAAGAAATCTCTAGAGGAGTCTTGTCTGTACTTTGAATATTTTCATGGAAACATTATTGCAATAGGCATTATAGCGATACCACCAACGCCTATATAATAAATTTTAAATATTTATCTGTCTATCTGTCTGTATCAACATGACGCCAAAACTACTGAATCGATTTCGATGGGAGTCTTTTTATTCAACTAAGTGACATTTGACTCAACAAAGGATACATATATCATACTGCCTTATTTAGGGGGTTGGCAGTTAATTGAATTTTGGTTGTATTTCAACCGATTTTGATGCATCTTTTTTTTCATCTAAATATTTTGTAGACTCAAACATAGATTTCATCACGCTACACGTAGCTTAAGTTACGACTTGGGGAAATGAATAAATTGTATTTTGGGTTTTGACTTGGAACTAAATACACATATCTATTAAGCTACGTGGCTTCGATTAAAAAAATGTACCTATTCATTTACATACTATAATAATTAGTCCTCCCACCGATTTTCGGTGATGGCGGCCCATCTCCCAGGGATCGGCCAACTGCACAGGATCCGTTTTTTAGTGCCTAAGTGTTTGCACTACACACAGGTGCACTCTCTGTTCCTTCAATCTCTTATTCTGATGGGACAGATTGACTGACACGACCAGAGATAAATCAGGCACAGGACCAACTATCTACATGCCCATCCGACAGCATGGATCATCTTACTTTTCGGACAATCAGGTGATCAGCAATGCAATATCATAACCAAACTAACAACAATGCAAAGTCATTGTCCCCCGCCGGAAATCGAACCCGGGACCTCTGGGTCGAGAGTCCATGGCTCAGACTGCTAGACCACAGAGGCAGGAGCTTTTTAAACAAAGAACAGCATAACCAACATTGTTCATGACTACCACACGTACTAAAAAGTAGGCATAATTAGTTTTAAATGAAAATAAAAAGTCACGCAACCACAGATGAAGCTTATACCAGTCAACAGATCAAAAATATTAGCATTGTCCGTTCAAATGTTTATGTTTTTCTTAGACCTACGACATGCCGGCGACGATACAGTAAATAATTCCTATCGATATCGTTCATCGATTGTGTCACGTCTCTAGATTAACAAAAATGAATGAACGAATGGAAAAATACAATTATAAACCGACTTATTAGAGAATGACAACATACTGGTTTACATGCATTCAGAACCCTGGATGTTTCATTGGGTCGTATTATTCACTCCTGTCACCGCGCATTTTATTCATTTTAGAAGAAAATAACAAGAAATATTGATCTAAAATACAATTGCATATGAAAAAAAATATTGCTGATTCGATTACTATAAGTTTTGCTAAAAAAACAGCATATTTCACCATTTTCAAAGGTATTTTTCCTCCTCGAAATTTGAAGTCACACTGACGTTGGTAGTTTGTTTACTGTGTCCAAATTTCACACTATCGGTCTAGAGGGGTAAGGAGTAAAATGTCATAATTGCACGTCCAGAGGTTGTTTCGTCCAAGCTGTCAGCCCATCGCCTAAATTACAATATACTGAAACCCTCAGATCCCTTAGCTGGTTTTTACAGCATGCTCGGGAGGAAATGCAGCCGGCACATTCTATGTTTTTGTCTCACTCCCAGTCCAGCATGGAAGAATTATAGGTAGGAACGGGTCTACCGTTGGAAAAATTGGTGAAACCGTCTAAGGTCCAGAAGTACTCCGAATACACTTAAACACTTCTAGACGAGTAAAACTCCCGAACACTTACTTAGTTTGAAGAAACGCCTGACCATATTAAGTTTGCAAAAGTTTATCTGAACGAATTTTACCAGTTTCAAAGAAGTACTAAAATGTTATTGTCGTCGATTCTCACGACATAATCCTAATTCTAATTCTTAGCTAGTGCTGTCACTTTCTTAACTTTGACATAAGAACAGGATAGCAAATGAACACATGACTTTAAAATTTCTAATCTGACATAAGACTGCTTATTTGTCGTAAAATATTAATGCTCTATGCTCAGTTCTTATTTTAAGCGTCTTACGTTAGATTAGGAATGTCAAAGTCATGTGTTTATTTGTTATCCTGTTCTTAAGTCAAAGTTAAGAAAGTGACAGCGCTAGCTAAGAATTATTATTCACTGGGTAGCATAAAAAACTAAATACAAACCATGTTTATTATTATTTATTACACACAGGTGGCTAAAATTGAGATTACAGGTAAATATGGACCTAAATGTAAAAAGTTTTGGGGAAATGACGAAGATTATTATGTTTATGACGTGTAATTAATATGTTTACCCCAAAGCGCGCAACACAATGAATGAAAAGGTTTTCACATGTTTATATACGCTTAATTATGAATGTGACAAAAACGAAAATAATACATGGCTGCCAATTCAGAATTAAAATTGCCCTCCCCTCTCCGTAGCCTTATCCCGTATCTCACGGGGTCTGCTACCTAATCTAGGGGATTGAACGAGGGTACTGATTTTTACTCAGAACGACTGCCACCTGACTTTCGCAACCCAGAAAGGAAACCAGACCCAATCCTAGATTAGGTCAGAGTATTCAAGCCGCTAATGCCTAGCACTGGTCTCAGAATAAAAACTCCTTGAATATAATATTACTAGCGACCCGCCCTGGCTTCGCACGGAAATTATCAGTGTTTCTCTACTATATTATGCATGTAATATACATATAAACCTTCCTTTTGAATCACTCTATCCATTTAAAAGAAACCGCATCAAAATCCGTTGCGTAGTTTTAAAGATTTATGCATACATAGGAATATAGGGACAGAGAAAGCGACTTTGTTTTATAGTATATAGTGATTACCTTACTACTGCCGCTCGGCCATACTTGTTGTAGTGCGCAAATGACACTTTGTGTGCTGTACTGTGGATTTACTATCACACACAACTTTGGCCAAGCACAGCGGCACTCGTGAAATATCAATACTTTTCGACGTACAATAGAATCGCAATGCGTGTGCTGTGAGTGTGACCTATAGTACAAAATATATAATAGTACTACATACAGAATGGACATTCACCTCCCTTCCCCAGTCCGACATACATCACACTTCGCGACGGATTGTGGGCCACATTGACCGTACGCTTAGCGGGTATGGCGCGCGCATGTTTCCCAGTGTAACGGAAATAATTAAGTTTTGTGTTCCAAAGATGGTTAGGTACTGTTCCGTGTACGGATGTCTTTCTACCACAAGATATGACTCCAATAGGAACTTTTTTAGATACCACAGTGATGAGAGACGGTAAGTAATTTTTTACAAAATATGCAACCTAATATATTCTAACTATTCAGTTACAGTGAACTACTTTAAAACGTTGGTTTAATCAAGATCCAGATTAATCAAGTGATGATTATGACTGGTAAACAAAATTTGTCAACTCTTATAACAAGCACACAAACGCATGCCAAGTGCAACATGCCTTCTGTCGATGTGTGTACAAAATTACATTATAGTTAGGAGTGTCCAAGCTGTGCCTATAGTTTACTTGCAGTAACTACATACATAGTGCATGTGGTGTATACTCGCAGACCATGGCCCACTTGATGACATATCCGGCGTGCCCTTACACCTGCTCGTTGGAGGACCTGTAGAAAGCCATCGATGAAGCCGTGCTAGTTAGTGGCTTCGCACTGGTCCAAAACGGTTTAAAATATTTTATTTTTATTTCCATCGACACGCAAAGAAGAAGAAGACTACATACATACATATAATCACGATTTTATTATCTCTAATGGGGTAGGCAGAGCGAAAACGACTTAAACGAAGGTCGTTCCGCCACGTCTGACAAAGTTTTGAGGGTTATTTAAGATAGATTTGTAGGTATATTGCTGTAGTAGTTTGTTAGCCCATCGCCTAAATTGCAATGTACAGAAACCCTCAGATCCCTTAACTGGTTTTTACATCATGCTTGGGAGAAAATGCAGTTGACTCATTCTATGTTTTTCTCTCGTTCTAAGAACTAATTTAAATTAATTGTCTTTATAGTGAACCCAACAGCAATGACTCCACTATTAGAAACAGTAATCTTAAAAACTTATATGACCAATAACAGAGTTCATCATATTAAATTTAAGTACATAATAGGGTAGTAAACAAACAAACAATAAACATAAGGTAAGCTAAGTGTGCGAACTTGCAGTAACTAGTTTTTACAAAATATTTTTATTCCGAATGTTGTCTAAAAATGTACATACATACATATAATCACGCCTTTATCTCTAATGGGGTAGGCAGAGCGTAAACGACCTAAACAAAGGTCGTTCCGCCACGTCTGACAAAGTTTTGAGGGTTATTTAAGATAGATTTGTAAGTATATTGCTGTAGTGACAGGTTGTCAGCCCATCGCCTAAATTACAATATACTAAAACCCTCGGACCCTTAGCTGGTTTTTACAGCATACCCGGGAGGAAATGCAGCTGGCACAATCTATGTTTTTCTCTCGCTCCCAGGCCAGCATGGAAGAAAAAAATGTCTTATTTAAAATACCGACCTTTTTTTTTACTGAAAGTATCCACGTGCAAAACATTCAGCTTTAAAAATAGATAACGTTTTCCCTGTAACTGGCAGCTTTTCCGGAGAACATCTTACAGAGCAGCGGATACCACGGGGCCGCTTGACACAAAAAGAAAAAAGTTTGTGGGATATTTCCTGCTTGTGAACCGACTGTATCAGAAGGAAGTAGTTTTCTCGACGACTTTATTTCGAAAAGTTATTTTCATTTAGATTTATTTTATTTTCGTTTTAACTATATTAACAGAGGTTCTTTGGGAGCGATAAAAAAGCATAGAATGTCGCATCTGCAAATCCTCCCGCGCATGCTGTAAAAAATCAGCTGAGGGATCCGAGGGTTTCTGTATATTGTAGTTTAGGCGGTGGGCTTACAACCTGTCACTACAGCAATAAGATTTGTCATAAATGTCAGTAATTTCTGTAAAAAATTAAGACAAATTATTGTAAAACAGTAGGTATCTAAACATGTCAAATAAGTACTACTATACACTTTAAGTTACATGTTACAATGACAACTAGCTGTCATTCCATGAATCTATAGTATTTCCAACTCAGTTTTAGAATAAAGGTAAAGAAAGTTTCATGTCTTTTTATTCAATAACACATTTCAAACATAAATTATACGTGTTTACAAATTAGTTAGATTACTAAATTTACTATTTCATTATGATGTCATATCTAATAGCTAAAACATATTTTAGAAACAATATCTTCGAATAAAAGACATGAAATGTTGTTTATCTTTATTCTAAAACTGAGTTGGAAATACTATAGTAGGTACCTATCTCCTTACTTGACGTGCAATAAATCTTTTAGTGGGTGAATTTTACTTGCATTTGGCAATACACCAAATGTAGCGAGAGATGCATCTAAAGCGACGGCGAAACGGCGGCGGCGTGGCTGTCACTTTGAAAGATTTTCTATAGAAAAAGTTGAAAGCTGCGCTGCCATTTTTTCATAGAAATCTCTACGTTTCCTGTTGTGTTATATTCGAAAACTGGTATTCAAATTTAATGATTCTAGCTTTAGTAGTTCAGGCTTTGCGTTTATGAATCCATCAATCACTCAGTCAGTAAGAAAATTCATTTGAGATTATTGTTCATTTTTCTTTCAACATATCTTTTTAAGTATTGCTCCGAGAAGAAAAAATTGTACCTACCACGTTTTTGTACAGAATTTTACAGGCTTTTATTTGGCATTGTAATTTTTCTCTTAAAACGTCCCTATTTCGATATATAAGCGAAAAACGTAAAAATGGGTCTTTATTGCCCCGAACTGCCTCCGTGGTCTAGTGGTTAGAGCCATGGGCTTACGATCCGGAGGTCCTGGGTTCGATTCCCAGGGGGGAAACACAAAGTTAATAATTGTCAATTTATCACTTTGTTTTTCCCAGTTTGGTTAGGATAATGCAGGCTGAATCACCTGATTGTCCGAAAAGAAAAAAAATATTTCTGTCCTGTCGCTGTCTTTGATAGTGGTCGTTACTCAAACCATGTCAGAGGCCTATTAGCTGTGCTACTAGGCGGTTTGAAAACTCTTACACCAGGGTTCATCAGGTCAATCAACTCGAGAATAAACTCGCTAAGAAGAAGATGATTGGCCCGATATTATTGTTTTCCCGAGGGTGAAAGTCACTCGGAATATAGTTCAGCATATCCAGTAGTACTAGATTCAATAATAATATATCCGACAGACGCTTCTTTAAGCTCCAAACCATTTCCTTAAGAACGGCATAGCAACTAATATTCTATACCGGGTGTAACTGACAGCGTCCCACAAACTGATAGGGATTGCTTAGTCTAGGATACTGAACAACATTCACCAAAAAATTCTTTCAGGAGATTAAAAAATATATTTTAACATACAAAATTACCACCTCGGTCAGACAATTTGCATGGAAAAGATTTTTTTTTATTTTCCTGAAAGAATTTCCTGATGATAGTTGCTCAGTTTCGTTAACTGAGTAATCCGTATCAGTTTGCGGGACGCTGTCCCTTACACCCCGTAGATAAATGCTGAGTCAGCTCCATTTCTGGTGCAATACAGATCACAACATTTAATAAAAAATAATGGTTATGTTTTCATGTATAGTTTATGTAACATAAATCTACTGACTGTATGTTGAGTTTAATGGGGATATTTTTTTTGGTATTAGTTTACAGTTATACAATAAAATAAAATAAATATAAACGAAAGGGATAGGTCACTTAAATTACCCACCCCGTGTCGCCTCCGGCAGAAAGGTGCCAATCACCCTCGCTGTTTTTCTGAGTTGAATTGTGATGGACAGCCTTTGGGCCAAAAGTTAGCCCGGAGCCGGGGTCTTAATCGCTCCCCCTGAGTCTGTGGCCCAGTTCAGCAATGAACTTCTTAGTATCCCTGCCCCAGTAGCTGGTGGTATCCACTGCCATCAGTACGAAACAGTAGTTGTTGGCGAGCGCGGCATTCTTTTCACGTTTTTTTGGCTGCCGCAAGGTGCGAATCAGCATATGTGCTGACGCACGTGTAGTCCCAAAGTAAGCACTTGCCTTTCTGGCATGGTACCATGGTCATGCCATAAGTTTGGCTGAGGCCCGCAGGCTCAAGGACCGACGGGATGTTGGCTGTAACCAGCGCTCTCCAGATAATATCGTTGAGTGCGTGGTGTCTCGGGAACTTTCCGGTACACCGGTAACAGCTCAGCGCGTGGTGAACGTTGCTCTCGA
Source organism: Scrobipalpa costella (assembly GCA_949820665.1). Taxonomy (NCBI): domain Eukaryota; kingdom Metazoa; phylum Arthropoda; class Insecta; order Lepidoptera; family Gelechiidae; genus Scrobipalpa; species Scrobipalpa costella. Next base: position 6,145,249 of record OX463313.1, read on the forward strand.
CTATGATGCCACAGATGCAAACATGTGGTTCACAAACATTGCAGCCCAGGCGGAGGGCAACGGCTACCCGCAAAGAGTCCCCATCAAGCAAGGTGCCCATATCTGGAGAAGGCAAGACATGCAACCAAGCTCCGGACTTTGACCTCGTTAACGCTAGCTGGCCCACACAACAGTTTTGTATTGTTTCATGAATACGCGTTTTTGTATTCTATTCCGTTGATGCTGTTACCCAAAAACTTAGCCCGCAACTTTTCGCAGGTTTCTGTTTTGCCAATGGTTTAAGTTTACGGGATTGTTGTTTGTATCTAACTTGTATATTGTATCATGAGTTACAAGACTCACAAGTTAAATTGGAGTATATAGGTTCAGCGACTTGACTGACATAGTTTTGCGAGGACTAGTTTGGAAAGCGTTCCAACTATGCGGCGGGAAATGAGACCGCCGCTTTGTCACACGTTGGAAATTTAGTTAAGCGTGGTTGGTGGGGTGATATACTCACATAATAGCTACTTACTTTCATGTACGTACTATTACGTACTTATACCGACTGATAGCGACTCACAAACTGATGTTGGAGTTGCTCAGTAAACGAAACTGAACAAATATAAGAAGGAGGTAATGAAACAAAATATTTTGGACTTTTCATACAAATTGTCTGATCGAGATGGTCAATTTCCTAGTAAACGTTGTTCAGTTTCAACGTCTGAGTAACCCCTATCAGTTTGTGGTACGTCGTCCCTTACACCCCGAAAAAAGAACGGACTGTGTAACGAAAACTGAAAAAGTTTCCATAGGTAACAAGGCTAAGCAACATTCATTAATAAATTCTTCTGCGAAATAAAAAAGGTATCTCCCCCATTAAAATTATCTAAATGACGTTGTAATTTTGAATGATAATGGTAAAGCAATTATTTCTTTCATTCAGCTTCAGTTCAGCAGCGTTTTCATGCGTAGGCAGTAGTTATTTATTTATTACAAAGTTTAACATAAATTCTTAATACTAATATATAGTCCCTAAAAACTGTACCTTCTACCATGCTGGACTGGGAGAGATAGAAAACATTGAATGTTCCAGCTGCCCTTCCTCCCGGGCATGCTGTAGAAGTCAGCAAAAGGGATTCGAGGGTTACAGTGTATTGTAATTTAGGCGGTAAGCTGACAACCTCTCACTACAGCAATACAAATCATTACAATCTAAAATTTGCCCTAAATTTTTGTCAGACGTGGCAAAAGCGCCTGTTACGAGGCGTTTTACGCTCTGCCTACCCCGTAAGGGATAAAGGCGTGATTTTTAGTATGTATGTATGTAAAAACTGTTTAAACAGTTTGACTGAGATATCAAGTAAGTCTATTTAGCCTATAACTTCTTAAACTTCTAACGTTAAATACCTAATGTATAAATTTGGCTAAAAAAAAGTGGTGATGGTTTTATAACGATATTGCTGTGATCAAAAAGTATTAATTAGGTACGACTGTTCAAGCCTACCCCATTAGGGATAAAGGCGTGATTATATGTATGTATGTACTGTTCAAGAGATACGGCTTGTTAAAGATGGTATGCTTGAGCACGAACACCCAGCGAAGATAATGAACCAGAAAAACGATGATTACGAAACGAGATATCTATCATTTTACTAGAATAAGTATAGTAATTTAGCTAGTCATTTTTGTAAATGGCAGCAGACTTCTTGCCAATAACATTCGATGAACGAAACGGCTTGGATACGGCGACCGAAAATTTAATATTAACTTGTTTGTTATTCTACCTATGCTAATCTTTGTAATTATTAATCATTCTGTACTTTTGGTTTTTGTGTGGATTATTTCCCTTTGTCTGAATCGAATTTCTATATCAAAATAAAATGCATTAATGATATCAAACGTCGATAAATGCACAACACTAGAACTGCCATTACATGCATTTAAGAGGAGGCGCGCACAGGCCTACCACAGTTTGGGTCGATCCACTCGAAACCTTCACGACAGAAGTATCATAGTTGTATCACCAGTGGTAGTACCATTATATACCCCACCAGTGGTTCTAGTGGGTCATATAATTCCCACTAGTACAACACCACCGTCAAATAGGCGATGAGCTGACAACCTGACACTACAACAATTTACCTTCAAATCTATTTCTCTTTTTTCCATTTGGACTGGGAGCTAGAGAAAAACATAGAATGTGCCAGCTGCATTTCCTGTAAAATGCAAAAAACAGCTAAGGGAACGAAGGGTTTCAGTATATTGTAATTTAGGCGATGGGCTGACAACCTGTCACTACAGCAATATACCTACAACCGTATCTTAAATAACCCTCAAAACTTTGTCAGACGTGGCGGAACGATTTCTGTTTAGGTCGTTTACGCTTACTTAGGGATAAAGGCGTGATTGTATGTATGTATATATGTTAAATACCAGGTGTAAGGGACAGCGGCCCGCAAACTGATAGGGGTTGCTCAGTCAAAGACACTAAACAACTATCAGTAGGATGTTTTTTCAGGAAGTGAAAAAAATAATGGCTGCTCCATACAAAATGTTCACCTCGATCAGAAAATGTGTATGGATTTATTTATTTATTTTCACTTTTCACTGTTTGGAGCGGTTTTTCGATTTGCTGCGTTTTTACTGAATTATGATTTTTTTACTAATGGAGACACCAGTTGGCTATTATCGTCACCTTAAATATTGAGCAGAATTTAAATCTGCTAAGCTTTTTTAATCAAAGATCTTGTTCCTAAAATATGTTTTAGCTATTAGATATGTCAACATAATGAAATAGTAGTTCCAGTAATTTAACTAATTTGCCAATACGTATAATTAATTTTAGAACTTCCATGACAAGACTTCTATGCTGGCATGGGAGCGAGAGAAAAACATAAAATGTGTCAGCTACATTTCCTCCCGAGCATATAATTATACATACATATTATAATTACGCCTTTATCCCTGATGGGGTAAGCAGAGCGTAAACGACTTAAACAAATGTCGTTCTGCCACTTTTGAGGGTTATTTAAGATATATTTGTATGTATATTGCTGTAGTGACAGGTTGTCAGCCTATCGCCTAAATTATAATACACTGTAACCCTCGAATCCCTTTGGCTGATTTCTACAGCATGCCCGGGAGGAAGGGCAGCTGATACATTCTATGTTTTTCTATCTCTCCCAGTCCAGCATGGAAGAAACCAAACTGAACAACACCCCGTATTTAATACCTTGTTATTCGAACCTAATTTTACCATTAAGAAGCCCATGTTTATACAGATAGCAACTAGCTAGGTGAAATAAGTTTGTTGTGTACTTATTAGAGGAACCAATTTAGCGAAATCTTCCTTTAATCTCTGGAAATATTGGTTTAGGTGTTTGCTTCAAAATTCCACTAATTAGTCTAGCTCTCAGACTTACGAGTTCAAGTATGTACTTGAACTATGTGAGTACACTCACACACACACACACACACACATAATCACGCCTTTATCTTTATGGGGTAGGCAGAGAGTAAACGACCAAAGAAAAGATCGTCCCGCCACGTCTGACAAGTTTTGAAGGCTATTTTAGACTGAAATGTGCATCGCTATAGTGACAGGTTGTCAGCCCATCGCCTAAATTACAATATACTGAAACCCTCGGATCCCTTAGCTGATTTTTACAGCATGCCCTGGAGGAGATGCAGCTGGCACATTCTATGTTTTTCTATCCCTCCCAGTCCAGCACGGAAGCAAGTAAGTACATATGTAAGTATTATAGCATATGTAGTACATAGATACATACTGGGTGTAAGGGACACCGTCGGGTTGAACAGTCAACGAAACTGAACAACTATCACCAGGAAATACTTTCACATCATCATCTCATCATATCCCTAGCCTTATCCTGTATTTCACGGGGTCGGCTTCCTAATCTAGGGGATGGAACGAGGGTACTGGTTTTTACACAGAGCGACTGCCATCTGACCTCCGCAACCCAGAAGGGAAACCAGACCCAATCCTAGATTAGGTCAGAGTTTTCAAGCCGCCAATGCTTAGCACTGGCCTCTGATGTGGCTTAACGACTAATATCTACGGTATTAAACGATATTAACCGGGACCAACGGCTTAACGTGCCTTCCGAAGCACGGAAAAAGCACCGAATAAACGTACATATGAAATTCGAAAACTGAAAATCACAGTGGTACGTGATGGGATTCGAACCACGACCTCCCGCTCAGGAGGCAGCGGCCCTATCCACTACACTATCGGGCTCTTAAATACTTTCACGAGATGAAATAAAAAATCCTTCCCATACAAAATGGCTACTTTGATCACACAATTTGTAAAGAAAATCAATATTTTCCTTTCACTTCCTAAAATATCCTCCTGATAGTTGTTCAGTTTCGTTGACTGAGCAATCTCTATTAGTTTGCGTTACGATGTCCATTTCCCCCGTATTATCACACCTGTATCCTAAATAGGGTAGACAGAGCGTAAACGACCAAAACAAAGGTAGTTCCACCACGTCTGACAAAGTTATAAAAAATATTTAAGATAGTTTTGTAGGTTTATTAATGTAGTGACAGGTTGTCAGCCCATCGCCCAAATTGCAATATACTGAAACCCTCGAATCCCTTAGCTGATTTTTACAGTGTGCCAGGGAGGAAATGCAGCTGGCTCATACTATGTTTATACCTCGCTCCTAGTCCAGCATGGAAGCAGTGAAGCATTTGCATAAGTAGTGAAGTATTGATTCTGCGATAAAAATATGCAAAAGATGCAAATCATATATTTATTTTCAGTAACTCGGATAAAAAACAAAATTAATAGGTAAGGGCAGCAACACACAGGCGTCACTTACAGCGCGCAAGGTTGCCCTCAACACGTTTACGCGCGTTTCAACAGAGTTTTACGCTCTATCTATCACGGTTCATGAGATCATCATCATGGGGTGCCATCTTCAAATTGAAGTTTTTTTCATGAGATATAGCCTTGTAATAGACAGAAATTCTCGTTTGTAGTATGGGAACCCCCTTAAATATTAATTTAATTTTGTTTTTAGTATTTGTTATTATAGCGGCAACTATCACAGTCCATTAGATACAGCATGGTGGACAGACGGACAGCGAAGTCTTAGTAATAGGGTCCCGTTTTTTCCCTTTGGGTACGGCATCCTAAAATCGGACGACATCTGTGGATGTGGTCTAACTATCATGATTAAAATGTGTCGGTGTCAGAAGCTAATGAAAGTAACTTGCCTAATCAATAAAGGCTACACATGTGACAGAGTGTTGAAAAACAGTAGTACATACATACATATAATCACGCCTTTATCCCTAATGGGGTAGGCAGAGCGTAAACGACCTAAACAAAGGTCGTTCCGCCACGTCTGACAAAGCTTTGAGGGTTATTTATGATAGATTTGTAGGTGTATTGTTGTAGTGCCAGGTTGTCAGCCCATCGCCTAAATTACAATATATTGAAACCCTCGGTGCCCTTAGCTGGTTTTCACAAATTGTTTGTTTGGAAATGCAGCTGGCACGTTCTATGTTTTTCTGTAGCTCCCAGGCCAGCATGGAAGAAAAAAAGTAGTTTTGATTGCAATTCGTAGATGTTATAATCAAGACTTAACTTACATAAGTCTATACCAGTCATTTTCTATCATGAGAGAACAGAAAAAGACGGCGATCATTTTAGTCAATTTAGTTATGTTGTGTGCTCTACGAATCAATAGCATTATCAGTCTCTAGGAAAAAGCTTTGGTAAAAAGCACCCAGTATATTGTTCCCAGTAATAAATGAGGGCAAACCGACCCCGTAGTGAAGTGAGAACATTGAAATAACGCAGACATGGTTTTCCACTCGTGATTATAGGGCGCGCGTGACAACTCTGGAGGTTGCGTCTGATCAGCTTACAGTGCGACGGCCATTAATGTTCAGGCGGCGATATTACGATCAAAATTTTGTCTTTTTTAAATTAGAAATGGGTTCGCTCTTGACTCTAGACACTAGGTCAGGGATGACCGTGACATAGTCGACGATGGAGCGAGCTCACCCAGATGATGCCTGTTATGGCACTGGCAATACCACTCATCGACGGAACACAGCAAGCAGTTTGGCGCCGTACTCCGGTGAGAGGGTATACACGAGCCAGGCACCCCCTTGCGAAACCTACCACTGCTTTGTAGGGATCGTTCAGCCTGACGTATTCACATGGAAGCCTGTGTTGCCATTGCCCGGGGTGGACCACTAGGAGGTAGATCTCATCCCACCCCAAAAAGGTTATACTGACAGTGATTGAAGCATTGACGGCTATAGTGGCGACTTGACGGCTTAACAAAAATCCCGGTCAATCTATACAGTGCGACCGCCATAACTGTTGAGGCAACGATATGAGGAACTAAATTTTGTCTAAGTTATACTGACAGCGATTGAAGCAATGACAGCTTTAGTGGCGATGTGTTAGGTGAACAGATTTTGCGGTAGATCTATACATCTTTCTAACTGGCTTCCTTGTGACCAAGACATTCTTTTACTAACTTTAAAATAAGGTCTCCCCGGCCCGATTTTCAAGTAGGAAAATATATTTAGCTTAACACCTGAATTTAATTTAAAATGTATAATAATATTATTTATTCGTACCCATAGTCTTATACCACTGGATTATATATAAGTAAAAAAAAAGTTACATGTCTTATAGATGTACTAACATATCATGGATATATACCTACTCTCTCATATTCCTCGAAAGAATTGGGACAGTCTAACAGTTAATTACAGTTATAGTTAAGTATGTTATAATACTTGTCAATTAAGGTAATAAATAAAAAATAAACTATTTATGTAGGTAGCGAAAAGCTCATGAATCATGTTAATATTTTTTTATTTTTATGATAAGTAAGAACTTTTGCAGGAAACGTTCTTACTTATCTCATCTAGCTAAAAGCAAACAGAAATCGGGTAAAAAGTTTTGCTGTGGAGGAAGTTATTGCATCGTATCATTGCGAACTTGTGGTTAGAAGGTTATCACTGCTTTTTCTTACACATCATCATCTCCCTAGACTTATTCCGTATCTCTCGGGGTCGGCTACCAAATCTAGATGATTGAACGACGGTACTGGTTTTTACACAGAGTGACTGCCATCTGATCTCCGCAACCCAGAAGGGAAACCAGAGCCAATCCTTGATTAGGTCAGAGTTTTCAAGCCGCCAATGCTTAGCACTGGCGTCTGACATGTCTGAACGACTAATATCTACGGTATTAAACCATATTAGCCGGAACCAACGGCATAACGTGCCTTCCGAAGCACGGGAAAAGCGCCGAATAAACGTACTTGTGAAATTCGAAAACCGAAAAACATATTGGTCCATGGTGGTATTCGAACCACTTAATGCAAGGGAGGCAGCGGCCCTATCCACTACACCATCGGGCTCTTTATATATACCTAATACAATTTGAGGTTCATTTCATTGGTATTATAGATTATAGAATGTCTTAGAGACAGCATATAAAAGTAAATACATGCTTTTCCACTCGGTATGTATACCTACTATACGTAACATACGAATGTCTATATTGACTAAGCTTAAGTACTTGTACGTATGTATGTCGTAGGAAGATTTGATAATTCGAATCTTCGCGAAAATCCTAGGGATTTCGCGAAAACAACATTGTCTAATCTAACTGGGAAAAGATAGATTTATTGCAAAAAAGCTAGTCGTTCTAGTTACATTTGATATCCTTAACTGAAATAAGAATGCTGATTGGTCCGTTAGCGCGCCCAAAACAAGATCTCTTCTGATTGCTTCACATTTTAAATGTCAATCATTAATGTATGCTATCCACCAATCAAAATAATATATAAATAAATAAAATATATATAAACATGTTTATTTCCTTCTAATACATTTAAATTTGACAAATATGCCGATGTTCCGATATATAAGTCGGTAAAAAATATAGTCCATCAGAGTTGAGGATTTGAAATGTTACTAAAACAACTAGTTTTTTCGCAAAGAACTTATCTCTTTCCAGTAAAATTAGACAATCTATTCACCAATTGCTGGACTGGGAGAGGTAGAAAAACATAGAATGTTCCAGCTGCCCTTCCTCCCGGGTATGCTGTAGAAGACAGCAAAAGGGACTCGAGGGTTACAGTGTATTGTAATTTAGGCGATGGGCTGACAACCTGTCACTATGGCAATACACATTACAATCTAAAATTGCCCTCAATTTTTGTCAGACGCGGCGAAAGCGCCTTTTACGAGGCGTTTAACGCTCTGCCTACCCCGTAAGGGATAAAGGCGTGATTTTATGTATGTATGTATGTCTAATTATCCGTGTTTTTGCAATATCCCTAGGATTTTCGCGAAAATTCGTATCATCAAATCTTCCTACAACATGTATATCCTATTCCATTTACAGGCAACGCAAATATTATGGTGAGATGCAAATCATGTAAGGGATCTTTTCCAGAGATTTATACATCACTGAATCCAATTTTCCAATGTATGATATAAGTACGAGTAAAGGTTAGACCGCACTAGGACGTAGCTGCAGCAGAGCGGCGCGGTCCGGCGCGACACTGCGCGACAAATGATACTTTGTATGAAAATGTATGACAGGTACCGCACTGAAGCTGCAGCGGAACGACACAGCGCTTCACGACACTTCACGGCGCAGCAATGTCCGGTCCATACAATTTTGACAAACTTTGTCGCGCAGTGTTGCGCGGCTGCAGTGCCGGGCCGCGCCCCCGGTCTAACCTTAAATGCAAAAGTTTACATGTGTGCATATTTTTATTGAATTACGACGCTCTAACCAATAATTGCTTCCATGCTGGCCTGGGAGCGAGAGAAAAACAAAATATGCCAGCAGCATTTCCTGCCGGGCATGCTGTAAAAACCACTTTAGGGATCCGAGGGTTTCAGTATATTGTAATTTAGGCGATGGGCTGACAACCTGTCACTACAGCAATATACCTACATTTTTTATTTTTTTTTGCGTTTAGAGTGGTGTTCATTGTAAATAAATAAATAAATTATTTTCAGTCTAATAAATGCAAGTAAGATATGAATGATAATGTCTCTCGTCAGAAATATGATATATGATGGCCGCCATATTTATTTCATTTAAAAATCCCAATATGGTTTTTGTTAAGTATATTAAAAATTTCAATTAAATATTCCATGCTAGCCTGGGTACGAGACAAAAACATAGATTGTACCAGCTGCATTTCCTCCCGGGCATGCTGTAAAAACCAGCTAAGGGATGCGAGGGTAATTTATAACCCTCAAATCTTTGTTAGACGTGGCGGAACAACCCTTGCTTAGGTCGTTTACGCTCTGCCTACCCCATTAGGGATACAGGCGTGATTGTATGTATTATAAAGGTTTTTTTCGCATTGTATAAATACCTCCAATACATTTACATTTGATTTTAGCTGATGATGACACAGAAGCCATTAGCGATTTGTTTTCACCTACTGTTATGAAAAGCACTCTCCTAAGGCTAATGGGAACCTTCACGTTGAAACGGTACAAGTACGAAATAGGGCATTTTCTTACTTCAACGTGGCGACACGGCCGCCTTTTGTTCAAGTCTTACTCAAATTTGCCCTAATTTTCTTGGATGATCTTTTGTAAAATGACATGAATAGCTGTAATTTATATAGCCATTATATTAGTATTACACCCGGTATATAAATACAGAGACAGCGTATCTCAAACTAATAGGGGTTGCTCAGTTAACGAAATTGAACAACCATCAGCAGAAAATTCTTTCAGGAGATTAAAAAAAAAAATGTTACCTTCCCGTACAAAATGACCACCTTCGTCAAACAGATTGTACGGAAAACCAAAATTTCCTTTTAATTTCCTGAAAGAAGTTGTTTAGTATCATTAACTGAGCCGCCCCTATCAGTTAGCGGAACGCTGTCCCTTACACCCCGTATATATATTGTATAGTCATAACCATTTCTTTCTTTCTCTTACAGATGGCAACGATGTACACCACACCGAACAGCTCAGTCCTCTACGAGAACTCCACCGACAGCGAATACACGCCGTACGCTGATCGGCTGGAGACGTACTTGGTGCCAGTACTGTTCGCCATCATCTTCATAGTGGGCGTGCTCGGCAACGGCACGCTGGTCATCGTGTACGTCAGGCACAGGGGGATGAGGAATGCGCCTAACACGTAAGTTTTTTTTACAAGGTGCAAGGGAAAGAGGTTAGTTTTACTAAACAATCGATAATTCAACAACGGTGAAATCATTTATATACATACATACAATCACGCCTGTATCCCTAATGGGGCAGGCAGAGCGTCAACGACCCAAACAAATAAAAAAAGTCATTTCGCCTCGTACAACAAGTTTTAATGGTAATTTCAGATAAATATGTGTATTGCTGTAGAGACAGGATGTCAGCCGATCGCGTAGATTACAATGCACTAAAACCCTCGAATCCGTTAGCTGGTTTTTACAGATGCAGCTGGCACATTCTATGCTTTTCTATCGCTCCCAGTCGTTTGTATAGAAATCATTTATACAAACGATATATTTTAGATTATGTTGATAGTATCGACAGTACTGATGGTACAACTTTTGCAATAGTATTGGTTACTAGCGATAGCATCGATAGAATTACTCTTCAATATTGAACAAGTTATCGATACTATTGATTGTTTTTTACAATCGATAGTAAGTGTAGATTGGTTTTGTACGAAACAATAATTTATTTAAGAACAATTATATCATGCCTCCGTGGTCTAGCGGTTTGAGCCGCAAGCTGTTGGAGGTCAAACCCTTTTTGTTGTTGTTTCCTTTATGGTTAGAACATTGCAGACTGATCTCTTAAATGTCCGAAAACTAAGATGATTTTTGCTGTCAGATAGGTAAGTATATATACTCGGTCCTGCGCCTTTTTTATTTCTCTCTGTTGTAGTCGTATCAATCAGTGTGTCCAATCAGAATAAGCGATTGAAGCATTGAAACATTTGGCACTAGAATCTAAGTCCGCGCAGATGGTTGAATACACGACGTAGTTGGTGCTGGTACTGTTCGCCATCATCTTCATAGTGGGCGTGCTTGGCAACAGTACGGGAAAAATCAGCTTTGAAGTTTATAGACTCATTGCTATCATTATGGTTGTGTTATACATACAAACATATCATCGCGTTTATCCCTAATATGGTAGACAGAACGTAAACAACCTAAACAAAGATCGTCCCGCCACGTCCGACAATGTTTTGAGGGTTATTTTAATATAGATTTGTAGGTATATTTCTGTAGTGACAGGTTGTCAGCCCATCACCTATATTACAATATACAGAACCCTCGGATCTCTTAGATGATTTTTACAGCATGCCCGGGAGGAAATGCAGCCATGTTTTTCTCTCGCTCCAAGTCCAGCATGGAAGATTGTGAATAAAACATAACTATTATAAATTGACTTTCAAATGCTGTCATTGAAATTTTCCTATTAAAACGATTAGATTATTAGTGCCTGAAATTACACGTCTAGCACGATTAAAACAAATGAAATATCAGCTATTTCCTAAATTGCATTGTGCTGACTTAGCGGACAGTAAAACTGTCGAACACTGAACCTAGACTCTGAAACTGTTCTGTGGTTTAGAAAACTAGTTGTTTGTCACAACTGTAACTAAATCGCAGAGTACTAAAATTTTATACATGCATATACATATACTCAGGCATTTATCCCTAATGGGGTAGGCAGAGCGTAAAAAACCTAAACTAAGGTCGTTTGGCCACGTCTGTCAATGCTTTGAGACAAATTTAAGATAGATTTGTAATTATATTTATGTAGTGTCAGGTTGTTAGCCCATAGCCTAAATTACAATATACTGAAATCCTCGGATCCCTTAGCTGGTTCTTACGGCATTCCCGGGAGGAAATGCAGCTGGCACATTCTATGTTTTTCTCTCGCTCCCAGGCCAGCATGCAAGTAATAAGAAGTTGTTTGTTACAACTATAACTAAATCACACAGTACTAAAATATTATGTTTGTTACTAACTTAGTTTAGGTACTTCTTTCATATTTTATTGGTATAGGTAGCCGTGAAAACTTACACTTGATGCTCCAGCTTGACATTTAATGATCAAAGACAGATTTGTTTTTAAGATTTATGACTGATGCTATTTTCCAGAAATGTTAAGCTGTGTTACTTCCATGCTGGACTGGGAGAGGCTGAGTGAGAGAGAACCAGAGGATGTGCCAGCTGCATTTCCTCCCGAGCATGCTGTGAAAACTAGCGAAGGGATCCGAGGGTTTCTGTGTATTGCAATTTGGGCGATGGGCTGACAACCTGTCCCTACAGCAATATACCTACAAATCTATCTTAAATAACTCTTAAAACTTTGTCAAACGTGGCGGAACGACCTTTGTTTAGGTCGTTTACACTCTGTCTACCCTTAAGGATAAAGACTGATTATGTGTATGTATTTTATGTTATTAATTTACAGAATAACAGCAACAATTTGTTTAAAATACCGCAAAAGAAATCAGATACAGTGTTTTAACTTTACTTAAGTCTCTAATGTCTACTCAATAAAGTCAATGAGGTACTTAGATCAAATAAGTGAGGTAAATACAAAAAAGAAAACACAAAAATGTTTATTATCTTAGTCCAATATACAGAAATAGATTTCAACCAAGAAAACCACACTAGGCCAAGCCTGTGTCGTGGTCTCTTTACAAATTAGAATTGACAGAAATAGAGCGTATCTATTACAGAAACGAGTAATAGAATATAAATTAGAATCAACATTTCTTCCTCTGAGATGCTTGAAACAACTCTTAAATGAACTCTTCTTAGCCAATTATAGAATGTGTGTCTTTGCTTTGCGAGTATTGCCTGCTACACCTAGGAAATAAAAAAATACGCGTACAGATGTTTGTGAGAAATCTTCTTCTTCTTCTTCTTCTGTCGAGTGGGTATCGAGTCTATCGACCCGATAAACCCTGGTGTCAGAGTTTTTAAACCGCCTAGTAGGACAACTATCAGGCCTCTGACATGGTTTTAAGTAACGACCACTATCAAAGACAGTGACCGGGACCGACGGCTTAACGTGCCCTCCGAAACACGAAATCTTTTTCTTTTCGGACAATCAGCTGATTCAGCCTGCAATGTCCTAACCAAACTGGGGAAAAAATCACAAAGTGATAAATTCTCAAATATCAACTTTTATGTTTTACCCCCTGGGAATCGAACCCAGGACCTCCGGGTCGGGACTCCATGGCACTAGCCACTAGACCACGGAGGCAGTTGTGAGAAAGGAAACTGAGAGGAATAATTTTACTTTGTTTTTAGTATTTGTTGTTATAGCGGCAACAGGAATACAAAATCTGCGAAAATTTCAACTCTTTAGCTAACACGGTTCATGAGATTCAGCCTGGTGACAAGCGGACAGCGAAGTCTCAGTAATAGGGTCCCGTTATTCACCCTTTGGGCTCGGAACCCTAAAAAGTAATTTGCCTAACGTATTGAATTTGAGAGTTCAAAAGACTAATAGCTATCATACGATAGCTATTCATTAACAGAAAAGACATACATACATACATACATATAATCACGCCTTTATCCCTAATGGGGTAGGCAGAGCGTAAACGACCAAAACAAAGGTCGTTCCGCCACGTCTGACAAAGTTTTGAGGATTATTTAAGATATGTTCGTAGGTATATTGCTGTAGTGACAGGTTGTCAGCCCATCGCCTAAATTGCAATACACTGAATCCCTCGGATCCCTTAGCTGGTTTTTACAGCATACCCGGGAGGAAATGCAGCTGGCACATTCTATGTTTTTCTCTCGCTCCCAGGCCAGCATGGAAGTTAAAAAAGACTATTTGGGGCTATACGTCTCGCGAGCCTCGCTTGGATGAGATGTTTGACGTCCATACTAGATAGATAGATAGATATATTCTTTATTGCACATAAAACAAAAACAACAGGAATTAGAACAAATTAAATAAAAAATAAAGTACAATGAAGGCAGCCTTATTGCTATGGTAGCAATTTCTACCAGGCAACCATACTAAGTAATTATGAAGCGATCTCAAACTTGAGAACAATACTAAGTATGGATTTGACAGGCCAATTTGTACTGAAATGAGATTTCTGATACGAAGTCAAACTCGCTGTCACTTATGAGCGCTGATTATAAATACGATCAATCAATCAATCAATAATTCTTTATTTGCATAAACATGGTATATAAAGATGTACATTTTTGAGTAGTGCTTACATGTTTAGCTAACTTATAACTAGCATGCAAATTTCTTTTGAATTAAGGAATTAAGAAAATACGGCCCTAAGTCCATGCGCGCGCATGCTCATTATAAGCGAATGCTTGCAGTGAGGATGCACCAATTGCCTATTTTGTAAAAGGTACCCACACCCACACCAGTACTAATATTTAACCGCCTAAGGTGACACACATGCAAGCCTCGCGAGACTTATAGACCCAAATAGTCCTTTCTGTGAATTCTGTGATTTCTATGAATTTCCGTGCTTCGGAAGGCACGTTAAGCTGTTTGTCCCGGTTAATATCGATTAATACCGTAGATATTAGTCGTTAAGCCATTTCAAAGCCCTGCGCTAAGCATTGGCGGCTTGAAAACTCTGACCTAATCTAGGCCTGGGTCTGGTTTCCCTTCTGGGTTGCGGAGGTCAGATGGCAGTCGTTCTGTGTAAAAACCAGTACCCTCGTTCAATCCCTTAGATTAGGTAGCCGACCACGAGAAATACGGGATAAGGCTAGGGATATGATAAGTCCTTTCTAATAATTAATAGCTATCCTACGATACGGTATACCTATGTACGAAAATATCTTTAAACCTTTTAACGCGCAAATTCAATACGTAAAGTAAACATTTTTTTTTTGTTCCGTACCCAAAGGGTAAAAAACTGGACCCTTTTACTGAGATTTCGCTGTCCGTCTGTTTAATAATAATAATATTTTTTTTATTTTCTTTCCACAATAGTAGGTACTTATATTCTAGTTTACAAAATAATAGCGTGTCAAGTTTTGGCTTAGGTGGTTAGTTTTGGTGGCGCGTCCATTACTAAAAAAACAACAATTCGCTACGCAAAACGCAGTGAATCGAAAAACCGGTACAAAGGAATCAAGTTAGTTTAGTTTAATCAAGTTATCAAGTTAAGTAATTTAGATAATTTAGAACCTAATAAATTAACGATTCATAGTTCGTTGCGGGAACAGGAAGAAAAATTGCGAATTACGGCCATTAACGGCAACTTTTCTTCTTGTTACTACAACGAGCTATACATCGCTAATCCCTATAAGGTTCTAAATTATCTTAATTACTACTCGTATAACTTGATTCTGTTGGACCGATTTTTGATTCACTGCGATTTTAATTAATTATGTTTTTTTACTAATGAGGTCGCCACTTGGCTAGTATCGGCACCTTAAGTTGGTTTAGCCTTTATGCACAAAATGCTAAGAGGTTGATCGCATATCATGTCAAAATAAATCTTAGAATTGGCAACACTGCAGTTGAGAAAGTTCTCAACTAGGATAAATCCTACAAAAGTGAACTTTCTCTCTAGTCAGTAAAGTGAAACCCTACTCAGTAGTTTCTGAAAGTTAGCTTGAGTGCAGATATTTGAAATTGACTCCGAGTTCAAAGTTGAATTTGCATTTTGCATGGAAATTTCTTTGCTTTTATAGTTTGAATAGAAATGTCTTGAACAGTTTAACTATTGTTTGACGATGTAGGTCGTTTCGCCACGTTTGACAAAGCTTTAAGGGTTTTTTAAGATAGATTTATACGTATATACCTATCGCCTAAATTACAATATACTGAAACCCTCAAATCCCATAGCTGGTTTCTACAGCATGCTTGGGAGGAAATGCAGCTGACACATTATATGTTTTTCTCTTACTTCCAGTCCAGCATGGAAGGAGGTGTTCATTACAGGAACAAAAGGAAAGATGTTTTTTTGCTATTGAAATGCTTTAATAAGCAATTAGATAATTTACAAATATTTCTTAGGTTAGGTTGGTTTGGTGCAGTGCGAGAATGTGTAAAGTGACAGGCCATTTGGCGCTTTGTTATTGGTTGAAATTATGTATGACGTGTGAGCGTTCTGAACGGTGATTGGATGTTTAATTGCTAGGTTCAGTGTATGACTCGACACAGTGCTAATTGACCCTAATCTTAATACTACAAAGTCAAAGATGCGTTGACGTGGCGTAGACAGGAGGTTTTACCTTTTTTTTTAAATTTAAACTTATATTTCTAGATATTTTTTTAACTCTCTTTGTTTCACGCTGTGTATGGAATTTAGGTGCTCATTTGCGATGATGTATCCATACGTAAATTTAAAAACGTTATGATTTATAACCTAAGAGGTTAGTAATTAAATACGGTCGCTAACTTCCTCATTAGCCGTCGTTATAAATAAATTGACCTAAAAGGTGCTTATTAACTCTCCACTCTCAGATATGACCTATTTCTCCGTACTCTGTTTCTACATAATTTACGCAACACTACGTTTAACCTACATCCAACAAATTACATACATTCATACATATGATTACGCTTTTATCCCTGATGGGTTAGGCAGAGCGTAAACGACTTAAACAAAGATCATTCTGCCACGTCTGACAAACTTTTGAGGGATATTTAAGATAGATTTGTAGGTACATTACTGTAGTGACAGACAATCAGCCTTCGCCTAAATTGCAATATACTAAAACCCTCGAATTCTTTAGCTGGTTTTCAACCGGCATATTCTTTGTTTTCTATACCTCCCAGTTCAGCATGGAAGAATCAAATACTGCCAACAAAGGTTCACCCTGCTGGAAATGCGGGTGGGTGTAGATGTAGGTGGCTGCAAACAAAATGAGAGCTGAGTACACGTGTTTGCGCAATCTGCACTCGTCAACGAAACTCTATGGTTAGACCTCTGCGAAGAAACCTTTTTTTAATAAATGTTTTTCGAACCTACATTGGGCTCAATTCTGGATGCCACTAGCAAATTTTTAAATTTAAATCCTGTCTGTCACTTTTAAAGTAATAAGATTGAAAAAGGGCTGGTGATTTTGTACTTTATCTTTAAAGTGACAGCAAGTTTAATTTAGCTATAGCAGGTGGCATCTAGTTGAGTCCATTTAAAGAAATAAGCATAAAAATATAGCTGTCACTAAAAAGTATTAATAATATCCACGCTAACCCTATCATTTGCGAGGCAGTAAGATTTAAGCATGAATACATACATACAAACATATAATCACGCCTTGATCCTTAATGGGGTAGGCAGAGCTTGGGAATGGGGAGTTCAGCCACGACTGACAAAGTTTTATGAGCTATTTAAGATAGATTTGTAGGTGTAATGCGGTAGTGACAGGTTATCAGCCCATCTCCTAAATTACAATATACTGAAACCCTCGGATCCCTTACCTGATTTTCACAGCATGCCCGAGAAGAAATGCAGCTGGCACATTCTATGGTTTTCTCTCACTCCTAGTCCAGCATGGAAGATGTTATCATGTTTTATTAAAATGAGTATAAATCTGTGCTTTATGGTAAAAATGGAACCTATTCAAGTAGAATGCGAGGGTTGCATCGTTACTCAGATATCCGCTCTGGTGGGATTAAGACTCGTAATTATAAAGCGATCTCAAGATTGAGAGCAATATTAAGAATTGATTTGACTGCGTCTATTTTGTACTGAAATTATATTTCTGATACGAACTCAAACCAGCTGTCAGTCTCAAGTACTGTTTATAAACCTTTTTGACGTTTACGGCCCTTAGGGCAGTATTTGTAATCAGCTCTCAAGAGTTTTAGCAAGTTTGAGTTCGTATCAGAAATGTCTTTTCAGTATAAATCGACCTGTCAAATCCATACTTAATATTGCTCTCAAGTTTGAGATCAATATAAAAATACGAGCCGACTGCCACAGATATCGAATCACATACCAGGCCACTCAGAAAGTATTGCGATAAATAGTTTTTATATATGGCAGACTGGCCGGTTAGAATCTTTTTTGAAAATATGATTACTTGTAAGTAAAAATATGTGTGTTCCATTTTCAAAATTTCCCTTCACATTTTTTGCGAGCCAATTCAAAGTATCGTGTCTTACTGAAAAATGGATCTGCGCCGGGAACATTTTAGAGCTATGATTTTTTACGATTTCAAGTGTCGCCTGAAACCGGATGAATCGTTCGATAGACTTCAAATGGCATTTATGGATGAAAGCCCCTCCAAGGCAACCGTGTATCGTTGGTATACCGAATTTAGGCGCGGTCGACCAACCTTGGGGGATGAAGAAAGAAGCGGTCGCCCTTTAACGGCTATTACGGAAGAAAACGTGCTAGCAGTGAAAAATTTAATCCAAGATAATAGGTGAATTACATATCAGGAGATTCAGCACATATTAAAGATTGGATCGGGAAGCGTTCACGAGATTCTACAACGGCATCTTCGCGTGAGGAGGATAGTATCGCGCTGGGTGCCGCACTACCTCACCGACGCTCAGAAGCAGGCCCGGGTGGAATGTTGCCGTGATATGCTAAACATATTTGAAGCAGGCTCGTCTCGGCATGTTTACGACATCGTAACAGGTGATCAGTCCTGGATTTATCAATACGATCCAGAAACCAAGCGCCAGTCGACAGTTTGGGTGTTTCAAAATGAACCAACGCCTACCAAAGTGAAGCGATCTCGAAGCGGGGGGAAGATTTTGATCGCCAGCTTTTTTAATTTGACTGGCCACTTGGCCTCAACTCCCTTACGAGATCAAAGAAGCATTAACATTACATTAACTACCAAATGTTTACCAGAAGTTTTTTCTGTTGTGAGCAACAAGCGACCAAACACAGGGCTCCGCGGACTACTGCTCCACCACGACAATGCGCCTGCACACACCGCGCTCAAAACGAGGGACTTCCTGGACAGCACACCAGTCAAACTCCTGAGTCACCCTCCTTACAGCCCTGATCTAGCACCGTGTAACTTCTTTTTATTTCCAAAAATAAAAAATCTGCTCAAGGGGATACAATTTTCGTCGCCGGAAGATGCGCTGGCTGCGTTCGAGCAGGCTGTGAACGAGGTGTCTACGGCGGACTGGAAAAAGTGTTTTGAAAACTGGTTCAGACGCATGAATCTTTGTATAGAGGCTGGTGGAGAGTACTTTGAAAAGATTTAATAAAAATATATGTACCTGTAGAGCAATTTTTTTTAGTGTCGCAAATCTTTCTGAGTGTCCCACGTACAAACGGTAATTATGTTTTAAATTTAAATAGTTAGATAGACAGAAACTTTACCAAACTTTGCAATCATAATTAAATGCAACATGTTCAAAAATGGTATTAGTATCACAATATGATCCAAATACAAAATAAGAAAGCAAATTAAATGTTAAGCCATTTTGTTTTGTCCGGTGACGCATTATTTACACTTTGTAGGTTGGAGCAAATGGATCCATTAAAAAAAATGGCTATTTTCACGCAATATCGTATTTCCGCCACGTGTATGTACGTGGTCGATATTTTCCAACGAAACCTAATTATATAAATAGAATAATTGCCTTCGATGACGTTTTTAGTGAAGTTCAGTCTTACCATTTAAAAATGAGAACGAAACTACGTTTGTATGGGATTTCGTAGCTCTGGGAAGCTTTAAGAGCAGAGTGAACCGAAGTGGTTGTAAAACTTGTAAACAGTGCGAGTTGAACACGTGCCTGTGCTTCTTTTAGTCGGTAAACAAAACTACATTCATTTCATGTTTCGGTATTCTTTCTTCTTCTGTCGAGTGGGTATCGACCCGATGATCCCTGGTGTCAGAGTTTTTAAAACGCCTTTTAGCACAACTATCAGGCCTCTGACATGGTTTGAGTAACGACCACTATCAAAGACAGCGACCGGGACCGACGGCTTAACGTGCCCTCCGAAGCACGAAATCTTTTTCTTTTTCGGACAATCAGGTCATTCAGCCTGCAATGTCCTAACCAAACTGGAGAAAAATTCACAGTGATAAATTCTCAAATATCAACTTTGTGTTTCCTCCCTGGGAATCGAACCCAGGACCTCCGGATCAGGAGTCCATGGCACTAGCCACTAGACCACGGATGCAGTTATTCATAAATACTATATTTTATGTAGGGGTAGAAAGAATCAAAAATGGTGTTATGGGTCTCACTTAGCGTTAGTGCGCAGTTTCTCACTGGGCGCGCATAGCTTATCAATATAACAAGTATATCGCATCTATAGATAAATCAATGCATGTTGCTTGCGAACGACGTTATACAATAGCGGACACAAATCTTAGGCCTGTAATTATAAACAGTACTTGGGACTGACAGCTAGTTTGACTTAGTATCAGAAAAGTCATTTCAGGACAATGTGGCCTATCAAATACATACTTAAAATTGCTCTTAATCTTGAGATTGCTTTGTAAATATATAGATTTAGCTGAAACTCTCTACTGTGTTTTGTTATGAAAAGATTTCGGTTTATAATTTGGATCATACTTATATAAAATCACGCCTTTATCCCTTACGGGGTAGGCAGAGCGATAAACGCCTCGTAAAAGGCGGTTTCGCCACGTCTGACAAAAATTGAGGGCAATTTTAGATTGAAAAGTGTATTGCTATAGTGACAGGTTGTCAGCCCATCGCCTAAATTACGATACACTGTAACCCTCGAGTCCCTTTTGCTGACTTCTACAGCATGCCCGGGAGGAAGGGCAGCTGGAACATTCTATGTTTTTCTATCTCTCCCAGTCCAGCATGGAAGGATAATTTGGATCAACCTACGTATATACGAGCAGGGTGCGAGGGTTGCGTCGTGACACAGGTATTCCGCTCTGGTGGGATTAAGGCTCGTATTTATGAAGCGATATCAAACTTGAGAGCAATATTAAGTATTGATGTGACAGGTGGTTTTGTACTGAAATTACATTTTTGATACAAACTCAAACTCGCTGTCACATTTGAGAGCTGATTACAAATCCGGCCGAATAACAGCACTTGAGACTGACAGCTAGTTTGAGTTCGTATCAGAAATGTCATTTTAGTAATATGTGGCTGTCAAATCCATACTTAATATCACTCTCAATTTTGAGATCGCTTTATAAATACGAGCCTTAGAGCGGAGTGAACCGGAGTGGTTGCAAACCGTGCAAGTTCAACACGTACCCGTGCATTTAGCAGCCGGTAAACAAAACGAAATTGAAAGTTCTAAAACGCGGTATTGAAGCTTTTTTGCGGATTGGTATAAAAGGTAAACAGACTAATTGCCTACCCTATTTTATGTAGGATTATAAAGAAGGTAAAAACGTGAAAAAAAACTGTAAATCCCGATGGTGTAATGTATAGGGCCGCTGCTTCCTGAGCGGGAGGTCGTGGTTCAAATCCTGCCACGTACCAATGTGTTCTTCAGTTTCCAAATTTATATGTACGTTTATTCGGCGCTTTTTCCGTGCTTCGGGCACGTTAAGCCGTTGGTCCCGGTATATGTCGTTTAACACCGTAGATATTAGTCGTTACGCCATGTCGGATGACAGTGCTAAGCATTGGCGGTTTGAAAACTCTGACCTAATATAGAATTGGGTCTGGTTTCCCTTCTGGGTTGCGAAGGTGACATGGCAGTCGCTCTGTGTAAAAACTAGTACCCTCGTTCAATCCCCTAGATTAGGTAGCCGACCTCATGAGATACGGGATAAGGCTAGGGAGTTCGTTCAATCACCGAGATAAAAGTCTAGGGAGATGATGAAGAAAAAATGTGTTTAGAGGACACACTTAGGCTCGTTATTATGAAACGATCTCAAACTTGAGAGCAATATTAAGTTTGGATTTGACAGGCCAGTTCGTACGGAAATGACATTTCTGATACGAACTCAAACTACCTGCTACATGGAGAGCTGATTACAAATACGGCTCTTAACGTTATTGCGCAGTTGTCAGTGTTTAATACAAAACTTCTAACAAGGTACACTACTGTTTCTAGTTTGTATTTTTAATATTTCTTAAAATACTATTTTTTACGACATCAGAACGTCCCATCTGTACATCGTTTCTTCCATGCTGGACTGGGAGAGATAGAAAAACATAGAATGTTCCAGCCGCCCTTCCTCCCGGGCATGCTGTAGAAGACAGCAAGAGGGACTCGAGGGTTACAGTGTATTGTAATTTAGGCGATGGGCTGACAACCTGTCACTACACATTAGCAATACACATTACAATCTAAAATTGACCTCAATTTTTATCAGACGCGGCGAAAGCGCCTTTTACGAGGCGTTTAACGCTCTGCCTACCCCGTAAGGGATAAAGGCGTGATTTTATGTATGTATGTATGTAGAACGTCCCATTCCAAAATCACTCTTCACTCAGACGATAGAGCGCAAAAATATGACGTTGTTCTTCAGGGAGACATTAAGTTTTCGACTGCAAGCCAAAAACCACCTTAGTGCGCGCAATTCTCGTTTTTTTTCTTCGCACAAAGGGACGCCATTATAGGTTTTAGCACATAGAGCCGAAGGTATGGCGTGGTGAAGTCATTTTTGTAGTACATAGTGAAATTTTGTTGGAACTTGTATATTGATTGTATCTTCCATCCTGTGCCTGCTGCATCCCTTCCTGGGCATGCTGTAAAAACCAGCTACGGGATTCGAGGGTTAAGTGTATTGTAATTTAGGCAATGGGCTGACGACCTGTCACAAAAGCAATACACACATCTATCTTAAATGACCCTCAATACTTGTCAAACGTAGTGCAGGGACTTTTGTTTGCATTGTTTACGCTCTGCCTACCCCATTAGGGATAAAGGCGTGATTATATGTATGTATATTGACTGTGTGCAGAGCCGGATATGCAACGCAGAACTGCCTTCTAGCCACACTTTCCAAACAGTGTGAGCCTTTAAATTCTGAATAATCAACGAACAAAAAATCACATTACTGAACCTATAACCTGTTTCCTTTTAGCCGAAGGCATATTGTCATCTAAAGACACAGCATACCATATACCGGGTGTAAGGGACAGCGTCCCGCAAACTGATAGGGGTTGCTAAGTCAACGTAACTGAATGACTATCATCGGCTTTCTTTTTCAGGAAATGAAAAATGTTTTTGATTTTCCCATACAAAATGTCCACCTGGATCTGGCAATTTGTATAGAACAGTCTTGTTTTTTCACTTCTTGAAGAATTTCCTGGTGATGTTCGCAACTCAGTTTGCGGGACGCTGTCCCTTACACGGCTTAAAGTATAATAATGGAATCTTCTGCAGGATTACACATTTTGTTCTCACTTTATCTTTATGATAAGAATGTTATAAATACAATACGATTTACTTATTTCTTCTTCCTTCAACATATCTAAGTGGGGTGGAGTCTCGACCCTAGATTTCTCCAAAGCTGATTTTTAACCAACCAACTTCTACAGTGTTCAGTTTTGTCAGTCACTTATTCCAGATTTATTTATTCTCAAATTTCAATGAACTGCCTCCGTGGTCTAGGGGCTTGTGCCATGGACTCCTGATCCGGAGGTGCTGGGTTCGATTCCCAGGGGGAGAAACACAAAGTTGATATTTGAGAATTTATCACTTTGTGATTTTCTCCCCAGTTTTTTTAGGACATTGCAGGCTGAATCACCTAAATGTCCGAAAAAGAAAAAGATTTCGTGCTTCGGAAGGCACTTTAAGCCGTCGGTCCCGGTCGCTGTCTTTGATAGTGGTCGTTACTCAAAACATGTCAGAGGTCTGATAGTTGTGCTACTAGGCGGTTTAAAAACTCTGACACCAGGGTTCATCGAGTCGATAGACTCGATACCCACTCGACAGAAGTAGAAGAAGAATGAATATAACGTACCTATACATAAATAGTCGCCTATATTGAAAAAAAATATTTAAAATGGAGCCTTGTTTATATTTTTGTATGAGCGTGGCCGCCATTTCTTCGCCTATTTTCCCATGTTTTCGACCGTGCAAAAAGTTTCCTTTGAACTCTCGCTTCACTTCCGATTCCTCAAGACTTTGCTCGGTGTTTGTGGAAAACGCTATGCTCTGCCCACAAGCGTACATACATACATATAATCACGCCTTTATCCCTAATGGGGTAGGCAGAGCGTAAACGACCTAAACAAAGGTCGTTCCGCCACATCTGACAAAGTTTTGAGTGTTATTGAAGATAGATTTGTAGGTATATTGCTGTAGTGACAGGTTGTCAGCCCATCGCCTAAATTACAATATACTGAAACCCTCGGAAACACAAGCGTTCTCGGAGAATAAACGAAATCAAAATACGCCGTGCTAGATAATTTTGTTTTTTGCCTGATCTATGAATGAACATACACATACCATAAATATAATAACGCTTTTATCCCTAATGGGACAAACATAGGTCGTTCCGCCACGTCTGACAAAGTTTTGAGTGATATTTAGGTATTTTGCTGTAGTGACAGGTTGACAGCCCATCGCTTAAATTACAATATACTAAAACACACGGATCCCTTAGCTGGTTTTTACAACATGCCCGGGAGGAAAAGCAGCTGGCACAGTGTATGTTTTTCTCTCGCTCCCAGGCCAACATGGAAGTATGTATGAATGAACTATGCCCAGGAAGCATTTCTTCTGGGGGTTTGTCAAGCTGATACGAAAACAACAGGTCTTCTTTGTCTACTACACACTAGATAGGGAAAAGTTGCTCTAGAGATGAGCCCAGCCCTGATATACTCCTGAGAAGAGATTTAGATTTTTTCCATGCTGGCCTGGGAGCGAGAGAAAAACATCGAATGTGCCAGCTGCATATACTCCCGAGCATGCTGTAAAAACCAGCTAAGGGATCCGAGGGTTTCAGTATATTGTAATTTAGGCGATGGGCTGACAACCTGTCACTACAGCAATGTACCTACAAATTTATCTTGAATAACCCTCAAAACATTGCGAGACGTGGCGAAACAAATTTTGTTTAGGTTGTTTACGCTCTGCCTACCCCATTAGGGATAAAGACGTGATTATATGTATGAATGTATGTATGAGATTTAATAAAACAAGATTGTTCTCCCAACTGCCTTTTATTTAAGCCTGAGGTAGCCCGGCGGTATCCTAACAATGGGAGACATTGAAAACTCCAAATTCTTGGACTTATCCCATATGTAGTTGTGCGTAAGTATCACTCCATCTCTTCTTGTGGGTTTCAACAACTCTAAAAGATCTTCTGTCGAGTACATAGATACATATAATCACGGTTTTATCCCTAACGGGGTAGGCAGTGAGTAAATGACCTTAACAAAGGTCGTTCCACCGCGTCTGACAAAGTTTGAGGGTTATTTAAGATAGATTTGTAGGTATATTCTTGTGTCGTGTGGGTGTTTCTCCCTCTGTATTCCATTTTCCCGACCGTGAAAAAGGTTTCTTCGGAACTTCGATTCGCTTCCGATCCGTCACTCCGATAACATTTGAGTGACGTATTTATCCCCATGTGTCCCCGACATCTCGGAAGATATGAAATCATAATAATACAATGATACTCTGCTCAATCACAATTGTTTATTACTCTATATTTCGTTTTTATTTATATATTATATTATTATTTCGGTTTCACTCGCAGCTAATAGAGTTTTTTCGCAAGTAGTATTTTTTTTAATCTAAGGCTAAGCAAGAAATAAAAGGATCCCTTCAAAATAACAAAATGTCATGCAAATCTTTATTTTATTTGACCCCGTTAAGGGTCAAAAAGTCAAAAACCCTGATACACGTGTCAATACATTTTTTTATCATTAGCCTAAACAAGAATTAAGGAAGATTCTTACTTCAAAGTTGACGAAATTTCCGTACAAACTTCCAGCCCCTATTTACCCTTTTAGGAAATGAAAATCCAATAACGCTGTAATATGCGTCCATTATTATTTAATTATTAGTCAAACCACTAAATTGGAAGATCCTAAGTCTGACTTTCATACAAACTTCAAACCCCCTTTTTACCCTTTAGGGTTGGAAATTCAAAAAATCCTTTCTTAGTGGATGGTTTATAAAATGAATCACCAGTAAAAAAAATAGATTCTTACATTAGTAGTTTAGTAGTAAGTTTAGTTTAGTAGTAAAGCTCCGATGGTGTAGTGGATAGGGCCGCTGCCTCCTGAGCGGGAGGTCGTGGTTCGAATCCCACCACGTACCAATGTGTTTTTCGGTTTTCGAATTTCATATGTACCTTTATTCGGCGCTTTTTCCGTGCTTCGGAAGGCACGTTAAGCCGTTGGTCCCGGTTAATATCGTTTAATACCGTAGATATTAGTCGTTAAGCCATTTCAGAGGCCAGTGCTAAGCATTGGTGGCTTGAAAACTCTGACCCAATCCTCACCTCCCTGGTGGTTGCGGAGGTCAGATGGCAGTCGCTCTGTGTAAAAATCAGTACCCTCGTTCAATTCCCTAGATTAGGTAGCCGACCCCGTAAGATACGGGATAAGGCTAGGGAGATGATGATGACTTTAGTAGTTTAGGTGCTGCATTGAGGAATCTGTCAATAAGGACAAACAATTTTATAAGTACACATAGCGATGGTTTGTTTCTGAATCTAATACCTACGCTATACGTCACTTTGACATAATTAAATTCAGCTTTCATATTTCTGTCTCTATTTTATTCATAAAAGGACAGGGACGGGACCAAACTGAAATATCTAAAACAGAATCTGCACAAACGTCTAGTCAAAAATGGCTTTTGGTATTAATATAACGTGGCATGTGTACCTACAAATATATCATAAATTACCCTCAAAACCTTGTCACACGTGGCGGAACGACCTTTGTCTCTTTAGGTCTTTTACGCTCTGCCTACCCCATTAGGGATATAGGCGTGATAATATGTATGTGTGGCATGTGTTTTAACTTTAGTTTCCAAAAATAATGCTTTTCAGCTTAGATGTTGAAGACTGTTGAAAGCTTAGAGCAACACGGCCTTCCGGGGAGGTGCGTAGCTGGCAATTTACAGAAGTGGCACATTTTGGCAGATTGAACAGACCTAATAATGAATTATCTGACATAATTTTTTGGCCTAGTCTGTGAAAAATTCGCAATTTTGAGATGAAACTAATAGTGTGAACTATTCGATTTATAGTTCACACTATTCGTATTATAAAAGGAGAAAAGAAAGAAGAAAAGATATGCTTTGACTGGCTCAAAAGGACGTGTTTCCAGAGCCGTAAAAAAAAATAAAAAAAATAGGTAGCAGAATCGCAAGGTCTGGAGACCCCATTCACCGGAACCGGAACAAGTGCCAGCCAATGTGTGAATAGTGTGAAAACAGAATGTTTTCGGTAACCGAATTTTCCCATTTTCCATTCTAACGGACATCAAAAGGTTTGCCTTTCTATTCATCCCAGGAAGTATACCTACCCTATGCAATGACGTTAGGGTTATTTTGTTTGTTATTAAGTATAATTCAATTGTGTGTGGCAGATTGTGTACCCGAACAGAGTTTGACCTAAACGAAGGTCGTTCCACCATATCTGACAAGTTTTGGGGGTTATCACAGATGATATTAATATTATATTGCTATAATAACGGGTTGTGAGCCTATCGCCTAAATTGAAATACACTGAAACCCTCGTATCCCTCAGCTGCTTTTTACAGCATGCCCGGGACATTCTATGTTTTTCTATTACTCCCAGTCCAGCATGCAAGTAATAATACAGCAGATTTTAAAACTAAATATTAAATGAAACTTTATGAAATGCCAATAAAATCAATACAATTGTCAACTTAACAATAAAGCTAATAATTATTATAAAACTAGCGACTCGCCCCGGCTTCGCACGGAAATCATCAGTGTTTCTCTACCGTATTATGCATGTATTATACATATAAACCTTCCTCTTGAATCACTCTATTCATTAAAAGAAACCGCATCAAAATCCGTTGCTTAGTTTTA
The DNA here is from genome assembly GCA_949820665.1 of Scrobipalpa costella. Lineage (NCBI taxonomy): Eukaryota > Metazoa > Arthropoda > Insecta > Lepidoptera > Gelechiidae > Scrobipalpa > Scrobipalpa costella. The sequence continues at coordinate 6,173,131 of OX463313.1, forward strand.
AATATTTATGCATACATAGGGATATAGGGACAGAGAAAGCGACTTTGTTTTATACTATGTAGTGATTAGGCGACAAATAACCCGCCACTGGTCGTGCCAGGTGCAAAGGTGCAGGTGCCAAGGTACACTTGCAGCAGCATTACCGCGCTTCTTCTTCTTCTGTCGAGTGGGTATCGAGTCTATCGACCCGATGAACTGATGACCCGATGAATTACCGCGCTGTATAGCAATCACAGAAGAGTAAAACAGTAGCGATTTCTCAAATCAGTGATAGCAATTGACAACCTCTGCACCAGGCAGGATTGAGAGGCAGCTTTATATAATTGGAAATATACGGTAAACAGATGGAAAATCAACACGGCTTTATGACTATTAAAGTAACTATTTTCTGTTTTATTATGTCTATTACTTCCTTGCTGGACTGAGAGGGAGAGGAAAACATAGAATGTGCGAGCTGCATTTCCTTCCGAACATGCTGTAACAACCAGCTAAGGGATCCGAGGGTTTCAGTATATTGCAATTTAGGTGATGGGCTGACAACCTGTCACTACAGCAATGTACGTACAAATCCATCAAGACGTGGCGGAACGACCTTTCTATAGGTCGTTTAAGCTCTGCCTACCCCAATAGGGATAAAGGCGTGATTATATGTATGTATGTATGTATGTCTATTGCCATTTTTCAGAACTTATTTTGTTTCGTTTTTTTATTGTCTTGGGGTGGCACAGTGGTGATTCTTCTAAGTGTGAATTCTGGATATCGGTGGCGTTTTCAGGTCATTTCTAACGGCAAATTAAAATCTAAAAAATAATACATCTAAGAAATTTGTTTATGGGCTACAATTGCAACATTTAAAAATATTATAGTTCATAAATAAGTATAAAAAAAAACTGGATGTAAAGCTGTTTTTGTCAGGGAAGCTACTCCTTCTAAACTATTAAAAGCCCTTTTACGGTTCGTTTGGGAAAATATCAGTATTTAGATTATCTTAAATCGCAACATAAATATTTTTAAATCCGTCTCGTAGTGTTTATGGAATTAGCTTTATTATGCGTTTTGTTTTGTTTTAGACGTAACCGCCACGCCGTAGCGCGCGCTGATTTGACCGATATTCTAAGGCATTACGGGAGATAATTGCGACTCTTAAAATCGCCCTGCTCATCTGCCGTTGGGATACACCTTAAGATTTTTATTTATATTAACGTGTATCTTTTCTACAGGTACATCTTCTCCCTTGCGCTGGCTGACCTCCTTGTGATCCTGATTTGCGTCCCGTTCGTGTCCATCATCTACACGCTTGAGTCCTGGCCCTGGGGCGAGCTGATCTGCAGGTAGGAATGCAGAGTTATCAAATTTTTAGCTATAGCATTTCCAACTTAGGTGCAGAATAAAGGGAAACAAAGTTTCATGTCTTTTAATAAAAGATCTTGTTTCTAAAATAAGCTTTTCCTATTAGATATGACAACATAATGAAATAGTACTCGTAGTTTTAGTAATTGATCTAACTTGCCAATACGTGTCATTTATTTTTGAAATATGTTTTTGATTAAAAAGACTTTGTTTACCTTCATTCTAAAACTGAGTTGGAAATACTACAAAACGCTGCGTAAATAAAATAGGGGAGTTTTAGGTTTATTTATATAATTCTCGTAAAATTACCGGTGACTAATGACGTTTTAAGAGGAACATTTAAGAAGTGAAAACTTGAACAGATTTGGGGGCATCGTGACAACCTGTCACTGTCAGTGACATCTAAGCTACATCTACAATGGCTCTCAATATTTGTCACATACATACATAAAATCACACCTTTATCCCTAATGAGGTAGGCAGACCAATACGATCCTTAACCCAGGTCGTTCCGCCACGTCTAACAAGTTTTGAGGATTATTAAAGGTGATATAAGTACCTATTATATTGCTATAGTGACGGGTTGTCAGCCCATTTCCTAAATTGCAATACACTGAAACCGACTTGGTACCTATGTATTTGTGAAAATACATTGCTTTTATTGCATTTTTCTAGTAGTCGTTTAATTCGTTTTTTACCGAAAGTTTCCCTAATTTACCGTAAAATATAATGTTCCAGAAAATATTATATTTTAGTTGAATTACCTTTTTTCCTTTTTGCTCGGAAATAGCTACATTATTCGAAAAGAATAAGCATACATTCACCTTTTTTAGTACTCGAGTTTGTAGGCCGGCGCGAAGTCTTTAAAGTATACAAATACACTAGTATGGATTTGGTGTTTTTAAGTAAAAATATTTTTTTAATTGGAGAATGCAAAAAATAGAAAAAAATAATGAATGAATGAAGGGAATGTGCGCCTGTCAAAGGCGCCGTGCATATTTAAAATGTCATAATATTATGGAGGAATGTCAAGTTTCATGTTTATTTTTGAGTGTATTGTTATTGTTTAGAATAGAATTAGAGAAAAGTACTATTCTAGTCTCAGCCGAAAAAGCTATATATGGTCTCGTTTACATTCCAAATTTTCTCGACCATATATTGCTTTTTTACGACTTCTAAAGAAATGTACTATTACCGTAACTTAACCTGGGTAATTTTACTGTTTCCAATAGCGTTTTATTTCCTATCTGCAGAATCTCGGAGGCGGCGAAGGATGTCAGCATTGGGGTGTCAGTGTTCACATTAACAGCTCTGTCAGCGGAACGCTACTGTGCTATCGTTAATCCGTTTAGGAAGCTGCAGGTGAGATATGAAGTAATGAGTAACTTAGTTCAAAATAAAGTCCATTGAATACTTATTGAATGTAATATGTATCTCATCATCTCCCTAGCCTTATCCCGTATTTTACGGGGTCGGCTTCCTAATCTAGGGGATTGAACGAGGGTACTGGTTTTTACACAGAGCGACTGTCATCTGACCTCCGCAACCCATAAGGGAAACCAGACCCAATCCTAGATAAGGTCAGAGTTTTCAAGCCGCCAATGCTTAGCACTGGCCTCTGATATGGCTTAACGACTAATATCTACGGTATTAAACGATATTAACCGGGACCAACGGCTTAACGTGCCTTCCGAAGCACTGAAAAAGCACCGAATAAACGTACATATGAAATTTTAAAACCGAAAACACATTGGTACGTGGTGGGATTTCAACCACGATCCCGCTCAGGAGGCAGCGGCCCTATCCACTACACCATCGGGCTCTCTAATCGGGAATGTAATATGTATCTACATAGTGCAAATTACCAGTGACTACCAGCCCTTAACCTTTCGTATGCTGAAGCACTTGAGGCGCCCCGTCCGCTTGGCCTTTTTGTTGTACTTATGAACTTTTTTTATACAAAAACTCAATGGATTATTATCGTGTTAGGTAAAATTATGTGTTTTAATACACATAATATTTGGCGTATATTACACGTTTACTCGGCGCTTTTTCCGTGCTTCGGAAGGCACGTTAAGCCGTTGGTCCCGGTCAATATCGTTTAATACCATAGATATTAGTCGTTAAGCCATGTCAGAAGCCAGTGCTAAACATTGGCGGCTTGAAAACTCTGACTTAATCTAGGATTGGGTCGGGTTTCCCCTTCTTGGTTGCAGAGGTCAGATGGCAGTCGCTCTATGTAAAAACCAGTATCCTCGTTCAATCCCCTAGATTAGATAACCGATCACATGAGATACGGGATAAGGCTAGGGAGTTGGGGTAAAATTAAGTGTTTTTACTAAAAGGGGCGCCACTTAGCTGGTATCGTCACCTAAAAGGGGCAAACAGTCGCGCGACTTTAATTAATTGTGCCTGAAATACAGACAATTTCATGAATATATTAAGTTTCGCGACAGTCGCAATTAATTCCTCGTTTTATAATCTATAATACAATAATTCACACTAAGCATAAATAAGGTTTAATAAAAAAGAAAATTTAGAACACCTATAGCTAGGTAACGATAACAATAACTAATATATAAAAATATATCAACAGAGCCTAATAATCACGCCTTTATCCCTAATGGGGTAGGCAGAGCGTAAACGACCTAAACAAAGGTCGTTTAGCCATGTCTGACAAAGATTTGAGGGTTATTTAAGATTGATTTGTACGTATATTGCTGTAGTGACAGGTTGTCAGCGCATCGCCTAAATTGCAATATACTGAAACCCTTGGATCCCTTAGCTGATTTTTACAATATGCCTGGGACGAAATGCAGCTGGCATATTCAATTTTTTACTCTCACTTCCAGGCCAGCATGGAAGAAACATTTTTTTTAACAATTTAGTATTGGTCAGACGGGTGCTAAGTATTTAAAAGGAAACCCTTTGACATGGGTTGCTTTCAGTCGTTATAATATTATTGTGAAGTGTTTTAGAAGTTTACGGAATAAACAGGGATGGCCATGAATTACTTTACTTTTAAATATTTAATAAAAATTAAACTATAAGCCTTATTTAAAATAAGTATTAATTTGTTGAAAAGATAATTTTCTGGAATTTATTTTAAAATAATAAACTCATCTAAATGACCACTGTCCCTACTGCGACATAAACAAACACACTGATTTCTTACTTTCTCACAAATTTCTTATCTAATTTTAAGCTTATTGTTTTTTATTTAAGCAGAAATCACAAGTTTTTAACACTTTGTTGATGTCCGGTGTATATGTTACTGGTAACGTGATTAACTGGACATTATTAATAAGGACCGGCTATTATTAATAATGCCCAAGACGGTCAGACAAAGTGATTAATTTATGAATTTGACTGGTTATTATTAATAATGCCTGACACCCCGTGGGCCATGTAATAAGTCAGTGTTTGAGATAGCTTGAACTTATCACTTGGACCAGGCAGTATGAATAAATCCGTACTTCTAGCCGGTCTATGTGATAAATTGTGAAAAACTGCAAGTCAAAACGTTATAAATGCATGAAATCAAACTTTCTTTGCATTTCAAAATGTCACAAAAGCTCATCTTGTTAGCATAATTTAATAACTTTATTGCACAGTCCTTAATTATGAGATGTTTCAGTAGATTTTTCTCAATTTACTATTTTTTAAACTATTGTTCTTAAGTAATATTTTGATACATATTACATTTTTAACTGTTTTTTTACTACTATGTTCAATTGTTTATTTTTTGTTAACTCTTCATTAAATTATGTAAGTTTAATTTAATTTGCTAAACAAAAACACTGAATTTCACCTATTTTTGCCCAAGATAGGGTGGGCATTATTCATAATGGCCGGGAAAAGTGATCAATCATGCTGTTTTAATCTCATTGCCCAATTAGGTGTGTATTCATAATAGCCCATGAATACAGAACGGCCATTATTAATAGTGCCCGGACTTATGAAATTGCCCGTAACATACACATTCTTCAAATTTAATGTTATTATATTCTTTATTGTTTTAAAAATAAAAATACAGTTCAACTTAAAAAAATAAACAACAGGCGAGCTTATCTCTATAAGAGATCTCTTCCAGCCAACCTAATGGGGATAAAATATGGGAAATTCACGGGAACAGATACAGTTAGTATAATTTAATTACAAATATGCCATTCTTATAATATTCATTTTGCTGGAAACTGTCGAGCCCTATTCCTTTGAAAATTGTTGCACTCTGTACGTCACTGTGAACTCTGCCAAGTATACAACAAAATTTTACAGGAGTTCCTGGCACCAAATTCACAAGATTTGTTGCTTACAACAGGACACTTAGATTTAGTAAGACTTGGCCACTTGCTACACATCTAGCGAGATTTACTGGTAATGAAGGAATGTTCCCGGAAAAGCTGATTTGCATAAAATCTGAAGTATCCCATGATTACTCCTTAAGGAATTATTTGAGGAATTTAGTCTACTCCCGAAAACGAATGACGCCAAGTGGGCTTCAATTAAAAGCAAAACTTTAGATAAGTGATGTCTGAAACTTTTACCGAAGTGTCTCGACAGCGAGTGCGAAATTAGTGTACTCGATTTAAAGACTGTGGAAGTCGGGACAGTGGTCATTCAAATAAGTTTATTATTATAAAATAATTTCCCGAAAAATATTTTTTTAACACATTTATTTATTTTAAATAAGTCTTGTAGTTTAGTTTCTATTTAATATTTAAAAGTAAAGTAGCGCCCACCCTGTACTTACCTATTTTGTTCTTCGCAGAATATGAAATAGACTTTTTGTTTTTGATAATATTTATTTGAGCTACGTTCGACTCAGGGAATTTTACGTTCTATATTTTTAGAATACTTGTGTTCTGTTTCAGATTTACTCATGAATATATTTAGAATATAATATTGTTGCCTTGGTGCACGGTAAACACTGAATCTAAGCGCATAAGCATAACATTATACGAGATTTCTTAGAGATGCATCTCGTTCAAGTTCGCCTTGATGCAAATAGTATATGACCTAAACACAGGTCGTTACACCACGTCTGACAAAGTTTTGAGGGTTATTTAAGATGGAATTGTAGGTTCCTAGAATATACCTAGAATTCTATCTTAAATAACCCTCTAAACTTTGTCAGACGTGGCGGGACGACCTTTGTTTGGGTCGCTTGCGCTCTGCCTACCCCATTAGGGATAAAGGCGTGATTATATGTATGTATGTATGTATTGTAGGTATATTGCTGTAGTGACAGGTTGTCAGCCTATCGCCTAAATTTCAATACACATAAACCCTCGGATCCCTTAGCTGGTTTTTACAACATGCCCGGGAGGAAATGCAGCTGGCACATTCTATGTTTTTCTCTCGCTCCCAGGCCAGAATGGAAGAAAGAAGGATAGAAGAAGTATGTATACAGTTACACATGGAGAAAGTTGTTCAGTTTCATGGGTAGAAAAACATCCTAAAATACGGCCAGCAATTTTTTTGAATCCCTATATACCTATTATTATAGGTATAAAATTTGAAGTTTAGGCAGTTTATGTTTAGTAGTAAGAAACTTAGGTGACATCGGTACGCGAGACAGGAGTCAGCTCTCAGCTTATCTCTACTACAAAATGATACAAAACTGGTTGATAGTAATTTATACCGGGTGTAAGGGACAGCGTCCCGCAAACTAATAGGAGTTGCTCAGTCAACGATACTAGACAATTTCCAACAAAGAATTCTTTCAGGAAGTGGAAAAAAAAAGGTTTTTCCGTATAAAATGTTCACCTCGATCAGATCATTTGTATGGAAAAGCCAATATTTATTTTTAACTTCCTGAAAAATCTCCTGCTGATAGTTGTTCAGTGTCGTTGACTGAGCAACCCCTATCAGTTTGCGGGATGCTGTCCCTTACACCCGGTATACCTATCATAGGTGTAATATTTGTAGTTTAGGCACAGAATATATAATAGTACTACATACAGAATGGACACTCACCTCCCCTTCCCAGTCCGATATACGTCACACTCCGCGCCGGATTGTGGGTCACATTGTACGTACGCTTAGCGGGCATGGCGCGCGCATGTTTCCCAGTGCAACGGAAATAATAAAGTTTTGTGTTCTAAAGATGGTTAGATACTGTTCAGTGTACGGATGTATTTCTACCACAAGATATGACTCCAATAGGAACTTATTTAGATTCCCAAGTGATGAGACACGGTAAGTTACTTCATACAAAATATGCAACCTATCCTATTCTAACTATTCAGTTACAGTGAACTACTCGTACTTTAAAACGTTGGTTTAATCAAGGCCATATTAATCAAGTTTTGAATATGACCGGTATAACAAAATTTGTCAACCCTTATAACACGCACACAAACGCATGCCAAGTGCAACATGCCGCCTGTCGATGTGTGACCAAAATTACATTGTAGTTAGGAGTGTCCGTGCTGTGGTTTAGGTGTAATACTAAGAAACTTAGGTGACATCGGTAAGCGAGACAGCTTTCAGCTTATCTCTTCTACAAAATAATGCAAATCCTGATAGAAAATATTTATAGAGGGTGTAAAAGCAGGTAGACAGGGAAAAGTAATCAACTAAATTTGGCTCTCCCTAAATTTTAATTAAAATAAATAGTAGTATGTTGTCATAGTTTTTATGTGTTAATAACTTACCAATTACACAAGTTGACTGTCTACTCTCTAAATCAATAATAAGAAACATAAAATTGCTATTCATAATTTTTACATCAAGATGGACAACACTGCACTGCATCTCCAAGAGCATTGAAGAGTTCACTAAGTGGATGGACACCAGAATGTCGGAGTTTGAGAAGCAACAGCAACAGGCGTCTGCTTCTAGTGCTACTCCCACAGTGAAGGTGCTGTCTGCGGACTACTTGAGCTTCAAGTCCCTAGTGTGGAAAGCGCTGGCAATGTTAAAGTCTCAGGTGGAGCTCATTGTAAATGGCTTAGATAAAGTTGAGACCCATTCTCGCCGTAAAGTGCTTCTCCTTCATGAGGTTTCTGAAGAGCATACAGAAGATTTGCCTAAGAAGGTGTGTAGCTTAATTCAGGGCTCAATGAAGCTGTCTTCTTTCAATGCTGATGCAATTGAGGTCTGCCACCGTCTGGGTATGAAGAAGGACAAGACTCGGCCAATATTAGTGCGTTTCTCTTCGATGAAGCACCGGGCAGCTGTATGGAATGCCAAAACTGCATTCAAGGGATCCGTAGTTTTAGTGTCAGAGTTTCTGACCAAGCCACGCCAGACTGTTTTTGCTGCGGCCAGGAAACATTTTGGGAAGAAATACTCCTGGTCATCAGAGGGTGTCATCGTCGTACTCTTAGCGGATGGAAGCAGGAAAAAGGTGGTAACCATGTTCGAGCTCCAGCAGCTGATTACTTTGCATCCACACCCTGTTGATGTTTCATAGTCGGTGGAAGCAGTTTTTCTATGTACGCCTTTGTTTAAATTGCGGTGCTCGGTGATTATCATTCTATACATTCTATAGCAAGCGATTAGTGCTCCTTATTTTGTTCAATAGTTTTTTTATTGCAAGGTATGTTCTATTTTTGTATGTGATTTAACCTCTCAAAATATTTTGATTTGACAGATCACAGTTGACAGATTAATTTGACACTGACAGCTTGTTGTTTTGTTCAAAAACATATTTTTTTTTTCTTTTTTATATTTATTGCTTTTTGCCTTAGTGAAGAGTCATACTGCCGCGTTCTTGGTTTTTGCAATTGTGAATGTTTCTTTTTATTTTATTTTTATTAATTAAGTTGTTTGTGCTTGGCTTGGGTTGCGGATGTTGCTTTGTTATTTAAGCCTTAGCTTGAATAGCGGGGTAGCATCTGTTACTCAGGACATTATGATTAGTCTCTTTTAGTCAGCTTGTGTGGTTGAAATAAGTTGATTGTTTATTTTATTTTTTGTTTTAAAATTTATTATTTTTATATATATATTTATATTATAATATTTATTTATATATGATAAACAATGATTATTTGTCTTGCTCATCTTCTGATGATTATTTAAGTGCTCTCAGTGATAGTGATTGCTCTTCTCTTTCAGACTCTGAACCGTTGCAAGATAAGCTTGCTTCGGTTTTTCACAATAGTTCTTCATTCCTCTCCCTGGTGCACATCAACGCACAGAGCTTATCTGCTCATTACAACGATCTTCTGGCATCTTTCAGTGTCGGCATAGTCGATGGAATATTAGTTTCTGAGACATGGCTGAAGCCTTCTCTCCCTTCCACATCTTGTTCTCTGCCAGGTTATCGGCTTTTCCGCAATGATCGCGGGTGCTGGTGGGGTAGGCATCTACCTTCGTAGTGATATCCCGGCCACATTGATTAGCTCTTCCCCTTCACAATATTCTATTTCGCTCGAACATTTATTCCTAGAAGTTACTGTGAACCATAACAAAATTTTACTTGGAGTGGTTTACTGTCCCAGTGATCAAATCAACTACTTTTCTTCTTTTGAGTCCACTCTTGAAAATTTTAGCAGTCTTTACGAACATATCATTATTATGGGTGACCTAAATACATGTTTAGTAAAGGACGATGCCTCATCCATGGCCAGATCCGGGAAACTGTTATCACTTACATCGTCCCTAAATCTTGAATTTTTGCCGCTTTCTACTACACACCATGTACCAAATCGTAGGCCATCTTTAATTGACGTCATAATTGTTTCTAAACCTAAATTGGTAATTTCTCACGGGCAAATGTCGGCTCCTTTTTCTGATCATGACCTATTTTTTCTTACGTATAAAGTACGCCCCCCTAAGGTTAAAACTAAAGTAACTTTTCAGCAACATGGAAATGGATCGTTTGAGAGATGATGTAGTGAACATTGACTGGTCCCCAGTTATATCTGCCAACTGTATTGACGCCAAGGTGGCTGCTTTTACAGTTATTTTAACTAGACTATTCGACACACATGCACCAGTCAGATGTGTTCGTATTAAACATATTCCAGCTCCCTGGTTGACACCGGTTATAAAAAGAACCATGGCGAAAAGGGATAGAGCTAAAGCTAGATTTAAAAAGGAACCTACCGATTTAAATTTAGCTACTTATAAAAAACTTCGAAACATCTGCAACAGAATGTGTAGGGATGCAAAGCGTCGCTACATTCACTCTTCCTTAGAAAATCTCTCACAGGCTTTAACCTGGAAATTTTTGAAGTCACTAGGCATTGGCAAGGCTGTGGATACCCCTTTAGGTACCATGGATTTAAACGCTCTTAACACTCACTTCTCTACTCCCCCTGTAAAACTCGATAATTCTACCAAAGCTTTATCTCTTTCTTATCTTTCTAACCTTGACCTGCCCGACTGTTTATCTTTTTCATTTCAACCAGTCACAGAGGACAGCGTTAAGAAAATCATCCTCTCCATTTCCACAAAGGCAGTGGGAAGTGATGAGTTAAGTCTTTATATGCTTATTCCCATATTGGTTGATATTTTGCCAGTTATCACTAACATTGTAATTTTTTCACTGACGTCAAATGTCTTCCCTACAGCTTGGAAGAAAGTTTTTGTTATCCCACTGCCTAAAACCTCCAATCCAACATCTCTCTCTCAGTACCGTCCTATCTCTATCCTTCCCGTACTTTCAAAAGTTCTTGAAAGTGTGGTCCACCATCAACTATATTCCTTCCTCACTTGCAATCATCTCCTATGCCCCTTCCAATCCGGTTTTCGCCCCTCGCACGGCACAGTTGGTGCGTTGCTGAACGTTACTGATGATATCCGTCACGCTATGGATAATACCAAACTTACAGTTGTTGTTCTATTAGACTTCAGCAACGCATTTAACTCTGTTGATTTTGATATCCTTCTTGGTTCCCTCCGTTCTCTTAACGTTGCTCCTGCTGTAATTGATTGGTTTCATTCTTATCTCCATTGGCGCCAGCAGTGTGTGAAAACAGACGATGCATCATCGGACTGGTCAAACTTATCGGCTGGTGTTCCACAAGGCGGCGTTCTTTCTCCTCTTCTATTCTCTATTTTTATTAATAACATTTCAAAAGTCATTTCTTCTCCCTACCATCTGTATGCAGATGATTTACAAATTTACAGACATTTCTCCTTAACTGACGTCACTGAGGCAGTTGCTGCTGTCAATATTGATCTTGCTGCTGTGCAGGAATGGGCTAGGAGTTTTGGTCTGCTTGTGAATCCTACTAAGTCACAGGCTATGATTGTTGGTAGCAGCAGGCTCAGAAGTGGGATTAATGATGCTGATATACCTAATATTTTTTTATAATAGTGTATGCATTCCGTATACTAACAAAGCCAAAAATCTAGGGTTGATTTTAGACTGTGACTTGTCATGGTCGGCACAGGTAAATGAGGTTAGCAAGCGTATGCATTATTCATTCCACTCTCTCAAACGACTCCAGAATTTCCTTCCTTTTAACACTAAAATCATGCTTGCACAAGCACTTCTCCTCCCCATTCTCGATTATGCCGATGTATGTTATCTAGATGCCACTGAGGAGTTTCTTAATAAACTTGAGCGCTTACAAAACCTTGCTATTCGATTCATTTTTGGCCTTCGCAAATTCAACCACATCTCCGAGTTTCGCGCTCAACTAAAATGGCTCCTTATCCGACTTCGCCGCGATGTGCACATCCTCACCGTCCTTTACAAGATCCTTAATGACCCTACCTCTCCTGAATATCTCCGTTCCCGATTCCGTTTCTTACCTTCTGATTCCCGGTCCAGGCGCGCTTGTATCACAAAGGTGTTTGAGTATCCTGGTTCAAACACAAAGTTTTTCTTCCATTCTTTTACTGTCCGGGCTATCCAACTATGGAATAAACTTCCTAAACCACTTCAAGACAGTCCTTCAGTATTCACTTTTAAAAAGAGACTCAAAGAGCATTTTATGACCTCTTTCTGATGTTAATAATATGTATTATATTCATATATATAATTATATTTTTTATCTATCATAATATACGTATATATCTTATATATTATTTTATTATGTATTAGTTTTTTCTATTATTGTTATACATGTATTAGTATTACTATAATTTATCAGATTTTATAATTTTAGTTATTGTATCTGTTCCCGAGTTTTTTCCTTCTTTCATCCCCACTAGGTTGGCTGGAAGAGATCTCTTATAGAGATAAGCTCGCCTGTTGTGTCCTAGTTTTAAGTTCAACTGTATGTGTAAATTTTTAATACAATAAAGAATATACAAAAGAAAGGGTATTAGTGAGTCCTTACATGCTGGACTGGGTGCGAGAGAAAAACATAGAATGTGCCAGCTGCATTTCTTCCTGGGCATGCTGTAAAAACCAGCTAAGGGATCCCAGAGCTTCTGTATATTGCAATTTAGGCGATAGGCTGACAAGCTGTCACTACAGCAATAAACATACAGATCCATCTTAAATAACCCTCAAAACTTTGTTAGACGTTCATTCATTCATTCATTCAATTCATTTATTAAATACGAAACATATGGCTTACAGTTTAAAAACCAGGCGCACAGAATGTTGAGTCAATTAGGAATTACAGTACAGACTTATAATATTAAAACATGGAATATATCATTAATTAGGATGCAAATTGATAAAAAAAAAGTTAAATTTACATACAAAAAATAAATAAATGTCAATTTAAGAATTCGAATAAATTAATGTCAATATTAAGAATTGTAATACAATAATAAAATTTAAAATGCAATGATACATATTTGCTGCTTATCAAAACAGTTATTAGTTCTGGGAAAGGCTTATGATTTTAACCATCCATTGTTTGCTCCCACAACGCTGCTCGCTTTAGTCAACGATTCTAGGTAACGGCTGCTGCACGCTAGAAACTGATTTTTGGAGCATATAAAAATATTGAGCTCTGGCTCCGTCAGAGATATATCATTTACTAGTTTAAGCGCTCTAGGTAGAGGAGCAGATCTCGAAGATACACATCGCGTGGAAGGTACAGCAAATACTTCTCGCCTGGACGGCCGGACAGCGAACGATCTTGGCACGCTAAACCCTATTATATTTAGTAATGATGGGTTGTGGATCTTACCACGTACTAGCTCAAATATATAGATCAACAGTGATAAGTTTCGCCTGATCTCCAGAGAGTGATACTCCACCATACCCAGTATGAAAGACGTAGGGTAGAGGTAGGGGTAAAAAACGTACTTTTTTTATATAAATAACGAACGAATGATTTCTGCACCTTTTCGACCTCTAGGACGAGGTTTGAGTGAAAAGGATTCCAGATTATTGAATTCGATTCTAGTCTACTTCGTACAAAGGCATTGTAGAGTAAGCGAGGAATGTCAGTAGATTGGAAACATTTTGATTGCCGTAGTACAAAACCAAGACATTTGCGAGATGATCCACACATTTTAGATTTGTGGTCATGGAAAGATAACTGTGTATCGAACCATGTCCCACGATCATTACACTCGTGGTTCGTTCTATTATCGACGCATCAACAGTGTAGTTAGCCACCAACGGGTTATATCCCCGGGAGTATGTCATTATCGCACATTTTTTTATATTCAATGTGAGGCTGTTATTGTGCCCCCAAGCGCATACACTACTAATATCCTCCTGAAGAAGAGAGCAATCGACTGCATTTGCTATGGGACAGCCCTTTAGTCCATTGCGTCTTTCGTGTCCTTAGCATCTCTTAAATCCCTCTCCTCAGTCATGTGCGATATACTGCTACCTATTGTGAGTCTACTCACTTGTATATTCTGTTACACTCAACAAGGTATTCTGTAACACTAAACTCGATAAACAGCTTTATTGGGAGTAGCATCCGGCGCGCTCGTGTGCCGTGTGACGTTACGAGGCAGTAAATCTCGGAACATGTTGCACCGAACGATTTGTAGGAATCTTATCCGATAATTGTAGGTACTGGGTTATAAGATCGGGTTCAAGCATTTGCCGTTTAATAATAAAGGTAATTAATAGTTTAGCGGATATTTTCCGTCCCTCGCGCTATCGTCGCTCGCGTCCCTCTCACCTGGCGTCACTCTTGTCCCTCACACACATCTCTATAGTCCATTGCATATTTCGTGTCCCTAGCATCTCTTAAATCCTTATCGTCACTCATTCATGAGCGATACACTGTTACCTATTTGTGAGTCTACTCACTTGTACATTCTGTTACACTCTACAAGGTAGATAACACTAAACTCGATAAACAGCTTTATTGAGAGTAGCATCCGGCGCGCTCGTGAGCCGTGTGACGTCACGAGGCAGTAAATCTCGGAACATGTTGAACTGAACGATTTATAGGAATCCTATCCAATAATTATAGGTACTGGATTAGAAGATCTGGTTCAAGCATGTTCCGTTTTCTATATTACTTCCACGCTGGACTGGGAGTGGGAGAAAAACCAGCTGCATTTCCTACCGAGCATGCTATAAAAACCAGCTAAGGGCTTCGAGGGTTTCAGTATATTGCAATTTAGGCGATAGGCTGACAACCTGTAACTACAATACATACAAATCTATCTAAAAAAACCCTTAAAACTTTATCAGACGTGGCAGAACGACCTTTTGAGCGTTTACGCTCTGCATTAGGGGTTAAGGCGTGATTATATGTATGTATGTACCTTATAGTTAGGTAGCCCTGAATTTCTTTTTCCTTTCTTCTATGGTGTATCATCTCCCATGCTGGACTGGTAGCGATAGAAAAACTGAATTTTCCAGCTGCCCTTCTTCCTTCGGGCATGCTGTAGAAGTCAGCAAAAGGGATTCGAGGGTTACAGTGTATTGTAATTTAGGCGATGGACTGACTACCTTTCGCTACAACAATACACATTACGATCTAATATTTCCCTAATTTTTTTTGTCTGACTAAGCGAAAGGGCCAGGGAATAAGGCGTTTTACGCTCTGCCTACCCCGTAGGTGATAAATACGTGATTTTATGTATGAATGTATCACTTACAGCTTTCAATACTGGACAGTCGGAAATATCGCTTTAGATCTAATAGGCATAACTAGGCCTCTGACAAGATTTGTGTAACCAGTGGTACTAACCACCATCACAGATAGCGACCAGACTGCTTGACGTGCCATCCGAAACACGGAATCCTTTTTCTTTTTCTGTCAATAAACTAAGGAAAATATCAAAAAGCGATAAATTGACAAATATTAAGTTTGTGTTCCCTCCGTGGAAATCGAATTCACTGTGACCTCCGAATCCTGAGAACCCAGACTCAGACCGCTAGACCACGCAGACAGTTAGGTAGGCTACTACTAGTCAGGCTAGGTACTAAAAAAAAAAACAATTTCTTAAACTCTGGAATCGGCTAGTAATCTTCTAAATGGCTTCGTAAATATTAAGTTTTTTTTATGCTTAGTCTGTCGCTCAGTCAATGATACTGAATAACTTCCATCAGGATTTTTTTTTCATACAGTGAAAAAAGAAATTGCCTGTTCCATACAAAATGTTCACCTCGATCGGGTAATTTGTATGGAAAGCCATTTTTTTCCCTTACACCTGGTTTTGTTAAATTTGTTTATCTTGGTATTCCGAACAAAATAAAATAAAATATTAAACTGATCACTTTTGTGAGATCACTTTGTAAGGATTTGTATTCAAATGAATTCACGTAAGGAATTATTTCAAAGTATTATGGAAACTTTGTGAAGAGTAAAGTGTTGTTATTGTTTATGTTAAATTTGGGTTACGTAATAGAAAAGTACACAAAAAGTATTCCAGTTTTATAATAAATTCTTCCGTACCTACATAACTCAAATGCCGTAGGCGCAAGCCTAAACAAAGTTTACTTTTAAAATATCTGCAACTTTTATTAATGGATCATTGAACATCTTCACGAAGCTTACATAACTAATTTCTAATGAAGCTTTTCATTATCAGTTTTAGGTACCTAGTGAGCTTGATTCCAGATTTGCCGGCTAAAACTAAAATTAAAATCTATTTGTCTTTTTCAT
Organism: Scrobipalpa costella; assembly: GCA_949820665.1. Taxonomy (NCBI): domain Eukaryota; kingdom Metazoa; phylum Arthropoda; class Insecta; order Lepidoptera; family Gelechiidae; genus Scrobipalpa; species Scrobipalpa costella. The sequence goes on from OX463313.1 coordinate 6,189,426, forward strand.
AATAACTTTGGAAAAGGACAAGAGATCTATTCTCTCCGCTATTTGATTTATAATAATAATAACTTTATTGAAAGATTTTCATCCATAGATTGTTAGTAAAACACATTTATAGTCAGTGGTTTTGTGCGTTATCTGTTATTTTTAACCGCCGTCATATAATATGGCGGACAGAAATACTGGGGAAACGTGCAAAAGCGCGTCAAAATCTAGCGGACAAATTGTAAAACCATAGAGTATAAATCGCCTGTCCTTTTTCAATTTTATTATTTTGAAAGTGACAGATAGATTTTCATATTAGTTTTAGCCGGTGGTATCTAGAATCGATTGCTGTACCTCCTTATTTTATTTAGACTTATACAACTAAGGCAACCCATGCCACGTGGTCTTGTACACACGGACTTATCCACGTAGAGCCAGAGAACCACTGATTCTATGAATAGAAAAGAATGGAATGGAATGAAATTAAATTGAATTAAATGGAATGGAATGGAATAGAATAGAAATATTCACACTAAACACAGCACACAACATTTTACTTATAATAACAATTACAAAAAAATATGAGTAGGTACAACAAGAACTAAGGTACTTAAGTGATGATGATGATGATGATGAGGTATAATGTGTCGTGTATGATGTGATGTGTGCGGTGTGGAGTAGTTAAGAAAGCTGGCTACGAAGGATATGAAACCAAACATCACATTTCATGCGTAATATTAATCATACCGGCCTGCCATGCCGGCCTGGGAGCAAGAGAAAAACATAGAATGTGCCGGCTGCATTTCCTCCCGAGCATGCTGTAAAAACCAGCTAATGGATCCGAGGGTTTCGGTATATTGTGATTTAGGCGACGGGCTGACAACCTGTCACTACAGCAATATACCTACAAATCTGTCTTGAATAACCCTCAAAACTTTGTCAGACGTGGCGGAATGACCTTAGTTTAGGTCGTTTGCGCTCTGCCTACCCCATTAGGGATAAAGGCGTGATTTTATGTATGTATGTATATTAATCATAATCAATGACAATATCTTAAAAGTGTGCATAACATATCATCTAGGTACTAACTTTTTGATTTAATTCGTAAAAAATATTAGGTATTATTTTACGTACAACTTGAAACTGACGGATAAAGTCCGAAATGCCTTAATTCGCTCAAAAACTGGTGTTACTGATGTAGCCTATACAGCAGCTAAATTAAAGTGGGACTGGGCAGGTCACATCTGTCGTATGCCAGATGAATTATGGGCCAAAATTACCACCGAGTGGGTGCCTAGAAGAGACAGACGGAGGCGTGGCCGACCCAGACGCCGATGGCGAGATGAGCTCGACTCCTTCCTCGAGGACTGGCCGGAGGAAGGACAGGATAGAGAGTCGTGGAGATACCGTAGAGACGCCTTTGCCCAGCAGTGGGACATAGGACTAGACAAGACAAGACAAGACGTACAACTTACAATTACCTATCCGATTACGTTTCTGATTCAATTTTTCTACTCAGTTGAAAATTCTACACGTACATGCCTTGCTGAGGACGATTCCAGATAGAAGTAGTAGTATTGTAGTGACAAGTTGTCAGCTATAGCCTATATCTACAATACTTAGGTATACCAAATCCTAGAATCTCAATTGGCTTTTATAATTATGGCTAGGAGGTGCAGATGTGACATTCTAAATTCTAAGCTTCATTATAGCCTCTAGTTCATCATGGAAGAAAAAGGGTTTTTAGAAGGTCGCAAAAATGTCGAAGGTCTTACACCACCAAACTTTTTACTTTGTAATGATGTAACATACATACATACATAAAATCACGCCTTTATCCCTTACGGGGTAGGCAGAGCGTTAAACGCCTCGTAAAAGGCGCTTTCGCCGCGTCTGGCAAAAATTGAGGGCAATTTTAGATTGTAATGTGTATTGCTAATGTGTAGTGACAGGTTGTCAGCCCATCGCCTAAATTACAATACACTGTAACCCTCGAGTCCCTTTTGCTGTCTTCTACAGCATGCCCGGGAGGAAGGGCAGCTGGAACATTTTATGTTTTTCTATCTCTCCCAGTCCAGCATGGAAGTAATGATGTAAGATGACTATCTATCAAGATTTCGCATCTTTACTTTATCTAACCCCTTTCGAATCTGTTCCATTTGTTTAGCGGGGATAGACGATACGTCATTGTAAATGTTCGATATCTATCAGACAACCCGATTAAAGGATGTGAAAACTGAAATTTGATATCAGTACTATACGTATATATACTATAAAAAAATTCTGCCATGCTGGCCTAGGAGCATGTGCCAGCTGCATTTTCTACCGGGCATGCTCTAAAAACCAGCTAAGAGATCCTAGGGTGTCAGTATATTGTAATTTAGGCGATAGGCTGACATCCTGTCACCATAGCAATATACCTACAAATCTGTCTTATATAACCCTTAACACTTTGTCAGACGAGGCGCAACGATCTTTGTATAGGTCGTTTACGCTCTGCCTACCCCATTAGGCATAAAGGCGTGATTATATCTATTATAATTAAACTTCCTTTTACTTATTTTTAAAGTCATATCGATTACGATTAAGAATACAACTAAGCCTTGTTAAGCCAAAAAAAAAAAACTAAAATAACTCAAGATACTTTATTTGTGCATTACATGACCTGTGGTCGAATTATTAATAAAATAAAATAATTAATTAATTAATATTAATTTTAATTAATTTCTTTATTGATATATTTTGTTAGCTCGGATTAAGCTCATACGGTCTTCCGTTTATTAACACATCTCTGTTATTCAGAATATTTCCCGACATCACTACTTAGTATAAAACAAAGTCGCCTTTTCTGTCCTTATATTCCTATGTATGCATAAATCTTTAAAACTCCGCAACGGATTTTGATGCGGTTTCTTTTAATGGATAGAGTCATTCAAGAGGAAGGTTTATATGTAGGTATAATGAATAATATTGTAGAGAAACACTGATAATTTCCGTGCGAAGCCGGGGCGGGTTGCTAGTCATTCGTAAGCGTATGAGTTTCATTTTATTTACCACTCTTCTCATGCATCATGTTATGTCTATTTATTTATTTAACACTTAATTGTACACAGTATATAACACTTCTGCCATGCTGGCCTGGGATCGAGAGTAAAACATAGAATGTGCCAGCTGCATTTACTCCCGGGCATGCTATAAAAACCAGCTAAGGGATCCAAGGGTTTCAGTATATTGTAATTTACGCGATGGGCTGACAACTTCTTACTACAGCAATATACCTACAAATCTATCCTAAATAACCCTCAAAACTTTGTCAGACGTGGCGGAACAACCTTTGTTTAGGTTGCTTACGCTCTGCCTACCCCATTAGGGATAAAGGCGTGATTATGTATGTATGTATAACACATTTGCTCTTGACTCTAGACGCTAGGTCAGGGATGACGGTGAGCTCACCCAGAAGATGCCTGTTATGGCACTGGCAATCTCACGCACAGACGGAACACAGCAAGCTGTTTGGCACTTCACTCCGGTGAGACGGTGGTTGCGAGCCAGGCGGCCAAAATACAAAAGTGAAAAGAAAAAAGTTACAACAGACACTGCTTATATGTATAAAGAAATTTCTTACAGCAGACCTACAGTAGTGAGATTTGATTTGGAAAAGCGTATATAACGGGCATCGAATATTGTAGACTTTTTTGTTGAAGAGTAAAAAAATATCGGGGGTTAGGGACAGCGCCCAGCAAATTTATAGGGGTTGAAAATAAATATTGGTATTTCCATACAAAATGTCCACCTAGATCAGACAGTTTGTATAGAAAGACCAATTTGTTATTTCACTTCCTGAAAGAATTTCCTGGTGGAAAACGTTCAGTGTCGTTGACTTAGCAACCCTTATCAATTTGGGGACGCTGTCTATTAAACCTCGTATGTTTTTTTCACACCTTGCCTGATAAATTGTTTAGGTTCGTATAAGGGTCGATAGATGGTGATGAAACTATGTAAGAATTTTAGGGACAAGGTGTTCAGGTATTTGAACATTCTTACGGTCGTCGGCGTGTAGCCACGTATACCACATTTTTTGTGGAGTAAAATATCTAAGGAAGCTGAGGACCTTTGTTGAAACATTGTCGGTATTCCTCTATGTGACACCTGCTTTAAAATAATCATTACAGAATTTAAGTAACGGAAACAATAATTTGTTTTGTGAATTGTTTTGAATTTCATCTTAATCACAGCCGAATGATGTATCTCGATTTACAGGCCGCATTTTCGAGTTCTATCAATGAAATATCGATTTTTAAGCATAGAAAATACATACATATTATCACACCTTTATCCCTAATGGGGTAGGCAAAGTGTAAACGACCTAAACAAAGGTCGTTCCGCCACGTATGACAAAATTTGAGGGTTATTTAAGATAGATTTGTAGGTATATAGCAGATTGTCAGCCTATCGCCTAAATTACAATATACTGAAACCCTCGGATACCTTAGCTGGTTTTCACAGTATGCCCGGGAGGAAAGGCAGCTGGCACATTATTTTTTGTCTCTCGCTCCCGAGCCAGCATGGAAGGCATAGTAAATAAAGTTTGATTTAGTGTCATACTATGTAGTACTACTATATATTCTGTGGTAATGTCAAGTTCTTAAAAAGTGCGCCCTGCGTCGCTTCTCGGTGTGATCTGACTTTAAGACGATGTGAGGCCTCGGTTCGTTCACGTCTGATTGATCAACGCGAGCCCCGCAGCGATAGCTGGCAACATAAAGCAGACTGTGGGGAAACGTGACGTCAGACTGACGTCGGCTGACAAATTGAAACACATTTGTTATTCGTTCCATTGAGACTGCGGTAGGTACCTAATTTCTCCCATTTGGGAATTTTGTTTGCGTTATTTTATTACAGTTACTTGAAAGAGAACGGCTGAAGACCGAGCTGAGTGGCGTGCCATAGGAAAGGATAAGTTGACGAATATATTTACACTAGCGACCCGCCCCGGCTTCGCACGGAAATTATCAGTGTTTCTCTACTATATTATGCATGTATTATACACATAAAGCTTCCTCTTGAATCACTCTATCCATTAAAAGAAACCCCATAAAAATCCGTTGCGTAGTTTTAAAGATTTATGCATACATACGGATATAGGGACAGAGAAAGCGACTTTGTTTTTTACTATGTAGTGATACATACATACAATCACGCCTGTATCCCTAATGGGGTAGGCAGAGCGTAAACGACCTAAACAAAGGTCATTCCGCCATGTCTGACATAGTCTTGAGGTCCACTTGAGATAGATTTGTAGGTATATTGCTGTAGTGACAGGTTGTCAGCTCATCGCCTTAATTATGAAACCTTCGGATCCCTCAGCAGGTTTTTATAGCATACCCGGTAGGTAATGCAGCTGGTACATTCTATGTTTTCTCTCGCTCCCAGTCTAGTATGGAAGAAATATATTTAGAATAGAATATATTTAGTTACACATATGATGATGCAGGTCATGTAGGTAGTAATAATTTACATACATACATATAATCACACCTTCATCCCTATGGGGTAGGCAGAGCGTAAACAACCTAAACAAAGGTCGTACCGCCACGTCTGATAAAGTTTTGTGGGTTATTTAAGATAGATTTGTAGGTATATTGCTGTAGTGACAGGTTGTCAGCCCATCGCCTACATTGCAATATACTGAAACTCTCGGATCCCTTAGCTGACTTTTACAGCATGCCCGGGAGGAAATTCAGCTGGTACATTCTATGTTTTTATCTCGCTACCAGTCCAGCTTGGAAATAAATATTTAGCCGGTCAGTTTCGTTGACTGAACAAACCCTATCAGTTGAAGGAAGCTGTCCTCATCCTGTAAAACAACTACGAACGCGACTAAGCAATGAAATGCAAAACCGCTCTCTACAAATCAAGAAGTAAGCCTTGCCTACCAACATAATCTCACATACGTTAACATTCGGCTCGATTCTAGATTCGCCGGCTAAAACTAAAGATTAAGACTTAAAACATTGGAAAAGGTTTTTGATTATAGTCGGTGGTTTTGTGCGTTATGTCATTTTTATCCGCCGTCATAAGATATGGCGGACAATTGACAGAAATACTGGGGAAACGCGCAAAAGCGCGTCAAAATCTAAGTGTAAATAAATCGTCTGTCCTTTTACAATTTTATTATTTTGAAAGTGGCAGATGGTTTTTCGTTTTAGCCGGTGGATTCTAGAATCGACCCCATTGTGCAGGTGTGTGGGATTAAATAGGCTTTAAATGAGTGTAAGACTAAATTAACTTGTGTTCTTAATTTAAATTGAACATCCGCGTCGATGTTTAATTTGCCGGAGTTGAGAAATCCCATACAAACAAAGTTACACAAACGTAGTTTTGCTTTTATTTCAAAACATTAAAACCAAATTTAACCAAACTTCGTATACATGACCATTGGTCATACATATGATTCATTCATATGTATGCTTCTAGTGATTATTAGGTTTGGTTTGAAAATATTCACCTAAAATCGTATGTTCGGTATTATTTTCTTTATGCTTAATATTTTCAAATCAAACCTAATTACTTATTCATAAACCGGTCGTAAGTAACAGCGTCCCGCAAACTGATAGGGGTTGCTCGGTAAACAAAACTGACCAACTAGGAAATTCTTTCAGGAGAAAAACAAAGCATTCTTCCATGCTGGCCTGGGAGCTAGAGAAAAACATAGAATGTGCCAGCTGCATTTCCTCCCGGGCATGCTGTAAAAACCAGCTAAGGGATCCGAGGGTTTCAGTATATTGTAATTTAGGCGATGGGCTGACAACCTGTCGCTATAGCAATATACTAAAAAATCTATAGTAAAATAACCCTCAAAAGCTTTGTTAGACGTGGCGGAACGATCTTTGTTTAGGTCGTTTACACTCTGCCTACCCCATTAGGGATAAAGGCGTGATTATATGTATGTATGTATGATAAACAAAGATTAGCGAGATAGAGCAACCGCTATCAGTTTGACGCTATCCCTTAATCCCAGTATGACGCTTTTGGTCATGCATGTGTACGAAGTTTGGTTAAATTTGGTTTTACTTTTTAGGAATAAAAGCGAAACTACGTTTGTATGGGATTTCACTACTCCGGCAGATCCTTAGCTACGTCCGTCACATTGTTCGTAACAAACATTTACAGCGTTTCTCAAGGCCTACCATTATGGTACCTTTATCGCTACAAATAGGAGGTTACGGTTGTTTTATCTGACGACCTAATACTTGTGTCTGTAAATGTACTTAGCCACGCACATTTTCTTCAAGTTTGCATGTGTTCGCCATATTAATCCTGTAGTTACGCACATACGGATGTGTGTCTGTACTCACAACAAGTACAAATACAAATCACTTATTTCCACAAAACACATTACAAAAAATAAAAACACGCAATCAAGAATAACATAACATACAGGACAAGTAGGCATATAGATATTTATTACAAAAGTAGAAAAAGTTTGTTTTTACGTTTACGCCAACGACCTTAAAAAAGATCATTGCGCCATTTAAGATAGAGTTGTACGTATATTACTGTAGTGACAGTTTGTCAGCCCATTGCCTACATTGCAATATACTGAATCCCTCTAGATTCGTTGGCTAAAACTAAAATTAAAATCTTGTGTCACTTCCAGACTTAAAACACTCTACTCCGGTTTTTGATTATAGTCGGTGGTTTTGTACGTTAAGTCATTTTTATCCGCCGTCATATGATATGACAGAAAATTGACAGAATAAAAACGCGCAAAAGCGCGTCAAAATCTAGCAGACAAATTGTAAAACGATATACTATAAATCGTCTGTCCTTTTACAATTTTATTATTTTGAATGTGACAGTTGGATTTTAGTTTTAGCCGGTGGAATCTAGAATCGAGCCCATTGTGCAGGTGTGTGGGATTAAATAGGATTTAAATGAGTGTGAGACTAAATTAACTTGTGTTTAACTTAATTAAAATTAAAATTATCGCGTCGATGTTTAATTTACCGGAGTAGTGAAATCCCATACAAACGTAGTTTTGCTTGTATTCCTAAACATTAAAACCATATTTAACCAAACTCCGTATGCATGACCATTGGTTATAGATATGATTTATTCATATGTATGCTTTTAGTGATTATTAGATTTGGTTTGAAAATATTCACATAGTGCAAAATTAGAAGGCAAATTTAATTTTTAGCTATTTTTACACGAAACCATATGTTCGGTCTTATTTTGTTTATGCTTAATAATTTCAATTTAAACCTAATTAGAAGCATATACCGGGTGTAATGAACAGCGTCCCGCTAACTGATAGGGGTGGCTCAGTAAACGAAACTGAACAACTAGATAATTCTTTCAGGTGATAAACAAAGATTAACCTTCCACTTTGACACCGCTATCAGTTTATGATGTATGTATGTATGTATGATGCTTTTGGTCGTGTGTACGAAGTTTGGTTAAATTTGGTTTTACTGTTCAGGAATAAAAGCGAAACTACGTTTGTATGGGATTTCACTACTCCGGCAGACGCTTAGCTACGTCACATTGTTCGTAGCAAACATTTACAGCATTTCTTAAGGCCTACCATATGGTACCTTTATTACTACTAATAGCAGGTTACGGTTGTTTTATCTGACGACCTAATACTTGTGTCTGTAAATGTACTTAGCCACGCACATTTTTTTCAAGTTTGCATGTGTTCGCCATATTAATCCTGTAGTTACGCACATACGGATGTGTGTCTGTACTCACAACAAATACAAAGCACTTTATTTCCACGAATATCAAGAATAACATAACAAACAGGACAGGTAGGCATATATATATTACAAAATGGGAAAAAGTTGTGGACACAGCTTGGCAGTTTTTAAGTCCACCCTACGTCAGGTGTACAGAAGAGGATAGAAATGAAATAGCACAGGAAACTTAAACTACAATATGGCAAACCGTTGTAATTTTACAGAGTAACAATATAAGGCACATCTAGGGTTTAATTATGAGCAATACAACCACAAGTAAGGCAACGTATAAGTATCAGGCTTAGAATAACACTGAGTTGTATACATTGATGAGATGTATACATACATACATATAAGGTCTGACATAGTTTTGAGGGTTGTTTAAGATAGATTTCAAGGAGGTGACTGGAAGCCAGATACAGGGAGCGGTACATCTGGCACAGAACCGGAACCAGTGGAGAAGATTGACATACAGTCACGATCCTCAGCATTGAGGGAACAACCAGAAAGAAGAAGATAGATTTGTGGGTATATTGCTGTAGTGACAGGTTGTCAGCACATCGCCTAAATTGCAATATACAGAAACCCTCGGATCGCTTAGCTGGTTTTATGCCCAGGAGGAAATGCAGCTGGCACATTATTTTTTTTCCCTCGTTCCCAGTCCAGCATGGAATTTCTTCCATGATGAGATGTATAACTACTTCATTTACATAGAAACCCTTTGTTACAGCTCCGCAAACTGCCCCTGGTATGTGCAACGTTCATCTGGGCGGCTGCTTTGATCTTCGCCGCGCCTGCTGCGTTTTTCTCAAACATATCAACGGTGCAGATCCATGATAACATCACCATCGTGTACTGCACACCCTACCCTCCAGGCTGGCACAATTATCCCAAGTAAGTTAGATTCTTCCATACTGGACTGGGAGAGAAGAAAAAACATAGAATGTTCCAGCTGCCCTTCCTCCCGGGCATGCTTCTGAAGTCAGCAAAAGGGACACAGTGTATTGTAATTTAGGCGATGGGCTGACAACCTGTCACTATAGCAATACATATTAGAATCTAAAATTGCCCTCAATTTTTGTCAGGCGTTAAACGCTCTGCATACCCCGTAAGGGATAAAGGCGTGATTTATGTATGTATGTATGTACTTAAGTTGGATGAAAAAGTCCTTTTTTACCAATTTTAGACCATCATACATACCGGGAAAGAGGCGTGACGTTATGTATGTATGTATGAATACATACCGGGTAGAAAGGGACAGCGTCCCGCAAACTGATAGGGGTTGCTTAGTCAACGAAACTGAACAACCATCATCTCCTTAGCCTTATCCCGTATCTCACGGGGTCGGCTTCTTAATATAGGGGATTGAACGAGGGCACTGGTTTTTACACAGAGCGACTGCCATCTGACCTCCGCAAACTAGAAGAGAAACCAGACCCAATCCTAGATTAGGTCAGAGTTTTCAAGCCGCCAATGCTTAGCACTGGCCTCTGATATGGGTTAACGACTAATATCTAGTGTATTAACCGGGACAACGGCTTAACGTGCCTTCCGAAGCACGGAAAAAGCACCGAATAAACGTACATATGAAATTCGAAAACCGAAAAACACATTGGTACGTGGTGGGATTCGAACCACGACCTCCCGCTCAGGAGGCAGCGGCCCTATCCACTACACCATCGGGCCCTCAAAAACTCTCGGAAATTCTTTCAGGAGATGAAAAGAAAATTTTACCTTTCGATTCAAAATTACCACCTCGAGCAGACAATTTGAATGAACAAGAAAATTTCTTTATCCACTTCCTAAAAAAGAATCCCGCTGATAGTTGTTCAGTTTCGTTGACTGAGAAACCCCTATCAGTTTGCGGGACGCTGTCCCTTACAACCTGTATATGCACGCCTTTATCCCGACCAACATTGATCAGCAAAGGTTGTGCCGCTCCGTCTGACAAAGTATTGAGGGTTATTTAAAATAGATATGTAGGTTTATTGCTGTAGTGGCAGGTTGTCAGCCCATCGTTTAAATTACAATATACTGAAACACTTGGATCCCTTAGCTGGTACTTACAGCGTGCCCGGAAGGATTTCCCGATTTGCTGCATTTGCAGCTGACACATTCTAAGTTTCCTTCTTGCTCCCAGGCCAGCAAGTACCTTCTTCAGATCATCAGCTAGCTAAAATAAATTTAAAAGGTTGTTATTTTTCATGTGAATGTATGCGTATGAATTTGTCCATCTGTGCAAAGGGGAAACGCAGCTAGCCTTCTGGGAACGTTGCCCCGATGCGAAACTCTAAAAGATATTTTTTATCTGTAATAATTATTATTGTTATATTTACCTGAACATACATACATAAAATCACGCCTTTATCCCTAACGGGGCAGGCAGAGCGTTAAACGCCTCGTAAAAGGCGCTTTCGCCGCGTCTGACAATAATTGAGGGTAATTTTAGATTGTAATGTGTATTGCCATAGTGACAGGTTGTCAGCCCATCGCCTAAATTACAATACACTGTAACCCTCGAGTCCCTTTTGCTGTCTTCTACAGCATGCCCGGGAGGAAGGGCAGCTGGAACATTCTATGTTTTTCTATCTCTCCCAGTCCAGCATGGAAGTAAATATATATATATATATGACGGCGCAAGCGCAAATCCTCGCGAGGCCCGCTTAAAAACGACACGCGCATCGAACGTGCAAATAAAGCGCACCGCACAAAACGTCAAACGGTTTGCGAGTGGTTCGCCGAACATCCGTGGGACTGATGCTCGAATACCCTCTGAAGTCTATTTAAGTGAAGTTCGTCGAACGATTCGGGGACTTTTGCTACGAATTTACACGTGGATGCACGTGTCGTGTATTTAGAGTTACGTAGTGTGATTTTGTTTGTTACTGAAGTGATTAAAGTGAGAAAGTGTTAAAGTTGTTTAAATTATATGTCTACACCACCATCACCCGTTATACCGGTGCGTCCTAGACGTGCTAAACAGAGACAGGAGACGACATCAGAAGTGGTCAGTGAAATCCAGCCCACGAACATGGAGAACAATCAAAGTGGAGCAATTTCTGCAAATATGGAGCAAATTTTACAAAGAATTTGCGACGGATTATCGAGCAGAGCAACAAGTCGACCCGTGGAACTAGTGAAATTTGACCCCGACGAGCCTGAATCGGATATTGAAGGTTGGTGTAAACTCTCTGATTTTATTATTCAAACAAAGAAATTAGAAGGTGTCGAATTGATATTGGCTTTAACTAATGCGCTAAAAGGAAGGGCTGCCCAGTGTTTGACTAAATGTAAAACTGAACAATTAACATGGGCGGAGGAAATAAGAGAAAACTTGATCGCAAAATTCGCCAAGCCGATGACTATTCAAGATCATTTTGATGCAGTGATCCGGTTTCAGTTAAATGGGAATGAGACAATTCCGGAAGCGGCAGTAAGGTTATGGCAGCTAATTGAAAAAATTCCTAAAGCTAACTTATCAGAAGAAGTAGTTACTGGTTTTGCTATATCAGTACTGTCAGGCTGTGATCCTATTTTACGTCGAGAATTAAGTTCTGCTATTATTTCAAATAAGGTGCAACTATTTCGTGTTCTAAGAAGTATACCGCAAAAAAGGCGCAACGATGACTCTGTGGAAGGGTTAAATGAAACCGAGAAGAAAAAAACACGATTATCCATTTTTACCGGAGAATGTAACCATTGTGGAAAGACAGGTCATCGCAGCAATGAATGTTTTCGGCGTAAATCAAAAGCAATTTGTAATTACTGCGGCAGAACGGGGCACTATGTTTATGAATGTCGTGACAAATCAAGGGCTTTAGCCCAATCTTTTTCAGCTAGCAAAGAAGGAACAAGGAAGACAGCTACACCCACATGTTTCAACTGTAAGGAACAGGGCCACATCTCACCCTATTGCCCAAAGCGACAACAGGAGAAGGACAAGACTACAATGCAGACGAGGAACGTTAATTTGTGTTCCAGTTCTAAGACTGGACGTGGATCTTTTGAAATATCAGGTATTCAATTTCCTTATTTTTTCGACTCAGGTTCTGAATGTAGCTTAATCGTGCAAAGTATTTCTAATGATATAAAAGGGTCGCGACTGCATGGATTGGTCAAATTAACTGGACTTGGATCGGGTACCATTTATTGTGATACACAAATTGAATCTCAAGTGTTATTAGACGGGATACCTTTAAAAATTTTATTTCACGTCGTTCCTGATGATTGCATTAAAGATAAAATTTTCCTAGGTAGTGACATTCTAAAAGGCCCCCCTAGGTTGTCCGTTAAAATGAATGATGAGGATATATTATTTGAAATAAATAAAACAACGCAATTTGTTCAAGCTGATCAATTTAATTATAATTCAATAGATATTAATGCAATAGATACCGATCTTACTGGACAAGATAAAATAAAATTAATTAATATTTTGAATAAATACTCAAATAACTTTATTCAGGGACTTCCTATTTCTCGCATTCAAACAGGAGAACTTAAAATCGATCTTATTGACCCTAGCAAAACTGTTCATCGTAGACCTTACAGATTGTCTCCTCTGGAAGCCAAGGTGGTAGATGAAAAAATTGAAGCTCTTTTAAAAGCCAATATTATACGAGAACGCTCATCTCCTTTTTCAAGTCCAATTCTCTTAGTAAAAAAAAAAGGATGATGAATACCGTATGTGTGTTGACTATCGAGAGTTGAATAATAATACTCGGCGAGATAATTACCCATTACCATTAATTAATGATCAAATTAATAAATTACATGGCTCTAATTTTTTCACTACCATCGATATGTCATCTGGCTTTCATCAACTACCTGTACATGAAGACTCCGTAGAAAAGACTGCTTTTGTTACTCCAAAAAGTCAGTATGTGTATCTGACTATGCCATTTGGACTTAGAAATGCTCCGCAAGTATTCCAAAAAGCTATAAATACTGCCCTTAAACCATTAAACGATGAAAAGGTACTGGTATACATGGATGACGTATTATCTGCATCAGTTACTATAGACGAAGGTTTAGATAGGTTGGATAACGTTCTAAAAACCCTATCAGAAGCAGGCTTCTCATTTAATTTCAAAAAATGTAGTTTCTTGAAAACGAAGACTGATTATCTTGGCTTTGTTATTTCAGCCGGTGAATTAAGGCCTAATCCAAAAAAAGTTAATGCTTTAGTTAATGCACCATCTCCAACTACAGCCACACAAGTTCGACAGTTTGTAGGATTGGCATCTTATTTCAGACAGTTTATAAAAGATTTTTCACAAATTATGCGTCCTCTTTATCCACTGACGGTCGGTAGTGGTAAAATTTGTTGGACTAAAGAACATGACGATATTCATAAAAAAATTATCCAAATTTTAACTTCCGAACCGGTTCTCAAAATATTTGACCCAAATTTACCAATAGAACTTCATACAGACGCAAGCTCAGATGGGTATGGTGCAGTATTAATACAGGTCAAAAATAAATTGCCTCATGTGATTGGATATTTTAGTAAGCGCACAACTGATGCAGAGAGTCGTTACCATTCGTACGAACTAGAAACCTTGGCTGTAGTTCGTGCGGTGGAGCATTTTAGACACTTTCTGTATGGAAGAAAATTTACAGTTTTCACAGACTGTAATTCTTTGAAGGCATCCCATGCTAAGAAGGATTTAACTCCAAGAGTGCATCGTTGGTGGGCCATTTTGCAGGCATATGACTTCGACATAGTTTACAAAGAAGGTAAAAAAATGTCTCACGCTGATTTTCTATCTAGGAATTTACCAAATGAGGAGAACGTGCTACCCACAACGCTTCCTGTAGTACAGAAATTTAGACAGGTAAATTTTTCACAACTAGATAAAGATTGGCTAACAGTGGAACAACATCGTGATGCTGAAATATCAGATATAATGACCAAGTTAAAAGACGGTGAGTTGCCTGAAGAAATTTCTCGCACATACGACGTACGAAATGGCATTTTATTTCGTAAAATTGAGAGAAAGAAGGTAAGTTCTTGGTTACCTATTGTACCACGTTCTCTTATTTGGAGTCTAATTAATCATGTTCATTGTGAAATTAAGCATTTAGGATATGATAAAACATTAGACAAAATTTACGATCTTTATTGGTTCCCTAATATGGCAAAATATGTTAAAAAATTTGTGGATTCGTGTTTGGTTTGCAAGTCATCTAAAGGTGCATCTGGAGCTCAACAAGTACAACTTCATTCGATTCCAAAAGAACCAATACCTTGGCATACCATACATATAGACTTAACAGGAAAATTAAGTGGGAAAAGTGTTAGGAAAGAATCTTGTTCAGTAATTATCGATTCATTTACTAAATTTATTTTGTTAGAACACACTTCTTCTCTTAATTCTACAAATGCTATCAAAGCTTTAAAAAATGGCGTCAATTTGTTTGGTGCACCCAAACGTGTCGTTGCTGATCAAGGGCGCTGTTACGTAAGTAGTGAATTTAAAACTTTTTGTCAGGAACACAACATTGAACTTCATTTGATAGCTACTGGAACCAGCAGAGCCAATGGACAAGTGGAGCGGGTAATGAGAACTTTAAAAGGTATGCTCACAATAGCTGAAAATGATACCGATGGCGTTTGGCAAGATCAACTCGGTGAAATTCAGTTAGCACTGAATAGTACTCACTGCAGAATAACTGGATTTTCCCCGATAGAGCTAATGATTGGTACACAAGGTATGTCTTTAGAACTTTCTAAAATCACGCCACCTTCAAAAGAAAGAAGTAGACTGAATTTAGGAGAAGCTAGATCTGCCGCGTCCAACCAAATAAAGAAGCTGTCGAAAAAAGACACCGAACGTTTTAATAAAGGTAAAGCCACTATTCATCCTTTCTCTCTAGGAGACTTTGTCTTTTTGAAATGCGAGGAAAGACATCAAACAAAGCTTGAAAAGAAATACAAGGGACCCTTTAAGGTTGTTGCAGTTTTACCAAATGACAGGTATGAATTAAAACATATCAATGGTTCAAATAGGGTTTACAAATACGCGCATGAAAATCTTCGATTAGTTCCTAAAGGTCAAATGGGCTTTATGGAAATTGTTGAAAACATTGATACAAATAGCGATGATGATACAGAATTGACCGCGACGGCGAATAATTAATAAACAATGTAACGTTCACGTCTACCCAAAAGTAATATGATTGATCCATGTGTAAGTCCAGGCCAGTTTTGTAAAACTGAAGGGATTATATTTCCCAGGCTAGCTTATTTTGCTAAAGGGGAGGCACTGTCAGAAAATTGAGTCTTGTAGTTGTCCAGACCAGACATTCTGTAGGGTTAAGTCCAGACCAGCTTTTGCTGCAGGGATAAGATCAGAAGGCAATTGTCCAGACCAGGTATTCTGTAGGGACAAGTCCAGACCAGTGATTGCTGAAGGGACAAAATAACCTTGTCCAGTATTATCTGTGTAGTGTTGTGTTTAGTGTCAGAATGTACGAGCAATCTTGTAATACTATTGTAATTTTTCAGATGTTGTCAACTAAGGCAAGCCGCACGAGGACGTGCGCACGTCAGTATGGCCGTGACGGCGCAAGCGCAAATCCTCGCGAGGCCCGCTTAAAAACGACACGCGCATCGAACGTGCAAATAAAGCGCACCGCACAAAACGTCAAACGGTTTGCGAGTGGTTCGCCGAACATCCGTGGGACTGATGCTCGAATACCCTCTGAAGTCTATTTAAGTGAAGTTCGTCGAACGATTCGGGGACTTTTGCTACGAATTTACACGTGGATGCACGTGTCGTGTATTTAGAGTTACGTAGTGTGATTTTGTTTGTTACTGAAGTGATTAAAGTGAGAAAGTGTTAAAGTTGTTTAAATTATATGTCTACACCACCATCACCCGTTATACCGGTGCGTCCTAGACGTGCTAAACAGAGACAGGAGACGACATATATATATATATATATTATATATATATATATACATTTGTCCATCTCCTTTGGAATAATACACGGAAACATTTCGGGTGATCTAAAAGGATACACTACGCATGAGTTGCTACCACACAAAAGAAAAATTATTGTTATAACGTATTCTGTTGTAAAGTAATTTAAAAGCTCTATTATTTCCTACGGCTCGTATTTATGAAGCGATATCAAACTTGAGAGCAATATTAAGTATTGATTTGACAGACCAGTTTGTACTGAAATTATATTTATGATCGATCTCAAACCCGCTGTCACTAATGAGAGCTGATTATAAATATGACCCTTAATTTTATGTATCTCAACCACAATGGGGGTTTTATTTAAGCAACAATGTTTACATGTCTCGTTTGTAAACAAGATTATATCCTGTTCCCATGAGTTGCCATGATCCTATTAAATGAAATGTTGTGCAAACACACATGTAAATATGTGCACGTACTTGTTCTTGTAAATAGAATGAGAATTTAATAATCTTGTAACAAGCTTTGTTATTTACAAGATCCAGGTACATACAGGGTCGGTTTGACGGTAAATAAGTAAGATTTAAATATATCATCATCATCATTGGCCTCATACGTCTTTGACAGACGATTTAGTCAGTGTCTAAAACAAGATTTTTCGTGGCTATATAAACCAATACGGAAGCGGCAAATTTTCCCACATGCTCTGCATTTGAAGGTGGTAATATTGGTGACTGTTTGCTGTGTATTTAGATGTCGTTTTTGTCTTTTGTCAGCGAGACCAGCAAACCAGGCGTCATCATGGACTTTACGCCCATCTAACACACGCTTTCGCCATTTGTCCCTATCTTCAGCGAGCTCCTCCCATCTTTCGCCTTGGATGTCAAAATCGGCCATGTCTCGCTTGGCGCAATCTTTGAAACGCAGCATGGGTCTCCCTACCCCTCTCTTAGCGTTTGCTACAGCGCCGAGCAGAACACGCCGCGGATACGTGCGGAGCCAGTTCGGTTGCAGGATTCAGTTGCGTAAGCGCCTAACGGAGACTCTATCCGGGTATAATATCGGAATTTTCCTTTTCCTGGATGATATAGACCTGCCTTGGCAGATCTGGGTTTTAATCCCTTAGTCGCCTTTTACGACTCCCTAGGAAGAAACGGGGTGGTTCTATTCTAGCTAGCCGGAAACCACACGGCACAAATATATACTTTCAACTTAAAAAGCCTCGTTAAATTAACTACCTCCGTGGTCTAGTGGTCAGAGCAATGGGCTCACGACCCGGAGGTCCTGGGCTTGATTCCCAGGGGGGACACAAACTTGTTATTTGTCTATTTATATTTTTTTGAGATTTTCCCTAGTTTAATTAGAACAATAAAGGCTGAATCCGCCTGAAAAGTCTGGAAGAAAATGGATTCCGTGCCTCGGAGTGTACGTTAAACAGTCGATGACGGTCGCTGTCTTTGATAGTGATTGTTACACAAACCATGTCAGAGGCCTTTTAGCTGTGCTTTTAGGCGGCTTAAAAACTCTTGCACCAGTGTTAATCAGGTCGATCGACTCGATACCCATACTACAGAAGAAGACCATAAAATGATATCTTCGCGCTGCCGCAATAAATGTAAAATTTCACGTATACACTGTAACAACGCTCTGTCTACCCCGTAAGGGATAAAGATACATATACATACATATAATCACGCCTGTATCCCTAATGGGGTAGGCAGAGCGTAAACGACCTAAACAAAGGTCGTCCCGCCACGTCTGACAAAGTTTTGAGGGTTATTTGAAATAGAATTCTAGGTATATTGCTGTAGTGACAGGTTGTCAGCCCATCGCCTAAATTACAATATACTGAAACCCTCGGATCCCTTAGCTGGATTTTACAGCATACCCGGGAGGAAATGCAGCTGGCACATTCTACATTTTTCTCTCGCTCCCAGACCAGCATGGAAGCACGGGAAGTAAGGGATAAAGGCGTGATTTTATGTATTTATGTATGTACACTGTAACAAAGAGACGTGTCATTCAATATTAAGTGCAATACACAGGCGTCACTTACAGCGCGTAAGGTTGCGCTCAGCACCCGAACACCGCGATCGAACTGGCAGAGGGATGCGTTGACGTACAGTTCCACGTTGCACGTGCGTAGCGGGTAAGGTGTTGACAGCGTGTTGACCGCAGTAAGGGACACCTGTGTACTTAAATGTAAAGTTTACACACTGTAACAATGATACGGTGTTTACATGTCATTGAACAGATCATAAAAGTTTCTTCAGTTATTTGCGTAACTTTAACTAATTGTAAAAAAACACTTAAAATTTATTTGAGTTGATTTCTTTGCAATCAGCTCCAATCAGGGAAGGACACAGCTGCAGTGGACAGTAAATTATTAGTAGATTTTACACTAAACGGCAGACTTCTTGAGGTAGTTAAAGAAACTTACACTTATGCCTAACTAAATAAAAGTTTCTTTTCTAAGTATTTTTAACAATCTAAATGCTTTTTATTCCATATAATGTGAAAGAAAGGAAATAATAGATTTGTGTCGGTTAGGACTCAAACCTGCCACTATGGACTGGACTAGCAGTTTCGAGTCCTACCGGAGACAAATTTATTATTTTCTTTCTTTCCTATTTTAGAAATAAATGATTGATTTTATACATATAATCACGCCTTTATCCCTAACGGGGTAAGCAAAGCATAAACGACCTAAACATAGTTCGTTCCGCCACGTTTGACAAAGTTAGCTTAGCTGGTTTTTACAGCATTATGTTTTTCTCCCGCTCCTAGCCCAGAATGGAAGAAATTGATTGTTTTTTTTAATATATGGAAATTGGTTGATTTTATATATGCCCCCAGCGGTGCAAACAATAGTTCATTTTGTAGTATATCTTCTGCACGACATGAGGGGATGCTTTATTAAACCAAACGCCTAAACCACAAGCACTCAACCAAGAGTGACACAACGTTTAATCAAATTCTACAATAACTCCTATCTACATACATACATACATATAATCACGCTTTTATCCCTAATGGGGTAGGCAGGGTGTAAACAACCTAAACAAAGGTCATTCCGCCACGTTTGACAAAGTTTTGAGGGTTATTTAAGATAGTTTTTTTAGGTATATTGCTATAGTGACAGGTTGCCCATCGCCTAAATTGCAATATACAGAAACTCTCGGATCCCTTAGCTGGTTTTTACAGCTGGTTCTCCCGCTCCCAGGCCAGCATGGAAGATATACATTGTATTTATAAATAAACAGTGAGTTATATGAAAATATCTAAGCTTCCAACAGGGATATAATACACAACTGTTATTTAAATCTTTTTCGACGCCAATGCTCTCCTGAGCTCGTGTGCGAGTATGATTCCGTTTCTGATGCGATTTTCCAATCATTTTTCCATTTTCCGCTCCGCTAGTAAGGCGTAGATAAGGTACGTCGTTGGTAGGTATGATAAATATGACATTATGCTATTTGATAAACATAATTTAAGCTATACAGGCCTGGGAGCGAGAGAATAACATACAATGTGCCAGATGCATTTCCTCCCGGGCATGCTGTAAAAACCAGCTAAAGGATTCGAGGGTTTCAAGATGTTGTTACATAGGCGATGAGCTGACAACCTATCACTACAGCAAAATACCTACAAATATATCTTAAATAACCCTCAAAACTTTCTCAGATGTGGTCTAGATGTGGCGGAACGACCTTTATTAGGTTGTTTACGCTCTGCCTACCCCATTAGGGATGAAGGCTTGATTATAATGTATGTATGTTTGTAAGTTAAGCTAGTAAGATTGATGAGTTGTGTCCCTTGGAACCGATTTAAGTGCCTACATATTGATATGTTTCTTTCCGTTACTTTCTGTTGTTGAAAATCCACAAAAAATCACTGAACGGCTTCCCGAAGGCAAAGCGTTCAATTGGACAGTATTATTAATGGTTCTACTGACTGGTACTAATATTTAACATATTACGACCTAAGTTGCAAAGGAAAAGTTGTTCAGTTTTATGGCTAAGTTCACCCCCTACAATTTCGTTTGCTCTCAAAACCTTGTATATTCTCTGTACCGATCATAAAAAGTATAAGTTTACTGTAATGATACTGCAACTGAACAACAATCACTAGGAAATTCCTTCAGGAAAAGAAAAATAATTTGCTTTTCCATACAAACTGTCTGATCAAGTGGTAATTTTGTATGGGAGAGTCACTTTTTTTCATCTTCTGAAATAATTTCCTGGTGAATGATGTTCTGCATCGTTGACTGAGCAACCTCTATCAGTTTGCCGGACGCTGTCCATTATACCCGGTACATACATATATACATACTTCCATGCTGGACTGGGAGCGAGAGAAAAACATAAAATGCGCCAGCTACAATCCTCCTCCCGGGCATGCTGTAAAAATCAGCAAAGGGATCCGAGGGTTTCTGTATATTGCAATTTAGGCGATGGGCTGACAACCTGTCACTACAGCAATATGCGAGTCTATCTTAAATACCCCTCAAAACTTTGTCTGACGTGGCAGTACGACCTTTGTTTAGGTCGCTTACGCTCTGCCTAACATGGGTTAATATATGGGCTTTCTCCCTAATGGTAGGGAGAAAGGCGTGATTATATCTATGTATGTATGTATGTATACCTACATAAAGTCAAAGGTTTACAGTTATACAAAGCGTAAACGCCATCAAAAGCCGTTGGCCAGTTATGAAAATGTTTGGGTGCAATTAAGGAAGGGCAGTCTCAGGCTCGTATTTATAAAGCTATCTCAATATTGACATTAATATTAAGTATGGATTTGACCGGTCCTTTTGTATTGAAATTAAATTACTGATACGGATTCAATCTAGCTCTCAGTCTCAAGTGCTGTCTATAATTACGGGTCTTGCACACACCAATTCGCCAAAATACACAAAATATCCTCCCAGAGATCTACATAAATTAAAAAACTAAATGAATTTCGTTTTTACATACTTACACATGGTCACGCCTTTATCCCTAATGGGGTAGACAGAGCGTTAACAACCTAAACAAAGGTCGTTCTGCCACGTCCCTTAGCTGATTTTTACAGCATACCCCGAAGAAAAAGCAGCTGGCACATTCTATGTTTTTCTTTCGCTCCCACTCCAGCATGGCAGAATTAAACCTACTGTATCGTTTGATAGAGACATTTTTTCTAGATCACGCCTTAAAGTATCTACTTTTTACAAATAGAGTTACTATTAGAATCAACACCATACTCGTAAATCATTTGAATGCATAATGATCACCAAATGATTGATTGATTAATCAATCACGAAACGCCTTATGGTGGTAACAGAGCATAGGTGGCGCCCTCAATAATAATAAATTAATTGTGTCTAAAATACAAACATTTTTATGACTTTTTTACGTTGATCGGAAATCGCAATAAATTCTCCATTTCATTACACATAAAATCATATTACATAATTTTATAAGTATCTAAACTTTGAATTACAAATGTGTTAAATGTGACCACTTATAGCACATCACTACATAGTATAAAACAAAGTGGATTCTCTGTCCCTATATCCCTATGTATGCTTAGATCTTTAAAACTACGCAACGGATTTTGATGCGGTTTCTTTTAATGGATAGAGTGATTCAAGAGGAAGGTTTATATGTATCATACATGCATAATATATTAGAGAAACACTGATAATTTCCGTGCGGAACTGGGGCGGGTCGCTAGTGTGTTATAAAATGGAGTATTACTTGCAATTTCCGCGAAACGTAAAATATATACGAAAATGTATGTATTTCAGGCAAAAAAAATGTTTTTAACTGATGGCGCGACCGTCTCGTCCCTGTTCGTCCATTTTTCTTGGCCTTATTTTTTGATTACTTTAGTTAGCATCAATCGTAAATTGCGCTAACAATTCAGGCAAAGCAGGCGCTACGTAATTTTCTTCGTAATTTTGTTCCCTTCGTATTTCTATCTTGATACGCCGCCTATAAGAGGGTCTGAGGTTGTTATGAGCCCAGTAAACTCATTATAGTGGTAGGTATGGTAATATAATAATAATAACCATAAAAATAGACAATCAAGCTATAATCATTACCTACCTTACTTATTATTGGACTGGGCTAGGTAATCCGGAATCCAAATTGCTTCTGCAAGTGTGTAACAGTGATTGAAATTGTAATTTGGGGTCAATGGTGACAAGCTTTAGATACTTACCTTACATTACTTAGGTAAATCTCATATAGTTATGGATACATACAGAGAGCCCGATGGTGTAGTGGATAGGGCCGCTGCCTCCTGAGCGGGAGGTCGTGGTTCGAATCCCACCACGTACCAATGTGTTTTTCGGTTTTCGAATTTCATATGTACGTTTATTCGGCGCTTTTTCCGTGCTTCGGAAGGCACGTTAAGCCGTTGGTCCCGGTTAATATCGTTTAATACCGTAGATATTAGTCGTTAAGCCATATCAGAGACCAGTGCTAAGCATTGGCGGCTTGAAAACTCTGACCTAATCTAGGATTGGGTCTGGTGTCCCTTCTTTGTTGCGGAGGTCAGATGGCAGTCGCTCTGTGTAAAAACCAGTACCCTCGTTCAATCCCCTAGATTAGGTAGCCGACCCGGTGAGATACGGGATAAGGCTAGGTTTTAGTTTGATTCTGTGTAGGATCGTGGATCTATAACAATATTAATTAATTTATTCACATTATGACATCACAATCAAGGCCCTCTACTTCAAACATACGTACATATAATCACGCCTTTATCCCTAATGGGGTAGGCAGAGCTTAAACGACCTAAACAAAGCTCGTTCCGCCACGTCTGACAAAGTTTTGAGGGTTATTTAAGGTAGATTTGTGTATTGCTGTAGTGACAGGTTGTCAGCCCATCGCCTAAATTACAATATACTGAAACCTTTAGTTCCCTTAGCTGGCTTTTACAGCATGCCCGGGAGGAAATGCAGCTGGCACATTCTATGTTTTTCTCTCGCTCCCAGGCCAGCATGGAAGAAACAATTCTAAATCTACTTCAAACAATCGTGACAATCGCTTGTCACGTATCTGCCTAGAGCCGAGGAGTCAAGAAGCGCCACAGAATAAACAAAAACAAGCATTAAAAAATAAATAAGGTATCAAATGAAGATTATTTATTCTTCCATGCTGGCCTGGGGCGACAGAAAAAAATAAAATGTGCCAGCTGCATTTTCTCCCGGGCATGCTGTGAAAACCAGCTAAGAGATCCGAGGGTTTCAGCATACAGCAATATACTTACAAATCTATCTTAAATAACCCTCAAAATCTTGTCTGACGTGGCGGAACGACCTTTGTTTAGATCGTTTACGCTCTGCCTACCCCATTAGGGGAAAATCCTTTTTTATCTACCCCACTTTGCTCGGTATTCAGCATCCGTTGGTGTAAGATCGTTCTGTTCTATGTCCGCTTTTACGACGTCTAGCCAGCACTTTGGTCTGCCACTAGATTTTGATTGATTTAGGTAATTATTAAAATATTGAATACCTTTGCCCAACGTTTCTAAATGAATTCGTGCTTAGACCCGAAAGAATAAAATAATGTGTACAAAACGTGAAAGTCTTAAACAAATGAATCTACAGAATACGAAACAATGTTATCGTTTTTTTTCGTAATGTTTAATAAGGCTTCAGGGCTTAACTTTTGACAACACAAAAACTCATATTATTCTCGCGACATTTTGGATGATGAACCACAGTTGGCACGGTTATGGCACAAAAAAAAAATACATACATACATATCATCACGACTTTATTCTTAATGGGGTAGGCAGAGCGTTAACAACCTAAACAACATCGTGGTCCCGCCACGTCTTACGAATTTTATTTAAGATAGATTTGTAGGTATACTGATGTAGTGACAGGTTGTCAGCCCATCGCCTAAATTACAATATACTGAAACCCTCGGATCCCTTGGCTAGTTTTTACAGCATGCCCGGGAGGAAATGCAGCTGGCACATTCTATGTTTTTCGCTAGATCCCAGACCAGCATGGAAGACAAAAAAAAATTGTACTTGAAAAACAAAGATACAACAGGCACGGATTATACAGACCGGCGCAGACCAAAAATCTGTTGAAATTTACATACATACATAAAAGCACGCCTTTATCCCTAAATTGCAATACACTGAAAAACTTTCGTATCCCGTGGCTGGTTGAAACTTGAATCAATAAAATAAAAGAAAACATAACTTTAAAAATTATATCGGGTTCAATTAACAGAATTGAATTTTCTATCGATTGATATAATTTTCAGAATGAATGGTTCATTCAACGGGATTTAGTAAGTTAAAAATCTACGAAACGACCCAACTTTGTTTTTTTTTTATCGTGTAAACTACACACTATCGTGAATTCATCGAGTTCGATCCTCGCAGTAATAGTTCAAGTAGAATATTCATTTTCGATTTGCATATCATAAATGGATTCAAGAACAAATAAAATCAATAAAGTATTTTTCATTTCTCCCATGCTGGACTGGGAGCGAGAGAAAAACATAGAATGTGCCAGCTGCATTTCCTCCCGGGCATGCTATAAAAATCAGCTTGGGGATCCGAGGGTTTCAGTATATTGCAATTTAGGCGATGCGATGGGTTAACAACCTGTCACTACAGCAATATGCCTACAAATCTATCTTAAATACCCTTCAAAACTTTGTCAGACGTGAAGGAACGACCCCTGTTTAGGTCGTTTACTCTCTGCCTACCCCATTAGGGATACAGGCGTGATTATATGTATGTATATATTTTTCACTTCTCATGCTCTTATTTTGTGCACTTGGGCAAAAATGTATTTAGTCATAAATTTATCTCCTCTAATGCAAATAAAATTAGGTCATACAGCCAAACTTAATAAGAAGTTCAGATAGATCAAACTTGTTTTTTTATAATATTTACTTTATATTATTCAACTCTTTCGTTTTTGTCATAAATAGATATCGAAATTTAAATTCAAGTACAATAGTTTATTTAATTAGGTATATCAAAAAATAATTTAATATTAGGCTGTATAGGTTCCAGCCCAAGCCTAATAATTTAAGTTAAATGGCGGGACTTCATTCTTTAGTTTATTTAGCGAATTTCCTCAATTTGCCTCACAATTAAAGGAAAAGCAGAGTTTATAACTCGTACACAAAACCATTTATGTCCTCGGGTATTATCAGTTATCTGCTAAAAATCTCGGACATGAATTACTTGTTTTGTGCACTTGTTATAAAATCTACTATACATTGTGAAATTAACATAATATTTTATTTTTAATTCGGCACATGTTACGAATGAACCTATTCTTTTGAGTTCTTCTTCTTACCTCATAGTAAGTTTCCGAGTACTTAAGTTTATTAAAACCATTACCATATTTAAATACACCTAACCCAAAATCATCATATTTTCATTATTACCTCATGGTTTTACAAATCGGTCTTAAGTAAAAACTTACTTTAGATATATCTTGCTCTGTAAGTGACCAATGGGGTCAATTCTAGATACCACCGGCTAAAATTAAAATCTATCTGTTACTTTCAAACTAATAAAATTGAAAAAGGAGAGGCGATTTATACTTTATGGTTTTACACTTTATCCGCTAGATTTTGACGAGCATTTGCACGTTTCCCCAGTTTTGCAAGTCAATTTTATCCGCCGTCATAAATTATAGTTAACGCATAAAACTACCGACTATAAATCAAAACCGGAGAGAATTGATCTCTTATCTTTCTTTAATGTTTTTAGTCTGAAAGTGACAAATAGATATTAATTTTAGGTTTAGCCGGTTGAATCTAGAATTAAGCCTATTGTTTCTCTAACTTCCATGCTGGAATGGGAGCGAGAGAAAAACTTAGAATGTGCCAGCTGCATTTCCTCCCGGGCATGCTGTAAAAGTCAGCTAAGGGATCCGAGAGTTTCAATATATTGCAATGTAGGCGATGGGCTGACAACCTGTCACTACAGCAATATACCTTCAAATCTATCTAAAATAACCCTCAAAACTTTGTCAGACGTGGCGGAATGACTTTTGTTTTGGTCGTTTACGCTCTGCCTACCCCATTAGGGATAAAGGCGTGACTGTATGTATGTATGTTTCTCTAAATACTGGGTTGTTATAAGCCTTAAAAACCCTAGGGCATTAATGACATTTGAAATAAGACATTTCGCTAGATGTCAAAACTGTATTTTAAAAAACTAAAGGTCCTATTCTATTTTTCTTCTATTCTCGGAATCGTATAATTTACTTCGAAACCTATTTGTATTGGAATTTTCGAAATATTTATTTTAAATATCGAACCGGCCAGTATTGTTTGTGTCGCATGGAATAAAGCGGCAAAAAGAAATATACATACATACACAAATCACGCCTTTATCCCTTACGGGGTAGGCAGAGCGTTTAACGCCTCGTAAAAGGCGCTTTCGCCACGTCTGACAAAAATTGAGGGCAATTTTAGATTGTAATATGTATTGCTTTAGTAACAGGTTGTCAGCCCATCGCCTAAACTACAATAAGAATAGAATATAATAATTTATTAGGTCAAAATTATGATTTACATGTCATATCTACTTGCAATATTTAGAACTAAACTTAAAATATAACGCTACATTTGTTTTCATAATTACAACCAATGATCATGCTAAGCATTCAATCGAAGCCTGTGTTATGACCATTGGATATTTACAAATCATACTTATTATTTTATTTTGGCACTTTCCTATTTGCAATAATTAATTATATTTTTAATAAGCACTTACATTAAATTACATATACTATATATTTAAACTGACTTCCATGCTGGACTGGGAGCGAAAGAAAAACTTAGAATGTTTCAGCTGCATTTCCTCCCGGGCATGCTGTAAAAAACAGCTAAGGGATCCAAGGGTTTCTGTATATTGTAATTTAGGCGATGGGCTGACAACCTGTCACTATAGCAATATACTTTTTTTTTTTTTTTTTAAATATATATAGGCGAGCATTTGTCCGCCATCTCACCTGGTGGAAAGTGACGATGCGGACTATGTTGGAGCATACTCACCTATGTAGTGCCTATTCACTCTCGCCTTGAAAAGGCCCAGGTTATATTGTTCCGGAAACAGATCCGCCGGCAGGGAGTTCCACTCCTTAGCCGTTCGCATTAAGAATGTGGAAGCGAACCGCTTCGTGCGAATTTGTGGTATATCCACGACATAAGGGTGGAACCCCTGTCCACGCCTCGTGCTTCGGAGATGGAAAGGGGAGGGGGGTATAAGGTCATGAAGTGCTAACGCGCACTCCCCGAAATGTATCCTGTAAAATACCGACATGCACGCCACTCTGCGACGGTGCTCAAGGTTCTGTAGTTTTGCCTCAACCAGTGCTGAGTCTCCAATGAGCTTCTTAGCACGTTTCTCGATTGAGTCTAAGGCAGCCAGCTGGTATTTAGCTGAACCGTCCCAAAGGTGGCAGCAGTACTCCATACACGATCGGACTTGAGCTGTGTATAACTGCAATAGCTGTCCCGGTGTGAAGTATCGCCTCACCTTCGAGAGGATACCAAGTTTTTTGGCAGCTGTTGTGGCCAGAGACTCAATGTAACGTCCAAAATTCAAGTCGGACGTAAGGCTCATACCAAGAAGCTCATGATGGTCAGAAATCGGTAC
The DNA here is from genome assembly GCA_949820665.1 of Scrobipalpa costella. Taxonomy (NCBI): domain Eukaryota; kingdom Metazoa; phylum Arthropoda; class Insecta; order Lepidoptera; family Gelechiidae; genus Scrobipalpa; species Scrobipalpa costella. Next base: position 6,217,716 of record OX463313.1, read on the forward strand.
GGATACATCCCGGAAAGTTGGAGCCAGGTTAAAAGGACTCCGTTTTGTCGAGAATAGACACGCCTGGGTTTTGGATGCGTTGAACTTGACGAGATTGGCATCGCCCCACTCGGATATCACCCTTAGCGATGAGTTCAGACGATCCACTATGGACTCCCGACAAGACTGGATTGTTTCACTGTTGGCCCTTGCACTGGACAGATATCTGTCAACAACCGTGCTGTCATCAGCGTACCCAAAGGTATCGGGTGTCAACATGTCGTTGATATGCAGCAGGAATAAGGTTGCAGACAGGACAGAACCTTGAGGAACTCCGGCATCAATACCCTGTTGTCCGGAGGAGCAGCCTTCTAAGACCACTTGTATGGATCGTTCACTCAAGAAGTCCGAAATCCAGTTGCAAAGGCCAGCAGGTAACCCGTAGGCGGGAAGCTTGCCAGTAAGGCTAGCGTGCCAGACCCTGTCAAAGGCCTTGGAGATATCCAGAGACACGGCAAGTGCTTCACCATGTCTCTCGATAGCCTCGCTCCATAAGTGAGTGGCATGCACGAGGAGTGGCATACTTACAAGTCTATCTTAAATAACCCTCAAAACTTTGTCAGACGTGGCGGAATGACCTTTCGTTTAGGTCGTATACGCTCTGCCTACCCCATCAGGGATAAAGGCGTGATTATATGTATTTATGTATGTATATGTATGTATATTTAAACTGTTGTATTTAAACGTTGCATACGTAGAGCTAGACAATACATATACATATTTATAGGTAAAACTAAAACTTATTATTGTAATTTATTATACTATGCTACTATATCTAAAAGTTCTTCGGTCTTCTCATAAGTTAAGTTTAAAAGCCACTCGGTGGCTGTTTTCTTCAATTCGAATTTACATTTTCCATAAATACATATTTTTTTATTAACTAAATTGTACATCCTAGGGCCTTGAAAAATAAAAAATCTATTTAAAAAGAAAGTCCTGCTTCTCAAACAAATACATGCGTAATAGTCACGCCGGACAGGGTTGTTCACACTTGTGTACTAAGGAGTGTTGCCTAATAATATACATACATACATACATATAATCACGCCTTTATCCCTAATGGGGTAGGCAGAGCGTAAACGACCTACACAGAGCTCGTTCCGCCACGTATGACAAAATTTTGAGGGTTATTTAAGATTGATTTGTAAGTATATTGCCATAGTGATAGGTTGTCAGCCTATCGCCTAAATTGCAATATACTTAAACCCTCGGATCCCTTAGCTGGTTTTTGCAGCATGCCCGGGATGAAATGCAGCTGGCACATTCTATGCTTTTCTCTCTCTCCCAGTCCAGCATGGAAGTGCTTATTATTTTATTTCTAATAATATTAGAAAGTATGTAAAGTTGTCTAACTTTAAGTGTAGTGGTGACCTTATGTAACTCTCGGGTAGAGAATCTATACGGTTTGAAAAAACTGACTTTCAAGATTAGCCTCTGAGCCCGTTCAACGGTCAGAGGGTGGGTTTTGTCTGCTCCGCCCCAACAAGTGATTCCATAAGGTAGTACAGATTGACAGAGAGCAAAATATATTTGTTTAACTAGTAGTTCGCTACTTACGAATTTGCTTAAAAATAAAAGTGAGTTTCCTGATTCGTGCCGATAATTTTCTAAGGTGTTCCACAAAGGTGAGATTCTTATCTATAATAACAACTAAATATTTAGTTGAATTTGTTGCCTGGATAGGCGGGCAGTTACAGACGAGAGTGGGTGGGTAGGAACATTGATGGGAAATTATTTTGGATCTTGCAAGAATTTCAATAATACTATTTAAGTTCAAAATCGAGAAAGTCATATACATCGTTTTATCTGCGTTAAGTGTTAGATAGTTCGACACAATACACTGTAACCCTCGAGTCCCTTTTGCTGACTTCAACAGCATGCCCGGGAGGAAGGGCAGCTGGAACATTCTATGTTTTTCTATCTCTCCCAGTCCAGCATGGAAGAAAAGATACATGGTAAATTAAATATATTTTTAATCCGTACATACATACATACATACATATAGTCACGCCTTTATCCCTGATTGGGTAGGCAGAGCGTTTAACAAACTAAACAAAGGTCGCTCCGCCATATCTGACAAACTTTTGAGGGTTATTTAAGATAGCGACAGCCCATCGCCTAAATTGCAATATATTGAAACCCTCGCATCCCTTAGCTTGCTTTTTACCGCATGACCGGGAGGGAATGCAGCTGGCACATTCTATGTTTTTCTCTCCCTCCCAGTCGAACAAGGAGGAAGAATTTTAATCCGTGCTTTTTATAACCTAAAATTAGAGTTTGTCGATTTATAATTAAGTATTTTATTATGAAACGTCAAGTATGATTGTACAAAATGCCTACTGCGAATTCGATTAAGTTTCTTACGAGAATGGAGATGTTTTATGGTAGACGAAATCCTTCATACTTAGTTGGTTTTGCTTACTGGTTCAACCTATTTTCGAACTTTATTTTTGGAAATTTTTCCTTTATTTGAACTTCTTTTTCACTCGATATATATAAGGCATAGTACTTACCTCGGGTTTATTATTTTATTTATTTATTTAATTTTATTCATGATAGAGAAACATACAGCAATAATATTGACACTAACATAAACTAATATAAATAACACACAAGCCAATTAAGTTTCCGCCAATAAATTAATACATATATGTAGATGTTGAAAAAAATAAATAGGTGTATATTATATTCCAAATTATACAATATATTTTTTGATAAATTAAAGCTATGTAATGAAAAGTGACAAATTATAAATTATGTATAATATAAGTTTAGAGTATAGATGTAAGTAGGTACTTGTATGAGAAAATACTTGAAAGTCAAGCAACCATATTCAAAGAGCAGGCTTCTGATAAAAACACTAAAAATAAAAAAATATCAGTGTTTATCTATTATACCAAGTGTTGCCTGGAAGAAATTGCTACCATAGCAATTTTTTTTCACTTCCTGAAAAAAAAAAACTGTTGATAGTTATTCAGTGTCGTTGACTGAGCAACCCCTATCAGTTTGCGGGACGCTGTCTCTTAACCCCGTATACGTATTATGCATGTATCACTACATAGTATAAAACAAAGTCGCATTCTCTGTCCCTATATCCCTTTGTATGCTTAGATCTTTAAAACTACGCAACGGATTTTGATGCGGTTTCTGCAAATGGAGAGAGTGATTCAAGAGGAAGGTTTATATGTATAATACATGCATAAGATAGTAGAGAAACACTGATAATTTCTGTGCGAAGCCGGGGCGGGTCGCTAGTTATACATATAAACCTTCCTTTTGAACCATTCCATCCATTGAAAGTAACTACATCATAATCCGTAGTTTTAAAGATTCAGGCATACATAGGGACAGACGGATATCCAGACAAGCTACTTTGTTTTATACTATGTAGTGATGATATGCACGGAAAGAAGATATATTTTACTAGATAATTGTATTTTATCTTACTTTATTACAGAGATAAGGTCTTTTTATAGAAGGCTCCTCTGAAGCCAACCCAGCAAATATTCAATGAAAATTCAAAGGTTTCAAAGAAGGTAATACATACATACATATAATCGCCACTATCCCTAATGGGGTAGGCACAGCGTAAACGATCTAAACAAGGGTCGTACTGCCACGTCTGACTAAGTTTTGAGGGTTATTTAAGATATATTTGTAGGTATTTTGCTGTAGTGACAGGTTGTCAGCCCATCGCCGAAATAACAATATACAGAAACCCTCGGATCCCTTAGCTAGTTTCTACAGCATGCCCGGGAGGAAATGTAGCTACATTCTACGTTTTTCTCTCGCTCCCAGTCCAGCATGGAAGAAGTAGGCAGTAAATAATTGTAAATTTGGATTTAAAAGCTTGGCACTGACTGCTTGGTTGGGTCTTAGGTAACACAAACTGGCTCCGTGGTCTAGCGGTCTGAGCCATGGGTTCTGGACTCGGAGGTCCCGGGTTCGATTCAATGGCTTTATGTTTTTGTTTCTAGTTTAGTTAGGACATTGCAGGTTGATCACTTGATTGTCCGAAAAGTAAGATGATCCATACTGTCCGATGGGCATGTAAATAGTCGGTCCTGCGCCTGATTTCTTTTTGATCGTGTAAGTCAATCTGTCCCATCAGAATAAGAGATTGAAGGAATAGAAAGTGCACCTGTGTGTAGCGCAAACACTTGGGCACTAGAAACTAGTCCTGCGCAGTTGGCTGATCTCTGGGAGATTGGCCGCTATCTCCGAAAATCGGTAGGAGGACTATTATAATACGTACGGTATTTAATCCTCATAAATACGTGTCTCGAGCATTACAGTATACTCGTACATGCATACATGTAATCACGCCTTTATCCCTAATGGGGTAGACAGAGCGTAAACGACCTAAACAGAGGCCTTTTCGCCACGTCTTACAAAGTTTTGAGGGTTATTTAAGATAGATTTGTGGGTATATTGCTGTAGTGACAGGTTGTCAGCCCATCGCCTGAATTGCAATATACTGAAACCCTTGGATCCCTTAGCTGGCTTTCACAAGATGACCGGGACGACATGCAGCTGGCATATTCTATGTTTTTTTCCCGCTCCCAGTCCAGCATGGAAGAAATTAATACAGTATACATAAAAAAAAGAACAGTATAATATACGTTTTCTTCCATGCTGGACTGGAAGCGACAGAAAAACATAGAATGCGCCAGCTGCATTTCCTCCCGGGCATGCTGTAAAAACCAGCTACGGGATTCGAGGGCATCAGTGTATTGCAATTTAGGCGATGGGCTGACAACCTGTCACTATAGCGATACACATTTCAGTCTAAACTAGCCCTCAAAACTTGTCAGACGTGGCGGAACGACCTTTTCTTTGGTCGTTTACGCTCTGCCTACCCCATTCGGGATAAAGGCGTGATTATATGTATGTATGTATAATATACGTAGATATGAAACAGATTACTTCTCGTACTTTCCATGATTGGAATAAGTAGAAAGATGTATAAATTAATCTAATTTTCCTTAGAGGAAGCATAAACCATTTGAGGATATGCTAAAAGCTTTTTGTGTACATACATACATATAATCACGCCTTTATCCCTAATGAGGTAGGCAGAGCGTAAACGACCTAAACAAAGTTTGTTCCGCCACGTCTGTCAATATTTTGAAGGTTATTTATGATAGATTTGAATGTATATTGCTGTAGTGACAGGTTTTCAGCCCATCGCCAAAAATGCAACATACTGAAACCCTCGGATCCCTTAGCTGGTTTATATAGCATGCCCGGGAGGAAATGCAGCTGGCACATTCTATGTTTTTCTCTCGCCCCCAGTCCAGCATGGAAGATTTTTTTGTTGCTACATAATATTTCTTTCCATTTATTTTACACAGAATACAGATGTCAATGACTGTATAATGTGATGTTGGATTCTTTATCCATATATTTTCATATAAACATACATCTATATATAATCACGCCTTTATCCTTAATGGGATAGGCAGAGCGTAAACGACATAGACAAAGGTCGTTCCGCCACGTCTGACAAAGTTTTGAGAGTTATTTAAGATATATATGTAGGTATAGGTGTAGAGCCCGATGGTGTAGTGGATAGGGCCGCTGCCTCCTGAGCGGGAGGTCGTGGTTCGAATCCCACCACGTACCAATGTGTTTTTCGGTTTTCGAATTTCATATGTACGTTTATTCGGCGCTTTTTCCGTGCTTCGGAAGGCACGTTAAGCCGTTGGTCCCGGTTAATATCGTTTAATACCATAGATATTAGTCGTTAAGCCATGACAGAGGCCAATGCTAAGCATTGGCGGCTTGAAAACTGACCTAATCTAGGATTGGGTCTGGTTTCCCTTCTGGGTTGCGGAGGTCAGATGGCAGTCGCTCTGTGTAAAAACCAGTAGCCTCGTTCAATCCCCTTGATTAGGTAGCCGACCCCGTGAGATACGGGATAAGGCTAGGGAGATGATGATGTAGGTATAGGTGTACTACGTATAGGTGACAGGTTTCAACCTATCGCCTAATTTACAAAATGCTGACACCCTCGGATCTCTTAGCTGGTTTTTAAAGCATGCCCGGGAGGAAATGCAGCTGCTACATTCTATGATTTTCTATCGCTCCCAGGCCTGCATGGAAGAATATTCAAATATAATTGTTCATTACTACAATATTTCTTCAATCACTTCTTTTGTCGTAAATACAAATATGGTTCGCTACCCTAGTTAATTTTTTTATTCATCTGTGGCTCGAGTGAGCCTAGAGTATTAACTATTTCGAAAGCTTTTCTTAGTTTCAATTGTAAATTCACAGCCTATTTGGTCAGACATATTTTTATTATTTTAAAATTATAACTATACTCTACCATACTACAGTGACCTTAGTACTACAGTGATTTATCTGTCTCTTTTCCTACAGGTGGATGGCCCTAGCAAAAGCAATCATCTACTACGGCCTGCCCCTACTGGTCATCGCGTTCTTCTACTCGCTGATGGCGCAAAGACTACTGGCCAGCACGAGAGAGATGCCAGGAGCTCTTCACGGTGGTCAAGGGGAGGCCCAAGCTAAGGCCAGGAAATCGGTCGCGTGTATGGTGCTTATTTTTGTGATCGGTAAGTTTGTTGAAAACTATATTGTTGTTGTCCAACAGACCGGACTGGGAAGAACATACGAATCAGCAGATGTTGTGTAGGATGCTCTGTAATAAGGTGAGGCGATGATGTTCGTAAGACAACGAGCTACGATTGGATGAGAACGACTGAAGACCGTTTATGATTGCGTGCCATGGGAAGGGCGTATGTCTAGCAGTGGACTGACACGATGATGATTTTTCAGTGTCTTTGATCTTATAAAGCATCTGAAGGTCAGCGCAGACGAGATGCTATTTGTCTGCTGGACTCCTATCGTCATTGTGTTCTTCTACTCGTTTAAAGACTGCTGGCCAGCACGAGAGAGACGCCAGGAGCTCTACACGGTGGTCAAAGGGTGGCCCAAACTTAGGCCAGGAAGTCGGTCGCGTGTATTGTGCTTATTTTTGTCATCGGTGAGTTTGTTGAAAACTATATTCTTGTTGTCGAACAGACCGGACTATGAGGAACATACGAATCAGCAGATGTTGTGTAGGATGTTCGTAAGACAACGAGCTACGATTGGATGAGAACGACTGAAGACCGTTAATGATTGCGTGCCATGGGAAGGGCGTATGTCTAGCAGTGGACTGACACGATGGTGATTGTTCAGTGTCTGTGCGCTGGTCTTTAGATGCCTTATAAGACACATCTAAAGACCACCACCAGAAATAGCATCTCGTCTGCGCTGGTCTTTAGATGTGTCTTATAAGGCATCTAAAGACCAGCGCAGACGAGATGCTATTTGTCTGCTGGACTCGTCATCGCGTTCTTTTGCTCGCTGATGGCGCAAAGACTGCTGGCCAGCACGAGAGAGCCACGAGCTCTTCACGGTGGTCAAGAGGAGGCCCAAGCTAAGGTCAGGAAATCGGTCACCTGTATGGTGCTTATTTTTGTCATCGGTAAGTTTGTTAAAAACTATTTCATGCCATACTTTCATGCTGGCCTGGAAACGATTGAAAAACAGAATGTGTCAGCTGCATTTCCTCCCAGACATGCGGAAAAACCAGCTAAGGGATCTGAGGATTTCAGGATATTGTTATTTAGGCAAAGGGCTGCCAACTGTCACTACAGCAATATACAAATCAATATCTATTAAATATCCCTTAAAATTTTATCAGACGTGTCGGAACGACTTTTGATTAGGTCCCTTACGCTCTACCTAGCCCATTGGGGATAAAGGCGTGATTATATGTATGTATGTATTGTTATCGTGGGACACGCGGGTTCTAGAGTGTAGATCACGAATCAGAAAAAGTTGTGTAAAGTGCCCAGTAAATAGAGAGTCACCAGTGTATAGAAACTACATAGATCAGATAATATATACATACATACATACATATAATCACGCCTTTATCCCTAATGGGGTAGACAGAGCGTACACAACCTAAACATAGGTTATTCCGCCACGTCTGACAAAGTTTTGAGGGTCATTAAAAAAAATATAGATTTATTGGTGTAGTGACAGGTTGTCAGCCCATCGCCTGAATTGCAATATACTGAAACCCTCGGATCCCTTAGCTGATTTTTACAGCATGCCCGTGAGGAAATGCAGCTGGCACATTCTTTGTTTTTCTCTCTCCCAGGCCAGCATCGAAGATGGATCAGATAATTGGTTCACCATTTCATTCCGCAAATAATGTACTTTATTAATGTTCTTGTAGGGCCACATTTTTTTTTAAAATAATACAAATTCATAGGAAGTTGCGATGAAATTACTGTGCCAATCACGGTTATTATTGATATTATTATTTCAGTACGATATTCAATTAAATTGGAAACCACACATGTTTACGAGAACAAACCAATCAATTACCCAATTGAAATTGGTTTGTTATTTTCTGATCCGTAGTTAGGATGCTGCCTCCGTGGTATAGTGGTCTGAGCCATGGGTTTCCACACAGAGGAATATTTTTGGGATATACTTTATAGCTTTTTTGCTATAAGTATACGGTTTTTAAACTGTAAAATGAAAAATCGATTGACTGGAATTGTAATTTTTTTTTTTTTTTATCGAAGTTTTAACTCGCTGCTTCTTCCATGCTGGCCTGGGGTCCAGAGAAAAATGTAGAATGTGCCAGGTGCATCTCCTCCCGGGCATGCTGTAAAACCAGCTAAGGGATCCGAGGGTTTTAGTATATTGTAATTTAGGCGATGGGTTGACAACCTGTCACTACAGCAATATACCTACAAATCTATCTTAAATCATCATCTTCCTAGCCTTATCCCGTATATCACGGGGTCGGCTACCTAATCTAGGGGATTGAACGAGGTTACTGGTTTTTACACAGAGCGACTGCCATCTGACCTCCGCAACCAAGAAGGGAAACCAGACCTAATCCTAGATTAAGTCAGAGTTTTTTTAAGCCGCCAATGCTTAGCACTGGCCTCTGATATGGCTTAACGACTAATATCTACGGTATTAAACGATATTAACCGGGATCAACGGCTTAACGTGCCTTCCGAAGCACGGAAAAAGCGCCGAATAAACGTACATATGAAATTCGAAAACAGAAAAACACATTGGTACGTGTTGGGATTCGAACCACGACCTCCCGCTCAGGAGGCAGCGGCCCTATCCACTACACCATCGGGCTCTTCCCTATCCACTACAAATCTATCTTAAATAACCCTCCTAATTTGTCAGACGTAGCGGAACGACCTTTGTTAGGTTGTTTACGCTCTGCCTACCCCATTAGGGATAAAGGCGTGATTATATGTATGTATGTATGTATGTATGTAACAAAGCAGATAGGTAAAAAAAAAAAACACTCAAAATTATTTCAAAAGTAAATAAAATATTACTTATTTTTAGCATAGTAGACCATTTAAGCTAAAGACAAATATTTATGGTGCTAAAAGTTAACGAAAGTAATTATCAAGCGTAAATTCAAATTTTAAATAAATAACGTTTTGAATATTCTAATAACGGGATCGCTCAACTTTGGTTCGCCAGTGGAAAATTGAAGCAGAGATTGGCTTGCGAAAACTGTTAGCTGTGTTCCTTCGTTACATTATAAGTAGTGAAATGTTAGTGCATTTTAATCTAAATCTGTATATTAACTGGGTATAATGGACAGCGTCCCTCAAACTGATAGGGGTTGCTCAGTCAACGAAACTGAACAACTTTCACTAGGAAATTCTTTCAGGAAATGCAAAAAGAAATGACTTATCCATACAAAATGACCAAGTAGATCACACAACTATGTATGGAAGAGCAAAAAAAAACACTTCCTGATAGGAAGGGGTAAAGGCCTGATTTTATGTATGTATGATAGGAATGGAGGCTTTGGCCAGAGTGGGATGATAGATAAGAAAAATAATATCTAACGCCTAATAGACATTTAGGTACAACACCGCAACTACAGATTAAAAGCTGCGCTGTGCTCACGTAGATTTCTATAGAAAAACAATTCGCTTCCGCCTCGACTATCACTGTATATTCATACTCGCTCGCTTATCTATCGGCACCCCTGGCCAAAACTAGCACGAACACGAAGTCAAAAGGAATGCCATAGTTTGTGTAAAAACTGTCAATAACTGCGCCTTGTTTTCATACTGGACTGGGAGCGAGAGAAAAACATAGAATGTGTCCCGAGCCCGCTGTAAAAACCAGTTAAGGTATCCGAGAGTTTCAGTATATTGGCTTGCAACCTGTCACTACAGCAAATTATACCTACATACATACATACATAAAATCACGCCTTTGTCCCTTACGGGGTAGGCAGAGCGTAAAACGTCACCTAAAAGGCGCTTTCGCCACGTCTGACATAAATTGGGGGCAATTTTAGATTGTAATGTGTATCGCTATAGTGACAGGTTGTCAGCCCATCGCCTAAATTACAATACACTGTAACCCTCGAATCCCTTTTGCTGACTTATACAGCATGCCCGGGAGGAAGGGCAACTGGAACATTCTATGTTTTTCTTTCTCTCCCAGTCCAGTATGGAAGATATACCTACAATCTATCCTAAATAACCCTCATAACTTTGACAGACGCGGCGGAATGACCATTATTTAGGTCGTTTACGCTTTGCCTACCACATTAGGGATAAAGGCGTGTTTAGGCATGTATGTAACTGCGCCTTTGAAGTCACCGGACACAATCAAAGCGCAGCGGTCCTTTAACGAAAGTAATCATCCAGAAACGCAGACATCACGGCTTCCCATTCCACTGTCCAATCAAAAAGGAAACTGGTCTTTGTGAGCTTTTCTGGTCCAATAAATTTCCAACAGTCGCTTTTATTCTGGAATTTTAAAAGCACCACTGCGAGGTCTGCGAAGTTGTTTTATTGCTCAAAAACTGTGTCCAAAGCCTAACATTTGACAAAGTGAGATATCTATTGTACGTAGATAGGGCGTTTTTCCACTAGACAGCACGTCCATGGCAACGGAAACGGCACGGTATCGTGAAATAGTTATTTTTTTGAAAATCAATTAAATAATTTGGCACGCTTTTCTACTTACCGGCATGGCAACGGCACAGCACTGATTTCCAGTTTTCCACCGGTATCGTCGCCGGCCTGACAAACTGCATTTGTTTATTTCAATCAAACAATGCAGGTTTACAGTACATAACCAAACACCCACATTGGATCTTAAATTATTGTAAAGTTTTGCTTAAAAATAGATTTAAAAATATGGCAATCTATAAATATTATAATAAATCTCTTGAAGGGTCGTGTCTGTACATTGAATATTTGTACAAAAAAAATATTGCAGCAGGCATTATGAACGATGTAAAGATCAATACATTTTTTTTTATTTGTCTGTCTGTCTGTCTGTTTGTCTGTCTGTCTGTCTGTATGTTACCACATCATGCCAAAACTACAGAACCGATTTCGATGGGACTTTTTTTATTCGACTGTGTGTTACCCGGGTCGCAATTAAGGATACCTAAAATCACGCTACCTGACCTACGGGGTGGGCAGGAAATTGAAATTTGGCTGTTTCTTAACCGATTTTTATGGAAGATTTTATATTCGACTGAGTTATTTAAAAACAAAGTTACGATACAAATAATCACGCCACCTGACTTAGGAGGTAGGCAGAAAATTTAACTCTAATCGTTTGTACCGATCTTAAAGGGACTTTTTATTTGACTGAGTTTTTTTAATTACCTGGTGTCCAGCCTAGGTTAGAAATAATCACGCAAACCATTCTAATATTGAGTAAGTACCCCAGTTTGTATGGAAAACACGCAGTGTCGAACATACTGAAAACACTTCACCGCGCGTAGGAGCGGGATCTGCTAGCTCGCGCGCGGAAGCGTGTTTTCCATACAAAAACAAAGATCAGACAATGCGAAACACGCTTCAGCGCTGAGAAGCGTTTTCAGTATGTTCGACACTGCGCTGTTATCCATACAAACCGGGCGTACGAAGTCGTGGGCACAGCTAGTCTTATAAATATGAGTATTAAATAAATCAACATCACAACGTATTGTGTACGTGCCCAGCATGCGCGTGTGCTCATAGTGGAACTAGGTTATTTTTTTCTTTTTTTTAAAAACATACAGTTTTTTAATAACAATATAAAAATAATGAACATATTTTCTTACAAACCTAGAGTTTCGTTAATTATACGATAACATTGGAATTTACAATTTTAAGTACTCGTTAGCAAAAAAAAATATGCAGGGATAAACTCTTTGTGTCTACGGAATTGAAAAATTAACCATAGTTGTTATTGTGTTTGTGCACTACGTAGTGATTAATTTATTTATTAGGTTCTAATCAGTGTCGAGGTAAAAACCCCATCCAAAAATAATAATAATTTTACTGAAAATTTTACCTACGATACCAACTTTAAGTATAATCGAATAATTTAATAGCTACCTGTTTCTTATAACTTGACAAAGCTATGGTGAAAATATCTACCTATATCATTTATCAAATCGTTGTGGTTTCGCATGACACGCCAGAAAAAATATTTTTTAGCATAATTTGTTTCACATGAATTAGCATAAAATGTAGATATTACCGCCCTTGCGGAAAAACTGAGCCGATGATATCGTTATCGTGCTGTTGCCGTGCCGTATTGTCCATGTCAAAGTTTCTCGTCGCAGCTGCGGCTCAATTTTCTGATTTATCTGGTCCGCTCCGGATAAAAGGGTAAAATAGAATCTGCGTAATGTGAGTCCTAAACAATAAAAGCTTTGATAAAACGGGAAGAGTTTTAATTTTTGGAAAAATATTCAGTTTTTCATTATTTCAGCTTAACATTTTGTAAACACAGTATCGGACACCTATGATCCGGAAGAGTACCTATGTTTAATTTACATATATACACTCATATAATCACGCCATTTTCCGTAATAGGGTAGACATAGCGTAAAAGACCTAAACAAAGGTAGTTTTGCCTCGTCTGACAAAGTTTTGAGAGTAATTTAAGATTGATTCGTAGGTTGTGACAGGTCGGCAGCCCATTGCCTAAATTGCAATATACTAAAATGCTCGGATCCCTTAGCTAGTTTTTACAGCATGCCCGGGAGGAAATTCAGCTGGCACATTCTATGTTTTACTCTCGCTCTCAGTCCAGCATGAAAAAAAAAGGACTACACAAGTACGCGTGTCTCTGCTCTATGTAGCTCAGCTGCAGTAGTGAGTTCAAATAATTTAGGTGCCTTGACACTAGACTTACCTGGCACACGTGATGTGTGCTGACGTGTTTTGCAGCATCACACTAGATTTACGCGACGTACGTCACCCACGTCCGCTGACGCGATCGTATCACAAGAGCTAGGCAGTCGGAGCGTAATAATAGTCCTCCCACCAATTGTCGGTGATGGCGGCCAATCTCTCAAAGATAGGCCAACTGCGCAGGACTAGTTTTTAGTTCCCTAATTGCGTAACACACAAGTGCACTCTCTATTCCTTCAATTTTTATTTTGATAGACTACGGAGCATACGCTTGTCTTCATCTCGTGCGCGCGAACTTGAATACTTTCTCGCTCGCACACTTACTATGTATCTCGCACGAAGAGGACACAGTGGGATTCGTTTGCAAGGTCCAGGAGCCATATTTATGAATTACTCGAATCGATACCGCGTACGAAAAATTGACGTTCGCATGGTAAATTGTATGAAATTCGTATGCGAAAGTTACTCTTTCGTATGCCCATTGAAAGTCGAGTTATTCAAAAATACGACTTCTGTGTGTGTATCTAAACATGATTTTTTCATAAATTTTCTAAGAAAAGTGTAATCCAACTACGGCCGTCAGCCAGCACATATCACGTACGCCACTAAAGTCGAGTGTGAACGTACCTTTATTCTCACCTAGTAACTTCTTTAACGTACCTTATATTTCATAAGTAGGTATCCCATTTGATTGGATTCCATAAATCTGTATCTCCTTGTATCTTGTTTTCATGAGTTTTGATTTATTTGATTCCCCAATGGCAAAGCGAATTATTACTTCAAATCATATAGAACTCATCAAACTTTTGATTACACTTGTGCGAACAAATTCTCGTTTGCGTTTTTTGTTTCATCTTAGTTTCTCGCGAATATAAACAACCTGCTAACAAAATCATTTACGTATTTTCCTATTAAATACTGTTGATATTTACGTTCTATGTCTACATTGATAGTAACTAATTTAATTGTCCCAATATTCAGTATTTAACTTTAAGGACGATGAAATATAGCGGTATCTATATGTGGGTGAACAATGTGAACTCATCGAGAATTATTGACGGTCTAGAAATCAAAGAGGAACAAATAAAAGGCAGCCGAAACCTTGACTGTGCACACAGAGTATGTCTGACAGACATATTATCATCGACTTCTCCATTTCATGGCGACATAATAGATATATATACGGGGTGTAAGGGACAACGTCCCGTAAACTGATAGAGGTAGTCAGTCAACTAAACTGAACAGCAGATTTTTTTGCAGGAAGTGAAAATAAAATTTGAATTTTTCTGATCAAGTTGTCCATTTTGTATGGGAAAGGAAATACTTTTTTTTTATCTTCTGTACTATTTTTCCGGTGAAAGTGGTTCAGTTTCGTTAACTGAGCAACCCCTATCAGTTTGTGGGACGCCGTCCCTTACATCCGGTATATGTTATGTGAAAATCTCTTCTAATTTACTTGTTTGGTTCCACTACGTAACCTAAAGCCAAAATTTTACAGTAATTATCATAATATTATTCGCATCTGCGGACCATCCACTATATTTTTGCAGTTCACAAACATTGCAAAGAGGCTTAGTCTAATCTCCGTAGGGCTGCCCCAAAGCGATAAATTTTGTTAAAGTACCATAAACGTCAGATGCATCATGTGTTTATAAAACGACAGTATTAATATTAATGGTGAAGTTTTGGTGGAGGGTTTGGGATTTATTATGTGCTGAAATTATACAGGAAATCTTTTAGAAAATTGTTGATGGCAGTTAATAACATACATACATATAATCACGCCTTTATCCCTAATGAGGTAGGCAGAGCGCAAACGACCGAAACAAAGGTCATTCCGCCACGTCTGATAAAGTTTTGAGGGTCATTTAAGTTAGATTTGTAGGTATATTGCTGTAGTGACAGGCCCATCGCCTAAATCACAATATACGGAATCCCTCGGATCCCTTAGCTGGTTTTTACAGCATGCTCGGGAGAAAATGCAGCTGGCACATTCTATGTTTTTCTCTTGCTCCCAGGCCGGCATGGATACAGTTAATACAGTGGCTCTAAAATTGTGAAATAGTGTTGTATTTTGCGGAATTGTTTCACCTTGACTGGCGTATACACATACAGGGTGTTAATTTAATTGCGTGCCATAGCTTAAGGGGTGTTTCAGTTACGTAAAAGGAGCCTATAAAGAATCTAAAAAAATCTATTTCTAAAAAACATGAAAACGAAAGTCGGTATCATTATGAAGCCTAACGCTGCGTCAGGCCGCTCAGCTATAACGGATCTCGCGTAACGCGCGATTAAGCGAGAACCAATCCCGCGCGTCGCGAGAGTCACTATCGTCCAGCCATAGCGAGTTGCGCAAGCTCGGTTATAGCTGAGGGGGCAGATGCAGGCAGCTCTTGGAATCCTAATAAATACCGATAATTCATTATTTTTTTTTTGATATTTTTTTTTCTATTGGTTCCTTTTACGTTACTGAAACATCCCCTAAGCAATGGCACGCAATTAAATTAACACTCTCATACAATAATTCTTGATCTTTTATGAAAAATAAACTTTTATGTAGAATGTTCTAGCTGCCTTTCCTCCCGGGCATGCTTTAGAAGTCAGAAAAAAGGGATTCGAGGGATACATTGTATTGTAATTTAAGTGATGGGCTGGCAACCTGTCGCTACAGCAAAACACATTACAATCTAAAATAACCTTCAATTTTTGTCATTAGTGGCGTAAGCGCCTTTTACGATGCGTTTTACGCTCTGCCTACCCAGTACGGGATAAAGGTGTGATTTTATGTATACACATGTATGTACATATTTTATGAAATAAAAAAAGATTTATTAGAATTGTCTTAAAATCAGGATACCTTACTATTATACAAGCCTTAAGGCTAATAATTACTGAGGCGACTAAAAATTTATTAGGAGGTCTAACAACTTGGTTACAAAAAAATTGCTTGGCAAAAATTGTTTTCTCTGAGCTACAAAAGGAATGGATCTATAAGAACTAAATATTGGCTGTGACTAAAAGGTAGCAAATATGTTAAACTGGGTCAATGAAATAATAAGTGAAGTATTAAAAATAATGACTTGGTGACTAATATTATAAGTCGGATATCAAACATAGAATGTGCTATAGCTTTCATGCTGGCCTGGGAGTGAGAGAAAAACATAGAATGTGCCAGCTGTATTTCCTCTCGAGCAAGCTGTAAAATCCAGCTACGGGATCTGAGGGTTTTAGTATATTGTAATTTAGGCGATGGGCTGACAACCTATCACTACAGCAATATACGTACAAGTCTATCTTAAAAAACCCTTAAAACTTTGTCAGACGTGGCAAAACGACCTTTGTTTAGATCGTTTATGCTCTGCCTACCCCATTAGGGATAAAGGCGTGATTATATGTATGTATGGATATCAAACATTGTAGTATTGGCAATTATTGGCTTCCATATAAAAAAAAAACATTTTCGGGCAGTGATTTGCAAGCAGCTGTACTTTACACGAATTATATAATTAAGTATTAGGATAGATTTTTTGTTTGTAGAATAGTAACGTAATGAAAAAAACGACAAATGCGTTGTTTGCATAGAAGCAGAGTGGAGGCCGCGGCGAGGGCAGGTGGAGCGCTACTAGCCAATGAAAAGTCGTAGGTGAATGCGACAAAACTTGCTTATCATCATCTCCCTACCCTTATCCCATATCTCGCGGGGTCGGCTTCCTAATCCACGGGATTAAACGAGGGTACTGGTTTTTACACAGAGCGACTGCCATCTGACCTCCGCAACCCAGAAGGGAAACCAGACCCAATCCTAGATTTGGTCAGAGTTTTTAAGCCGCACATGCTTAGCACTAGCCTCTGATATGTCTAAGCGACAAAACTTGCTATTGCTTGTTATTTTTTGAATTATTCAAGTGCATATATACTCGTTAAACTTTTTTTAAATATGTTTTGGTAATGAAAGGCAAGTTTATGAATCAGTTCGAGTTAGCAGAATGAAATCGTTTGATGAATTGTGATGATGTAGTGAACGAATTGTGGTGTATGTTTTTAACGACCATGTTCATATTTTCTTCTCATCTCAATTAATTTTATAAACAACCTCATTGTATTATTTATGAAAGCCTGTTTTCTACTATTTGTCCGCCGTAAAGTTGTCGCTTAACAATAAATTTTGTTACAATAACAAAAAGTCGCTGCCAATTTAAATTTACGAAGCTCACAACTCAATATAAAGCTGCTACTTTATACTTAAAATTAATCCAGCCTATTATTTTTGCTTCCCATTTTAATTATTTTTAAAACCCGAAATCAGATTAATTTGTCGCCGCGTGAAATACATGCCCTTATTTAATATTGTGAGTAAAAATGCCTCTCTTTTATTTGCATTTCCTACTTCGAACTCTTAAAACACTGCATTTCTTTTTTACCCGACTGTCAAGGAGGTTATATGCATTTGCTTAGTTTGAATTAGGTATAAAATATTGTTCTTGTTCTAGTGTTCTTCGTGTGTTTCCTGCCATACCACGCCTTCGAGATGTGGTTCCACTTGTCTCCAACCGCCCAGTCTGACTACAACGACTGGACCCATGCTTTGAGGATCGTGGGCTTCTGTCTAAGGTAAATAGAAAGAAAGAAAAAAGAAAGAAAAAAAATATATTTATTCAGTACAGATAATCCTAAAATAATAATTAAAATATACAATTACACTTGCAATATAACATTAAACTTACTTAAAGAGAACTCTTATCAATACTGAAACGGGCCAAATAGCTCGCTAAAATAGCGGGCTCAGCATATTGCCACAGCCGGAGCTATGGCGCTGATTTTCAGTTTGACCCGGTTCTGAATCCGTCGTATCAATTGAACATATATTAATTATATAAAAAATAAACATCTTGATTTCAAAAATAATATATATACGACTATTCTGAAATCAACTAAGATGTGAATCATAAGTATAGGATCAGGGAATGGCAGGGAATAGCAGGAAATGGGAGAAACCGCGTACCAATGTGTTTTTCGGTTTTCGAATTTCATATGTACGTTTATTTGGTGCTTTTTCCGTGCTTCGGAAGGCACGTTAAGCCGTAAGTCCCGGTTAATATCGTTTAATACCGTAGATATTAGTCGTTAAGCCATGTCAGGGGCCAGTGCTAAGCATTGGCGGCTTGAAAACTTTGAACTAATCTATGTATTGGGTCTGGTTTCTCTTCTGGGTTGCTGAGGTTGCATGGCAGTTGCTGTGTAGAAATCAGTACCCTCGTTTAATCACCTAGATTAGGTAACCGACCCCGTAAAATGCGGGATAATTCTAGGGAGATGATGGAACCTAGGAGTGGCAACAGCGTTCTCTATGAATTTATTAACTCTAACGGAGCTGTTTTATAATTTGCCTGCCATCCAAACAGTACCTACTATTATAAATTATGGCCCGTATTTGTAATCAGCACTTGAGATTGTCAGCTAGTTTGAGTTCATATCAGAAATGTCATTTCAGTACAATGTGGCCTGTCAAATCCATACCTACTTAATATTGCTTTTAATCTTGAGATCGCTTTATAATTACGAGCCTTTGTACTGTGACCATGCGTAGTTACGTGCTCTTTACTTGGTTACTAACACTACAACAGTGCCTTTAACTATGAGTTTGCCCGCAAGTTTGTAACGATATTTCTGCGCGTTTGTATCGATTTTTATAAAAGGTAGGCCATCTTTGTGATCATAAAGCAGGACATTTATCTCCGATTCTTCTTCTTCTTAGCGCGTGGATTTTCGAGTCGAATGGCCTGATGATCCCTGGTGTCAGAGTTTTTAAACCACCTAGTAGCACAGCTAATAGGCCTCTGACATGGTTTGAGTAACGACCACTATCAAAGACAACGACCGGGACGTCGGTTGAGACGTACGCCGTCGGTTTTTTCAGGTGATTCAGCCTGCAATATCCTAACTAAACTGGGAAAAAACCTCACAAAGTGATAAATTGACAAATATCAACTTTGTCCCCCCTAGGAATCGACTCCAGGACCTCCGGATCGTTAGCCCAAGGCTCTAACCACCAGACCACGGAGGCAGTAATCTCAGAATAGTAACATACTTCTATGTAAGTTTTGGATGCAACTTACATAATATAACGTGTAATATAAACAAATTCAATAAATGTTAACAGTTAACATTAACCATGATGCAACAAAAGATTTGTTAAGGATCTTTTAACTAAAGAAGATACCATACAAAAATCACATCATCATCATAATCATATAATCACGCCTCCATCCCTAATGGGGTAGGCAGAGCGCAAACGACCCACACAAAGGTCGTTTCGCCACGTCTGACAAAATTTTGAGGGTTATTTAAGATGGATTTCTACGTATATTGCTGTAGTGACAGGATGTCAGCCCATCGCTTAAATTACAATATACTGAAACTCTCTGATCCCTTAGCTGGTTTTTACGGCATGCTCGGGAGGAAATGCAGCTGGCACATTCTATGTTTTTCTCTCACTCCCAGTCCAGCATGCAAGTTAGGTACAAAAATCACTGAGAGATTTATTATTAATTTAACTATTAGATTATTTATAATCGCCATTCGGAGTCTCGAAGGTTTCAGTGAATTTTATATTAGATGATTGTCTGAGCAATATTACTATGCTATCTTTGGGGATCCTTGAATTAAACCCATCCAAAATTTTTGAGACAAGGTGATTAAATACGAAAAAACTGGAGCCATATTTTTTAATCACTCGAATTGAATTCTTATACGAAATACTAACATTCACATGGTAAATTGTATGCGAAAGTTACTCTTTCGTATGCGCATTGATGTTCGAGTGATTCAAAACTAAGGCTCCTAGTCATGATTTGTCATTCCTCAATATTATTTAAGAAATTGTCTACAATTTATGAAGCTACTATAGTAGATTCTTACCTCAGAGCCGGGAACATTCATAAATTCATCTAACTTTTATGACATAGACACAAACTTAAACACACTTTTAAAATATGCATTAGTGTGAGACTGCAAGATATGAATTTCACATTAAAACGAACGTCCACTTTTATAACATTATGGCGCAAACAGTGAAACTACTTATATCTTATTCATACATACATACATATATTCACGTCTTTATCACATTTATGTCCTGTATTTTAAAAGGTTAAAGTTGATGAGAAAAAGTATTCTTTGGGGCCGTATTTTTGAATCACTTGGACTCCAATGCGCATACGAAAGAGTAATTTTCGCACACAATTTTCATACAATTTGCCATGCGAATGCTAGTCTTATGAATGCGAATTTTTGAACAATTTATTTTGATTTTGGAACCGCTCGAATCAAATTCACACACGAAAGACTAACATTCGCATGGCATATTGTATGAAAATGACATGTGAAAGTTGTTTTTTCGTATGCGTATAGGGTTCGAGTGATTCAAAAATACGGCTCCTGGTCAGAAACCGTTATTTTGAAACACTCGAATCGAATTCGCATGCGCAAGAGCTACTTTCGCATGCCAATTTGTATGGAAAGCGCATGAGAAATTTACTCTTTCGTATGTAAATTTTACCAACGTAAATTTAGCTTTCGAGTGGTTCAAAAATACTGCTCTTGGATCAGAAAATTGATCGAGTGTCGAGCCAACTCCAATCCGAAAGAGTAACTTTCACATGCGATTTTCATACAATACTATGCGAATGTTAAGTTTTCGTATGAGAATTCGATTCGAGCGATTCAAAAATACGCCTCCAGGTCTCTTCCCGGTATGAATTGGCCCTACAGTAGAGCCGAATCCTAAAGTTACGTATGACAGCTCAACCACAGGTCTCTATAACCTTGTTACGTCGTCATCTTTTCAAATCAAAATTCAACAATACCATATCTCCCTAATTAATTACAAACAAATGATAAACATTATCATAACTCTACTTCCATGCTGGACTAGGAGCGAGAGAAAAACATAGAATGCGCCAGCTGCATTTTCTCCCGGGCATGCTGTAAAAACCAGCTAAGGGATCCGAGAGTGTCTGTATATTGCAATTTAGGTGATAGGCTGACTACCTGTCACTACAGCAATATACCTACAAATCTATCTGAAACAACCCTTAAAACTTTGTCAGACGTGGCGGAACGACCTTTTTTTAGGTCATTTACGCTCTGCCTACCCCATTAGGGATAAAGGCGTGATTATATGTATGTATGTATAACTCTAAACTTAAAAAAATGTTTCCTTTTAATAATATCATTTGGAATGCTAGAAAACATTTTATTACTTATTCTGTAAAACGCTCCTGCTAAGTTATACCGTTCGGATACATATATTTTTAATTGCTAATGATGTCACCTCAAATAACAGTATACCTAGTAACAAATAGTAGTAATAGCATCCTGTCAATATTGAAAATAATAGTATAATTTGTTTTCACATTTGATTTGCCTTTTTATTGAATAATAGTTGGTCTTCTCATATAATTATAAAAAAAAAACTGTTAATTATTTAAACAGGTGGTTCTTTAACTTGCCACCTCAATTATAGCAGACAGGCGCGGGGTGAGGGGAGGTCCATGCATGCTTTTCAGTCGTCCGTTAAACAAAATAAATTAAAATTACCCGTTAATTATGTACTTAGTATGAAATAGTCACTGCGATACAAGTATAGAGTATGTTTAGGTACATTACTAATAATGCTAAATTGACAGCTGTCATACATAACTTTAGGGTTCGGCTACACTGTAAGTGTAGTACTTTCGTGCTGTGAGACCGAAAAAGGAATCAAATTCGGCGTAACAAAAGGGACTAGGTCTACCCTTTTTGGGGTCTACCCTTATCATCCCTTACTCGTCGTTGATGTGCCTAGATGTTGTAGGTACTCACTTGGAATACATCGACCATCTTTCACGTACTCTAAGGACGTTTAGGAGCATTCCTTGAGAGGCCAGTTGGCCGAGTGATGACGGATCGGAAAAGGATAATTACCCGCCTGGTCGGTTGTTGTGACCAGGGGACCGGAGTTCAACTGTATTATTTCGGAAGTTGTATATATGCAGATCGCCGAGCAAACTTCGATACCGCGTTTTAGAACTGTTGTATCTTGATGTGGCGCCATCTATGTGCGCTACAGACGTAAGGTTAGGCTGGTCAAATATCTGCTCTGTGGGTCAAACTATGGAATACCTAAACTACATACATACATATAATCACGCCTTTATCCCCAATGTGGTAGGCAGAGCGTAAACGACATAAAGGTCGATTCGCCACGTCTGACAAAATTTTGAGGGTAAGATGGATTTGTAGGTATATTTCTTTAGTGACAGGTTGTCAGCCTATCAATAAATTGCGATATACAGAAACCCTCGGATCCCTTAGCTGGATTTTACAGCGTGCCCGGCACATTCTAAGTTTTTCTTTCGCTACACCTACAAATCTATCATTAAATAACCCTCAAAACTTTGTCAGACGTGGCGGATGACCTTTGTTTAGGTCGTTTACGCTCTGCCTACCCTATTAGGGATACAGGATTGATAGTATGAATGTTTTACTAATAAACAAATCTGACACCAGGATTCATACAAAGTTAATATTTGTTAATGAATCACTTTGTGAGAATTTTCCTAGTTTGGTTAAGACATTGCAGACTGGATCACCTGATTGTACGAAAAGACAAAGAATTCCGTACTTTGGAGGGCACATTAAGCAGTCAAACCCGGTTGCAGTCTTTGATAGTGGTCGTTACACAAACCATGTCAGACGTTTATTACTTAGCTAAGCTATTAAGCGGTTTCAAAACTCTGACACCATGTTTCATCGGGACCATCGATTTGGAACCCACACGACAAGAGAAGAGTAGGGTTTATAGAGCCAATCGTTAACTTCGAGCGAGTGAAAAACATAGAATGTGCCAGCTGCATTTCCTCCTGGGCATGCTGTAAAAACCAGCTAAGGGATCCGAGGGTTTCAGTATATTGTAATTTAGGCGATGGGCTGACAACCTGTCACTACAGCAATATACCTACAAATCTATCTTAAATAACCCTCAGAACTTTGTCAAACGTTGCGGAACGACCTTTGTTTAGGTCGTTTACGATCTGCCTACCCCATTAGGGATAAAGGCGTGATTATATGTATGTATGTATGTTGACTCATAAACGCACTCTATATATAAAGATCTACTCGCAAACTATTCAAGGGGTTAAAAATGGTTATTTACTTCCATGCTGGACAGGGAATGATAGAAAAACATAAGAAATTCAATCAGCTTAGGGATTTGAGGGTCTCAGTAGGTATCTATTGTAATTTAGGCGATGCGCTAACAAACTGTTACTATAGCAATATACAGAACGCTCAAAACTTATCAGACGTGGCGGAACGACCTATGTTTAGGTCGTTTACGCTCTAACCACCCCAATAGGGATAAAGCCGTAAATATATGTATGTATCGTAATTATATGGACTTCCATGCTGGACTGGGAGTGAGAGAAAAACATAGAATGTGCCAGCTGCATTTCCTCCCGAGCATGCTGTAAAAACCAGCTAAGGGATCAGAGGGTTTTAGTATATTGCAATTTAGGCGATGGGCTGACAACCTGTCACTACAGCAATATACGTACAAATACATCTTAAATAACCCTCAAAACTTTGTCAGACGTGGCGTTACGACCTTTATTTAGGTCGTTTACGCTCTGCCTACCCCATTATGGATAAAGGCGTGATTGTATGTATGTATGTATATGTATGTATATAAAATTGCTTATTACGGTGTATTATCAAAGTATTTCATAAAGGTGGTACCTCGATGCCTATTATGCTTTAGCTGTGCTCGTAAGAATTCCACATCAGGTATTCTAGACCTTAAAGTATTATTTGACCACAGCTCGGACACTCCTTACTACAAAGTCATTTTGGTCATACATCGACAGACGGCATGTTGCACTTGGCATGCGTTTGTGTGCGTGTTATAAGGGTTGACAAATTTTGTTATAGCGGTCATAATCATCACTTGATTAATCTGGTTCTTGATTAAACAAACGTTTTTTAGTAGTTCACTGTAACTGAATAGTTAGAATAGATGCGGTTGCATATTTTGTATGAATTTACTTACCGTCTCTCATCACTGTGGAATCTAAAAATCCAATTGGAATCATATCTTGTGGAAGAAAGACATCCGTACACGGAACAGTACCTAACTATCTTTGGAACACAAAACTTTATTATTTCCGTTACACTGGGAAACATGCGCGTGCCATATCCGCTAAGCGTACGCTCAATGTGGCCCACAATCCAGCGCGGAGTGTGACGTATATCGGACTGGGAAAGGGAGGTGAATGTCCATTCTGTATGTATTACTATTATATATTCTGTGATATGACAATAGAAACTGCTAATAACAATGAATATCTATTGTTAACGTGATATCTTCGTATCTTTAATAGATTACTTGGGCTCTAACAGTTCCATAATCAGGTACTCCAGATCTTTGACAGTTTAAATATACAGAATATGCTTTTCCAAAAAAACTTTATGCTTTGTAGGACAGAAAAGACCATTTACATACATACATATAATCACGCCTTTATCCCTGATGGGGTAGGCAGAGCGTAAACAACCTAAACAAAGGTCGTTTCGCCACGTCCGACAATGTTTTGAGGGTTATTTAAGATAGATTTGCAGGTATATTGCTCTGGTGACAAGTTGTCAGCCCATCGCCTAAATTGCAATATACTGAAACCTTCTGGTCCCGTAGCTGGTTTTTAAAGCATGCTCGGGAGGATATGCATCTGGCACATTCTATGTTTTTCTCTCGCTCCCAGGCCAGCATGGAAGAAGTCCGCAACGACCATTTCTGTTTCGGCCTATGTTTCTTTGGGGAAGTTTTTCAGTTTCATGGGTAGGTTCACAACCCTTAGAGCCCGATAGTGTAGTGAATAGGGCAGATGCCTCCTGAGCGACTGGTCGTACTTCGAATCCCACCACGTACCAACGTGTTTTTCGGTTTTCGAATTTCATATTTACGTTTATTCGGTGCCATTTCCGTGCTTCGGGAGGCACGTTAAGACGTTGGTCCCGGTAAATATCGTTCAGTACCGTAGATATTACTCGTTAAGCCATGTCAGAGGCCAGTGCTAAGCATTGGTGGCTTGAAAACTCTGACCTAATCTAGGATTGGGTCTGGTTTCCCTTCTGGGTTGCGGAGGTCAGATGGCAGTCGGTCTGTGTAAAAACCAATACCCTCATTAATCCCCTTGATTAGGTAGCCGACCCCGTGAGATAAGGCTCGGGATATAGATTTAAAAAGTTAAATGGCGGGAACGAATTGTTAAGTTTCTATACAAATAATATTTTTGTAGAATTTCCTCAATTTTCCTCGCAATTGAAGTGAAAAGCAGAGTTTAAAGTACGTGCACAAAACCATTTTTGTCCTCTATTATGATCAGTCCTTGCCCTGCAGACTCGGGCAGCTAAAAGTCTCGGACAAAAAGGACATGTTTTGTGCACTTGTCGTAAAATCTACTTTTCTCCATACCATGTTTATCTCCAACAGTTTCCTGAACTCGTGCGTGAACCCAGTCGCCTTGTACTGCGTGAGTGGCGTCTTCAGGTCTCACTTCAACCGCTACTTGTGCTGTCGAAGAGGGACCCTTCATCCAACCTGCAGCTCCAGGCTCTCCAGGACTGCCATCTGCGAGACCTCCTTCAGGAGCACCCATCGGCATCGATGCAGGTACGGATTTGTTTTGATGACGATTCAGGTATCACTTCAACTGCTAACTGTGCTGCCCGAGAGGGACTCTGCATCCAATCAGCAGCTCCAAGTTGTCTAGGACTGCCATATGCGAGACCTCCTTCAGAAGTACCCATCGGCATCGATGCAGGTACGGACTTGTTATGATGACGATTCAGGTCTCACTTCAACCGCTACCTGTGCTGTCGAAGAAGGACCCTGCATCCAACCTGCAGCTCTAAGCTCTCCAGGACTGCAATCTGCGAGACCTCCTTCAGAAGCACCCATCGGCATCGATGCAGGTACGGATTTGTTAAGCCAGTCATGGCTTAATCTTTCATAGCAGGAGCTATCCTGCTATGAAAGATTAAGCCATGACTTATGCCATGATTAAGGCAGAGAGGGGAACGGAAATGTTTGTGAAACCTTTCCCTTCTCTGCCCCGACGGAGTATGTTTTGTGCAATGTTTGTGCGCTGGTGTCACGCCTTTATGATTACGATTCAGGTCTCACTTCAACCGCTACAGCGTAGGAGAGAGACGGAGAGATGTTATGATTATGACTTGTTAAGTTGTTACTAATGGAACGGTTAAAGTGGCCAACATGGCTGTCAAATCAGTATAAAAACTACTTGAACTGCGTGATAGGTCTTTGGTTGCCAACTTCATATTTATGGCATTTCCTCTACAACAACAGCGTTTCTGCCCAAGTACTTTATAAAACGTAGTGATATATGCTCAGTGGTACTTTATATACTATAAATAGCAGATAGAAAATAAATTCTTCAAAGTATAATGCTTCACGCGTTTATGACTGACATATGAGAGAGTAAAAACGTGTTCCAAGTACACGTGCTTTCTTTATTATCGGACTAATAGGAATGAGCGCAGCTGAGCGCAGCTGTAAGTGTAATGTTATGTAAGTTTTCAGACCCTACTCCACTTCTTAGGCCCGTATTTATAAAGCGATCTCAAAATTGAGAGCAGTATTTTACAGGTTCTGAAACGACATTTCTGATACGAACTCAAACTCTCTGTCAGTCTCAAGTGCTGATTATTTTCATTTACTGTTCGGGCCATTCAATTGTGGAGCAAACTGCCGAAAACTATACAAGACAGTACCTTTAGTTTCACTTTTAAGAAGAGACTGAAAAAGCATCAGGACCTCTCTATGGTGTATGTATTACTACATAGTATAAAACAAAGTCGCTTTCTCTGTCCCTATATCCCTATGTATGCATAAATATTTAAAAGTACGCAACGGATTTTGATGCGGATTCTTTTAATGGATAAAGTGATTCAAGAGAAAGGTTTATATGTATAATACATGCATAATATAGTAGAGAAACACTGATAATTTCCGTGCGAAGCCGGGGCGTGTCGCTAGTATAATATATATTATAGATATTTTTTTTTTTTATATTTGATAGGCAATCATTTGTCCGCCATCTCACGTGATGGTAAGTGATGATGTAGACTATGATGGAGCATGATTGCCTAGAAAATGCCTGTTCACTCTCGCC
Source organism: Scrobipalpa costella (assembly GCA_949820665.1). Classification (NCBI taxonomy): domain Eukaryota; kingdom Metazoa; phylum Arthropoda; class Insecta; order Lepidoptera; family Gelechiidae; genus Scrobipalpa; species Scrobipalpa costella. The sequence goes on from OX463313.1 coordinate 6,245,218, forward strand.
TTGAAAAGGCCCAGGTTATAACGTTCCGGAAATAGATCCGCGGGCAGGGAGTTCCACACTTTGGCCGTTCGCATTAAAAATGTAGAAGCGTACCGCTTTGTGCGAAAACTTGGAATGTCGACAACATAAGGGTGGAATCCCAACCGGCGTCTCGTACCCCGGAGATGGAATGGGGAGGGGGGTATCAGGTCATGAAGCGATGCTGCACATTCTCCGAAATGTATCCTGTAGAATACAGACAAGCAAGCTACTTTGCGACGATGTTCGAGGCTCTGCAGCTTTTCTTCTACCAGTGACGGGTCGGCGATGAGCCTCTTGGCACGTTTTTCAATAGAATCCAAGGTTGCCAGTTGGTATTTGGCAGATCCGTCCCAAAGGTGGCAGCAATACTCCATACACGATCGGACTTGAGCTTGGTAGAGCTGTAGTAGCTGTCCCGGTGTGAAGTATCGCCTAACCTTTGAGAGAATACCAAGTTTTTTGGCTGCAGTCGAAGCCAAGGATTCTATATATCGTCCAAAGTTCAGGTCCGACGTAAGGCTCATACCAAGAAGTTCGAGGTGATCGTAAATTGGAACGGATACATTTCGGAAAGTGGGAGTTAGATTGAAGGGACTCAATTTAGTCGAGAATAGACAGGCCTGTGTCTTAGATGCATTAAACTTTAGCAGGTTGGCATCACCCCATTCGGAGATTGCCTTAAGTGTTAAATTTAAATGATCTACTACGGACTCTCGACAAGACTGAATAGCTTCCTTGCTGGACTTTGCACGGGACAAATATCTACCGACAACCGTACTGTCGTCTGCATACCCAAAGGTGTCGGGTGTCAGCATATCGTTGATATGCAGCAGAAATAGAGTTGCGGAAAGTACCGATCCTTGAGGGACCCCGGCATCAATTGCCTGATGAACAGAGGAGCGGCCTTCTAAGACCACCCGTATCGATCGTCCTCTCAAGAAATCTGTGATCCAGTTGCAAAGTCCATCAGGGAGCCCATAAGCCGGAAGCTTGTTAATAAGGCTGCCATGCCAGACCCTGTCAAATGCCTTAGAGATATCCAGAGACACAGCGAGAGCTTCACCGTGTCTCTCGATAGCCTCGCTCCATAAGTGGGTGGCATGCACCAGGAGGTCACCCGTCGACCGCCCACGGCGGAAGCCATACTGTTGGTCGCTGAGGAGATCATTATCCTCCAGGTAAGCCAGGAGCCGATTATTGAGCACACGCTCCATACTCTTACAGAGTATAGAGGTTACCGATATAGGTCTATAATTGGCAGGGTCCGAACGGATGCCCTTTTTGGGCACAGGTTGCACGTTTGCAAGCTTCCACGACTGGGGGACTACACCAGTCTCCAGTGAGAGTCGGAACAGACGCGTCAATATCGGAGACAACTCTGGCGCACAGTTACGTAGGACTATTGCAGAGATTCCATCTGGTCCACTTGCTTTATTCACGTCAAGGTTTCGCAGGGTTTTTAGTACCTCTTTTTGGTAAATGCGAATGGCTGGCATAGTACAACCAACATGAGGTAAGCTGGGTGTAACTCTAGCTGCAGTGTCAAGTCGTGAATTTTCAGCAAAAAGGGAAGCAAAGAGGTTTGCTTTTTCTTCTGCAGTGTGAGCAAGTGAGCCGTCAGTTTTCTGCAAAGGCGGTAAAGTGGGTTGACAAAAATTTGTTTCAACTGCCTTGGCAAGGGACCAAAATGCCTTACTACCAGATGGATAGGATGCAAGTTTGGCGCCTACTCTGCCGATGTGGTGAAAATGTGCCCTACGTAATTCCCTTTTGCAAAACTTGGAGGACCTATTGTAGCTTTTCTTCAGATCCCGAGTATTCGAAGCTTTGCGCAGTCGAGCATCAGCCCAAGCTTGATAAGCCGTCTGCTTTAGCGCTTCTGCACGGCGGCAGTCGGCATTATACCAGGGGCGAGCTTTGCTACCCGTGGGAACGTCCGAGTACGGTATGAAATACTCCATACCCTGACGCAAAACTTCAGTAATAGCATCTGCGGAGCTCGACGATTCTCCTGAAGAAAAACAGACTTTCCAAGGGTACGATGCAAAAAAGTGTCGCATTTCATCCCAATCTGCTGACTTGTATCGCCACACCCGTCTCATACCACAAGGGCCCTGATTAGGTGGTGAGTATACAGATACAGATTTTACCAGACAGTGGTCAGAAGAGCCCAAGGGAGCCACGACTGACACTGAGCAACGGTCCGGATCAGTAGTCAGCAGAAGGTCTAAGCAGTTCGCTGTATGAGACTCTATATCAGGAACTCTAGTTGCACAGCGTACAAGCTGGGAGCGATTCAACGATAACGCAAATTTTCGCGACTCTTGCCCAGCATGATCGGTCTTCTGGTATGGGAATAACCACTCTTTATGGTGGGCATTAAAATCCCCCAGAATGACTAGCTGTGCCGACGGGTATCTCTGCAGAGCTTCATCAGCAGCCTCACTAAGAAGGTTAAATAACTTGGTCGTCTCCGAATCTCCACTATGTGATCAATATACGCAAGCATATACAATTTGAGCCAATCCAGTATCGACCAGTACCCATAAAACGGAAAAACTAGGAGCCTCAAGGTTTTTGAGACGCTTGACGCAGATATCATCGCGAGCGTACAGACAGACTCCAGCATTAGATAAGAATCTATGTTCCAAAGAATAGCCGGGATAGCTGAGGTACGCCGCGTTAGCTGGAGGTCTGATCTGCGTCTCAGTGAGGAACAGCAGGTGTGGCTTTTTGGTCTCAAGATGGTGATGGACAGAGACGAGATTTGAGTGCAGACCTCGAATATTTGTGAGGTGCACCTTAAGAGGGAGGACGTGCAACCGCTGTTTAACGTTTTTCCGTTTTCTTACTTTCATTTTTCTATTTGTGTGGTGTGGGGAAAAGTGAATAGGCAGGAGGAAGGCAGTTGTATGAGGTACCGCGCTGCATTAAACCAGGAAATGGAATCGATTACGATCACACGCGATTATAGCTGGCTTGGAGACTGCGGGGACGCCCGAACCCCCCCGGGGAATGCCACCTGGTCCTCCCATCCGGTCGCCAACCGGCAAGGTGGAGCCTCCCGGGATTTTTCGTTGGGTGGCGGGGCAGCCTTTCACGGGTGGCTTTCCCGCTCCTTGGGCCCCCAACTTCCCACGGTCGGCCAGCGGTGCACCGTGCTTCGGATCCCGCTAGCCTCCAGAACCAGCTACTCGTTGTCAAAGCAATCGATCATTCCGATCACTGCTACTGCCGCGGTACTACTGTACAGACCCAACCCCCATTATGGCTACTCCTAACTGCATGCCGGAACACGGAAAACCGCTTGGCGACATGATTTAGTTAAGAGGGTGGTAACCAGCCACGGCCGAAGCCTACCACCGGAGAAAGTACTATCCATTTAGCACTACCCAGGGGTCACGTGTAGGGTATCTAGAGTATGATAGGGTTCGCCTACGGACGCGGACAGTATTAACCCCCAAAAAAGATTTAACTAGCGACCCACCGCGACTTTTTGTAATTAAATTATACCTGCTAACTGTATCAGTTCCCGTTAATTTCCCATCTCTTATCCCCATTAGGTTGGCTGGAAGAGATCTCTTATAGGGATATACTCGCTTGTTGTTTTAATTTTTAGTTGAACTGTGTATTTAATTTTTAAAACAATAATTATGATAAATAAGGGCCTTAGAATACTTACAAAATCAATAAACTTATTTATTTATTGTATTTATTTATCCTAAATGATAAAATAGTCAACACATCAAGGATGGAAGAAGAAGGAATATGACTTAAATTAGAATCACCTCAGTAGGTAGTAGGTACATTCTGTACCTTGATGTTGACGCTAAAGCACTTGGAAATCTCGGGATGGCCGCATTTAAAGTTGTTAAGAGGCAGTTCCGTCAAAGCTAAAAATAACGAAGTGGAAAGATAAACTTCAATATGGCTGAACACTTTATAACAAGTTTCTTAGAAACACCTACCAACAAGACGGTAATAAGTTCTCAGTTTGCTTCGCAGCTTAGGGCTCGATGGCAAAGATTTGTACTACAAAAAATGTCGTAGAGTCCCGTCGACGCTCTATAGATCATCGACTTTGACTTAGAATTAGGGTAACACATTTATTGGGGATCGTTATTGTAAAGCTATCTCAAGATTGAGAGCAATATTAAGTATGGATTTGACAGGCCACATTGTACTGAAATGACATTTCTGATACGAACTCAAACTGGCTGTCAGTCTCAAGTGCGGATTATAATTCGGGCCTTAATCACTGATTCTAGTACAGTTTGATATGTTGAATCATATTCCGAGTGATGCCAGACTGGCACCCTCGGGAAAAAATAAATATTGGGGCAATTAGATCCCAATTTGACGTATGGAACTCTGTCAATTTTGAAGTTAGGGTGTTCCATCTGATAATGACAAATATTAGACACGTGTTTTATATAGCTTTTTTGAAAATTCCGTACCCAAAGGGATGACAAGGGGGATACAAATTATTTTACCATAATAGTTTTAGCTTCCTGACTTTGTAAGTTACTTATTTTTTAGCCGTAAGTTGGAATTCTAACTTTGAGCCAGTCAGTTCTGAATTTTAAACATAAAATTAAAAATTGGAAGAGGTGACCTCATAGTCTTAAACTTATTTTAAAAACTCAGCAAAACTCTAAACTTACATAAACATTTAAAAAAAGTAGAACTTAAGTGGGCATTGGGCTCGGATTCTATATCTGCCATTTTCAAAATAAGAACATTGAAAATAATAACATTGAAAAAGGACGGGATTTATTATACGCTATGGTTTTACAATTTTACGAAAAATTCCGTACCCAAAGGGGTGAAAAAGTGTAATGTCATAAAATTTGTCAAATTTTCATCCTCCTTGTCATCCCTTTCGGCACGGAATTTTCAAAAAAGCTAAATCACCTGACTAATATTTTTCTATTATTAGCCTAAACTCAAAATTGGAAGTCCCTCACTTCAAAACTGATAGGGTTACATACAAACATCCATCCCCTGTTTTATAGGGTGGTTCAATAATATTTTTAATGATAACTAGCGACCCGGCCCGGCTTCGCAACGGAAATTATCAGTGTTTCTCTCGTATATTATGCATGTATTATTATTATCTCTTAAATTACTCTATACATTAAAAGAAAGCACATCAAAATCCGTTGCGTTGTTTTAAAGATTTTTGCATACATAGGGATAAAAACCTTTTATTATACATACATACATACATACATATAATCACACCTTTATCCCTAATGGGGTAGGCAGAGCGCAAACGACCCAAACAAAGGTGGTCCCGCCACGTCTGACAAAGTTTTGAGGGTTATTTAAAATAGAATTCTAGGTATATTGCTGTAGTGACAGGTTGTCAGCCCATCGCCTAAATTACAATATACTGAAACCCTCGAATCCCTTAGCTGGATTTTACAGCATGCCCGGGAGGAAATGCAGCTGGCACATTCTATGTTTTTCTCTCGCTCCCAGACCAGCATGGAAGTATACCTTTGTACCTTTTATTATTATTATATTCAAATTCAAATATTTATTGCAGTATCACAATTAGTAGTACATTCTTACGAGTAGGTATAAGGTCTTAAAGATAATTGTGACGTCCCGTCAGGACATAGCAATGTTAGACAGAGAGATTTACTGTTTACAATTATTTAAAATATGAAATTAATTATAAAACAATTAATTACATTATAAATTGAATTTTAACTGTCCTCAGATAAATTCTAGAATTATAATCATAAAATATAAACTTATACTTATAACATGCTTATAACTAATACTATAATAATTAATACTATTTAAAGATCAGATGAAATACAGATTTTATTCATTTATTATCATCAAAAAATTCTTTCATATTATAATAACATTTCCGAATTAAATATTTTTTTAATTTTCTATAAATATTTTATCATTCTCTTTATTTTTAATTGAATTTGTAGAAATATAGGGACAGAGAAAGCGACTTTGTTTTTTACTTTTAATGGATACAGTGATTCAAGAGGAAGGTTTACATGTATAATACATGCATAATTTAGAAGAGAAACACTGATAATTTCCGTGCGAAGTTTAGGCGGGTCGCTAGTATAATGACATATGAATACAGGTAAGCGTCATTTTCTCGCAAACTCATAGTGGTTGCCCACTATTCTCAGTCAACAAAACAGAACAACTTTCACCACAAAGTAACTGCCTCCGTGGTCTAGTGGCTAGTGCCATGGGCTCCCGATCCGGAGGTCCTGGGTTCGATTCCCAGGGGGTAAAACACAAAGTTGATATTTGAGAATTTATCACTTTGTGAATTTTTCCCCAGTTTGGGTAGGACATTGCAGGCTGAATCACCTGATTGTCCGAAAAGAAAAAGATTTCGTGTTTCGGAGGGCACGTTAAGCCGTCGGTCCCGGTCGCTGTCTTTGATAGTGGTCGTTACACAAAACCATGTCAGAGGCCTGATAGTTGTGCTACTAGGCGGTTTAAAAACTCTAACACCAGGGTTCATCGGGTCCATAGACTCGATACCCACTCGACAGAAGAAGACCACAAAGTGATACAGGAAATTTAAATAAAAACGCATATGAATAGGACTGGAACAGTATTGGTAGAATGTTTTCTTTTTACTATGTTCAGGAAAAAAAGCATACATAATCACGCCTTGATCCCTAATGGGGTAGGCAGAGCGTAAACTACCTAAATAAAGGTAGTTCCGCCACGTCTGACAACGTTTTGAGGGTTATTTTAAGATAGATTTGTAGGTATATTGCTGTAGTGACAGGTTGTCAGCCAATCGCCTAAATTACAATATACTGAAACCCTCGGATCCCTTAGCTGATTTTTACAGCATGCCCGGGAGGATATGCAGCTGGCCCATTCTATGATTTTCTCTCGCTCCCAGTCCAGCATGGAAGTTAAAAAAAAAAAGCAATTGTAGAAAAAAAACAACGCATATGAATAGGACTGGAATAATATTGATAGTATGACTTATTGGCTTCCATGCTGGACTAGGAGCAAGAAAAAAACATAGAATGTGCCAGCTGCATTTCATCCCGGGCATGCTGTAAAAACCAGCTAAGGGATCCGTGGGTTTCAGTATATTGCAATTTAGACGATGGGCTGACAACATGTCACTACAACAATATGCAAATCCATCTTAAATAACCCTCAAAACTTTGTCAGACGTGGCGGAACAACATTTGTTCAGGTTGTTTACACTCTGCTTACCCCATTAGGGATAAAGGCGTGATTATATATATGTATGTCTGTATGACTTATTTACTTATAAATATTTTTTTAATAATATTCCTTCAAAATGAAAGTTACTACAGGAAACAAAATAAATCATCGTAAATAAATAGAACTGGAACATACTGAATAGTATGACTTCTTTTCTTTATTTTTTTTTAACTTAGTCAATGATAGAAGAAGTTATTACAGGAAACAAAAAAAAACATTGAGTATGATTAGGACTGGAACAGTATTTGATATGATGACTTTTTTTAACATACATACATACATATAGTCACGCCTGTATCCCTGATGGGGTAGGCAGAGCGCAAACTACCCAAACAAAGATCGCTTCGCCACGTCTGACAAAGTTTTGAGGGTTATTCAAGATAGATTTGTAGGTATATTGCTGTAGTGACAGGTTGTCAGCCCATCGCCTAAATTGCAATACACTGTAACCCTCAGATCCCTTAGCTGTTTTTTACAGCATGCCCGGGAGGAAAAGCAGCTGGCACATTCTAAGTTTTTCTCTCGGTCCCAGGCCAGCATGGAAGTAAGTTTTTGTTTTCACTTCCTGAAAAACCATCCTGTAGAATATTGTTCAGTGTCGTTGACTGAGCAACCCCTATCAATTTGCGGGACACTGTCCCTTACACCTGGTAGAAACTAGCTAGGGATTTTATATCAACTTATGCTCTGCAATATTCAATGACCAAAACATATTTGGGATGCAGCACAGTACCTAGACCTTATATGTTTTTATAGATTTATAAAGTTTAACTTTCATGCTGGCCTGGGAACGAGAGAAAAACATAGAATGTGCCAGCTGCATTTCCCCTCGTGCGTGCTGTAAAAACCAGCAAAAGAACTTTCTTCCATTCCGGACTGGGAGCGAGAGAAAAACATAGAGCGTGCCAGGTGCATCTCCTCCCAGGTATGCTATAAAAACTAAGTATGCTAAGAGATCCGAGCGTTTCAGTATATCGTAATTTAGGCGATGGGCTGACAACCTGTCACTACATCAATATACCTACGAATCTATCTGTAATATTCCACATAACTTTGACAGACGTGGCGGAACGACCTTTGCTTAGGTAGTTTACACTCTGCCTACCCCATTAAGGATAAAAGCGTGATTATTTTTATAGCTAAGAAGTTATTAATAGTATTATTAGTACATTCGATTTATTATTCATAGATTTTTTGGTTCAACAAATATCTCAACTCAAGTGATGGATACTAACGTTTGTCCCTAGAAATAATTTTATGCTGTCAACCATGTTTCTGACTTGGTAATGAGTATGTGTAAGCTGCTCATTCGATAACGTTATTTAGGGGATCCCCGGTGTACGCCAGCGCCCTCATCAGTTTAAAAATCATTACTCATTGAAAACGCAATTAATCAAAAATCCGGTAGATCAGAAATGAATTGAATGAATTATTCATTTAACTTGCTTAAAATAAACTTCAGTACCTAGGTACAAAATTATTTAATTAAATGAATGATTCTGTGTGCACTGCAGTTACAGATAACAAAAGTGCTATAAGTGACAGTTTTTCGCAAATTTTCTATCTGTAACTACAACGAACTATAAGTTGCAATTTTTTGAGGTTCTAAATGACCTTCATTGCTTCAACCTCAATCAGGACCCGTATTTTTTAATCACTCGAATCGTATTTGCATACGCAAGAGCTACATTCCCATGCCAAATTGTATGGCAATTGTATCCGGATGTTACTCTTTCGTATGCGAATTTTGATTCGAGCGGTTCAAAAATACGACTTCTGATCTACCGGATTTTTGATTCATTGTGTTTTGAGTCAATTATGATGTTTTGACTTACGAGGGCGCCACTTAGCTCAGGGAAGCCCCTTAAGAGACTTCACGCATAATAATTTTTTGTCTGTGTCACCATGCGTGCTTCGTTTAACAGTTTCATAAAAGTCTTTGCGATAGGTACCTATCGATAGCTACCTATGTACATATGTACTTAGTTGCGAGCACTGATCTCTATGATGTATGTAAATAATGGGCTTGATTTTAGATTGCCGGTTAAAAATAAAATTAAAATCTATTTGTCACATTCAGACTAAAAACATTGGAAAAGGACAGGAGGAAAGGACTCTAGTTTTTGATTTTTAGTCGGTGGTTTTATGGGTTATCTATAATTATTATCTGCCGTCATATGATATCGGATAAAATTGACAGAAATACTAGAGAAACGTGGAAAAGTGTGTCAAAATCTAGCGGACAAAGTGTAAAACCATAGAGTATAAATCGCCTGTCATTTATTAATTTTTATTATTTTGAATGTGACAGATAGATTTTAATTTTAGTTTTAACCTGTGGTATCTAGAATCGAGCCCATTATATACATACATAGATATAATCACGCCTTTATCCCTAATGGGGCAGGCAGAGCGTAAACGACCTAAAGAAAGGTCGTTTAGCTGACAAAGTTTTGAGGGTTATTTAAGATAGATTTGTAGGTATGTCGCTGTAGTGACAGGTTGTCAGCCCATCGCCTAAATTACAATATGTATACTGAAACCCTCGGATCCCTTAGCTGGTTTTTACAGCATGCCCGGGAGGAAATGCAGCTGGCACATTCTATGTTTTTCTCTCGCTCCCAGGCCAGCATGGAATTAAATATTATACATTCAATTTATATTTAATTCATGTATTAGTTTATTTTATTATATTTCTATGTGTATAATAGTATTACTATAATCCTAACATTTTGTAATTAATTTATTCAAAGTGTATCTGTTCCCGTAAATTTCCCATATTATATCCCCATTACGTTGGCTGGAAGAAATACTTGTTCTTGGTCATTGCGATAGGTACCTATCGCTAGGTACATAGTTGCGATCACGTTGCGTTACTAAGGCCCATAATTATAAACAGCACTTGAGATTGCCAGCTAGTTTGAGTGCGTATCAGAAACGTCATTTCAGTACAATGTGGCAGGCCACATCCTTACTCAAAATTGCTCTCAATCTTAAAATCGCTGTATAAATACGAGCCTGAAATTGTACTGACAATGAGAACTATTTGAGTTTATTGAACATTACACTAAACAAACTTTGGTACAATACAAATCATCACGCAAAAATAAAATAAAGAATTACTTCAACATGTTGCAAAACGTAATTTTATGAAAATAAGATACACAATTAATTATTTTGTTAAGTGGCGACACCTCTGCTCAGTTGTCACCTTAAGCGTATTATTTTAGATTTAACTGTATTTTGTATGAGCACAGAAAGTACCAGCTGCGTGTCCTCCCGGGCATGCTGTAAAACCAGCTAAAGGACCCGAGGGTTTCAGTATATTGGATTTTAGGGCGTTTACGCTGTGCCTACTTAATGGGCCTTTATACCTAATGAGGTATAAAGGCGTAATTATATGTTGTATCAGCTATCGCCTATTACTTCCCTTAAGATTCTGCCATTTCAACGGTGATTGTTCTACAAACCTTTGCAGGAACCCAACAGAGAGCGTTGTGATATCAAACTACGACTATGGAAGCACTAAGAAGAAGAAGAACAACATCATCAGCAGAAACAGTGCCGAAGGTGTCACCATCATGTCCATCAGGTAATTTCAGCATTTATTTGAATTACCTACTTAATTTTGCCTTTGCTCAGCAGTGGGACGATTCATAAGCTACAAAACCGGTACCGTACCGGTGATAAATGTTTGTTATTATAACGCTCGATCTGGACTCTCGCGATACAGGTTCGACCTAGTGCGAGGTCCGCTGGTATTTGTATCTAAGTTAAGTTCCTTATTTTAAATAAAAATTGAATTGAATTGAAAAGACATAGGCTTAAAAAAAATATTATGTATGTCTTACCATTTCTCGGGACTATTGAGTCCCGGACTTTTAGAAGGCATGAGTGAGGCCAAATCTTATTATTATTGGGACACGACGCAGGCTACACAAAAAACAATGCAGAATTGAGTTTATACTACGAATAGGGTATTAGAACGGAGAAGCACAAGCATAAACGGATAGGGGTTGCTTAATACCGGGTGTAAGGGACAGCGAAGCACAAGCATAGACCGATAGGGGTTGCTCAATACCGCGTGTAAGGGACAGCGAAGCACAATCATAAACGGATAGGGGTTGCTTAATACCGGGTGTAAGGGACAGCGAAGCACAAGCATAGACCGATAGGGGTTGCTCAATACCGCGTGTAAGGGACAGCGAAGCACAATCATAAACGGATAGGGGTTGCTTAATACCGGGTGTAAGGGACAGCGAAGCACAAGCATAGACCGATAGGGGTTGCTCAATACCGCGTGTAAGGGACAGCGAAGCACAATCATAAACGGATAGGGGTTCCTTAATATCGGGTGTAAGGGACAGCGAAGCACAATCATAAACGGATAGGGGTTCCTTAATACCGGGTGTAAGGGACAGCGAAGCACAAAGCATAAACGGATAGGGGTTGCTTAATACCGGGTGTAAGGGACAGCAAAGCACAAGCATAAACGGATAGGGGTTTCTTAATATCGGGTGTAAGGATAGTGAAGCACAAAGCATAAACGGATAGGAGTTGCTTAATATCGGGTGTAAGGGACAGCGAAGCACAATCATAAACTGATAGAGGTTGCTCAATACCAGGTGTAAGGGACAGCGAAGCACAAGCATAAACGGATAGGGGTTCCTTAATACCGGGTGTAAGGGACAGCGAAGCACAAAGCATAAACGGATAGGGGTTGCTTAATACCGGGTGTAAGGGACAGCGAAGCACAAGCACAAACGGATAGGGTTGCCTTTGCTCATTGCTCAGTAAATGAAACTGAACAACTTTCACCAGGAATTATATCTTTCTATCTATTAATCCTATATTAGCCGTACCCCGTAAGGGATAAAGGCGTGATGTATGTATGTATGTATTAGCCCACTGCTGAGCACTGCTGGCCTCTTCTTTTATGCGCCATCTTTCCGATCCTGCGCTATCCGCATCCATCTTTTTCCCACCACAGAGACTATATCGTCTGACCATCGTAAGAAGAAGAATAAGAATATTTTATTACCAAGATCACTTAAAAATAACAGTTAGATTACAATAAAATCGTTTAGCATAATGATTGTATGAGAAACAGCGGACCCTGCACTAAGCAAAGCTTGTATCGCAAGGACCTGATATTGATGAACAGTTATAGATTTACTCCATGACACTAAGCTGTTGTTCTTTTAAAACTTACAATACAAATGATCATGCTGGTGGTCTGCCTACTGGGCGTATTCTGCCTCATGGTTGCCACTTTGTCACTTTGTTGTGTTCTGCCGTCTTCCCGCCTTGCCAATAATGCTGTTAACGTGGCCAAATTCAAGGCTGCAAAAGTGTAGTGTCTGCAATCGACACGTTAATAAGAAGAACTTACGCTGTCTCTTACACCCGACATACCAGGTGAAAGGGACAGCGTCCCGCAAACTGATAGGGGTTGCTCTCTCAACGACACTGAACAACTATCTGTTTTTTTTTTCAGGAAGTGAAATACAAAATGTTCACCTCGATACATACATACATACATATAATCACGCCTTTATCCCTAATGGGGTAGGCAGAGCGTAAACGACCTAAACAAAGGTCGTTCCGCCACGTCTGACAAAGTTTTGAGGGTTATTCAAGATGGTTTTGTACGTATATTGCTGTAGTGACAGGTTGTCAGCCCATCGCCCAAATTGCAATATACTGAAACCCTCAGATCCCTTAGCTGGTTTTTACAGCATGCCCGGGATTCACCTCGATGATGATGTTTTTTCACTTTCTGAAAAAAAAATATCTGCTGATAGTTGTTCAGTGTCGTTGACTAAACAACCCGTATATCAGTTTCTGGGACGCTGTCCCTTACACCCAGTACACCTTTCTTAGACACCAGTCTCATAATGGTACTTCAGAGAATATTGAATATTATATTTAAAAAAATACATAATTCGTATTTATTATTATAATTATTATGAACCTATGGTGTCCCTGCAGGGCTAAGGCCTCTTTCTGTAAGCGCAAGCTCTCGCCATTCTTTTATATTTTTTATATTTCTTTTTTCGGGGTCGTCCACGTCGTCTTCTGGCATTAGCAGGTTCCATTCAGTGGCTTTTTTAGCCCACAGGTCTTCCGGCATTCAAGTGACGTGGCCGGCCCTATCCCACTTCAAGTAGGCAGCCTTCTGAGCTACATTTATGATTTTTGTCTGGGAACGCAGCACTGAGTTCCGAACTCGGTCGATCAGTTTGACTCCAAGTATGCTACGTTCCATGTTTCTTTGGCAAACCCTGAGTCTGGACTTTTGCATTCGTATTTTAGATAATTCAAAATTTGTAGTATGTGATTTGTGTGAAAATAAACATTGATTTTTATTTTTGTCTTTATTAGGGACACCAACGACTACCTGACGGGTGATGGAGACAACAAATGTATCAATAGATAGAGAACACTCAAATGCTTTCGACCAACTGAAAAACTTTAGGTGAAAGTGTAATTTGTGTGCTTCGATTCTATTTAAGTATACTGTGAAATGGACAAAATGTGATCGTGTATAGAAACGTATTACTTATAAGATTTTTCGTTCAATATTTAAATTTTAAGGGCTTGTTTAGACCATGAAACTGTAACCCTTTATTTCATAAAAAAATATCTTAATGGTAGCACCAATTTTTTTGTCATAATTTTAAGGAAATTTTGTTCAGTTTCATGGCTTAAACGACCCCTGGTAAATAAAAAATCTTACTGTAAATACTAGAGGCCTAATTTAAGTAATGTTTATAGGTACTTGCTACCTATAAGAAATGTATGAAGAGAACACTAATGCCTTCGACCAACAGTAAAGGTGTAATCGTGTTTCGGTAAACTGTAAAATGGACAAATATCAATCATATTGACATAAATCAGTTTAAAAACATATTTGTAACAAAAGACATTATTAATTTTAAGAAAGTGGTTAAATTATAAATTAAAATATTCATACTAAACCTTAATTGAAATAAATAAGCCATGTGAATTATTCAAGAAGTTTAAAAAATAAAATTTAAATTGTTTATATATTGAGCTTATCCAATAGGTTTTATAAAATATTGTTTAGTTCCTACTGTAATCAATCAACATGAAAACCACATATGCACTGCAAATTGGTAAATATAAAAAAAAGTACAATATATTTTTATGGTAGCATACTATACGTGAAGGCTAAGTGGCGCCCCCAACAGCTAAAAAAAACTGACTGCCTCCGTGGTCCAGTGGTCTGAGCCATGGGCTCCAGATCCGGAGGTCCGATTCAATTCCCAGAAGGCAAGACAAAAGTTGATATTTGTCAATTTATCACTTTGTGAGATTTTCTCCAGTTTGGTTAGGACAATGCAGGCTGAATCACCTGATTGTCTGGAGGAAAAGGATTCCGTGCTTCGAAGCGCACGTTAAGCCGTCGGTCCCGGTCGCTGTCTTTGATGTGGTCGTTACACAAACCATGTCAGAGGCCTATTAGCTGTGCTATTAGGCGGTTTCAAAACTCTGACACCAGGGTTCATCGGGTTGATTGACTCGACACCCACTCGACCGAAGAAGAATTTTATCGCATTTTTTCTATCTGTTACCTACCACAAAGAACTATGAATCACTAATTTATAAGGTTCTAAATTATCCTCATTACTATTACTTTAGTCTGTTGGACCAGATTTTCGATTCACTACGTTTTTAGTGAGTTATGGCTTTTTAACTGATGGGGGCGCCACTTAGGCTATATATCTCGCCTATATACCTTCAGTTTTATTTATGTAATTAAGCGATGTACATATCTGTGTAATATTTATAAGACGCCATTATGAGCTTAACTCTGCTACATTTAAATTATTTTGATATGCGTAGGTAGTTCGCAATTTTAAAACTTGATTGGACTAAAATTTGTTCAAAAATGTGTTAGTCAAAATCGATGGAAAGATGTTATAACATTATATGATTTGGCTCAAATGCTTTATTCATCTAGTCAATGCATAGATACTAAATTTGTACATACTTTTTTTTATTAGATATTGTAATAATTGTAACGAATTCTATAAATACATACATATAATCACGCCTTTACCCCAATGGGGTAGGCAGAGCGTAAACGATCTAACCAAAGGTCGTTCCGCCACATCTGATAAAGTTTTGAGGTTTACTTAAGATATATTTGTAGGTATATTGCTGTAGTGACAAGTTTTCAGCCCATCGCCTAAATTACAATATACAGAAACCCTCGGATCACTTAGCTGGTTTTTACAGCATGCCTGGGAGGAAATGCAACTGGCAAATTCTATGTTTTTCTCGCGCCCCCAGGCCACCATGGATGAACTACTACAGCTACTACTCAAACTATACGTACTTTTTATATGTATTTTATGTGTATATAAAAACATTTGTATAATTATAACAAAAGTTATAAGATGATTATAATGTATATTTGATGTATAATTAAGTGTAAAAAATAAATTATTGTAATTAAAAATACGATGACAATTTTGTAAAATTATTACCTAAATTAAATGTGTATTAGTATGAAAAATACCTCTTTTAGAAACTGCTAATAAAATATACCTCATATTCGTATGAATGTCTGAATTATTTGCACATATAAGTATTTTCTGTCTGAAACTCAATGGAATAAAATAGTTGTGTAAAATAGAGTTTGTTTTATTGGAAATTTCTAAAATACAATTATAAGTAAAATGTATCGTTACGACAGATGAGCTGGTATATTTCTAGTTATGCAACCATCGTCTCTAATGCCTTAGAATATCGCTCAAACTAGCGCGCGTTACGGCGTGGCGTGGTCGCGTCAAAAATGCTAAATACATAAAAGCTAATTCCATAAAAACTACGAGTTTAATAAAAGCTATGTTGCGATTTTAGAAAAACATGATACGGATATTTATCCGAAGAAACCGTAAAGGGCTCCTAATAGTTTACAAGGAATATGAAATTTACTTATAAATCAGGTTTACTTCCAGATTTTTTTTGGATAGGTACTTATTTATGAACTAAAATATTTTCAACTGTAGCAATTGTAGGCCATGAACTAACTTCTTAGATGTATATTTTTTTAGAATTTTCCAATTATTTGTTTAGGAGAAATATGCTCTTAAACAACCATTTGCTGTTAGGAATCCCCTTAATGGGTTCGATTCCTTAGGGATTCCGAAGGGTTGTTCCCATCCCAGACTCAGATTAAACTGTACGGCGGCGGCGGGCGCCTCGAGATTAGTAGCACGGATTTTCAATTTATTTGTCTAAACATTGCCCTAACAGTTTACGTACTGATTTTAAGAAATAACCGTGAATTGTCTGTGTCCTAATAGATAGATAGATAAACTCTTTATTGCGCATAAATCGTATAATTTGGAATAGCTCAAAAATAACAGTACCGGCCGGCCTTATCGCTTCAAGCGATCTCATCCAGACAACCCTGCATTTAATAGCTGTGCTTCTAGGCGGTTTGAAGACTGACACCAGGGTTCTTCGGTTCGATGTTCGACTCGAGAATCCACTTGCTAAGAACAAGAGTAACTGTCTCCGTGGTCTAGTGGTCAGTCATAGGCTTACGATCCGGAGGTCCTGAGTTCGACTCCCAGGCGGGACCTAAAGTTGACTTTTGTCAATTTATTACTTTGTAAGATTTTCCTCAGTTTGATTTGGACAATGCAGGCCAAATCACCTAAGTGCCTGAAAAAAGTAGATTTCATGCCAAAGCACAAAGTGGAGGGCACGTTAAGCCGTCAGTCATTTGATAGTGGTCGTTACACAAATCGTGTCAGAGGCCTATTAGTTGTGCTATTAGGCGGTTTAAAAAAACTCTGATACCAGGATTCGTCGAATGGATCGACTCGATACCCACACGACAGAAGAAGACTGTGAATTATCAGCGTACTGATGACTATAGGATTTTCTAGTTGTAGCCCCTGAGATGATCATCATCGGCTCCAGAACGAGAACAGACGAGGAGAACAGTTGCGTCTTCTCATTTCGGAAGCCAAAGGTGTAAGTATTATTATTACGATTGTAAGACCTTGTAGAAATACAATAATAATAAAGGGTGTCCAAAAAAAAATCGAGTGGAAATCGAGTGGAAAAAAAAATCGAGTTTGAAATTGAATAAATAAAAAACTAAACCATTTATCTTTCCAAAATGTGCAGTCATGGTTCGGAATTTAAATAACAATATCATCAAAATGACAGCCCATTTATTTCAGGCTCTCTCGCATCTGGTTATAAGTATTTAGAAATGTGACATACTATTAGCATGCCCATTATACAGATCTTCCAGCCCTACTTCTTCTTAGCGAGTGGATTCTCTAGTCGATAGACCAGATGAACTCTGGTGTCTGAGTTTTCAAACCACCTAGTAGCACAACCCTTTAAAGCTTGTCAAACGTTCCGGAACGACCTTTGTTTCGCTCGTTTCCGCTCTGCCTACCCCATTAGGGATTCAGGTGTGATATGCATGTATGTATGTATTAGCATTATACCAAGCACAGACACTACGGTGCCAAGAAAATATCATATCTTTCTACTGAGTCCAGCCAAAAATATTCACAAATTTCATAACTTTCGCAAAGTTCCATCCTCCCGGTAGTTTCTCAAATCTCTAACAAGAAAACAAAATGGGTAACTGCGCACCAGCTGACAAGTTATATAACTTATAAAATTTTCCAGCGCCAAAACTGCCAGTAAAACTTGCCTCAGTTTGAAACTCAATACAATTAAAGTTGAATTTGACGATATTAGTACTTTTGAAAAGTTAGGTTAATGCTTGCTACAAAACGGGTTAAGAAGAAAATTATGAGATAAACCAAAACTAATAACACTACAAAGTTTTAAAGTAGAAGACATACATACTTTCATATAATCACGCCTTTATCCCTAATGGGGTATGAAGTAGGAGACTGAGGGTCATTATACACTGGAAAGTGACGCAATGAGACATGGCGCAAAGCTATTTGAAGCAGGGACTGAAAAAGGAATACAAAAGAGCGGTATTGTTTTGTTTAACCCTTTTGATTTTATCTGTCTCAAAACCCTTATTTTATTTAACCCATATGTATTCCTCACCGTTTTGTGGTACTGTTATATTTTAAACGGTAAGGATACCTTTATTTCACACACACAAACACACACACACAGACACACAGACACACACACACACACACACAAACAAACACCTTATATGAAGTAATCTTAGGATGTAATATCTATGTTTGAGCTTAGGTTTGTGAAACTGGTTGGTATTATTTTTAAAGTCACTACCAAAACGAGATCACTGACTCTCATCGCACAGGTTTTTACCTAGTTTGAGTGTCAGGGGACATTTACTTTATGCCTACAAAATTCAGCCAATTTACTTAGTTCTTAAGCTCACTGTTTGTAACCTTTCTTTTGGCTTTGCAAATAAAATTTATTATTATTATTTATATGTATTCTTTATTTTTCTCTTCTTTCGAAGGTATTTATCCCTGTCTCACGGGCCTTAGCCAAGTGAGGAGGGGTCGTTGTAAGTGTCCGAGGTGACCGAAGTGGTCAGAAATTTTCTAACTATTCGGCATGTGTTTAAAATTGATGCTTTTTGAAGGGTATGGGAAACAAGGGGATGAATTTTTAACGTAGTTAGGCTGTTTTTTAGGGTTTTAGGAATGACTCCAGTAGACGACAGTACTATTGGTACAACATGCACTGTTTGCACTCTCCATTGGGTTCTGATTTCTATGGCTAGATCTCTATATTTTGTAAGTTTCTCTGTTATTGTTGATTTATTATTATTATTATTATTATTTTATTAACCCTATTAATAATTTCGGTTTCGGTTTATTATACCGGTATCGTTATATATAAGGTCATTTTAAATCAACTGCAAATATTTAAGGCGATTATCAAATAAATTCCAAGAAACTATTTGGTGAGATTTTTATTCGTATGTTTTCGAGATCACATAGATTCTTTAATTAAAAACTAAACAAACATCGGACATACCGTGTATCAAAACAAAACACGCACACTACGTGATTGGCTAAAGATTTAATGTTGTGTGCGTGCAGTTGATTTAAAATGACCTTATGTAATTGTTAAATAGAAAGACCCTTATCTTACTTTGCAATATCGTTTCAACCCTTTTCGTGTCTAACGATATATTTTAACATTTATTTATTTCTTTACTGAAATCCTGAAGTATCGTCGCCGCTGCCCACCGGTCGGTACTATGAAAGAAAGCCACGCTGTCGGCGCCCTTTGACGAGTGACAAGGAAGACTATTTCCCACCCTATCACTCAATCGAGCATAACGTCAACGGCAGAGCTCACGCAATTTCAAATCAGTGATTGAATATCAAATTGCTTCGCGTTGTTTTCATATTTTATTTTACAATATCTTGTATGGGAGGGTTGGCTAGGACCACGCAATACGGGCCTTAAAAATAATAATGGGCCCATGTAGGGAAAACTATCGTCTGTCCAAATGTGTTTGAAAAAATAAAAAGTAAGTACGGATCGCTGCCGTGAACTATTTAGATTAAAACATACCTAACACATTTTGGTATAGCTCAGCCCGCAAACTGCCGACCTTAAAAATAATATACTGGGTTCATTTGGGACAGACTATCTTCAGTCCGAATGTGTATAAAAATACAAAAAATAAGTACGGATCGACGAGAAATATTTGGATTAAATATACGGTACCTACGTATTTTGGAATAGCTCAATCCGCACACTGCTAAATTACAATATACTGAAACCCTCAGATCCTTTAGCTGGTTTTTATAGCATGCCTGGGAGGAAATGCAGCTGGCACATTCTGTGTTTTTTTCTCGCTCCTAAGCCAGCAAGAGAGAAGTTTATCATACGACGGCGGATAAAAATTACAGATAACGCATAAACCCACCGACTATAAATCAAAAACCGGAGAGAATAGACTCCTGTACTTTTCCAATGTTTTTAGTCTGAAAGTGACAAATCGATGAAAATTATCTCTTTGGCACGTGTATCGAAACAGAAGTACCTAGCTTTTCACGAACTAGCAGTAAACAGACACCCCAGACGGCCGCAGAAACAATAAACAATCAAACTCACATCCCGCGGCTCGATCGTGATCTTGATCGTGATCTTTACGACTACACTCATCTGGAAATACATCCGATCCAGCATCTGGACGAATAAAGGATCCGAACATAAAGTTTGCAACTGCACATTGGCACAGGGCATGCACTCCATACAAGCCACCGATTTTCGTACTACATACATATAATGACGCCTTTATAAACCTAAAAAACAAAGGCTGTTCCGTCGGATATTTAAGATAGATTTGTAGGTATATTGATATAGGGATAGGTTGTCAGCCCATCGCCTAAATTGCGATATACAGAAACCATCAGATCCCTTAGCTGGTTTTTACAGCATGCCCGTGAGGAAATGTAGCTGGCACATTGTATGTTTTGCGAGAGCTCCCAGTCCAGTATGGAAGAATTTTGTACTACATGTGCAAAAACGTGTTCGTACTGGTTTGAAGTGGGTTTGTATGCGTGCTGCAACCTAGTCGAAACGGATCGCGGACCCGTTGGTGCGGGGGAGACGAGGTGAGGTAACATTTCAGATCGGGGTTGGTGTGCCTCTTCTTTAGCGTTAGCTGATATTATATTTTCTTTATTCGCTGACAGTAGAGATTTAAATTGATGTTTTGTATTTCCTAAAAAAAAAACTCCAGATAGGTACCTACAGCTACGTTCCGTTTCGAGAAAATTATTACTTTTGAATGAAACATTTTTACAACTTCTATGGCGTCTATTTCCAAACAGGGTCAACTTTAAGGCTTTGCACCAAGCATCCAAACACCCTGTTTTTACTTTACTCCAAAATAATTTAAATAATAAATAAGCTCAAAAACTAACACCCGACCTTCGCATTTTAACCACAAAATAGATTCCTACAGCGGTAAGCGATCATTTTACTTTACGCTTCTTCTTCTTCTGTCGAGTGGGTATCGAGTCTATCGACCCGATGAACCCTGGTGTCAGAGTTTTTAAACCGCCTAGTAGCACAACTTTACGCTTAGACCATAGGTGGCATACGACCATGGCTATCCTCTGAACATCACTATAATGTATTAGTTTTTGAACTTATTTACATCATACCATCCTAAGTATATTTTATTGGAACTGGTTTTAGCTTTTAACTTTAATCTGGGTAAAGATGGGTCGACTATAATGAAGTTTTATTCGACCCTCATCATTTTCATCCTAATAGTTTCTCGCCATGCGACCTTCATGTCCCAAACTGATTGGAAAATGTCCCATGAGATATCGTGATAAATATTTTCCGCAAATTTTCGTCCCTAAAGGTCTAAACCCATAAAGAATTTGATACTTAGGTTTTGATACTTATTTTGAACAGGATTATTTTCGTTTCGACTAGTTATACACACTAAAAAGTCCTGACCCCTCTGTTGTCCGCCCGAGGGTGGATTATTTGCTTACATCTCAGAAATGGTCCGTCGTACGAAGTTTTGTTGTACTTCTACATAATGAATCCTTATAAAATTGCCTACAACTTTGTCTTTTACACTTTTTGCCTATCTCGAATGGTTGGATATTATTTCACGGATAATAATTGTCTACATAAATAAATATTTTGGAGCTCGTATCTAGGCCATTCGAGACCATTCGAGATAGACAAAAAGTGTAAAAGACAGGGTTGTACTTTATTTTATAAGGTTTCATTATGTACTACAACAAACCTCGTATGACGCACCGTTTTCAAGATATAAGTAAATAAACAAAAAACGGAACCTTCTTTGTAACCTCCGCCCCTCGGCCGGACCTCAGTAGGGTCAGGACTTATAGACTCGTATTTATAAAGCGACCTCAAGGTTGAGAGCAGTATCAAGTATGGCTTTGACAGGTCATTTTGTACTGAAATGACATTTCTGATACGAACTTAAACTCGCTGTCAGTCTAAAGTGCTGTTTATTAATACGGTCCTTAGTGTGTATACCTCCTAACTAGTCCAAACAATACAAGTGGCTGAATTTTGGGCCGTTGCGAAGTAATTTATCGTGTTCCATCGACACGCTAAGAAGAAGAACAAAGTTACGAAGTCAAAATTCCTTCAATTCTTTCCTAGATTAGGTTTCATTTCCAACGCTCACGGGAAGCAGTCTGATATTAAGTAAATTTTCCAAGGTTTATTGGATCGATATGATTCATATCAGGTATGATAAGGTTCGTCCGTTTGTATAATGCATGAATTAAATCTTATCATATCTTATTTAGCCGTTAGTGTTACACTGCTGGGCAAAGGCCTCCCTCCAGTGTCTCCAAGACACCCTATTCTGTGCTTCTTCAAGACAATTTTTGAGGAAGGCATCGAGCTCATTCTTCCATCGCTGCCTGGGCCGGCCACACCGCTGTTTGTCTCTTCTGGGCATCCACCCGGTGGTAATCTTGGCCCATAATTCACCTGACATACGACACACGTGACCTGCCCAGTCCCACTTTAGTTCCTTCGAGAAAGTTGTTGAGTTTCATGGGTAGATTTACATGTTTTAATATTTGCACTTGATTTAAAATGACCTTCTATTTTCTGGGTTGGTCCTGTTTCCTTAAAAATCTGATGGTGGGATCCATGAGGCATTGAGGGAATTCCTCAAATATTATAGGCATACATATAGCGATTTTGAAACGTGAAACGTGATCCTCCTATTAGATATTATATTTTATTTATTTGCTGATCGTCTCCTACTTATACCACAAGTATATTTTATACTCTCTTGAGACATCGCAGTTCGGTAAGCCAATATTTAATTTATAAGCTAATTGTAGATACAAACAGAGAAGATAAATTTAATATTGGGCTCGATTCCAGATATCACCGGCTGAAACTAAAATTAAAATATATATGTCATTTTTAAAATAATGAAATTGAAAAAGGACAGGCGATTTACACTCTATGATTTTACTTTGCCCGCTAGATTTTGACGCGCCTTTGCATGTTTCTGCCAAATTTATTTGCCATGTCATATGACGGTAGATTAAAATGACAGATGACGCATGAAACCACCGACTATAAATCAAAAATCGGAGAGAATAGATCTCCTGTCCTTTTCCAATGTTTTTAGTCTGAAAGTGACAAATACATTTAAATTTTAGTTTAAGCCGCCTAATCTAGAATCGAGCCCAATACCTATAATAGTAACAATATCGATATGGTATCGATATGGTAAAATTACCAATACTAATAATTTGTTATATGGGGTGTAAGGGACAGCTTAAAGCAAACTGATAATATATATAAACTGATAATGATAGTCAACGAAACTGAACAACTTTAACTTAGATTTTTGTTATCGACGTGCTGATTTAGTATTGTAATTATTTTTTCTATGTCCTGAAAGAAAATCTGGTAAAAGTTGTTCAATTTCGTTGGCTGTGCAACTCCTATCATTTTGCGATGAGCTGTCCCTTTAGATAATATATAAATACCTACTAGTTTTGCGGAATGAATTTTCCCGAGGGTACGAAATGTATTCCTGCTGTAAAAAGTATCTTATGTCCGTCTCTACATACCAGGCCACTCAGAAAGTATTGCGATAAATAGTTTTTATATATGGCAGACTGGCCGGTTAGAATCTTTTTTGAAAATATGATTACTTGTAAGTAAAAATATGTGTGTTCCATTTTCAAAATTTCCCTCCACATTTTTTGCGAGCCAATTCAAAGTATCGTGTCTTACTGAAAAATGGATCTGCGCCGGGAACATTTTAGAGCTATGATTTTTTACGATTTTAAGTGTCGCCTGAAACCGGATGAATCATCCGATAGACTTCAAATGGCATTTATGGAGGAAAGCCCCTCCAAGGCGCGGTCGGCCAACCTTGGGGGATGAAGAAAGAAGCGGTCGCCCTTTGACGGCTATTACGGAAGAAAACGTGCTAGCAGTGAAAAATTTTATCCAAGATAATAGGCGAATTACATATCAGGAGTTTCAGCACATATTACAGATTGGATCGGGAAGCGTTCATGAGATTCTACAAGGGCATCTTCGCGTGAGGAGGATAGTATCGCGCTGGGTGCCGCACTACCTCACCGACGCTCAGAAGCAGGCCCGGGTGGAATGGTGCCGTGATATGCTGAACAAATTTGAAGCAGGCTCGTCTCGGCGTGTTTACGACATCGTAACAGGTGATGAGTCCTGGATTTATCAATACGATCCAGAAACCAAGCGCCAGTCGACAGTTTGGGTGTTTCAAAATGAACCAACGCCTACCAAAGTGAAGCGATCTCGAAGCGGGGGGAAGATTTTGATCGCCAGCTTTTTTAATTTGACTGGCCACTTGGCGTCAATTCCCTTACGAGATCAAAGAAGCATTAACGCCGAATGGTATACTACCAAATGTTAACCAGAAGTTTTTTCTGTTGTGAGCAACAAGCGACCAAACACAGGGCTCCGCGGACTACTGCTCCACCACGACAATGCGCCTGCACACACCGCGCTCAAAACGAGGGACTTCCTGGACAGCACACCAGTCAAACTCCTGGGTCACCCTCCTTACAGCCCTGATCTAGCACCGTGTGACTTTTTTTTTATTTCAAAAAATAAAAATCAGCCCAAGGGGATACAACTTTCGTCGCCGGAAGATGCGCTGGCTGCGTTCGACAGGCTGTAAACGAGGTGTCTACGGCGGACTGGAAAAAGTGTTTTGAAAACTGGTTCAGACGCATGAATCTTTGTATAGAGGCTGGTGGAGAGTACTTTGAAAAGATTTAATAAAAATATATGTACCTGTAGAACAATTTTTTGTGTCGCAAATCTTTCTGAGTGTCCCACGTACATACATATAATCACGCCTTTATACAATACAATACAAATATTCTTTATTGCACATAAACAACACATTGTACAGGAACAAACATTACAAAACAAACAGAGTACAATTAGGCGGCCTTATTGCTAGAGTAGCAATTTCTGCCAGGCAACCTTTGGGTAAAGGAGTAGTTTTCTAATATTATGTGGGATAGTGCAGTTATTATTGTTATAAATTTAAATAGAATACATATACAAGGTACCTTAATAGTTACATAAATACGAATAAGTACAATAGACTAATACATAAGTACAATTATAATATAATAAACTAATATAATATGCTATAAGAGAGAGGAAAATGCAATATTTCATTCAGATGGGGAAGTGAGATTGTGAAAATAAAATAAAAAAACAAACTAGATAATATAATTAATACACAGTAGGTAATTATTTAAGTCAATCAGGTGCTATGTAGGAGAATGTAGGAAATATTTTTATAACGAGCTCTTTAAAAACTGCAATAGAGGGTTCCACAGGTAAAGAATTCCACAATTTGAGTGCTCTCACAGTAAAAGAATTCGCGAAAAAATCTGTCTTGTGTGGAACCATATTTATCCCTAATCATAGGTCATTTTGCCACGTCTGACAACGTTTGGAGGGCTATTTAAGACAGACTTCCAGGCATATTGCTGCAGTGACAGGTTGCCAGCCCATCGCCAAAATTACAATTTCCTGAAACCCTCGGATCCCTTTGCTGGTTTTTACAGCATGCTCGGGAGGATATGCAGCTGGCACATTTTATGTTTTTTCCTTGCTCCCATGCCAGCATGGAAGAAAGTTAATACGTCTCTAAGTTACCATAATATCACTACATATGACCTTTTCTTTCTAAATCTGGTCAGCCGTTAGGCGTGAACCAGCAACAAACAAACAGACACACATTAGCATGTTTTTAGTCTGAAAGTGACAAATAGATTTTAATTTTAGTTTTAGCTGACAAATCTAGAATCGAAACCACTACCTACGTATATTGTAAACACGGATGTTTCCTTATTTATAATACGAAGCTCTTATTTCCATGAAAACTAGGATTTTGACTTCATGTGAAATAAATAAATAGCCTTGGGTTATGTAAAACTATGCTAAGTGATGCTAATCTCTATTTGTAACAAAATTGCTTACAATTTTGGTCAGTAATGTAACATTACTTAAACACTTAAATATTATTTTATAATATTATTTACTAGTTAGTGTGCGTAGGTATAGGCTATACTGAATTTTTAGAATTATTTGAACATTCTGTTAGCACTCTCAGTCCGGAGATAAGTTTTGGCCTTTTTCACTCTGTGGTGAAAATGAATGACTGGGAGCGAGAGATAAACATAGAATGTCCTAGCTGCATTTCCTCCTGGGCATGTTATAAAAACCAGCTATGAGATCCGAGGGTTTCTGTAAATTGCAATTAAGGCGATGGCCTGACAACCTGTCACTACTGCAATATACCTACAAATCTATCTTAAATAACCCTTAAAACTTTGCCACACGAGGCAGACCGAACTGTTTTTAAGTCATTTACGCTCTGCCTACCCCATTACGGATAAAGACGTGATTATATGTATGTATAATATCATAAATGATTGAGTTTTTGGCTTAAATTCTTAAAGGTTAGTTAAAAAATATGTGAAAGCGTTTTTCCCGTAAAAACAAAGGCTTTTCCGCGCACCCTACGTCTAGGCTGCTCACTCCATAGACAAAGCCCTTCCTGGTCCTATTCCAGAATCCATGTGTGCCAAGTTTCAGCACGATCCGTCGAGTGGTTGAAGAGTGATTGAGTAAAACACATCCAAACGTTCGCATTTATAATATTAGCAGGATTAAAACAAAAACAAGAGTTTGTAAAATTCCGTGCCCAAAATTTAATCCAGATACCAGCCAACCCTAGTCTGAATAGTTACGTCTTCACTAGTTTACATTTCTGAGTCATTCCCCATAGTCGACTAGACATTGCAGTGTAGTAATTAAATTGAGGAAGGTCGGCGAACAATGGAAACCATTCCGTGGCATAGTTCTGTTGTAGTCAGATAAATAGTTGCACAGTAATTTATAAACAGGAAATGTGGGCTATGAACAAGCAGTTTCTGTAAACAAATACTTCCTAGACTTTTATTGTTTAACTAGTTTCAAAACATAATTCATTCAATGGATAATTGCTTAGATTAAGATCAGGTTGTAGAACAGAACTCATAATTAATAATTTAGATTAAGATTAGGTTTTAGAACAGAATTCATTCAATGGATAATTTCTTAGATTAAGATCAGGTTTTAGAACAGAACTCACTCAATTAATAATTTAGATTAAGATTAGGTTTTAGAACAGAACACATTCAATGGATAATTTCTTAGATTAAGTAGTAAGTAAGTAAGTTAAAACACTTTATTGTACACAAAAAACAAGAAACACAAAAATATACTTAAATTAATGTGCGCAAAGGCGATTAAGATTAAGTTTAAGATTAAGTTTTTGAACAGAACTCATTCAATGGATGATTTCTTATATTAATATTCGGTTTCAGAACAGAGCTTATTCCATAGATAATTTCTAAGATTAAAATTTGGTTTTAGAACAGAACTCATTCAATGGATAATTTTCATACATTAGGAATTGGTCTCTACGGGTGTTCAATGTATTCTCTGTATCGGGGTGATTTGACATTATTGTGGGTAATGAAAATATATCATTAGCTAACAACATTATCTGAGGGTATTCAAATAAAATTTCATGTTGATAACTTCATTAGTTTGTTTGCGACCTCCAGTTAAAGACGACAAAAATGACTGACGCGACAATGTTAAAGACAATCGAGCATCGTGCGGTGATTAAATTCCTCACTAAACAAGGAAAATCTCAAAAAACTATCCACGAAGAAACGGTAGCCGTTTATCAAGACTCTGTTCCTTCATTATCAACCGTACAGAAGTGGTCAAGTGAATTCAAAAGAGGCAGGGAAAGTATCGAAGATGACCCCCGCCCAGGTAGGCCAATCACGGCGGCTAACTAAGAAAATGTGAAAATTATCGAAAAACTTGTATTAGAAGATGCACGTATAAAAATCAAGATGTTGGCAGAAATAATGAAGCTATCCGTTGGTACTATACACACTATACTACATGATTTTCTCAACCTTACAAAAGTCAGTGCAAGATGGGTGCCGCGCATGCTCACTGCCCTTCAAAAGCAGGCGCGGGTTGACACTTGTAAGGAGTTTTTAGAGCTGTTTGGAGACGATCCAGCAAGTGTTTTCGAAAGGATTGTTACAGGTGATGAAACGTGGGTTCATCACTATGATCCTGAGAGTAAACAGGAGTCTATGCAATGGCATAAAAAGGGATCAGACCCCCCAAGAAATTCAAAGTCATTCCATCGGCTGGGAAACCATGGCACAGTTTTCTGGGATTCTAAAGGAATACTATTGATTGAGTACACAAATAAAGGTGAAACCATCAACGCAAAAAAATATTCAACCACTTTACGCCATTTGAGAGAAGCAATAACAGACTAAAGAAGTGGAAAGCTGGCAAAGAAAGTGCTGCTTCTTCACGACAACGCACCGGTTCACACTGCGCGGCTCTCCAAGGCTGCTGTACGAGAGTGCAGGTTCGAGGAAATTAACCACCCACCCTACAGCCCAGACCTGGTCCCCAGTGACTACTTTTTATTCCCAAATTTAAAAAAAGACCTTCGGGGACAGCGATTTGCTGACGATAATGAGCTCAAGTCCGCTGTAAATGAGCATTTCTCGGTCCAAGAAGAAAATTATTTTTTTAAGGGAATAGAAAACCTTTTTTCTCGATCAAATAAATGTATAGATATCATGGGAGATTATCTTCTTCTTCTTCTTCTGCTTAGCGTTTTATCTTTTTTCTATCATACCCATACCGAGAATACATTGAACGCGCTCGTAGATTCCTTGAAAATAGGCAATTTGTGTAGAGATTTGTACGCACACGAATGCTCATCTCCCTAGCCTTATCCCACAGGGTTGGCTACCTAATCTAGGTGATTAAACGAGGGTTTTTACATAGATTTTTCTGCCAGCTGACCTCTGCAATCCAGAAGGGAATCAAGACTCAATCCTAAATTAGGTCAGAGTTTTCAAGCCGCCAATGCTTAGCACTGGCCTCTGACAGGGCTTAATAAAATAATATCAACGGTATTAAACGATATTAACAGGGACCAACGGCTTAGCGTGCCTTCCGAAGTACGGAAAAACGTACATATGAAATTCGAAAACCGAAAAACACATTGGTACGTGGCGAATTTCGAACCACTACCTCCCGCTCAGGAGGCAGCGGCCCTATCCACTACATCATCGGGCTATCGCACGTATTTTACACTAGTGTCTTACGCACACTAGAATATGAATTTGCCGCACTTAAGGAGCTACTGTTCTTAGGTTCTAAGGTACTGTTGTCGTCGTGATTATATTGACGCCACAATCTTGTACAAAATCATTAACGATTTTATAGATGCGCCTGCATTGCTGCATGCTATATTTCTTAGAGTGCCCCTATTTTTCGTACCTGGAACTAATACTCGCTAATCTGATAACAGTTTTATAAGACGTGCCTGTAGGTTGTATAATGATAAATTAGGTGATGTTGACATTTTTAATAAACCCTTACATAACTTTGTCGGCAACCCTAAGTTACCTTTTTGCATTTTATGTTCATTATAGTAATCAATCAGATCATAAGTAATCAGTAAGATATATTTTCTGTAAGATGTTTAAACTTACACTTTATGTTAATATTTTTGTAATTTAAAACATGCTTGTTAAAACTATATTTAAGTGACTGTTTATTTCGAATTCAATAAATAAAAAATTAAAAAAATTAGGTGGGACGGAAAGGATAATTTATACCTATGTCACAGAACTAATATAGTATTATGTGAACGACCTAATACAAACTGACAGGATAAAAATTTGTTCGTCTATAAGTATAATTCTTACCGTCATTTTCCTTACATGTAAGCCGGGATGTTCTTATTTTAGTTATGTCGCGTGCCGAATCAAAGCTATTTTGAGATGTTGATTGCTAACGTTTGGAAGAATAATGATACGTAAACCTCTGTCCTCATTAAATTTTATTCTACTGAAAATGATAGGACTATATAAATTAAATTAAACACTAGCGATCCGCCTCGGCTTCGGCACGGAAATTAACAGTTTTTCTCTACTATATTATGCATATAAACCTTCCTCTTGAATCACTCTATTTATTAAAAGAAATCGCATCAAAATCCGTTGCGTAGTTTTAAAGGTTTATGCATACATAGGGATATAGGGACAGAGAAAGCGACTTTGTTTTATACTATGTAGTGATCTATGACATGTACTTCCCTTGCAGGATAGCGGGCCTGCCAGCAAAGATGAAACCATTCGTAATATCTGCGGATCTGTTTCGGGAACGTTCTAACCAGGGCCTTTTCAAAGTAAAGCGGTTCCGAAAGGTTCAAATTTCGGAACCGCAGACTATAACCTTGTTGCATATATATGTTTTGCAGTGCCTTTATTTAAAGTTTTAAGGAAAAAGCTGGGTTTTTGTATATTGCAATTTAGGCGATAGGCTACCTGTCATTACAGCAATACAAGTATATAAACCTATCTTAAATAACCCTCAAAACTTTGTCAGACATGACAGAACGACCTTTGTTTAGGTCGTTTACGCTCTGCCTACCCCATTATTTAAAGCTTAACTTCAAATAAAAACATAGTATGTTATAAAATTGTTGTTAAAAAAACATCATAAATAATTAGTTATTCATTTATTAATAAATTTATCATCATTCCCATTTAAAATTTAGTAGTAAATTTAATAACGTGTTTCTAAATTATTGTAAGCTGTGTATAGTAGTTATTGGGAATGAGATTCTTATTGTGTTTAACTATGTTTAGATTATATTTAAGTAGTATTAGTCTTTTTCCTGTTACTTCTTCTGTCGAGTGGGTATCGAGTCTATCGACCCGGTGAACCCTGGTGTCAGAGTTTTAAAACCGCCTAGTAGCACAACTATCAAGCCTCTGCCATGGTTTGAGTAACGACCACTATCAAACGCGACCAGGACCGACGGCTTAACGTGCCCTCCGAAGCACGAAATCTTTTTTTTTCGGACAATCAGGTGATTCAACCTGCAATGTCCTAACCAAACTGGGGAAAAATTCACAAAGTGATAAATTCTCAAATATCAACTTTGTGTTTCCCCCCTGGGAATTGAACCCAGGACCTCTGGATCGGGAGTCCATGGCACTAGACCACGGAGGCAGTTGTGTTAGTTCCTGTTACTGTACCTATTTGAATAAAATAAAAATAAAATTAAGGATAAAGCCCTGATTATATGTATTTATGTATGTAATCACCGTCTAAAGCTAATTTGAAGTCTTTTTATAACGTCGCTGTTTATGTTTTCTCCCTGTTTTAAACTTCGTTTAGAAATAAAATTAGGTTAACTGGAACCAACTCAAATTTATGGAATAGCCATTTTAATTTTGTTTTTGAGGGCTTTGTTACTCACGCGGAAAGTTAATCCGTTTCATGGGCTATTAATTTTTAACGTTCAAAAAATTGTATTTACACCCTGTATTCTCCTAGTACATAGGTAAGTAAAAGGTGTTGAGGCTTTTTAGTGTTTTTTGTTTGTGTTAGTTTATTTTATTGTATATTATGTTTTTGTGTTTTTGAATAAAATCTCTTTAAATAAGAGAAATACCCACAATAACCTAAATTCGGCCATTTTCCGTGTTTCCAAATCAGCAAGGATTATCAAAGTAAAAATAGGAACAAGGAGTAAATTGACGTTTATGAATACAAGTATTCTCTAAATTTGTTAGAACCAAACGGTATCGTTGGCTCTGACGGCAAGAGACCCGACGGTCTCACACTCTTTCCTTGGGAGAAAGAGAGAAGTCTCGTTTGGGACGTGACGTGTGTAGACACACTGGCATCGAACCAAACGGAATCATTGGCTCTAACAGAAAGAGACCCGACGGTTTCACGCTCGTTCCTTTGGAGAAAGAGAGAATTCTCGTTTGGGATATGACGTGTGTATTTATTTATTTATTTATTTTAGTTATTTATTTATTTGGCCAGCCAACACAGTACATATCAACATGTATAAAAATATCTGTGTACATTTTTTTTGCAAATATGAACCACACTTATATTATATTATTATAGGCTAACAAAACGTGCTTGAGATACTATAAGTAGCAATTCTAGGGAATGCGAAATAATACTATAGGTATTTTAAACTATTCTAATGTTTAGGTTAGAATAGTCAACAAACAAAAAAAAAACAAAAAAAGGCCATTAGTTGCTATTGTACCTATTTAACAAACACTCAAGAAGTATTTCTTTATTTTTTCCTTAAATACTGACAAGGAATCATAGAATATATCTAGATCTATTTTATCCGCTATTTCATTATACTTCTTTACTATTCTATTTAGTTGAGCAGATATACCTACATTCGTTCTGGATGGCAGTGTTTTAATGTGATTTTTTTTTCCGTCTACTATGAATTTGAGGCACGATTAAATTTATTGATTTTAACATTAAAGGAACATTAGAAGGACAGTTAACAATGTCGAGCATACTTCTCCTATCAGATAACGATAGTATTTTGTATTTCTTTAGTTAACGATTGTAAGATGGATGGGATTTAAGAGCTCTGTCTTTAAAAGTAACATGTCGTAAAAAAATCTTTTGAACTCTTTCTATGCGATTACCGTGAACTTTATAGTATGGGTTCCACACAATTAAGCCATATTCCAGTATACTTCGCGAAAAGGAGCTAAAGAGACATGTTCGCGCCACCAGTCAACAGGCGAGCACTGCAGCGGTGAACGCTGAGAAATTAAATACACGGAAGTACAGTGGCATTTCTGGCACATACATGATTACGCCGCTAAAGGACTTTGCAGGGCATCTCAATGGGGTCACTGGTGATCGTGAGGTCGGTAACTTCCTGGCACAACGGATCAGCCTCGCTATCCAGACGGGCAACTCTGCCAGCGTCCTCGGCACCATGCCCCAAGGGGACGCTCTGCAGGCCATTTATTATTTCTAATTATTCTGAAGTTTTATTTAGTATTTCTTTTATATTTTTTGTAAATAAAAATCTTTTTAAACTATTCTCTCAATTTAGTTCGTATATTTCGTGTATAAATACATGTATTAATTATACAGAATGTTAATTTACTTCATTGCGTGCCATAGCTTAGGGGTGTTGCAGTAACGTAAAAGGAGCCAATAAAAAAAAAACAACTGAAAATAAATTTAAAAATAACTAATAGTAGGTAGGTATTTATAATGATTCCTAGAGCTGCGTCTGGCCGTCGGGCTATAACTTATCCCGCGCGAGTCACTAATGTCGCTATCGACTAGACTACGGCGACTCTATAATAGCCAGGCGGTCAAACACAGCTCTTGGAATCATAATAAATACCGACTATTGTATTTTTATATTGATATTTTTTAATGGACTCCTTTTACGTTACTGAAACACCCTTTACGCTTAATTAACACTCTGTATAATGTTAACATGGGGAAGCAAAATTTTGTATGACAGGTTTTATAAAGTTTAAATATGTTGGGTTGTCGGCCTGGGAGTACATTTGGATAAGTTGGCTTCATGTTTGCCTAATTCAAAAAAGTTTGCATAGCGCGTGTAAGGGACAGTTTGCGGGAAACCTGTCCCGGGTCGCTCGGGCAATAAAATTGAAAAACTTTTACTAGTTAATTGAATGAGTTTTTGTTAAAGTTGTTCAGTTACGTTGACTGAACTACCCCTATCAGTTTGCGGAGCTGTTCTTTCCCTTACAATTATGAAGAGTCGACATCCAAAACTCCTTGATAGTTTTAAATTAACTTTAAAGATAATGATTTAACTTCTTCTCAGTCGTAACACTCTTGGCAGAGTGGTCGTGGTCGTTATGGGTTGGTGGCACGCTTCACCAGTCGCCGCCATTCTTCCCTTATAACTGCTTTTCTTGTGCACTCGTGAAGGGGCCCATCAAAAGCCTTTCTGATTTGGTCCGTCCACCGCGTTGGAGATCTGCGGCGTGCCCGAGTGCCTTCCACACTGCCTTGCACAACTAATCTCTCTATACTGGTGTTATCACGCCGAGACACATGTCCAAAAAACGTCAAAATTCGGCTCTGGACTATCGAGGAAAGGCGATGTTCAACCTTAAGTTCTTGGAGAATGGAGGCATTGGTGCGAAACTCTGTCCACGATATTCTGAGCATTCTCCTCCAGCACCACATCTCAAGAGCATCTATTTTCTTCCTTTCGACGTCTCGTTGGGTCCATGTCTCTGCCGCATAGAGAAATACAGGGAAAACGAGCGCTCGAACCAATCGCGCTTTGGTCGATTTTGTTATATCCCCGTTCCGCCAAATTTTCTCCAGCTTGCTCATTGCAGACCTAGCAATTGACATGCGCCTTTTAATTTCGTCAACACAACCACCCCCATTGGATATAAGAGCCCCAAGATAAATGTACGATGAGACAACTTCGCAGCTTGCGATCGCTGTTATCTCCGGACAGTTATTAATGATTTAACTAAACAATACTAAACACGTTTTTAAAAAAGTTTCTCTGGTGCAAATGTTACACCCATTTGAATAAGTTAGAAAAACTTTTGTAAATAGCAAAAAAAAAATACTCGCGCGTTTACAACATAAACGTAAAATAATAATAATAAAAAAATCGTTTCTCCTATAAATGATGAGCCAGTTTTAAGGGTTCCGTACCCAAAGAGTGAAAAACGGGACCATATTTTACTGAGACTTTGCTGTCCGTCCGTCTGTTTGTCTGTCTGTCTGTCCGTTTGTTTGTCACCTGGCTGTCTCATGAATCGTGATAGCTAGAGAGTTGAAATGTTGGCATATGATGCATTCTTGTTGCTGCTATAATAATAACTAATAAAAACAAAATAAAATTAACATTTAACCCACTCATACAGAAAAAAATATTTTCTCTTTATCACCGCAGGCAGTATCTCATGAACCGTAACAGCTAGACAGTTGATATTTTTAACAATGATGCATTTTTAATGCCGCTATAACTATTAAAACTAAAAACTGAATTAAATCGATATTTAAGGGGGGCTCCCATACAAAAACGTGATTTCTCTGCTGGTTTTTTGCTTTATATTAATGAAGTTTTTACCAAAGTTGTACTTGAAATGAATCGGTCCAAAGCCAAGCTTATGACAAACAAAAACAGCACGAAACATAAGGTACAGGTAGATGGACAAGACATACACTATGCCAACGAGTATATCTATCTTGGCCAGTTAGTCTCCTTCCAAAGCCGACAAGACAAAGAAGTCGAACGCAGAGTCGAAAACGCTTGAAAGAGCTACTGGTCAATGAAGGACCTTATGAAAAGAGATCTTCCTCTCACGCTAAAGCGTAAAATTGTCGACATGTGAATCCTGCCCGTCGTACTAACTTATGGTGCACAAAGTTGGTCATTGACCGATTTACAAAAGTCCAAACTGGCGGTCTGCCAAAGGGCCATGGAACGCAGCATATTAGGTGTGAAAAGGATTGATCGAATCCGGAACACCAATCACCCTGCGCTCAAAACACGTATCAAGGATGTAGGAAAGAAGGCTGCCAAGCTTAAATGGGATTGGGCGGGCCATGTCTGTCGCATGCATCCAGACAGATGGGCCAAGATCGCTACTGACTGGGTGCCCAAAGGTAGCCGTCGAGTTCTACCTCTGGGTATGCCCCGAAAGAGGTGGCGTGATGAGATGGATGCCTTCGAAAAAGACTGGATGCAAATTGCACAAAACCGAAAGAAGTGGAAACAAAAAGGGGAGGCCCAGCAGTGGGACAGAACAGGCTAGTAAAAAAATAAAATTAAGTAGGTAATTTGTAACAAATGGTTAAAATATAGTGTCTATTGTATAGATAATGGTACGGAACCTATCGTGCGCGAGTCCGTCTCGTACTTGATCAGTTTTATTTCTAAATTAAGCTATTTATTATCCCTTTCACGTTTTCCTTAAAACTGATGGTCTCTAAAGGTCATTGTGGCATTTTGTCATCACTTGAGGAAAAGTATCATCATCATTCATCAGCATTCCTTATGGCGTTGTCCTGCTTCTTCTTCTAAGCGAGTCGAACGAACTCATGAACCGTGGTGGCAGTTTTCAAACCGCCTGATAGCACAGCTATTAGGCCTCTGACATGGTTTGAGTAACGACCACTATCAAAGACAGCGACCGGGACCGACGGCTTAACGTGAATCCTTTTTACTTTTCGAACAATCAGGTGATTCAGCCTGCAATGTCCTAACCAAATTGGGAAAAACCTCACAAAGTGATAAATTGACTAATATCAACTTTGTGTTCCCAACTCTGGGAATCTAACCCAGGACCTCCGGATCATAAGCCCATGGCTTTTACTAGACCACGGAGGCAGTTGTCTCATCATTCTCATCTCATCATCATCATTTATCATCATCCCTATGGCGTTGTCCTGCTCAGATCATACTTATGTCTATCTATGTGCTTTAGCCAGATTTCTGCGTTGGAGTGAACTTTTGCAATCCTTCTTTACCTAACAGCGGTAAAAAAGTTCCAGGCATTCGTTGACAACATGGAAAAGGGTTTGGAGCCGTATTTTTGAATCACTTGAATGCAGGAATGAAAGAATCAACGTCTTTCGAACAATGGTCTAGTATTATTACACTAATAGGTAAGGTACATATCATACATAGCAAGTACAAAAAGATCTAGGTATATACCAGAAGGGTAAGGGACAGAAACCTCAAAGTGATAGTTGCTCAGTCAACGACACTGAAAAATTTCCCCCAGGAAATTCTTTCACGAAGGCAAAAGAATGTTCACCTTAATCGGATAGTTTGTATGGAAAAGCCATTTTGTTAATAACTTCAAAAAACCTGCTGATAGCTGTTCAGTGTTGTTGACTGAGCAACCCGTATCAGTTTGCGGGAAGCTGGTCCGAGGGTTTCAGTATATTGCAATTTAGGCGATAAGCTGACAACCTGATGACCATAGCAATATACCTATAAATAACCCTCAAAACTAAGTCAGACGTGGCGGAACGACATTTGTTTAGGTAGTTTACGCTCTGCTTACCCCATTAGGGTTAAAGGCGTGATTATATGTATGTATGTATTACACCTTGTCCGCTAGATATTGACGCGCTTTTGCACGTTTCCCTACCCTATTAGGGATAAAGGCGTAATTATATGTATTTATGTATGTACTAACAATATTGTGTAGATTTGTGAGCACATCTATAAATAGATTTCCCTTTTCATTTATTGTGCTACACAGAAATAGCTTTTAATTAACCACGTTACTCATCAGTCACATACGTAATACTGCCAACTAGAAATTTCAAAGCACAAAATTTAATATTGGGCTAGATTGACGACTCGGGCAGCCTACCTGCCTGCTACGCAGAGGGTCCCGGGTTCGATTCTCGGCCAGGGCAGACATTTGAATGATGAGTTTAAATGTCTGTTTCTGGGTCTGGGTGTTCTTTGTGGTTGTTTCTGTGGATGTCCATGGCACCCCCATACAATGAATCCTAGTGGGGGCTGTGAGTGTGATCGGGTTTTTTTTTTAGATACCACAGGCTAAAACTAAAATTAAAATCTATAAGTCACTAACAAAATAATAAAATTTAAAAATAACAGGCTATTTATACTCTATGTTATTATTTCCTCCATGCTGGACTGGGAGCGAGTGATTCTTCCATGCTGGACTGGGAGCGAGAGTAAAACATAGAATGTGCCAGTTGCATTTCCTCCCGGGCATGCTGTAAAAACCATCTAAGGGATCTGAGGGTTTCAGTATATTGCAATTTAGGCAATGGGCTGACAACCTGTCACTACAGCTATAAACCTACAAATCTATCTTAAATAACCCTCAAAACTTTGACAGACGTGGCGGAACGAACTTTGTTTATGTCGTTTACGCTCTGCTTACCCCATTAGGGTAAAAGGCGTGCTTATATGTATGTATGTATTACACCTTGTCCGCTAGATATTGACGCGCTTTTGCACGTTTCCCTGGTACATCATCTTCCATGCTGAACTAGGAGCGATAGAAAAAACATAGAATGTGCCAGCTGCATTCCCTCCTGAGCATGCTGTAAATACCCGCTTAGGGATCTGAGGGTTTCAGTATATTGTAATTTAGGCGATGGACTGACAACCAGTCACTACAGAAATATACGTACAAATCCATCTTAAATAACCCTCAAAACTTTGTCAGACGTGGCGGAACGACCTTTTATAAGGTCGTTTACGCTCTGCCTATCCCATTAGGGACAAAGGCGTGATTATATGTATGTATGTACAATAATGACTAAATTAGTAAAGTTTCCACCTCAGAGATATCACCACAGATCACTTAAAATTACATACATTGTTCTGTATTAAATCTGAAAAGGGGTTTTTACGCTCACTCGCGCCACTTTGTAATAAAAAAAATGCTTTTTGTATCCACTAGAATATTTTTCTAAATATTACCTAAGCACGGATTCGGGTGTCATCGTTTTGCGAAAAACTATATTTAAATAACTGCAGATCTACCGATGTTTAGAGATGTGAAGCGGTAAAATTACACTGGTAAAATAATTAATTAATTTTAATTATATTTTACCGTAAAATACGGTAAGATTCAGTAAAACAAAGTTACAAAGTTCGGTCGTTCTACAGTACTTGACAAAATTGAACAAGTTAACTTAAAACTGAACATCTTTTGTCAAGCTGAACAACTTTATTTAAACTAAAAGACTTTTCTCGAAATTGAGCAACTTTTCTCAAATTGAACATCTTTTCACAAAACTCAACAACTTATCTCAAAACTGAACTACTTTTCTAATCACTTAACGTTTTTTTCAAAACTGAAGAGCTTTTCGCAAAACTGAACAACTTTGATCATAACTGAACTATTTCTCTCGTAATATCGAGTTTTCACTTAACACTTTCGGCCGCGGTAACGGGGTACCCCGTTTTAGGTAGAAATTGTATAATGTCACTACGGCTTATCCCATGTTTCCTGTGCTCTATCTAAAAGCTACTACGGTGATCGCAGTGTAAGATCCCTTGTATTATTATGTAGCTGAAGTTTACCGCCATTTTCGATAGAAACAACTCTACTGTCATGGGTACAAAGTTTTTTTGTGTGAATATTTGAAAGTCGCTCACCCATACATAAAACATTGCGAAATTGACAGTACGGCATATCCCGTGGTACTTGTGTAGCAACTTAGAGGGCGGGGTGACCACTGCGTCGCCAAGCGCGGTAGGATTCTTGAATTAGGAAGACGTCTATCTGGTGTTGCTCGAGGAACTGAGCAATTTCCTCCATTGAAATCTAATGGTATCAACATTGAAATAGGCAATTTTGAAAGACCTGGGCTTGACCCTACGAATGTTGGAGTTATCCAAATTACCTAACCTATCCATGACAAGGTTTTAAAATATTTAATCGCATCAATCAGCGGGGTGTATTTCGCTGAGATGAGGAGGATAGCCATGAGGTTGCCCTCGTGGAGTTTGAGTTTGTTCGCGAACTGGACCACCTCATCGGTATTGATCAGGTCCACGAACGAGGTGACGACGGTAAGCGCTTTAGCCAGGTTGTCTGGGGCATCCGCTGGGGATCTGGGGGGCAGTTAGGAGACGTCGGGAAGTTGATAGGATATCCATAAACTCGACAACGGGTTGTGAGTAAGGTAAGCGGGGGATGGTAGCACCAGGTGCTGGAGCTAGAGGAGGGTTGGGTTTCAGGGCGGAATTCGCTACCTGGGAGGATTTGGCTTTTGCTATTTGAGTAGCTAGGAGGAAAATGATCTTAAGGTTTCTCTTGAGCCTTTTTGAGGCGGATGCACTGAGTTGGGGCTGAAGGCACTTGACGCATCTTTCGATGGCGAAGCAAGTTTGGGCAGAGTGCCCGTTCATAGGGCTGGCAACGATGACATTTCCCTGGATACCCCAATTTCCTGGGGGGTTTGACACGGATGCCCGAGATAGCAGAGGTTTTTGGGTTGGAGGATGGCCTTACCTTACCAGCCTCAGATTTTTCAAATGTGACATGAACCATCATTGCGGCGAGATTGAATGCGGTGAACTTTCTGCGTCGGGAAGGATTAGGATTTGCAACTTGAAACTCTGATCCCATCTGGGGAGGCTTGTACCTTTGTGTAGGGTATGTTCTTTACGGATATTTGATTTTAAACTGTAGAGCACATGGCCTTGTCTGGGATGACGATTGGGGGAGGATTCCTGGAATCACCAAAGTGCTTCATAGAAAGAAGCGCGCACGGAAATACCGCGCACCTACCCCCGGTGGTAAGCGCAAAGCCCCTGCCTCACTTTCCGGTGAAGGCATTTCCGCCAACACCACAATCGACGTCTCTATTTCCGCTTCTAAGAAGTACCTCTCCCCCAATCGTCATGCGAGACAAGGCCCTGACTCGGAAGTCATCAAAAGGATCATCGGAAGGGTTGGATTGAGTGTGATTAACATGTGATCTGAACACATTATGCAAAATCGTATTAAATATATACGAAAACCTAAGTGGAGATTTACCTATTTGATATTGGGAATTTATACTGTTTTATTTTGAATTTATACTGTTTTATTCCTCGTTCAAGGCTATATCCTGAAATATGCATACGGTTTAATCCGTAGTGGCAGACGTTATCAATTTGGTCAATATTTGACACGACAGCACGGCTTTTACCGACGCCGGTTATAACCGTTCTGCACAAACAGATGATTGATTTACTATATGCTTTGGCAGTGCGGGTATAACAGTAGCACGGTGTTAGCCGTACTTCAGTTACTTAAAATAAGGTGTACGCTGTAAATGACAGTACGGTTATAACAGTACAACGGTAACAGCCACACCGACGTTGGCCTTTCTCTATCAATAATAGTATATGACAGTACGGCTGTGCCCGTCGTTAATATTTGTATGGAAAATTTAGTGATTATGAGTGAACATAAGGGGTCCGGGTGCCGCGGTCGAAAGTGTTAATAAAATTTCCTCTTAAATGTCATAAGTCGCTGGTAATTTTACCGTAATCTATATAAATGACTGTAAAATTCCCTTATTTGGTAAAATTACGTAATTTTGCATCCCTACCTATGTTACGCCAGTCCTATCAGTATTAGTCCATCGAAGTAAGTATTATTATAGTAATATAATTAACTAGCGACCCGTCCCGACTTCGAACGGAAATTATCAGTGTTTGTCCACAATATTATGCAAGTATTATATATACAAACTCTTTTTTTAATTTATTTATTTAACAATTTATTGTACACAAAAAACATCATAAACACAGGTCATAAAAAACAAAGACACAACAGGCACTGCTTATTTCTAAAAACTCTTGAAACACTCTATCCATTAATAGAAACTGCATCGAAATGCGTTGCGTAGTTTTAAAGATTCATGCATACATAGGGATATAGGGACAGAGAAACGACTTTGTTTTATACTATGTAGTGATTATACATGTAAATTATGTGATAGGGAAAATGCAAATGTGTGTGGTATTTTAACTCAAGTGATAAAGCCCATATGCCACTGACAACAAACTCTATACACGAGTGGTGTTCAGGTATAACGATTTGTATTCAATGAGAAAGTTAATATTTTATATCTTTTATTACATACGCCTTTGTCCCTAATGGGGTAGGCAGAGCGTAAACTACCTAAACAAAGGTCGTGCCGCCACGTCTGACAAAGTGTTCTGGGTTATTTAAGATAGATTAGTAGGTATATTGCTGTAGTGACAAGTTGTCAGCCTATCGCCTAAATTGCAATATACACAAACCCTCGGATCCCTTAG
Source organism: Scrobipalpa costella (assembly GCA_949820665.1). NCBI lineage: Eukaryota > Metazoa > Arthropoda > Insecta > Lepidoptera > Gelechiidae > Scrobipalpa > Scrobipalpa costella. Next base: position 6,287,225 of record OX463313.1, read on the forward strand.
CTGTTTTTTACAGCATGCCCGGCAAGAAATGCAGCTGGTACATTCTATGTTTTCCTCTCACTCCCAGTCTAGCATGGAAGATCTTTATTTCGTTTCTAAAATATTTTAAATCCCTGGTACATTTACTACAACTCGATAAATTTGTTACCTGGAAATCTTTACAATGCTATAGATTCGGTGAGAGCACGACTGAACTAAATCTTAATTAAAATTGTTGCCGTCTCTTTTTGTACGCTCACTGTTGAAAATGACAGGTGACAATTTTGGATTAGATGATATTAGTGATTTTGTGAACGGCTGAATTGCCCCTACTCAATGTGGCGCTAGTGTAGTTATGAAATAAACCGTCTTAAGTCTAGATTCCAAAATTTACTTCAAAGGTAGATTAGGATTAAATGAATTATATCACTCATAGTGTTATTAGAGACAATGGAAATTTAGTTGGAAACTACTAGCTGACTCTCCACAAAGTGGAATTAAAATTATTAAAACTTTATTAAAATTAGTTCTGTTCAACCAATGAATCATGAATACTCATTAATGAAATGATAGTACTTACAAAATAAATCATCATCTCCCTAGCCTTATCCCGTATCTCACGGGGTTGGCTACCTAATCTAGGTGATTGAACGAGGGTACTGGTTTTTACACAGAGCGACTGCCATCTGACCTCCGCAAACCATAAGGAAAAACAAGACCCAATCCTAGATTAGGTCAGAGTTTTCAAGCCACCAATGCTTAGTACTGGCCTCTGACATGGCTTAACGACTAATATCTACGGTATTAAACGATATTAACCAGGACCAACAGCTTAACGTGTCTTCCGAAGCACGGAAAAAGAGCCGAATAAACGACGAATAATAATGAAATTATAGTACTTGTGGAATAAATTACCAATAATAATTTTATTTAATAAATGGGTTTACTCATTAGGAAACGAACATAACTTTTTTGGTCTTCAACATAATCGAAAGAAACATTATTAAAGAGCCGAGTTTTACAGCCTGGAACATCGCCGTAAGGTTGCCTGCTTGTCGGTCTTCAAGAGGCTGTACTTTGGTAAGTTTGCTCAAGAGCTCCACGACCTTATCCCGCCAGCTCCCTTCTACCATCGGAAATCTAGACGCACCGCAGGATACCATCCATACCTGGTTGATATTCCAAACATTGCGCTTCCAAAACTCTTACATAATGGGCACGGCAAAAGTGTGTAACTCACTACCTGCGTCTGTGTTTCCGAACGCCTACAACCCCCAACATTTCAAAGTTATAGTGAACAGGCATCTTCTGGGTGAGCTCGCACCATCGTCGACTCCGTCTTAGTTGTTCCCAACCTAGACTGGAGTCAAGAGCAAAACTATTTTTAATAATAAAAAAAAGAATGTAGGACGAATAATAAATAAATGATTCCTCTCCTGAATATCTCCGTTCACGATTCCGTTTCTTACCGCCTGATCCCCGGTCCAGGTGCGCTTTTATCACAAAGGTTCTTGAGTGTCTTGGTACAAACACAATTTTTTTTCTTTAATTATTTTACTGTCCGGGCTATCCAACTATGGAATAATCTTCCTAAACCACTTCCAGATAGTCCTTCAGTATTCTTTTTTAAATAGAGTCTCAAAGTGCATTTTAAGACCTCTCTTTGATGTTAATAATATGTATTGTATTAATTTTATATCTACCATAATATACATATATATTGTATATAAAAAATTGTTACGAATTAGTTTTTTCTATTATTGTTATGTATGTATTAGTATTACTATAATTAATCAGATTTGCTTATTTTACTTATTGTATCTGTTCCCGTGTTTTTCCTTTCTTTCATCCCCACTAGGTTGGCTGGAAGAGATCTTTTATAAAGATAAGCTCGCTTGTTGTGTCCTAGTTTCAAGTTCAACTGTATGTTTAAATTTTAATATAATAAAGAATGTATATAATGATAGTACTTGTGGGACAAATAACCAAAAATAATTTAATTTAATAAATGGTTTTACTCATTAAGAACCAAAACATACCTTTTTTTGTTTCCAACATTATCCATACAAAAGTCAGCAAAATAGGTTCGACATAGCATTTTAAAAATAGGATTCCACTGTCGTGATCTAAAAAAAATACTAAGTCTTGACGTAAGATATGTAAATTTGAATAAGTTTCCAAAAGATATATTATAATTTTGATATAAAAGATCATTTTGTCCAATATGACCTCTATTTGTCTAGCTTATTCAATAGACTCGTTCTTTTTTGTTTCGTCGAATGTTATAAAATATGCAAATAATATTATAAATAGCTTTTGTTTGAAAGTGAACATTCGGAGACGGCTGGGAAAAACCCAAACGCGATTGTCTACATAATACCCGCATACTTTGTTACAATACTTCGAAATACAATACTCGAGCGTGAGTGACGTCATCATGCTACTGATACCTCCTGCCTCCGTGGTCTAGCGGTCGGAGCCATGGGCTCTCGACCCGGAGGTCACGGGTTCGATTCCCGGCGGGGGACAATGACTTTGTGTTGTTGTTTCTAGTTTGGTTAGGATATTGCAGGCTGATCACCTGATTGACCGAAAAATAAGATGATGCATGCTGTCGGATGGCCATGTAAATAGTCGGTCCTGCGCCTGATTTCTCTCTGGCCGTGTCAGTCAATCAGTCCCAACAGAATAAGAGATTAAAGGAATATAGAGTGCACCTGTGTGTACTGCAATCGTTTTGGGCTAAAAACTACTAAAAACTAGTCCTGCGCAGTTGGTAATATCTGGGAGATTGGACGCCAACACCGAAAATCGGTGGGAGGACTTTTACTGATACTTCCTAGAAACTTTTTATTTTATTTTTTTATATCAAGTGGGATTTCGATCACTGAACTGACGTGGTTTTGTAACGACCACTATTAAATATTTCGAAGTGAATCGACCGACTCTCAAATCACGGAATCCTTTCTTCCAGACAACAGTCGGTGATTCAGCCTGCACTGTCCTAAGTAAAGTGTAAAAAAAATCACAAGGTGATAAATTGACCATTATCAACTCTGTGTCCCCCATGAGAATTAAAGTCACGTCCTCCGAATCGAGAGACTTTGGTTCTGACCACTACTCCATGGAAGCGGTTTTATCATACAACTCAGTTGTATCTAAGCTTGTTACTAGTTTTCCGCCCCGCAGGTGAATACTTTTTCCCGTGGTAAAAGCAGCAGCCTAAGTCTGTCTCCATACTACAATCTACGCATTGGTTTGCCAAATTTAATTAAAATCGGGTTAGCCGTTGAGGCGTGAAAGAGTAACAGACAGACATATACCAGGTGTAAGGGACAGCGTCCCGCAAACTGATAGTGTTTATTCAGTCAACGAAAAAGAAAAACTTTCATCAGGAAATTCTTTCAGGAGACGAAAATAATTTTGACTTTCAAATTAAAAATGTGATCTATGATCAAACAATTTGGAGAAGCAAATATTTTCTTTCATTTCCTGCAATAAAATCCTGGTGATAGTTGTTCTGTTTCGTTGACTGAGCAACCCCTATCAATTTACGGGACGCTGTCTCTTATACCCCATACATTCATTGCATTCGCATCACTACATAGTTTAAAACAAAGTCTCTTTCTTTGTTCCTATATCCCTATGTATGCATAAATCTTCAAAACTACACAACGGATTTTGATGTGGTTACTTTTAATGGATAGAATGATTCAAGATGAAGGTTTATATGTATAATACAGTCATAATATAGTAGAGAAACACTGATAATTGCCGTGCGAAGCTGGAGCGGGTCGCTAGTTTATAATATTTGTATTAATATGTACTACAGAATACATAACTCGTGAATGACGTCATCGATACAACCTGATGCACGCAACGATAAAGACAAGGTATTGGTTATAACAAAATAAGGATGATTTGATTAGTTGATGATGATGCCTAATGATATGTTAAGAATGATTTTCTTGATTATTATGATAATTAGGTTAGTGAGCTCGATTCTAGATTTTCCGGCTAGAACTACAATTAAAATCTATTTGTCAGTTTCAGACAAAAAACATTGGAAATAGACAGCAGATCTATTCTCTTCGGTTTTTTATTTATAGTCGGTAGTCTTATGCGTTATCTTTCATTTTTATCCGCCGTCATTATGATATGGCGGATTTAATAGAAATAAATACTGAGGAAACAAAGTGTAAAACCATAGAGTATAAATCGTCTGTCCTTTTTCAATTTTCTTATTTTGAAAGTGACAGATAGATTTTAATTTTAGATTTAGCCGGTGATATCGAGAATCGAACCCATTATCTATCTTACCTAGGAAGTTAATGATGGTGGTTTAATGATAAAGATACTTACTTTATTTACTTCAGTTTTAAGAAAAATCTCTGTAGGATATTTCTTAGTATGCAGTTTGAGAGAAAAAACAGTGTGTTATTATTTAGTTACATTTAGAAATAATATACATATATTTCTTCCATGTTGGACCGAGAGCAAAAGAAAAACATAGAATGTGCCAGCTGTATTTCCTCCCGGGCATGCTGTAAAAACCAGCTAAGGGATCCAAGGGTTTCTAAATATTGCAATTAAGACGATGGGCTGACAACCTGTCACTACATCAATATACCTACGAATCTGTCTTAAATAACCCTCAAAACTTTGCTAGACGCGGCGGAACGTCCTTTGTCTGGGTCGTTTACGCTCTGCCTACCCCATTTGTGATAAAGGCGTGATTATATGTATGTATGTATATATTAGAGATCAGAAAAACTTTAGAATTATACCAATAAATTTATGAGTCTAGTGTTGACTAATAATTGGTCACATTTCTTAGTTTTTATTTTTTAGTAGCTCTCTTGAAGAGTAGTAACTTGAAAGCCAGTAGGCGGGCAGTCTGTAAATCTTTATGTTATTCTGTAACATGAAAAACTACTTACTATACCACCACGGTATGAACTTTGATGTCGGGGTAAACCGCAAACATACTCGGAACCAAATTCCAATAAAAAAACTTATTACTCCCACAAACCCTAACCGCACCCAAACAAAGAATAAAATGACGATATCAATTATGTCAGAGTCCGCACACGCTTTACGCATCATTTGGCATACAAAATCACATATGGCCATGATACAGCAAAAAACTGCAATGCATACACACCTCCAACAGTCATTCATGATTCATCGCACATTGACCACTAACAAGACCTGCATTTGTACAGAAATGGAAAAACCAATGCAAATTACCTCGTCCATTGCCTGCTACCGTTGAATCATGCGAAGTAATAACTCTTTGAACCGTCAATGTAAATCGAAAACAATAATTCAAACTAAGAACAAAGAGCTCTTTCTCATCGACTAGCAAGCAGCCATCGTGACAAGAGCTCTTAATTTAGAACAAAATTATGGATAATTTTACATTTGAGAGGTCAATGGTTGCTGGTTGGCAGTATTTCATCTTAATGCTGGCTGGTGACGTCGTCAACCAGTAAGACGTGTAAAACTTCGTGACGTAGAGACAGCGGGTTTTACGTGGAGTTTTGAATCGATTAGATTAGCAGATGTTACATATGACGTAATACCTACATTAGGTAATTATTTTTTAGTACTTGTTGGTCATGCTAAATCATGCTAATTATATGATATTGGTCAAGCATAATTATTTGTGGTCAACGAGGACAATTTACTTTATTATCTTAACCAGAAATATACATATAAGTACATAATTTATGAGTTCCTTTAGGATTTAATAGTAACAGCAAATAAATACGTGCGTGTATTCCGTCAACTACCTATTCTTCAATTTAAGTAAGTACTAGTTTTTTTTTATATACGGGGTGTCAGGGAGAGCTTCCGTAAACTGAGAGGGGTTGCTCAATAAACGAAATTGACCAATTTGTATAAAAAAAAAACATTTAGGAAGAGAATAACAAATTTTCGCTCCCCAGCACAAAAAAATACCAATCGGTCAAAGTGGTCATTTTGTATGAAAAAATAATCGTTTCCTAAACGTATTTATTTTATGAAAGTCGTTCAGTTCAGTTGGCTTTCATAGCAAACTCTATCAGTTTGTGGGAAGCTATCCTTTACACCTGTTTTTTTTTCGTGTAACCACAAAAATATGGTTTTCATATAAGTTTAAGTGGTTTTATTTAAGTTAACTTTCATTGCTTAAAATTTGACACCAGGGTTCATCGGATCGATTGACTTGAAACTCACTCACAAGAAGAAGATTGAATCAAATAATCTATGGCTGAGTACAGTAGAAGACATCATAATATTCTATCACGCTGAGTTTAATTTGTATTTATTTTTTGCATCAGAACATACAAAGCTGATAACAATTTTGGTTTCAATGCGATTTATATCCATGCAAAAATTGTGCATGTGCCGCTCTAAGAGTCATAAGCTCTATGCAAACTTCGGGGAGGCTCGTGACGTCACGATTCGTTCTACTCGGAACAACTTTTGTATTTAAACTGTGGGCGCTGGAGAGCAGTCACAATACTGGCACAGTCTTTCGCTACACTAGTCGCTCGCTGATTCGAAACAAATCGTTCGGAATTTGAATTACGGCGCGAATTTGTGTACTACGCTATAATATTTTTTAAAAAGGTAATTTTTACATTTTTATTCTTGCATTTTTATTTTTTTATTTTTACAACTTTATATTTTTCACGCCAGCCCTCAAAAGTATTTTTATTTGTTTGTAACATTTAAAGCAAAATCCTTTACATAATTATTAACTTTCTTCGAACTACTCCATTTTTAAATTACCTGCGCAAACGCTACAGATGATTGAAAAGTAATTATTCACATTTTGTTTGAATTTTTCAGAAAAATAAAATGCAATCCTGCAAAGTACTCTTGATCCTCGCTGCAGCAGTCACCGTATCAATGGCCCAAAGGCCGTTCTACGCAGGTCTTCAACCCATAGGCTACCCAGCGGTAGTGTCCAACAGTCTTGGCAACAGATTTGGCGAGTCCGAAAACTACCCTATAGAGACCCGAGGAGATGCTAACTTCATCAAAAATGTACAGCAGATGCCAATAGACAACCGACCTTTTTGGTACACAAACGCCGATGCCTACAATAACCTTAGGAAAAACCCACAAACCTACCCGCAAAGGCCTTCCTTCTTCAACCCCAACAACCTTAGAAGGAGATAAATGTGAATTGAATTTGAAGTTTAGTGTTCGAGTATTCAATGGAGAAGGAGAGTAAAAAGTTTGACTTCGAAATCCAAAATTTAGAAAGGTGCCAGGACATGAAGAGGTTAGAAAGAAAAGTGTAGAAAGAAAATATTTAATTGCAATTTGGTTTGTTCTCAGTTTACGCAAAGGTTTGATTTATTGTAAAAGTTGTATATGGACATTTGTATTTGGAAAGTTATGACGAAGGTTGAGATTTGTTGAAGTTTTTGGAATTTATAACGAGCTCTGTTTGTACTTATTTATATTATTTATGATTATGAACATCTGCGATTTTAAGAAGAGAAGAAAGAAAGAAGAACGGATTATTTTAATGAGGTCGTTAGTGAAATCATAATTTATTAAATGACGACTGATTAGAGTGTGCTTATTCCAGTAAAATAAAAAACTACCATTGAAAATGTTTATTTTTAATTGACTCCTTCCTTTAATTTCCATATTTGAATAAGTTTCTTGTTCTGCCATTTTTCTAGACTGTCAAGGAAGGGTTATGTTTTTCGCGCGTTTCTTGAATGTATGTACTGATTTTTCTTAATTACCTCGTATCTCCAAAACAGCTGGATGCAATTCTACAATTGGAATATCGTTCAATTGGTCTCAATCACCCGAGTAATCTTACAAAAGTGTAATTTTTAAAAATTCAAAATGGCGGATGTTAGGTGCTAAATTGTAAGTATTTCAATTTTTTTCCACTGAACCTAACGAGTGCGATTTAATAGGAGATTACAAAAATATGTATGATTCGAATATGAAACCTCAATTTTAGAACAATAATGCATTAAAACATGTTTTTATTGGTATTACAGTCGGGTTGTTTGAATTATTTAAAAAAAATATTTTTTATATAAAACAGACTTACTTTTCTGTTTCTTTTTTTTTTTCCAGTATCGAGTGCGGTATCTAAATAAACGTTATTAAAAGGAAATTACAAAAATATATATGATTTGAATATTAAACCTCAACTGCCTCCGTGGTCTAGTGATCCGGAGGTCCTGGGTTCGATTCCCAGGGGGGAATCACAAAGTTGATATTTGAGAATTTATCACTTTGTGAATTTTTCCCCAGTTTGGTTAGGACATTGCAGGTTGAATCACCTGATTGTCCGAAAAAGAAAAAGATTTCGCGCTTCGGAGGGCACGTTAAGCCGTCGGTCCCGGTGTCTTTGATAGTGGTCGTTACTCAAACCATGTCAGAGGCCTGATAGTTGTGCTTCTAGGCGGTTTAAAAATTCTGACACCAGGGTTCATCAGGTCGATAGACTCGATACACACTCGACAGAAGAAGAAGAATTAAACCTCAATTTTAGAACAATAATGCATTAAAACATGTTTTTATTGGTATTACAGTCGGGTTGTTAAATTCTTTTTTTTAAATACTTTTAGATAAAACAGACAAGTGCAAGAACTAGTATGTAAATTGAATCAGGTAATTCTATGTCTTTGATGAGTCTAATGGCTCGACCTTGCTTGTGAAGATTAAAGGTTACTTATAAAACTTTAAGAATTTTATGCCATTGATCAGACAATCAAACATTTTCCAACATAGGTACTTAAGGTATGACAGCTACCGGGACCGACGGCTTAACGTATCCTCCAAAGCACGGAATCTTTTTTTTTTAGGAAAATCAGGTAATTCAGCCTGCAATGTCTTGACCAAACTGGTGAAAACCTCAGAAAATAAAATAAATGACAAACATCAACTTTGTGTCCGCTCTCTCCCCCCAGGGAATCGAACCCAGGACCTCCGGATCGTAAGCCCATGGCTCTGACCACTAGACCATGGAGGTGGTCAAATTATCTTAATTACTATTACTTGAGTCATCAGTTGATTTTACTTTACTGCGTTTTTATAGGGGCGCCACTTAGCCATATATCACCACCTTAATATATTTCATCGACACAAAAAGAAGAAGAATGAATATAAAAAATAAAATTAATAATGTTCTGGAAAATTAATTTCTTGTGCCAAGACTATGAAGTTTTATGATATTGATTTATTGTACTGACATTTCAGAAACGTCATTACATTTCTGATAATAACTCAAACTTTCTGTCAGTCTCAAGTGCTGATTATAAATACGGGCCTAAGTCATAGTCAGAGGTAAAAAAATACATCTATTCTCTTTTTCTAATACCGCGTACTTAACTCATAACAATTTCTATCATCATCAATTTATTCGATCTAACATTGTGTGTTATAAAAAAGGAGAGTATAAACACATGGTTATTATTGTTTTCTTTTTTTTACATGCTGGCCTAGGAGCAAGAGAAAAACATGTAAACATGTAAAAACCAGCGAAGGGATCCGAGAGTTTCAGTATCTTGTAATTTAGGCGATAGGCTAAAATCCTGTCACTCTCACTACAGCGATATACCAACAAATCTATCTTAAATAACCCTCAAAACTATGTCAAACGCGGCGGAACGACCTTTGTTTAGGTCGTTTACGCTCTGCCAACCCCGTAAGGGATAAAGGCGTAATTGTGTGTATGTATCAGCTAGCCAACTCGAAATAATGTTAGTGAATCATTCAAACCTTACGTATATCATCAAGACTAGCTGAGCTAGCATGTTACATGCATGGACTAACTAAACAAAACGTATATGGGCATTAAGGTAATACATTCTTATAATTACGGCTTTGTCTCTAATGGGGTAGGCCGAGCGTAAACGACCTAAGCAAATGTCGTTTCGCAAGGTCTGACAAAGTTTTGAGGGTTATTTATGAGAGATTTGTAGGTATATTGCTGTACTGACAGGCTTCGGAAGGCACGTTAAGCCGTTGGTCCCGGTTAATATCGTTTAATTCCGTAGATATTAGTCGTTAAGCCATATCAGAGGCCAGTGCTAAGCATTGGCGGCTTGAAAACTCTGACCTAATCTAGGATTGGGTCTGGTTTCCCTTCTGGGTTGCGGAGGTCAGATGGCAGTCGCTCTGTATAAAAACCAGTACCCCTGTTCAATCCCCTTGATTAGGAAGCCGACCCCGTGACATACGGGATAAGGCTAGGGAGATGATGATTGCTGTGCTGACAGGTTGTCAGCCCTGCGCCTAAATTGCAATTTATTGAAACGCTCGGATCTCTTAACTGGTTTTCACAGCATACATGGGAGGAGATGCACCTGGCACGCTCTATGTTTTTCTCTCGCTCCCAGTCCAGAATGGAAGAAAATTCTGGATAAAATAACTGTGATTAGAAAAAAAATATAATTACGAAGTTAAATAAAACTCTCCTTTGTTTTTGTCTGTTTCTGTATTTCCGAATGCATACAACCCCCAACAGTTCAAAGTTAAAGTGAACAGGGACCTTTTGAGTAAAGTCCCTTCATCGACATCTCCGTTTCTGTCGCCCACAATCTAGACTGGATTCAAGCAAGAGCAAACCTATTAAAAAACGTCGTCTTCTTTTATATTTAGTGTTCAAAATTCATCATCCCAACTGCAAGGTTCCTTCCGGTACTGGCTTTACCAGTAAAGGCATTGTCCTTCAGTTTTGAGAAAAATATCTGAAGGACATTTCTTAGTATGCAGCTTGAGAGAGAGTGCAGTGTTTTTTTTATTTAGATACATTTAAAAATAATATAGATATTGGAGATGAGAATAGCTTATAAATAAATCTGTCAGGAATTAAAAAGGTCTGTCATAGAGGTACTATGGTACTCTAGAAGGGCTTATAGAAAGTTGAACTACAACCCTGTGCAACAACGCTTGAAATGCAGCAACAATTTTATTAAGTGTGCCAATCTCCTCACACCTTTGCCCAAGCAAGCAAGGTGCAACATTTGGCAGGATAAAGTATAAGCTTACCAACACCCTTCATCCCGATTTCTGAAAGGCTTCTCCCTGGACATGATTTACCATGGCCGGTTTGGAAGTCATTAAATAGACTCCGGATCCAGACCGGTCGAAGCAATGAAAACATGGCTAGGTGGGGATTTTTATGTGATTGTGATTTGAACTGTTTGTGTGGTGCAGTTCAAACGATGAAACACCTAACATCGTGCCTTGTGTGCACGCAGGAAGACCTCATGACAGCGGCTGATAATGCTGTTAACTTGGCCAAATCCTGGGCTGCAACAGTGTAGAGTATGCCATCGACACGCTAAGAAGAAGAAGAAAGTGCATAGGTCCTTCTCTTATTATTTCTGTTTTCCTCTGTGATAGATCTTTTTTAATTCATGGCAGGGCTAATACGTAATAAGTCCATGGGCTATACAAGTTTTACCAGTAAATTTATTAGTATAGTTTTGACACTGACCGCCTACTCAAAATTTATTTTTAGTAGCTGTCTTGAAGAGTAGCGACATTTCAGCCAGTGGGTGGGCTGTCTTTCAATCTATATAAAAATACTTATCATACCACCACGATATGAACTTTGATGTAGGGGTAAACCACAAAACATACTCGGAAAAAATTCAAATAAAAGAATCTTGTTACTACCACAAACCCTAACCGCACCAAAACAAAGAATAAATGATGATATCAATGTCAGAGTTCGCACACGCGTTACGCATCATTTGGCATACAAAATCACATATGGCCATGATACAGCAAAAAACTGCCATGCATACACACCTCCAATAGTCATTCGTGATTCAACGCACATTGACCAATAACAAGACCTGCATTTGTTCAGAAATGGAAAAACCAATTGAAATTACCTCGTCCATTGCCTGCTACATTGAATCATGCGAAGTAATTACTCTTTGAAACGTCAATGTAAATCGAAAACAAACATTCAAACTAAGAATAAAGAGCTCTTTCTTATCGGCCAGGAAGCAGCCATCGTGACAAGAGCTCTTAATTTAAAACTAAATGATGGATAATTTTACATTTGAGAGGTCAATGATTGCTGGCTTTAAGTATTTCGTCTTAATGCTGGCTGGTGACGTTGTCAACTAGTTAGACGAGTAAAACATCGTGACGTAGGGATAGCGGGTTTTTCGTAGAGTTTTGAATCGATTAGATTAGCAGATGTTACATATGACGTAATACCTACATTACGTAATTATTTTTTAGTACTTCTGGGTCATACTAATCATACTAATTGTATGATATTAGTCAAGTATAATTATTTGTGGTCAACGAGGACAATATACTTTATTATCTTAACCACAAATATACATATAAGTATATCATTTCTGTGTTCCTTAAGGATTTAATGGTAACAGCAAATAAATACGTGGCATCATTTTTCATCATGTCCTATAAATAAGTGTTAGGTAGAAGGTTTTTTATATACGGAGTGTAAGGGAGAGCTTCCACAAACTGAAAAGAGTTGCTCAATTAACAAAACTGAACAACTTTTATAAAGAAATTAATTTAGGAAGTGTAAAACAAATTTTGGCTTCTCAACACAATAAATTATCCGATTGAAGTGGTCATTTTGTATGAAAAAGACATCATTTCCTAAAAGAATTTATTTTGCAAAAGTTGTTCAGTTTAGTTGACTATCATAACAACCTAGCAGTTTGCGGGCAGTTTTCCTTTACATCTGTTCTTTTATTTCTAACAACAAAATGAGATTTATGGCTTTAACCAGCTTTGCCCGCGACTTAGTACGCCCTGTTTACAAACATACTCAATATTAGAATGGTTTGCGTGAATATTTCTAACCTAGGCTGGACACCAGATACTTAAAAAAACTCAGTAAAATAAAAGTCCCTTTAAGATCGGTTAGAAACGAACAGAGTTAAATTTTCTACCTACCCCCCAACTCAGGTTGGGTGATTACTTAAATCGTATTTTTGAGTTTAAGTAATGCTCAGTCAAACAGAAAAAGTTCCATAAACATCGGTTAAAAATGACCGAAATTCAATTTCCTACCTACCTCCTAAGTACTGAGGCGTGATTCGTAGTATCGTTACTTTGATTTTAAATAATGCTCAGTAGAATAAAACAAGTTCCATAAAAATATGTTAAGAAACAGCCAAATTTCAATTTCCTGCCTAACCCCTAAGTCAGGGAGCGTGGTTTTAGGTATCCTAAGTTGCAGCCCGGGTAACACACTGTGCAGAATAATTCAATGTGCAGACACGACCCTTCCAGAGATTTATTATATTTATAGATTTAAGTTTAAATGGTTTTATTAAAGTTAACTTTAATTTACTTGTTACTTCCATGCTGGACTGGGAGAGATAGAAAAACATAGAATGTTCCAGCTGCCCTTCCTCCCGGGCATGCTGTTGAAGTCAGCAAAAGGGACTCGAGGGTTACAGTGTATTGTAATTTAGGCGATGGGCTGACAACCTGTCACTATAGCAATACATATTACAATCTAAAATTGCCCTCAATTTTTGTCAGACGTGGCGAAAGCGCTTTTTACGAGGCGTTAAACGCTCTGCCTACCCCGTAAGAGATAAAGGCGTGATTTATGTATGTATGTAACTTTCATTAATTAAACTTTGACACCAGGGTTCATCTGGTCGATTGACCTGAAACCCACTCACAAGAAGTGGATTGAAGCAAATATTCTATGGCTGAGTAGAGTAGAAGACATCATAATATTCTATCAGAGTTTAATTTGAATTTATTTTTTGCATCAGAGCATACAGAGCAACTTACAGTTGATAAAATTTTTTGTTCCAATGCGATTTATGTCAATGCAAAAATTGTGCATCTGCCGGCTCTATGAGACATAAGCTCTATGCAAACATCGGGGAGGCTCGCGACGCGACGTCACGAATCGTTCTACTCGGAACAACTTTTGTATTTAAACTGTGGGCGCGGGAGAGCAGTCACAATACTGGCACAGTCGTTCGCAGCACTAGTCGCTCGCTGATTCGAAACAAATTGTTCGGAATTTGAATTACGCTACGGCGCGAACTTGTTTACTACGATATATTTTTTAAAAAGGTACATAATTATATTTTTATTCTTGCGCAATTTCTTTTTTTATTTTCACGACAGCCCTCAAAACTGTTTTTATTTATTAGTAAAAATAAAATCCTTTACATAATTATTAACTTTCTTCAAACTTCTATTATTTTTTTCAAATTACCACTAACGATGTTAGAAAAGTACTTATTCACATTTTATTTGAAATTTTCAGAAATCAAAATGGAATCTCACAAAGTGCTCTTGATCCTCGCTGCAGCAGTCACTGTATCAATGGCCCAAAGGCCGTTCTACGCAGGTCTTCGACCCATAGGCTACCCAGCGGTAGTGTCCAACAGTCTTGGCAACAGATTTGGAGAGTCGGAAAACTACCCTATAGAGACCCGAGGAGATGCTAACTTCATCAAAAATGTAGAGCAGATGCCAATAGACAACCGACCCTTTTGGTACATAAACGCCGATGCCTACAATAACCTACGAAAAAATCCACAAACCTACCCGCAAAGGCCTTCCTTCTTCAACCCCAACAACCTAAGAAGGAGATAAATGTGATTTGAATTTGAAAAGTTTAGTGTTCGAGTATTTGATTTAGTAGGAGAGTAAAAAGTTAGAGTTCGAAATTCAAAATTCAGAAAGGTGCCAGGACGTGGAGAGGTTTGAAAGAAAAGTGTGGGAAAGAAAATATTTAAGCGCGATTTGGTTTGTTCTCAGTTTACGCAAAGGTTTGATTTATTGTAAAAGTTGTCTATGGACATTTGTAATCGGAAAGTTATGACGAAGGTTCAGATTTGTCGAAGTTTTTGAAATTTGTAACGAGCTCTGTTTGTACTTATTTATATTATTTATGATTATAAACATCTGCAATTTTATGAATTCAGTATTTTTTAATGTTTTCGTTAGTGAAATCATAATATGACGACTGATTAGAGTGTATTTTTATTCCAGTTAAATAAAAAACTACCATTGAAAATGATCATTTTTAATTGACTCCTCCCTTTAATTACGATAATTGAACAAGTTTCTTGTACTGCCATTTTTAGATAAAACAGACCAGTGCAAGAACTAGTATGTAAATTGAATCAGGTAATTCTTTGCCTTTGATTAGTCTGATTGCTCAGAGACCTTGATTGTGAAGACTATAGAATACTTATAAAATCTTAGGAAATTTATTTTATTGATCTGACAAACGTTTTTCCATATCGGTAGCTCGGTGACTATAGAAGCTAAGTGGCGCCCCCCTCAGTAAAAAAATCATAACTCATAAAAACAATTAATCGAAAATCCGGTCTAACAGACTTGAGTAATAGTTATAAAAATAATTTAAAATCTTATAAATTAGATATTATTAGTTCGTTTTAGTAACAGGAAGAAAATTGCCGTTGGTGGCCGTTATTTTTATACCTGTTACTACAACTACTATTACTCAAATCTGTTGGACCGGATTTTCGATTCATTACAATTTTGTCTCCTTCTTCTTCTCTCAAGTGGGTATCGATTCTATCGACCCGATGAACCCTAGTGTCAGAGTTATTAAACCGCACAGTTTAGTAGCACAAATATCAGGCCTCTGTAATGGTTTAAGTAACGACCACTATCAAAGACAGCGACCGGGACCGACGGCTTAACGTACCCTCCGAAGCACGAACTCTCTTTCTTTTTCGGACAATCAGGTGATTCAGCCTGCAATGACCAAACTGGGGAAAAAATCACAAAGTGATAAATTCTCAAATATCTACTTTGTTATTCCCCCCTAGGAATCGAACCCAGGACCTCCTGATCCATGGCACTAGCCACTAGACCACGGAGGCAGTTGCAATTTTGTGACTTATGTTTTTTTTACTGATTATCGCGCCACATAGCTCTATCGCCTCCATAATATTTCTCATCGACACGAAATAAAGAAGAATGAAATATAAAAAAATATATATATTTTTGGCAAAATTAATTACTTATGCCGGCATTACTAAGTGAGAGCCATAGGTAAAAAAAATACAAACAGTATATTTTTCTAATCCCGCGTACCTAACTTAAAGTAATTTCTATCATCATCAATTTATTCGATCTTACAATACAATATTCACTATTGCACAAAGAAACACATACAACATAAATAAAAAGGAACAAACGTGATAGTACAATATAGGCGGCCTTATTACTAAAGCAAGCAAGCTAACATTATGTGTAATAAAAAAGGATAGTAAAAACACATGTTTATTATTGTTCTAGCTAACTCGAGATATTGTAAGTCAATCGTCCAAGCCCTAGGTATAGATTTATATATACCGGGTGTAAGGGAAAGCGTCCCGAAAAATTATAGGGATTCCTCAACGAAACTGAACAACGTTCACCAGGAACTTATTTCAGGAGATAAAAATAAACCTTCCTGCTGATAGTTGTTCGGTTTCGTTAACTGAGCTACCCCTATCCGTTAGCGGGACGCTGTCCCTTACACCCTGTAGCTATAGATTTATAGAGCAAGAGCTCAGTAAATCACATAGATAAAAAGATGCATTTCTCTTTTCATTCGCTCAAACGCCTACAATATTTTTTACCTCTAAGCACTAAGATTACTTTGGCCCAGTCCCTTCTCTTACCTATTCTCGATTACGCCGACACTTGCTACTTGGACGCCACTGAGGAGCTTCTTAGTAAACTTAAGCGCCTTCATAATCTGTGCATTCGATTCATTTTCGGACTGCGCAAATATGACCACGTATCTCATTTCCGATCACAGCTCAAGTGGCTCCCAATTCGTCTTCGCAGGAATACTCATATACTCTCTGTTCTCTATAACATTCATCACAATCCTTCTTCTCCTTCATATCTACGTGAGCGTTTTGTATTATCACGTCCGCAAGACAAACCCTGCCGCTCGAGCGTCAGGACGCTTTTATCTATACACATACGACTGATTGCTACTCATACTCCTTCACAGTCCATGCAGCTAG
This sequence comes from Scrobipalpa costella, assembly GCA_949820665.1. Classification (NCBI taxonomy): domain Eukaryota; kingdom Metazoa; phylum Arthropoda; class Insecta; order Lepidoptera; family Gelechiidae; genus Scrobipalpa; species Scrobipalpa costella. The sequence continues at coordinate 6,304,204 of OX463313.1, forward strand.
ATTGTGGAACGCTCTCCCGCACACTATTCGCGACATAAGCCTCCCTCGCCCATCAATCGCTGTTTTCAAAAAAAGAATCAAAGAACATTATCTTTCTCTGCGTAATCCGTATTATGTATTTATATATTGTATATATATGTATCTATGGTATGTATATATTTATTTATTTCAGTAATATTTATATAGAGTATTTAATATATTTATAGGTAGATATTATAATTTATTTACTTATTGTATGATCGTAGTATAGTATGATTAAGTAGGTATATCCTTATTTACTGTTCATGTACCTAATTTGTATTCATATTGTGCACGTCTTATCTGTTTTACGTTTTATGCTATCTCACTTCTTAGGTCTGCTGTAAGACATTTCATTTTAGAAATAAGCAGTACCTTTTGTGTCTTGATGTTTTCTTGTGTCTTGATTGTATGTTTATGTGTACAATAAACTGTTAAATATAATAAACCCATGATTTGCTTATCTCATCAACACTATAATAATTTGCTGGTATTATTTTAATGCTAGCTGTGCCCGCGACTTCGTGCGCCCGGTTTGTATGGAAAACACGCAGTGTCGACACTGCGTTTTTTTCATACAAACTGGGGTACTTACTCAATATTAGAATGGTTTGCGTGATTATTTCTAACCTAGGCTGGACATCAGATAACTCACAAACTCTCTCAAATAAAAAGACCCTTGAAGAACAAAGTTCAATTTCCTGCCTACCTTCTAAGTCAGGTGGCGTGATTATTAGTATCGTTACTTTGAATTTGAGTAGGTTATGCCCAGTCGAACAAAAAAAGTTCCATCAAAATCGGTCAAAAACTACCGTTTTTTTTTCCTACCTTCTAACTCATGAGGCTTAATTCTTTCACCAGGTTATTAGAAAACTCAGTCAAATAAAAAGTCCCTTTAAGATCGGTTAATATCGATCAGAGCTTAATATCCTGCCTATCCCCTAAGTCAGGTGGCGTGATTATTTGTATCGTAACTTTGAGTTTAAGTTATGTATATATATAGTAATACTCAATCAAACAAAAAAAGTTCCATCAAAATCGGTAAAAAACGACCGAAATTCAATTTCCTACCTACCTTCTAAGTCATGACGCGTAATTATTTGTATCGTATGTTTGATTTTAAATAATGCTCAGTCGAATAAAAAAAGTCCCATCAAAATCGGTTCAGTAGTTTTGGCGTGATGTGGTAACATACAGACAGACAGACAGACAGACAGACAAAAAGTCTAAAAAGAGTCGTTTTGATTTTTATATCGTTAATAATGCCTGCTGCAATTATTTTTTTTAAATTTAATGTACAGACACGACCCTTCTAGAGATTTATTATATGTATAGACTACTCACTTGCTTGTTTAACGGAGGTGTTAGACCTCAACGTTATCTCTCTCGTAAAGAGTCGAAACGTTTTGATCTAATACTTCCTTTAAACATACAAGTGAGTAGTTGTTGATTAATCAGTATGATTAACATTTGTGTTAAATTTTGTGAATAATAATACATGATTCTATGTGGGTATTAAGTTAATTCAGGATAAAATTGTTATGGCTTCAAAAATAAATTAAAATATTATTATAAAGTAAAATAAAACTATATTTGTCTGTATGTGTCTGTATTTCCGAATGCATACAACCCCCAACAGTTCAAAGTTAGATTAAACACAAATTGAACTGTCGCCCACAACCTAGACAGAAGTCAAGAGCAAACCCATTAAAAAAAATCGTCTTTTTTTAATTCGGGTTCAAAATTCATCATCCCGACCGCAAGGTTCCTTCCGGTACTGGCTTTATCAGTAAAGGCATTGTCCTGTTTATTAAATAAAAATATGGAAATTACTTATCATCACATTTAATGCTGTAAACAGTAGGTACCACAACAAACTTATCCTTGGTTTAAAAATAAGTCGGATGACATATTTTTTTATTGTTAAAAGATAACCGCATCCAAGGGAAGGTCACTCAAGAAGGTACATTGAAGTAAATAAATACTGAAAAACTTCTATGTTATAGAATAATGTATCTGTGTAAGGTACTTATTACATTTTGGAATCCATACTCATATTTACAAACGTCAAATGACTCTGTGACGTGAACTATACATTTAAAAAATACACATTTCATTGCAAAAAATAACGCTATGAGAAAAAACTGGTATGTAGTTAAAATAATTGAACAACATTTAGGTATGAGGTGATTTATAGGGCACGCTTCACCCTATCACGAAGTAATTTTTTTTTATTATGGTGGTCCGTTCCTTTTTAAAAAGAAAACAAAATAACTCATGTTTAGGTACTTTTTTGAGTATAGTGACATTGCGAGAGTTGGGTTTACACAATTTGACCTCCAACACAAGATATTTTAAGGCATATTGTTCCTTATTGCTCACTGTGCAAATAGATTATCTGAGAAATAGGAGACAAAAAGTTCAAATTGATACCATCCTCAGTGAAGAATATATTGTGTCGTACGGTGTACCCCAAGGGAGTATATTAGGCCCGACTCTCTTTCAGATTTACATTAACGATTTATGTTTACTAAATCTACATCATTGTAAAATCTATACATACGCGGACGATACGGCATTTGTAGTGTCTGGACCTTCATGGGACATTGTCAAAACTAGGGCTGAACTAGCGTTGAAAGAAGTAATGAAGTGGCTTGATAAAAACTTATTAACATTAAACCTTAATAAAACTGCTTACATGCCTTTTTCCATCCTAAAGAGTTATCTGCCACCATCTTCAACTACAATTACAGCGCATACTTGTAGTGACCATACTAACACAGAGTGTTTATGCCCACCCTTAAACAGGGAGACTAATATTAAATACTTGGGTTTACATATTGATGACACACTCAGCTGGGACATACAGCTCAAAATATTAGTGGGAAGAGTTACTCGTCTCATATATATATTTAAATCTCTTCGAGAAGCAGCTGATCTAGCGACTCTTAAAATGGTTTATCTGGCTCTATGCCAATCAGTACTGTCATACTGTATTACAGTCTGGGGTGGAGCAGCAAAAACGGAACTTTTAAATATCGAAAGAGCCCAAAGAGCAGTTTTAAAAGTTATGTTTAGGAAACCTCGCCTGTATCCAACTATTAATCTGTATCAAGACTGTAAATTACTTACTGTAAGACAGATCTACTATCTCCAAATATTATTAAGAAGACATTGTAGCGTTGCACCACCAGATCCAAAAAAGCGAAGAAATGATCCTCCTGGTACTACACATAAAACTACCTTTGCTAGACGTCATTATTATGTTTCGAGTACGCATATATATAACAAGATTAATAAGTCATTGAAAATTGTAGAATTAAACAGACACGAGATTAAGCGTAAATTAACTGACTGGCTTCTGCAAAAAAACTATCTAGAAACCGAGAGCATTATGTCATATATTGAATAAACAATTAATTTATATATATTATATAAACACATACACTCACTCACATACACACATAAACTCACACGCACGCACGCACACACTCACACATGCATGGCAACTACCGCTCAAACACCCTCAAATTTAAATTCTATTAGTAAGATATTTTTATAATTTTGTTTTTTTTTTTTCCATTTTTTTTTCTAAACTTTAACTTTATACTTCAAACAGTGATTCACTTCGATTATTATGTACATCTCTTTTGCCGAACACTATCTCTTAAGTCACAGGTTCACCTAGTTTAAGAGATAGGGTTTAACTAATGCACACTATTATAGCCAATGAATAGTTTAAGCTCACTGTTCTTGTAACAATATCTGTACTTTTTTGGAAATAAATTATTATTATTATTATAGGGCACGCTTCACCCTATCACGAAGTAATTTTTTTTTATTATGGTGGTCCGTTCCTTTTTAAAAAGAAAACAAAATAACTCATGTTTAGGTACTTTTTTGAGTATAGTGACATTGCGAGAGTTGGGTTTACACAATTTGACCTCCAACACAAGATATTTTAAGGCATATTGTTCCTTGTTGCTCACTGTGCAAATAGAATGACAAGAAAAGGATGACTTTGACTTTGAATTATTTAAGGGTAAATAGAAGGGCACAAAGGATCAGTCTTCTGGCCATGTTTACTGACAATTACGTCAAAAGTTTTCAAACAAGTGGCCTTAAATGGACGAAGCTTCCTTTGATTATGGCCTAAGTTTCCCTGCAGCATTTGTCAGTTTTTTTATAAGTTGATTAGCTGCAAAGATGATGTAAAGTATCAGAGACAAAGATTGTTATTTCTGATAAGTTTGCTCGTGTCTCTCACATAGGTTAGAAAGTGACCGAGACAGAGTAAATTATGAAACTGGGTAGCTCATCCGACTGGCAATTCAAAATAATGGAAATTCGCGACCAAAAAGAAAACTCTTCATACGGGACAATACGGGTAGTAATAGAAATTAGAAAATATTTCATCATATTAATTTTCTTATTTGGTAATTGTTCTTTGACAAAGTAATTTTATTTTATTTGTATTGGTAATATTTAAGTTTTAGTTTGGTCATTGTTAATTGGCATATTAAATTATAATTATAATTAAGGAGACATAAACATAAGTCATAGTTCTTGTACTGAACGAAAAGGGTTTCAAAATAAAAGACACAACTTATACCGGGGGACAGCGTCCCGCAAACTGATAGGGGTTACTCAGTCAACGATACTGAACAACTTCCACTAAGAAATTCTTTCAGGAAGTGAATATGAAAATTGGCTTTTCCATACAAAATTTCCACCTTGATCAAACAATTTGTATGAAGAAGCCATTTCTTTTTCACTTCCTGAAATAATTTCCTGGTGGAAGTTGTTCAATGTCATTGACTGAGTAACTCCTATCAGTTTACGAAATTACAAAGCAAATTTAATTTTAGGTTATTTTCGTACACAAAAACGTATTTTCGGTCTTATTTTGTTTATGCTTAATATTTCCAACCCAAACCTAATAAGAAACATAGATAATATAAATAAAAATAGTCCTCCCACCGATTTTCGGTGATGGCGGCCAATCTCGCGGAGATCAGCCAACTGCGCAGGACTTGTTTTTAGTGCCCAAGTGTTTGCACTACACACAGAAGCGCTCTCTATTCTTTCAATCTCTTATTCTGATGGGACAGATTGAATGACACGACCAGAGAGAAATCAGACGCAGGACCGACTATTTACATGCCCATCCGACAGCATGGATCATCTTACTTTTTGGACAATCAGGTGATCAGCCTGCAATGTCCTAACCAAACTAGAAACAACAACACAAAGTCATTGTCCCCCGCCGGGAATCGAACCCAGGACCTCCGGGTCGAGAGCCCATGGCTCAGACCGCTAGACGACGGAGGCAGTTATGGATATAGATAATATGTGATGCATTTGGTTATGTCTACAGAGTTTAATTACGTTTGGTTTTACTGTTTAGGAATAAAGTGGAAACTACGTTGGTATGGGATTTCGTTACTCCGTCAGACCCTTAAATATGAATATTTTTAGACAAATCCTTCTAAACATGCAATGTCCCTTTAGCGGCTTAAAATGTTGGCGAGTCAGTGAGCCGAGCTGATTCAATCAACGCGCCTGCCAATCACGAAATAATAAATCTTGCCTGATGGGCCGTGAATCTATTTAATTTATTTACGGGTTACGTGCTTGGTTTATTTTACGTCCACAATATTGTTTATGACGTGGCTGAATATTTTTAAATTACATTAATATTAGATAATCCTATCTATATGATAGATTTCTATCCTCTTCTGTACACCTGACGTAGGGTGGACTTAAAAACAGCCAAGCTGTGTCTACACCTTTTTCCACTTTTGTTAAATATCTATATGCCTACCTGTCCTGTTTGTTATGTTATTCTTGATTGTGTGTTTTAATTTTTTGCAATGTGTTTTGTGGAAATAAAATGATTTGTATTTGTATTTTCTATTTATAATCCTCATCTGATTTGATTTGATTTGATTCTTGTATATACATATAATAAAATTGTAAACAGGTCGATGTCTGTACGTGGGAGATAAATAAGAAATAATGAAGTTAGGGGTCTCGTTATAAGTTCTAAAGAATCCAATAATACCGTTTTTAGAATTTTTGTTTATGTGTCTGTTTGTTTGTTCGCGTGCCACGAAAATACTACTTCACCAAATCGAATGCGGTTTTTATGTTTTGCTGAAGGTGTAACTTAGATACTCATGTTTCGGTTTTTTCTGTAGTACATCGGGAAATCAAAACATAAAAATAATGTGTTTGTGATAAAAAAAAGTTTTTGCTTTTGCATCCTATAGAATACGGTTTAAAAAAGAAGTAAATCCTAAGTTCAAAAATATAGTACACGTATATATTATAATAAAACTAAAAATAATAAAATTGTTTTTTTTTTTTTTTTATACGCATAAGGTACCACTAGCGCCATCTATTGGAAGCTTAGCTTAAACGAGTGTTCCATGATTACGCTCGTTATTTTTACGTCAACTACTGGACCAACTGGGACGAAACCTAGCACACTTATACCTACTTTGGATAATGGAATTAAGAGAATTCACACGAGCAAACACAAAAGATAATAATAAAGGTTGGATGAACGAGAAAAAAAAACCTTCAAGTCCCGGGTAAAAGCTAGTAGCGTATAAGCTTTTATTATGGAATAATATCACACTCACACAGAAATAAAATATTCCTTTTAGATGTGGTAATATTAACAGCTACATGGCAATAACCCGATCAAGGATAAAGGCAATATTTTACCGCGAGAACTCAACCCACGGGAAAACTCTTTTAGCTACGGGTGAAACCGCGGGGCAGAAAGCTAGTTTTAAATAAATTTACACGGATGACGTCACTATAAAATATACTGTTCGTTTCTAGAGCAGAATAAACAACACTTGTAGATACTTGTCGTAGAAAAACCAATGAAATCAACGTGCCATACTAATTATCAAATTTTATTCGAAATGTAAACAAACCGTGATCGTTTTCAAGTCGTTTTGAAATTACCGAGCGATGCGTTCAGAAATTTAAAATGTTTACTGTTTTACAATGTCGTCACAAAGTTTACAATGTCGTTAAAATGTATCTGTCACCTTCAGAATAATAAAAAAAAGTGGTAAGGCGGTTTTTTATTGTATGGTTTTACCCTTTGTCCGCTAGATTTTGACGCTCTTTTGCACGTTCAAGTATTTCTGTAAATTTTATCTATAAACATTACATTACGATAACGCATAAAACCACCGACTATAAATCGAAAACCAGAGATAATAGACCTCCTGTCATTTTCCAATGTCTTAAGTCTGTAGGCGACGAATTGATTTTAATTTTAGTTTTAGCCGGCAAATCTAGAATCGAGCCCAATGTAAAACTACAGTTAAATAATTTTACGGTTGAATACACCTCAGTCAATATAATGTGACAGTTACATTCTGCAACAGTCTTAAATAAGCTTCCATTAAAAAAATAATGAACCATAAGGTTTATAAATAAACTTAATAGAGTGCAGTGACCGATTATCGACTATAACGGAGTCAAAAATCATTATCTAAAAGTCACTAAGTGATATAAATAGAATCCCGTTGTACGCACACATTATTACCGTTTTCAATTTGAGTTTGAAGAAAAATGGCAGATGTACAAAAAACCGTTACTATCCGGACACTTATAAATTCTGAATTATAGGGAAACTACATCCCTAATGGGGTAGGTAGAGCGTAAACGATCTAATCAAAGGTCATTCTGCCACGTCTGACAAAGTTTCGAGGGATATTTAAGATAGATTTGTAGGTATATTGCTGTAGTGATAGGTTGTCAGCCCATTGCCTAAATTGCAATATACAGAAACACTCGGATCCATTAGCTGGTTTTAACAGCATGCCCGGGAGGAAATGCAACTGGCACATTCTATGTTTTCTCTCGTTAAAGTTTAATCAAATTTCTTTTGTTTTATTTTTACTGATTGTCTCTTTTAACTTTGATCAAAGTCACTTCTTTGGTGACACTTGCATAATTAACACGAATCAATTGACGTATGAATCATTAAAATCGGCCCACGTGTTTGGTCTGTAGAGCGCCATACAGGTTCAAACATACATACATAGGCTGATAAACATATTACCCTCCTTTGCGTTGCGCAGTTGGGTAAAAAGAAAAAACACAGTTGGCAGCGAGATGGGACGACATTCCGAAGATCGCAGTTTCACGTCAAGTCTTGCCGATGTGTTTTTTTCCTTTCTTTCTTCATATTATATTATTTTTGAAAAATTCGGCTAAGGTCGTTATCAATCTACATACATACATATAATCAAGTCTCTATCCCTAATGGGGTAACAGAGCGCAAACGACCTAAACAAAGATCCTTCCGAATAAGATTGATTAATAAGTATATTGCTGTAGTGACAGGTTGAAAGCCCATCGCCTACATTACAGTATACTGAAAGTATACAATACAATACAAGATACTTTATTGCACAAAGAAACACAAATACATACAGCAGAAAAGTAAGGAACAAAACAGTACAATATAGGCGGCCTATACTAAGCCTAAGTATACTGATCCCACAGCTAGTTTTTACAGCATGCCCGGGAGGTAATGCTGCTGGAACATTCTATGTTTTTCTCATGCTCCCAGGCCAGAATAGACGATCAGCATAAATCTCTCTATCACCTCACAAGTTGTATAGTATAGATATGACTGAGTACTATTAGCGATGCAAAATTACGTAATTTTACCGAATACACCGGTAAATAAAATTGAGGAATTTTACGGTCATTTATAAAGATTACGGTAAAATAAGAAAAGTTGTTCGGTTTTAGGATAAGTTTTTCAATTCGATAAAAGTAGTTCAGTTTTAAATTAAGTTGTTAAATTTTGAGAAAAGTTGATAATTTTTACTAAATCTTACCGTATGTTATATCGAAATATAATATTTTACAGTAAATTACGTTTTTTACCGTATTTTCCCAGGGTAAATTTACCGCTTTACATCTCTAGTACACATACCATTCCTTCATTCATTAGTATTTTTTATTACACCAGTAAATGAGTCAAGATTAAAACATAAAAACACTCATGATAAAGAATGAGGTCGAGGAGAAATTTTTAAGACATTCGAAACAAACAATACGTAAATTAAGTAATATATCTTTAAATTTATATATTACTAGCGACCCGCCCCGGCTTCGCACGGAAATCATCAGTGTTTCCCTACTATAATCTGCATGTATTATACATATAAACCTTCCTTGAATCACTCTATCCATTAAAAGAAACCGCATCAAAATCCGTATCGTAGTTTTAAAGATCTAAGCATACATAGGGATATAGGGACAGAGAAAGCGACTTTGTTTTCTACTATGTAGTGATTTTACTCTGAACAAATACTTCCATGCTGGACTGGGAGTGACAGAAAAACATAGAATATGCCAGCTGCGTTTTCTCCCGGGCATGCTGTAAAAACCAGCTAAGGGATCCGAGGGTTTCTGTATATTGCAATTTAGGCGATGGGCTGACGTTCGGTCACTATAGCCATATACCTACAAATCTATCTTAAATAACCCTCAAAACTTTGTCAGACGCGGCGGAACGACCTTTGTTTATGTCGTTTACGCTCTGCCTAACGCATAAGGGATAAAGGCGTCATTATATGTATGTGTGTATGTATGAATAAATGCTATTGTTTATAATTTTTTTCCTTAATTATTATCAGTATTTTTGCATTAATGAGTCAGATTGATACTGGGTTTTCCCGCGTTTTAGATACGGGTGCATTAATAATGCAGTGACTTGCATTGTGTATGTCATTTCGTTATCTGTCATTGATTGATGACAAGTTTTAAGTAGCATCGCGTAATCTCATGTTACCCATTGATTTTTTCAAAACAAAATTATGTTTCTTCTCCTTCTCTTTAATGATACTTTGATGCTGGACTGTGAGTGATAGAATAACATAGAATGTGCCAGCTGCAACTCCTTCCGAGCATGCTGTAAAAACCAGTTAAGAGTTTCGAGGGTTTCAGTATATTGTAAATTAAAAACCTGCCATTACAGCAATATATATATTTATCTTAAACAACCCTCAAAAACTTGTCAGACCTAGCGACACGACCTTTGTTTGGGTCATTGACGCTCTGCCTACCCCATTAATGATACAGGCTTAATATATTGGTGTGTGTCTCAACAACTAGTGGCTTTACATTTAGTATTTACAGAATTACAACTGTATTCTTATTCATTTTTAAAGTTTACATTCTTGATTTTTTTTATTGAAGAAACGATCGCAAATCTTATTTATGAACAAAGCTAGCACTAAAGGATTTCATCATCTTTCTTGAATATAAATTACAGAAGAAAAGTATTATAATATGGATGTAGACGGGTTTTAAAAGAACGCTATTGTTGTATTATCGCGTCTTAAGTAACGCCAGCCATTCCATCTATAATCTGCATGTATTATACATATAAACCTTCCTTGAATCACTCTATCCATTAGAAGAAACCGCATCAAAATACGTATCGTAGTTTTAAAGATCTAAGCATACATAGGGATATCATCATCATCATCATCATTAGGCCTTTTTCATCTTGACAGATAGGGATATAGGGACAGAGAAAGCGACTTTGTTTTATGAGTGAGTGATTTTACTCTGAACAAATACTTCCATGCTGGACTGGGAGCATGAGAAAAACATAGAATTTTCCAACTGCATTTCCTTCCGGACATGCTTTTGAAACCAGCTAAGAGATCCGAGGGTTTCAGTATTTTACAATTTAGGCAATGGGCTGACAACCTGTCACTACAGCAATATACCTACAAACCTATCTTAAATAAGTCTCATAACTTTGTCACACGTGGCGGAACGACCGTTGTTTAGGTCGTTTACTCTCTGCCTACCCCATTAGGGATAAAAGCGTGATTATATGTAATAATGGTCGTTCCGCCACGTCTGACAAAGTTTGGAGGATTATTTAAAGATATATTGCTGTACTGACAGGTTGTCAGGCGATGGCGGCTAAATTGCAATTCACTGAAACCCTCGGATCCTTTAGCTGGTTTTTATAGCATGCCAGGGTGGAAATACAGCTGGCACATTATATGTTTTTCTCTCGCTTCCAGTCCAGGGTGGAAGAAATAATAATTTCAGAGTAATACTTTTATAAAATTTAGGTTTGCGCACTTGGTAATTAACTCTTAAAATACTCGACAGACTATAGTATGTAGTTTTATTATATATTCTGTGCTATAAAGACAGATAGGACCGTATTTGTAATCAGCTCTCAAGAGTGACAGCGAGTTTGAGTTCGTATCAGAAATGTCATTTCAGTCTTCTTCTGTCGAGTGGGTATCGAGTCTATCGACCCGATGAACCCTGGTGTCAGAGTTTTTTTAAACCGCCTAGTAGCACAACTATCAGGCCTCTGACATGGTTTGAGTAACGACCACTATCAAAGACAGCGACCAGGACCGACGGTTTTACGTGCCCTCCGAAGCACGAAATCTTTTTCTTTTTCAGACAATCAGGTGATTCAGCCTGCAATGTCCTTACCATACTGAGAAAAAATTCTAAAAGTGATAAATTCTCAAATATCAACTTTGTGTTTCCCCCCTGGGAATCGAACCCAGGACCCCCGGATCAGGAGTCCATGGCACTAGCCACTAGACCAAGGAGTCATTTCAGTATAAACTGGCCTGTCAAATCTATACTTAATATTGCTGAAGTCATAGACAGACTTACCCACAAATACAGATTTTGTTAATCCAAAATTCATTTTGTGTAATGGCGGTTTTGTCCTGCTCCGTATTCGGTTCGTATTCGTGAAAATTCCATATAAATCGGTGCACAAGCTGTCATACATTTACTAGAAAGGCCGATTCAGATCAGAAAATAGTCGAATACGGATTCGTACCGGTGCAAAAGCGCCCTTACTTTGTTATCAAATATTTACTTACTTTAACGATCTTTTATCATTACTTATAGAATAATCACTACATAGTATAAAACAAAGTCGCTTTCTCTGTCCCTACATCCCTATGTATGAATAAATCAGGTTTAATTTCATGGATAGAGTGTTTCAAGAGGAAGGTTTATATATATAATACTTGCATAATATTGTGGAGAAACAATGATAATTTCCGTGCGAAACCGGGGCCGGTCGCTAGTTACATATAAAATAATTAGTTTATAAAATACACTTAGAGCGACTTTGCACTGCTCCGTATTTGGTTCGTAGCCGAATCGTGTCCGTGAAATTTCCATATTGGATGGGTGTGTAAGCTGTAAGTGTGTTTTGGCCGGATTCCATACAAAAAGGAAATGTTTGTTCTTTAGAATCTAATTTTAAAAAACACGTATCTCAAAATCAAGACCTTTTATTACAAAATCAAAAGTTCCGTTCTTATAAGTACAGGAATTTCATAAGGCGATTGTATAAATACCTATAATAAAGTTATATGTATTTATACAATCGCCTTGTAAAATTCCTTGTCTTTCTAAATTATACGAGTTCTTTGAAAAAGCTATGAAGGAAAATCTATTGACACACTGCCTTTACCTGGTATTTTACTGTTTTACCATAGTTTTACCTCGCTAAACGTCTACCCAACCCGTTGAGAACTATCTATTTTAGTACTTCTCATCTCAATGAACTTTCGAAGCAGCTTTTTTTTTAATTTCGTTGCCTTGTTGAAAACGACAAAGTTTACATTCAGATTAAAACAATGTTAAGAAATAAATCGTGCTAAAATACAAATTTAATTAAAGTTTATTAAATAGCCTGCGGGCTTTCATATAAATGTTTGCCATTACAAGTATATCTTTGGAAGAAAAATCTATACCTCGAATTATAAACATTTTTTTTTATCACTTTCCAAAAAAAATACAACTTTCAAATTAGACTTCAAAAAATAAACTTAATTCAATTAATCAAATGGCCATAAATAAAATCAAACCGCTAAATAGGGAGATGTCTGATCCTCAAAGTGGGTACCGATTTCAGATGAAATTGAAATTTAGTCGGCCATAAAAAAGGAATTTTAATGGAAAGGTCGCTAATCTAATGAATCGCGCGATTACAATTTTGTTTTAAATGAAGACAATACAGGGTGTAAAAAAAGTACTGCTTTCCATTAAACCACGTAATGTATAAAATATATACAACACAAAACACTAAAATAATATATATTTTTTATCAAATTCGTAAAACTAAAACAAGATACGCCGCACGCCGCCGCGCCGCCGCCGTGCCTTAGTGTGCGTGCGTAGTGATAGGCTTACTCGTTTCTGTTTTACGAATTCAATAAAAAAACAGTATTTTTATTTATTTTATTTAATGTGACGTGGCGTGGTTTAAAGGAACGCTGTGATTTTTTTTACATCCTGTATAGCTTTTACTAGTGGCTAAATGAGTTTTCCTGTGGGATTGAAGTATCATTCCCGCAGTAATAAATTACCTGTAGATATCAGGATATCCTGTTTCAGGACGTTACCTGTCGTATATCTCAGAAAATTGAAAGCTAAGGGATCCGAGAGTTCCAGTATATTGTAATATAGGCGATGGGCTGACAACCTATCACTACAGCAATATAACTACAAACTATCTTAAATAACCCTCAAATCTTTGTCAGACCCACGTCTAACAAAGATTGGCAGAACGACTCTTGTTTGGGTTTACGCTCTGCCTACCCCATTAGAGATAAAGGCGTGATTATATGTATGTAAATTTAATATTTTCCGCAAATATGTTCGAACAGTACCCATTTATTTAATTATTTTTATATTTTTGCTAAAAGAAGAAAGATTATCATCCCAAGAATGCCTCCATTGTTAATAAAACGGAAAGAATTTCCAAATCAAAAAATACTGAGAGAATTTTATTGTGGACATGTTTGATTTTAGGATAAAAAAAACAAAAGACCGCCGAGGTATTCACAAGTAGAATATTTTTTTAAATGTTTCATTCTTAGAAGTGATCCGTTCTCGTGCTGGCTGCAAAAGAATTATGATAATAGGCTCGATTCTAGATTTGCCGGCTAAAACTAAAATTAAAATCTATTTGTTACTTTCAGACTTAAAACATTGGAAAAGGACTGGAAATCTATTGTCTCCGGGTTTTGATTTATAGTCGGTAGTTTTATGCGTTATCTGCCGTTAAAAACACCTTAACCATCTTCATAAACTTAAATAATTTTCATTTGTCTCACTTAGCTATCTTTATAAATATAAATGGCCAGTTGTCAATAACGTCACCTTGAATTTGAAATTTAGACAGATCGTTATATACAACTTTGCTTTTGTGAACTAGAGTCTTTGTTCTTGAATATAATCAGCGATATTTTACAGTTCATTAAAGTTTAATTCAGAAATCTAGATATTCCTATACCTACCAAACATTAGGGCACTAGATTCTTTCCACTGTCATTTTAAATTATCAGAAATACTAGGAAAACGTGCAAAAGCGCGTCATAATCTAGCGGACAAAGTGTAAAACCATAGAGTATAAATCGGCTGTTTTTATTATTTTTAAAGGTAAAACTAAAATTAAAATGTATCCCTCATACATTTTAATTTTAGTTTTAGAAGATGGAATCTAGAATTGAGCCCAATGTAAACCCTTGTCCACAAAATAAGTAAGTAGATTTCTCAAACTACGTGTAACTAGTTCTGAATCTGATTTGTAGCCAATCTTTTAAACATATTTATTTTCAATCTCTTATTCAAGTTCTCATGTGAAGTACCTAAACCTATTACGTATTCTCTGTACAAGTTGAAAAGATATGAAGGGGAAGAACAAAAAACAATAAGCAAGATAAGATTTTGTATGCACACCGAATACTTACTTAATACCTAATATAAATATGAAAGTAACTCTGTATCTCTGTTTGTAACTCTTTCACGCCTAAACGGCTGAACGGATTGCAATAAAAGTTGGTAAAACTATAAGTGAAACAAAGAAAACGGATATAGGCTACTTTTTACCCCGGGAAAATATCTTATTCCCACGGGAAAACTCATTTAACGCGGATGAAAGCGCGGGCGGAAAACTAGTTTCGTTAATTTTCCTCGTAATGAATAAAGATATTTAAGTTCGTAAAACATTGAGGTCAATTAACCACCATTGGGTGCCATGGTTATATAAATGTTATAAATTTAAAGCTTAGGAATATTTATGGCACCCCTTAAAGTATTTCATTGTTGCTTGTTGGGTGAACGTTTTTCGATAATAGTTTTTAAAGAGTAAAGAAGTTTTTAATTCCATTGTTCATAATTAAACTAGGTCCTTTTATATTGTTTTGTGTTATTTATGATCGGGATGATTATTATTTTATATCAATCGACCTCGGGTTCATAGCAAAAGCTAATTCATTATTTTATATTTATTTAGTTGCAAAATATATGTTTAAATATGACAATCGGTGTCGTTAAACCTGATGAACAATTTTAACTTAATAGGTGGAATCAGGTCTACACACAGAAAAAAAATTGCCGTGTAAAATATAAAAAAAATGCTAAAAGGGGTTTCACTACATAGTATAAAACAAAGTCGCTTTCTCTGTCCCCATATCCCTATGTATGCTTAGATCTTTAAAACTACGCAACGGATTTTGATGCGGTTTCTTTTAATGGATAGAGTGATACAAGAGGAAGGAAGGTTTATATGTATAATACATGCATAATATATTAGGGAAACACTGATTATTTCCGTGCGAAGCCGGGGCGGGTCGCTAGTATCAAATAAAGTCTTAATCAACAGCGGGGTATGTTTACCAACCATGTCTGAGCCTTCATTAAATCCTCGCCTCTCATTTTTCTTGTTTATGACATCGTTTGCATTCCCTTCCGCCTCATAAAATGTCGAAAACACGAAGTAACTCGCTGTGATGCCGCAGGAAGAATTTTATTAATTTTCTTAGCGGCGTATTCATAAAATGGCATCGTCATTCTTATGGCAAAATAATTTTTCCTTGGACAATAAACTTCCCTTGTCTCTAAACGCTTGGACGAAAATTTTCTGACATATTTTTTATTGCTTCTGACTTTTAGCTGACGGCCTCATGAATATTGAATGTGACCTCTTCCGCCTGTTGTATTGATATCAGCACAGCAGTTCAGCATTAATTTATAAGATGCCTTTTCTGAAGGAATCTCAGGTTCTTAACACGCTTGTATTTTTGTATTAGGTCAAGGTCTAAGGGCTCCTAGGATTTCAGTAAACTGGAATTTAGACAATGGGCTGACAACCTGTTACTACAGTAATATACCTACAATTCTATCTTAAATAGCTTATATAACCCTCAAGACTTTGTCAGACGGGGCGGAACGAACTTTGTTTAGGTCGTTTACGCTCTGCCTACACTATTGGGGATAGAGGCATGATTGTATGTTTATATATGTCTGTATCAGGTCAAACTATATGTAACTAACTATGTAATGGAATATAAGGTAACTAATTTAACCAACTTCCAAGGATCGTAGCGGCATGAAAACGGGCTACAGCTGTATGTAGTTCTGATGACAATACAATAATAATGGTACTGTCGAACTGATCTGATGATGGAGCCGGAAGATATGAACTTCATGATGGAACATCGTATCATAGCTGTGATGGATTTGTTAGAAAAGTCTTGTAATGAACTTTGACTGAACTGGCATTCCATGATGGAATATCGTATCAAATTCGTGTTTGCACTTGTGTGAAAGGTCACACAATGGACTTTGAACACGATCAGGTTTCAAGGTTATAACAAATAGTCAAATAAATATCAAATTCATGTTGCGATCCAATGTAGACGTGAAGAAGTATAGTGAATGGGAGTATCGGATTCATATCGCACATCGTCTGGCCGCACTTGTATGAAACAAATGTATGAAACCTACATACCATCCATCAATTTTTGATTTTTACGTGCATTTACAAAAGCGTGTTTTTCTAGTGTATTAATAGTTTTCTATTATTTTTTCTTGTTAATGTCTCTAGTAAACAAAAAATGCTTCAGTTCAGCTTTATAGTAGCAGAGATACCTTACCGCAGCCACTAGCCACTACCTGTGAGAAGTGGATTGGTAAGCACAGTGCCACAGCAGTGCGATGGTAGTCACATTTTTTTTAATGTACCTATTTGCACCATAATACAAAGTGTAAATGCGGCATTATACATTATATAAATGCGTACATACATACATACATATAATCACGCCTTTATCCCTAATGGGGTAGGCAGAGCGACAAACGACCTAAAATAAGGTCGCTCCGCCACGTCTGACAAAGTTTTGAGGGTTTTTTAAAGATTGATTTGTAGGTATATTGCTGTAGTGACAGGTTGTCAGCCCATCGTCTAAATTGCAATATAAAGAAACCTTCGGATCCCTTAGTTGCACATTCAATGTTTTTCTCTCGCTCCCAGTCCAGCATGGAAGAATATAATAATATAAATGCGTCACCGGACTAAAAGTGAAGAGTTGCTACAGGCAATCTACACCCTTATATGCAAATGACAACTGCGTAAGGGCCCCCTTTAGGGCTCGAACCTCGGCTTATGGCGTTGCCTTGGGAACTCCTTACCGGAGAGAATCTACCCGGTACGTGCCGGTGAACCCAAAAGTGGGCAGCAAATGAGGGAACGAACCGCCGGCGGGGTGCGCGGTTGCTGGAAGAGCTTGTGTTGAGTATGGCTCGACTTGCATTGGCAGCATTAATTGCACGAGTAGTAAGGGTCTTTACCGTCGGTGAGGACATGCCATGGTCTTCGTTTGTAACGAGTCGCAGGTTGGGGAACATAGTCAGAGGCGCTAACAACGAGCGGATTGGATTGGTAGTCACAGTTTCTGCCCATTCTCTTTTTATTTATCCCTTGAACTTGAACCTTGTCGATTTGACAGCACCTGCTGCGGAGAGATAAAGTGATGCTATTCTAACCCGGCGTCACACGACAGCTTAAGCAAAGTAGCGCAACTTCAATATATCGTGTGTAAGGGACAGCGTGGGTAGGTACCACAAACTGATAGATCAGTTAACGAAACTAAACAAATTTCACCAGGAAATTCTTGAACTGATCATTGATTATTTAGTATGAGAAAGTCAAAAATATTTTCATTTTTCAAAACTATTTCCTTGTAAAAGCATTTTCATTGACTACGCAACAACTATCAGTTGGTGTTAAGCTGTCCCTTACACCCGGCTCTGTAAAGGAAGTAACACAACATTTCAGCACTCTGAAGCAAATAAAATCGTCGTCCTTTTTATTAAAAGGTCGAGAATCAACACCTTAAGGGGTAAACAGTAGCTCGACGGTGGCGCCATCCGTTTTAAATTAATTGTGCGTGAAATACAAACAGTTTCAGGAACATTTCAGCAAATTTGTAGTACAACGCTTAGATACTAATTATGAATTATAATATTATGTGTTAAACAATAGGATAACAATCTGTCACTAGAGCAATATACCTACAAATCTTTTACTTAGGTCATTTACGCTCTACCACCTCATTAAGGATAAAGGCGTGATTATATTTATGTATATGTTAAAAAACGGAGAATTACATGCAATTTTCGCTAAACGTAAAATATTTATGATTATGTTTGTGTATTAGACACAATGACTTTATTTCTATTGAGGGCGCCACAAGTAGAGCGAAGTGAAAAGAGAAAACGAAGGCACACCCCACCATCAGATGGGAATAATAATTGCCAAGGAGAGAGAGAGAGAGGGCGCCACCTATACTCTGTTTCCACCTTAAGGAGTTCTTCACAGTGACAGTAAAGACCGATAAATAAGGGTAAGTTTACATTCAGGGACATTAAGTGCATTCGCGCCTAACGGACGACAGGTTTATTCAGTCCTCACCCTTCACTTCGTAACGAGGTCCTTATGTACAGCTCAAGGTTGTTGAGAATAGCAAATACTTCGCATTTTTAGGGTACCTTGAGAGCTGTTTATAGATATTTATGAATCGTGGAAACTCTCACAAGAAATTCTAATTGAAAGTGAGAGCCATCATTGTAAGGGACAGCCTCCCGCAAACTGATAGAGGTTGCTCAGTCAATGAAACTGAACAACTATCAAAAGACTTTTCCATACAAATTGTCTGAGTTGTCATTTTGTATGGGAAGGTAAAATTTTATTTCATCTCTTGATAGAATTTCCTGGTGTAAGTTGTTCAGTTTCGTTGACTGAGCAACCCATAGGGGTTGAGAACTTTTAAATGCGTCCCACAAACTGATAGCAGTTTGTGGGACGCATTTAAAAGTTCTCAAATAAATTAAAATATTATTAGGTGCTATGCTGCCACACCAAAGGTGTACATTGACTACATTTATTAATACAAGTATATAGATGTGATACGCATGCAAAAGAAAAAGAAAGAAGACTATTACTTTTTGTCTTTGTTTAGGTTGTTTACGCTCTGCCTACCCCATTAGAGATAGAGGCGTGAATATATGTATGTTGTGTGGGGTATGCTTTAATTCAAGCTTTTGCTAGAGGTTTTTACTAACTGAAAAATAATTTAAGTGATATTTTAAAAATACCATTAAAAAGCAGTTGAAATTTCAGTTTAAGAACAGAGTCAAAATGTAAGGGCAGTGTCTCACAAACTAAATAGGAGTTGCTCAGACCAAAAGACTGAACAATTTACATCAGGTAATTCTTTCAGGAAGTGAAAAAAGAAGACTTTCCCATAAAAAAATTACAATCTCGATCAAACAGTTTGTATAGACATTTTTTTTTTATTAATTTCCTGGTGAAAGCTGTTCAGTTTCATAGACTGAGCAACCTTTATTAGTGGGACGATGTCCCTTACACCCGCTACTCTGAGCATAAAACATACGGAATCTAAATTCAATCATTCGGCTAGTCAAGAAACATCTAGGACGAATTGTCATTTAAATAACATGACAAAGTTGTATGCTTAGGGCCGAAAGTGGAAACGGCTAAGGATCAAGTCACTGGTTCGAAGACGCTCAAGACAGGGAGAAATGGATGTAGAGGATGGAGACCTTTGCCCTGCATTGAAACACCTCAAGCTGTGAATAATTAATTACAATAAAGGTCAAGTCATACTGGGAGCGACACAAGTCACGACGCGATGCATTATAGAACTTATCCTATATCTCACGGGGTCGGCTACCTAATCTAGGGGATTGAACCAGGGTACTGGTTTTTACACAGAGCGACTGCCATCTGACCTCCGCAACCCAGAAGGGAAACCGGACCCAATCCTAGATTAGGTCAGAGTTTTCAAGCCGCCAATTCTTAGCACTGGCCTCTCACATGGCTATTATCTACGGTATTAAACGATCGTTTTGGTCGTTTACGCTCTGCCTACCCCATTAGGGATAAAGGCGTGATTATATGTATGTATTAAACGATATAAATCGGGACCAACGGCTTAACGTGCCTTCCGAAGCACGGAAAAAGCGCCTAATAACTAGTGGTACGTGATGGGATTTGAACCACGACCTCCCTGCTCAGGAGGCAGCGGCCCTATCCACTACACCATCCAGCTCTACTTTATATACTATGCAGAAAGATAATCATTTCAGTGACAGAACTCGAAAATTTTAAAACAAATCAATAAAAATATAATATTCTGTAATATTTAATTGGGTATTAACAATAACGAAATAAAATAATAAAAATTAATACTAAAGGGACAGGTCACTCAAATAACCCGCCCCGTGTCGCCCCCGGCACGAAGGTGCCATCACACTCGCCGCGTTTCCGCGTTGAATTGCGATGGACAGCCTTTGGGCTAGAAGTGACCCGGTTTCTTCCATGCCGGCCTGGGAGCAAGAGAAAAACATAGAATGTGCCGGCTGCATTTCCTCCCGAGCATGCTGTAAAAACCAGCTAAGGGATCCGAGGGTTTCGGTATATTGTGATTTAGGCGATGGGCTGACAACCTGTCACTACAGCAATATACCTACAAATCTATCTTGAATAACCCTCAAAACTTTGTCAGACGTGGCGGAATGACCTTAGTTTAGGTCGTTTGCGCTCTGCCTACCCCATTAGGGATAAAGGCGTGATTTTATGTATGTATGTGACCCGGAGCGGGGGTCGTGACCGCTCTCCCTGAGTCTGTGGCCCAGTTCAGCAATGTTCTTTTAATTTTAATGTAATTTAATTAATTTGATTGGATATGACTGATGTTGTGGCATGGTTTAATGTAATTTGTATTTGTTGTAATTTGTATTTGTTGTAATTTGTATTTTTATATGGGCCCCGTAGAAGCCTGAAATAAAGATCTATCTATCTATCTAATGAACATCTTAGTATCCTTGCCACAGCAGCCGGTGGTTTCCACTGCCATCGGCACGAAACAGTAGTTGTTGGCGAGCGCGGCATACTATTCACGTTTTTTGACTGCCTTAAAAAATATATATTACTAACTAGGAAGGTACATTCCTGCCTACCATTGTCGTCTACTTATGTTTTAAAAGTATAGGTATTTTCTTTTAGATTTACATAGTTTATTAATTCATAAGTGAAACTTAGTAAAAATAACACCCTCTCTTATCGTGGGTGGGAAAGGTCATTTAAAGATAAATCCAGGGAATGGACATCATACATACATATCATGCATAATTATGCCTTTATCCCTAATGGGGTAGGCAGACCGAAAACGACCTAAACATAAGGGCGTTCCGCCACGTCTAAGAAAGTTTTGAAGGTTATTTATGATGTAGGTAATATATTGCTGTAGTAACAGGCTGTCAGCCCATCGCCTAAATTACAATATACTGAATCCCTTAGCTGATTTTTACAGCATGCCCAGAATGAAATTATTTGGTTCTCCGTCGCTCCCAGGCCAGTATGGAAGATTAAGAAATAATTGTCCTGTGAAAATAAAACCTCGCGCTGAGCTCACCAACCCGCTTTAGACAATTTCCCTCCTATTGGAATGAAGCAAAATAGGTATTATGGCAATTTCCCTCCTATTGGAATTAAGCAAAATAGGTATTATGGCAATTTCCCTCCTATTGGAATTAAGCAAAAAAGGTATTATGGCAATTTTCCTCCTATTGGAATGAAGCAAAATAGGTTTACATTCTTACTACGAGAATAATCCTGTAAGCATTTGGCTGCCATAATTAGTTTTTTTTATGAGTAATGGGTTTGCTCTGACCGATGACAGAGTCGACGATGGAGCTCACCCAGAAGATGCCTATGGGGCACTAGCAGTCTCACGCACCAACTTAACATAGCAAGCTATTTGGCGCCGGACTCCAGCGAGAGGGTGGTCGCAAGACGGGGGGCCTACCACCCCTTTGTTGGGATCGTTCAGCCGGACTTGTTCACAGGCAAACCTGTGTTGCCGTTGCCCGGAGTGGACTAGGAGGTAGATCCCATTCCACCCCATTATATTCTTCTTCTGTCTTGTGGGTATCGAGTCGATCGAGTTGAACCCTGGTGTCAGAGTTTCTACATACATACATAAAATGACGTCTTTATCCCTAATAGGGTAGGCAGAGCGTAAACGACCTAAACAAAGGCCGCTCCGCCACGTCTGACAAAGTTTTGAGGGTTACTTAAGATACATTTGTAGGTATATTGCTGTAGTGATAGGTTAACAGCCCATCGCCTAAATTACAATAATATACTGAAACCCTCAGATCCCTTAGCTGGTTTTTACAGCATGCCCGGGAAGAAACGCAGCTGGCACATTCTATGTTTTTCTCTCGCTCCTAGACCAGCATGGAATAAAGCAGCAGAGTTTCTAAACCGCCTAATCTATATATATATATATAAATTAACAGTTTTATTAAATATAGGCCACTGCCATGTTTATTAACGACCACTATCAAAGGCAGCAACTGGGACCGACGGCTTAACGTGGCCTCCGAGCACGGAATCTTTTTGTTCCAGTCAATCATATGATTCAGCCTGCATTGTCCTAACCATACAGGTAAAAATCTCACAAAGTTATAAATTGACAAATATCAACTGTGCGTTCCCCCTTTGGAAATCAATTATGTGAGTATGTACTATGTATGTATATATGGCCTATATGAACCGAAAAGGGAGTTGAAAGGCATTCCCTGCCTGATGGTCTGATTCACGGGTCTCCACATTCACAATATTTTTTCTGTTGATTGTAATGTAATGGTTTGGCGTATTATTTGAATCAGTTCATTGAGCACTTTTATATGATACACCACTCTATAGGTTTCTGATGAAAATTTTATTTTCTTTCTTACAAAAACTTCATGACGTCATAGCTACCATACGACCAGAACCTGGATCACGTGACCATTTTTATTAACATGCATATAATCACGCGTTTATCCTGAATCGGGTAGGCAGAGCGTTAACGACCCAAATATAGGTCATTCCATCACGTCTGACAAAGATTTCACGGTTATTTAAGATAGATTTGTAGGTATATTGCTGTATTGAAAGGTTGTCAGCCCATCGCCTAAATTGCAGTAAACCGAAACCCTCGGATCCTTAGCTAGTTCAGCACGCCCGGGAGTAAATGCAGCTGGCACATTCTATGTTTTTCTCTCGCTCCCTGTCGATCATGGAAGATGAAGTAGATAGCGTAAAATTTTCCGGTTTGTCTTTTCAGGACAAGTACAAGAGAATTAACTTAAGAAGAACCACAAGATGCTTAATTAAAATTTAATTATGAGAAAGTTTATAACATTAAAATTTTAAGGGTTAAGAGGATGGAAATGAAACGAGAAACTCGGGTAAAAATAAACTCGTGATTCGAAACCGAGAAAAGAAAATACGGGGTGTAAGGGACAGCATCGTACAAACTTTTAGGGGTTGCTCAGTCAACAAAACTGAACAACTATCGCCAGAAAATTCTTTCAAGAAATTAGAAAATTGCTTTTCCATACAAACTGTCTGATCGAGGTGGTCATTTTGTATGGGAAGGTATTATTTTAATTTTTCCTGAAAGAATTTCCTGGTGAACTTTGATCAGTTTCGTTGACTGAGCAACCCCTATCAGTTTGCGGGACGCTGTCCCTTACACCCCGTATATTATAAGAGACTTCGTAAACTGAATAATTTAAGCACACACTCACACAAACACATAACGACGCCTTTATCCCTAATGGAGTAGGCAGAGCGTAAACGACCTAAAGTAAGGTCGTTCCGCCATATCTGACAAAGTTTTGAAGGTTATTTAAGATAGATTTGTAGGTTTATTGCTGAAGTGACAGGTTGTCAGCCCATCGCCTAAATTGCAATATACTAAAACCCTCGGATCCCTTAGCTGGTTTTTACAGCATGCCCGGGAGGAAATGCAGCTGGCACATTCTATGTTTTTCTGTCGTTCCCAGTCCATCATGGAAGAAGTAAATGGAGCAATTTTAGCAACCTAGTCATTAGAGCAATTTGGTAATTTTGACCACCAGTCATTTTGGCCACCAGTCATTTTAGTACCTTGGTCATTTTAACACTTTGGTCATTTTGACACTGGTAATTTTGGACACTTTGGTAATTTTGACACTTTGGTCATTTTGAAACTTTGGTCATTTTGACATTTTGGTAATTTTGACACTTTGGTCAGGTCGCTCCAGAAGGTAGTAAAAGTATAAATATTTTTAATATTTTGCCTCTTTTCCTGACCTATCTGCAGTACTTTAACTTCAGTAGAGTGATGTTAGTATGTTTTCCATGAACCCAGATCCAAATCCTGACGACGATCGAACTTAGATTTCGCATTTTTCATATTTTTCTTCAAACTACGGAACCCCAAAAACAGCGGTTTAATAATACCCGTACTGAAACTCTTAATAGGTCACAAAGAGATTAATTTCTTTGTAAATTAATATCCAAATTATCCCTCAGGCACGGATAGGTATTATTGCTTTTCTTTGACCAAGTATGTTTTCAAAGTTTTCAAATTGCAAAAGTTAACATGAGCTTGGTTTCTATTAAACCAATGTGTGCGCACAAAGAATTTCTTTTATAGGGACGCCATGTAACCACACTTTAAAAGGAATAAAATATTGTTTAGTTTTGTAAACAGTAATTTATTAGATGTTACAGAATTTCTAGCAAATTCTTCAAAATTGCTAGAAATTCTTTAACTTCTAATTGGTCACTTTGGTCAACTGATGGCTGCTCAATAAACGAAGAACAACTTTCACCAAGAAATGATTTTAATACAATAAGTAGGTATGAATACTTCATTGGAAGTTCCAAGTCATGTTAAATTTACAATATGTGTAGATATCTGTTTTGTCATTTCCTGAAAGTATTTCTTCGTGAAAGTTGATCAGTCTTTGACTGAGCAACACTTATGTATTTATAAGGATGCGGGAAGCTGTCCCTTACACCTGGCCAACACGCTTCCGCGCGCGGTCTAGCAGATCCCGTTCCTACGCGCGAAGGAATGTTTTCAGTATGTCCGACAAAGCTAGTTTTCCGTAATAACCGGGAGTACGAAGTAGCGGGCACAGCTAGTCTTAAAATAAATTTCACTATACAACATGCTACACATGGTGTAAGGGACGTCGTTTAAAAACTTTTTTTATTCTTCTTTGTCGGGCCGGTGCAAGAGCGCCCTAAGGGTGGTTCTGCACTGCTCCGCATTGGTATCCATATCCGTGAAAAATATATTATGGAAGCTGCCAAACATTTTCGCGCCAATCCATAATTTTATCACGGATACGAACCGAATACAGAGCAGTGCAAAACCGCCGATACTGTTGAGTTTTTTGAAATAAATCATAAAATAGAATCAGTTTTTCTTGATATTATTATTGAATGTACAAAATAGTTTTTTTTACCTCCTAGCGGTCAGGAGAGTTCCTAGACAGGTAAAATTGTTTACCTAAGTAGATTCTGAAGAGATCTCATGGGACAACCTTTATTTACTGGAATTTAGGTAAGCTGTTTGAATTCTATGAATAATTTAAGACGGGGACTTGTAAAAGAAAGGTGTTTTTGTAGTATAGATGTTTTATAACACGATTGCCGGTTTGTGTATTAATGTACCTACACGCACATCGCCTTAGGCCCGTAATTATAATCATCACTTGAGAGTAACATCCAGTTTGAGTTCGTATCAGAAATGTCATTTCAGTACAAAATGGCATGTCAAATCCATACTTGATATGGCTCTCAATCTTGAGATAGTTTCATAAATACGTGCCTTAATGTGCGTGAGCTCACCATAGTTAACCTGTAGTTACACACACAACTGCGCGTGTGTCTGTTCTGTACGCACAACCACAAATTGGGCCGAGCGGAAGTTGTGAGATAAAGTACTATTGCGATGTCTACACACATACATACGTACGTCTTCATCCCTGATGGGGCAGGCAGATTGTCAACGAGCTATACCTACAAAGGTCGTTCCGCCCCGTCTGATGAGTTTTGAGGATTATTATTTTACAAGGTCTATAGTATGGTATGTTTCTGTACTGACAGGCTATCAGCCCATCATCTGAATAATAATACACTGAAAACCCTTGAATCACTTAGCTATTTTCACAGTATGTCTGGTAGGAGAAGCAGCTGGCATGTTCTAAGTGTTTTTGTTACTCCCAGTTCAACATGGAAGAAATTATTATCAGTCAAGCATGGACGAATGTGTAATGTCCTAATGGGCTAGGCAGAGCGTCAACGACCAAAACAAAGGTCATTGCGCCACGTCTGACAAGTATTGAGGTCAATTTTGGATAGATCTGTGCACAGGTTGTCAGCCCATCGCCTAAATTACAAAACACTTAAACCCTCGAATCCCTTAGCTGGTTTTTACAGCATGCCCGGGAGGAGATACAGCTGTAACATTCTATGTTTTTCTATCGCTCCCAGTCCAGCGTGGAAGAATCAATCTATAGTAGGAAGGAATACAGCAAATTAGCTTTTTATCGAGGGATTTGAAAGAAAATTACTTTAGCAGGCTAGACTTCCATCAATCCTCTGTAATCCTCTAAATCTTAACTAAACAAAAACAAATTATATAAAAAGTTCAAAAACCCAACTGCGTAGAATACAAAGTGAGCTTTATAACTTATCGTTATAGATCTAAAACGATTGTTCCAAACGAAAAATTATATTTCAGAAAACTAGAATTGATTTTCACATATCTATTTAATGTTACCCCACTCGGCATAATTCATAGACTGTCATTTATTCCATTTTCTCAAAATGGTGTCTAATTGTCGCCATATTGATTTTTAACAAAATCATGTCTTCAGTGGCACTTGCTTGGTTAAGATGAATAGATTATCGTAAGAATCATTGAAATCGGCCCTCGTGTTTGGTCTCTAGAGCGCCACAGAGGATCAAATACATACTTACATACATAGTAGATAGGCTGATAAACTCACTGCCCTCCTTTGCGTGCCGCAGTCGGGTAAAAAAGTACTTTTCGTTGTCGAGACGTGTACAAACAAACATTTTTTTTGCATAAACCATCAATTGAAATGGTTTGTTTGGCGACCAAGACATCTGAAAACTGATCGGGATTTCACAGGAAATGTTTATTTTTACTTTCCCATAAAAATTACACCTCGATCAGACAAATTTCGTGAAAACCCTTTTTTTCCTTTCCTGCTGAAAGTGTTTGTTAGTTTCATTGTCTGAGCAACCCTTATCAGTTTGCAGAAAGCTGTCCCTTACACCCGGTGTATCTAGTATCCTACAAGGAAAGCCTCTGGACGAAGTAGGTACCTTCCGGTACCTTGGGAATTTAGAGCGCAGTGATAATCATCTCGAGTCAGCAATTTCTGCTCGGATCGCTAAAGCTGCTGCAGCCTTCGGTGGACTAAGCCGATGGTTGTGGAAGTCACACGATCTGAAACTCCATACAAAGCTCGCTGTCTATAGAGCGATAATTCTACCTTTATTGCTGTATTCCAGAATCAGAATCAGAACTTTATTTGTAGTTATGGGTGAAATAGAAAATAACAGTTAACATGTTTAGGCATACAGGTGCTCCATAACTTGCCATCGTATGATGACGTACAAATATTTAAAATACTAGAAACTATAATATACTTAAAGCTATAATAACAATATTCATATAATATATTAAAAAATCATCAACTCCCTAGCTTTATCCCGTATCTCACGGGGTCAGCTTCCTAATCTAGGGGATTGAACGAGGATACTGGTTTTTACACAGAGCGACTGCCATCTGACCTCCTCAACCCAGAAGGGAAACCAGACCCAATCCTAGATTAGGTCAGAGTTTTCAAGCCGCCAATGCTTTGCACTGGCCTCTGATATGGCTTAACGACTAATATCTAAGGTATTAACTAAACGATATTAACCGGGACCAACGGCTTAACGTGCCTTCCGATGCACGGAAAAAGCACCGAATAAACGTACATATGAAATTCGAAAACCAAAAAACACATTGGCACGTGATGGGATTCGAACCACGACCTCCCGTTCAGGAGGCAGCGGCCCTATTCACTACACCATCGGGCTCTCCATATAATATATTAAAAAATAACAACTTTAAATATTTAGGAATTGTGTGTACCAGTACATGAGATCAAGTAATATTATCCGTAATATATTCTGTCACGGTATAATAAGCTTTATTGACTAAAAGTGAAAATAATTGTTTTTTAAACTATATGAGATTTAGATTCTTTATCCGTCTGGGAAGCTTATTAAATATTTTTGGTGCCAAAGCAAATACACGATTATGTAATAATGTTGTGTTTGTTTCAATAAGAACCAGATTCTCTCTGTTCCATAAGTTTAAACTATGGAATTCTGACGCTTTCACAAACAAATTCGAATTATTTTTTACAAACAGAGCTACTTCAAAAATATAAAGTGAGGTCATTGTTAGAATTCTTAATGCAATAAAATATGGCTTACAACTATCTGTCACTTTTACGTTACAGATGGAACGAATGCATCGTTTTTCCTCGGAGACCTGGTGTGCTCTGGGTGTCGCCGTCGACGGATACCTCTAGGAAGACATCATCATCATATCTAGTATGACGATCTTGAATAGTGGGCATCGTGTTTACCCAAATATAGAACAGGCATAATAATAATAGTCCTCCCAGCGATTTTCGGTGATGGCAGTCAATCTGCGCAGAACTAGTTTTTAGTGCCCAAGTGTTTGCACTACACACAGGTGCACTCTATATTCCTTCAATCTTTTATTCTGATGGTACAGATTGACACGACCAGAGAGAAATCAGGCGCATAATCGACTATATACAGCATGGATCATTTTACTTTTCGGACAATCATGTGATCAGCCTGCAATGTCCTTAAAAACTTGAAACAACAACTCAAAGTCATTGTCCTCCGCCGGGGATCGAACCCGAGACCTCCGGTACGAGAGCCCATGGCTAGACCACAGAGCAGGAATAACTCAGTGTTAATGAAGAATCGGCTTTTTGATCTTTAATCTAGACGTTATCCACGTTCCGGCGACATTCATTTCCAGTTACAAAGTACTATCTGAGATCGAGGACAGAATACTAATCTGAATCACTTTGTAGCAGGAGAAACTCTGAGCAATAAATGAAGAATTCGCAAGTTCCGATTGGAGACAAAGACATCGGTAATCAAACAAAACGTCTTCGCCTTGATTCTTTTGTTTTCTTATACATATATACATATATTCACGCCTTTATCCCTAATAGGGTAGGCAGAGCGTTTAAGACCCAAACAAAGGTCGTTGCGCCACTTTATACAAGTATTGTGGGTCATTTCAGATAGATCTATGTATTGCTATAGCGACAGGTTGTCCGCCCATCGCCTAAATTACAATACGCTGAACCTCTTTTTACAGCACGCCCGGGAGAAAATGCAGCAGGCACATTCTATGTTTTTCTATAGCTCCCAGTCCAGCATAGAAGATATATCTTATTGGTGGCAATAAAAAACATTTCGAAATTTATTTGTGAAATGTTTATTTTTATATTTTTGTGTGTGTAAATAAAGAACACCTATACCGGGTGTAAGGGACAGCGTCCCGCAAACTGATAGGGGTAACTCAGTCAACGACACTTAACAACTATCAGCAGGATCTTTTTTTAGGAAGTGAAAAAAAAATAGATTGTCCATACAAGATGTTCACCTGGATCTGACAATTTGTATAGAAAAGCCATTTTTTTTCACTGATTGCGCTATCTCAACGAGTCCGGTTAATGTACGGCCACGGATTGTACAGGCAGGTATTATGAAGCCAATGTTATGTACATGAAATACCGGGCTGTGCATTTTTATCCGTTCAATATTTGGACTTCAATTATCACCTCGTACCAATATTGTACAGCCAGTATTTAGATGCCAAGGAAAGCACAGCCAATATTTAATAACTTCCAAATACTGGCTGTACAATATTGGTCCGGGGTTATAATTGCCGACCAGATATTTCCTGTACGTTATATGAAACTTTTCTTCTATTGGTCAAGATCTTTACTTTTCTTTATGGTTGGAGCCTAGTTTAGACACTAAGTATTGATTCTGCCACTGCTTAGGCTCTGCGGGAAGTGCAGCCCTTTCGCCCCAGCGTAACTAAGTGCTGGCACCTAGCTCGCCTGCGCAGCATCAGCATTTTGGTCGGCTTCGGCGATCAGCCTCAGTCGCTATGGCTTGTAGGGTGCCCGCGTTTAGTTACAGCGGGCGGGAGCTGCTCTCCCTCCGCGCTTCCGGATTTTTATATACACTCTAAGGGTAAGAGCGGAAAGACCACGTAGAATCCGGGGTTGATAGATTCGGTTCTGACACTTTTCTTTGCTATCACTACTAGCGTGATCTACCAAAATCAATGTTTTTTTTTACTTTAGGGCAGTAACACAAGGGCGTCACTTACTGCGCGCAAGGTTGTGCTCAACACGCTGATAATGTTTTATGCATTCCTTACAACATACTCATCTTACGCTCTACACGCACGTAGCGATGAACTCTACGTCGGCGCATCCCTCTGCCAGTACGCGCGCGAAGAGCGTAAGGTGACGTATGAGTGTTGTAGGCAATGTAAAAAAAACATTGACAGCGTGTTGAGCGCAACCATGCGCACAGTAAGGCTCGTATTTATAAAGCGATCTCAATATGAAGTATGGATTTGACAGTTCATTTTGTACTGAAATGACATTTCTGATATGAGCTTAAACTCGATGTCAGTCTCAAGTGCTGTTTATAAATATAGGCCTTAGTGACACCTGCCCTGATAAATACTTTTTTGAAAAGCTTATAATCCTCTTTATGTCCTTTTTTGGAAAGTTTGAGTTCTGTTTACCCTGAGTTGTAGGTATGTACATTATTTATGCAGTAAAGTTTCATAAAACGAAATAATACATAATTATTTTAATAGGTCAAAAATATCAAAGAGGCAGTGATTTTATTAGGATTATATTAAATACACAACTGAACAAACAACGAGAATGACACATAGGATGAATAAATATCAAAATATAAGTAAAAACACGAATAATAAAATTAAAAACCTGCTTAAGTGTACTAGAATGACGACAAGGCTCTTCTGGACAAAGTCTAAAGCCTCCAACATACAGTACCACCGGCGCGGCCACCTGGCGTGCTTCGCGCGGGGGTTTAAAGTGTATCCCCCCGGCATGGCAGATGAGCAGGTAGATTTCAAGATATGCAACCATCGCTCGTAATGCTTTAGAATATCGTTCATATCCGCGCGCGCTACGGCGTGACGGTAACGTCTGTGGCAGAGTCATAAATGTGCGAAAAAAACACAAAAAAGTTAATTCCATGAAAACTACGATACGGTTAAAAAAATGCAGTGTTGTGATTTTTGATAATCATAATACTTATATTCTCCCAAAGAAATCTTGAACGCGCTCCTAATAGTTTAGAAGGAATATCAAATGTACTCTTAAAAACAGCTTAACTTCCAATTTTTTTTGCATACTTATTTATGAAATAGAATATTTTTAAATGCTGCAATTGCAGGCCATGAACTAATTTCTTAGATGTATATTTACTTTTAATTTTCCAATGATTCGTTTAGGAAAAGTAAGCTCATATGAACAACCATTTGCCGGGAGGAATCACCTTAAGGTTGTTTAGCGCATTGAATTTCGTGCGCACTACCACATATTGCGGCTTGTGTCGGTAGGTATGTCGGCAGCATGTGTGTCAGAGCCTTAAGACAAATCTGCCAGGCATCGTCGAAATCCATGCAATGCCCCAGTTCTTAACCGACGGCTGGGGGGGTGACTGGGCCATCCCCTATTGTTACATGGCTAAGCACTTTTTGGAAGATATTTCCGATAAAGTTACTGCCGGCAAAATTTATCATTGTTAATTTGTCGTTTACTTTCTGATTGTCAAATACTTTTGCTTGTGTTTGTCGTAGTGCAGGTTTAGTCGTTGTATTACAGTGTATTTGTCTTGCGTTTTGTAAAGTTTTGTAACCGATTGTCTTAATAAGTGCTGCTATTTCATCAAACTCGTTACTTAAATTTAGTTTAGTTATTACCACATTTAAGCTTTCAATCAAATCGTTTGTTATTGCTGTTTCATTGTCACTATTCTGTTTTGGCGTAATCTCTTTTTCTTTCTGATTTTCTGTTTCAGTGTCTCGCTTATAACGTATGTGATCACAATTCTCTTTGATATTTTGTTGGTCACGTTTTTCACACAACGATTTATAAGTATCATCTATATATTTGAGGACAACGTTGTCATTTTTGCCAGAAAATCCCAATGTTTGAAATAAAATCCATTTCAATTGTGGGGTGCGCAAACAATCCTTGCCCAAAGTTATTTTCTGTTGAAATAAAAATATTTCAATTATTAAAATTAATTATTGCTGGCCTGGTGATACCACGGGAAAATCATTATAAGAGTTTGGGGTAGGATGAGATCTACTACCTGGTGGTCCACCCTAAGCCACGGCAACACAGGTTTGCCTGTGAAGAAGTCCGGCTGAACGATCCCAACAAAGCGGTGGTAGGCTTCTCAAGGAACCGCCTGGAACGCGACCACCCTCTCACCGGAGTCCTGCGCCAAACAGCATGCTGTGTTCCGTTGGTGCGTGAGATTGCCAGTGCCAAAACAGGCGTATTCTGGGTGAGCTCGCTCCATCGTCGGCTCTGTCACGGTCATCCCTGACCTAGTGGCTCGAGTCAAGAGAAAACCTATTTCTAATTTTAAAAGAGAGGGCATAAAACAGTTCTTTCTAGGAGGATATGACGTATCATTCGAGGTAGGTATAAATAACAAAAAAATATTGAACGGCTTCGTATTTAGAGAAGCCCAAATTTGGTATGTTTTGAAAACTATTTTAATTTAAAGTTAGTGGCAGATATTTAATGGTGTGATATATTTTCAGAATAAGCTCAAAACAGCGGACCCCAGCAACAGGCCGGGAAAACACTAAGCAGAAGAAGAAACTCAAAACGTCCTTTCATTGAATGTCACACGATAAAATCCGAACAAAAAGAAATTCTTACAAAAATAAAATTTAAGTGTTGGGGTAACTGAGAGAGTTATATTGGGCAATTTATGAAGCCATTAATATATTAAAACTTATTTATAGTAATTTTCCGGTCGACCCGGTGTTTTCCTAACTGGTCTAATTATCAAAATAACGAAGCATTGAAAATACCGGGTGTAAGAGCGTTTTTGCACTGTTCCGTATTTGATTCGTATCCGTGAAAAAATATATGGATTGGCGTGAAAATGTATGACCCATATAATTTTTCATGGGTACGGATACGAACCGAATACGTAGCAGTACAAAAACGCCTTTAGGGACAGCATCCCACAAATCGAAAGGGGATGCT
The DNA here is from genome assembly GCA_949820665.1 of Scrobipalpa costella. NCBI lineage: Eukaryota > Metazoa > Arthropoda > Insecta > Lepidoptera > Gelechiidae > Scrobipalpa > Scrobipalpa costella. Next base: position 6,337,900 of record OX463313.1, read on the forward strand.
CAGTCAACGACACTGAACAACTTTCACCAGGAAATTCTTTCAGGAAGTGTTTTTTTTTGTTTTCCATAAAAATCTCGGTTAGAGGTGGTAATTTGTTATTGACTGAAAGAATTCCCCCCTGAAAGATGTTCAGCGTCATTGACTGAGCAACCCCTTATCTAGTTTATGGGATCCCTGTCCTTACACCCCGTACATTTATTTATTTATTTAACAATTTATTGTACACAAAAAACATCATAAACAGAGGACATAAAAAAAACAAAGACACAACAGGCACTGCTTATTTCTAAAAAGAAATTTCTTACAGAAGTGATAATTTTAACGAAACGCGGATAAAACGTGCACAAAATTTAATACCTATCAATAAAATAATACTACTGTAAAATACTTATATAATGTAAATATTTTACATAAATATAAACAAGAAATAAATAAATACTTCTAATTATATACATAATCAAAAATAAATAAATACTTATATCTATTTATATACAAATATATACATAAATATATACCCTAAACACGGATTACTTTGACAGGGAAAGATAATGTTCTTTAACTCGTCTTTTGAAGATGGCGATAGACGAGCTACCACGAACTGTCGGTGGAAGAGAGATCCATAATCAGACAGCATGAACAGTAAAAGAGTAGGAGTAGAAATCAGTACGGTGGGAGGGGATGGAAAGAAGAGTCCTGTACATCAGACATTATGTTAAAAATAAATTGTACTTACATGATTCATGCCCTTAAAATAAAGTGTGGTATTAGGGTTACAGTTTTGAATTTTATTTGGATTTTCTATGAAGACAACGCGTTCGTTGCTAGCTGGTTCGGTCATAGTGCGCAGAAACTTTACACAAGTTCTTGATGCAATCTCCATTATTGTGGTCAGGATTAACAGTTGATGCTTGGAATCTGAAAAATTATACATACATACATGTATCACGCCTTTAGCCCTAATGGGGTAAGTAGAACGTTTACGACCTAAACAAAGGTCGTTCCGCCACGTCTGATAAAGTTTTGAGGGTTATTTAAATTAGATTTGTCGGTATATTGCTGTAGTGACAGTTTGTAAGCCCATCGCCTAAAATGCAATATACAGAATTCCTCGGATTCCTTAGCTGGTTTTTACAGCATTCGCCGATGGAAATGCAGCTGGCAAATCCTATGTTTTTCTCTCGCTCCCAGTCCAGCATGGAAGAAAAATGATAGGAATCTTATTACAGTATTATGAAAACAGTTAAGGGTCCAGGAAACCAAGTCGAAGTTGCTTGAAGATGCGTGAAGTGACATACTGCACCGCGCGGCACATTTTTCGAGTTCTGTCAATGAAATGTCTGTCTTTTTGCATAGTAAATAAAGTTATACAGAGACATCGTCCCTCTAACTGATATGGGTTGCTTAGCCAACGAAACTAAATAACTATAACCAGGACTTTTTTAAGGAAATAAAATAAAACCTCTGCCATCCAAATTGTCTGATCGAGGTGGTCATTTGGTATGGGAAAGTATTTTTTAGTCAAAGTTATTCAGTTTCGTTGACAGAGCAACTTCTAGCAGGACGCTGTCCTTTACACCCGGTATCTTATAATTACCTTTTGAAATGTGCGCGCCGCGTCACGTCGTTTCCCGGTGAATTGACTTATAGAAATGTACTTGTCAAAAGTTGTTCAGTTTCATGTGTAAAAGCAATTTTATGGTGAAAAATAATCCCTGTTAGGTATTTTGCGGGAACCTGTTCCTTACATCCTGTAGACCTTGTCACCATCGTTGGTTAATTTTAAATCTGTTATAATTATTTAACATTTATACTTACCGAAATCATCGCTTATGTAAAATGGGACGACCGCGTCTTGCCACACGTCTGTAAGTGTAAATGAACTCATTGATAATTTCGAAACGCCATTTGCTTAAAGCAATCGATCATGGGCTCCCAATCCGGAGGTCCTGGATTCAATTACCAGAGGAGGACATAAAAGTTGATATTCGTTAATTTATCACTTTGTGAGATTTCCCCAATTTGGTAAGGACAATGCAGGCTGAATCACCCGATTGTCTGCAAAAAAAAAACCGTGCTTCGGACGTTAGGCCATCGGTCCCGGTTGTCTTTAATAGTGGTCGTTACACAAACCATATCACAGACCTACTAGCTGTGCTACTAGGCGGTTTGAAAACTCTGACACCAGGGTTCATCGGGTCGATCGACTCAAAATCCACACGACAGTAGAATCAATCAAATGTTTTGCACGTCAAAATATATGTTTTATGACTAAATGACGAACAAGTATTATTCATACTGATACTAAGTTTTGACTCTTTACGAGAGTCTTCTTCACGGAGAGTGAAAATCACACAACACCGCCCGCCGTGTCTGATCTTTCGTAAACAAACAAGTGAGTAGTCTTTGAATTATCAGTCAAATTTATATGGACATTATATGGACCATGTACCTTTGGTATGTACCTGTATGAAAATTCTGATTTATTTGGTAGTTTTGCGACAAGTACTTTAAAAATAAAAGGAGACCAAGAATTCGACCTTGTTAAGTGAGTTAGTAATTAAGATTTTTTACCATTTCCTTGTACGATTTTTTTTGTTTCAGTATAAAATGCACTCACACAAAATATATTAATTGTTATTAAAAGAAAATTCACAATTGCGGCCATTTTGAACGGCCACAAAAAAAATAAAGGTTTGAAGAAAATATTTTACTTCTTTAGAAACTTAACTAAATTAAATTTCAAAGCGATTCAAAATAATGATTTTTATGAAATATTAATGCATTCTTGTATTAGCTTTAAGAGTTATAAGTATAAAGATTTTGATACGAAAATAGTTATAATAAAAGCATAAAAATAAAATTATATTTTATTTCCAACTGCAACTTTTATAGCTAGATTTCATAAAATTTGCACTTAAGGTGTGGTAGGACCAATAAGCAAGGACATCTTGAGACATACAAAAATCGCCCGAAATATCACTGAAGTAATGTTCATATTAGCGTGTGCTACGGCCTGGCAGTTACGCCCGCGTTGTGCCAAAATCTTAGTAAATCTAGTTATTTTGATCTTGCTTTTATTTAGCTACCACCACATTTATTGTTGGGGTTGTTGATGTTGACGTGTGAGAAGCCGGCCGGTCTTCGGGCGTACGTGTGTGGTCTCTTTCTGTCGTTCTCCAGCTCTAGCCAGTTGATGAACCAGAACGGCTGCTGGTCGACAGCCAGCTTGCTAAGCCGGTCGATCATAATATTTAACATTTACATAATACATACATAAACACACGCCTTTATCCCTAACGGGGTAGGTAGAGCGTAAAACGCCTATTAATAGGCTTTCTCACCTAGCTGACTCATATTAAGGGCAATTTTAGATCTAAATGTGTATCGCTTATATGGGGGAATGCTGTCAGTGTTCTGGGCACTATGCCTCAGGGAGACTTAGAGGGAGACGCCCTTGAGAAAACGATCCGGAGACCATTTACTTTTTATAGTCAGCTCTGAGTTTTGTGTTCTAATTTTTGTTCTTTTATTGTAAACTAGCTGACCCGGCGAACTTTGTTCCGCCTTAGACGCCATAAATGAGCAGATTTTTGATTTTATTAAGTTAACTTTATCAATAAAATAAGATTGACAGAAGAATCCGTTTTAAACGTCATTTTTTTTTCATCCTCTTTGACTACATTTGCAGCACGCATTCAGTCAATTCTATGTCAAATGTCTTAAGGTTACATTAAAAAAGTTTAATAATTTTATATGGTGGTTAAGTAGTTTTAAGTTTTCTAATTTTCCGCGCAATTTCCTTAATTTTTTCTTTCATAAGAACCTTCTCCTGATAATAACAAACAGAACAGAAAAAGAATTAGCGAAATCGGTCCAGCCGTTCAGGCGTGATGCCGTGACCAAGGGAAATAGGGATTCATTTTTATATATATAGACTAGTGGTTGCGTAGTGCGCGGGCTGCTAAAGCAGCCCGCGGTGTTTTGTTGAGCTGTTGTTTGTTTGGCGGCGCAAGTTTTTAATTTTATATTGTTCTGGCCTAAACAAATTTATTTTGTATGGCGGCCATCTTGAAAATACTTGAAATCTAAAAATCAACTTAATATTTGAGGACAGTATCCCAAAGAACCCTCAGATGTCAATTTTGAGTCCAATCAGAGCAAGTTTTGTATTTAACAGCCGCCATCTTGAAAATTCTCAAAATCCAAAAATCAGCAAAATCTATAATCCGCAACCCATAAAACCCATAAGTTACGATTTCTAGCCAGATCGGAGCATTTTGTTTTTCTATGATATGTCAAAATTGCTGGTGAGGTGGGTGGTGCGCGGGCAGTTAAAGCAGCGCGTGCCGGTTTCCAGTTAGGGTGTGGCGTGCGCGGGCAGCTAAAGCAGCCCGCGTGCCGTTTTCCAGTTCAGGGTGCGGCGTGCGCGGGCAGCTAAAGCAGCCCACGTGCCGGTGTCCTGGTAGGGTGCGGGGTGCGCGGGCAGCTAAAGCAGCCCGCGTGCCGGTGTCCTGGTAGGGTGCGGGTTGCGCGGGCAGCTAAAGCAGCCCGCGTGCCGGTGTGCAGGTGAGGCGCGTGGTGCGCGGGCAGCTAAAGCAGCCCGCGTGCCTTTGTCCAGGTGACGTGTGTGGTGCGCGGGCAGCTCAAGCAGCCCGCGTGCCGGATGTGACTTTTATATGGCGGCGCAAGTCTTTAATTATAATTTGATTCGGGCCCTTTCAATTTGATGTTGTATGGCGGTCATCTTGAAAAATCACAAATACTCAAAAACAATCTCAAACCTGAAATCAGAAACCCTAAACACCCCCAGATGTCAATTTTGAGTCCAATCAGAGCAAGTTGTGTTTTTATCAGCTGCCATCTTGAAAACTGTCAAAATCCAAAATCTAACCAAACTCTATGATAAGCTACCCCAATAACCCCTTGTCTACGTTTTCAAGCCAGATCGAAGCAAGATAAATTTCAGCCGCCATCTTAAATCCACCATTTTGTTTTTATAATAGCATGTCAAAATTGCTTGTGAGGTGAGTTGTGCGCGGGCAGCTAAAGCAGCCCGCGAGCCGGATGTGACTTTTGTATGGCGGCCATCTTGAAAATTCACGTTGTCACAAAAACAACTTCAGATCTATAATCAGCGACCCCGGCAACAACCAGATATCGATTTTCAGCCGGATCAGAGCAACTTGACACCCGGCCGCCATCTGGGATCCGCCATATTGAATTTTTGATTAACACATTTTTTTGTCCTAATACATACCTACCATATTTCCTAAGAAACTACCAACCTACCTGCGAAAATGTCCGCGATAAAATCAAATACATAATTCACCTACAAAATTTTGTATGGCGGCCATCTTGAAAAATGGCCAAATCACAAAACAAACCAGAAAAATAAAATCATTGACCCCGAAAACCCCCAGATATCGATTTTGACCCGGATCGCAGCAAATTGACTCCCGGCCGCCATCTTGAATCCGCCATATTGGATTTTGACATTCACCAAAACATGCCTACCCCAGAGAGGAACAATACAAAGTATGGCAACCCCCCACCTCGGGGACACCGTTTCCGCGCCAGAGCCAAAAAAAGCTCCCCATACAAAATACCCTTGTATGGCGGCCATCTTGAAAAATGGAAAAATCAAAAAACGAACGAGAAATATCAAATAAGCTCCCCGAGGACTACCCGCATGCAAAATTTCATCCCGATCAGAGCAACTTTTTTTTCGGCCGCCATTTTGGATCCGCCATCTTGGATTTTCGTGACCACTGGTACTTGACCCCCACCGCCCTCTATGACATTTGGTCGACCACCCCCCATCTATCTCCAACCGTTTCAGAGATATTCAACTATTTATTTTGTATGGCAGCCATCTTGTTTTCCGCCATTTTGGATTTTTTTCACCAAAATCTGAAATTGCCCAGGGTGTGCTCCAAAATTAGTTTGAGAACCACCCGCCTACCTCTTATGGTTTAGCCAGGCCGCAGGGTCACTCCATGATCAGAAGCAGTTTTCCAAGATTTCGGAATTTTCCCATACTCACCAAAGCCACCTCCACACTTATCCCATACACGACTTTCACCCCCCGACCCTCCTTCTGGGAGAACAATTATGTCAGTCAGTGAGTGAGTGGGTTTCCAGCTATATATATAGAAACTAGTGGTTGCGTAGTGCGCGGGCTGCTAAAGCAGCCCGCGGTGTTTTGTTGGGCTGTTGTTTGTTTAGATTTAAATTTTATATTGTTCTGGCCTAAACAAATTTATGTTGTATGGCGGCCATCTTGAAAATATTTGAAATCTAAAAATCAACTTAATATTTGAGGTCAGTATCCCAAAGAACCCTCAGATGTCAATTTTGAGTCCAATCTGAGCAAGTAATTTTTCTATCAGCCGCCATCTTAGAAAATCTCGAAATCCAAATATCAACCAAAATCTATGATCAGCTACCCCAAAAACCCTAACCCACGATTTCAAGCCAGATCGGAGCAAGATTAGTGTTAGCCGCCATTTTGTTTTTTATAACATGTCAAACTGCTGATGAGGTGCGTAGTGCGCGGGCAGCTAAAGCAGCCCGCGGTCGTTGTGCCTGCGGTGTTTTGTTGGGCGGCGCAAATCTTTAGTTATATGTATTTGAATTCGCGCCCTTTCAATTTGATTTTGTATGGCAGCCATCTTGAAAATTTTTGAAATCTACAAAACAATCTAATATCTAAAGTCAGTATTTCAAAAAACCCCAGATGTAAATTTTGAGTTAAATCTGAGCAAGTTTTGTTTCTATCAGCCGCCATCTTGAAAGTTCTCGAAATCCAAAAATCAACCAAAATCTATGATCAGCTACCACAAAAACCCCTTGTCTACGATTTCAAGCCAGATCGGAGCAATATTAGTGTTAGCAGCCATTTTTATTTTTATAACATGTCAAATTGCTGGTGAGGTGCGAGGTGCGCGGGCAGCTAAAGCAGCCCGCGGTCGTTGTGCCTACGGTGTTTTGGTCGGCGGCGTAAGTTTTTAATTTAGTATAGTTCTGGCCTAAACAAATTTATTTTGTATGGCAGCCATCTTGAAAATACTTGAAAACTAAAAATCAACTTAATATTTGAGGTCACTATCCCAAAAAACCCTCAGATGTCAATTTTAAGTTTAATCTGATCAAGTAGTTTTTCTATCAGCCGCCATCATGAAAATTCTCGAAATCCAAAAATGAACCAAAATCTATGATCAGCTACCCCCAAAACCCCCTATCTACGATTTCAAGCCAGATCGTAGGAAGATTAGTATTAGCCGCCATTTTGTTTTTATGTCAAATTGCTGATGAGGTAAGTAGTGCGCGGGCAGCTAAAGCAGCCCGCGTGCCGGTGTGCAGGTAGGGCGCGGGGTGCGCGGGCAGCTAAAGCAGCCCGCGTTCCGGTGTCCAGATAGGGCGCGGGGTGCGCGGGCAGCTAAAGCAGCCCGCATTCCGGTGTCCAGGTAGGGCGCGGGGTGCGCGGGCAGCTAAAGCAGCCCGCATTCCGGTGTCCAGGTAGGGCGTGGGGTGCGCGGGCAGCTAAAGCAGCCCGCGTGCCGGTGTCCTGGTAGGGTGCGGGGAGCGCGGGCAGCTAAAGCAGCCCGCGTGCCGGATGTGACTTTTGTTTGGCGGCCATCTTTAAAATTCACGCTGTCACAAAAAAATAGTCATGTTTATAATCAGTAACCCTGATATCCCCCAGATATCGATTTTGACCCGGATCAGAGCAACTTGACACCCGGCCGCCATTTTTAAAATATAAAAAAAAAATTGTCCAAATACATACCTACCATATTTCCAAAGAAACTACCAACCGACCTGCAATTAATCCCGCGATACAATAAAATACATGATTCACCTACAAAATTTTGAATGGCGGCCATCTTGATTAATGGCAGTCACAAAAAAAACATCGAAATTAAATCATTGACCCCCAAAACCCCCATATATTGATTTTCAGCCGGATCAGAGCAACTTGACACCCGGCCACCATCTTTGATCCGCCATATTGGATTTTCGATGAACAAAATTTTTTGTCCCAATACATACCTACCATATTTCCAAAGAAACTACCAACCTACCTGCAATCAATTCCGCGATAAAATCAAATACATAATTCACCTACAAAATTTTGTATGGCGGCCATCTTGAAAAATAGCAAAATCACAAAACAAACCTTAAAAATAAAAATACTGACTCCGGATACCCCCAGATATCGATTTTGAGCCGGATCGGAGCAAATTGACTCCCGGCCGCCATCTTGAATCCGCCATATTGGATTTTGACATTTACCAAAACATGCCTACCCCGGAGAGGAACAATACAAAGTATGGCGGCCCCCCACCTCAGGGACACCGTTTCCGAGTCAGAGCCAAAAAAAGCTCCCCATACAAAATACCCTTGTATGGCGGCCATCTTGAAAAATGGCATAATCAAAAAACAAAACAAAAATATCAAATAAGCTCCCCGAGGACCACCCGCTTGCAAAATTTTATCCCGATCCGAGCAACTTTTTATTCGGCCGCCATTTTGGATCCGCCATCTTGGATTTTCGTGACCACTGGCACTTGACCCCCACCGCCCTCTATGACATTTGGTCGAACACCCCCCCTCTATCTCTAACCGTTTTCGAGATATTCTTCTTTTTATTTTGTATGGCAGCCATCTTGTTTTCCGCCATTTTGGATTTTTTTCACCAAAATCTGAAATTGCCCAGGGTGTGCTCCAAAATTAGTTTGAGAACCACCCCCCTACCTCTTATAGTTTAGCCAGGCCGCAGGGTAACTCCATGATGAGGAGCAATTTTCCAAGATTTCGGAATTTTCCCATACTCACCAAAGCCACCTCCACACTTTTCTCATACACGACTTTCACCCCCCGACCCTCCTTCTGGGAGAACAATTATGTCAGTCAGTGAGTGAGTGGGTTTCCAGCTATATATATATTAACTAGTGGTTGCGTAGTGCGCGGGCTGCTAAAGCAGCCCGCGGTCGTTGTGCCTTCGGTGTTTTGTTGGGCGGCGCAAGTCTTTAATTATAATTTGATTCGGGCCCTTTCAATTTGATTTTGTATGGCGGCCATCTTGAAAAATCACAAATAGTCAAAAACAATCTCAAACCTGAAATCAGAAATCAAAAACACCCCCAGATGTCAATTTTGAGTCCAATCACAGCAAGTTTTGTTTTTATCAGCCGCCATCTTGAAAATTCTCAAAATCCAAAAATCAACCAAAAATTTCTGATGTGCTACCCCTTAAACCCGTAAGTTACGATTTCTAGTCAGATCAGTGCAAGATAAGTTTTAGCCGCCATCTTAAATTCGCCATTTTGTTTTTCTATGTATGGTGGGTGGTGCGCGAGCAGCTAAAGCAGCCCGCGTGCCGGTGTGCAGGTGATGTGCGTGGTGCGCGGGCAGCTAAAGCAGCCCGCGTGCCGGTGTGCAGATGAGGTGCGTGGTGCGCGGGCAGCTAAAGCAGCCCGCGTGCCGGTGTCCTGGTAGGGTGCGGGGTGCGCGGGCATCTAAAGCAGCCCGCGTTCCGGTGTCCAGGTAGGGCGCGGGGTGCGCGGGCAGCTAAAGCAGCCCGCGTGCCGGTGTCCTGGTAGGGTGCGGGGTGCGCGGGCAGCTAAAGCAGCCCGCGTGCCGGTGTCCAGGTAGGGCGCGGGGTGCGCGGGCAGCTAAAGCAGCCTGCGTGCCGGTGTCCAGGTGACGTGTGTGGTGCGCGGGCAGCTAAAGCAGCCCGCGTGCCGGATGTGACTTTTATATGGCGGCCATCTTGAAAATTCACGTAGTCATAAAAAAAAAAACTTCAGATCTATAATCAGCGACCCCAAAAACCCCCAGATACCGAATTTAAGCCGGATGACAACATGACTCCTGACCACCATCTTGGATCCGCCATATTGTATCTTTGACAAACTTAATTTAATGTTCTATTACATACCTACCATATCTCCAAACAAACTACTTACCCACCAGCAATAAATTTCGCGATACAATTAAATACATAATTCACCTACAAAATTTTGTATGGCAGCCATCTTGAAAAATGGTACAGTCACAAAACAAACCTCAAAAATAAAAACACTGACCCCGGAAACCCCCAGATATCGATTTTGAGCCGGATCGGAGCAAATTGACTTCCGGCCGCCATCTTGTATCCGCCATATTGATTTTTAAACGAACACAATTTTTTGTCCTCATACATACCTACCGTATTTCCAAAGAAACTACCAACCTACCTGCAATCAATTCCGCGATACAATGAAATACATGATTTACCTACAAAATTTTGTATGGCGGCCATCTTGAAAAATGGTAGAGTCATAAAACAAACCACCAAAATAAAAACACTGACCCCGGAAACCCCCAGATATCGATTTTGAGCCAGATCGGAGCAAATTGACTCCCGGCCGCCATCTTGAATCCGCCATATTGGATTTTGACATTTACCAAAACATGCCTACCCCAAAGGGGAACAATACAAAGTATGACGACCCCCCACCTCGGGGACACCGTTTCCGCGCCAGAACCAAAAAAAGCTCCCCATACAAAATACCCTTGTATGGCGGCCATCTTAAAAAATGGAAAAATCAAAAAACGAACAAAAAATATCAAATAAACTCCCCGAGGACTACCTGCATGCAAAATTTCATCCCGATCAGAGCAACTTTTTTTTCGGCCGCCATTTTGGTTCCGCCATCTTGGATTTTCGTGACCACTGGCACTTGACCTCCACCGCCCTCTATGACATTTGGTCGAACACCCCCCCTCTATCTCCAACCGTTTCCGAGATATTCAACTTTTTATTTTGTATGGCAGCCATCTTGTTTTCCGCCATTTTGTTTTTTTTTCACAAAAATCTGAAATTGCCCAGGGTGTGCTCTAAAATTAGTTTGAAAACCACCCCCCTACCTCTTATAGTTTAGCCAGGCCGCAGGGTCACTCCATGATCAGAAGCAGTTTTCCAAGATTTCGGAATTTTCCCATACTCACCAAAGCCACCTCCACACTTTTCCATACACGACTTTTACCCCCCGACCCTCCTTCTGGGAGAACAATTATGTCAGTCAGTGAGTGAGTGGGTTTCCAGCTATATATATATTAACTAGTGGTTGCGTAGTGCGCGGGCTGCTAAAGCAGCCCGCGGTCGTTGTGCCTGCGGTGTTTTGTTGGGCGGCGCAAGTCTTTAATAATAATTTGATTCGGGCCCTTTCAATTTGATTTTGTATGGCGGCCATCTTGAAAAATCACAAATAGTTAAAAACAATCTCAAACCTGAAATCAGAAACCAAAAACACCCCCAGATGTCAATTTTGAGTCCAATCACAGCAAGTTTTGTTTTTATCAGCCGCCATCTTGAAATTTCTCGTTGTCCAAAAATCAACCAAAAATTACTGATGTGCTACCCCTTAAACCCGTAAGTTACGATTTCTAGTCAGATCGGAGCAAGACAAGTTTCAGCCGCCATCTTAAATTCGCCATTTTGTTTTTCTATGACATATCTAAATTGCTGGTTAGGTGGGTGGTGCTCGAGCAGCTAAAGCAGCCCGCGTGCCGGTGTGCAGGTGAGGTGCGTGGTGCGCGGGCAGCTAAAGCAGCCCGCGAGCCGGTGTCCAGGTAGGGCGCGGGGTGCGCGGGCAGCTAAAGCAGCCCGCGAGCCGGTGTCCAGGTAGGGCGCGGGGTGCGCGGGCAGCTAAAGCAGCCCGCGTGCCGGTGGCCAGGTAGGGTGCAGGGTGCGCGGGCAGTTAATGCAGCCCGCATGCCGGTGGCCAGGTAGGGTGCAGGGTGCGCGGGCAGCTAAAGCAGCCCGCGTGCCGGTGGCCAGGTAGGGTGCAGGGTGCGCGGGCAGCTAAAGCAGCCCGCGTGCTGGATGTGAATTTTGTATGGTGGCCATCTTAAAAATGCTTGATATCTGAAATATTACTTAATATTTGACGTCAATATCCCAAAAATCCCTCAGATGTAAATTTTGAGTCCAATCTAAGCAAGTTCTTTTTCTATCAGCCGCCATCTTGAAATTTCTTGAAATCCAAAAATCAACCAAAATCTATGATCATACCCCAAAAACCCCTTGTCTACGATTTCAAGCCAGATCGGAGAAAGATTAGTGTTAGCCGCCATTTTGTTTTTTATAACATGTCAAATTGCTGGTGAGGTGTCCTGGTAAGGTGCGGGGTGCGCGGCCAGCTAAAGCAGCCCGCGTGCCGATATGCCAGTGAGGTGAGGTGCCGGATGTGACTTTTGTATGGCGGCCATCTTGAAAATTCACGAAGTCACAAAAAACTTCAGATCTACAATCAGCGGCCCCGACAACACCCAGATATCGATTTTGATCCGAATCGGAGCAACTTGACATCCGGCCGCCATCTTGGATCGGCCATATTGGAATTTTGACGAACACAATTTTTCGTTCTTATACATACCTACAATACTTCCAAAGAAACTATCAACCGACCTGCAATAAATACCGCGATACAATGAAATACATGATTTTTCTGTAACATTTTATATGGCGGCCATCTTGAAAAATGGCAAAATAACAAAACAAACCATAAAAATAAAAACACTGACCCCGACAACCCCCAGATATCGATTTTCAGCCGGATCAGAGCAACTTGACAACCGGCCGCCATCTTAGATCCGCCATATTGGATTTTCGACAAACACATTTTTTTGTCCTAATACATAGCTACCTTATTTCTAAAGAATCTACCAACCTACCTGCAATAAATACCGCGATACAATGAAATACATGATTGACCTGTAACATGTTGTATGGTGGCCATCTTGAAAAATGGCAAAATCACAAAACAAAACATAATAATTAAAACAGTGACCCCAAAAACCCCCAGATATCGATTTTGAGCCGGATCGGAGCAAATAGACTCCCAGCCGCCATCTTGAATCCGCCATATTGGATTTTGACATTTACCAAAACATGCCTACCCCGGAGAGGAACAATACAAAGTATGGCGACCCCCCACCTCGGGGACACCGTTTCCACGCCAGAGCCAAAAAAAGCTCCCCATACAAAATACCCTTGTATGGCGGCCATCTTGAAAAATGAAAAAAACAAAAAACAAACAATAAATATCAAATAAGCTCCCCGAGGACCACCCGCATGCAAAATTTCATCCCGATCAGAGCAACTTTTTTTTCGGCCGCCATTTTGGATCCGCCATCTTGGATTTTCATGACCACCAGCACTTGACCCCCACCGCCCTCTATGACATTTGGTCGAACACCTCTCCACTATCTCCATCCGTTTCCGAGATATTCAACTTTTTATTTTGTATGGCAGCCATCTTGTTTTCCGCCATTTTGGATTTTTTACACCAAAATCTGAAATTGCTCAGGGTGAGCTCTAAAATTAGTTTGAGAACCACCCCCCTTCCTCTTATGGTTTAGCCAGGCCGCAGGGTCACTCTATGATGAGGAGCAGTTTTCCAAGATTTCGGAATTTTCCCATACTCACCAAAACCACCTCCACACTTTTCCCATACACGACTTTCACCCCCCGACCCTCCTTCTGGGAGAACAATTATGTCAGTCAGTGAGTGAGTGAGTGAGTGAGTGGGTTTCCAGCTATATATATAGTAACTAGTGGTTGCATAGTGCGCGGGCTGCTAAAGCAGCCCGCGGTGTTTTGTTGGGCTGTTGTTTGTTTGGTGGCGCAAGTTTTTAATATAATATTGTTCTGGCCTAAACATGTTCGTTTTGTATGGCGGCCATCTTGAAAATATTTGAAATCTACAAAACGACCTAATATCTAAAGTCAGTATTTCAAAAAACCCCCAGATGTAAATTTTGAGTCAAATCTGAGCAAGTTTTGTTTTTATCAGCCGCCATCTTGAAAGTTCTCGAAATCCAAAAATCAACCAAAATCTATGATCAGCTACCTACCCCAAAAACCCCTTGTCTACGATTTCAAGCCAGATCGGAGCAAGATTAGTGTTAGCAGCCATTTTGATTTTTATAACATGTCAAATTGCTGGTGAGGTGCGAGGTGCACGGTCGTTGTGCCTACGGTGTTTTGGTCGGCGGCGTAAGTTTTTAATTTAATATAGTTCTGGCCTAAACAAATTTATTTTGTATGGCAGCCATCTTGAAAATGCTTGAAAACTAAAAATCAACTTAATATTCGAGGTCAGTATCCCAAAAAACCCTCAGATGTCAATTTTAAGTTTAATCTGATCAAGTAGTTTTTCTATCAGCCGCCATCTTGAAAATTCTCGAAATCCAAAAATGAACCAAAATCTATGATCAGCTACCCCCAAAACCCCATGTCTACGATTTCAAGCCAGATCGTAGCAAGATTAGTATTAGCCGCCATTTTGTTTTTCATAACATGTCAAATTGCTGATGAGGTAAGTAGTGCGCGGGCAGCTAAAGCAGCCCGCGTGCCGGTTTCCGGGTAGGATGCGGGGTGCGCAGGTGAGGTGCGTGGTGCGCGGGCAGCTAAAGCAGCCCGCGTGCCGGTGCGCAAGTAGGGTGCGGGATGCACGGGCAGCTAAAGCAGCCCGCGTGCCGGTGCGCAGGTAGGGTGCGGGATGCGCGGGCAGCTAAAGCAGCCCGCGTTCCGGTGTCCAGGTAGGGTGCTGGGTGCGCGGGCAGCTAAAGCAGCCCGCGTTCCGGTGTCCAGGTAGGGCGCGGGGTGCGCGGGCAGCTAAAGCAGCCCGCGTTCCGGTGTCCAGGTAGGGCGCGGGGTGCGCGGGCAGCTAAAGCAGCCCGCGTTCCGGTGTCCAGGTAGGGCGCGGGGTGCGCGGGCAGCTAAAGCAGCCCGCGTTCCAGTGTCCAGGTAGGGCGCGGAGTGCGCGGGCAGCTAAAGCAGCCCGCGTTCCGGTGTCCAGGTAGGGTGCTGGGTGCGCGGGCAGCTAAAGCAGCCCGCGTTCCGGTGTCCAGGTAGGGCGCGGGGTGCGCGGGCAGCTAAAGCAGCCCGCGTTCCGGTGTCCAGGTAGGGCGCGGGGTGCGCGGGCAGCTAAAGCAGCCCGCGTTCCAGTGTCCAGGTAGGGCGCGGAGTGCGCGGGCAGCTAAAGCAGCCCGCGTGCCGATGTCCAGGTAGTGTGCGGGTTGCGCGGGCAGCTAAAGCAGCCCGCGTGCCGGATGTGACTTTTGTTTGGCGGCCATCTTTAAAATTCACGCAGTCACAAAAAAATAATCATGTTTATAATCAGTAACCCTGATATCCCCCAGATATCGATTTTGACCCGGATCAGAGCAACTTGACACCCGGCCGTAATTTTTAAAATATAAAAAAAAATATGTCCAAATACATACCTACCATATTTCCAAAGAAACTACCAACCGACCTGCAATTAATCCCGCGATACAATAAAATACATGATTAACCTACAAAACTTTGAATGGCGGCCATCTTTAAAATTCACGCAGTCACAAAAAAAAGATCAAATCTGTAATCCACTAACCCAAAAACCCCCAGATATTGATTTTCAGCCCGATCAGAGCAACTTGAGACCCGGCCGTCATCTTGGATCCGCCATATTGGATTTTTGACAAAATTAATTTAATGTCCTATTACATACCTACCATATTTCCAAAGAAACTAAGAACCTACCGACACTGAATTCCGCGATACAATGAAATACATGATTTACCTACAAAATTTAGTGTGGCAGCCATCTTGAAAAATGGTACAGTCGCAAAACAAACCATCAAAATATAATTATTGACCCCGACGACCACCAGATATCGATTTTGCGCCGGATAGGAGCAACTTGACAACTGGCCGCCATCTTGGATCAGCCATATTGGTTTTTAAACGAACACAATTTTTTGTTCTCATACATACCTACCGTATTTCCAAAGAAACTACCTACCTACCTGCATTAAATTCCGCGATGCAATGAAATACATGATTTACCTACAAAATTTGGTATGGCGGCCATCTTGAAAAATGGCAAAATCACAAAACAAACCTCAAAAATAAAAACACTGACCCAGGAAACCCCCAGATATCGATTTTGAGCCGGATCGGAGCAAATTTTCTCCCGGCCGCCATCTTGAATCCGCCATATTGGATTTTGACATTTACCAAAAATTGCCTACCCCGGAGAGGAACAATACAAAGTATGGTGACCCCCCACCTCGGGGACACCGTTTCCGCGCCAGAGCCAAAAAAAGCTCCCCATACACAAAATACCCTTGTATGGCGGCCATCTTGAAAAATGAAAAATTTCAAAAAACGAACCTGAAATATCAAATAAGCTCCCTGAGGACTACCCGCATGCAAAATTTCATCCCGATCAGAGCAACTTTTATTTTGGCCGCCATTTTGATTCCGCCATTTTGAATTTTGACATATACCAAAAGTTGCCTACCCCGGAGTAGAACAATTCATAGTATGACGACCCCCCACCTCGGGGACACCGTTTCCACGCCAGAGCCAAAAAAAGCTCCCCATACAAAATACCCTTGTATGGCGGCCATCTTGAAAAATGAAAAAAACAAAACACAAATAATAAATATCAAATAAGCTCCCCGAGGACCACCCGCATGCAAAATTTCATCCCAATCAGAGCAACTTTTTTTTCAGCCGCCATTTTGGATCCGCCATCTTGGATTTTCATGACTACCAGCACTTGAACCCCAACGCCCTCTATGACATTTGGTCGAACACCCCCACTCTATCTCTAACCGTTTCCGAGATATTCAACTTTTTATTTTGTATGGCAGCCATCTTGTTTTCCGCCATTTTGGATTTTTTACACAAAAATCTGAAATTGCCCAGGGTGTGCTCCAAAATTAGTTTGAGAACCACCCCCCTTCCTCTTTTAGTTTAGCCAGGCCGCAGGGTCACTCCATGATGAGGAGCAATTTTCCAAGATTTCGGAATTTTCCCATACTCACCAAAACCACCTCCACACTTTTCCCATACACGACTTTCACCCCCCGACCCTCCTTCTGGGAGAACAATTATGTCAGTCAGTGAGTGAGTGAGTGAGTGAGTGGGTTTCCAGCTATATATATAGTAACTAGTGGTTGCGTAGTGCGCGGGCTGCTAAAGCAGCCCGCGGTCGTTGTGCCTTCGGTGTTTTGTTGGGCGGCGCAAGTCTTTAATTATAATTTGATTCGGGCCCTTTCAATTTGATTTTGTATGGCGGCCATCTTGAAAAATCACAAATAGTCAAAAACAATCTCAAACCTGAAATCAGAAATCAAAAACACCCCCAGATGTCAATTTTGAGTCCAATCACAGCAAGTTTTGTTTTTATCAGCCGCCATCTTGAAAATTCTCAAAATCCAAAAATCAACCAAAAATTTCTGATGTGCTACCCCTTAAACCCGTAAGTTACGATTTCTAGTCAGATCAGTGCAAGATAAGTTTTAGCCGCCATCTTAAATTCGCCATTTTGTTTTTCTATGTATGGTGGGTGGTGCGCGAGCAGCTAAAGCAGCCCGCGTGCCGGTGTGCAGGTGATGTGCGTGGTGCGCGGGCAGCTAAAGCAGCCCGCGTGCCGGTGTGCAGATGAGGTGCGTGGTGCGCGGGCAGCTAAAGCAGCCCGCGTGCCGGTGTCCTGGTAGGGTGCGGGGTGCGCGGGCATCTAAAGCAGCCCGCGTTCCGGTGTCCAGGTAGGGCGCGGGGTGCGCGGGCAGCTAAAGCAGCCCGCGTGCCGGTGTCCTGGTAGGGTGCGGGGTGCGCGGGCAGCTAAAGCAGCCCGCGTGCCGGTGTCCAGGTAGGGCGCGGGGTGCGCGGGCAGCTAAAGCAGCCTGCGTGCCGGTGTCCAGGTGACGTGTGTGGTGCGCGGGCAGCTAAAGCAGCCCGCGTGCCGGATGTGACTTTTATATGGCGGCCATCTTGAAAATTCACGTAGTCATAAAAAAAAAAACTTCAGATCTATAATCAGCGACCCCAAAAACCCCCAGATACCGAATTTAAGCCGGATGACAACATGACTCCTGACCACCATCTTGGATCCGCCATATTGTATCTTTGACAAACTTAATTTAATGTTCTATTACATACCTACCATATCTCCAAACAAACTACTTACCCACCAGCAATAAATTTCGCGATACAATTAAATACATAATTCACCTACAAAATTTTGTATGGCAGCCATCTTGAAAAATGGTACAGTCACAAAACAAACCTCAAAAATAAAAACACTGACCCCGGAAACCCCCAGATATCGATTTTGAGCCGGATCGGAGCAAATTGACTTCCGGCCGCCATCTTGTATCCGCCATATTGATTTTTAAACGAACACAATTTTTTGTCCTCATACATACCTACCGTATTTCCAAAGAAACTACCAACCTACCTGCAATCAATTCCGCGATACAATGAAATACATGATTTACCTACAAAATTTTGTATGGCGGCCATCTTGAAAAATGGTAGAGTCATAAAACAAACCACCAAAATAAAAACACTGACCCCGGAAACCCCCAGATATCGATTTTGAGCCAGATCGGAGCAAATTGACTCCCGGCCGCCATCTTGAATCCGCCATATTGGATTTTGACATTTACCAAAACATGCCTACCCCAAAGGGGAACAATACAAAGTATGACGACCCCCCACCTCGGGGACACCGTTTCCGCGCCAGAACCAAAAAAAGCTCCCCATACAAAATACCCTTGTATGGCGGCCATCTTAAAAAATGGAAAAATCAAAAAACGAACAAAAAATATCAAATAAACTCCCCGAGGACTACCTGCATGCAAAATTTCATCCCGATCAGAGCAACTTTTTTTTCGGCCGCCATTTTGGTTCCGCCATCTTGGATTTTCGTGACCACTGGCACTTGACCTCCACCGCCCTCTATGACATTTGGTCGAACACCCCCCCTCTATCTCCAACCGTTTCCGAGATATTCAACTTTTTATTTTGTATGGCAGCCATCTTGTTTTCCGCCATTTTGTTTTTTTTTCACAAAAATCTGAAATTGCCCAGGGTGTGCTCTAAAATTAGTTTGAAAACCACCCCCCTACCTCTTATAGTTTAGCCAGGCCGCAGGGTCACTCCATGATGAGGAGCAGTTTTCCAAGATTTCGGAATTTTCCCATACTCACCAAAGCCACCTCCACACTTTTCCATACACGACTTTTACCCCCCGACCCTCCTTCTGGGAGAACAATTATGTCAGTCAGTGAGTGAGTGGGTTTCCAGCTATATATATATTAACTAGTGGTTGCGTAGTGCGCGGGCTGCTAAAGCAGCCCGCGGTGTTTTGTTGGGCTGTTGTTTGTTTGGTGGCGCAAGTTTTTAATATAATATTGTTCTGGCCTAAACATGTTCATGCCGCCATCTTGAATCCGCCATTTTGTTTTTCTATAACATGTCAAAATTGCTGGTGAGGAAAGTGGTGCGCGGGCAGCTAAAGCAGCCCGCGAGCTCGTGTGCGGGTGGGGTGCGAGGTGCGTGGGCAGCTAAAGCAGCCCGCGTTCCGGTGTCCTGGTAGGGCGCGGGGTGCGCGGGCAGCTAAAGCAGCCCGCGTGCCGGTGTCCAAGTGACGTGTGTGGTGCGCGGGCAGCTAAAGCAGCCCGCGTGCCGGATGTGACTTTTATATAGCGGCCATCTTGAAAATTCACGTAGTCATAAAAAAAACTTCAGATCTATAATCAGCGACCCCAAAAACCCCCAGATACCGATTTTAAGCCGGATCAGAGAAACATGACACCCGGCCACAATTTTGGATCCGCCATTTTTAATTTTTGACAAACTCAATTTTTGTCCTCATACATACTTACCATATTTCCAAAGAAACTGCCAAACTACCTACACTAAATTCCGCGATACAATGAAATACATAATTTACCTACAAAATTTTGTGTGGCAGCCATCTTGAAAAATGGCACAGTCGCAAAACAAACCATCAAAATATAATTATTGACCCCGACAACCACCAGATATCGATTTTGAGCCGGATCGGAGCAATTCGACAACTGGCAGCCATCTTGGATCAGCCATATTGGTTTTTAAACGAACACAATTTTTTGTCCTCATACATACCTACCGTATTTCCAAAGAAACTATCAAGCTACCTGCATTAAATTCCGCGATGCAATGAAATACATGATTTACCTACAAAATTTGGTATGGCGGCCATCTTGAAAAATGGCAAAATCACAAAACAAACCTCAAAAATAAAAACACTGACCCCGGAAACCCCCAGATATCGATTTTGAGCCGGATCGGAGCAAAACTACTCCCGGCCGCCATCTTGAATCCGCCATATTGGATTTTGACATTTACCAAAAATTGCCTACCCCGGAGAGGAACAATACAAAGTATGACGACCCCCCACCTCGGGGACACCGTTTCCGAGCCAGAGCCAAAAAAAGCTCCCCATACAAAATACCCTTGTATGGCGGCCATCTTGAAAAATTCAAAATTCAAAAAACGAACCAAGAATATCAAATAAGCTCCCTGAGGACTACCCGCATGCAAAATTTTATCCCGATCAGAGCAACTTTTATTTCGGCCGCCATTTTGATTCCGCCATTTTGAATTTTGACATATACCAAAAGTTGCCTACCCCGGAGTAGAACAATACATAGTATGACGACCCCCCACCTCGGGGACACCGTTTCCACGCCAGAGCCAAAAAAAGCTCCCCATACAAAATACCCTTGTATGGCGGCCATCTTGAAAAATGAAAAAAACAAAAAACAAACAATAAATATCAAATAAGCTCCCCGAGGACCACCCGCATGCAAAATTTCATCCCGATCAGAGCAACTTTTTTTTCGGCCGCCATTTTGGATCCGCCATCTTGGATTTTCGTGACAACCGGCACTTTACCCCCACCGCCCTCTATGACATTTGGTCGAACACCCCCCCTGTTTCTCTAACCGTTTCCGAGATATTCAACTTTTTATTTTGTATGGCAGCCATCTTGTTTTCCGCCATTTTGTTTTTTTTTCACCAAAGACTAAATTTGCCCAGGGTGTGCTCCAAAATTAGTTTGAGATCCACCCCCCTACCTCTTATAGTTTAGCCAGGCCGCAGGGTCACTCCATGATGAAGAGCAGTTTTTCAAGATTTCGGAATTTTCCCATACTCACTAAAACCACCTCCACACTTTTCCCATACACGACTTTCACCCCCCGACCCTCCTTCTGGGAGAACAATTATGTCAGTCAGTGAGTGAGTGAGTGAGTGGGTTTCCAGCTATATATATAGTAACTAGTGGTTGCGTAGTGCGCGGGCTGCTAAAGCAGCCCGCGGTCGTTGTGCCTGCGGTGTTTTGTTGGGCGGCGCATGCTTGTTTTTTATTTTGTACTGTTCTAAATTTATTCTGTTTGTATGGCCGCCATCTTGAAAATTTTCGAAATCTACAAATCAACCTAATATCCAAGGTCAGTAACCCAAGAAACCCCCAAATGTCAATTTTGAGTGCAATCAGAGCAACTTTTTTTTTAACAGCCGCCATCTTGAAAATTCTCAATATCCAAAAATCAGCAAAATCTATGATCAGTAACCCATAAAACCCGTTAGTTACGATTTCTAGCCATATCGCAGCAAGATTAGTTTTTGCCGCCATCTTGAATCCGCCATTTTGTTTTTTATGACATTGAGGTGTGTGGTGCGCGGGCAGCTAAAGCAGCCCGCGTGCCGGTGTCCAGGTAAGGTGCGGCGTGCGCGGACAGCTATAGCAGCCCGCGTGCCAGTCTCCAGGTAGAGTGCGGCGGGCGCGGGCAGCTAAAGCAGCCCACGTGCCGGTGTCCAGGTAAGGTGCGGCGTGCGCGGGCAGCTAAAGCAGCCCGCGAGCCGGTGTGCGGATGGGGTGCGGGGTGCGCTGGCAGCTAAAGCAGCCCGCGTGCCGGAGTGCAGGTAGAGCGCGGTGTGCGCGGGCAGCTAAAGCAGCCCGCGGTCGTTGTGCCTGCGGTGTTTTGTTGGGCGGCGCAAGTATTTAATTTAATTTAATATAGTTCTGGCCTAAACAAATTTATTTTGTATTGCGGCCATCTTGAAAATACTTGAAATCTAAAAATCAACTTAATATTTGAAGTCAGTACTCCAAAAATCCCTCAGATGTCAATTTTGAGTCCAATCTGAGCAAGTATTTTTTCTATCAGCCGCCATCTTGAAAATTCTCGAAATCCAAAAATCAACCTAAATCTATGATCAGCTACCATAAAAATTGCTTGTTAACGATTTCAAGCCAGATCGAGGCAAGATTAGTGTTAGCCGCCATTTTGTTTTTATAACATGTCAAACTGCTAAAGCAGCCCGCGTGGCGGTTTGCAGGTGAGGTACGTGGTGCGCGGGCAGCTTAAGCAGCCCGCGTGCCGATATGCCAGTGACATGCGGTGTGCGCGGGCAGCTAAAGCAGCCCGCGTGCCGGTGTCCTGGTAGGGTGCGGTGTGCGCGGGCAGCTAAAGCAGCCCGCGTGCCGGTGTCCTGGTAGGGTGCGGTGTGCGCGGGCAGCTAAAGCAGCCCGCGTGCCGCTGTTCAGGTAGGGCGCGGGGTGCGCGGGCAGCTAGAGCAGCCTGCGTGCTGGTGTCCAGGTAGGGTGCGGGGTGCGCGGGCAGCTAAAGCAGCCCACGTGCCGGTGTCCAGGTAGGGCGCAGGGTGCGCGGGCAGCTAATGCAGCCCGCGTGCCTGTGTCCTGGTAGGGTGCGGGGTGCGCGGGCAGCTAAAGCAGCCCGCGTGCCGGTGTCCTGGTAGGGTGCGGTGTGCGCGGGCAGCTAAAGCAGCCCACGTGCCGCTGTTCAGGTAGGGCGCGGGGTGCGCGGGCAGCTAGAGCAGCCTGCGTGCTGGTGTCCAGGTAGGGTGCGGGGTGCGCGGGCAGCTAAAGCAGCCCACGTGCCGGTGTCCAGGAATGTGACTTTTGTATGGCGGCCATCTTGAAAATTTACGCAGTCACAAAAAATAATCATCATATCTATAATCAGTTTCCCCGATTTCCATCAGATATCGATTTTGATCCGGATCAGAGCAACTTGACACCCGGCCGCCATTTTAAATAAATGAAAAAAAAAATTGTCCAAATACATGCCTACCATATTTCCAAAAAATCCACCAACCGACCTGCAATAAATCCCGAGTTACAGTGAAATACATGATTCACCTACAAAATTTTGTATGGCGGCCATGTTCAAAATTTCTACAGTCACAAAAAATACTTCAGATCTATAATCAGCGACCCCGAAAACCCCCAGATATCGATTTTCAGCCGGATCAGAGCAACTTGACTTCCGGCCGCCATCTTGGTTCCACCATTTTTAATTTTTGACAAACACAAGTTTTTGTCCTAATACATACCTACCATATTTCCAAAGAAACTACCAACCTACCTGCAATAAATACCGCGATACAATGAAATAAATGATTCACCTGTAACATTTTGTATGGCGGCCATCTTGAAAAATTGCGAAATCACAAAACAAACTACCAAAATAAAATCATTGACATCGGAAACCCCCAGATATCGATTTTGAGCCGGAACGGAGCAAATTGACTCCCGGTCGCCATCTTGAATCCGCCATATTAGATTTTGACATTTACCAAAACATGCCTTCCCCAGACAGGAACAATACAAAGTATGACGACCCCCCACCTCGGGGACACTGTTTCCGCGCCAGAGCCAAAAAAAGCTCCCCATACAAAATACCCTTGTATGGCGGCCATCTTTAAAAATGGCATAATCAAAAAACAAACCAAAAATATCAAATAAGCTCCCCGAGGACCACCCGCATGCAAAATTTTATCCCGATCAGTGCAACTTTTTTTTCGGCCGCCATTTTGGATCCGCCATCTTGGATTTTCGTGACCACTGGCACTTGACCACTACCGCCCTCTATGACATTTGGTCGAACACCCCCCCTCTATCTCTAACCGTTTTCGAGATATTCAACTTTTTATTTTGTATGGCGGCCATCTTGTTTTCCGCCATTTTGGATTTTTTTCACCAAAATCTGAAACTGCCCAGGGTGTGCTCCAAAATTAGTTTGAGATCCACCCCCCTACCTCTTATAGTTTAGCCAGGCCGTAGGGTCACTCCATGATGAGGAGCAGTTTTCCAAGATTTCGGAATTTTCCCATACTCACCAAAGCCACCTCCACACTTTTCCCATACACGACTTTCACCCCCCGACCCTCCTTCTGGGAGAACAATTATGTCAGTCAGTGAGTGAGTGGGTTTCCAGCTATATATATATTAACTAGTGGTTGCGTAGTGCGCGGGCTGCTAAAGCAGCCCGCGGTCGTTGTGCCTGCGGTGTTTTGTTGGGCGGCGCAAGTTTTTTAAATTATATATTGTTCTGACCTAAACATGTTCTTTTTGTAGGGCGGCCATTTTGAAAAATCACAAATTTTCAAAAGCAATTACAAACCTGAACTCAGAAACCCAAAAAACCCACATTTGTCAATTTTGAGTCCAATCAGAGCAAGTCTTGTTTTTAACAGCCGCCATCTTGAAAATTCTCAAAATCCAAAAATCAAACAAAAATCCCCCCCTAAAACCCGTAAGTTACGATTTCTAGTCAGATCGGAGCATGATTAGTTTTAGCCGCCATCTTAAATCCGCCTTTTGTTTTTCTATAACATGTCAAAATAGCTGATGAGGTAAGTTGTGCGCGGGCAGCTAAAGCAGCCCGCGAGCCGGTATGCGGGTGGTGTGCGGGGTGCGTGGGCAGTTAAAGCAGCCCGCGTGCCGGTGTCCTGGTAGGGTGCGGAGTGCGCGGGCAGCTAAAGCAGCCCGCGTGCCTTTGTTAAAGTAGGGCGCGGGGTGCGCGGGCAGGTAAAGCAGCCCGCGTGCCGGTATCCTGGTAGGGTGCGAGGTGCGCGGGCAGCTAAAGCAGCCCGCGTGCCGATGTCCAGGTAGTGTGCGGGTTGCGCGGGCAGCTAAAGCAGCCCGCGTGCCGGATGTGACTTTTATTTGGCGGCCATCTTTAAAATTCACGCAGTCACAAAAAAATAATCATGTTAATAATCAGTAACCCTGATATCCCCCAGATATCGATTTTGACCCGGATCAGAGCAACTTGTCACCCGGCCGCCATTTTTAAAATATAAAAAAAAAAAAAACCAAATACATACCTACCATATTTCCAAAGAAACTACCAACCGACCTGCAATTAATCCCGCAATACAATGAAATACATGATTCACCTACAAAATTTTGTATGGCGGCCATCTTGATTAATAGCAGAATTTAAATCATTGACCCCAAAACCCCCTGATATCGATTTTGAGATGGATCGGAGCAATTTTACTACCAGCCGCCATCTTGAATCCGCCATAATGGATTTTCGACACGCACAAAATTTTGTCCTTATACATACCTACCATAATTCCAAAGCATCTATCAATCGACCTGCAATAAATTCCGCGATGCAATGAAATACATGATTTACCTACAAAATTTTGTATGGCGGCCATCTTGAAAATTCACGGAGTCACAAAAAAAGATCAAATCTGTAATCCACGAACCCAAAAACCCCCAGATATCGATTTTCAGCCCGATCAGAGCAACTTGACACCCGGCCGTCATCTTGGATCCGCCATATTGGATTTTTGTCAAAATTAATTGAATGTCCTATTACATACCTACCATTTTTCCTAAGAAACTACCAACCTACCTGCAAAAATGTCCGCGATACAATGAAATACATAATTCACCTACAAAATTTTGTATGGCGGCCATCTTGAAAAATGGTACAGTCACAAAACAAACCTCAAAAATAAAAACACTGACCCCGGAAACCCCCAGATATCGATTTTGAGCCGGATCGGAGCAAATTTACTTCCGGCCGCCATCTTGTATCCACCATATTGATTTTTAAACGAACACAATTTTTTGTCCTCATACATACCTACCGTATTTCCAAAGAAACTACCAACCTACCTGCAATCCATTCCGCGATACAATGAAATACATGATTTACCTACAAAATTTAGTATGGCGGCCATCTTGAAAAATGGTAGAGTCACAAAACAAACCACCAAAATAAAAACACTGACCCCGGAAACCCCCAGATATCGATTTTGAGCCAGATCGGAGCAAATTGACTCCCGGCCGCCATCTTGAAACCGCCATATTGGATTTTGACATTTACCAAAACATGCCCACCCCAAAGAGGAACAATACAAAGTATGACGACCCCCCACCTCGGGGACACCGTTTCCGCGCCAGAGCCAAAAAAAGCTCCCCATACAAAATACCCTTGTATGGCGGCCATCTTAAAAAATGAAAAATTCAAAAAACTAACTTAAAATATCAAATAAGCTCCCCAAGGACTACCCGCATGCCAAATTTCATCCCGATCAGAGCATTTTTTTTTTCGGCCGCCATTTTGGATCCGCCATCTTGGATTTTCGTGACCACTGGCACTTGACTCCCACCGCCCTCTATGACATTTGGTCGAACACCCCCCATTTATCTCTAACAGTTTCCGAGATATTCAACTTTTTATTTTGTATGGCAGCCATCTTGTTTTCCGCCATTTTGGATTTTTTACACAAAAATCTGAAATTGCCCAGGGTGTGCTCCAAAATTAGTTTGAGAACCACCCCCCTTTCTCTTATAGTTTAGCCAGGCCGCAGGGTCACTCCATGATGAGGAGCAGTTTTCCAAGATTTCGGAATTTTCCCATACTCACCAAAACCACCTTCACACTTTTCCCATACACGACTTTCACCCCCCGACCCTCCTTCTGGGAGAACAATTATGTCAGTCAGTGAGTGAGTGAGTGAGTGAGTGGGTTTCCAGCTATATATATAGTAATAGTGGTTGCGTAGTGCGCGGGCTGCTAAAGCAGCCCGCGGTCGTTGTGCCTGCGGTGTTTTGTTGGGCGGCGCAAGTGTTTAATTTTATATTGTTCTGGCCTTAACATTTTATTTTTGTATGGCGGCCATCTTGAAAAATCACAAATTTTCAAAAGCAATCTCAAACCTGAACTCAGAAACCCAAAAAACCACATTTGTCAATTTTGAGTCCAATCAGAGCAAGTCTTGTTTTTAACAGCCGCCATCTTGAAAATTCTCAAAATCCGAAAATCAAACAAAAATCCCCCTAAAACCCGTTAGTTACGATTTCTAGTCAGATCGGAGCATGATTAGTTTTAGCCGCCATCTTAAATCCGCCTTTTGTTTTTCTATAACATGTCAAAATAGCTGGTGAAGTGAGTGGTGCGCGGGCAGCTAAAGCAGCCCGCGTGCCGGTGTGCAGGTGAGGTGCGTGGTGCGCGGGCATCTAAAGCAGCCCGCGAGCCGGTGTCCAGGTAGGGCGCGGGGTGCGCGGGCAGCTAAAGCAGCCCGCGTGCCGGTGGCCAGGTAGGGTGCAGGGTGCGCGGGCAGCTAAAGCAGCCCGCGTGCCGGTGGCCAGGTAGGGTGCAGGGTGCGCGGGCAGCTAAAGCAGTCCGCGTGCTGGATGTGACTTTTGTATGGCGGCCATCTTAAAAATGCTTGATATCTGAAAAATTACTCAATATTTGACTTCAATATCCCAAAAATCCCTCAGATGTAAATTTTGAGTCCAATCTAAGCAAGTTCTTTTTCTATCAGCCGCCATCTTGAAATTTCTTGAAATCCAAAAATCAACCAAAATCTATGATCAGCTACCCCAAAAACCCCTTGTCTACGATTTCAAGCCAGATCGGAGCAAGATAAGTGTTAGCCGCCATTTTGTTTTTTATAACATGTCAAATTGCTGGTGAGGTGTCGTGGTAAGGTGCGGGGTGCGCGGCCAGCTAAAGCAGCCCGCGTGCCGATATGCCAGTGAGGTGAGGTGCCGGATGTGACTTTTGTATGGCGGCCATCTTGAAAATTCACGAAGTCACAAAAAAACTTCAGATCTACAATCAGCGACCCCGACAACACCTAGATATCGATTTTGATCCGGATCGGAGCAACTTGACATCCGGCCACCATCTTGGACCGGCCATATTGGAATTTTGACGAACACAATTTTTCGTTCTAATACATACCTACAATACTTCCAAAAAAACTATCAACCTACCTGCAATAAATACCGCGAAACAATGAAATACATGATTTTTCTGTAACATTTTGTATGGCGGCCATCTTGAAAAATGGCAAAATAACAAAACAAACCATTAAAATAAAAACACTGACCCCGACAACCACCAGATATTGATTTTGAGCCGGATCGGAGCAACTTGACAACCGGCCGCCATCTTGGATCCGCCATATTGGATTTTCGACACGCACAATTTTTTGTCCTTATACATACCTACCATAATTCCAAAGCATCTACCAATCGACCTGCAATAAATTTCGCGATACAATGAAATACATGATTTACCTACAAAATTTTGTATGGCGGCCATCTTTAAAATTCACGCAGTCACAAAAAAGATCAAATCTGTAATCCACGAACCCAAAAACCCCCAGATATCGATTTTCAGCCCGATCAGAGCAATTTGACACCCGGCCGTCATCTTGGATCCGCCATATTGGTTTTTGACAAAATTAATTTAATGTCCTATTACATATCTACCATATTTCCAAAGAAACTACCAACCTACCTGCATTAAATTCCGCGATACAATGAAATACATGATTTACCTACAAAATTTTGTATGGCGGCCATCTTGAAAAATGGTAGATTCACAAAACAAACCACCAAAATAAAATCATTGACCCCGAAAACCCCCAGATATCGATTTTGAGCCGGATCGGAGCAAATTGACTCCCGGCCGCCATCTTGAATCCGCCATATTGGATTTTGACATTACCTAAAACATGCCTACCCCGGAGAGGAACAATACAAAGTATGGCGGCCCCCCACCTCAGGGACACCGTTTCCGCGTCAGAGCCAAAAAAAGCTCCCCATACAAAATACCCTTGTATGGCGGCCATCTTTAAAAATGGCATAATCAAAAAACAAACCAAAAATATCAAATAAGCTCCCAGAGGACCACCCGCTTGCAAAATTTCATCCCGATCCGAGCAACTTTTTTTTCGGCCGCCATTTTGGATCCGCCATCTTGCATTTTCGTGACCACCGGCACTTGACCCCCACCGTCCTCTATGACATTTGGTCGAACACCCCCCCTCTATCTCTAACCGTTTCCGAGATATTCAATTTTATATTTTGTATGGCGGCCATCTTGTTTTCAGCCATTTTGGATTTTTTTCACCAAAATCTGAAATTGCCCAGGGTGTGCTCCAAAATTAGTTTGAGATCCACCCCCCTACCTCTTATAGTTTAGCCAGGCCGCAGGGTCACTCCATGATGAGGAGCAGTTTTCCAAGATTTCGGAATTTTCCCATACTCACCAAAACCATCTCCACACTTTTTCCATACACGACTTTCACCCCCCGACCCTCCTTCTGGGAGAACAATTATGTCAGTCAGTGAGTGAGTGAGTGAGTGAGTGGGTTTCCAGCTATATATATAGTAATAATAGTTTGTTTTTTAATTCATCATTATTTATTTATTTATTTCGTCATCATAATTGCCTACATAGTCTACATCTAGGTTTATCTACCACCACATTTATTGTTGGGGTTGTTGATGTTGACGTGTGAGAAGCCGGCCGGTCTTCGGGCGTACGTGTGTGGTCTCTTTCTGTCGTTCTCCAGCTCTAGCCAGTTGATGAACCAGAACGGCTGCTGGTCGACAGCCAGCTTGCTAAGCCGGTCGATCATAATATTTAACATTTACATAATACATACATAAACACACGCCTTTATCCCTAACGGGGTAGGTAGAGCGTAAAACGCCTATTAATAGGCTTTCTCACCTAGCTGACTCATATTAAGGGCAATTTTAGATCTAAATGTGTATCGCTTATATGGGGGAATGCTGTCAGTGTTCTGGGCACTATGCCTCAGGGAGACTTAGAGGGAGACGCCCTTGAGAAAACGATCCGGAGACCATTTACTTTTTATAGTCAGCTCTGAGTTTTGTGTTCTAATTTTTGTTCTTTTATTGTAAACTAGCTGACCCGGCGAACTTTGTTCCGCCTTAGACGCCATAAATGAGCAGATTTTTGATTTTATTAAGTTAACTTTATCAATAAAATAAGATTGACAGAAGAATCCGTTTTAAACGTCATTTTTTTTTCATCCTCTTTGACTACATTTGCAGCACGCATTCAGTCAATTCTATGTCAAATGTCTTAAGGTTACATTAAAAAAGTTTAATAATTTTATATGGTGGTTAAGTAATTTTAAATTTTCTAATTTTCCGCGCAATTTCCTTGATTTTTTCTTTCATAAGAACCTTCTTCTGATAATAACAAACAGAACAAAAAAAGAATTAGCGAAATCGGTCCAGCCGTTCAGGCGTGATGCCGTGACCAAAGGAAATAGGGATTCATTTATATATATATAGAAGATAGATAATAGTTTGTTTTTTAATTCATCATTATTTATTTATTTATTTCGTCATCATAATTGCCTACATAGTCTACATCTAGGTTTATCTACCACCACATGTTTGAGTTGGGGTTAAAGTTGTTGATGTCTGAGAAGCCGGCTGGTCTCTGGGCGTACGTGTGTGGTCTCTTTCTGTCATTCTCCAGCGCTTGCCAGTTGATGAACCAGAACGGTTGTTGGTCAACAGGCAGCTTGCTCAGCCGGGCGACCAGCTCGCGGTCCCCTAATGCTTCTATTGGAAGCCGCATCGTGGTCGTGCTTGGGGCGTTGTCGTCGCCAAATCTGGAACAATATTATTTATAAGTACATATATACATATTTACATATAATCACACTGTTATCCCTAATGGGGTAAGCAGAGCGTAAGCGAAGGTCGTTCCGCCACGTCTGACAAAGCTTTGAGGGTTATTGAAGATAGATTTCTAGGTATATTGCTGTAGAGACAGGTTGTCAGCCCATCGCCTAAATTAGTATACACTGAAATCCTCGGACCCCTTAGCTGGGTTTTACAACATGCCCGGGAGGAAATGCAGCTGGCACATTCTATGTTTTTCTCTTGCTCCCAGACCAGCATGGAAGAGTAAAAATGCTTCTGTAAGCGAAATTGGTTGATCTGTGATGAATAAGTACAAGTGATTTTATAACTATTAGACTAGGGTTAATTCTAAAACTTTCACGCGGAGGCGCGGCGTCTCACTTTGACCGCGTGGTGCAGTCTATCGCTTCGTGCTACAACGAACTATGCATTTTCAAGCAGATTCGCGACGCGTTACACCTTTTCGCTTCCCGGTATAAACTGACTCTTTCTACGTATAACAATCTTAAACCAAAAACACATTAGTACACGACAGTTAAATAAACTAGAATATTATTTTACCTGTTGCCCAATTCATCGGCGTTCTGTGTTGTAGTGGTGGGCGCAAAGGTTGGGTAGCCTATTGCACTCAAACCAGCGTAAGAAGGCCTCTGAGCAAAACTGACCGCCGCTACAGCTGCCATGACAATGTAAACTTTCAGAGCCATTGTTATGAACCCTGAAATCAAGAAAAACATAAATGATGATAAAAATCCTGATCTGATCGGCTAGGGAAGCCTTATCCCGTATCTCTCGGGGTCAGCTACCTAATCTAGGTGATTGAACAGGTTTTTGACTGCCATCTGACCTCCGCAACCCAGAAGCGGATTCCAGACCCAATCCTAGATTAGGTCAGTGTTTTCAAGCCGCCAATGCTTTACCGGGGGACCAACGGCTTAAAACGCCTTCCGAAGCATGGAAAAAGGGCCGAATAAACGTACATATGAAATTCGAAAACCGAAAAACATATTAATTAGTACGTGGTGGGATTATAACCACGACTTTCCGCTCAGGAGGCAGCGGCCCTATCATTAGAATATATTTTCCCAGAAATTTAGGTTCCTAAGAAACAAGTACTTACTTTATATAAGTACTTAGTTTAGGCACTTTAATATAATTATTATTTAGATAATTAGCGAGCATACAGTTTTATAATCAAATGCATAACGTGCTTACTATTGCATAAATTGTATCGTATTCTGTGATTCTACCTAACCTACTAACTTATACTATGTATCTAACCTACAATTAAGAACATATTAACAATGAATCATGTAATCTGAATAATAATAAATGAATTTGAATTTTGAATTTGAAGTTTCATGGACTGGTTCATATCCTTTTGGGTGCACATACCCTTTCTGTTACACGTTGTATATACTGCCTTTTTATATTATTGTTCTTCCATAATGGACTGGGAGCGAGAGAAAAACATAGAATGTGCCAGCTGCATTTCCTCCCGGGCATGCTGTAAAAACCAGCTAAGGGATCTGAGGGTTTCAGTATATTGCAATTTAGGCGATGGGCTGACAACCTGTCACTACAGCAATATACGTACAAAATACAAATCCATCTTGAATAACCCTCAAAACTTTGTCAGACGTGGCGGAACGACCTTTGTTAAGGTCGTTTACGCTCTGCCTACCCCATAAGGGATAAAGGCGTGATTATATGTATGTATGTATGTATGTTATGTTATTGTTATTGATTTCTTTTAAATTCACCTGATATTATGCACGTTATATTCGCTTTTCGATTTTAAAAGTCACTACCTGTACGTCTGCTGTAAGAAATTTCTTTATAGAGAAGCAGCGCCTGTTGTGTGTTTTTTCTTTTCTATTTGTATTTTATGTTCAATAATGTGTACAATAAATCACTACATAGTATAAAACAAAGTCGCTTTCTCTGTCCCTATATCCCTATGTATCCATAAATCTTTAAAACTACGCAACGGATTTTGATTCGATTTATTTTATTGGATAAAGTGATTCAAGAGGAAAGTTTATATGTATAAAACATGCATAATATAGAAGAGAAACACTGATAATTTCCGTGCGAAGCGGGGGCGGGTCGCTACTTGTTAAATAAATATTAAAGTGGTGTTGGAGTAACCTTTAAGAATCCAGTTGAAATATCACATGTACTATCCTTTGTTCTTGTTATGATGAGATGCTATAGGGAACATATTATTTGAATAAAAAATTAAAAATACAGACATCCACTACACCATCGGGCTCTAAAAATTCCGATACTAAACCTGACCTGGCAAAAAGACGGTTTTCATATCCCATCTAGATACCTAGACCCGTGCTTCGGAAGGCACGTTAAGCCGTTGGTCCCGGTTAATATCGTTTAATACCGTAGATATTAGTCGTTAAGCTATATCAGAGGCCAGTGCTAAGCATTGGCGGCTTGAAAACTCTGACCTAATCTAGGATTGGGTCTGGTTTCCCTTCTGGGTTGCGGAGGTCAGATGGCAGTCGCTTTGTGTAAAAACGACCGACCCCGAGAAATACGGGATAAGGCTAGGATGATGATGATGATCTAGATACCTAGACTCGTATTTATAAAGCGATGTCAAGATTGAGGGCAATATTAAGTATGGAACTGACAGCTCATATTGGACAAACTAGCTGTCAAGTAATGTTTATAATTACGGGCCCTAGTTCCTTTGACTGAAACAGTTGTCTGGAAAAAAGGTATACTTTTCCTCAGTAGTAGTGTGTTTCCTATCCTTCTAAAAAATATACACAATTTCAAAGCTAAAATTGATATTTATTAAAACTCTCCCTGTTTCTAACTTTAATCAATTCCAAGAAAAAACCGAACAATTTTATTAACTATGTAAGTAAGTGCCTACTCACAAGTACTGACTAATCTAGGTATATTTTTAATAAAAATATTAAATTTTAAGATTGTTTTTCTAAGCCAAGCATGAAAGAAGCATCTGGTACATTCTTTGATTGAGCATCAAGAAATTCCGCTTTTTTTTAAATGTAGGTTTATTAATGAAGTGAGTTTTTGTGCGTAAGAAAATAAGATAAAAGGGCGATTGTTTATTGTACTAATGATAATTATTTTACTTTGATATGTTTAAAACTAGAACAAGGTAGTTTACTCAACGTTATAATCACACACAATATAATATTTAGGCCCGTATTTATATACAGTACTCGACACTGACAGCGAGATTGAGTTCGTATCAGAAATGTCATTTCAGTACATATAACATACATACATATAATCACGCCTTTCTCCCTTATGGGGTAGGCAGAGCGTAAACGACTTCGTCATCGTCGTTCCGCCCCGTTTGATAAACTTTTGAGGGTCATTTAAGAAAGATTTGAGGTAAGTATATCGCTGTAGTGACAGGTTGTCAGCCCAGCGCCTAAATTGCAATATTCTGAAACCCTCGGATCCCTTAGCTGGTTTCTACAGCATGCCCAGGAGAAAATGCAGCTGGCACGTTCTATGGTTTTCTTTCGCTCCCAGTCCAGCATGGAAGAAATTTATAGAAACTGTTACTGAGAAAAGCTGATTAATTTACACCTCTGTTTGTCGGCAAGTTGCGTAGAAACATAAGGGTCTGCTGGAGTAATGAAATTCAATACAAACGTAGTTTCGCTTTTATTCCTAAACTGTAAAACCAAAATCAACCAAACTCCGTACACATGACCAAAATAACATATATACATCATATCTATGCTTCTAATTAGGTTATATAACTGCCTCCGTGGTCTAGTGGCTAGTGCCATGGACTCCCGATCCGGAGGTCCTGGGTTCGATTCCCAGGGGGGAAACACAAAGTTGATATTTGAGCATTTATCACTTTGTGATTTTTTGTCCGAAAAAGAAAAAAGATTTCGTGCTTCGGAGGGCACGTTAAAGTGTCGGTCCCGGTCGCTGTCTTTGATAGTGGTCGTTACTTAAAACCATGTGAGAGGCCGTTTTGTGTATTTTTCTTGAGTTTACAGCGCTCTTATTTTATTTATTCATAAATTATTATAATTTTATCCCATTTGCTCGGAA
Organism: Scrobipalpa costella; assembly: GCA_949820665.1. NCBI lineage: Eukaryota > Metazoa > Arthropoda > Insecta > Lepidoptera > Gelechiidae > Scrobipalpa > Scrobipalpa costella. The sequence goes on from OX463313.1 coordinate 6,372,603, forward strand.
AAAGCTTCATTATTTTAAAAAAACAATACCTACATACACTCTTTTCCTCATATTCGCAGACGCCAGCAATTTCTAAACATGACAACAATGAAATTAACGACCGCTTCACGAAGTCTTACACTAGTATGGTTTAGGTGTTTTTTAGTTCACATTATTGTTTATTTTAAGGCTGAATGCGCGTACAACATAAATGTCAAAATATTATGGAGGAATCAAGGAGTCAATCGCAAGTTTGATGTTTGTTTTTAAGTGTATTATTATTGTTTCATCGCAAAATGAGAGAAAGGTACTATATTTCTCTCAGCCAAAATAGCAATTTAAGGTCTCGTTTTCATTTACTTGACCTTAAGTTGCTTTTTTTGGCCTCGGAGTAATATACTATTGCACACAACTAAATTTAAAAAAAAAAAAAATAACCCTTCGTCGTTATACGATTAATTTGGATCGAGGTGGCAAATAGTTATTTGGGAACGATGTTGAAAGAGCTCGATAGAACTGCCCTGTTTCTCTACACTGTTATTTCCTTCTGCGTTTCCGATACATTAGGGTCAAAAGTGTATCTTCCAAGACGATAAAACGATATTTAATATAATAAATAATAGAAGTACGACAAGGTTCTAAATGATCGTGACGGGAAAGGAACTAACGTCGCCAACGCTAGTTTTGACAGTTATGCACAGTGCCTCCGAGGTCTTGTGGTCAGAGCCTGGGCTCACGATCCGTAGGTCCTAGATTCGATTCCCAAAGGGGGCACAAAGTTAATATTTGTCTATTTATCACTTTATGAGATTTTTCCCAGTTTGGTTGAAACAAAACAGGCTGAATCTACCTAATTCCACACATACAAAGATATAATCACGCCTTTAACCCTAACGGAGTAGGTAGAGCATAAACAACTTAAACAAAGGTCGTTCCGCCACGTCTGACAAAGTTTTGAGGGTTATTTAAAATAGACTTGTAGGTATATTTCTGTAGTGACCGGTTGGCCGCCCATCACCTAAATTACGATATACTAAAATCCTCGGATCCCTTAGCTGGTTTTCACAGCATGCCCGTGAGGAAATGCAGCGGGCACATTCTATGGTTTTCTCTCGCTCCCAGTCCAGCATGGAAGTCACGTGCATATAAACCCATGTCGGGCTGCATATGAATGTTAGCTACTATTGGTCTCAACGACGTTTATGAGCCAAAATGTACTTTACGAGGCAATATGCATTTCGAGTACTATCGTAAATATTTGATGGTGTTTGGGTAAGAATTGCAATTTGATTAGAAACGTTATTTCAAATATTGAACGAATATTGAAATTCGGGATCTATGAAAGAATGTACCTAATGTTATTATTGATTTAAGTAGCTGTGCTAAAAAAAAAACACTGGCTCTGTGGTCTAGTGGTCTGAGCCATAGGCTCTCGACCCGACTGAATCGATGGAATGATCACCTGATTGTCCGAAAAGTAAGATGATCCATGCTGTCGGATGGGCATGTAAATAGTCGGGCCTGCATCTGATATCTCTCAGGTTGTGTCAGTCAATCTGTCCCATCAGAATTATGAGATTAAAGGAATAGAGAGTGCACCTGCGTGTAGCGCAAACACTTGGGCACTAAAAAATAGTACTGCGCAGTCGGCCTACCTCTGGGAAATTGGCCGCCATCACCGAGAATCAGTGGGAGGTACTTACGCCTGGAGAGATAAAGAGAAGGTCTTTGCCCAGCAGTGGGACGATTTACATACATACATACATACATATAATCACGCCTTTATCCCTAATGGGGTAGGCAGAGCGTAAACGACCAAAACAAAGGTCATTCCGCCACTTCTGACAAAGTTTTGAGGGTTATTTTAGATAGATTTATATAGGCTACAAAAAAAAAGATACTTATTGTGCTTGCTTAATGTATTCTGGGTATTCTTGATGTATTGCCACAAATAAAAATATCACGGGAAAATGTTGTTGGGTGCACGAATATATTTTTTTTACAAGTAGGTAAGTAGGTCTTGTGATAAAAAAAACATAGAATGTGCCAGCTGCATCTCCTCCTGGGCATGCTGTTAAATCCAGCTGTGGGATTTGAGGTTTCAGTGTATTGTAATTTAGGCGATGGGCTGACAACCTGTCACTACAGCAATACATAGATCTATATGAAATGACCCTCAATACATGTCAGACGTGGTGCAAAGACCTTTGTTTGGGTCGTTGACGCTCTGCCTACCCCTTTAGGGATAAAGGCATGATTTTGTGTATGTATGTAGGTAGGCTAGAGATTTTGAGTAGGTTATTGAAAGCCGACTAAGTCTACCTCATCATAATTAGTTTATGAGGTTCAGAACATGAAGTAAACGCTAGCGTTCCCTACAGATAAGGAGGGAAGGCAGAAAATATCTTACTTCGACCAAGTGAAGGAACAAGTATTTAAAAAAATAATTCAAATAACCATACTGTACCTATAAAACATTATATACTACATTAATAGTTCTAAAATTGACCGTTAAAATATAAATCATATATATTTTTGTAATCTCCTTTAAATTAACTTTATTTTGATACCTCACTCGATAGGTTCAGTCTAAAATATATTTTGTAGACTTACAATTTAGTGCTTATAATCCGCCATTTTTATTTTTTAATAATTATACCTATCTACGAGCACTCGGGTGCTTAAGAGCTATCGAACGATACCCCACTTGTCGAATTCTATCCAGCCGTTTTGGAAATACGGGGTAATAATGAAATATCAGTACATACATACATACAAAAACCGAAAAACATAATGCTTCGTTGACAAGGAAGTCAAGGAGACGTATTTATCCATCTAACAATAATATTGCTTTTTCCTATTTTGATATTACTATAACTCATTTTAATTAAACTTGTTTCAAAACTTTTATTAAAACACAACTGAAATCCGTTAAAACCAGTTTCATTAAAACAATAAAATCGCTTTTAGACTGCAGTTAATTTTACTGCATTAATTAATGAGGTTGTAAGACTATATTATTGTTGAGTAAGTAATTACTGCTGGATTATGTCCAACTGTTGAACAAAGGTTTCCCCTTTAATAACTACCAACACTTGACACTGGCACAAAATATTCTAGTGCCACAAAAAAAGTCCTTAAGCAAAAACAGAACAAATACATAAATTTATTAAAACCAATTTCATTCAAACAATAAAATCGCTTTTAGACTGCAGTCAATTTACTGCATTAATTAATAAGGTTGTAAGACTATCTTATTGTTGATTAAGTAATTATTGCTTGATTCTGTCCAACTGTTGGACAAAGGTTTCCCATTTAATAACTACCAACACTTGACACTGGCACAAAATATTCTAGTGCCACAAAAAAAAGTCCTAAAGCAAAAACAGAACAAATACATAAATTAATTAAAAACAATTTCATTCAAACAATAAAATCGCTTTTCCCCTTAAATAACTACCGAAGTCCTAAAACAAAAACAGAACAAATACCTGGTATAAAGTCTGATTGATTACCTTTATGGTTCGTAGCCAGTGGAAGAATGTGTTTTCTGCTCACCCCTTTGAGAAAGAGGCGTGATTATAAAATGTATGTATGGTTCCTTATATGTATGTATGATTCCTTATTACAAGTATTAACCTATACTGACCTTGTTAATATTGTTTTCGAACTATGCACCAGGGAACTTTGTTTCCAATAACACCACTTGTTATAATGCTAGAGTTCAGTAACCTTAAATTTAAACACAAAACACTGATTACTTATTTATTTATCAATTTTTTATAGACGACTTACTTTTGTGACAAATTTAAATATACTGACACTAATACTGTGTTATCGCTATATATAATTAATTACAGTTTCAACTTACTAATGACCTCAAGAAGATCTCTTCATGAGTCGTCCGTTTTTAATGTGATGGAACGAGAAAGAAGATTTGTAATTGTTGACGTCACAGTCCTCTGAGTTCTGACTTCTGGGTTTCCCTAAAATGTATTTGATGGGTGGACATTGAGGACAAACTGTCAAATGTAAAGAATTTACCAACTCGGAAAGATATTTTGAATATAAAATGTTAATTATTACATCAACACTGTGCGAATGGCTACATAAATGCCCTTTTTATGGACAAAGTTAGGGAACTTAAGTACTTTTTACAGCTATTATTGAATAGTATTAATAGAATAGGACTGGGAGCGAGAGAAAAACATAGAATGAGCCAGCTGCATTTCCTCCCGGGCATGCTGTAAAAACCAGCTAAGGGATCCGAGGGTTTTAGTATGTTGCATTTTAGGCGATGGGCTGACAACCTGTCACTACAGCAATATACATACAAATCTATCATAAATAACCTTCAAAACTTTGTCAGACGTGGCGGAACGACCTCTGTTTAGGTCGTTTACGCTCTGCCTACCCATTAGGGATAAAGGCGTGATTATATGTATGTATGTATTAATAGAATATTTTAAATAAAGAATGCTTTAGGTTCTGAAAATCTTCTAAGTATCAATGTAATTATATGGATACTTAGAAGAATAATAGAAATTAGAAGATAAATCAATTGTACTACTTTTCTTTTTAGCAATTTGTAATTTCTGTGTTTTTGTTCAATAAAGTATATTGTATTGTATATTCGGGTAAAAAATATCGGTGCTTTCCGTTAGAAACAAAACAGTAAAATCTTTCAGTAGAATCAATCAAACCGCATTACAAAATAATTTTAGAATAATACATACATTCATATATATTATCACGCCTTTATCCTTAATGGGGTAGGCAGAGCGCAAACGACCCAAACAAAGGTCGTCCCGCCATGTCTGACAGTATTGAGGGTTATTTAAGATATAATTCTAGGTATATTGCTGTAGTGACAGGTTGTCAGCCCATCGCCTAAATTACAATATACTGAAACCCTCGGATCCCTTAGCTGGATTTTACAGCATGCCCGGGAGGAAATGCAGCTGGCACATTCTATGTTTTTCTCTCGCTTCCAGACCAGCATGGAAGTGTAAGTTTTAGAATAATACTTGTTAATATTTATAAGCTATCAAAAAAAAAAAAAAAACAAATACTACCAAACTAAGCCCTTTTTGTTCTGGAGTTGTTTAAAAATAATCAGTCTTAATAAGTACGTGTTCAAAGTAAATCTTTCCTTTTTGTTGTTCATAACAAGATGAAATTGTAACGTTGTTTGACATGTATAAGGCTTCTATCAAAATAAATTGTTGTCAAGGTACAACGCCTTTATATTCTAAGATTTTAACTTTCGTTTCCCTCTGGGATTCCCATATCGGAAATATATACCTTACATTAACAAGAAGTCACGTAATTCCAAGTTTCCTTTCCAAATGAGATTGGTTGATTTGGTAACATTGGGCTCGCTCCTAGATTTGCCGGCTAAAACTAAAATTAAAATCTATTTGACACTTTCAGAATAAAAACATTAGAAAAGGACAGGAGATCTATTATCTCTGGTTTTTTATTTATAGTCGGTGGTTCTATACGTTATCTGTCAGTTTTATCCGCCGTCATATGATATGGCGGATAAAATTGTCAAAAATACTGGGGAAACATGCAAAAGCGCGTCAAAAGCGCAGACAAAGTGTAAAACCATAGAGTATAAATCTCCTGTCCTTTTTCAATTTTAATATTTAGAAAGTGACAGATTTAAATTTTAGTTAAAGCCGGTGATATCTCGAATCGACCCCTATACCTACCTCTTGTATTTATAGCGAATTTATAGCTAGGTAGAGTAACTGCTTTTCATTCTTCCATGCTAGCCTGGGAGCGAAAGAAGAACATAGAATGTGCCAGCGGCATTTCCTCCCGGGCATGCTGTAAAAACCAGCTAAGGGATCTGAGGGTTTCAGTATATTGTAATTTAGCCGATGGGCTGACAACCTGTCACTATAGCAATATACCTACAAATATATCATTAATGACCCTCAAAACTTTGTCAGACGTGGCGAAACGACCTTTGTTTAGGTCGTTTACGCTTTGCCTACCCCATTAGGGATAAAGGCGTGATTATATGTACTGATACGGTACATATATCGATGAAATGTTGTAATGATGAAAAGTTGTGGCCTTCATCCTATAACTCACACGGATATAAAATATTCCTTTTAGATGTGGTCAAACTAACAGCTACATGGCAAAAACCTGATCAAGGACAAAAGCCACCGCGGGAACTCAATCCTATAGGAAAACTCTTTTAGGTGCGGGTGAAAACACGGAGCAGCAGTTTTAGTAATGTTTAGAGGTAGTCTTCTTCTGTCGAGTGGGTATCGAGTCTATCGACCCGATGAACCCTGGTGTCAGAATTTTTAAACCGCCTAGTAGCACAACTATCAGGCCTCTGACATGGTTTGAGTAACGACCACTATCAAAGACAGCAACCGGGACCGACGGCTTAACGTGCCCTCCGACGCACGAAATCTTTTTTCTTTTTCGGACAATCAGGTGCAATGTCCTAACCAAACTGCGGAAAAACTCACAAAGTGATAAATTCTCAAATATCAACTTTGTGTTTCCCCCCCGGGAATCGAACCCAGGACCTCCGGATCAGGAGTCCATGGCACTAGCCACTAGACCACGGAGGCAGTTAAGAGTTAGAGGTAGTTATTTCAGTTTAGTAATTATGTCGTAATAATTATTTTTTAGGTCCGTAATTATAAACAGTACTTGAGACTGTCATCTAGTTTGAGTTTGTATCAGAAATGTTATTGCAGTACAATGTGACCTGTCAAATCCATACTTAATATTGCTCTCAATCTTGAGATTGCTTTATAAATATGAGACTTAGATATTGCTATGTAGGTTGTCATATCCGTAAAGTTAATTATGTAAAAAAACATTACAATTTAAATTGCAAATTAAAATAATTATATTAGTCGGTGAGCTAACAAAATAGGTATTTCAGTTTTATTAATACTAGTTAGCTTGCAACTCGCCTAAAATAAGATAAAGCACGCTCCGTTGGTATTTTGTAAATTACTATGGAGATCTGGAGACCGAATTTTGGTAGTCATACTGAATATGAGAATCTTAACAGTAATATTATGGTAAATGAATGAGCATATACTGAATTTATTATTGTTAAGCAATGTTATAATTTTTGACCAAAAACCCTTTCAAAAGAAAAAAAAAATAAAGTAATAGAAAATGTTCAGATTTTACGACGGTTTTTGTAATTTTTTTAACCTTCCATAAAAAAAAAATACTTACAGATACCTTAATACAATTTTGATTCAGTGACTGCTTAATATTGATCACCAGAAGGTAATATTTTAAATTCACTGTATGATACATTTACATATAATTACGCCTTTGTCTCTGATGGGGTAAGCAGAGTGTAAACGACCTGGACAAAGGTCGTACCGCTAAGTCTAACAAACCTTTGGAGGGTTATTTAAGATAGATTTGTAGGTATATTGCTGTAGTGATAGGTTGTCAGCCCATCGCCTAAATTGCACTGTACAGAAACCCTCGGATCCTAGCTGGTTCTTATATCTTAGCTTGCATCTTAGCTGGTTTTTACAGCATGCCCGGGATGAAAAGCAGCTGGCACATTCTATGTTTTACTCTCGTTCCCAGGCTGACATGGAAGAAAATTGTGAAATACGTTATAATACAAAACCCTTTATGGCATAATACGAGTGCAAATTTAAGGCCCGTATTAATAAATAGCACTTGAGACTGACAGCTAGTTTGAGTTCGTATCAAAAATGTCATTTCAGTACAAAATGGCGTGTCAAATCCATACTTAATATTGCTCTCAATCTAGAGCTTGCTTTGTAAATACGAGCCGTAAAGAATAAAAATATATAAAAAAGAAGTAAACAAAACTACACTATAAAAAGTGGCTGTTCATCACTACATAGAATAAAACAAAGTCGCTTTCTCTGTCCCTATACATACATATAATCACGCCTTTATCCCTAATGGGGTAGGCAGAGCGTAAACGACCAAAACAAAGGTCATTCCGCCACGTCTAACAAAGTTGTGAGGGTTATTTTAGACAGATTTGAAGGTATATTGCTGTAGTGACAGGTTGTCAGCCCATCGCCTACATTGCAATATACTGAAACCCTCGAATCACTTAGCTGACTTTTACAGCATGCCCGGGAGGAAATGCAGCTGGCACATTCTAAGTTTTTCTCGCGCTCCCAGGCCAGCATGGAAGTTCTGTCCCTATATCCTTATGTATACATAGATCCTTTAAAACTACGCAATACATTTTGATGCGGTTACATTTAATGGATAGAGTGTTTCAAGAGGAAGGTTTATATGTATAATACATGCATAATATAGTAAAGAAACACTGATAATATCCGTGCGAAGCCGGGGCGGGTCGCTAGTATTAGATAAAATAAGGTCTTCATATTTGAACTCGATGCGTAAATGGGTCAGTAACTAAAAAAAATGAAATAATATCAATTAATCATTAGTAACAAAATGACGAATGTAATCAAGAGTTGGTTTAAATTATCTCAGTGGAGAACAGGTATTTCCAGACTGTTAATTTTAGTACCTAGTCAATAACGAATGCATAAATATGGACAGTTTATTAATATTCAGACCGATCGCTATATATATACGGGCGTTCTGACGTCATAGGAAAATCAGAACTAAAAATATATTGGCACTACACTTACCTGCCATACTATATACCCACACAACACCTATCAGGTTTTTTTTTTTTAAATAAGTTTTTGTATTATCACTATAGCAATACAAATTATAATCTAAAATTGCCCTTAATTTTTGTCAGACGTGGCTAAAGCGCCTTTTACGAGGCGTTTAAGGCTCTGCCTACCCCGTAAGGGATGAAGGCGTGATTTTATGTATGCATGTATGTAAATAACTTATTGTATACTCATACTTCCATGATGGACTGGGAGCGAAAGTAAAACAGAATGTGCCAGCTGCAATCTCCCGGGCAGGGTGTTAAAATGAGAGTTTAAGTATACTGCAATTTAGGCGATGGGCTGACAACCTGTCACTACAGCAATACGAGATCCCTACAAATCTATCTTAAAGAACCCTCAACACTTTGTCAGACGTGGCGGAACGACCTTTGCTTACGTCGCTTACGCTCATTTACCCCATTAGGGATAAAGGCATGATTATATGTATGTATGTTATTTACTTAATGCAAAACTGCCAACAATTATATTCTTCAATACTATTTATAATAAGGCTTGTACTTCAGACAGAATTTTTACTTACATGGAAAGGTATCTTATTGAAGAGTATCAACAGTTTTATTTTATTTTATCATTAAGTCCCGATCGCTGTCTTTGATAGTGATCGTTACTCCAACTATGTCAGATCTTAATCTTATCCCTTACAGCTTATTGCTATAGTGACAGGTTGTCAGCCCACCGCCTAAATAACAATACCCTGTAACCCTCGAGTCCCTTTTGCTGACTTCAACAGCTTGCCCGGGAGGAAGGGCAGCTGGAGCATTCAATGTTTTTCTATCCCCAGTCTAACGTGGAAGTAAGCTACTTAGGCGGTTTGAAAATTCTGATTGCAGGGATCATCGGGTCGTTTGACTCAGGAATCCACTCGCTAAGAAGAAGAATCTTCTCTTTTCTCTCGCTCCCAGGCGCTGGCCTGGGAGCGAGAGAAAAACATAGAATGTGCCAGCTGCATTTCCTCCCGGGCATGCTGTAAAAACCAGCTAAGGGATCCGAGGCTTTCAGTATATTGCAATTTAGGCGATGGGCTGACAACCTGTCACTACAGCAATGTACTACAGATCTATCTTAAATGACCCTCAAAACTTTGTCAGACGTGGCGGAACGACTTTTGTTTGGGTAGTTTACGCTCTGCCTACCCCATTAGGGATAAAGGCGTGATTATATGTATGTATGTAAGAAGAAGAATAAGTACCTAATCCATCAAATTGTTATCGCATTTACGCTCTGCCTACCCCATTAGGGATAAAGGCGTGATTATATGTATGTATGTAAGAAGAAGAATAAGTACCTAATTCATCAAATTGTTATCGCATTTCTTTATGAGGAGCAAAAGGTAAAGAAATACCCAAACAGGAGAGGATTAAATAGCAATCACATTTTACGGGGTGTAAGGGACAGCAAACTGATAGGGGTTGCTCAGTCAACGAAACTGAACAACTATCACCAGGAAATTCTATCAGGATTTTTTTTTTTAAATGCTTTTCCATACAAACTATCTGATCGAGGTGGTAATTAACTGCGTCCGTGGTCTAGTGGCTAGTGCCGGAGGTCCTAGGTTCGATTTTCAGGGGGGAAACACAAAGTTGATATTTGAGAATTTATCACTTTGTGATTTTTTTCCCAGTTTGGTTAGGACATTGCAGGCTGAATCACCTGATTGTCCGAAAAAGAAAAAGATTTCGTGCTTCGGAGGGCACGTTAAGCCGTCTGTCCCGGTCGCCGTCTTTGATAGTGGTCGTTACTCAAACCATGTAAGAGGCCTGATAGTTGTGCTACTAGGCGGATTAAAAACTCTGACACCAGGGTTCATCGGGTCGATAGACTCGACAGAAGAAGGTGGTAATTTTGTGTGGGAAAGTCAAATCTTTTTTTTCATCTCTTGGAAGAATTTCCTGGTGAATCTTGTTCAGTATCGTTGACTGAGCAACCCCTATCAGTTTGTGGGACGCTGTCACTTATACACGTATAGTCACGCCTTTATCCCTAATGGGTTAGGCAGACCGTAAACGACCTAACCAAAGGTCGTTCCGACACGTCTGACAATGTTTTGAGGGTTATTTAAGATAGATTTTTAAGTATATTGCTGTAGTAACAGGTTGTCAGCCCATCGCCTACATTGCAATATAATGAAACTCTCAGATCCCTGAGCTGATTTTTACAGCATACACGGGAGGAAATGGCACATTCTATGTTTTTCTCTCGCTCCCAGGCCAGCATAAAATAACGCTGTCCCTTACACCCGATATAGGTAGATTTTTGATGCGTTTTTGTTTTCAAATTAGTATCATTTTTTTTTCATCGCTGTGAAAGTGGTCATTGCAGTTGGGTGTCTGACAATTAATTTTGAAGGCAATATAAAATAATTTAATTAATTCTACCAGAGGTCACCGGATCAATTCTTTAAACATGCGACCAACAGAAATGTAGAGTCCCATTGCAGAAATGTAGAAAACAGATTCCCATAAATGAAAGTGTTGGTCGAATAAATAATTTAAATTAGGTACTTAAGGTTATTATCATATTATGTGAACATAAAATATAAAAACATAGTAGTGAAAGTATTTTTTGTTATATCTATAAAAAAACGGTAGGTCGTGGTTCGAATCCCACCACGTACCAATGTGTTTTTCGGTTTTAGAATTTATTCGGCGGTTTTTTCGTGCTTCGGAAGGCACGTTAAGTCGTTGGTCCCGTTTACTATCGTAGATATTAGTCGTTAAGCCATGTCAGAGGCCAGTGTTAAGCATTGGCGACTTGAAACTCAGACCTTATCTAGGTTGGGGTCTGGTTTCCCTTCTGGGTTGCAGAGATCAGATGGCAGTCGCTCTGTGTAAAAACCAATACCCTCGTACAATCACTTAGATTAGGTAGCCGCGCCCGTGAGATACGGGATTAATGTCCTCATTGTTCTTGATTTTAACTTTTTCTCTTGTCTGTACCATTTCCTGTACCTGTTAGCTGTCAGTCAATAAAAGTTTAAATCAATCAATCAATCAAGTCGAGTTAGCACAGATTTTGATTTGATGTATTGAAATCAGTGATCATTAAACATTGCCCTTTAATTAAAATAACTAGCAGCTTCACAGCAACGTAGGATTAGAATAGTTGATTTCCGAAGCTCAAAACACACCCTCATCAAAATCAAATCCTCTTTGAGGCGATTACCTACTTCTATGTCAGATTAAGTACACCTAAGCTTGATTTAAAAGACCAATACGATATTTTATCGTTTATGAATTCCATGTTGCCTTGGGAGCGAGAGAAAAGCATAGAATGTGCCAGCTGCATATCTCTAATGTAAAAAACAGCTTAAGAATCCGAAAGTTTCAGTTTATTGTAATTTAGACGACCTGTCACTACAGAAATATACATAACATAACATAACATAAAAATACTTTATTGCACTTAATAATACAACATACAACACAAAAGATAACAAAAAACAAGTACAACATAGCCTACCTACAAATGTATATTAAATAACCCTTAAAACTTTGTCAGACGTGGTGGGACGACCTTTGTTTACGTCGATTACGATCTGCCTACCCAATTAGGGATAAAGGCGTGATTATATGTATCTATGTAAGTATGTGAATTTGGTACTCAATGACGATAATTTATATTTGAGAATTTTGAACTCATAGAACTCAGGAAACTGGAAAATTGAAGAAAAGCGACGAAGAGCTAGACCGAGATTTAGTTATATCGATCAAGTAAAGGCAAAAGTAAATGCCAAGTCATATCAGGATATCAAAGAACTGACCAATGATAGACAAAAATGGAATTGAAGCACTGACAAGAGCCCAGCTCTTAAGTGAAAGAAGAAGAACTCAGGGTTCATCGGATCGATCGAGATTTAAAACATGCAAATATTGAAACCAAAACTTAAAGAATAAAACGTAGACACGAATCACTTTCCAACAATAGAAAAAAAACGTAGGTACGTAATGGGTTTAATTCTCGATTCACCAGCTAAACCAAAAATTTAAATCTATCTGTCACTTTCAGAATAAAAACATTGACAAGTACAGGAGATCTATACTCTCCGGTTTTTGATTTACAGTCGGTGGTTTACTGTAAATTTTATTCGCCGTCATATAATGTGGTGGATAAAATAGGCAGAAATACTGGGGAAATCTAGCCGACAAATTGCAAAACCATAGAGTATAAAATCGCCTGTCCTTATTCAATTTTCTTATTTTGAAAGTGACAGATATATTCTAATTTTAGTTTTAGCCGCTGGTATCTAGAATCAAGCCCAATGTAAATTCCTTAATCTATCGCGGTTACAATAAATCCCAATAAATTACCTATAAAAATATTTTTCCAAGGATACAAAAAAATAGATTAAAGTTACCAGGGCTTCTTTTCTTTATGGCTGTACTCTACATATCACGTATTTCAAATTTATTTTACCAACTCATAGTAAAACCTCTGTGATAAAACCCTTCTTCATGACAGTAAAGCACAATGTCAAAAAATGGGAAGATCGTGTCTTAATAATGTTTAAATGGACTCGATTCTAGATACCACCGGCTTAAAATGAAAATATAATCTATCTGTCACATTCAAAATAATAAAATTGAAAAATAACAGGCGATTTATACTCTATGGTTATACACTTTGGCGCGCCTTTGCCACGTTTCCCCAGTATTTCTGTCAATTTTATCCGCCATATTATGAGACGGCGGATAATAATGACCAATAACATATAAAAAAAATCTTTCTTAATTTTGTGTTGTAATTTGCGTTTTAATCAAATTTGGTATCATTATTGTTTTATAATTTTGTGTATTTATGTTAGAATTAGGCAAAATTTACCTTTATTACGTCGTGTACACAGACACTGTTTTCGATTGTAATCTATATCAATACCTTTATTACTGGTATTTTAAGCTTTGTTGTCTATTATCTGTTTGTGTAAAGAAATAAGTAATAAGAAAACCAGCGACTATAAATCAAAACCTGGAGAGAATAGATCTCTTACCCGTTTCCAATGTTTTTAGTCTGAAAGTGACAAATAGATTTTAAATTTAGTTTTAGCCGGAAAATCTAGAATCGAGCTCAATATCTATGTAAAAAATATTCGAGTTTAAAGATACAAAGTTTTCATTTGAATATATGTTTACTTGGGTCTTGAAGTAGAGAAAAATCGGTGTTTTGTTTTCATATAAAAACTGTACGTAATACTTGTCTTGTAAATAGAAGAATACTATTATGTTACATTGGGTTACACTAGAAATAAAATTAATTAATCATCATAATTTAAGAGCTTTGCTCTTGTCGCTGGAGTAATCGCCAACTTTCTCTGGATTCCGTCTTCTCCTTAACTTCTCTTTACGACGTGACCTTAATCTTTTCTTTGATTTGATAAAGGGTTCTTCTAGGTTGGCCTCTTCCTCTTGTCCCTTCAATCTTTCTTTGTAATATAGTCTTTAGAAGAACATTACTATTATTTTTCCTGTTCATATTACTCCTTTCTTAGAGAAATTTTGTGGGATGGTTTCCCTCTTGCCTTCCACACAGCAGTATATGAAGCAAAGCTAGTCTGCATCATATTAATAAGGTAAGTCTTTTTGCTTAAAATGTACTTACCTATTTTACTACGAGTCATTTCATCTCCCTAGATTTTTCTCCCTTATTCCGTATCTCTCAGGGTCGGCTACCTAATCTAGGTGATTGTACGAGGGTACTTGTTTTTACACAGAGCGACTGCCATCTGACCTCCGCAACCCAGAAGGGAAACCAGATCCAATCCTAGATTAGGTCAGAGTTTTTAAGCCGCCAATGCTTAGCAGTGGCCTCTGATATGGCTTAACGACTAATATATACGGTATTAAACGAAATTAACCGGGACCAATGTCTTAACGTGCCGGAAAAAGCGAAGTACGGAAAAAGCGCCGAATAAACGTACACATGAAATTCGAAAGCCGAAAAACACATTTGCACGTGGTGGGATTCGAACCACGGCCTCCCGCTCAGGAGGCAGTGGCCCTATCCACTACACCATCGGGCTCACCCACCATTTATTTATTTTACTACGAGTATATACGCATTTTATTCATATTAAGCCACCCTTTGCTGTGATTAATGAACACGAAGAGCTCATTTTCCGTAATAAAATAAGTCGAGTAAATAAAGTCACATTTGAGAGTCAGTTCCCCGAGGATATTTACTTTCATTTATTACAAACTAGCTTTTCGCCCCGCGTTTTCACCCGCGGTTTCGTGGGATTTCTCATAGAAAGTATTAAGACGGCATTTGCTAATAGGTAAATGCGTTCAATAGCGCAAATTTCAATCACCTTAATATAATTAGTATCATGACTTAATCTAGAAATGAAACAAAATTAATTCTTATAATAGAAAATTACCATCATAATCAGTCATTTCTAATGAGGTAGTAAAAAATTAATTAATTCCCGAAAGTATTTATTTTTGAATGTTGATGAGTTTCATTGATTGAGAAACCCCAACCAGTTTATGGGAAGCAAGCTGCCTCTTACACCATGTATAACATTTCATCTTAAGTCTCAATGTTAGTAATGCATACATACATATTATGACGCCTTTATAATTAATTATAATATAATTTCTTCCATGCTGGACTGGGAGAGATAGAAAAACATAGAATGTTCCAGCTGCCCTTCCTCCCGGGCATGCTGTAGAAGTCAGCAAAAGGGACTCGAGGGTTACAGTGTATTGTAATTTAGGCGATGGGCTGACAACCTGTCACTATAGCAATACACATTACAATCTAAAATTGCCCTCAATTTTTGTCAGACGTGGCGAAAGCGCTTTTTAGGAGGCGTTTTACGCTCTGCCTACCCCGTAAGGGATAAAGGCGTGATTTTATGTATGTATGTATGTATGTTTATCCTTAATTGGGTAGACAGAGCGTAAAAGACCTTAACAGAGGATCAGATGCCTTAGCTAGTTTTTACAGCACGCCCGGAAGGAAATGCAGCTGGCACATTCTATGTTTTTCTCTCGCTCCAGTCCAGTCTAGCTTGGAAGACTAATGCCACTTTTAAATAATTAATTTATCTACGGTGGAACCCCGGGGAATTAAGTTAGTATCGATATCGTAAAACATAGAATTACTTTAGACGAAGTATATAGACATATAACCACAGCTGAAGTAAATAAAAGTAAACCGTATTTACTTAAGGGTAGGCCGGAGTAACGAAATCCCATACAAATGTAGTTTAGCTTTTATTCCTAAAAGGTGGTGTCAATTTTAACCAAACTCTGGTGTGCGTCTCTCCACCTGCGAGTGCTCTAATTAGAAGCTTTAATTTGAACTATTTTCGAAGACTCTAAATTTGGTAGTTATTGCGCATCAGATGGGCTCGCTGGAGAGACGTCTCGCCGTACATACCATTTTCAAAGACCTATATCTCGAAAACTATTGAACACACAGTACTAAAATTTTTGGAGCTTAGTGCTCCAACTAGGGCACGTATGTAGAACTTTAGACCAAAACTTAAATCCATACCGTTTATGAGATCCAAATGGGCTCGCTGGAGAGACGTCTCCCCAGCGAGCCCACAGATAATCGTGTATAACTCGGCAGCAGATTGCTCCAATTATGCTCTAAATCTAGAGATATAACACATTGCTCTACTCTCAACAGTACCTGAGATCTAGCATGGGCTCGCTGACGAGAATCTCCCCAGCCAGCCCACGGTTTTCAGCTCGAAGCGTCTTTTCTATTGATGCTCCAATTTACTGACTTCAGTATGTGGGTGCTCCAATTATGCTCTAAATCCTGATATATGATAAAAACACCTATCACGTTTGGGCTGGGTGGGGAGACGCACACTAAACTCTATACACATAATCAAATGCTACATAGCAATGTTCCTTATTAGGTTTATTTTGAAAATATTAAGCATAAACAAAATAATAAAAGGAAATTTAATTGTATGCTATTTTCACACAAAATCGTAATTCAGATCTTATTTTGTTTATGCTTAATATTTTCAAACCGAACCTAATTACAAACATAGATATGATGCATTTAGTCATGTATATGGAGTTTATTTAATTTTGGTTTTACCATTTTGAAATAAAAGCTACTCCGGCAAACCCTTAAGCGCCTATACGAACTTACATGCAAGTTGTATCTTGCAAAAAACGACAAAAAAACATTGAATGTTTCAAGTGCATTTGATATACTGTCTCTCTGTATAACTCAATTGGGATGAAGGCGTGATCACATACATACATACATATAATCACGCCTTTTTCCCTAATGGGGTAGGCAGAGTGTAAACGACCTAAACGAAGGTCGTCCCGCCACGTCTGACAAAGTTTTGATAGTTATTTAAGATATATTTGTAGGTATATTGCTGTAGTGACAGGTTGTCAGCCCATCGCCTAAATTTCAATATACTGAAACCCTCGGATCCCTTAGCTGGTTTTTACAGCATGTGACGAAATGCAGCTGGCATATTCTATGCTTTTCTCTCGCTCCCAGGCCAAAATGGAAGGAAGGCGCGATTAAAGGTACTATACGTAAATAGAAGATCATACTTACAAAAAGTACTGAGGTAAAAATGTTTAGTTAAGATTTATATTTTTTTTACTGAATTGCTAATGTTGACTGGGTGGCTAAAAAATCAAATCTTTTATACTTAAAACTGATGGTTAAAATACTGTGGCTCTCAACCACCAAATTAAAAAAAATACATTTAGATTTAACAATCGAGTTGAAAATATAGAAGTTATTGATTTGAGTAGTCAATATTTACAGAAGGAGTGACGTCATAACTCACAATTTTCATACAAATAAGCGTTTTTGACTTTCCATAAAAAGTTGCTGATTTGACTAGTAGGAAAATAGCGTATTGCCCCCATTTTTCTCCATCTTACTTTTATACTTCCATGCTGGACTGGGAGTGGAAGAAAAACATAGAATGTGCCGGCTGCATTTCCTCCCGGGCATGCTGCATAAATCAGCTAAGGGATCCGAGGGTTTCAGTATATTTTAGGCGATGGGCTGACAACCTGTCACAATAGCAATATACCTACAAATTGATCTTAAATAACCCTCAAAACTTTGCCAGTCGTGGCGGAACGACATATTTAGGTCGTTTACGCTCTGCCTACCCCATTAGGGATAAGGCGTGATCATATGTATGTATGTTACTTTTATACTGTGCCTTATACTCTTGTGAAAATAAGGCCCATATACTTCCTTTTGTCCTTTGTTCAAAATGAATACCCTCTCACGGTTTTTGTGAACAGGAAAAGGTCGGATTATGGTAAACAAACCCTTTTTTTCTCATTCAAGTTTTCCTATTATCTCCTCGTAATAATCATAAAAACTATATTTAGTGAATCACATTAAGCAAGAAGTTAGTTTATCTCCTACTCTGTTAGTTGGGTTTTGTTTTTTTCTGTTAGGTGCCTATTATACCAGGAGAAATAAATTGCCAGCCATATTTTATGGTGTGATTCTTCCCATGAAACTGAACAACTTTCCCCAAGGAACATACTATGTCGAAATGTGATATAAAACTTGGTACTACCATACAAAGTGACTTGACCCGCTGACACCATTAATTGTATAGAAGGGCCTTTTTTCATATTTCGACCTATGTTCCTTGGGGAAAGTTGTTCAGTTTCATGGGTAGAATCACAAGGAAACGCCAATTTTTATTTTTACTTCAAAAAGAATTTCTTGGTGGAAGTTGTTCAGTATGGGTGACTCAGCAACGCCTTTGAGTTTTCGGGCAAAAAAGGAAGCCCTCCCCACTTATACACAACTCCGTCAGGTCGAGAAAACTAAGGCAGTCAATATAAGAACGCATTAATACAATAAAATCTCTTGTAGCAATTTTCTGGTCTATCCGAACGATTACTTTAAGCCTAATATCACTTTAAGAGAGATTGTTACGACAATTAGGATTCTCAAGATTATGATTGTTTGAAAAGTATTGTTAATATTAGCTGTGCCCGCGACTTCGTACGCCCGGTTTGTATGGAAAACACGTAGTGTGCGTGAACTGTGTGTTTTACATACAAACTATACTTACTTAATATTAGAATGGTTTGCGTGATTATTTCTAACCTAGGCTGGACACCAGTTAATTAAAAATACTCAGTCAAAAAAAGTCCCTTTAAGATCGGTTAAAAACAATCAGTGATCAATTTCCTGCCTACCCACTAAGTCAGGTGGCGTGATTATTTGTATCCTAACTTTGAGTTTAAGTAATGCTCAGTCAAACAAAAAAAGTTCTATCAAAATTGGTTAATAACGACCGAAATTTAATTTTATACCTACCTCCTAAGTCATGAGGCGTGAATATTTGTATTGTTACTTTTATTTTAAATAATGCTCAGTCGAATAAAAAAAGGTTCCATAAAAATCGGTTAAGAAACAGTCAAATTTCAATTTCCTGCCTACCTAAGTCAGACAGACAGACAGACAAAAAATAAATAAAAAATCGTTTTAATCTTTATATCGTTAATAATGCCTGGTGCAATTATTTTTTTGTAAAAATATTCAATGTACAGACACGACCCTTCTAGAGATTTATTATATGTATAGATTTAAAGGGCACTTACACCGATCCTCGAATTTTCTGATATAATTGATGTAAACTTCTTCTTAGCGAGTGGATTCTCGAGTCGAACGACCCGACGAACCCTGGTCCCTGGTGTCAGAGTTTTGAAACCGCCTATTAGCACAGCTGTAAGGCCTCTGACGTGGTTTGAGTAACGACCACTATCAAAGACAGCAACCGGGACCGACGGCTTAATGTGCCCTCTGAAGCACGGAATCCTTTTTATTTTTCGAATGACTCTGACATGATTTGTGTAACGTTCCCTTAACGTGCCCTTCGAAGCACGAAATACTTATTTCTTTCGAACAATCAGGTGATTCGGGCTGCAATGTCTTAACAAAACTGGGGAAAATCTCAGAAAGTGATAAATTTGCAAAAATAAACTTAATGTACCCCGCCTGGGAATCAAACCCGGGACCTCCGGATCAGGAGCCCTTGGCTCAGACCGTTAGACGACGAAAGCAGATGAAAAAATATATATATTGAAAAATCATCTACCGTAAGGTTTAGAGTTCAAAATTCAGGAATTCAACATTTTGCGGAATGAAACATTCGGTCAAAGCTAAAGGATTTCTCCACAAATAAAGGTCTATTGGTCTAACTCTGAGGCCCGTATTTATAACCAGCTCTCAAGATTGACAACGGGCTTAAGTTCGTATCATAAATATCATTTCAGTACAAAATGGCCTATCAAAGCCATACTTAATATCGCTCTTAATCTTGAAATCGCTTTATAAGTACGAGCCTGAGACATCCTGTATTTGTTTACTTTATTCCCTAGAGCTCTGCAATAATTTCCAATTTAGAGACACGAGAAAAGCAATTATCGTTTGTAACATCTCTTCTGCAAATATAGAGTCTTTCGGAGACAGAGGAGTTTTTTTAAGGCGGCTATTTAGGCATAATTTATAATAAAATAAAAAAATAAATCTTTATTTCAGGCATATGCCAATAGTTTTACAACTAAACTTAAGTTAACAATATTTTAAGTTTACACTTTTTAGATTTAAAATAAAATTTAAGTTTAACAATGACTACATACATAAAATAATGGTTAAATTAAAAGGTTAAAGTTTTACAAAAATGGGTTGGTTACAAACATACTTTGGTGCAACTTTGACCAGTGTTTAATTAGGAAACTATCAAATCTACTTGCAACCATACTCAGGATGCAATTGGAACTGACACGAATTCTTTCATAACTTCCATGCTGGCCTGGGAGCGAGAGAAAAACATAGAATGTGCCAGCTGCATTTTCTCCCGGGTATGCTGTAAAAACCAGCTAAGGGATCCGAGGGATTCAGTGTATTGCAATTTAGGCGATGGGCTGACAACCTGTCACTACAGCAATATACCTACGAATATATCTTAAATAACCCTCAAAACTTTGTCAGACGTGGCGGAACGACCTTTGTTTTGGTCGTTTACGCTCTGCCTACCCCATTAGGGATAAAGGCGTGATTATATGTATGTATGTATGTATGTACGAATTCTTTGCAGCGCTGCCGCACATTTATGGTGACCTTATAAAAAACTTTGCAATGGCAATTCCTCATACTGACGGATAGAACCACTGATTTGAGAAGTCGCTACCGCTCCCTAATAGATAGGCTGTCAAGT
This sequence comes from Scrobipalpa costella, assembly GCA_949820665.1. Taxonomy (NCBI): domain Eukaryota; kingdom Metazoa; phylum Arthropoda; class Insecta; order Lepidoptera; family Gelechiidae; genus Scrobipalpa; species Scrobipalpa costella. The sequence continues at coordinate 6,393,483 of OX463313.1, forward strand.
CCAACTTTGTATGAAAATCTATGAAAACCGCTGTCGCCAGTCGCACACATTCAAAGAAATACATTGTATTTTCAATACACAAAAATGCTCGATGCTATTGGTTGCAATCAGCTTTTACTCTTCTGTGGATAGAACACAGAAAGTACAAACATATACATATAATCACGCGTTTATCCCTGATGGCGTAGGCAGAGCGTAAACGACCTAAACAAAGGTCGTTCTGCCTCGTCTGACAAAGTTTTGAGGATTATTTAAGATACGATTTGTAGGTATATAGCTGTAGTGACAGGCTGTCAGTCCATCGCCTAGATTGCATGATACTGAAACCCTCGAATCCCATAGCTACAGCATGCCCGGGCGGAAATGCAGCTGCCACATTCTATGTTTTTCTGGATTAATATTATGATATACTATGCTTCTTCTCCTTCTTGAGTACAGTGGGTTTTCAAGTAAATATAAAATAAATATACTTAAAAAAAAACGAACAACGACCCGATATAATAGAAATTATACAATACAATACAAAATACTTTATTTCACAAAGCAACACAAATACATACAACAGAAAAATTAGGAACAAACCTGTACAATATAGGTGGCCTTATTGCTAAAGCAGCTATTTCTACCAGGCAACCTTTTGGTATTAGGATAGCACATAGCAGAAAGCGGGATAGTGCATACTAAGTTTATCTTAATACTTAAACAACATATACGTACGAGAACATACTAATAAATAAATATATAACTAAAATAAACTGATAAAAAAAAATTACGTATAAAAATCTTAATAACTCATTCTTCCATGCTGAACTGGGAGCGAAAGAAAAACAAAGAATGTACCAGCTGCATTTCCTCCCGGGCATACTGTAAAAACCAGCTAAGGGATCAGAGGGTTTCAGTATATTGCAATTTAGACGATGCGCTGACAACCTGTCACTTCAGCAATATACCTACAAATCTATCTTAAATAACCTTCAAAAGTTTGTCAGACGTAGCGGAACGACCTTTGTTTAGATCGTTTACGCTCTGCATCTGGATAAAGGCGTGATTATATGAATGAATGATGAATAACTCATTTTTTAACGATTTTTTTTTCTTTTTCTTTCTTTTCAGACCCTTTATTTTAGTCATCTAATGTCTGCACAAGACTCTGCACTCAAAATCTCATGTTCGTACGGTTCACAGCACCTTTAATCTAACGCGACATGTTATTAAGAAATTCCAATGTAGTGCTGTCATTTGTTACCACAGTTTGTTACCAACTTAATTAACGACTGGTTATTATTTTGTTAGATTTTGTTTTGATATCGATTGATTCAGTTCTGGCATACAATGGAGACACATGTTTACTAGATATTAAAAAAACTGGACAAAATTCAGGATGTGATTGATTCTATCCATGAAACTGAACAAACATTTGTTTAAGGCTTTCGCGCTTTGTTCACATTATTTTATTAATTCGGGTCTAAGCACGGATTGATTAAGACAGGTATTTGGGCAAAGGTATTTTATATATCTTAACTAGCGATTCGCCCCGGCTTCGCATGGAAACTATCAGTGTTTCGTTACTATATTATACATGTATTATACATATAAACCTTACTCTTGAATCACTCTATCCATTAAAATAAACCGCATTTTAAGATTTATGCATACATAGCGATATAGGGACAGAGCGAAAGCGACTTTGTTTTATACTATGTAGTGATAATCCGTGATTAAAATAAACTGAACATATTTCCCCAAAGAACATACTACAAATTTGAAAAAAAAATGGTCTGGCTCTAGTCATTTTGTATGGGAAATGCTATTGAATGGAGCCCCTGACTCCATTTGTATGGGAGGTACAATAATCATTCTGCTTGAGCCAATTTGACTAAAAAGTATGTTCAATAAAAATTTGCAATTCATAATATTTTCGGAATTACTTAATGTGTATATATCATAAACATTTCGTTAATAAATATTTCCATGACGTGTCTCCAGGCCCAATAACAATTAACTGATGAGTTGAAATTACTTTATCGTAATTTTATAACTAATAAAATTTGATGGACAGGTCAATCAATTAGGCACACTTAAACCATGTAACACAAGTCATCTAAATGTATAGAACACGGCACATTAACTTACTCCTGGAATTTGGACTATTATTAATAAATACTCAAAAATATGTAAGTATGGATTGTAGAGATATGATAATGTTATTAACGTCCGGTGGTCCGTAAAGAATAATTTAATATACGTGGTTACCGGCAAACAACAGTGTTCCTCCAAATTTTGTAGCAAATAACAATGGCTCTGTTATTATTTATGTACTCTTTTCATGAGGACTTTTGTACTGAATAGACCCTGTCAGTAGACGTCCACTTACACCGTCTATATAACTGCCTCCGTGGTCTAGTGGCTAATGCCATGGTCTGGAGGTCCTGGGTTCGATTCCCAGGGGGGAAACACAAAGTTCATATTTGATAATTTATCACTTTGTGAATTTTTCCCCAGTTTGGTTAGGACATTGCAGGCTGAATCACCTGATTGTCCGAAAAGAAAAAGATTTCGTGCTTCGGAGGGCACGTTAAGCCGTCGGTCCCGGTCGCTGTCTTTGATAGTGGTCGTTACACAAAAACCATGTCAGAGGCCTGATAGTTGTGCTACTAGGCGGTTTAAAAACTCTGACACCAGGGTTCATCGGGTCCATAGACTCGATACCCACTCGACAGAAGAAGACCGTCTATTTTTTTTTCAAATGCCTTTGGGGTCTAATGGTCAGAGCCGTGGGCTCGAGATCCGGAGGGTTCTATTCCCAGAGGGGGAACAAAGTTGTTAATTGTCAACTAATCACTTTGTGAGATTTTCCGCACATTAGTTAGGACAATGCAGGCTGCATTGTCTGGAAAAAAAAGGATTCCGTGCTTTGGAAGGCACGTTAATGTCTTGGATGGTGGTCGTTACTGAAATCCATGTCAGAAGCCTAATAGCTTTGCTACTAGGCGCTTTGAAAACTCAGACATCAAGATTTATCGAGTCATTGTTAGACTCAAATATCAAGTCGCTTAAAGAAGATTTTAATTTTACATATTTATTGGTTTTAGTTCACTATTTACATCTCAGTAAGTATTAACTGCCTTCGTAATCTAGCGGTCTAAGTCGTGGGTCCTCGACCCGGAGGTCCCAGGTTCGATTCCCGTCGGGGGACAATGACTTTGTGTTGTTGTTTCTAGTTTTGGTTAGGACATTGCAGGCTGATCACCTGATTGTCCGAAATGTAAGATGATCCATGCTGTCGGATAGACATGTAAATAGTCGGTCCTGCGCCTGATTTCTCTCTGGTCATGTCAGTCAATCTGTCCCATAAGAAGAAATAGAGAGTGCACCTGTGTGTAGCACAAACGCTTGGGCACTAAAGACTAGTCCTGCGCAGTTGGCCAAACTCTGAAATTGGTGGGAGGACCATGGTGGGTGTATGTGCAGGCGTCTGTACCGTTTCCAACAATGGACTCGATTCTAGATTTTCCGGCTAAAACTAAAATTATAATCTATTTGTCATCTCATCTCCCTAGCATTATCCCGTATCTCACGGGATCGGCTACCTAATCTAAAGGATTTAACGAGGTTACTGGTTTTTACACAGAGCGACTGCCATCTGACCTCCGCAACCCAGAAGGGAAACCAGACTAATGCTTAGCACTGGCCTCTGATAGGATATCAATTTGTCACTTTTACACTTAAAATATTCGAAAAGGACAGGAAATCTATTTTCTCTTCGGTTTTTTATTTAAAGTCGGTGGTTTTATGCGTTTTCTGTCATTTTTATCCGCCGTCACATGACATGGTGGATAAAATTGACAGAAATACTGGGGAAACGTGCAAAACCGCGTCAAAATCTAGCGTTCAAAGTGTAAAACCATAGAGTATAAATCGCTTTTAAATTTTATAATTTTGAAAGTGACTGATAGATTTTAATTTTAGTTTTGGCCTGTGGTATCTAGAATCGAGCCCAATATTGGACTCGAAAATCTCATTTTTATTCGCTTCAGTTCACATTAACTACATCTCAAAAAAAATATTTTAGAGATAAGCAGTGCCTGAGTTGTCTATGGTTTGTATGTCCTGTTTTTATGATGTTTTTGTGTACAATATTATTTTTAATAAGAATACATAATAAAACCACTCACTATAAATCAAAAACCGGAGAGAATAGATCTCCTGTCCTTTTCCAATGTTTTTACTGTGAGAGTGACAAATAGATTTTAATTTTAGTTTTAGCCGGTGGTATCTAGAATCGAGCCCAATGTTTACTACCCTGGTATCGTAAACGTCACCGTTATGTATGACGAAGAGGTTGGTGAATGGTGGGAGCTATAAACCCAAACTACATGTTATAAAACTGCTACATTTTTAACGAGAGTGTATCGGAAGAAAGACTTCCATGCTGAACTGGGAGCGAGAGAAAAACATAGAATGTGCCAGCTGCATTTCCTCGAAAGTGTATGTACACACATACATGCAATCACGCCTTTATCCCTAATGGGGTAGGCAGAGCGTAAACGACCTAAACGAAAGGTCGTTCCGCCACGTCCGACAAAGTTTTGAAGGTTATTTAAGATAGATTCGTAGGTATATTGCTGTAGTGAGGTTGTCAGTCCATCGCCAAAATTGCAATATACTAAAACCGTCGGATCCCTTTCCTACATACATACATATAATCACGCCTTTATCCCTAATGGGGTAGGCAGAGCGTAAAATACAAACATTAGGACACAGCCTGAAATGAGTACCAATAACATGTGAACACAGCATTCTTAAAAGGTAATACAGTAAATTAAAAGGAATTTAAGTTACAAGTTGACAAAAATAAAATAAAATAAAAAATACATTAAGGTTTTTTTTTTAAGAGAAAACAAATTATAAAATCAATTTAAAATTACATGTAATCACGCCTTTATCCCTAATGGGGTAGGCAGAGCGTAAACGACCTAAACAAAAGGTCGTTCCGCCACGTCCGACAAAGTTTTGAAGGTTATTTAAGATAGATTTGTAGGTGCATATTGCTGTAGCGACAGGTTGTCAGACCATCGCCTAAATTGCAATATACTGAAACCCTCGGATCCCTTACCTACATACATACATATAACCACGCCTTTATCCCTAATGGGGTAGGCAGAGCGTAAACTACTTAAACAAAGGTCATTCCGCCACGTCTGACAAAGTTTCAAAGTTTTCCCTTGCCTGGTTTATCCTTTTCAATTTTATTATTTTGAAAGTGACAGATAGATTTTAATTTCAGTTTTGCCCTGTGGTATCTAGAATCGAGCCCAATGTTTACTACCCTGGTATCGTAAACGACACCATTATGTATGACGAAGAGGTTGGTGAATGGTGGCAGCTATAAAACCCAAACTACATGTTATAAAACTGCTACATTTGTAACGAGAGTGTATCGGTATTTATTCCATGCTGAACTGGGAGCGAGAGAAAAACATAGAATGTGCCAGCTGCACTTCCTCCCGGGCAAGCTGTAAAAAACAGTTAAGGGATCCGAGAGTTTCTGTATATTGCAAGTTAGGCTATTGGCTGACAACCTGTATCAATCTATTTTCAATAACCCTCAAAACTTTGTCAGACGTGGTTGAACGAAATTCACATTTGTTTAGGTCGTTTACGCTCTGCCTACCCCATCAAGGATAAAGGCGTGATTATATGTACATATATATGTATGACGAAGAGGGTGGTGAATGGTGGGAGCTATAAAACCCGAACTACATGTTATAAAACTGCTACATTTCTAACGAGTGTACATATAATATAATCACGCCTTTATCCCTAATGGGGTAGGTAGAGCGTAAACCACCTAAACAAAGGTCATTCCGCCTCGTCTGACAAAGTTTTGAGGGTTATTTAAGATAGATTTGTAGGTATATTGCTGTAGTGACAGGTTGTCAGCCCATCGCGTATTTTACAATATACTGAAACCCTCGGATCTCTTAGCTGGTTTCTACAGCATGCTCGGGAGGAACTGCAGCTGGCACATTCTATGTTTTTCTTTCGCTCCGAGTGGAAGAAATAGTTCCGAGGGTTTCAGTATACTGCAATTTAGGCGATGGGCTGATAACCTGTCACTACAGGAATGGACCTACAAATCTATCTTAAATAACCCTCAAAACTTTGTCAGACGTGGTGAAACGACCTTTGTTTACGTTTACGCTCTGCCTACGCCATTAGAGATAAAGGCGTGATTATATGTATGTATGTACGTCGTGGTGCCCTAAAAATCTTAGTCGCGTATCATGAACAACTTTGCGACGACGACGTGACGAACTACTGCATATATGGGCAACCTTCGGCCCGCGGGCATGATCCGGCCCGCCAAGGCATTTCATCCGACCCGCGGAAGTATTTTGAAAAAGCGTGCGAAGCCAGTAAAGTTCTTTTGACATTACAGAAACGTAGTTGCGATCTTTTGCAAGGACTTTCAGTTCTTTTCTAGGCCTATTTGTAATAAAAAAATTCGCCCTCGCTTCGCTCGCTATACTTATGCCTTAAGTGTTCCTGGTGCGCATCGTACGGGATTGCCCCAATTTCTTACATGTACAACATTAAAACACAATTGCAAATGATTTGGGGGTAGTGACTCTGTTGAATATCACCGGGTGCCAACCGCCGGTACTGCATCTTTCGCATAGTTATACTCGTATTATACATACATACATATAATCACGTCTTTATCCCTAAGCGTAAACTACCTAAACCAAGATCGTTTTGCCACGTCTGGCAAAGTTTTGAGGGTTATTTAAGATAGATTTGTAGGTATACTGCTGTAGTAACAGGTTGTCAGCCCATCGCCTACATTACAATATACTGATACCCTCGGATCCCTTAGCTGGCTTTTACAGCACGCCCGGGCGGAAATACAGCTGTTACATTCTAGTTTTACTCTCGCTTCCAAAACAGCATTATAATATATAATGATGATAAAAAATATATGATAATGCTTGTAAATACGGCCCGCAACAATCAAAAGGTTGCCCACCCCTGATTACTACGTTGTCGCAACTTTACGATGTCTTCGATACCACGCTACGTGTGATTATGACGCTCCGACGTCAGGATTGGAACACGAGCGATCACGTCGTGACAACGCATTGCACGTACGAGTAGCTGTAACGTAATCCGACATGACGTCATAACGCGTCCATGGGGGATAAACAAGGATATTGTAGGTACCTATACCAACTAATTAATGAATTATAACTATAATATAACCCTTTGCTTTGCAGTGCATGATACCTGCAATTATATCTGAAATAACCCTCGAAACTTTGTCAGTTATGGCGGAATGACCTTTGTTTTTATGTATGTATGCTTTGCGTTGTGGGACAAAAACATCCTATACCTATATAAATGTAAAGGCGCCCTACTTTGAAGGAGACGAGGAATAATAAGAAGTTTCAGTCAAATTCCTTTGCTTCAATTCTTAGTTTGGAGTGTGACTTCCAGTTTTACCCAGCTCAAGTCCGATCGTGTATGGAGTACTGCTGCCACCTTTGGGACGGTTCAGCTAAATACCAGCTGGCTGCCTTAGACTCAATCGAGAAACGTGCTAAGAAGCTCATTGGAGACTCAGCACTGGTTGAGGCAAAACTACAGAACCTTGAGCACCGTCGCAGAGTGGCGTGCATGTCGGTATTTTACAGGATACATTTCGGGGAGTGCGCGTTAGCACTTCATGACCTTATACCCCCCTCCCCTTTCCATCTCCGGAGCACGAGGCGTGGACAGGGGTTCCACCCTTATGTCGTGGATATACCACAAATTCGCACGAAGCGGTTCGCTTCCACATTCTTAATGCGAACGGCTAAGGAGTGGAACTCCCTGCCGGCGGATCTGTTTCCGGAACAATATAACCTGGGCCTTTTCAAGGCGAGAGTGAATAGGCACTACATAGGTGAGTATCCTTCAACATAGTCCGCATCGTCACTTTCCACCAGGTGAGATGGCGGACAAATGCTCGCCTATATATATTAAAAAAAAAAAAAAAAAAAAAACCTACAAATTCCTTGGGGGTTAGCTACAGAAGGTATAAGACAAAAGACGTGTCATTAACTGAAGAGAGATTAATGCACAGGCAATTACTCTGGGCCGACTTGGAAGTAGAAATAACTTTCGTTTACAGAGCATTCAAAGAAGTATTTTTCTACCGTTTTCTGTGAATATTTTCAGCTTAAAGAAACGCCCAATGAACCCTGATGTCCGAGTTTTTTACACAGTCTCTTTAAGCACCTTGGTTAGTGTTTACTTAATTTATCAGAGATAGCGGCTTAGGTTTCGACCTAATCTAGGATTGGGTCTGGTTTCCCTTCTGGGTTGCGGAGGTCAGATGGCAGTCGCTCTGTGTAAAAACCAGTACCCTCGTTCAATCTATATTAGAAAGCCGACCTCGTGTTATACAGGATAAGGCTAGGGAGATGGAGCGGCTTAGGTTTCGAAGAACGGAATTATATTAATTCCTTATGGTGAATGGCCTGCATTGGTACCTAAATGAGTGATTATTACAACAACGAATTGTTATTGCAAAAATAAAGATTTAACTAACATAAGGCTATACCTGTAATTTTCTGTCATGAGAGAACAGAAAGGAACGCTAATAATTATGATCAAAATTTAGTTAAGTTGTGCGCTCTACAAATCGATAGCATTGTCCTAATCGAACTGGAAATAAACCCTTCGTGTCCCCCTCTGGAAAAAGACCTGACGACTCTATGAAGAGTCCAGTTTTAAACCACTACACTATAGCGGCAGTGTCAAAGGAATTAAGGTACAGTAAGGGTACATAATGGTCAACAGAACTAGCAGTCTCAATTTCGAATATAAATTCTTAATCAAGTATGTTAACCTCCAGTGTAATCGAAAATGCACAAGGTAATTTAGTTTCCGTTGTTACCTACGTAATCTAACTACATCTTCACTAGCGAAACATACCGGGTGTAAGGGACAGCGTCCACAAACTGATAGGGATTGGTCAGTCAACGACATTAATCAACTTTCACCAGGAAATTCTTTCAAGAAGTGTTTTTTTTTTGCTTCTCCATACAATAAGATGGACACTTTGTATGTAAAAGCAAAAAACAAAAAAACACTTCCTGAAAGAATTTCCTGGTGAAAGTTGTTCAGAGTGGTTAACTGAGCAATCCCTATTACGCTGTCCCGTTACGCACTAAATTTAGTACGACAATGCAAGAAATCTTCTGTCTATATTCCATGCTGGACTAGGAGTGATAAATAAACATAGAATGTGCCAGCAAACTCCTCCCGGGCACGCTGTAACAACCAGCTAAGGGATTTGAAGGTTAGAGTGTATTGCAATTTTAGGCGTTGGGGTGACAATTTGTCACTACAGCAGTATACATCATCATAATCAACTGTAATAACCCTCAAAACTTGTCATACGTGGCGGAACGACCTTTCTTTAGATCGTTTACGCTCTGCCTACCCCTTTAGGGATAAAGGCGTGATTATATGCATGTATGTATGTTATTTAATGCATACATACAATATACACAAAATCACGCCTTTATCCCAAGATCGTTCCGCCACGTCTGACAATGTTTTCAGGGTTATTTAAGATCGATTGTAGGTATATTGCTATATCGGCAGGTTGTCAGTCCATCGCCTAAATTTCAATTTTCAGAAACCCATGCCCGAGAGGAAATGCAGCTGGAGAAACACATAGAATGTGCCACTAGAAGCTCCCAGGCCAGCATGGCAGCATTAAAAAAACGCGGAGAAAAAAAGAAACCAACCGCCATATTAACGTCTCTTCCCAAATTGCCGCAAAAAACTTACTCGGAACGCTCGTAACTAAATAATTAAATTTATGTCTGGCGTAGGTACCAGTAGGCAGTGAGCCCGATGGTGTATAGTCTGTCAACATCGTGCTTACCGCGCCTTAGGGGTACAGACGTGCGCGGGGACGCGGTAACGGGGGTGCGGGCGGTGAAGCAGGAGGGTGAGCGAGCACGACGCGTGCGCACATCCGCCAGTTGCCGGTGCTATCGCCGCGTGCTACCGCGTCCCCGCCAACGTCTGTACCCCTAGGGCGCGGTAAGCACGACGTTGACAGACTATAGTTGATAGGGCCGCTGCGTCCTGAGCTCCCGCTCATGTCTGCATGCTCCAGGCGTGGTTCGAATAACACCACGTACCAATGTGTTTCTGGTTTTTGAATTTTATATGTAGGTATGTATACATACATACATAAAATCACGCCTTTATCCCTTACGGGGTAGGCAGAGCGTAAAACGCCTCCTAAAAGGCGCTTTCGCCACGTCTGACATAAATTGAGGGCAATTTTAGATTGTAATGTGTATTGCTGTAGTGACAGGTTGTCAGCCCATAGCCTAAATTACAATACACTGTAACCCTCGAATCCCTTTTGCTGACTTCTACAGCATGCCCGGGAGGAAGGGCAACTGGAACATTCTATGTTTTTCTTTCTCTCCCAGTCCAGTATGGAAGATAAGGCATGTATATGAGGCCCTTATTCGTGCTTCAGAAGGCACGTTAAGCCATGTCAGAGTCAAGTGCTAATCATAGGCGGCTTGTAAACTCTGACCTAATCTAGGATTGGGTCTGGTTTCCCTTCTGGGTTGCGGAGGTAAGATTGCAGTCGCTCTTTGTAAAAATCAGTACCCTCGTTCCATCACTTCGATTAGGTAGCCGCCCGTGAGATACGGAATAAAGCTAGGGAGATGATGTAGGTATCGTTACATGGAGGCAGGATTAGGTACGTATATATTGAGACTATAAATCTAACCCTATAATATTTTACGCTACGCACGCCTATTTCTAGACCTTCGTAGGTTATTTACAACTTATTTTCCCTTGCCTTCGACATTCATTATTATAGATCAACCACTATCTATGATAATAGCCTACAGGAAAGAAAACTGTATTTTTATTCAGAACCATCTTATGTAATGTTATGAGAGCTAATGTTAAAATTATTGCGGATGGAAAAACGGTAGCTTCTTCTTAGCGAGTGGATTCTCGAGTCAAACGACACAAAACAAAACCACCTAGTAGCACAGCTATTAGGCCCCTGACGTGGTATGAGTAACGAACACTATAAAAGATAGAGACCGGGACCTAAGGCTTAACGTGCCCTCCGAAGCATGGAATCCTTTTTTTTTTCAGACAATCATGTGATTCAGTCTGCATGTCCTAACCATACTGGGGAAGACCTCTCAAAGTTGATGTGTTCCTCGAATTTTTGTGTTCCCGCCCCCCTGGGAATCGAACCCAGGACCTCCGGATCGATGGATCTGACCACTAGACCACGGAGGCAGTTAAAACTGTAGCTAATTTTACCTATGCTTTTTGACTGTAGCGGCCTGGTCGAGTGTTGTGTGTAGGAGACCAAAGTTCAATCGAATATGTTTGTTTGCATGTTTGGAACTGACTTTCTATTCTGCATACAAAATGTTTAGGCGACATCTATCGGTACAAAACACACGCAGTGTTCTTGTGATATGGGATTAAAAGAATATTGTTCGAAGGGGACGTTCAGACCCAGTCTCTGTGTTTGTTAAAAACAATACCTTCACAGGCAATATAAACATCAAATATATACGTATACCGGGTGTAAGGGACAGCGTCCCGTAAACTGACAGGGATTGCTCAGTCAACGAAACTTTCACCGGGAAATTATTTCAGGAGAAAAAAAAATATTTGGCCATCCCATGATACAAAATGACCATCTTGATCAGAAAATTTGTATGGAAAACCAAATAATACTTTTCACTTAATGAAAAAAAAAACTGATGATAGTTGTTCAGTTTAGTTGACTGAGCAACCCCTATCATTTTGCGGGACCCTGTCCCTTACAACCCTTTATTAAAATCCACTGATTTGAGAAGTAGCTCGCCATTTACTTTTCTGTGATAAAATCAGACACTAGGGTAGACCGGGTCTTGTGAAGAGGACCACTCTGCGGTGATCATGCCTGACAGCTCCTCCACAAGAGTTCAATTCCGTTCCGATCCAAACAAGCTAAGCTCACAAGAGCGAAGCACTTGTAGACCGGGCCGTTTGTCTACTCGAATAGAAGGAGATGAATGGAGAAGACCTATGTCTAAAAAGAAAATGTTTTTTGTGCCTTATAAAAAAGTACAAGTTCACCGACATATATATGACAGGTGGCAAAATTTGGAATTAAACATCAGAACGATCGCAGCAAAGCAGGCTGTGCAAGGGGCCGCCAGGGTCACAACCACACTTTCGGCCGAGCCACAGCTTGCTGTGTTCAGTCGGTGCGTGAGAGAGCCAGTACCACAACAGCAATCATAACAGACATCTTCTGTTGAGCTCGCTTCGTCGGCGACTCTGTCACTGTCATCCCTGACCTAGTCTAGAGTCAAGAGCAAACCGTTTTCTATCTCGGTGGCACTTGTAGTATTTCAAAACCAATAAAAATAATAATATTCTTTCCACCGATATTCGGTGATAGTGTCACAAATCAAAAGTCAAATCTTCCAGAGATAGGCAGGACTAGTTTTTAGTTCGCAAGTATTTGCGCTACACACAGGTACACTTTGTATCCCTTCAATATCTTCTTCTGATGGGACAGATTGACTGACACGACCAGAGAGAAATCAGGTGCAGGGCCGATTATTTACATGCCCACCCGACAGCATGGATCATCTTACTTTTAGGACATTCAGGTGATTAGCCTGCAATGTCCTAACCAAACTAGAACAAAAAACAAACTCATTGTCCCTCCCCGGCAATCGATCCCGGAAACTCCAAGTCGAGAGCCCATGGCTCAGACCGCAAGACCACGGACTTTCTTCAATAAAAATACACAATGTATAAACAACAATGTAGTTTACTATCAGTAATCTCTATAATCGTGCAAGTTGCTTATCAACACCTGCTCCTTGAATATATTCTTCATCGCATGCCTCTGGCAATATTCCAACGGTACTTCCACGTAACCTGAAAGCGTAAGAAATATTATAGGGACATAAATAAATACATTCAGTTGCACGGCTTCCATGCTGGATTCGGAGCGAGAGAAAAACATAGAACGCCCAGCTGCATGCTATAAAAACCAGCTAAGGGATCCAAGGGTTTCCATATGGAATTAAATTTTGAATGTGACTTGCTATAAACGTACGTGTTTCTTCCATGCTGGACTGGGAGTGAAAGAAAAACATAGAATGTGCCAGCTGCATCACCTCCAGAGCATGCTGTAAAAACCAGCTAATGGACTCGAGGGTTATAGTACATTACAATTTAGGCGATGGGCTGACAACCTGTCACTATAGCAATATATGTCATGATCATCTGTAATAACCCTCAAAACTTGTGAGACGTGGCGGAACGACCTTTGCTTAGGTCGTTTACGCTCTGCCTACCCCATTAGGGATAAAGGCGTGATTATATGTATGTATGTATAAACGTAACTAGTACCTGGAACAAATGGTGCCTTTCTGAAGCGCGTCACCAAAAAAACATTTTGTTCTAGCAATCGGCCAAGAAAGAAATATTAAAACAATTACACTAGACTATTTTCCCGTAGGGTTGGAAACCCCATCCCCTCCCGCGGGTGTCGTTAAAGGCGAACCCAAATGTTTCCTAACATATTTCCATAACTATTGGAACGGATATTGGGATAGCTTTGGCCCATGACCAGCAGTGAACTCCTTAATTGATTAGTGAAAGGTACAGCGTACCGAAAACTGAAAAAGGTCGTTCAGTCATCGAAACTGAACAATATTGACAAAGGTCCTCAATATAATTTACGCATACAAAGTATGCTTTCTTCCATGCTGGTCGGGCAGCGAGAGAAAAACACAGAATGTGCCAGCTGCATTTCCTCACGGGCATGCTGTAAAAACCAGCTAAGAAATCCGAGGGTTTCTGTTTATTGCAATTTAGGTGATGGGCTGACAACCTGTCACTGCAGCAATATACCTACAAATCTATCTAAATAACCTCAAAACATTGTCAGACGTGGCAGAACGACCTTTGTTTAAGTCGTTTATGCTCTGCCTACCTCATTAGGTATTAAGGCGTGATTATATGTATGTATGTTTGTAAAAAAATACATACATAAAGTCACGCTTTTATTTTAAGTACCTACTACCCAGTGAAGGATGCCTAGTTACGGAGTGCGCAAAACACACAGCAAAACTTGTCTTCATCACACCTGACAAATGTATTTTATAGCCCTGCCAGGAATTAAAATATTTGTCATAGAGGTACCATAAAGAAGGGCTTATAGAAAGTGCGTAAGTCCCTCTATTTTTTCTTTATGACAGGTATTTTTAATTCCTGGCAGGGCTATAAGTAGATTGAAATGTGTGTATTGCTTACAGGTTGTCAGTCCATCGCATTAATTACAACACTGTGTACCTTGAATCACTTTGCTGGCTTCTTTAGCATGCCTGGGAGGAGAAGCATCTAATAGCTTATTCTGTATTTACTTCCATGCTGGCCTGGGAGCGAGAGAAAAACATAGAATGTGCCAGCTGCATTCCCTCCCGGGCATGCTGTAAGATCCAGCTAAGGGATCCGAGGGTTTCAGTATATTGTAATTTAGGCGATAGGCTGACAACCTGTCACTACAGCAATATACCTAGAATCCTATCTTAAATAACCCTCAAAACTATGTCAGACGTGGCGGAACTACCTTTGTTTAGGTCGTTTACGCTCTGCCTACCCCATTAGGGATAATGGCGTGATTATATGTATGTATTTGATTCTCACTTCACTGAAATAGTAGGGCAGTTCCAGCTTCCTATCTGCACCCGCTGTCAGAAAAGCACCAAGTTTTTTAAAACTAGTTAGGACTAGTTAGGTAGCTTTTAGTTTTTGATACGAACCATCTAATCCGCGGCTGGTTCCTATCAAAAAAGGCTGCCTTTTTTGGATGTATTTTTTTTGAAGTTTTGATATTCAATTTTGTAGTTAGACTAATGATAAAAAAGTATGAACACGTGTATAAGCGTTTTTTATAATTTCACCCCCAAAGAGGTGTACATATTTTTTTAATCACTTTTTAAAAGTTTTTAAAAGTAGTTATTAAAATTAAATAAAGTTGCTCCGATCGGAATGAAATTTTGCATGTGGCTTGCTATAAACCTAACTTCTGAAGCACGTCACCAAAAGAAACTGTTTGTTCTAGCAATCGGCCGGACAAGCAAAGACAGAAAAAAACAGCCAAGCTGTGTCAACACCTTTTTCCACTTCTGTGAAATATCTATATGCCTACCTGTCCTGTTTGTTATGTTATTCTTGATTGTGTGTTTATATTTTTGTAATGTGTTGTACTTGTAATACAATTACACTAGACAATTTTCCCGTAGGGTTGGAAACCCCATCGTCCCCGCGGGTGTCGTTAAAGGCGAACCCAAATGTTTCCAATAACTATTGGAACGGATATTGGGATAGCTTTGGCCCATGACCAGCAGTGAACTTCTTAATTGATTGGTGTAAGGGACAGCGAACCGACAACTGAAAAGGTCGTTCAGTCATCGAAACTGAACCATTTTGACAAAGGTTCTAAATATAATTTCCGCATACAAAGTATGCTTTCTTCCGTGCTGGTCCCGACCAGCGAGAGAAAAACATAGAATGTGCCAGCTGCATTTCCTTCCGGGCATGCTGTAAAAACCAGCTAAGGGATCCAAGGGTTTCAGTATATTGTAATTTACTACAGCAATATACCCACAAATCTATCTTAAATACGAGTAGCCCTCATAATTTTGTCAGACGTGGCGAAACGACCTTTGTTTTGGTAGTTCACGCTCTGCCTACCCCATTAGAGATAAAGGCGTGATTATATGTGTGTATGTATGTTTAAAGCCATGTCTTAACTGCAGACTCTTAAAACACGGAAAATTCCTTTTCCAAGAATGTTGCCCTCAACCCACGAACCATAATCCTTCTATTGCTGCCATAAAACTACTAGCGCTTAGAAAATGTACATACAAATACATATGGTCACGCCTTCATCCCTTACGAGGTAGGCAGAGCGTTACACGCCTCGTAAAAGGCGCTTCTGCCACGTCTAACAAAAATTGATGGCAATTTTAGATTGTAATTTGTATTGTTATAGTGACAGCTTGTCAGCCCATCGCCTAAATTACAATACACTGTAACCCTCGAGTCCCTTTTGCTGACTTCTGCAGCATGCCCGGGAGGAAATGCAGCTGGCACAGTCTATGTTTTTCTCTCGCTACCAGGCCAACATGGAAGCATGTAAGTATAAAATGCACGAAATTGTAAAACCTCACCAAGTTCCTCATCTTCTCCCCTGCAATTGAGCATGTCCATATAGCACCCATTAGTGAACGATCTGTAGGCATAGCTCTTCAACTTGCTGGCTCCACAAACCGGCCTGTAGTGAGAGGGACAGAAGACTGGACATGACTCTCCATACATTCGCCTGGAGGTGAGAAGTTTGTTGTGTTCTTTTATGCAAAACTCTAGTGGACTCTCGGCGTATACTGAAAAAGATCAAAGAATCATAAGGTATTATTAAATATATGTATTTATATTATGCTGGACTGGGAGCGAAAGAAAAACATAGAATGTGCCAGTTGTATTTCCTCGCGAGCATGCTTTAAGGCTTCAGTATATTGTAATTAAGGCGATAGGCTGACAACCTGTCACCACAGCAATATAACTACAAATCTATCTAAATAAACCTCGAAACTTTGTCAGACGTGGCGGGACGACCTTCGTTTAGATTTAAAGGCGTGATTCTACCGGGTGTAAGGGACAGTGTCCCGCAAACTGATATAGGTTGTTCAGTCATCGAAACTGAACAAGTATGTAGGTAGGTTACTTTTACGAAGTTTGGGAGAATATATTTATAATAGCATTGTACAACTTGTTTTATATGATATTTTTTTTTAAAACGGTAGAAATGTCTCACGGGAAAAAACATTCAGTCGAGAGTATAACTACGGTGCGAAAAGCTATAGTCATTAAGGGCCGTATTTCAGCTCTCATGAGTGACAGCGAGTTTAAATTCGTATCAGAAATGTCATTTCAGTACAAACTGGCCTGTCAAATCCATACTTAATATCGCTCTCAAGTTTAATATCGCTTCATAAATACGACCTTAAGAAATGTCGTATAAATATAAAAGTATAACAAATTAAATAAAATTACCACTACATTCCACCTTTGGAATAACTATCATAATGCGATTCAGTCTCTTGGATTTTTACCTTAGAAATGTAGGGAAAGCTTCTTACTGTGGTCCCTTCCTTAATAAGAAGCTTTAGGAGCATACTTAATTCCGAAACCTTATAATCCGACAGCCAAGTCCAAGTTTCAAGTTTCTTCCATGCTGGGCTGGGAGCGAGAGAAAAACATAGAATGTTCCAGCTGCGTTTCCTCCCGGGCATGCTGTAAAAACCAGCTAAGGGATCCGTGGGTTGTACCTAGTAATTGTAATTTAGGCGATGGGCTGACAACCTGTCACTACAGCAATATACCTATAAATCTAACTTAAATAACCCTCTAAACTTTGTCAGACGTGGCGGAACGACCTATGTTCAAGTCGTTTACGCTCTGCCTACCCCATTAGGGATAAAGGCGTGATTATATGTATGTATGCAAGTCCAAGTTCGGCAAGCGAGCCGAAGAATGTGTAGACTTATTTGAAATTCAGGGCAGAGTTCGGCTGAACTTCATCGGGAAAAGGACGCCATTTTGCGGTAAATATTTTGGACATTCTTTCATTTTGTTGAAAGACTAGTTGATTATTTTTAGTTTGATTATAGGGTTTTTATTTGACTTATTATAATAATCGGCCCCACACACGCCTCCAAAAGGTCCGGGACTCTATAATCCCGAGATATGGTATAGCACACATAATAACAATTTATGGTCTGAAAGTTCTTATCACTAGAATCACAGCCCGTGCAAAACCTACCACCTAAGAGAGACTTACAATTTAAGATAAAATATAATAGTAACTTTATGAATCATAATAATTATTTTAATTTCAGTATTTTCCTCATGATAAATCTATACGAGATAATTATAAACATTTCATCAAACTACACCACTAAATTAAAAGCCAACGTTTGTTTGAGTGCATTACAAATTGTTACGTGCTTGACGTTTCGTTCTTGACTATGCGGGCTTGAGTTCCGGGATTGGATGAAATTAAACCCTAATGCCAATTTATAGATATCTTCAAGACTCGGCGGAACTACCTTCTTTTAGGTTTAAAGGCGTGATTATACCGGGTGTAAGGGACAGTGTCCCGCAATCTGATAGGGGTTGTTCAGTCATCGAAACTGAACAAGTATGTAGGTAGGTAAAAATGTCTTACGGGAAAACGTTCAGTTGAGAGTAACATTACGGTGCGAAAAGCTATACTCATTAAGAAAAATCGTATAAATATAGAAGTTTAACAAATTAAATTAAATTATCGTAAAGTGGTCAAGACGCCACAGATATTTTTAATTTTACCGCCTATCGTTTAGCTAAGTAAGTAATTAAAAATACTCATTTCGTAACCACTACATTCCACCTTTGAAATAACTATCATAATGCGATTCTGTCTCTTGGATTTTTACCTCAGAAATGTAGGGAAAGCTTCTTACTGTGGTCCCTTCCTTAATAAGATGCTTTAGGAGCATACTTAATTCCGAAACCTTATAATCCGACAGCTAAGTCCAAGTTCGGCAAGCGAGCCGAAGAATGTGTAGACTTATTTGAAATTCAGGGCAGAGTTCGGCTGAACTTCATCGGGAAAAGGACGCCATTTTGCGGTAAATATTTTGGACATTCTTTCATTTTGTTGAAAGACTAGTTGATTATTTTTAGTTTGATTATATGGTTTTTATTTGACTTATTATAATAATCGGCCCCATACACGCCTCCGAAAAGTCCGGGACTCTATAATCTCGAGATATGGTATAGCACACATAATAACAATTATCGTCCGAAAGTTCTTATCACTAGAATCACAGCCCGTGCAAAACCTACCACCTAAGAGAGACTTACAATTTAAGATAAAATATAATAGTAACTTTATGAATCATAATAATTATTTTAATTTCAGTATTTACCTCATGATAAATCTATACGAGATAATTATAAACATTTCATCAAACTACACCAACAAATTAAAAGCCAACGTTTGTTTGAGTGCATTACAAATTGTTACGTGCTTGACGTTTCGTTCTTGACGATGCGGGCTTGAGTTCCGGGATTGGATGAAATTAAACCCTAATGCCAATTTACAGATATCTTCTTTATTAACTACGACTGACAAACGTGTGACAGCGTCTATGGAGCTTGACTAACGGCGTTTACTTCTGTCTTCAGACCAGCAAAGTCCCAGCGTCCAACACTCACAAACTTCCGTTTGCCACGCAGCGTTTCACTCTGTCCACACTAGTTCACACACAGCACTTAACCGTATCTGTACTGACTAACGCACTTTACTCTCTCACTGTACTTTCACATAACCAGTTTTCATTCCCACTTTCTTTTCCTTCTTCCTTTTCCTCCTCGAACCAGTTTAAACTTAGAACCAGTTGAAAGAACTCAATGATCCGATTCCAAAAATGTACCACACTATACATTTCAACACGTGGTTACGTAAACAAAGGCAAAATTAACTTTTCGGAAAATACCTTTGGAAGGCTGTTTTTTTTTTTTATATTTGATAGGCAATAATTTGTCCGCTATCTCACGTGATGGTAAGTGATGATGTAGACTATGATGGAGCATGATTGCCTAGAAAATGCCTGTTCACTCTCGCCTTGAAAAGGCCCAGGTTATAACGTTCCGGAAATAGATCCGCAGGCAGGGAGTTCCACACTTTGGCCGTTCGCATTAAAAATGTAGAAGCGTACCGCTTTGTATCTCCTAAACAGAGCACCTAATTCGTCATCAGCCGTTGCAGTGCGTATAGTGTGTACAAAGTATCTTAAAAACTTTTATCAGTCAATTCTAAGATGGTTTAGTACTGGATCATCACCACGTGGTTCAGCTACCAGACGAACCTACACCATGGCGGCAGACCACCACGCATTAGTGGTATATTATGCTCCCAAAACGGAATCAGTCATTTTTACGCTGGTTTAGTCAACCCGTGTTCACCTCTCATACTATTATTTCTTTAAAAAATAATTGCATCAACTTACTCGTACACACACACATAGCATAACAACATCACATTACACATGACACACAATCAAGTGAAAATTCAGTCCGCATTTTCCTAACCAGACTTAGGACGGTTTTGAGAGCCCGATGTTGTAGTGGATAGGGCCGCTGCCTCCTGAGCTGAGGGGTCGTGGTTCGAATCCCACCACGTACCAATGTGTTTTTCGGTTTTCGAATTTCATATGTACGTTTATTCGGCGCTTTTTCCGTGCTTCGGAAGGCACGTTAAGCCATTCGTCCCGGTTAATATCGTTTAACACCGTAGATATTAGTCGATAAGCCATATCAGAGGCCAGTACTAAGCGTTGGCGGCTTGAAAGCTCTGTCCTAATCTAGGATTGGGTCTGGTTTCCCTTCTGGAATGCGGAGGTCAGATGTCAGTCGCTCTATGTAAGAACCAGTACCTTCGTTCAATCCCCTTGATTAGGTAGCCGACCCCGTGAGATTTGGGATAAGGCTAGGGAGATGATGACTTAGGACGGTTTTGTACTGCTCCGTATTCGTATCCGTACCTATCCGTGACAAACATATGGAAGCTGTCAAACATTTTCGCGCCAATCCATACATTTTTTCACAGATTCGAACCGAATTCAGAGCAGTGCAAAACCGCCCTTAGACAGACTTTTTTAGTAACAAAATACAGTTAAAGCTGGTTTATCTCCTGAGCTGCCATAAAATGACTTGGCAACCAAAAAGCAATATTAACGGACTAGTTCGTAATCGCATTAAGCTAACAATGATAAACGAACCATCTGTCTGATATGATTTTGTATCGTAAATAATAACAATAAATAAACCATTTTTCTTCTACAAAGTCTACTAAGCACGGGCCTGGCATTCATCCGTTAAACTGAATGAAAAAATGTTAACATTATCACTTGCTACACCATTCGTGTATTGGTTCTAAATTGAAAAAAGGGAAGAATGTACGTGAATTTAAGCGATATATTTAAATACTAGCTGGGCCCGCGACTTCGTACGTCTGGTTTGTATAGCAAACACGCAGTGTCGAACATATTGAAAACGCTTCTCCGCGCGTAGGAGCGGGATCTGCTAACCAGCGCTCGGAAGCGTGTTTCGAATTGTCTGTTCACTGCGTGTTTTCCATACAAACTGGGGTACTTACTCAATATTAGAGGTTTTCGTGATTATTTCCAACCTAGGCTGGACACCAGGTAATTAAAAAAAAACCGTCAAATAAAAAGTCCCTTTAAGATCGGTTAAAAACGATTAGAATTCAAATTCCTGCTTACCCACTAAGTCAGGTGGCGTGATTATTTGTATCGTTACTTTGAGTTTAATTAGTGCTCAGTCAAACAAAAAAAGTTCCGTCATAATCGGTTTAAAACGACCGAAATTCAATTTCCTACCTACCTTCTAAGTCATGAGGCGTGATTATTTGTATCGTAACTTTGATTTTAAATAATGCTCAGTCGAATAAAAAAAAGTTCCAAATTAATTCGGTTAAGAACAGCCAAATTTCAATTTCCTGCCTACTCTCTAAGTCAGATAGCGTGATTTTAGGTATCCTAAGTTGCAACCCGGATAGACACACTTGGACACACAGTTAAATAAAAAAAAAACATCAAAATCGGTTCAGTAGTTTTGGCGAGATGTGGTAACATACAGACAGACAGACAGACAAAAATTCGAATAAAAATATTTTTGATCTATATCGTTAATACAGCCTGCTACAATTATTTTTTTGTAAAAATATTCAATGTACAGACACGACCCTTCTAGAGATTTATTATATGTATAGATTTCCTTCAGATGAGTGAAGTGTAGATACCGCAAACTGTCGTATAGTGCTACATAAAAACGACATCGGAATTTCAAGTGCGGTTATACAAGTAGCTGTTTAGTTTAGGTTGCCCATTTCGAATCGTGGTTGCGGTAAAATATTTTAAATTCCTTATTGGTTTTATCTCACAACTGCGGCTTACCAATACTTAGATTTGTAATTGTACCTACATGCATATTGCCTCAGGGCGATAGTGCACTCTTCAATACTGTTGATAATGTACTAGACTTATTAGTCCACTTATTAGCACTAATACTGTTGTAATACCGTTGATCCATATCAGAGGTCAGTGCTAAGCATGTACAAACGGTATACGATTAAATAAATTGGCGGTTTGAAAAGTCTGACCTCATATAGGATTGGATCAGATTTACCCTCTGTTCTGCCTTGCGGAGATCAGATGGCAGTCGCTCTTTGTAGAAACCGTACCATCAATCACCTAGATTGGGTAGCCGACCCCGAGAGATGCGGGATGGGGCTAGGGAGATGATAACGGATTTTTTCTGATATGAATTTGATACGAATATAATATGGATGAGTGCAATAACGCACATAAAGATGCTTGTAAGTACCTACTAATTACAGTTTAGAGCCTAATTAAATAGGAGTATTTATTGCTGCCGACAAACTTTAAATAAGTTTGGCAGATGTAAGAAATTATGTAATGTGGTTCTAAAATCAAATAAACGTATTTTTTCATTTTTCATTTTCATTTCATTTATTAAAGATACTTTTTGTTTTCTTCCATGCTGGACTGGGAGCGAGAGAAATAGAATACACATACAATGATCATGAATAGAATAGAATGACATAGAATGTGCCAGCTGCATTTCCTCCCGGGCATGCTGTAAAAACCTGCTAAGGGATCTGAGGATTTTAGTATATTGCAACTTAGGCGATGGGCTGACAACCTGTCACTACAGCAATATACGTACAAATCCATCTTGAATAACCCTCAAAACTTTGTCAGACGTGGCGCCTACCCCATTAGGGATAAAGGCGTGATTATATGTATGTATTAAAGATACTTTCATACAATTCAAAGATTTTACGTAATCTAGCGTTATCTAGTTCTGTTCTGAGCTTCGAAGATATGCCTTTAGATTTGCAGATGTTACCTTTGGCCAGAAAAACAAGTAAATCTAATAATGATTGTTTGTGCTCTGTGTAGCCTGCCGAGGTTTAATCTACATAATGAATTCTAACTTATAATCTATTATTCATGTCATGATACATAAATACATACATAAAATCTGACAAAAATTAAGGGCTATTTAGATTGGAATGTGTATAGCTGTAGTGACAGGTTGTCAGTCCATCGCTTACATTACAATACACTGCAACCCTCGAATCTCTTTTGCTGACTTCTACAGCATGCCCGGGAGGAAGGGCAGCTGGAAAAATCTATGTTTTTCTATCTCTCTCAGTCTATTGTGCAATAAAATTGTGCCTTTCAGAAGCGCGTTACCAAAAAAACTATTTGTTCGAGCAATAAGCCGGACTATGAGCAACCCCTATCAGATTTCGGTACGCTGTATCTAACACTCCGTATATCAACTTGCTTGTTTAAGTATAAAAAGAAATCTGCTGATAGTTGTTCAGTTCCTTGACTGAGCAACCCCTATCAGGTTTCGGGACGCTGTATCTAACACTCCGTATATCAACTTGCTTGTTTAAGTATAAAAAGAAATCTGCTGATAGTTGTTCAGTTCCTTGACTGAGCAACCCCTATCAGGTTTCGGGACGCTGTATCTAACACTCCGTATATCAACTTGCTTGTTTAAGTATAAAAAGAAATCTGCTGATAGTTGTTCAGTTCCTTGACTGAGCAACCCCTATCAGGTTT
Organism: Scrobipalpa costella; assembly: GCA_949820665.1. Classification (NCBI taxonomy): domain Eukaryota; kingdom Metazoa; phylum Arthropoda; class Insecta; order Lepidoptera; family Gelechiidae; genus Scrobipalpa; species Scrobipalpa costella. Next base: position 6,417,335 of record OX463313.1, read on the forward strand.
CGGGACGCTGTATCTAACACTCCGTATATCAACTTGCTTGTTTAAGTATAAAAAGAAATCTGCTGATAGTTGTTCAGTTCCTTGACTGAGCAACCGCTATCAGATTTCGGTACGCTGTCCCTTACAGTCCGTATAATATTTTTTTTTAAAACCGTTCATCATCTCCCTAGCCTAAAACCGTTACAATTATAAAAATATGTTTTATTTCAATTTTCCTTCTTTATTAAAATAATAATTCTTTGTGTTTGCAAGCCATGAAGCATGGTTCAAGTATTTCCCTTTTTCCTTTTGTTTTTGTTTAACCTCGTGCTCAATATTCTTCTTTACGTACATTTATCTTGCTGATAACATCTTTTGTTTAGTTCTGGTAAGCAGCCATTCAGAATTTTACCTCGAGTTTAACATAATAAATATTCAATGACACTATGGGCCGTATTTGTAATCAGCTCTCAAGAGTGACAGCGAGTTTGAGTTCGTATCAAAAATGACATTTCAGTACAAAGTGACCTGTCAAATCCATACTTAATATTGCTCTCAAGTTTGAGATCGCTTTAAAAATACGACCCTATATAAACTATTTTAGACGTTCACGGTCACTCGAGTCATCTCACAACTCAGATATAGATATTTAATGTGTGGCTTTGATAGTAGTCGTTACACAAACTATGTCAAAGGTCTATTAGATGTGCTATTAGACGGTGTATAAACTCTGACACCAGGGTTTACCGCGTCAATTGACTCGTAACCCACACGAAAAGAAGAATTTCGCTCTTTATTATCTTAATTTCTGATTTTCTTCCATTCTGGCCTGGAAGCGAGAGAGTTTCAGTGTACTGTAGTTTGGGCAATGGGCTGACAACCTGTCACTACAAACCCTCAAAACTTTGTCAGACGTGGCGGAACGATCTGTGCTTAAGTCGTTTACGCTCTGCCTACCCTATTAGGGATTAATGCGAGATTATATGTATGTATTTATTATTTTGATGAAAGGTCGCACAACAGTTTAATTATTACATTTATGGTTCCTTGAACACTTCCCAAACAAAAAAAATGGTGTCTCCTTTAATTTTATGATTTGATAGGAAGGTAACATTGTTTATACATTTTTTTTATTGTGATTGGCCCTTGTTTACAAAACGTACTGCCAAGTTGTTTACCGAAAGCTTGTACCTTTATTGTTGTTAAAATTACAGTAATAAACCTTCAGGTCTGTTTATAACTTATATCTAAGAATGATGTTTATGTATGACTGTTTGTGTTCTAAATAAACAAAATAAAATTAAATAATATTTAATTTTCTACAAACTGTTATTCAGTGTTCTATTTAGCAATATACAATACAATCATAATGATTCTTCTTCATTCATTGTGATATATTTTTATTTTATTTTGTGACAGATATAGTTTTCTTTGTAATAATGCTTGTGACTTTATTAAAGTGTTCTTAGGAATCTATAAATGATTTGACTTTGACTTTTTAACTTTGACTTTGAATCGTCAGCTTATAAATTTTTTCCTTGTTACAGGGTTATTTCAGTCATAAAAATTAGTATTTATTTTACGGAGAAAAGACCATGAAACTACAAAAAATATACTAACGTCCTATGTTCCATACATACATACAATTACGCCTTTATCTCTAATGGGGTAGGCAGAGCGTAAACGACCTAAAAAAAGGTCGTTCTGCCACGTCTGACAAAGTTTTGAAAGTTATTTAAGATAGATTTGTAGGTATATTGCTGTAGTGACAGGTTGTCAGCCCATCGCCTAAATTACATATACTGAAACCCTCCGATCCCGTAGCTGGTTTTTACAGCATACCCGGGAGGAAATGCAGCTGGCACATTCTATGTTCTTCTCTCGCTTCCAGGCCAGCATGGAAGAAAGAGTCCTATGTTCCGTAAGGAAATTTGCTCGGTTTCGTATACTGAGAACCTCTCCCTCAAAATAACTCGTATGTTTTATCACTATGTGTATCTATAGCATGAATGGGCGCAAATAATTCATCGGATGAGTCGTAAAGCCATTACAATATCCGCCGCCTAAATTACACTTCCACCGTTTCGGATAAACGATCAAACGAAACGGGCATTTTTCCACTAGACGTCACGTCAACAGCAAAGGCACGGTATCGTCAACAATGCCGTGTAAAAGATAATGTATAAAAATCAATGGCATGCTTTTCCGATTGCCGGCACAGCGACGTCACGACATTGATTCCTACCGGTATTGTCAACGGTCTGCTATACAGCATGTATTTTGTATACGTACTTAGCAAGCGCGCGTGTGTGTGCGCGCTGAGATTGGACGTTACTGTTGTCGATAATACCGTGCTAAAACATAGCCACGGTATCGTGACGATATCGTTATCGTGCCGTTGCCGTCTGGGGGAAAAACAGTCAAACGATCAAATTCAACGATTCGAAATTCGGTCCAATAAAATAGAATTCGATCATACATTTGATAGCATGTAATGTTTGTATATGAAACTCGTTATTTGCCCATCATTCAATTTAGGATACAATTTTACAAAATATAAGTATACCTACGGGGTGAAAACAATTATCTGGGTGTAAGGGACAGCTTGCCGAAAACTGATTGAGGTTGCTCAACGAAACTAAACAACGTTCACACAAAAAAAAAGGAAATTAAGAATTTAATTTATTTTCTCCGAATTAAATACTCCGTAAATGGCTACATAGCAAATTGTCTGATTGGGCTGGTAGTTTTGTATAGAGGATACATTTTGTTTATAATTTCCTGAAAGAATTTTCTGGTGCAAATTGTTCCGTATTGTGAACGGCCCTAGCCCCAGCAGTTAGCTGTCCCTTACACCCGATATAAAATCATGCTCCTTGACTGGGAGTAGTTAAGCAGTTAATAAAAAGCCTGTCTCTCCACGTCTATCAAGTTTTGAGGGGCATTTGAAATATTAATGAGTAATTGTTGCAGTGATCTTTTATTCCTTCCGTGCTGGCTTGGGAGCGAGAGAAAATATAGAATGTGCCAGCTGCAATTCCTCCCGGGCATGCTGTAAAAACCAGGATCTGAGGGTTTCAGTATATTGTAATTTAGGCGATGGGCTGACAACCTGTCACTTCAGCAATATACCTACAAATATATCTTAAATAACCCTCAAAACTTTGTCAGACGTGGCGAAACGACCTTTATTTACGTCGTTTATGCTCTGCCTGTCCCGTTAGGGATAAAGGCGTTATTACATGTATGTATGTATCTTTTATTAAAAGCGAACAGCTAAAACTTTAACCCCAAGATCATATTTAAATAATTGTAAAATGTGAAAGAACTATCTTTAAATATGTTTAAATATTTTATTAGTCTCTATCACGTGTACATAAGAAAGGCAATGATAAATTCGCCACACCCACTACCCCCCGGTAGCTCAGTTGGCAGTGCCATAGAACGGCATTCTGACAGTCGCAGGTTCAGGAGGCGAATTCATTATTTCTTTCTTTCATACCGTGTGTAAGGGACAGCGTCCCGCAAACTGATAGGGGTTGCTCAGTCAGAGGTACTGAACAACATTCACCATGAAATTCTTTCAGGATATGAAAAAAAAAACACTTTCCGATACAAAATTACTACCTCAATCAGACAGTTCGTTTGGAAAAGCAATTTACTATTTATTTTCCTGAAAGAATTTCCTGGTGATAGTTGTTCAGTTTCATTGACTGAGTAACCCCTAACGGTTTGCGGGACTATGTCCCTTACGCCCCGTATTATAGCTCCTGTCTTGAACTCATGACTTACCGACTTTATAGCATGCCGAGTATTCCGTCAGCGCGCATTTGCTAGGAAACATTTTGTACGAAGCTGATTGAGCGTTGAATCCACACACAACATTGTCCCCTTCTGGAGGACATTGCTTTATTTGACAAACTTCTTCTGACTTAGTCAGTTTTTGAACCAGAACTTCAACATTGGACGGATTGATTTCAGCTCTTGAAAAACTCACAAGAAATGCTGGAAATATACCAGGTGTAAGGGACAGCATCCCACAAAGTGATAGGGGTTGCTCAGTCAACAACACTGAACAAGTTTCACCTGGAAATTCTTTAAGGAAGTTACATTTTTTATGTTTTTTCATACAAATTGTCTGAGATTGACATTTTGTCAGGACAAGCAGACAAAAAATCTCTTCCTGAAAGAATTTTCTGATGAAAGTATCAGTATCAGCGTATCAGTTTGTTGGAAGCTGTCACTTACACCCCGTATGTATTTTTTTAGGTAAATGTTATACCAGGTGTAAGGGACAGAGTACCGCAAACTGATGAGTTGCTAAGTCAACGACACTAAACAACTACCAAAAATGGCTTTTCCTTACGAAATGTCCACCTCGATCAAGCAATTTGTATGAAAAGCCACTTTTTTTTCACTTCCTGAAAAATCCTCCTGCTGATAGTTGTTAAGTGTCGTTGACTGAGCAACGCCTATCAGTTTGCGGGACGCTGTCCCTTACATCTGGTATGATAGGTATTGATATAGGTAGACAGGGGCTTAAATTAACAGGTGTCTGCTATGTTACAGGGGTTTGCTATGTTACTATGTTATGATTTTGAAATAGGGTAATTTTAGTCATTGTATCATTCATTCTAGACTACACAAAAATTCGCCAAGCAGCGTGTGTGTGAATTGTGAACCGTCGGTAAGTATTTTGGAGTCTTTTGGTTTGGGTTTCTGCTGGCCTGACAGCGATAGAAAAACATACAATGTGCCGTATGACTACTTAAGTATAAAACAAAGTCGCTTTCTCTGTCCCTATATCCCTATGAATGCATAAATCTTTATAACTACGCAACGTATTTTGATGCGGTTTTAATGGATAGAGTGATTCAAGAGGTAGGTTTATATGTATAATACATGCATAATATAGTAGAGAAAAACTTATAATTTCCGTGCGAAGCCGAGGCGGGTCGCTAGTATATATATATAATGAGCTGCATTTCCTCCCGGGCATACTGTAACAACCAGCTAAGGGATCCGAGGGTTTCAGTATATTGCAATTTAGGCGATGAACTGACAACCTATCACTACAGCAATATACCTAAAAATGTTTCTTAAATAACCGTTAAAACTTTGTCAGACGTGGCGGACAGATCTTTGTTTGGGTCGTTTACGCTCTTCCTACCCCATTAGGGATAAAGGCGTTATTATATGTATGTATGTATATGTGGTTTGAGTAACCTTTCTTTGTCATCTAATCACTCTGATTCTTACTTTTGGCCAGAGTCGAATAATACTAAGGCCCGTATTAATAAACAGCAATTCATTTCAAAAACGCATTTCAAAAATAAAATGATACATACATACATACATAAAATCACGCCTTTATCCCTTACGGGGTAGGCAGAGCGTAAAACGCCTCGTAACAGGCGCTTTCGCCACGTCTGACAGAAATTGAGGGAAAATTTTAGATTGTAATGATTTGTATTGCTGTAGTGACAGGTTGTCAGCCCATCGCCTAAATTACAATACACTGTACCAATACCCTCGAATCCCTTTTGCTGACTTCTACAGCATGCCCGGGAGGAAGGGCAGCTGGAACATTCTATGTTTTTCTATCTCTCCCAGTCCAGCATGGAAGAAAAAAAAATGATACATGTGGACAAATTAGTTTAAATACTAAAACTACTATTTCATTATGTTTTCATATCTAATGTCAAAACTAAATCTTCGATTAATAGATATGAAGCTTTATTTACCTTTATTCTAAAACTTTGTAGGAAATACTATAGTGTGAGTTCGTATCAGAAATGTAATTTCAGTAGAAAATGACCTGTCAAATCTTTACTTAATATACGAGCCCAAGTCTCTCACTGTGACTTCTGGCCAGAAACAAATAATTTTAAAAAACTTACATGAAATTGCTACCACAAAACAGGTCAATATATTCATTTTGCTTGTAATATTACAGACTCAAAAAGGTCTTAGAATATTTTACTTCAGAACGTTACGATACGATCACATTTCAATTTCCATTTTAGATTATCCATCGTTTCCTTTTACAATTAACATTTGGGCTTTGAACGTAATAATAATTAAGATTTTCATACAATTTTCATCGATGTTTTGATTGGAAATGAGTATCGTGTGTTTCAAGATATTTTAACTGAGTTAGGTAAAAGATAATAGGTAAAAGGTGAAAGACACTTAACGGCTATATAAGAAAAGATACATACATATAATCACGCTTTTATCCCTAATGGGGTAGGCAGAGCGTAAACGATCTGAACAAAGGCCGTTCCACCACGTCTGACAAAGTCTTGAGGGCCATTCAAGAAAGATTTGTACGTATATTGCTGTAGTGACAGGTTGTCAGCCCATCGCCTAAATTACAATATACTGAAACCCTCAGATCCCTTAGCTGGTTTTTACAGAATGCTCGGGAGGAAATGCAGCTAGCACATTCTATGTTTTTCTCTCACTCAACAAGAAAAGATAAGGTAAAAGATGATCAAAACTTATATTTTTTTTACTCTATTATTAAATCTTAATGTGTATATTTTTAAAATAATGAATGAGATCCACACTATTTTTCAATTTTAATTATAAACGTTTTGATTTTTTTTGCCACCCAATCAACATTATTGTTTTGCCTACTGTTTTGATCTGATCGTTCTCATAGGAATATTACCTTTTCTTAATGTATATATTTTTCAACCCTCTAATACTACCCTCAAATACCAAGCTAATTTTAATGATATTTTGATTGATAAACCTCAGCATGCAATCTATCATAATGTGTAGTTGTAGTAAATGACATAAGCCCGTATTTATAAACAGCACTTGAGACTGACATCGAGTTTGAGTTCGTATGACAAATGTCATTTACAAAATTAACTGTTATATCCATACTTAATATTGCTCTCAATCATGAGATCACTTTATAAATACGAGCCATAATATTCTTGGAGCAAGTTACCATTAACTGTAATTACATTGTCATGATGCTAATTACCAATTAAGTTTCAATAACAATCAGGTTATGAATGAACCGTTTTACTTTAATACCGTACAATATTTAATTATTGCGACCAAGCGTTCACAAATCGAATGGTCGAAAGGAAATATATGAAACTGCAATAGGTACTATAAACTATTGGTCATTATAAAATTTTTTAACTAAAAAATCGTTTAATTCCACTCCACAAAAATTAGTTCATACATACATACATACATACATAAATAAATCACGCCTTTATCCCTTACGGGGTAGGCAGAGCGTTTAACGCCTCGTAAAAGGCGCTTTCGCCACGTCTGACAAAAATTGAGAGCAATTTTAGATTGTAATATGTATTGCTTTAGTGACAGGTTGTCAACCCATCGCCTAAATTACAATACACTGTAACCCTCGAGTCCCTTTTGCTGACTTCAACAGCATGCCCGGGAGGAAGGGCAGCTGGAACATTCTATGTTTTTCTATCTCTCCCAGTCCAGCATGGAAGAAAAAATTTGTTCATACACAGTAATATACCTACTACAATTTACATTTGTTATTTGTAGTAAAGGGCTTATGCCTAAACTAGGTAATGAAACCTGTGACATAGGTCACCAGGCCTTCCCATCTTCAATGTGATATTTTTAAACAGCAAAGTTCAAGTAATATTCAAATAAATATGCTCCAATTAAAAATCTATACTTCGTTCCTTCCATGCTGGCCTGGGAGCGAGAGAAAAACATAGAATGTGCCAGCTGCATTTCCTCCCGGGCATGCTGTAAGATCCAGCTAAGGGATCCGAGGGTTTCAGTATATTGTAATTCAGGCGATGGGCTGACAACCTGTCACTACAGCAATGTACCTAGAATTCTATCTTAAATAACCCTCAAAACTATGTCAGACGTGGCGGAACGACCTTTGTTTAGGTCGTTTACGCTCTGCCTACCCCATTAGGGATAAAGGCGTGATTATATCTATGTATGTATGTAAAAATCTGTAGGGGAAAAAAACTAGTTCAGTACCCACTTATATTAAAATTTTATTTATTTGAAGGTGCATCCGCGCATATGTTTATGTGTGTGTGTGTGTGTGTGTGTGTGTGTAAGCTTATCTAAGAGTTGCTTCATTGATACTGATTCTTTGACAACACAACTTAACTAAATCTTGACTAAAATAGTTGCCGTCCCTTTCTGTTCTGTCATAAAAGAAAATGATTGGTTACGATTTTAGTCAAGATTTAGTGATTTTGTGCGCAATTCGTAAATTGCCCCCAGTCTGTGATTACATACTACCAACGTACAATATGGAACGCCTTTATCCCTGGGGTAGGCTGAGCTAAAACGGCTAGTAAAATACATTTTCACTTCACATGCTCCGAAAGTGTTTTTATCGGAATTGAATTTTGTGCATAAGGACAAAAACGAATGTATTCATAAATGTATTCATTTCTTATAAGGCAAAGAAAATTAGGTCATACAGCCAAAACAATATGCTCAAGTTTAAATTATAGGTTTTTAAGTTAGTAAGTTTTAGTTTGTATTAGGTTTTGGTTAGTTTAAAATTGCCTTTTGTGTTTTTTATGACAAAACGATATTAAAATTTAAATTCAAGTACTGGACTTCCATGCTGTACTGGAAGTGATAGAAAAACATAGAACGTGCCAAATGCATCTACTCCCGGGTATGCTGTAAAAACCAGCTAAGGGATTTGAATGTTTCAGCATATTGTAAGTTAGGCTGAAAACCTGTTACTACAGCAATATTCAGATCTATCTTAAACAACCCTTAAAAGTTGTCAGACTGGGTGGTTAGGGATACAGTCGTGATAGTATGTATGTATGTATTGATCCCCAGCCCAAAAGATTTATAGTAAAATGGCGAGAATGAATTGTTTAGCTTAAAATATTTATGTAGAATTTTTCCTGCAATCGAAGTGTAAAGCAGAGTTTATAACAAATCCATTTAAGTACTGTGATGACTTCGTTTTTGCACTTGTCGTTTGAAACGAAACTTGACATCTGATAAATATTGAGGGTAGGTAAATAATTTCATTTTGAAATGTATATCGCCTACCTATCGCCTAAATTACAATACGTATACAATGAAACCATCTAATCCCTTTGCTGACTTCTACAACATGCCCGGGAGGAGAAACAACTGACGCATTCTATGTTTTACTATCGTTCTCAATCCAGTATGAAAGAAATTCTGTTATAATAATTGCGTCCAAAAAATGCTCTTACGAGCAGTGGTTATGGCGAAAGGTAGAGCTTTTATGAATTATTAGACGCAGTTAGTTAAAATTTTATTATTCATTATTTTGCAAGTTAGGTTTATATTTTGTTAAACAATTGTATTCGTTTCTCGTTGTCTGATAAAATAGTAGTAAGACATAAAAAATGCGCTATAAATTTTACTCTGCAGCCGAAACAGCAATCATTAATTTTCTCATTTCTTTAATATTCTTTTTAGTTACTTTCTTACAGTTTTCAATAGGAACTGCTCCATTACAGTGGCTTTAGTCTATCTGGATTGATCGCCATTTTATGTTCATTCTTTTCACTGATTTCAATAGGACGTAAGTGATGAAAAGAACATTCTATTTCACATTTTTCTAAAGAATTTGCTGCTTCAAAAGATTTGAGTTATGGGATCGTAATTTTGCCAGAATGATGCTGGATTTAAACAAGATCACTGTCTTTTCCCACGGCTACTTTAAGTCGACTGGAATGTAAATTAGGCAATGATCAGTAGATCGTGCCCGGCGTGCCCCAACACCTGCACGCCAGCGGATTTAATGGACGACAGCTTATCCGCAATACAAGTTCCTGAATTCTGGGCTTCTATGATGTAATTTCTCGTGTTCCATCGACACGCTAAAAAGAAGGTCAGTAGCATAGAGTATAATTATTTAATTACCTATTTTATCTATCACAGTGTCTTTTTCTTTGCTTCCATGCTGGACTGGGAGTGATAGAAAAACATAGAATGTGCCAGCTGCATATCCTCCCGCGCAAGCTGTAAAAATCAGCAAAGGGATTCGAGGGTTTCAGTATTGTAATTTAGGCGATGGGCCTGTAGCAATGCCTCCTAACTGCTTCCGTGGTCTAGTGGCTAGTGCCATGGATTCCCGATCCGGAGGTCCTGGGTTCGATTCCCAGGGGGGAAACACAAAGTTGATATTTGAGAATTTATCACTTTGTGAATTTTTCCCCAGTTTGGTTAGGACATTGCAGGCTGAATCACCTGATTGTCCGAAAAAGAAAAAGATTTCGTGCTTCGGAGGGCACGTTAAGCCGTCGGTCCCGGTCACTGTCTTTGATAGTGGTCGTTACTCAAACCATGTCAGAGGCCTGATAGTTGTGCTACTAGGCGGTTTAAAAACTCTGACACCAGGGTTCATCGGGTCGATAGACTCGATACCCACTCGACAAAAGAAGAAGACTGTTGCAATATACAGATCCATCTAGAATAATCCTCAAAATTTGTCAGACGTGGCGCAACGACTTATATTTAGGTCGTTTACGCTCTGCCTACCCCATTAGGGATAAAGGCGTGATTATATGTGTATGTGTGTCTTTCAACCAGTGGGTTCGATCCCCTGGGGAGTCGCGGAGCCTTGCTTAGGGGCTCCGAGTCGAATCGAGTAAAAAAAAAAACTAATGTTTGTACGTCCAAAATGGCTTTGTTTTTGCTTTAAGTGACTTGAAATGTCGTACTCGCGTAATGAATATGTCTAAATATTATTATTCTTTTATTATTTGTCTTTTGACGTGAATTTTTGCACTCGCAACTCTCGTGGTGTCACGGTACACATGTTAGTTGGTCGACTTCCTTGTTATGAATATTTCAATGAATTAATTTTCTTTTTTCGTAAATCTTCGCGCTCGCTACGCTCACATTCCTTATTAATTGGTCATTGAACGCATCGATAAATAAATTCTGGTTACAAAAAGTTTTACCCTTCTCGCCGTTTAAATTTTTTATACTATTTTTCATTACTAAGTTATAAAAAAAATATGGAAAAATGGTGTACCTATAGACCTACTGCGATCTCCTGGAGAGAAATACTAAAAAACTGTTAGCTAGGCTGGCGACCCTCGCTCGAAGTTTTTTAGTATTTAGGTACACCGTTATTCCGTAAAATGTTTATAACTTGGCTAAAAAATGAAAATAGTATAAATATTATTAGTATACAAAGGGATCGCGTCATAAAGGTTGGAAACCACTGATCTATCAGATCAACATTGCTATATGATTTGCAAGAGTACTGCTAAAGATCCATTCTTCCATGCTGAACTGGACGCGAGAGAGAAAATCATAGAATGTGCCAGCTTCATTTCCTCCCGGGCATGCTGTAAAAACCAGCTAAGGGATCCGAGGGTTTCAGTATATTGCAATTTAGGCAATGGACTGGCAACCTGTCACTACAGCAATATACCTACAAAACTTTGTCAGACGTGGCGGAACGACCCTTGTTCAGGTCGTTTACGCTCTGCCTACCCCATTAGGGATAAAGGCGTAATTACAAGTATGTATGATTCATGCATAAATTTCATAAAAAAAATGTTAGGTGTTTTACAGAATATAAATGCATACGTTACTTAAAGTAAGCTTAAGAAAAGTTATTATATTATTATTACTAGCGACCCGCCCGGGATTCTGACGGATATTATCAGTGTTTCTCCACAATATTATGTAAGTATTATATATATAGACCTTTCTCTTGAAACATTTTATCCATTAAAAGAGACCGCATCAAAATCCGTTGCGTAGTTTCAAAGATTTATGCATACATAGGGTTATAGGGACGGAGAAAGCGACTTTTTTTTATACTATGTAGTTATATCTAGCCTATTTGATTCCACTGCTGGGCAAAAGCCTGCCCCGTGGTTATTCATTCATTACGGTCCAGCGTCACCGTCCAGGCATCAAAATCGTGACGCTACCATCGTTTCCGAGTCCTACCTCTCTGGCGAAAGTCCTACTTATAGGAGGGCTATAAAATTTGTTTCGGGAAATATAACTTTAAAAAGAGCCACAGAATGTATAATAGTGCTACATAAAAGAGCTCTCAAAAAGTAGTTTTTATCCAATAAAAACAGTTCACTAGAAAGCTAGTATATACATACATATAATCACGCCTTTATTTCTAATCGGGTAGGCAGAGCGTAAACAACCTAACACAAAGCTTTGAGGGTTATTTAAGATAGATTTATAGGTATATTGCTGTAGTGACAAGTTGTCAGCCCATCTCCTAATTTACAATATACTTAAACCCTTGGATACCTTAGCTGGTTTTTACAGCATGCCCTCGAAAAAATGCAGCTGGCACATTCTATGTTTTTCTCTCGCTCCCAGGCCAGCATGGAAGAAAGCTAGTGTTGAAATTATTTCTCGCTCAGATTAGTTTTCAGTCATAAAACTGTTTTCGTTTCCGGTAAGTACAAGTTTTATTGCGTTGTTTACTGCAACTAGTGTTGCAGCAATTCATCGAAATATCGGTAATCCTGTCGATAGTATTGTAATCTTTAATACACACACACGCGCACTTCAGATTCAGATTTATTTCATAAATTCTTAAAAATAATTTACATGTCAGGTGGTATTAATTTTAGGTACATTTTACATTTATATTTAATCATTAATGTCTTGGTCAATAATCCGTTTTATGCTTACATAGAAGTCATTAATATTATAACATGAAAGTTTGACTAGTATTACTTTTAATCTTTGTGAGTACAATCGTGCGTTAGGAGCATTTTTACCTTTTTAGGAAGGCTATTATATAGATTGGGACCGACAACATCAAGTAATTTACGGGATTTGGCGAGACGACTCACCCTTAACTTCTAAATTGTACCTACTAGCTTAGACTTTATATCAACAAACCGATTGTATTAATAATAAAATGTCGCACGATCCTCGGAGGAACACTGTCTTACTGAGATACAGGTGAATAACCTAGTTTAGTAGACAGGGTTCATAAACCTAGTATAAAAATATTTATGCAGTCACAGTTATGTAAATCTTTTTGTATGTATTGCTTTTAGCGAAATAATTACTTTATTATTATTTATTTATTGAATAAATTGCACAAATATCGATTGTATAGCTAAAGAAAAATAACAATCTATCGACACTATAATTATATTATACCACACGATAGATATTGTAGCAACATTATCATTAGTTTGCGACAATAGTCAACAAGAAATCAAAATTAGTATAAGAATAAATAATATATATATATATATATATATAAATATATATATACGTACGTACGGGGCGTAAAGGACAAACAGATAGGAGTTGCTCAGTCAACAACACTGAACAACTTTCATCAGGATTTGGCTCGATTTGGACACCAAATTTGGCTTTTCCATACAAATTGTATAATCGAGGTGGACATTTTGTATGGAAAAGCCAATTTTATTTTCACTTCCTAAAATAATTTCTTAGTGGAAGTTATCATACATACATACATAACAACACGCCATTATCCCTAACGGGGTAGGCTGAGTGTAAAAGACCTAAACAAAGGTCGTTTCGCCACGTCTGACCAAGTTTTGAGGGTTACTTAAGATAGGGTATATTGCTGTAGTGACTGGTTGTCAGCCCATCGCCTAAATTACAATATACTGAAACTCTCCGATCCCTTAGCTGGTTTGTACAGCATGCGCGGGAGGAAATGCAGCGGACACATTCCATGTTTTTCTCTTGGTCCCAGGCCAGCATGGAAGAAGTTATCAGTTTGCTTTAAGCTGTCCCTTACACGCAGTATAACAAATTAGTATTGGTAATTTTACCCTGTCGATGCCATATCGATATTGTTACTATTATAGGAATTGGGCTCGATTCTAGATTTGCCGGTTTAAACTAAAATTAAAATCAATTTCTCTTATTTATGTAACTTACAGACTAAAAACACTAGAAAAGGACTGGAGATATATTCTCTCCGGATTTTGATTGATAGTCGGTGGTTTTATGCTATTTGTCACTTTCAGACTTAAAACATTGGAAAAGGACAGGAGATCTATTCTCTCCTGTTTTTGATTTAAAGTCGGTGGTTTTATGCGTTGTCTGTCATTTTTATCCGCCGTCATATGACATGGCGGATAAAAACAGACATACTGGGGAAACGTGCAAAAGCGCATCAAAATCCAGCGGATAAAATGTAAAACCATAGAGAATAAATCGCCTGTCCTTTGTCAAATTTATTATTTTAAAAGTAACAGTGGAAGCCACCGACTGACAGAAGGCGACGCGGCAGACCAAGACGACGATAGCGAAACCTAGACGCCTTCAGCAAGGCATGGCCGGAGGAAGCCCAAGATAGGCAGTCATGGAGGGAAAGGAGAGAGGCTTTTGCTCAGCAGTGGTACACTTATGGCTAGATATATAAAATAAGATAAGAAAAGTAACAGATAGATTTTAATTTTAGTTTAAGACGGTGGTATCTAGAATCGAGTCCATTATCATATTATTCAAGGCTTTCTATTCGATATTCGATAGGCTAACTAGAGTTCAGACGGGACGGCCCTGGATTTATTTGAAAGTATGAAACTTGAACCTGGTTGTTATCAAAACAATTAGAATGTTGGATAATAATCAGAAAATAAGTAACTTTATTACCTTCAAAAATTATTTGCTATTGTTTTGTGGATGAAGTATCAAGGGTAAAATTTATTGAGACGAAAACTTTTCTTAATGAAACCATTCGTCCCTTATAGCGATACTAATATTACAATTCCTTTTTCTTTGATTATCAACATGCATACATAGGTACATTATAAACATACATACGGAAGAGCCCGATGGTGTAGTGCATAGGGCCACTGCCTCCTGGGCGGGAGGTCGTGGTTCGAATCCCACCATGTACCAATGTGTTATTCGGTTTTCGAATTTCATATGTACGTTTATTTGGCGCTTTTTCCGTGCTTCGGAAGGCACGTTAAGCCGTTGGTCCCGGTTAATATCGTTTAATACCGTAGATATTAGTCGTTAAGCCATATCAGAGGCCTGTGCTAAGCATTGGCGGCTTGAAAACTCTGACCTAATCTAGGATTGGGTCTGGTTTCCCTTCTGGGTTGCGGAGGTCAGATAGCAGTCACTCTGTATAAAAACCAGTACCCTCGTTCATTCCCCTGGATTAGGTAGCCGACCCCGTAAGATACGGGATAAGGTTAGAGAGAGGAAAGGGGGGGGATCCCCAATTTAACGCGGCATCGTCACTGCAGCCTGCACAACACTCAAGGCTGGCTGTATTCTAATCTATGAGGTAAACCGACCGAGGAGGGGGTTATTCCCAGTCGCCCCCACCGGCGTCGCCCCCACTGGGGGCAACTGGGAATTCGTAAAAAAATATGTCCCAGTTGCCCCCTATGCCTCTATTGAGGGGGCAACTGGGAGTATAATTTTTAAATTTTGAAACCTCCCAGTCTCCCCCACTTGAGACGCCGTAAAGTATAACTAGATATTATTTTATAATGTTGCCAGAAGTGAAGTGAAAAATGTAACAATTGTTTAAATAAAGTGTTTCTGAATGCCTCGTGGAAAAAATAATGTGTTATGGAATAAATAAAGAATCAAATCTAAGTTTATCGTGACAGTATTACGGGGTATTAGTATTGTTGTGTAAAATAAAACAAACATGTTCTATAATGTTTTATTTAGAAATCAATAACATCCAAAAATAAACTCTCATAAACATTTTACCTTACACTAAGAGTGAGGTAGATATTATTATACAAATATTAATTAACGCTATTAATAAAATCACAGTAAACATAAACAATGACTTATCGTCATTATCACATTATTTTTATGCACTTATTAAATACTTTTTAATGCAGTTGGTTAATTAAAAGACTAAAGAAAAATCACAGATGGGCATCATTGTAGCATAATTATTATTATTATCTTTAACTAATTTTCTGCAAAATCCTAAGAAAATAGTAGATAAAAAGTATATTCTTAAATACTTGTAACCTGCATAAAAATCACACATATTTCTTGACAAGATCACAGTAATTGCCGTACCGTAATTTCGGTTTCAATCACGTTTTTATTAAATATATTTTTTTACCATAATTAAATCAATTTTGATATAAAAAAATAACTTTAGCGCCGTAAAATTTCTAAACAATGACCCACTGTGATATTGCCATGAATTAAATCTAATTGCGTTTCTAAAATAAAGTCATCAGTGAGCACGTATTTTTTTTGCCTTTTTTTCAGGGGTTCATGGTTTTTATTACTTGTGTCACAAACTTTGAAATATGCCGAATCTTTAACCAAAACTTCCAATAAATGAATAATATTGGGATTCTTTTTTCCCACTGTTTTATTTAGCTTATGATTCCATGCTTCCAGAGAGTTATTGGTCCTGTGCTGTTCTCCATAAACACACCAAGTCGGTATGAATTCTTCTTTCATCCATTGATGATCCACGTAGCTTCGGAATTTTTTCATGTCATCTTCTTGAGTACTGTGGCGGGTAATGTATTTCCAGCCATTTTGAATTTCATGTGACGGTAGTAGCGGCAGAACTGCAGTCAGTGCAACTTCCCTAATTTTTTTTGGATCTTTAGTTTTTGTAATACCAAGTTTGCGGCCTTTCTCCCAAATTGCGTTATTATAATGATAATAACATCCTGTAATGGTAACACACGGAAACATTTTCTTAATTGCTTGCATCGCTGCTACTTCGTAATCAGTCTTGTACTTCTTGGGATTCCACTCGGGAATTTCCAATTTGATCATGTCAAATAGACGAAAGTAGGATTCCATTTTTCTATCGCTCATGAGTGCATAAACAAGAGGTACAATATTCGTACAATTTACTGTACTGCCCAAATCTCCATGAATTACGTATAGTTGCGAAAAGGGTGCAGGGCAACTTTTAAAAGTTCCATCACTGTAGAAATCTGTCACTTCGCACATGTGCCGTTTTGCCTTCTCTGAGCAAAAAACCAATATACGGACTTTATCATCAAAATCAGCTAATAAGAATTTTTTAAATTTTGTTGGAATTTCAACATCGGCAGCTTCTTTGGATATGATTTTATACTTGCAAACTTCGGTACTTTGCACAATAAATCCAATCCTGAATTTTCGAATTTGGCCACCATATTATTGTACGTCTGAGGTACTGGTGGGTAATAACCATCTGTTATTGCCTGTTTACAGCCATAGATTTGTTCGTCAACTTCATTTTTAGAAAAATCTGGTGTACATGAGTGTTTAGTTTCATGTGTGACATTTTCATTCTGCAAAAAAAATAAGAGTGATACCTATAAAAATTATAAATATAAGAATTTGAACTACCCCTAGCTAATACAATACAAAAAAATTTAGAGAGATAATAATATATCAACTTAAAATACTCACAAGAACCTTTAACACTCCTCTGCACTTCTTTTTTCGCTGAGTGCATTCCCATACATTTTCGCCACTTTTGTATTTTCTTTTAAATGATACTGGTATCCTGCACGTAGTAAAATAGTCCCATGTCGTCTTTTTATATAAATAAATGAAACTGCACCCGAACTACAAGATGCACTTGACCCTGACATTGTTAGGAATGTACTGATAAGAAATATACAATTTCTTCCTGTTCTGTTGTCACACACTAGACGAGCAGACTAATAATAGAACCAAGTAAGCTACAAAGGTCGGCCATGCAAAAATGACATTTACTGCCCTAAACATTCGCTCTATATTTATTTAGCAAGTCGTGTTGCGTCGGCGAAAAGTTGTTTTGCTTTGAAATATTTCCTAGAATGCAGTGCATTGTTTTCGGCAACAAAGAAGTAACCGACACTTAAAAAAATATTGAGGTAAAACAGTAATGTTGTGGTGAGTTTACGTATTATGTATGATTTTATTGGCTGCTCTTTATGTATATACAAAATTATGTACTAACTCGTGTCTTAACCTTAATTATAAATAATCATTATACTATAATTTTGATAAATCTTTTATTTTAACTAAACTAATATTAACGAAACTTATTTTGAAAGAAATATTTTTAAAAAGTACAGTTGTTCTTTTTTATGTAATTTTAAAATGGTAATTAATAGTAAATTTTAAATAGTTACCTATCTCAATTTGATGTAACGCATACGGCATTTATGAAAATGAGTTTATTTATTGAACATTATTATATTGCTTAATTTGACACAAAAATACTAATAGTACATACTTTGTAATACTGTAACGATATGCTTAGATTTGATTTTTTATTTATTGCATAAGACATTATTTTTTCCGCGAGGCATTCAGAAACACTTTATTCAATATTTAAAGAATTGTTACATTTTTCACTTCACTTCTAGCAACATTCTAGTTATACTTTACGGCGTCTCAAGTGGGGGAGACTGGGAGGTTTAAAAATTTAAAAATTATACTCCCAGTTGCCCCCTCAATAGAGGCATAGGGGGCAACTGGGACATATTTTTTTACGAATTCCCAGTTGCCCCCAGTGGGGGCGACGCCGGTGGGGGCGACTGGGAATAACCGAACAAAAGGTCGTTCCGCCACGTCTGACAACGTACATTTTGGATAACGTAGCAAGTAAGGTCTAAGAGTGTTATTATAATGTAATTTTAAACATAACAATAATAACAATATATATATATATATATTTTTAAATTCAAAGTAGCATAATAATTAAGTTAGTTATTAATGTTTTGTTATAAGTAAGTTGTATTGCGCAGAGCAACTGATCTCCCGTTAAACTTTTACGAAGTTTGGGAGAATATATTTATAATAAATAGCATTGTACAACTTTTAAAAAAAGAAAAGTTTTAAGGGTTATTTAACATAGATTTGTAGGTATATTGCTAAAGTGACAGGTTGTCAGCCCATCGCCTAAATTAAAATACACTAAAATCCTCGGATCACTTAGCTGGTTTTTACAGCATGCCCGAGAGGAGATGCAGCTGGCATATTCTATGTTTTTCTCTCGCTCCCAGTCCAGCATGGAAGATAATAAATGTAATATGTAGTTCAATTTAAAAGGCATATTAATTAAATTTGATTAAATTGTGAAATATAATATAATTAAATATAAAATATGGGACTCACTGAAATAAAACATATTTATTTTTCTCTATCGCATGAATTTTTACAAAATTTGGGGATAGGACATCGGAATAATTCAATCGCGAAAAAATTGCTCATTCCCACGGTAAGAAAATCATTTAACTGTGTTTCATCGAAAATACAAGTTTCTTTTTTATGAATTAGCTCCTCACACAGGATCATGGATAGTTAGATCCACAAAAAGCAGACTCATTATCTCCCTAGCCTTATCCCGAATCACACGGGGCGGCTACCTAAACTAGGTGATTGTACGAAGGTGCTGGTTTTTACACAGAGTGACTGCCATCCTGACGTCCACAACCCAGAAGTGAAACCAGACCCAATCCTAAATTAGGCTTTTGCCAGGTTAGTGACCAACCCAGGTGTCAGGAGTTTTGAAACCGCCAATGCTTAGCGCTGGCCTTTGATATGACTAAACGACTAATTTCTACGGTATTAAACGATATTTAGCGGGACCAACGGCTTAACATGCCTTCCGAAGCACGGATAAAATAAAATAAAATAAAGGGATAATTCCCCTTTGGTGGTATACTTCTTCTGTCGTGAGGGTATGGAGTCGATCGACCCGATGAACCCTGGTGTCAGAGTTTTTAGATCGCCTAATAGCACAGCTAACAGGCCTCTGACATGGTTTGTATAACGAACACTATCAAAGACAGCGACCAGGACCGCCGTCTTAACGTGCCGTCCGAAGCACAGAGTTTATTTCTTCCAGACAATCAGGTGATTCAGCCTTCATTGTACTAATGAAACTGGAGAAAATCTCACAAAGTGATAACTTAACACATAAATGACAACTTTGTGTCCTGGGAATCAAACCCGTGGCTCAGACCACTACACCACGGAGGCAGTTACTAAAGGACAACTAAACCCCAAGGACAAATTCTCTTTTGTTGGTTATTTATTAGGATTAGAAGATCTGAGTAAAAACGAACCGCATGTGTTTTGTCCAATGCTTTGTCCCAGTTTGTGAGCGTGTTTCTCCATTGGTCTTTTTTTAATATACATACATATACATATAAACACGCCTTTATCCCTAATGGCGTAGGCAGAGCGTAAACGACCCAAACAAAGGTCGTTCCGCCACGTCTGACAAAGTTTTGAGGGTTATTTAAGATAGATTTGTAAGTATATTGCTGTAGTGACAGGTTGTCAGCCCATCGCCTAAATTACAATATACTAAAGCCTCGGATCCAGGAGCTGGTTTTTACAGCATGCCCGGGAGGAAATGCAGCGGGCACATTCTATGTTTTTCTCTCGCTCCCAGGCCAGCATGGAAATATTTACGAGTAATATAATATTTTTTAATATCGACACGGAAACAGACATACGAGTTGTAACACACAGCATAATCCCGCAAACTGATAGGGGTTGCTCAGTCAACGACACTGAATAACTTTCTCCAGGCTTTTTTTTTCAGGAAGTAAAAAATATTTTGGAGTTTCCATACAAAATGATCACGTCGATCAGACAATTCGTATGGATAAGCAAATTTGTTTGACTTCCTAAAATAATTATCTGGAGTCTTTGACTGGACAACCCCATCAGTTTGTGGGTTGCTGTCCCTATCTATATCTATAACTATCAGCAGGATATTTTTTTCAAGAAGTAAAAATAAAAAACTTTTCCATACAAAATGTCCACTTCGATCAGACAATTTGATTGCCTTTTTTTTCAACCCCTAGTTTGCGGGACCTGATTATACCTGGTATATTTTCCCCAATACGCCGACACAGAAAGGTCAATGGAAACCCCCATGATATATACGTACAAATCCAGAACAGACTCGCTTGGCGCCAGACAGCAATATGCGAGAGTTGAACTTATCACCTTATTGATTGTCAATCGCACACTGTCCGCGCTGTGACAATGACAATACAAAATGCTTGCTGAATTTGTGCTCTATGTCACAGAGAAAAGAGGTCAAGAATATATGGAGGAGTTATCAGTGTACACGGAAAGATAGAGACATTTCATAATTTCGCCAGTTAGAGATAATTATTGTACGAGTATTTTTTTTTTTTGCTCCTGACTCCAGTCTAAGTCGGGAACGACTGAGTCGGAGTCGACGATGGTGCGAGTTCAGCCAGAAGATGCCTGTTCACTCTAACTTTGAAATGTTGGGAGTTGAAGGCGTTCGGAAACACAGACGCAGGTAGTGAGTTCCACACTTTAGCCGTGCGCATTATAAAAGAGTTTTGGAAGCGCTTAGTACGTATTGGTGGAATATCAACCAAGTATGGATGGTATCCTGCGGTGCGTCTAGATGTCCGATGGTAGAAGGGAGCTGGCGGGAAAAGGTCGTGGAGCTCTTGAGCACACTCACCGAAGTACAGCCTGTAGAAGACCGACAAGCAGGCAACCTTACGGCGATGTTCCAGGCTATAAAACTTGGCTTCTAGCAGTTTTTCGTCACCAATAAGCTTCTTGGCTCTGCGTTCCACCGAATCGAGTGCGGCAAGTTGGTATTTGGCTGAGCCATCCCAGAGGTGACTGCAATACTCCATGCAGGATCGGACTTGTGCTTTGTACAGGGTTAAAAGCTGTCCAGGCGTGAAGTATCGCTTCACTCTATTCAGGATACCGAGTTTCTTGGCCGCTGTTTGTGCTTTGTATTCGATGGAAGCGCCGAAATTTAGACTAGATGACAACTCCATGCCCAGAACCTCAAGTTTGCCAGCTATAGGTACAGATGTACTTCGGAAAGTAGGAGTCTGGTTGAAAGCACTCCTTTTGGCGGTAAATAGGCACGCTTGCGTTTTGGTGGCATTAAAAGAGACCAAATTGCCATCACCCCACTGGGAAACATCTTAGGGTCAGATCTAATCGCTCAACCATGGCCCTTCTCAAGGAAAGTAACACCAGCAGGGAAGAAAGTATTTCTTCCCTGCTGGTGTTTGCGCTAAGTTAAGATTTCAACAACAACATATTTTATAAAATTGCCAGCTAAACTACGCATCTAAATAGGTAGGTATCATGATTCAATTCTTCCATGCTGGACTGGGAGTGAGAGAAAAACATAGAATGTGCCAGCTGCATTTCCTCCCGAACATGCTGTAAAAACCAGCTAAGGGATCCGATGGTTTCAGTATATTGTCATTTAGGCGATAGCCTGACAACCTGTCACTACAGCAATATACCTACAAATCTATCTTAATTAACCCTCTTTGTCAGACGTGGCGAAACAACCTTTGTTTGGGTCATTTACGCTCTGCCTACCCCATAAGGGATAAAGGCGTGATTATATGTATGTACGTGGGACACTCAGAAAGTTTTGCGACATTAAAAAAAATTGTTCTACAGGTACATATATTTTTATTAAATCCTTTCAAAGTACTCTCCACGAGCCTCTATACAAAGATTCATGCGTCTGAACCAGTTTTCAAAACACTTTTTCCAGTCCGCCGTAGACACGTCGTTTACAGCCTGCTCGAACGCAGCCAGCGCATCTTCCGGCGACGAAAATTGTATCCCCTTGAGCTGATTTTTTATTTTAGGAAATAAAAAGAACTCACACGGTGCTAGATCAGGGCTGTAAGGAGGGTGACCCAGGAGTTTGACTGGTGTGCTGTCCAGGAAGTCCCTCGTTTTGAGCGCGGTGTGTGCAGGCGCATTGTCGCGGTGGAGCAGTAGTCCGCGGAGCCCTGTGTTTGGTCGCTTGTTGCTCACAACAGAAAAAACTTCTGGTAAACATTTAGTAGCATACCATTCGGCGTTAATGCTTCTTTGATCTCGTAAGGGAATTGAGGCCAAGTGGTCAGTCAAATTAAAAAAGCTGGCGATCAAAATCTTCCCCCCGCTTCGAGATCGCTTCACTTTGGTAGGCGTTTGTTCATTTTGAAACACCCAAACTGTCGACTGGCGCTTGGTTTCTGGATCGTATTGATAAATCCAGGACTCATCACCTATTACAATGTCGTAAACACGCCGAGACGAGCCTGCTTCAAATTTGTTCAGCATATCACGGCACCATTCCACCCGGGCCTGCTTCTGAGCGTCGGTGAGGTAGTGCGGCACCCAGCGCGATACTATCCTCCTCACGCGAAGATGCCCTTGTAGAATCTCGTGAACGCTTCCCGATCCAATCTTTAATATGTGCTGAATCTCTTGATATGTAATTCGCCTATTATCTTGAATTAAATTTTTCACTGCTAGCACGTTTTCTTCCGTAATAGCCGTCAAAGGGCGACCGCTTCTTTCTTCATCCCCCAAGGTTGGTCGACCGCGCCTAAATTCGTTATACCAACGATACACGGTTGCCTTGGAGGGGTTTTCATCCATAAATGCCATTTAAAGTCTATCGAACGATTCATCCGGTTTCAGGCGACACTTGAAATCGTAAAAAATCATAGCTCTAAAATGTTCCCGGCGCAGATCCATTTTTCAGTAAGACACGATACTTTGAATTGGCTCGCAAAAAATGTGGAGGGAAATTTTAAAAATGGAACACACATATTTTTACTTACAAGTAATCATATTTTCTAAAAAGATTCTAACCGACCAGTCTGCCATATATAAAAACTATTTATCGCAATACTTTCTGAGTGGCCTGGTATGTATGTAATGCTCTAAGGGTTTAGGAGTTCAGTAGACAGCTTGAACAAAATATGAATGTCGTGTCATATTATATTTTATCAAAGAAATTTAATATTAATTTGCATACCTCCGAAATAAAGTGTAAATAAAGTGAAAGTTTGCAAGTATTTAGTTTTACATGCGCAAAACACTGTAAATTAATGAAAAAGTACAAAACAGGCTTAAGTATGACTATATTATTTCTCTATATTGATAGAGACCGGTAAAGTCGACAAAGCAGACAAGACTAATAAAGTTATTATTAAAGTAGAAAGTCATTATCGTTTTCCTCTGCCATATTGGCTTAGGGGCTTGATGGCTGCTAATAGCGGTA
This sequence comes from Scrobipalpa costella, assembly GCA_949820665.1. NCBI lineage: Eukaryota > Metazoa > Arthropoda > Insecta > Lepidoptera > Gelechiidae > Scrobipalpa > Scrobipalpa costella. The sequence continues at coordinate 6,441,309 of OX463313.1, forward strand.
TCTTGTATGGCTACGTGCCTGTACTAGACAATAGGCCTCCTATCGGTCCCGGACACGCTCCGGTATCGGCCGATATTGCGCTACTACAAACAATACATCATTGGGCAATGTAAACAGTACGTAGACGTTTCTACGGCTACGGATTTATGGGCTCTCGTCTACATCTCTCATAATACTGTATCAAACAAACTGTTATGAGTACTTGGGAGTTTGGAGCTCCGATATTTTTAATACATACATATCACGCCATAGTCAAGTCGAAGTCAAAGTCGAATCATTTATTTCCAAATAGATTCCTAAGAACACTGAAAGTCACAAGCGAGTCTATTACAAAGAAAATTACATCTATGTCACAAAATAAAATAAAAGAAGCATGAGGAACTCGCACTTTGCGCCCCTCGCTTTGTTTTGTCTTATTCTTACTTTTGCCCTTCCTATTGTTCAAAATAGGGTTTGTGACCGAAATGATGAATTTCTTAGGCTTCACTGAAATATCAGAGATACATCTTTGTCATTAGTATAGTCGTCTAACTTATAATAGGCTTTCTGACATAATGTGTTTTTAATTGTATCTTAGAATTGATTTTCTGACAAATTTAATATATGATCAGGTATTTTGTTATAGTATTGTATACTTAGACCTAAAAAATATTTTTTAACTTTAAGTAACCTAAACTGGGGTTGGTCAATTTTATTTTTGCTTCTAAGGTCCCGGTTATGCCTGTCACCATTTTTGGTAAAACTATGAATATTTTTCCTTACATACCTATATAATATTTTCATATATAAATTGACATGGTACACTTAAAATATTTATCTCTTTGAACAATTATCTTAGGAAATCACGACACCTGAGTTTCTAAATTGCTCTAAAAGCCCGTTTTTGCAAAACAAAAATTGAATCAATGTCAGCAGCAGCGCGGCCCCACAGCAAAATTCACATTCACACAGACATAATGCTGTAAAAATAACTAATACATACAAGTCTTGCTGTAGCAACATCAGTGAGCTCTCGCATTCTTCGCACAGCAAATGCGGCTGAACTTAGTCTGACCGATAAAGATGTAATGTGATTGCCATTGAAGTTTCGTGTCAAGTGTAATCCATAAGAAAACTGTGCTTTCGGTGAACTCCAATTTTTCATTATTAAGTACAACATCATTATTGGAAGAATCTTAATAAAAGTCGTTCCGCCACGTCTGACAATGTTTTGAGGATATTTAAGATAGATTTGTACGTATATTGTTGTAGTGACAGGTGGGCTGACAAGCCCATCGCCTAAATTGCAATATACTAAAACCCTCGGATCCCTTAGCTGATTTGTACAGCATGCCCGGGAGGAAATGCATTCTATGTTTTTCTCTCGCTTCCAGTCCAGCATGGAAGAAGAGGTTTCTACGGCTACGGATTCATGGGCTTTCGTCTACAGCTCTCATAATAATTCATAATTCATTTATTTTCTATTACATAGATAGTATCACATACGACGCCCTGTCGAGGGCACTGCAAATTGAGGATTGTCATTAAATTGAATATAAAAATAAAAACTAAGATTGATATGAATAAATAAATAAAAATATTCCAAAACTTTTTAGCCTTGATGAGGATATTACAAGATCATGTTTATGACGTAAATTCCTGTTATGTACCATAATATATGTTGCAGTGTAAATAGTTTGTAATTTTTCCTTACAAAAATAGCGATCTCAAGTATGTAATTGCATTGCAGGGAAAGTATACTCTGTTCTATAAAGTGCGGCTTGCAACTTTCGGGACAACGTTATGCCGACTAGTATTCGAATGCATTTGTTCTGTAATATAAACAGATCATGAGAATCGGTACTAGTATACCAAAGAATAACCCCGTATCGTAACCACGCTTCCGCAGACGCGTAGTAGGCCGTTAGTGCAGTTTTAAAATCAGTTACCTTTTTTAAATTAATAAAATTAATAGTGTATCAATGTCTGTCAGCAAACAAACTGTTATGACTACTTGGACTTTGGAGCACCGGTATTTAAATTTATTATTTTTAATTTATTTATATTTAATATTTAAATATGAATAAAATACTAAATATTACATAATCCCTTCTCCTTCCCATCCTTATCCCGTATCTCACGGGGTCGGCTACCTAATCTAGGGGATTGAACGAGGGTACTAAATATTATATAATATAATATGTATTTTAATTTGATCGATGTTTATGTAACAAAGATAATCTGTTGCATTAGATTACTGTTTTCCCTTTATTATAATAATGTGGTGCCGTCAGTCCTCAGGGGGCAGCTTGTGTGGTGAGCTGATGGTGCGTGGCGACACCCCGGACCCCAGCTCCGAGGGCCCCGTATTAATTTGGCCCTCGCCTCCTGGCTTGCCTGCATTGGACGTCCAGGAGTGTAGTTCGCAAGAGCGGAACCTTTGCTCCTGGTTGGAAGTGTAAAATGTCATAACGCCGGGGGCCTGCTGACTGCAACACCACGATCTGGCGCCCCGCAGTCTCACCTCCCGACTACCTTAGTCACTATATAGTCCCGAGATATGGTACGACATACATAATAATAATAATAGTCCTCCCACCGATTTTCAGTGATGGCGGCCAATCTCCCGGAGATCGGCCAACTGCGCAGGACTTGTTTTTAGTGCCAAGTGTTTGCGCTACACAGGTGCACTCTCTATTCCTTAAATCTCTTATTCTGATGGAACAGATTGACTGCCACGACCCGAAAGAAATCAGGCGCAGGACCGACTATTTACATGCACGTCCGACAGCATGGATCATCTTATTTTTCGGACAATCAGGTGATCAGTCTGCAATGTCCTAACCAAACTAGAAACAACAACACAAAGTCATTGTCCCCTGCCGGGAATGGAACCCGGGACCTCCGGGTCGAGAGCCCATGGCTCAGACCGCTAGACCACGGAGGCAGTTACTGTTTTCCCTTTCTAAAACAAACAAAGAAACTAAACACTGTAGGAAAGTTTGCTCCAAAATAGGTAATGTATTTTGGAGTAAAAAATAATGTTATTATATATAATAATTAGCGTAGGATCATGAGTCCGCAACAAATTTATACGAAAACATTTTCTATCTCCAAAGGCCTTTTCTTCTTAGCAATTTTTAATAAAAGCTTTGTGAACGCGAAGCACGCCTCGATTCTTTCCAAAACCTATACTTTGCTAAGCTTATTAAACCGTAACAGTGGTCAGACAGAAAACGTGCTTACTCGCTGTTCTTTTAGCGTTAATATTTTTAAGGAAACAGTAGGGATAGTTGGATTACGAATACAGAAGAAAGGGCATTATATTTAATAATATATTTAATAATATATATATATATTTAAAATGACCTTATATATATATATATATATATATATATATATATATATATATATATATATATAAGGTCATTTTAAATCAAATGCAAATATTGAAACGTGTAAATTTACTTATGAAACTGAACAACTTTCCCTAAGAAAAATAGGTCGGAAAACGAATAAAAAAACTTGGACCTTCCATACAAAATGCACCAGCCGATAGCCGATACTATGGGAAGTCAATTTCTGTTTTTCGTATTTGGACCTATGTTCCTTAGGGAAAGTTGTTCAGTTTCATAGGTAGATTCACACTTTTAAATATTAGCAATTGATTTAAAATGACCTTATAAATTAATCACGCCTTTGTCCCTAATGGGGTAGGCAGAGCGGAAACGACCTCAACAAAGGTCGTTCCGCCACGTCTGACAAAGTTTCGAGGGTTATTTATGACAGGTTGTCAGCCTGTCGCCTAAATTACAATATATTGAAACCCTCGGATCCCTTAGCTGGTTTTTACAGTATGCCCGGAAGGAAATGCAGCTGGCACATTCTATGTTTTTCTCTCGCATGGAAGAATGAAAGTAATTTATTAATAGCTAGCCTTTTACGCCGCAGTTTCACCCCCGACTTTCTGAATGGTTTTTCCGTGGGAATCAGATATTTTCCCGCAGTAAAAAGAAATCTGTTTTACTCAGGGTGAACGTAGCTTTCTAATGAAGAAAGAAATGTTAAAATCGGTCTAGTTGTTGTTGAGTATATTCGGTACAAACATACATACACACAAGCTAAAATATAAATCTTACCTCTTTATAATACTAGTATTAATAATGTTGATAAAACTATGACAATATATTGGGCGTTTGTGCACTCATCACTACATATTATAAAACAAAGTCGCTTTCTCTGTCCATATATATCCATATGTATGCTTAGATCTTTAAAACTTTTGTTTCTTTTAATAGATAGAGTGATTCAAGAGGAAGGTTTATATGTATTAATACACGAATAATATAGTAGAGAAACACTGATGATTTCCGTGCCGAGCCGGGGCGGGTCGCTAGTATCCATATAAGATCCAAATCCTATTCGTCGCAAAAATAAACATGTGTAATGTGTGTGTATGAGTGCACAAAATGTCATACAATTATTATTGAGGCCAATTTGGATACGAATTGGGTCAAGATTTAATATGCATGAGTGCTGAATCGCCTTTTTTGTCAAAGTTCACATCCGCCACAGTTTCAAACGGAATCGCGACAGTGGCCATACACATGCAGCGTGCTCTAAGCTCGCGATATATTAGCGCAGACATGTTTGCGCTATACGACTGTCCTTTCAAAGGATTAGTGGGTTTATCTGACAGCTTTAGTGGCACACAGTTCATAATAATTAACTCTGGTATCAGAGTACTGCCTAACGGTCTGACCAATAGTACTCTGAATGGTTTGTCTAACGACCTCTATCAAATACAACGACCAGGACTGACGGCTGAACGGAATAATTTTGATGACAGACTATTCGTTATTCAGTATGGAAAATCTCAATTCAAATTTATAATATGTATCATTTTTGTTTTTCCTTGAAAATCAAACCGACGACCCACAGATCAGGAACACATTACAAACACATTAGCGTGTTCTAAGCTCGCGATATATTAGTGCAGACATTTTTACGCTATACGACTGTCACTTCTAATTATTAGTGGGTTTATCTGACAGCTCCAGTGGCATACAGTTCATAATAATGAACTCTGGTATCAGAGTTTTTAAACTGCCTACTGGCCTGACCAATATTCCTCTGAATGGTTTGTCTAACGACCACTATCAAATACAACGACCGGGACCGACGGATTAAGCCCTCTGAAGCACGGAATAATTTTTAACGTTCTGCGTGCTCTAAGCTTGCGATATTTTAGCGCAAACATGTTTGCGCTATACGACTCTCCCTTCCAAGGATTAGTAGGTTTATCTGACAGCTCTACTGGCACACAGTGCATACCAATGAACTCCAGTTTCAGAGTTTTTAAACTGCCTAATAGCCTGACCAATATTCTTCTAAAATGGTTTGTGTAACGACCACGATCAAATACAACGACCAGGACCGAAGGCTTAACGTGCCCTCTGAACGGAATCATTTTAATGACAGTCTATTTACATAGTTTTAACTCGAAAAAATTTCAAGGCGAAAATCGGCTACGTGAGTCACTTTCGGGCGCACGAGCGCCGCGCCGACTAGGAGTCGAAGTAGTCGCCATGGCCGAAATCGGTCGGAAGGATCGTCAGTTTTAACTAAAGTACGGAAAATCTCAATTCAAATTTATAATATGTATCATTTTTGTGTTTTCCCTTGAAAATCAAACCCGCGATCGACCTCCAGATCAGGAACACATGTCATACACATTTCGCGTGCTCTAAGCTCAGACATGTTTACGCTAGACGACTGTCCCTTTCAGGATTAGTGTGTTTATCTGACAGCTCTAGCAGCACTGCAAATCTAAAGTACTGGCTGAGCAAAGGTTTTTCTCTACTTTTTCATACAATTAAAAATGTAAAGGCATTTTGGGGCTATACAAAACTATAATGTTATTTTTGGAATATTTCTACTAATTTATGTCGTCCATTCCAAAACTAGTGCATAGGAGGAAGAACTGTCCCAGTTTCAAATAGAATCGTGACAGTAATACATATAACGCGTGCTCTAATCTCGCGATATATTAGCGCAGACATGTTTTGCGCTTTACGTCTGTCCCTTTCAAGGATTAGTGTGTTTATTTGACAGCTCTAGCGGCGCTGCTACTCTGAGCACTAGCGCTGGTACGTGTGGGTATTCAGTTCTGGCTGTAAAGAGAAACGGTATTGCACCGCAGAATATACAGAATAGATAACTAGAAAATACATCTCGCCTCGTATCTATAGGCTAAGATATGTTTTCATGCGTGGACGCAACAGAATCACCGATTTTGATAAACACCCAACCAAATTATTTTGCTCTTGACTCTAATCTAGGTTGGGAGCGAGAGAGACGGAGTCGACGATGGAACGAGCTCATCTAGAGATGCCTGTTCACTCTTACTTTGAGGAATTGAGGTTTGTATGTGTCGTACTATGATTTGATAATTAAAATCTTCGCGAAAATCCTAGGGATTTTGCGAAAACACGGATAATTCGTCAATAAATAGACAATGAATATATTGGCAAATATTACTGTATAAACGTTTTTTTTTTGCGAAAAAGCTCTTCATCCTAGTAACTTTTGATATCCTATATAATTGAAATAAGAACACGAAGATTGGTCGGTTAGTGCACCCAAAACAAGTTTTTTTCTGTATGGTTGACTTTTTAAATGTCGTGCATGGTTTTAACCAGTCAGAATAAGATTAAATCAGTAAGAAACAATCTCGCAGACCAGAGTTAAGGATATCATGAGGATATGAAATGTTACTAAAACGGCAAGTTTTTTCTGACTTTTTGACAAAGTTTTCACCACTAGACAATGGTAAAAACGATGTCAAAAGTCAGGATTTTTGCAGGAAAATCTGGTCGTTCTAGTAACATTTGATATTCTCATTCAGAATTATCCGTGATTTCGCAAAATCCCTAGGACTTTCGCAAAGATTCGAAATATCAAATCATCCTACGCCAATCGCATTTAGAAACACAGACGTAGGCACTAACTACTAAAGCAAAAGTTACACAGCTCTTTTGGAATCCGAATAGGTGGAATATCAACTAGGTATTACCTACAAAGAGGGAAGAATGTGACTTTGAACGTTATGAAAAATTGTGTTTTTTTTTTTATTTTGCTAGCGAACATTCTGTACAGTGTGTTACACTGGAAAAGTCTGAGATGAGGCGTAATCTCGGTTCGTTAACGTTCAATTGAAGCTAAAGCTGCTAGTGTCACAGAAAACTGGAAAATGTTCGTGCATTCGCAGATTTTATGACGTAAATTAGGTACTGTTCTTAAAATGGGGTTCTTGTTTACTTCTTCTGTGACAGAGACATAATGAATGATGATATTTGTTATTTTTGTCCAAGTACGTAATCAATCAAAAGTACTTAACAAATGGGGGTACGACTGAACAAAATTTTAACTAAAATTATTATCTCCCCTTTCTGTTCACTCACGAAAATGGTATAAAATTACAGGTGACATTTAGGGCCAATTCACACCAAGAAGCGAGGCGACTCGACGCGGTGCGCACTTTTCATTTTCTCGGTTTGAATCCTCAAAGAGCCATGGAGCGTTCCATGCTAGGCATCAAACTTCAGGATCGTGTTGGGAATGAAGAGATAAGACGCCGAACTAGCGTCGTCGATGTCGGCAAACGAATCACGAAACTGAAGTGGGGGTGGGCAGGACACTTGGCTTGTCGGGACGACGGACCTTGGATCAAGGTGGTAACGGAGTGGCTGCCGTTATCATCAAAGCGTCCAGTAGTCAGACCATCCGCCAGATGGATTGATGATATAGTGGCGGTCGCGGGGAAACAGTGGATCTAGGAGGCACAGGACCGGTGTAAATGGCAAACAAAAGAAGAGGCCTATACTCAGCAATGGGTAGATGTAGGCTGAAATGATGATGATGATAAATGATGAACTAATCCTTAAAGCACCTACATAAAATCCAACAGTTTTTAAAAACTTCGCTTTAAAAAATGGAGGTTAAATTGAAGCATATTTAAGTAACAACTTATGTTGCTCTCGTATTCATGGAATGACAGTATTACGCTCTGAATTCAATTTGGAGCTAAAATCGAAATCCGGATTAAGGTGGAATCAAGTGTAAATGAAATGCAATTGTGTTGAACCGGTTGTCTGATTTTAACTTTAGTTCGCATTTATTCATTTTGAAATACAATTCAGAATTCGAGGACGAGGGATTCGAAAGTTCAGGTATCTTTTTATGCCATTCTCTTCTGTAGATCTGCTGTATTTTCTATTTAGAGAAAAACTGTGGGCTCGATTCTAGATTTGCCGGCTTAAACTAAAATTAAAATATATTTGTCACTTTTAGACTAAAAACATTGGAAAAGGACAGGAGATCTCTTCTCTCCAGTTTTTGATTTATAGTCGGTGGTTTTATGTCGTTATCTGTCATTTTTATCCGCTGTCATATGATATGGCTGATAAAATTGACAGAAATAATAGGGAAACGTGTAAAAGCGCGTCAAAATCTAACTGACACAGTGTAAAACCATAGAGTATAATAAATCGCCTGTCCTTTTCCATATTTATTATTTTGACAGTGACAGATAGATTTTAATTTTAATTTTAGCCGGCAAATCTACAATCGATCCCAGTGTCTGTTGTGTCTTTGTTTCCTATGTGCTTTGTATGCTTACCAGGCCACTCAGAAAGTATTGCGATAAATAGTTTTTATATATGGCAGACTGGCCGGTTAGAATCTTTTTTGAAAATATGATTACTTGTAAGTAAAAATATGTGTGTTCCATTTTCAAAATTTCCCTCTACATTTTTTGCGAGCCAATTCAAAGTATCGTGTCTTACTGAAAAATGGATCTGCGCCGGGAACATTTTAGAGCTATGATTTTTTACGATTTCAAGTGTCGCCTGAAACCGGATGAATCGGTCGATAGACTTCAAATGGCATTTATGGATGAAAGCCCCTCCAAGGCAACCGTGTATCGTTGGTATAACGAATTTAAGCGCGGTCGACCAACCTTGGGGGATGAAGAAAGAAGCGGTCGCCCTTTGACGGCTATTACGGAAGAAAACGTGCTAGCAGTGAAAAATTTAATCCAAGATAATAGGCGAGTTACATATCAGGAGATTCAGCACATATTAAAGATTGGATCGGGAAGCGTTCACGAGATTCTACATGGGCATCTTCGCGTGAGGAGGATAGTATGGCGCTGGGTGCCGCACTACCTCACCGACGCTTAGAAGCAGGCCCGGGTGGAATGGTGCCGTGATATGCTGAACAAATTTGAAGCAGGCTCGTCTCGGCGTGTTTACGACATCGTAACAGATGATGAGTCTTGGATTTATCAATACGATCCAGAAACCAAGCGCCAGTCGACAGTTTGGGTGTTTCAAAATGAACCAACGCCTCCCAAAGTGAAGCGATCTCGAAGCGGGGGGAAGATTTTGATCGAAAGCTTTTTTAATTTGACTGGCCACTTGGCCTCAATTACCTTACGAGATCAAAGAAGCATTAACGCCGAATGGTATACTACCAAATGTTTACCAGAAGTTTTTTCTGTTGTGAGCAACAAGCGACCAAACACAGGGCTCCGCAGACTACTGCTCCACCACGACAATGCGCCTGCACACACCGCGCTCAAAACGAGGGACTTCCTGGACAGCACACCAGTCAAACACCTGGGTCACCCTCCTTACAGCCCTGATCTAGCACCGTGTGACTTCTTTTTATTTCGAAAAATAAAAAATCAGCTGAAGGGGATACAATTTTCGTCGCCGGAAGATGCGCTGGCTGCGTTCGAGCAGGCTGTAAACGAGGTGTATACGGCGGACTGGAAAAAGTGTTTTGAAAACTGGTTCAGACGCATGAATCTTTGTATAGAGGCTGGTGGAGAGTACTTTGAAAAGATTTAATAAAAATATTTGTACCTGTAGAACAATTTTTTTTAGTGTCGCAAAACTTTCTGAGTGTCCCACGTATGTGTGCAATAAATGGCTAAATGACGTTTCCGATAAACTATGAATCAGAAAGAGACACGACGGGACGCAGCGCACACCTTGCAAGAGCGTGATACAATACTGAACTTTGTTTGTGTTACACTTTATGATATACATTTCGTTGAAATAACTCAAAAACTAAAATTCTTCGCGACGTGAAAGATGCATCCTCAAGCCAGCTTCGCGCCGCGTCACTTCCCAGTGTGTACTGACCCTTGTATTCTTCCTCTTAAGGGATTCGAGGGTAATGCAATTTAAGCGATGGGCTGACAACCTGTCACTATAGCAATAAACATAAATCGTCTGTAATAAATTAACCCTCAAAACGTGGCGTAACGACTTATGTATTAAATTAAATGTTTTATTGTTTTATGAACTAAATATAAAAGTAAACTAAAAAATAAAACAAAGCGAGCCTATCTCTATAAGAGATCTATTCAAGTAAACCTAATGAGGATAAAAGAAAGGAAAATCACGGGAACAAATATAATGAACGTAATAATACATACATACATACATATAATCTCGCCCTTATCTCTAATGGGGTAGGCAGAGCGTAAACGACCTAAACAAAGGCCATTCCGCCACGTCTGACAAAGTTTTGAGGGTTATTTAAGATAACTTGTAGGTACATTGCTGTAGTGACAGGTTGTCAGTCCATCGTCTAAACTACAATGTATTGAAACCCTTGGATCTCTTAGCTGGTTGTTACAGCATGCCCGAGAGGAAGAGCAGCTAGCAAATTCTATGTTTTACTCTCGCCAGGCCAGCATGGAAGTAAACGTAATAACATTAATAATTATAGTAATACTAATACACATATAATTCAATAAAATAAACTAATACATAACAATATCAATATGATAATTATATAATTAAATGGTATAAAAGATATTATATATAATCTAAATATATAAATGTCATAGAGAGTTCATAAAATGCTCTTTCAGTCTCTTCTTAAAGGAGAAACTCGAGGGACTCTCTTGTAAAGTTTTAGATAATTTATTCCAAAGTTGGATGGCTCTTACAGTGAAAGAATTAAAAAATAATTTGGTGTTCGATCCAGGAGCCTCTAACACCTTTGTGATGCAGGCGCGCCTAGATCGAGGGTTAGGAAGTTATAATCGGAATCGGGAGCGGAGATATTGAGGAGAGGAAGGGTCATTAAGAATTTTATACAGGACGGTAAGGATGTGTAATTCACGACGAAGCCGGATAGGGAGAAATTTAAGTTGAGCGCAAAATTCTGAGACGTGATCAAATTTGCGAAGTTCAAAAATGAATCCCTTAGCTAGGTTTTAGAAAACACCTAGTAGCACAGCTATTAGGCCTCTGACATGGTTTTGAGTAACGACCACTATCAAAGACAGCGACTGGTACCGACGGCTTAACGTGCCCTCCAAAGCACGCCCTCTGCAATGTCCTAACCAAACTGGGGAAACCTCACAAAATGATAAATTGCCAATATCAACTTTGTATTCCCCCCCTGGGAATCGAACCCAGGACCTCGTGATCATCCCGTGGCTCAGACTACTAGACCACGGAGGCAGTTATATTCTAAAAAGCTTGAAATTGAGATGCAGAATATACAACAATATGCTAGGTTCAGATTCGAGAACTGCATCATACAACGAAATACCTACTTTTATCTAAATATTTCTCTTCTCGGAAACACTGTAACCGTTTCACGTAGTGTAACTTTCAAATGTAAACTGAATGAATAGTGTACAAGCCAGATGTACACGGAATTGACGAGCTTAGACACAATTTCCGGAACGTGCTCTGTGTCACGCCAAATTGTAACTGATAAATAGAACCATCCGTTAAGGAGAATCATGCTTCCTGTCATGGTGGATAAATAGCAAATAATGAGCCCTTCGGCCGCATATTCCTATATAACTGGTATCGTACAAGGACGAATTATGTTTAGTTAGTAACTAGTTACGTAGCTCCGGTTTCGTAGGCGGCCGAAGGGATAATATAAGTACCTAAAGAAGTTTTCTTATGCTCGACTGAGAGTTTACTTAAATCATAAGCCCGTTGTCAGTGGCGGGCACACATTATATATATATATATATTCTTTATTGCACTAAAATACAAGAAATTAAGTTACAGAAAGGTATGCAAGGGCGAACTTATCTCTATAAAGAGATTTCTTTCAGCTTACCCACTGGTAGTTGAGAGAATGAGAAACATTTTAAGGGCAAGACAAATATAATGCAATGTTAACTAAAAATATACTCATAAATATACATTATAAATAAGTATAAGATATGTATGTATTGTTTGATTAAATCTTATTGATTTATTATTTTTACGTTTAATAGTTCTACTTCATATAATTTAGAGTGTATTTTTAGTTAACATTGCATTATATTTGTCTTGCCCTTAAAATGTTTCTCATTCTCTCAACTACCAGTGGGTAAGCTGGAAGAAATCTCTTTATAGAGATAAGTTCGCCCTTGCATACCTTTCTGTAAACTTAATTTCTTGTATTTTAGTTATTTAGTACATGCATAATAGGTACATAAACTACAATACAATTGGTTGCAAAAGCGATGGGCTGCCCTGTCCCGTCACCACAGCCAAACAAAATCCCACCAGAGTCAGTTTTTGCGAAGAAGCGTTCGTAACTTCGATTTGAAACATGCAAAGCCAAACGTGTTCATTTTTGACTTTCCAATGCAGCTGCTCAGATCGTTTATCTTACAAGGACAATTCCAAGTCTTCGATGCAGAGGAAAGTGCTGCCATTTATTGTCTGCAGTTAGGGTGACCAAGTTTTAAGCCCTAAATTGGACTGCCCAGCTAAAATATTCCGGATATTGAGATTTTTATTTTTTTTATTCGCGATGGGTTTGCTCTCGACTTAAGACACTAGGGGCCGTATTTGTAATTAGCTCTCATGAGTGACATCGAGTTTGAGTTCGTATCAGAAATGTCATTTCAGTACAAACTGGCCTGTCAAAAGCATTCTTAAATTTGCTCTCAAGTTTGAGTTCACTACAAAAATACGAGCCTAGGTCAGGTATGACCGTGACAGAATCGTTAGAGAGTTAGTTATCAAGTCAATCACCCAGATGAATATAATAGTTTTAAAAAGTTTAAAAGCTGCATGCAAAGTGAACTATAAAACATTGTAGATCCTAAACGATCATTACATACATATAATCACGCCTTTATCCCTAATTCGGTAGGCAGAGCGCAAACGACCAAACAAAGGTCGTCCCGCCACGTCTGACAAAGTTTTGAGGGTTATTTAAGATAGAATTCTAGGTATATTGCTGTAGTGACAGGTTGACAGCCTATCGCTTAAATTACAATATACTGAAACCCTCGGATCCCTTAGCTGGATCATTCAACACAAAAAACGATGTAAGTGTAGACTGGTAGGAATCTGATTTGTGGAGGATTTGTCGCTTAATAAAGATAAAATCTAATGTTTAGCTATACTTGTAAACATAATGGGTGACAATAAACTATTGTTATTTATTTATTGTAAACTTTTTGTACACAAAAATATATATATATATTTTCTATTCAAAATTTTTGTTCCTGTAAAATCATTTAGTTGATTGGTTAGTTAGTTGGATCATCGGTTAAAGAATGCTTCTTATATAATCTCGTACCGTTAATCGAAAAACGCCGCAAATGAAGATCCGACGAAAGTATTTTTATTTCATCAAAGTGTTATTTATATCCTAAACTTTCTATGAAAAAAATCATTGTATTTTTCTGTTCAGTAGTTTCCGAGATATTTTGTCATTAAAATATCGCGTCTGATTTTGTTTCGCTTAAAACTTACTTTAACTTTGAACGCGCCGCGACAAACATGGTTTTTTCTGTTGCATATGCACCTGCGGCTTTCTTTAGCGAAATTCTGCGAATAAATTTTTCATGGTTTGTGAAACACTTTTTCGCACTTACGCATTATGTATGTATGTATGTTGTGTTGTTACTTCTGACATAAATAATGTGAATAAATTTCTAGTAAATCGACGTAAGTAAATTTAAAACATTTCAATTTTCCTAGTAAATAACGCCGTACATGTACATGGGGCCTACGATTTTCTAAAATATTAATTTTATTTTAGTATTGAACATAGCTATCTTTTACTACTTATACATGCAGTGCACTACAGAAATTTGAGAATATTGGCGAATTCATTCACCAATTTATTATGAGCAAAATTCAATGTCTCAAATTTTAAACGCCTCCACTGAAAATTGCGATTTTGCAAATGCGGCATTATTCGATTAACGGTACGATCATATCCAGCCTGAATCATCCCACTGCTGGGCAAACGCTAAGAATTTTAGACCAAAAGTAGCATTGACAGTTTGTCATTCAAATAGCCTGAGTCATGTCCATTTTAATCCAAAATCCTGGCCACTCTACTCACGTTCCCACTGATACAATGTGAACGAGATTAGTATTCTGCTATCGAACAGAGATACTTTGCAACACAAAATAAGTGCCATCGAAGCTAGAATAAGTGAAAAGAGAAATACTTCAGTCAACCCCTGATTATTGATATATTCTGTGTTTCTTGAAAACAAAATGAAGGACTTTTTCTTAGAGTTTCGTAACATACAGGGTATTCGGGACAAACCCGCAAACTGATTGGGGTTGCTCAGTCAACGAAACTAAACAACTTTCACAAATACATTCATTCAAGAAATTAAAATATTGCCTTCTCCATACCATACAAAATTGTCTGATTGAAGTACGTAATCATTTTGTATGAGGAATTATTATTTATATTTTATTTGATTTTTTTATTATATTCAGTGTAAACATTTTTTTTGTTTTGTTATCTTTATCTGTATGAGGAAGTCAAAACAACTTTTTGGTTTCCGAAACAGTTCCTTGGTGAAAGTTTAGTTTTGTTGATTGAGCAACCTCTATCAGTTAGCGGGACGCTGTCCCTTACACCCGCTAAACGTACAATTCGCATACATACAGCTACAGGTTTATCTGGTACGAATAAGGAACGTCACTACCAAAAGCACATAAAAGGACGACTTCACAATAAAACTATGTTTTATTCATGCAATTTGTAGGCATTTGTCGGCAACCCTATGGTATAAGAAAATATTCAAGTTCAGTACAGTCAAGTACACGTCAAGCTTTAAAAATCGTTTTTTTTCAGTTGTATCGTATTAAAAATGGCGACAGGGCCTAGGCCCCCATTAATAAAAAAAACGTAATTTTCTAAAAATTATTTTAACTACAAATCTATCTATACATATAATAAATCTCTAGAAAGGTCGTGTCTGTACATTGAAATTTTTTACAAGAAAAAAATAACTAACGATATGAAGATCAAAATGATTTTTTAGATTTTTTGTCTGTCTGTTTGTCTGTATGTTACCACATCACGCCAAAGCTATTGAACCGATATCGATGAAACTTTTTTCATTCAACTGTGTATTACCCGGATTGCAACTTAGAATACCTAAAATCACGGTACCTGACTTAGAGGGTAGGCAGAAAATTGAAATCTGGCTGTTTCTTAACCGATTTTTATGGAACATTTTTTATTCGACTGAGCATTATTTAAAATGAAAGTTGCTAAACAAATAATCACGCCTCATGACTTAGGAGGTAGCTAGAAAATTAAATTTGTCTTTTTTAACCGATTTTGATGAAACTTATTTGTTTGACTGAGCATTACTTAAACTAAAAGTTACGATACAAATAATCACGCCACCTGAATAAGGGGGTAGGCAGGAAATTGAACTCTGATCGTTTTTACCGATCTTAAAGGGACTTTTTATATGACTGAGTTTGTTTAATTATCTGGTGTCCAGCCTAGGTTAGAAATAATTACGCAAACCATTCTAATGTTGAGTAAGTACCCCAGTCTGTATGGAAAACACGCAGTGTCGATCATACTGTTTTCAGTATCGCTTCTAAGCGCGTAGGAGCGGGATCTGCTAGCTCGCGCGCGGAATCGTGTTTTCCATACAAAAACAAAGATCATACAATGCGAAACAGGCTACCGTGCGCGGGTTACCAGATCCCGCTTCTACGCGCGGAGAAGCGTTTTCAGTGTGTTCGACACTGCGTGTTTTCCAAACAAACAGGGCGTACGAAGTCGAGGGCACAGCTAGTCTAAAATAACCCTCAAAACTTTGACAAACGAGGCGAAACGACCTTAGTTTAGGCTGTTTATGTTCTGCCCACCCCATTTGGGACACAGGAGTGATTATAAAATATGTATATGTTATATGTATGTATGTTTTTAATAAGTTATGTTTTTTTACTAATGGGGGCACTACTTCTATTGTAACCTTAAAGAGATAGCAGCTGTATTTATAGTTTACATACATACATACATAGATACATATAATCACGTCTTTATCTTAACCTAACCTAACCTAATGGGGTAGGCAGAGCGTAAACGACCTAATCAAAGGTCGTTCCGCCACGTCTGACAAAGTCTTGAGGACCATTCAAGAAAGATTTGCACGTATACAGCCCATCGCCTAAATTACAATATACTGAAACTCTCGGATCCCTTAACTGGTTTTTACAGCATGCTCGAGAGGAAATGCAGCTGGCACATTCTATGTCTTTCTCTGGTTCGAGGCCAGCATGGAAGAAACCTACATATCGTTTTCACTTACTTTTATGCCTTTCCTTTCTGATGTTTTTAACAGTTTTGTTTATAAGTAGGTTTAGTTACAGTTTCAAGACATCAAATATACATTTTTTCTTCTGATTCTGAATATTTTTGCTAACAACCTCACTCATACGGCGGTATACAATGTACCTTGCGGGAAAACACATTTCTTTTCAGAAACTGACAGGGGTTGCTCAGTCAACGAAACTGAAGGATTTCCCGGTGAAGATTCGTTGACTGACCAACCCCTGTCAATTTTTGGTACGCTGCACACCCGGTATAAAAAACATGGTTAAGAAACACGACCAGGAGCCGTAGTTTTGAAGCGCTCGAACCAAAATGCGCATACATTATACATATTTATACATATATATTTTATGATCTCTCTATGACGTAAATAATTATATTTTATTTTATCATTTATATATCATACAAATATATTTCTTCCATGCTGGACTGGGAGCGAGAGAAAAACATAGAATGTGCCAGCTGCATTTCCTCCCGGGCATGCTGTAAAAACCAGCTAAGGGATCTGAGGGTTTCAGTATATTGCAATTTAGGCGATGGGCTGACAACCTGTCACTACAGCAATATACGTACAAAATACAAATCCACCTTGAATAACCCTCAAAACTTTGTCAGACGTGGCGGAACGACCTTTGTTTAGGTCGTTTACGCTCTGCCTACCCCATAAGGGATAAAGGCGTGATTATATGTATGTATGTATGTATGTACAAATATATTTACATTCATTAGTTTATTATAGTATGTTAATATGTGTATTAGTATTATTATTATATATCAATTTGTAATTAAATTATACCTACGAACTGTATCTATTTCCGTGAATTTCCCATCTTTTATCCCCATTAGGTTGGCTGGACGAGATCTCTTATAGAGTTAAGCTCGCCTTGTTTATTTTTTTAAGTTGAACTGTATTTTTAATTTTTAAAGCAATAAAGAATATAATAATACAAAAGACTTAAATTTTCATGGCAAATTGTATGCAAATCGTATGGGAAAGTTTCACTTTCGTGTGCGTATTGGAGTTCGTGTGGTTCAAAAAGACGGCTCCTGCTGCTGGTCACTGTACCCTCTATGTATATTATGTACCAGTAAAGGTGATTGTACCTCTTATATGTGTCTATTTTCACCTTTTACGTATTAAGGGTTGTCGTAAAAGACGTTTACTGGCTATCTCCACGGTTATTACGTCTTTTACAGGACATAGAAATGTTTACGTACTCAGGTAAACTCTGTCCACGATATGACATGATAAGGTGGCAATGTAGACGAAGGTGTGACATGCTTGATCAGATAATATCTATAGATTTAGTCTCGCCTTAAAATACTACCAAAACCAAAACTAACCTAACAGAACAAGTTAATTGTAAAAATACTATCAGTGACTACTAGTATTTTTTTTTTATTAACAATAGTCAAACCATTTGTCTGGTAACATTTCGTACATCTGAATTTCGATATTCCGAATTTAACTATCACAAAAATGGTTGCTAGATGTATTATTTTACAGATTATTTGGTTGACATATTAATATAATCCCAAAGCTTTATTTTCCAGTAACATCATTATCCAAAAACATTATAACCAAACTTACTTAATTTCTAAATATGTATGATCCTGTCCATATCTCTTCACACACACACAGACACACACACACACCCATATACACTCATCAACACACATTAATTTTAGTCCCTATTTTATAATTTGAATTTTTAATGGTAAATATTATTGTAAAACGATAATAAGTTTAGCTGGAAGATCTAGGCATCTCCATTACAAGTGTCTTCGACTACTTACTGGGGAGCCTTATCCTATATAGATTTAAGATTTATGCAATAAACAATTTTTCATTTCATTTTCATTTCATTTCAAACTTTTAAAATTCCTTTTTTACTTCTAAAATTTGATTTATTTCATACCAGTATCAATATTCCAACAATTTAAAATTCCGAGGTAACTTTTCCCACAATGTCAATAGCCAAAAGTTACAATTGCCAAATGCATAATTAATAGACAGAAAATTAACATCAAATTTCAAAATTTTAATACAGAACTGAACTGAACAGAACTCGGGGCACCCCGACACGGATATATTAGGATCGTTCACTGCGCTCGCTCATCTCGCTGCCGCCATACCCTTCGAGGTTAGGTTAGAGATTAGGTAGCTAGTGATGCATGTCTTCATGCCTGCTTGCATGCCTGCTTGCATTCTTGCTTGCATAGATCGAATGTAATTTTTTACCCTCTTCAACGGCTAAAAACTTTTTGACCAAAAATTGTATATAAATACATACACACATACATAAATCACGCCTTTATCCCTTACGGGGTAGGCAGAGCGTTTAACGCCTCGTAAAAGGCGCTTTCGCCACGTCTGACAAAAATTGAGGGCAATTTTAGATTGTAATATGTATTGCTTTAGTATATAAATATGTTAGTTTTAGAATTTATAAGACAAAGTGGTGGAATAAATTTACAATTAGTTTTCGTTACTGTGGTAAACAGTTTATCTGGGATATAAGATAATGGTTAAATGAAAAGAAGGTGGAAATAAATTCAGGATATTATTAATATGGTTTTTGTTAATTCTGGAACACGATAAAAGAGAACATAAAAAAAAGTCGAATCGTTTTAGGAAATATAAAAATTGAAATTAAAAATTTCGGGTTTGCAATATTATGTAACCCATTTCTGTCTGCCATCTTACCTGAGGGAAAATGACAATGCAGACGATGATAGAGCATGTTTGCCTATATAATTTATATTTACTCTTACCTTGAAAAGGCCCAGCTTATAACGTATCGGAAATAGATCGCAGACAGGGAGTTCTACTACGCATTAAAAATGTTTGAGCGAAGCGCTTTGTGCGAATATTTAGTATGACCACAACGCAAGGATGGTATCTCAACCGGCGTCTCGTTCTCTGAAGATGGAATGGGGAGAGGGGTATCATCAGATCTTGAAGTTTTGACCTTGAATTTAACGTTAAATTAAACCTACCTACTCGTACTTTTTCAAATCGGTAAATAGATTCAGGGCATCTTAAAAAAAGGTCTTTCGATACCATTTGTGTGTAAACAAATAAAACCCAATTAAGATATCGGAGCAAACAAGTAAAAAGCTCTGATGTAGGTCTAAGGGCCTAAGTAGCTACTCAATTATTAGTGTTTGGAGAAGTAAGTGTGCTTCTAGACCACTTAAGCCTCTCAAAAAGTGTGTTAGTAGACTGATACTGGCTGTTTTGATTTGAATAATGTCTTTGTTAGGCATTAAAAAGTCAATAAAATCGATTACATATAGGGCCTTATTTTAGCCATACAATACTAAAAAAAATATGTAGAATGTACAAGCTTTGTCTCCTCCTTGCCGTGCTGTAAACACCAGCTAAGGATAGCCCTCGTAGTACATTGTAATTTAGGTGATAAGCTAATAATGACGTCGATTCTCGCGACATAATCCTAATTCTTAGCTAGCGCTGTCACTTTCTTAAGTTTGACATAAGAACAGGATACCAAATAAACATATGACTTTGACATTCCTAATCTGACATAAGACTGCTTATTTGACGTAAAATAAGGAAGCATACTCTATGCACATTCTTATTTAAAGCGTCTTACGTCAAATAAGAAATGTCATAGTCATGTGTTTACTTGCTATCTTGTTCTTATATCAAACTTAAGAAAGTGACAGCGCTAGCTAAGAATTAGAATAAGGATTATGTTGCGAGAATCGACGCGCATCTGTCACTATAGCAATATACTAATATACCTCAAAATTTGTAAGGCGTGGCGGAACAATCTTTGATCGTTGACGCTCTAACTACCCCATTAGCGATAAAGGCGTGTATAATACTATGCATGTACAAGTCTAACCTAAAATTAATTTAGAGATGAGTCACCGGAATCCAAGCCAATATCCTCCTGAGATTGGACATGATGTCTAAATCCAATTGGCGCAGCCCGCATAGCGTCCACCAAGATGTCAATCCTAAAACAATAGAAGTGCTTCCTATCGTTGATTAGATCGATAGAGAGAGTAATACCCAGATTAGTATGAAGTATTTTCGGGTTTATGCCATGCTGGACTGGGAGCGAGAGAAAAACATAGAATGTGCCAGCTGCATTTTCTCCCAGGCATGCTGTAAAAAACAGCTAAGGGATCCGAGGGTTTCAGTATATTGTAATTTAGGCGATGGGCTTACAACCTGTCACTACAGCAATATACCTACAAATCTATCTTTAATAACCATCAAAACTTTGTCTGACGTGGCGGAACGGCCTTTGTTCAGGTCGTTTACGCTCTGCCTACCCCATTAGGGATAAAGGCGTGACTATATGTATGTAGTAGTTTTTGGTTTAGGAAACTTTATTCTCAAAAGAATTACAAACAATTCAGTTACATGAGAAGTTAAGCTAAGGATTATTAAGTAGATACAAATATTTTGATGATTTTGTATTATAAGTAAAATTATTTTTACTTATAATACAAAATTTCGCATTCTTTGAATCGTATTTTCGTAGATGCGATCGTATTTGGTTGCCCAAAGGCCGCCTGGTAGAAATTGCTGCTTTAGCAATAAGGCCGCCTATATTGTACTGTTTTGTTCCTTACTTTTCTGCTGTATGTATTTGTGTTTCTTTGTGCAATAAAGTATCTTGTATTGTATTATTTCTGTACTAATTTTTAAATTGTATTGATGTAATAACTAATGACTTGTAACTTTGTTGTTATTAATAAAAGTATTGTATTGTAGATGTATCAATCTATCGTATCTTCAAGTAAACTGGAATACTAGAATCTATTGTAGGTATAAGATCGTTGTCATTCTGTCTACCATTTAAGGGAGTCGTGAGCAAGTGCCATAATGTACGTAAATAAATCAAATAATACAGTTTTTTTTAAACCTGGACCGGGCTTTCAAATTCAAAATACTTGAGAATTTTAAAGGCAGATATACACCAACCTTAATTTAAACTATTCGGGTCCTCGCCATGACTTCGTGTTTACTTAGCAGTTTAATTTAAGGTTCATTAACATGAGGAGAGCAATCCAACAGGGCCTGGCCTGAATAACTAGGGCCATTAGTATAGCCTTGCTCCGTCCCATCTTTGAAAAGCTTGGACGCAATGGAAATAATAAGTAGGGAAATAATTTGTGGCAAAGTCACAAACTGTTGTTTAATTTACCACGTATTTACTCTACAATTCTACATCAAAATTCATCAGCTGTCATTACTATACGTATACAGGATGTAAGGGCCAGTACGTATTCGGGGACTGATAGGAGAACGAAAAACTACCCAAATTTTTTTTTTTTCAGGTGATAAAATAAAATGGTTTTCTATACAAATTGTCTGATCGCGGTGGTTATTTTGTATGGAAAGGCAATTTATTTTTCATTTCCTGAAACAATTTACATACGTACATATAATCACGCCTTTATCCCTAATGGGGTAGGCAGAGCGTAAACGACCAAAACAAAGGTCGTTCCGCCACGTCTGACAAAGTTTTGAGGGTTATTTAAGATACAAACAATTTATGATATTTTTTTATCAATCTTTATGTTGACTCCGATCGTGTAGTGGATAGGACCGCTGCCTCCTCTGCAGAAGGTCGTGGTTCAAATCCGTACCAATGTATTTTTTGAATTTCGAATTCATATGTACGTTTATTAAGCGCTTTTCCGTGCTTCGGAAGGCACGGTTAGCCTTTGGTCCGTTTAATACCGTAATACCGTAGATATTAATTGTTAAGCCATTTCAGAGGCTAGTTCTAAGCATTTGCTGCTTGAACTCTGGCCTAATCAAGGATTGGGGTTCCGAAGGTCAGATGGCAGTCGCTCTATGTAAAAACCAGAACCCTCATTCAATCACCTAGATTAGGTAGAGTGAGATATGGGATAAGGCTAGGGAGATGATGAGATGATGATGATTTTATCAAACTTTATGTTTGGAAATCAAACCAACAACTTCGAAAGCCCTAAGCTCAGACCACTACACTAGATCACAGATGCTGTAAACTGATAATTCGACTGTGGAAAGCCAAAACTGCTAATACGCCACATTTCAAACATGTCAAATTGAGCTTTGTATACTGCACATAAAGCTCAATTTCACATTCTGGCGATGTGGCGCTTTAGCAGTATTCGCTTTCTACAGTCAAATTCATAATCTCGTAGCTTGTCGTGAATTGTTATACAGTTAATGATTCATATTTATCTTGTCCCTGCACTAGACTAGTGACGTCACACCTCTGACAAGTGAGGATGACAAATGAACGGAGTTTTTTTTTAAGAAACTCTAGAAACTTGATAATTTGCCTTGCTCTGGGACGATATTTTATATAAATAATGAATGCCCTCGAGGATTTAGATGGATCAAAATTCAAACTAGGCATTCTTTATTGCAGCGATAAAAAAATGCTATAAGATTCAGCTAATAGATACGAGGGTTACAGTATATTGTATTCTAAAAGTGCGTTCACACTAGACTTACGTGGCGTACGTGATATTTGCTGACGGTCGTAATGGGATTTGTATTTTTATAAAATGATAGAAAAATCTATGTTTAGATACATACTTGTCTTACGTCACGTCGCTGATACAACCAAATCCTACTGCGTGCCGTCCGTGCGAGATAGATAGTCAGTGTGCGAGCGAAAAAAGTATTCGAGTTCGCGCGTTCGAGTTGAGATGGATAGTCATTGTGCGACCGAGAAAGTATTATTGCACAGCGAACAACACAAGTGAACGCTCCAACGGCCTAGCTCTTGTAATGCGTTTTACGTACGTCACCCACGGCCGCGGACATACGCGGACTCGTCAGCAGACGTGGGTGACGTACGGTCGCGTAGGTCTAGTGTGAATCTGCAAATCACATCAGCACACTTCACGTACGCCATGTAAGTCTAGAGAGAAGGCACCTTAATACATATTAGGCGATGGGCTGACAACCCGTCAGCGTCACTATAAGAATATACATATATACATAGTCATCTGATATAACCCTCAAAGAAATGGCGGAACTAGCTATGTTTAAGTCGTTGATACTCTACCTACCCCCTTAAGGATAAAAGCGTGATGTTATATATGTTTTTATTTTATCCTTTCCTGGTAATATAATAGAATTGATTGATTGCAATGACTATTCACACATGTTCACGTTAGCCCTATTTGAAAGCATGACTGGAAAAAGGCAAATGGTGTCCATTCGGTTAGCGCACGACTTAGCTAAAATAAAACAGACAGAATTAAAATTATGCCGTCCCTTTTATAACTCACATGACAAAAATAACAGGTACTCCTATCGATTCTGGAGGCACTATTTCTTAATTAATTTTAAGGTAGTTCTCATTTTCTTAACTTTGACATTAGAACAGCATAGCAAATAAACACATGATTTTGATATTCTTAATCCGACATAAGACGCTTTAAATAAGAATTCAGCATAGAGTATGCTTCCTTATTATACATCAAATAAGCTATCTTATGTCTGATTAGGATTGTCAAAGTCATTTGTTTATTTGCTATCTTGTTCTTAAGTCAAAGTGAAGAAAGTGAGAGCGCTAGCTAAGAATTAGGATTTTATCGCGAAAATCGACACCATTGTCACTTTCTTAACTTTGACATTAGAAGACATGACATTCCTAATCTGACATAAGATTGTTTATTAGTGACGTAAAAAAGAGAGCATTATCTATGGTCACTTCTTAAAACTCCTTATTTTAAATGTCTTACGTCAGTTTAAGAATGTCAATACCTAATAGTGTTTATTTGCTATCTTGAACTTATGTCAAGTTATCTATGCTATATCGTATCGTGTCCTAAATGAAACGACACCAATGACTTTGTGTAACAGGCTGTTAAAACGTGATCCCATTATTCAGGAGGCGACAAAATTTATGACATGTTTTGTTTTTCCATCCCGCAAATCCAGACCAATGAACACATGATAGATCCGACGTGGTTCTCAATGAACGTAGGGCGGGTTTCTTACGGAGAACTGTCAAATCAATGTTATGATGATATGATATGATATGATATGATATGTTAAACCTCAAGATCGCGGAGTTAGTTCCTTTTTTTTTTAATGGACCTATTTGCACCATACTACAAAGTGTATATAATGCGTCACCGGGCTAAGGCGGGGAGTTGCTACACGTAATCTACACCCTTAAATGAAATGGCAACTGCCTAAGGGCGCCCACTAAGGGAGTAAGTTCTGATTTTCTTCCCTTTCATTTTAAGCGTGGTCATACCAGTTGTTGTTAGAGTAGTGGCAAGGAGCGTCGGGGCTTGGATCCCACTTTTGTTTCTATAACGGGTGCAAGGGATATCTTCCCGCAAACTGATAGGTGTTGCTCAGTCAACGAAACTGAACAACTTTCACCGGAAAATTCTTACAGGAATAAAAATTTACTGATCAAGGCGAATATATTATATAAGGAAGATAAAAATGAGTATTTTTAGACGCTATCTTGCGACCCGATGAACTTTAATGTCATAGTTTTTAAGCCACGTCAATCAAACCCATGACCACCAAATCGAAAGCACATGGCCACAAAGGCAGTCAGGCCCTAATAAATTAATTCATAGCACACTCATTGGGCCATCTATCACTTAGACAGTGAATATGTGCATTACATAAATTACATACATACATAATAATCACGCTTTTATCCCTAATGTACGTAGGCGGAGCGTAAACGACATAAAAAAGGTCATTCCGCCACGTCTGACAAAATTTTGAGGTTAAGATAGATTTGTAGGATATTGCTTTAGTGACAGATTATCAGCCTATCGCCTAAATTGCAATATACAGAAACCCTCGGATGCCTTAGCTGGTTTTACAGCATGCCCGGGAGAAAATGCAGCTGGCACATTCTAAGTTTATCTTTCGCTCCCAGTCCAGCATGGAAGAATGCACAAATTAACCCAAATCAAATACGATATATCTCTGTCTGCTGCCATAGAAAACGAGCCACGACGTGTCATCGATTGGATACAGTAATTCGGCGAAAAAAGATCTATACTACAAAAAGATGCAATTTCTTCTTCCATGCTGGACTGGGAGAGATAGAAAAACATAGAATGTTCCAGTTGCCCTTCCTCCCGGGCATGCTGTAGAAGTCAGCAAAAGGGATTCGAGGGTTACAGTGTATTGTAATTTAGGCGATGGGCTGACAACCTGTCACTATAGCAATACAAAATACAATCTAAAATTGCCCTCAATTTTTGTCAGACGTGGCGAAAACGCCTTTTACGAGGCGTTTCACGCTCTGCCTACCCCGTAAGGGATGAAGGCGTGACTATATGTATGTATGTATGTAGATGCAATTTCTTTAGAATTCAGATACGATTTTATTTTGTTTTACTTTCGGAATGACTTGTCGCAGAATTTATTTTACAGAGTAAGATAAGGAAAAACCAGCAGTCCAGAGTTGAAGAATCTACCTACCCACCCCTAAACAAGATATCATCGTAGCGAAAGGTCAGTAGTCATTTTCGCTCCTTTTTCCATTAGTCTGAAAACTTAATTTATTAGCAATTAATTAAGTTTTCGTAAGATCAATGTACGTTCACGGTTCTAAACGACAAAATTGATTTTCTAGGACACTTAATTATTTAAATTGGTAGTCTTATCCTAAAGCTTCCCGGCCAGTAATAGATTTACTTACTTGGCCTTTTTTCTAATTTACTTTTGTCAAAAGATCCCTAAAAAATAAATTAAAAGTAAAATTGACTTTTCAACAAGCTTGTATTTGAATTCTAAAAAGCGAATGAGCCCAAACTTTTCTGTATTAGCCGTTAGCATTCTTCCTACAAGGATTTCATGAGGGAAGTTGTTCAGTTTCGTTCACTGAGCAATCCCTGTCAGCTTGTGGGATGCTGTCCATTACACCCTGTATTTATGTTTAAAAAAAGAATACTGAGTATAATACTCATCTAGCTTAAGTATTTTCTTCCATGCTGGACTGGGAGCGTGAGAAAAACATAGAATGTGCCAGCTGTATTTCCTCCCGGTCATGATCTAAAAACCAGCTAAGAGATCCGAGGGTTTCTGTATATTGCAATTTAGGCGATGGGCTGACAACCTGTCACTACAGCAATATACCTACAAATCGTATCTTATATAACACTCAAAACTTCGTCAGACGTGGCGGAACGACCTTTGTTTAGGTCGTTTTACGCTCTGCCTACCCCATTAGGGATAAGGGCATGATTATATGTATGTATGTAACTTAGGTATACTTAAGTATACTCGTACCTACCTACTTCATTGCGTTTCACACACAAGCAAGATTGATCGAACGCTCTGGTTTCCGCAATTAATTCACTTAGACTTAGATACACACTCCTAACCTCGTTACCACTGAGCATAGATACTGAGCAGATATGGTATAGTTCCACCGACTTACTTTGTTCAGGTAGCAAAATACGGAACTAAAATTTGACTATGGTTACACTCACAGGAATCAATGGTAGCAATTCGTAGTTGTAAAAAACATGACTTAACTAATATAAGTCTATACCAGTAATTTTCTATCACGAGATGACAGAATAGAAAGGCAGTAACTTTAGTCAAGATTTAGTTATGTCGTACCCTTCTTGAATCGATAGCTATATAACCATTGATAGCTATAGTGGCGACGCTCTCAATTTAACAGATATCTAGGACGCACTGTCAACATTTTAATGGCAAGGGCGTAACACAAACATACGTACAATCACACATTTATATCTGAACACCCAATCCCGTAGACATAATATTGTAGCGCCCAACCTTATTGGACGAAAACTATTTTGTAAAAATATTTTTCACTACTGACAGATTGTCAAACTGTCATTCTTGTACAGACGCCACAGCTCTTGTGACTTGGTTATTTCTTGCGATTTTGTGATAACAATATTTATATGTTTTATCGCATTGACCAACCTGTACATTCTGTAAATATACACCTGTAAATAACACGCAGCAGTTTTACTTCACCACCATCAACCGTTAGTCGAAACGACTACCTAGTCACTTTGGCGAGAAGGGCGTGCTTCTCGCCAAAGTGTCTAGGTACGTTTCGACCCGTCTGATCAGTTTTGAATAACTAATACACCCAAACTCCCAAATCTCTTAGCCGTTTGTACAGCATGCCCGGGAAGGAAAAAAGCAGAAACATTATATTATGTTGTTTAATATAATTTAATTAGGATCTATGCTGGACTGGGAGTGATAGAAAAACATAGAATGGGCCAGCTGCATCTCTCCCCAGGCATGTTGTTAAAATCAGCTAAGGGATTCAAGGGCTTCAGTGTATTGCAATTTAGGCGATAGGCTGACAACCTGTCACTATAGCGGTACACATTTCAGTCTAAAATAGCCCTCAAAACTTGTCACAGACCTTTTCTTAATTTTTTTACGCTCTGCCTACCCCATTCGGGATGAAGGCGTGATTATATGTAGTAATGTAATAACTCTCATTTCATTAAAAGAAATTTCAATTTGTAACTTTTCTGTATCACAAACAGCTTCTACATCTATCTTCTTAAATCTCTGTTAGCATTTGCAGTTAAGCTTGCGGCTGTGGTTTCCAACCAGGACTATTTATTTCCTTGGCTGTGTGAGCGAGCGTCAGTTCCGTGAACAATGCACCGTCTCTTAATCACTTGCATTCTTTCCAAACTCCATGAGTTTTCTCAACCTCTGTTGTGTTGCAGATCATTATGAAGCCAAGTATAGAATAGAAAAAATTGCCGTTGATATAATAACAACATACATAATTACATACACATACATTATCAGGCGGTTTTCGTTTTTTATTCGGGGTAGGCAAAGTGACTTAAAAAAGTTGCTTCCATGCTGGACTGGGAGTGGGAGAAATACATAGAATGTGCCTGCTACATTTCCTCCCGAGCATGCAGAAAAACCAGCTAAGGGATCCGAGGGTTTCAGTATATTGCAACTTACTACAAATCTATCTTAGATAACAATTAAAACTTTATCAGACGTGGCGGAACGACCTTTATTTAGGTCGTTTACGCTCTGCCTCCCCACTAGGGATAAAGGCGGGACTATATATATGTTTGTATGTAGGCAAAGTGTTAATGATGTCCTATATAAGTTGAGACTTTTTTGCCACAACGTAACAAGGTACAATAAGGTAGTTTTGATTACTGTGTTATCAGAATTTTTCTTAAAGTGTTACATTTCCTAAAAAAATAACTCTACGTTTACTAGAAGCAATTGAAAAAATAATTTAATATGTTTCATCGTTTCGAGACAAGCATGAAAGATACTTAATAAGTATCTGTACAAAAATTTGAAGAATAGATAGCATTTAACAATCTCCATAAATTTTAGAAAACAAAATTAATGCTATAAATTCTTCAATGTTTGAATTTATTCCTTCCATTGAATAAATTTTCAGGACTTAAATATTTTTCATTTAATTAGGTATTCTTATGAAAATATACCCGACTTTATTTTGTACTCCTTAAGATGGATACAGAGCATAGGTGGCGCTCTCTATAGTAATAAATGAATTGTGTCTAAAATACAAACATTTTCAAGAATATTATATGTTTAGCAGAAATTGCAAATTTGACGTGGGATGGTATCAACCTCCTAGTGTTCCACTGCGGGCAACGGCAACAAAGGCTTGCCTGTGAATAAGTCCGGCTGAACGATCCCAACAAAGCGGTGGTAGGCTTTGCAAGGGGACGCCTGGCTTGCGACCCTCTCACCAGAGTCCGGCGCCAAACAGCATGCTGTGTTCCATCGGTGTGTGAGATTGCCATTGCCATAACAGGAACCTTCTGGGTGAGCTCGCGCCATCGTCGACTCTGTCACGGTTATCGCTGACCTAGTGTCTAGGGTCAAGAGCAAACCCGTTTCTAATAAAAAGAAAAACGCATGTAAATTGTTCATTTTATTACACACAATATCATAATTCATAATAAGCATCTAAGCTTTGTATGTATCATTAAGAATCAAACGAACTTACCTTGTGAAGTTTGATTCCAATTATGCGAGGGTCTCAACCGAAGACGATTACATAATTTACTTGCAGCAGCACATGAGATGATGCCGTCTTTGTCACACCTTAAAAGTCTACTAGCCAAATTTTGGCTAGCTAGTATCCAGTCTAAAATAAAAAAGTTTAATGCATTCCGTCTCGCTCGCACCTGCACCCGAGAGAGGGGCGCCTGCACTCCTGTCATTATTTTTAGAGCAATATACCTATATTATTTTTTGTTTTTGGGAGTTTAGGGTTGGGCGGGTGTTGTATGTAATCGTCTTCGGTTGAGACCCTCGCATAATTGGAATCAAACTTCACAAGGTAAGTTCGTTTGATTCTTAATTATACTTCGGGTACTCAACCGAAGACGATTACATAATTTACTTGCAGATGTTCAGAGATTTGTAAAATTAAAACAAAAAATATACTGAACCAATTATACTACATAATATATTTATACCAAACAGAATGTTTTTATGCAACAAAATTAAATAAATATTCTATCCATTTATTTAAACCAAATAACATGTATCCTATCTTAATCAACATTAATGCGATAGATGGTTTGGTTTTACACGATAACTATTTGAGTTTAAGTTTAACGTTCTACATTATTAAATATACTCTCTGCAAAATTATCAGAATTGTTAATAATATCTCTTCTATAATATTTTAAAAATACATTGGATGATTCGCTCCAACCTGCGGCTTTACGAACCACTTCCAGGTTAACACCTAAACTATGAGCGGCAGATGTGGAGGCGTGACGTGTACTATGCGCTCCAAATATGGAAATATCAATACCACTACCTTTAAGTATTCTTTTAACCCAGTGAGATAAAGTTTGTGTAACCACTTTCTTGTAAGGTTTACGAAAACTAATAAATATGAAATCATCATCTTGATTTTTACGCAAAGTATCAGTCTTAGATATATACTCCTGTACTGCTAGAGCAGGACAGATAGAAGGATTCTCCCGAATAAATGGTAGTCTAATAAGTGGTTGGCAAGCCCCAGGTCTAGAGGTCTTGATAATTTCTGGTATTTTAATCAATATGACATCATTTTGCACCAATATATTTTTAAGCTTAATTAAACTGAAAGTCTGCATTCTCTGCGCAGATGCAATTGCCAGTAATGTAATTGTTTTATAAGATAAATCCGGTAAACTCATGTTTTGATAAGGGTAAAATTCCGCCAGATACGATAAAACTTTGTTAGTGTCCCAAGTGAAATTATATTTGGGAATGGGTGGCCTTAATCTATAGGCACCTTTAAGAAATCGGTTAATACAATCATCCTGAGTAATCTGACTCCCTAAAATAATTGACAGAGCTGATCGATGAGTATTGAGACTACTGTAAC
Source organism: Scrobipalpa costella (assembly GCA_949820665.1). Classification (NCBI taxonomy): domain Eukaryota; kingdom Metazoa; phylum Arthropoda; class Insecta; order Lepidoptera; family Gelechiidae; genus Scrobipalpa; species Scrobipalpa costella. Next base: position 6,472,313 of record OX463313.1, read on the forward strand.
TTGCACCTTCATCGAATTTGTACGTTAAAAAGGAAATTACTTGTGAACTAGAAGCTTTGTATATATTTAAGTTATTATTTTGGCAATATGACCACCAAGATTTAATAGATGAATTATACTGGTTCAAGGTATTTTTAGCAAGGGATGCCATTGTGATTTCTAAAGAAGATTCCGGTACTCCACGCTCTAAGAGCGATCGCCTGATAACTTTGCTGCCACCAGGATAAGGTCTGCATGTAGTGGATGGTAGACTCTGAAAGGGGAATATAACAGATATCTGTCAGGACCAAAAAATATCTTCTCAGAGATTATTAATTTTGACCACAGTGGATACCACGGTTGTGATCTCCAGTACGGTACAACCAAAGTCCCTTGAGCTCTGTCATTCATAATTTTCTGTAAAACTTTGGAAATTAAGCTAAATGGCGGAAAAGCATAAAAGTTGATGTTATGCCAATTAAAAGTGAATGCATCTATAACTTCCGAGTGGGGATCCAGTTTCCATGATGCGTATCTTTTACACTTATGATTTTGTACGCTAGCGAAAAGATCAAAATCAGGGCTACCAAAACATGTAATTATTTTAGAATATGCGTAATTTGAGAGTTCCCATTCTGTATCCACATTGACTTTACGAGACTCCTGATCAGCTATGACATTATCGGAAGATTTTATATAGGATGCGAATATAAAAATATTCTTTGCCTCACACCACTGCCATATTTTTCGGGCTAAGTTATTAAGATGGAGATGTTGTACACCTCCCATTCGATTAATGTAACATATGGCAGTGGTATTATCAATTCTAAGCAACACATTGCAATCTGTCAGATGAGACGCAAAAATTTTTAATCCATAAAATGCAGCCTTTAATTCCAAAATATTAATATGTGAACTTAAATCCGCTTTAGTCCAATGACCGTTCGCACGTTGATCGCCGCAAGCCGCACCCCAGCCCGTGCTAGACGAATCCGTAAATATTTCCGCGCAGTAATCTGTACAGCGAATAGGACAAGATGCTAATTTTATATTATATCTCCACCATTTAAAATCTTGATCTAAGATTTTTGAAATATTCATCCTTCTATTATAATTGTCTGAGAAATCTAAAGCTAAATACTTTTCTCTTTCGAATAATTTAGTATACATCCAACCGTAACTGACAGCTGGGCATGCGGCGGTCAACAGGCCTATAAATTCTGCAAATTTTCTAATTGAACACTTTTTTAAACGTAAAAACTCAACAGTTTTATCAAATATTTTTTGTTTTTTCTCGTCCGGTAAGTATATCGTCATATCTAAAGTATTGAAAATAAATCCTAAATATTTACATACATTACTAGGTACTAAGACACTTTTATTCATATTTATCACAAACCCCAGGGACTCTAAAAGGTTTTTTGTAGTGTTAACATTATACAAACAATCATCATATGAAGTACCTATGCATAAAAAATCATCTAAGTAATTTACTGATATCAGACCGGATGAGCGTAGGTATTGTAGTACTGGTTTGAGCATCTTTGTATACACAAAAGGACTAGTACAAAGTCCAAATGGAAGAACATTAAATTCAAATAACTGTGAATTCCATTCAAACCGTAACATTTTTCTATCTATGGGGTCAATGGATATTAAAAAATAAGCGTCTTTTAGGTCGATCGTTGACATAAAATAATTAGGACCTAATAATTTTAGCGCAGTTCTATGATCTTCCATTTTAAAGTGTTCAACGTCGATAAACTTATTAAGCTGCTTGAGATTTAGTATAAAACGATGATCGCCGTTAGGTTTCGGAACTGTAAATATCGGTGATAAAAATTGTTCTTCACAAGGTTCACATAGAGAAATAAAATCCGATTGAAGTAATTCTGAAATACACTGGTTAATTATATTACTTTGTAAGGTAGTAAAACTAGAATTATTCGGAGAATAAATTTGTACCGGTTTTTCTTTGAACGGAATTCTATAACCCTGAATCCATGACAATACTCTGACGTCATCAGTAATATTGCGCCACGCGTCATAAAAGTACTGTAATCTACCAGCTACAGGTACCTGAGAAATGGAGCTCAGCGCCTCCTCATCCGCTGCCGCGGGGGAGGATGGCGGCGGGAGATGGACGCCGGCGGCGGCGGCTGGTCGTAGCGGTCGTAGCGGCGATCCCTCGGGGCTGGCGGCCTGCGAGGACCGGGGTTCTGACGCGGCTCGCCGCCAGCTTGTACCCGCGTTACCCCCCTCGAGTTTAAAGCCCCCCGGTTTTGTGTTGTCGGAGGCTGTTTAAATTGGGGACGGTGAATTGTGCTCTTTAGTTCCGAGCCTGTTTTCAATATGGCCTTGGAGGATTTTAAATGTTCTGCCAGATCCGCACCGAACAAGTGTTCGTCTAATTTGGTGTTTTTAACTGCATCTCTAGTTTGTTTATTCAAGGTATTGAGTATAGCGTAGCGTCTTGACTGAGATTCTCTATAATGTGAATCACAAAGGAGTCGACCCGCGTCGCTCAGTGGTTTTATTATGTCTTGCGCCTGCGAGTCCTTGGACGACAGGGCCCAATTAAGAACTTTTGCAATCGCTGATAAACAGCTGGATAGCTGGTTTTGTTTACTTTGGCTGAACAAATCTTTTTTGACATTTAGCTCCGTCAAGGCAGCTTTGATTTCTAAATTTAATATTGGAGCTTTCATATTAATGCAATTTTCAGATGGCAAGTACTGCTTTAAAAGTTCAGTTTTATTTTCTTTTGATAAACCATTAGTCAAAATATGTGCCCAACGAGTGGCAATATCCTTGTGTAAATTTTCACCATAGTATTTCTGATCAGAGGGATCTTCTCCCAGAATTTGCAATATTTCAGGATCTAGACATTCAAGCATTGGTAGTTCTTGCTTATCCTGATTTGATGAGGCTGGAACCATATCTGCAGTAGCTTTACTACTTGATGAAGGATCTTCATCCGGTGCAATAACTTCTGGGTCTTGCTCGTCTGCAAAGAGACACCGTATTCACAAACCCATCACGATTTACGTGGGGAAAAAGAAACACGGTAACTACTTTCATAGGTCTCAAACACGATTTACGTGGAGAAGAAAGTATTTTCCTCTCACAAGATTTACAAGGAGAGAAGTTAACCTCAACACGATTTACGTGGAGAAAAAATAATATTACGATATACGTAATAAGATAAAATTACCTAATTTTTCAATAACATAACACGTTGTACGCGTAATAATAAAAAAATATAAAGAAAATAATATGTTAGGTTAGGTCTAATTCTTAACGTTTTACTTGTATTTATACGTTGTACCCGTGGTACTTACTAGTTTAAAACCGGGTATATATTTTTTCTATATAGACAGCTCAATCACACTTTGGATCCGAACCTACACACTTTGTTCGTAAACAAAATTCTTACGTAATGATTCTTTCAAAGGGTAATAAGTACAATAACAATGAATCGAGCTCGACCAGATCGAAGAGTATGCACATACAATCGAAAGTTAACGAGTTTTTAACTGAATTAATCTTACTAATTATAGGTACAAACAGTCTCAGAAAACTAACCTGGTTCTTCCTGATAGTCTGGATAATTATCCTCGTGGTATCTCCGGTAGTACGGTGAGTGATCACTCCGATAATCCTCTTCAGAAGATGACGAATATGAAGGTCGTCTGTGGTACCTTCTAAGACTATCTTGCAATTTTTTCACTTTTTTACGAATCCTATCGTAATCACTTGACCGCGAACGCGAACGCTTACGTTTCCTACCCATTTTGAGAATCTACACTTTTGAAAAAAAGACGAAATCTAGAACTTTAAAATTAACGGTATGACTCCGACGACACAAAATCACGTAATGACAGGAGTGCAGGCGCCCCTCTCTCGGGTGCAGGTGCGAGCGAGACGGAATGCATTAAACTTTTTTATTTTAGACTGGATACTAGCTAGCCAAAATTTGGCTAGTAGACTTTTAAGGTGTGACAAAGACGGCATCATCTCATGTGCTGCTGCAAGTAAATTATGTAATCGTCTTCGGTTGAGTACCCGAAGTATAATTGCTTTTATGCTTAGTTTGAATAATAATTATGGGTTATAAAATGGATAAATTAGTTGCGATTTCCGCTAAACGTGTTTTTTTTTTTTTTAATGATGTTCCAACTAAAAAGGTTTAACTTACTACACAATTTAGTTTTCTGAGGTAATTTGCTAGGTAGAGTAAATCTAAGAATGTGTCCATTATGAATTTGAATCGTCGCGACACGCAAAGAAGAAGAAGATCTTATTGTCTCTATTAAGGGGAAGACTGCCTCCGTGGTCTAGTGGTCAGAGCCATGGGCTTACGGTCCGGAGGACCTGGACTCGATTCCCATGGGGGGGTATTCCATAGCGTGGTGTGTCATTCCTAAGTATCTCGCTGTATGTTCGGTTAGTATTCCATGACCATTTATGTAAATTCGATGATACCTATTGGAGTTTTTTATTTGTGAAGTCTATGTGGACTGATTTTGATACGTTGAATTTAACTCGCCATTCCTTTGTCTAGTCATATAGGTACGGTATTGACAGCTGTCTGCACTTTTCTCTCAGTTTTTCGATGGTTGATTCCTGTGGCCATTATAGCTTTGTCATCAGTAAAATTTCTGGGAACAATAGAATAACATAGAATGGGCCAGTTGCATTTCTTCCCGGACATGCTGTACAAATCAGCTAAGGGATCCGAGGCTTTCAGTATATTGCAATTTAGGCAAAGGGCTGACAACCTGTCACTACAGCAATATACTTGCAAATTTTTCTTCCACGCTGGACTGGGAGCGAGAGAAAAACATAGAATGTGCCAGCTGCATTTCCTCCCGGGCATGCTGTAAAAACCAGCTAAGGGATCTGAGGGTTTTAGAATATTGCAATTTAGGCGATGGGCTGACAACCTGTCACTACAGCAATATACGTACAAAACCATCTTGAATAACCCTCAAAACTTTGTCAGACGTGGCGGAACGACTTTTGTTTAGGTCGTTTACGCTCTGCCTACCCCATTAGGGATAAAGGCGTGATTATATGTATGTATGTATCTATCTTAAATAACCCTCAATACTTTGTCAGACGTGGCGGAACAACCTTTGTTTAGGTTGTTTTCACTCTACCCCATTAGGGATAAACGTGTGACTATATGTATTTTTGTATGCATCAGCAAATTTTGCAATGGTTCAGTTTTCTAATTTGGGAATATCGCAAGTGTACAATAAGTACAGAATGTGCTCAGGACGCTTCCTTGCAGTACACCAGCTTTTATCGGCTTTAGCTCTGAATATGCATCATCTTGTCTTACTCTAATGTACGCTGTGATAGGTAAGACTCTAGTATGTCAGCAAACTGTTGTGGGTGCATATTTCTAAGTTTGTCTTTGAGCCCTTCATGCCACACATTATCGAAAGCTTGCGCTACATCTAAGAAGACTGCTGTACGAACTTTCTTTTCTTCTGTCCCTAGTTTAATATTGGTGGATACCCTATGTACTTGTTCTATTGTAGAATGTTTTTCTGTGAATCCAAATTGGTAATAATGAATTATTATTTTTTCCTCTATTACAGGTTTTAGCCGTTTTAGGAGAAGTTTTTCGAATAGCTTTGACATGATATACAACTGAGAAATAGGCCTGTATGAAGTTGTGACGTTTGATTGTAACAGGTTTTGGTATCATTATAACTTCAGCCACTATCTACACATCAGGAACATATTTCAGTCAAAATGTGGCATTGGTTCATGTGTTTTTTTATTTCAATATAAATTATCGCGAAATATTTCTGAAAATTTATCCAGTGATCAGATCATAGCCAGGTGTTTTTTTTTGGGCTTAGTCCTTTGATTATACTGAATACTTCTCTTGGCGTTACGAGTCTTATTTCTAATGCATCACTTGATATTTCATTTACCAGGAGAAGGTGATAATTTGAATGTTTCCTCTAAATGCTGTGCTTGTTGCTGATTGCTAGTTGCCCACTCCCCGTTCATTAGTTTGATTGGCAGGATTGATAATATTTATGACAATGTTTGTATTTTACACACACAACAATCACGCTTTTATCCCCAATGGGATAGATAGAGCGTAAACGACCTAAGGTCATTCCACCACGTATGATAAAGTTTTGAGGGTAATTTTGGTGTAGTTACAGGTTGTCAACCCATCGTCATAGAATATATAGTAGTACTTCATACATAATGGACATTCACCTCCATTCCCCAGTCCGATATACGTCACACTCCGCGCTGGATTGTGGGCCACATTAGCGGGTATGGCGCGCGCATGTTTCCCAGTGTAACGGAAATAATAAGTTTTGTGTTCAAAAGATGGTTAGGTACTGTTCCGTGTACGGATGTCATTCTACAAAGTGTAGGAAAAATCAGGAAAACTCAAGGGAATCTCCCACTTCAAGTTCACGTTTTTTTATTGTAACGGAAAATTACAAAACTGACTATTTTTACAAACTGACGGTTTTACGGCAAAACTTTTACTAAACCGACTGCTTCGACCGACGACCCGATCCGCCGGCAAACCCCACCACCCGAGTCATCCCACCCAGAGATAGTTCTGTGATTGGTTAGAATTGAAACTGCTCGGTGTTGTGCCGCCATTGGTCGAGTCGTCCGTCCAAGCCAGTTCTTGAATATTCTAAACAGTATTTTAATGTTTTACATTATAAAAATCGAATAATTAATCTTAGTATTTACGAAATATAATTATGATATAAAAAAAACCACAGTGATGAGAAACGGTAAGTAAATTCATACAAAATATGCAACCTAATCTATTCTAACTATTCAGTTACAGTGAACTACTTTAAAACGTCGGTTTAATCAAGATCCAGATTAATCAAGTGATGATTATGACCGGTATAACACAATTTGCCAACCCCGCACACAAACTCATGCCAAGTGCAACATGCCGTCTGTCGATGTGTGACCAAAATGACATTGTAGTTAGGAGTGTCCGAGCTGTGCCATCGCCTAAATTGCAATAAACATACTGAAACCTTCGGATCTCTTTACTGGTTTTTACAGCATGCCCGAGAGGAAATGCAGCTGGCACTTTCTATGTTTTTCTCTCGCTGGGGTAGCTTGGAACGTTTGTATTTTAGACACAATTAATTTAAAATTGGTGTCGCCACCGTCGCGCCATAGCTCGCCCCTAAAGTATAAAGAGTATGCTACTTATAGAAAGTTATATTCAACTTTTGTAACTAGCTTCCCTTATTGTTAGTTTGGCAGTATCGAGGCAGATTGGCAACGTAGTGTGGGAAAGTAAGATTTGAGCAACCTGAGTCGTGAGAGCTCAGAAAACTTTTTATAGCTAAAAATTGGCTCAACTTGTAAGAAACATTTCGACTTCTGCCCGCTCGACATTAATTATTTTATGTGCCGAGTTCGGACATAATTTGTTGCTAAAACGCAATTAAAAGTTCAATAGATTTATCGAGTTTTGTTTCAGGAGATGGGATGAAATAATGAGCAAAGTTATGGAATGATGTTGAAATGTCTTATAGATTGCGTTACCACAGATTACTTATGAGCGAGGCGGGCGCCCAGTGTTACTGGGCTCGATTCTAGGGCTCGAATTTGTAAACAGCACTTGAGGTTGACAGCTAGCTTGAGTTCGTATCAGAAATATCATTTCAGTACAATGTGGCCTGTCAAATCTATACTTAATATTGCTCTCAATCTTGATATCGCTTTATAAATACGAGCCTAGATACCACCAGCTAAAACTTAAGTTAAATTAAAAAAGAACTGACGATTTTTACTCTACGGTTTTACACTTTGTCCGCTTGATTTTGACGCGCTTTTGCACGTTTCACCAGTATTTCTAACAATTTTATCTGTCATATTTGTAATTTAGGCGATGAGCTGACAACCTGTCACTATAACAAACTACAGATTGATAGATATATTATTTATTGCACATAAAAGAAAAACAACAGGAATTGAGAACAAATTAAATAAAAATTAAAGTACAATGAAGGCGGCCTTATTGCTATGGTAGCAATTTCCACCAGGCAACCTTGGGTAGAAGAAATCAGATATATCTGAATTAACTCTCAAAACCTGTCAGACGTGGCGGAACGGCCTTTGCTTAGGTCGTTTACGCTCTGCTTACCCTATAAGGGATAAAGGCGTGATTGTATGTATGTAGGTATGTATATCATATGACGGCGGATAAAAATTGTCAGATAACGCAAAAAAGCACCGACTATGCATCAAAAACCGGAGAGAATAGATCTTCTGTCCTTCTGCAATGTTTTTAGCCTGAAAGTGACAAATAGATTTTATTTTTAGTTTTAACCGGCAAATCCAGAATCGAGCCCAATGAGTAGATATATTTCAGGCTCATGTCACACTCATGAGTAAAACCAGACGCTATATTATTATGTACCTGGATGTAAGGAACAGATTTCCGTGTTCAGTCAAAAAACTAAACAACTTTCACGAGGAAGTTCATTCAGAAGACACATTCTTCATTTTTTTTCTTTTTTGAGTAGCATTACACTATTCTGCTTTCTATTATGCATTTTTCTTACATACAAAGGTTTCCTGGAAGAAATTGGTACCTCAGCAATAAGGCCGCCTTTGTTGTACTTGTCTTTACGTTATCTGTTGTGTTGTATCAATATTTTATAAGTGCAATAAAATTATAATAGAACTATGTATGATTGTAATTTTGACTCTTCCATGCTGGACTGAGAGCGAGAGAAAAATATAGAATGTGCCAGCTGCATTTCCTCTCGAGCATGCTGTAAAAACCAGCTAAGTGATCTGAGGGTTTCAGTATATTGTAATTTAGGCGATAGGCTGACAACCTGTCACTACAGCAATATACGTACAAATCTTTCTTGAATGGCCCTCAAGACTTTGTCAGACGCGGCGGAACGGCCTTAGTTTAGGTCGTTTACGCTCTGCCTACCCCATTAGGGATAAAGGCGTGATTATATGTATGTATGTATGTATAAAATTATATTATCGTATCTTATCTCTATCGTATCTTTTATTACAAAATTTCTACCGCGATCAGTTATTTTCTTGAGGAAGACTGTTAAAAAATAATACAACGAGTAACATAAAGGATACATGCATCGTAAAATGTTTGAATCTACCCATGAAACTGAACAACTTTCCCTAAAGAACATAGACCGAATTACGAAAAAAAAAAATATTGCTCATACTAAATGCGCTATCAGCTGATGCATTTTGTATGGAAGATCAACATTTTTTTTTCTATTGTAATACATAAATATACATAAACATGGGTAGATTCACGTTTCTCCCGATGCATATACCCTTTCTGCTACACGTTGTATAGTATTGATTGATGTATTGACATGTTAACGAAATTGTTAGTAATGGTTAAACCATTAAACATTGTTACAACTCTATATATCCGAGCCTCAAATGAGCTGCCAAAGTTGGTCCATCGATTAACCTTTCATCTCTCAATTAGCGAACCCGGGCATGGTTACTAAATGATTTAAGCTCCCAGGTGAAAGCACTGTCGATACCTTCATTATACACGGTGCCTCTGTGTCTAGTGGTCTGAGCCATAGGCTCTCGACCCGTAGGTCCCGGGTTCGATTCCCGTCGGGGGACAATAACTTTGTGTTCTTGTTTCTAGTTTGGTTAGGGCATTGCAGGCTGATCACCTGATTGTCCGAAACATAAGATGATCCATGCTGTCGGATGGACATGTCAATAGTCGGTCTTGTGCCAGATTTCTCTCTGGTCGTGTCAGTCAATCTGACCTATCAGAATAAGAGATTGAAGGAATTGAGAGTGCACCTGTGCGTAGCGCAAACACTTGGGCACTAAAAACTAGTCCTACGTGGCTGTTCTCTGAGAGATCCGAAAATTGGGGGACTAATATTATTATTACAGGGTGTAACAGACAAAGTTACTGGCCTATGTTGAGCCAAAGCACAATAGAAAAAAACACTTTATTTCCCAACGGTGTATATGGTAAGTATATTTTTTTTGGTTGTGGGAATATGCATCAGCGTTCCCTTCCATCTGAATAAACATTACGTCTTATAGTGCGCTTGCCAATCCACCTGCCCAGCTCAGTGCTGCCAAGGCTATCTTAAAGGGTGCTGTGGCGACTACAAATTGAGATTTGCGACTGGTTGCAATTTAAACTATCTCGAAAAAATATTACGCGAATTTAGGCTACTTCAAAAATTATTGCTTTTTTCATTATATGTGGTAAGAATACGAAAAAATGGGCCTAAACACAAGGGGTTTCTTAATAATCATTGGAAATTTGTACCAACCACCCATGATCCACCTTCTTTGACTGAAGATTTTTAGATCGAACCAATTTATTAAAATAATATCCCTACTAAATAGAGCCTTAAGGGATAGGTCTCAAGCATACAAAATAGTAGCTATTTGGACTATTTGTAAATGATTTAGACGATTTTAGGCTACTTCAACTTGGGTGACTTTTAGGCGACATGAAATTGACTTTTCGGCGATTTTATACTAAAAAGACTTGGCAACACAGGTCTAGCTTGGTCCGTATGACAATCTACCCCCGATTCAGGGAATCATGTAAATTTCCACTTATCTCACACTCCAAAAATTCCAGGAATAAAAATTATTTGTTCCTGGAATTTCCAGTAGGTAGGCAGACCACCTAATCTTCAACGTTTATAAGAAACGGGCTTAATTTATCACTCTAGGTTTAATAAGTTTTTGAGGGCTGAGGCCTCAACCAATTTCATATTTTTTTAAGGCGTTATAATAATTTTATTGCAAGTTAGGCGATAGGCTGCCAAACTGTAACTACAGCAATATACCTACAAATATATCTTAATTAACCCTCGAAACTTTGTCAGACCTGGCGGAATTAGGTCGTTTATGCTCTGCCTGCCCCATAAGGGATAAAGGCGTGATTATATGTATGTATATATATTATAATAATAATAGTCTTCCCACCAATTTTCGGTGACGGCGGCCAATTGCGCAGGACTAGTTTTTAGTGCGCACATGTGCACTCTCTATTCCTTCAATCTCTTATTCTGATGGGACAAATAGACTGGCACGACCATAGAGAAATCAGGCGCAGGATCGAATATTTACACACCCATCCGACAGCATGGATCATCTTACTTTTTGGACAATCAGGTGATCAAACTGCAACGTCCTAACCAAACTAGAAACAACAACACAAAGTCATTGTCCCCAGCCGGGAATCGCACCTCGGTACCTCCGGGCCGAGAGTCCATGGCTCAGACCGCTAGACCACGGAAGCAATCAGGCGTAAATAGTCAAGGCGGTATACTGAACTCAGTGCGATACGTTAGAAATAGTATTATCTCATTCCCATCTCTGCTTGCGGGTCCTTACCGACGGCGATGACCAAATTACTCTTGCATTTATTGCTGCCAATACTAGTCGAGCCACACTCTGTACAAGCTCTTCCAGCAACCGCGCACCCCGCCAATGGGGTCGCGGAGGCGGGGTGCGCGGAGGTCCCTCCTTTGCTCCCCACTTTGGGGTTTACCGGCACGTACCGGGTAGATTCTCTCCGATAAGGAGTTCCCAAGGCAACGCCATAAGCCGAGGTTCGAGCCCTAGTGGGCGCCCTTAGGCAGTTGCCATTCCATTTAAGCAAGTTTAAGTTTTGTAGCAACTCCCCGCCTTAGCCCGGTGACGCATTATATACACTTTGTAGTATGGTGCAAACAGGTCCAATAAAAAAAAAAAAAAACTGCTTGCGGGTTTTGTCCGAAAAGCCCTAAATTCGATTACGAAAGTGCGTTTATTTTAATGTAAGTCTACATATCAAAGTTTGCACTTAAATGTGATACAAGTATCATAATTCTTTTTTCAATTAGTGGTTGGTTTTACTAAACAATTCCATAACAGTTTAACTCATCATTCGCTTGCCCTTATCCCATTTACTTGGGGTCGGCGCAGTACGTTTTCTTCTTCCATTCATCCCTGTCAGCCGTCAATTCAACACTCACACCTGTTTTAGACATATCATCTTTCACGCAGTCCATCCATCTTTTCTTTGGTCGTCCTCTCCCAACATATCCATCCACATTCAAACTCATTACCCTTTTGCCTATATGACTTTCATCCCTCCGCATAACATGGCAATTTCATAACAGTTTAACTAACTCCTTTATATCTATCACAGCTTCAGTAATATTTTCTGAAAGTATTTTCACCGGCTCGTACCACAGACTTAGGGTTTATAAACAAATTAGACCTGTCAGTCTTTATTACCTTAGCAATTCTTTCCCTTTAGCTTTTATCCTACAACACTAGCGCGACTTTGAGAATAAAAATATTATAAAACCCGTGAAAAATCAAAATCTATTAAGATAAATTCTTCCATGCTGGAGTGGGAGAGATAGAAAAATATAGAATGTTCCAGCTGCCCTTCCTCCCGTACTGTAGAAGTCAGCAAAAGGGATTCGAGGGTGTATTTTAATTTAGGCGATGGGCTGACAACCTGTCACTACAGCAATACAAATCATTACAATTTAAAATTTGCCCTCAATTTTTGTCAGACGTAGCGAAAACGCCTGTTACGAGGCGTTTTACGCTCTGCCTAACCCTTAATGGATAAAGGCGTGATTTTATGTATGTACGTATTTATTTAGATAAACCCCAAAAATTTGCACTAAATGAAAAAAGTATTTTTATATACAATATTACATTAAGACCACTCAGATATTGCAGCAACAATATCCGTTAACTGATAGGGGTTGTTCAGTCAACGATACTGAACAACATTCACCAGGAAATTCTGTCACGAGATGAAAAATAAAATTGACCTTCCCATACAAAATGACTACCTCGATCAGACAGTTTGTATAGAAAAGCAAATATTTTTTTATGTTTTCCTGAAAGAATTTCCTGGTGATAGTTGTTCAGTTTGGTTGACTGAGTAACCCTTATCAGTTTGCGGGACACTGTCCCTTACACCCCCTATTATAGAGGTAATTATGAAAACAAGAAATTTATCGCATTACTCACTTCTACTCGTATGTTTTCCACTATGTATACATACATACATACATATAATCACGCCTTTATCCCTAGTGAGGTAGGCAGAGCGTTAACGACCTAAACAATGGTCGTTCCGCCACGTCTGATAAAGTTTTGAGTGTTATTTCAGATAGATTTGTAGGTATATTGCTGTAGTGACAGGTTGTCAGCACATCGCCTAAATTACAATATACTGAAACCCTAGGATCCCTTAGCTGGTTTTTACAGCATGCCCGGGAGGAAATGCCGCTGGCACATTCTATGTTTTTCTCTCTCTCCCAGGCCAACAAGGAAGGAATGTATACTATTTATAAGTACACTATGTATACTATTTATAAGTACACTAGCGACCCGCCCCGGCTTCGCACGGAAATTATCTGTGTTTCTCTACTATATTATGCAAGTATTATACATATAAACCTTCCTCTTGAATCACTCTATCCATTAAAAGAAACCGCATCAAAATCCGTTGCGTAGTTTTAAAGATTTCTGCATACATAGGGATATAGGGACAGAGAAAGAGACTTTGTTTTATACTATGTAGTGATTATACAGGGTGTAAAAACCACGTGATAGATTAGTGATATGTAACACAATACACACTTATTAAATAAAATTATGTACATACATACATACAATCACGCCTCCATCCCCAACGGGGTAGGCAGTGCGCAAACGACCCAAACAAACATCGCTCCGCCACGTCTAACAAAGTTTGAGGGTTATTTAAGATAGATTTGTAGATACGACTATAATGTTTAGGAACTGCCTCCGTGGTCTAGTTGCTTGTGCCATGGACTCCCGATCCGGAGGTCCTGGGTTCGATTTCCAGGGGGAACACAAAGTTGATATTTGAGAATTTATCACTTTGTGATTTTTTCCCCAGTTTGGTTAGGATATTGCAGGCTGAATCACCTGATTGTCCGAAAAGAAAAAGATTTCGTGCTTCGGAGGGCACGTTAAGCCGTCGGTCCCGGTCGCTGTCTTTGATAGTGGTCGTTACTCAAACCATGTCAGAGGCCTGATTGTTGTGCTACTAGGCGGTTTCAAAACTCTGACACCAGAGTTCATCGGGTCCATAGACTCGATACTCACTCGACAGAAGAAGTGACAGGTGGTCAGCCCACTGAAAACTTGCTAATATCAGCATGCAATACAAACACTTTATAAAATTATATTCGACATGTCAACAAAGTTAATAATTATCTTAAGTCATTATTTTTATTTACGCAAATTACATACATACATACATATAATCACGCCTTATTATCCCTAATGGGGTAGGCAGAGCGTAATCAACCTAAACAAAGGTCGTTTCGCCACGTCTGACAATGTTTTGAGAGTTATTTAAGATAGATTTGTAGGTATATTGCTGTAGTGACAGGTTGTCAGCCCATCGAATAAATTACAATATACTGAAACCCTCCGATCCCTTAGCTGGTTTTTACAGCATGCTCTGGAGGTGATGCAGCTGGCACATTCTATGTTTTTCTATCACTTCCAGTCCAGCATGGAAGTACCAGTCCAGCAAAAAATTATTAATAGTATAATATTTAGTGGTCAATAAATTATGTAATATTATCTTAAATTGTCTTAGACTAGTTTCTCTGATATTGTCAGGTAATTAATTATAGAGCTGAGGTCCCATCGCAAATATTGTATCAGTATAAAATGTCATACTTCCATGCTGGACTGGGAGCGAGAGACAAACATAGAATGTGCCAGCTGCATTTCCTCCCGCGCATGCTGTAAAAACCAGCTAAGGGATCCGAGGGTTTCAGTATATTGTAATTTAGGCGATGGGCTGACAACCTGTCACTACAGCAATATACCTACAAATCTATCTGAAATAACCCTCAAAACTTTGTCAGACGTGGCGGAACGACCTTTGTTTAGGTCGTTTACGCTCTGCCTACCCCATTAGGGATAAAGGCGTGATTATATATATGTATGTATAAAATGTCATATTTGGTTTATTTCGTGGTCGTACCTCTATGTTATTTCTAGTACTCCGAGGATATCTGGTATGTATCAATTTAAAGTTACTCAGATGTTCTTTTACAAATACGCATGCCTCATGAATATATAGCGAAGGTAAAGTAAGTAGTTTGAGACTTTATAAACAGAATACAACTATCTTTGTTATTAAGACGACACATGCCTCGTATACATTTTTTTTAGTCCTGAATAATGATAGAGTATGTATGGGTTTCTTCCATGCTGGACTGGGATCGAGAGAAAATCATAGAATGGGCCAGCTGCGTATCCTCCCGGGCATGCTGTAAAAACCAGCTAAGGGATCCGAGGGTTTCAGTATATTGTAATATAGGTGATGGGCTGACAACCTGTCACTACAGAAATATACCTACAAATCTATCTTAAAATTACCCTCAAAACTTTGTCAGACGTGACGGAACGACCTTTGTTTAGGTCGTTTACGCTATGCCTACCCCATCAGGAATAAAGGTGTGATTATTTGTATGTATGTATGTATTGGTGCGGGGCGGCCCGGCGGCAGTGTATCTACGGGAAATGTCGTAGTGTGCGTGCGTGCCGCACTGTATTTTATAAATAAATTTTAGTGGTGTGCTTAATTTGCTTTAATTTTAACAAATAATGTATACTTTATTAATTTTATTTAAGATAAGATAAGATAATTTATTTATTTGCTTGAACACAGTAATACAAAGGTGGTTTTACAATTTAGTCCTTGTATTCAACCTGCAGGCAGGTGTACAAATTATTAATTAATTACAAATTACAATTTAAATTAATTTATAAATTACAAAAATGTCAGGTAGGTTAATGTGTGTACTGTTTTGTATATCACTAATACATTACATGGTTTAAAGGAACGCAGTACTTCTACATCTGTATATAACTATAAAAACGAAGATATGAATTCGGATAAAATATAATCATAGGTAGTTATTTACATACCTTGATCTTTTAAAAGTATTTTATATTTACAAATATTATAATTCACGTATAATATTGATTCTTACAAACTTTCAAAACTTTTGAGGATAGACAGAAAACATTTTTGCAACAAATTATATTCTTAAATGAAGAATAACTACATTATAATATTCGTCAGACATTTTAATAATAGTCAATGTTGATTTATGGTTTGCCAAGATGTTGCCAAGATATTTTTGAACTTTAGGTAAATTACGTATTATATTTTGAATATTTTATACAGTTTTTTTATCTTTATTTTGTCTGGTACAATGGTCCGCGAACGAGTAGAAAATAATTTGAAATCTCAATTTTCTCAAAGCTTTGAGCTCACAAAGTTTTCATAAGAAACCGTTATCCTTTTCTTGTAAAATATTAATATTTTATGAAACACTCGAGAAAAGCTTATATAATTTCTAGGTATATTGCTTGAATTAAACTGCGTTTCGTTTATAGCTTAGAATATTGGAAAATGTTGGTAGTAAAAGGCAAATTAATTCACTCTACTTGTCATAAATTTCCCATGGTTCTTATTTTTATCATTCCGTATGTAAAATCCAGCTAAGGGATCCGAGGGTTTCAGTATATTGTAATTTAGGCGATGGGCTGACAACCTGTCACTACAGCAATATACCTAGAATTCTATCTTAAATAACCCTCAAAACTTTGTCAGACGTGGCGGGACGACCTTTGTTTAGGTCGTTTACGCTCTGCCTACCCCATTAGGGATAAAGGCGTGATTATATGTATGTATGTATGTATGTAAAAAGTAATGCTTTATCCCATAGAATATGACTTCAATGTATGGTTATTGTTAGAACTTATTATTATATACTTTATTGCTTTAAAAATTAAAAATACAGTTCCACTTAAAAAAATTAACAACAGGCGAGCTTATGTCTTTAAGATAAGAGATCTCTTCCAGCCAACCTAATGGGGATAAAAATGGAAACCCTTCCGGGAAATTCACGGGAACAGATACAGTTAGTATAATTTAATTACAAATTGATATGATTATAACAATACTAATACATACATACATACATATAATCACGCCTTTATCCCTAATGGGGTAGGCAGAGCGCAAACGACCTAAACACAGGACATTCCGCCACGGCAAACAAAGTTTTAAGAGTTATTTAAGATAGATTTGTAGGTATATTGCTGTAGTAACAGGTTGTCAGCCCATCGCCTAAATCACGATATACCGAAACCCTCGGATCCCTTAGCTGGTTTTTACAGCATGCTCGGGAGGAAATGCAGCTGGCACATTCTATGTTTTTCTCTTGCTCCCAGGCCGGTATGGAAGGCTACTAATACACATATTAACATACTATAATAAACTAATACACAAACTTATACTCGTAAGGTGAGGAGATATTATCGACGTGTCTAAGAGGAGTTTTAAAGAATGCATTGTTTTTGCTGTAATATATCAGATTTTAATCTAAATGTTGACATTTAAACCATAGTAGAAGCCCGATGGTGTAGTGGATAAGGCCACTGCTTCCTATGCAGGAGGTCGGGGTTCTAATCCCATCATGTACCAATGTGTTTTTCAGTTTCCAATTTTCATATGAACTATAATTAACTGCGCGCACAGTTAATTTGGTACTGGGAGAATATCAGCGCTGTAGTATTACACTACAGCACAATGCTGAGTCAGCGCCAAGTTGACTGACACAATGTGGACAGTATGGTACACTGGCACTGTTGTTTTTGTATGTTACATATTAAGTTTGTTTTGTATTTTTGTCATGTTACGTTTGTTAACGCTATGTTCGTTATATTATTGTCCTTATTGGTCTTTATTGTAACTTTTTCTCTTGTCTGTACCATTTCCTGTATCTGTTTTCTGTCAGCCAATAAAAGTTTTATCAATCAATCAATTATATTTATTATTGATTTAAAAAAATATTTTTTATTCGGAGCTTTTACGGTGAAGGAAAACATCGTGAGAAAACCTGCACACACCTAAGAAGAAATGCAAAGGTTGTGTGTAAAGTCAACCAATCTGTACTGGGCCCACATGGTTGACTAAGGCCAGATCACCATGTTCCAGGGTAGACTCGTGCCCCTCGGTGGGGACGTATATGAGCTGATGATGATAATGAGATCATAGCTCATCATCTCCATAGCCTTATCCCGTATCTTACGGGGTTGACTACCTAATCTAAGTGTTTGAACGAGGGTACTGGTTTTTACACAGAGCGACTGACACCCAGAAGCTCCGCAGGAAATCAGACCCAATCTAGGATTGGGGCTGATTTCCCTTCTGGGTTGTAAGCCGCAAATGCTTAGCATGGCCTCTGACATGGCTTAGCGACTAATATCAACGGTATTAAACGATGTTAACCGGCACTCACAGCTTAACGTGCCTTCCGAAACACGGAAAAAGCGCCGAATAAACGGAGTTGACGAGTGTCTCCAACTTGCTCATTTCGAAACCGGCGAGATTCGCCAACTTGCTCTTGATGCCATTCGCGCTCGATTTGCCTGGCTGGAGCTAACCACTACACCATCGGGCTCTGATGATTATGATGACACCATAGTTATACATTATGTAATAACTTTCTACGCTGGCTTTACTAGGAGGGCGCCTGCCGCGCTCGTTTTATAACCTGTTAGGAGACTGCAGCTTTACGTTTTTATTTATCAAATTCTAGTATGCGAGAGATACTTTCCTCTAAAACTGCCTCCTTGGTCTAGTAGTCAGAGTCATGGGCTTACGATCCGGAGATCCTGGGTTCGATTTCCAGAAGGGGGGGGGAGACAAAGTTGATATTTATCAATTAGTCACTTTGTAAGGTTTTCCCCAGTTTGGTTAAGTCCTTGCAGGCTGAATCACCGGATTGTCCGAAAAGAAAAAGGATTCTGTTCTTCGGAGGGCACGTTAAGGCGTCGGTCCTGGTCGCTGTCTTTGATAGTGGTTGTTATTTAAACCATATCAGAGGCTAATAGCTGTGCTACTAGGTGGTTTGAAAAACTCTGACAGCAGGGTTCGATGGGTCGTTCGACTCGAGAATCAACTCGCTAATGAGGAGACTTTCCTCTATGTGGTAAGCGGTTACTAGGTAGTAAGGTTCGTAATTATAAAGCGATCTCAAGACTGAGACCAATGTTAAGTTTGGCTTTGACTGGATATTATGTACTGAAATTATATTTCTGATACGAACTCAAACTCGCTGTCAGTCTCAATTGCTGATTATAATTACGGGCCTAGGTTTCCCCACACTTTAAAACTTAAATTTAATTTTGCAAAGGAAACTTCTAGTGACAAGCTTAATTGAACATAATGGGTCTTAACTTCGCTTAGTTATAAGGATTAAGCAAATTATCTTTCGAAACTGTTCCTAATTTCTATAATTATTTTAGATTAAATTGATAGTTTATTTTACGTATCTTCAAAATTTACGTCGATGTATCTTAATAGTTAACTTTTTTTTTACATTGTTGAAGATTTTTTAATCGAATATTGAGAATATTTCGACCGTCTCTATTTTGTCTCTTTCTTCCATGCTGGACTGTAAGCGAAAGAAAAACATAGAATGTGCCCGGTGCATTTGCTCCTGGGCATGCTGTAAAAATCAGTTAACGGATCCGAGGGTTTCAGTAAATTGCAATTTAGGCGATGGGCTGACAACCTGTCACGACAGCACTATACCTAGAAGTCTATCAATATAAATGACCCTGAAAACTTTGTCAAAAGTAGCATGGTACTTAGGCCCATATTTATTAACAGCACTTGAGACTGACAGCTAGTTTGAGTCCGTATCAGGAAATGACAATTCAGTTATTTATTAACATAACATAACATAAAAATACTTTATTGCACGTAAGAATACAAATCATACAACACAACAGATAACAACAAAAAGTACAACATAGGCGGCCTTCATTTATTACATTTAAAAAAATCAAAAGGACCTGTCAAAATCCATACTTAATATTGCTCTTAATCTTGAGATCGCTTTATAAATACGAGCCTTAGCATTTATTTATTTCTACAGGAAAATGTCTTTTGTCAAGGGCAAATATGCGAAAATATATCTAAACTATTATAGCAAAATGGAAATAAACTACAAGTAAATAATTTAGGACAAAACAACTGAGTCATCTACCTAGCCGTATCGCCATAAATAGTGGCCAGCTAGCCACAGCCAAACATTTTTAACAAATCCTAAGCCACCGTTTATCAGATAACATATATTATTTGGCTGTTTTTCCATTGTACGGCACGGCAACGGCAATATGACGATATCGTCACGATACCGTGGCTCTGTTTTTCCACCGGACGGTGTTATCGCCCATTGCATCCTCCGCCTAGTTACACACGCGTGTAATAGATTATAAATTGAATGAGTCTTTTAAAAACATTTCACAATAATTGTGTTATTGTAAATCATTATTGTATAATTTAAATAAAATACCATTGCAAATAATTACAAATTTTAACAGTTTTTTAATGAAAAAGGAATTATAACATTCCTTTAGTCAGATTTATAGATTATATAGGGAATGAGTCTTTTAAAAACAATTTACAATAATTGTATTATTGTGCAATGTACGTGCATGCTTTATACGTTTACGTGAAGTTGTCGATGGCCAGTGACGATACCGGTGGGAATCAATACCCGTGCCGTTGCCGTGTCTTTGCCGTGCCGGCAAGTGGAAAATGATTTCATTGATTTTCATACCTTATCTCTACCAGGATACCGTGCCTTCACATTTACCGTTGCCGTGAACGTGCCGTCTAGTGAAAAAGCGCCCATTGGCGGTTCTGAATAACAAAATACAGCCTTGAACTGTATAATGTTAGCCCATTCTCGGGAAAAGAAAAATCGACACACTTCATCAAAACGAAATGAAAAGTCTAGAAACAAAAGAAGTCAATTTTGACTTCTTAGTCCAGACGGACGCTGAAAATCCCGAGGCTGATAGCCCGATGGTGTAATGGATAGGGCCGCTGCCTCCTAAACGGGAAGGTCGTGGTTCAAATCCCACCACGTATCAATATGTTTTACGTTCTCGAATTTCATATTACGTTTATTCGACGCTTTTTCAGTCCCGGTTAATATCGTTTAATACCATATAATAGTCGTTAAGTCATGTCAAAGGCCAGTGCCAAGCACTGGCGGCTTGAAAACGCTGACGTAGCATAGGATTGGGTCTGGTTTTCATTCTGGGTAGCGGAGGTCAGATGGCAGTCGGTCTGTGTAAAAACCAGTACCCTCGTTCAATCACCTAGATTAGGTAGCCGACCCCGTAAGTTACGGATTATGGCTACAGAGATGATGACGGACGCTGACAATCTACTGCTAAATATGTCTCACCTAGTAAAATTTTATAATTCACAGTGAACGCTGCCCGCTCCCTGGATTTATCCCTTAGTTACTTTTAAAGATATAATCGAGAGGATGATCTAGTCTAACCCGGCTAGATTTATATAAAAAAATAGGTAGTTATATACCTTACTTAAGTCCTTTAACATTGAACAGACCTGCCGACAAAATCAATTTGATTTTATTCACATCCTCTATCTAAAACATTAATAACATTACATATTAATGAAAACAGGCCAAGTTACTCGTAAAATACAAATATATTTCGTTATGACTGCATAATATAATCTCTTGGAGAAAATATGCCAAATATTTGTGTGCCTACGATGACTCGATCTATAAAATAAAGCTATATTTTTACTCAGTTATTTTTTTTAGAAATACCTTAAATCATGTTTTAAATGCTCCACCTATAGGTACTAACACTTAGATAGTTACTAACACTACCTAGAAGAAATAATTTTAAGTTTTGCTAACAACTACCTATGGATGTTTTCAAAAATAAAGTTATTTTGTTCTAGTTAAGGAATGTCAAGGACAATGCCTTTTTGTACTCTTCTTGGATTTAACTTTACGACTTTTTAATGTTCGCAGCACTCGACGATAATGTTTGACAGATCATGCATTTTATAACTAATTTATTCCAAGAATTTCATATCTGATAATTTTATGTCTTTTTAATCCTCGAAGGCGACGGTAGAGTCGACAGATCTTGCAATAATTTATTACTAATCTTTCCAAGAATTTGGTTTTACGACCAAATTCCAGCAACAACCTATTCGGTCGCCCCGATAAGGCACGTGTAACACTAGTATATAAGAAGAAGAACTGCGTCTCCAAATCATTCTATTCCTGATGTTACGACTGTGAACAAATCACCTTATCTCTACTTTGTGTTACCCAGTTATATATGTATATCAAACCAGTGTTTAATAAAGTTTATTCATGTGAATATTTCACCATTTTATTTCATCCGTAAATTGGATGATGGTGGCAGCCTACTCTACAATGTGAATCCAGATAAATACAAAACTGCCCAACCAAGGCAAACAATATATTTGATGGCAGCGGCGGGATCAGTCACTGTGATTCCAGAAGGTACCTCTGGAACTCCAACATTTTATTTCATCCATAGACTGGATGATAGTGGCAGCCTAATCTACAATTTGAAACCAGATAAATAACAAACTGCCCAACCATGGCAAACAATATATTTGGTGGCAGCGGTGGGATCAATCACTGTGATTCCAGAAGGTAACTCTGGAACTCCAAGTAAGTGGAAACCATCTACACCTTGGTGGGTTCACAATTTATTTCAAAGATTAAGTTATAAGGCACCATACAACTTCGGCAAAGAGAGAGACTCACCCCTTTCACTTCGACAACTGCATACAAGTCAATACTTCGGCGGAACAAAACCAGAACAGGAATAGTCCTGTTCGGGTTTTGTTCCGCCGAAGTATTGACTTGTATGCAGTTGTCGATTCAATTTCTCAAAGTGAAAGGGGTGAGTGAAAGATAGTGAAAGATTCTATAATCGGGAGGATCCTAAAACGAAATTGAATCGTTATCCTTCCTTAAGAAATCATCCCTGTCATACACATGTGTGCTGTAGGGATTAATACTGTATTGTATTAATTGTGTATGTTTATTTTATTTCTTAAATGCAATATTGTTCTTGCATTTGCTTTATGTGAATTGTATTCCGCAATATTATGCAAATTGTTTAAGCTGCGCAGCGTGCTTATAGACATTGTCCTTGACATTCCTTTACTCCTCCTTCCTTAAGTAAAGTTGGAGTTTAAGATAATTTTAATCAAAATCAAGTGTAAAGTTGTTAGTACTAAGATTATAATCTTAAAGTCTTGATTATAATTTTAAATCTATGTTAATACATTATGATCTAGTGTATAATAATTACTGTTCATGCACTTGTCATAACTCGGTAGCTAGTCTAAGAAAATCTTAATCGTTAGATTTGCACTTTCACAGGTACTACTGATTGTTCTGTGATTTGCACTGATTTATAATTTTTAAATCAGGCATCAGAAGGAATGATATCAAGAGTTTTGTCTGATCATTGATAAGGTGCCACCGTAATATGTAGCGACTTATTTTCCTTCTTTTCTTGAAATAAAGGTTGTATAAGGATATAGGCTGTAAGTATTGTATCATCACAGGTTATCACTTTCCAAAATTATGACGGATATATGGCTTATCGTCAATTATTATTCCTGTCTTCGATCTTCTAGTTCCTTATTCCGAAATCAAGCCAGTGTGCTTCACAAAATATCTATTAAAAAAATCTACAAATGCTAAGGTTGTAAATCAGGTAGTTAATAATGTATTACAAGAAATTAAAGATTTATTCATTGTTTTAAATATGTTATTTCAATAAAACATTTTCATTTAAACATTATATTTTGACGTTCTCTGAAAAGTTGTAATCATTATTTAATGCTACTTTAGCAATTCTACACTTTAGTTCAATAGTTTTGTAAACTTATTTGGCCTTTTAACAGTCTTAATTGGTTCAAACGTTTCACATTCATTAATTAGTATTAGATAACTTATAAATGTATGAACATTTCTATTCGGATCAGCAGTTTAAGGGTTTTTGAAAACGTGGTTTATCTTTTGATAATCTTTTTATTAGCCAGTTTAGTGTATATTATATCACCTGGTCGTATTTGTTCGCTAGGTGGTCCTCCTATATTACTTCTATTTGATGGTATCCAGAAGCGAAGTCTATAGTTGTAAAGTAAACAAGTACTATTTTCAAGTTTATCGAATAAATCATTCATATTTGGCAAAGAATATTTATCATCGACTGTAATTTCATTCAATTTACGATAGCCTACTACCATTCTGTATTTGCATTCACCACTTGCATCAATTTTCTTAGGTACAAGATAAACTGGTGCACTCCATGGGTTGAATTATGTTACTTTTTAATAAAGCGTCTACTTTTTTTTTATTTCCATAGTTTGAATTGGTGGTTGTCGATTAGATTTAATATATTTTGGACTACTATCAGTAGTGCAAATCTCATGTTTAATTTCGTGACTTAACGTTAATGGAATTTCTTCATGATGAAATAAATCTCTGTACTCGTAACAAAGACTAAATCAGGTCTTTTTCTTCATTATTCATGTGGCTATTCTTATTTTATGTAAGTTACCTATCAAAAGTTGTTCATTGTCAGGCAAGTAATTAATATAACAAAAGTTTTGGGCTGAAGTTACGTTAAACGGATTTTTAAATTTAATCGTAATAAATTTATTCGTAGAGTTCTGAATAACTGTGTATGCAAACCCATTGACACACTTTACTAGTGCACAAGGCATGCGTACACCGTCGTAAAATTCTACAAAGTCTTAAATGCCTTTTCCGTTAGTTAGTGTTGTTGAAATATTAACTCTTTGTTCCATACGCGGTTCTAACGTGATGCTAACAATGGAATTTACTCGAGCCGTTTCTTGACACTATGAATCATAATTGATAAAGAGTTTTACCGTTGGTGTTACTAAGTATTCGTTCTCTGTATCGATTATTACTTGTAACTTTCTTAATATTACAATACCGAATAATCCATCGTAATGTGGGTCAATATCATTTTTTTTTTTTTTTTTGTCAAATCGGATTTGAATAATTTAAATAACGGTATGGTAATTACTTCATTATGTTTGCTAATAGCATGCGTACTTATTACGTCAAATGGTTCAAAAGTTTCACCATCGCATATTATTTATTACTAATTTTATGATTTAAAAATGTCCTTGACTTCTCGTGTCGATTAAATTTTTTGCATTAATCTCAGGAATTACAATGAAAGGTAGGGAATTAAGATTGATGTCTTTTAAACTTTTCGATTCGTTTCTGAGGCCGTAATTAGAAAAAAAATATTTCCATTTACAGAAAATGTCATCTCATCTATTGACAAATTGACAGGTTGAGTATGAAAGTTCGTGAAATTTCTCCGAAAGGAATCATTATTAATAATTCTACGAGTATGCCATGGCTGATGCTCAAAATCTGAATGGTCTCCTTTATTCCTTGGAAGTAGAAAGATTTACTTCTTGCGACGTATTTATTACCTTGATAATTAGGGATGCGATTGAAATTAGAATTAAATCTTCGAGTAGTGTTTGAATTGTTGAATCTAGTGTTAGAGTTATTGAATCTAGCATTCAAGTTTTTGTTAAAACTACGGCGATTGGCAACATAGTTTCTTGCGTTCGTGTATCCCGTGTTTGGAAATGAAATGGTCATATTTCTAAAATTAATATTGTGTACACGATTTTCATTGGAATTTTAAAAACATAAGAGATATTTTTCCAAAAGTTGTCGTCTCATCCGTTGCCGAATTGTCAGGTTGAGTACGAAAGTTTGTGAAATTTCTCTGAAAGGAATCATTGTTAATAATTCTACGAGTATGCCATGGCTGATGCTGAAATCTGAATGGTTTCCTTTATTCCGAGGAAGTAGAAAGATTTACGTCTTGCGACGTATTACCTTGATAATTAGGGATGCGATTGCAATTATCGTTGCGAAAATTAAATCTTCGAGTAGTGTTTGAATTGTTGAATCTAGTCTTAGAGTTATTGAATCTAGTATTCAAGTTTGGGTTAAAACTACGGTGATTGGAAACATAGTTTCTTGCGGTCGTGTATGCCGTGTTCGGAAATGAAATGATTACATTTCTAAAATTCCTCTTGTGTACACAATTTTCGTTGGAACTTTAAAAACATCAGAGATGTTTTTCCAGAAGTTGTCGTCTCTTCCGTTGCCGAATTGTCAGGTTGAGTACGAAAGTTCGTGACATTTCATCAGAAATTTAAAAATCTCTTATTACAACGAAAATCATTGTGAGTTTAATTTTGCCTCTGCTTGTCGACTTCTGTATTAACAATTTGTAATGCCCTTTCAATAGTCTGGGGTTTCTTCATGTATTAATATTAAGTATTTAGGCAAATTGCGAAGAAATACATTCTAAGCTTTATGATTATAAATTGCCATTTGATGAAGTGTCTTCATTAATTAATTTTGAAAATAAATTAGTTCTAACGGCTTGTATCCTATTAAGGAAATCGTGAAAAGACTCGTTACGTTTTATTTTTAAGTTTTGTAGTTCTATAGCAAGACATTTTTCTGATTTTTGATCTCCGAAATGCAGTAGCATATCCTTCAAAGAAATCTATTCTACTGCAGCATATTACATCGTATTGACTTATTAAAATGGCTGCTCTTCCAACAAGTTTACTAGTGATCTTTTGGATTATGAACAATTTGTCATTTGGGTTAAAATCTCCTAATGTAGTTAATGTATACTCAGTTTTTTTTATAAAAAATGCAACATTTTGGGGTGACCGTCGAATGTCGGTATTACGTCAAGCAAATCAGCAATTATTATACTAGTCCTTTCTCTATTTTGAAATGTTACGCGGATAGGGTTTCTCACTGATGGTGTAGGTGAAAAGCTGATGGGAAAATCGTTAGGGATGTCAGCACCCGTCTCACTACATGTTTCAAAACAAGTATAAGGGGGTGGTGAAGAATATTCAGGGGGTTCCTGATATTCTCTTTAATCATGATGTTCGGAGTAACCTAGTTGCAATTGATATTCAGGATGGCCTGTTTCTGGTCTAGAATGATCTGGTTGAAGTTCAGCTAATGAAAGATGGTCTTGCGTTTCTCTCTCTTTCTAAATTGAATATTATAATGCTTAGGTAATCTGCGAGGATAATCACGGGAATGAGGTCTATGCTCTTGATGAGCAAGCCTTTCAGCTATCTGATCAGTTACCCGATCTATTTCTAGCTGCATTCCTTACTTCTCCAGGTGCTTGCTGAGTAACATTGCCTATTTCCCTTTGTGCCTTCTGAGCCGTTCCGATGAGAAATTCATATATATATATTTTATTTATTAAATTATTATCTAATTTTGTAATATTTATGCCAATAAGATTACGTGACTTTAAATAAGCAATTCTAATTAAAATTATTTTAGAATATATCGGGTATCGATTTGATTGATTACACCTTTTCAGATAGTTTTTAAGATTTAATTGTATAACAATATAGCTTGGAAATTAGAAGTAATGACTAAGGTACCTGTAACACTAGTATATAAGAAAAAGAGCTGCATCTCTAAATCATTCTATTCCTGCTCTTCCGACTGTGAACAATGCACCTTATCTGTACTTTGTGTTACCCAGTTGTATATATCAAACCAGTGTTTAATAAAGTTATATTCAAGTGAATATTTCAGCATTTTATTTCATCCGTAAATTTGATGATGGTGGCAGCCTACTCTTTAATTTGAATCCAGATAAATTACAAACTGCCTAACCAAGGCAAACAATATATTTGGAGGCAGAGGTGGGATCAACCACTGTGTTTCCAGAAGATAACTCTGGAACTCTAACATTTTATTTCATCCATAGACTGGATGATGGTGGCAGCCTTATCAACTATTTGAATCCAGATAAATTACAAACTGCCCAACCATGGCAAACAATATATTTGGAGGCAGCGGTGGGATCAATCACTGTGATTCCAGATGGTAACTCTGGAACTCAAACATTTTATTTCATCCGTAAATTGGATGATGGAGGCAGAGATATATTACAAAACTACCCAACCAAGGCAAACAATATATTTATCTAGTTAAAAATAGTACCTACCATTTTTTTTGACATCTCAGTTCAATTGATTTTCAGTAGGTACTATAAACTGTTTTTACGTGTTATACTTTATCCTCATAATTATTTGTTTTGTTTACCAACCCTATGTCATAAAGTAGACGGTCAAGTCAAGTAACCCAAAACTAGCACTTGAGCTTGACTCAAGGTTAGATCAGTATTTAGATGTAGTAGGTTATTTATAAAAGCGATAAGACTCTCATAATAAAGTCTGGGTTGTACCTTGTTTCATTGATCCGATTTTATGGATATAGAACTTAATTGTACTTCAAATAAATAGTACCTAATAATTTGAATCAATAAACTATGAAAACATTGTAACATTTTCTTACATGCAGGTTTTTCAAACCTAGCGTTATCCTGTATTTCACGGGGTAACTATAAATATTAGATGTAGGTAGATGTTTCTTAAAGTATATAGTTATTGATAATCACTTCCTAGCACTTGAGCAATAACAAAAAGTTATCCGCTACTTTGTAAGGTTATCTAAACCGATCGGTTGTTTCAGCATGATTTGGCTGATTATTTAACTAGCTAGATTGTATTTTAGTACCAGATGGACTATGGATTAGTTTACAAACTCTGATTTAATTGGATTTAGAAATCCGCTCATGAATCAATTTTGGAAGTAACTTTCATTATAGAAGTTGGTTTGCTTACTTTTGTTTTCAGTCCATATCCAAATAAAATAATAATGGGCTCGATTCTAGATAACACCGGGTAAAATTAAAATTAAAATTTGTGTCACTTTCAAAATAATAACATTGAAAAAGGACATTCGATTTATAATCTATGGTTTTACACTTTGTCCGCGAGATAATGACGCGCTTTTGCTCGTTTCCCCAGTACTTTTGTCAATTTTATCCACCATATTATGATAAGGCGGATAAAATTGACACAAATATACCTCATATGAAGGGCGGATAGAAATGTCAGATAACGCATAAAACCACCGACTATAAATCAAAATCCGAAGAGAATAGATTACGTATCCCTTTTAAATGTGTTGAGTCTGAAAGTGACAAATAGATTTTAATTTAAGGTTAAAAACTGCCTCCGTAGTCTAGTGGCTAGTGCCATGGACTCCCGATCCGGAGGTCCTGGGTTCGATTCCCAGGGGGGAAACACAAAGTTGATATTTGAGAATTTATCACTTTGTGAATTTTTCCCCAGTTTGGTTAGGACATTGCAGGCTGAATCACCTGATTGTCCGAAAAAGAAAAAGATTTTCGTGCTTCGGAGGGCACGTCCCTATCGCTATCATCCCGGTCGCTGTCTTTGATAGTAGTCGTTACTCAAAACTATGTCAGAGGCCTGATAGTTGTGCTACTAGGCGGTTTAAAAACTCTGACACCAGGGTTCATCGACAGACTCGATACCCACTCGACAGAAGAAGATTTTAGGTTTAGCCGGTTGAATCTAGAACTAAGCCCAGTATTTGGCTTATTTATACAGAGGGCTAAATTAACGAAAAAGCAGATTGAAAAATGGTAAAAAAATACAATATCAAAGTGCTCAAAGAGCCGTTTTTTTAGCGCGTTCAAAATATCAACCAAAATAGGTTTTTTAAAGGGTTTCAACGATTTTAGCCTGAAGGCTTTACAAGAAACACTAGAGGACGGAGATGAAAGCTACAGCCAAAAAACTGTTATTTGGCCTGAAGGCATCTTACAACTTAAGCTTGAACCTCAAAAGCCATTGTTTTGAGAAGTTCTCATCTACCTATCACTATCGCCTAAAGTGGGAAACAGGATCACGATCTTCTACAAAAACTTATACCGGGTGTAAGGGACAGCGTCCCGCAAACTGATAGGGGTTAACGAAACTGAACAACTTTCACCGCGAAAATCTTTCAGTATATGAAAGAAAAAGTAGACCTTCCCATACAAAAAGACCACCTCAATCAGATAATTCGTATGGAAAACCAAATTATATTTTTTACTTCCTGAAAAAAATACCTGGTGATAATTGTTCAGTTTCGTTGACTGAGCAACCCCTATCAATTAGCGGGACGCTGTCCCTTTCACCCCATATAAAATAATAATTTTATACCACCTAATTATTTTATTCCACATAATTTCAAGAACGTGTGATAAACTTTTTTTAACTAACTTACTATGGAGGTGTTTACTGAGTTTACAATAAAACGCAATATTTGTCTTTGTAAATGGAATGTATAAAATTATTCCTCTCCTATCACTACATAGTATAAAACGAAGTAGCTTTCTCTGTCCCTATATACCTATGTATGCATAAATCTTTGAAACTACGCAACGGATTTTGATGCGGTTTCTTTTAATGGATAGAGTGATTCAAGAGGAAGGTTTATATGTATAATACACGCATAATATATTAGAGAAACTGATGATTTCCGTGCGAAGTCGGGGCGGGTCGCTAGTAAAGTATAAAGTAGAAATGAATATAAAGTGAAACGCAAGAGCCCCATGGTGTAGTGGATAGGGCCGCTGCCTCCTGAGCAGGATGTCGTGGTTCGAATCCCACCACATACCAATGTGTTTTTCGATTTTCGAATCTCAAATGTACGTTTATTCGGCGCTTTATCCGTGATTCGGAAAGCACGTTAAGCTATTGGTCCCATTAATATCTGTTAGTACCGTAAATATTAGTCGTTAAGTAGTCGTTAGTCGTATTCGCGGCTTAAAAACTCTGACCTAATCTAGGATTGGGTCTGGATTCCCTTTTGGATTGCGGAGGTAAACACTAGTACCCTCGTTCAATCACCTAGATTAGGTAGCCAACCCCGTGAGATACGGAATAAGACTAAGGAAATGATGGAGGTGATGATAAAGTGGAACGCTTCAGACGCTGACGTCATTGTTATCTATTTTTTATACAGATAAGTGTTTTAACTTTATATGCGTTTTTTCTCTTATTCGTTCTTTAGCTCATTTGAAGTATCAACAAAGCCAAAGTTATTGGGCACAGGACGAACCATACTATATACTAGCCAAGTGGCGCCCTCATTAGTAAAATAAACATAATTCCTAAAAACGTAGTGAATCGAAAACTCGCTCCAACAGAATCAAGTAATAGTAATTAAGATACTTTACAAAAGTATAAATTAGCAATACATAGTTTCTTAGTAGTCTAGTAACTGGGAGAAAAATTGCGAATAACGGCTACCAAAAGCAATTTTTCTACCTGTTACTACTACCTGTTATCTTAATTACTATAACTTGATTCTCTTGGACCGGTTTTTCGATTCACTGCGGTTTTAGTGAATTATGATTTTTATACTAATGGAGGCGCCACTTGGCTAGTATCGTCACGTAACCAACTAGATTATTAAGTAAATAATTATCTTTCCCGCAACATGGATCATGTTACATACATACATACATATAATCACGCTATTATCCCTAATGGGGTAGGCAGAGCGTAAACGACCCAAACAAAGGTCGTTCCGCCACGTCTGACAAAGTTTTGAGGGTTATTTAAGATAGATTTGTAAGTATATTGCTGTAGTGACGGATCCCTAGCTGGTTTTTACAGCATGCCCGGGAGGAAATGCAGCTGGCACAGTCTATGTTTTTCTCTCGCTCCCAGGCCAGCATGGAAGAAATGTTACCTCTTGGTCTATTATGTATCACATTGCAAAGTTGTAACAAAACTTCGAGGTAATAACGATAAGAAATGTCCGTGGAATTGAATCTATGACCTCCAGATAGTATAGAGGTCAACCCAGCTAAGCCACAGAGGTGTTTAAAAAATATATAGGAACATAAATTAATTTGATTATGTGTTAAGTACTTAGAACCTATAATTTGAGTAAAAGGCATTCGAAGAAAATTCAAGCCAAGGTTAAAAATATTGAAAGCTGCCAATTATTTTAACTGTTTTGTATTTCAAATACGAAAATCGTGATATAAAATGGCAGTAAAATATTAACAGTCGTTATTTTTCAGGGTCTATTTAAGAAGACGCCAAGATGGAAAGTTTTGTAATGTTTAAAACAAATCAACAGCCCAGACGCGAACAACATCAGTATTTTTCTTTGTTATAAATGTATTGTTTGTGCTCTTTCGATGACTCTATTATCTACAACTAAAATATTGCTATCTTTTTTACTTTCAACGTTCAAAAAAATATCAATCGAATGTGTACATACGAGCTACATAAATAAAAATAAAAGCATTTCTTGTAAGAAAATCCTGTAGTGTGTAAAATTTCTCTCAATTTCTCTCAGCCTCCTTGAAATCCAAAGAACCGTATTTATAATCAGCTCTTGAGATTGACAGCGAGTTTAAGTTTGTATCAGAAATGTAATTTCAGCACAAAACGGCCTGTCAAATATATACTTAATATTGCTCTCAATCATGAGATCGCTTTATAAATACGAGGCTAAGTCTTTTTTTGCCACATCTAACAACTTTTGCAATGTTGGTGCTATTTTCTGTACTGTGTATGAACATTGATTTTTTGACGAATCGATTTTGACGATAGAAAAGTAATCAAATTCCATTTTTGGGCTGCCTTTTCTATTTTTCGTTCATAATTTTTTGCCCTTCGTCAATAATGCGTCGAACAGTAGTTTCCGATTTTCCTATAAAAAAATATATTTATTACCACTTGTATTTTGAATTCGATTCATAACTATGTATTTCCAATTCGGTTGTAGAATAAAGGTAAACACAGTTTCATGTCATTTTATTCAAAAACACATTTAAAAAATTAATGATATGTTGGAAAGTTAGTTAAGTTACTAAGAAAATTATTTCATTATGTTGTTATATCTGATAGGTACAAGATCTTTGATTAAAAGACATGAAACTTTGTTTGTCTTTTTTCTCAAACAGAGTTGGAAATACAATCCGTGTTTTTTTTAGGTTTCTCCAGGTAGGTATAGTTTTATTATTGTTTCTGCCGGTCAAATAATTTTGTACACTAATTTTATGTTCGCGGCTTTTTTTATGTTCAGTTTAATGAGTGAAATAATAAATTCATATTCACATTTTATAGGCTGGTTGAAATCGCTCAGACCCTCTTAGTAAATCCTGGAAAATTGCTATTTTATTGTATGGCCTTATTTATAGTAATGGTTTCATTTATTGAAAATAACTTTTACCTGATAAAACATTGAATGTGCCAGCTGCATTTCTTCCCGGGCATACTGTAAAAACCAGCTAAGGTTCCGAGGGTTTCAGTATATTGTAATTTAGACGGTGGGCTGACAACCTATCACTACAGCAATATACAAATCTGTCTCAAATAACACTCTAAACTTTGTCAGACGTGGCGGAACGACCTTTGTTTATGTTGTTTACGCTCTGCCTATCCCATTAGGTATAAAGGCGTGATTATTTGTTGTATGTACCTGATAATTATAGTAATTTATGAAGTAAAGTATATATTGTAACATATAAGTACCAGTCATAAAAGCAACTTGCTTGTGAAGCTCATCCAATCCTGTTAGAAGTTTTCCAGCATAAAATACCACCTAACATAACTGAAATACATTATAAATGATTTCCCTGGCGCTGCTTTTTATTGTCTTGCCCATTTAAAATAATAATTCACGGATTCAACCAATGTTTCAACGTTTTACATACATACATACATATAGTCACGCCTTTATCCCTAATGGGGTAGGCAGAGCGTAAACGACCAAAACAAAGGTCGTCCCGCCACATCTGACAAAGTTTTGAGGGTTATTTAAGATATATTTTGTAGGTATATTGCTGTAGTGATAGGTTGTCAGCCCATCGCCTAAATTGCAATATACTGAAACCCTCGGATCCCTTAGCTGATTTTTACAGCATGCCCGGGAGGAAATGCAGCTGGCACATTCTATGTTTTTCTCTCGCTCCCAGTCCAGCATGGAAGTAGTGTTTCAACGTTTTCATCCAAGAAAAACCACTTCAACTTTTGTTTATTTGACAATCGGCCGCCTCATTGTACAGCCATTATTGCCAATGTCAAAGTGATAAGAGCACAATTACAAAGATTGACCGGTTTCTTAACTTGTCCAAATGATAAAATGAATTACCACTCTTTAAGATTGTATATACCTGAAAGTAAGAAAGTACAACACAATGAACAACACAACAAGCAAACAACGTTTTTTTTGTAAAAATTGCTGTTTGTTTTGAAAGTTTGATTGACGTTTGTCAGTTGATGTAGTGTTGTCATTTAATAAACAATTTAGTTCCTCTTTAATACGGTACAGCTGACGTAGGGTGGTCTAAACAGCCAAGCTGTGTCCACACCTTTTCCACTTTTATAATAAATATCTAAATGCCTACCTGTTCTGTCTGTTATGTTATTCTTGATTGTGTGTTTTGTTTTTTAGTAGGAGTTTCTGGTCTAGCTATAGCTATGTGACGCTTTTCTTATTTCTGAATCATTCAAACTCCAATAGAGCAATATTTGCATGCAAATAGTATGCAAAAAGGAAAAGTCTACTGGTGGACATAGCCCAGTGCCTACAGGGCAGGCACTCCATACAAGCCGCCGATTTTTGTACTACCGGCGCAAAAATATGTTCGTAGAGGTTTGAAGTGGGTTTGTGTGCGTGCTGCCGCCAAGTCGAAACGGCTCGCGTACCCGTTGGCGCGGAAGAGACGAGGTGAGGTAACATTTCAGTTCGGGGGTGCCTCTTCTTTAGCGTCAGCTTAAATTCTATTTTCCTTGACATAGGCCTCCCTCAAGGTGACCTCTGAGCCTCAGTGGGTTGGGTTATCTTAACTACCTAAATATTTTTCTGCAAATTAATGATTGATTTGCTCTGCACACAAACAATATTCTTTTTTATAACTTACACAGTTTTCAAAGCTAATTTGATTAATAAATTAATAATTTTTTAAAAAAACATTGAAACACCATGTTTCTAAGGACTGAGGAAGAAGGAATATTTTTTTTGGAGCCTTGTGAATCTGAGGGTACTATAATACCTCTCAACACTTAAGTCTAACTAGAATGTATTACTAACCCTACCTTACTACTAACGAAGAATAGTTTTGTTCTGCTAACGCTAAGTTGTTTGCAATGTTAATACATAAATAATTAGGCAGTATTTCTCAAAGTAAGCGAATGCAAATCCTTTTTTTAATAAATAAATTTCTTAAATTTCGAACCAGAAGTTTGTCGTGGTTTTTCATTTTTGGGTGAGTGTCCGATAGTTCGATGTAGTTTCATAGATCAGTGAGCGACTTAGGAACTTGTGGGTGGTGAACTTCACGTTTTTAATCAATTTTATACTCTTTTTTTATATACTCTTACACTGGGCTTGATTCTAGATTTGCCGGCTAAAACTAAATTTAAATAATTTTATTCAGTTTGTCACTTTCAGACTAGAAACATTGGAAAAGGTCAGGAGATCAATTCTCGCAGTTTTTTTATTTATAGTCGGTGGTTTTATGCGTTATCTGTCATTTTTATCCGCCGTCATTACAAAAAGGCGGATAAAATTGACAGAAATACTGGGGAAACGTGCAAAAGCGTACATAGTATAAAACCATAGAGTAAATAAATCGCCTGTCGTTTTCAATTTTATTATTTTGAAAATGACAGATTGTTTTTTTTTTTGTTTTAACCGGTGGTATCTAGAATCGAGCCCACTATTTGATAGCGCATGTTTATTGCTTGGCAATCTAATAATCTAGTATCGCGAGTATACAAGGAATAATGGCCAAAAGGAGTTGCTACCTGTTAAAGTGAGTGAAATATCACGTTCAATTGGTGATAATTACAGCCCTTAGTTGTGAATGTGCGTATCAATTATTCGGTTCCCCAGTTTGGGTACCAGACAGAAACAAATTAGCTTTACTTTCGAATAGGACAAATTATACCAAACGGTGGCTACAGGGTGAAAAATAGTACATACAAACATGATATATTTAGGTATGTAGGGATATCGATACAATACATTACATTACTCAGAGGCCAAAAAACAAGCAATTCAAGGTCAAGTAAATTTGGAAGGCCGAGACGAAGTCGAGGCCTTCCAATGCAAACGAGACCTTAAATTGATATTTTGGCTGAGATAGGTATAATACTTTTCTCTCATTTTGCGAGAAAACAATAACAATACACTTAAAAACAAACATCAAACTTGCGATTCGTCCATAATACCTATTTTGACATTTAAGATTTGCATGACGCCTTTGACAGGCGCACATTCCATTCCTTCATTCATTCCATTTTGTAAATACTCGTATAAAAAGTGGTATCGTGAAGCGGTCGTTAATATAATTTTTGTCGTTAAGAGAAATTGCTAGCGTCTGCGAATATGAGGACTGATAAAAGTGAATGTACGTATTGCTTTTTTTGTTTAATAATGAAGTTTTTTCCGAGCAAATGGGAGAAAAGGTTATAAACCTACCTACCATACGATGCCTGATCAAAATTTCACCACCTCTTCCTGAGGATGTCTTAAATGTTAACTAAAGGATAAATTACATACATAAATACATAAAATCACGCCTCTATCCCTTACGGGGTAGGCAGAGCGTAAAACGCCTCCTAAAAGGCGCTTTCGCCACGTCTGACATAAATTGAGGGCAATTTTAGATTGTAATATAAACAATTTAAATAAATTAACGGGCATTTATAATACCCGATTCAAATTCTCATTCTAATTTCATTTCAATTTAGTACATCCTGCCTTTCACAACTTAACGTCATATTATTTAAGAAGCAAAGCAAACAGCATACAGAAACTGATAGGGATTGCTCAGTCGACGAAACTGAACAACTTTAACCAGGTGATTCTTTCAAGAGTTAAAAAAAATACTTTTCTATACAGAATGACCACCTCGATCAGACAGTTTGTATGGGAAAGCCAAAAATATTTTTGTTTCCTGATACAATTTCCTGGTAAAAATTGATCAGTTTCGTTGACTGAGCAACCCCTATCAGTTTCTAGTACATTGTTTCTTATACCTGGCCAGTACCTACACGTTTGCACACACTCAAATTATTAACTCTATTTTCACACGTGTCCGTCCCTAAGTGAAAGTCGTACAAAAACCACCTGAGAAACTAGCTACTATAGTTGTTTTATCTCTCGACCCCTTGTGGTTGTGCGTACAGACACGTTGTAATAATATGCAACACCACTATAATAATATGCAACATCAATCTACTTATTAAAGCACGCACAAAACAACTAGCACATATTCTTATAAGCTCTAAGGGGCTGGTCTGCAAATCAGCGCTAGGCATTATGCTTACCATTATGCTGAGATTAGTACCCATTGCCAAATATGCCAAACACTGTTTTATTTTTTACTTTATGGCTAGATAATTTGTATGTACTTTTACAAAATAATTCATTTATATTGTGTATTTTTGGCAATAAAGACTTTTTTTTACTTTTACTTGTATTGTGTGCGTTACTAGGTTAACTTACTTACTTCGCTGGCTCAGCGACCGGAACTGGATCTTGGCCTCCGACACCGAGTTTCGCTATTCGTCTCTATTCTGAGCAGCTTGTCGCCAATCGGCCTTTTGAAGCGCACTAGACAAGAGATAGGCCGGAGAAGAGTTTAAAAATATAATTTATTAAGTCAACGCGACAGAGTTTCGGCTTATACATACATACATACATAAAATCACGCCTTTATCCCTTACGGGGTAGGCAGAGCGTCAAACTCCTCGTAAAAGGCGCTTTCGCCACGTCTGACAAAAATTGAGGGCAATTTTAGATTGTTGTTTCGGCTTATAATATTCAACAAATCTTCTTATTAGCTAGTTTATATACTAATTAGTAATGACGCACATCCTAAGTTAAATGCTGAGGTGTTAAGACCGAAGGTGCAATACCTAGTCAGCAGATGCAGTGCTGACGAATGATATATTTGGGGGTGCATCGGACTTAACTCCTCCCTCCAAAAGAGCGAAATTATCCGAAGGAAACGAAGAAGACTTCGGAGAATTTCGTTTTACAATATAAATCTTACGGAGATACGTATACAAAAAAAAAAATCCTGAAATTATAACACCTACATATAAAAATAAAGTCCATAAATTAATATCGCTGCATAAAATAATAGAACTGTCTTTTAAATCACTATCACTGACACTGTACTTTACGCAATTCAAGATGTCTTTGACGTTACTAAAGTCTATTCCACGAAGATCAAGCTGCTTATTGTCCTTGTGTACTTCACGCATCAGTTGTGGCATCTGGACTGGTGGTAGAAATGTCTTCATTGATGACCCATTGGTTGATGCTCCGACAGTAATGTTTCCCAAGACTGTTTCGCAGTTTGGTGCTGGCGATAAGGCGTAAGTTCCACGTAGCATCTGCTTTCTGATCTCATCATTGCAGTTTTCTGTCACAGTGATGTCGTCTTGCGAGTAAAGTAGCCAATGATGATCTGTAAGCTTAATAACCATAGTCTTCTCGATTACAACAGGATTCTGATGACATAATGTTAGGTTATTCTTCAATAACATAAGCTGTTCGATGCAGGACTCGCTGTGGTACTGTATGATGGAGTCTTCTGCACATAAAAACTTTTTGTCTTCAATCTCCTGACAGGAGCTTGCTACGGACCTGTATTTCAATCGATTCACCAAAAGGTAAGGATATTTAGGGACTATAATATAGGTTTTATTTCGGATAGGGTAATATATAGGAATAGGAATAATTGTATAGTAAATATATGTATAAGCTTCTACTAGAGGTATTTCTAATATAAAAACTAAAGTACTATTATTCATATAAGATTTTAAAATAATATTTCTTTCTAGCCTCATTAAGTTATTTAAAGTTACAGGATACATTAATCGAGCATGTTTTTCTACAGTTTTTAAGATGTTAAAAAGTTCCGTTGAATTAATTACTAACTGATGTAAAGTATCTATTTTACTAAAAGCCATTGCTGTCTCAACTTGTTGAATCATACTGTAAATGGTTCGAAAGTTATTTAAGATTTGATTTAATCTATTTGTTATAGCTAGAATGTTCGAAATATTACACTCTTCTTTAAAAAGAGTATCAATTTGCGTGGTTTTATGACGCAGATGCAAAACGTTAAAATTTATATCATCTGAAATGTTTACAAGTTTATCGAAAGCTTTTTGCATTAGAGATATTCTTCGTTCAATTGAATGTTCCTTTAATCCTTAACTACTTATTTCCTTATCATACTTAATTGCATCCTCATTATCTATATTACCTGATATTATCTTAACTAAGGAACCTAATGGGTTTAGAATACCTCTTTTAACTCTTACAGAAGGTAAAATTTGATATAATCTGTCTTTAGTTAGTTCTAGAAAAGATTCTATTTGTACATCTAATCCCACTAGTTCGCGTCGTGCTTCCGAATACTTACTTATAATACCTTTTAATCTAGAATATTCATTTATATTATTACTTAACTGAATACTTAAATTCTGTAAATCCAAAGTTTTAAACACTCTCCACTCACTATTCCTCACCACTGCTGAACCCATCCTCATTGGAGCTATTCCTGGATTCCGCTCGAGATTCTGAACGTTCAGAATCTCGAGCTGACTGAGCCCCTAATCCACTAGGACCAGCAACAGCATCGTCCACGTCCACCACCTGTGGAGGTAGTTTTACATTTCTGAGTGGTACTCGGGTATTTTTATTTTTTAGTTGTACTGGTACAATATTTCTATTTGGTTTGCCTGTCACCTTAGCTTTTTCATATCTAGGTTGCTCTTTAGCCTTCCTAGTCCGAGTAGTTTTCATATAAACGTCATCACCAGGCTTAATTTCTGGTGGTTCTTCACCTCCCCTTTTCTCTCTTACCTTAACTTTATCATCTTTCAGCTTATCTGTTACATAATCGTAAAGAACTTTTAGACGTTTTCTGTGATCCTGTACTAACTTCTGCATAAGATTACGTTCCCTAGCTGTATCGAATACGTTACCTAACTCCGTTTGCCCAAAAGCAATTTCGAATGGAGTGAAATCAGTTGCAGAGTGTATAGTATTGTTATAACCCATAACGACATATGTCATAACGGAAGCTGCATCCTGATCAGTTTTCGGGTATCTTGCTAACCTATACATTTCATTGATCGTACGATGGAAACGTTCTACAACACCCATTGAACTAGGATTATTGGGTGTACCAATGTGAACCTCTATTTTATGCATGGCCAAGAGTTCTTTCAATAGTTGATTATTAAATTCAGCCCCTGAATCACAATTTATTTTTTTCGGAAGACCGTACATGCTGAAATATTTGATCAACGCTCGTACGACTTCCGGGCTGCTTCTATTAGGAATGTCTATAGCTTGCCCTAACTTGCTGAAAGCATCAACTATTGTAAGGTAGTATTTACCTTCCATAAAAAGCAAGTCCATATAAACTTCCTGAAAAGGTGAATTTTGCGTTTGCGTTAACTGAATATGAGGTTTAATAGGTTTACGCTCATATTTCATTTTCCTACATTTTTCACAACTATTTATGATAGCTGATATGGTTTATTTCTTTAGTGCCTTTTGAGTTTTGTCAATGTTTCCCTAATCCCTCTATGACAGGTCTTCCCCTCATGATACTTCAAAATAACATCCCTTTGATCCTGTTCTGAGTCTACTAAATTAACTACTCGTTCCGTACATTCAATTAAATTAACACTACCTTTTTTATATAACTGAGTAACGACCATTGAAAAAAATTTGCGAAAGGAAGGGTCCTCAAAATAAATAAAATACTTGTGTTTGAAGTCTACATACTCCTTCAAAAGATCCTTTACAAGCTTCTTGTTGTTAATCAACGGCATATGTACCTCCAAAATTCTTTGTTTATTGTTGGATAAGTCTTTAACAGATAAGTTCGGCCATGTATATACCAGTATTTGTTTTGGTTTGGTATCTATGGCCTCATTTAAAATAGGAATACCTTCATGTTCCCTATTGGAGATGGAATGTGCAGTAGCACCATCATCTGAGTCTGAAAGTTCTATAACTTCCATTTCCTGATCGCTATCCTGTTTAGTATCATTTTCTAATTCCCTTACTACTTCCTTAACTCGTTCGTCACTATCGTCTAAATTAACTATCATTGACTCCATATCATCATCAAATGCATTAACTCGAATACGTGATAACGCGTCAGCATTGGTGTTTTGTGAGCCTTTTTTATAGCGGGTCTCATAATCGAACTCCTGTAAACGTAATCTCCACCTACTTAATTTTGTGTTAGGTTCTTTAAGTGAATCCAGCCATGCCAAAGGTTGATGGTCTGTGAATATGGTGAACTTATTGCCATAAAGATACGGTCTGAAGTACTTTACGGCCCAAACCACGGCTAGGAGTTCCTTCTCTATTGTGCTATACTTGGCTTCAGTATCGGACAAGGTGCGACTGGCATATGCCACAGGTTTATCAGAACCTATTGGTCCTTGCGATAAAACTGTCCCTAATGCATAGTTTGATGCATCAGTTGTCAGCACGAAGGGTTTCTTAAAGTCTGGATACTAAAGAATGGGAGCATTAGTTAAGAGCTTTTTTAGTGTTTCAAAGCTGTTCCTATAATCATCATCAAGTATAATTTTTTGCCCTTTCTTTAAACATTTTGTGAGTGGTCTAGCTATTTTAGCGAAATCCCTGATAAATTTCCTGTAATATCCAGCTAGGCCCAAAAAACTCTTTATTTCTGTAACGGTTTTGGGTATTGCAAATTTGAGTATTGCGTCGATTTTATCAGTGTTTGGTTTTAAACCTTCACTTGTTATGGTATGCCCAAGGTACAAAACCTCTTTACGCAAAAAGTGGGACTTATCGAGCTGAACCTTGAGGTTACTCTTGCGAAATCTATCAAAAACGGCTCTTAGTTTTTGAATGTGCTCTTGAAGACTTTTTGAGAAAATGATGACATCGTCTAAGTACACAAGGCAGTGCAACCGCTGGAGTCCTCTCAGGACGTTATCCATCGTTCTCTGGAATGTGGCTGGAGCCGTCTTGAGCCCGAATGGCATGCGATTAAATTCGTAGATCCCGAAAGGTGTACAGAATGCAGTTTTAGATCTATCTGCTGGGTCCACTTCGATTTGGTGGTATCCGCTTGCCAAATCCAAAGTTGTGAAATACATGCTATTTCCCAACATATCGAATAAATCATTAATGTTTGGCAAGGGATATTTATCGTCGATTGTAATATCGTTCAGACGTCTATAATCCACCACCATTCACCATTTTTGCTTGCCTGAAGCATCCATCTTCTTCGGTACTAAATGAACCGGAGCACTCCAGGGAGAGTGGGACTCTTTAATAACGTCATCATTTAACATCTTCTCTACCTGTCTCTTAATTTCTTCAGTTTGTGAAGGAGGCAACCTATAAGCCTTGATATGTATAAGATCCTCGTGTCTAGTGCAAATTTGGTGTTTTACCTGATTGGTGAAGGATAAAGGAATATTTTCGCAGTAGAACACGTCCTTATACGTGGGACACTCAGAAAGATTTGCGACACTAAAAAAAATTGTTCTACAGGTACATATATTTTTATTAAATCTTTTCAAAGTACTCTCCACCAGCCTCTATACAAAGATTCATGCGTCTGAACCAGTTTTCAAAACACTTTTTCCAGTCCGCCGTAGACACCTCGTTCACAGCCTGCTCGAACGCAGCCAGCGCATCTTCCGGCGACGAAAATTGTATCCCCTTGAGCTGCTTTTTTATTTTTGGAAATAAAAAGAAGTCACACGGTGCTAGATCAGGGCTGTAAGGAGGGTGACCCAGGAGTTTGACTGGTGTGCTGTCCAGGAAGTCCCTCGTTTTGAGCGCGGTGTGTGCAGGCGCATTGTCGTGGTGGAGCAGTAGTCCGCGGAGCCCTGTGTTTGGTCGCTTGTTGCTCACAACAGAATAAATTTCTGGTAATCATTTGGTAGTATACCATTCGGCGTTAATGCTTCTTTGATCTCGTAAGGGAATTGAGGCCAAGTGGCCAGTCAAATTAAAAAAGCTGGCGATCAAAATCTTCCCCCCGCTTCGAGGTCGCTTCACTTTGGTAGGCGTTGGTTTATTTTGAAACATCCAAACTGTCGACTGGCGCTTGGTTTCTGGATCGTATTGATAAATCCAGGACTCATCACCTGTTACGATGTCGTAAACACGCCGAAACGAGCCTGCTTCAAATTTGTTCAGCATATCACGGCACCATTCCACCCGGGCCTGCTTCTGAGCGTCGGTGAGGTAGTGCGGCACCCATCGCGATACTATCCTCCTCACGCGAAGATGCCCTTGTAGAATCTCGTGAACGCTTCCCGATCCAATCTTTAATATGTGCTGAATCTCCTGATATGTAATTCGTCTATTAGCTTGGATTAAATTTTTCACTGCTAGCACGTTTTCTTCCGTAATAGCCGTCAAAGGGCGACCGCTTCTTTGTTCATCCCCCAAGGTTGGTCGACCGCGCCTAAATTCGTTATACCAACGATACACGGTTGCCTTGGAGGGGCTTTCATCCATAAATGCCATTTGAAGTCTATCGAACGATTCATCCGGTTTCAGGCGACACTTGAAATCGTAAAAAATCATAGCTCTAAAATGTTCCCGGCGCAGATCCATTTTTCAGTAAGACACGATACTTTGAATTGGCTCGCAAAAAATGTGGAGGGAAATTTTGAAAATGGAACACACATATTTTTACTTACAAGTAATCATATTTTCAAAAAAGATTCTAACCGGCCAGTCTGCCATATATAAAAACTATTTATCGCAATACTTTCTGAGTGGCCTGGTACTCCCTACAAATATTTTCTATGGCCTTTCTTTCCTCGGGATTCATGTGGTCAAATCGTAATTTATCTAAATTATCTGTTAGAAGTTTATCTACATCCGGACTATCCTGATTCTCCATAAAGTTTACACGAACATCCGGGTTCTGAATATAAGGATCTACCTTGAAGGGTGCAGTAATCATTAATACCTGCTCTTCCGCCGTACAATTCTGTATTACCGTGCTAGCGTAACCGTTTCTACAAGTTACCAATGCTGA
Organism: Scrobipalpa costella; assembly: GCA_949820665.1. Classification (NCBI taxonomy): domain Eukaryota; kingdom Metazoa; phylum Arthropoda; class Insecta; order Lepidoptera; family Gelechiidae; genus Scrobipalpa; species Scrobipalpa costella. The sequence goes on from OX463313.1 coordinate 6,516,305, forward strand.
TGGCATCCTAACACCCTCCTGAAATTTTACAAAGTCCAAAATTCCTTCGCCATTTATCAAACTAACGGGAAGTTTAACCCGTAACTCGCTTCGTGGAGGCAAATAAAATGTCTCTCTCATAGCTGGTTTGAAAATAAATGGTATTTGTGTGTCCTTCGTAAAAAACGTATCTATATCAAAGTCAATACGTCCCCTTAAATATTTTATTAAATCGCTTCCAATTAATCCGTCATACCTATCATCCACGCTATAAACATAAAATTTATACATTTGATTGCTCTTGAAAATGAGAGGCAGTTTGATAAAAATAACAAAGCTGTGCCTACTTGAAGCGTGAGTGCTAACAACTTCAAATAGTTCACGACGCTTGAATTCTTTGAAAAAACGGTCGGCTAATCGCGGGCTAATAAATGACCGGGTACTCCCAGTGTCCAGCATAAATATGGCCTGCAATTCTGGTATTTCTATATGAGGTAAGTTAACACGGCATTTATCGCATCTAAAACAGTTTATTCTTATTCTCTCCACCCCCTCTGGTTCGAGGCCGATATACAAAAATTTACTCTCTGTTCATCATCTCGATTTTGTTCGTGAACAGATTCGCCTGAGTACAACTTTGGCTGAGAACAGCCTGAGTACGGCCCTGACTGAGAACAGTCTGAGTACGGCCCTGGCATCGGTACGTTATCAAAGTTATTATTATCAGTATAGTTTATGCGCCTCGAACTAGCTGTACGCATCGTTACGTCAGTGTTTGAACCCGACGCCGACATATGACGCGGTTCACTGTCCGTTCTTTGCTGACCGTGCGGAAACTGCGGAAAATTCGCCCTACTTGTCTGTTGCCACTGATTGTTATTACGCAAATTAAATGAGTTATTTTGTTGTCTAGGGAAATTTCTCATCTGAAAAGAATTATTACGAGAGCCAAAGTTTCGGTTATCATTATTATAATCAAAATTACGTGCACTGAAATGCGGATTGTCTGAAAAAGAATTATTAGAAGTTGATGGTATCGGTTGCCTTTGCGAATTGTTTTGCCTTAAGATATGTGGGGTATTATTAATAGACAAATTCGGTCTTTGATTTCTAATATTATTGGGCCTAGAATTGTTTTTGAAATCGTACAAAGTTTGAAAATTTTGTTCCTCTAAAACTACCTTTAAGGCATCTTCCAAGGTCCTTACATCTCGCAAACGCACCAATCTAACCAAATAAGCTGGTAAATTGTACAAAAATACATTGAATGAAGAATTCTCATAAATCGTTCGTTTTGCTTGGCGTAAGTTGGCATCATCAATAGTCTCCGTCAACTTTGCAAATAATACACTTCTTAAATGCTGAATTCTATGGCAAAAGTCGATATAACTTTCTCCCCTATTAATTTTAGTTGATTCTAATTCCAAAGAAAGACATTCTTCGGTCCTAGGATCCCCAAAATGTTGAGACAATAACGTCTTTAGCTCAACCCAAGTGTCAATCTCTCCCTTTCCCCGACTAATTTTGCAGCTTCCCCAGCTAGTCTACTAGTGACAACATGGAACAAGTACTCGTTTTGAGCTTGGTTCCCAGCGTAAGTATTTAAAATATACTCGCATTTTTTAACAAATAGGGGTAACTGCCTAGCATCCCCTTCGAAAACTGGAATAATCTTAACTAACTCCATAGGTACTCTATTAATTCCCTCCATTTTAATAAACAAGTAATGTACTCTAAACAATCAATGTACGCGTAATAGAATCTATTCACTTGACCTACATAATCACCTCACAATAAAAAATAAATAAAAATACAATATAGACAAGTATTAAACACAGAAGTTAATGTGTAATAATACAAATAAAATATTATAACGTAAAGGTTGATACGAAATAATACAAATGTACGTAGATATACAAGAGGATTATAAAGGAAAACTGAAAGGAAGGTGAAAAGATTTACTCACAGTCCTGCAGCTACTCCCATGTCCTCTCGTGGTGGAATATTGCTCGAACTCGTGCCAGCTGCTTCTCCCAGGGTTTCCTTGCCGAATTTATTTGTTTTGTAGGTTCTTCTTAAAACGTTGAAACGTTGAAGCGTGCCGCCAAAATCAGGAACAAGTTATATCGTAGCCCAAAAAAGCGACAGCTTAGTAAAGACCTGCCGTGCTGCGCCAGACAAGAGATAGGCCGGAGAAGAGTTTAAAAATATAATTTATTAAGTCAACGCGACAGAGTTTCGGCTTATAATATTCAACAAATCTTCTTATTAGCTAGTTTATATACTAATTAGTAATGACGCACATCCTAAGTTAAATGCTGAGGTGTTAAGACCGAAGGTGCAATACCTAGTCAGCAGATGTAGTGCTGACGAATGATATATTTGGGGGTGCATCGGACTTAACTCACTCAGGTCTTTTAGAACTTCATCAATCCAGCGATACCTAGGACGCCTGCATGATCGTTTTCCATACGTGCATCCAAGGAATGCTTTAGGCCGATCTTCCTCCATTCTCTCGACATGTCTAAGCCAGCGAAATCGGGAAGGTTTAAATTCCCCGATTATTTTGGGTTCAGCTATCAGCTGCTCTATCTTCAGACTCTTCCTAACTTTCTAAGTTCCATCCTCTCTGTGGGTGGGTCCCAGTATTTTTCTTTCTCTCAGCCACTACGTAACTAGGTTTACTGTAGTGAATTCTCGCACACTAAGATAATGTGCCCGTAAGTACATTTAAACAATTTACGCACACAAGACTTATAGCAAAGCGGCAATCGTGAGATAAACATACCTACGCGTCCTCAAGAAAATGCAATGGCTATACCAGGTATAAAGGACAGCGTCCCGCAAACTGATAGGGGTTGCTCAGCCAACTACACTGAACAACTTCCACCAGGAAATTCATTCAGGAAGTGAAAACAAAATTTGATTTTTCCATACAAATTGTCTGATCAAGGTGAAAATTTTGTATGGATAAGCCAAATATTATTTTCACATTCTTTCAAGAAGTGAAAATACATATCGGCTTTTCCATACACATTGTCTGATCGAGTTGAAAATTTTGTATGGAAAAACCTAACTTTATTTTCACTTCCTGAAAGAATTCCCTGGTGGAAGTTGTTCAGTGTCGTTGACTGAGCAACCCCTATGAGTTTGCGAGGCGCTGTCCCTTACACCCGGTATAAACATTTTTGTTGTGGCGCGAAATGTTAGCTTGGATGGCCAACAAAAAGCGCATAAAATCAAGCAATTCCACTATTTCATCCTGACATCGTTCAACAAATCGCAAGGATCTCTCTTTTATCAGCGAGTTTATTGCACAACTGCCTCCGTGGTCTAGTGATCTGTGCCATGGGCTCCCAATCCAATCCGGAGGTCCTAGGTTCAATTCCGAGGGGGGCACACAAAGTTTATATTAGTTAATTTATCACTTTGTGAAAAATCACCCAGTTTGGTTAGAACAATGTAGGCTGAATCTCCTGATTGTATGCAAGAAAAAAGATTCCGTGCGGGCACGTTAAGCCGTCGGTCCCAGTTTGATAAATATACATACATACATATAGTCACGCTTTTATCCCTAATGGTGTAGGCAGAGCGTAAACGACCTAAACAAAGGTTGTTTCGCCACGTCTGACAAAGTGTTGAGGGTTATTTAAGATTGATTTTTCAGTAGATTTCTGTAATGACAGGTTGTCATCCCATCGCCTTAATTACAATATACTGAAACCCTCGTATCCCTTAGCTGGTTTTTACAGCAAGCCAGGGAAGAAATGCAGCTGGCACATTCTATGGTTTTCTCTCGCTCCCAGTCCAGCATAGAAAATCATGATAGATGTCGTTAGAGAAAAACGCTCGGATCACCCATCTTTCTTTTATCAGCGACTTTATTGCGCAACATTTGTTACTGCAATGTTCCGTGCTTTGTGGTCATAAAATCGAATATATCGATGTACGCCAAAGACATAAATATATTGACGCTGTTTTGTTTACAGGAGGTGGAGCTTTAGATGCAGGAATTAGTGGGAGTTTATCGAATATACGGCACCGTCGACGGTACCGTGGAAGAGATAATCTATGAAAATCAATTAAATTATATGGCCCGCTTTTCCTCTTGCCGGCACGGCATTGATTCCCACCGGTACCGTCGCCGGTCTGCCGAACTGCATGTGTTTTGTATTCGTACGAAGCATGCGCGTGTGTGTGTGCGCTCAAATTGGAACTAGGTGGACGTTATCGGGACGTTGCCGTGTCGTTGCCGTGCCGTCTAGTGGAAAAACGTCCAATACAGCTTCGCGCTTTTAGCGTATCCAGCCCCCTAAAGCCTAATTTTTTTATACAATTTGATAGATAAAATGATAAAAACAAAGCCTATTAATTGTTTTTATATAATTAACGTAATAAATATCAAAAACCTTGTCGAAAAATATCAAAATTACCTACACGTATCAATTAGATACTACCAACACAAATAATTATGCAAGAAATAGTTGTATCACATAATTAAATGTAATTAAAATTGTTATGTGATACAACTCTTTCTTGCATAATATTTGTGTTTGTTGCGTTAAGCGTTTGCTCTGTATGTTTATGACATATGATTTCACGGTCACATGCAACTAGCACCTTCTGTCAAAGTTATATTAATAAGGCCGTGTCTACAGATCAAAGGTCTTTGACGTGCGCCCTTCAGTAAGAACGTGTGGGCTCATACGATCGTAATCTATGCAAATTATAGCAAAAATAGGGTTACGTAGGGGCTGAAAGTATTTCTGCCTCTTGATCTAAAGGTAACGTCTATGTAGTGATTTTACTAGCGTAATAAAAAAGTTGGCTTTTAGTTTTAAGTTAATTTTCCACAAAGCAAACAGTAAAAGTTACAGATTCATTCATTCATTTCAGCTTCAATTACTTTACTTAAAGACTAGATCATTTTTTGAAATTGTTTTCTTTTTTTACTTGAAACGGGTTTGCTCTTGACTCTAGACACAAGGTCAGGTCTGACAGTAACAGTAATTGTCTTATAAAAGTATTTCTTTACTGACAAGCTAAGTATATGCTATAAAGACAAAATATTAAAATAGATATGATTTAAATCTACATCAGTGCGTCTCTTTTTCTGCGCTGTTAATAAAAATAATGAAATATTCGTCACCAAATTTAACAATTTCAAGAATTTCAAACTGACATTTTCAGTTCACAAACATTTCAGAATTTTGATATTAAAATAGCTTCAGACAATGGTGGATTTCATTTCAATCTCACTCCTATTGACGAAAGTAATTGTAAGAGAAGTTAGATAATACTGAAATAGGTTACTTCAGTAGACTCTAGTCTACTCGTGACCATGGACCTTGAAACAGCTCTGAATTATCGAGGGAACAATAAATATAATCGTGGTAATAATCCCGTTCATAATAACAATATAATGAAAGTCTGGGTGTTATCTTATTTTATCTTATTTAGCCTACATCATGCGACTGCTGGGCAAAGGCCTCCCTCTTTTTCCTTCCACTTATCCTTATTTTGAGCCCCCAGGCGCGTGTGTCCAGCTCGTAGCGCCATCTGCGACGGGGTCTTCCGCGGCGTCGATTTGTGGTGGGTGGCTTCCACTCGGTACTAACTTTCGCCCATAGTTCTTCTGGCATGCGGCAAACGTGACCGGCCCAATCCCACTTCAACTTAGCTGCTGTTCGGGCTACATCAGATATTTCCGTTTTAGAGCGCAGTATGGTATTTCTGACTCGATCGGTCAGCTTGAGGTGGAGCATACTGCGCTCCATAGCTCGCTGGCAAATCTTGAGGCTGGACCTCTGAGTTTCAGTCAAACATGATGATAGATGTTATGCAAGGTGTAAAAAGTACTGCGTTCCTTTAAACCATGTAATGTATTAGTGATATACAAAATAAAACACGCATAAAATAAAATAAACAAACATATTTTATTTTTATTAAATTCATCAAACAGAAACAAGCAACCGTATCTCTAACACACGCACACTAAGACGCTGTGGCGCGGCCGGGCAGACACGGGACACGGAGCGCGGCGGCAACAATGAAACCACAAAATATATAAGAGTACTACGTACAGAATGGACATTCACCTCCCTTCCCCAGTCCGACATACGTCAGTCTCCGCATCGGATTGTGGGCCACTTTGAGCGTACGCTTCGCGGGCATGGCGCGCGCATGTTTCCCAGTGTAACGGAAATAATAAAGTTTTGTGTTCCAAAGATGGTTACATACTGTTCCGTGGACGGGTGTCTTTCTACCACAAGATATGACTCCAATAGGAACTTTTTTAGATTCCACAGTGATGAGAGACGGTAAGTAATTTCATACAAAATATGCAACCTAATCTATTCAGGTACAGTGAACTACTTTAAAACGTTGGTTTAATCAAGAACCAGATTAATCAAGTGATGATTATGACCGGTACAACAAATTTTGTCAACCCTTATAACACGCACACAAACACATGCCAAGTGAACCATGCCGTCTGTCGATTTGTGACCAAAATGACATGATAGTTAGGAGTGTCCGAGCTGTGGTGAAACTGTGACGAATGTCGTAGTAAGGATGCGCAACTTGTTTTGGTATTACTAATTTAATGAAAATAAAATACCTTTATTTATTTTATTTAATGTTTTGTTTGTGTTGTATATCACTAATACATCACGCAGTACTTTTTTAACATACATACATATAATCACGCCTTTATCCCTTATGGGGTAGGTAGAGCGTAAACGACCTAAACAAAGGTCGTTCCGCCACGTCTGACAAAGTTTTGAGGGTTATTCAAGATGGATTTGTATTTTGTACGTATATAGCTGTAGTGACAGGTTGTCAGCCCATCGCCTAAATTGCAATATACTGAAACCCTCAGATCCCTTAGCTGGTTTTTACAGCATGCCCGGGAGGAAATGCAGCTGGCACATTCTATGTTTTTCTCTCGCTCCCAGTCCAGCATGGAAGAAACATTTTTTAAACCCTGTGTAAATCACTTTCCCAAATGCTTTTCTTCCCGGACATATAGAAGAAATTGGTAGTTGGAAAATAAACTGTCAATGAATTTCACGCGCAAGTTGATTTGTTATGATTGGCTATGGCTGTCATTTCTTTCTTTCTTTGTCTAGCAGTGAACTGATGCAGGCTGATGATTAGGTTGTTGACTCTCTACCTGCCCGGTAAGGCGTACAGGGCAGTGGGGAATATACCTCATAGTCACATGGAGTGCACTCCATACAAGCCGCCGATTTTCGTACTACATGCGCAATAACGTGTTCGTAAAGGCTTGAAGTAGGCTTGTGTGCGTGTTTACTCGAAACGGCTCGCGTACCCATTGGCGCGGGGAATACGAGGTGAGGTAACATTTCAAATCGGGGGGCCTGTTCTTTACCGTTAGCTAATATTATATTTTCTCAGGACTTCAAAACTAATACCCATAACCAATCTTACTTTGAATGTTCAGATAAGTTTCGTGCTCCAGAATCTTTATTTACTTTCCTTTACCTTATAAAGTTTTTAATAAAGTTTATACATATATTAATAAAGTTTTATTCAAAAGGAACTCTTCCTTATTATTGTTCCTATTAGGTATTCCGTGCCTCAACCACGACCTATTAACATACAACCAACAAAATAATTGTTTAATTATAGCATGCAAACACCTACTTATTGCTTTATAATTAAACTTACTTACAAAAATCGATATTTGTGTCGTTTCCAACACAAACTGTTTTTATTACAAATGAAACTAGTAGCACAGAATATATAATAGTACTACAAGTAGTTAGGTTTGTTGGCTTGTGGAAGTCGGAAGACAGTCAGTCTGTGTTTCCAGTATCCTCGCTGAATCCCCTATATTAGGTAGCCGAACCGTGAAATAAGTAAAAAGGCAAGGGAGATGATGATGATGACTACTTACTTATTATAATACTAGTTATTAGCTGCAATATTCATATTTATAAAACTTCAACTCCAGTTGAGATAAAGAAAGAAGAAACTTGACAGAAGAATTAGACAAAGCAATCTAAATATGTTTTAGTGTAAAAAAAATATGATGTTAATTTTCTGGATTCATCACTAAGTTGCGGTAAGAGACGAAAGACGTTATTCTATCCCAATTCGAGCTATTCTATACAAATTCACAAAATCTTACAGAAATATGATATTTTTTTATATATGTATAAATGGGTTGCCCTTGACTCTAGACAAAAAAGTCAGGGATTACCGTGACAGAGTCGACGATGGAGCGAGCTCACCCAGAAGATGCCAATTTATGGCACTGGTAATATCAGGCACCGACGGAACACAGCAAGCTGTTTGACGCCGGACTCCGTTGGTCGCGAACCAAGCGGCCCCCTGCGGAGCCTACCACCGCTATGTCGGGATCGTTCACCGGACTTACTTACAGGTAAGCCTGTGTTGCCGTAGCCCGGGGTGAAACACTAGGAGCTAGATCCCATCCAACCCCTTCCAACACTAATTAATATTTCTATAACCATGAAAAAAATCGATGTTTAAGTCGCATTGACCCATATAGGGGGAGATGCGATGTACCTAAATACAACCAGTAGCCGAATGCAATGACTCGAATGCTTAGCTCAAGTCACGCGATCCTTGGCGTCGCAAGCTTGCCTGCCTAGTATTTGCTGGCCTGAAGAATGTTCTAGAAATGACATTTAATTTGATACTAGCTTTCCGTCTCACGAGACACAAAATATTCGACGAATGTTCTAGAAATGACATTTAATTTGATACTAGCTTTCCGTCTCACGAGACACAAAATCTTTGATGAATGTTCTAGAAATGACATTTAATTTGATACTAGCTTTCCGTCTCACGAGACACACCAATTAATTAAGTTTAATAAGTTTTCTTATAGTAACTATATCATCCTGCCAATCTCATTGGTCAAAATTATATAATATAATGGCGTTATCCGTGTTAGTTTCTATTTTCGCCACGTTCATTGAAAGCCTTATAGTAAAGTAGCTAAGTAAGCAGATGGCCCACCTGATAGAAATTAGTCACTGCCATCTGTTTAAGTACCTAAGGCACATCGCAAATAGAAAGTGGCTAAAGTGGAAATTTACGTCCGCGCAGCGCAACTTCAAATCAAGCTGCAATGCACAGACGTTTTCTATATAAAATCGACGCGCCTCCGCCTCGTCGCCGCCTCGTCTCCGCCTCGTCGCCACCCCGCCGCTTCCAATACGCGATGCGGCTAATGGTACACCTGCAAACTTGCGTTTCTTGAATACTTAAGTCTGTGTGAGAGATGAAGGTAGGTTGAAATTGTAAAGGAAAATAAATTAGGTGCTTATTTTTCGAAATGTTCATCAATTTCAAACACCTACCAAACAAAATTTATCAGATGTTCTAAACATTGTTACTCATTTCTTAGAAAACGCTGAAAATAATATTTTCTTCTCTTATTTTGTTAAAAAATAGCTCTCATTATCGTAACGACAAAGCAACTGTCTCCGTCTTTGCATCTTGTTTTCAACTTGGCTAAACTTAGAGGAATAAAACTTTGGGGTATGAGAATAATGAGAAAAAGCGAAGCTTTGCAAACTTCTACAAAATTACCTGTTGTATTATTATATTTTATTTTTCTTTCAAAGTCTCCAAAAGTATCTAACAGCTTGCAAATATAAAAAAAAGATTCTATTTAAAACTAACAATAAGTGACGAGGAAGTATTGCTTCTCACCCCTTTGTCTGCTAAGTAAACAAAATTTCCGCCAGTCACTTCTAACCACTCCAAGTACAACAAAGCAATTCCTTGGTCGCTATAACGACCAACAGCCCCACTGTTTACGACCCGAAGTCTGCACGAGAAACAGTAACGCACCACCTTCGAACCAGAACACCCACCACCCGATACTGGCTGGCAATACTTTTATTTGCCACTAAAAAGTGAAATAAAAAACTAACCGTTCTGATTTTTAAATGCGCGCTAAAAAAGAAAACTCTGCTAATTTGAATTTGGAATAGTGACGTATTCGAATTTATTTTTAATTGTCGAACAAAGAAGTGCTGGTTCTTCCAGTTTATGATCGAAAATGCTTCGAGTGGCGGTGTTACTATTTTTGACGGCCCTTGTGTTTTCTGCCAGAGAACCGAAACAGATAACTTTGCCTGGACAAGGAACCATAGCTGGGATGTACATAACACGATTCAGAACTAAGAGAATAGCTGCGTACGTTGGTATCCCGTACGCACAACCTCCCGTAGAAAGCCGTAGATTTTTGCCGCCAGAGTATATAGATTTGCCTAAATGGGATGGTGTGATGAATGCTTCGGTTTATGCACCGGACTGTATGCAGAGTGACTCGAAGAAAGATGATGTTCAGAACAGTATAAAGAAACATGACGAACTGTTTATGAAGTTGTTGGACTCGCAGTTGGAAGAGCCAAGGCAAAGGAACTATTCGGAGGATTGTCTCTATCTAAATGTGTATGTTCCTGATGGTATGTATATTTCATTATTTTATAATTCAACTTTTTGCACTTTTTCTCAGCTTGTATTATTTTCCTTCTTTAATTTTTTTTTCTTTCTGAAAACTATTAACCAACTTGTGAAATTTTTGGATCAGGAATATTTTGGGTTACGAGATTTGTCTACTTATGGTTTGTACTTAGGTGTAACGTACACCGTGTAACGGACAGCTTCTCACAAGATGATACATTGTTCAGGCAAAGATACTGAACGACTTTGACAAAGAAATATAATCTGGTGAAATGTTAAAATCACATGTTGCCTTCCCCAAACAAACTGACTGATTTTTGTAAGATAACTATAGTATTTCCAACTCAGTTTTAGAATTAAGGTTTTAACCGAAGATCTTATTTCTAAAATAAGTTTTAGCTATTAAATATGACATCATAATGAAATTGTAGTTTTAGTAATTTGCCAAAATGTATCATTTATTTTTGAAATCGTATTTTGAATGAAAAGACAGATTCATAATAAGATATAGTAACTAGCCGAAGAAATATAAATGTAATTGTAACTTCTTACATTGCAGACTCGCTTTCTGCAAAGCACGTGAAAAGATTTCATATTTAAAATATATTATGTAATCCAGTTGTAATCTACAAGTATACAAAAATTGCTGACCATATTTTAGGGTGTGATTCTACCCATAAAACTGAACAACTTTCCCCAAGGAACATAAGTCGAAATTTGAAAACAATTGGCACTCGCATACAAATGGTGTCAGCGGCTTGAGTCAATTTGTATGGGAGGGTCAATTTTTTTTTCATAATTCTACCTATGGTACTTGGAGAAAGTTGTTCAGTTTCGTTGGCAGAATTACACCCTAAAATATAGTCGGCAATCACAATCACACTCATAACTGGGATTCCCTGTATCGGGGTGCCATGGACATACACAGAAACAACTACAAATAACACCCAGATCCAGAAACAGCCAAACATGCTCATCATTTAAATGTGTGCCCCGGCCGAGAATCGAACCCGGGACAGGTACACTGCCAACTAGGCTGTGCGGGTCGTCGAATACCTCAATGTCAAGATAAATACTGATTTAAAATACATGCCATTGTAATACTTCATACTCCACCGACAAGAGCAGCGCTCTTAAGTTTATGATGATACATACATACAATCACGCCTCCAACCCTAATGGGATAGGCAGAGCGCAAATGACCCAAACAAAGGTCATGCCGCCACGTCCGACAAATCTTTGAGGGCTATTTAAGATAGATTTGTAGGCATATTGCTGTAGTGACAGGTTGTCAGGCCATCGCCTAAATTGCAATACACCGAAACCCTCGGATCCCTTAGCTGGATTTTACAGCATGCCCGGGAGGAAATGCAGCTGGCACATTCAATTTTTTCTCTTAGAATTAAAAAAAATTACATACAGTCCACTATTCTACTAGATATGGGTTACACTGATATGATGTTCACTACTCTTCATCATTCATTCATTCATACATTCTTCATCATTCTTCCATGCTGGCCTGGGTGCGAGAGAAAAACATAGAATGTGCCAGCTGCATTTTCTCCCGAACATGCTGTAAAAACCAGCTAAGTGAGCGGAGGGTTTTAGTATATTGAAATCTAGGCGATGGGCTGACAAATCTGTCACTACAGCAATATGCCTACAAATCTATTTTAAATTACCCTCATAACTTGATCAGACGTGGCGGAACGACCTTCGTTTAGGTCATTTACGCTCTACCTACCCCATTAGGGATAAAAGCGTGATTAGATTTATCCCTAAGCGCAGCAACACATAGGTGTCACTTACTGCGTGCAAAATTGCACTCAACACGCTGTCAATGCTTTTTGCATTGCCTACGAGGTTGTTTCGTCCAAGCCTACAACACACATGCTTGCATCACCTTACGCTCTAAACGCGCGTACTGGCAGAGGGATGCTTCGACGTACAGTTCATCGCTACGCGCGTTGAGTTTAAGGTGTCGCATGTGTATTGTAGGCAATGCAATAAGCATTGACAGCGTGTTGTGCGCAACCTTGCGCGCAGTAAGTGTTTTTCTGTCCTAATCCAAAGGCACGTCAAATCAAAGGGCAAATATATTCACAAGTTAGAAGTAGTTACATAAAATGTAAAAAAAACTCCTATTTTATTACGAAACAAACCTTGTTCCGCACATAAATTTTCATAACCGTAAAAGGTACGAGTATCGCCATTATTTATACTAGTAACGCAATAAAAAAACCAGCTACGAAAAAAAACGGATAAGGTCCTTCATTAACCTAGTTTGGGACTGCGACCCTCGATCAGATAAGGAAGTCATTTTCTTTCGCCATGGGGAGGCAAAAGCATTGGCTATTCTGCCTTACCCGAATTGACCGCCACCTCATACTTATTTATTTTTTCGTCAAGGTTTTTCACTTCCGTAGCGGAATGCTACGTAGACAGTCTATAGGCAAAGTACATACATACATAAATTTAAACACGCTTTTATCCCTAATGGGGTAGGCAGAGCGTAAACGACCTAAACAAAGGTCGTTCCACCACATCTGACAAAGTTTTTAGGGCATTTAAGATAGATTTGTAGGATATAGCTGTAGTTTCAGGATGTTACAGGTTGACAGCTCATCGCCTAAATTGCAATATACAGAAACCCTCGGATCCCTTACTTGGTTTTTACAGCATGCCCGGGAGGAAATACAGCTTGCACATTATATGTTTTTCTCTCTTTCCCAGTCCAGCATGCAAGAAGTATCCCATGTTTTTATTGATAAAATAATTTTATTGATAAAAGTTATATTACAATGCGAAACACATGACAACATGGGTTGGATAATAATTTTAGAACAAGTTTCTGGCTGTGGTCACAATCCCAAGGGAAGCGACGCAGATTTTAGTACTAACTAATCTATACGTACATACACATAATCACGGGTATGCAGAGCGTATACGACCTAAGCAAAGGTCGTTCCGCCACGTCTGAAAAAGTGTTGAGGTAAGGTTATATAGATTTATAGGTATATTGCTGTAGTAACAGGTTGTCAGCCCATCGCCTAAATTGCAATATACAGAAACCCTCGGATCCTTTAGCTGGTTTCTACAGCATACCCGGGAGGTACTTCAGCTGGCACATTCTATGTTTTTCTCTCGCTCCCAGTCCAAGATGAAAGAAATGGCAGATTATAGTAGTACCAATTAATGTGTAGGTACTACTACATTTTGTGTTGTACTATAGTCAAACTTCAATCATAATATTATACTTATAACTTACAAACCTTACGATAGATACGTTATAAATTGCAGAGTTTTGGGGAAGCCTTTTATTTTTCTCATTTACTGAATATTTTCTTTTTCTAAAAAATTTACTGAGCTCTTTCAGTTTTTGATACAACGTCCTTTACACCCTTAATTCCATACATACATATACATACATACAGTTACGCCTTTATCCCTAATGGGGTAACCAAAACAAAGGTCGTCCCGCCACGTCTGACAAAGTTTTGAGGGTTATTTAAGTTAGATTTGTAGGTATATTGCTGTAGTGACAGGTTGTCAGCCCATCGCCTAAATTACAATATACTGAAACCCTCGGATCCCTTAGCTGACTTTTACAGTATGCCCAGGAGGAAATGCAGCTGGCACATTCTATGTTTTTCTTTCTCTCCCAGGCCAGCATGGAAGAACCCAGGCCAGTAGGAAGAACCAGTTAGGATGATTTTTCATAATCTTCTTGTATGTTTATTTTCTTTTATCTATTTTCGTTACAGTATTTTCGGTAAGTAAGCGGTCCCAAAATAATTACGCTAATTAGAAACGCGCCAAGACAACAGAATGTTTTGGCTAAAAAAGTCGTAGGTACATAACGAAATAAAGGCAAATATGATTATAAATAATATTTCTTTCATGCTGGCCTAGGACCGAGAGAATATCTTGATAGTGCCAGCTGCATTTCCTCCCAAGCATGCTGTTAAAAGCAGCTTAAGAATCGGAAGGATTCAGGATATTGTAATTTAGGCGATGGGCTGCCAACCTGTCACTACAGCAATATACCTACAAATCTATCTTAAATAACCCTCAAAACTTTGTCAGACGTGGAGGAACGACCTTTGTTTAAATCCTTTACGCTCTGCCTACCAAATTTATCATAAGCTTAATAAATATGCATGTTATTTTCGCCCTATCAATAACATTTTATTACTTTTGATGGCAAATTTTCAATCTCGCCGAAAAGTGTAAAAGCTGCCCATTGCTCTTATGGGATTGTTGTATTGGATTTACTTAGTTATAGCCAAAATCTATGAATCAGTTACCTAAGCCCGGCCATGATGTTGATCAAAATCCAAACCCGCACGAAAACTTCAGTGATTCGAATTAGGTTTCTAATCTTCCCTCCAAACAATCATTACGAATGGCTGACCATCAAAATGGATACCACGCACAGTTGATAAACTATTCATTACTCTTGCTGTTGACTTAATCAACCGGTCTGCCTAATTACAGGACCCCTGAGGGATAGTGACATAAACACCGCTATGCCAATCCAGAACATACCTTATATCCTTTAAATAAAGATAGATTTCGGCAGCATAAACCTGCGAGCTTACAAAAACCAGTATAGAAAGACACCTCACCTGATACAATTTTGTATGTGAGCACGATTTTAAGTTAGAGGTTAGGTTTTTTCAGGTTAGCTCACGTGTGTAATGAAAACGTGGTAATTTATCGTAGAGAATTTACGCTATCGGAGTTGGCCATGGCTTATTACGATCATTTGTCAACGATAGGTTCGTGAGAACAAAGAAACGCCGACGAGACGTATAAAAACTTCTTGTAGAGAAATAACAGTGACTGGCTGGTTATGATACTAATACCTAATCATGAGTAGGGATGCATAATTACGTAATTTTACCGAATATGCCGGTAAAATACGCGTATTTTATGGTCATTTATATAAATTACGGTAAAATTACCGATGACTTACGACGATTTAACAGGAACCTTTATAAAGTGAAAATCAAAAAGATTCGAGAGTTACAGTATATTGTAATTTAAGATATGGGCTGACAACCTGTCACCATAGTGATATACAATTAAATCACAATGGAATAGAGTGTCTTCTCGTGAAAGGTTAGCTTCGCTGGTGAGGACACCTTGTTCGCATGGAGTCTACCAGGCTGCCAAAAGAAATATTTTACTCTGAGCTT
Source organism: Scrobipalpa costella (assembly GCA_949820665.1). Lineage (NCBI taxonomy): Eukaryota > Metazoa > Arthropoda > Insecta > Lepidoptera > Gelechiidae > Scrobipalpa > Scrobipalpa costella. The sequence continues at coordinate 6,531,955 of OX463313.1, forward strand.
AGCTTTGGTAAGCGCAAACCTGGCGGACAGTATCTGCGGTATAGGGATGTTCTGAAACGCCACCTGACTGGTGTCGGCACTTCAAGGGAATCGTGAGAGGAGCTTGCTACTTAGAGGATGGAATAGCGAACTACAAACAAATCGGGTTTAGAAAATTTTGAACGCTCCCGTCTGAAAGATCTGGATGCCAAACGCCATCTCCGAAAAACTCGCCCCTAAGCCGCCTACAACTACACATACAACTCCGATGGCATTCTTCACTGTGTTTCCTGCAATAGGACTTTCAAAACCAAATTTAAATTTGCTAGTCACACTCGCGCCCATGCAAGGTCCCAGGCTAGAATACGTTACGTCTGGGCGGACATCATCAACATCATCATCATACAATTAAATCTAAAATTTCCTTTAATATTTTTTAAGACTTGTGTACCTACCCAATTAGGGATAAAAGCATGGCTTGGTATGTATGGTTGCCTGAAAACACACTGCTGTTGCCGCATTTTGCCAGTACGTTTTTATTGAATCTTACCGTAATTTACGGTAAAATATAACATTTTACGGTATAGTTCGTTTTTACCGGGGTAATTTTACCGATTCACATCCCTAATCATAACCTATGTCGACCTATTAATAACCTATGTCGACCTATTAATCTCTTTGAAAAACAACTGTTTCTATCTCTTTTCTTATATAAGTATCAAAACCATCAAATTAAATAGGTACATAATGTTAATACTGCAAGATTGCAGGCATTTGCAATGGTATTAAAATAACCAAAATTTTAATCACAATTATATAATTTTAAACCCAAAATTTTTAAAAGAATTAGGTCATAGCTTCCAATTAATCATAAATGAAAATTTATCGTGGTTTCCTCAGGCATTAAAAGTTTGAACCTAAAAGTTTCGCGCTTACTGCAAATTTCAATTCGTTTTAATGTCTCACAAATTATGCCTCATTCGAAATTAACATTATCATTATAAATGCCATTTGAACTCGCAATATTAAATAAACAAAAGTGTATACGTATAGTAAATTAAGTGAAAATATTTTCTGTTTTTCTTAGTAACACTTACTCGAAACGTAAAAGAAATATTAGAGCTAATTTCAACCAGTTGACACTTTTGTGTTGAATGTGATTTTATTTTTATATTTAAGGAAAAAAACAACATAAATCTTTTCGTTTTTATTAGTTCTTCATTTAAAATTACCTTAGGTATATTATTATATTCTTTATAACAATATATACGGGGACAAGACTGTACATGCAATAGACTTTTACATATACACATAACCTAGAACCTACATAAACATACATATTCTTTATTGTTTAAAAATTAAAAATACAGTTCAACTTAAAAAAAAATAAACAACAGGCGAGCTTATCTCTATAATAGATCTCTTCCAGCCAACCTAATGGGTAATGGTATACGGGGTGTAAGGGAAACTGATTGGGGTTACTCATTGAATAGAACTGAACAAATATCATTCATACATACATATAATCACGCCTTTATGCCTAATGGGGTAGGCAGAGATTAAACGACCTAAACAAAGGTCGTTTCGCCACGTCTGACAAAGTTTTGAGGGTTTTTTAAGATAGATTTGTAAGTATATTGATGCAGTGACAGGTTGTCAGCCCATTGCCTACGTTACAACATACTGAAACACTCGGATCCCTTAGCTGGTTTTAACAGCATGCCCGGGAGGAAATGGAGCTGGCACATTCTATGTTTCTCTTTCGCTCCCAGGCCAGCATGGAAGAGCAACAAATATTTTAAAAAAAGAAGTGGAAAGAAAAGATTTTGTATAGGACGCAATTTTTTTTTTTATTCCTATTATAATTTCCTTGTTAATATTGTTCAGTTTCGTTGACTGAGCAACCCCTATCAGTTTGCGGGACGCTGTCCCTAACTCCCGGTATATTAATTTGGTTCCATTTTATCATATCTACTTTTTCCTACTCCAGAACTGAAAGAAACGTGATACGGCTGGTGGTCGCAGTAACGGACATAGAATGGATTGACCCCAATAAAAATACAGTCGGTTTATCTCGGCGTCATTATACCTGGAATGGAGTGGAGTTTTTCTGGAATGTTATTTTTCGTAATGCCTAAATAACAGTTTAATAATGGGCTCGATTCTAGATACCACCGGCTAAAACTAAAATTAAAGTCTATCTGTCACTTTCAAAATAATGAAATTGAAAAATGAAAGGCGATTTATACTCTTTGGTTTATAATTTGTCCGCTAAATTTTGAAGCGGTTTTTCACGTTTCCCCAACGGATAAAAATGACGGATAACGCATAAAACCAACGACTATAAATCAGCTTCTATGCTGGCCTGGGAGCGAGAGAAATCTGCAAGCTGCATTTTCTCCCGCGCATGCTGTAAAAACCAGCTGAGGGATCCAAGGGTTTCAGTATACTGTAATTTCGACGATGGGCTGACAACCTGTCACTACAGCAAAATACCTACAAATCTATCTTAAATAACCCTCAAAACTTGTCAGACGTGGCGGAACGACGTTTGTTTAGGTCGTTTACGCTCCGCCTACCCCATCAGGGATAAAGGTGTGATTATATGTATGTACGTATGTAAATCAGAAACCGGAGGGAATCGATCTTCTGTCGTTTTCCAATGCTTTTAGCCTGAACGTGATAAATAGATTTTAATTTTAGTTTTAGCCTGCAAATATAGAATCGAACCCAATACCTACTCAAAATTTTGGCTTTGATTTGTATGTTCGACGGTATTCATTATCAAACTGGAAACAGTCCCCGTGGTAATCAAAATATCGCATTCCAGGTGAAAAGGCCAAGGTTTAGGGGAATTGACCTAAATTAACCAAAGAGATACCTACTGGGACAAAGGGTCACGTGATTTCAAAGTCTAGCTAACATTTTTATAATAATCAAATTAACAAACAGACCGTATCGTATGTACCAGTCGTAGCGGACTTTGCTACGAGAATCCGTAGCAAATTCTACGGATATTATCGTAGAGACCACAATCATGATAACTGCCTCCGTGGTCTAGTGGTCTGAGCCAGCTCACGATCCGGAGTTAATGGATTCGATTCCCAGGGGGGGAACACAATTTTTAATTATCATATTTTTTAATTTTAATTTATCATATTGCGAGATTTTCCCCTGTTTGGTCAAGACAATGCAGGCTGAATTACCTTTTTTTATATTTATTTTAATAATAATATTCTCCCAAACTTCGTAAAAGTTCAACGGGTGATCAGTTGCTGTGCGCAATACAACTTAGTTATACTAAAACATTAAAAACTAACTTAATTATGATGCTAATTTGAATTTCAAAAAATAAAAATATAATAAAACCACCGACTGTTAATCAGCTTCCATGCTGGCCTGGGAGCGAGACAAAAACATAGAATGTGCCAGCTGCATCTCCTCCCGGCCATGCTGTAAAAACCAGCTAAGGGATCCGAAGGTTTCATTATTTTGTAATTTAGGCGATGGGCTGACAACCTGTCCCTACAGCAATATACCTATAAATCTATCTTAAATAACCCTCACAACTTTGTCAGACGTGGCGGAACGACCTTTTTTCTTAAGGTCGGTTACGCTCTGCCTACCCCATTAGGGATAAAGGCGTGATTATATGTATGTATGTAAAAAATAATAGTAATAAAACTCCTAGACCTTACTTGCTACGTTATACAAAATGTACGATTAGATTCGATTTTTTATTTATTTTTTTGAACCTTGCATAGTTTTTAATTCGCTAAGCAACTCATTGACAATACTGGGAATCATTTGCTCTAATGATCGCTTACCATAGACACACATTGTTTAATCGCGGCACCTCGAGTAGGAGTTGTAACGCTAGTCTCGTGTTGTGGCTATGTTGTCTTGTCTTTCTTCCATGCTGTCCTGGGAGCGAGAGAAAAACATAGAATGTGCCAGCTGCATTTCCTCCCGGGCATGCTGTAAAAACCAGCTAAGGGATCCGAGGGTTTCTGTATGTTGCAATTTAGGCGATGGGCTGACAACCTGTCACAACAGCAATATACCTACTAATCTATTTTAAATAGCTCTCAAATCTTTGTCAGACGCCCTGCCTACCCCATTAGGGATAAAGGTGTGACTATATGTATGTATGTATGTCTGGGCACTTTGTGTTCATCACTCGAATACTGCTGCACTGCATGGTACAACATATACTTCTTATCCATCGGTATTATTTTGAAATGTTTAAATAGGGCGTCGTAATTATTGACTAATTAACATTCTCTTCGCATTTTTTTGTCGTCTGAAATCTTTAGGAAACGTGTTTGTAAATTAGTTACATATTTGAGTCAAGAAGTATATGTTGTACGTATAGTGTAGTATAAGTGGCAACTCCATAATTAATTATCGACTCTGCCACAATGCATGGTAAACAATCAACAAGATTCCCCGGGGCGTCTTGTATGAAAGCAATTTAAATCTGCTTTGAATTTGCCTCAGTCTTGTAACCACTATATCTACGTACATACATATAATCACGCCTTTATCCCTAATGGGGTTGGCAGAGCGTAAACAACCTAAACAAAGGTTGTTCCGCCACGTCTGACAAAGTTTTGAGGGTTATTTAAGATAGATTTGTTGGTATATTGCTATAGTGACAGGTTGTCAGCCCATCGCCTAAATTACAATATACTGAAACCCTTGGATCTCTTAGCTGGTTTTTACAGCATGCCCGGGAGGAAATGCAGCCAGCACATTCTATGTTTTTGTCTCGCTCCCAGGCCAGCATGAAAGATTTATCTACAACGTGTAACATAAAGGGCGTATGCATCGAGAAGGGTGTGAATCTACCCATGTAACGGAACCACTTTCTCTAAAGAACAGGTTGAAAAACGAAAAAAAAACAATGACTTTCCATACTACTCGTAAATACGCTATCAGCTGATGCAGTTTTTATGTAAGGTCATTTTTTTATTACGTTTTTCGACATATGTTCTTTAGGGAAAGTTGTTCAGTTCCATGGGTAGATTCACACCTATCTTGATGCATGAACCCTTTCTGTTACACGTTGTATATATACATCCCCCCAAGTAAAGCGATCGTCTTTTGTCAGCCCGACGTACTTATAGATAACCTGTTCTATAGCGGGGCAGGTACACCGCGCTCCCGTGCAGACATTCGTATGAGTGACCTTTGATACTCATAGGTTCTATAGCGGGGCAGGTACACACCGCGTTCCCGTGCAGACATTCGTATGAGTGACCTTTGATACTCATAGGTTCTATAGCGGGGCAGGTACACACCGCGTTCCCGTGCAGACATTCGTATGAGTGACCTTTGATACTCATAGGTTCTATAGCGGGGCAGGTACACACCGCGTTCCCGTGCAGACATTCGTATGAGTGACCTTTGATACTCATAGGTTCTATAGCGGGGCAGGTACACACCGCGTTCCCGTGCAGACATTCGTATGAGTGACCTTTGATACTCATAGGTTCTATAGCGGGGCAGGTACACACCGCGTTCCCGTGCAGACATTCGTATGAGTGACCTTTGATACTCATAGGTTCTATAGCGGGGCAGGTACACACCGCGTTCCCGTGCAGACATTCGTATGAGTGACCTTTGATACTCATAGGTTCTATAGCGGGGCAGGTACACACCGCGTTCCCGTGCAGACATTCGTATGAGTGACCTTTGATACTCATAGGTTCTATAGCGGGGCAGGTACACACCGCGTTCCCGTGCAGACATTCGTATGAGTGACCTTTGATACTCATAGGTTCTATAGCGGGGCAGGTACACACCGCGTTCCCGTGCAGACATTCGTATGAGTGACCTTTGATACTCATAGGTTCTATAGCGGGGCAGGTACACACCGCGTTCCCGTGCAGACATTCGTATGAGTGACCTTTGATACTCATAGGTTCTATAGCGGGGCAGGTACACACCGCGTTCCCGTGCAGACATTCGTATGAGTGACCTTTGATACTCATAGGTTCTATAGCGGGGCAGGTACACACCGCGTTCCCGTGCAGACATTCGTATGAGTGACCTTTGATACTCATAGGTTCTATAGCGGGGCAGGTACACACCGCGTTCCCGTGCAGACATTCGTATGAGAGACCTTTGATACTCATAGGTTCTATAGCGGGGCAGGTACACACCGCGTTCCCGTGCAGACATTCGTATGAGAGACCTTTGATACTCATAGGTTCTATAGCGGGGCAGGTACACACCGCGTTCCCGTGCAGACATTCGTATGAGAGACCTTTGATACTCATAGGTTCTATAGCGGGGCAGGTACACACCGCGTTCCCGTGCAGACATTCGTATGAGAGACCTTTGATACTCATAGGTTCCGTAAGTCTGTGCCTTTTATTTTGGCTTGAACTTATGAGCATACATATGGTTTTATCAATATTAAGTATGATTCCATTATCGTTGGCCCATTTACTTAAATTATTAAAGTCGTTTTGTACATTTTTGAATAAGGTATAAACATCTTTACCTGCGCTCATAATACAAGTGTCGTCGGTAAAAATGTGACATTTGCACTTAGTTATCACGTAAGGCATGCTATTTACATGTAATATGTAGCACATTGGTCTAGCTACCCCATATTTAACATGTTTAGAAGAACTGTACGTGTTATTTACTTTGATTATTTTTTTTCTGTTATCGTGGTAATTTTGAAACCACTTTAGCAAGTTTCCGGATAAACCGTTACTATGTATTGCATTTAAAAGCGTAATATGATCCAACGTGTCAAATGCTTTCCGAAAATCTGCAAATAAGACCAAAACATGTTGCCTATTTATTTAAACTTACGTTAACCTCGTTACTGAACATTGATAGCAGCGTGTCCGTGCCCTTACCTCGCTGGAAACCAAACTGCGCACTACTTATTATTTGATTACAATCCAACTGCCTCCGTGGTCTAGTGGCTAGTGCCATGACTCCTGATCCGGAGGTCCTGGGTTCGATTCCCAGGGGGGAAAAACACAAGTCGATATTAGAGAATTTATCACTTTATGAATTTTTCCCCAGTTTGGTTTGGACATTGCAGGCTGAATCACCTGATTGTCCGAAAAAGAATAAGATTTCTTCGGAGGGCACGTTAAGCCGTCGGTCCCGATCGCTGTCCTTGATGGTGGTCGTTACAGAAAAACATGTCAAACGCCTATTAGCTGTGCTATTAGGCGGTATAAAAACTCTGACACCAAGATTCATTGGGGCGATCGACTCGATACCCACACGACAGAAGATTATCATGATAACGTATTATATTCTTGGGTAATATATAAAGGTAAACGGTAGTTATACGAGGAGATAGATAGTACCTAATACATAATGGAAAGATTCCATGAAAAAGTAATTCCAACTTTTTCGAGTGAACTGTTTTTTAGTGCAGCAACACACAGGCGTCACTTAAAGTGCGCAAGGTTGCGCTCAAAACGCTGACAATGCTTTTTGCATTGCCTACAACACACATGCGTAACCTTACGCTCTACGCCCGCGTAGCTATGAACTCTACGTCGGCACATATCTCTGCCAGTAATCGCGCCTAAAGCGTAAAAATCAGAACTTAAGAAGACGCATGTGTGTTGTAGGCAATGCAAAAAGCGTTGACAACGAGTTGAGCGCAACCTTGCACACAATAAGTGACGCCTGTGTGTTGCTGCCCTTAGTAACTAATTAATTGTTACGTTATGTATGTGATGTTGTCATACCAGCACTGATTCTAATTATTAGTGGTTTAATGAATGGGACCAAATCTAACGGGTTACCGTAAAGTAAAGAAAACAGCAATTACCTGAAACTCATTGATTAGCTTCAGTATAATTGTGTATTGTAATGAATTTAGGATACTTATTTGACTAGGTTTGCACTATCCCGCTTACCGCTACGCATTATTCTTTCAAACTAATATGTTCCGTCGCCTGGAAGTACTTTATCAAGTACTCAAGGTATCCCTTAGCAATAAGGCCGCCTATGTTGTACTTGTCTTTCGTTGTTGTCTATTGTGTTGTATGATTTGTTTTCTTATGTACAATAAAGTATTTTTATCTAATATTTATCTTATAATATAGTTCTGTACGAAAAAAGTTGTTTTCTAAACTAAGACAACAGATGCAATATCTTATTCCAACTCTATCAGAGAGCGAGGAATATTTTCCTATCGATTTTCCTTTCGCTGAAACACTTAAACTTGTAGATGACTTGCTGGTCTTCTACTCCATCCGGAGCAAACTTCATTATAATGATCCCTTACAGATTATTACGAACCGATTGTTCAGTAAAGAGATTGCAGGTTGTACTATAGGCTCGATTCTAGATTTGCCGGCTAAAACTAAAATTAAAATCTATTTGTCACTTTCAGACTAAAAACATTGGAAAAGGGCAGGAGGATCTATTTTCTCCGGTTTTTGATTTATAGTCGTTGGTTTTATGCTTATCTGTGATTTTTATTCACCATCATATGATATGGCGGATAAAATTGACAGAAATACTGGGGAAACGTGCAAAAGCGCGTCAAAATCTAGCGGACAAAGTGTAAAATCATGGAGTATAAATCGCCTGTCCTTTTTAAATTTTTATTATTTTGAAAGTGACAGAAAGATTTTCATTTTAGTTTTAGCCGGTGGTACCTAGAATCGAGCCCTATAAGTACCTAAATCATCATCTCCCTAGCCTTATCCCTTATCTCATAGGATAAGGCTAGGGAGATGAGAGACAGAGAGACTGTCATCTGAAGTGTTACCTCCATAGGAATCGAACCCAGGACCTCTGGATCGTAAGCCCATGGCTCTAACCACTGGACCACGGAGGCAGTTAATTAATATATCAAACCATTTTTATAGGTATTGCAATCGGTTTGTTTGAATTCTTTTTTTAATTAATAGAGTAGTCTTTGGATTTCGAATACAATACATATTTGTTAATTAACCTCAAATTACAATAAGTAGTTTGTGCATGGTGTAAATCTTTGTTCTATACTATTACTTCAAAGTTGTACCACTTCGCTCAGTAGTGGCTTTTCATCAGTTAAGAGTTAAAGTTCATCTAAAGTCTAAAGTACACTTTGTGAATTTGCGGTAGTGCTTTGGATATATTAACTCTTGTAGAAAATTTTACTTTGGAAACAGCGTTTTAATTAAAATTGTATGAAAACATTAAACATCAATCTTTACTTTAGGAAATACATAGGGGTCGTATTTATAATCAGCGCTCATGAGTGACAGCGAATTTGCGTCCGTATCAGAAATGTCATTTCAGTACAAACTCGTCTGTCAAATTCATACATAAAATTGCTCTCAAGTTTGAGATCGCTTCATAATTACGAGCCTTACTTATTGTAGCTGTGTTAAAGATGATTTTGGTAACAAAAAATATTTAATGGATTGATCCGGATATTGGATTACCTAACTTTAAGATAGTACTGTTACACCACAAAATGATAAAATAATACTTACCAATATTAATAAAACTTTACTCTCATGCTAAAAATATAAATCTAACTGGATAATTACTATAATACCCATTTACATATTTTTTTAACAAAACATGTAATTATATACAGCACGTCATTTTCTACAATCTATCAAAATTTTATGCTAAACAGTGGATATACCTAATGCGGCCAAAACAAATTGTCCCAAACTCCATACGAAGTACTTATTATGCGGATTATTCAAATTTGTAGAGTTATACCGGTCCACACGCACCCGTTTGGACCAAAGTATTTTGCATATGTACGCATTTTACCTGAAATCTAATTTATATTCAGAAGGTAAAAATAAACGTCTAATTTAATTTGATTGAATCAAAAATAGGTACTAAATTTTTTGATTTGGTAAATTTTGTATAAAGCGTTAGGCTAAGTGCAGCAACACACAGGCGTTACTTACTGTGCGCAATGTTGCGCTCAACACAACAACACGACGCTGTCTATGTTTTTTGAATTGCCTACAACACACAAGCGTCACTTACTGCACGCAAGGTTGCATTGCCTATAACCACAGAAGAGTTTTTACTCTTTTTTAGCTTTTGCTAGCAGCGGTAGCGACTTTTCAAATCAGTGCCTACAACACACATGACTTATCTTACGCAATACGCGCGCGTAGCGAGGAACTCTTTGTTGACGCATCCCTCTGCCAGTACGCGTGCGTAGCGCGTAAGCTGACGCATGTGTGTTGTAGGCAATGAAAAAAGCATTGCCAGCGTGTTGAGCGCAACCTTGCGCGCAGTAAGTGACGCCTGTGTGTTGCTGCACTGAGTGTTTCTAGCACCAAACAATAACAAAATTACACCGGGAAGTGTGATATAATATAATATAACTTTATTTTCTATGCAAACATATATTATACCGGGTGTAAAGGACAGCGTCCCACAAACAGATAGGGGTTGCTCAGTCAACGAAACTGAACAACAGTCACCAGGGATTTATTTTAGGAGATGAAAAATAAATTGGACCTCCCATACAAAATAACCTCTTCAACCAGACAATTTGTATGGAAAACCAAATTGGGTTTTCACTTCCTGAAAGAAATTGCAAGTGATAGTTGTACAGTTCGTTGACTGAACAACCCCTATCAGTTTTCGGAACGCTGTCGTTTACACCCCGTAGTCATTCCATTGCAGCCTGCAACTATGTGATAGATTATATTGATATTATATAGATAGATTAGATTCATCTTCAAGCCTGGTAACATACATACATACTATCACGCCCGTATCCCTAATGGGGTAGGCAGAGCGTCAACGACCCAAACAAAGGTTGTTCCGCCACGTCTGACAAATTTTGAGGCTGAAGATAGAACTGTATATTGCTGCAGTGACAGGTTGTCAGCCTATCGCCTAAATTACTATATACCCTCGAATCCCTTAGCTGGTTTTTACAGCATGCCCGGGAGGAGATGCAGCTGGCACATTCTACGTTATTCTATCGCTCCCAGTCCAGCATGGAAGCATGAAGCATGGAAGCCTGGTAACAGGTGGAAAAAAAATCTGACATACAAACAGCCCCAGAAATCGTCTTGAAGAAAGTCGCGCTCTCAATTTATTATGTACTAGCTTTCTTTCAGTCGTGTCACTTGCTGCTAAATAAGTTTTCCCGTGGTAACGATGTACTTTCCCGCGGTAAATAGTAGTCTTTGTTACACAACGTGAACGTAGCTTTCTAATAGTAAAAGTACTTTTGTAATCGGTCCAGTAGTTTTGAGTTTATTCGTTACAAACATACACCCACACACACAAATACTTATATACTTTCCTTTTTATAATATCATATTAATATCAGTACATAGTATAAAACAAAGTCGCTTTCTCTATCCCTATGTATGCATTAATCTTTTAAACTACGCAACGGATTTTTATGCGGTTTCATTTAATGGATAGAGTGATGCAAGAGGAAGGTTTATATATATAAAACATACATAATATAGTAGAGAAATCACTACATAGTATAAAACAAAGTCGCTTTCTCTGTCCCTATATCCCTATGTATGCATAAATCTTTTAAACTACGCAACGGATTTTTATGCGGTTTCATTTAATGGATAGAGTGATGCAAGAGGAAGGTTTATATATATAATACATACATAATATAGTAGAGAAATCACTATATAGTTTAAAACAAAGTCGCTTTCTCTGTCTCTATGTCCCTATGTATGCATAATACATGCATGATTTAGTAGAGAAACACTGATGATTTCCGTGCGAAGCCGGGGTCGCTAGTATATTATATAATAGTACTATTTTAAGTATTAAATTATGTATTCATGACCTTTTCGAAACAATATAACGAAATTACAAAACCCCTTATCTTCTTGAGGCTATACACCCACAGATCATAGTTCCGGGTCCTTTGCAAATCAATGGAGCAATTTATTTAGGCCTATTTTCGTATAGGCAGACAATCGAATGGATAAAGAGGTCCTTTTTAAACATGACCTTTTTGTAATCGTAATTTGATGAAGCGATTTGTCAGAAACCAACTTCTGTCTACGACTTCAATGGCGATTAGTGTATTTTCGCGGAAACATACATACAAACAATCACGTCTTTATCCCTCATGGGGTAGGCAGAGCGTGAACGACCTAAACATAGGTCTGACAAAGTTTTGAGGGTTATTTAAAATAGATTTGCAGGAATATTGCTGTAATGACAGGTTGTCAGCACATCGCCTAAATAGCAATAAACTAGAACCCTCGGATCCCTTAGCTGGTTTTTACAGCATACCCGGGAGGAAAATGCAGCTGGCATATTCTATGTTTTTCTCTCGCTCAAAGGCCAACATGGAAGAATGCGAAAACAGGATGTTGATAAGTTACCATGTTGCCATATCAGTTTGCAGGCTTTCGAAAGTTCGTTTTTTAACTTTGCGTTATCGGTACCAACATGTTTTGCGGCCCGTAAACAGCATTTTCTTTGCAACTTAGAAGAGTTTCAAATTTCGGACCGCAGACGAGACCTTGAAACAAACATATGATTTGCGGTTTACTTTCTTTAAAGTTGTAAGGAAAAAAAGCTGTTTATGGGCTGCAAAATAAGTTGGTATAACCGCTAAATGGATTATCAATAAATGTTGCCGTATAATATTCACCCCTTTTCCTTAAGGTGAAGAGTCTAGTCAAGTGGCGGCCCCATTAGTATATAAATTAGCTATTGACATTGTAGTAACAGGAAGAAAAATTGCGAATAGGTCACAATGGGTAATTTTTCTTCCTGTTACTATAACGAGCTATGAATCGCTAATTTATAAGGTTCTAAATTATTTCAATTACTATAAGTTGATTCTATTGGACCAGTTTTTCACTTCAATGCGTTTTTAGTGAATTATGATTTTTTTACAAATGGGGACGCCACTTGGCTAGTATCGCCACATTAAAGGATTACTTAGGTATTGGACTCCATTCTAGATTTACCAGCTAAAACTAAAATTAAAATCTTTTTGTCACTTTCAGACTAAAAACATTACAAAAGGACAGGAGATCTATTCTCTCCGGTTTCCGATTTATAATCGGTGGTTTTATGCGTTATCAGACATTTTTATCCGCTGTCATATGATACGGCGGACAAAATTTACAGACATACTAGGGAAACGTGCAAAAGCGTGTCAGAATCTAGTGGACAGAGTGTGAAACCATAAAGTATTATATTGATATATTTGTATGTATTCGTTATTGTAATCTAGCTGTAAGTGTTCTAAATAAATAAAAAATAAATAAATCGCCCGTCCTGTTTCACCTTTATTATTTTGAAAATGACAGATAGATTTTAATTCTTGTTTTAGCCGGTGGTATCTAGAATCGAGCCGATTATTTCATAAATCTTTCAAAACAATGAAGAGATAAGCGGTTCTAAAAGCTGAGGTGACCACGACTTTGCGGTTTTCTCTAAGAGATTTGAAAAAGTCAGCGACTTTATCGTCGCTAAGTACCTCAAGAGGGTTAAGATTTTAAAAATGAATTGAATTTAAGTTGAATCTTTTATTATTTTTATCTAGTAGTTTATTAAGTCGATTTACGACCCGATGAACCCTGTGTTTCAGACTTTAAATATATTATATAATAGCCAGCTATATCTATCAACTTTGTTTTCCCCCTAGGAATAGAACCCACTACATCAGGGTCTGGAGCCTAAGGCTGAGAACATTATAAGCAGTTAGCCAGTGCCAGTAGTGCCCGTGAAATTATTAAGTATGTACAAAGACATGATATACTGCCCTTATGATTTCGTTCCTTTTTGCATCATCATTCCCTTGCCCTTATCCCATTATTTGGAGTCAGCGCATTACAATATCTTCTTTCATTCATCCCTGTCAGTCAGTTCGACACTCACACCTGTTTTCAACATCATCTTTCACATAGTCCACCCATCTTTTCTTTGGTCGTCGTCTCCCAATATATTAGTCCACAATGGTCAGAGGCCTATTAGCTGTGCTACTAGGCGGTTTAAAACTCTGACACCAGGGCTCATCGGGTCATTCGACTCGAGAATCCACTCGACAGAAGAAGAAGGTGCACATTCAAATTCAATACCCTTGTACCTAAGTGTCGTTAATCCAAGAAACGGGCAGCTTTTATAGAAAAATAATATCATCCCGAAAGCATGGTAACCGCCACCTTAATATCCGTAAGCCAATTTCTGAAATTACAAGACATTTGTAAATATTACGTAGAGAAATGGCGAAAATGTGCAGCCCTGATTCTTATCACGGATTTCAAGTCCTTCGCTAATGAAAGAAAGGAAAAATATAATATATATTTTTTTATTTATTTATTGATATTCAGACAACCAACAGCTTACAAATAAATTACAGTAGTTAGTTACACTTTCATGATACGGATAGCAAATAACAGGTTGTCCCGGTTAGTGTATTATGAGCAGATTATGTGTTTAGGATATTATTACAACAAGTGTATAAACAAAGTATTAGGTTGTAAAGTGACTTGGGACAGTCAATAGAATAATAAGTTTTATCTTTTCTTTTTTATAAACAAAACACAAAAATAATATAAGACCTAAAATTAATACTGTGCTGCTGTGTTCAGTTAATTGTATTTATAGGTTATTTAAAGTATAAGTATACATTGTAAACGCTTAGATGTTTAGGTTTATTAATTACAATATGGTGCCTTGCTTCACATTGGTGGATGCGGTCAAAAATTGAGGTAGCCCTACGATAGATACCACCTATCTTGGGATCGAATAACAAGACGAGTGTCCTGTTATTCACTAGATCAATCCCGCCTATTCTTTACTATCTCCTACAAGAGATTTAATTACATTGCTTTTGAATGTAGCCTTTGAGACACAGAACGGATCGAGACGGCTGAACGATGTATTATAAGTATTTGATATACGTTCTATAGTTTCATTTCGGCCGTAATTAGTACGGTGAAAGGCAGTAGACAAAAGGCGTGTATGTCGGGTCCGTTTACTCGGTACTCGTAAGCCTATTGCAGCAACTAGATCAGGACAGTCCACCCTCGAGTTCAATACATCAAAAACAAACATCATGTCCCGTAAAGTTCTTCTTTGTTCCAAAGTTAATAAATTATTATTTTTGCAATTTTCGTCGTATGAACAGGGTGTAGTGAAGGTCCTGTAGTTAAGGTATTTAATAAAGCGCTTCTGAATTTTCTCAACCCTGATACTATATTTTTTGTAGTTTGGGGACCAGATACATGAGCCGAATTCTAGAATACTCCTGACATATGCAAAATAAACACTTTTAATGCTTTCCCTATTTCTAAATAGGGAACATGTGCGCATGACGAAACCTAATGATCTTAATGCCCTATTAGCGATTACATCTACGTGATGGTCGAACTGTAATTTTGCGTCTTAAAAGATGCCAAGGTCACGGATGCGATTCACTCTATCTATTGGAGATCCATTAATGATATAGTTGGCATATATTGGTTTGAGTTTGCGCGTAAAAGAGATCACTTGACATTTGTTTGCGTTGATTGTTATACGATTATTATTATAATATTCTGTAAGATGGTCTAGATCTTGCTGTAGTTTCAAAGAGTCATGAGATGTATTAACTTCTATAAATATTTTCATATTGTCTGCGTACATTAGAAATTTAGAATGATCTATGGATTCGTATATATCATAAAGGAAAGCGTTGTAAAATAAGGGTCCTAAGTGGGAACCCTGAGGAACTCCTGAAGGGATAGTGACGATATTGGATCTGTATCCACCTATCACAACAGCCTGATATCTGTTGGTGAGATATGACTTCACCCATCTTAAGAGGTCTCCATGTATTCCTAGTTTTTGTAGCTTTGCAACGAGTATAAAGTGGTCCACGCGATCAAACGCTTTCTCGAAATCGGTATACACCACATCGATCTGGCGTCCTCTCTCCATGCGTTATCGAATAAATTTAGTAAATAAAGTTAAATTTGTGTTAGTGGAGCGACTACGAAGAAAACCATGTTGTTCTTGAGGAATGCCTTTAGAAATTATAGGGTATATATTGTTGTAGACCGCTTTTTCAAATAGTTTACCAAGAACATTTAAAATAGATATAGGCCTGTAATTTTCAATTTTGCTTTTGACACCTTTTTTATGGACTGGAACAATTCTGGCTTCTTTCCATCTATCTGGAAAGACACCGCCTTGAATGGATTTGTTATAAAGTTTGGACAGGGGGCCTGCTAGAGATGACGCGCAATTCTTAAAGAACATGGGCGGTATATTGTCACTACCCGCTCCCTTATTTATATCTAATTGTTTTAATAAGGTCAAGACATCTGTCTCTGTGAAGAAAACTGAGTGGATTTCGTTATTTGGCGAGTTTTGTGGGTCAACGAGCTCGTATACAGGGTAAGAAGATGCAGGGTCTGAAAACATTGTATGGAAGAATGTGTTGAATCCCTGTGCAATTTTCTGACCACCGCAAATTTTATTATTGTTAAGTATAAATAGATTACGATAATTACTACCTCCTCTCCTAGACTTGGCAAATGACCAAAATGATTTAGGGTTTTTTCTTAATGAAATAATCGTATAAAAATATAATAATACAAAATGTGTAGCTATCCGTAGGGTCCGATAAAAAACACACTCGTAGGTAGAATGGCGGATTTAAGGGGGGAACACCGTGTACTGTAAAGGTTCCATCACAGTACATACTTAGAAGCACAAAACATACTTGTGCCCCCAACAGAAAAGAATCCTAGTTCCGCCCTTTTAGTTCCGGCTAGGTTTTGATGCGAAAAAATGTCCCCTATTATCGAGAAAACCTATTAAGTTTTGGTTGAACTTGCGCTGCGGCATTCAAGTAGAAGGAAAATATAGCGTAATATTTTTATAGTCTATTATTTTGTAGTAAAAGCTGTTCATCTACTATCATGAAGCATTTCCTTTTTACGTAATAGCTGGTCAGAACAAGCAATTTGTCAGCCTTATCGTTTGTTTGCCATGCCTACACGAGAACAAAGAAAATATAATATACGAGAGTATGATAGTAAGCTAACACGGATTTGTTTTATGATATTGAGTACATATAATAATAATAAAAAAAAGATACTTGATTTTTTCCTTTTATTGACGAGCGTAAAAATGGGATAGTCCTTGTAGAGACTGTGAGAATTTCCTAAGATTTTTAATATTAATGTAAAAGCTATATAGGTTTACTTACAGTAAATAGGTTAGACCTCTAGCATAAAATACATAACCCAGACTCATAAATTTCAGTAATGATTAATTGTTAACGTACATACTCATAAATTTTATTAATATCAATGATCATATCCGACAGCTTAAATAAACTGTTATTTATTACATACAATATATATGCGCTGTCATCCATCCTACAACCTGAATTATACTAGTCAAAATTAACATACATACGTGGGACACTCAGAAAGTTTTGCGACATTAAAAAAAATTGTTCTACAGGTACATATATTTTTATTAAATCTTTTCAAAGTACTCTCCACCAGCCTCTATACAAAAATTCATGCGTCTGAACCAGTTTTCAAAACACTTTTTCCAGTCCGCCGTAGACACCTCGTTTACAGCCTGCTCGAACGCAGCCAGCGCATCTTCCGGCGACGAAAATTGTATCCCCTTGAGCTGATTTTTTATTTTTGGAAATAAAAAGAACTCACACGGTGCTAGATCAGGGCTGTAAGGAGGGTGACCCAGGAGTTTGACTGGTGTGCTGTCCAGGAAGTCCCTCGTTTTGAGCGCGGTGTGTGCAGGCGCATTGTCGTGGTGGAGCAGTAGTCCGCGGAGCCCTGTGTTTGGTCGCTTGTTGCTCACAACAGAAAAAACATCTGGTAAACATTTAGTAGTATACCATTCGGCGTTAATGCTTCTTTGATCTCGTAAGGGAATTGAGGCCAAGTGGCCAGTCAAATTAAAACAGCTGGCGATCAAAATCTTCCCCCCGCTTCGAGATCGCTTCACTTTGGTAGGCGTTGGTTCATTTTGAAACACCCAAACTGTCGACTGGCGCTTGGTTTCTGGATCATATTGATAAATCCAGGACTCATCACCTGTTACGATGTCGTAAACACGCCGAGACGAGCCTGCTTCAAATTTGTTCAGCATATCACGGCACCATTCCACCCGGGCCTGCTTCTGAGCGTCGGTGAGGTAGTGCGGCACCCAGCGCGATACTATCCTCCTCACGCGAAGATGCCCTTGTAGAATCTCGGGAACGCTTCCCGATCCAATCTTTAATATGTGCTGAATCTCCTGATATGTAATTCGCCTATTATCTTGGATTAAATTTTTCACTGCTAGCACATTTTCTTCCGTAATAGCCGTCAAAGGGCGACCGCTTCTTTCTTCATCCCCCAAGGTTGGTCGACCGCGCCTAAATTCGTTATACCAACGATACACGGTTGCCTTGGAGGGGCTTTCATCCATAAATGCCATTTGAAGTCTATCGAACGATTCATCCGGTTTCAGGCGACACTTGAAATCGTAAAAAATCATAGCTCTAAAATATTCCCGGCGCAGATCCATTTTTCAGTAAGACACGATACTTTGAATTGGCTCGCAAAAAATGTGGACGGAAATTTTGAAAATGGAACACACATATTTTTACTTACAAGTAATCATATTTTCAAAAAAGATTCTAACCGGCCAGTCTGCCATATATAAAAACTATTTATCGCAATACTTTCTGAGTGGCCTGGTACATACATAAATCACGCCTTTATCCCTTACGGGGTAGTCAAAATTAAACGCGTTTTTTTTTTAAAGTATATGACTTTAGGAAGTATCTCGTTAAATCATCAATAAATACGGATATGTTGTGCAAATGCCTTTTGATGAATAAAAAACATAAAACAGTAACCTTTCTAAACTCATTTCGCCGCTTTTAGTTAAATCTGCGTTGCATAAAATGCAACTTGAGTTTTTCATAAAAGCGAAATTAATATCGGGAGACAGAGAATGCCAAGGGAGCAACCAGAAGCAGAATATAATATAATCTTATGATAAAAATACCAAACAGTCATTTTTGTTCAGCTTTGTTTTATCATTTATTGGCGGCGTTCGTTGTACTTACAGGAAGAAAAAATAATATATTCGCAATTTTACTACAACGAGCTGTGAATCGCTAATTAAGGTTCTAAATTACCATAACTTGATTCTGTTGGACCGGTTTTTCGATTCACAGCGTTTTTAGTGAATTATGCTTTGGTGGCGCCATCATCAGTCAAAGAATCATAATTCAGTGAAAACACAATCAACAAAAAAATCTGGTAGATCATAAATCAGATTGAGCTTAAACGGATGAAGGTCATTTAGAACCTCATAAAGTTCAACTTATAGTTCGTTGGAGTTACAGATAGAAAAATTGCGAAAAATGGGCAATTTTAGCGCTTTTGCTATCTGTAACTGCAGTGAACACCGAATTATTAATTTATAATGCTTAAAATAAATTTCAGTACCTATATTTCAATCTGATTTACCGGATTTTCGATTTATTGCGTTTTCAGTGAGTAATGATTTTTTAACTGATGAGGGCGCTGGCGTGCACCGGAATTCACCTTAAGTTACAGAAATAAAATCAACTGAACTGTTTTTCAATAATTCTATTTCTTAAAAGCCAGTTTGCAGCACGATTAGCTTTTACTCCAACCATGCTTCTAACCTTATTCCTGCAATTTCAAAACCTATTACGCTCAAATACTGACCAAGTTTCTACTGCAATTTTAAGATTGCTAACATTCTTTTGCAATTACCCCAGTATTGCCACCTTGACCAACTTAACTTGGTACCTGTAAAATAAAGTCTTTAGTAGAAATATTTAGAACGGGAGGGTTTAATGAAGTTTCTTTTTATGTTGGTCAACCATTTTGCATGCAATGCAAGGTAAACAATCATTGTACATTCGTATTTGCGACTGAGCTCGAGTAATTTACTCCTTCGTGTTAGACTTTATTTTATACTTTCATTTGCCTACATTAGCAGTATTTTTAAAACGTGTTTTTTAATTATTATAAGTTACCTATTAAGGGGATCCCCGGTGCACCCCAGCGCCCTCATCAGTAAAAAAATCATTGCTCACCGAAAACGCAATTAATCGAAAATCCGGTAGATCAGATTAAAGTATGGGTACTGAAGTTTTTTTTAAGCATTATAAATTAATAATTCAGTGTTCACTTCAGTTACAGATAGTAAAAGTGCTAAAAGTGGCCGTTTTTCGCAAATTTCCTATCTGTAACTGCAACGATCTATAAGTTGCAACTTTATGAGGTTCCAAATAGCCTTTATTGCTTTAACCTCAATCTGATCTACCGGATTTTCGATTGATTTTGTTTTCAGTTAATTATGATTTTTTGACTGATGAGGGCGCCACTTAGCCCAGGGAAGCCCCTTAAGGTGCGCACAAAGCTGCGACGGTGGTGCAATCAGTTTTAAATTAAGAGGCTTCACTGGTAAAAAATCATAACTAGCAAAATATAGACATTTTCAAACTTTTCTCTGTCACTTCCGTAGATTTAGACCTAATTGTTTTTTAAAAGTAACGAATAGAGGAGCAAATTGTACAGGGCGGTTAATATCGAAATTATTGCTAAAATCGGCCACTTTTAGCGGAAATTTCGATAGTAACTCCAGGGAACTATTGGCTCCTAATTAATTGTGCCTGAAATACAAATATTTTCATGAATATTTTACGTTTCGCGAGAATCGCAATCGTCCTCCTTTATTGAATTTGAAGGTAAAAACCACCCGCGTCTACGTCGGTAAACAGAATTGTTTAGTATTTCTGTACTGGGGTCTGAAGTAATATGGCCCGCCCGTACAAAATGACTGATTTTGTATGGGACTCGTTTTTTTTAGTAGGATTGAAGACCTCCGGATATGGACTTTAAAGCTAGACCATTGTTTGCTGTTTTCGTATTTTCCTTTCACAATTTATTTTTACTTAAGAAAATTAAACTTTTTTACGATATTATCGTCTTACTTATCACTACATAGTATAAAACAAAGTCGCTTTCTCTGTCCCTATATCCCTATGTATGCTTAGATCTTTAAAACTAATGCGGTTTCTTTTAATAGATAGAGTGATTCAAGAGGAAGGTTTTGTATGTATAAAACATACAAAATATAGTAGAGAAACACTGATAATTTCCGTGCGAAGCCGGGGCGGGTCGCTAGTTAGCAATATATTGAAGCTCTCTTCTTAAACTAGGAAAACTAAGTAGTAAATTAATATCATATCTACAGATATAGTCTAATAATTGATAGAAGAAATACTATGAGAAGTGCATTTTGTAAAATATACAGGCGTCTTATAAAATAATTTCCTTCATTTTATACTTAATCAATTGGTAAATTTAATAAATTATGAATGAGATGAACAGTAGCGGGATAAGGTAAAGAAAAATAAATTATGCATACCTTAAGAATCAGTTTCACTTATTAGCAGTTAAGACTGATGACTAACTGCCTCCGTGGTCTAGTGGCTAGTGTCATGGACTCCTGATACGGAGGTCCTAGGTTCGATTCCCAGGGGGGAAACACAAAGTTGATAATTGAGAATTTATCAGTTTGTGAATTCTTCCCCAATTTGGTTAGGACATTGCAGGCTGAATCACATGATTGTCCGAACAGAAAAAGATTTCGTGCTTCGGAGGGCACGTTAAGCCGTCGGTCCTGGTCGCTGTGTTTGATAGTGGTCGTTACTCAAAACCATGTCAGAGG
This sequence comes from Scrobipalpa costella, assembly GCA_949820665.1. Classification (NCBI taxonomy): domain Eukaryota; kingdom Metazoa; phylum Arthropoda; class Insecta; order Lepidoptera; family Gelechiidae; genus Scrobipalpa; species Scrobipalpa costella. The sequence goes on from OX463313.1 coordinate 6,553,627, forward strand.
CCTGATATTTGTCCTACTAGGCGGTTTAAAAACTCTGACACCAGGGTTCATCGGGTCGATAGACTCGATACCCACTCGACAGAAGAAGTTAAGACTGATTTCTTGAGGTGTCATTCTATTTCAAGTAAGACAACCCTTCCTTGCCTTCGTGGACTTGTCTTGCTTAATTACCTACTTAAGTAGTTAGTTTAGTTAAGAAATAAAATAACATTACCTAGGCAAAGCAAAAACTTTAATGTACACGACATTGAAGCGAGTATTGTTTAAATAACTTCTGCCACTAATAAGTTTTGCTAGATGGTACAATGTTTCGATTCTAGATTTTCCGGCTAAAACTAAAATTAAAATATATTTGTCACTTTCAGACTAAAAACACTGGAAAAGGACAGGAGATCTATTCTCTCCGGGTTTTTTTAGTCGGTGGTTTAATGCGTTATTTGTAATTTATATCCGCCGTCATATTATATGGCGGATAAAATTGACAGTTACACTAGGGAAGTGTGCAAAAGCGTGTCAAAATCTAGCGAACAAAGTATAAAACCATAGAGTATAAATCGTCTGTCCATTTTCAATTTAATTATTTTGTATGTGGCAGATAGATTTTAATTTTAGTTTTTATCGCCGGTATAAATACCGTTTTAAAGAATCGAGTTGGCGGCAATGATATTTTAAGAAAGATACGTTACGTTCATACTGCACGCACATTTTAATTGTTCCGCGACACATATACATACATATTTATAACATTGCATATCTAAACAAACGCTGAGTGCGACACAAAATAGGCAAAGCGTAAGAGTGAAACAGATAGCTATTTGTAATAAGCGCAGCTCGACTGCCTAAAATGTTCACAATTAGGACCATTTGACGCCACGAGTTTCGAGCGTTGGTAACGTATCTACCTATATATAATATCATTGGTTGGCGGTATTCTATAGAATCGAGCCCAATGTCACTCTTGTCGCTTTTCAAATTACTTTTTGTTTAAGTCTACCAAGTTTCCGAGGTTCTGAAACACGAATCACGAAAGTTTTTTTTCCACAGTCACGCTTATGGCAATTGGCAGAAAAAAGTTCTAGTGTTTGATAGCACGTGGAAGAAAAAGTTAATACATACATGGATATAATCACGCCATTATCCCTAATAGGGGTAGGCAGAGCGTAAACGACCTAAACAAAGGTCGTTCCGCCACTTCTGACAATGTTTTGAGGGTTATTTAAGACAGATTTGTAGGTGTAGTTGTATATTGCTGTAGTGACAGGTTGTCAGCCCACCGCCTAAATTACAATAAACTGAGACCCTCGGATCCCTTAGTTGGCAATGCCCATTTGCTCACTTGCCCGTTGACATGCCCGAGAGGAAATGCAGCTGGCACATTCTATGTTTTTCTCTCGCTCCCAGGCCAGCATGGAAGCAAAAGTTAAATAAAAAAAATATATTTTTATTTAATAGTTTTTCCGCTTCTACGAGAACCAATATGTAATTAAACTGTACATGTGAAAGTTGCCAAACCATACCTACATACATATAACCACGCCTTTGTCCCTAATGGGGTAGGCAGAGCGTAAACGACCTAATCAAAGGCCGTTCCGCCACGTCTGACAAACTCTTGAGGGCCATCTAAGAAAGATTTGTACGTATATTGCTATAGTGACAGGTTGTCAGCCCATCGCCTAAATTACAATATACAGAAACCCTCAGATCCCTTATCTGGTTTTAACAGCATGCCCGGGAGGAGAGGCAGCTGGCACATTCTATGTTTTTCTCTCACTCCCAGTCCAGCATGGAAGAAAAACCAAACCAAACCATACCTGCCTCATATAATTACCTAAGTGTTTGTAGATACTTGAAAATTTAGGTAGTATGGGTTTACTCTTGACTCTAGACTCTAGATATCTGCATTAAGTGATCCTTGATAACTTACAATAGACAAAAGTAGTAATCTTCTTCTGTCGAGTGGGTATCGAGTCTATCGACCCGATGAACCCTGGCGTCAGAGTTTTTAAACCGCCTAGTAGCACAACTATCAGGCCTCTGACCTGGTTTGAGTAACGACCACTATCAAAGACAGCGACCGGGACCGACGGCTTAACGTGCCCTCCGAAACACGAAATCTTTTTCTTTTTCGGACAATCAGGTGATTCAGCCTGCAATGTCCTAACCAAACTGCGGAAAAATTCACAAAGTGATAAATTCTCAAATATCAACTTTGTGTTTCCCCCCTGGGAATCGAACCCAGGACCTCCGGATCAGGAGTCCATGGCACTAGCCACTAGACCACGGAGGCAGTTAGTAGTAATAAAAAACTGTATTTTGCATTATCTTTGATTTGTCGGAAAAACAAAAATGACTGCTAGAGCAGACCTGTTCTCAAAATGAAGACCATAGTGTAGCCCTCCCGATAGGTGAAGATAAAGATAGATGAAGGTTGCCTGGAAGAAATTGCTACCTTAGCAATAAGGCCGCCTATGTTGTACTTGTTTTTTGTTGTTATCTGTTGTGTTGTATGATTTGTATTCTTACGTGCAATAAAGTATTTTTATGTTATGTTTTATGTTATAGAGAGCCCGATGGTGTAGTGGATAGGGCCGCTGCCTTCTGAGCGGGAGGTCGTAATTCGAATCCCACCAATGTGTTTTTCGGTTTTCGAATTTCATATGTACGTTTATTCGGTGCTTTTTCCGTGCTTTAGACATGTTAAGCCGTTGGTCCCGGTTAATATCGTTTAATACCGTAGATATTAGTCGTTAAGCCAAGTTAGGGGCCAGTGCTAAACATTGACGGCATAAAATTTCTGTCCTAAGCTAGGATTGGGTATGGTTTTCCTTCTGGGTTGCGGAGGTCAGATGGCAGTCGCTCTGTGTAAAACCAGTACCCTCGTTCAATCCCCTAGATCAGGTAGCCAACCCTGTGAGATACGGGATAAGGCTAGGGAGATGACTAAATAAGCTTCATTATTAGTGAAGGGATTTTAGTCTTGTAAAGGATTGAAATATATCCCGTCACTATGGCAATACTTATATCATCTGTAATAACCTTGAAACTTGTAAGGCTTGGCGGAACGAAATTCATAATAATAAAAATAGAAAACGAAATTGTTTAGGTCGTTTTAGCTCTGCCTACCCCATTAGTGATAACATTGCGTTTGCACTTTGTGAGTGAAAATGGCTCCGGCTATAACTAAAATTATAATCTATCTGTCACTATCAAAATAATAAAATTGAAAAAGGACAGTTTATTATTTTATACCCTATGGTTTTACACTTTGTCCGCTAGATTTTGACACGTTTTTGCACGTTTCCCCAGTATTTCTGTCAATTTTATCCGCCATATCATATGACGTCGGATAAAAATGACATAAAACCACCGACTATAAATCGAAAACCGGAGCGAATAGATCTTCTGTCCTTTTCAATGTTTTTAGTCTGAAAGCGACAAATAGATTTTAATTTTATTTTTTGCTGGCAAATCTAGAATCGAGCCCAATGTCTGATACCTACATACCGGCGTGAAACTTCTGTATGTTGTGACCATGTACAAAACATGTACAAAATATTAATAGAATACTTACTTCAAAGACAATTACTTCAAAAGTGTAATATATCAGAACAAGAATAAGCCGCGATCGTTTAAATTCAAATCATATAACCATTTTGTTGTCATAAGATAAGACTGAGCTGGAGTCGTGCAATTAAATTACTTTATCCCTCTCTTCCTTGGAAACAATTAATTATTTCTACGTGTAACTGTCAGAACCACGTGTGCTGTGTGATGGTTAATTAAGGATTCAATTATAATTATAATCATCCATATACCGGTCTTTTTGATGTTGTAGGTTATACAGAAAAAAACGAACATTGACATTTCATGGAATGTTTTGAAAATAGAAAGGGGCTCAGAAACTACAGTTTTACCTTAGACCGTTTAAAATAAGGAAACAAGATAAATCTACTACTAATACAACAGCACAAAAAGAATGCACGTTCTAAGATCAAAATAATACTTCAAGAAAGTTAGGCCCGCATAAATCCCTGGCCGCTACGATTTTTGTCATAGATTTGGCAATTTTTTAATAAAAAGTTCTCGCGGCCTCTGATGAATCTTAGGCCAATCGACAAGTCATAATAATAAAAATAGAAAATGTTTCTTTGTAAAAACTCGTGAAGTGACGCCGAACAAAGTTACAAGCATTTTATTTATAGAACGTACATTTGAAAAGTGCTTGTAACTTTGTTTGGCGTCTTTCTACGAGATTTTACCAAGACACATTTTCTATTTCAATTATTATAGTCCCGTCGCCGCTATATAGATCATCGAATTTGACTTTGAACTAGGGTGCAACGTTTATTTAATTATTGATTCTTGTACAGCTTGATATGAGAGGGGTGCCAAACAGAAAAATCCTATAAAATATCGGGGCACTTAGGTACCACTTTTCCATTTGTATATCGATCGCTTATACGTGGGACAACCAGAAAGTTTTGCGGCACTAAAAAAAATTGTTCTACAGGTACATATATTTTTATTAAATCTTTTCAAAGTACTCTCCACCAGCCTCTATACAAAGATTCATGCGTCTGAACCAGTTTTCAAAACACTTTTTCCAGTCCGCCGTAGACACCTCGTTTACAGCCTGCTCGAACGCAGCCAGCGCATCTTCCGGCGACGAAAATTGTATCCCCTTGAGCTGATTTTTTATTTTTGGAAATAAAAAGAAGTCACACGGTGCTAGATCAGGGCTGTAAAGAGGGTGACCCAGGAGTTTGACTGGTGTGCTGTCCAGGAAGTCCCTTGTTTTGAGCGCGGTGTGTGCAGGCGCATTGTCGTGGTGGAGCAGTAGTCCGCGGAGCCCTGTGTTTGGTCGCTTGTTGCTCACAACAGAAAAAACTTCTGGTAAACATTTGGTAGTATACCATTCGGCGTTAATGCTTCTTTGATCTCGTAAGGGAATTGAGGCCAAGTGGCCAGTCAAATTAAAAAAGCTGGCGATCAAAATCTTCCCCCCGCTTCGAGATCGCTTCACTTTGGTAGGCGTTGGTTCATTTTGAAACACCCAAACTGTCGACTGGCGCTTGGTTTCTGGATCGTATTGATAAATCCAGGACTCATCACCTGTTACGATGTCGTAAACACGCCGAGACGAGCCTGCTTCAAATTTGTTCAGCATATCACGGCACCATTCCACCCGGGCCTGCTTCTGAGCGTCGGTGAGGTAGTGCGGCACCCAGCGCGATACTATCCTCCTCACGCAAAGATGCGCGTGTAGAATCTCGTGAACGCTTCCCGATCCAATCTTTAATATGTGCTGAATCTCTTGATATGTAATTCGCCTATTATCTTGGATTAAATTTTTCACTGTTAGCACGTTTTCTTCCGTAATAGCTGTCAAAGGTCGACCGCTTCTTTCTTCATCCCCCAAGGTTGGTCGACCGCGCCTAAATTCGTTATACCAACGATACACGGTTGCCTTGGAGGGGCTTTCATCCATAAATGCCATTTGAAGTCTATCGAACGATTCATCCGGTTTCAGGCGACACTTGAAATCGTAATAAATCATAGCTCTAAAATGTTCCCGGCGCAGATCCATTTTTCAGTAAGACACGATACTTTGAATTGGCTCGCAAAAAATGTGGAGGGATATTTTGAAAATGGAACACACATATTTTTACTACTTACAAGTAATCATATTTTCAAAAAAGATTCTAACCGGCCAGTCTGCCATATATAAAAACTATTTATCGCAATACTTTCTGAGTGGCCTGGTATATCGAATATTACTTCCATGCTGGCCTGGGAGCGAGAGACAAACAATGCATTTCCTCCCGGGCATGCTGTAAAAACCAGCTAAGGGATCCGAGGGTTTCAGTATATTGTAATTTAGGCGATGGGCTGACAACCTGTCACTACAGCAACATTCTTATAAATCTATCTTAAATAACGCTCAAATCTTTGTCAGACGTGACGGAATAATCTTTGTTTAGGTCGTTTACGCTCTGCCTACCCCATTGGTGCCTCCATAGGCGTGATTAAATGTATGTATGTATGTATATCGAAAATGGTGCGTTTAAGGAGACATGCTTTTAAAATTCTGTACAAAAACGTGGTACAAACTTATCTACTTTAACCAATACTTAAAAAACTTGTTAAGAGAAAAAATTACGATATTTTAAAATGAATTTCGTTACTGACTGAGTGATTGATGGACTCATCAACGCAGAGCCTAAACTACAAAAGCTAGAATCATGAAATTTGAACAGCAGTTTCCTTTTGTTACGTAACCTTCCAGTGTGAAAGGATTCTCGAATTTTACATCCCTTAGGCGATAAAACATTTAAAAAAATATGAAATTACACTTTTTCCCCTTTTTCACCCCTTTGGGGACGGAATTTTCAAAAAAGCTGCATCACATGTCTAATTTTTTTAAAACCCCTTTCTCACTGACAAGAGCTGAGTTTTAAATAAATGATGATGAAGTCCTCTACCAAAATCTTCAATGGCTTTTATCAGAAACTTATACGTAATTAGGTACTTTTTTCTGGGGCTAGTTAAAGTTCACTGTACCTAAATCACTGTACCGTAACCTAGCTACAATAAATTTCACTCAATTTATTTCGCTGACTTATTTTACCAGTTTTACCTAAATCATATTTTCCTAAGCGACTATCAGCGACATCTCAAAGGTAAAATCTCAATAGGACCAGCTGTTAGAGATTGATGAAAATAACCTTTTTGTTGCTACCCTATTGTGACCCCAAATCACTTGGCTTTCGAAGAGGGAAGAGATTTTATTCAATGAAAACACTCTTTCATTCTGATATAAATTGAAATTGAATGCTATTAATGTTCAGTTATATTTCGGGCACAGTTACTGATTCAAATCAATAAAGGTATTAATGCGTATGCGTAAACATAAACTGGTACTTTAAAGCCGCAAATGGGCAGACACAAAGAATGTCACAAAGGAGGCTATATATAACTTTACCGTAGGGTGATCATTAAACTCGAATGAAAATTAAGAAAACTATGTTTGCATATAAATTAAAATTATTGTTCCGAATAGACACACAAATTTTCTGCAGTGAATACAAAATCTCGGGATAGTATAGGACATTTGAAGCTGGTAAAATACATTCAGTTGGAATGTTGGGGTTTGACCTACATACATACATATATACTATCACGCCTGTATCCCTAATGGGTTAGGCAGAGCGTGAACAACCCAAACAAAGGTCGTTCCGCCACGTCTGACAAGTTTTGAGGGTTGTTTAAGATAGAACTAGATATTGCTGTAGTGACAGGTTGTCAGCCCATCGCCTAAATTACAATATACCCTCGAATCCCTTAGCTGGTTTTTACAGCATGCCCGGGAGGAGATGCAGCTGGCACATTCTACGTTCTTCTGTCGCTCCCAGTCCAGCATGGAAGCTATATATATGGGTTTGACCTTGTTTTAGGATATTGGCAACGTACTGTTGCCTGGTAGAAATTGCTACTTTAGCAATAAGGCCGCCTATATTGTACTGTCACGTTTGTTCCCTTTTATTTCTGTTATATGTGTTTTTTTGTGCTATAAAGAATTTTGTGTTGTATTGTACTGTTATAGTTTAGGAGGAATAAGAAATTTATTGATAAAAAACAGCTTCACTTCAAAAATATTTTAGCACACTTAGAACTTACGTATGAACTAGATTTTTTAATGTAGCAACAAATTGTAGATCATGATTATGAATTAGATGAACTTGTTCCATAAGTTTGAATAGTATCTTGACTAGCCCGGTGACGGAAAAGGCCAAGGCATTATATAAGCTTGTCTTGGTGGGCATTCGACGGAGGGAGTAACATGTCTGTCGGAAGCTTTTCATCCAATATTTGTTTTCTTTTATCTTTTAGATAGTATCTAAGATTTTTATAATAATTGCAATATGTTATGTTTGTTATGTTTTTAATAGAGTGGCACTGTCGTGTATTATGACAAATCTCCTTAATAAAGATTTAAAATAAAAACTGGTTCCATAGATTGAACTAAATTATTACAGTATTTTAGGAGAATTAAGGTCTCAAAAACATCCATTTGCCGTTCATTAAGCCTGTTTCCTCTAATCAAATAATGTGATATGTCATATTTACGAGTACTTGATACAGTCAGCAAAGGAAACATCTGGTCCCGCAACCGCAAACTGCTATGACCTTAATTGCCTAGGTGTGATTCACGTGACTCACAATATCATCTAGATAGATAGATAAACATATTCTTTATTGCATATAAAACAAAACAACAGTAAATGAGAACAAATGAAAAAAAAACTAAAGTACAGTTAAGGCGGCCTTATTGCTATGGAAGCAATTTCTACCAGGCTACCTCGGGTAAAGGAAATCAAATGTAGAAAATTATCAAAATCTAATGATTATGGATAAGACTAAAATACATATATGATGTACATAAATTATTATAATAAACTACTATATACCATAAAATAACCTAATACGTACATTATGGAGGAAAGGAAATAAATAAATAATTCAGATTAATATGAAAAGGAATGACAGATACACAACTGATATAGAAAGGAATAGTAAACAAAAATTCTATTAAGGAAGTTCAATAAACTGATTTTTAACTCGCTCCTTGAAAAAAATGCATGTGATGGAGATCGTTTAATTAGGTCCCACCACCTAGGTCATACAGCTACTTAGATCGAAATAAGCTAACAAAACGATAAGCAAATAATAATAATAGTGCAACTTACCTTTACAACAAGAAAATTGTCATTAATGCAGAAATGCCGTGCCAAAGTCTTGTACAATTCTGACCTGCCCTTAATATCGGTGACCTAAATAGTAATAACACCATTTTCTAAGAAACCACTTATATAATTATTATGATTCATTTGAAACGTAAGCTTCAAGTGAAGTCAGCAAGGAACTTTTATAGTTTTACTCATTTGATTTATTACCTACGTAAAGTCGTTTTCTTGGCTAGTAATATTCCTAGACCAATATGTAAAGTTGTTTATAAACTTTAGGCATGATAAGATAAAGTTATGGCATCTGGAAATATTCTACGTAGAATATTTACCACATTTGCCCCATAAATTACATTGTATTGTGTTTTTTTTTAAGTTGTAAGGTCGAGTTGGGTAAGTGAAACACTTTTAAAATATCTGAGCGTCATCAGCCTATTGAAAACAGTTGTTCTCTGAAATCTGCAAAATGTTAAGAGGATTTCAAAAGTTTTACAAGAAATGTATGGCTGTCCATACATTTGTTTAGTATGCTGATATAGTGTTTCACTTCCCTCTGTGTTTCGCTTGTCCCACCTGACCTTATGTAAATTCTTGAATTCAACCCCCTAAGCGGTGGTTGTAACACAATATTTAAATATATTTTTCTCATATTACTGTCTTATTTTACAATTTGCATCTATTCTTCTTGTCGAGTAGGTTTCGAGTTGATCGACCCGATGAACCTGGTGTCAGGGTTTTGGTTTTCTAACAAATATTAAACATACGTACATACATACATATAATCACGCCTTTATCCCTAATGGGGTAGGCAGAGCGTAAACGACGTAAACAAAGGTCGTTCCGCCACGTCTAACAAAGTTTTGAAGGTTATTAAGATAGATTTGTAAGTATATTGCCGTAGTGACAGGTTGTCAGCCCATCGCCTAAATTGGAATATACAGAAACCCTCGGATCCCTTAGCTGGTTTTTACAGCATGCCCGGGAGGAAATGCAGCTGGCACATTCTCTGTTTTTCTCTCGCTCCCAGTCCAGCATGCATATTAAAAACTGTCGTAATCTCTTTATTAAAATCATTTTTCCTTGTGTTACAGATTATAAAGTAGAAGGCTACCCTGTGATGGTGTGGTTCCACGGAGGAGAGTTTGTCAGGGGAAGTCCTAACTCCATGAACCCGTTCCATCTTGTGCTCAAGCAAAAGGTAATGAATTAATTTCATCAGAATTCGTATTTATCCATTTCCAATAGAGGAGTCTTCTAGAATGAAATATTCTTCTAGTATCATTGTAGGTAGAATCAAATTAAATTTATTTATTTATTTAATAACCAGTTTTATTGTACACAGAAACATACACAGTACAATTACATAGGAATCAAGACACAACAGGTACTGCTTATTTCTAAAATGAAATGTCTTACAGCAGACCTAAGAAGTGAGATAGCATTAAACTTCGTTCGAGCATGGTATCTTTGTTGTAATTCATTTAAGACAACGAGAAATTCAAAATATGACTCAAATAAGAATAAACTATTGATACATAACTCTATTATAAAGTTAAAAATAAATAAGTCTTTTTATTATAAATATATACTTTTTTTTTCTAATAGATTTTGCACACACAGTGCTATTTTATTTCTGAAAATATTAGTAATAACAAATCAAAAATTTGACCGGTGACGGGAATTGAACCCGTGTCTTTGGAAAACCGGCCCAACGCTCTAAACGGCTAAGCTACAGCATCCATGTCCCAAGACGCAGATTCGAATTCCGTCAGCGGTCATCTTTTGATTTGTTATTTCTGATATTAAAATCCCCGTAGACCTCGTTCACTTTCTGTTTTCGTCGTCTTCCCATCTTACAACAAAACGGTACACGGTACTTATACTATAAATCCTACCTTTATTTACAGGTCATCTTCGTCTCAGTGGCCTACCGGTTAAATATCTTCGGGTTTTTCACAACACTCGATCAAGAGGCATTAGGAAACTTTGGACTTCACGACCAAGTGGCTGCCTTGAGTTGGGTCAAAAGTAACATCGAAGCTTTTGGAGGAGATCCTGAGAATGTCTGCATTTTCGGCCACGATGCTGGAGCAGTTAGTGTTGGACTCCATTTACTTTCTTCATACTCTGCTGGACTATTCCAAAAAGCCATCGCTATGAGTGGAAACGTTCTTTCTCCGGACACAGTAGCGCTGGCACGAAAAGAGCTTATTACAGTTGATAAAGTAGCCAGTGCCTTCAGTTGCTTCCGAAAACCAACCTTCCAGTTATTAGACTGCTTAAGAAGAGTTCCCAGTCAAGCTCTTTTAGACTTAGGAGCACCATTAGCTGAATGGAAACCAATAGTCGATACTGGATTTAGTAACACATCTGTCGCATTTCTTCCTGATATTCCAAGCAAGTTATTTAAAGATGAAATTTTCACCCCAGTTCCAGTTTTATCCGGGTACACAAATATGGAAGATGCTTTGCTTTTGGTTAAGGAAGGTGATGACGAATCTAACGCTGGTCTAAGTCAAAGGGAGTTTGATTCAATGCGCGAAGAAGTAATCCTCGCTGATATAACAATAGATAATACATCATGCTTTACAAATCAGCACCATATTCAAGAAGCAGTTGCGTTCTTTTACAAACCAATACCGCCTACACAAAACGAAACTATATTGAGAAAGCTATTCCTAGATTTTTACACTGATAAGGTTCATGGAGCTACAACTTATGCGCTTGCAAAATATTTGAGTGGTCACGCCCCAGTATATCTATACAGATTTGACTTGAAACCATTCTCCGATATAGCGAATGAGGACATACCAGGTTGGGTAAAAGTAGCTCACAACTATGATCTTATTTTTACGTTCGGTTTGCCATATCTGGCATTACCAGAGGATTTGGGCAAGTGGGATATCAGGGACAAAAGCATATCGGAAATAATAATGAAAATGTGGAGTAACTTTGCTTGGTATTCGAATCCCACAAATTCTGGAGTGATTATAGAATGGAATCCATTCGAGATAGAGAATCCTGGATATTTGATCATCGATAGAGCGAACTTTACAATGAGTACGCCTGAAACTATAAATTATAGAGCTTTTGAATTCTGGGCAGATTTTTACCCAAAAGTGGTAGAAATTGGCACAAAATGCTGCAAAGAAATATTCGACGATTCTGGCACCGATTCAATATTATTAAAAAGAATCATTTATAGTCTTATAGCACTACATATTGTGTTAGTTATTTTTTCTTAGGATGTCAAAATTCCATTTATTGTTCAATATAAACATTAACCGTTATTTTTGTAAAGTCTATTTAGAGTAATTAACAGAGGCATTATTTATGAGATAGTATGTATAGCTGTAAAATTATTCATGCAAATAAATACCTAAACCCAAAAAGGTCTAATGTTTTATTTATCTTCTTCTTTGTATTCTGCCATTTGTTTATTGTTGTAAAGTTGTTTTATTTTGAGAGCATTTAGACGTGGGCCTTTATATTGTAATTTTGGTAACATAAACTTTGGTATCACAAAGTTGAATGTTCTTCAAATAAACTTTATCACCTTGAGCTTAAAAGGCAAGGTTGAATCGTCACGCTAAACTGTACCTGGCTCTAAAATAAATGTCACTGTTTATTTTGCTGAAACTATAGATTATATCTCTATAGTCCGTTATACAGTTTGAGGGTCTTTTATGTACTTACGATGGAGGAGAGTTCTGTGTATACTCGTATTTAGGCCTATCAAAAACTTTCGTCTTACCGAAATAACTCGCAAAGAGTAATATTGATCCAGCGAATTTCTGATCTACAAAAATAAATCAAAGGAAACTTTTTCCATCAGAATTCTGTCTACAATGATATCTTTTCGAACCTAAACTTTTTGCCGCGGTTTTGGCAATCATAAAGGTACGGTAAGGTATTTCGTGACTTTTCTATTTCCATATCGACTGGATTCTAATATTTGTTTTCATTCGGACATTTTCGTATAGTAAGTCGGGTTCTCGTGTTTCGAAGCTATTACTCATGTGAGTTAACTGTTCGAACGTCATACATATAGCAGTATAGTACCATGAATGTGGCATTGGCAAATTATACTGCAACGCGTATAATAATTTACCGCTTTTGTTATGGTCAATAAATACCAAATTATAGGCACATATTAGGTATAGTTAGGAAACACCACTAGTTTCCTTTAGTGACCGATATTCAAAACTAGATGGCGGTGACATAACAAAGAACATTTCGAAGGATCTTTGGTTGAAATACAGGGCGTAAACAAACTGAGAGATCAGTCAACGACACTAAACAACTTACAACAGGAATTTCTTTCAGAAAGTAATATAAATTGGCTATCTTACAAAATTACCACCTCTATCAGACAATTTGTGTGGAACAGCCTCTATTTTTCACTTTCTTTAAGAATTTCCTGGTAAAAGTTGTTCAGTATCGTTGACTGAACAACCCTTACTATGCTGTTCCTTACACCCAGTATAAAAACATACCTATTTAAAATGTTAAAATATTTATTACATCACCAATTCACCAAGCGGTGGTAGACTCCGCAAGGGCCTGCCTGGCTCTCGACCACCTTCTTACCAGAGTCCGGCGCCAAACAGCTTGCTGTGTTCCGTCGGTGCGTGAGACTGCCAGTGTCATAACGGGAATCTCCTGCGTTTTCTCGCTCCATCGTCGACTCTGTCACGGTCATCCCTGACCTTTGTCTCTAGAGGACAGAGCAAACGCATTTCAAGTAAAAAAAAAGATTGAGGATTGATTCACTGTGGGCTAGGCAGTCATTATTTGTACATTTCCAGCAACAAACAGTTTCTTCCTTAAAGAAAGCCGTTTATAACAACTTACCAAGTTTTAAGTCATCATCATCTCCTTAGCCTTATCCCGTATCGCACGGGGTCGGCTTCCTAATCTAGGGGATTGAACGAGGGTACTGATTTTTACACAGAGCGACTGCCATCTGACCTCCGCAACCCAGAAGGGAAACCAGACCCAATCCTAGATTAGGTCAGAGTTTTCAAGCCGCCAATGCTTAGCACTGGCCTCTGATATGGCTTAACGACTAATATCTACGGTATTAAACGATATTAACCGGGACCAACGGCTTAACGTGCCTTCCGAAGCACGGAAAAAGCGCCGAATAAACGTACATATGAAATTCGAAAACCGAAAAACACATTGGTACGTGGTGGGATTCGAACCACGACCTCCCGCTCAGGAGGCAGCGGCCCTATCCACTACACCATCGGGCTCTAAGTATCAAAGACTAAATTGAATTGTGTAACGTGAGTGTGCAGAATGACAATGCAATTCGAGTGCTGACGTAAGCCAGAATGCAACTAAAGTGACGTTAGACTCCGGTAGATTTGATATAAATGTAAGTCATTAAGGGCCGTATTAATAAGCAGCACTTGAGACTGACAGCCAGTTTGAGTAAGTATCAGAAATGTGATTTCAGTACAATATACTGCTCTCAAACTAGAGATAGTTTTATAAATACGACCCTAAGAATTTTTCACGTCATCCATGATAGGTAGGTGAGGTACTTACCATTTAAACTGTTAGAAAGTCAAGCTGTTGATTTGGTATCGTTTGTAATTTGATCTTCCATGCTGGACTGGGAGCTAGAGAAAAACATAGAATGTGCCAGCTGCATATACGCCCGAACATGCTGCAAAAACCATCTAAGGGATCCGAGATTCGAGAGATCTGTTTCTGTATATTGCAATTTAGGCGATGGGCTGACAACCTGTCACTACAGCAATATACCTACAAATCTATCTTAAATAACCCTCAAACCTTAGTCAGACGTCATGGAGTGACCTTTGTTTAGATAGTATACGCTCTGCCTACCCCATTAGGGACAAAGACGTGATTATATGTACGTATGTAATTTTATACTTCGTGCCGATAACTAATTCAAAGTTCATTTGGAAATGAATCACAACCAATGACAGAATATAAGTACCCATTTGACTCTGTCAGCAGGATTCGTAAAAGATTTCTTGTTAATAAAATGCCAAACATATTTGCCGTTCTCGATCTAATTTTCAGCTTCTTTGTAAGGGGCCAAAAAATTAATAACTTCCCTATGTCACGTTTCTCCGACCCGACATATTAATAGAAATGTCTTGTAGATATACTCGTATTTAACCACGTCTATGGCGAAATTATTTTTATAATGTGATCTTTTAATACGTTGGTAATGGGCTCGAATGTAGAAACCACCGGCCTAAAACTAAAATTAAATTCTATCTGTCACTTTAAAAATAAAAAAAATTAAAAAGGACAGGCGATTTATACTCTACGGTTTTACATTTTGTCGGCTAGATTTTGACGTGCTTTTGCACGTTTCCCCAGTATTTCTGTCAATTTTATCCGCCATCTCATATAACGGCGGATAGAAATGACAGATAACGCATAAAACCACTGACTTTAAATTAAAAAAGAGAACAGATCTTCTGTCCTTTTTCAATATTTTTAATCTGAAAGTGACTGATAGATTTTAATTTTAGGTTAAGCCGGTAAATCTAGAATTAAGTCCACTACCTAACTATTTTCATTTTATGAATGAGTAGGTAATATTGAATTTGGCCATTCAACCTTCTCATTTTGCGCAAAAGTGATAATACTGCTAATCATTGTACTTTGACTTAAGGAGCAGGAGTTTCTTGGCCAGGATTTTCTCCTTCTACTTCCATGCTGGACTGGGAGCGAGAGAAAAGCATAGAGTGTGCCAGCTGCATTTCCTCCTGGGCATGATGTAAAAAGCAGCTAAGGGATCCGAGGGTATCTGTATTTTGCAATTTAGGCGATGGGCTAACAACCTGTCACTACAGCAATATACCTTCAAATCTATCTTAAATAAACCTCAAAACTTTGTTAGGCATGGCGGAACGACCTTTGTTTTGGTCGTTTACGCTCTACCTACCCCATTAGGGATGGAGGCGTGATTGTATTTTTGTTTGTATGTTCTTCTCCTCCGTAGTTCATAGTCGAAGTTGGCGAATATATTGGTTGATTCATATGAAAGTTTTGGTATATTATTTAATATCTGGTTATATTTATATTTGTTTGAATTTCATAATCTCCCTAGCCTTATCCCGTATCGCACGGGGTCGACTTCCTAATCTAGGTGATTGAACGAGGGTACTGGTTTTTACACAGAGCGACTGCCATCTGACCTCCGCAACCCAGAAAACGGGAAACCAGACCCAATCCTAGATTAGGTCAGTTTTCAAGCCGCCAATGCTTAGCCATGGCCTCTGATATGGCTTAACGACTAATATCTACGGTATTAAACGATATCAACCGGGACCAACGGCTTAACATGCCTTCCGAAGCACGGAAAAAGCGCCGAATAAACGTACATATGAAATTCGAAAACCGTAAAACACATTGGTACGTGGTGGGATTCGAACCACGACCTCCCGCTCAGCAGGCAGCTGCCCTATCCACTACACCATCGGGCTCTCGATTAAACCAGTATATGTTTTTATATTATCTGTATATTTCAATTATATTTCTAACATACCTCATATAAAAAATTTGCTGGGTTTCCATTAATAATAAAATATATTTAGAACATTGTGTTTATAGTAGTTTCTTCCATGCTGGACTGGGAGCAAGCGAAAAACATAGAATGTGCCAGCTGCATTTCCTCCCGGGCATGCTGTAAAAATCAGCGAAGGGATCCGAGGGTTTCAAGTATATTTCAATTTAGGCGATGGGCTGACAACCTGTCACTACTGTAAAATACCTACATAGCTATCATAAGTAACCCTCAAAACTTTGTCAGACGAGGCGTAGCGACCTTTGTTTAGGTCGTTAATGCTCTGCCTACCCTATTAGGGATAAAGACGTGACTATATGTATGTATGTGTTTATAATATTAATCAATATTGTTCCCAATTACATAATTTAAATATTTAAGATACTAAAACCTTCCTTATTAACTTAACCGTAACTCAGTTAGCTTAAAAATAGAACAAATCTATAATAATAATAGTCCACCCACCGATTTTCGGTGATGGCGGCCAATCTCCCGGAGATCAGCCAACTGCGCAGGACTTGTTTTTAGTGCCCAAGTGTTTGCGCTACACACAGGTTCACTCCCTATTCCTTCAATCTCTTATTCTGATGGGACAGATTGACTGACACGACCAGAGAGAAATCAGGCGCAGGATCGAATATTTACATGCCCATCCGACAGCATGGATCAACTTACTTTTCGGACAATCAGGTGATCAGCCGGCAATGTCCTAACCAAACTAGAAACAACAACACAAAGTCATTGTCCCCCGCCGGGAATCGAACCCGGGACCTCCGGGTTGAGAGCCCATGGCTCAGACCGGAGGCAGTTAAAGTTATTTTTGTCATAATAATACAGCTTTATCAACACTTTGAGCTTTCGCCCCGAGCTTCCATAATATTCCATCCTATTTCAATTTTGACATCTGCATATTTGTTCGCTTGGAATTACGTACTTTCTTCTATTTTTCAAATAAGAACAAATATACTTTCTAAATAGGGTGTATAAATATATTATTTTTGTCTTCCATGCTGACCTGGAAGCGAGAGAAAAACATAGAATACGCCAGCTGCATTTCCTCCTAGGCATGCTATAAAAACCAGCTAAGAGATCCGAGGGTTTCTGTATATTGTAATTTAGGCGATAGGCTGACAACCTATCACTACAGCAATATATCGACAAATATATCTTAAATAACCCTCGAAACTTTGTCAGACGTGGCTGAACGACCTTTGTTTAGGTCGTTTACGCTCTGCCTACCCCATTCGGGATAGAGGCGTGACTATATGTCTATGTCTATATTTTTTTTGTAAGTGAATGTCCGATCGTTTTACATAAGCAAGCTAAAGGCCGTACTCATAAACATCACTTGAGACTGATAGCTAGTTTGAGTTCGTATCAGAAATATTATTTCAGTACAATATGACCTGTCAAATCCATACTTAATATTGCTTTCAATCTTGAGATAGTTGTATAAATAAGAACCTAAGTAAGCTTGCTAAGGTACGATCATATTTATTTTACCTCTGATATGTATTTTTTTTAAGTGATCAGCGCCTTTCAATTTATTTAGTAACTTACCGGCCAATACCTACACGTCATATTATTATAGTGAAACATAGATATGATCAAGCCTTTATCCCTAATAGGGTAGGCAGAGCCTAAACAACCTAAACAAACGTCGTTCAGCGACGTCTGACAAAGTTTTGAGGGTTATTTAAGATAGATTTGTAGGTATATTGCTGTAGTGACAGGTAGTCAGTCAGCCCATCGCTTAAATTGCAATATACATAAAGCCTCGGATCCTCGAAGTTTTTACAGTATGAGAAAATGAAGCTGGCACATTCTATGTTTTTTGTCGTTCCCAGTCCAGCATGGAAGAATACTTACATATAGGTAGTTTAAGCTATACGTAGTACGTGTAGGTATATAACTGCCTCCGTGGTTTAGTGGCTAGTGCCATCGACTCCTGATCCGGAGGTCCTGGGTACGATTCCCAGGGGGAAAACACAAAGTTGATACATACATACATACATATAATCACGCCTTTATCCCTAATGGGGTAGGCAGAGCGTACACGACCTAAACAAAGGTCGTTCCGCCAAAGTTGATATATGAGAATTTATCACTTAGCGATTTACCCCAGTTTGGTGATTCAGCCTGCAATGTTCTAACATTGCAGGCTGAATCACCTGATTGTCCGAAAAGAAAAAGGTTTCGTAGGGCACGTTAAGCCGTCAGTCCCGGTCGCTGTCTTTGATAGTGGTTGTTACTTAAAAACCATGTCTGATAGTTGTGCTATTAGGCGGTTTTAAAACCTCTGACACAAGGGTTCATCGGGTCGATAGACTCGATACCCACTCGACATAAGAAGTGTAGGTATAAGGATTTGTTTACAAAATGTTGATAGGAAGAAGACTTGGACGAAACAAAGGAAGAAGACGATTGTAGATTCTTATGATACATTCTTGGTGTTTTACAAAATGATTCACAGAAGCTGGTTTGCCAACATAAAAAAAATATGCATTTGACGCAGACGACCGGTCTAAACGAGAACCGTATTTTCCTCGTTCGTTTTTATTTATGTTTTTGCATGATTCTGGTTCGACCAGTCGTTGTGGTACCGTTCGAACAAAAACAAGTGTCCTCTTTGAAGAAGAAGTTTTTGTTTAAGTTTTAAGTGAAGTGTCCAATAAAGGTAAAAATTTGATAATCCACAATTTGTATTTATTTTTATTGTAGTGTTTTTTGAGCTCGGTATATTATTTGCTATCTTCATTAGATGATATAGATTAGTGAATATAATTTGATCTCATTAGTTCTAAGCTCTGATCTCACTCATCAAAATCTTATGCTGTAAGCTGTAATTTGCATAGTTAGCTTAACATACATACATACATAAAACATAAAATCACGCCTGCCCTTGCCCATGCCCTTACGGGGTAGGCAGAGCGTCAAACTCCTCGTAAAAGGCGCTTTCGCCACGTCTGACAAAAATTGAGGGCAATTTTAGATTGTAATGTGTATTGCTATAGTGACAGGTTGTCAGCCCATCGCCTAAATTACAATACACTGTAACCCTCGAGTCCCTTTTGCTGTCTTCTACAGCATGCCCGGGAGGAAGGGCAGCTGGAACATTCTATGTTTTTCTATCTCTCCCAGTCCAGCATGTATAGCATGTACAGCATAGTTAGCTTAATAAGTTAAATAATATTTTCTTCCTATTAAAAACGTAAGGTTATTGAGACTCGTTGATCTCTCAGACAAACTGTTCATACAGTTTTGAGGGACTATGTATTGATTTTTAAGATTTATGTGATTGTTTGTAATAAATAAACAATAAATAAAATAGAAACAACAAAACGTTATTAGAAGATTAAGATGCCATAAGTTAAAAGAACACAGTGGTCGATGACCTACCTTAATCACCTTTATTTATTTTTAAATGCAAGGACCATAGACAATCAGATGCCGAAAAAGTTAAAAGTACGCAGTGGTCGTTGACCTACCTTAATCACATTTTTTTTTTTATGTAAGGACCATAGGTGCAAATAGACAATAAACGATACTCCCATGCTGGACTGGGAGCGATATAACCTCCTGTGACCCCACGGCCTCGCTTGAGGGCATAACAATAAAACCTAAAAAATTTAGCTGCTTATGTTAAGAGTTATTTTTTAAACATAGTGGAAGGTCTCCCTTCCCCGAGAGCCAGATGGTGTAGTGGATAGGGCCGATGCCTTCTGAGTGTGTTTTTCGGTTATAAAATTTCATATGTACGTTTATTCGGTGCTTTTTTCGTGCTTCGGAAGGCACGTTAAGCCGTTGGTCCCGGTTAATATCATTTAATACCGTAGATATTAGTATATCGTAGTCGTTAAGCCATATCAGAGGCCAGTGCTAAGGATTGGCGGCTTGAAAACTCTGACCTAATCTAGGATTGGGTCTGGTTTTCCTTCTGGGTTGCGGAGGTCAGATGGCAGTCGCCCTGTGTAAAAACCAGTTCCCTCGTCCAATCCCCTAGATTAGGAAGCCGACCCCGTGAGATACGGGAGAAGGCTAGGGAGATGATGAGTGGAAGGTCTCCCTTCATTAAGTCCTTCATGGACTGGTCCTGTGTGTATAAATCCCAAGGACTCAGGAGGATAATAGAGACATACTTAACCTGTTTCCCTTCTCGGGCATACTACTGTACAAGCCAATAAAGGGACCAAGGAACTGTGTGTTGTTATTTAGTAGGTGCAATGACAGACATCTATTGAAGGTACTGTCTACTCCGTTATGAATAGTGGCTTGATTTTACAAATGTTTTAAGGAAACCTTAATATTATTTCTACTTCCTTTTTTTATTAATACTTCTACTGGTAGACAAAATTGAGTATTTCACGTATTTAAGGTGACGATGCTAGCCAAATGGCGCCCTAATTTTCTTTCTTTCTTTCTTTCTTTCTAATTAGTAAAAAAATCATAACTCGATAAAAACGGTGATTAAAAAGAACCGGTCCAACAGAATCAAATTATAGTAATTAAAACAATTTAGAACCTTATAAATTAGCGATTCATAGTTCGTTGTAGTAACAGGAAGAAAATTTGCGAATAACGCTCACCAAAGGCAAATGCAATTGTTACTACAACGGGCTATGAATCGCTAATTTATACATACATACATATAGTCACGCCTTTACACTTAGTGGGATAAGCAGAGCGTAAACGACCTAAACAAAGTTCGTTCCGCCACGTCTGACAAAGTTTGAGGGTTATTTAAGATAGATTTGTAGGTATATTGCTGTAGTGACAGGTTGTCAACCCATCGCCTACATTGCAATATGCTGAAACCCTCAGATCCCTTAGCTGATTTTCACAGCATGCCCGGGAGGAAATGCAGCTGGCACATTCTATGTTTTTCTCTCGCTCCCAGTCCAGCATGGAAGAAGCTAATTTATAAGGTTCTAAATTATCTTAATTACTATAACTTGATTCCGTCGGACCGGGTTTTTAGTTTAATTGCGTTTTTAGTGAATTATGATTTTTTTTTTACTAATGGGGGCGCCACTTGGCTATTATTGTCACCTTAAGGAGGAAAAGATTGGGAAAAGTCCGTTTCCCCAATAACAAGGAAGCTGCTACATTTTGCGATTTTTGCCAGAACTTGCCAAACGTGAACTCATGTTTCCATAAGGATAAAAAAATAAAAAGCTGCTTTGTCAATTTTCCTTAATATTTCTTTACAGATGAAGATGATGAAACATGCCATACTTCTGGTGACTACGGTAACCATAGCATCAGGACAAAGGGGCTCCTTTGCAGGGTTCAGGCCTATTGGCTATCCTGAGATGGCCCCAGCTACCGTCTCTGCCACAGATGAGTTAGGAAATCGGTAAGATATTAATCAATCATACAGAAACTTCTTCCTCTTAGCGAGTGGATTCTCGAGTCAAACGACCCGATACACCCTGGTGTCAGAGTTTTCAACAGGAACTAAACACAAAGAATAACTAAACAAGCACTGCAATGAATTGCCTATTGCAGACGTTACAGACCACAATGTTATAACTTACTTAGTACTTAGCTGCTAGCTGTACCATGCTGGCCTGGGAGCGAGAGAAAAACATAGAATTTGCCAGCTGCTTTTCCTCGCGGGCATGCTGTAAAAACCAGCTAAGAGATCCGACGGTTTCAGTATATTGTAATTTAGGCAATGGACTGACAACCTGTCACTACAGCAATGTACCTACAAGTTATCTTAAATAACCCTCAAAATTTTGTCAGACGTGGTGGAACGGCCTTTGTTTAGGTCGTTTACGCTCTGCCTACCCCATTAGGGATAAAGGCGTGATTATATGTATGTATGTAGTACTTAGCTTACACACCCTTTCAGTAAAAGTGACAAAGCAATTAAGAAATTATCGGGTTCTGGACAAGGACTTAGAACTTGATAGATTCCGTGCATTGCAATTTAGGCCTCCGTTGACTGCACAGATAAGGAACAGCAGGGTTGACTGGCATCTAGCAGTCCAAAAGTCAGTTTTTAATAAGGCCGCTTTGGCAATCCCAGAAGAGATTCTAGTTTACGCTGATACATAAAAATGGCCTACAAGCTAGTAAATCATACATACATACATATAATCACTCCTTTATCCCTAATGAGGTAGGCAGAGCTTAAACGACCTAAACAAAATTCGTCCCGCCACGTCTGACAAAGTTTTGAGGGTTGTTTAAGATAGATTTGGGGTACACTGCTGTAGTGTTGTCAACCTATCGCCTAAATTGCAATACGTGGGACACTCAGAAAGTTTTGCGACACTAAAAAAAATTGTTCTACAGGTACATATATTTTTATTAAATCTTTTCAAAGTACTCTCCACCAGCCTCTATACAAAGATTCATGCGTCTGAACCAGTTTTCCAGTCAAAACACTTTTCCAGTCCGCCGTAGACACCTCGTTTACAGCCTGCTCGAACGCAGCCAGCGAATCTTCCGGCGACGAAAATTGTCTCCCCTTGAGCTGATTTTTTATTTTTGGAAATAAAAAGAAGTCACACGGTGCTAGATCAGGGCTGTAAGGAGGAGCGCGGTGTGTGCAGGCGCATTGTCGTGGTGGAGCAGTAGTCCGCGGAGCCCTGTGTTTGGTCGCTTGTTGCTCACAACAGAAAAAACTTCTGGTAAACATTTGGTAGTATACCATTCGGCGTTAATGCTTCTTTGATCTCGTAAAGGAATTGAGGCCAAGTGGCCAGTCAAATTAAAAAACCTGGCGATCAAAATCTTCCCCCCGCTTCGAGATCGCTTCACTTTGGTAGGCGTTGGTTCATTTTGAAACACCCAAACTATCGACTGGCGCTTGGTTTCTGGATCGTATTGATAAATCCAGGACTCATCACCTGTTACGATGTCGTAAACACGCCGAGACGAGCCTGCTTCAAATTTGTTCAGCATATCACGGCACCATTCCACCCGGGCCTGCTTCTGAGCGTCGGTGAGGTAGTGCGGCACCCAGCGCGATACTATCCTCCTCAAGCGAAGATGCCCTTGTAGAATCTCGTGAACGCTTCCCGATCCAATCTTTAATATGTGCTGAATCTCCTGATATGTAATTCGCCTATTATCTTGGATTAAATTTTTCACTGCTAGCACGTTTTCTTCCGTAATAGCCGTCAAAGGGCGACCGCTTCTTTCTTCATCCCCCAAGGTTGGTCGACCGCGCCTAAATTCGTTATACCAACGATACACGGTTGCCTTGGAGGGGCTTTCATCCATAAATGCCATTTGAAGTCTATCGAACGATTCATCTGGTTTCAGGCGACACTTGAAATCGTAAAAAATCATAGCTCTAAAATGTTCCCGGCGCAGATCCATTTTTCAGTAAGACACGATACTTTGAATTGGCTCGCAAAAAATGTGGAGGGAAATTTTGAAAATGGAACACACATATTTTTACTTACAAGTAATCATATTTTCAAAAAAGATTCTAACCGGCCAGTCTGCCATATATATAAACTAATTATCGCAATACTTTCTGAGTGGCCTGGTATACAGAAACTCTCGGATCTCTTAGGTGGTTTTTACAGCATGCCCGGGAGGTAATGCAGCTGGCACATTATATGTTTTTATCTTCCTCCCAGTCCAGCATGGAATTAAGCTAGTAAATCACCTTATGCTGAATCTGAGTCGTAATTACTTTATCACAGCATCACCGGGAATGGTATCTAGGTCGTTCATGATAAATCAATCAGCTATTCCTTAATTTTGTAAGAGACTTTCTCGCTTTGTACATGTTATAGACACAGATTAGGTACTTATGAGCGCGGCGGGCGCCCAGTTATAGAATTGGGTCAATTTGGATCTTAGCACGAAATGTTCTTTGAAATTCTATGACCTTTGCCCTCCGTTTTGATAAAGATATTTCTCTAGGTACTTAGGCCTTTGTGATGACTGTGAGAGAAAACGAAACGCATCGGTTCGTCGTTTGTTGACCACTGTTTCGTCTTCGTTTAGACTCATCACATGCGGAACTGTCCGCATTACAGTTGGTTTGCAAGTGCTTCGCTCTTGTAAACTTAGCTTGTTTGGAACGGAACGGAATCCAACTCTTGGGCCGCATTCGTAATCAGCTCTCAAGAGTGACAGCGAGTTTGAGTTCGTATCAGAAATGTCATTTCAGTACAAACTGGCCTGTCAAATCCATACTTAATATTGCTCTTAAGTTTGAGTTCTCTTCAAAAATACGAGCCCATTTTGCATTAAAATTAGATAATTAAATTAGGGATAAAGGCGTGATTATATGTATGTATGTATTTAGGATAAGGGGGCCGGCATGGATGCAAGTAAAGTTTCGTCTTTAATAGTACTTATAGTCTTTATTTAACTTCTGAAAATGACACCCGTCGCCCTTGTCCTCATCATCCAGACTCTACTGCCTTACTGATGCGCTCACTCTTTCGCATCCATATAACGTAACTCTATCATCATCTCTTTTACACATCTTCGTCTAAAACTATTTTACTTCATCGTTCGGAAATAGATCATTCACCGTAGAGATCCAATCCCACATGTATTACATTATTTTGTGTTACACACACTACCAACTTTTCTGATAATCAGTTTTTTTTCGTGAAATCTTACGTTTAATTACCAACTAGTAAATGTTTTATTAATTAATCTTAAGTAGGTAAATAATTGAGTTCAATTTGTAAAATTGTATGATGCATAAGAATCAAATTAGGTTTTATGACCGCAAGCCAATAAAGATAAAATAATAGGCTCGATTCTAGATACCACCGGCTAAAACTAAAATTATAATCTGTGTCACTTTCTAAATAATTAAATTGTAAAAGGACAAGCGATTTATATTTTTATGGTTTTACACTTTGTCCGCTAGTTTTTAACGCACTTTTGTACGTTTCTCTAGAATTTCTGTCAATTCTATCCGCCATATCATGTGACGGCGAAAAAAATTACAGATAACGCATAAATTGTTAAATATCTATATGCCTACCTGTCCTATTTGTTATGTTATTCTTGATTGTGTGTTTTTATTTTTTGTAATGTGTTTTGTGGAAATAAACTGATTTGTATTTGTATTTGTAAAACCACCGACTATAAATCAAAAACCGGAATGTTTAGTCTGAAAGTGACAAATAGATTTGAAATTTAGTTTTAGCCGGCAATTCTAGAATCGAGCCCAATATAATAATTACTTATAACTTATTTTATAAATACCAAGACTAAATTGGGTTATTAACTACAAATAATTAAAATAGTATTTCGGGTTTTTGAAGTAGGTAGTTCTCTGACATATTGTTTACGGCAATTTTATACTTAGGTATTTAATTTATGTTTAACCACAGAATAATAATTTACTTTGAGTATAATACAATAATAAACAAGCAGGTAGGTACCAACTTTATTACGTTTCCGTTATAACTGAAGTCATTTATCATTGTACAAGTAGATAGGGAAAATCCCACTAGCAAAAACTTTTGTAGGTAGGTACATTGTAGGCAACTAGATAGAACACCACTGTTATAGATGTGTGAACGGGGTAGGTAGAGCGTAAACGACCTAAATAGAAGTCGTTCCACCACGTACTTGGCCACGTCTAACAATGTTTTGATGCTTAGTAGGTGCTTTGTAGGTATATTGCTGTAGTGACAGGTTGTCAGCCCATCGCCTAAATTACAATATAGGTACTGATTGATACCCTCGGATCCCTTAGCAGGTTCTTACATCATGCCCGGGAGGAAATGCCGCTGGCACATTCTATGTTTTCTCTTGCTCCCGGTCCAGCATAGAAGCGTGTGAAAATGACTTTAGGAATTTAGTCTTTTAATAAAATAAGAACCTAAGGGTCACTTCATACAGGGAAGCGACGCGACGGCTGTAGTCGAATCGAAATCGAAATTTTCTGTGCCTAAAGACGTTCTTTATCATATTTTCAGTTTCGGCGAAGACAACTCCACTTCAACTACAACCCAGCGGCTCCCAATCGAAGCAAATGGTGACAGAGACCTCATCGATCGACTCAGCAAATTACCAGTGGACAGCCAGCCTTTCTGGTTCATCAACTGGCAAGCGATAGAGGCCAACAGAAAGAAACCACAGACATACCCTCAAAGACCGAGTCAATTCGCTGGATCTCAATCGCAAACTCAGTTTGATACTGGAGATTTGAACCGAAATCCTGCAGATACAGGAGTCATTTCAGAAACGCCGCCTTCGAAAGGCTCTGGAAATAGAGACGTGGATGTTACTTCATTTTTAACTAACCCTACTATTTCTTCAGAGTCTTTTAATAACGCTGGTAGACCTACAGCGAATAATAACTTAAACTCAGGTGCAAATGATGCTCTAGGCAACAGATTTAGTGATGAATCTGCTGGGAGTTCGAATCCAACCACACCAGTTAGACCTACGCAAAATGTTATCTCTTCTGCACCTTCGATGTTCCCCGCTTTTTCAAGTCCAGTGCCAAGCAACCCCAGCCCGGGGAGCTACCAAATTATCGGTTATGGACAAGCAGTGAGTTCTTTCGCAAATATGCCTTACCGACCATTTTCAGCAGCGTCAACAATTCGTAGACAGAAGGAAGTCCAAACCACAAGTACCCCACCAAGGATCGTTAATGGTATCCTGACTGATGACTCAGATTATCCGTACCCAATATTGGATGAAAAGACGAGGAATCCGTCCCTAATCACCCACAATACCCGGCCCTTAGGGGACGAAGGGCCGTTGTCGCTTAGGAACCGCTTCACAGACTACGATTTTGAAGAACAGCATCCTATTGGGTCGCCGTATGGATCAGGGATAGTCGCTCCATTTTATTATTAAAAGGCAGTTGCATAATAAATTTAGGACTAATTTAGAGTAGATAATTTCGTATACTGAAATGGTTCGTAAAATTCTCAAAAACTGGACATAAAAATGTCTTGATTAGAAATTGCTGCCAGCCCTTTCTGTTCTACCATGATAGTAAATGACAGGACACATATTCGTAATTTTTTTGTGATTTTCGCATACGAATTGATTAGGTACTTGTATTTATTTTAAAAAGTGTCGTCTATACCTTATGAATACAGGCGTAACTCTGTGTGTATTTGTTAAGCCTTTTTGTAACACTTTTTATATATTCATTGCCACTTGGACAAGACTGGAGTGAATTGAAGTACCTATAAGGAGGTTAGGGCTAACAATAGTGATGTCTGCCTGAAATATCGATATAAGTTATATCGTTTGGCAGGCTGATTTCTACCCAATCTTTGAGGAGACGAGGGATCCGTCCCTTACCACCACATCAGATAATAAACCGTCCTGGTTATTATATTTTTTTATAATTACCAATATTGTGAGCTTTTTTTAAAAAAAAGCTTTTTTTGTTATTAATAACTTCCTTTGGCTTGCTATATATAAGTCACTGCGCGTAATAAAGCTCTATTTCTATTAGGTATTTAGATGTTTAAGTAAAAATGCATTTAAAAGTAATAAAACACTTTATATTGACTTTTTAAATAAATAAACCTTAAAACTACAGCTAAGCGTATTCTTACAACTATAACCCTAGAAAAATAAGGTATAAATTAAAAAATAGTAGCAAAATGCAGTACCTTACCTACCTAGATTACAATGACTCAAAAAACTCAAGTTTTTCGGGCTCAATGATTCTACTTATTAGTTACAATTATTATTGTTTTCTTCAAACAACCATACATTTCAAAACTGAGAAAAAGCAATATGTACTAAAGATTATATTTTTACATTGTTTATATGTGTTCCTATAAATGACAGTCTAAAAAATATAACAAATATATTTGCCCTACGATTTAATGTTATGGTTGCAGAAAATATACCTAGCATACCTAGCGTAGGACTAAAGCACAGCCCTAATGTTATATTTTAAACATTTTCTGATAGGCAATCCTAACCCAGTGCCTATTCTAGCAAACATTTTTTAAGGAAACACACTTTTTTGCCACTTTCTTAAAAATCAGAAATACAAGAATAAAATCAAGAAAATAAATAACGCTTTGAGAACTGAAAATTTAGCTATTGGTTTTTCTCAAGGATTTTGAACTATTTTAAGAAATATGTTTGCTAGAAACGACTTTATAATTACTTACTTAGCTATTTTGTTCGAGTACAAAAGTAAGACACATTTTTCACAATATGAGGCACTTTGATCATAAAATATCGAATAATATTCAATACCTAATCAAAAAACACAATTAATACCTAATCTTAATGTGCATTGGAGTTTATTTTAACTTAATTAGTCAGGAAAACTGTGTTTATAACAACTTAACTAATAGGCTTAACAGCATACGATACGCATGCAAGATAACTCGTAAAAAAATGGGCTTCACAAAACTCAGCCCACTAGAATTATAAATTATAAACAAGTGAAAAAGACAATCCCCTTGGTAGGTAAATAATAATAACATAAAAACATACAGTCGTGTGATTATTAATATCATTTCGGAGGGGACAATAATTTTATCCGCTTGCATATTAAAAATCAGAAAAAAGTAAAACATAAAAAAGTTAAACAAAATAAAATATGTCGAATAAATTATAATGTACTTACAATTTATATTATAAAGGTAAATTGATAGATACAACACAAACTAAGCAACTGTGATAGGAAAGAATGTCTCTTTATTCAGACAAAAAAAATATTTGAGAAGTTCTTTATAAACAGAACAAAATAATTATTAGATGTATAGATTGAACACAAAATAAGTCATTTTGTTTTACTAAGTAAAAATACAATGACTTCTGGCCTTACAAGCAAAACCTTATAAGTACAAAAATCACAAAAACCATTCACACTTTCAGTAAGTCACAAATAATAGAAAAGTACCTACTCATTTTATATTCCACCTTTGGTTAACTACTGGAGAAATATGTAAAGTATTGGATTCTAAGGCTTGCTCATTAAATAAAATTATGTAAAGAAGAAAACAGGAAATAACATGCGAGAGTAGATAACTAGAAACTATGACAGGAAAAAGTTTTAAATAACAAACTAGCCTTAGAAAGTTTTCTTGATAATTATTATCGAATACGACACATTTATTAGTTTGGCAAAATAATACTTTATTGAAACGCATGACCCATTATTTTGCTATAAAAACATTCCAAAAAAAAACAATAACTCATTGGTTCAGACCACTATGTACTTTCACATAGTGTTGTGGACATCTACGGGTCATATGTAAATTAATGATTTTCGTCATTATCCAAAATATTGATAAATCAGTACACATTTGTATCTGATTTGATTGCTGCGGATGATATGAGCGATATCGATAGATCTGCATATTTTTTCAGCACAGCACTGTTGTTCCATTAGTTACTAAAAAAAACAACAAATGTTGGTTGGCCGTAAAGAATCGATATTTTGCGTTACTACATGTATGTACAATTTGAAACCCTATTTTTTTCATTACCGTGCGATGAGGAATATCGTGCATACAGCCAAGATGGCCGACCAACTGAAAGCGTTCCTATTGGCTGAGCCGGCGGTCGTCGACGGAAGAATCACATTCTTGTAATGGCAGGATTTCTCCGCAGTGTCGTTGTTCGTTATTTCTGCATACTTCGGATAGTTCTGGATTTGGATTGGCTGTAAAAGAGAAAAATGTGGGTTAGTACATTTTACTCCTTGGATGAAAAAGTAATATTGATTCCGTTTAGTGATTACAGATTTTTAACAGATACTGAACTAAACACTAAGTTACATACTACATATAATCACGCCTTCATCCCTAATGGGGTAGGCAGAGCGTGAATGACCTAACCAAAGGTCGTTCCGCCACGTCTGACAAAGTTTTGAGGGTTATTTAAGATGGATTTGTACGTATATTGCTGTATTGATAGGTTGTCAGCCCATCGCCTAAATTGCAATATACAGAATTCCTCGGATCCCTTGGCTGAATGCAGCTGGCACATTCTATGTTTTTCTCTCGCTCCCAGTCCAGCATGGAAGAACTAAGTTAACCCCTATTAATATACACGGGCAAATATAGGGTGATATTTTACTAGAAACCAATTGATTAAATATATGATGACATTGATGACGTCAACAGCATTCTCCAAAGAAACTGTAGTGTGCGACACACCTCACTCACACAGTCACTTAATAAAAAAATAAAATAAAAAAGTAGTTTATTTTCCAATTTAACAATAATTATTTAACAATTGATGTGACAAACTGTTCTTAGACTATTTAAGAGGAGCCCTGACACCCAAACTAGGATTTAACCTGTATTTTGGGAGACAGTGTTCAAAGAGTAAAGAGGAGACCGACACATAATATTATTGCGTTGGTTTTATACATTTTAAACTACGTAAAAAAGCAAAAACACTTAATCTAAACTTATATTATATGTTGATTTTTATATGTTTGTGTGAGTGTGTGTGAGAGTGTAAGTGTGTGTGTTTGTGTGTGTGTGTGTGTGTGTGTGTTTGCATGGGTGTTTAACGTTTCAAGTAAGACTTATTTTAAGTTATGAAGGTAAGTAAGTTTTCAGTCTTATCATAGTCTTGTGTTAGTAGCCAATCTGTAAACATAGGTTTAGTATAGAGTAATTAGCATGTAATATCCCATATTTTTAGTCAATAAACGTTCGTCACGGTCTCTTAATGGTCGCTCCGAATTGTTTTCATATCCGATCCCAAGTTATACGAAATTATGTTAACCGAACTCAGGTGTAAGATAGTGTAGTACATAATGCGAGTTCGCGGTTGGTATGGGAGTTTGTAATTTATGCAGACGACGTCGCGCAGTTCCGCCAACTATCGTTAACCAAATTATGTTATCCGGAAAGCGGACTTGTTTCCGAAATACGAGATTGCATCAATAGGGTTATCGGGTTATCTTGGTCAGTAGGGAACTGAGGGGTTGCTTTGCTCAGTCCATGAAACTGAACAGCTTTCACCGGAAAAATATTTCAAAATAAAAATAAAATACCTTTTCCGTACAAATTATCTGATCGAAGTGGTCATTTTACGTACGTGAAACATACATACATATAGTCACGCCTTTATCTCTAATGGGGTAGGCGGAGCGTATACGAACTAACCAAAGGTCTTCCGCCACGTCTGACAAAGTTTTGAGGGTTATTTAAGATAGATTTGTAGCTATATTGCTGTAGTGACAGGTTGTCAGCCTATCGCCTAAATTGCAATATATTGCCCTCGGATCTCTTATCTGATTTTAACAGCATGCCCGGGAGGACATGCAGCTGGCACATTCAATGTTTTTCTCTCGCTCCCAGTACAAGATTTTTTTTAATGTCTTGATCATGCAATCGATATTGAAAGGTTGGCGAATAGATATGGAAAATGCAGATGTGTTTTTATGTAACGAAACATACTATTAATCTAGCTTTGTGATTGAATTATAGACGATCTTATAACGTTCAACACCTCAGTGCTTAGCTTGTAAGTTGTAATGTTAGTAGACGTGTGTTAATCTGCTGTGTGTTAACTGCAACATCTACAATAGTCGCAATTCGTGATTTCTATATCTGTCATTTTCAATCATGAGAGAACATAAAGAGACTTAAAGACGGCAATCATTTTAGTCAAGATTTAGTAAAGGTGTATCCCAACGAAACTTCCAAACAGACAGACGTCAGACGTGGCGGAACAACCTTTGTATAGGTCGTTTACGCTCTGCCTACCCCATTAGGGATAAAGGCGTGATTATATGTATGTATGTATCCCAACGGCAGATGACTAAGTAGATTTCAAGATGTTCAAGATGCAACCATCGCCCGTAATGCCTTAGAATATCGTTGAAATCAGCGCGCGCTACAGCGTGCTAATTCCATAAAAACTACGAGTCTGATTAAAAAAAGGGTATGTTGTGATTTTAGATACTCATAATACGGATATTTTCCCGAAGGAACCGTTAAAGCGCTCCTAATAGTTTAGAAGGAATATCAAATTTAGTGATAAAAACAGCTTTACTAACAGTTTTTTTTGCATACTTATTTATGAACTAGAATATTTTCAAATATTAAATTGCAGGCCATGAACTAATTTCTCGGATGTATATTTTTTTTAGAATTTTGCAACGATTCGTTTAGAAGAAATAAGCTCTTAAAAACAACCATTTGCGCTTAAGAATCATCTTAAGATGTGGGCTCTACGAATCGATAGAAATTTACTACTTTGATTATTATGCTTCCCCGCTGGCCTGGGAGCGAAAGAAAAAAACATAGTAAAAATCAGCTAAGGGATCTGAAGGGTTTCAGTATATTGCAATTTAGGCGATGGGCTGACAACCTGTCACTACAGCAATATACCTACAAATCTATCTTAAATAACCCTCAAAACTTTGTCAGACGTGGCGGAACGACCTTTATTTAGGTAGTTTACGCTTCTGCCTACCCCATGAAGGATAAAGCCGTGTTTATATGTATGTATGAATTATTATGCTGCCAAACAAAGAAGGCACTCACCGCCCCCCAAGAGTCGTCCCGTTTCTTGCAGAATGTCATGTGCATGCCCCTGTAGAGAGACATCTCTATTTGCTCGGTTAGCAGCGGCTCGGACCACGGCATCTCGTTGAGGTGCGCCATGAAGGTTTTGTTGCGGAATTCGGGAGGTTCCCGGATTATTAGCTCCTCTGTAAAGAAATAGCAAAGTTGTTTAGACTATAATATTAAGCGATATACTATTTTAAGAATTTGTAGTTATTAACCCAATTTAGTCTTAGTCATAAACATCATCTCCCTAGTCTTAGTATTTAAAAAATAAATTAGCAGTAATTTTTTTATTGGGCTCGATTCTAGATTTGCCGGCTACAACGAATATTAAAATCTATTTGCCACTTTCGGACTAAAACACTGGTAAGTGACAGGAGATCCATTCTCTCCGGCTATTGATTTATAGTCGGTGGTATTATGCGTTATCTATCATTTTTATATATATAAAATTGACAGAAATACTGGGGAAACGTGCAAAAGCGGGTCAAAATATAGCGGTTTTTCTAAATGTAAAACCTGCTCTTTTTCAAATTATATTATTTTGAAAGTGACAGAAAGATTTTAGTCTTAGCCGGTGGTACCTAGAATAAAGCGCAATAAGGGTATTTATTCAGATTTGTTTATCTCAAATATAAGAAAAAGTCAGTAAAGACAGATGGCGCTGTCATCCCGTATCTTAGAGGGTCGGCTACCTAATCCAGGGGATTGAACGAGGGTACTGGTTTTTACACAGAGCGACTGCCATCTAACCTCCGCTACCCAGAAAGGAAACTAGACCCAACCATAGATTAGGTCAGAGATTTGAAGCCGCCAATGCTTAGCACTGGCCTCTGACATGGCTTAACAACTATTATCTACGGTATTAAACGATATTAACCGGGACCAACGGGTTAACGTGCCTTCTGAAGCACGGAAAAAGAATAAACGTACATATGTGCGTGTATATACGTATGAAATTCGAAAACCGAAAAACACATTGGTACGTGGTGGGATTCGAACCACGACCTCCCGCTCAGGAGGCAGCGGCCCTATCCACTACACCATCGGGCTCTTAACGATTAGATGGCGCTGTAACGTCTACTTGTGACGTTTGAATAAAAACACTAATTGCTCAGTGTTCGCAGGCACGGTAGCTCAGTTGGTTAGAGCAGCTACAGTGTTCGCCGAGGAGCATGGGTTTAAATTACTCCGTGCGAAATTGTTGGTTTCTATACCGGACACCGTCCCGCAAACTAATAGGGGTTACTCAGACAACCACACTGAACAACTTTCACAAGGAAATTCTTTCAGGAAGTGAACTGATCGAGGTGGACATTTTGTATGGAAGAGCCAAAAATATTTTTTACTTCCTGAAAGAATGTCCTGGTGGAAATTGTTCAGTGTCGTTGACTGAGCAACCCCTAACAGTTTGCCCCCGTAATTACATGTTTCAAAATCAGCAAGGAAATTGTCTTGTTTTGTCAGCAAAGAATAGCAAGGGCTCTTACTCATCAAACCGACTCCTTGATCGTCTCCCTGCATGGCCGATTCCTCAGGATTACGCATTCTGGCTTCGGCTTGCTCCAGCAGTTGCGGAGGCAGCTGGTCTAAGCTACTGTAACAAGGGAATACAGGGTTATACAGGGTGTTAATTTAATTGCGTAGAGAGAGAGTGAATGTCGAGTGAAGGTTTACACAATATTAGTTTTTCCTACTTCTACATCGAAAAGAGCACATTCTGGATTCCCTGGGTGCTTTTTATTCTTAAGTGAGGCAAAGTATTTGTTTTTTGAGTGAGGCAATGTATGGGTTATGGTATGTATGTCATATTTGACATAATTAGCTTCCAAACTAAAAATAAAATTAGGAATAAATTAGAATTAGGAGGTGCGCTCCGAAAATTAGTTCAGCCTGAAATTTAATTTTGTAATTTCACTTTTCGTTACGTTTTAGTTACTGTTATATTTTTTTAAATAGATTATCATGTAGTGTGTAATGTTAATATACCAAAGTTAAAAATTTATAAATATCATTCACTGTTAATTTTAAAATAATATCATGTCTATATGATTTCTTTTCAAGTGTTGTTTCGGAACTTAACTTAAAAATAAAAATGTTTTCTTACTGGAAGTGGGAAAAGTTGTAGGTATGTATCACACGGGAGCAAATTAATTTTTACTTCTCGTGCTTTGAATCCCTCGGCGAGCTCAGTCATACTATTTTTACTACAGGCTTCAATTTTAGTACCTTTGCAACCTCAGTATTCAAAATCAATACTCGCAGTAAAAACGAACTTTGCGCTCTAGTTGAACAATAGTTATTTGTTCGACTAGAGAGCAAACTTCGTTTTTACTGCGAGTGCTGATTTTGAATCCTGAGGTAGCGAAGGATACTAAAATTGAATCACAAGCGATGCGAGTGATTCAAAATTAGTATCCTGAGCTCAACGAAGGATTTAAAGCACGAGATGTAAATGAGTTTGCTCTCGTGTGATACATACAACTTTTCCCACCTCCAGTGAGAAAATTTTGTTTATTTTTTAAGTTGCGTTTCGGAATTGCAACAACACCTAAAAAAATATTATTCTAAAATTAATAGTAAATGTTATTTATTTTATAGTTTTTAGTATAATATGTTTATAGTATAGTATGTAGTATTACAGACAACATCATGATCTATTTTTTTTTATAGCAAAAAGTAAAACGTAACAAAAAAGGCGTCACAAAATTTAAATTTTAGGCTAAAATAATTTTCGAAACGCACCCCCTATATTTAATTTTTAGGCTGCATGGGCTCAAGCTTTTCGCCTTCCCTTATGTTATGTGAGAAAAAAAATGGTTGCTATTTATGTCAAAATATGACTTTTAAACCGTATCCCATCCATTGCCTCATTCTAAATAATTAAAAAGCTACTTTGCCTCTCTTAAGAATAAAAAGGTATTTTACTCACGGAATTTGGGCGCGAAATGTGTTCTTTTCGAGGTGGAAGTGGGAAAATAATTAATTCATTGCCAACGGCCTAACAGATGCTTTATCTCACGATTGTATTGTAGTTTTATCTCACGACTGCTGCTCGCCCTTACTTGCTGTTGAGCGTATGGACACGTGGCCAACATATAAAACAACTGTTATCTACGTATGTTTGTATGTGTGTATGCTTACCCAGAAGACAGGAAGATATTCTCCAACTGCAGTATAGTGAGACCGTAGAACTCCCTCACTCCGAAAGTCTCTAAGAACTCTTTGACTGGTGTCATGCAGTAGCTACGACGTGCAACAGAAAGGGTATATGTACCCGAAAGAATATGGAAATGAACAACTTTTCCAAAGAAATAGGTCGAAATACGAATAAACATAACATAACTGATGCAATTTGTAGGGAAGGTATTTTCTTTTTTTCTTCATTTTTATTTATTAGTTTCATGGGCTGGTTCCTTATCCTATCGAGAGCATATACCCTTTCTGTTACATGCTGTATACTAGTTCATACTAGAGTCAGTCCACTTACCCAGAAGACAGGAAGATATTCTCCACCTGCAGTATAGAGACCGTAGAACTCTCTCACTCCGAAAGTCTCAAAGAACTCTTTGACCGGAGTCATGGAGTAGCTATATACAGCTATTACACAGTATACTAGCTTATACTAGAGTCAGTCCACTTACCCAGAAGACAGGAAGATATTCTCCACCTGCAGTATAGTGAGACCGT
The DNA here is from genome assembly GCA_949820665.1 of Scrobipalpa costella. Classification (NCBI taxonomy): domain Eukaryota; kingdom Metazoa; phylum Arthropoda; class Insecta; order Lepidoptera; family Gelechiidae; genus Scrobipalpa; species Scrobipalpa costella. Next base: position 6,590,088 of record OX463313.1, read on the forward strand.
AGAACTCTCTCACTCCGAAAGTCTCGAAAAACTCTTTGACCGGAGTCATGGAGTAGCTATATACAGCTACTACTAGCTTATACTAGAGTCAGTCCACTTACCCAGAAGACAGGAAGATATTCTCCACCTGCAGTATAGTGAGACCGTAGAACTCTCTCACTCCGAAAGTCTCAAAGAACTCTTTGACCGGAGTCATGGAATAACAGCCCGCCAGTTGTGTGCGCGGGTAGTATAGGATAAATGATAGGCACATCTCCTGCAAACATAGAAGGGTAAGCTTTAAGTTAAGGCTTTAAATGAACGTGGCTAAAAAAGGAACTAATTTCAATATGGCCGCCGACGCATTTTGACAGATTTTCTTACATGCAGCGCCCGCGCTGTGGCTCATTAGTAATAAATTAATCGTGTCTAACATACAAACATTTACATGAATATTTTACGTTTAGCGGAAATCACAAGTTATTCATTTTATAACACATAAAAATAAAAATAATAAAAAATATAAAAAAAATACATTTATTTACATAAGACAGCATGTTACAATAAACAATAAATCCGCCAAACTATACAACAGTTTGTTGGCAGAAATAGACTCCCCTTTTATAAACATTTACATTACTGTTTTATGTTAAGTATCTACCTTAGTTATTAATATAACACAATAGTTTAATTTAATATTTATTTGTATTAGCTAGTTCATACTGACAGTGATTTAAGCAATGGCAGATGGCGCCGCTGTCGCAAAACACCTATTACAGATATCTCAGACGCACTGTAATAAATAACATTTTATTCGATGACCGATATGAATTTTATTCCACTTTTAATGATTTTAAGTTTGTGGAACTAATTAGAGCGAGATAAAAACATAGAATGTGCCAGCTGCATTTTCTCCCTGGCATGCTGTAAAAACCAGCTAAGGGATCCGAGGGTTTATGTATATTGCAATTTAGGCGACGGGCTGACAACCTGTCACTACATCAATATACCTACAAATCTATCTTAATTAACCCTCAAAACTTTGTCTGATGTTGTGGAACGACCTTTTTTTTTTTAGGTCGTTTACGCTCTGCCTACCCCGTTAGGGTTAAAGACGTAATTATATGTATGTATGTATGGAACTAATTATGAAGTACAGTCCAGTTAGAGTTTAAAGCCTTGATTTTTTTAGAAAAGCTTTCTAATATAAGCTAACGGACCTATCTGTACTATTATTGTGAACATGTCTATGTAATGATAATAGTAGGGTCAATATTTAAAAATTAAAACTGTAAAATGAATGTCATGTAATGTAATGTATTAAATAAATAAAAAAAAAAAAAATCTTTATTTCAGGGTACAAGCCCCATACACTACATTAAATTACATTAATTTTACAGTTTATATATTTATTTTAAGTTATATTTTGAATACATACCTGTGAAGCAGAATAGCCTCCCAATATAGGCTTATCTCTCGTTGTGCTGTCGTAAGAACACTCGGTGATCAAGGTGTCGCCTCTCAAGAATTTCCTTCCGCCTGGAACTATCCTGGACTGCTGGTACCTCGCGTCGTAGGAGTTCTCCTGAGAAAAAGAACGGGGTTTTCCAAGGCTTAAAGAATGAAAAAATATGTCCATATATAATACATATTATATTCTGCCTATCGTAAGAATTTACAAACTTTCAAGTAACGTTAGCACTTCATGACCTTATACCCCCCTCCCCTTTCCATTTCCGGAGCACGAGGCGTGGACAGGGGTTCCACCCTTATGTCGTGGATATACCACAAATTCGCTCGAAGCGGTTCGCTTCCACATTCTCAATGCGAACGGCTAAGGAGTGGAACTCCCTGCCGGCGGATCTGTTTCCGGAACAATATAACCTGGGCCTTTTCAAGGCGAGAGTGAATAGGCACTACATAGGTGAGTATGCTTCAACATAGTCCGCATCGTCACTTTCCACCAGGTGAGATGGCGGACAAATGCTCGCCTATATATATATTTAAAAAAAAAAAGAAAAAAAAGTAAACTTTGACTTGACTTTTAATTAGTGTCCGACCGAAAGTTCGGTTTCGGTTTCGGCCGAGTTTCGGCCAAAAATGTAGTTTCGGCGGCAGTTTCGGTTTCGGCCAAAATTGACCGAAACTAATGCCGAAACCGAAACTGGTTTCTTTTCGTTTCTCGCGGCAACGCTTTGGCCACAGTAATACTATGTATCCAGTATTCTAACTCAACAGCCGCGCGGTAAGTAAACATGCGAGAGAGCTGCCCACCTACAGAATTTTAATAACATCTACCTACTTTGAGTTTTTTTTTATTTTTTTATTATATTAAATAAATGATTACAACAAAATTAATATACTGCGTTTCCATTTCATGTCCTAATTAATGCAGAATAATGGGTAAAATGCACCAAATTTCAGTATTTTACGGAATTTTATACTTGACCACGTGAGTTTCGGTTTCGGTTTCGGCCGAAACTGAAGCCACGGCCGAATATTCGGTTTCGGCCGGAAAACCAGTTTCGGTCGGACTCTACTTTTAATCTTCATTTGCTATAGGTACTCCAGTTAGTGAATGGTGATCCGTGATCGTTATAAGACTGAATAATCGTCTTTCTTTTCTTTGCATTTGTGAGCAAGAGAGAAATATAAATTCCGACATTTACAATGCCCTTCTTTAAGCCTTTTTTGATAGCAGAACTAATGGCAATGATCTATTAATGGTTTAAAAAATAAAGGCTCCCAAATGCTTTGTCGCAGGAACATGAATGGTATCTTGTAAGTCAGGAAAATGTTAACTGACATCCAGTGGTGGCAATAGATCATCATCTCCCTAGCCTTATCCCGTATCTCACAGCAGCTGGTTTTTACACAGAGCGACTGCCATCTGACCTCGGCAACCCAGAAGAGAAACCAGACCCAATCCTAGATTAGGTCAGAGTTTGCAAGCCGCCAATGCTTAGATATGGCTTAACGACTAATATCTACGGTATTAAATGATATTAACCGGGACCAACGGCTTAACGTGCCTTCCGAAGCACGGAAAAAGCGCCGAATAAACGTACATATGAAATTCGAAAACCGAAAAACCCATTGGTACGTGGTGGGATTCGAACCACGACCTCCCGCTCAGGAGGCAGCGGCCCTGTCCACTACACCATCGGGCTCTCATGTAAAATGATTAAATAAAAATAGAAAAAAACTGGAGGTACGTACAACTTACACCCATGCTGGCATGGCACCTCACAATGATGATGCAAGAGAAATTAATTGACTACGTTCTACAACACTATTTTCCTTTCCTAGCAGTTTACGTCAAGTAAGGGTAGATGGTTCTGTTTAACATATGACCTTACTAGTTTTCCGCCCGCTGTTTCACCGTCTTAAATGAGTATTTTCGTGGAAATTAAGATTTTCCCGCTGATAAAGCAGTAGCCACTGTCCTTAGCCAGGACCTTACCTACAAGTGTGCCAAGTTTCATATCGATCCGTCCAATAGTTACAGCATCATTAAGTAACAAACTAAAACGTCCAAACTTTCGCATTTATAAAATTACTAGCGACCCCCCCGGCTTCGCGCGGAAATTATCAGTGTTTCTCTACTATATTATGCATGTATTATAGATATAAACCTTCCTCTTGAATCACTCTATCCATTAAAAGAAACCGCATCAAAATCCTTTGCGTAGTTTAAAAGATTTATGCATACATATGGGATATAGGGACAGAGAAAGCGACTTTGTTTTAAACTATGTATTGAAAAAGAATAATTAAATCCGTACCTCTGATATCACTGGTAATTCCTGGTTCCCTCTGACATGTTTCAATGAAATCTTCCTGCCAGTTCCGTGGGCGTGGAGAAGAACTGACACGATGTTGATGCCATCATCCGGTAACGTCTGGAACAAGAACCCACAGGTTAGGAACTAAGGCGCATGGTAGTATTGCGATTTGAGTGTAGATGGCGCTGTATTGTAAAGTTGGTGGCTAGCTTGTTGCAATATAGTATTATGCTCGGCGTATAGATGGCGGTTCATTGTATGTATTCTGTGTTGTAAGTAAGTAATCATTTATTTTAGTACAAAAATACAAAGTAAAAATTACAATTTATAGCTTATTAAATAACACTAAAAAGGGTAAGTATTTTGTCCACTGAAGAATCAAGCTGCAAAGTAGTACTTGTATTAACAGTGTATATTACTAAGATTATATTAATTAATTTTTGCCATGTTGGACTGGGAGCGAGAGCAAAACAAATAATGTACCAGCTGCATTTCCTCCCAGGCATGCTGTAATAAACCCGCTAAGGGTTCCGAGGGTTTCAGTATATTGTAATTTAGGCGATGGGCTGACAACCTATCGCTACAGCAGTATACCTACAAATCTATCTTATATACAGTAACTTACGCTGTTAGTGCACTCCGGACTGCATATGCCTACTGTGCGGTAGATGCGTTGTTTGGGCGGGATGACGTGTAGAGCCGACACGCCTATACCCGCTCCGAGTAAGGCAGCATCATGTGGTCGCAACGCTGGGGTGTAGTGTACTCTGATTCCTGAGCTGTCTAGAACTGTAACGAGAAAAATATTGGATTTAGTTAAGAAGTAGGATAATATTGTTTATAGAATACCAGATAGATAATATTAACATGTATTTATTTAAAAACTAAGCGAGATATAACGTGTAAGGTGCGTTCTCACTACGAACATTCGCATGTAATAAGCATTTGGCGTCTATACTAGTGCGCGCACATGCTCATTGCTCGCAGTGAAAATAAACCAATGAGGAGTAATTAAAACTTCCTATAATAATGCTAAAAGTGCTAATTTGATTAAGTTACTATGCGGGAGAATCCGTTTTTTTTTACAATAAGTGGATGGAATGGAATTATTTTACGCATGAAACTAAATATTAAATTTAATGTTTAGTTTCACGCATAAAATAATTCCATTTGAAAACAATAGACAATCTTTTTTTTAAATACCTCATCATCTCCCTAGCCTTGTCCCGTATCTCACGGGGTCGGCTTCCTAATCTAGGGGATTGAACGAGGGTACTGGTTTTTACACAGAGCGACTGCCATCTGACCTCCGCAACCCAGAAGGGAAACCAGACCCAATCCTAGATTAGGTCAGAGTCTTTTTTTTAAATACCTATTATAAAAATATACTGTTTCTAGTTTTAAGAATCCTGGTCACGGCACCAAAATGTAGGCGAAACTTCATCCTAACTAAATAAAGCCTACACTTAGCTAAGACTCAGGTGTACTACTTTAACTCAACCAAGTTTAGAACACTCCGGGCTGCCATTAACTTAATAGCGAGAGTTAACAAGCCGATTTAGAGCTTGCTTAACTTAGGCCTTGTAGCTTACAATGAGCTGCCTAAAGTACATGTAAAGTTTGTTTCTGTAACAGAACGTGTTTTGCGGCCCAAAAAATGTATTCTCTTTACAACTTTAAATAAATTTTAATTTAGAAACAGCAATACATTATGTTTGTAACAGTGTTATAATCTGTTACAGTTAGATTGTTATTTTGAACGGGATTATTACCGCCATTATATTTATTGTTATCTCGGTATAATCTAATTGTAGCGAAAATCTCAAAACTTATGATCTGCAGTTTTAAAAATTTTACCTCTGCCAAGTTGCAAAGAAAATTAATTTTAAGTTTGTTCTATTGGATGTGGGTGGGTACGGAAACATGGGTGTTTGTTACATATGGTGACAAGGAAGGAACAATAGAATAGATAAATTAATAATCGTCCAAGTTTTTATATCAGAGCCCGATGGTGTAGTGGATAGGGCCACTGCCTTCTGAGCGGGTGGTCGTGGTTTGAATCCCACCACGTACCAATGTGTTTTTGGGTTTTCGAATTTCATATGTACGTTTATTCGGCGCTTTTTCCGTGCTTCGGAAGGCACGTTAAGCCAAGTCAGAGGCCAGTGCTAAGCATTGGCGGCTTGAAAACTCTGCCCTAATCTAGGATTGGGTCTGGTTTTCTTTCTGGGTTGCGGAGGTCAGATGGCAGTCGCTCTGTGTAAAAACCAGTACCCTCGTTCAATCACCTAGTTTAGGTCGCCGACCGCGAGAGATACGAGATAAGGCTAGGGAGATGATGGTTTTATATCACTTCCAGTCCAGAAATTTTTCATTATCAAATATGCAACATACCTTCATGCAGAGCCTGGTTGTCGTAATGAACCTCAAGCATGTAGTAGGAGACGCCGGAGTTCGCGCCAAGAGGGATGCCAACGTTCTCGGGTAGGAATTCACCTGGAAATGCCAAAGAGGTTCATTATAGCATATATTATTGTACGCCTGAAAATGGCAAACTGTTGATACCATTGTTCCTTATTTTACCATCTAACAACACAGTTAACAATAAAGATCTATCTTATCTTATCTTACCTATAGCTACGTATAGTTAGGGACGCTCTTGAACTTTGGGGATGGAAACACAGCATCACGGTAAACTAGAATAGGGAATGTGCATGACTTTTTTAAGACTAATAGTAAGAAATATTGTCACAATAAATGAACGGATGAGAAGGAATTTTCGCAAAATAGTCATTAATTTACGAGTTATAATGCCTTAAAGTGGTTAGTTAAAAAGAGAGGTCCGAACTGTTAAGTGACGTCATAAGACAGGAGCGCCATACATATTCCATATAAACTGTCGTTTCGAAGAGAGAGATAGATAGATAGTCTATCTTTATAATGGTATATCTCGGTGATTTTTTGATCAATTTTATTTCTGTTTTGACTGTTATTTTCATAATTTAAGATATTTTTAGAAAATAAGTTGAGATACTGAAAATATGTAATATGCACGTTTCCTATTCTCAAAAGTTTAACCATTCACCAACGTTTGACGTCGTCAGTGGTCATGTGGGGATTTTAGGCAAGCGTCGATGTAGACTGTATTTGCGGTGCAGTGCAAACCATAGCACACTTGACATCATGCCCGGCGTGCCCCAACACCTGCAAGCTAGCGGATTTAATGGACGGCAGCTTATCCGCAATAGAAGTCGCTGAATTCTGGGTCCCTATGATGTAATTTCTCGTGTTCCATTGACACGCCAAAAGAAGTTGTTTTATTAGTTACCTGTGATATTATGATCTGACCGAAGCGCATGTCATACTGTAAGAGTGGAAGCGGCGGCAGACAGATTGTCTGGAAATTTACGACACCAATTTGATTCTCCGCTGCGCTGAAGTGAACTATTGAAATCTGTTCGCTGTCGCCTGGACTTTTCCAATTTGCCATACGCCTTATTAGGTGAGGTATGTGTTTACACATCAGCGGAGTACTGAGTACCTCACGCATACCAGAATGGCACTTCAGCCAACATGCAGCCAAAGTTTTTGTTTTATCTACATACATACATATGATCAACCATACCATACAATCAATCAATTAAATAATATACCTACAAATCTATCTTAAATAACCATCAAAACTTTGTCAGACGTGGCGGAACGACTTTTGTTTAGGTCGTTTACGCTCTGCCTGCCCCATAGGTCATTCCTCTACGTCTGACAAAGTTTTGAGGGTTATTTCAAATTGATTTGTACGTATATTGTTGTAGTGACAGGTTGTCAGCCTATCGCCTAAATTGCAACATACAGAAACCCTCAGATCCCTTAGCTGGTTTTTACAGCATGCTCGGGAGGAAATTTAGCTATTCCATGTTTTCTCTCGCTCCCAGTCCAGTCTGAAAATTTTTTTTTTCTAGGATAGCATTTTATACATGTAAGCGGGACAAACGTTAGAAATACTGTCCGTATGTTTTCCAAATCACTGTTTTACAAAATCTTAGAGAGCACGTTCCTCCGCAAAGTCCTAGAATACCATGTGAAGATTGCAAAAATTGTACTGTGAAAATTTACGTAACGATCGTTTTGTCCCGCTACCCGCCGTCTTGGCACAATTTCCGTCGCTGCAACGCCATTAGAATGCGCTTGGTACTGAAATGGAACTTAATATGGACTATTATGTATCTAAGTATATTTATATATTTCACGACAGCAGTCGCTCTCTTCCATGCTAGACTGGGAGCAAGAGGAAAACATAGATTGTGCCAGCTGCATTTTCTCCCGGGCATGCGGTAAAAACCAGCTAAGGGAACCGAGGGTTTCTGTATATTGCAATTTAGACGATGGGCTGACAACCTGTCACTACAGCAATATATCTAGAATTCTATCTTAAATAACCCTCAAAACGTTGTCAGACGTGGCTGAACGACCTTTGTTTACGCTAAAATTGCTTCCATACGGGGTGTAAGGGCCAGCGTCCCGCAAACTGATAGGGGTTGCTCAGTCAACGAAACTGAACAACTGTCACTAGTATATTATCAGGATGTAAAGAAAAAATGGTTTTTCATACAAATTGTCCGATCGAATAGGTATTTTTTTTATCTCCTGAAAGAATTTTCCGGTGATAATTGTTCAATTTGGTTGAGCAACCCCTATCAGTCTGCGGGACGCTGTACCTTACACCCGCTATATTTTTCACGGATACGGACACGAATACGGAGCAGTGCAAAGCCGCTCTACCGTCGATAATGGCGGCAATTCTGGACACACTATTCCTTAACTAATTCTTAGCTAGCGCTGTCACTTTCTTAACTTTGACATAAGAACAGGATAGCAAATGAACACATGACTTTGACATTCCTGATTCGACGTAAGACGCTTTAAATAAGAACTGTACATAGAGTATACTTCCTTATTTTACGTCAAATAAGCAGTCTTATGTCAGATTAGGAATGTCAAAGTAGTGTGTTTATTTGCTATCCTGTTCTTATGTCAGATTAGGAATGTCTAAGTCATGTGTTTATTCGCTATCCTGTTCTTATGTCGAACTCAAGAAAGTGACAGCGCTAGCTAAGAACTAGAATCAGTATTATGTCGCGTGATTCGACACCAATGTCTGCGTAGCGGGCGTCTTGGCGCAATTTCCGCTCTGAGACACAGTAGTGTTCGTATCTGTTCGCAGAACTGAATACTTCCGGAATTCTATACCCTACTGGGTATTGAAGGAAATTGAATATGGTAGTCATTATTTCAGTAAGAACCAATCAAAAACATATATTTGAACATTGAGATGATATGCCACTTGAAGACAAATTGTGGGAAAAGATAAACACTTAAATTTACATACATACATATAATCACGTCTTTATCCCTAATGGGGTAGGCAGAGTGTCAACGACTCAAACAAAGGTCGTTCCGCCACGTCTGACAAAGTTTCGAAGGTCTTTAAAGATATACTTGTACGTATATTGCTGTAGTGACAGGTTGTCAGCCCATCGCCTAAATTACAATATACTAAAACCCTCAGATCCCATAGCTGGTTTTTACAGCATGCTCGGGAGGAAATGCAGTTGGCACATTCTATGTTCTTCTCTTACTTCCAGTCCAGCATGGAAGAATACTTAAATGTTTTATCACGAAATCCAAAATCTTAAGGATATAATTAAAATGTGGCGCATATTTCACAAACTTTCCAGATTCTGATGTATCTCGTATTTTATTGCAATGAATATTACTGTCCTTTAGACTGCCTCCGTGGTTTAGTGACCTGAGCCATGGGCTCACGATCCGAAGGTCTTGGTTTCGATTCACAGGGGCGCGGGGAAAAAGTTGATATTATTAATTTACTAGCGACCCGCCCTGGCTTCGCACGGAAATTATCAGTGTTTCTCTACTATATTATGCATGTATTATACATATAAACCTTCCTCTTGAATCACTCTATCGATTAAAAGAAACCGCATCAAAATCCGTTGCGTAGTTTTAAAGATATATATTTCTTTGTCCCTATATCCTTATGTATATATAGATTATGCATACATAGGGATATAGGGACAAAGAAAGCGACTTTGTTTTATACTATGTAGTGATGATGTCCTCACCTCATGTTTTTTTTTTTCCACAGTTTGGTTAGGACAATGTAGGCCGAATCACTGATTGTCTGTAAGAAAAAAGACTCCGTGCTTCGGAGCGGTCCCGGTCGCTGTCTTTGAATAATAGTCGTAACACAAAACCATATCAGAGGTCTATTCTACTGACTCAGACACCAGTGTTCATCGGGTCGGTCGACTTAAAAGCTAAAATTATTATTTATTTATGAGAAAATGCCATTTTGCAGAAAGGGTCATTATCAGACGATACCATTTACCTTCGTCCATTTTAGATCAGTCGTGAGAAAGTCATTTGCGCAAAATATGCCTTTTAAATATATTTAAGACAAAGGGTGCCCCTACTAAAAAGACTTTACCTTTTGCGAAAAGTGTCATTTTGCAAAAGGGCATTATGAGAAAGGTACATTCTTCGAAAGAGTCATTATGAGAAAATCGCAAAATGTAATTTTGCGGAAAGTCCATTTTTGATAATTCGTGATAAACAAAGATTCTTTTTAGTATAAACAAACAACGTACCTTTAGAGCCAATCGCCCAAGCGGCTATCGGAGTGACACAGGCGGCCCATTCGCTAGGTTTATTCGGTCCGAATATCCCATCTCCCTTCGCCCATTCGTTCCACAAGTTCTTATCAGGGTCTTCTGCGCACTCATATAGCACCATATGATGTACTGGTGACTGACTGGAATTTTCTACCTTTTACCCTAGTATCCTTAAGTCGCAGAAAGTCCTTTGCGCAAAATGTGCCTTTTAAATAGATTTAAGACAAAGGGTGCCCCTACTAAAAAGTCTCAACATTTCGTGAAAGGTCACTATGAGAAATGTAAATTCTTCGAAAAAGTCATTATCAGAAAAAGACATTTTGCGAAGTGTTATTTTAAGACGATACCTTATACCTACGTCGATTTTTGATCATTCGTGATAAACAAAGATTCTTCCTAGTATAAACAAACAACGTACCTTTAGAGCCAATCGCCCAAGCGGCTATCGGAGTGACACAGGCGGCCCATTCGCTAGGCTTATTCGGTCCGAATATCCCATCTCCCTTCGCCCATTCGTTCCACAAGTTCTTATCAGGGTCTTCTGCGCACTCATAAAGCACCATAACCATATGGTGTACACCAGAATTACTGCTCTTTTCTACCTTTTACCCTACTATCCTTAAGTCGCAGAATGACCTTTGCGCAAAATATCCCTTTTAAATAGATCTAAGGCAAAGGAAAGGACATTACGAGAAAGGTAAATTCTGCGAAAGAGTCATTATCAAAAAAAGTCATTTTGCGAAAAGTGTCATTTTACGACGATACCTTTTACCTTCGTCCATTTTTGATTATTCGTGATAAACAAAGATTCTTCTTAGTATAAACAACCAACTTACCTTTAGAGCCAATCGCCCAAGCGGCTATCGGAGTGACACAGGCGGCCCATTCGCTAGGTTTATTCGGTCCGAATATCCCATCTCCCTTCGCCCATTCGTTCCACAAGTTCTTATCAGGGTCTTCTGCGCACTCATATAGCACCATATGATGTACTGGTGACTGACTGGACTTTTCTACGACCGGTCGGCCATTTTTGATCGGTCGGGAGTCGATGAGCGGTTGGTAGCCGACGATGTGGTGCTTTTGAGAGAGCTCGGGCGCTTTGAAGATCTTGCACCAGAATAGGGTTGCCATGTCGTGGGGGATTGTCAGCTGGAATAAATGAGGTTTTGTTACTTTTCAGTGACAGTATATAGAACAGGCATTTATTTACTATATATAAGACAATGTTTTGATTATACCGGGTGTGAGGGACACTGTCCTTTCTTCCAAGTTTGCAACAGTTTATACGGGCTGTAAGAGACAGCCTCCCGTAAACTGATAGGGGTTGCTCAGTCAACGTAACTGAACAACTAACACCAGGATTTATATTTTCAGGAGATGACAAAAAATATGAACTTCTCATACAAAATTACCACCTCGATCAGACAATTTGTATAGAAAAACTTCCTTGTAATAGTTGAAAAATTTCCTTGTTATAGTTGTTCAGTTCCGTTGACTGAGCAACCCGTATCAGTTTGCGGGACGCTGTCTCTTACATCCCGTATAACTATTGCAAACTTGGAAAAAGAAACAGTGTGCAAAGCATTACACAAGTGACAGAGATAACGTTTTATAAAGTTGAATGTGCAATATTTGCAGCCTTGTATCGTATCCTATCGCTCTCAGGTCTCTATCTCATAAATTAAAAAACTTAGTAAACAACATTGTCCTCGACAAAACCGGTACCAACTGTAGCACAAAATGTTATATCACGTTAAAGTAATAAAGCTAAACATAACTTGTCTACACTGACGTAAATCATAGCATTTCAACAAATTGCCGCGTTTATTTACCTTCCAGCGAATAACCAGAACAATAAACCAACACGTTGATAAATTAACCCATACGTAGGGATGTATCAAGGCTTCTAAATACTAAGTACCTAGATACTAACTTCACCTTTTTGCGACGAGTTTGGCTAGGATATTATCAAGTTTTTAGTTTCACTTTTATTAATTACTAGCGACCCGCCCCGGCTTAACACGGAAATCATCAGTGTTCCTCTACTATATTAAACATGTATTATACATATAAACCTTCCTCTTGAAACACTCTATCCATTAAAAGAAACCGCATCAAAATCCGTTGCGAAGTTTTAAAGATTTATGCATACACAGGTATATAGGGACAGAGAAAGCAACTTTGTTTTATACTCTGTAGTGACTAGCGACCCGCCTCGGCTTCGCATGGAAATTATCCGTGTTCCTCTCCTATATTATGCATGTATTATACATATACCCTTAAATCTTGAATCACTATATCCATTAAAAGAAACCGCATCAAAATCCGTTGCGAAGTTTTAAAGATTTATGCATACACAGGTATATAGGGACAGAGAAAGCGACTTTGTTTTATACTCTGTAGTGACTAGCGACCCGCCTCGGCTTCGCATGGAAATTATCCGTGTTCCTCTCCTATATTATGCATGTATTATACATATACCCTTAAATCTTGAATCACTATATCCATTAAAAGAAACCGCATCAAAATCCGTTGCGAAGTTTTAAAGATTTATACATACATAGGGATATAGGGACAGAGAAAGCGACTTTGTTTTATACTATGTAGTGATTATTATTGCTAAGATAACGCTCTCTTCTCACCAAAGATCCAGCTGAAAATCAACGCTGTGGTCAGGAGCTACAGCTTTTTGCTGAGTTGATCGACTTTTTAGCGCCTGCAAATTTGTCTCTTTATAGTTAAGTTCGTTGTTTAATGTATGTTTTTGATTTCTGTTTTTTTTTTTATTAATGTCTTTTATGTGCTTGTGATTTGGACTGGTGCTAAATATTGTTTTTATCTTTATAATCATTAAAAACGGGAATTTTACCGTGGTTTTCCATTTTTGTATGAGTGTCCGATATTTCAACGCAGTTTCATGCGTTATCATCACGGAGCGACAGACGAACTTGCGGACAAAAGTTTTGGACACTCATACAAAAATGGAAAACCACGGTAATTTTTTCGATTTTAAACATTATAATGCTGATAACCGTGAGAGGTTGAAAAAGACAAATGTTTTATCTTTCTATCTATGTAATGGGACATTCGGACTTATCCACTTAGATGCTGATTGAATCAGACATTACCAGTAACAATATTAGCTGTGCTTTTAGGCGATTTAAGACTCTGACACCAGGGTTCATTCGGTAGTTCATCTCGAAAACCAACTCGATAAGAAGAAGAAGGTGAAACTGTGATAGCTACTTACTTACTTCCCTAACCCATAATTACAGCCAGTATCAAATAGGTATACTTCCATGCTGGACTGGGAGTGGAAGAAAAACATAGAATGTGCCAGCTGCATTTCCTCGCGATGGGCTGAAAACCTGTCACTACAGCAATATACGTACAAATTTATCTTCAATAACCCTCAAAACTTTGTCAAACGTGGCGGAACGACCCTTGATTAGGTCGTTAACGCTCTGCCTACCCCATTAGGGATAAAGGCGTGATTATGCGTGTGTATCAAATAGCTGAGCTTCTGTTTATGTTCCCTATTTCAGTGCTAAGTTACTTTTATCATGTTTGTACTATGTATAAAAGTGAACCAAATAAATAATATATAAAAAAAACATAATTATCCAAAGAATGTATTATAATGTACGTGACTGTGATATTAGCTACATTCCTAATATTACATGCTTACCTCCCTAGCCCGTTTATAACCTACTGGACCGTTCCAGCAATAACTTATAGCCAACACCGACTGTCAGCTACCAAACAACGATAAATTCCGTCAACTTTGTTAATAAAATCATATCATAGAATGTACCTACAAATAATATCAGTAATAATAGCATCACATGTTGCCTTAGTTACTATTTTCTTTAACCCGTATAATTAACATACACACATCACGCTTCTTTCCCGGAGGGGTAGGCAGAGGAAGTGAACACATCTGCTTGCAAACATCTTTCGCTTCACCACCCGTATTCAATAAGGACGATCTTATATCAGCACCAGCCAGTGATACTATTTATTAATATACCTGTTATCTGTAACAACAAGTACAGCTCTACAGCTACTTAGCTAATATCACAGGCTAATATTGTTACAGGTAGCGGGTACTTCCCTGACCCGTATATTGCGTGATATTAACCAGTGGATCTTTTTTAGATAAATTATTTTAAATAATGGGCCTACTAAAAAGTAGAAAAACATTTCAAGGGGACATTTTGTGAAAGGGACAAAGTGAGAATGGGTTATTTTGCGACCGAGGGTAATTATTCTACAAAACCGTTGTATTTAAGTACACTTAAAGGCAAAAACTTATAATAACGATATTCTGTCAGCTACTACATATATACATACATATAGTCACGCCTTTATCCCTAATGGGGTAGGCAGAGCGTAAACGACCTAAACAAAGGTCGTTCCGCCACGTCTGACAAAGTTTTGAGGGTTATTTAAGATAGATTTGTAGGTATATTGCTGTAGTGACAGGTTGTCAGCCCATCGCCTAAATTGCAATATACAGAAACCCTCGAATCCCTTAGCTGATTTTTACAGCATACCCGGTAGGAAATGCAGCTGGCGCATTCTATGTTTTTCTCTCACTCCCAGGCCAGCATATAGTATGTCAGCTACTAAGCAGCAACAAATACTAAGCTACAGCTACTTAGCAAATATCACAGGCTAATATTGTTACAGGTAGCAAGTACATCCCTGACCGGTATATTGCGTGATATTACCCAGTGGACCGACACAGCAATAAGTTATTGCAACGATCGACTGTCAACTACCCTCTGACGATAAATTCAATTATTCTATTCTAATAATACAGGGGTTAAAAAATCTTTGTGTGGACCTACCTATGAAACTGAACAACTTTTTCCAAGAAACACACATAGGTCGAAACGAAACACGGAAGAAAATTACACTCCTATACAAAATGACTCGAACCGCTGGCAACGGTATGAACGGGCCATTTTTTGATGTCCCATATAAAATATACCTACCCTAGTTCAATCCCCTAGATTAGGTAGCCGACCCCGTGAGATACGGGATAAGGCTAGGGAGATGATGATGATATAAAATATACCTATTTCTACCAAGTAACAACTAATATCACAGGCTAATATTGTCACAGGTAGCAGGTACTTCCCTGACCCGTATATTGCGTGATATTGCCCAGTGGACCGACACAGCAATAAGTTATTGCAACGACCGACTGTCAACTACCCTCTGACGATAAATTCGGTCATTCTATGCTAATTATATTATACGTATTGCATTGTCTGATAAGGAGTTACGTAACCGAGATATACTGAGGATTTGATAGTTACGTAAGTGTAACATAGTTGCATGTAAGTTTAGGGGAGGAATTTAATACTGTAGTAGTTTATGTGTTTCGGTCTGACGGTACGTTGTCAGGCTTCTTGGTCTAGTGGTCTGAGCCATTGGTTCAGGAGCTGGAAGTCCCGGATTCGATTTCCGGCGGACGGAGAACGACGACTTCGTGTTATTGTTTCTATTTTGGTTAGGATATTGCATGGTTGCTGATCATCAGATTGTCCGAAAACTAAGATGATCCATGCTGGTCGACGGGCATATAATCGGTCCTGCGCCTGATTTATCTCTGCTCGTGTCTGCAAGTCTGTCCCATCAGAATAAGAGATTGAAGGAATAGAGAGTTCACTTGTGTGTTGCGCAAACACTCGGACGCTAAAAACAAGTCCTGCGCAGATGGTCGATGGCTGTGAGATTTGATACTTACATTAGTCAGCCTGACGTCCCAATGCCACAGCGGTATACTGTCCGGCTTTGACACTGGCTGCAGCAGCCTCAGAGGCCGGGATCCGCTTTGCACGTGCTTCGGTAGCTCGCCATCAGAACCCTCAGGTCCTAAGGCCCAGAGCACTTGCGTTGTGTCTTCCTGGAATAAGGAATTTAGAGTAAGTTATGCTTCCTCTGACATTCTATATATTTAAAATTTGAAATAAGTACATACATATAATTGTGCCTTTATCCTTTGATTAGGTCGTTTACGCTCTGCCTACCCCATTAGGGATAAAGGCGTGATTATATGTATTTATGTATGTATCCCTAATGGGGTAAGCAGAGCGTAAATGACCTAAACTAAGGTCGTTCCGCCACGTCTGACAAAGTTTTGAGGGTTATTTAAGATAAATTTGTAGGTACAATGATGTAGTAACAGGTTGTCAGTCCATCGCCTAAACTAGAATATACTGAAACCCTCAGATACTTTAGCTGGTTTTTATAGCATACCCGGGGAGAAAAGCAGCTCGCACATTCTATGTATTTCTCTCGCTCCCAGGCCAGCATAGAAGAAATGATTTTACATACATACATACATACATAAAATCACGCCTTTATCCCTTACGGGGTAGGCAGAGCGATAAATGATTTTAATTTGAATATATTTTACTTATTCTATATCCAAGGTAGAGATGAGTCAATGCCGGCCTGGGAGCAAGAGAAAAACATAGAATGTGCCAGCTGCTTTACCTCCCGAGCATGCTGTAAAAGCCAGCTAAGGGATCCGAGGGTTTCGGCATATTGTGATTTAGGCGATGGGCTGACAACTTGTCACTACAGCAATATACCTACAAATCTATCTTGAATAACCCTCAAAACTTTGTCAGATGTGGCGGAATGACCTTTGTTTAGGTCGTTTGCGCTCTGCCTACCCCATTAGGGATAAAGGCGTGATAAATGTATGTATGTAGATGAGTCAATGGTGAAGCGAGGTCATCTATCTAATGGTAAAATCAGCATATTGGCGGCGCATTCTGACACATGTCAAATGCTTACATTTTTAGACAGTAATAAAGAAGTCTCTTTCGCACCTGTGATCTTTTTATATTTCCTACCTGCTGTCGGGAGACTCATGCTATCGGAAAAATACTATAGTTCCTTTATTTTCGCCACATTCATTGAAAATTTTAAAACCTTAATGTACACACACACATACACATATTCACGCCTCTCTGCCTAATGGGGTAGGCAGAGCGTAAACAAACTAAGCAAGGTCGTTCCGCCACGTCTGACAAAGATTTAAGGGTTATTTAAGATTGATTTGATTAAGTATATTGCTGTAGTGACCGGTTGTCAGCCCATCGCCTAAATTACAATATGATAAAACCCTCGGATCCCTTAGCTGGTTATTACAGCATGCCCGGGAGGAAATGCAGCTGGCACATTCTATGTTTTTCTCTTGCTCCCAGTCCAGCATGGAAGAAAACCTTAATATAAGGTATTTATACTCCGTTTTTTAAATATTGCGTTATCGATACCAACTTGTTTTGCGGTTCATTGCCTGTTTTTGCTTTACAACTTTGAAGAAAGTCAACCGCAAAACATATGTTTGTAACAAGGTTATCGTCTGCGGTTCCGAAATTTGAACCTCTAAGAAAAAGCAGTGTAGGTAGGGCCGCAAAACAAGTTGGCATCGATAACTCAACGTCGAAAATACGAACTATAGTCTAAAGAGATACTGACCACTGTGACGCGGTTAGACCCCCATCAAACAAGTAAAGGTCCGCTGTTTAACAAGTTTGCCCAAGTTTCATACTAGGGTTCGTAAGTCAATTAGGTGTCATTAGGGGTTGAAGCGTGATTGCTTAGTAAGTGATACATACATAAAATCACGCATTTATCCCTAATGGGGTAGGCAGAGCGTAAACGACCCAAACAAAGGTCGTCTCGCCACATCTGACAAGGTTTTGAGGATTATTTAACATTATTTGTAGGTATATTGCTGTAATGACAGGTTGTCAGCCTATCGCCTAAATTGCAATATACAGAAACCCTCCGATCTCTTAGCTGGTTTTTACAGCATGCCCGGGAGGAAATCCAGCTGGCACATCCTATGTTTTTCTTTCGCTCCCAGTCCAGCATGGAAACAGTAGATGATAATGGTTATAGTAAATGAGAGTAGGTCGAAATTGGCGCATATAAACGGGATGATACAAAAGCCGAACAGCCGATTAAGGATCCGAGGGTTTCAGTATATTGCAATTTAGGCGATGGGCTGACAACCTACAAATCTATCTTAAATAACCATCAAAACTTTGTCAGACGTGGCGAAACAACCTTTGTTTAGGTCGTTTACGCTCTACCTACCTCGTTAGGGATAAAGGCGTGGTTGTACATACATACATACATAAAATCACGCCTTTATCCCTTACGGGGTAGGCAGAGCGTAAAACGCCTCCTAAAAGGCGCTTTCGCCACGTCTGACATAAATTGAGGGCAATTTTAGATTGTAATGTGTATTGCTGTAGTGACAGGTTGTCAGCCCATCGCCTACATTACAATACACTGTAACCCTCGAAACCCTTTTGCTGACTTCTACAGCATGCCCGGGAGGAAGGGCAACTGGAACATTCTATGTTTTTCTTTCTCTCCCAGTCCAGTATGGAAGACAAGGCGTGGTTGTATGTGATACAACATCATGTTGTATCTTTCCTGTGGAAACGAACTTTGATTTTCTGAAAAAAGCTGCCTACACCGCTAGACGTTGCCGGCCCAACGAAATATTTTTACAGGTCTTAAATGACATTTCTGATACGAACACAAACTCGCTGTCAGTCTCAAGTGCTGATTATAAATGCGGGCCCTAGAAACTTGTCGGTCTGTATCTCTTTAGATTTTCACTAGTAATGTGGTTAGTCTGTCTGCGGTCAGAAAAAGTTAGTTTGAATTACTGAGTCATTAATTTACAAATACATACATACATACATAAAATCACGCCTTTATCCCTTACGGGGTAGGCAGAGCGTATAACGCCTCGTAACAGGCGCTTTCGCCACGTCTGACAGAAATTGAGGGCAAATTTTAGATTGTAATGATTTGTATTGCTGTAGTGACAGGTTGTCAGCCCATCGCCTAAATTACAATACACTGTACCAATACCCTCGAATCCCTTTTGCTGACTTCTACAGCATGCCCGGGAGGAAGGGCAGCTGGAACATTCAATGTTTATCTATCACTCCCAGTCCAACATGGAAGAAGAAGATAATTTACAAATCATACCCTTTAATAACTGTTACTACAGCAAAGTGGTCTGTCTATTTTCATTTTAATGAAATACTAGTAGTGGTTTTCTATATAAGTCAAAGAACGAGTAAAGAATTAAATATAAACCCTAGTACAAATTTTTATTCATCTGTAATTTTAACCATGATATTAGCTGTACTAATAGCGGCTTCAAAAACTCTGACACCAGAATTCATCGAGTTATTCGTCGCCTCGAACACACCCGAAAGGAAGAACAAGTGAATTTTTTTACAGTTCTGACCTTTGCAATGTCTCCTAAAAATATTGTAGACTTGTGGCCAAATAACTTTGATAACAAAATAAGCAACCTATATGAATACTTGTCAGTTCTGACTATCAAATAAAAAATATTTGATCAAAATATTTTAAATAACAACAAAATGTACGATATATAGATCATAATGAAAACTGATCAGCTTGAAAGGAGGGTTAGCCCTCGACGTTTCGATCCTTGGGCAAAACCTCCCAATACAACCAAGTAAGTCAATCAGTTTTCATTATGAATAACACTTGTTTATGGTTTAGTGTTCGGTTTATAGAAACTTCATTCTCATGAAGACAATAATAGTCACTTGCATGAGAAATTTATACAAGAAATACAGATAATAAATCTTAATCCTAGTTGTCGTTCAAACAGTACAAAACTCTAATCTTAATCTTAAATTTATTTACTTTTCCTTTGATCACCTCTCTAAAATCTAGAAATATTTTGTTTCAATGTATTCCACTTCTTCTTCTGTCGAGTGGGTATCGAGTCTATCGACCCGATGAACCCTGGTGTCAGAGTTTTTAAACCGCCTAGTAGCCATGTATTCCACTAATTTTGTGTTAAAATAATGATATATATTTAAAGAAGTCTCATCACTATTGTCTAGTCTACTCTACAGTGTGTTAAAGTGCAGCGGAAATTAAATGTTTCCATGACCTGGGAAGTCAAATGTCAGTTGCCTAAAAGCTTCGGGTTTTGAGTTGTATAAATTTGTAAGTGTTTTATTTGACTAAAACGTAAGCTCATCTTATCTTATCTAGCCGTTATATGTCCCACTGTTGGGCAAGTTTTTAAGTTGTCATTTAACATAGTCCTTAAAAACAATATACTAAAGTATATTCATCATCAAACTAATAGGAGAGAACTGGATAAGACTGGCACCGGACCGAGAGGATTGGCGTAGGTAGAAGAGAAGAGGCCTTATACTCAGCAGTGGGTAGATGTGGGCTGAATATTATGAAAATGATGATGATGAAATGTATGTATTATTATATTATATATGGTATATACATACATACATACATAAATCACGCCTTTATCCCTTACGGGGTAGGCAGAGCGTTTAACGCCTCGTAAAAGGCGCTTTCGCCACGTCTGACAAAAATTGAGGGCAATTTTAGATTTTTTATATGGTATATAGTAGTTTATTATCTATTATAATTTACGTAATTTATGTATGTCATATATGTATTTTATGTAGATTTGTCTATATTAATTAGTGTTTAGTAAGATGCACTATCCCGCATTATCTACATTTGATTTCCTCTACCCAAGGTTGCCTGGTAGAAATGGCTACCATAGCAATAAGGCCGCCTTCATTGTACTTTAATTTTTATTTAATTTGTTCTCAATTCCTGTTATTTTTGTTTTATGTGCAATAAAGAATGTATCTATCTATCTATCTATGAAAGTAAATTATACAGAAAGAATATTTAAAGGTCCTCTGTTGTCATATGCGTGCCTTCTACCTAATTTAAAGACCGTACAACTGTTGGGTTCAATTAAAACCACGATTGCCTAATCAAAACCAGAGCCAACTTTAGTAAACAACTTCGTAAAGTCATTTTCTTTATCAAAACTACGACTAGGTACCTAAAACCTAGAGTTTTGTTTGTACAAATCTCGTGACCCGAGCCAGGGTCATACGGGCATCCAATGTCGTCTGTCTGGACGCTGCTTCAAGTGCGACCCTTCATGTGCTTACACAATACATGCTTACACACATACATACATATAATCGCGTCTTTATCCCTAATGGGGCAGGCGGAGCGTAAATGGCCTAAACAAAGGTCGTTCCGCCATGTCTGTCAAAGTTTTGAGGGTTATTTAAGATAGATTGCTGTAGAAACAGGTGGTCAGCCCATCGCATCGCCTAAATTGCAATATACTGAAACCCTCGGATCCCTTAGCCGCTTTTTACAGCATGCTCGGGAGGAAATGCAGCTGGCACATTCTATGTTTTTCTCTTACTCCCAGTCCGCCATAGAAGTAATATACGTACAAGACATACTTGCCCTTATATAACTTAGTTTCTGCCAAATACACTAGAGTACTTTGAACTTGGCTAAGTTTGAATGACTTTCGATCAAGAGTAATAGTATTCTGTGCTTTAGATCTGCTAGTTACAGTAGGTATTGTGGACTTTGCAAGATTCGATTTTATTCTTATCCTGGCAAATGGCAGAAATCTACAGTTAATCATTGTAGCCCAGTACTTGGCCATTAGGACATAATTATTTATGAGTGGCGTAGTATATATTTTTAAAGAAATAATATTAAATATGAAATGTTAACTTCATTTTTATCGGACACAATGGCGAAGTGACATTCAGAA
Source organism: Scrobipalpa costella (assembly GCA_949820665.1). NCBI lineage: Eukaryota > Metazoa > Arthropoda > Insecta > Lepidoptera > Gelechiidae > Scrobipalpa > Scrobipalpa costella. Next base: position 6,612,206 of record OX463313.1, read on the forward strand.
AAACATACGATCTGCTGCTGCAAATACTGCTATTGTCTTTTTCTTTTAAAGTAATAAAACCTGTAAAAGCTTGTTTCTATTTCAATCCAGTTTTTGCCCAGCAACCATTTCTTTTAAATTGGAGTTTCGAGACAAAAAGTAAAATTGTATGTTTGATTCTTTATAATATAGAATTCAACAGTCAGTAATCCCATCAAATACCTTTAATTTTTTTTTAAGTATCTGTGGTTTAGGATAGTGCATCTGTTACACATATGCACGTGCAGGTAAAGCAGATGTTTCGCTTGTATTGGGGTCGTCTTTGTTCATCTATCTGACTGAAGATCAATCGTAAATGTACATTAGTAGCTACCGTACAGCCCTCTTTTGGAGCAGAAGCAGTTATTTACCACTGTGTGTGTGGTCTAATTTGAATTTAAGTAATGTTCGAAAATGTTATTACTTCCAGAATATGCGATGATGTATTTATTTACCAACAAACTCTAAGACTTCTTCCATGCTGGACTGGGAGAGATAGAAAAACATAGAATGTTCCAGCTGCATTTCCTCCCGAGCATGCTGTAAAAAGCAGCTAAGGGATCCGAGGGTTTCAGTATATTGCAATTTATGCGATGCGATGGGCTGACAACCTGTTACTACAGCAATATACGCACAAATCTATCTTAAATAACCCTCAAAACTTTGACAGACATGGCGGGCATGCTGTAGAAGACAGCAAAAGGGACTCGAGGGTTACAGTGTATTGTAATTTAGGCGATGGGCTGACAACCTGTCACTACACATTAGCAATACACATTACAATCTAAAATTGCCCTCAATTTTTGTCAGACGCGGCGAAAGCGCCTTTTACGAGGCGTTTAACGCTCTGCCTACCCCGTAAGGGATAAAGGCGTGATTTATAACATAACATAAACTCTAAGACCCACATTTATAAAGCGATCTCAAGATCGAGAGCAGTATTAAGTATGGATTTGACAGTTCGTAATGTACTGAAATGATATTTCTGATACAAACTCAAAATCGCTCTCAGTCTCAAGTGATGATTATAAATACGGGCCTAAGTTAAGAATTTGGCGCTCATTTTTATGGACTTCGATTCTTAAGAGATGTTATTGGAATTTTTTTTTTCGTTCTCTACGACCAAAACATTTTGATGGTAAACAAAAGAAACATCCTATTATGACGATTTAATAAATAGGAGATCACTAAGGAAGCTGTATATTGGCTACAGTGTTGGGACGGTGTTCTAAAGACACAGGTTCAAAATGTTCAAATTCTGTCAGTGGTAGAATATTTGATTTGTTATTTCTCTTACTTGTATATTTATTCTTCCATGCTGACCTAGGAGCGAGAGAAAAACATAGAATGTGCTAGCTGCATTTCCTCCCGGGCATGCTGTAAAAACCAGCTAAGGGATTAGAGGGTTTCAGTACATTGCAATTTAGGCGATGGGCTGACAACCTGTCACTACAGCAATATACCTACAAATCTATCTTAAATAACCCTCAAAACTTTGTCAGACGTGGCGGAACGACCTTTATCTAGGTCGTTTAGCATTAGGGATTAAGGCGTGATTATATGTTTGTATGTATGTATGTATATTTAAAAAAGAAGTTGTTACTTACCCCAATAACAAAGTCTTGTTTATCGCATGTGTCCAGCATCCTCCTAAATTCTATGGTGGTGTGCGTCTCGTTCTGGTATCCTGATATCAGCTCATAGTTTTGGACCTCGTCAGCCACCGCCAGGTCGTCGAATGTGAGCCCATGGCAGTCCTAGACAAAAAAAAGTGTGTTAATAAAAAAAAAACAAAACAAAAACAATAATTAAGCAAAACAATACCAATGAACAATTCATACGGGGTGTAAGGAACAGCGTTCCGCAAACTGATACGGGCTGCTCAGTCAACGAAACTGAACAACTATCTGCAGGTTTTTTTTTTCATTAATTTAATAGAAATAAATACTTTTGCATACAAATTGTCTGATCGAGGTGGTAATTTCGGTAGGGGAAGATAATTTTATTTTTAACCTCCTGAAAGAATTTACAGCTGATAAGTTGTTCAGTTACATTGACTGAGCACTGCCTATCAGTTTGCGTGACGCTGTCCCTTACACCCGGTATTATACTTTTATCAAATATCGAGTTGAAATGTGTAATTAATAATTTTATTATACTGTCTATCTCGTAAAACATGTATTTATTTATTTAACAATTTATTGTACACAGAAATATAAAAGGACAAAATAGGAAAGAAAGACATAACAGGAATTTCTAAAAATAACATTGTGTGATTGTGTGTTTATTATCAAACATCTTGTATCCAAAAAAAAAAAGTAAGGTTGCCATTGATCGTGGAGAGCATGACTTAACTAAATCGTAACCAAAATGTTTGCCGTCCCTTTCTGTTCTCTCAGGATAGACAATGATAGGAGACCATTTTAGTCAATATTTAGTGATTATGTGCGCTTACGAATCGATACCAATATGTCCAGTTTTTATAAACTTATTTGATAAACTTTGTTCTTTTCACCTTTTGCACTTTGACGAAGGGCGAACAAAATGAAATTTTAAACTTGTTAGTTTGACAGCTGTTACTACGAGTAGGTTTCGCACTCAGCAATTTGTTCAATGTAATATTAAAAGACGTTTAAAACACTTTGAAGAGAATTTGCTAAGGATTTTTATAAAATAGCAAGGATATTTTGAGTTACTCAGACCCAGTTAATTTGAAGTTTGATGTCGAAAAACACTTTAAAATATTTCATTCAAATCTCAATTAGGTTTACTTAGGTACTTATAATGAAGTTAGATAATTAGGACCTTGTTTTACATACATATACACTAAATACCTACTGAACCCGTTAGGATACCTCAAAGATGAAATTGAAGTAAGACATTTGATGTAAAATTATGTTTTTGAAAGGAATAAAAAAAACGTCCTTGTCTAGCCAAAAACATAGCCGACCTGAATGTTTTTAAGTTCATTAAACAATGTTCACCTCTTTTAGAATGAACACCCTTTTCTGTAAAAGTCTGTATATTCAGTGCTATCTACTCTATGAGTCAATCAATAACATAACAAAATATTCAGAAAAACACTTAGACATTGATTGTATTCTGTAAAACCTCGAGCAATGATCCAAAGGAAAAATGGCCGACGAATCTCAAAGAAAAGACAGAGCTCTTCACAAAGGAAGGCCTTAGCTATCAGCCCGCTGAAAAGAATAAAGATTTCTTTTATATCTTCAAACTCCTACGTAGAATCTTGCAAACGAAGCGGAATTTCACACACAGAAAAAAAAAGGGGGCAAGTAGGTAGATATGCAGTATGTTTTTCAAAGGGCAAAGGAAGCAGATGATACGAACAACTCTAAAATAGAGACCGACAGATGTGTTGTAAGAAGTGTGCAATAAAGATAAATATATTTTATTATGTTTCGTTTTTTTGCCTGCAGATGTCGCGAGCACGCGCCGCGTGTCCCGCACCTGGCTTCACCCGTAATGATAGGGTCGATAACCAAACGTCAGCTGATGCTTAAGAATTTTATCTTTTAAGAATTCAAAGGGCACAGAACTTACGCATTCGGTGGGTAGAGTTTTATCTCACTACTGCCACTTAGCCATACTTGTGGTTAGTAAATGTTTTACGCACACATAAGTATGACAAAGCGGCAAAAAAGCAGCAATCGTGATTATAAAAATACTATATTTCCTTCAAGTCAAAAAGATTTGCTGGCAACTCATTTTCGAAAAAGCCTGCGCGTTCATTTATTCTAATCAAGTCGATAATCAAGCAACGACAGGAAATAATAAAATATATAATAAATTTTGATCCAAATTATATGAAAAGAGTTGAAATTTAGAGCACAAAATATACCTTTAGTAACATCTGTACAGGTAAATAAGATGGTATGTTAAACTAGAATATCAAGTTTTAAGTAAATGTGAAGCATGAAAAAAGTTAGGCATAGAAACCATTTACAACAATTTATTTTTAAACCTGTTTAGTATAAAATGTAAGTACGTGAATAGAGGATATAAGTTTACTTACAGTGTGTAGGTACGTAAACTATGTAAAGATCGTGGGAACAACATTACAGTGCTGATGTGCAAAAAAAACAGGCTTCTTCTTAACTCTAATAAAACAATGAATTTTCTGTAAGTAATCCTTTCTTCTCTTCCATGCTGGACTGTGAGCAAAAGAAAAACATAGAATGTGCCAGCTGCATTTCCTCCCGGGCATGCTGTAAAAACCAGCTAAGGGATACGAGGGTTTCAGTATATTGCAATTTAGGTGATGGGTTGACAACCTGTCACTATAGCAACATACTTAGAAATGTATCTTAAATCCTCAAAACTTTGTCAGACGTGGCGGAACGACTTTGGATGTTTAAGCTCTGCCTACCCCATTAGGGTTATATTATGTATCCTTAGAGAGCCTCAATCCGCCTTACGAAATGTAATGTAATATTTCTTGATACTCTTTGGCATATCTACAGATAAAACTATTTTATATTCCGAGAGGTTCTTGGTCTCTCAATATTCTAACACACCGGCTACATCCCGAACCGAATATCTGACAGGTAAATAGCGTCTGTCTATCTAACAGACCGGTATTGCGTAGAATCTCGTAGAATCGATCCTATAATAAGATAAGGTAAATAGGATAAGTAGGTATAAATAATTCCTTTGTAAAAATACGATAACAAAAAGTGCTAGGTATGTATATCTTTATACTCTTTGGAATATATAAGCATGAAACTCTTTTATATCCCGCGAGCTTCTAGATTTAGGGTCTTTTTTATAAAGCAATCTCAAGATTGAGAGCAATATTAAGTATAGATTTGACAGGCCCACATTGTACTGAAATAACGTTTCTGATACGAACTCAAACTAGCTGTCACCCTCAAGTGTTGTTTATCAATAACTCAATATCTATAATTTATCAATAACACAATAACTCAAACTAGCTGTCAGTCTCAAGTGTTGTTTAAAAATTTAATTAAAAAAAATACGGGCCTTAGTCTCTTAATATTCTATTCTAACACACCCGCTACACCCCGAACAGAATATCTGACAGGTAAATAGCCTGTGTCTATCAAACGGACCGGCATTGCGTGGAACCTCGTAAAATCGATCCCATTGTGCAATTTCATACCAAGTTCAGGCGGAAGCATTAAAATTCTTTCTACGTTCACACAAAAGAATAAGTTTTGAGAATCGCCCTGATGGCAGCATGAGAATCGAGGTGAATTACGACACGGTTCTCAGTGAATGTGGGCGAGTGCGCTACTGTATAAGGAGAACTGTCAAAACCCAAGACGGCGGCGTTAGTTTCTTTTTTGCGCCACGTTCATTTAAAGTGTTGTCGTACTGCACAATGCCCTGGGTTAAAATGTCCGCGTCAATTCGCGACCTTACATTGTAGCTTCAGCTTTCATACAATGGAATGGAGTAAGTATCTACCTGGTGTTGGAATGTGATTTGGCGAGGAATGCGTCTAATGTTTGCGATTGAATTGAAATTACTTGTATTATGTTGTATGTGACGATTTTAAACTCGTGGGAGATTTTCATTATTTTCTGTCGGCTACTATAGACTACGAATAAGGAATAGAACTTATTCCTTATTCGTAGACTATAGAGAAGATTAGTTTCTGCTAACATGACAACAAATACAAAAGATGGAAAGACATGTTAGAAAATGAACATGTTGTGGAAATGACAGCTGAGAGACAAGTAGAAATTGGATACAAATTGAAATAAATCGAAATAGGTATACGTAGTAAGAGAATTCACTTAACACAACAAAAATGCAAAATTCCCTTCTAAATTGTCAACGGAACAAACCGAATCAGCTAAACTCAATTAAAGCTAAAATCCTGATTAATGGGAACGATTGTACTAAACAATTAATTTAATTAGTCAATTAATGAATCAATGCTGTTCGATGGGGCATCGTCAAAAAGCCACTAACGAGGGATTTGGCAGTCGATTGGAAGAATTATGCAATTTGTGGGTTCAAATTAGGGTTTGTGGTCAAAGGTCGTCAAAGTAGTGTCCCTGCAAATTATAGATGTAAAGACCGATCTTAAGGGTGTGAAGCTACCCATGAAACAGAACAACATTATTCAAGGAACATAGTAATGTATTAAAATATATGGAATAAGACGGCAATCCCACACAAATGAAAGTAGTTTTGTATGGGAGAATCTTTTTTATTTCATCTTCCCTACGTTCCTTGGAGAAAATGGTTCGTATTTATAGGTAGGTACATTAAATTCACGCGATTTGTGAGCAAATTTTTTACTTCCTGTGTTTTGCTATAAAACGGAAGATGAGGTGACAGAAGAAACAAATATCTCAAGGTATGCTTAATTAAGACCGAAATCAACAACCGTGCCAGTCTTCTTCTTCTGTCGAGTGGGTATCGAGTCTTTCGACCCGATGAACCCTGGTGTCAGAGTTTTAAAACCGCCTAGTAGCACAACTATCAGGCCTCTGACATGGTTTAAGTAACGACCACTATCAAAGACAGCGCCCGGGACCGACGGCTTATCGTGCCCTCCGAAGCACGAAATATTTTTCTTTTCGGACAATCAGGTGATTCAGCCTGCAATGTCCTAACCAAACGGGGGAAAAAATCACAAAGTGATAAATTCTCAAATATCAACTTTCCCCCCCTGGGAATTGAACCTAAGACCTCCGGATCGGGAGTCCATGGCACTAGCCACTAGACCACGGAGGCAGTTAAACAAACAGTGAGCACCATCAATGTTTGGGAAATCAATGAGGGTCGTTAATGTGGAGCACCATCAAACAGCCACTAACGAACGGGGGCTTCCAGGAATCAGAGGTCGATCGTCAAAAGGTCGTCGAAGTATAAATGTTGTTCTTGATACCGATGGAGAATTTAGACAGGTTCAGCACAAGTAACAAATTCGGCCATATCTAAGAATAAATCCAGCAATCATGAGAAACAGTTAGTAAGTAGGTACTACCTACCATCAGTGTTTGGAAAATCAATGAGGGTCGTTAATCTGGAGTACCGTCAAACAGCCACTAACGAACGGGGGCTTCCGGAATTGGAGGTCGATTGTCGAAATTATGCAATCTGCGGTTTACGAATCAAAATAGGCGACTAGCCAAAAGGTCGTCGAAATATTCCAACCTATAAATGTTATTCTTAATATCGATGGAGAATTTAGACAGGTTCAGCACAAGTAACAAATTCGGCCATATCTAAGAATAAATCCAGCAATCATGAGAAACAGTTAGTAAGTAGGTACTACCTACCATCAGTGTTTGGAAAATCAATGAGGGTCGTTAATCTGGAGTACCGTCAGACAGCCACTAACGAACGGGGGCTTCCGGAATTGGAGGTCGATTGTCGAAATTATGCAATCTGCGGTACACGGAATCTAATTATGGATTCTGGCTAAAAGAGCATTTCGGGTAGAAATGAGTTTGTTGTAACTAGAAGGTTGTGTTTGTGAGCCGAGGCCTAAGCTGCGATACACCGAAACCTTCATAATCCTAATTATCTTTATGGAACAAAAATCAAAATAAGAACACACATTTTTGTGCGTAAACAATTTTGTATAAGGCATAAGCCAATTTTTTTCTTCAGTTCTCAGTGTCTTTTGCGAGAGTTGTTTAGTTTCGTTGACTAATGTTAGAGGCCTGGAGCTGTGTTAGTAGGCGGTTTCAAAAATTCTGACACCAGTTGTCCCTTACACCCATTTTTTTTTTATATTACGCAGTTAGCGCAAAACCTAGGTGCTCAGCAATTTGATTTCTATTCGCACTACGCACTTAAACCACCAGTGACTCAATCCATTTGATTGTATAAATACTAAGCATGTACAAAGAAACATACATGGTAGAATAAAATGAATGACACAATATTCTGCATTTTCTTTTTAAATCCTAGAAATATTTGCAAAGAGTTTGAAGTTTATTTCTTCAGTTAAAAAAAAGTAGATGAAGTCTAAGAAGATAAGCTTTACAATAGCATTCAAACCGAAGTATTTTGGTATTTTTAGGCATAAAATGTAACAAACATTCTTGGCATGGTATAACGTAGGTATGCCAGCCAAAGCGAACTTTTGTTTTTTTTGGTGTAGAATCAATTTTAACTTTAATTTTCAAATCAGTCTTCTAATTAGGAGCACTTTTATAGTCCTGCCATGCTGGACTGGGAGTAAGAGAAAAACATAGAATGTAGCAGCTGCATTTCCTCTCGGGCATGCTGTAAGAGCCAGCTAAGGGATCCGAAGGTTTCTGTATATTGCAAGTTAGGCGATAAGCTGACAACCTGTCACTACAGCAATGTACCTACAAATATATCTTAAATAAACCTCAAAACTTTGTCAAACGTGGCGGAACGACTTTTATTTGGGTCGTTTACGCTCTGCCTACGCCATTAGGGATAAAGGCTTGATTATATGTATGTCTGTAGTTAGTCTACCTTCTATGCCACCTTTAAAAAGTGTTTTAGTCTAACCCGTTTTATGCCACCTTGTTTAAGTTGTGGTGCACTTACATTGTAAGTTGCATTCAAAACAAGGTGGCGACTGGCGACTGCAAGCTGCATACAGGCGACACCTGCGCAGGAGTGTGCGACGCGACCGGAATTAAAGGGGATCGTTACGAACACTATATAACAACCACTAATAGTCGTCTATAAGACCTGTATTTATCTTCCATGCTGGACTGGGAGAGAGAAAAACATAGAATGTGCTAGCTGCATTTCGTCCCGGGCATGCTGTAAAAACAGCTAAGGGATCCGAGGGTTTCAGTATTGCAATTTAGGCAATGGGCTTATAACCTGTCACTACAGCAACATACCTAAAAAACTATCTTAAATAACCCTCAAAACTTTGACAGACGTGGCGTAACGACCTTTGTTTAGGTCTGCCTACCCCATTAGGGATAAATACGTGATTGTATGTATATATGTATTTATCACAAAGCTTGGCAGTAGAAATGACGAGGACAGTAAAATATCCTAAGTATATTAACTGACGAGGATGTTTCCCATTTCCTGGATCATTTCCTCAGTGGCCTGGAAGACTTAGGGTAGTTCACCACAGACTAATTTAGAGTTAGGTAAGTAGGTCAAATTGCAGAAATTCTAGGCCATAGAGAACTTAAGGGCAAAAAGTACCGAAGAAATTTAGATAAATAAATTAATGATGTTGATCAATTAGAAACCTTTTGAAACTATTAATATTTTCATGCTGGCCTGGGAGCGAGAAAAAAACATATAATGTGCCAGCTGATTTTCCTCCCCGGCATGCTGTAAAAACCAGCTAAGGGATCCGAGGGTTTCAGTATATTATAATGACGATGGGCTGACAACCTGCCACTACAGAAATATACCTACAATTCTATCTTAAAAAACCCTCAAAAGTTTGTCAGACGTGGCAGAACGACCTTTATTTTGGTCGTTTACGCTCTGCCTACCCTATTAGGGATAAAGACGTGATTATATATATGTATGTAGAATCCTTTTGAAACTACGTATATTTAAAGATTGCTCTGTAAGAATTCGGTAGATGAGATTGATTTAAACCAAATCAAGATGCGATAATTGATCCAAATCTCAGCGGAGAAGCCTAAAACGGTAATTAATTTTACGTGTTTTGATCAAGAAAATATTCCAGGACTGTGCTTGAGACGTTGATAAATATCGCATAGGTTACGAGGCGATCGGATTCGATATAAATAAATACCGAAATACCGGGTAATCTGTTCCTATGATCAGTGAGACATTCTTTTGCATACGTTACTGTGGTGCGTACAGATCAAGCTAAAGCGAGCGAATGTGATGTTTTAATATATTTTTTTAATTAAGATTGAAAAGCTCTAGAATGATTATTAACAACGTTCGGACGGGAGTGAAAAAACAAAAGCAATAACTGACCATGATGCATCTTTTAAAAAGTTTTATTTTTCATAATTATTTCGATTCATACAAAGAAATCACAAGATTTTAATAAAAAATTACCCTGTCACTTTCTTGATTTCGAAATATGAAAGATATCAAAATAGTATGTGATATTGAGAGCACTAAAGTATTATTAGTCGTTGAGCCATGTCAGAGGAGTATTATTAGTCGTTGAGCCATGTCAGAGGCCAGTGCTAAGAATGGGCGGCTTGAAAACTTTAACCTCATCTAGGATTGGGTCTGGTTTCCCTTCTAGGTTGCGGAGGTCAGATGACAGTCGCTCTGTGTAAAAACCAGTACCCTCGTTCAATTACCTATATTAGGTAGCCGACCCTGTGAGATGCGGGATAAGGTTGGACTTTTTTTACATATATGTAAAAGTAACAGAGCTAATTTTGAGTAAGTTAGAAAACTGAGTGAATCTTGTCTGTACACAACTCTAGATATACCTGATGATACGTTTGTCGATGATGTAAACCGAAGCATGAAGGAAAACTAGAATATTAATCAGATAAGTACATCTAGAAACATGAGCATATATAAAATGATGATACAATTAATGATTACAGAAAAAGATTAAGTAGCTATTATTGTTATTAATTGGTAATTACGTAATCGGATAAAAACTTTAATCTGGATTTAATCATGCGTAAGAAAAATACTGCTTTATAAAGCTACTAGCGACCCGCCCCGGCTTCGCACGGAAATTATCAGTGTGTCTCTACTATATTATACATATAAACCTTCCTCTTGAATCACTTTATCTATTAAAAGAAACCGCATCAAAATCCGTTGCGTGGTTTTAAAGATTTATGCATACATAGGGACAGAGAAAACGACTTTGTTTTATAATATGTAGTGATACCGGGTGTAAAGGATAGCGTCCCGTAAACTTCAACGATTCTGAACAACTTTCACTGGGAAATTATTTTAGGAGATGAAAAACGAATTTGACCTTCCCATACAAAATGTTCAGTCAATTTGTATGCAAAAAAAAAATCTTTCTGATAGTTGTTCAGTTTCGTTGACTAAGCAACCCTTATCAGTTTGCGGGACGCTGTCCCTTACACCCGGTATAGCAAAAGTAAGAGTTATAGAACAGCCTGGCGCAAAACTTTAACTTGTACCTACCAATTTGTATATCAAAATACAAAGGGATTTTGGTAGGTTATGCTATTGTTTAGTGCCAAAATATCAATGGAATGAAACTTCGTTCTAATTTCATTGAGCCTGATTTATTGAGCATACAAAACTGATTGACTTGACTTTCTTCCATGCTGGTCTGGGAGCGAGATAAAAACATAGAATTAGCCAGCTGCATTCCCTCTCGGGCATTCTGTAAAAAGCTAAGGGATCCGAGGGTTTCAGTATATTGCAATTTATACGATGGGGTGTCATTACAGCAATATACCTACAAATCTATCTTAAATAACCTTCAAAACTTTGTCAGACGTGGCGGAACGACTTTTGTTTAGGTCGTTTACGCTTTGCCCAACCCATTAGGGATAATGGTGTGATCTTCTTCTTCTTCTGTCGAGTGGGTATCGAGTCTATCGATCCGATGAACCCTGGTGTTAGAGTTTTTAGACCGCCTAGTAGCACAATTATCAGGCCTCTGACATAGTTTGAGTAACGACCACGATCAAAGACAGCGACCGGGACCGACGGCTTATCGTGTCCTCCGAAGCACGAAATCTTTTCCTTTTTCGGACAATCAGATGATTCAGTCTGCAATGTCCTAACCAAACTGGGGAAAAATTCACAAAGTGATAAATTCTCAAATATCAACCTGGGGCTTGCTTAAATGATGAGGAGAGATCATGTATACAGAGTGTAGGACATCTTCCCAAAAACTGAAAACAGAACTTTACATACATACATACATACATATAATCACGCCTATATCCCTAATGGGGTAGGCAGAGCGTAAACGACCTAAACAAAGGCCGTTCCGCCACGTCTGACAAAGTTTTTAGGGTTATTTAAGATAGATTTGTAAGTATATTGCTGTAGTGACAGGTTGTCAGCCCATCGCCTAAATTACAATATACTGAAATCCTCAGATCCCTTAGCTGGTTTTTACAGCATGCTCGGGAGGAAATGCAGCTGGCACATTCTATGTTTTTCTCTCACTCCCAGTCCAGCATGGAAGATTTCTATGTTTTTCTCTCACTCCCAGTCCAGCATGAAACATACATACATAAAAATACATTTCGACTTTTCTATACCAAACTTAATGACCTCCCCCTCGATCAGATAATTTGTATAGAAAAGACATGCTTTTTTAATTACCAGTTTATTTTTTAAATATTTTTATCTTCTAAAGGAATATCACGTTGACAGTTGTTCAGTTTCGTTAACTGAGTAAAAGCAAACTGATAGGGGAGTTTGCGGGACGCTGTTCCATACACCCTTAGGCAGGTTACTTCAAACCATCATAGAAGAGCATACAGGTATAAATAAGTACAGTTTTTTACATAACGAGAATCTCCCACACATTAATTCCACTGGAATTTTGAACCAGAAATTTCCATTCAAGGTGTGCACTCACTCGTGAAAAACCCCAAAATCAATTATTCAAAAGACGTACCTCCAATAGCAGAGTGATACTGTGCATGAAGAGGCTAATACTGAATTCGTTTAAAATGCTGAAGCACACTGGGAATTTTAAGTAAGCGTCAGTTCACACCGGAATGCGACGCGATGCGGCGCGCACTTTTCTAGAGCGTGATAATTCTATCACGCTCTAGAAAAGTGCGCGCCGCATCGCGTCGCATATTAGTATATTCATACTAGATGACTTTCATGGTCAGAACTTAAGGTGATTCAAATGGTTGTTTTTAAAAGGTTATTTATCAAAAAAAACGATTCCCGTAGCGCGCGCTGATTTGGACAATATTTTAAGGCATTACGAGCGATGATTTAATATCTTGAAATCTACCTGCTCACCTGCCTTTGGAATACACCTTAATATTCCTTGCAGCGTCGCGCTACGCAGCCCTCTATCCGTATTTTTGAATCACTCGAACGCCAATGTTCAAACGAAAGAGTCAGTTTCGCGTGCGATTTTGACAATTTACCATGCGAATGTTAGTCTTTCGTACGCAAATTCGATTCGAAAATACCGCTATTGTGCCACGCTGTTCTGCCTGTCATTTCGTGGTACAACGAGATGCATCTTCAAGCAGCTTCGCATCGCGTCGCTTCCCGGTGTGAATTGACCCTAAGAAAGAACGATACGTGATTTGGTTCCGTAGATTTGGAGCCGGTTGTTGACATGTGTCGGTCAGATTGACCGCTTCAATGAGGCTAGTTAAGGAATAATAAGTCCGTAATTCATCTTTGATATCTTTATAGAAGATAAAAAATATTGGGAAAGCAATAACACTCTTAATAGTATCATAAAAACCGCTTTTACTTTCGGAAACAGTTTTAAGTAACGAAACGTTTACAGCGGACTTGTCCAAAGTTTACGAATGAAGGTGTTAAACAAAACGTCGACTTAAACTTTTCCAATCCACACGAGAAACTAACCTTTTACCAACTTCGAAGGACCAGGGAGCCATAAAAACAAAAAGTTAGGCAATACCTTACCTCTCCAGCGAAGGGTATAAAAGGAATTTGTATGACGAATGGCATCACTGGAATTTCGGACCCATTACTGGAATAGATGGAAGGGCAGGTCTGATTACACCCGAAGGGTATAGAAATTGGAGTCGTCTATTAAATCCATCATGTCTAAGCCATATATTTTCCTCTTCAAATTGATCAGAAAAGAACCAATTATGGATTAGATCCACTTCCTGCTTCTAATCAAATTTGAATATTAAGTGTTCATAATAGGGCGTAGAGTATCAAGAGGAATTTTTTATATTAAAACCGAGTTATTGTGTGAAATAAATCAGAATTTGAACACATGGCCTTGATGGATGGACTTAAGATTGAATTCGAAAATCGGCCAATCATCAACACAATAGACTCAGCAAGAAGAAAGGTAACACGCTCATTGTTAGAGACATAAACGAAAAATGAAGTAAAGAATACACATAGGTACATACATATAATTCCGCCTTTATCCCTAAACGAACATCAACCTAAACGAAGGTCGTTCCGCCACGTCTGACAAAGTTTTGAGGGTTATTTAAGATAGATTTGTAGGTATACTTCTGTAGTGACAGCTTGTCAGCCCATCGCCTAAATTACAATATACTGAAACCCTCGGATCCCTTACTTGGTTTTTACAGCATGCCCGGGAGGAAATGCAGCTGGCACATTCTATATTTTTCTCTCGCCACCAGTCCAGCATGGAAGTAAAGAATACTTTGGCAAAATAAATTATGTTATATTCAAAAGCAAACTTTTAATTAAACTGAAGAATTCTCCTCAGCACCGGTATGAAGAAACCAATTTAAACAACAATTCAAGGTTTATTAAATTACAAAATAATAAAATTAAATTAAATTGTCTAAAGCAAAACATAATATTCTTCCATGCTGAACTGGGAGCGAGATTCTTCCACGCTAGACTGGGAGCGACAAAAACACATAGAATGTGCCAGCTGCATTTCCTCCCGAGCACGCTGTAAAAACCAGCTAAGTGATTCGAGGGTTTCAGTTTATTGCAATTTAGGCGATGGGCTGACATCCTGTCACTACAGCAATATACCGACAAATTTATCTTAAATAAACCCTTCGATTAGGTCGTTTACGCTCTGCTTACTCCAGGGATAAAGGATGTATGTATGTAAAATATAATAAAGAGCTTCCCACTGCTATTCAGGCCTCTTCCACAGCTCGCACACTCCTAACTACAATGTCATTTTGGTCATACATCGACAGACGGCATGTTGCACTTGGCATGCGTTTGTGTGCGTTTTATAAGGGTTGACAAATTTTACCGGTCATAATCATCACTTGATTAATCTGGATCTTGATTAAACAAACGTTTTAAAGTAGTTCACTGTAACTGATTAGTTAGAATAGGTTAGGTTGCATATTTTGTATTTAGTTACTTACAGTCTCTCATCACTTGGGAATCTCAAAAAGTTCCTATTGGAGTCATATCTTGTGGTAGAGAGACATCCGTACACGGAACAGTACCTAACCATCTTTGGAACAGAAACCTTTATTATTTTCGTTACACTGGGAAACATGCGCGCGCCATGCCCGTTAAGCGTACCCATAATGTCACCCACAATCTGACGCGGAGTGTTACGTATATCGGACTGCGGAGGTGAGTGGCCATTCTGTATGTAGTACTATTATATATTCTGTGCCTCTACCATCATCGACATTTATTCGGTATTCCCCAAGGGCCAAGATAAATTTCACTAGAAAATTATTCAGATGCTTTTACTATAATTAGCATGACTTTCTGTTTGAAAAGTAAGAATTTAAGGTCGACCCAACTTTCTATACGGTGTAAATGTCCACCTCGGTCAGACAATTTGTATGGAAAAGCATTTTTTTTATTTCCTGAAAACATTTCTTATTGATAGTTGTTCAGTATCGTTGACCGAGCAACCCCTATCAGTTTGCGGGACGCTGTTCCTTACACCCTTATAACCATCAACATTACAGTTCTTATATCACAACAGTCACTTTGAAATAGTTCTGCGTATTCGTCAGTTGAATTTGAAAATCCGTACCGTCGTTCATGAATCCATCAGCCTAATTGGTTTATTCAAATGTTAAAGTCTATTTCAAAATGGGCGACGTGGCCTCAATAATTTGTCACATAAAGCAGGAGCTTTATTACTAAACGCTCTTCACATATTGAGTGGGGCTTATTATGGCAACCCTGAGTAGTCCTGTGGGGCTTACTATGGCAACCTTGAATAGCGCTGAGGTTTTGGTGTGACCAGATATGTGGATCTGTGAAAAGGATGGGTGAATTGGGAAGCTCAGTTGGTACTAGACAATGGGTAGGATTCATACTGAACAAACAAAAGGAATTGAAAGCATTAAATTGGGAGAGAACTAATGAAAATTGTTTTCAGCAGTAGAATTTAATTCAAATGGGGTTCAAAGGTAAATAAATGTAAAGGGGAAATGTTGGGTGCAGAGTTATATTGCAACGAGGTATTTTGTAGGAGATCTTTTGTTGGATTACTAAATAGCTAAATACACTCTATCTACGTAAATACATACATATAATCACGCCATTATCCCTAATGGGGTAGGCAGAGCGTAAATTACCTAAACAAAGGTTGTTCTGCCACGTCCGCCATAATTTTGAGGCTCATTTAAGATAGAATTGTAGGTATATTGCTGTAGTGACAGGTAGTCAGCCCATCGCCTAAATTGCAACATACTGACACCCTGGGATTCCTTAGCTGATATTTATAGCATGCCCGGCAGTCCAGCATAGAATAATTAGAGTGTATACAAAATACATAATTCTATAGATCGTAATCGTAACTTCCATGCTGGACTGGGAAAGATAGAAAAACATAGAATGTTCCAGCTGCCCTTCCTCCCGGGCATGCTGTTGAAGTCAGCAAAAGGGACTCGAGGGTTACAGTGTATTGTAATTTAGGCGATGGGCTGAAAACCTGTAACTACAGCAATACATATTACAATCTAAAATTGCCCTCAATTTTTGTAAGACGTGGCGAAAGCGCCTTTTACGAGGCGTTAAACGCTCTGCCTACCCCGTAAGGCGTGATTTATGTATGTATGTATAGATCGTAATGTATTTTTCACACACTGTCATATAAATGATACGCAACGGAATACACAGGTGGAACTATAAACACGTTTAAAGAAACATAACAGAGTACTAAAGTGACAAAGGCTTAATAAAATAAATGACAAAAGACACGGAAACGTATGAAAATATGATGAATAAGTGTATGTCCCATGCAATGATATTATATATAGGTCTCAATTTATCATACTCGTGCCGTCAAATGGTCCTAATTGTGACCATTTTATGCAGTCGAGCTGCGAGCTGCGAAGTGAGGAATAAAGTTAAATTTTATTCAAGGCTGCACTGATTACAAATAGCTATCTGTTTCACTCTTACGCTTTGCCTATTTTGTGTCGCACTCAGCGTTTGTTTAGATATGCAATGTTATAAATATGTATGTATATGTGTCGCGGAACAGAGAGCTCGATGGTGTAGTGGATAGGGCCGCTGCCTCCTGAGCGGGAGGTCGTGGTTCGAATCCCACCACGTACCAATGTGTTTTTCGGTTTTCGAATTTCATATGTACGTTTATTCGGCGCTTTTTTCGTGCTTCGGAAGGCACGTTAAGCCGTTGGTCCCGGTTAATATCGTTTAATACCGTAGATATTAGTCGTTAAGCCATATCAGAGGCCAGGTCTAAGCATTGGCGGCTTGAAAACTCTGACCTAATCTAGGATTGGGTCTGGTTTCCCTTCTGGGTTGCGGAGGTCAGATGGCAGTCGCTCTGTGTAAAAACCAGTACCCTCGTTCAATCACCTAGATTAGGTAGCCGACCCCGAGAAATACGGGTTAAGGCTAGGATAATGGATGTGTCGCGGAACAATTAAAATGTGCGTGCAGTATGAACGTAACGTATCTTTCTTAAAATATCATTGGTCCCATGAGTCACATATACGTGATGTAGTTAAGGGCTATATTGTGCAGTGGCGAGAGGTGAAATTTAATCAAGGGTAAGCCGAAAAAAAAAAAAAACATTCAAGTACTTTC
Organism: Scrobipalpa costella; assembly: GCA_949820665.1. Classification (NCBI taxonomy): domain Eukaryota; kingdom Metazoa; phylum Arthropoda; class Insecta; order Lepidoptera; family Gelechiidae; genus Scrobipalpa; species Scrobipalpa costella. The sequence goes on from OX463313.1 coordinate 6,629,837, forward strand.
TAGTTTTGACGTAATTCCGGATTTGGTAGAGGTGGAATTCTTGAAAGGAAAGCCGATGGGAATCGGCTTGTGTGGACCCTTCGCCACTGGTATCTTGTTATATGACAGTAAGATATATATTTCTTCCATTCTGGACAGGGAGCGAGAGAAAAACATAGAATGTACCAGCTGCATTTCCTCCCGGGCATGCTGTAAAAATCAGCTAAGGGATCCGAGGGTTTCAGTATATTGCAATGTAGGCGATGGACTGACAACCTGTCACTACAGCAATATACCTACAAATCTTATCATAACAATATCTTAAATAACCCTCAAAACTTTGTCAGACGTGGCGGAACAACCATTGTTTAGGTCGTTTACGGTCTGCCTACCCCATTAGGGATAAAGGCGTGATTATATGTATGTATGACAGTAAGGCGATAAAGGGCACGGTAAAACATCTTCATCCATTCAGTCACATAGTTGATCTTCTTCTTCTTAGCGAGTGGATTCTAGAGTCAAACAACTCAATGAACCCTGGTGTCAGTTTTCAAACCGCCTAGTAGCACCGCTATTAGGCCTCTGACATGGTTTGAATAACGACCACTATCAAAGACAGCGGGACCGACGGCTTAACGTGCCCTCCGAAGCACGGAGTCCTTTTTCTTATCGGACAGTCAGGTGATTCAGCCTGCAATGTCGTAACCAAACTGGGGGAATATCAACTTTGTGTTTCCCCTGGAAATCGAACCCAGGACCTCCGGATCGTAAGCCCATGGCTCTAACCACTAGACCACGGAAGCAGTTATAGTCTGTCGCTTATATGAAGACGTACTGATGTTTCTAATGTGGTAAAGGTTTTTGTATAAGAAGACAGTCAAGCACAAAATTGATTTCAGCGCTATATCCCCCAAGCTATGATAAGTTGACATATTGACGGAATACGAACGTGAAAGAAATACGTTATTTTGGCGGAAGATAGTTTTATGCGTGCAATATTTCTTGATTCTACCAATGTCTTTCTTGCGAATTATTGTATGAAATTATTATATAATTCGTATTATTGTTGATGTGAATGCAACAAAGGCTTAGCAATCTCATGATTGAGAGCAATATTAAGTATGGATTTGACAGGCCACATTGTACTGAAATGACGTTTCTGATACGAACTCAAACTAGCTGTCAGTCTCAAGTGCTGTTTATAATTACGGGCCTTAACGTTATTTCTTCTTCCAGGCTGGACTGGGAGCCAGAGAAAAACATAGAATGTTCCAACTGCATTTCCTCCCGGGCATGCTATAAAAACCAGCTAAGGGATCCGAGGATTTCTGTATATTGCAATTTAGGCCTATTTTACCTACAAATCTATCTTAAACAACCCTTGAAACTTAGTCAGATGTGGCGGAACGACCTTTGTTTAAGTTGTTGAAGCTCTGCCTTCCCCCATTAGGGATAAAGGCGTGATTATTTGTATGTATGTGAATGCAACTTGAATGTTGATAATGCTTGCTTAGTTGCTTACTATGTACTGTAAATGTATTCAAAAGTTTACCAAATTCGGTAGCAGTAACTGAAATATAACTAGCTCGCGTACGGAGTCGTGTTTTCCATACTAAAACAAAGAACAGACAATGCGAAACGCGCTTCCGCGCGCGGTTTAGCAGATCCCGCTAATACGCGCGCAGAAGCGTTTTCAGTATGTTCGACACTTCTTGTTTTCCATACAAACCGGGCGTACGAAGTCGCGGGCACAGCTAATACTATTATATATTCTGTGGCAGTAACCTAAATTTCTTGTGAATATATTCCAATCCTTTACAAGACTACCAAGTCTTCCATGCTGGACTGGGAGCGAGAAAACCATAGAATGTGCCAGCTGCATTTCCTCCCGGGCATGCTGTAAAAACCAGCTAAGGGATCCGAGGGTTTCTGTACATTGCAATTTAGGCGATGGGCTGACAACCTGTCACTAGAGCCATATACCTGCGAATCTATCTTAAACAACCCTCAAAACTTTGTCAGACGTGGCGGAACGACCTTTGTTTAGGTCGTTTACGCTCTGCCTACCCCATTAGGGATAAAGGCGTGATTATATGTATGTATGTTACAAGACTAAAATCCCTTCACTAATAATTAAGCTTATTTAGATCAACATCTTATTCGTAAAATCCTAAGATTAGAGTTCACGCTCCAAAAATTTACGCAAATTCTGGTTAAATTATCTCTTAGCGAATGTGAATTCCATTTTCATTGCGAGCTTACCGGTTACTAAGTAGGGATTCGGTTCAAAGGTGGTTAAGCATTTGTAACATAACGTATTGAGTTCGTATTTGTACGGCTTTAAAATGAGCCTTTAATACTCTTCAGTTTTAGTTCTCTTCCATGCTGGACTGGGAGAGATAGAAAAACATAGAATGTTCCAGCTGCCCTTCCTCCCGGGCATGCTGTTAAAGTCAGCAAAAGGGACTCGAGGGTTACATTGTATTGTAATTTAGGCGATGGGCTGACAACCTGTCACTAAAGCAATACATATTACAATCTAAAATAGTCCCCTTAATTTTTTTCAGACGTGGCGAAAGCGCCTTTACGAGGCGTTAAACGCTCGTACCCCGTAAGGGATAAAGGCGTGATTTATGTATGTATGTAGTTTTAGGAGATTTGAACTAAAGGGAGAGGGTATCAGTAAATTGAAATTTAGGCGATGTGCTGAAAACCTGCCAGTACAGCAATTTTCTATAATAATAATAACGTACATACATACATATAATCACGCCTTTATCCCTAATGGGGTAGGCAGAACGTAAACAACCTAAACAAAGGTCGTTCCGTCACGTCTGACAAAGTTATGAGGGCCATTTAAGATAGATTTGTAGGTACATTCTTGTAGTGACAGGTTGTCAGCCCATCGCCTAAATTCCAATATACTGAAACCCTCGGATCCCTTAGCTGGTTTTTTACAGCATGCCCGGGCGGAAATGCAGCTGGCGCATTCTATGTTTTTCTTTCGCTCCCAGTCCAGCATGGAAGAAATAATAATAATAACCAGCCCTCAAAACTTGTCAAGACGTGGCGAACGACCTTTGTTTGGGTCGTTACCGCTCTGCCTACCCCATGAGAAAGAAGAATACAGTATCGTATAAGGGTAGAAAAACATAGAATGTGCCGGCTGCATCTCCTTCCGGACATGCTGTAAAAACCAGCTAAGGGATTCGAGGGTTATAGTGTATTGCAATTTTATTCGATGGGTTGACAACCTGTCACTATAGCAATATAAATCTTAATCTTCTGTAATAAATAACCCTCAAAACTTGTCAGACATACTATCACGCCTGTATCCATGGGGTAGAGATAGATGCAGCCGGCACATTCTATGTTTTTCTATCACTCCCATTCCAGCATGGAAAAACTACGAGTATAAGATGCTAAATATTAGTACATACAAAGAAAGACAGCTCTTTAGAATATCAACAATAACTCTATCTAGAAAAAATGAAATATGAAACGAATAAATATTATGATAGAGAGAAATAACAGAACGGCACTCAAAGTCACTATAGTAGCTAAGTGGCGCCCTCATCAGTAAAAACATCATAACTCACTAAAAAACGAAAATTCGGTAGAATAGATTCAAGAAATAAACATAATTTAGAACCTTATAAATTAGCTCGTTGTTTTGGTAACAGGTAGAAATATTGCCGTTGGTGGCCGTTTATCGCAATTTTTCTTCCTGTTACTACAACGAACCATGAATCGTTAATTTATAAGGTTCTAAATTATCCGAATTATTATTACTTGAGTCCGTTGGACCGGGTTTTCGATTCACTGCGTTTTTAGTGAATTATGACTGTTTTGCTAATGGGGCGTCACTAGGTAATATCGCCGCCTTAAGAACGAAGCACTTATACAAATACTTGAGTCGAAACCACTATAAGGTTGGCGAAAGGAAGTAGTTCATTCAACAATAACCGAGACTGATCGAGATAATCGATAGATAGATACTTAGGTTCGTATTTATAAATCGATATCAAGGTTGAGAGCATTATTAAGTATGGATTTGACAGTCCATATTGTACTGAAATGACATTTCTGATACTAACTCAAACTAGCTGTCAATCTCAAGTGCTGTTTATCAATACGGGCCTTAGGTATTTAAATATAACTACGAGTATCATGTTATTCAAGTTTCCTATCTTTTCTATTTTAAATATTTTAATGTGAGTCCCCTAGGTATGTCATACATACATATAATCACGCCTTTATCCCTAATAGGGTAGGCAGAACGTAAACGACCTAATAAAGGTAGTGCCGCCACGTTTGACAAAAAATTGAGGGTTGTTTAAGATAGATTTGTATGTAGGTATATTGCTGTAATGACAGATTTTCAGCCCATCGCCTAAATTGCAATATACTTCTTCTTAGAGAGTGGATTCTCGAGTCGGTCGGCGACCCAGCAATATACTGACTCCCTCGGATTCCTTGCAGTATCCTTTCAGTATTTTTTCTATTTACAATATTTTAATGTTAGTCCCCTAGGTATAATTTTAAACTTACATACATACATATACACGCATTTATCCCTAATGGGGTAGCCAGAGTGTAAACGACCCAAACAAAGGTCGCTCAACTATGTCTGACAAAGTTTTGAGGGTAATTTAAGATAGATTTTTAGATATACTGCGGTAGTGACAGGTTGTCACCCTAACGCCTAAATGCAATATACAGAAACCCTCAGGAGCCGTATTTCTGAACCGCTCCTATGAAAACTGAAAACGAATACGAAAATCATTCGTGTACGAAATCAAATTCTATCACACACGATATTGCCTATTTTTGAAGCAGTAGAAATCTGTGTTGCCTATAAAGTCTAATCCCATAAATTGTTTTCGTTCTACGCAGAAATATACCTACTACACTACCACTAACAAAAATCGTTGATTTGTAAAACCGGTAATGAATCACAGAGAAACGGAACGTAAATTCAAATAAATTAAAAAGTGTCTTTGTTTTACTCTATGTAGTGATACATGCATAATATAGTAGAGAAACACTGATGATTTCCGTGCGAAGCCGGGGCGGGTCGCTAGTTTGACATATATTGTGTTTATGGTATATTTCGTATGGCATGTAAGAACACTCTCGTACAACTGAATGCGATGACGATTGAAAAGGGCTGGAATGACGGGAATTATTCTAAATTAGAATTTGTCTTGGGAATGGTGGTCAGTGTGAAAGATGAGATGTAAGTAAGGAGGTCGTAACGTATCGTTACAGCTGTTAGGCCTGTGACATGGTTTGAGTAACGACCACTATCAAAGACAGCGACCGGGACCGACAGCCTAACGTGCCCTCCGAAGCACGGAATCCTTTTTCTTTTCGGACAATCAGGTGATTCAGCCTGCATTGCCTAACCATACATACATACAGTCACGCCTTCATCCCTAATGGGGTAGGCAGAGCGTAAACGACCTAAACAAAGGACGTTCCGCCACGTCCGACAAAGTTTTGAGGGTTATTTAAGATGTATTTGTAGGTATATTGCTGTAGTGATAGGTTGTCAGCCCATCGCCAAATCGCAATATACTGAAACCCTTGGATCTCTTAGCTGGTTTTTACAGCATGCCCGGGAGGAAATGCAGCTGGCACATTCTATGTTTTTCTCTCGCTTCCAGGCCAGCATGGAAGACATTGCCTAATCAAACTGGGGAAAACCTCACAAAGTGAAAAATTGACCCATATCAATTTTGTGTTTCCCCCCTGGGAGTCGAACACAGGACCTCCGGACCGTAAGCCCATGGCTCTAACCACTAGACCACGAAAGCAGTTAGTCGACCCGTTGACAACAACCACAATCGTATAAGCATCCGATTAAAAGTTTTCAGTCGTGGAATGCCAAATGCTGGATGTTATTCTGCCTTGTTATCATATGCATGTCGTAAGACGATTTGATAATTCGAATCTTCGCGAAAATCCTAGGGATATTGCGAAAATACGGATACTTAGACAATGGTGAAAACATTGTTAAATCTTACTGGAAAAAACCAGGATTTTTGCGAAATAACTCCTCATTCTAGTAACATTTGATATCCTTAACTCTGATTGCCTAGATTTTTACTTCCTGATTGAATCTTATTCTAATTGGTTAAATAACATGCGTTTATGAGTGACATTTAAAACGTCAACCAATCAGAGGAGATCTTGTTTTTGAGCGCGCTAACCAACCAACCAGCGTTCCTATTTTAGTTAAAATATTAAATGATACTAGAACTGTGAGTTTTTTCGCAAAACACCTGACTTAATCCAGTAAGATTTCATCACTATTGTCTAATTATCCGTGTTTTCGCTAAATCCTTAGCATTTTCGCGAAGTTCGAGTTATCAAATGATCCTACAACACATACAGGAATACTTGAACTCGAGCGTCGGCGCCATAAAACTGCGACGAAAAAGAATATCTAAAGAAAGGTACGACTATTTGTTGAAACTTAGGTAATTGAATACGCTATTTTCTTCCATGCTGGACTGAGAGCGAGAGCAAAACATAGAATAAGCCAGCTGCATTTCCTCCCGGGCATGCTGTAAAAGTCAGCTAAGGGATACAAGGGTTTCAGTATATTGTAATTTAGGCGATGGGCTGACAACCTGTCACTACAGCAATGTCCCTATAAATCTATCTTAAGGAACCCTCAAATCTTTGTCGGATGTGGCGGAACGAGCTTTATTTAGATCGTTTACGCTCAATGATGAATGAGATCCACACTATTTTAGCCATCAGTTTTAAGTATAAACGTTTTAATTTTTTTAGCTACCCATTCATCATGCCTATTGTTTTTTTTTTCATCCATAACTGAGAGCAAACCTTATTATAAGACAAATACTTTCAAAGAAGCGAATTCGTACTCAGTATTTTATAAACTGTGTTATTTTTTTGGGTAGATTCATCAATGATTCTTCCATGCTGGACTGAGAGCGAGAGAAAAACATAGAATGTGCCAGCTGCTTTTCCTCCCGGGTATGTTGTAAAAACCAGCTATGGGATCCGAGGGTTTCAGTATATTGCAATTTAGGCGATGGGCTGACAACCTGTCACTACAGCAATGTAATGTACCTACAAATTTATCTTAAATAACCCTCAAATCTTTGTCAGACGTGGCGGAACGACTTTTGTTTAAGTTTTACGCTCTGCCTACCCCATTAGGGATAAAGGCGTGATTATATGTATGTTTGTATGTAGATTCATCAAACAAGCATCATCTTCAAAGGAGGATAATTTTTTATTTTTTTTACAAAATCTGTGGATCTTACCCTATCAAGATAAAACAAAGTAGCAGATTCGTATTAAAGATAAAAGATAGGACAGATGGTACAGACAACAATGAAGCGGAAGCACGAGACAAGTTCCATTAGATGACAGACTCGACTCCCGAGCAATCTAACATACATACGTACATATAGTCACGCCTTTATCCCTAATGGGGTAGGTAGAGCGTAAATGACCAAAACAAAGGTCGATCTGCTACGTCTGACAAAGCTTTTATTTAAGATAGATTTGTAGGTACTTTGTGCTACTTTGTGCTTAGTGACAGGTTGTCAGCCCATCGCCTAAACTACAATACACTGAAACCCTAGAATCCCTTAGCTGGTTTTTACAGCATGCCCTGGAGGAGATGCAGCTGGCACATTCTATGTTTTCCTCTCGCTCCCAGGCTAGCATGGAAGATACAATCTAACATCTGGAATAAATTGAGCACAGAAATGTGCATCAGTATGCAAACACGCTGAGATCTGTTAGGAAAATGGCGGACAGCCTCGTCCTTACCAGTGCGCTTTAAAAAAAACTGTTATAATTGAGTTTTTTTTTATTAGGTTGGTTCTTGTTTTTAATTTAGGTAAGATGATCTGAAAAACGTCGTCAAAAACAGCCAGTCTACAGAGACCCGCTTGCCACCTCTTGAAGACCGGTTGTTTATGCACCAAAATTATATTTAAGAATCTGCAAAAGGCAGAAATTTTGTCGTTTTGAACGTATTACTTGTTCCTCAGTTCTATCAACTTCAAAGACCAAGATGGAACAAGCTCGCCTACCTCAAAGAAACTGTGGAAATGGCAATACCTTTGAGTCTTCTTTGAGGCAAAAACAGAAACGACAAGTTGTTTGCCACCAGAAATGTTTGACGTTTGTCAATGGTTTAAAAGCAATTGTAACAGCAATGTACAGAGTAGTGAACGCAAGTTGAAAGAGCCCGAGTGAGGATAAGGCCAATGTTTTGTATAAATACGCTCCTTTAAAGCCATCGCTCTTGTCTAATCTTTGCTGTAATTTAAAAAAAAAGTTGTTCTGTGATATGTCAAATTATGTCATGTTAAAAGAAATATGAACTCCAAAACGAAACGATGATTACGTAAAAAGCAGTATTCAAAATACTAGAGACGGCAACCTAACAAAATACCTCATTACCAGTGTAACATAAGTTAAGAAACACACAGGAGTGTCGTTTGTCACGGTTCGATTCATGGGACGTTGACGTTACAAAAACCACAGGCCATTGTCTTTTTACGCCATACAATAAAAAGGCCCTTCTTTTTTACATGGGCTCTTCAACCGCACTTTTTTCTGACACAGGCTTAGCAATATCGGATGTCTTTTATCAATAATCTATGCACTATCGATAAAGTTAGGGACTGTCTTGTCTATCCGTTTTTTATGGAATAAACTACTTACTAAGTACCATACAAAATAACTTACTATATGACCAGTGTTAAACTTTGTATGGAAATTAGTTTTAATTTTTAATATAATTTCATAAATAAAAAAAGTATCTTTATTTCAAAAAAGTACAAACGCACAATGTTTACGGTTTTATAAATTGTTCTATATAATGAATTTAGTTTGATGTTTTTGAGATTGTCATTTGCATCCATTTATATATTATGAATACAAGATACGTTATCCCATTTCTATTGTACTATTTTTGGCCAAATTTGTTATTGTAAAAAAAGCCTTATACCTACTGAAAGCATTTCTAGTGGTGTTGTCGAGTAATACGGTCTCGTGCTAATGATTTCAGAGAATAAGACGAACCAATTTAGTTGATAAGATCTCCTAATGCTATTAAAGTAGACTGAATCGCATTTAGAGAAATCGCAGACGACCTTAACAAAGTCAAAACACTTGTTTATAACAATGTATGAAGAAAGGTTATTAGGTACAGTAAATATGATGTAAGGCAGAAAGCAAAGATTGGATGAGAATGGCTGAAGAACGAGGTCAGTGGCGAGTCGGCGATGTCCAGCAGTGGACTAATACTAATTGAAAGAAAGCGTATGCAATCAAAATACCGAAAATCTTTGTAAAATCTGAGGATAGTTTCAAGTTCTTTATTGTATTTATCAATGTAGAATACAATACAATATACAATAATGTATGAAACACAGAGACACCCTGCTAGGGTACAGCAACATATTAGAGAGGAAGTTTAAATAACATTGTAATGTGAGTAGAAAACTTAATTATATTATGATGAAATTTAACTTATATAAACACCAATTAATAATACTAATAAACATGAAGAAGCATAGTAAATGCCAAATTTCATAAACATTTTGATAAGAAATGCAAGAAAATTGCGTATTTCAATAACTAAGCTACAACCTTCTCACTGCTTCTGTCAAATAAGTAGTGATACCTAAGCTCTGATGTGAAAAGTCCTAACATGGGAATCGGACGTCAAGCAGCTTGATTTCGTTCTCAATGTAAAATTACAAAAAGGCATTCCATTGCTAAGGAAATTAATGACAGTTGAAAAATAACCTACAGTACTAACAGTCTACACGTCTACCTACGAACTTATTTTTCTCCATATTTCCCGAAATTCTTAAGAAACAAAGAACAAATATTGAAAAGAAATTCAAGACAAATACTAACATTTTCTTCGGAAACAAGCACATTCTGGGCACTTTTCTCGCGGCGGTAAAACGTTATTATTCAAATTCAGCGGAACTTTATTCCCTCTCAAGAAATATTTCATGTTCTGAAAGGAGTATAGTACAACGGATTTATGCAGACGTGAATTGTAAATACAGTTCAGACAATAAAATGTTAAAATTGTTTACGTATATAAAATCGTTCGTTCGTTAAACTAATAAATAAATATCGTTTAGATGTAAGCCACATTTGGAACAAATTTTTAATTCATATTTCAGATGTTATAACTTTGTTTTGCTTTAGTTAGTGACATGTTGCGAGCCCATCGCAAACCTTTGATCCTTCTACTGGCCTTTATCAATGTGCCCGGGAAAATAGAACAGATTATGTTATTCTTTATTTCTCCAGCATGGAGGTATGTAATGAACATAATTAAAAGGCGTTAAGACAGGTGGAACTATTAAATAAAGCCGTTGACAGTCATAAAAGCAACGTGCGTACGCAATACCAGAGGGTGGCCCACTTAATGTTTTGCTTTCGGTTTCATACCTACATCGAAGAATTTTCGTATAGCGTTTATCGTAAAATAGCTGCTATACTGTAAGAGAGTAATACAAATGCAAATCAAGACCACCCTAGTAGTGAAGCGTAATGAAGCAGGTGCAAAATGTTAATTTTACTTACTAAAACTTGAGCGTTGCCATTCCTGTCATCCACCCAAGCGACGACCAAATCTGCGCCTCTCATATTCATTGCTGAGTTGAACCCTAAGCCGACGTAACCTCGGGTTCTCGCCTCCAGTCTAAACGTTATACTAGAGTCTGAATTCACCCATCGCAAAACAAAGTCACCGTTTTCGTCTAGCCTCTCCGAATGCGCCCATGTTAGACTCGATTCGTACGATTTCGAGTCGAAGACGTCTCTTCTATTCCGTCTATATTCGTTTACGATTCGACTAGTTTTCTCACTTTTTGTTTCAAATTGTAATAGTCGTAAAGCTAGTGAGTTCTGTGTTGGGTTGGATAGTTCGTTTGGCTGTGTGTGCTGATTCCTGGGCAGTTTTGCATCACAGAGCAAGATTGCGCCCAGAGCCAACACTGTTTGTAGATGCATCTTCCTATTTTGAATTCAGTGTTGTTGCCTCATTACTTCTTCGAGCACCTGCAACAAAGGGAAAATAGGCTATAAAGTAGATGCTGCAATTTCTTAAGAACTGGATTTTATTCAACTGGATGGTTTAACGGGCGAGAATTTTGCAGTATATTAAATGTATACATACATACAAATATACACATAATCACGCCTTTATCCCTAATGGGGTAGGCAGAGCGTAAACGACCTAAACAAAGGTCGTTGCGCCACGTCTGACAAAGTTTTGAGGGTTATTTAAGATAGATTTGTAGGTATTTTGCTGTAGTGACAGGTTGTCAGCCCATCGCTTAAATTACAATATACTGAAACCCTCGGATCTCTTAGCTGGTTTTTACAGCATGCTCGGAAGGAAATGCAGCTGGCGCATTCTATGTTTGTCTCTTGCTCCCACGCCAGCATGGAAGAAATGCAAGTTTTATAATATTAATACATAAGTATATTTTGAGTCTGCCCGTGACCATGTCGCATAGGTAACAATAAATATAACCATAGTAGTAATCCCGTTCAAAATAACAATCTTATTTTATTAATAATGCTGTTCAATAAGTGACATTACCTCTGTTCACAGTTAACAATTACTTATATTTTACTATAGCAAAGAACACTAAAATAAATAAAATACGAGGGCATAAAATAGATACTTCCATGCTGGACTGGGAGAGGTAGAAAAACATAGAATGTTCCAGCTGCCCTTCCTCCCGGGCATGCTGTAGAAGACAGCAAAAGGGACTCGAGGGTTACAGTGTATTGTAATTTAGGCGATGGGCTGACAACCTGTCACTATGGCAATACACATTACAATCTAAAACTGCCCTCAATTTTTGTCAGACGCGGCGAAAGCGCCTTTTACGAGGCGTTTAACGCTCTGCCTACCCCGTAAGGGATAAAGGCGTGATTTTATGTATGTATGTATGTATGTATAAAATAGATCAAGACACCACAAACATACCTAATCAGTAAAAATAAATTAGTTGTAAAAATAATTAAAGCGGGATGTGGGCTTAGTAACTATCTCATTGTGAACTGGTTCTACTTCCGCTATAGAACCACTTTTTATAGGACCACACTCTACATATACAAACTTAAGTATACGTTTGTTCTCGTTCATATTCTTATTGACTGTCCCTACGACTGTTTTTTCTCCAGAATGTACGTCCACGACACGGCAACGGCAGGATGACGATATCGTCACGAAACCGTGGCTCTGTTTTTCCACTAGGACGGTTTTATCGACGGTATCGTCCGCATAGTTGCACTATGAGCGCATGTTAAATACGTATACAAAACAGTAACCGGGGAGAATCAATGGCGTGCCGGCAATAAGAAAAGCGTGCTATGCAAGGAGTAAAAACAATACCTGACCATATTTAAAAATGTGATTCTAGCCATGGAACTGAACAACTTATCCCTAGGAACATATGCCAGCATTTTTTTTACTCCCTATACCATTTCATTGTTTTCATACGAGTACATTATCTCCTACCCATGTTCTTCCACGCTGGACTGGGAGCGAGAGAAAAACATAGAATGTGCCAGCTGCATTTCCTCCCGGGCATGTTGTAAAAACCAGCTAAGGGATCTGAGGGTTTCAGTATATTGCAATTTAGGCGATGGGCTGACAACCTGTCACTACAGCAATATACGTACAAAATACAAATCCATCTTGAATAACCCTCAAAACTTTGTCAGACGTGGCGAAACGACCTTTGTGTAGGTCGTTTACGCTCTGCCTACCCCATAAGGGATAAAGGCGTGATTATATGTATGTATCTCCTACCCGATACCGTCTATAATATCGTGCCGTTACCGCTGCCGTGGCCGTAACGTCTAAAGGAAAAACGCCCTTATTCCCAGCCCTGTCGATTCTCTAATTACCAGTTAAATAGTCGTCAAATAAAACACTTCCAGTAAATGTTAGTCAAACAAGTTTGCGTAGTATCTCTAATGGTCATGATGTCATTTCCACTTGTCATAGTTTGGCGCCAAAACAAGTCAATGGTCCCTATTAAAGCGAGTTGTTCATAAAAATGCCCTAATCTATAATGACTGTAGTGAGGGGCCATGTAAATGCTCATTTATAATACTGGTGTGAAACCTCGTAATGTCCAGCATGCAAAAAAATAGAGAGAGTTGTGTTGTGTTAACTGCTTCCGTGGTCAGGTGGCTAGTGCCATGGACTTCTGATCCGGAGGTCCTGGGTTCGATTCCCAGGGGAGGAACACAAAGTTGATATTTGAGAATTTATCACTTTGTGAATTTTTCCCCAGTTTGGTTAGGACATTGCAGGCTGAATCACCTGATCGTCCGAAAAAGAAAAAGATTTCGTGATTCGGAGGGCACGTTAAACCGTCGGTCCCGGTCGCTGTCTTCGATAGTGGTCGTTACTCAAATCATGTAAGAGGCCTGATAGTTGTGCTACTAGGCCGTTTAAAAACTCTGACACCAGGGTTCATCGGGTCGATAGACTCGATACCCACTCGACAGAAGAAGTGTTGTGTCTCAACAATTGTCTATGCCTATTTTCATTTCAACAGTTTTTTATGCCATTTTGCATATCTAGATGACTTTGAACTGCTGCTGTTTTGTGCTGCTTTGACTAAAATTGTTGCCCTTCTGAATTCTCGTGATAGAAAATGACAGGTAACGATTTAGTTTCAGAGTTAAGATTGGTCGATTTTGTCCTCTTATAATACCACACACTGATAGAGGTTGCTCAGTCAACGAAAATGAATAGTTGTTAATTTTCAGCAGGTTTTTTTCAGGAAGTGAATAACAAATTTTGGTTCCCCATACTAATTGTCTGATCGAGGTGGTCATTTTGTATGGGAAGGCAATTTCTTTTCTCATCTCCTTATAGAATTTCCTGGTGAAAGATGTCCAGTTTCTGTTCCTTACACCCTATATAATTAGCTTAAAATCTGTTTCGTCATTGTCCTTATTAAATATCTCCAGTTTAATTCCTTGGGCTCTGCGAGGCTAAAGCTGGCTAAGGCATGTAGTTACTCAAAGCAGAAAACTCCTTATAAAAGCACAAATGAATTCCTATGTACGACACAGTTCTTAATGAACGTGGGCGAGTTCGCTGCTACAGTAAAAAAAGAACTGTCAAACCAATTTTAAATTTCCTCCATGTTGGACTGGGAGTGATAGAAAAACAAAGAATGTGCAAGCTGCATCACCTCCCGGGCATGCTGTAAAAACCAGCTAAGGGCTCCGAGGGTTTCAGTATATTTTAATTTAGGCGATGAGCTGACAATTTGTCACTACAGCAATATACTTACAAATCTATCTTAAATAACCCTTAAAAACTTTGTCAGACGTTGCGGAACGACCTTTGTTTTATTTAAATCGTTTACTCACTGCCTTCCCATTAGGGATAAAGGCGTGATTATATGTATGTCAAATTCCTAGATGGCGGCGAAAGTTCAATTTTCCGCCCGTTTATTTATTTGTATAGTCCACACAGCGTCCCTATCTACTATGGTCCCTATTTATAATTCAACAGAGGTCAGCATTCCCATTATGCAAACTATGCATAATTTTTATGACCTGTGAGACCCTGTATAATGCAGCCACTCATTATCATTATGCTGTTTCATATACGCATTAGACCCGTCTGCATTCAACCAACTACCTTCGTATGTAGAAACTTCTATTCTGCATCTATTCATAGGATATTGACTATGACTTATTCCTTATTCTTAGCTATGACGTAAATAAAAATGGATTATCAAGATTTACTTTGTGACAATTCTAGATAAAAAGAAAGATCGCTAAAGAACGTTTCACTTTCTTACGTAAACAGCGATTTTAATTAAAATAATATAAAACCAAGTGCCGTGACCGCCAGACAGCGAAAACACACACGGATTTGATGGATAATGTATGCAAATTCATACCAATCTGATGCATTATTACCAAAAATTCAGTCAGCCAATCTGAATCGACTACTTAATTCAATTACGTTATTGCATTCAGTTCTAAGACAATAAAAATGTAGGTTCCCACAGTGGGCAAAAATTACTCAGCGGAAAAATTTATTTTTTGTCCAAAAATAAATTCTCACAGGATTCTTCCATGCTGGCCTGGGAGCGAGAGAAAAACATAGAATGTGCCAGCTGCATTTCCTCCCGGGCATGCTGTAAAAACCAGCTAAGGGATCCGAGGGTTTCAGTATATTGTAATTTAGGCGATGGGGTGACAACCTGTCACTACAGCAATATACTTACAAATCTATCTTAAATAACCCTCAAAACTTTGTCAGACGTGGCGGAACGACCTTTGTTTGGGTCGTTTACGCTCTGCCTACCCCATTAGGGATAAAGGCGTGATTATATGTACAAAAAATCGGAAGCGGCATCTGCGCCTTGAGGTATCCCGTGCCGAAATTTACGAGCGATTCTGTGAATAAATCATACGAATCCTCTTGCACGTCTAAGATAAGAATTTAAAGGGACTGCGAGTACGAAATCAGACATAATGGGGAAAACACGTTCACGGTGCCACGTGTGTTGCCTTATGTATGAAACCTTCCAGCTAAATCGCACTCCGCTTATCCCAACTTTATGATACCTAAAACGCCTGTCCTTAATTACAAACGTGACTTTCGCAAAGTTCCCTCCCGCCCCGCTGTAACTTAAGGTAGAACCTATTAAAACCTTATGAGAAATTCTGGCGTGGATTCCTCGTTTTTCGGAACGGAAGGTGGAACGTGTACAAAAAGGCCCAATTGGAGACGTCGAAGAGAACAAGGTAGCAGATCATTATCCAATTATGGGGAGGAAGTGGCAACGGCGACGGCTGCGGTAGTCATAAAACAATAAGAGCATTTTTTTATCCGAAGATATTTAGAGCTAAAAACCACACCTCTACTTAGACGCGCCATAGTTATTTTCGTCATGCTAGCCAGGGAACCATAACTCAAGCTAGCTACATGAGGATACAACAGATCTTAACACTTATTATACTTCGTTGATTTAACATCAAGTTATCGATACCAACTTGTTTGCATTTAGCAGCCCATAAACTGTTTTTTTCTTTACAACTTCAAAGAAAGTCAACCGCAAAACATACGTTTGTAAAAAGGTTATAGTCTGCGGTTCCGTTTGAAACTCTGCTATAGTATTGCAAACAAAAAACTGTTTATGGGCCGCATGTGACGTTGGTATCTTTAACTCAACGTATATCAATAAACAAAGTATAGAACTGTTAGATGGACTTGCGGTTATCATCATCATAACAGTGTTTCATATCTTAAAGAACAGTTTATCTTTTTTATCCGTTGACTGATTGGCTAGCTGCACCCACAGCCATTGGACCATGACACGCAAAAAGGTTAAACCACAATCTCAGTCTGAGACATGAGAAACTGGGAATAAATGTTGAAGAAAAAGTGGATGCATGTGAAAAAGTTGTGCCTGTACGGCCGGCTAACAAGCAAAGTTGGTTGCAGTAGTAGTTGGAGTATGGGCGTTTTACCACTGAACGTCCACGGCAACGGCAACAGGCACGGTATCGTGGTAAAGATAATGTATGAAAATCAATGAAATTATACGACACGCTTTTCCACTTGCAGGGCAACGGCACAGTGTTAATTCCCACCGGTATCGTCACAAACCTGCCAAATTACATGTGTTTTGTATACGTACGAAAAATGCGCGTGAGTGAGTAGACTAGACGGACGAGACCGTCAAAGATACTGGCGTCGATTGTTGCGACATAATTCCAATTATAATTCTTAGCTAGCTAGCGCTGTCACTTCTTAACTTTGACATAAGAACAGAATAGCAAATAAACACATGACTTTGACATTCCTAAGACTGCTTATTTGGCGTAAAATAAGGAAGCATGCTCTATGCTCAGTTCTTATTTAAAGCGTCTTACGTCAGATTAGGAATATCAAAGTCATATATTTATTTGCTATCCTGTTCTTATGTCAAAGTTAAGAAAATGACAGCGCAATCTAAGAATTAGTTAAGGAATAGTGCGTCCAGAATTGCCGCCATTACCATCCACTGGCAAAACAAAGCCATCGTATTGTAACGATATCGTCATCATGCCGTTGCTAATACCGTGGACGTACTGTCTAGTGGAAAAACGCTATTTCTCTGTATCACGGTGCTCAGTAGTTAGATGCCCAGTTGAATTTATGAAGTGGCGCCGCCGAAAGTTGCGTCCACTCATTTTGCAGTTTGTTAAAGCCGGGATTGGTGGTGGGTAGTCTCTTTTGTGCAGATCGGGACTCGTGAAGTGATGACGAAGTTTTGGGTCCGAGTTAATAAATTGGCAGCTGTATGAAGCTTAAAATATTAGTATGGTATAGTCGATACAGCAAACATAAATACGAATTGAGTTCCGATGTGGACTGTTTGCGGTGCAGTGCAAACCATGGCACACTTAACATCGTGTCGGCGTGCCCCAACACTTGCACGTCAGCGGATTTAATGGACGGCAGTCAATCCGCAATACAAGTGGCTGAATTCTGGGCCGCTACGATTTAATTTCTCGTGTTCCATCGACACGCTAAGTAGAAGAAGAAAAAGACGAAGGATACTAATACCAAATATAATGCAAAAATACATGACGAATGAGACATTTTTGATACTTACTAACTTATAAATTGGACCTGTACGAATATTACATAAATCACGCTTAAAGATTTCTTATCACATACATATAATCACGCCTTTATCTCTGATGGGGTAGGCAGAGCGTAAACGAAGGATAAAAGGTCGTTTGCCACGTCTGACAAAGTTTTAAGGGTTATTAAAATTAGGTTTGTAAGTATATTGCTGTAGTGACAGGTTGTCCCACCCAGCCCACCGCCTAAATTGCAATATACAGAAACCCTCGGATCCCTTAGCTGATTTTTACAGCATGCCCGGGAGGAAATGCCTCTGGCAAATTATGTTTTTCTCTCGCTTCCAGTCCTGTATGGAAGATGTTTTTTTATCATACATACATATAATCACGCCTTTATCCCTAATGGGGTAGGCAGAGCGTAAACGACGTAAACAAAGGTCGTTCCGCCACGTCTGACAAAGTTTTGAAGGTTATTAAGATAGATTTGTAAGTATATTGCCGTAGTGACAAGTTGTCAGCCCATCGCCTAAATTGCTATATACAGAAACCCTTGGATCCCTTAGCTGGTTTTTACAGCATACCCGGGAGAAAATGCAGCTGGCACATTCTCTGTTTTTCTCTCGCTCCCAGTCCAGCATGGAAGCAATTTTTTATCATTACTCTATAATACTCATATTTCCCATAACATTACTGTAAAGTACCAAGATTTCTGATGCCTTATACTACCTATACGTATAAGAAATATTATTCTGAAAATTCACACACATCGGGATGTGAACGGAAGCACTTATGCCAAGAAAGCTGAGAAATGTATGTGTGAAATCTGCAATATCTTTCTTGAACTTTCTTCCCATACAATATTTACTCTTCAGATGTAATAACAGTTGCAAGATTCAATTTAACTATAAATGGCTGATGCACTTTATTTGCAAATTTAACTAGTTATAGTTTGAGTAGTTCCATGCTGCCTGGGAGCTACATTTCCTCCCGGGCATGCTGTAAAAACCAGCCAAGGGATCAGATGGTTTTGGTATATTGTAATTTAGGCGATGGGCCGACAACCTGTCACTACAGCAGTATACATACCTACAAATCTATCTTCAATAACACTCAAAAGATTATCAAACGTGGCGGAACGTCCTTTGTTTAGGTCGTTTACGCTCTGCCTACCCCATTAGGGATAAAGGCGTGATTACATGTATGTATGTATGTTAGGTACCTATTATTGTTTAAAACATGAACCGATGTTATCTATGTTTCAAACTTAATAGTTTTATTTGTGGCATAATTAGATTATTATTTGTATTCAATTAACAGGCATCGCATTACGCCAGAGGGATACAATGTTACATATCTAAAGCATAAATAAATCAATCAATTTGTTATTATTTGTAGTGCAGATTGCAGTCACTAAAATCGTAATGTTTCGTCGAAGCTAAAATATTGTCAAAAATACAAATCAATTTAAAATGACAACTTTCGAATTTATGGAACGACCTTGACCAATAAACTACCTACATCGCGTAGGCAGCCATTTTGATTATCATATCACAGAAATATACAATACGAATGGAAAGAAAAGGTCAGGATAGCAAATATCCTGTATTAATAAGCTTAGGAGACTTGGTCGTTGTTGTCTCAATAATAAGATCCCACCAATGTTTAGCTTCGGTCCAATACAAAGAAAACAGATGAGTTGGTTATCAAAACAATCTTTGTTTTTATTAGAAAATACAGAGTAGTGAGATAATCTATACTTACGTTGTTGTTTTAAGTATTCGAGAAGAGCTTAGAAATATAATGATTTACGGTTTGTTCAGCCGTTATTAATATGACCAGAATGACCAGCGATCTTGGAAGTCTTGTGTCGAATTTTCAATAGTGTACCTAGGTGTCCTAACAGAGCCCGATGGTGTAGTGGATAGGGCCGCTGCCTCCTGAGCGGGAGGTCGTGGTTCGAATCCCACCACGTACCAATGTGTTTTTCGGTTTTCGAATTTCATATGTACGTTTAATCGGCGCTTTTTCCATGCTTCGGAAGGCACGTTAAGCCGTTGGTCCCGGTTTATATCGTTTAATACCGTTGATATTAGTCGTTAAGCCATATTAGAGGCCAGTGCTAAGCATTGGTGGCTTGAAAACTCTGATCTAATCTAGGATTCCTTTCTGGGTTGCGGAGGTCAGATGGCACTATGGCAGTCGCTCTGTAAATACCAGTACCCTAGTTCAATCCCCTAGATTAGGCAGCCAACCCCGTGAGATACGGGATAAGGCTAGGGAGATGATGACCTAGGTGTCCTAACTGCCTCCGTGGTCTAGCGGTCGGAGGCATGGACTCTCGACCCAGAGGTCCCGGGTTTGACTCCCGGCAGGGGACAATGACTTTGTGTTATTGTTTCTAGTTTGGTTAGGACATTGCAGGCTGATCACCTGATTGTCTGAAGAGTAAGATGTTCCATGCTGTCGGTTGGGCATTTAAATAAATAGTCGGTCGCCTGAATTATCTCTGGTCGTGTTAGTCAATCTGTCCCATCAGAATAAGAGATTGAAGGAATAGGGAGAGCACCTGAGTGTATCGCAAACACTTGGGCACTAAAATCTAGTATGGGAGATTGGCCGCCATTATCGAAAGTCGGTGGGAGGACTACTACATAAGTTACGGGTGCAGGTAATTGCCGAATAAATGTATATCTGTCATAATTATTTATTATCAAATCAGGGACGTCCTAAAATAAGGTCAGCAGACGAGCATGTATAAAAAGATTAATGAATGTGGATGAAGCGAAAGAAGTATGTAAGGATCGTAGCAAGTGGAAAGATGAGGTCTCTGCCTACCCCTCCGGGAAAGAAGCGTGATTATATGTATGTTTGTATATTTATTGATGATGATGATTCATGGATGTCATAAGGTATAAGTAGTTATCATGTTTTACATAGAACCGTGCCATAGATTAAGATAATATATCTATGTACGCCAACCGTGTTTTTCGAATTGATGAAATAGAACCTAGGTAATATGACAAATATCAAATATAAATCGCAAAATTTAATTTGCAAAGACTTCACATAATTAATTTATTAATATCGTAAAAGTAGTTTCTCACCAACAAAAAAAATCGCGTAAGATTTACAGCTGACTTATACGATGATGCATTTTAGCAGCATTTATATACCAGGACCATAACAGTTAAGATACGGCTATAACTCAATATCGAGCGGAACAAGTATCAATAAATTGGCCAAGTTGTAAACAAAGGCCCATTTTTTTCTCAAAAACATTCTGCTACATTAATTCTGATTATCAACTGGAGTACTCAAAAAGCTTTTAACAAGATTGGGCAGGTGTTACCAACAATTTTCATGATTGCCAAAAAATGTTCTCACAGTTGTTAAACGAATCTAAATTTTAATTTGGACTGCAGATTTTTTTAATAGTCGCCGCCGCTTGTGAATTTGTAACGGGTTTGGAACACGCCATTATTTCAAATTTTAAAAACAGAACCATTGTTTCACATAAAGATAGCAATAAAATTAATAAAAAGCTTCACCGATTACAATGTCATATAAAAGACGTTTCTAATTTGTTTTAATTTGCCAAGTAATTTATCGTGCCTTATTAATGTTTTGGCTTCCAAACATGACATTTTTGAAATGAACGAGAGACATGTGTGGTTGCATCTGTCGCAATACTAAAAATTATGTTTCAACCAGTCAAAGAGATAGACGGTAATAAAATAAACAAATTAGAAATGTTTACGCGCCGCCATCTTATACACAATAACAACATTTCCCTTCTAGGAAACACTCGGAGCTAAGTTTGTACTAAGTTAGAAACTTGATATTTCAAGTTGACTAATTTCAATACTCCGCACCTGGGGCTGACGTGGCTGTTAACTATGTTAGCAGAAATCAAGTTAAGGTACTTTAAAATAATGATACTCGTGGGATCGTAGACTACAAACCCAAATATAGCAGTATTGAAAAAGTGCAATATCTACATGAATCCTAAATGTTTTCCCCAATTATGAAGTCAAGAAGCATCAAAAAGCCACAAATTAAAGTAAGTATTAATTTCATCGTCATAACATTTTATGATCGATTGTAATTAGTTCGCAAAAACCGCCATCAACGTACGAATTAAAAGTTGTGAATGAGGCGGCCAATCAAAGGACATTCTTAATTTGAAATCACGGACGCATCGAATCACGTCGAATGCCCTTCGGAGTCGGCACGAGCGCCATGAAGGCCCGGAGAGCATCGACCCTACACCTGTAGTTCTTCTTTTAGAGTGGGTTTTCGAGTCGATCGACCAGATGAACCCTCGTGTCAGAGTTATTAAACCGCCTAATAGCACAACATAGGCCTCTGACATGATCTGTATAACGACCACTCTTAAAACAGCGACCGGGGCGCGTCGAAGCTTAACGTGCCCTCCGAAGCACGGAATCTTCTTCTTTCCAATCAGGTGATTCAGCCTGCTATATCTGCACCAAACTGGGGAAAATCTGACGAAATTAAAGAAATACAAATATCAACTTTGTGTTGCCTCCTGGGAATCGAATCCAGGACCTCCGGATCAGGAGTCCATGGCTCAGACCACTAGACCTCGGAGACCATGAAGTCCCGCAGAGCATCGCCCCTGCACCTGTAGTTGAATGTGGCTGATGCCATCACGATCTGACATTCCACCAGCCCGCTTCTCGGGATTGCAAATTCGTTCTTTTAGATCCACGAAATTGATTGGTTCAACCCTCAAGTGAGCCGACAAGCTTTTTGTAAAACTTTTATGGCTTCGCTTTGTCAACCACGAGTTCAGGAAGTAACTTTTTCCATTCACTACACGGCTTCGCGGATTTAAAGCAAGAATTGTTCCGAATTTTAATTGGAATTAAGGTCACGAAAGCAAATCACGTTATAACTTGGTTATCAACAAATCATTTATTTGCATTCCAAATCACTTTTGAACTTAAACCCTAAACGAGATTTAAATCGTTGTTTTTTTTCAGTAGCGTGCGTATTTGTTACGATCACCTTTGAAGACTGCATTTGTGTGTCAGTAAACTATGTTGCGATTATCTCCGAAATCCGTTTCTTCTAATCTAGCTGATGCGTGTGTAGCCAATATAAAGTAGATCGGATCGGACGAGCGCATCTCTCAAAATCGAGCAATCAACACGTCGGCGCGCCGACACAAATCCATTATGGCGCATCCACACAAAAACATTTGCACTGGCTCAAGAAGACTGTTACGAAAGACGCCGCGGACCGTGAACATTCCACCGGCCACTGCGCATGAGCCAACTGGAACAGACAAAAACGATACTTGTATCTGGGCAGGCTTTCTCCAAAACAGGAACTTTAAATATGAATGGGATGGCAGGAGCAACTAACTTAACCGTTTGTAGTCATTCTTTTTTACAATTTCATCTACGAGTAATTGTAAAAAACTTACAAACCAAGCATAAAAAGGTAATTCAATCGAGACCAAATCCAACTTTTTTGCGATAAGTTCACGAACAAAGCTTGGGACCTAATGACTAAAACAAATGATTGTCAGATTAACTTTGTGCAAAATGCGTCCCCAAGTCGCTCATCTGTCGAAGCTAATCTGAGATCAGTCACAAAACGGGAAACAAAAACCATCAGCAATCGCGCGCCTTTGTTCTTAGTTTTTGTGAGGTCCTCAAAGTAATAGCGTTTTTGGAAATACTGCCTCCGTGGTAGTGGTCCGAGCCATGGGTTCACGACTCGGAGGTCCTGAGTTCGATTCCCGGCAGGAGACAACGATTTTGTATTGTTTGTTGTATCTTGTTTGGTTAGGACATTGCAGGCAGATCACCTGATTTTTCGAAAATTAGGATGCGCCATGGTGTACGATGGGTATGTAAATAGTCGGTCTTGCGTCTGATTTCTCTCTGGTCTGTCCCATCAGAATAAAAGATTGAATTAATAAATAGTGCACTTGTGTGTTGCGTAAAAACTTAAGTCCTACTACTAGGTGGCTGATCCCTGGGAGATTCGCTGCCGTCACCGAAATTTTTTTTTAAGGATAATTTTGTAGAAATAAATGCTCCAGAGTTATGTCGTTTGTGCAGCTGGTCGCATGCGGTATGTCTTCTAATCCCCATCTTTCTTCACGGCACCGTTAACGACGTCACGGTAATTCTGGTACCACCATAGTTCCGTAATTAACACCATTCGAATCGCGCCACTCTTCCAAGACGGCCTTGTTTCCGATTCGGCTTGCTTCATATCGTAAATCGGTTATCGCATCACAGAAAGATCAGGTTTTATGGGCAGGTGAAACCTGACGAACCGCAGATTCCTGGCTAGTGAATGAAGTCATTCATACAATTCCAGTTTGTAAGCAATACAAAAAAGTAAGAAAATCCACGCAAATTCTTTTCAAACATTATCCAGCAAGCCCTAAAATTTACATCTCCAAAAGGACGCTCTTTGTGGTTAGCGACCCAATTCTGATTGTACAGAATATTCTTATTTGCGTCATCTTAAATTCAGTTTCCATTTCAATGTCTTTAAGGCAGAAAGGCAAGCAGGCAGAAAGGTTTTTGTATAGCTCGGCTATTTAATATTTCCTTGATCTTTCAACACAAAGATTGAATTATAAAATAATTTGTGGGGATCACAAATTCGGAATCTCAGTAAGACCGAGTTACTTTATGATGTTATTCATTTAATTAATATTCCAGAGAAATATCCTAATTGGCTTCAGAGTATAAAGCCCCAGGGGAAATAGAATTAAAGCCGTCAAAGATGGCGAAATATTATGTTTAATAAGTGACTTAGAAATAGGTACTCAATATACGCTCGAAGGAACTATTTTGTAATAAGCCTTCTCTGCGTGCAACTATTTTACCTACAAGATACCCGCAAAATATAGATAATAATATTATCTTGATCTCCTTATACCTTTGCTGGATCATCATCATCTCCATAACCTTATCCCGTATATCAAGGGGTCGTCTACTTAATCTAGGGGATTGAACGAGGGAACTGGTTCTTACACAGAACGACTGCCATTTAACCTCCGCAAACGAGACCAGACCCAATCCTAGATGCTAAGCATAATAATATATACGGTATTAAACGATATTAACCGGGACCAACGGCTTAACGTGCCTTCCGAAGCACGGAAAAGCACCGAATAAACGTATATATGAAATTCGAAAACAGAAAAACACATTGGTACGTGGTGGGATTCGAACCACAACCTCCCTCAGGAGGAAGCGGCTCTATCCACTACACCATTCTTGGATAAAGGAAGCAATAAACTTCCTCCTACCAACTTGTCATGTACTTGTGATGTTTTTATTATCCGATACACGCGTAGTTTCATTACGAGAATGAGAGGAGAGGGCACGTCCACTGCAACGGCAACGGGACGGTATCGTCGACAATATCGTGAAGAGATATTTAATGAAAATCAATGAAAATATATAACACGCTTTTCTAGTTGCCGGCAAGGCATTGATTCCCACCGGTATCGTCGCCGGCCAGCTGAACTGGATGTGTTTTATATTCGTTCAAATTATGCGCCTGTGTGTGTAAAGTGGAACTTCATCTTAGTGGAACTAGATCGACGATTAGGTACTGTCTTAGTGGAAAATCAGAGCCACGATATCGTGATGATATCGTTATCGTGCCGTCTAGTGGACAACAGCCAATCAATGACTGTTTTTATTTGCTCGGTGAACTCATCTCTGACACGTTTATCGACATTCACATCCTTCATATTTTTTGTTCACATAATGCAAATGTATCGGTCGATCGATCATCCAAATGATGGCTTTCAATTTCTTCAACATCGGCGTCCAAATTTGAAACGTCAGATCACATTCGGGGGTCATTGACAACTGGAGTGATTTTATCTCAATCTATTATAGCTTTTAGGTTGGGTACTTAAGAGGTCAGCAGACTATTATAATGCATACATACGGCTTTATCCCTAATGGGGTAGGCAGAGCTTAAGCGACCTAAACAAAGGTCGTTCCGCCACGTCTGACAAAGTTTTGAGGATTATTTAAGATAGAGAAAGGTTGTCCATCGCCTAAATTACAATATACAGAAACCCTTCGGATCCCTTACCTGGTATTTACAGCATGCCCGGGAGGAAATGCAGCTGGCATAATCTAAATTTTTCTCTCGATCCCAGGCCAGCATTGAACCTATTAAGAGTATTATAATAGATGAAACAATAATAACAAAAACATAAACAAAAGTTTCTGTTCTGTTTATTTACATTAACTTAGTGCACCATTTTGAAATAATCCCTCCTCGTTGCAAATCTTGCAGAAATTTTGCACATGATTTTTTTGGAGTAATGAATTGAGTTCATCCCATAACCACTTTCTAAAAAAGACTTCCTGGTGATAGTTGTTCAGTTTCGTTGAATGATCAACCCCTATCAGTCTGCGGGACGCTGCCCCTTACACCCGAACGTATAATAATACGATAAAATCGGAAGAAATACCGAATAACTAACACAATATCAACATCACACACGACACAACAGAAGTATTTACAGCATACTACATACATACAAACATATAATCACGCCTTTATCCCTAATGGGGTAGGCAGAGCGTAAACAACCTAAGCAAAGGTTGTTCCGCAACGTCTGACAAAAGTTTGAGGGTTATTTAAGATAGATTTGTAGGTATATTGCTGTAGTGACAGGTTGTCAGCTCATCGCCTAAATTACAATATACTGAAACCCTTAGATCCCTTAGCTGGTTTTTACAGCATGCCCGGGAGGAAATGCAGCTGGCACACTCTATGTTTTTCTCTCGCTCCCAGTCCAGCATGGAAGAAACACATACATCATACTAAACGTGAGAATATAAAGATGGCGATGCAATTAGCGTGTGAAGCGCAGAAATTAATATCGCGTCAGATTTCACAGTAAAAAGAACTCTTAAGATGATGGAAACTGTTTCGATCGGATGTCTATCTGCTTTCATTGTTCTTACATACATAAAATCACGCCTTTATCCCTAATGGAGTAGGTAGAGCGTAAACGACCTAAACAAATGTCGTTCCGCCACGTCTGACGAGTTTTAGTGGCAGGTTGTTAGCCTATCGCCTAAATTACAATATACTGAAACCCTCGGATCCCTTAGCTGGTTTTTATCTATGTTTTTCTCTCGTTCCCAGTCCAGCATGGAAGAATTCGCGTCAGATTTCACGGCAAAAAGGAGTCTTTGAGATGATAGAAACTGTAGCTATCAGATGTCAATCCGATAGAAACTGTTGCTATCGGATGTCAATCCGCATTCTTTGTTCTTTCACTCGAATAATGGAAATAGCCGCGTTATCAATGCATTAAAGCTTGAGATATGAACTCGATTAGATTAGAGAACTGGAGAAATTAAGCACGCAATCTATACCGGGTGTAAGGGACAGCGTCCCGCAAACTGATAGCGGTTGCTCAGTCAACGAAACTGAACAACTTTCTTTCAGGAGATGAAAACAAAATATATAGTATATAATAGGTGGACATTTTGCATGGGCGGGTCAGCCCATGCAAAATGTCCACCTCGATCAGAACATTTGCATGTTTATTTTTTTTCACTTCCTGAGAAAAAATCCTGGTGTTAGTGTTTTAGTAATAACGAAGTTTTGGCAATGATTGGGCAAGATCAAAAGAAATCTGCGCGTAATCAGGCTAATGATAATAGACACGCAAGATTTTATAACAAAAGCGTTTAATGAAACCCCAATTTCGCCACATACAAACATATAATCACGCCTTTATCCCTAATGGGATAGGCAGAGCATAAAAGACATAAACAAAGGTCGTTCCGTCACCTCTAACAAAGTTTTGAGAGCTATTTAAGATGGATTTGTAGGTATATTTCTGTAGTGACAGGTCGTCAGCCCATCGCCTGAATTGCAATATACTGGAGCCCTCGGATCCGTTAGTTGATTTTTACAGCATGCCCGGGAGGAAACGCAGCTGGCACATTCTATGTTTTTCTCCCGCTCCCAGTCCAGCATGGAAGTATGAAACCCTCGGATCCCTTTATTGATTTTTACAGCATGCCCGGGAGGAAATGCACCTGGCACATTCTATGTTTTTTCGTCACAGAGTACTTAATCGAAAAATCTCGTATAATAACAGATCCTGATCTCGAATTTCGTAAATCCCAAAATAAATTAAAACTAACTTAACACAATCACACTGGATATACGATACAACAAACTAAGCCATTAATGAAATTAAGCCATAAAATTTACACGTTAAAGTTGTGTTTGCAATGACCAGAAAGTTTAACCGTTGGAACATATTGTAAGGGAAATGATCCATTCATTGTTACTCGCGTAACATTTTTATTTTGCGGCATGGGAGTTTCAGCTTTACTGCCAGGAGAAAGAGTACAAGTTTGCAGTAAATGTTTTTTGGTGGTTGCGCCCTTGTCAATGAAGA
Source organism: Scrobipalpa costella (assembly GCA_949820665.1). Lineage (NCBI taxonomy): Eukaryota > Metazoa > Arthropoda > Insecta > Lepidoptera > Gelechiidae > Scrobipalpa > Scrobipalpa costella. The sequence continues at coordinate 6,657,918 of OX463313.1, forward strand.
GGTAGTCACAAGAACGGACGTTGAAAAAAAAGGGGCACGACGGGAACACACCTGTCAGTAGTGTTGCCGGTTTTTGAAGAGGACGGGTGAATGGTGGAGGGCACAATGCTTTTGAAATTCGAATTTGGAGTACATTTTAAACGACCGATTCCCAGCTTTGACATTCAATCAGCAAACCAAGCATTATACCTAAGAAGTTCCCAGATAAACTTGTATCGAGTGATTCATCCACAAAGCATTCAACTGATCGACAGACCGAATTACCATAAGGCTGTTTCGAAATTCGCAAACACATAATAAAGAGCGGCTTTACATATTAAATGGCGGCAATATTGCAAGCTTTAGTGGCTTTGGGATCATTATGTGAACTTGCGTGTCGCGGCACGTAACAGCCGTGTCATTCACTTAGATCCCGGCGTTACATCATAACCAGTTCAGTGACAGATCAGTCAACAAACTCCTGCGTCTGGGCATACTCGGCGTCATTCATGCGCCCACGATCAATCGTGTTCCGTTTACGTTTAAACTTGCGGCTTTTAATCTCGAGAAAGTATTCAGAGCAATTGATCATATGAGAGCTGTGTCCATCAACTTTTTTCTGTGGGAATGACAGACGTTTGGTAAAAAAAAATATAAATTCGAGTTTTGAAAATATTATGTCTCTAGATTCTGATTTAGAACTGGAAGCCATGATGTAAGAAGGATAAGCGGTAACAGACAGCTAGTATTTTTGGTAGCTGCGGAACAAAATATGGCACTGAGGCACAGAATTAATATAGTACACTGAGGATTGAAATACCTATTCGTCCAAATATAATAAAAGATAATAATGTTATGATGAGATCAGGTTGTAAGACAATGCAAGTTTCAAGTTATTAAAACAGACCATTGCATTGAATTCAATATGATTATGACTTCGCTGCATTTAGAAGACAAAAACCAAACTTAGATTAATGTTAGTTCAGTCGAATGAAATATTCATTAGCATAATATTACACCCACACACAATATCAAGACTTTGGAAATGTCTTGTCACCTATTTGTTAGCGTCTTTATGCAACCAGAGATTAAATTTTATTTCTTTAGTAAAAGTAGAGTTTTTAAAATTACTGTAGGAAAACTTGATTCCTTTCAATCAGTACAGTGATACTGAACTAAGCATTCCATGAACAACTTCTAAGAACTTCTAAGTAAATGCCACTACCGTATTCCGTAGCCGTCTTAAGGCGGGGTTTGCATAAAGCTCACCTTTGGATCAGAAGAGAATTCGTAATCAGTTTTGTATTTGTACTGGAGTTGCCGCCATGTTTGAGGATACAAACAGGGTTGCCAGACGTCTTCTTGAAGAGAAGTCAGACAATATTTAATTCTTTTTTGCGAAATCATACTTTAATCAGATCCATTTATATTTTTGATAGTGTTTGATCAAATATAATATAGCCCCTAAATCAGGGGGTCCCAAATTTTTATTGACTAACATAATAGGTCCCTCTAAAGTGTTCAGCTTTGATTACTAGGATAATCCTGTCTGACCAGTCACCTTTCGGATTTAGGTTCTGGCAACCCGTTAGTATGTTCTACATGGTTTGTGGGCAACCCTAAACTAGCAAAATGCGGATTTCGAAGTGTTGTCTGTTTTGCGAATAATCATGTCGTCATAGGAACGTGTCAAAATACCGAAACGTTGGAACTTGAGAAAATTAAGTCTTCTGGAAGTGGCAAGCAATTTCCTGCTAGTCAAATCAGCAACATTATGAAATGTCAAAAACGCGTCTTTGTATGAAAATAGCGAGTTATGACGTCACTCCTTGGTAAATATTGTACTACTTACTCAAATCAATAACTTCGATATTTTAACTCGATTTTATTTTTGATTGCCTAAAGGTCGTCCCACTGCTGGGCGATTCTTAAATCGATTATTAAATCTAAATATGCATTTTTTTTAAAATGATGAATGCATACACACATACATACAATAATCACGCCTTTATCCCTAATGGGGTAGGCAGAGCGTAAACAACCTAAACAAAGGTCATTCCGGCACGTTTGACGAAGTTTAGAGGGTTATTTATCATCAGTTTTAAATATAAACGTTTTGAATTTTTTTATCACCCAGAAGACTAAGAATGAAAACAACTAAAAAAAATACTCGCTATTCCACCTTAAAATCAAAAAGTTGTCTCATTTATTATCTGATCTTTCAATCATATTACTTTTTAGTATTCTAGATTAGATTACGTATAGATGCTAGACATCCAAAAAGAATACATAGGTCTTCTTCTTAGCGAGTGCGTTCTCGAGTCGAATGACCCGATGAACCCTGGTGTCAGAGTTTTTAAACCGCCTAGTAGTACAGCTAATTGGCCTCTGACATGGTTATTGTAACGACCACTATAAAAGACAGTGACCGGGACCGACGGCTTAACGTGCCCTCCGAAGCACGGAATCTTTTTTCTTTTCGGACAATCAGGTGATTTAGCCTCCAATGTCCTAACCAAACTAGGAAAAACCTCATAAAGTGATAAATTGACAAATATCAACTTTTTTGTCTTCCCCCTAAGAATCGAACCCAGGACCTCCGGATTGTAAGCCCATGGCTCTAACCACTAGACCACGGAGGCAGTTAATACATAGGTAGTTGATAGTCTATTTATACACACAAAGAAATAAGAGTAGTGAATACAGTCATGTAGCAAGTACGTACGTGCCTATCTAAGCTTTGAGTCAGAAATTAATGTGATTCAGTTCTTCCATGCTGGACAGGAAGCGAGAGAAAAGCATATAATGTGCCAGCTGTATTTCCTCCCGGGCATGCTGTAAAAAACAGCTAAGGAATCCGAGGGTTTCAGTATATTATAATTTAGGCGATAGGCTGACAACCTGTCCCTACAGCAATATCTATCTTAAATAACCCTCAAAACTTTGTCATACATGGCGGATAGGCCTTTTTTAGGTCGTTTACGCTCTGCCCACAATAAAGGCATGATTGTATGTATGTATGTAGATTATACTACGTATAGAACCTAGCCATCCAAAAATAATACATAGGTAATTGATATTCTATTCATACACACAAAGAAATAAGACTAGTGAATACATGCATGTAGTCATATACTACCTCCGTGGTCTAGTGGCTAGTGCCATGGACTCTCGATCCGGAGGTCCTAGGTTCGATTCCCAGGGGGGAAACACAAAGTTGCTATTTGAGAATTTATCACTTTGTGAATTTTTCCCCAGTTTGGTTAGGGCATTGCAGGCTGAATCACCTGATTGTCCGAAAATAAAAAGATTTCGTGCTTCGGAGGGCACGTTAAGCCGTCGGTCCCGGTTGCTGTCTTTGATAGTGGTCGTTACTCAAACCATGTCAGAGGCCTGATAGTTGTGCTACTAGGCCGTTTAAAAACTCTGACACTAGGGTTCATCGGGTCCATAGACTCGATACCCACTCGACAAAAGAAGAAGAATGCATGCAGTAAGTACGTACGTGCCTATGTAAGCTTTGTGTCAGAAACTAATGTGATTTTATCTTTAACCCGGAGTATTACGGGACAGCTCATTATTTTGTTGCTAGATTGTAGATGTTTTCCCATACATTACCTAACTAATGTTTGCCTTGATTATACTGCTATGCAATTTAAGCTAGCACTAAGAGCATTGTCTATAATTTGTTTTTTTTTAGTTAGTATTTTTTTGATTTTCTGGAACCTCATGTTTACCTTCAACGAGTTGTCTTTGGCCCGTATTCAATATGCACTTGAGACTGAGAGCTAGTTAGAGTTTGTATCGGAAATGTCATTTCAGTATATATCGCCTGTTAAATCCATATATAATATACATAGATACATATACTCACGCCTTTATCCCTAATGGGGTAGGCAGAGCGTAAACAACCTAAACAAAAGTCGTTCCGCCACGTCTGACAAAGTTTTGAGGGTTATTTAAGATAGATTGGTACGTATATTGCTGTAGTGACAGGTTGTCAGCCCATCGACTACATTGCAATACACTGAAACCCTCGAATCCCATATATAATATTGCTTTCAATCTTGAGATGCCTTTATAAATACGAGCATTCGTAATTTTAAATTCGTTTATAGTAAAAAAAATACATGATAGCTTAGAATACACCAATTCGTTACAAATACATATAAAGACATTAAAGATGTCAAATTAGTTGATAAAATAATTTGTACCAATGTACAGTCAACAGGATATCAAGTCAAATAAAATTATTTTAATTTAATTAATTGCGATTACAAGTTAACGGTCATACAGTCAAATTAATTTAAAAATTAGTTATCATAATTAATTATTAGTCATTTATTTATTAACAAAACATTGGTACACAAAACATTAGTAGTTTCGCATTGGAAATGCTCTGGTTATATTTTATTTTCGTACATTAATCTGCTGATATATACGGAAATGCAAACTTTTTTCATATTTCTTTTTTTTATTTGTCTTTGTTCTTTAGGTACATAAGCCAATACAAAATAAAGTCATCCAATAATTTACGTAGGTAATACATACATACATAAATAAAATTACGCCTTTATCCCTTACGGGGTAGGCAGAGCGTTAAACGCCTCGTAAAAGGCGCTTTCGCCACGTCTGACAAAAATTAAGGGCAGTTTTAGATTGTAATATGTATTGTTATAGTGACAGGTTGTCAGCCCATCGCCTAAATTACAATACACTGTAACCCTCGAGTCCCTTTTTTTACGTAGGTAATTGTTAACTTAATATTGGTAATATTTTACCCAACAGTTATATATATAGTAGGTAATTTATATCCTTCCATGCTGGCCTGGGAGCCAGAGAAAAACATAGAATGTGCCAGATGCATTTCCTCCCGGGCATGCTGTAAAAACCAGCTAAGGGATCCGAGGGTTTCAGTATATTGTAATTTAGGCGATGGGCTGACAACCTGTCACTACAGCAATATACTTACAAATCTATCTTAAATAACCCTCAAAACTTTGTCTGCCTACCCCATTAGGGATAAAGGCGTAATTATATGTATGTTTGTAATTTATATTGGATGATAATTTAATTGCGTGCCATAGTTTAGCTTAGGGGGTGTTTCAGTAATGTAAAAGGAACCTATTAAAAATATAAAAAAGAACCAACTCAAATAAATAAAAAAAGGAAGCAAGTAAGCTATGGCACGTAATTAAATTAACACCATGTATATTCTGTGCCAAATTCAATTTAAAGATATTCAATCTAAATGAAAAGATAGCAACCGAAGATTTTGAATCTGTTATCGACCAAGTTTTAAAAAGCCAGCGCAGTAGCAACATTTCTAGCTATTTTAATATTCTAGATAATGGAAAACCTATAAATGGATTCTTAATTAATGGATTCTTGATAAGACGGCGAGGTCGCTTCGCAAAAAAGCAAACGAAGAGATGCTATTTTGATACCTAATATTCATACTAATTCTGTTATTAGTATGAATAACTCTCAAAACGTTGTCAGACGTGGCGAAAGGACCGTTGTTTAGGTCGTTTACGCTCTGCCTACCCCATTAGAAGTAAAGGCGTGATTATGTGTATGTATGTGATCGTGAATAATGCTAATACGTCTTCGTACATCGTCCTTTAGGAGATATTCCAAATAAAACAAGCGTAAAAAAAAAATAGAAAGAGAGATTATTCATTTCATTAGAGCAAGAGAAGTTTGTTCCATAATGCTCCGAAAAACTGTTTCTTTTATGCAATTTATTCGCAAAAACAGAAACCCGTTTAAAAGTGACTTCAGCAATTGTACATCATCCTTTGAGAGATGTTCCAAATAAAACAAGCGTTACAAAGAGAGCTTATACATTTTAGAGCAAGACAAGTTTGGTTCACAATGCTCCGGAAGACTGATTCTTTTATGATACATATTTATTCTCAAAAAGAGAAACCTTTTTAAAAGTGACTTTAGCAAATATACCTATGTCATAAAAAAACGCATTGCTATGCTACTAATATGCTCGTATTTAAAAAGCGATATCAGGATTGAGAGCAATATTAAGTATGGATTTGACAGGTCGTTTTGTACTGAAATGACATTTCCGATACGAACTTAAACACGCTGTCACTCTTGAGAGCTATTTATATTATATTTATATTTATTTATCGTATGGCATTAGGTAACTGGCATAGTAAAAAAATATAAATACGGGCCTAATAAAGCTTTCCAAAATTTGTTAAATTAATACAGTGCTTATTGGTTTCTTTTTTTTACAATGCAGCTACGCTACAAAGCTGTTAAAGCGCTATGGAATAACCCAAAAAAAAAAGTAAGTATAGCGCTTCTCGTCGAACGATTTTAGGCAGTCGTCGTGTCGGTTGGAAGCCGTTCGAAGCCATCATTAAGTGGAGTCTCAGCAATCATTCATCATCATCATTTGACCGACGGTTAGCCCGGCAGGCTCCCGAGAGGTAGTTATTGAGAAAAAACTACGTCAGTGGTTTAAATGAACGTGACCAACAAGTAATTTTTAAAAGAATTTAAGCAACCCGACTGTAGTAACTATATATGTTTTTAACGCATTAATTGTTCTAAAATTGCATACATACATACATACATATAATCACGCCTTTATCCCTAATGGGGTAGGCAGAGCGTAAACGACCCAAACAAAGGTCGTTCCGCCACGTCTGACAAAGTTTTGAGGGTTATTTAAGATAGATTTGTAAGTATATTGCTGTAGTGACAGGTTGTCAGCCCATCGCCTAAATTACAATATACTGAAACCCTCGGATCCCTTAGCTGTTCTAAAATTGAGCTGTAACATATCGCCCGTTGTCTTAATTTTTAAGTTGAACTGTATATTCAATTTTTAAAGCAATAAATAATATTATAATAATTCGGAATGAATCATGCTTATTTTTAAAATATTCTTTTAATTACCTTTATTTTGATACCAAACTCGATAGTTATAGACAAAAGAACCATTGAAAACATTGAAAACCTTTGAAAACTTACTATTAAGCGCCTAACATTCGCCATTATGATTTTTCAAAAAATACACCTATATAAGAACACTCGGGTGTTTGAAACTAATCGAACCATACCCTAATTGTCGAATTCCATCTAGCCGTTTCAGAAATACGATGTAATAAAGAAATATCAAACACACATACTAATAATACAATATATACGCGCGAAAAACATAAGCTTTCTTGACAGTCGGGCAAAAAGGAACTAAAGATATTTTTGAACGTTCTTCTTACATGCAGCGCCCTTGCCCACATTCATTAGAAGCCTTGACGTACTGTATGCATGATTTAAAATTGAAACGCTAGCCTAATAAGCAGGTCGGGATATTCAATTTGAACTAACACTGGATGAGTTTAATTTTGTATGTAATGAAATGATGAGTAGCTTAAAAAGGTCTGTACATGATTGGGCAGAGCAGATTATAGCTATATTCATTTTGTAATTATTTTTTTTTTAAAAAGCGTAGAGTACCAAGTTCATTAATATTATTACTCATGAAGAATAATAATAAATAAGTAAAAATATAAAACTCGACGAATTTATATCAATCTTCATTCGAGCGATTAAATCGACAATCTACAATATAATTGGCTCGATTCTAGATACTACCGGCTAAAACTAAAATATATCCGTCACTTTCAAAATAATAAAATAGAAAAAGGACAGGCGATGTATCCTTTTTTACATTTTGTACGCTAGATTTTGAAGCGCGTTTGCACGTTTCCCCAGTATTTCTGACAATTTTATCCGCCATATCACATGACGGCGGATAAAAATGAAAGATAACGCATAAAACCATCGACTATAAATAAAAAAAACGGATAGAATAGATCTCCCGTCCTTTTCAAATGTTCTTAGTCTAGGTTTCGCCGGTTAAATCTAGAATTAAGCCCATAGATTTACTAAACCACACACCTCCAACTTCTATAGAGAAATTCATCTTAGAAAAATCGATACAAATATAAAATATCACTGTAGAGATTGCAAGTGATTTCTTAACTAGGGCTGGATTTGATTTTTTTACTGTTTGCAAACACGGGCTTTAACATAAACGGTCTATTATATTATTACGATTGCGAGCATCTCGCATATTTCCTTTTTCAGTAATTTTCGGCACGCGAGGGGCTCCGGGCAACAAAAAAATAAAAACGTAGCTGTAAACGGTAGCTATTCAACTCAAAAGAAGCGGGTTTTTGCCCTTGCTTCCTCAGACATATGCAGAGGATATCCGTTCAGCCACAAGGGGTCATTATGGCTGGGGTAATCTATACTTGTACGTACGGGGCTGTTTATATTGCACATCGGTTAAGTTTTGCTTCTTCTTCTTCTTCTTAGCGTGTTGTGGGAACACGCGAAACATGAGGCCAAAAATTCGGCCACGTCTTGTATTGCGGATTGACTTGTTCTGCTTTGGCGTTATCTCTATCATCACCTCTGTATTTGTCAATGTTGGACTGCGAGCGAAAGAAAAAAAAAACCAGCAAAGGGATTCGTGGGTAACAATGTATTGTAATTTAGGCTATGAGCTGCCAACCAGCTGATTCACTTTTCTTATTGTATTTATGTAAAATTGCCCTCAATATTTGTCAGACATGGCGAAAGCACCTTTTACTATGCGTTTTCTATCTGCCTACCCCTTAAGGGATAAAATCGTGACTACAGGTATGTATGTTGTAGAGCGTTATCTTATCTCTATCGCACTTGTACAACGACTCGCAAACTTCGATGTGCAATATAAACGGCCAAGTACTTTACATTTATACTGTTAGGTCTGTACTAGATCGTTTACAGATGTGTTCTTTGTGGAACTGGTTGATTCTAGGCGTCGAAGAGTTTAATTGAGATAAACAGACACTAAGTAGGCTATTAACAAACCGCAAATTACAATTAGGTTCCATAAGTATCCACTTCCAATTATCTACTTTAAACCGTGTACTAGAGTTAAGTTTCATATAGGGTGTAAGGGACAGCTTAAGGGGATCCCCGGTGCACCCCAGCGCCCTCATCAGTAAAAAAATCATTGCTCACCGAAAACGCAATTAATCGAAAATCCGGTAGATCAGATTAAAGTATGGGTACTGAAGTTTTTTTTAAGCATTATAAATTAATAATTCAGTGTTCACTTCAGTTACAGATAGTAAAAGTGCTAAAAGTGGCCGTTTTTCGCAAATTTCCTATCTGTAACTGCAACGATCAATAAGTTGCAACTTTATGAGGTTCCAAATGGCCTTTATTGCTTTAACCTCAATCTGATCTACCGGATTTTCGATTGATTTTGTTTTCAGTTAATTATGATTTTTTGACTGATGAGGGCGCCACTTAGCCCAGGGAAGCCCCTTAATGCAAACCGATAGGGGTTGCTTATTTAACGAAACTGAACCACTTTTACCAAGAAATACTTTCGTTGACTGAGCAACCCCTAACAGTTTGCATTAAGCTGTCCCTTACGCCCGATATAGAGTTATATCCCGGTATGTGCTGTGGTATTAGTCAGACCGGTTCTAATGCTAACTGAGTAGGTTTTTAGTTGTTAAGGTATAAATATTAAAACCTATTAAAATAATCCACATAAAAAACTGCTCTATTTGGACATCGATTGATTTTACTACAAAGATTATTACAACTGCCTCCGTGGTCTAGTGGCTAGTGCTATGGACTCCTGATCCGGAGGTCCTGGGTTCGATTCCCAGGGGGGAAACACAAAGTTTATATTTGAAAATTTATCACTGTGTGAATTTTTCCCCAGTTTGGTTAGGACATTGCAGGCTGAATCACCTGATTGTCCGAAAAAGAAAAAGATTTCGTGCTTCGGAGGACACGTTAACCGTCGGTCCCGGTCGCTGTCTTTGATAGTGGTCGTTACTCAAACCGTGTCAGAGGCCTGATAGTTGTGCTACTAGGCGGTTTAAAAACTCTGACACCAGGGTTCATCGGGTCGATAGACTCGATACCCACTCGACAGAAGAAGACTACAAAGACGTGTTTCGGCACCAAGCGTAAGAAAGAAAAAAATCAAAGCAACCTGTTAATAACGAACTTCCTTTGAAAAGATTAAAACTTGAACGAGAGAAATAAATTGTTCGACTAATTTCCGAATGAGAGCATAATGAAACAAGTTTCGAGTTCGGGAGTGGAACATAAGGAGGCAAAGTTGTGGGGTATCGTAAAGACTCAACGGATGGTACAGAATTTCAGAGTATTTCTGCTTTCAAGAAGGTATTCTAAGGCCCGTAATTATAATCCGCACTTGAGATTGACAGCCAGTTTGAGTGCGTATCAGAAATTTCATTTCAGAACAATATTGCTCTCAATCTTGAGATAGCTTTACAAATACGAGCCTCAGGTCCCTTAAGCCCTGCATGGTTTGAGACTAGTATGTTCCTTAGTAGAGAGAAATGAATTGTTCGACTAATTTCCGAATGTGAACATAATGAAACAAGTTTAGAGTTCTGAAGTGGAACGTATGGAGGCAAAATTATGGGGAATTGTGAAGACTCGACAGATGGTAAAGAATTTCTTTGTTCGATTTATTTTTGAGCCAGCTAAGTAATTAAATTTTTGACTCTCTGCACTCTTTAGACATTCCTTGGGTATTTTGGGTATTACTTGGTCGTGTCATTCAAGAAATGCAAAATTTGGGACTGGTATGTCGAATTCCCCTAGGTAGTTTTTCTTGCAATACATATTTTCATTATCCCAAAAGCATAATACACGATTATTAGATAATGAAGATAGAGCTTCGATCCTTGAAATATAAGTTACAAAAGTCAGTGTTTCTTGCTATTGCGATGAACATAAAGTTTTGCATCGCATCAGAAACAATATTTAAAATTACTTTTTAAAATAAATATATTCGCTTGAAATTAAGGCACACTTGATCTGTACACACAAGAAATAACAATTTAAATAAGAACATTTACAACAATAACCCGTATTCTCGAACCGAAAGATTTCCGAACAATTAAACTCTGTCGTTAAAATATTCACACGGACGATTTCCTGTTGGCATCATTAATATCACTAGAGTCTCATGTCAACTGGTAATTAAGCTAATTATTCGAATCCATACAGTTTTATAGAACATCCTAACATCCGTCTAACAAATGTGTGGTGATAATTCAAGTTCACGACACGTCACGACTGGTCACGACATGTCTCGGAGATGTGGCATAAACGAATAAACTGATGATTCATTGTCTGGCTGTATGTAATGTAAGTTCATTGCTTGCTAATTTATGAAAGCGGTTACTTAGCACGATTGGCGCGAGACGCCGCGATGAGCGGTGAGCTAAAAGTAGACGACACAAGAGCAAATATACCTAAGTAGTAGATATATTCATAACTATACATATACGTACGTACTACGCCAAATACTATCGGTAGTATATCAGCCATAATTGATGTCAGTCTTTTAAGTCTTGACGATATGAACAGGATCTGAAAAGTATGTCTTCTGGTGGCTACACGCCGATACTTTATAATGGCGGCAATTCTGGACGCACTATTCCTTAACTAACTTTTAGCTAGCGCTGTCACTATCTTTACTTTGACATAACTACAGGATAAGAAACAATAAACACTTTGACATTCCTGATCTGACGTACGACGCCTTAAATAAGAACTGAGCATGCTCTCTTATTTTACGTTAATTATTTAAGCAGTCTTATGTCAGATTAGGAATGTCGAAGTCATGTGCTATCCTGTTCTTATGTCAAAGTTGGGAAAGTGACAGCGCTTGTTCAGAATTAGAATTATGATTATGTCGCGAGGATGCACGCCAACCTATCTACTTAAATATTTTCTTTACTAGCGATAGTATTTAGAAAGCTGATATTCTGGCCTGGCACAACATAGGCCTAAAAGAATACAGTCTTATATTTATAGAAAAATAAATCACGCAGCTCTTTGCAAAATACAGCGAGTTTCAGAGACCATTGCGATGTTTTACGGTGCCATCCAACGAATCCTTTGTAATTACTATTTTATTTGAAGGTTTCTGCTGAGAAAACACATCAAGGATTTTATGTCAAGGCTTGATGAGAAATTGCTACAATTTACGAAGGCTGTAAACATTTGGTTTCATTTGAATTTGAAGTTCGTATTGCCGTTTGGAACTCAGAATTTGTTTTAATAGGGACAAAGTATTTTCTAAGTTTTAGTTTCATTCGTCTCATGGCGTCATGTACCTACGTCATAACAACGTATCTAGGTACCTACGTTGCTTATATTTTCTTTAAGTTTCGTGAAATCAATGCAAAGTAAAATCAATGCAAGTTTTGTGAAATACATACATACATACATATAATCACGCCTTTATCCCTAATGGGGTAAGTAAGGCGTAAACGACGTAAACAAAGGCCGTTCCGCCACGTCTGACAAAGTTTTGAGGATTATTTAAGATAGATTTGTAGGTTTATTGCTGTAGTGACAGGTTGTCAGCCCATCGCCTAAATTAAAATATACTGACACCCTCGGATCCCTTAGCTGGTTTTTACAGCATGCTCCGAAGGAAAAGCAGCTGGCACATTCTATGTTTTTCTCTCGCCCCCAGGCCAGCATGGAAGTAAAATATTTTGTGAAATAAATGCCGTTAAATCTAGTTTTGATGTCCGTCCAGTGTAACAATATGGACTTAATTTTGTATTGTTGGTGCTTTACCTACTAACTTTATAGGGGCTAAATTGTATTATTTTTCTCAAAACATTCGCAAACCTCCCCTGGTAACAACCCATTATGAAGCCCCATATTGTCGGTTAGGAGGGCTCAGGCCCTTCAATGTCTAACATTAGAGTCTGGGTTTTTTGCTTCCATTTTTACAAGGGCCATAATAGAGGTCAGTCTTCAATGTGTGCATTTTTTCCTCGGGGCCTCTCTTGGAATTTTTTAAGGCGTAAGTTACGTTACGATCCTCCAAGATATTTCCGTTTTAAGTAGAAGAACTCTAAAAAATTATGGTACTTACTTTTCGAGCTCTCGTTTTTTCTTTTCGAGAGAATCCAGTAATTAATATATAAAGAAATCACTTCCATGCTGGACTGGAAGAGATAGAAAAACATAGAGTGTTCCAGCTGCCCTTCCTCCCGGGCATGCTGTAGAAGACAGCAAAAGGGACTCAAGGGTTACAGAGTATTGTAATTTAGGCAATGGGCTGACAACCTGTCACTATAGCAATACAAATTACAATCTAAAATTGCCCTCATTTTTTTGTCAGACGTGGCGGAAGCGCCTGTTACGAGGCTTTTAACGCTCTGCCTACCCCGTAAGGGATAAAGGCGTGATCTTATGTATGTATGTATGTAATATATAAAGAAAAATGATTTTCTCTATTATGTTTGGTAATATTTACTCGTTTACGAGTGAGTAGGTAGCTAATGGATTTTGCAAGTTTCGCCCTACAAAAACAAAACATATTTTTGTGAGTAGATATTTTCTTTCCTATCTAGCCTCGAGATAAAAGTTCTGAGCACCTACTTACGAACAGTCGATTGATGTTTTACATCTCGTATTTTTCCAAAAAACAAGCCCAGATAAAGCAGTTCCATACTTTTTGTTTGGGAAGCTTAGCGAGTGATAAATTGCTTCCACGTTTGTTTTCTTTGCCCGTGGACGATGATATAGGTAATCCATTCAAGATGGTTAAACATTTTCGAAGAAAACAAGGATGCGATGCGATATACAAACAATGAATAAAAACTACTTTTTACTTCCATGCTGGACTCGGAGTGAGAGAAAAATATATAATATAATCACGCCTTTATCCCTTATGGGGTAGACATAGCGTAAATGGCCTAAACATAGGTCGTTCCGCCACGTCCGACAAAGTTTTGAGGGTTATTTCAGATAGATTTGTAGATATACTACTGTAGTGACAGATTGTCAGCCCATCGCCTTAATTACAGCATGCCCGGGAGGAAATGCAGCTGGCACATTCTATATCTTTTTCTCTCTCCCAGGCCAGCATGAAAGAAAAAACATACCGAAAAGAAGCAGGTAAAATTAATCTTAAAGTACCTAATATTTGTAACAAACAAAATGTTAATTTCCAACGCGGCACTGCAATTCAAGAGCTTTGCGATATTTATCATAGAAAAATTGGTTACAATCTAATTTTAATTCATTTTGTCTATCTTCTTCTTCTTCTGTCCATTGGGTATCGAGTCTATCGACCCGATGAACCCTAGTGTCAGAGTTTTTAAACCGCCTAATACTACAACTATCAGGCCTTTGTCTATCTGATAGCTTAGGATAGATAACCCTTCAAACATTACTTCGCCATCGCCACCTACGCATACTCAACAATTTATGGTCACAGCAACTTAAATATCGTAATTTAGATTCTTTAGTTACCATTCAAATGTGCTTATAAAATTTTATTACTATTACCACAGAACTTATAATACGTAGCTGAAGAAGTAGGTGAATCTTACATGCCGTTCTTTATTTAGACGGATTTTACACAAAATACTATACATTCCGGGTGTAAGGGACAGCGTCCATCTGATAGGGGTTGCTCAGTCAACGAAATTGAAAACTTACACCAAGATATTTTAAGGAGTGAGCGAGGACTGTTGATAGTTGTTTAGTTTTGTTGACTGAGCAACCCCTATCAGTTTGCGGGACGCTGTCCCTTATACTCCGTATATAATACGAATACATATATTAAATTTCTTCCATGCTGGACTGGGAGAGATAGAAAATTCTTCCATGCTGGACTGGGAGAGATAGAAAAACATAGAATGTTCCAGCTGCCCTTCCTCCCGGGCATGCTGTAGAAGTCAGCAAAAGGGACTCGAGGGTTACAGCGTATTGTAATTTAGGCGATGGGCTGACAACCTGTCACTATGGCAATACACATTACAATCTAAAATTGCCCTCAATTTTTGTCAGACGCGGCGAAAGCGCCTTTTACGAGGCGTTTAACGCTCTGCCTACCCCGTAAGGGATAAAGGCGTGATTTTATGTATGTATGTATGTATGTATATTAAAGTCACACCTTTATCTCTTACGGGGTAGGCAGAGAGTAATGCTAACTAAGGCTTTTTTTTTAATGTGTATTTCTATAGTGACGGGTTGCCAGCCCATCGCCTGAATATGTGATAGGTACACTGAAACCCTACAGTATGCCCGGGGCAAGAACCAACTGGCAAGATCCAAGTCTTTCTATCGCTCCCAGTCCAACATTACCTAATCACAAAATATAGCACAAAGCAAAAAATACTGTCGGAAAGGTAAATTCCTTTCAAGGCTTCCTCTCTTGGTCCTTATTATCATTAACACCTCACTGCTCCCACGGCTAAGGTGTTTGGTAACACTCTGGGAAAAGATTGTTTGGGCTCCGTACGTTTTAGGATGTTGTTCGTTTATTCAAACTTTTGATTTTGGAACGCTTGTGAAGTTCCGAATTTGAAATAACATACATACATACATATAATCACGCCTTTATCCCTAATGGGGTAGGCACAGCGTAAACGACCAAAACAAAGGTCATTCCGCCACGTCTGACAAAGTTTTTAGGGTTATTTTAGATAGATTTGAAGGTATATTGCTGTAGTGACAGGTTGTCAGCCCATCGCCTAAATTGCATTATACTGAAACCCTCGGATCCCTTAGCTGACTTTTACAGCATGCCCGGGAGGAAATGCAGCTGGCACATTCTAAGTTTTTCTCTCGCTCCCAGGCCAGCATGGAAGTTTGAAATTTGAAATAAAGAGTAATAACTATACATATTTAAGCACCTACTTTTACATATATGCAATCACGTCTATATCCCTTATGGGGTAAGCAGAGCGTCATTCAAAGAACCCAAAGACCTCTTAATATGGTTTGAGCGTCATTTCAGAAGGAACAAACTTATTTACACGATTATTTCTTAACTTGTATAACTTGTGTATTTCTAAAGTATGTATGTATGTATGTCTTGTCAGCCTTTCGTCTAAATTGCTAAACGCCGAAACCCTCGTGTTTGTCTATTGATTCCTACGTTATGCCTACTTTTGACAATCCAAAATTACCTATTAGACATGATTTTGTTCATTAAGGCGCTCTAGTTTCTCGTTAGCTCAAAGCCAATTAGTAAAGTGTCTAACAATACGAAGCAAACAGAACATCTGAGAGTAAATAGAAGTTGTAGTAAGATCAAACAGTCAAGGTTTCCGTGATTAATTAAAGTGGTGCTTACGTAGGAAGCGTAAGTTTCATTCATAGAAACATTAAGATCACTAATAATACGTAAGTGTGTGTTTATCTTTGTTACTAGTAAGGGCTGGAGGGATTTCGATGTGTAGGTGTAGGGTAAGGTACCTAAACTAAACATAGGGCTCGATTCTAGATTTGCCGGCTAAAACTAAAATAAAAATCTATTTGTCACTTTCAGACTAAAAACATTGGAAAACGACAGGAGATCTATTCTTTCAATTTTTTTATTGATAGTTGTCGTAGTTTGTTTTATTCGTTATCTGTCATTTATATCTGCCGACATATGATATTTCGGATAAAATTGACAGAAACACTGGGGAAACGTCCAAAAACGCGTCAAAATCTAGAAGACAAAGTGTAAAACCATAGAGTATAAATCGTCTGTCCTTTTTCAATTTTATTAGTTTGAAAGTGACAGTTAGATTTTAATTTTAGTTGTATCCGGTGGTATATAGAATCGAGCCCATTGACTTAAGAATTACACATATGATAAGCTTTGAGTTTAACAGTGTGGAATACGTTATTCTCACAAGAAAATTCACTAAGTCGCGGGTGAAATAAGGGCACAGAAAGCTATATGTGTAATATTCCGTAATAATATTATATTATGATTAAATTTGAGGTTATCGTAGAATTTCAGAAGCGCGTTACCTAGTTACTTCATTAGCGTAAGTTTATTATTCCAATTAGGGAGACACTCAATTTGCTAAGTTTATATGGGAAGGTAGAAGTAAGTTCTTCATACACTTTCCAGATTAAATCCGTTCATTATATCGTGGATTTTATGGGTTCAAAGACTACAGTGTAGGTTTAAACTTAAGTAACAGTAAAAAATCAGTACCCTCGTTCAATCACCTAGATTAGGTAGCCGGCCCCGAAAGATACACGATAAGGTTATGGAGATGATGACAGACTACAGTGTTGGTCATAGGGAACGGAGACAGTCGAAGAATGGGCTACAAGGTTATTTTACAAAACACCAGATTTATTAAAGAAATAAAATACAGGCAGGTTTAAAATACATACATACATATAATCACGCCTATATCCCTAATGGGGTAGGCAGAGCATAAACGACCTAAACAAAGGCCGTATCGCCGCGTCTGACAAAATCTTGAGAGCCATTCAAGAAAGATTTGTACGTATATTGATGTAGTGACAGGTTGTCAGCCCATCGCCTAATTTACAATATACTGAAACCCTCAGATCCCTTAGCTGGTTTTTACAGCATGCTCGGGAGGAAATGCAGCTGGCACATTCTATGTTTTTATCTCACTCCCAGTCCAGCATGGAAGATGAGGTTTAAAATAAACTGCAGTATTTACATTTTAAAGGGATCGGAGGGTTTCAGTATATTGCTATTTAGGCGATGGGCTGACAACCTGTCACTACAGCAATATACCTACAAATCTATCTTAAATATCCTCAAAACATTGTCAGACGTGGCGGATCGTCTTTTATTTAGGTTGCTTACGCTCTGCCTACCCCATTAGGGATGGAGGCGTGACTATATGTATGTATGTATTTACATTTGAACAAATTGTATAAAAATAGAATATCTCAGCCTTAGATCTCAGCAAACGTAAACATGTCAACGCTTACGTTCCATTCAAGCCAATTTGCGTTCAGAAATCGAAAATACCCAGACCAAATGGAGCAAACACGTTATCAAAAGGCGACCCGTTGCCTGCTAACATTGTGTTGTGTACAAATATTTGACATCGACGGCGGCGTTTGAAGTATGGCGCCGAAGGAAATTCTATGACACTTGAGACAAATTATTGCAAATTACTGAGACGAGAGTTTTGTATGCTAAGTCGTCTGTGTTTTAAGTGATCATGACATTGAGGTCGACGCAACTTCTATGACGTTTGAGTTTTTTTATATATTACTAGCGACCCGTCCCGGCTTCGCACGGAAATTATCAGTGTTTCTCTACAATATCTTACTTATCTTAATTATCTTTCTTCCATGCTGGACTGGGAGCGAGAGAAAAACATAGAATGTGCCAGCTGCATTTCCTCCCGGGCATGCTGTAAAAACCAGCTAAGGGATCCGAGGGTTTCAGTATATTGTAATTTAGGCGATGGGCTGACAACCTGTCACTACAGCAATATACCTACCAATCTATCTTAAACTACCCTCAAAACTTTGTCAGACGTGGCTGAACTACCTTTGTTTAGGTCGTGTACGCTCTGCCTACCCCATTAGGGATAAAGGCGTGATTATATGTATGTATGTATGTATGTCTCTACAATATTTGCATGTATTATACATATAAACCTTCCTCTTGAATCACTCTATCCATTAAAAGAAACCACATCAAAATCCGTTGCGTAGTTGTAAAGATTTATGCATACATAGGGATATAGAGACAGAGAAAGCGACTTTGTTTTATACTATGTAGTGATAAGGACGTGGTTGATTTCTATCTATGCGTATAAGTATACTAGAGAGGTAAAGTGATTCTTGTAATAATGGTTCAGAAAGTTTATGACCAAGGATTCGTTGTATTTTTTAATATGATGCTGTAGGGAATAATTTACCAAAATAAGGCTAAGAAATTGCAGGTCTTTGTGTTAATTTAATCCAGGAGTGACGAGGCATCTTTTATTACGCAATTTATTAAGTACTAGCTGTGCCCGCGACTTCGTACGATGATTGTACGGTAATATTAGGTATCCTTAGTTGCAACCCAGGTAACACACAAAAAATCCCATCGAAATCGGTTCAGTAGTTTTGGCGTTACCTGGTAACATACAGACAGTAAGACAGACAAAAATTCTACAAAAAGTCGTTTTGATCTTAATATCGTTAATAATACTTGCTGCAATTATTTTTTTGTTAAAATATTCAATGTACAGACACGACCCTTCTAGAAATTTATTATATTTCATCATCATCTACCTAGCCTTATCCCGTATCTCACGGGGTCGGCTACCTAATCTAGGGGATTGAACGAGGGTTCTTGGTTTTTACACAGAGCGACTGCCATCTGACCTTCGTAACCCAGAAGAGAAAGCAGACCCAATCCTAGATTAGGTCAAAATTTTTAAGCCGCCAATGCTTAGCACTGGCCTCTGAATGACTTTACGACTAATATCTACGGTATTCTTTTTCTGTCGAGTGGGTATCGAGTCTATCGACCCGATAAACCCGGGTACGGTATTAAAAGATATTAACCAGGACCAACGGCTTGACGTGTCTTCCAAGCACGGAAAAAGCGCCGAATAAACGAACATATGAAATTCGAAAACCGAAAATCACATTGGTACGTGGTGGGATCCGAACCACGACCTCCCCGCTCAGGAGGCAGCGGCCCTATCCACTACACCATCGGGCATATGTTTGTATATATAAAACAAACTACTGACATGTGGTTGTTTTTTTATATCCAGCAATAAGGAAAAGTATCCAGGCGATAGCGATAAGAAAGCCATGTCATGTCTGTATTTTAGTCAATTTAAGGCATCTTTGAATACGGTACCGACGCAGATCCTATGACACTTCAGGCTAATTATAGTAAATTTGCCACAAGTGTCACCGTTGCTTTGGGTGATTAGCAAGGGTTGAAGCGTCTGCGGGATTATGCATGGGGCTAATCTATTAAATGTGTCACATGACAGGAAGTGAGTGAGTTAGTTGTGAATGAAAGGTTCCGACAGGCGGTAATTCGGGTCAGGAGTATGTCAATTTCACACTACAGCACAAACACAAGGGGTGCCTGTGTCTGTCTAATGGCGCTGGGTGTTATAAAATGAGGTTTAGGTTGTGGATTAACAAGACCAAACTTAAGGTTTTGGATCTGCACAGATCAGATGCGAACTTAGGCGCGAAACAGATTTTTTGCCTGCTCCCTTTGTCCCACTTTCCGAGAATCTGACGTGAACTAACGTGGGCGATATGGAAGTCTTTAAGGCAAACATGGTCAGGTGGAGATTTTCAGCAAGCCCCGATGTAGACTGTATTTGCGGTGCAGTGCAAACCATGGCACACTTGACATCGTGCGTGCCAGCGGATTTAAAAGATGGCAGCTTATCCGCAATCCAAGTCGCTGAATTCTGGGCCCCTATGATGTAATTTCTCGTGTTCCATCGACACGCTAAGATGATGAAGGGTGTGGAACTCTGGACCTGAACATGAAACTGAACAACTTTCCCAAAGAATATAAGTCGAAATACGTAAAAAAATTGGTCCTCCCATAAAAATTTATGTGAAGGCCAAATATTTCCCTGTACCCGAGGCAACTAGGTACAAATAATATTGTTTTGTTTGCTCAAAAACATGATTGTTATTAGGCTCAAAGGATCGCAATAATGATTTGTGGTTAGATGACTCGCCGTAAACATAAACTCATAGAATTGGGAGCGCCAATATTATTCATAAAACCACTTCAGAATGAGTTGCATTTCTAAGAAGCAGCACACAAATTCGTTTGAACTTTAATAATGAATCAATTTGTGTGCACAGATTTTCAATTTATAAAAAGAACAGGTTGCTTCTTCAAATCGTGATTAATCAAAAAGCAAATAAGTATTAGCTTCTTACACTATATTGAGTGTTGCTCTATGAGTCACTACCTCGTCACTACTGACTTTAAGGAGAAGTCAGTCAGTTGTTCGACTCGAGTGGATTCTCGAGTCGAACAACTATCCGAAGCACACTGATGTCAGAGTTTTTCAAACTGCCCAGTAGCAGAGCTATTAGGCCTCTGACATGATTTGAGTAACGACCACTATCAAAGACAGCTACCGGGTCCGATAAAGTACTACTCACTAGCACAGATAGGTAGGTAGAATATATAGTGTAACTAGTCACAATACCATAGAATTTCCAATTCGGTTTTAGATTAGAGGTACACAAATATTCAAGTCTTTTTATTCCTAAACACATTTTAAAAAAAATGATATATTTTTTAATGTTATATCTAATAGCAAAAACTTATGTTGGCAACAAGATCTTCGATTAAAAGACATGAAACTTTATTTACCTTTTTTCTAAAACCAAGTTGGAAATACTAGTCTAGCTGTCTAAGTAGGTACTAGGTACGTACAGTAAAACATACAGTCAAAATACTGTTTTATTTATTATTATACTATGCACAGGGTCGAGGCCAAATGTGGAGTCAACGCCACTACAATAGGGTGACAATTTGTTTATTAGTTTCCTGGAACAACTGTGGATATGAATTCTGGTTGACATTTCTTTTTCAAAAAAACCTATTGTGATCAATTGATCATGTTTAATTTTAAAATGAGTTTAAGTTTAAAAAGACCCAAAAGGACATACATTAATTTCTATAGCTGACTGAATTAATTCGCAACATTTTTTGTGCTTATTCAAAAAATAAACTTATAAGAGTGTTAGTTAGATTTAGCTAATTTTGGTATGAATCATTGCATCAGTGGAAATACCTGCAAGGTGAATAATTTATTCGTATAATAAATGGTAATAGATATACGCCGTCTTCAGAGAGCCCGATGGTGTAGTGGATAGGGCCGCTGCTTCCTGAGCTGGTCGTGGTTCGAATCCCACCACGTACCAATGTGTTTTTCGGTTTCCGAATTTCATATAAACGTTTATTCGGCGCTTTTTCCGTGCTTCGGAAGGCCGTTGGTCCCGATTAATATCGTTTAATACCATAGATATTAGTCGTTAAGCCATGACAGAGGCCAATGCTAAGCATTGGCGGCTTGAAAAACTCTGACCTAATCTAGGATTGGGTCTGGTTTCCCTTCTGGGTTGCGGAGGTCAGATGGCAGTCGATCTGAATCCCCTAGATTAGGTAGCCAACCCCGTGAGATACGGGATAAGGCTAGGGAGACGATGATGAGATATACGCAGTCTTACGTGTAACACCCGTTGCAAAAATAACGCGAATTTGTGCTTTTGTTTGAATTTATCTAACTAAACACCGTGTTTATAATGTAACGGATAAAGTACAAGACATGCATCTTGTAGATATGGTAATGTTTAAAAGGGATTTCTGTATTTTCTGTAAGTATCTGTTGATTACCATGAAAATATTGATAATTTACATACATACATATAATCCATCCCTAATGGGGTAGGCAGAGCGCAAACGACCCAAATAAAGATCGCTCCGCCTCGTCTGACAATTTTGAGGGTTATTTAAGAAGTATATTGCTGTAGTGACAGGTTGTCAGCCCATCGCCTAAATTACAATATACTGGAACCCTCGAATCCCTTAGATGGTTTTTACAGCATGCCCGGGAGAAAAAACAGCTGGCATATTCTATGTTTTTCTCTCGCTCCCAGGCCAGCATGGATAATAATTAATAAATAATTGATAATTTAGCTAAACTATACCAGGAGTAAAAAAGTAGCTGGCCATATTTCAGAAAGTGAGTACACCCATGAAACTGAACAACTTTCTTCGAAAAGATGTTGGCCCTCCCATACAAATGGTGTCAGCGGCTTGAGTAATATGGCCATATTTTTTTTTACTCCCGGTAGATACGAAAATGCTTTTAAGATATTATACTGCAAGGGTCCCCTATTAGTCTTGTGTCCGTTCAAATGCCAGTTGAAAGTAGCTAGTGAATAAAAGATAGATTATACTGGCAGTTCAAAATTTGTTCTGATTTGTTAGAAAAAAACTAGTTTTACTCTAAATAATATATTATTATTGTCCCACCAACATTTGTTTTTACAGCTCATGTGAACCACAGATTCATGGTCACCCTAGTGGAGGAAGTCACTCTTTAACTTATCTGAATGTTACAAGTATCCAAGGCCCGTTTACCTGCCTTTTAAACGGTTTTGTGTGTACAACGCTAATTATAGAAACCCTGGCGAAAACTGTCTTTTAAGAACTCGTTGACGCTCTGTCCACCCAGTAAGAAATACAGGCGTAACTATATTTTCTTACAAGAGTAGGGCTGTCTCATGTGAACCAGAGCTTCATGGTCACCCCATTGGAGGAAGTCGCTCTTTAGCTTATCTGGATGTTGCGAGTATCCAAGGCCCGTTTACCTGCCTTTTTAAACTGCTTTGTATGGACAACCCTAATTGCGATTTCCTTGTTCTTGAAATTAATTTAATCGTTTAATTATAGGTTTCTTTTTGGAGGGTGACGTGAAGATTTTGTCGCGGCTTGTTCACATTTAGTAAACATGGTTTTGTGACATAAATTATCAAGGTGCCAATTCTTCCATGCTGGCCTGGGAGCGAGAGAAAAACATAGAATGTGCCAGCTGCATTTCCTCCCGGGCATGCTGTAAAAACCAGCTAAGGGATCCGAGGGTTTCAGTATATTGCAATTTAGGCGATGGGCTGACAACCTGTCACTACAGCAGTATACCTACCTATAATTATGTCTTAAATAACCCTCAAAACTTTGTCAGACGTGGCGAAACGACATTTGTTTAGGTTGTGTACGCTCTGTCTACCCCATTAGAGACAAAGGCGTGATTATATGTATGTATGTAATTATCAAGGTAATTTTATTCGTATTACTTACACAAGATGTTTAGAAGCTAGGTGCAAAACCTGAAAGAGGTGATATTTGACCCCGTGTGGAAAATTCTGAGCCTTATATATATCTTAAGCAAAGAACGTTTTTTTTTATTTTTAACTGTCACTTTAAGATAATTCGTTTTATTTCCCAGTACTATGATTGATAGTTTCAAGAAATATGAATATAGCTCCAAGAAATATGATCATAATTCCAAGAAAAGTGGTCATAGTTCCAAGCAATTTGAGCCAAATACGACTTTGTTTCGCTTAAGACATGTATGGCTCAGAATATTTTGAATGGGGTCAACTATCAACCCTTTCAGGCTTAGCACCTAGCTTCCAAACACATTGTATCACTACATAGTATAAAACAAAGTCGCTTTCTCTGTCCCTATATCCCTATGTATGCATAAATCTATAAAACTACGCAACGGGTTTTAATGCGGTTTCTTTTAATGGATAGAGTGATTCAAGAGGAAGGTTTATATGTATAATACATGCATAATATAGTAGAGAAACACTGATAATTTCCGTGCGAAGCCGGGGCGGGTCGCTAGTATGAAATAAACTGTACATTGCCTTGTAAGCATTAATTTTATTCCCACAAAATAAAGTATTCCATAGCAGAGAAAATCCACAAGGAAAGCCACAAAATCATTGGAAAAACTGCAATCTATAAAAAAAAAAATTATACCAAAGATGTTTTGAGACAAAATAATTAAAAAGAAGCAATGACTCAGTTAGTAACCAACTCAATTAATGATCCATAGGTATAGATACATTATAAATGTAAACAACTTTGTATGTAGAATATTTAATTAAGAAAGAAAAAAAAAATATCAAAATAACTATTACCTTTGGTATTTATCAACAAAGGTTGGTGTTTGTGATGATTGATGATTTTATATCAAGAATACTTCTTAGAGGTATTATAAATATTCTAATGAATAGGTGTACCTGCTTATGTACCTAATACATACTTACATATAATAACGCCTTTATACCAAATGAGGTAGACAGACCGTAAACAACCTAAACAAAGGTTGTTCGGCCATGTCTGACAATGTTTTGAGGGTTATTTAAGATAGATTTGTAGGTATATTGCTGTAGTGACAGTTTGTCAGCCCTTCGCCTAAATTACAATATACTAAAACCCTCAGATCCCTTAGGTGGTTTTTACAGCATGCCCAGGAGGAAATACAGCTGGCACATTCTATGTTTTTCTGTTGCTTCCAGTCCAGCATGGAAGTATGTATGTACCTAATTAAGAAGGTATACCGGGATGACCAGCCAATGTAAGGTCTAATCTCCTTTTGATGTTTTGTGTAGGTACATAAATAAATTCCTAACTCATTTACCAAGACAAACCACATATTATCAATTCAGTCCAGCACTTAGCATAGATTTATAGACAGCTTTACTATCTTTGGCACACTCACAAAGTTCATTGACCAGAGATTTCAGAAGTTAGGTACCTAATTAGCATTGTTTTATGTCTATTATTTATACATTTAGATGTTATTAAGGAATCTAGGTCTGGCTGGCTGAAAGAAAGTCTACTTAATTTAATCTTTTATTCGCTTCCAAAAATTGCAAAATATAGGTAAATTCTAGGTAGGTACTATGTGAACTAATATTATTAGGTAGCTGCAAGCTGACGGTGATACATGTTTTTTTCCTGTGTTAAAATTGGTCATTACCTGCTGTTTCCTAATAAATAAATTAGATAGAAAACAACCACACTAAACATCTAAATACACAAATTATCAATTAAATTAACAACATAGCATTTTTGGGTTATGAACCTGCATACCTTTTACCATTTCTCCTGTTATCGACGGTGGTAGAGAAGGTGGGAGATGAGATGACCACCTTCATAGTTCACAAATTCTACACCGTAAAGTTCAAATCATCGGAAACAGAAACCTATCGAATATTCAAATCGCAAAGTCCCATCTACACTGGTGGCAGCCCAAAAAAACGAAAAAATAGGCAATCGAATAGAATTCTTAACACAAACCTTGGCCGTTTTTCATTCCTTTTTACGTAATTAAAGAGAAATTCTAAAGAAATCCTGTTGGATAAGATTAAATCAGTGCCGGCCTGCCGGCTTCACGGAGGCATGCAAAAAAGCACAAAACAATACTCACTCGCAAATTCGTTGCACAATTCTTTTTGCACAAACAAAATACAGTAATTAAGAAAAACAGATTGTCTTTTGACTAATAAAATAAAGAATAACACAGTTTTGACACAAAATTCCTCGCTTGTTTATTTACGATCGCACTTATTTGACAGTTCGTATGGTTCGCGCATGCGCGGCACAACCTCTCCCTGCTGGTACCGAATGCTAACTGAATGAATGAACGAAAAGAAAGAGAGCGAGCGAGCGAGAGTGGAACGCAGAACGGCAACACCAGTGAACGCCATGAACGAATGCCGACGGGAGTTGAAAATCGATTGAATGAACAAGGTTTTTTGGCGGGATCGGATGTATGTAATTAAATTAAAGATAAAGAGAGTTAAGTTTTTCTTTTGGTTATTTTTTTAGTTCATTACGTCATTTGTAAACATTTTATTTCTTTAGATAGGTAGAAAATACAGGTAGGTAAGGGTAGGTAGTCGGTACCTACTACAGTACAGGTGGATACAAATACGAACGACCCACACTCCTGAAAACTAAATAAACTGAAAACAGAAGAACTTTTCTAAAAACTTAATGGGATGAGTCATTTTAAAACACAGAAAATCTTCGGGTTTACTGACTATAAAATGTAGATTTTGTAAGTTTGTTACCTACTTATCGACTTAGGTACTTTAAATTCTTATGTCTACGCTTGGTCTACGTCTACGCGTTCTGAATTCTAAACAAAATTGCCTTTTTTTTTGTACATCTTCCTGAACGATGCACACATTACCCTTCTTTTCAATATGCCCGCTATCGCATTTTCAACTTTATTCCTAACTGGAAACGCACAATATCAGAATCTGCCTCAAAAATATGTGCATTGCAAAGGTGTGGCTGTGTGTGGGGGTAGTAGCTCTTTTATTTTGAAACAGGATATCCTGCAGGGGCGTCCCGGCCATTTCCGAGCATACGGTTCATTATGGAGTGTCGGTTCTATAAAAAACCCTGGCAGCACGTGTACTCAGACAAGTGGGCATGAAAAAACACCCACTCCAAGCCAACTGGCAGCAAAGAAAGCTCTCGTAAAAAAGTTATGTCTGCGGCTAGCTGAAAAGAATACGATGAGTTTTTTATTTAAATTCGTGGGTCTAGTCTACTCTCCGTAGTGAACGAAGAAGATTTAATGAAATTAGGAAGAGAGCACACTAAACGCAACTAAGACTAAAATAATAGAAATCGAAATAAAAATAAAATTTGATTTCTAAATAAACAAAGTAAGAAATCGAACACTGCGTTAAAGGCAGTAGATTTGATAATGATTTTACTATGAAATTTATGAATAAATGAAAATAATATCATCCATCAACCAAATTTTAAAACCCCGATTGAAACATCAAAATTCTACCTAAGTAGGTAAATAAACATAAACACATCCCTCTGACTTGTCTTTGACCTATCTAAATGCAAATTGGACGACGACTATTATTACCGTTCGCAAATGGAGAAACGGCTGAGAAACTCAAAAAAAATAACAAGCAAACATGCTTAGACATTGTATAGGGAAGAACGGGGATACTTTGAAGGCAACAGTCCTTATTACTAGGTACCTACTTATTTAGTTCATAGCTGCTTTGCCCGTGCTTCGAAGGGCACGCACACTACGATACGTTCAATATTTCATATCTACTGATTCAAGTCAATGTACACCTATCATTACTAAACTTTAAAACCCCGATAGAAACATCAAAACTCTACATAAACATTACATCATGGAAACATCCATCTGACTTGTCTCTGACCTATCTAAATGCAAATTGGACGACGACTATTACCGTTTGCAAATAGAGAAAAGGCTAAGAAACTCAAAAAAAAATTACAAGCAAACATGCTTAGTCATTCTATAGAGAAGAACAGGGATGTTTTGAAGGCAACAGTCCTTATTAATAGGTAGGTAGGTACTTATTTAGTTCATAGCTGCTTTCCCCGTGCTTCGAAAGGCACGCACACTACAACACGTTCAGTATTTCATATCTACTGATTCAAATCAAAGTATACCTACCATTACTAAACTTTAAAACCCCGATTGAAACATCAAAACTCTACATAAACATTACATCATGGAAACATCCATCTGACTTGTCTCTGACATATCTAAATGCAAATTGGACGACGACTATTACCGTTCGCAAATAGAGAAACGGCTGGAGAATTCAAAAAAATAACAAGCAAACATGCTTAGTTATTGTGTAGGGAAGAACAGGGATCTTTTGAAGGCGACGCGACAGTCCCATGTAATTTATAGCTGCTTTGTCCGTGTTTCGGAGGGCACGAAGCCGTCGTTAGTGTCTGTCCGGTTGATAATTTTTAAGAGGCTTTAAGAGGGTTACCCTGACAATGGTACCAATTCGTAGTTGCAAAAATCACGACTTAACTAATATAAGTCTATACGTGTCTTTTTCCGTCATGAGAGAACAGAAAGGGACGCCAATCATTTTAGTAAAAATTTAGTTAACTTGTGCGCTCTACGAATCGATAGCAGCGCATTTTACATTTTTGTTCAGGGTGAGAACATCTCACCATCAAATCTTGGATACTCGCCTACACATAGGCCCGTATTGATAAACAGCACTGACTACTTGAGACTGGAAGCTAGTTTGAGTTAATATCAGAAATGTTATTTGAGTATAATATGACCTGTCAAATCCGTTCTTAATATCGCTCCCAATCTTGAGATCGCTTTATAATTGACCCTTCAGTTCAGTAAAAAAAACTTTGGTTATAAAAAAAGAATGTTGACTAGATGAACATCGTAGGAAGGTACCAGCAATGTACCTTACCTACCGACTTCAGCCGTGTTTACTGTCGTCCTTCAGAAGATTTCTAAAAGGGTCTCACACTGCAAACAAAGGATTTGTACACCCACTCGATAAGGTTTAAAAAAATGGGAAGGGTCTTCGGGGTATCCACTTGAAATGCAATTATTAGTCCCATTATGGAATGCCGAGGTTTCGTTTTGGGAAGCTCCTATGATGGCTACTGAATAAATCTTTGAAGATTTGAAGAAGGTTTTACCCTTTTCCGGTTTGGTAGATTAGATTTAGGTACTTATAGGGTAAAGTAGATCTGTACCTATTATAGCTTGACCCATGTTTACAAGATTTTTTTGGATAAATCACTACATAGTATAAAACAAAGTCGCTTTCCCTTTCCCTATATCCCTATGTATGCATAAATCTTTTAAACTACGCATCGGATTTTGATGCGAATTCTTTTAATGGATACAGTGATTCAAGAGGAAGGTTTATATGTATAATACATGCATAATATAGTAGAGAAACACTGATAATTTCCGTGCGAAGCCGGGGCGGGTCGCTAGTTTTATATAATTCATGTAAAATGTATTCAGTAGTTTTCTTGAATAAACAATTAAATATTGGTCTGTTCCCAGTTGAAAAATTCAAAACCTCTTTTACCTTTTTCAAATAACATTGGGCCCTCATAACCTTAAAGAAAGTTCTTTCTGTTTAGATATAGATGCTTATACTAGTAAATTAGAGCATAAATATTCCTTATCTCTGTAGGCGTCTCTGTAATTGAACTGGGACAGAGTTATTTAAAAGACAACTAGTGTTACTAGTCAGTGTTTCATTAGATTAAATCTTGTAAAACTTCATGTAATATCTGAAGTAGTAGTCTACATATAGCAGTAGATTAGGAATTAAACACCACTTTTAGAGTTGTACTTAAATGCCGTTGAAGATTATTTGTACAGAAACATACATACATATTAAAACGCATTTATTTAGGCAGAGCGTAAACGACCTAAACAAAGGTCGTTCCGCCACGGCTGACAAAGTTTTTAGGGTTATTTTAGATAGATTTGAAGGTATATTGCTGTAGTGACAGGTTGTCAGCCCATCGCCTATATTGCAATATACAGAAATCCTCGGATCCTTTAGCTGGCTTTTACAGCTTTCCCGGGAGGAAATGCAGCTGGCACATTCTATGTTTTTCTCTCGCTCCCAGGCTAGCATGGAAGAATCTGTCTGACTATTAGGTATGTGGTAAAATAAGTCCCTGAATAATTTTGCGAATAGTATCTACAAATAAACAAATACATACCTAGCCTACTATATTCTCGTGGAAGTCCTCATAGCTTTTCCTATGACCTACTCGCCTAGAAAATACACGTTGCAAATCTAATGGGGCGGCAGACACGCAATACCCATTCAGATGGAAGAATCCTGCACGTGCCAGGTGCCTGCATTTTTTCCTGTAACCGGATATCTATTTGTAAAATACGGGAGTAAACTCTGAAAAGAATTTAAAAAGATATGCTATCACATCTTTTAACTTTGAATACACGTGCGATTCTTAAAATAGTTCTAATAGAAAAATATGGATGATGGAAGGCTATTTTTGCTTTGAACGAACAGCCCTTAAAAGGGTTCACACATACATACATAAAATCACGCCTTTATCCCTAATGGGGTAGGCAGAGCGTAAACGACCTAAGCAAAGGTCGCTCCGCCACGTCAGAGTTTTGAGGGTTATTTTAGATAGATTTGTATGTACATTGCTGTAGTGACAGGCCTAAATTACAATATACTAGAACCCTCGGATCCCTTAGCTGGTTTTTACAGCATGTCCGGGACCCGGGAGGAAATGCAGCTGGCACATTCCATGTTTTTCTCTCACTCCCAGTCCTGTATGGAAGAACCCCTAACTAGATAAATTATTCAAGTACCTAAGTATAGGTAGGTATACCTATTATGAAACATAATATGAATAAAGTACTTCCATGCTGGACTGGGAGCGAGGCAAAAACATAGAATGTGCCAGCTGCATTTCCTCCCGGGCAAGTTGTAAAAACCAGCTATGGGATACGAGGGTTTCTATATATTGCAATTTAGGCGATGGGCTGACAACCTGTCACTACAACAATATACCTACAAATCTATCTAAATAACCCTCAAAACTATGTCAGACGTGGCGGAACGACCTTTAGTTAGGTCGTTTACGCGCTGCCTACCCCATTAGGGATAAAGGCGTGATTATATGTATGTATGTATATGAATGAAGTAGGTAAATGAACTTGACAAGGCCACACAAATTATATTTCCCGCCTGATGATCATGATCACGGATCTACCTATTACTATCTACAATGTAAATTGTATTAACCCAATTTAGGCTTAGTTAGAATTACGCACAAGTTGGGCTGACACTCTATACATACAAATTGGACATGGGTATATGGGTAAGTGCTAAAGCCGTGACTCCAGCGCACCAAAACATACCCTCGGGGGGCACAGAGGAGAAGGGAAATGTTTGTGAAACCCTTACAAACATTGCCCTTCACCTCTCGCGGGGGTATGTTTCGTGTAATAATAAAAAAAAAAAAAAAAAAAAAAAAATGTCTTTATTTCCTCACCACATAGTATTCACTATTATTAGGGACATTATGCTAGGCACAAGATTACACTAAGTGTGAGGCTGGTGCCTAAACTAGGTAAGAAAATACCCGTATTTTAGGTCACCAGGCCTCCACTCCATTATTGATGGACATGAGATCATGTCACCTATAAGAGCATCTTTCAGAGCTTAACAGAAACGGGACATATTATGAAGAATTTTTCCATGTGAATTAATGAAATGTGCATAGAAAAAGGAAAGAAATAAGATACATACATACATTATCTCGCCTTTTTCCCTTATCGAGTAGGCAGGGCATAAAACCACAGTATTTGCTATAATGATAGGTTGTCAGCCTTTTACCTATATTTCAATACACTTACTTCCATGCTGTCCTGGGAGCGAGAGAAAAACATAGAATGTGTCAGCTTCATTTCCTCCCGGGCATGCTGTAAAAACCAGCTAAGGGATCCGATTGTTTCAGTATGTTGTTATTTAGGCGATGGGTTGACTACCTGTCATAACAGCGATATACCTGCAAATCTATCTTAAATAACTCTCAAAACTTTATCAGACGTGGCGGAACGACCTTTGTTTAGGTCCTTTACGCTCTGCCTACCCCATTAGGAATAAAGGCGTGATTGTATGTATGTACAATACACTGAAACCCTTGAATCCCTCAGCTGGTTTTTACAACACGCTCAGGAGGAGAAGCAGCCTGGCACATCGCTATCGATTCGTAGAGCGCACTGCCTCCGTGGTCTAGTGGCTAGTCCCATGGACTTCTGATCCGGAGGTCCTGGGTTCGATTCCCAGGGGGGAAACACAAAGTTGATATTTGAGAATTTATCGCTTTGTGAATTTTTCCCCAGTTTGGTTAGGACATTGCAAGCTGAATCACCTGATTGTCCGAAAAGATTTCGTGCTTCGGAGGGCACGTTAAGCCGTCGGTCCCGGTCGCTGTATTTGACAGTGGTCGTTACTTAAACCATGTCAGAGGCCTGATAGTTGCGCTACTAGGCGGTTTAAAAACTCTGACACCAGGGTTCATCGGGTCGATAGACTCGACACCCACTCGACAGAAGAAGAAGACAAGTTAACTAAATCTTGACTAAAATGATTAGCGTCCCTTTCTGTTCTCTCATGGCAGAAAATGACAAGTCATCATCTCCCTAGCATTATCCCGTATCACACGGGGTTGGCTGCCTAATCTAGGGGATTGAACTAGGGTACTGGTATTTACAGAGCGACTGCCATAGTGCCATCTGACCTCCGCAACCCAGAAAGGAATCCTAGATTAGATCAGAGTTTTCAAGCCACCAATGCTTAGCACTGGCCTCTAATATGGCTTAACGACTAATATCAACGGTATTAAACGATATTTACTGGGACCAACGGCTTAACGTGCCTTCCGAAGCAAGGAAAAAGCGCCGAATAAACGTACATATGAAATTCGAAAATCGAAAAACAGATTGGTACGTGGTGGGATTCGAACCATGACCTCCCGCTCAGGAGGCAGCGGCCCTATCCACTACGCCATCGGGCAGAAAATGACAAGTATAGACTTATATTAGTCAAGTCGTAATTTTTGCAACTACGAATTGGTACCACTGTTTGTTTTGCTATCCCTCCTGGTCCAGCATAGAAGAAATATGGGAAATCTCCAAAAAATATTTATTTTGATCAACTGTCTCATAGATAATTTCTCAAATCATAGGTGGATTTTCTGCTATAGAAATGATAATGATTGGATGGGCAACAACCCTTTGGTAGCTTTAATAGCTATTTATTCTGAAACCGGGATATGATACCGGTATAAGGGGATCCCCGGTGCAAGCCAGCGCCGTCATCAGTTAAAAAATCATTACTCACTCATCATCTGCTTCATCATCTGCCTAGCCTTATCCCGTCGGGGTCGGCTACCTAATCTAGGGGATTGAACGAGGGTACTGGTTTTTACACAGAGCGACTGTCATTATAAATCATTACTCACTAAAAACACAATTAATCGTAAATCATTTCCATGCTGGCCTGGATATTTCTATGCTGGACTGGAAGTAAAAGGGAAACATAGAATGTGCCAGCTGCATTTCCTCCCGGCCATGCTGTAAAAAACCAGCTAAGGAATTTCAGTATATTGCAATTTAGGCGTACCAACAAATCTATCTTAATTTAAGATTCTTATATAACACTCGAAACTTTGTCAGATCTTAAGGGTAAGCAAACCTTACCCCATTTAGGATAAAGTAGTGATTGTATGTATGTATGTAATCGAAAATCTGGTAGATCAGATTGAAGTATAGGTACTGAAGTTTATTTTAAGCATTATAAATTGATAATTCAGTGTTCACTGCAGTTACAGATAGCAAAAGTGCTAAAAGTGACCGTTTTTTGTAATTTTTCTATCTGTAACTACAACGAACTATAACTTTATGAGGTTCTAAATGACCTTCATTGCTTTAAACTAACTCTGATTTTCCGGATTATCGATTGATTGTGTTTTCAGTGAATTATGATGTTTTTACTGACGAGGACGCCACTTAGCCCTAGGGAGCCCCATAACCCTGTCAGTCATAGAATCCCTAAACACAGCGAAACCATTTTCAGTTCGTGAATAATTCCTCATCGGCTTACTATCTAATTCTATCCCTTTGAATGTCGTCAGTAATCTATGGTATTAGGGGAACAAGTCTGGAGGGTTGATTGGCATTCTGTTATTTATTATAGCCTTGAGTCTATAATACGGGGTCTCTTTTGTAGCTAAAATACGTCCAAGGTTCCTTCAAAAGAGGGTGATGTTATATTTGGCTCGAAGGTTTTCAATATTTTCCTACGTATTTAAAGCCTATATCTATATATGGTTTTCGAATTTCATATGGACGTTTATTCGGCGCTTTTTCCGTGCTTCGAAAGACACGTTAAGCCGCTGGTCCCGGTTAATTTCGTTTAATACCGTAGATATTAGTCGTTAAGCCATGTCAGAGGCCAGTGCTAAGCATAGGCGGCTTGAAAACTAACCTAATCTAGGATTGGGTCCGGTTTCCCTTCTGGGTTGCGGAGGTCAGATGGCAGTCGCTCTGTGTAAAACCAGTACCCTCGTTCAATCCCCTAGATTAGGTAGCCGACCCCGTGAGATACGGGATAAGGATAGGAAGATGATGAATTATAAATAGTACTTGACACTGACAGCTAGTTTGAGTTTGTATCAGAAACGTCATTTCAGTACAATGTGGCTTGTCAAATCCATACTTAATTTGCCAGTACCCTCGTTCAATCACCTATATTCGGAAGCTGACCCCGACAGATACGGGATAAGACTAGGGAGATGATGATTTAAAGCCTATATCCAAGAATATAGGTATTGGACTAAAACTTTTTATATATTGCTCCAGACTGACTTCAGCCACGGTGACTACTTTAACTCGTTAAGAATATTATTAGATATCACCACTTTGTGATAGTAAATAGTCGATAAGAAAAGGTTAGAAGGATTCTCTCTATCTTTGTTTATTTAATAAATTTATTTACTAAAATAGGTACACCATCAATTAATACATTACCGACAACAATTACAGAGGGTCAATACAATTCACGTTTTACAAATAGAAAAATATACTTACAACTCTCTCTCTCTCCTTGGCAATTATTATTCCCATCTGATGGTGGGGTCTGCCTTCTTCGTTTTCTCTTTCCACTTGGCTCTATTTGACGTGTTTAACTCCGTAACTCCGCAGGAACCAAGATCTTTTCGGACCACATTCAACCGTCTGGTCTTCGGTCTTCCCCTCCTTCGGACCCCCTGGTCGTTTAGATTAGCCACTGTGTTTCCGATGTACTCTGAAGGTCTTCTCTTCACGTGTCCGACCCATCGCAGCCTACTCTCTTGCAGCTTGTCGGCGATTTCGCGTACGCCGAGACTACCGCCAACGTACTCGTAAAAATATACTTACAACTATATTAAAAATAGTAGATTTTATGCCGAGTGCATAAAACAAGTCATTATTATCCGATATCGTTATTACCTGCGGGCTCGGGCAGATGAAGAAGTCGAGGATAAAAATGATTTGTGCACGAGTTATAAACTCTGCTTTTCACTTCGATTGCGAGAAAATAAAACAGTAACATAACATACTAACATTTATTTAATTAAAATTCAAAGTAAAATTTCACAGCTTCTTTCCCGCGAGTGCGGCTAGTGTGCAGCATATAATGCTCAACATGTGAATACGCACCATGTGAATACGCGTCACGGTAAAACATGACATGTCAACAATTCCCAGGGTGCTAACTATATGCTGCTATTTCCCGTGATGAACATTCACCACGCGCTGCAGGAATACGCACCATGTGAACTGGCAGCACGCGAATACAACACGTGACAACAATTACCGTGATGCAAAATATATGACGACAATTCCCACAGCGCTTGAGGAAGAAGCACCACGAGAATTCTCGTCATGTGAATGACCTCTACCGTAGAGTTGAGACGAAGTCCGAGCTTGTCATCGATTCCGATTATAAATCGATCGATTAAAAAAAAGTTATCGCAGTTTCGTTTTGAATCTTTGGAGCTTCTAAGCTACTAGAGTAGAGCAAATGAAGAGCTACAGTATAAGATGAGCTGGACAGTAGTTTAAATTCGTCATTCCTTATAAGTACAGAATTGAAAAACCATTTCAAGATGTTACTTTTTATGCTTTTTAACTTGATGCATGTGTTTTTTGGGCGTTTGGATTTTTGATGAGATGTGCATTTTTTTAAGTTACGATTTTTATACGCCAAGCAGGCTGTATCAGAAATCATATAATTTGCCTTTAGGCGGGAAAAACGTGACAACGACAAGTGACATTAAGTGGTTGTCACACTATCTATCACAGATTATATATGTAGACTAGCTACTATCATCTTCACGGTACGCGACGGAGATGTCGTTGATGTTGTCGTGATGATCGTTCTTTTTAAGTACCCACCTCGGTTTGTATGAAAAACACGCAAAGTATGGAACGTGAAGTTACAAATAATTTAATACCTATTTAATTTTAGGAAAATCTCTTTTTTTTTTACTTAGAATAATTTTGGCCCCACATAAAGTGTATTTTTTTTTTCATAGTGTCCCAAAGAGTACGTGCCAGATGTGATGTGAGAACCGCTTAAATTTTTAACCACGTTAAGAGTCTCACATGCTGCTGCTGGTGCCACTTGTACCGTTCTATACCGCGTGTAAGGGGCAGCGTATTAGAAACTGTGGTTGCTCAGTCAACGAAACTAAACAAATACAAAAGGAAATTCTTTCTGGAAATGAAAAAAAAGCCCTAGACAAAGACTTGAGTTGCTTTTTACCACAGGAGTCAAGTCATTCCCACGGGAAAACACAAACTCTCAAACATACACAAAGGCTCTAAAATTACACAACATCGGACATTACCCAGCCAGCGTTGGGTAATGTTGAACTCTACCCAAGGCCGGGTAAGATAATTCCATGTTTCAACAAAATTAATCAGATATGATATCGGACTTTACCCAGGTGACCCAGTCGTGGGACACTACCCATTTTTGAGATTGGATTGGACGTTTAACGAATACTTTATTATTCTTTCTTGATGGACGGATGAACATACTGACTGACATATTTCTCATAGATAATAGACAATATTAGGGTCAATTTGTGTCCCGCACCCGCACTGTAGTGTAGGTATTATACCTACTATCTTTGCCTGCACTGTGTATAGATAGGTAATGTAGGTACTGTCAATAATAATATTATATTTGCGTACCTAGGTACCCTGTTTAAAATCTAATTTTAGTCAGCCAACCTACTACATCCACCGTTACTCACCGCGGCAGTGTGTGATACCCTTTAGTTTACGGGGGCGGCGTGACTTAGAATTTTTTTTAGTGCTAAAGACTAAGCAAATTTTTGAAGTTGTCAGTGAATTTCAGAAAATGTTAATTTTTATGATGAATTTGTATTATGACTAAATAAACATTTTATTACCTTTTCAATTTTTCTCTAAAATCAATATTTTTCGAGTAAATCGAAGTTTTATTTTTTATGTTTTTAGGATTCATGACGAATTTTAGAGAAATACATAAAACAGCTGTCAGACAAATATGCTAACTAACCGCAATAAGTCGCAAACTCCGAGGGAGGAAACGTGGGGCAATAAAAAAAACCTTTTGGTTGGTTGGTTAGGTTAGGTTAGACTAGTGACCACAACGCACGAGCCCCGCGAGCGTGCCATGGCAGCGGCCGGCGAAGTGCCAGAAGTGATAGTAACCTATCATATTTTTGAAAAACCTACATCCGTATTACAATATTCCGAAAACGATTCAAACATTTTACTATTTCTATTTTTATATTTTGTATTTTTTTTCATTAACGCAATAACATTTCACCGCAGTATTCTTTCTCCGAACAACGTTACTCTGCTTTACAGTAAGTCTTTTTTACTAAATACTATAATATCACCTGTCCTTTTCTTAATTGTCAGATAATTTACTTGACATAATGTATTTCATACCGAAGCAACATTTTACAGAATACTTATTTGTCAGCTATATTAATTTTCCGAATGACATTCAAACCGACTCGGTGCACTGTAATGAACTTAGCTTCTGCTATTCAAAACTTAATCATTGTTTTAAAATACAAATAACGCCATCTATCAGATTGGTAGGAGAATCACTATAAACGAGAAACTAATGCCAATCTAGTGTTGATTGAGTGGAGAACTAATATTATAGCCAGATCGAACTGAAATTACTTCAATTTGAAGTAAGGACACGCGGTGCCATCTGGAGGAGAATGGGAGAACTATCAAGAACATGGGATATAAGAGGGAAGATAAAACAGTCGGGGGGCTCGAGAGGGGGGATTGGGGTGGAAGGTGAAAGGACGGGGGGCGACGAGAGATTGAGAAGGACGCCGTGGAAGAAAATAGCGGCTGGGACCGAGCAGGGAGAAGTTTAGTCGACCTGGAGTTTTAGTTTGAGTGGAATTCTAGTTTTACTTGAAGTTTAGTTGACTTTTTACCAGTGAAAGTGTACACATCAAAGAGGAGAGGAGAGTATGCAGCCGGGAGGCAACCAAGAGACCCACTTTGGTGGGATGTTGGTGCCATCAGTTGTTCCTGTTGTGGACGGAGGGCGGTGACCTGACGATCAGCTGTTCTTTTACATGGTGGAGTGGAGGATGCTGACAGTGGAGTCTTGCAGAGCTGGTGGAGTGCCACCTACAAGGATTCTAAAGGAATTTACATCGTGTTTTATTTACTTTACCATTTCTACATTTATTTAATTATCTTGACAACTTCAGACTTTGTTTATTGACAAGGTTTTTCCCTGTTCAATTAACAATCCTTTTTTATGATATTTCATACTTGCCAAAGGCCGTTCTATTCATTTATATATATATATATATAATTTCCAATATTTCTTATATGATAGGTACGGTTAATGAGATATATGTAGGATTGTAGGTCGGTTTAGCATGCAACTACATAATTTATACACAGCTAAGCGGTTAGGTAAATAGGCAGTTTAGGTACATTGTAGGAGTAGGTTAGGTAGGGGTAGGTTTAGATGGATAGGTTAACCTAGGTAATAATAAATAAGAATTAGAACAATATCTAGGAAAGTAGGTGGGGGTAGCTATTTGGGATCCTAGTTTGTGTTTAGGTAGGTAGTTCTCTCCCTTCCCTTTACCAAAATTCTTGCCTTACCTTTCCTTTAAGCAGAGAAGCATCATCCTAATGTTTCATAAAATGCCCAGCAGTGGAATGTATAAATTATTTTAATACATTCTATGTTTTTTATAACTATATCTATGTATGAATTGTTCATACTTACCTATCCTGGCAGAGGAGACAAAATACTTACCTACAAATAAACTACTGAACTGATTTATATTCACTTAACTGTGGATTTAATACCTATGTATGAGTCATTCATACCTACATGCTTATTCTGGCAGTGGATACTGAATTGATTTTATATTCACTTTATTGTGAAATATGTCCATCGGACAATGTTTTGAAACATTTATTTTATTCATGATCCTATATGTATGTATGTTCTAGACTCTAGAACACCAGCTACAAACTTGGTGGGAATGTTCACCTATGATACCTACTATGTAGGTTTTATACAATTGATGATCCTGTTCTACAGACTGACAAAGTTTATCTTTGATAATATACCTACTAATGTGTGGGTTTTATACTTGCAACTTATTGGGACTATGGTCCAACTACCTAATGGGAGTATTCATTATACTAACCAAACCAATACAACATGGAATGTGGGATGATGTTATCTGTATCCTACCTACAACCTCAAATTACCCTGGAACGGGTCTGGAATTAAAATTATATATTTATTCACTTTATGTGAATTTTATATGACTGATTTATGGTTGGTTGGCTTTGACAAGCCATTATACTACTGAAATACTACTTGACTTGATGTCAATTGAGCGACATGGTATCAGCCATGGTCAAACCTCCATCACATACTACATCTTAGCATTCGATATGTCTGTAACAGCATTTAGATCACAGAAGCTTATTTTGCACTAAAGAAGTCTGACAATCAGTCACTACTTGCTCTTGCCTATCACTCCTATATCTACAACGAACCTATGGCTTGCGGTGTGAATGATTGTTATATTATCTGGGACTAGCTTCGGCATCCCTATCTATTCTACTGACTCCTGGATGTGCATATCATAAGTGGAGATCGATGACTGGTGCAGTTTCATAGTCGGTGCTTCCAGCATAGCTGGACAACAATTTATAAAACCTTTGTTGAGACAATGTTTCTCAATTGGACATCACAACTTACTACAAATTACATCAGACATGACTTGCTCTGTCTTGGTTGGCTGACCAATAAATCAGCTCAAATTAATTATATTTTATATGATGTTGTTCATCAATCTGGACTCGTTCCAAAATTCCTAAGTGCGCTGTCACTTATCTCTGGCCTGAGGCTTGGCCAAAACAAAACCAATTGGAGGGCACAGAAGTGCCTCCTCTTTCCTTTTCTGGGGCTCGCATGATGGGTTTTGCATCAAGGACAAGTTCCTAGGCTATTTACTGTCTTTATTAGTGTCTGGGAATTGGTAATTGAAGTAAATCTCATTCGTTGATGGTTGGCGAGCACATAAATCCTCTACCAGCGAATGGTTGGAGCTGGAATCGGAGGTTCCGTTATCCCGCTGCGCACTGTCCCCATGTTGTCCCAAGAACCTAAAGAGAGCTAAGTTATGACATCCCACTACCACTTTAAAGGATTTGGGTTACTTTTATAAATTTCATTACACAACGTACGGTCCTAACTATAATACTAGACGATCACGATCACGAGCCATATTTGTAACTTCTATTATTATACATTCATGTGCCACTCTCCTTCACACCTTTTCCACATTCCTCTCCTCTATTCCTCCTCTCCACATTCCTTCCTCTCCTTCACACATTCCTCTCACACTTCCTTTCACATATCATTTTATGTTAGGGGGGTAGGGGGGGGGGGGGGGTTGTTACAATTGTTGCCGTGAGCGCAGGATCATAATTTGGTCCATTGCTCATTGAAACGGAGAGTGGTTTGCAAAGTGGGTTGTCTCTCTGATGTTCTCTTCTTGGGACTTCTTGGGTCGTGTGACGGCGGAAAATGTGTGCGTCAGCCATTTGCTGGTTAGGAACCTGTAGGATAGGGACACTTATACTTCAGTTTAGGGATTAGAATAGGTTGGATTTGCTCTGAAAAGAAAATAGATTGGGTTATCAACATTCAACATATGAAATGGAATGACATTAGAAAATCGGTGTTGCCAATTTTCAATGTAGAAATCCCTTAGAATTACTTTTATAAATTATTTTGAAAAGTTACAAGTTAGTTTGAATTGATAACTAAGAACAAAGTCAGGAAATTGTTATCTTAATATCTAGGTATTATTTATGTTATTTTTAAATAGAATTGGGAAGTACAACTTATTATTTTTTGAGAAAAGGCAATATCTATTTTATCACTTAATCAAAAACCTTTAAGAATAATGATTTGATTCATCTCAAATAACAAGTAACATAGCATTTTTTCACATAAATAAATGTCAGTATCAGTACCTACATAGCTTCCATTTTAATTTTCGGTTTCATATAGTTTAACATTCTATCACAGTCAACTTCTCACTTTTTTCAAGTAACTTGGTAATGGCATGATTAATTTCTTTATTAAGTTTTTTTTTAATATTTAAAAAAAAAATATCACAATTCGATCTTTGTTTAGCTTACACTTTATGAATTCCGCACATGCATACATGCATGCATATGGTCGCGCCTTTGCCCCGATGGGGTGGGCGGAGCGTGGACGGCCTAGGTGGGGGTCGTTTCGCCGCCTCTGATAGGGCTTTGGGGGTTGTTTGAGATAGATTTGAAGGTTTAGTGACAGGTTGTCGGCCCATCGCCTAAATTACAATATACTGAAACCCTCGGATCCCTTAGCTGGTTTTTGCAGCGTGCCCGGTAGGGGGTGCGGCTGGCACATTCTATGTTTTTCTCTCGTTCCCAGGCCAGCATGAATTCCACACAATTAGGGAAAATCCGCTTATTATGCAACACTAGTGTTGACACTTGGGGTGCGTTTAAAAATAATGCTCTACTACGAGATATTTATTCTATAGTATATTTGTTTTCTATACAATACTTAAATATTTGATAAAAATCGTTTAGTTTGTTTCATTTTCTAATCTATTTTACGGGTAAAATATAATATAAACATGAAAATCTTGCGAATTAATTGTTAAATTTTGAACGTAGCTTTGCTTGACGTCAATCGATCTTCAATCGATTGGCAGATCGTTTCCGAAACGTCAAACACTAAAAACGTCAGAGAGAGATAGAAATACTGTGTTCCTTAGTAGATTTGATTGCTTTATCCTTGTCTTTCATAGAATTAATTACGTGAGGTTCAGGTAAACTGAGAAAAGTTTTGACAGTTCTTTTGAAAATAATTTTACTCGGCTAGTTTAATTTCGTTGTTTTCAATAGTTTATTCTAGTTTTCGTTATATTTGTAGTACATTTGTACGCTAGAATAAGTGAGCGTTCATTCCGAGTTAAACACCAAGTTTCCTAGTGTTTGTCGGGGACAACAAGTGAAAAATAATGTGCGATAAATTCATGTGTGTTTGTGTGTTTATGTGCGGTGTTTAAATAGTGATAGTGCCAAGTCCCCGCAGGAAATCTTTCACGTAAGTCGCCTATAGCTAGGAGGAAAGTTTTTAAATACTTTACCTGTGTTTTGAGATATTTTCAGGTACTTTAGGACAGTCATTTTCCAACAAGTTCCTACTATATTTTTATTCAAAGACAACTAGTAGTATGTATTC
Source organism: Scrobipalpa costella (assembly GCA_949820665.1). NCBI lineage: Eukaryota > Metazoa > Arthropoda > Insecta > Lepidoptera > Gelechiidae > Scrobipalpa > Scrobipalpa costella. The sequence goes on from OX463313.1 coordinate 6,700,515, forward strand.
TGCGTATGCAGTTCTATTTAATAGCATAGTATCTTCATTCTAGAACAAAAAGATAGAACATTTCTTTATAATTACGTCCTAAATTTGTTGGATAATGCATATTTCACTTTGCCTAACAGAATACTTGTTTAATTAATAGAACTTGTTTTGATTGTTTAATAGGACGGCTTTGGTAATATATCTGTGCAAATGGCGGCAATATTTTATTTTGATTTCAACAGCTTTTATATGATTTTGTGTTTCATTTGGGAACAGCCTTTGGGTAATATCATATTCCGGAACAAATAAGAAAGCTTCATCTTAAATTCAAACTGATTTTATTTATTACTACTTAGATTGTTTGCGGAAGTATCATTGGTATGGATTGGAATAATCTATAGTATTTACCTTTTAAATTTCATTGGTATCAGAGTTTTAAATCATCGGAATGAGTTTTATCATAATAATTTTGAACATTCTATTTGATGGTCAACTTATATTGTTATGGGGTATTTCTAATGGGGTGTTATGGTATACTTAATGGCTGCTATGGATAGTATAAACAGCTTATTTACCTTATGTTTTAATTTGAATATTAGTTTTATTTTCATTTATTCTTTCCTTTAAATTCATTCAGTCTTTTCCTTTTGGTTAAGTATTGAGATATCTTAATAGAAATTGAGTTTACTAAATAAATTAACACTTTTAATAAAATAAATAAATTCAAAGCTTTTATCAGGTTATTGTCCAATATTATAAAAAAAAAAAGGCAATTAAAACTTTCAGTTTTTTAGTTTGTTCTAATGTTCAATATTTAAAGTAATAATTTAATATTTATTAGATATATTTTTGTAAAAGTCTGGATAAATAAATTAATATTAATAGTAATAGGAAAAGATATTCATGGAGGCATGTTGGTTGATAGATTGGTTATGAAGATATAGGTATTTTTGTGCATTGGCGTATTTCAAGTTTAGTGTGTAACAGTTATTAGGTTAGCAGATTTTGCATAGCATTTCTAGATAGTTTTGCTTAGGCGTAGTTTTATTTTTAGGGCAAGCAGATACCGTATTCAAAAGAGACTTAATTATTTTAATGCATTTGGCGTAATTGCAGAATAAATAAAATCCAGTAAGTTTGTTGTGTTTGGAATTTTGGCATTATGTCTCTAAGCATTTTGGCGTAAAGGCTCTTTTGGCATTTTGGCGTAAAGTTTAGCGAAATAGCTGTTTTAGCATATTGGCGTAAATAAATACTTAAAGTAAAGAGGAGAACTAGATATTAAATTTTAGAATGTTTTAAACATTCTCTATTAACTTGCTACAATGCCTTCAAGATGGTTTGGAGGCCTGGCTTGTTTTCATCTATTTCACAACATATTAATACAAACAAAAATATGTTTTAACTCCATCCACACTTGATGGGTAGTAAATAGATTTTGGAATCTTATAAATTTTGTTTGTTATTTGCTTAGACTCAACTATTGTGTTGGGCATAGTTGGGGATCAAATCACCTCATTACACTCTGAGTTTACTTCTGTAGCGATTTTGCGGACAGATGACTAATTAAGCACAATGGTTAGTTATGGATCTTTGTAGAATCGTTATTCGAGGTATCTTTGCAAGCATCTACTCTGACAAAGTACCTTTACAGACTTTACAAATTATTTACACACAACAAATGGCATGGATTTGATACGAACTGGTAGAATCAGTAATATTATAATTTTACTACTCGTATCTTGCTATGGATGGAATAGGTAAAGTAGGGATGATAATTTGACTTAAATGCTTGATTAAATTTTCTCAATTAAATATCTGCATTGTTTAGCTTTAGCCAGATATGTTTAACCTATTTGGGTGTTTTATGAAAGCAGGCTGGTACTTCGGATCACTGAGAGGGATATTAGCAAAGTAATTTCTAATCTAAAATTAATCTTATCATAATTTTTGTTTACCTAGAGTTGATAGGTATTAAAATGAACAGTTTATCAACAATGCCCAATGTAAATTTTAGTTTTAATTCACTTTAAAATTTGAAGAATATTTATCCGGACATTTACGAAAACATTTTTAAACAATTCTTGAATTAAAGTTTTACAAACTTATAGATTTTGGGGGCGGGTCTTAATTTTCAACTTAAATATGGTTAGAATCAGAAGTGTTTAGTATCCTTAAGATAATACAATTCGTTCATCAAGGGGGCGATTAGTGTCATGATTTTTGTTTTTTTTATATACACCTAGATCTTTATGGGGATAGGTTTCATATTTTATTCTTCTATTATTTTAGGTAATAAGATTCATTTACTATGGGGGCGGGGCAATAGCTTTCATATTTAATTATCATAGGAACGTCTGATTTTCTATTTTATTAGTAGATTTTTCTTCGAAAAATCGGTTTTGATCGAATTTCATAGAATTTTGGGGGCGACATTTGTTTGAAATCTTATTGTATTTGAAACATATCTGTAAAATTTTACTCCATTCGATCTAAAACACGATTTTTCTCATCAAAATCGGGGCGATTGTAATGAACTTAGCTTCTGCTATTCAAAACTTAATCATTGTTTTAAAATACAAATAACGCCATCTATCAGATTGGTAGGAGAATCACTATAAACGAGAAACTAATGCCAATCTAGTGTTGATTGAGTGGAGAACTAATATTATAGCCAGATCGAACTGAAATTACTTCAATTTGAAGTAAGGACACGCGGTGCCATCTGGAGGAGAATGGGAGAACTATCAAGAACATGGGATATAAGAGGGAAGATAAAACAGTCGGGGGGCTCGAGAGGGGGGATTGGGGTGGAAGGTGAAAGGACGGGGGGCGACGAGAGATTGAGAAGGACGCCGTGGAAGAAAATAGCGGCTGGGACCGAGCAGGGAGAAGTTTAGTCGACCTGGAGTTTTAGTTTGAGTGGAATTCTAGTTTTACTTGAAGTTTAGTTGACTTTTTACCAGTGAAAGTGTACACATCAAAGAGGAGAGGAGAGTATGCAGCCGGGAGGCAACCAAGAGACCCACTTTGGTGGGATGTTGGTGCCATCAGTTGTTCCTGTTGTGGACGGAGGGCGGTGACCTGACGATCAGCTGTTCTTTTACATGGTGGAGTGGAGGATGCTGACAGTGGAGTCTTGCAGAGCTGGTGGAGTGCCACCTACAAGGATTCTAAAGGAATTTACATCGTGTTTTATTTACTTTACCATTTCTACATTTATTTAATTATCTTGACAACTTCAGGCTTTGTTTATTGACAAGGTTTTTCCCTGTTCAATTAACAATCCTTTTTTATGATATTTCATACTTGCCAAAGGCCGTTCTATTCATTTATATATATATATATATAATTTCCAATATTTCTTATATGATAGGTACGGTTAATGAGATATATGTAGGATTGTAGGTCGGTTTAGCATGCAACTACATAATTTATACACAGCTAAGCGGTTAGGTAAATAGGCAGTTTAGGTACATTGTAGGAGTAGGTTAGGTAGGGGTAGGTTTAGATGGATAGGTTAACCTAGGTAATAATAAATAAGAATTAGAACAATATCTAGGAAAGTAGGTGGGGGTAGCTATTTGGGATCCTAGTTTGTGTTTAGGTAGGTAGTTCTCTCCCTTCCCTTTACCAAAATTCTTGCCTTACCTTTCCTTTAAGCAGAGAAGCATCATCCTAATGTTTCATAAAATGCCCAGCAGTGGAATGTATAAATTATTTTAATACATTCTATGTTTTTTATAACTATATCTATGTATGAATTGTTCATACTTACCTATCCTGGCAGAGGAGACAAAATACTTACCTACAAATAAACTACTGAACTGATTTATATTCACTTAACTGTGGATTTAATACCTATGTATGAGTCATTCATACCTACATGCTTATTCTGGCAGTGGATACTGAATTGATTTTATATTCACTTTATTGTGAAATATGTCCATCGGACAATGTTTTGAAACATTTATTTTATTCATGATCCTATATGTATGTATGTTCTAGACTCTAGAACACCAGCTACAAACTTGGTGGGAATGTTCACCTATGATACCTACTATGTAGGTTTTATACAATTGATGATCCTGTTCTACAGACTGACAAAGTTTATCTTTGATAATATACCTACTAATGTGTGGGTTTTATACTTGCAACTTATTGGGACTATGGTCCAACTACCTAATGGGAGTATTCATTATACTAACCAAACCAATACAACATGGAATGTGGGATGATGTTATCTGTATCCTACCTACAACCTCAAATTACCCTGGAACGGGTCTGGAATTAAAATTATATATTTATTCACTTTATGTGAATTTTATATGACTGATTTATGGTTGGTTGGCTTTGACAAGCCATTATACTACTGAAATACTACTTGACTTGATGTCAATTGAGCGACATGGTATCAGCCATGGTCAAACCTCCATCACATACTACATCTTAGCATTCGATATGTCTGTAACAGCATTTAGATCACAGAAGCTTATTTTGCACTAAAGAAGTCTGACAATCAGTCACTACTTGCTCTTGCCTATCACTCCTATATCTACAACGAACCTATGGCTTGCGGTGTGAATGATTGTTATATTATCTGGGACTAGCTTCGGCATCCCTATCTATTCTACTGACTCCTGGATGTGCATATCATAAGTGGAGATCGATGACTGGTGCAGTTTCATAGTCGGTGCTTCCAGCATAGCTGGACAACAATTTATAAAACCTTTGTTGAGACAATGTTTCTCAATTGGACATCACAACTTACTACAAATTACATCAGACATGACTTGCTCTGTCTTGGTTGGCTGACCAATAAATCAGCTCAAATTAATTATATTTTATATGATGTTGTTCATCAATCTGGACTCGTTCCAAAATTCCTAAGTGCGCTGTCACTTATCTCTGGCCTGAGGCTTGGCCAAAACAAAACCAATTGGAGGGCACAGAAGTGCCTCCTCTTTCCTTTTCTGGGGCTCGCATGATGGGTTTTGCATCAAGGACAAGTTCCTAGGCTATTTACTGTCTTTATTAGTGTCTGGGAATTGGTAATTGAAGTAAATCTCATTCGTTGATGGTTGGCGAGCACATAAATCCTCTACCAGCGAATGGTTGGAGCTGGAATCGGAGGTTCCGTTATCCCGCTGCGCACTGTCCCCATGTTGTCCCAAGAACCTAAAGAGAGCTAAGTTATGACATCCCACTACCACTTTAAAGGATTTGGGTTACTTTTATAAATTTCATTACACAACGTACGGTCCTAACTATAATACTAGACGATCACGATCACGAGCCATATTTGTAACTTCTATTATTAGACATTCATGTGCCACTCTCCTTCACACCTTTTCCACATTCCTCTCCTCTATTCCTCCTCTCCACATTCCTTCCTCTCCTTCACACATTCCTCTCACACTTCCTTTCACATATCATTTTATGTTAGGGGGGTAGGGGGGGGGGGTTGTTACAGCACCCCGACACGGATAGATTAGGTTCGATAGATTAGGCTCGCTGCGCTCGCCCAGCTTGCTTCCACCATACCCTTCGGGGTAAGATTGCTAGTGATGCATACCTGCATACATGCCTGCTTGCTTGCTTGCTTGCTTACCTGTTTGCTTGCATACATACTTGCATGCATGTTTGTTTGCTTGCATGCTTGCTTGTTTGTGACAGAACCGAATCTGTCAACCCCGAATTTCACGTGGTCTTTCCGCTCATACCCCCAAGAGTGTATATAAAAATCTGGAGGCGTGGAGGGAGGGCAGCCCCTGCCCACTGTTACTAAGCGCGGGCACCGTACGAGCCGTAGTGGCCGAGGCTGCGCAGGTGAGCTAGGTGCCTGCACTTAGTTACGCTGGGGTGGAGGGGCTGCTCTTCTGCGTTTGGTGATGAATGACTTCAGTCCTGTCAAAATATCAAAAAATGGTCTTGGTCTTCTCATAGGCTGGCTGTTGGGTCAATATTTTTTTTTATGAGCCTGTGGTGTCCCACTGCAGGGCATTAAAAAGGAATAACTAAAAATTGGTTTTTAAATTGACAATGTTCTTTTTCGAGTTTTGATTAAGCATTTAAATATAAAAAAATAAATAATAGAAGTCCTTGTAAATACTTTAGAAACGTGTAATATTTTTATTTGAATAGTTTTTGTTCCGGAGATAAAGCATCTCTTATATAATTCTATTATATTAGTCATAACTTCTTTTTCTCTCGTCGTCGGCGACATCGTACACTCACGTCCTTACATGTTAACTAATTAAAAATTGCACATCCTCCCGCAGTGACGGATGCGGTGCGACTAACGCTTTTAAACGCTATTCCACCTTCCTAAATGGCTTTCTAATTAGGATGCTAAAAGATTTAGTCAGTCAGAAGCCTCACTTCTTCCGCTTTAGGATGCTAATTGGATTTCTAACTTCCTAAAAGCTATTTTACTCGTTCCGCCACGTCTGACAAAGTTTTGAGGGTTATTCAAGATGGTTTTGTACGTATATTGCTGTAGTGACAGGTTGTCAGCCCATCGCCCAAATTGCAATATACTGAAACCCTCAGATCCCTTAGCTGGTTTTTACAGCATGCCCGGGAGGAAATGCAGCTGGCACATTCTATGTTTTTCTCTCGCTCCCAGTCCAAAAAAATAAAAATATCTTAAATCACTTGAAATCTCGAAAATATCGATCGTAGCGAAAAATCGAAAGTGCAGTAAATGGCTTATTTTGCCATAATCTTGCTTAATTCATCGCAAAAACAAAAACTGTCATTTTTGGACAAAAATAAAACTGTCTCGAAATTTTTGTGTTTTTAACACTATAGTAGGCGCCTCCTTTCCTTTACTCTCTGACCCTGTTTTTCTGTTCTGTGGTGTGCACAGATTACCTAGTATATATCCTGTGGTGTGGTGATAACAAGCTGATATCGCCGGTTGATTTTTATTTTTAGGATAATAATTCAGTACTGAAGAAATCTCCAAACTATTGACTCGAGAAGAAGAAGTGGAGTGGACTGTGTTGTTACAAATATTGCCTTATACCTTGCAGAGACTGCTATGTAGAGTTCTACTTGTACCTACTGTGGACAAATGGAGTAAAAGTTAAGCAAACTTTTAAACTTAAGCACAGTGTTCGGTGTAAAATGGTTCGTGAAGTAGAAGGAATAGTCAAGAAATCCACCCTGAAATTATGTATCTGACCCAATCAGTCTGCATTTACCTAAAAGGGCAAACGTCTGTCTATTACATTACCACTGCTATTATTTATAGAAGAAAGCAAAGAAGAAAGGCTCACTAATCCTTGTATGCAGAAAGTCAACATTATACATTCATGGCATACCTACTAATAAGAAGATTGTAGAACAGGTGGTGTATTGCATCAAACTGTAGATAGTAGTAGGTGCCTATCTGTTAACTGTTTTCATAAAAACTTATAACTGAACTTAACTTAAAGTTAAAGCTAAAGCTCCACGTTAAAGAGTGGAGCATTAGGTAAGTATCTGAAAAGTCCAAGCATATACAAACATACATACATAAAATAACACCATTATCCCTGACGGGGTAGGCACAAGCAAAATGTCCTAAACATACATCTGACAAGTTTTGAGGGTTATTACAGATGACTATGTATAATGCTATATAGATGGGTTGTCAGCCCATTGACTAAATTACAATACACTGTAACTCTCGGAACCCTTAGCTGGTATTAACAGCATGCCCGGGAGATGTAGCTGGCACATTCTATATTTTTCTTTCACTCCCAGTCCAGCATGGAACCATATCAATGTAGTTTTTACCTACTGTTATGGTGCAAGGCCCAGAGTCCAGGCACAGCTGCCAGTGAATTAGGACAATCTATTTTGTGATGCGGAAAGATTATTATTGCTAAGCTTACTTGCACAGTCATGTTACACTCACATTATTATTGTGGCTCTTAATATATTATATTCATCACTAACAAGCAACATAAGGTACTTGTGTAGTCAGGTGCATAATGAAGGCTAAATCACCTGTTTATCTGGAAGAAAAAAGATTCCGTGTTAAGCTGTTGGTCCCGGTCTGCCCTTGATATTGATTGTTACACAAACCATGTCAGCGGTCTTATTAGCTGTGCTATTAGGTGGTTAAAAAACTGAAACAGTGCATAAATTAAAATGTATTTAAGTTATTAAAAAAATTATTTAATATTTGCATAGGATTAGATAGGATTTCAAATTATAGTCATAATTGAACAGAATTACCAGAATTGATTTAATATTTATTTATATACCAATTTATTGTATACAAAAACATTAAAACAGGACATAAAAAACAAAGACACAACAGGCAATGCTTATTTCTAAAAATAATTTTCTTACAGCAGACCTACAGAAGTGATAATTTTTGAAGCAATAAAATAAAGATAAATTAGTACTTACAAGATGTAAAGTTAATACCTACATATAGATCTTTACTGAAGAATAAAAACCCTTGTCATCCTCAATAAACTTGTTGGAAAACATGTAAATTAGTACTTATTATTTACCCACTTAGTTATAGATCAATTAAGTTATAACCTACTGAGCTACCTATTTACTGAATAAAGAATGATTTAATTTTATCTATCTAATTTATTAATTGGCCACTGTAAATACCAGAAGTTGGAAATAACAAAAAAACTCTATCAGCAGTTAACAGCCAAGTCATATAAAATCTGATTTATTTAAAAAATATGATTAACTTTAAATACCTACCTAAACCTAGATTTTGATTTTTGATTTCACAACTTTTTTGTGCATTCACTACAATTGAGACATATAACGTTTATACAGTTTTTATGTTGGGATGTTTTTAAACTGATTGCACATGATGTGAATGAAATTACATTAAATAAATTGAAAGTAATACCTAAATTTGAGTTGTTTATAATACCTACCTAGCTATTAACATATTTTGGTTAGCAAATACCTACTATGATTGACTTTACATTGGTGAGTAGTTCTCATAAGCTTTGCAGGCTTTTAAAAAACTTAGAAAATTAAGAAATAGATCCCTATAATAATAAAACTTACAAAAATCATAAAAATCTACTTGAGTAGCCATGGCTGACAAGTTTTTAGGGTTGTTTTAGATTGATCTGCCTAAATTACAATACAGGTACCTACTGAAACCCTTAAATGACTTAAAATTTGCTGGTTTTTACAGCCCTTCCTCCCGGGCGCACACTGGTTCCATATTGAACATTTTTGGACATTGAGTCCAAGGACAATGAACCGGTATTATTTTTTTTGGAGGTCGCTGGCATATTTCAAACATTTTAAACTGATGATGATTTTCTATAAAATGCGTATTTTTTAAGATACAAAAATTATTTTATTTTTTTTGTGGAAAAAAAGTCCTTGATTAATTACTTGCGCCATTCAACCGGATTTAGAATAGAACTTGCCGTAAGTTGTTGTAGAAGTTACAACTGACATTTCTTCATAGACAGATGTTTGCGAATAGTTGCAATAAGCAAAGCCTCAGGCGCATATTTATTTATAGTTTTGATACTGTTTTTTTTTCATGTAGACAGGTTGCATTATAACAAACACTTATTACTCAAATGATTTTCTAACTAATATGCTTGTTTTCTAAAAACGGTCATCAGTACTACGAACTATATGGCCTGCCCACTGCCACTTCAGTTCTATGTCGGTTACTTTTGTTCGTTTACGGATATAGTCGTTTCTTATTCTGTTGCGTAACGAAACGAAACATAACGGCTACATAAGAAGAAGAAGAAGAAGAGAGCTATTCCGATCTCATACAGACTGACATCTGGAATATCTTCGGTATAGTGTCGGGTTAATTTTGGCTCTTGGCTCGTTGGCCAAACTTATGACAGGTTTTTGTATAGACGTGTATAACTGTCCATAGAACTCCTCAACCTCACTTAACACTTCCAACTTGAATGAAATGAAACTATACTACTCTTATCGATCTTCAGCTTTGTTAGTTAGCTTTATGCAATAGACAGATCTCTAGCGAATACTTTCGAGCCCGATTTGGGTTTCGCTCAATTGCACCCTTAATACGATCAGTATTATACTCGAATGTATCGCGTCTCATGGCTTTTGAGATCTGTCTATTAAGCTAACTAAATTTTGGCATATCAGCTAAAGACTGGAGTCTCATTTCATCTCGATCATTTAAGTGTATGCTCAAAGATTTTTTGTCTTGTCTGGGTTTAACCAGGTCCATTTCCAACTCAAACGTTTTGGAAGATAGAGTTCATTACAAAAAGGTTCTCCCATGAAGTCCATCAAGCGCTGCCCTCGACGATTCTGTTGTCCGTATCCAAATTACCCTACTCTCAACTCATCACCATTATTTGTGCCTAGTTTCGCGTTGAACTCCCCCATAATAAAGTTAAAGTGCGTACTCGAGATGTGTAAGGCTTTCGAGATATGCTCGTACTAAACCCAACCACAAAACCCTTGGGCTAACCCAAACATCTCATCCAGCATGCGCCCGCCGCGCTGCTTACGTATAAGTATTCTATGTCAGCATGTCGCGCAGGTTATGGATTTGCTTACTACATAATTATTACCAATACTGAGTGACATGCTGAGCTTGCAACTTACACGCATAGAATACTAAGATATTTTTGTCACTGTGTGTATTACATAACTTTATTATAAAACATCATACATATTAACTAATAAATCAAAGTCATACATCATCTCACACTCTCATTAGCTCCCGCCATAGAGTTCAACACCCCGTCCGTATGGCTCCATAAATGAATAGAATATAATAGAAAACCGTTTATTAAGGGTTCAACACAATACAACAACATAAAAAGTAAAAAAAGACAACAACTAATAAAAAAGTTGAGTAGTTACAAGTTATCGCAAGTGTACCGCACCCCTAAATAGGCCCTAACTCAGCATATGCTGTGGTGCAGAAAGTAAATGCAGTTGTGCTTGCTATGGCAGTACGCTGTTCACCTCCACCTCATCATGGGGGCGTAACGAGTGTGGTGCTCATACCCGTATGACCTTCAACGAATACCGTTCGGTAATTCTGAGTATAAGGTATACCACCCTGCTCGATACTCTCTCTATTTACACAACGTTATTGACGAGAGATTTGTGGACAATAAATCCGACACCACCTTGGGAAAGTTGGTCTCCCTCCCGGTAATAGAACAAGTCGTTACTCAAACCCTGTCAGAGGCCTGATAGTTGTGCTACTAGGCGGTTTAAAAACTCTGACACCAGGGTTCATCGGGTCGATAGACTCAATAACCACTCGACAGAAGAAGAAGAAGTTGAACAAGTTACCAGATGTCAAGATCATAGTGTCCTCCCCTGCCTTCGGACCTCTGACAATCCGATTATATCCCATAGTAACTTGTTCCTGTTCTTACATGTTTTTACCTGTTCTTCTAGCTCTATAAACTTTTCATCGGTCCATTTGTATTGAATGTTACCAGGTCTAGTTTTTTGTTGTGTTGGTAGCCGGATCTCTGCCGAGGATTCTTAGCCACCGTTACCATGCCCGCTACCGTAGACAGGACTAGTGGAGCTGCCGGGGACAAGGGGCCGTGGTTTCGTTGTGTTATCCATGAGGGGAGTTTTCCAGTCGCCAATCGCATGGCGGCGTCTAGGCGATTGCAGTATAGTATAAAAGTACACAGAAGGAAGCTGCTGCCCACCCTCCTGGGAAGTTTACCTTAGTCGCCTCTTACGACACCCATGGCATGGTATAGGGTAGTCCTATTCTACGCCGGGAACTACACGGGTGATGACGTCACATCACTGGAATTTAGTTCTTTATTATTTAGACCATTGCTTAGAATTTAAGAAATATTTAAAATATATTGATGTTGGGCAGGTAAGTACAATATTGTATTTAAGTTAAATTGAGTTAATTGAAACATTTTATACATATATTTTTTTATATAATAATTGTTTATCGCAACTATATGCAAACATTTGTCTATGAGGAAATGTCAGTTGTAACTTCTACAACAACTTACAGCAACTTCTATTCTAAATCCTGTTGAATCGCGCAAGAAATTTAAAGTTATTATTTTTTCTCCATATTAAAAAATATAAATTATTTTTTATATAGGAGTACCCAAGTTTTTGGAAAATCATTTGAGTGCTGAGTGTTTATTATAGTGCCACTTGTTCACATAAAAAAAAACATTCTACTTTCAGAACAAAAATACATATCCGCCTGAAGCTTTGCTTATAGCAACGATTCGCAAACATCGTCTATGAAGAAATGTCAGTTGTAACTTTTTCAACAACTTACAGCAACTTCTATTCTAAATACGGTTGAATCACGCAAGCTATTGTTCAAAGTATAAATTGTAAATTTTTACAGAAATATAAATAGTATATATCTGTAAAAATACACATTTTACAGAAAATCATCCTCAGTAAAAAATGTTTGTAATGATGCCAGCGACCTCCAAAACAAAAATCATACCGGTTCATTGACCTTGGACCCTTGGCCAAAATTTTTCAATATGGAGCCAGTGTGCGCCGCCCGTGCGACTGAACGAACGCCGAGTCGAACTCCCATTCGGTGGACGGGGCGAGAACCGTGACGTCACACGCGTGTCGGCCGGCCGCGAGTGCTTGCAATTTGGATACGGAAGGGGGAAATAATAACTTCGTAATTTATGAAGCGATTTGAAACACTGAATATGTAAAAATAAAAGTGGATGAACTGGATACTTCCCTATTGAAGGAACTCCTTCAATTTAATAGGCACCTGTATAGCGATTTCAATAGGTACATATTTTTATTTAATCTTTTTGGCTTTTTACTTGATATTTCGTCTACCACTGCTAGACCCACCAACGGCATCGCAGCTGATTCATTAACCATTTTGACCTCTGGCAGGTTGTCTAAAAGTGGCAACGATATAATAAGTAAAAGGCATAGAAATATTACTATACTGTGTAGATCAATGGTGAAAGGGCCCTTTTATCATTGATTGATAGTAGGTATATTGTTGAAAAGTGGCGTAAACGAACCGCGGGGTGAAATAGAAACGAAACTTCAAGTTCACATACTTCGCATGTTCGCATAACATGTAGGCGAAATTATTTTGGTTTAGGTACGCATCTGTTACTTCACTACATTAGGTAGGTGCACAACACAGTATAAAACAAAGTCGCTTCCCCTTCCTGCTTATGTATGCTTAGAACTTTAAACTACGCAACCGAATATGACAATGCGGTTATTTTTAAATAGATAGAGCGATTCAACAGGAAGGTTTGTATGTAGGTACATATAATACATGCATAACGGTACCCATAACTTACTAACGGTACCGATAACTCAACGCTAAATAAACGAACTTTATGTATTAGTTTTCCCGCGCATTTATTCCGCCGTTTCTTGATTCTTCTTCTTTTAGATTATTTGGGTTTTGCAGAGCAATAATTGCTCAAAAACAAAAAGCACTGACACTGGCTAAATTATTTAGCCAATATTTAGATAATGATGATAAATGATAATGATAAGATTATAAAATCGTTTCCTTACTGACTGACTCATCAGCGCAGAGACTAAAATTCTAAAGATTTATTTTACAACGTAACCATAACCATTCACTATAGAAAGAATTTTTGGAATTTCCACCCCATGCTAGACAGGTAGTGAGAGTAAATATTCTATTCTAATCTAATGTGCTTGCTGCATTTCCTCCCGAGCATGCTGTAAAAATCAGCCTAGGGGACCCGACGGTTGCAGTGTATTGCAATTTAGGCGATCGGCTGACAACCTTGTCACTACAGCTATATACAAATCTATCTTAAATAACCCTCACAATTTAGTCGGACGTGGCGGAACGACCTTTGTTTAGGTTGTTTACGCTCTGCCTACCCATCATCATCTCCCTAGCCTTATCCCGTGCCCCTGGGGTCGGCTACCTAATCTAGGCGAATGAACGAGGGTACTGGTTTTTACACAGAGCGACTGCCATTTGACCTCCGCAACTCAAAAGGGAAACCAGACCCAATCCTAGATTAGGTCTGAGTTTTCAAGCCGCCAATGCTTAGCACTGGCCTCTGATATGTAATAAATATCTACGGTATTTAACGATATTAACCGGAACCAAAGGCTTAACGTGCCTTCCGAAGCACGGAAAAAGCGCCGAATAAACGTACATATGAAATTCGAAAACCGAAAAACACATTGGTACGTGGTGGGATTCGAACCACGACGTCCCGCTCAGTAGGCAGCGGCCCTATCCACTACACTATCGGGCTCTCTACGCTCTGTCTACCCCATTAGGGATAAAAGATTGTATGTTTGTCTGAAAATGGGTGTTTGACATTCGTATGAATGTTCGTAAATTTTTAAGTTAAGATTTTGAATTTTGGTGTTTGGACTAATAATTAAATAATAAAGAATACATGTTTCAGTGTTCTTGGATTTATTACCCCTAAGGGAGTTAAATAGGAGTTAGTAGTTTGTATGGAAATTACGCCAATTGTGAAGTTAAGAAGATCTTGCAATTTTGTGTTTAGGCTAATGATTAAAAATTATTCGACACTTGTATCAGCGTTTCGTTGGAAGATTGTATAGAAATTCCGCCAATTTCAAAGTTAGGATCTTCCAATTTCGTGTTTAGAGGCTTATGATTAAAAACTGATATAAAACTGTATCTTCCGATTTTGTGTCAAATATTGGTTTCATTTTACTACTAGGTAAACAAATTATTATCACGGGAAAACTCTCTGAGTCGCGGGTGAAACCGCGGGGTGAAAAGCTAGCGAGTCAAGTGCTCAACACATGGTCAACACCATGAACGACTAGAGCACTAGAGTTAGTCGTTGATCTTCTTCTTAGCGAGTGGATTATCGAGTCGAACAACCAGATGAACCCTGGTGTCAGAGTGTTCAAACCGCCTAAACATCTATTAGGCCTCTGACATGATTCAAATACCGACCACTATCAAAGACAGCGACCGGGACCGACGGATTAATCTGTCCTCCGAAGCACGGAATCTTTTTTCTTTTCGGACTATCGGGTAATTCAGCCTGCAATGTCCTAACCAAACTGAGGAAAACATCACTAACTGATAAAATGACAAATATCAACTTTGTGTTACCTCCCTGGGAATCGAACCCAGGACCTCCGGATTGTAAGCCCATGGCTCTGTCCATTAGACCACGGAGGCAGCTAGTGCGTCCATGATCAACAGCATTATGTCCCTCTACCTACATGGAGGAATACTGAGCAATTCAGGAATTAGTTACATACTTTAAAAAAAACTTTGATCACAGAGTTGTTTCCGACGTTCAAGAATAACTAGTAAGCAGTGGCATAAACAAGATCATACTGTAAGTATACCTTAATAAGGCTGGTTATCCAAAATTACTGAGTAGGTATCCTCCTTTTAAAATCCAGGGGCCAGCACTATTTCTTTGGATAGGTAGTTAAAGATATAAAAGCTTAGAATATGAAAGTGTGTATAGTATTATCTTTTAGTATTCTGTTTTCAGCAGTTTTGTTTACCAAGTATAAAGGTATTTTTATACACTATTTGTCATGTCATGAACAATAAAACACTAATGTAATAAGTACTTGTGTTTTTATTTATCTGCACAGCATAAAACAAACAAAAACAAATTTTCTTGCTAATGGTACAGAATATATAATAGTACTACATATAATGGATCACTCACAATAATTATGATATAATTAAGAGTTCAATATCTTACTATAGTACCTACTTTATTTAAAAAAAAATATAATAATTGTTTTATAATAATTTATATTGTACTTAGGTCTAATAATCTTTTCTATATGTATATTCATTCATATGTGTAAACATAGGATCTAACAATAATCAAAGTCAGAAAACTTGCCACACTATCACTAGGTTGTTCTGTTGTTAGACCAGGCAGGGGCCCGTTTAATAAAACTGACAATAACAATTCAAAGTACATTGCGAAGCAGACAATCTTTCTTATATGGGCCCCTGGCAACTATGATTTCTCCTTATTTTTTGTTAGTCCTGATAGGAATATTTCTATCTTCTGACAAGTTGTGAACAGTAAATGCTTTCTGTCAGTTTTCTAACTGACTAGGTATATGACAATAACTGATAGATCCAGCATAGGCTCGCAAACAGTATGATAACAATCCATCGGAAGAGTCCGTCAAACTAACTTATGGTACACTTTAGGCATGTTTGTAGGTGCTCCAAGAAGTTTGCTGGGAGGTAGGATTCTTGAGAACTGAAACATGCAAAATCATATGGTAAGTAACTATATCATACACTGTCAGCTGTGAAACCCACTGCTAAATAAGTTTTACTGTGGGAATGGTCTACCTTTCCGCAATGAAAAGTAGCCTATGTTAGGGGCGGTTTACATTAGGACAGTTGTAAGTACAGTGCATAAGTTGGTAAGTTGGCTATCAAATTGACATTTACACGGTTCCAGTACCCAGTTCTATTTTGATTCAAGTTGAAAGCAGAACCGTTTACACATTTCCACTTACCAACTATACTTACAGCTTGAACCATTTAAACCACCCTTTATACATGCATAATATGGTAGAGAAACACTGATAATTTCCGTGCGAAGCCGGGGCGGGTCGCTGGTTATAATATAAAAATTAAGTAATAGATGTGCTCGTGAAACAAGCGATCTTTGAATTGCTGTGTAAACTAGTAATTTAATACAACTCACCCACATTCTTTAAAGAATAGCACGCGCTACACAATCAACTCTACTCTCTTGCATTTCTCGATCTCAATGTTTTCTTTCTTGGAGTCTTCTTCGTTTCTTATCCTCGAAACTAAGTTTATAGAATAATTAAGGTATTTATTTACAACGCAAACAACGTTTGTCAAGTCGCTGAAAATGACACTTCAAAGGTCCAAATCGAGATAATATTAAATCGAGAAATATACGCTACCGCGCTTGGTACCCCTCTAACAGAGGTCATTCACGTTACATCAATTCTCGTGGTGCGTACTCGCATGGTGAGTATTCCGCAAGCGCTTGATGAATTCGCACCACGGTTTTTAGCGACATGCGCGTGTTGTGATTTCCGCAAGCGCTTGATGAATTTGCAGCAGTGTAACCAGCAGCACGGGAATACGCAGCATGTGAATTGACGACACGTTACATCCATTCTCGTGGTGCTGATTCACATGATGCTGTTTATATGACGCCAATTCTCGTGGTGCGCATTGATGTTCCCCTTTCCCGCTACTTAACTTTTTTTAATTTTTGTGCATGATTTTCGGGCAAAGAATAAAATATATACAGCCTACTCTTAAATTATTTTGGAATACTGTTTTTTTTAGTGATGAATATGTCTTGATATTTAGTTACTTTTTCGTATTATCTTATTATAAACCAAAAATGCAAATAGGGAAGGATATATTATAAATTAGCAAGCTTTATCCGTGCACAATTTATTATGTTTGGCTGCATAGTCTAAATGGTCACTGCCTTAGTATAGATACATTTAAAAAGCTACTTTTTTGCCCTTGTGCATAAAGTTCAACTGGAGAAAGGTGCGTGCTGTGCTGATCCAGATTAGAACGGCTTCGAGGAGGGCAAAATGTATAACTGCATATGTATAACTGCCTCCGTGGTCTAGTGGCTAGTGCCATGGACTGCTGATCCGGAGGTTCTGGGTTCGATCCCCAGGGGGGAAACACAAAGTTGATATTTGAGAATTTATCACTTTGCGAATTTTTCCCTAGTTTGGTTAGGACATTGCAGGCTGAATCACCTGATTGACCGAAATTGAAAAAGATTTCGTGCTTCGGAGGGCACGTTAAGCCGTCGGTCCCGGACGCTGTCTTTGATAGTAGTCGTTACTCAAACCAAGAAGAAGAAGATTTCCTAGCTCAATTTGACAGCCTGTAGGGTCACTTGTTGATTTTCTATCTCTGTTAAAGTTCCAGACTACTAAGCTAGTGATGAGACAAATAATTTTTCCCACTTCCACCTCGAAAAGAGTTCATTTCGCGCCTAAATTCCATGGGTAAAAGCCCATTTTATTCTTAAGAGAGGCAAAGTAGCTTCTTATTTTTTTTGAATAAGGCAAAGGTACGGCTCAGTTTCAGCCTAAAATTTAATTTTGGAGGGATTTTTTTTGTTACGTTTTACTTTCTGTTATATTGTTTATATTATTTTTCAAATAAATTATGATGACGTCTGTAATATTTATTTTTAAAAGCTAAAGATAAACAACATTTATTGCTAATTTTAGAATAATAACTCTATATATTTGATTATTTACTAAGTGTTGTTGCAATTTCCAAACGCAACGTTCCAAATAAAAAAATAATATGGCGGGAATGTCTCTATACAAACATATTAATTTATTTATTTTTGTTAATTCTATTTTCTTGTATTAATTCTATTTTGTTTTATTTAGTTATTAGTAAATTTAATTGATATAGTCATATTAAGTTTATCTTATGTTTCAAACTCGCTACGCTCGTGATTCAATTTTAGTATCCTTCGCTACCTCAGGATTCAAAATCAGCACTCGCAGTAAAAATCGACTTTGCACTCTAGTTGAACAAATAACTATTAAATTAGTTAAGAAATGTGAAAGCCCGATATATCTTACCTCTTCAATACCTTGTTACAAAGTTACCATTATCCTTCCTAGGAACTAAAGTAGGTTCAAACTCATACTAACTCGTTATCCAAGTTATGCCTGGTTTGGATGGTTCATTAAACAAGTATAGTAGTTTGCGAATTCTAAGGAATTTCTGTAAGGAATTTCAAATTTCCATTCAAAGGCATTTCGTCAATGAACGATTTGAAGACAAAATGGCGACTATAGCTCAGGTAAAGCGAACTCTACCTTTTTTTTTTCACAAGACAGTTTTGTTACGTAAGGACAACGCGTAATAGGATCTTTTACAAGAGTACTGCCTCCGTGGTCTAGTGGTCAGAGCCATGGGCTTACGATCCGAAGGTCCAGAATTTGATTCGAGGGTCCCCCCTCAAAGTTAATATTTGTAAATTTTTCACTTTGCGAGGTTTTCCCCAATTTAGTTAGGACATTGCAGGCTGTCACCTGATTGTCTGAAAAAAAAAAATGGGATTCCGTGATTCAAAGAGCACGCTAAGCCGTCGGTCCCGGTCGCTGTCTTTGACAGTGGTCGTTACTGAAATCATATCAGAGGCCTAATAGCTGTGCTCCTAGGCGGTTTGAAAACTCTGACACGAGGGTTCATCGGGTCGTTCGACTCGATAATCCACTCGCTAAGAAGACGAGAGTACTTAAAAGACTAGAAACCTGATTGTGTTCAAACACGACTATGATACGATATTTCATCATGGACTGCCAGTTCCTGTCTTCCGGCTTCATCATCAGACCTTGAAACTTAATTGTGGTCCAAGTTCATTACAGGACCTTTCTAACAAGTCCAAACATTCTTCTGTTTTATTTCGAAACTAGACGCTGGAGACTCGCCTTAAGACTGACATTAGCATGGTAAATTGAATGAAAATCGCATGCGAATGTTATTTTATTTAGTACGCGCAATGGAGTTCGAGCGATTCAAAAATACGGCTCCAAAGATGTACTTATTTATCCTAGATACTACCTACATGAATTCTGTGCCCTAGATTAAGTTTAATTTGTTTAATTATACATAAGATTTTAGGTCTTATTTCTTCCAGGCTGGACTGGGAGCGAGAGATAAACATAGAATGTGCCAGCTGCATTGCCTCCCGGGCATGCTGTAAAAACCAGCTAAGGGATCTGAGGGTTTTTGTATATTGCAATTTAGGCGATGGGCTGATAACCTGTCACTGCAGCAATATACCAACAAATCTATCTTAAATAACCCTCAAAACTTTGCCAGACGTGGCGGAACGACCATACCCCATTAGGGATAAGGCGTGTCTATATGTATGTAAGATTTTAGATTAAGTTTCTATTGTAATAATTGGTGACAAATAAATGTTTTCTGTACTATTTTATTTACAAGCTTATACAAAGCAATACGATGCTAAGTTAAAATAATAAAATGTTAGGTACTTACATTTTCAATTTAAATTTAAGTGAGACATTCTAACCTGATGAAGGGACTCCGACTGTCTCGAAACATGTCGTGAAGTACGCTACTTATATTCCAAAGTGAGTGCCCGTTATAAAATTCTACCTTATATTTTTTTTTTCTGAATTCTTATCATACGATGCCACAAACACTTCATCAAACATCTGATCTTTAAACCCCGACTTTGCATGAGCATTCTCTACAGCAAAAAGTACAACAATATACAAATAAATAGAAAATCAAAGAACAATAACGCCTTTGCGCCTTTGTACTTTATCTTTTGTAGGCTCCTTATGTAGACAAAGGCACCTCTTCATTCTTCAAGATATTTTACAAGGGTCTCTATATTGCATTATTTTGCTGTACACTTATAAAACTTGCGGTCTTTGAGTTTTGTCAAAGTTTTTTTTGTCACACTGACAGTGATAAATTAACTGCCTCCGTGGTCTAGTGGTCAGAGCCATGGGCTTACGATCCGGAGGTTCTGGGTTTAATTCCCAGGAGGGGAACACAAAGTTGATAGTTGTCAACTCATCACTTTGTGAGGTTTTCCCTAGTTTGGTTAGGACATTGCAGGTTGAATCACCTGATTGTCGGAAAAGAAAAAGGATACCGAGCTTCGGAGGGCACGTTAACCTGTCGGTACTGGTCGCCGTCTTTAATAGTGGTCGTTACCCAAAACCACGTCAGAGGTCTAATAGCTGTGTTACTAGGCGGTTTGAAAACTCTGACACCAGGGTTCATCGGGTCGTTCGACTCGAGAATAGACTCGAAAAGAAGAAGAAGTGATAAATTGCTTTGAATTTAATGACTTTTAGGTTAGCGTAGGTTAATATTAGGTTTTGAGAACTCCAGAATAAATACTTAAGACTAGGCTGCATGGGTTCACGCTCTTTGCCTTCCCTAATGGGAGAATTACAAAAAATAAAATTGATTGCAGCTTTTGTTTTGTAAGTCGGTTGGCTTTTAATCATTGTACATTGCATTCTTAATGATACCTATAATGTTACCTACAATAAAGCTTTGGCAAGTTTTATAGACATCCTGGAACTTCCAATTTCCGAGTAACTAAAATATGCATGAAAGATCTAATTTACATACCTTATATTCGTAATTTTCGTAGGTGAGGCAACAAGTTTTTAAGTCTTCTAATAATGTTTAGTTGTCTATAATTAAGTATGTACTTACATATAATCACGCCATTATCCCTGATGGGGTAGGCAGAGCGTAAACGACCTAAACAAAGGACGTTTCTGCCACGTCTGACAAAGATTTGAGGGTTATTTAAGTTCAATTTATAGGTATATTGCTGTAGTAAATTGTAAGTGTAAGTTCTAAATTGCAATATACTGAAACCCTCGGGTCCCTTAGCTGGTTTTTACAGCATGCCCGGGAGGAAATGCAGCTGGCACATTCTATGTTTTTCTCTCGCTCCCAGTCCAGGATGGAAGTAGTTTATTCGCATACTATTATTAAGTATGCGAATAAAATATATAAAAAATAAAAAATGTCTTGTCACTGATTTGAGAAGTCGCTACCGCGCCCTTTTCAGTGCTCATTATAGACAGACTTAGTGGGAGCATTCTTCTTCTTAGCGAGTGGATTCTCGAGTCGAACAACGACTCGATGTACCCTGGTGTCAGAGTTTTCAAACCGCCTAGTAGCACAGCTACTAGGCCTCTGACATGGTTTACTCAAACACCATCAAACACAGCGACCGGGACCGACGGCTTAACGTGAAATCTTTTTTTAATACCAGACAATCAGGTGATTCAGCCTGCATTGTCCTAACCAAACTGGGGAAAATCTCAGAAAGTGATAAATATACAAATATCCACTCCGGATCGTGAGCCCAAGGCTCTGACCACTAGACCACATAGGCAGTTGTTGTTTAGTATGGAGCATTAGTAAGTCTTATGAGATTCTATAAATATTTAAAAAATCTATTAGGTGTTGGTTATTCTATGTATTGCCTAAGCCTATCTATACTTAAAATAATTTCGTCTTTTTGACCCCAGTAGTATGACCTACTTTTTGGAAAATCCCGGTAACACAGAGGCAAGGGAATGAAATAAGGAAGAAAGTTTAGTACGTGCTAGCAAAAGTTTCTTCTGGCTCTGAAAGGTAAAAGAAATCTTAAAAAGACTGAAATACAGACATACATATAATCACGCCTTTATCCCTAATGAGGTAGGCAGTGCGTAAACTGCCTAAGCAAAGTTCGTTCCGCTACGTCTGATAAAGTTTTGAGGGTTATTTAAGATAGATTTTTAGGTATATTGCTGTAGGGACAGGATGTCAGCCCATTGCCTAACTTGCAATATACTGAAATCCTCGGATCCCTTAGCTGGTTTTTACAGAAAGCTCGGGAGGAAATTCAGCTAGCACATTCTGTTTTTCTCGCACTCCCAGTCCAGCATATACCTACATTTTTTTCTTAAATAACCCTCAAAACTTTGTCACAGGTGGCGGAACGACCCTTGTTTAGGTCGTTTACAATCTGTCTACCCCATTGGGGATAAAGGCGTGATTATATGTATGTATGTAGTACTATTATTTGCCCTGCTGCAAGACTGCAATCAAATAATTTTGACTTGTGAGTAATAATAGTCTTTCTAGCAAGTCAAACTTCTTTGACATATGAAGACTTTTAAATAAACTTAACCTATTTTGTATCTATTTCCTACATACTCGTTTTAATAAAGCAGGGGTCTTTGTCAAATACTGTTACTTTGTCAGTTCCACTAACTGAGACTAGAACAAATGACTCTTCCGCTGTTATATCCGGGCGCCCAGCTGAGCACAGTTCCGTCCGAGCACGCTTCATTTAAACTATGATATAAATAAGAAATATTTTCAAATAAAACCGACTCAATAGAGCTCAAACAAGGGTATTGAAAAAGAAAATGCCTGACGAAAAAGTAAAGGCAAATAGCTTTAAATTGATTGCTCACAATATTTCTACAGGCGTTTTGGTCCGCTTACGCTCTGTTCCATGTGGATCAATAATTTAGTTCACACTAGCGACCCGCCCCGGCTTCGCATGGAAATCATCAGTTTTTCTCTACTATATTATGCATGTATTATACATATAAACTTTGCTCTTAAAACACTCTATCCATTAAAAGAAACCGCTTCAAAATCCGTTGCGTAGTTTTAAAGATCTAAGCATACATATGGATATAGGGACAGAGAAAGCGACTTTGTTTTATACTATGTAAGTAAGTACATACATACATAACGTCACGCCTCTTTCCCGGAGGGGTTGGCAGAGATCACAGCCTTCCATTTGCTACGATCCTTGCAAACTTCTTTCGCTTCATCTACATTCATCAATCTTTTCATGCACGCTCGTCGGTTTAGGGTACTCCTGACCTGACCTTTCCCTAGAACGTCCCCGATTTGATCGCGGTACGTTCGTCGAGGTCTTCCCCTTCCAACATTCCCACTCACACTCGCCATGTATATCTGTTTGGTTAATCTCTTTTCATCCATCCTCTCAACATGACCAAACCACCTCAGCATTCCTTTTTCTATACCTGTCACTATATCCTCTTTCACACCACAACGTTCCCTTATCACGCTATTTCTTATTCTGTCACTCAGTTTCACACCAATCATACTTCTTAATGCTCTCATTTCTACCGCATTTATTCTACTTTCATGTCTTTTCTGCCATACCCAACTTTCACTGCCATACATAAGTGTTGGGACTAACACTCCTCTATGCACAGCCAGACGAGCCTTTTTGGACACCCTCTGGCTGTTCATAAAGGTGTGCAACGCCCCATTCACCATGTTACCAGCATTCACTCTTCTTTCAATATCACTATCACACTTTCCATCTGCTGTAAACAATGAACCCAAATAAAAAACCTCTTTCACTTGCTCCACCTTTTCATCTCCTATCAGAATGTTACACTCTGTCATTCTATCCTCTTTCTCAAAAACCAGTGATTTGGTTTTACTAACATTCACTTTCATTCCTTTCTTTTTCAAAGCTTCATGCATACAATTTACCATCTCCTGTAACTCCTCAGCCGTGGACGCAAGTATAACTTGGTCGTCAGCGTAGAGAAGACATTTGACGAGTAACTCGTTCATTCTTAGACCACATTCATTATCTTTCAAATCTGTCAAACAGCTATCCATGAATAAGTAAAACAGCCATGGAGACGCTACACATCCTTGTCTTACACCTTTCTCGATGTTAAACAATTCAGTGTACGCCCCGTTGATCCTGACACAAGCACTGGAATGCTTATATAAGGATTTCAGTGCTCGTATCAAAATACCGCTCACCCCATGCATGGACAGCGCCGACCACAATTCATTCCTCACAACTCTATCATAGGCCTTTTCTAAGTCCACGAACGTGCAATAAACTTTTTGGCTTTTTGCCAAATATTTTTCGGTTATGCACCGCAACGAAAAGACCTGATCCGTACGAAAAAGTTTATTGCACGTTCGCCTTACGAAAACCTGCCTGAGCATCCCATATTTTCTCATCAGTTTCTTTCATCACTCTTTCAATCAATACCTTTGCATACAGTTTGCCGACGACGCTGAGAAGGCTTATACCGCGGTAATTTTTGCAGTCAAGCTGTGACCCTTTACCCTTGTATAGTGGTACGATAACAGCCTTACACCAATCTTTTGGCACTTGGCCGCTTCTCCAACACAGGTTGAAAAGGCAGTACAGCTGACTAGCAACAACTCCTTCGCCAGCCTTCAGCATTTCGACAGACACTCTATCATACCCTGCAGCCTTACCCAACTTCATTCTTTTCAGTGCTTTCACAATCTCATCCATTTCAATTTCACTTTCATTCTCACTTTCATTTACCTCTGGAATGGTAAAACCTTGTGCTTCTTCCTCTTTTTCAAATAAACTTTCAAAATATTCCTTCCATCTATTCAGCACGTGTTCTTCACCTTTTACAATACTACCGTCCTGGCTTCGAATCCTACTCAGCTCGGATGTTGCAGTTTTACCGCGAGCTGTCCTTATGGATTTCCAGAAAACTTTTAAGTTGGACCGAAAGTTTTCTGAAAGCCTCCTGTCAAATTCGTCTTTATATTCGTCTTTATTTTTATTCACTGCTTTCTTTACTTCATCTTTCAATAGTTTATATTCCTTTCGTGCTTCGTCTACATCCTCATCTGTCGCTTTTTGCATTCTTTGATTAGCTTTGGTAGCTAACCAATCCAACCATGCTTTCTTCTTTCTTTGCACCACTTCTTGCACATCTTTACTCATCCATGCACTCCTATGTTTATTCCCTTTCGAACGTCTAGAAACTCCACATACTTCTATAGCAACTTTCAGCACTCTTTCCTTAAATTCCTTCCAACCTTCTTCACTATCGGACATTTCATTCACACCACTAAATTCATCCTTCAATCTTCTAACATATTCCTTTCTTACATCATTTTCTTGCAAATTTTCTACTTTCACTCTTTCCAGATCACTAGTTGGCTGATTCACCCTGTGCCTCCATCGATTAAAGAGACCACTTATACGTGATATCACCAGAAAGTGGTCTGAGTCGATTCCGGCACCCCGATATGCCCGAGTGTCCAGAACTTTCATTTTCAATCGTTCATCCACAATCACAAAATCTATCATGCTTCTTAAGGATCTTTCTGCTCTAGTATAAGGATGGATCTTTTTGTGTTGAAACATGGTATTTGACACAAAAAGATCCCACTCCAAGCAGATCCCTAACAAACTCCTTCCATTCTCATTTATCCTTTCATCACCAAACGCTCCAAGGATCTTATCATACCCATCACGCTTAATACCCACCCATCCATTAAAATCGCCTAACATTATAATCTTTTCATTTGCCTTGCAGTTTTTCAAATCATTTCTAACACTCTCCCAGAACTCCTCATTTTCCTTTTTAGCTTTTGTGGACCCACTCCTACCCACATCCGTCGGTGCATATACACCTAGGATGAAGATACGAGTGATTCCGACCTTCAGCCTAAGCCAGAGAAGTCGAGTCGAGATGTAAGTAAGTACCTAAGTAAAAACACTTTATTGTACACAAAAAACAAGAAACACAAAAATAAACTTAAATTAATGTGCACAAAGGCGGTCTTATCGCTGGAAGCGATCTCTTCCAGACAATCTTATGACAATCTAATCGTATGTAGTGATGAATATATTTCTAAAGTTTTCTGAAAAAGTGAAGGCAAATAACTTTAAAGTTATTGCTTACAATATTTCTACAGGAGTTTTGGCCCACTTACGCTCCGTACAATGTGGATCAATAATTTAGTTCTTATGAATATTTTTCTTTAGTTCTCTAAATAAATATTTATTTAAATCTATAGAAAAAGAAAATAAAATGAGCATGAATTTCGAGCACGTTAGTAGGTATTTACTTCCCCAGTAATTTTAAGACGATATTTTTTTGTTATTTCTCTGACAATTAACTAATAAATAACACTCATGTTTTGGATTTAAAAGCGTTGTGTAAAAGCCAAGGGTAAAAGCCTTGTAAAAACCAATCAACGTCGGACAATCAATCCTCTTTACACAAAAAAGCCATGCCAGCCTCCATGTCATGACGAATGCCAAATTTCCGCTGATTTATCTGGCGGCTACGAAACGCGGGCCGAATGCTAAAAAGGAATGCTATCGATTCTCTACCGCCCTTTTTCAGGCCTACGGGACGATATATTTGGGTCATATTTTCTCAACTGGCTCTTTGGTCTAGTAGTCTGAGCCTCGAGCCTTTAACTGCCTCCGTGGTCTGGGTGCTAGTGCCATGGACTCCCGATCCGGAGGTCCTGGGTTCGATTCCCAGGGGGGAAACACAAAGTTGATATTTGAGAATTTATCACTTTGTAAATTTTCCCCAGTTTGGTTAGGACATTGCAGGCTGAATCACCTGATTGTCCGAAAAGAAAAAGATTTCGTGCTTCGGAGGGCACGTTAAGCCGTCGGTCCCGGTCGCTGTATTCGATAGTGGTCGTTACTTAAAACCATGTCAGAGGCCTGATAGTTGTGCTACTAGGCGGTAAAAAAAAAACTCTGACACCAGGGTTCATCGGGTCGATAGACTCGATACCCACTCGATAGAAGAAGAAGAAGAAGAAGCCTCGATCTCTTGGTTCCGAGTCCGGGGGTTCGATTCGCACATCCCTTGGCACATCCACAGAATGCTGAGATTATCACTTTGTTGTTCCCAGTTGAGGACATTACATCATCTGATTGTCTAATGATTCAGTACTTTGGAGGGTATGACAATTTTCACCGTTGAACCCTGGGTCACAATCCTTTATTTTAAATATAGACCCAAGGCTACAGCTGTTTTTAATGACCTTGACACTAAACGAATCAATATCCCACACAACATAAGAAGATGATTTTGAATAGCACATCATTTTGATTCTATTCATTTGTGTATGAAAGTATTGTATGTAGGTATGTATGGTGTGTATGTTTTGTAAGTATGTATAGTATGTAGGAATATTGTATTCTGTATTATAATTTTTATGCTTAATGTTTATGATTCTGTATATATTATGTTTGTATTTGTATACTTGTTGTATACTAGAGTATATATAATTAATTTATTAACATGTTTGTTGCACTGACCCGCGTCAATTTATTTTATTCCTCTGTTTCCTATTGCCTGGTTGCCTGGAAGATATTGCTACATTTGCAATTAGGCCGCCAATTGTTCTTTTCTTTTTAGCAATTTGTAATTTCTGTGTTTTAATGAAATAAAATATATTGTATTGTATTGAATTTGTTTAAAACACGCAGTTCTTATCTACACACCCTGTATAACTTATTCTGTGCCCATACAAGCCTTTGTAAAACCCTGCATACGCTAGAAATATCTTTTACTTTCTGATATTTATAACCCAATTGCTTAGAGTTACAGCTTAGGGACTAGACTTTTGGTACTTCTAGATATTTTATAGGGCACATGTAGGTAGTATCTTAAGTACCTGATACATGCTAATACAAAAACCAATACCTATGTGGGGCATTAAATTATATACACACAATAAGAAAGTAAACCAGCTAAGGGATCCGAGGGTTTCAGTATATTGTAAATTGGGTCACTACATCAATATGTATACCTACAAATCTAACTTAAATAACCCTCAAAACGTTGTCATACGTGGCGGAACGACCTTTGTTTAGTTCGTTTACGCTCTGCCTACCGTATCAGGGATAAAGTCACCTATGTAACAAGAAAGTATCATAATACCCCAAGGTACTCCCTAAATTCGAGAAATACTTAAGTAGGTACCCATCTGTTTATTTTGCACCTTTCCAAAACTTAATTTAGGAATTAAGAATATCTGAAGAGGAATAAAAGGAAAAGGAGGCAATGACTGTTTTGATGCCCTGGATTTAATTGTTGCTGGCCGAAGTAAATTGTAAGCCAATCTTCGCTGTATGGAAGCATTGCCGTTTATTATGTAATCTAAGTATGACGAAAGCACAGCTCGGATACTCCTAACTACAATTTCGTTTTTTTCACACATCGACAGACGGCATGTTGCACTTGGCATGCGTTTGTGTGCGTGTTATAAGGGTTGACAAATTTTGTTATACCACTCATGATCATCGCTTGATTAATCTGGTTCTTGACTTAAACAAACGTTTTAAAGTAATCTAAAAAAGTTACTATTGGAGTCATTTCTTGTGGTAGAATGACATCCGTACACGGAACAGTGCCTAACCATCTTTGGAACACAAAACTTTATTATTTCCGTTACACTGGGAAACATGCGCGGAGTGTGACGTATGTCGGACTGGGGAAGAGAGCTGAATGTCCATTCTGTATTTAGTACTATTATATATTCTGTGACGAAAGTAAGGCTCGTACTTATAAAGCAGTCTCAAGGTTGAGAAAGAGAGAGTTAATATTAAGTATTGATTTGACAGGCCACATTATACTGAAATGACGTTTCTGATACGAACTCAAACTAGCTGTCAGTCTCAAGTGTTTTTTTATAATTATGGCCCTAAGAGAAGCTGCTACTACTATTTATGTTTTTTAATTATTACAAATCAAAAATGGAAGTAAATCATTGATTTTCATTGTTCTAATAATTTCAAACAGTTTAAAGCGAAATATGTCGCTGGAAATTCTCGACGCTTTACCGTTCCTAAAGCTATGTGAATTTATCACAGGACCACGCAAAAACGAAGCGCAAAAAGTTTACTGTATTCGCGGGTTTGGAGAGCCCAATGACTTTATCATCTGTAGACGCGGTTATCTTTTACGGACCATTGCTCACGACAGATGGAGCTCCAGTCCAGGTCATTTACTTCAAATTGAGATATTGCTGGTTATTTTTAATATCCTGTGAGCAATGTGCCCCGCCCACTGCCACTTAAGTTGCGCAATTCTTTGAGCTATGTCGGTGACCTTGTTTCTGTTCCGGATCTCCTCATTTCGGATTGCTCACAGGACCGACTCCGCATGAGGAAGGAATGTCCTAGAGTGGCTGCAGTGGTGGTAGACGCAGAGTAGGCAGGCCTCCCACAAGGTGTACCGACGATCTGGAGAAGGTCGCGGGAAGCTGCTGGATGCAGAAGGCGCTAGACCGATCATCGTGGAGGCCCTTGGGGGAGGCCTAGGTTTGTCTTGCAGTGGACGTCTATCGGCTGAGGCGATGATGACAATTTAAATATTATCATCGCAAAAAAAACTGACTATACAATTTACTTCAAGTAGTAGGTACCATGCTGGACTGGGAGAGATAGAGAAACATAGAATGTTCCAGCTGCCCTTCCTCATGCATCATTGGCATGCTGTAGAAGTCAGCAAAAGGGACTTGAGGGATAGTGTATTATAATTTAGGCGATGGACTGACAGCCTGTCACTATAGCAACACAAATTACAATTTAAAATTGCCCTCAATTTTTGTCAGACGTGGCGGAAGCGCCTTAAACGAGGCGTTTAACGCTCTGCCTACCCCGTAAGGGATAAAGGCGTGATTTTATGTATGTATGTAGTAGGTACCTAATAAAAAAAAAGCAAAGTCCGGTTTTTACAACCTTGCTACGATTGTTTCGTTAACTTGAAGACAATTTTTTCTTTTATGTAGCTCTAAGCGATTGGGTATATAAAACTGCAATATTGAGATCGTTTCTTTGTTTGCTCGGGAACAATTAAAAATAAATAAAACTCTCCTTAGCTGCTCGCCATGTAGATAATTTTATTCAAGAAAGCAGCGTCAATGAATGAAGGGTCTGTGCAAGAGCTACAATAAATTTGTATGTAGGCTTTGGTGCAGAGGGAGCAATCTGCATAATTGGCCCCTTGCGTACTCCTCGTTTGATTGAATGCCTGACAATACAAACACACTCGATATAAAACACTTCGTTTGGTTATAGTGTGTTGGGCCCTATTTTTTATTCTGTGGCTGTAGCTACTATGTTTTTAGGTAGAATTCTAAGCCAGAGTCTTAAAGGATTTTAAATAACCTATTCGGAGAGGTATAAGACACTCGCCATGTTTGGCTAGCGGGTCGGTGAGCGCAGTACCTATAGCACAGAATATAATACCAGGTGTAAGGGTTTCTTCCATGCTGGACTCGGAGTGAGAGAGCAACATAGAATGTGCCAGCTACATTTCATCCCGGGCATGCTGTAAAAGTCAGCTAAGGGCTCGGAGGGTTATAGTATATTGCAATTTAGGCGATGGGCTGACAACCTGTCGCTACAGCAATATACCTACAAAACTATCTTAAATAACCCTCAAAACTTTGTCAGACGTTACGTTAGGCCTTTGTTTAGGTCTCTTTGTCTACCCTATTAGGGATAAAAGCGTGACTATATGTATATAATATACTAGTACTTGCGTACCTAAGGTATCACAATCTGCACTGCCCATTTTCTTAATACCTTTTTTAGAATTCTGTCGGGAAGATATGGGGTGATGTTATTTTGTTCCAGCACCACAGGAGAAGCACCGATCTTACTTGAAACGAATGACTAAAGTGAACCGGCACTACTGTAGGTAGGTATTGGGCGCAATTCGGACGCGCATAAAATCACTCTATTTTGACTAAAATCATCACCTGTCATTTTATATCCCGAGTGAACAGAAAGAGATGGCCATAATTCTAGTTAGGATTTAGTTAAGGCGCAATAGCAATGTATGCTAAGTCAGACTCTTTAGAAAGACGCATACATACATATAATCACGCCTCTTTCCCGGAGGGGAGGCAGAGACCACATCTTTGCAATTGCTACGATCCTTACATACTTCTTACGCTTCATCCACATTCATTAATCTTTTCATACACTCTCGACGGCTTAGGGTAGTGTTCACTAGCGATGCAAAATTACGTAATTTTACTGTATTTTACCGAGTAAATTTTACCGCTAGACATCTCTAGTCTTGACCTGTCCTTTCTTTAGGACGACCCCAATTTGATCCAAGTACGTGCGTCGAGGTCTACCTCTTCCAAGATAAGGTGCAATAAGCGCTTATCAAAGCTCTGGCACACTCCCACATAACAACTTGAATTACCTGACTCTAGACTTTAGTACTTTGCAACTAATGCCTAAAGTATTTAACCTTTGCAAGGTTATTATTACCCTAATTACCTTAACCCTCTCCCTGACCCCAAGATTAGGGTAAATTACAACTCTAAGGTAAGAATGCTACGGGCACTTTCTAATTAATATTATTCAAAACTTTCTTAGGTATTTTGAACTTAGAACTCGTCGGCTGACGCGGGAAAAGACTTTAGTGTTACAAAGCTAGGGATAATGTTCTTGTAGTGTTGCCAGATATCTACAATTTTAATGGAAACAGCATCGTAATAAATAGGGATGGGGTTAAATAATTTGAGATCATGTAGTTTCAAAATAAAAATAGGGTGTCTCCTGTGTGCACCTACTAAACATTCCCATGACAAACTTAGTGGGTAAAACGAAACAAAAAATAAGAGTTAATATTTTTAGGAGGTTCTTAATATTTTTTTCCTTAATATTCGTAGCAATATAGTTTAGTAAATTTTGTGCCAAAGAATGATTGCCTAAGTAAAGTATGTTACCACGTACCGTATCTTAAAAAACAAAATATATCTGGCAACATTTTTATTCAGTCGAATTTGAAGTTAATAGCTATTAGGGTGGGCAAACCTTAGTAAGTTAATTTTACGCTTAGTTTATTTAGGTATTCGGTCTAAAGTACTTATTTACCCTTTCGCGAAAATCGTTTGAAAGTCACGGCCAGAAATAGGCTTCTTCTAAGTTTAAAGTAGGTATAATGTTGTTATTAAAAACACTTGTACTTGTTTCACTTAATATAATTTAATCCTACCGGTTTCGCTAACTTATAGCATCATCAGGGATTTTATACATATCATACCAACACATAAAACATTTTAAATAAACCATATATTAAATAAATAATATATTAAGTGAAACAAGTATAAGTGTTTTTAATAACAACATTATAAATATGGAGTTTCACCAAGTGCCGACAATCGCAAGTATAAATTGTATTTTTAAAGTAGGTGTTCTTCGAGCTTAGGAGAGAAAAACATTGAATGTGCCAGCTGCATTTTCTCCAGGGCATGCTGTAAAAATCAGATAACGGATCCGAGGGTTTCATTATTTTGCAATTTAGGCGATGGGCTGACAACAGGTCACTATAACAATATACCTATAAATGTATCTTAAATAACCCGCAAAACTTTGTCAGACGTGGCGGAACGACCTTTGTTTAGGTCGTTTACGCTCTACTTACCCCATTAGTGATAAAGGCGTGGCTATGTGTATATGTATGTAATACTCTAGATACTGGCCATCGCTGAGCATTGGCGGCTTGAAATCTGCGACAGCTAAGTGTCCTGACCTGTTAAAAGCCTGATCTGGAATTGAGTCTGGTTTCCCTTCTGAGTTGCGGAGGTCAGATGACAGTCGCTCTGTATCACCCACTTAGTCTCGTTATTATAAATAACACTTGGTACTGACAGCTAGTTGTGTTGAGTTCGAATCAGAAATGTCATTTCACAACAATGTGGCCTGTCAAATTCATACTTAATATTGCTCTCAATCTCTCAATAAAGTAGAGAAATTCGGGGAGATAAATTACTTAGATACGGGACGTAGCTAGGCAGTCATCTACCAGTTTAAGCCAAAGTAAAACCGTGACTACTAGCCACCAGTCGATATTATTTATCTAGTTAGTTACGAGTATAAAGGGCAGCTTCCGAAAAACTGAAAGGGGCTGCTCTGCTCAGTCAACGAAACTTAACAACTTTTAGCACAAAAATCTTACAAACATACTATCACGCCTGTATCCCTAATGGGGTAGGCAGAAACGTAAACGAACCAGACAAAGGTCGTTTCGCCACGTCTGACAAGTTTTGAAGCTTGTTTAAGACAGATGTATTGTATATTGCTGTAGTGACAGGTTGTCAGCCCATCGCCTAACTTACAATATACTGAAACTCTCGAATCCCTTAGCATAAATAAATCTTAGAGGGAATTATTATTCTTTTTTTGCTTTTTGCATTGCCTACAACACACATGCGTCACCTTACGCTCTACAGTACTAGCAGAGGGATACGCCAACGTAGGGTTCATCGCTACGCGCGCGTAAATCGTAAGGTGACGCACGTTTGTTGTAGGCAATGCAAAAAGCATTGACAGCGTGTTGAGTTGAGTGCTAAGTGACGCCTGTTTATTGCTGCGCTAAGGTACTCATTCAGTTTCGTTGACAGAGGGAATAAGCCTAATCGTTTGCCAGAAGCTGCAGGGACAGAAATAAGAATTTTCATGGGTGGGACGATTTTTCCTATAAGATAAAGAAATTCTTCCATACTGGCCTGGGAGCGAGAGAAAAACATAGAATGTGCCAGTTGCATTTCCTCCCGGGCGTGCTGTAAAAACCAGCTAAGGGATCCGAAAGTGTCAGTATATTGCAATTTAGGCGATGGGCTGACAACCTGTCACTACAGCAATATCTACCTACAAATCTATCTTAAATAACCTTCTAGCCCTCTTTGTCAGACGTGGCGGAACAACCTTTGTTAAGGTCGTTTACGCTCTGCCTACCCCATTAGGAATCAAGTCGTGTTTATATGAAACCAGCTAAGGGATTTGGGGGTTTCAGTGTATTGTAATTTAGGCGATGGGTTGACAACCTGTCACTACAGCAATATGATTTATCCGAAATAACCCTCAAAACTGGTCAGACGTGGCGGAACAACCTTTGTTTAGGTTTTTTACGCTCTGCCTACCCCATTAGGGATAAAGGCGTGATTATATGTATGTATGTAGAAAAAGATAACTATACCTACTCGTCTTCGGATACCTATAAGAAAGTCACTCGAGTCCGTCAAGTGCTGAAGTTTTCTCCTAAACTAATCAATCTATTCCTTTTCTGCAAGTGATTTGGCAACTAGTCAAGTTTTTTGTGGGTTCTCACTTTCATTTTAGGTTTTTTTCTAGAGCTTCTTAGCTTCTATTTTTTCTTATACCGTGTGTAAGGGACAGCGTCCCGCAAACTGATAGGGGTTGCTCAGTCAACGAAACTGAACAGCTATCACCCAGAAATTCTTTTAGGAAATTAAAAAAGATATAGGCTTTTTATACAAATTGTCTGAACGAGGTGGTCATTTTGTATAGGTAGGTATTTCTTTTTTCGTTTCCAGAAATAAATTCCTGGTGATAGTTGTCCAGTTTTGTGGAATGAGCAACCCCTATCTGTTTGCGGGACACTATCCCTTACACCCCTTATAAAATACGAAGCCAAAGAAGTGGTAGAGTTTTATTTTTATTTTTTTTTATTGGTGCGAGCTCACTCAGAAGATAGCTGTTCACTCTTACTTTGAAATGTTGGGGGTTGTAGGCGATCGGATTGTTTTATTATTAGCGTAAAATAACAATAAAATAGTTTAACTCATCTTTCATTAGGTTCTTTCAGGGAACTATTTACTAGTGACTGATACTAAAACTAGGCACTCGAGATTGACAGCTAGTTTGAGTTCGTATCACAAACATAATTTCAGTACAAAACGACCTGTCAAATCCATAGTAAATATTGCTCTCAATTTTGAGTTCGCTTTATAAATACGAGCCTAAGTATCAGCTGGAAATAACTGCCTCCGTGGTCTAGTGGCTAGTGCCATGGACTCCCGATCCGGAGGTCCTGGGTTCGATTCCCAGGGGGGAAACACAAAGTTGATATTTGAGAATTTATCACTTTGTGAATATTTCCCCAGTTTGGTTAGGACATTGCAGGCTGAATCACCTGATTGTCCGAAAAGAAAAAGATTTCGTGCTTCGGAGGGCACGTTCACGTCGCTGTCTTTGATAGTGGTCGTTACTCAAACCATGTCAGAGGCCTGATCGTTGTGATACTAGACGGTTAAGAAACTCTGACACCAGGGTTCATCGGGTCGATAGACTCGATACCCACTCGATATAAGAAGAAGAAGATAAGCACTCGAGATTGACAGCTAGTTTGAGTTCGTATCAGAAACGAAATTTCAGTACAAAACGACCTGTCAAATCCATACTAAATATTGCTCTCAGTCTTTTATAAATACGAGCCTAAGTATCAGCTGGAAATAATAACTAAATAACAAGATGACAAACAGCTTTCTCTAAGCAATTTAATAATAACTAGCGACCCGCCCCGGCTTCGCACGGAGATTATCAGTATTTCTCTACTATATTATGCATGTATTATACATATAAACCTTCCTCTTGAATCACTCTATCCATTAAAAGAAACCGCATCAAAATCCGTTGCGTAGTTTTACAGATTTATGCATACATAGGGATATAGGGACAGAGAAAGCGACTTTGTTTTATGCTATGTAGTGAAAGTGAAGAAGAGATTGTAGACGATTTCCTACTACTTACGTATTTGTTTGTCCTTCCATGCTGGCCTGGGAGCGAGAGAAAAACATAGAATGTGCCAGCTGCATTTCCTCAGCGCTAAGGGATTTGAGGGTTTCTATATATTGTAATTTCGGCGATGGGCTGACAACCTGTCACTACAGCAAAATACCCACTAATCCCTCAAAACTTTTTTAGACATTTAGGTCGTTTACGCTCTGCCTACCACATTAGGGATAAAGGCGTATTTTACGTAGATATGTATTTGTCAGCTATTTTATTATTAACATATTAGCAGCACATTTTAAGTTATAATACTTTCAAGATCTGTACTTCAGAACACGTTTAAAAAGGTTTTTTTTATCATAACCTTCATTACATGTTTCCATAAAAAATTGGGGCTTTTCTTTTTACATCGTAACGTGCTCTGAATAGGAATATATATCTACGAGAGCTATCAATGTAAGTAATACGTAGAAAACTCTCTGCATTCTATCTGGCTCGAGTGCTCACTGGCTTAACCTGCTTAAACTTAACCTACTTCGAACATTCCGTTACATAACACACAAACACCAGTGGGTGGCAGACGCGATGAAAATTCTATTTCGCAAATTGGAAAGAGAATTTCCACAGAGACACAGAATTAGCTTCCAGAACGCCGGGAAGTGAAGAACGCTCAAACAGACGACAATCCCAAATCGTATTTCAACGTCAATTGTTTCATTAATAAAACGGAACGGCGCAAACAGCGAGAACTGTCAGATAGGTCTGTACATAAATGGTTATAAATGTTACCTCTTTACAGCGATCGGGAACCGTTTACTGCCGAAACACCCCCGTGACGTTCAAAGCTTCTAATTAGCCGAACAAAAATTTCACAGCACACGATTACGCAATTAATTTGCTATTTTTGTTTTTGCACGCGAAAGAGGACGAGGCAGATATCGCCCGGGACTGTTTCCATGGCAACGGGGGGCGCAGACGGCGCGCGCCGCATCTCCACGGCAGAAGTGACCCCGCCGCCGCCGTGGCCGCTGCGTCGCCTGAAACCCTCGCCTTCCAGACGAAACGAGACAACACCGACATGTCAATACACTGACAGCTAACCTTTAAAGTGCAATCCTATACATCGAAGCGAGTGTTGTTTCTATTGTGTTGTGTGTGTGGTGTGTGTGAGTGGATGCATTAGCCGTGCAATGCCGCGGGGAGGTGGGACGGCTCTGTGACCGGGAGGCGCTGCAGGGGAGGGGCGCTTTTCACGCTTGATCATGCCTTTCGAATTGAGAACAGGTAAGCTTTTCAGTGGGACCTTTATGACGAGGAGCTGACGTGCTTTCAGCGACAGTTTTTAAACTCCTTTGAAAGTTTGGAACAAAAACTTTCTAAATTAACGGCCAGCATTTTCCAAACCGTTTTATTAATTAGTCCTATTCAAAAGAAAGTAAGTAAAGGCTTGTGAAGGAATGAAGAACTGCATTTTCTGCAACAAGATCTTTTGTATTCAAGGGTCGTAAAAACTTGTTATGATAAAGCTGACCTCGAGTTTGTACTATAATTTTTTATTGTTTTTCTCCCTTCTTTGCTGACGTAGACTTGCAGATTTCGTAGAGGCTGTGATTTTCCAGTTTATTATCTAATAAAAGAGGGAATTATACGACTTTTATTACGACACCTACGCTTTTTCTTTATTATATCGATTGCTAACGTTTGAGGGAAACATGCAATTAATTTCGTATAAAAAGTCTCATATTATACCTACCTATTTATATAGAACAACCCAGTTGTCTATATAAATAGGTAGTATCTTCCATTCTGGCCTGGGAGCGAGAGAAAAACATAGAATGTGCCAGCTGCATTTCCTCCCGGGCATGCTGTAAAAACCAGCTAAGGGATCCGAGGGTTTCATTATATTGTAATTTTGGCGATGGGCTGACATCCTGTCACTACAGCAATGTACCTATAAATCTATCTTAAAATAACCCTCAAAACATTGTCAGACGTGGCGGAACGACCTTTGTTTAGGTCGTGTACGCTCTGCCTACCCCATCAGGGATAAAGGCGTGATTGTATGTATGTATGTAAGCCAGTTGTCAGCTTAGGCCTCTTCACACCCGGGACGATAAGCAGTTGGTACATTCTACATTTTTATCGCTCCAATTACTGCGTGGAAGTAAATTGCAAGTCACTCGTGATATTATGAAACACGTGTGTGGCAGGAAGTCAGTAATAAAGCTCTCCTTTTTAACGAGAATGGAACGGATATTGAATCAAAGGTCCCTTTGAAAAATAAAAGCTTTTTGGATGTTACAATATCTTTTAGGGTGTTTTTATGTAAGAGAAAATTTCTAGAACGTATAAAAAATTGCGTACGTCATAGTTTTTTCCAAAAAAAAGAGTTTCACATCAGACATTGATCGGTGGGGTGGTATTCGCTAAAATTTCCACGAATTAGCTGGGCACACTTTAGTTCACTTTAGTCTTTTTACTTCCTTGCTGGACTGGGAGCGAGAGAAAAACATAGAATGTGCCACCTGCATTTTCTCCTGGGCATGCTGTAAAAATCAGCTAAGAGATCCGAGGGTTTCTGTATATTGCAATGAAAGCGATAGGCTGACAACCTGACACTTCAGCAATATACATACAATTCTATCATAAATAACCCTCAGAGCTTTGTCAGACGTGGCGGGACGACCTTTGTTTAGGTCGTTTACGTTCTGCCTATCCCATTAGGGATACAGGCGTGATTATATGTATGTATATGTTAACTCAACCAGGATTTAACATTTCTGTAGATTTCGAACCACAACAGCTCGTGCGCTACGTAGCGTAGTAAGCTACTATAGTTTTATTACTTTTACTACAAATAGCTACGACGTAGCGTTACACTTCCGCTATGCCAAGTGTAGTCACGCCAGTTTATTGTGCACCTTAAGTGCGGTATTAATACCTGAGCAAGCTGGTTTTCGCCCGGGAAAATCCTGTTCGGGACAAACGTTGCGTCTTTCGCAATATATTGAGGATGGTTATGAAGCAAAAAAAGTTACCGGCGTCGTTTTGGTCGATCTGTCAGCAGCCTATGACACAGTCAACATTAGACGTCTACTGGCTAAAGGAAAGTCCTTAACTGACGACCAAAACTTCGTGTGCGTTTTGAATGAGATGCTTCATAACCGTCGATTTCAAGTCCACCTGGACGGTGAAAAAAGTAGATGGCGCATACAGAAGAACGGATTACCGCAGGGTAGTGTCTTGGCTCCCATACTATTTAATGTGTATACTAATGATCAACCTCACTCGCCTTATACAGAAAGATTTCTATACGCGGACGACCTCGCACTGGCATCCCAAACGACGAGCTTTGAAGAAGTAGAAGAAAATCTCCAGGCGGCTTTAGAGGATCTCAGTGTGTATTATGAAACTAACGCCTTGAGACCAAACCCTACTAAGACGCACGCTTGTGCTTTCCATCTCCGGAACCATCAAGCCGGTAGAAATCTAAGCATTAAATGGCGTGGGGTTGACATCGAGCACACCACAAACCCAGTATACTTAGGAGTTACTCTCGACAGATCCCTTACATACAAGAGTCACTGCATAAAAGCTAAACACAAGGTGAATTCCCGGAATAACCTACTACGCAAACTTACATCTACATCCTGGGGAGCATCTCCACAGGTCTTACGCACATCGGGCCTAGCACTCAGTTTTTCAGCGGGTGAGTTTGCGTGTCCAGTGTGGCACCGTTCCGCCCATGCCAAACAGGTAGACATAGCACTAAACGAGACGTGTAGGATTATAACAGGCTGCCTTAAACCAACGCCGGTCACTCTACTGTACCTCCTTGCCGGGATAGCCCCTCCTGAGGTGCGAAGGGAAGTTGCTTGCTCGGTAGAAAAACATAAACAAGAAACGGATTCGAGACACCCACTCCATAATATCAATGAGTGCAAATCCCGATTAATAAGTCGGAATAGCTTTCTTAAGTCAACTCTACCGACAGCTGGCGACCCAGGTGAGGCTCGCCGTGACCTGTGGGTTAAAAAATATCCTCCTCCGTCCAACTACATTGAACCTGCAGAAAAGTTGCCATCAGGTCATAATTTACCCTGGTTGACCTGGAAGTCATTAAATAGACTGCGGACACAGGTTGGCCGCTGCAGGTCCAACTTGACGAAATGGGGATACAGTGACAACAGAAATTGCGATTGTGGATCTGAGCAGACTATGTCACACCTACTGGAATGTAGTGAGAGCCCCAACACCTGTACACTACAGGACCTGTATAATGCCACAAAAAATGCTGTCGCCGTGGCAGAGCACTGGTCTAAATATATTTGAACCATCGACACGACAGAAGAAGAAGAAGAAGAAGAAGTGCGGTAAAGCCTCGGGGAAAGACAATATATCAGTGGGGCAAATAAAGCACCTCGGTTCAGTTACTGTATCTTGGCTGTTGAAGCTGTTTAGCAATTGTCTGGAATCTAGTCAAATACCACGTCGTGGAGAAAGTCAGAGGTGATAGCAATACTGAGGCCGGGAAAAACAGCAGACAATCCTATAAGTTTTCGGCATATTTCATTATTGTACCATACCTACAAGCTGTTTGAACGATTGCTGCTGACCCGCCTCACAGGTCTTATCCACCCTAAACTAATCCCAGAACAAGCAGGTTTCAGACCGATCAAGTCGTGCTGCAACCAAGTACTCAAACTCACGCAACACATTAAAGATGGTTTTGAGTCTGATTACAAGCGCCGTATTTGTGGACCTTTCTGCGGCTTACGATACGGTGAACCTCAACCGACTGTTATCGAAGGTGGACATCATGACCGGCGATCGCAAATTCGTCATGATCCTCAAAAAACTCCTTCATAATCGACGGTTTAAAGTGCATCTTCGCTCAGTCAAGAGTCGTTGGAGGTCACAACGGAACTTCAGAGCAGTCTCCTGGCTACCTTTCAACATCTCCACCAACGACGACCCAGCATAAAGTTGTTTAGTTTCGTTTGCTGAGCAACCCCTATCAGTTTGCGGGACGCTTCTCTTACACCCGGTACAGATCTAAACTGGACTATTGAAGACCAAGACTAAATCAATGATGGAGCAAGACGATACAGAAGCATTGGCATTCCTATGCGTGATGTAAACGACCGCGCAGCCTAGTTGGCAGTGTACCTGCCTGCTACGCAAAGGGTCCCGGGTTCGATTTCCGGCCGGGGCAAACAATTGAATGATGAGTTTAAATATCTGTTTGTGGTTGTTTCTGTGTATGTTTATGACACCCCGATACAGGGAATCCTAGTGGGGGCTGTGAGTGTGTTCGTGTTTAAACAAGGTTAACATAAACAGCAAGCTGATTAGTTAGTACCGAACTACGGTAGGAGGAATATTTCATTCATTAGATATTGATGCTGATTCGGTTGACAACACAACTTAACTTATTTAAGTTTAGTTCTGTATCACTTCTCCAGGGTACTATTTGCTCCTCAATTCATTACTTCTAAAAAAAACCTTATGTCAAAATCTAAGGAATCAATCACTTTCTAAAGAAAAGTTTTGAAAATGACAATAATTTTCTATTCATGTTTTTTTTTAACGAGTGAGGGCGGTGAGGCCTCTTACTCAACTCATTTTATTTTAGTTTTGTTCTGTCACTTGCAAAAATTTAAATAAAATAATTAAAAAATACAACAACTGATTATATTCCTGTCAAAGTAAGGTGGCATGCTAGATGGTGTCGTTTTATTTTATAAGCGACTAGCTTTTTGTCAGCGGTGTCACCCGCTGCTAAATAATATATCCCGTGGGAAAGAGATATTTTCCCGTGGTAAAAAGTAACCTATGATACTCAGGGTGAACATAGCTTTCTGAAGGTGTTTTTTTTAATCGATCCAGTTGTTTTTGAGTTTATTCGTTACAAACATACAAACGCACAAAAATATAAATCTTTCATCGTTATAATATTATATAGAATAGATATAATACGTCACTTTGACAGGATTATAATCAGCTGTTGTATTTTTGTCTCTATTTTACAATCATTTTAGAATGTTACAGAACTAAACTAAGTTAAGTTGTGTATTCAACAGAATTGGCACCAATAAGTAGTAAATTATTCAAAGAGGAATAGACTTCAAACAATTGGTGTAACAATTCTAAATCTGTCTCAGTATTTACAGATCCTTATCCTTCACATTGTTGAATTAATTAAGTCAATTTCGACGTTAATTTAATTGTTTAGAAGGAAGCGATGATTATCAGATAAAAATTAAGAATTTATGTAATCCATAAAATTGGATCTTTATGGGATTATCTGAGATCGACAACCTACCTGGCAAAAGTTACGAGATTAGTATAATTTTTCTATAAATGGGGAAGACCAGACCTTTCTAAGCATACATAATCCTTACGGGGTAGGCAGGATGTCAACGCCTTGAACAAAGGTCGACCGCCACGTGTAATCCGACTAGTTCTTAGGATTATTTCCGGTAGATTGTACCTGAATTTGTTGTAGTGACAGGTGGTCAACCCAGCGTCTAAATTGCGATACACAACCCTTGAATCCCATACTAAATAATGTTGCGCAAACAAACTACCGACTCAGTGCAGCAACACACATGTGTCACTTACTGCGCGTAAGGTTCTGCTCAACACATTGTCAATGCATTTTGCGTTACACACATGCGTCACTTTACGCACTTCGCGCGCATACTGGCAGAGGGATGCGTCGTACGTAGAGTTCCTAGCTACGCGCGCGTGGTACGTAAGATAACGCATGTGTGTTGTAGACAATGCAAAAAGTATTGACAAATGGAGTGTGCTCGGAATACGGTTACTATACAGAAATTATTCCATTGGAGAATATAATAGTATTTTTTCTTGTCCATTTTCAGATTTAGCTAGGTTGTTATACAAACTTTACGATGACGCCTCGTGTAATAGAACTTAAAATAATTGTCTGTAATATGTTCGAAGACGTATGGAGCGACATCTGCGTTACTGAAAAAGCTCCTTAATAAGGAAAAAAAAAGCATACATACATACATACATATAGTCACGCCTTTATCCCTAATGGGGTAGGCAGAGCGCAAACGACCTAACAAAGGTCGTTCCGCCACGTCTGACACAGTTCTGAGGGTTATAAAAAAAGCATTGACAGCGTGATGAGCGCAACCTTACACGTAGTAAGGTACGCCAGTGTGTTGCTGCATTTAAATGTAATTCCGACCTCAAGGATCCGCGATCTGAACAGAATGTGATCAAAATGGTAATCCATAAAATTGGATCCTATGGGATTATCTTAAACGTGTTTATGGAATCCAACCAATCAATCGAGACGAGACTAATGGATGTTAGGGTAAATTGTATTTTGGAATACATCACGGAGGTAAGTGCCTTCTGATTTACGTTTTCGGTTACGTTCTGTACATACATATAATCACACCTTTATCCCTAATGGGGTAGGCAGACCGTAAACAACCTAACCAAAGGGAGTCCCGCCACGTCTGACAAAGTTTTGAGGGTTATTTTAGATAGATTTGTAGATATATTGCCTAAGTGACAGGTTGTCAGCCCATCGCCTAAATTGCAATATACAGAAACCCTCGGATCCCTTAGCTGGTTTTTACAGCATGCCCGGGAGGAAATGCAGCTTGCACATTCTATGTTTTTTCTCGCTCCCAGTCCAGCATGGAAGATAACGTTCTGTAATTTAAGATTATTCCATGTATTATGCAGTAAAAAGAAAGTCTAACAAATAAATACAATTTTAAAATTAGATGTTTATTTGTAAGATTAAGGCCCGTATTATAATCAGCTCTTGAGACTGACAGCAAGTTTGAGTTCGTATCAGAAATGTCATTTCAATACAAAACGATCTGTCAAATCCACACTTAAGATTGCTCTCAGTCTTCAGATCGCTTTCTAAAAACTACCCTTAGTGTCGTCATGAACAGCAGTATACATAAGATGTCCACTTGATTGTTAAACTACGTCTCTTTATGCGTTTTTTTGGTCC
Source organism: Scrobipalpa costella (assembly GCA_949820665.1). NCBI lineage: Eukaryota > Metazoa > Arthropoda > Insecta > Lepidoptera > Gelechiidae > Scrobipalpa > Scrobipalpa costella. Next base: position 6,744,387 of record OX463313.1, read on the forward strand.
ACAATTTTGATTCCTTTAAGTTCAAATGCTTTGGTCAGATTTACAGGATATTTACTGCACAGATGAAGAAATAACCAGCTCAGGGATCCGAGGGTTTCAGTATATTGCAATTTAGGCGATTGGCTGACAACCTGTGACTACAGCAATTTACGCACAAATCTTAAATAACCCTCAAAACTTTGTCAGTCGTGGCGGTTAGGTCGTTTACGCTCTGCCTACCCCATTAGCGATAAAGGCGTGATTATATGTATGTATGTATGTATTAAGAAATACCGGGTGTAAAGGACAGCGTCACGCAAACTGATAGGGGTTGCCCAGTCAACGATACTGATCCAATGCCAACAGGAAATTCCTCCAAGAAGTGATAAAAAGAAAATGGCTTTTTTCTACAAATTATCTGATCAAGGTGAACATTTTGTATGGAAAATCTATATATTTTTCAATTTAAATTTATTGCATGTTTTCATGTACAGAGTTAAAGGTCTTAAATATAGGTATAACATGTCATGAGTACATGAACCACGGCATTACAAGTTGGGGGCATGCAAAGTTTTTACAATATAAATCGCTAAAATGTAATTGATAGAGGCATTATATACATACATACATACATAAAATCACGCCTTTATCCCTAATGGGGTAGGCAGAGCGCAAACGACCTAAACTAAGGTCATTCCGCCACGTCTGACAAAGTTTTGAGGGTTATTCAAGATAGATTTGTAGGTATATTGCTGTAGTGACAGGTTGTCAGCCCATCGCCTAAATCACAATATACCGAAACCCTCGGATCCCTTAGCTGGTTTTTACAGCATGCTCGGGAGGAAATGCAGCCGGCACATTCTATGTTTTTCTCTTGCTCCCAGGCCGGCATGGAAGAAAGGCATTATATAAAATATAATATTAAAATATGTATTTAAATGATAACTAAAAATGTCAAATGCTGGTAATTATAAAACATAAAATCTATTAAACATGCTTATTATTTAAAAGTTTTTTTTATGTCAAATATTCTAAATAAAATATATATATATATATATACAAGTCTCTAGTTGTCATGCTTATTTCTATAGAAGAGATCGTGATGTAAATCTATGTTTTACGTTATCGTTCAAGAATTCATCAAATGTATATTAATACTTAACTAAAAGGAATGCCCTAAATTTGTATAAAAAGTTTGTCTGGCGTTTCTGTTTTTAAATGCTTTGAAAGTTTATTATTAGCTTTTTACGGCTTGATAGTGAACTGAACAATTCCATATCTCCTTTAGGCATCTTTAATATATGATTTCTCTTCCTGAAAGAATTTCCTGGTGGAAATTGTTCAGTGTCGTTCACTGAGTCATCATCTCCCTAGCCTTATCCCGTATCTTACGGGGTCGGCTACCTAATCTAGGGGATTGAACGAGGGTACTGGTTTTTACACAGAGCGACTGCCATCTGACCTCTGCAACCCAGAAGGGAAACCAGACCCAAACCTAGATCAGGTCAGAGTTTTCAAGCCGCCAATGGCCTCTGAAATGGCTTAACGACTAATATCTACGGTATTAAACGATATTAACCGGGACCAACGGCTTAACGTGCCTTCCGAAGCACGGAAAAAGCGCCGAATAAACATATGAAATGAAAACACAGTGGTACGTGGTGGGATTCGAACCACGACCTCCCTCTCAGGAGGCAGCGGCCCTATCCACTACACCATCGGGCTCATCAGTGTCGTTCACTGAGTAACCCCCGTCAATTTGCGGGACGCTGTCCCTTACACCCGGTATGTAACCGAAAATGTATTCGTAATTACGGAGTTTGGTACCAACTGTTGTATTGTAGTTACTAAAACATGAATTGATGTTAGTAGGAAGGGTTTTAGTAATTCCTCACAAATTCTGATGTCTCTCCCTTATTAAATTGCCCGACAGATGTTGACAATACAATTTGACCCTTAAAACAATACAATGTCTAAGTATAGATCGGCTGGCCGAGTGACCTCAGAGGATATTTATTTCTAAGTGTCTAATAGACCAACTGTGAAATTTCTTTAGCAGCTTCAGGGTTCACTAAGTATAGTTGACTAAGGCTCGTATTTATAAAGCGATCACAAGATTGAGAGCAATATTAAGTAATGATATTTCTGATTCGAACTCAAACTAGCTATCATTCTCAAGTCATCATCTCCCTAGCCTAGATTAGGTCAGAGTTTTTAAGCCGCCAATGCTTAGCACTGGCCTCTGATATGGCTTAACGACTAATATCTACGGTATTAAACGATATTAAAAGGGACCAACGGCTTAACGTGCCTTCCGAAGCACGAAAATAGCGCCGAATAAACGTACATTTGAAATTCGAAAACTGCTGCTATCATTTTCAAGTGCTGATTATTAATCCTTAAAGCCTCAGACACAGTCACTACTAATCAAGGTTAGGTATGTAAAGAGAAAACGACAGTGAGCATATTTAGTATAGCATGATCACCGACTAAAAAATCGTGATAATAAAAAGACAGAGAAAGAAGAGAAGAAGGATATATATCATTATTATATACTTGGTCTAAGGGACAGCGTCCCACAGACTGAGAGGGGTTGCTCAATCAACGATACTGAACAACTTCCACCAGGAAATTCTTACAAGGAGTGAAAAAGAAATTTGGCTTTTCCATACTAATTGTATGATCGAGGTGGACCTTTTGTATCGAAAAGCCACTTTTTATTTTCACTTTCAGAAAGAATTTCCTGGTAGAAGTTGTTCTGTGTCGTTGACTGAGCTATCAGTCTGTGGGACGCTGTCCCTTACACCTGGTGTTCTGTGCTTATGTACTTGTTTTCAGCCCTTATTTATGGTACCTCCAAGCCCAGGTCTTTCTAGTTGCCCGCGTCAGTCTATAAAATACTTCAAGTTCTGTTCTAGGTGCGGTTTTGTTGGCAAATCATCTACCTCATTTATTATTAATCTATCTATTTACCAATATTAATAAAGCGAGCTCCATGCTGCCTCCGTGGTCTAGTGGATCCGGAGGTCCTGGGTTCGATTCCTTGGGGGGAAACACAAAGTTGATATTTGAGAATTTATCACTTTGTGAATTTTTTCCCAGTTTGGTTAGGACATTGCAGGCTGAATCACCTGATTGTCCGAAAAGTAAAAGATTTCGTACTTCGGAGCGCACGTTAAGCCGTCGGTTCCAGTCGCTGTCTTTGATAGTGGTCGTTACTCAAACCATGTCAGAGGCCTGATAGTTGTGCTACTAGGCGGTTTAAAAACTCTGACACCAGGTTTCATTGGGTCCATAGACTCGATACCCACTCGACAGAAGAAAGAATAAAGCGAGGAAAAGATATATGAAAATTACATGAAGTTACAAAAACATCATATCAATGAAACTACGCAGTTGTAATGCAGTCACTTTGCAGTCCGTCTGCAGCATATGATATACCTTAGATAGCCTTCTACTGGGAGCAGATGGTTTAAATAGAACAGCTGCTAAACGGAAGGTCGACAGTTTTAACTTAATATTTACTGCTTTAGTGCTATTAAAATGGATGTAGTTTCTACTTACATACATACACATAATCACGCCTTTATTCCTAATGGGGTGGGCAGAGCGTAAACGACCTAAGCAAAGGTCGTTCCACCACGTCTGACGAAGTTTTGAGGGTTATTTAAGATAGATTTGTAGGTATATTACTGTAGTGACAGGTTGTCAGCCCATCGCCTAAATTGCAATATACTGTAACCCTCGGATCCCTTAGCTGGCTTTTACAGCATGCCCGGGAGGAAATGCAGCTGGCACATTCTATGTTTTTCTCTCGCTCCAGGCCAGCATGGAAGATCGACTTGTAGGCATATTGCTGTAGTGACAGGTCAGCCCATCGCCTAAATTACAATATACTGAAACCCTCGGATCCCTTGGCAGGTCTTTACAGCATGTCCATACCATGTTTTACTCTAGCTCCCAGGCCAGCATGGACGCATGTTAATCTACTATATTCTGAAAGTAGTTTAGTAGGAAATGCATATATTACCCAGGTCAGAATATTAAAATAACTTGTGACATAGTAGCCAAGTTATTCCGTTTGGCGAGCTTGTGTCTAATAAATAATTAGGGATCATATGAAATAGGCGAGGGTGAGCCAAAAAGGTGGCTGCTTAAGGGTCAGTTCACAAGGTCAGTTCACACAGAAAGGCGACGCGGCACGCACTTTCAGGCTCGTATTTATAAAGCAATCTCAAGATTGAGAGAAATATTAACTATGGATTTGACAGGCTACATTGTACTGAAATGACGTTTCTGATACGAGCTCAAACTAGCTGTCAGTCTCAAGTACTGTTTGTAATTACGGGCCTTAAAAGTGTTGTTGTCTGGGCGCCCTGCCGTGCTCATTAATAATCTGTGGTAGTAGGTTAGGTAGGTACAATACGGGGTGTAAGGGACAGCGTCCGGAAAACTGATAGGGATCGCTCAGTCAACGAAACTGTATAACTATGAGCAGGATTTTTTTCAGGAAGTGGAAAAGACATTTTGGTTTTCCGTACAAATTGTCTGATTGATGGTCGTTTTGTATGGGAAGGTCAATTTCTTTTTTCATCTCCTGAAATAATTTTCCGTTGAAAGTTCTTCAGTTTCGTTGACTGAGCAACACCTATCAGTTTGCGGGACGCTGTCCCTTACACCCGGTATTGAACTTACTTTACTAGGTATTTGCATCGAAATTTCTCGCGATATAGCGCAAACCTTTAAGAGATAGCAAGACACATACATACGTACAATCACACCTTTATCCCTAATAGAGTAGGCGGATCGTCAATGACCCTAACAAAGGTCGTTCCGTCATCTCTGATAAATTTTGGGAACAGGAAGTACAATACAAACATTCGAATTCCTTAGCTGTTTTTTTACAGCATGGCTCATTCTATGTTTTATACTTCTCAATTGAGAGGCAGGCAGATGAAAGCAACTCGACTTCCGCTGGGAAATTACTGGAAAGGAGAAGAAGCACAGGATAGACAACAATGGATTCAGTTCGAGGAGGTCTTCACCAAAAGAGGGGTCCTTAATTAATTATCTTCAATGCATCTTCTTCTTAGCGTGTCAATAGCACACGATAAATTACATCGTAGCGGCCCAGAATTCAGCCACTTGAATTGCGGATTGACTGCCGTCCATTAAATGCGCCGCCGTGCAAATATATTACATTAAAGATCAAATTTATTTTAATATTTAATGAATATTGTTATTAGGAATTTGAAAGTCATGTCATAAGTTATAACGCATGTAACTATTGACTGAAATTAAGGTATAAAAGGCTTTTTTTATCATGTTTTACTACTATTATACGGGTTGTAAGGGACAGCGTCCCGCAAACTGATTTTGTTGTTTTTTATTTTAGTTGTTTAGTTAATGAAACTGAACAATCATAGGCAAGATATTTTTTTAAGGAAAGAAAAAAAAATGCTTTTCCATCCAAAATGTCTGATTGAGGTGGTCGTTTTGTATGGGAAGGTCTTTTTTTCACTTCCTGAAAAGAATCCTGCTGATAGTTATTCTGTTTTGTTGACTGAGCTACCCCTATCAGTTTGCGGGACGTCCCTTACACCCATGCCTCTTCAAGGATATAGTCTGGTCGCATCTCGTCATGGTGTGAGCCAAAATGGTTGCTGCTTTACATAAATGTGGCCAACCTCCGCAGCTTTCAGGATGTAATGAGAGATGAAAATTATATCCGTCCTTAATCCATAGGCTTCAAGTACCTAGGTAGGTACTTGCTCGGGAAAAAGAGTTAGGGTTCCGACCTGGAAGGCTTTAAAGTTACAATTATTTCAAACTTCTCCTTTTATGGAGTATGGATCAGGGTAAAATCGATTTTAAGAACATAGTTGTTCACACATCATAAAAAATCGATGAAGGAAATTAAATTGTCTACGAAATTGCGGAAGAGAGATAAAAAACAAAAAGAATTTCAGTATTATACGGAGAGTATTTCTACAAACTGAATTGCTCAGTCAATGAAACTGAAATATTTTTAAAAAGAAATTCTTTAAAGAAATAAAAAATGCCTCCCCATACAAATTGTCTTATCAAGGTGGTAATTTTGATGGTAAAGTTCATTTTATAATTTCTTGATTTTTTTTGTGTCGTTGAATGTGCGCAACCTCTTGGTACCAGTTTGCAGAAGCTATCCCAAACACCTAGTATAAACAACATAAGTGCAACAGTTTTCTAATGTACTTGTAGGTACTTAACTTACCTACCAGAACCTTGGAAATACTAAGAGAAATACAAAGAAATAGAAATAGTCTGTAACTATTATAATAATATAAGGGAAATAGATTATTTTCATTTATTTATTTATTTACTGTTTATTGTACACAAGTAACATAAGAAAGACAAAACACAAGGAATAACGACACAACAGGTACAGCTTATTTCTACTAAGAATTTTTTTCCAGCTGACCTACGGAAGTGAGAGGCAAATTAGGTGTGCACAAATAAAGCATAATATTAAAATAATACCAGAAAACTATAAATTACATGAATAACTAATTATATAAATACTTAAAATCATAACAATTATATATACATGAATATATATAAATATATATATATATATATACACACTAATACTATACGGAAAGTGAAAGGTAATGCTCTTTTACTCTCTTTTTAAAGACAGCGACAGAAGGACTGTCACGGACCGTGTGCGGCAGCGAATTCCATAACCTGGCCGCATTGACAAGATTCATGATTCTCTTTATACCATAAAAAAGTGCTAAACCCAAGATTTTAGCAAAATTTTCCGTATATTAAATTTAGTTTACCGTTTTTTATTGTTTATAAAACGTATGTACTGCCGTACTGTACTGTAAGTTGTTTACCGAAAGCTCGTACCTTTATTATTGTTAATATTACTGTAATGGAGGTTTCCAGGTCTGTTTACTACTCATATCTAAGAATGATGTTTATGTATGACTGTTTGTGATCTATATAAACAAAATTAAAAATAAAATACCTAAATAGAGATACCAAGGGGTTGCTCGCAGTCAACGTGACTAAACAACTTTCAAGAAATGAAAAAAATAGTTACTTCTCCATTCAAAATGATCACCTCGATGTGATACTCTGTGTGGGAAGCAATTTTTTTTTTTCTGTAACGGATTTCTGAGGAATTGTTTACAAAAAAATACTTTCATCTGTAACTTCTGAATTTAATAGGTAAGTAAAGAACTACTGAAGAGCTCCAGCTTTTATTTCGTTTATATTTTTGAAGTTAGGGCGTACCCTACTGAGCACGGAACCGTTGAGGCACTTTTCTCGCTCTTGACTGGTTTTTCTTTGGTAGCCTTCGAGTTATGAAATCCTTAAAGAGGCTTAAGAAAAATTTATAAGGAAAGTGAGCGAGGATTACTTACATAGGCACAATAAACAAGAAATTTTCCAAGCTATTGGTTGACTTCATAGAAACCTTTTTTTGGAGTGATTAGAAGCATCTTTTTCCTGGATCATGGCTTTTATTTTTGGATGGGATTAAGTTTGTTTTTCAGTACTTTTAATTAACGAAACATAGAGCGAATTCACCCGACTATTAAGTCTGAAAAACTCGTCATGTACAGCTTAGGAGAAAGAATAAAATTCGGTAATTAACGCAGGCATCAAAATGAATGCTTAGGAATATCACACAAAGTAAATATAAATTAGTAGTTACAAAAAAACGTGACAACTAATGGTACTCTGGGTGCATAACACTAAAAATGTCGGGTACGTTACGCCGTATTTTCGTTGTAGTTTTGAGAAATGGATTTTTTTTACGCATTTTTTTATCGCATAGGTATCACTTTACAGTCTGCAAACTATAATGCGTATTTAGAAAAAAAAAACTATATAATATTATCGAAAAAAACTACGTAACGTGCCCGACACCGTCGTGGAATGTCACTCTATAACCTGAATACGTGATCTAACTCCACAAAAAAAGAAATACACACAATAGGCTGGTCAATCTCCCAACTCATCGGTTTGCGGGATCTCCCTTTTTCAGATGAATGGGGGAAATAAATGGAGAGTCGACTACAGACCTACTTCAGAATAGACCACGCATCACCTTTAAATATTGTAACTACTATTTACAAATGTTTTATCTCACAATTGCTGCTTACCTTGCTTTGGTTTGCGTGAGGTTGGCATAGTGATCGTGTAGTTACGCACACAAAGGTGCATCTGTACGCATAACTACAGTATATATTAAACAACTGTCCTTTTTCTTGCTGTAATTCATAATACGTGATAGTTTTGTCTTGCATCAGTAATAATTGCGATATTTTTACAACTCAATATTTCATTCTTCTTTATTTTTTCTTCCATGCTGGACTGAGAGAGATAGAAAAACATAGAATGTTCCAGCTGCCCTTCCTCCCGGGCATGCTGTAGAAGTCAGCAAAAGGGACTCGAGGGTTACAGTGTATTGTAATTTAGGCGATGGGCTAACAACCTGTCTCTATAGCGATACACATTACCATCTAAAAATGCCATAAAAATCAATATTCATCAGACGTGGCGTAAAAGCTTTCACTAAGCGTTTTACGCTCTGCCTACCCCGTAAGGGAAAAAGGCGTGAATTATTGTATCTATGTCAATATTTCATAGTGATCCAATTTTTATTATAGTATCAACCTATAGTAGATAAAGCAGCCAACTTTTTGTGCGTATGCAAATTAATTTGATTTGATTTGCGGCATCTACTGCAATCTGTGTCATTGGACACGACATTTTTCCAAAAACCAGACACAACAGCGAGACGTTTGACGCGAAAAGTAATGGATTTTTATACCGACTTCGGTCGAAAGGAAGGTGTCCGTCAACAAATATTGGTTTTGGACGGAAAGGGTTCAACTTAAGCTTCGTGTTTTGCAGAGGTTTATGGATAGAAGAAGCTAGTTTTACAGTATTTTTTTAATCTTACAAGTAATAATCATAACCGCTTTCTGCCAACACTCTTACGAATATGATTTTATGGTTATGGAAACAAAATGTTCTTCCAAAATTTTCTTCCATGCTGGCCTATGAGTGGGAGAAAAACATAGAATGTGCCAGCTGCATATCCTCCCGTACATGCCGTAAAAACCAGCTAAGTGATTCGAGGGTTTCAGTATATTGCAATTTAGACAATGTGCTGACAACCTGTCACTACAGCAATATACGTACAAATCTATCTTTAATAACCGTCTAAACTTTGTCAGACGTGGCGGGATGACCCTTTTAAGGTCGTTTACGAACTGCCTACCCCATTATTGATAAAGGCGTGATCATATCTATGTATGGAAACGAAATAAGAAACATTTTAACCCGATCCCTAATATGGGCTATGTTTAACCATACCCTTGACATCAGTGCGAGAATAGTTTACGATTACGACCTTAATAATTTAAATTGTCACGACTTACGAAGTAAAACTTATAGTTATAGAGGTCTGGAGGTCCATTTACAACTTCCACCCAAGTTTGTTGGATGCTCTGGAGCGAGAGAAATCAGAATCAGAACTAGAATTAATTCCAAGAAGGAAATGATGTTTCAGTTGTAGGATATATTAAGATATTTTGTACTTCACCTATTTTAAACCTATTCTACCAAAACTTACATTAAAGATGATAGTTTCATTAATAGCAAGTGCATTTAAAACAACATTGCATTTTGTAAATACTGACAGAGACAGGAAAAGGTAACAAAACACTCCTTTCTTGAAACCCTTTTCTTTTCAAACAAAAGACATTTTAATCTCGTCTTACTCTCAACCAACAAAGAATTACAAGTAAAACTTTTTCTTAGTCAAATTGTCTAACTTAAATACAGCCAGAAACAATTTCTTGTCAAAAATCCGTAATAAATCGGTTCTTTATAGGACAGGTGCTAAGCCGTCGGTCCCGGTTGCTGTCTTTGCTAGTGGTCGTTATTAAAACCATGTCAGAGGCCTAAAAGCTGTGCTACTAGACGGTTTGAAAACTTTAGACACCAGGTTTCATCGGGTCGTTCGACTCGAGAATCCACACGGCAAGAAGATAGGTAGGAGGAATTTATTCTTTAAATAAATAGTTTTTCTATTCTATATAAGTTTAAACTGCCTCCGTGGTCTAGTGGCTAGTGCCATGGACTCCTTATTATTAGCTCCTGGGTTCGATTCCCAGGGGGGAAACATAAAAATGATATTTGAGAATTAATCACTTTGTGAATTTCAGTTTGGTTAGGACATTGCAGGCTGAATCACCTGATTGTCCGAAAAAAGAAAAAGATTTCGTGCTTCGGAGGGCACGTTAAGCCTTCGGTACCGGTGGCTGTCTTTGATAGTAGTCGTTACTAAAACCATGTCAGAGGCCTGATAGCAGGCGGTTTAAAAAACTCTGATGCCAGGGTTCATCGGGTCGATAGACTCGATACCCACTCGACAGAAGAAGACGAAGCACACTGGCCACCGCTATACAAGTGAGCCTCTTTTTTTTTACTTCAGTAGGCTTTGATGATTCTTCATAGACAATTTATTATTACGAGTCCTGTGAGTGCTTTCTGGGGTAGAATAATATTATCAAAAGTTTTTTTTTCTGACATTAAGCTTAATAAAGCGACCGCTTCGAGAACCTTTTTAATATTTCGGGCTCGGTGAAAGTGTTTTTGGGATGGGAAGTGGGTAAATATTTTGATGAGCGCAAAAAAAGTTTAATACTGAGAGCACACAAGTTATTCTTAGGCAAGAACTAGAATTAAAGTAGGGTTTTAGATTTGTTAAAATCATTATGATTTAATTGCAGAGTGATTATTCTGTAAAATGTGTGATCTTTATTGTAAAAATCATACATACATACATAAAATCACGCCTTTATCCCTTACGGGGTAGGCAGAGCGTAAAACGCCTCCTAAAAGGCGCTTTCGCCACGTCTGACATAAATTGAGGGCAATTTTAAATTGTAATGTGTATTGCTGTAGTGACAGGTTGTCAGCCCATCGCCTAAATTACAATACACTGTAACCCTCGAATCCCTTTTGCTGACTTTTACAGCATGCCCGGGAGGAAGGGCAACTGGACCATTCTATGTTTTTCTTTCTCTCCCAGTCCAGTATGGAAGAATCATTTCTCTACAAATGATTCTTCTGTATTGTAATCGTAATAGGTTGATAGAAAGTTATTAAAAAATTGCACGTTTAAATCCTATCGATTGCCGAAAGTAGTTTTTTTTTTTTACATACGTATAACCACGCCTTTATCCCTAATGGGGTAGGTAGAGCGTAAACGACCCAAACAAAGATCGTTCCGCCACGTCTGACAAAGTTTTGTGGGTTGTTTAAGATATGTTTGTAGGAATATTGCTGTAGTGACAGGTTGTCAGCCCATCGCCCAAAAATTACAATATACTGAAACCCTCAGATCCCTTAGCTGGTTTTTAAAGCATGCTCGGGAGGAAATGCAGCTGGCTAATTCTATGTTTTTCTCTCGCTCCCAGGCCAGCATGAAAGAAATTTTTAATTTTTGCCTCTCAATATTTCCCTTCCCTTCAAGTGCCATTTTCTGTTTTCTATGACGCTTGCTTAAGCATTAAAGTGCAATGTTCCGGTCTGGACAAAGACTTCACACCACAATTTACACACAATGTTCTCCATAATAACTTCCACAGCATAACTTGGCTGAACTCGCGCATGTAACTCAACATGTTGCGGGCATCAACGTCGAGAGACGTGCCTCGAAATGAGTTTGCTATGACACGTCTGTCGACGGTTGTAGGGATAAATTTTAAAAATTACTGTAAGGAGTATTATTATGATTTAATGATATTATAGACTTTTTCTTCCATGCTGGACTGGGAGCGAGAGAAATACATAGAATGTGCCAGGTGCATTTCCTTCGGAGCATGCTGTAAAAACCAGCTAAGGGATCCGAGGGTTTCAGTATATTGTAATTTAGGCGATGGGCTGACAAACTATTACTACAACAATATACCTACTAATCTATCTTAAATAATCCTCAAATCTTTGTCAGACGTGGCGGAACGATCCTTGTTTAGGTCATTTACGCTCTGCTTTCCCCATTAGGGATAAAGGCGTGATTATATGAATGTATAGACTTTCTCTGTTATAACAATGTGTGTAGGTACAATGGAAGTTGTATAGAGGGTTTTTTCTCGATTCTTACAACGTATGTTTTTAATTTGCGTATTTGTTTCTGTGTGTGTATTTTTGCACCGCACTAAGGGTCTAATAGATGTTTGAACATTAATCTGGGTCTAAATGTTTTTTCGAAGCAACTGTAGCCCTCTCTTGACTTGATAATTATCTTTTTTCGTATTTTGTCGTATCGGTTGGTTGACCTGATCACCCTTTTCTTTCCGTAGGTATTACCTATTGCACTTTAAGACGTCTTTTTAGGCCACTGGCAGCTGAAGTGTTGAATCCCCCTTGAACGTCACGTAGTTAGAGTTATGTACGTGTGTATAAGTTTGCCAAGATCTCGAGAGGATTATCATGTGGATGCGGGGTACTTTTACGACTAAACATCTAGATATAGTATAGCGAAATACGACGGCTACCCTGCTGGTGTATATTATTTGAACCTGTGACAATAAGGTTTCCTACGCAAAATGTTGCGTAGGAAACCTTATTGCAATTCCGCAAAAATGAAAATCGTTCTCAGGAAATTATTGTTTTTGCCAACGTAATTTGTTGTTGTGTATATCGGGTGTAAGGGACAGCGCATCGGAAACTGATAGAAGTTGCTTAGTCAACGAAACTGAACTACTATCACCGAGAAATTCTTTTAAGAGATAAAAGGAAAGACCTTGCCATACAAAATGACCACCTCGATCAGACAATTTGTATGGAAGTCCAAATATATTTTTTCACTGTTGTAAGTTGTTCAGTTTCTTTGACTAAACAACCCCTATCAGTTTGCGGGACGCTGTCCCTTACACCCGATATAACAGCAACAGCTCGGAGCAAAGGATATTTTAGAAATAATGAGAATATTTCACATGACATGAAAAAAAGAAAATAATAAATTTGTTTATGGCAGGACTCGAACCTGCGTCTCTGGTAGCTCAGTTGGTAGAGTGATGGACCGGCATTACAGACACACAGGTTCGAGTCCTGCCAGAAACGAATTTATCATTTTCTTTCTTTCATATTATATGAGATATAAATAGCATTGTGAGCACTAAATTCCTCATACAATTAGAATATTGATAATCAATCAATACTTAAATAGTTGACTGAAGTTGATTGCTTGTAGGTAGAGCATTTCACCGTTGCATTCACCATTTTCTTTTTCTTTTCTGCCACGCTGGACTGGGAGCGAGATAAAAACATAGAATGTGCCAGCTGCATTTCCTCCCGGGCATAAAAATCAACTAAGAGATCCGAGGATTTCATTATATTGCAATTTAGGTGATAGGCTGACAACCTGTCACTACAGCAATATACCTACAAATCTATCTTATCTTAAATAACCCTCAAAACTTTGTCAGACGTAGCGGAATGACCTTCATTTTGGTTGTTTACGCTCTGCCTACCCCATTAAGGATAAAGGTGTGATTGTATGTATGTATGTATGTCTACACCATTTTCTGCGGAGGTGTGGTGAGCATTATTGGCACCTTCATGCATTTTATACTCCTCTAGAGTCTTAACAATCATTAAACACGTATGGCTATACATACATATTATCACGCCTTTATCCCTAATGGGGTAGGCAGAGCGTAAACGACCTAACCAAAGGTCGTTCCGCCACGTCGAACAAAGTTTTGAGGGTTTTTTAAAATATATTTGTTGGTATATTTCTGTAGTGACAGGTTCTCAGTCCATTGCCTAAGTTACAATATACAGAATCCCTCGGATCCCTTAGCTGGCTTTTACAGCATGCCCGGGTGGAAATGCAGTTGGCACATTCTATGTTTTTCTCTCTCTTCCAGGCCAGCATGGAATTACTCAGGCATAATCGTGGAAATTTTTCAAAATCTAATTTTCTTCTTTACTACTAAAGCTTATAATAAATCATACATAATTCTTTATGATTTTTGGCAATCGATGCTCGTACTTGCTTTAACTATGACAAACTAAGTAAATGCACAATGTACTCTATTCTAGATACCACCGGCTAAATCCTAAAATTAAAATCTTTGTGTCACTTTCAAAATAATAAAAATTGCAAAAGGCGATATATACTGTATGGTTTTATACTTTGTCCGCTAGATTTTGGCGCGATTTTACACGTTTCCCCAGTATTTCTGTCAATTTTATCCGCCATATCATATGACGGCGGATAAAAATGACAGATAACGCATAAAATCACTGACTATAAATTAAAAACCGGAGAGATAGATCTCCTGTCCTTTTCCAATATTTTTAGTCTGAAAGTGACAAATAGATTTGAATTTTAGTTTTAGCCGGCAAATCTAGAATCATTTATGCATAAACTGTTTTGAGCATAGTACAATGTCTCTTTACTATGTGCAATGTTGACGACACAGTTAATGAATGCACGACTAATGTGGAAGTTAACAGGAAAATACCTGAGCAAGTTTACCACCACCTCGCATACTAAGGCCCGTAATTATGACCAGCACTTGAGAGAGAAAGCGAGTTTGAGTTCGTATCAGAAATGTCATTTCAGTACAAAATGGCCTGCCAAATCCAAACTTAATATCGCTCTCAATCTTGAGATCGCTTTATAAATACGAATTTAAATATATATCATTAAGGTGGTTGCACAGCATAGGTGGCGCCCTCAATAGTTACTAAGCTGGCACATTCTATGTCTTTTATCGCACCCAGTTTATTTTCATTTACACAGGGCGAATTAATTTAAGGTGGTAGTAGAGCATAGTGGCGCCCTCAATAGTTACTAAGCTGGCACATTCTATGTCTTTTATCGCACCCAGTTTATTTTCATTTACACAGGGCGAATTAATTTAAGGTGGTAGCAGAGCATAGTGGCGCCCTCAATAGGTATAAATTAATACATACATACATATATAATCACGCCTTTATCCCTAATGGGGTAGGCAGAGCGTAAACGACCAAAACAAAGGTCGTTCCGCCACGTCTGACAAAGTTTTGAGGGTTATTTAAGATATATTCGTAGGTATATTGCTGTAGTGACAGGTTGTCAGCCCATCGCCTAAACTGCAATACACTGAATCCCTCGGATCCCTTAGCTGGTTTTTACAGCATACCCGGGAGGAAATGCAGCTGGCACATTCTATGTTTTTCTCTCGCTCCCAGGCCAGCATGGAAGTTATAAATTAATTGTGTCTAAAATACAAAACACTTATATGACTATTTTGAGATTGTTGACAATCGCAACTAATTCTGCATATAATAATCCATTATATAATAATTAACACTAAGCATAAAAGCTATGTATTGCAAATGTGCTAAAAGAGGCCACTTAGGGTTGGTAATTATATAACGGATTATAAAATGCAAAAGTTGTTGCGATTGTCGCCAATTGTAAAATATTCATAAAAATAATTGTATTTCATGCACAATTAATTAAAAACTGATGGCGCTACTGTCGCAGCTCTTGAACCCCGTTAAGTGAGATTTATTTAATTGTTACACAACAGTTTTTCTTTTGTCAAGATATTTTTATGCAAAGTGTGAAGTCGTTTTTAGTTTTTACTGAAAATTACACCAACTCCTTATTATTAAATGAGAAATGCTATGTTTTTATCGTATTTTACTATGTAGTCCTCATCCCACCTATATTCGGTGATGGCGGCTAATCTCCCGGAGACGGGCCAACTGCGCAGGACTTGTTTTTTAGTGCCCAAGTGTTAGCGCTACACACAAGTGCACTCTCTGTTCCTTTAGTCTCTTATTCTGATGGGACAGACTGACTGACACGACCAGAGAGAAATCAGGCGCAGGACCCACTATTCACATGCCCATCCGACAGCATGGATCATTTTACTTTTCGGACAATCAGGTGATCACCCTGCAATGTCCTAACCAAATTAGAAATAACAACACAAAGTCATTGTCTCCCGCCGGGAATCGAACCTGGGACCTCCGGGTCGAGAGCCCATGGCTCATTCAATATATAAAATATAATATTAAAATATGTATTTAAATGATGACCGTTGGACCACGGAGGCAGTTTACTATGTAAGTACTATAGGAAGAAATAGATTGACTAAGCTACATATTCTTGAATCTATTAAACGATGCATTTTTTAAATTTGAAATATCGATTAGTTTGTTAGAGAATATTCAGTAGACACTTTGCTGCTGTATGAGACAATTTAAGCAGATTGCTAAATATCATTATTACAGAAAATAAACTATAAAGTCAGTTTGATAGTTCAAACGTAGTAAAGAGTTACGACGTAGCAGAATTGCTACGAAGCGTAGAGCAAGCGTAGAACTCTTTAATTCTAATAGTCATTACTATCGGATGAATAGCCAGTAGAAAGGTTTTCAAAGCTCTGTTATATTTTAATTAATAGTGCTAGTGAAGTAGAAACTGCTGCTTTGAAGGCAAATTAAAGCAGTACAGTTCAGAAGAAAATAAAAATGCTTGGAGTCGACAAAGGAGACTTTTAAAAGAAGATCTTTGCTACATGATTTCACTCGTGTTTATTCTAATATAAAAATTCAACCAAGTTTTAACTCTATTTTAAGATATTTAAAATTACTTTAAGATTTCAATTTTCGCTGAACAACTTGAGTGCTGAAATTATTTTCCTTTCTTAATCTTCTTTTCAAACGTTTTTGTTAACTTAATTTCAAAAGTATTTTTTGTCATCTCTGTTCTAAAGAAAGGAAATTTAAGAATAATAATGCTGGGAACAAAGTAGACGTATAAAGTCTCTTGTGCGGACATATATATTTTGGCTAAATCAAGTTTTGGTAATCAAATATTTTAAAGAGTCTACCTACTTATTCATCAAATTGAACAACTTTTCTTAGTGACTCTCTCTTAACTTAAAAAAAATGTACCCTAGCTACAAAAGTGACGGCTGGTCGAGTCATTGAGTATTTAAGACCTTATTTTCATATTTTACGCTACGAGACCTTACTTGGCTGATGGGCTGACAACCTGTCACTACAGCAATATACCTACAAATCTATCTTAAATAACCCTCAAAACTTTGTCAAACGTGACGGAACGACCTTTGATTAGGTCCTTTACTCCCTGTCTACCCCGTTAGGGGTAAAGGCGTGATTATTATGTATGTATGTATGTAGACCTTACTTATTTATTTTACAATTTATTGTACACAATAAAAGACACAAAAAACACAAGGAAAACAGACACACAGGTGCTTATTTCTATGAAGAAATTTCTTACCTACAGAAGTGAGATTTGATGTCAAGAAGCAGATACATAACATAGAATATTACGATATCATAAAAATACAGTATAAAGGTTAACCTTTGAGACCTTGTGCCAGACCGACGGAGATTGAAAACGTCACATGTATAACAACTTTACATTACCGGATAGGCGTGCGTGGCCTACTCAACATGGTCGGGTTATTAAGCCCCTGGATGACTACAGCAAGTCTTTGTTTGATAATGGTAAATCAGAGCTTTGATAACACACTTTGTAATAATCACTAAGGTAGATCGGTGTTGAGAAAGGGTCAACCCCTTTGTATCGAGGGTTTGTAATTTTTTACTGGTCTGGGAGCGACAGAAAAACATAGAATGTGCCAGCTGCATTTCCTCCCGGGAAAGCTGTATAAACCAGCTAAGGGATCCGAGGGTTTCAGTATATTGCAATTAGGCGATGGGCTGACAACCTGTCACTACCAATCGATATCGACTTTAAGGGTTAGGATTACAAAGTAACGAGGCAAACCGTAGTTTTGCACACCCAGTCAGGGTTATTCTCTCTCCGAGATCACGTAATATCATCGCCGTCATACGAAGAGGACACAAGACAAGGGTGGGGGGGGGGGAACTAATTTGTATGTGACTTACTCAGCGCAATGTTGAAATGTTTTTTTGAATTTTGTTCCAATTGTTAGCCTTTTCCCGGCGGGAACGGAATGCTAATGGACTATGAAAAAGGTTAAAAAGGTTATTTGTGTTGAGGTTGTTTACTAATGAAAGCTTTATATAAAGCCTTTAAAAAATATTCAGAATTTTAAGGTCCTTTTTCTTCGCGAAATTAAGGCGATGTTAGAGTCTAGATTGTATAAAACTTGTAAGATGCTCCACTTTAAAGAAAGATTTGAGATAAAATCTTCATTCCGAACTAGCACTCAGCTTTTCTCTTCCGAAACGTGGCAAGATGTAGTTTACTGGGATTTTGAAACAACTTGTTTAGAGCCTTGTTTTCTTCCACACTGGGCTGTGTGGAAGATTGTGCCAGCTGCATTTCCTCCCGGGCATGCTGTAAAAAACAGCTAAGGGATCCGAGGGTTTCAGTATAATGTAATTTAGGCGATGGGCTGACAACCTGTCACTAAGCAATATACATTCAAATCTATCTTAAATAACCCTCAAAGCTTTGTGAGACGTGGCGAATTGACCTTTGTTTAGGTCGTTTACGCTCTGCCTTCCCCATCAGGGATAAAGGCGTGACTATATGTATGTATGAATGTATGTTGTTAAGAGCCTAACTTTAGAAAAAGGTTGCTAATATTCTACGTGTTTCTACAAACTATTTATGTACCTACCCTAGTATCGGTGCTATTGGTTCACTTAAAAAAATACGCTTTATATGGATCGAACTAGCGTCAATCTTTCTAAGGTTGCTTTTCATTTACCTACCATAATTTTGTGAAATTACTAAATTAACCAATTTTATATTTTGTTTCAGGTACAGAAACATTTATCAGGTATATTGATTTAGATATTCTGAGGTATTCTATTTTATTCACACTTTATACATATAAAATAAAAATTGAGTTCAGAAAACTAAAACCCGACTACTGTATGTATGTAAAAGTATGATACAAGAAAATATTGTTATCTGTATTGATAGTTTATACATTATAGTTATGTTCAGAGGATATCCGTGGTCGTATGCCACCTATGGTCTAAACGTTAAGTAATATGACCGCTTACCGAAAAATAAATTTTGTCGTTAGAATAGCGTTGTTTCCCCAATAGGGATATGGGCGTGACTATATGTATGTACGTATACATTGTTTAGTTAGGATAGATGGCGTACGACCACGGCTATCCTCTGAACATAACTATAATGTATTAACTATCAATTCACATAACAATATTTTTTTGTTTCATAGTTTTCAGTAGTCGGGTTTTAGTTATTGAACTCAATTTTTATTTCAATTAGTTTGGAGTTAATAATATACAGGTGGGTGTTTGTAAGCTTAGTGCATAGCCTGAAAGGTCAACTATCACCAGTTGGCCCCAGTGATTCCACCCCCCGGTCTCGATGTCTGAATGCGGTCGCTACTTTCAAACCAGGCTGCTACTTTTCTTTTACTGTGAGGGGGGCAAGCCCCCCTCTACCCCCCAATCTGGATATCTGAATTTGGTCGCTACTTCCAAACCAGTCGTTACTTTTCTTTTTCTGTGAAGGGGGCAACCCCTCAATCTCAATGTGTGAATGCGGTAGTTACTTTCGAACCAAGCTGCTACTTTTCTTTTCCTATGAGGGGGGCAAGCCCCCTTCAACCCCCGATCTCAATGTCTGATTCCGTGTGTTACTCCCGAACTGGATTGTTACTAAAATATTGTTACTATGATTCATAGTAACTAAAATTACGATTATACCTCCAAGAAACATGATCACAGTTCCAAGAAATTAGACCAAAGCGCTAAGAAGCCTTCCGGTCTCGATGTCTGCGGGCTCTACTTCAAAACCGGTCGTTACTTTTCTTTTTCTGTGAGAGGGACAAGGCCCTCTCAACTCCCCGGTGTCTAAGTCTGAATGCGTGTGTTACTCCTGAATTGGACTGTTACTTTTCTTTTCCTAATTTCCTCGAAATATGATCATAGCTCCAAGAAACATGATCATAGTTCCAAGAAATATGATCATAGCTCCAAGAAGCCCTCCAGTCTCGATGACTGAATGCGGGCTCAACTCCAAAACCGGTCGTTACTTTTAATTTCCAGTGACCCCTCACAGGGAGGGGCAAGCCCATCTCAATCCCCCGGTATCGATGTCTTAATGCGGTCGCTACTTTTGAACCGGGCTTCTGCTTCTGCTTTTCTATTTCTGTGAGGGGGGCAAGCTCTCCGCAACCCCTCGGTCTGGATGTCTGAATGCGTTTGTTACTCCCGAAGTGGACTGTTACGTTTCTTTTCTATGATTTAAAGTTCTTAGAAATATGATTGTAGCTCCAAGAAACATGGTCATAGCTCTAGAAGTATGATCATAGTTTCAAGTTATTTTTGAAACCCCAGGCAGAACAAAGAAATTTGGAAACTTACTCGTTTTGCTAGCGCGAAACAATATAATGTATGTAGGCTATACCTTGAATTGGGCATTGAGAGCGAAGAGAGAGCAAAATTGTATATTCCAAGAAGACTTGAATCTAACGCGCATTGCAAGCGAAGCGAGTTTGGTATTTCACCATGGATACATTTAGGCAATATACCTGCAAATCTATCTGAAATAACCCTCAAAACTTTGTCAGACGTGGCGGAACGTCATTTGTTTAGGTCGTTGACGCTCTGCCTACCCCATTAGGGATAAAGGCGTGATTATATGTATATATGTATGATACACTTAGGCTAATTATTTACTTCCGGCACACTCCCGGTGGGTCCCGCTACCTGACTGACTTGCAAGCTAGAACTTGCGTGGCTCCCTTTTCCATCTTCCACATGCTTTAGAGCCCGTAGGGGGCTCGGGCAGGTTTAGGCCCGGCGTGCAATATCCACTATAAATGACCATTGGCCAGTCCGACATGTGAAATGATTTTAAAAAATATTCTTATTTATCGAGTAAACGTAAACATAGCCGCCGGCAAAAGTTAGCAATAAATATATTTTCGGAATGTGCAAATTAAGCCCTTTCATTTGAAGCCCCATTCGGCGTAATAAAAAAAGATTTTTATTTTACTACATTACTTAATGTTCTCTAGAGGGCACCACATGCAATTTAAATTGACGTCACCTAGCCTATAACCAGCGGACAATTGAGATGCTTTTTACGATGCCTCATTTGTCAAATTCTGATGAGCAGTTACAATACAATACAATATACTTTATTGTACAAAAACACAGAAATTACAATTTGCTAAAAAGAAAAGTAGTACAATTGGCGGCCTTATTGCTAATGTAGCAATATATTCCAGGCAACCAGGCAATAGGAAACAGAGGAGTAAAATAAATTGAAAGTAGTTAAGAAGTTATGAGGGATCAGATGAACATACATACCCACATACATACCGGTCAAAATCATAACCTTCCATTTTGCTTTGCCGTAGTCGGGTAAAAAATACATTTCGTAATCACGTGGTACTAATCAGATAGTACAGATTAGAAAGCTATTATATTCGAACATTATTGATCGTATACATACATACATATACATATAGTCACGCCTTTATCTCTAATGGGGAAGACAGAGCGTAAACAACCTAAACAAAGGTTTTCCTACCACGTCTGACAAAGTTTTGAGTGTTATTTAAGATAGATTGGTAGGTACGAGTATATTGCTGTACTGACAGGTTGTCAGCCCGTTGCTTAAATTGCAATCCACTAAAACCCGTCTGATCCCTTAGCTGGTCCTTAACTATTTGTATCAACAGCCTCAAAGTCCATTCCTGGACATGTGCTTCTCCAAAATTGGGAGTATATGCCATACTCACCACGCTTGGCAGGCGGGTTGGTGAGCGTAGTAGAAGTTTTCCATTCACAGGGTACGCTGCTGCCCATTCCTTGAATTTATCCCTTAGTCGCCCTTTACGACACCCAAGGGAAGTTATGGGGTGATGCGATTCTAACCCGGAACCACACGGGGACTAGTCGTATATTATAAGAAAAACGAAACTGGGTGGTCCCACAATGCGCCTCAATCTCAATATCAAAGTGTGCGTTATCTCAGCGTCGCTATTCAGTCGATCAAAGCGGCGCTTCTTATTAGAAAGCTTTCAGAAAAAGTATCTTTTCTTAAACATGCGCGAAAATATTGTCTTAATTTTTGAATAAAGAACACGCGAAGTATCATATTTACGTAGACTGAAAAATCAAAATCACTTCCCGGCGCGTTTTTTGAATTTGGAACGAAGAGCGCGCCTGCAATGTTGTATGAAACGGCGTGCTGTTTGAATTTAGAACTCTTTCATCTATCGTACACATTGCGTTTTCGTGGCTGTATAGCCACAGATGCGTTTACCTTTCGGACCAAACTGTAAAATAAAAAAAAAATATGTAAAAGGCCCTTTTTTACTTCCTTGCATTTTTTAAAGAAAAGCACTATATATGCCTCGGCCGAAATGGCAATTGCCTGTCTCGTATCATTGAAGTCCTCGCGGCTCGGCCTTCAAACTTATACTCGACCTGCAATTGCCTATTTCGCTGCCTTTGCAATAATGTACTATTACTTCTTCAATGCTAAACTGAAAGCGATAGAAGAACAAAGAATGTTCCAACTGCATTTCCTCCCGGACATGCTCTAAAAACCAGCTAAGGGATCCGAGGGTCTCTGTATATTGCAATTTAGACGAAAGGCTGACCTGTCACTATAGCTAAAATATACCTACGAAAATTTAAAATAGATTTTAAATAACCCTCAAAACGTTTGTCAGACGTGGCGCAATGACCTTTGTTTAGGTCGTTTACGCCTATCCTATTAGGGATAAAGGCGTGATTTTTATTATCTTTACTACATCAGTCACAACAGTCCACTGCTGGAAATAGATCTCACCTGATCAGGGGGTGGATACTTGCCATACCTGCCCAAAACACACTTTGGAGCATAAGGTGGATTGGTTAGCAAAGCCCACGATGCTACGTAGACAGAATAAATATTCTGCGCTCCGAATCCTGGTTATTTATATTACTGAGTTGGAGACACTTGCGTAAAGTAAATGGAGTTATGCTATTCTGAACCGGTATGACAGGACACTAAGGTGCAATAATGGAAGAGTTTAGGCGGCGTTGAAGCGGCAGCAGCACCAGATTTGACTGTGCTTCGCTGACATAGATTTCTATAGAAGAACTTTTCGCCGCTGCCTCGACAGTAACTCGACGCTACCATTATGCCGTTTGCCTTACACTTTTATCTTCTTCTTCTGAAAGTGTCAATGGAACACGAGAAATTACATCATAGTGGCCCAGAATTCGTTTTGTATTGTGGATAAGCTGCCATCCATTAAATCCGCTGGCGTGCAGGTGTTGGTGCACGCCGGGTATGATGTCAAGTGTGCCATGGTTTGCACTGCACTGCAAATACAGTCAACATCGAGGCTTGCCGAACACTTTATTGAACTTGTAATATAGAAAGTAAACTTGGGCCCGTTTTTATAATCAGCACTTGAGAGTGAGGGCAAGTTTAAGTTCGTATCAGGAATGTAATTTCAGTACAAAATAGCCTGTCAAAGCCATACTCAATATCGCTCTTAATCTTGAGATCACTTTATAAATACGAGCCTTGGTGGCTGCACAAAATGTCTGAATCTCAATATCTAAGAAGTGTGCGCTATCTCGGCGTCGCTATTCAATCGATCAATGCGGCGATTGGGCGCGAAACACCCACGCTCTTTCTGAATGAGAAAGCTTTCAGTATATTTTTTCATCGTTCCATTGATATCATGAGATTGAACAGTAGTGATGTTGCGAAGAAGTTACAAAGAATTGTTCCAAATTTAATTTCCAGCTAAGGTATCCGAGGGTTTTAGTAGGTATATTGCAATTTTGGTGACGGGCTGACAACCTGTCGCTATAGAAATATACGTACTGACGTGGCGGGACGACCTTTAATTAGGTCGTTTACGCTCTGCCTGTCCCATTACGGATTAAGGTGTGATTATATGTATGCATGTAAAGTCTAGGAAAGTTAGATATCGCAACAACACCTTTTGTAATAAATTACTAAATCAGCGGCTAAATTTATTTTATTACCACTCATCATCTCCCTAGCCTTATCCTGTATCTTACGGGGTCGGCTACCTAATCTAGGGAATTGAACGAGGGTACTGGTTTTTACACAGAACGACTGCCATCTGACCTCCGCAACCCAGAAGGGAAACCACACCCAATCCTAGATTAGGTCAGAGTTTTCAAGCCGCCAATGCTTACTTAGCACTGGCCTCTTAAATGGCTTAACGACTAATATCTTCGGTATTAAACAATATTAACCGGGACCAACGGCATAACGTGCCTTCTGAAGCACGGAAAAAGCGCCGAAAAAACGTACATATGAAAATCGAAAACCAAAAAATACATTGGTACGTGGTGGGATTCGAACCACGACCTCCCGCTCAGGAGGCAGCGGCCCTATCCACTACACCTTTGGGCTCTCCTTTTATTACCACTACCTACCAATATGAGTATCTATTTGTTTTACAGATTCTTTATTTTTGTTACCAAATATTGTATGGCTCAGATTTGAAATAAAGCTTGCAAAACACAAACCTAACAAAAAAACGTAGAGAACCGAAAATCTTTTTAGATTCCCTTGTTTTGAGGATCGTTTACATGAAATGCGTGTAGAATCAGCTTATCTCTGAGACCATACTCTATCACTGCTTAGATTGACGCCTTGTCGAAAAACACTATATCCTTGACTTTGTAATGTTTGGTTTGAAAATGGTATTGAACATTTTAGTCCACATCTTCCTTATTTTTATTACCAAATGTATGGTTCAGATTTGAAACAAAGCTTGCAAAAAAAAAAAAAAGCCCCATACTTTTTCACTTTCAACACTCGTTAGCATGCTTTCGTTCACTCTAACAACAGTGGAGAAGAGACAGCAAAAAACGCAAAAACTCTGCACGGCTCTTATTTCAAACGCTGAAAAACTGACTGTTACTGACAGAACATGAAGTTCAGAGAAAACAATGGGAAACAGGCAGAACAGGCTGAAAAGGCTACAAGTTTGTGAAAAGGACACAGTGTATTCTTTTTCGCTGAAAATTTCATGTTGTTTTATGCCGTTACAGGTGTCAAGGGTTGCCAGTTAAGTGTTAAGAGTTTAGGCTATCATGCAGGAATAGAAAACTAAGTAAATATTAATTTTATCATCGTACATACATACATA
This sequence comes from Scrobipalpa costella, assembly GCA_949820665.1. Classification (NCBI taxonomy): domain Eukaryota; kingdom Metazoa; phylum Arthropoda; class Insecta; order Lepidoptera; family Gelechiidae; genus Scrobipalpa; species Scrobipalpa costella. The sequence continues at coordinate 6,769,535 of OX463313.1, forward strand.
CATATAATCACGCCTTTATCCCTAATGGGGTAGGCAGAGCGTAAACGACCTAAACAAAGGTCGTCCCGCCACGTCTGACAAAGTTTTGAGGTTTATTTAAGATAGAATTCTAGGTATATTGCTGTAGTGACAGGTTGTCAGCCCATCGCCTAAATTGCAATGTACTGAAACCCTCGGATCCCTTAGCTGGTTTTTACAGCATGCCCGGGAGGAAATGCAGCTGGCACATTCTATGTTTTTCTCTCGCTCCCAGACCAGCATGGAAGAAAATCATCGTACATTTCATATTTATGACTTTTAAATAGTACATATAAAAAGGATTTTTTTCTCTCATCTGTGTTCATCTGCTAAACCACAGAACGATTTAACTATCGTTTACATTTTTTTTTCTGGAAGGAAATGTGTTTTGTACTGTACAATCAACATAATTTGTTTATTTTTATAACAATTAATTTACACCTGTTCAAAACAGAACAAGTCTTCATTCAGACTAGTTTATTATTATTCTGCTTCTTCTGCCTGGCGTTTTCTTGGCCTAATGCTGTGGTCCGCTTTCCGGAGTTTTCTACTCCACTTTGCTCGGTCTTCGGCATCCGCTGGTGTGAGATCGTTCTCTTCCATGTCCGCTTTTACAACGTTTAGTAGTAGTAATAATAGGTAAGTAGATTCACGTTGATAAAATTTACTCGGATATGTATAAAATTCTCATGTCTGGCAGCCCTACACGTGTCGCAGTTTATTTTTATGTCACAAAATACGTATGCAAATTGTGTAAGGTCGCTTTACAATACTGTTAGGCTGTACGCATAATGGTAGAAAACGCGATTTTGCCGTCGTTTCTCTGTATCACGGTATTGTCCTTTTAATCCCGTTATTTTCTTGTGTGTTTTTGTAATATAGGATAACTATTGTAGAGATATTTATTTGCCTAGTTCTTTTTGACATATTTCTGATTTGTCTTATAGCTGGATAGTCTTAGTTTTTACTGTATGCGTTTGTGTAACATGGAATGGAACATTGTTTTTAATAATTGAATATTTTACATATAACCTAAGTTTGAAAAATATTTCAAGATCGATTAACATCGATGAACATTGCTGTAAAAATACCGTTAGTACTCATTTCCTAACTTGAGAAACTAATTTAATTAATTTTAACAAATATGTGTTCACTTCTTCTTCTTCGTATCAATTATAAAATGATTCTAAGGCCCGTATTTATAATTAGCTCTCAAGAGTGACACTGGTTTAAGTTCGTATCAGAAATGTCATTTCAGTACAAAACGGCCTGTCAAATCCATACTTAATATTGTTCTCAATCTTGAGCTAAATTATCCTCTGCCAATACTTAGCGAAGGCTATTGCGCTATCAGTCACCTGATTCAGTTTTTCTGCTGCTACTGTTTGGCAACAAAGGGCATTTTATTAAATATTCCATCGTTTGTATTCACTGATCCGATTTATTTGAAAATCACTTTATTGTCACATATTTTGTGCTACACAACGTGCTACAAAACAAATTATATTCCTTCGGATGAGTTCCTGGTCGCAATAAAACATTTTTAAACTTATTTTATTAAATTTATTGGGAATTCTGCACTGAAATATTTTCGAAGTGCACAGAGGCACAGTAGAGTAAGTGGATCAGTATGACTTTTTACCTACAACAGGAATTATGGACATAATCAAACATTGGGAATTTATTAGCTCAAGACTTTTAGAACTAGGGGGTTTATAAGTTAAAAAAAATACATTAAGGAATAACTGTAAAGAAAAATAATTTTGCAATCATAAAATAAATAAATAGTCCTCCCACCGACTTCTGGTTATGACTACTAATCTCTCAGAGATCGGCCAACTGCGCAGGACTAGTTTTAAGTGCCCAATAGTGTTTGCGCTACACACAGGTGCACACTCTATTCCTTAAAACTCTTATTGTGATAGGACAGATTGGCTGACACGACCAGAGAAAAATCAAGCGCAGGACCGACTATTCACACGCCCATCCGACAGCATGGATAATTTTACTTTTCCGAATATCAGGTGATCCGCCTGCAATGTCCTAACTGAACTAGAAACAACGTCACAAAAGTCATTGTTTCCCACCACCACAATCGAACCAGGTACATCCGGGTCGAGGGCCCACGGCTCAGACAACGAGACCACGGAGGCGGTTAATCTAATCATTAAATAATAAGAATACAAATACCCGTAATATTTCAAGGCTACAACCCAGACGGACCCATATCTTCCCGCGGGTGTCGTAAAAGTCGACTAAGGGATATAATATCCGGGATACGCACTGCAGCATTCTCTATGAATGAGAAAAAATCTCGCACAAGTGTGCGTTGTTGATATAGGGATAGCCGCCGGCTAGTGTCGCATTACTAATACTAAATTTGTTTAAAAGGGCCGCTACGTGTTGACTTCGGCCCAACACACGCCTTCCAAAAGTCCGGCACTCTATAGTCCCGTGATATGATAAACACACATACTAATATAGATACACTGAGTATAAATAACAGGTATGGTAGGTACTGTTAGGTACTGGTATGGGTAGGTACTGGCGCAAATTCTGTCGTAGACACATACATACATAAATATAATAACTGCCTCCATGGTCTAGTGGCTAGTGCCATGGGCTCCCGATCCGGAGGTCCTGGGTTCTATTCCCAGGGGGCAAAACACAAAGTTGATATTTGAGAATTTATCACTTTGTGAATTTTTCCCCAGTTTGGGTAGGACTTTGCAGGCTGAATCACCTGATTGTCCGAAAAGAAAAAGTTTTTGTGCTTTGGAGGGCACGTTAAGCCGTCGGTCCCGGTCGCTGTCTTTGATAGTGGTCGTTACACAAAACCATGTCAGAGGCCTGATAGTTGTGCTACTAGGCGGTTTAAAAACTCTGACACCAGGGTTCATCGGGTCCATAGACTCGATACCCACTCGACAGAAGAAGAAGAAGATAAATATAATCACGCCTTTATTCCTAATGGGGTAGGCGGAGCGTAAATGACCTAAACAAAGTTAGTCCCGCCACATCTGATAAAAAATTGAGGGTTATTTAAGATAGATTTGTATGTATATTGCTGTAGTGACAGGTTGTCAGCCCATCGTCTAAATTGCAATATACTAGAACCCTCAGATCCCTTAGCTGGTTTTTACAGCATGCCGGGGAAGAAATGCAGCGGTCAAGTTCTATATTTTTCTCTCGCTCCCAGTCAATCCTCATTTATTTCCTCCCGGGCATGTTGTAAAAACCAGCTAAGGGATCCGGGAGTTTAAGTATATTGTAATTTAGGCGATGGACTGACAACCTGTCACTACGGCAATATACCTACAAATCTATCTTAAATAACCCTCAAAACTTTGACTGACGTGGCGGAACGACCTTTATTTAGGTCCACATTAGGGATAAAGGCGTGATTATATGTATATATATATTCTTTATTGTGTACAAAAAGTTTACAGTAAATAAAAAATCTTAAATTTAGTTCACAAAGGTGAGTTTATCTCTATAAAGAGATCTCTTCCAGCCAACCTGTAAAACTGAATATGAAATAACAATATATACGAGGACAAGACTGTACACGCAATAGACTTCTATATATACATATAACCTACATAAACATACATATGTATTACTTAAATAAACATCTATAATATATAATAACACATACATACGAGAAGTATTAAAAATACATACACCTATGTATGTATGTATGTATCTATATATCTGCCTTTTGCCTCTACTGTGGCAGTAGTGATATTTCGTATAGTTCTACCCAAGTTCTACCGAAGTGCGGTTTCATTATCGATTGGGATGCACGGTGGAGATTTATTATAGACCAGGGACCGCTATGCGACCGTTCAACTCGGAAATAGGTCGGTTGAATATAGAAATGGATTAATTTCTTTTTTAATTGAAGTTTCCAAATATTTTTAAAACATATGGCTATAACTGCAGCAGCACTAATAAGAGCTTATACAGGGGTAACTGCCTTCGTGGTCGTCAGAGTCCTGGGTTTGATTCCCATCAAGGACACATATCAACTTTGTGTTGATATTTGTCGATTAATCACTTTGTGAGATTTTTCTCTGTTTTGTTAGGACAATGCAGGCCGAATCACCTGATTGTCTTGAAGAAAAAATATTCCGTGATTCGGAGGGCATGTTAAGCCGTTGGTCCCGGTCGCTGTTTTTGATAGTGGTCGCTACACAAACCATGTCAGATGCCTATTAGCTGTGCTACTAGGCGGTAATAACTCTGACACCAGGATTCATCGGGTTGATTGACTCGTGTGGGTACACGACAGAAAAAGGGGATCCCAAAAATTTTCGGTTAGCGGTGCCCCTACACTTTTAGTGTTTTGTCTCGGCCTCCTAGAGGTCAAAATAAGGTTAATGATCTAAGATGTGGATGCAAAAAAGTCCACAAATAATGGACACCATGCTTTCTGAAATGATCAGCATAAAAAGCAACCAGTGCGATAGGCATTCATGAAACCTCCGGCACGTGCATGGCTACAAACGCGTAAAAAACATCGCTACAATCTCGCAGGAATTCGATTTAAACTTATATTTAAAGCCGATTTTGCGGCCGCGGCGCACAGTTTGGGAACCCCTGGCTTATCAGGATTTCTTTAACACATTAATTGCGCCTTTTTAAGATAGGATGTGGCAGATATCGTACTTCTATGCTAAAAGGGGTAGGTAGAACCTCAGCCTATGGCCTAAGTAGAAATGCAAAAGGATTATTTATATTGTGTTCAAAATTTATATTCCTTGTTTATTCTATTTCTCCTTTTACTACAGTTTCCGTGTACCAGTCGCAGGTAAAGTTTTATCTCGGTCGTTCTCTGAAATTTCCGGCGCAACTGTAATAAAAATTCCGGGCTTACTGTCCTTCCAGTTGAAAATGCGTCGGCCTCAAAGGTTTACGTTAGAATGACCCTCCATTTTTAGAATATCCCGTTTTGCGGTTAATTTCTTCTACAAGAAATAGCCTTCGTTTAATATTATTTAGGGATGTTCATTACATTTCTTATTAAACGAATTTCTCCTCGTCTTTTTTGTTATTATGTTTTTTTTTTGTTAATAATCGACAATCTATTTACCTTATAGATTGTAAAACTATGCATATTTTTTTCTTCATAATACACATTCTTCCATGCTGGCCTGGGAGCGTGAGAAAAACATAGAATGTGCCAGCTGCATTTCCTCCCGAGCATGCTGTAGAAACCAGCTAAGGGATCCAAGGGTTTCAGTATATTGTAATTTAGGCGATGGGCTGACAACCTGTCACTACAGCAATTTATCTACAAATCTATGTTAAATAACCCTCAAAACTTTGTCAGACGTGGCGGAACGATCTTTGTTTAGGTCGTTACGCTCTGCCTACCCCATTAGGGATAAAGGCGTGATTATATGTATGTATGTAATACACATAACATACAATTGTGTTTGTACATAATTTATAAGAATTGCGCTTGGCGTATTCAAAAGACCTTTATTTATATATGTTTCAGTTCTATGTTTAATTTTCTTCATATATTTTCAAATGGATGAAGGCAACTAACTGACTCCGTGGTCTAGTGGCTAGTGCCATAGACTCCCGATCCGGAGGTCCTGGGTTCGATTCCCAGGGGGGAAACACAAAGTTGATATTTGAAAATTTATCACTTTGTGAATTTTTCCCCAGTTTGGTTAGGACATTGCAGGCTAAATCACCTGATTGTCCGAAAAATAAAAAGATTTCGTGCTTCGGAGGGCATGTTAAGCCGTCGGTCCCGGTCGCTGTCTTTAATAGTGGTCGTTACTCAAACCATGTCAGAGGCCTGATAGTTGTGCTACTAGGCGGTTTAAAAACTCTGACACCAGGGTTCATCGGGTCGATAGACTCGATACCCACTCGACAGAAGAAGAAATTAAGGCAACAGTATACTTATTATTAACATCTTTGCCACAGTATTATAGAATTTCGAATTTCGGGAATCCATTCTAGTTGTTTATGTGCTATTGTGTGCCGACGCCATAATGCCATTAACACTTTGCTGCCGGCCTATTTACTGGAGTGCGTCTGTAGGGGGGCCATGAATTTGATAGGGAACTTATGACGTCACTGATAACTTATGGGTCAATTTTAAACCGGCAATCGATGCTACGCGATAAGGCACGAACTATTCAAGAGCGTGAAACAATATAGATAGATAGATATATAAACTCTTTATTGCGCATAAATCATACAGTTTGAAAAACTTAAAAATAACAGTGTGCGCAAAGGCGGCCTTATCGCTTTAAGCGATCTCTTCCAGACAACCCTGCATTTAAAAAAGAAAAATTACACATAGCAAGTAGCTGCGGCAACATCAAAACACTAACTAAACACTTAAATAACTATCAACACTTAAGATCTACATAATAGTACATATTAAATAATAATATACATAGATAAACAAAAATTCCGAATATAAATAAATAATAATTTATAATAAATAAATATAATTAAACATGCATATCACATATAAAAATACACATACTTACTTTCATATATACCTACATATATAAATAGATAAACATATATATTAACTTTATTTACTATGGAAAAATGTTCTCGAAAATTCTATGATGAGTTGTGATGCGCCGGTGCAGTCTGTCACTTCGTGGTAATACCAAATTCGAAGCAGCTTTGCACTGCGTCACGACCTTTCGTGTCACGTCAATCCCGTTGTGTAATAATAAGTTCCGAGGTTGATATGATAACTAAGAAAAAATAAATAAAGGGCTGGATTAATATTTAGCTACCATGTTCCGCTTACGACAACAATGTTTCCCTATGAATTTATTCTATTAACTCTGAAGTAAAAGACCTATCTAAGTGTGTTATATACTATACCATTTTAGTCTAAAATTGTTTATATCACGTATAAAAGAGGTTTATTTTTCAAAGATATTAAATACTTTTTCTTTTCACCCCTATTATACAGAAGGAATAATAGTGACAAAGTGAACCACTTTAAGTAGATTGAAATATATACATACATACATAAAATCACGCCTTTATCCCTTACGGGGTAGGCAGAGCGTAAAACGCCTCCTAAAAGGTTCTTTCGCCACGTCCGACATAAATTGAGGGCAATTTTAGATTGTAATGTAATGTGTATTGCTGTAGTGACAGGTTGTCAGCCTATCGCCTAAATTACAATACACTGTAACCCTCGAATCCCTTTTGCTGACTTCTACAGCATGCCCGGGAGGAAGGGCAACTGGAACATTCTATGTTTTTCTTTCTCTCCCAGTCCAGTATGGAAGATAATATGAAAATATTACTGAAATATATGTGATCAAAAATTTTACTAGTTGACTCCCACGCAACATCTCTTGGTAAGTTTTAACAAGCTCAGTTCCATGTTCCTAAAAGTTTTCGAGTACTAAGTTAGGTGGCGCTGATGGCAAAATTTCTTGCTATTGATTTTTCGGTAGCGTAGAATAAAATTAGATTTTTGTTATCCTGTCTGAAATTGTCTAAATTGTGTATTTGTGAATAACGAAAACATGCAACATTCCTTAAAACATATTACAAAAATATAGTTGATTGAAATGCATAAAGGTAAGACTGCACTATGCGGCGCGACACGGCACTGCAGCAACGCGACACTGCGCGACAAAATCTGTTAAAATGTATGAACCTGACATTGCCTCGCCCTGAAGCGTCGTGAAGCGCCGCGCCGCTCCGCTGCAGCTCCAGTGCTGCTTCAGTGTGGTACCTCTCATACATTTTCATACAAATAATCATTTGAAGCGTATTTGACGCGCCGCCTCCGTTGCAGTTACGTCCAAGTGCGGTCTAACCTTTATAGTTAACTAGCGACCCGCCCCGGCTTCGCACGGAAATCATATATATACTTTATTGCATAAACACAAAAGAAATGTAATTTACAAATATAGTGTCCAAGGGCGAACTTATCTCTATGAAGAGATCTCTTCCAGCCAACCCAATGGTAGTAAGAGAAAGTGAATAATTTTGAGGGGACAAGAAAATGCAACATTAACAGAGACTAGTAAAACAAAAAAATAATAATACTTACATACCTATACATAGAATAAATACTTACCGTATATTACTATCTTAAATAAACATACATATATACTAAACAAAGTATTGATACATACATATACGAATAAACTACATAAATACATACATCAAAATTGTTCAGATAAGAAGTGCTCTTTTAATCTTTTCTTAAAGACATTCACTGAGGGACTTTCTTGAATTGTCTTAGGCAGTTTATTCCACAGATGTGCAGCTTTTACAGAAAAGGAGTTGAAGAAGAACTTGGTATTCGCACTAGGCAACTCCAGCACCTTAGTGATGCAGGCGCGCCTAGGGCGGGGAATCATCAGTGTTTCTCTACTATATCATGCATGTGTTATACAGATAAACCTTCCTCTTGAATCACTCTATCCATTTAAAGAAACCGCATCAAAATCCGTTGCGTAGTTTTAAAGATTTAAGCATACATATGGATATAGGGACAGAGAAAGCGACTTTGTTTTATACTATGTAGTAATAGTCTACGAGTATTTTTTTATTCCATCCTTCTCCACCGAAAACATTAATCAACTTAATTTATTTATCATCATGAATATATAATGTATGATTATCTTCCATGCTGGACTGGGAGAGATAGAAAAACATAGAATGTTCCAGCTGCCCTTCCTCCCGGGCATGCTGTTAAAGTCAGCAAAAGGGACTCGAGGGTTACAGTGTATTGTAATTTAGGCGATGGGCTGACAACCTGTCACTATAGCAATACATATTACAATCTAAAATGCCCTCAATTTTTGTCAGACGTGGCGAAAGCGCCTTTTACGAGGCGTTAAACGCTCTGCCTACCCCGTAAGGGATAAAGGCGTGATTTATGTATGTATGTATGTATGATTATACGAAATCCATTTTCAACCCAGGTTTAACCTGTAAGGGTTAATTCCGGAAAGTGGTCATGTATCACTTTGGAAATAGTTTCGATGAAAATGTAAATGTTTCGCAAACAGAAAGGGTATGCAAAGAGGTCAGGGGCTAACAAAGGGGACAGGAAACTATGACGAAACAACAATAATAATGTTACCCTACTATTAAATTAGAAAAGAGTTAGCGAAGTTGCTCCATTGTTTACTTTGGCAATTTTCTTAATTTATCATTTTGCATTTCCTTCCATGCTGGACTGGGAGCTAGAGAAAAATATAGAATGTGCCAGCTGCATTTCCTCCCGGGCATGCTTTAAAAACCAGCTAAGGGACCTAAGGCTTTCTATATATTGTAATTTAGGCGATAGGCTGACAACCTGTCACTTTAGCAATATACGTATAAATCTATCTTAAATAATCCTTAAAACTTTGTCAGACGTGGCGGAACGACTTTTGTTTAGGTCGTACATGCTCTGCCTACACCATTAGGGATAAAGGCGTGATTATATGTATGTATGTATGTATTTTGCAATAGGAACTATGAGATTACTTATTTAGTTGCTTGAGGTCGTATACTTAGCAATACCAATACCAATGTAACCATAATACCAGAACCATGCTGAAACGGGAGTGATAGATCCTTCCACGCAGGACTTAGAGTAATAGAAAAACATAGAATGTGCCAGCTGCATTTCCCCCCAGGCAATCTGTAAAAACCAGCTAAGGGATTTGGGGGTTTCAGAGTATTGCATTAACCTGAAACCATATAACAATCTTAATAACCCTTAAAACTTGTCGGACGTGTCAAAACGACCTTTGTTTAGGTCGTTTACGCTCTGCCCCATTAGGGATAAACGTGAGGCCCTAATGGGGTAAGCAGAGCGTAAACGACGTAAACATAGGTCGTTCCGCCACGTCTGATAAAGTTTTGAGGGTTATTTTAGGTAAATTTGTAGGTATATTACTATAGTGATGGGTTGTCAGCCTATCGCCTATCGTTGGATCCTCAGCTGTTTCTTGCAGGAAATGTTGCTGGCACATTCTATATTTTCCTCTAGTCCAGCATCGAAGAAAAAGAAAGTATATATTCCTGCAGAATTAAACTGCCTGGTCACTCTCACCGTGCAATATAATAACCACCAACCTGAGTTTGGCATCGATACAAGCAGTATTAAACTGACGCCATCGCAATTTAAACCAGGTACTTTGGCCCGACCTGTATCAAAGTAATTTCACCTGACGCTTGAGGAAGAAGATTTGACAGGTTATATTGCTGGCTCATCATCATGTTGATCGGAGTTAAATACATATAATCTCGCCTTTATCCCTAATAGGGTAAACAGAGCGTCAAGGATACAAACGAATGTCGTAGGTATTAAGGGTATTTTTTCGGCGATCTGTGTATTGCTGTAGTGACAGGTTGTCAGCCCATCGCCTAAATTACAATACACCTAAACCCTCGAATCTCTTAGCTAATTTTTACAGCATGCCTGAGAGGAGATGCAGCTGGCATATTCTATGTTTTTGTATCGCTCCCAGTCCAGCATGGAAGATGAAGAAGAAGTCGAACGAGGTAACGCTGCAGTGAATTTTGTGAAACTTGAAATTAGGCGGAGATCAAATAGTGAAGCGTCATGCGACTGTAAAAAACTGAATCGATTTCTTCAGATATAAAATGAATAAGCTAGTATAGCTTATTTTCAAAAAGTATGCTATCTAGTAAAAATATTGTAGATTGGGTCACTTCTTCTTAGCGAGTGGATTCTCAAGTCAAACGACCCGAGGAATCCTGGTGTCAGAGTTTTCAAACCGCTTAGTAGCACAGCTATTAGGTCTCTGACATGGTTTTAGTAACGACCACTATCAAAGACAGTGACCGGGACCGATGGCTTAACGTGCCCTCCGAAGCACGGAATCCTTTTTACTTTTCAAACTGGGGAAACCTCACAAAGTGATAAATTGACAAATATCAACTTTGTGTTCCCCCTGGGAATCGAACCCAGGACCTCCGGATCGTAAATCCATGGCTCTGACCACTAGACTACGGAGGTAGTTAACCTACTTACATATTATGTAGCAATAACTTTAATGCATTGACACACACACACACACACACATATACATAGTCACGCCTTTATCCCTAATGGGGTAGGCAGAGCATAAACGACTTAAACAAAGGTCGTTCCGCCACGTCTGACAAAGTTTTGAGGGTTATTTAGGATATATTTGTAGGTATATTGCATTGACAGTGTAAGTTAAAGTATTTCATATAAACAGTTCCTTTTTATCTCAATGTCCGAAACCATTACGTTTTGAAGCGAAAAGCAATTTCTTGAAACTGCTGAGAACCGTTTGAAAATGACGATAAAAAGAGCGACTTCAAATTCAGGCAAGAATTTCTTTCTAAGCGTAGATGATAGGACGAGAAGGGTCGGGGTATATCGCAGGTAGCTCAGTTGGCTAATGCAAGGGCAGGGATAGCCTGGGTCATAGGTTCAACTTTTGTTTTGTTTTGATGTTTGAAATCCGTGGGACACTCAAGTAATTTTATAGAATGTAGCCCCATTTTTGTTACATTTCAAATTGCTGCCTAAGTAGTTCACACATCGAATAGAATGTCCAAAATCTTTATTTTTTTAAGGCAAAGATCCATTTCTCCAGAATGTCAAAAACTTTCATGCTGGAAAACATAGAATGTGCTGCAGCTAAGGTATCCGAGGGTTACTGTATATTGCAATTTAGGCTATGGGCTGACAACCTGTCACTACAGCAATATACCTACAAATCTATCTTAAATACCCTCAAAACTTTGTTAGACGTGGCGGAACGACCTTATTTTAGGTCGTTTACGCTCTACCTTCCCCATTAGGGATAAAGGCGTGATTATATGTATGTATGTATATATGCCAAAAACAGTTTAAAAATAAAATAAAAAAGTTGGCTGGTATTTGAGCCAAATAAAAAAGGTAAATCTGTGCCATACATTGAATAACTTCTTTCTAAGCGTAGATGATAGCGAGAGCGATAAGGGTCGCGGATTGACGTGGCTAAGTGATACGGGTGTTTTCCGATCCACCGCAGCAACACTTGAGAGAAAGGAATTTGATTCGCCCAATTTTTTATATGCATTGCAAAAAATAAAACGTTTTTCATTCTTATTTGACGTTTTCATTAGTATGTTGATTAGTATGTTCTGCACTCCAAAATGTTCATAATTATTATAAAATAAACATAGATCTGCCTTCAAAAATAAACATATATTTTCATTCAAATTCAAACTGAAAAGGCTAAATAAAAATCTGTGCCATTCATTGAATAACGTCTTTCTAAGCGTAGATTATGGCAAGGATGAGAAGGGTCGCGGATTGACGTGGCTAAGTGATACGGGTGATCGGTTACACCGCAGAAGCACTTGAGAGAAAGTAATTTGATTCAATAATTTTTTTATATAAATTACAAAAGAAAGTTAAAAATAAAATAAATATATCATTTATTTTTTCTTAATTGGCATTTACATTAGTATGTTTATTAGTATGTTCTGCACTCCAAAATGTTAAAAGCTGTATCAAATTAAACATAAGTTTGCTTTCAAAAATAAAGATAACTTTTCATTCATACGACTTCAACATGAAATTTTAGCGAAATAAAAATCTTTGCCATTCATTGAATAACGTATTTCTAATCGTAGATGATAGCGAGGCCGAGAATGGTTGCGGATTGATGTGGCTTAGTGAGGGTGTTTTCCGATCCACTGCAGAAGCACTCGAGAGAAAGGAATTTGATTCACCCAATTTTTTACATGCATTGCAAAAAAGAGTTAAAAATGTAATTAATAATGTTAATTAATTTTTAATTGGCATTCACATTAATATGTTTATTAGTATGTTTCGCATTCCAAAATGTTAAAAATCAATTAATTAAACATAGGCTTGCTTTCAGAAATTAATATAACTTTTCATTCATATGACCTCAAACTGAAATTTTGGCGAAATAAAAATCTGTGCTATTCATTGAATAACGTTATTCTAAGCGTAGATGATATCCAGGCCGAGAAGGGTCGTGGATTGACGTCTCTAAGTGATACGGGTGTTTTTCAAAGAAAGCACTTGAAAGAAATGAATTTTGCTGACCCTTGAATTTTTTATCGTTTTATTTATTTACTTTTTCTATGTTTTCTTTTTGTTTCAATGTTCATTGGTTTAGAACTTCTGTTGAAGCTCGTTTCACAAAGGAACTTGTAAAACTGTTCGAACTCGAACATTAATTTATATTTGTTTACTATTTCATGAAAGAGGATTAAGCTTGGAATTGACTTTAATATCTACGTGTGATTTTCTTCCATGCTGGACTAGGAGCGAGAGAATAACATAGAATGTGCCAGCCGCATTTACTCCCGGGCATGCTATAAAAACCAGCTTAACCGATGCATATGGCAATTTAGGCGATGGGTTGACAACCTGTCACTACAACAATATACCAAAAAACTATCTTAAACAAACCTCAAACTTTGTCAGTCGTGGCGGAATTACCTTTATTTAGGTCGTTTACGCTCTGCCTACCTCATTCAAGTCTCATAAAAGTGTGATTATATGTGTGTATGTGATTATCTATCAACAAAGTAAAAGTGGATATCTTTTAAACTATTAATCTACCTATATATACTTAGCTATTTGACTTTTAAAGTCTAGATGGAACCATAACTACTATAAAAAAAAAAGAAAGCTACCTACTATATCATAACCTTGCAAAGATTCTTTAAAACATAGTTAAGGATTAAGGGATCCGAGCATTACTGAATATTGAAATTTAGGCGATGGACTGACAACCTGTCACTACAGCAATATACCTACAAATCTATCTTAATCAACCCTCAAAACATTGTCACACGTGGCGGAACGAACTTTGTTAAGCCTACCCCATTTGGGATATAGGCGTGATTATATGTATGTATACTTAAAGACACTAAGAGTTTATTCACTCTTATTCAATGCACGTGAGTGTATATTCAAGACCATTAGGTATACGGTTACAGATGTCAAGCGATTTTCTTCCTTTTGCCTTCGTGATAAATACCACGCTCAGGAAATTATTTTCGCTCAGGAAACATGATCGGATTGTTATCCTATCAACGTTTATTCTGTTATGTGAGAGATTATATGTCACGTTGTACATTTTTTGTCGTTAAATAATTGGTACGGAAAATATAGAGTTAACTAGCGACCCGCCCCGGCTTCACGCGGAAATTATCTGTGTTTCTCTACTATATTATGAATGTATTATACATTTAAATCTTCCTCTTGAATCATTTTATCCATTAAAAGAAACCGCATCAAAATCCGTTGCGTAGTTTTAATGATTTATACATACATAGGGATATAGGGACAGAGAAAGCGACTTTGTTTTATACTATGTAGTGATAGTGATGCATAAAGGTATTACAAGAGTTAGGTAAGGTAACTTTTATGCTGGACTGGGAGCGATTGTAAAACATAGAATATGCCAGCTGCATCTCCTCCCGTGCATGCTGTAAAAACCAGCTAAGGGATCCGAGGGTTTCTGTATATTGCAATTTAGGCGATAGGCTGACAACCTGTCACTACAGCAATATAATGTAAATCTATCTTAAATAACCCTAAAAACTTTGACAGACGTGGCGGAACGACCTTTGGTTAGGTCGTTCACGCTCTGCCTACCCCATGAGGGATAAAGGTGTGATTATATGTATGTATGTATCAGTAGCGTAGGGTGAACTTTATCGATAGGAAAGCCGGAGTTACAATCAAATACAGATATTGGTCTGTAACTCACATGTACAGTTCAAATGACCCAAAATAATCGAAAACACATATACGTAAACACCAAGGCAGTAGAGATTTTTGGGAAAAAGTCGTAATATAACGGTGCAATAACGGACATTATATATTCAAAAGGGAATCCGATGCGAATCGTGTTATATGGACCCTTCGTCACTGGTATGTATGTATTACAAGGGCATGTGTCCCTACGCACAATCACGTTTCGTTCAAAAATCTTCAGTAGTTATGAATTTACAGCCATTTGAACTTCGTCCAAATATTGCGGCCAGCTATAAACCCGATTTACCGAAGTAAATCTATGATTTCTATTAAGTATTTCCAGTCTCAGTTTTAGAATAAATGTAAACAAAGTTTCATGACTTTTTATTTCAAAAATACATTTCGGAAATAAATTATTTGAGTTGGCAAATTAGTTAAATTACTAAGACTACTTTTTCATAACGTTGTCATATCTAATAGCTAAAACTTATTTTAGAAACAAGATCTTCGGTTAAAAGACATGAAACGTTGTTTACCTTTATAGCACAAATTCATCAAAATCTTACACTGAGTTGGAAATACAGAGGTGTCTGAGGTCATTTGGCGTTTATCCGGTATAAACGCGTGATGAAATCATTCTTTCACACATTTTTTCATCTCCAACTTACAAAAGAGATGGGCTAGAAATCTAAAATTAGGAATGTTGTCCATTACGCTAGCTCAGGTGGTTAACGGTACCCAGTGGGTACCGTATAGGTTCGATTCCTTATGGAATATAGAGAATAAGATGTAGAATTTATAATAGCTTAGTTTGAACTGGGAGCGGAAGAAAAACATAGAATGTGCTAGCTGCATTTCCTCCCGGGCAATCTGTAAAAAATAGCTAAGGGATCGGAGGGTTTCAGTATATTGCAATTTTGGCGATGGGCTGACAACATGTCATTACAGCAATATACTCGTACCTACAAATCTATCCTGAATAACCCTCAAAACTTTGTTAGACGTGGCGGAAGGACCCTTATTTGGGTCGTTTACGCTCTGCCTACGCCTTTATTCCTAATAGGGTTATTAGGAATAAAGGCGTGATTGTATGTATGTATGTGGTTTAAACTTATGTCGACGAAAATGGTTAGTAATATCTTAACATGATCAAATTACTTTGATCATTATGTCTCAAATGCTCCCTTAGTATTAATAGCTTGAGACTGGCTGGATATTGGAGCTATCTATCGCCATTTTGGATTTACGCAGGCGCTCATCGACATCCATCTTCATTAGGCCGTATTGCATGCTGCCGTCCATATTAGATGAGCTCAATGATCTACGTGCTTTTATTAATCTTTTTATTGCATCTCTCGAACTCGTAATCCGATTTAAAATACAAAATACAAAAACTCAAGTAAAGTTTCTTTATGAACCAAAATTTTACATGAAATTCTAAAAAAATTATATCCGAAATATATAAAGAATAAATATTACATATTACGAAAAGTGCACAAAATATGAAAACTCAAATGTAGTTATTTTGTGAAACAAAGTTTGACATAAAATTAAAAAAAATATGTCCCAAAATATTAAGAATATATAGTAGATTTTACGACTAGTGCACAAAATAAGTTATTGTAGACCGAGATATTTAGCTGCCCGAGCCCGCAGGGCGAGGACTGATATTTAATAGAGGACAAAAATAGTTTTGTACACGCGTTTGAAACTCTGCTTTTCACTTTAATTTCGAGGAAATTGAAGAAATTCAACAAAAATATCATTGCCGCCATTTAACCTTTTAAACCTTCCGACATGAAATATTAGGCTTAGGCTGGAGACCTATACCAACCTTCTAAATTAAACTAATTTTGTTATAATAAATCAAATACACTATCGGACTTGAATTTAAATTTTATACAGTTGCATGTCTTAAAAAACACAAAAAGCTAATAATTTTAAGTTAATATTTTTAAATAACAAATTCCATTTTAGAATTTCTTATTGTTTTTGGCTGTGTGGCCTTATTTTATTTGCCTAAGATGAGATACAGTTATGAGTAGATAATTTTAAGTTAATATTTTTAAATAACAAATTCCATTTTAGAATATCTTATTGTTTTTGGCTGTGTGGCCTTATTTTATTTGCCTAAGATGAGATACAGTTATGAGTAGATAATTTTAAGTTAATATTTTTAAATAACAAATTCCATTTTAGAATATCTTATTGTTTTTGGCTGTGTGGCCTTATTTTATTTGCCTAAGATGAGATACAGGTATGAGTAGATGCGCTTTTGTCCTTGTGCACAAAATTCAATTTTGTGCAGCCTAGACTCTGCTTAATATGGTATTTTCCGAGCACAAGAAGTGAAAAAATAATTTATATTACTCGTATATAGATCGTTGTGCCGTAGCACAGTGCTACATGGCGTAGTAAAATAGCTACGAGATATTGTATTACCACTTTTCTTGTAATATAAGATAGATTATTATGACGTAGCTTAAGTAATAAAATGGGCTCGATTCTAGATTTTCCGTGTAAAACTAAAATTAAAATCTATTTGTCACTTTCAAACTAAAAACATTGAAAGATGACAGGAGATCTATTCTCTCCGGTTTTTGATTTATAGTCGGTGGTTTTATGCATTATCAGTCATTTTTATCCGATGTCATATGATACGGCGGATAAAATTGACAGAAATACTGGGGAAACGTGCAAAAGCGCGTCAAATTCAAGTGGACAAAGTGTAAAACCATAGAGCCGCCAATAATCGCCAGTCTTTTTTCAATTTTATTATTTTGAAAGTGACAGATTGATTTTAATTTTAGTTTTAGCCGGTGGTATCTAGAATCGAGTCCAATGAGAAATTAATTATTTGTTGTTTTTCTACTATCGAGTCGACGGCAAGGCTGTTTGGGATAGGTTTCCAAGAGCTCGTTATTTGCAATCATATTTTTACTGAAATAGATACTTCTTCCTCAAAATAATAAAATTATAAAACCCTTTGGTATATTTTTCCTAGTATTATTAACGGTACATTGAGAAATCATGTTTGTTGGATGAAACGCTCGTATTTTTAAAAACAATACCTACGACAAGATTAAAACAGTAATTAATTTTTAAATAGAAGTTCTAGCATAGTCTACTTAACCTTCATCCATACAATACTATACAGGGTGTAAAAAAAGTACTGCTTTCCTTTAAGCCACATAATGTATTAGTGATATACAACATTAAACGCACATTAAATTAATTCAATGAAAATATTTACTTTTGATAAAATGAATCAAACAAAATAGAGTAACCCTATCTTTATGGCACGCATACTAAGGCGCGACGGCGCGGCCAGGCGAACGCGGGGTGCGGTGAGGCGCGCGGAGGCGCAGCCGCCGTGTTTATGTGACGAACGCCGTAGTGTGCGTATCGTAGGGATGTTACGTAGCGAAATTAGTGTTGGTTATACGAATTTAAAGAAAATATAATGCTATCAAACTATTTAAACTAAAGTGAGACATTCTAAATTAAGATTTTAATAACGGGCACTCACATTGAAAAAGAAGTCGCGTACTTCACGACATGTTTCGGGACATTCGGAGTCCCTACATCAGGTTAAGTTTGTCGGCTGCGGGGAAGCGTATCCCCCGGTGTTCCGCCTCGCACTACGGGTTTGAGCTCGAACGAAACATGTCGTGAAATACGCGACTTATGTTCCAAAGTGAGTGCCCGTTATTAAAATACTTTTACTAATTTTATTTAATGCGCGTTATGTGTTGTATATCTCTATTACGTTACGTGGTTAAAAGGAACGCAGAACTTTTTTAACACCTGTATACTATTATACCACCTTTCATACACTGTCTTGTTCTTTACTCCTCCATTATATAAATGTTTCGATATTTATGATAGCCACGTTCTGCCTTCTCAGTATTTCGAGAAAACTCCTAAACATGTACGTTCGTAATATGGAATACTTACTTACTTACTTATCCTATCAAATATTTAAGTATCATTTTGTTGAGCACAAAACCACCCAGCAACACAAAAGGAAATAAATATTCACAAAGAACACAATATAAGCAAAAACTCGTAAAGAATTTCGCTATATTGGCGTGGCGGCCCTTACTTTTGATTACTCGTGCATAAATTTGTTTCGACATCATAACACAAACAAGATAAAGTTTTTTCGTTATTGAAATCATTGGAATTCATAATACTTCCAACTAAAATAAGAGTAAGTATTATTTTGTGAGAATTGGCGTCATTAACTCAAGACTGATGAACGCCATAAAATAAAAAGTCTGATTCAAGACCAAATAAAGATTAGATCTCGTGAATCTCGTGATAGAGCTCGATAATATTACAGTTTTACATAATCCTTTGCCCGAAAATAGTCTTAGATCTGTCTCATTTGTTTCGTTAATTATGTATGTGTATGAATTTCGAGTAAGAGTTTGCGATAAAATTTATGTACCCACTTTAAGTAACAATGGCGCAAGGAAATGTTAAGGTGCTCTCACACATGCCTTATAAAAAATTGGTTTTGATTAAAACAAAAATATTTTAGAATGTTTACAGAGTGTTGAAATGAGAGCATTAAAAACTTGGACGAAGATTAAAAAGCATAGAATGTGCCACATTCTTATAGATAAATTGTAAGAATTTTTAGTAAATTTTAATTTAGATGATAAGTTGACAACTGATCAAGAATTACGAGTAAACACCATCATGATCAAATGACCTATCAAAGTGTGTAAGACACTACAGTGTCTACCTAGGTACACCTAATCATAATCACCACTTCGTAAGACAATGGCGTCGATTCTCGCGACATAATTCTAATTCTTATCGAGCGCTGACACTTTCTTAACATATGAACAGGGTAGCAAATAAATACACGACTTTGTCATTCCTAATCTGACATAAGACTGCTAATAAGACGTAAAATACACCATGCTCTATGCTCAGTTCCTATTTTAGGCGTCTAACGTCAGTTAAATCAAAGAATGTCAAATTTAAGTGTTAACTTGATAACCTGTTCTTATATCAAAGTTAAGAAAATAACAGTGCTAGCTAAGAATGTCGTGGTGTTCCTAAATAAATAAAACAAATAAAAAGAAAATAATTGTTAATTGCATCTGAAATATTTGTAAAATTAAATTTTAACTGACATTTATATTTGTCAATTTTTCACTTTGTAAGGTTTTCCCCAGTTTGGTTAGAATATTGCAGGGATAATCACCTGATTGTCCGAAAAGAAAAAGGATACCGTGCTTCGGAGGGCACGTTAAGCTGTCGTTACTCGAAATCATGTCTAAGGCCTAATAGCTGTGCTACTAGGCGGTTTGAAAACTCTGATACCAGGGTTTCATCGGGTCGTTGTTCGACTCGAGAATCCACTCGCTAAGAAGAACTGATATTTACAAAAAAGAAACCAAACCACCGGTGTGCGAGCACCATAAAAGTACATCAAGCCTGTGACGATTCTCAAAGCAATTTAAAGCCCTCGAGCTTTTAGAGTTTTGTTTATCTCTGTAAGTGTACTCTTCTGCCGTTTTATTATTCTACTGTTGGGTATTTTCCTCTTGATGTTGAAATGCTAACGATGTCATGACGTTGTTTAAATATTTTTCGTACTTGGCTTATATTTATTGTTTATTGTACACAAGTTCCATGAAAATGTCAATACACAGGGAATGGCGTCACAACAGGTAGAACTTATTTATGCAAAGATTTTTTTTCGAGCTGACCTAAGGTAGTGGAACTACTATACAATAGAGGCAGATAAGACGTTTTTATATTTATTATCAGTGTTTCATATCTTACAAGCAATCTTAGAACATTTAAATATAGAGGTAAGGTAACACCCAAATTGGTTTCCTTACGGTTTCCTACCGGTTACAGAGCTTCTCAAAAACAGCTGTTATAAAACCGTTGAAGCCCTACTTACCTTGCAAGGGATATAGGCGTGGTTTAATATATACATATATACATAATCACGTCTTTATCCCTAATGGGTTAGCAGAGCGTAAACGACCTAAGCAAAGGTCGTTTCGCCACATCTGACAAAGCTTTGAGGGTTATTTAAGATAGATTTGTAGGTATATTGTTGTAGTGACAGGTTGCCAGCCCATCGCCTAAATTAGAATATACTGAAACCCTCCGATCCTTTAGCTGGTTTTTACAGCATGCCCGAGAGGAAATGCAACTGCCACATTCTATGTTTTTCTCTCACTCCCAGGCCAGCATGGAAGATAGATGGTTTAATGTATGTATTTATGAGAATAGAATACAATTCCTTTCCTATTTTATATCGCCTAGTTTTCTTACTAGATTAAAAATAACCTAGAACTTCAAATAGAACTGAAACAAGAGCACAATATGAATTTCAAACAACTAAAGGTAGTCTCCACTTCGGAAGCAATTACGGACGACAAAGCAAGTTGAAGACTAAGTCTAGCTTATCTAGTGCACTCTGACTTAGAATCTAACTCTTATTGACAATACCGTAAGGATGACTTTCCAGCTTCAATCTAAATTCCTTTTAGTCCAGCGCGTGTAGCGAATGACAGATTAGAAACGTGGTTGCTGGCTTGTGACCTTAGTGGACACATTGTTTTTATAAATGTTAAATAGCTCGAAGCAAGGATCATTTTTAAACCTCCAAATTCAAATATAATTTATTCACTAGCGACACGGTACATGGGTCATAAAATACACAATGTGGAGAACAAGCGTGTAGCGCCTATCACAATTGGCATCTGAAAATAAAAAATAGTACTAATTAATCATTTGGACTACATATATCCCTCCCATATTAAATACTCTATCAGCTGGAGAGGTGTTTTTTTTTCTATTTTGGCCTATGTTCCTTGAAAAAAGTTTTTAAGTCTCGAAATTATGCAGCGATCTTAAACTTGAGAGCAATATTAAGTATGGATTTGACAGGCCAGTTTGTACTGAATTGACATAACTGATACGAACTCAAACTCGCTGTCACTGATGAGCGATGTTTTTAAATTCGGCCCTAAGTTTTATTGGAAGACCACAATACTTAGAATGCATTTACCATTTTTTACAATGTTGTCTTTAGGTCTAGGCTGATTAAATTGAAGAAGCATATATGTATCTATTAGTTCATTAAATCAAGTAATAGTTCCTAGACCCAAAAAACAGATATAGTATATTGTAGTTTTATGCATTAGACCTCTGTTCTCAGATATAATAACCCCGATTTGAGAAACACCCGTTCACTTATTCATGTCAATCCAGCGGCCCTTTTCGCCCTTTCCTATCGTTTTAAGTTACAATCGTATTATTGAAAAGATTTGCGAAATTTATTATGTCCGTTTACTTTCGTAGAATAATTTATTTTGCTTTATTTCATGAAAAAATAGGTAAGTATAAAAATTTTGTGCACGTTTTATCCGCGTATCATCAAACATCTCAGTTCCCTAGGTCTGCTGTAAGAAATTTATTTTTAGAAATAAGCAGTGCCTGTTGTGTCTTTGTTTTGTATGTCCTTTTCTATGATGTTTTTGTGTACAATAAATTGTTAAATAAGAAAATAGTTCGTTTTGATTTGCTATTTGCTACTGAGCATTGGAGGCTTGAAAACTTTGACAACTGTGTTGGTCACTAACCTTATCTTTATCTAGGATTTGGTCTAGTTTCCCTTCTTGGTTGCGGAGATCAGATAGCATTCGCTCTGTGTAAAAACCAGAGCATCCTCGTTCAATTTTCTAGATTAGGGAGCCGACTTTGGGCATTTCGGGAAAAGGCTAGTAGAATGAAGAATTATTTTTGTTTATTGACTTGCCAAATTGCCAAAAACTGTGCTCAGTAAATTGAAGTTGCAAATACAAAAATATAATTTCTCCAATAATGTCGGTACGCAAGAGCGTTACAACATAAAAAGTACTTTGGTTATGATATTGTGTTCGTTTATGGTCCATATTTTATACTTAATTTGGCAGTAACGCGGTCATAGATAAAACCGAGGATGATAAAAACAACTTATAAAATAAATAAAGAGTAAAAAATACTTTTTATAAACAATCTTTTATTTAGGCTAAAAAGAATAAAATAAACATACACACATTCAACTTATAACGTCCTCATTACACAATGTTATTGATACCTATAAAAGGTTGTCGCGAGTTCTAATTAGGAGATTGAACGAGGGTTCTGGTTTTTACATAGAGCGACTGCCATCTGACCTCCGCAACCCAGAAGGGAAACCAGCAATCCTAGATTAGATTAGAGTTTTCAAGCCGCCAATGCTTAGCACTGACCTCTGACATGGCTTAACGACTAATATCTACGCTATTAAACGATATTAACTGGGACCAACAGCTTAACGTGCCTTCCGAAGCACGGAAAAAGCGCCGAATGTACATATGAACTTCGAAAACCGAAAAACACAAAGGTACGTGGTGGGATTCGAACCACGACCTCCCGCTCAGGAGGCAGCTGCCCTATCAACTACACCATCGGGCTCACATAACAGGCTTTCATAAGTATCGTAATAAATTGTGTAGTGAAGACGTTATAAGTTGATGTTAAAAATCCTATATGGGATACTTAAAAAGACTAACTTAAAGCTTGTTATAAACTAGTTTTTTTTCTGTTAATTTATTTTATACTTTTTAGTTACCATATTTTACGAGTTCATTGAAAATAACTAGTTCTCTATGTTGAATTTAGAGTGACAACATACATAACCATAAATTACTGCCATTCAAACAGACGAGTATTTTCATCTTAATCGGTTGAAGATTAAAAAAATGTGCCCAATATCAGTCATATTAGCAGTTTTGATGAGGGAGTTCGAATGGCTATCTGTCGACCTCGTTGGATGGAGCCGAAATAATGATTATATATGTAATAAAAGGTGCTAAAAATAACAAAGCTAATGAGCCCAAACTTGT
This sequence comes from Scrobipalpa costella, assembly GCA_949820665.1. NCBI lineage: Eukaryota > Metazoa > Arthropoda > Insecta > Lepidoptera > Gelechiidae > Scrobipalpa > Scrobipalpa costella. Next base: position 6,793,202 of record OX463313.1, read on the forward strand.
CTATCTTAGCACTTTCCATGAAGGAGTTCCAATATCACTACATAGTATAAAATAAAGTCGCTTTCTCTGTCCTTATATCCCTATGTAAGCATAAATCTTTAAAACTACGCAACGAATTTTGATGCGAATTTTTTTAATGAATAGAGTGATTCAAGAGGAAGGTTTATATGTATAATACATGCATAATATAGTAGAGAAACACTGATAGATTCCGTGCGAAGCCGAGGCGGGTCGCTAGTGTAATATAAAGTGCCTAAGGTAACAAAGCTAACGAATCCAAATTTGTCTAACATAGCACTTTCCATGATGGAGTTCCAGTGCATATCTATTGGCTCAATCATTAGATCAGCTTATTGGTATCATAATATTGCATTGTCACTTGTTTTACATATGTGTACAAAATTTGATCTCAATCAGACACCGGGAAATGGGTCAAATTTTGCGTGCAAGATATGTGGACGGACGGACGGACACACTAACACCGGGACAGGTGAAACTGAATAAAAGTGTTTAAAAATAAAGATCATCCGGTATATGTAACAATATCTCGCAAGATTTTATTCTTAATGATTTAAAATAAAAAATTACACCAAAACAAGATCGTATAATGACTAAATAAAATAAAATGTATACATGTGTACATTGTACCTATACGAGCATCATTCCTATTATTTTAAAACTAATTACTTAACGGCCATTACCTTTAGAAAAAGTCCGGTAAAAGTTAAATTGCTGTTTCTAACTGCACTTGATTTTAAAAATTTGTTTTTTTTACCTATTTTAAGCGAGCTTTTAAACTTGCATGCAAACAATGCTTCATAGTTTTTAACACATTCTATGTGACCTCTAAAAAGCAATTATATGAGTTCAAAGCAAGCTCTCCCAGACATGTTGTGTGAGGGTTCCTACCTAATTACTGGCTGTCATTCAAGCTAGTGTCATTTTGTCAGTCTATCACGAAACTCGAGTCCATTATCTGGCGTACAACACAATATACCACACAATATAACCAGGAAGAAATGCAGCACACTCCATCTTACTACTCCTCCCAGTATAAATGGCCCTTTGGATACATCAATTATTTTATGCCACATACATACATATAATCACGCCTTTATCCCTAATGGGGTAGGCATGAGAGCGTAAACAACCTACACAAAGGTCGTTTCGCCACGTCTGACAAAGTTCTAAGGGTTAGTTAAGAAAGATTTGTACGTATATTGCTGTAGTGACAGGTTGTCAGCCCATCGCCTAAATTACAATATACTGAAACCCTCAGATCCCTTAGCTGGTTTTTACAGCATGCTCGGGAGGAAACGCAGTTGACACATTCTATGCTTTTCTCTCACTCCCAGTCCAGTATGGAAGATTTTATGCTACACCTTGGAAAGTATTTTTCTTTTTTCTTAAAAACAGACACGTGGTTCGAACTACACCATCCATCGTTGGTAATCGGCCACGTTCTTCCCTTGGTACACAATATACTATTAATTTTAGCTGTAACTAAAATGGAGCACACGGTTATAACTAGGTAATAACCTTTAATGTAATGCAATTACTTTTCTTATCCGGTGAAAGGTTGTCATTTTGAACCAGGTCGATTCGAAGTAATCTTATTTGAATTTCGGTAGCGTAAGGTTAATATTGCTTATCGATACCAAACTGAGGTTGGTGGTGATGATATTGCCTGAAAATTGTCCCGTTATGTAGGGTGACCAAACTTTGTTTTGTAAATAATAAATCTAATCTCCCAGAGATCGACCAATTGCGCATGACTAGTTTTTAGTGCACACAGGTACACTCTTTATTCCTTCAATCTCTTATTCTGATGGGACAGATTGATTGACAAGACCAGAGAGAAATCAAGTGCAGGACCGACTATTTACGTATATATCTATACGACAGCATTTATCATCTCACTTTTTGGACAATCAGGTGATCAGCCTGCAGAATCAGTACAGATAATAAGGTAGTGATGCATACGCATGACATCGCTTTAGCATAATTGAATTTCATTACAGAAGAGTGGACTTTACATAACTAATGTTATTATCATTTGTGTGTTTGTTTATCTTGTTTATTATCTTTCATGCTGGACTGGGAGCGAGAGAAAATCATAGAATGTGCCATGCATTACCGGGCATGCTGTAAAAACCAGCTAAGCAATCCGAGGGTTTCTGTATATTGCAATTTAGGCGATGGGTTTGACAACCTGTCACTACAGCAATTTACGTACAAATGGATCTTAAATAACCCTCAAAACTTTGTGAACGACCTTTGTTTCGGTCGTTTACACTTTGCCTACCCCATTGGGGATTAGGGCGTGATTATATGTATGTATGTGATTATTTAACAAAAAAAATATATTATGTAGCTGCTTTAGTTAATGACGTTGGTATATATTTAACCCCGGCTTCGCAATTAGGAATTAGGAAATTATCAGTGTTTCTCTACAAAATTATGCATGTATTAGACATATAAACCTTCCTCTTGAATCACACTATCTATTACAAAAAACCGTATCAAAATCCGTTGTGTAGTTTTCAAGATTTATGCATACATAGGGATATAGGGACAGAGGAAGCGACATTGTTTTATACTACGTAGTGATTACAACTACTGATCAAAATTGATATTCCTAATATTAACTGGCACATGAGATAATCCACATTGGTCTCACGGTGCTAGTCTTTCATCAGGCGGGCCACACTAATGCGACGTATGCTTGCTTCATTCTGTTGGGTTAAAAATACCGGGTATAAGGGTCAGCGTCCCGCAAACGTCAACGACACTGAGCAACTATCACCAGAAAATTCGTTCATGAAATGAAAATAAAAATTGGTTTTTCCATACAAATTGTCTGATTGCGGTATTGCGGATTGGTAATTTCGTATAATATTTTTTTTAATTTTTTCATTTTCCGAAAGAATTTCCTGGTGGAAGTTGTTCGGTGTCGTTGACTAAGTAACCCCTATCAGTTTGTGGGATGCTGTTCCTTACACCCCGTATATGTACCAAGTTTTATCCGGATCCGTCCGGTAGTTGAGGCGTGATTGACAACCCTCCACTCATCCCAATTTTCGCATTATTAATCAGTAGGATATTTTATTACTATGATTTAATTGACAATTTATTTTACCTTACATCACTATCGTATCTAACTTACGGTTCTTTTTTTTGTCCCTCTGGCGTCCCAGTCGCCCGTCAGGTCCCTGGTATCCCCCTCGCCTCTCTCAATATTATTTTAACGTTTCGTCATGGTCGCCCTACAGACGCACTCCAGTAAATGGGCCGGCAGCGAAGTGCTAATGGCATTGAGGCGTCGGCACACAATAGCCCATAAACAACTAGATTGGATTCCCCGGATCCTTCCGCAATTGTTGTGACGCGATCTCCGACAATATTGTGTGAAAGATTCGAGTAGGTCGCTGTTCATTTTTATAGTAGATACTGTTTTTATTTGTAATTGTTTTAAATCTTCTTCTCAGTCGTATAGACAATGATATCAAACATTAAACAATTTTCTCTCTCATCAAGAATTAGGACAAAATTCCGGTCTGGATTCTACATTTGCCGGCTAAAACTAAAATATAATATATTTGTCACTTTCAGACTAAAAACTTTGGGAAAGGACAGTATATCTAATTTCTCTCGTTTTTGATTTATAGTCGGTGGTTTTACGCGGTATCTGTTATTTTTAGCGTCAAAATCTAGCGGATATAGTGTAAAACCATAAAGCATAAATCGCCTGTCCTTTTTTGATAGATATTTTTTTTTGTTTGAGCCAGTGGAATCTAGAATCGAGCCCACTGTGGTATTTGTTTTATACTTGTTTCAAATGCTCTTCTTCCAATGAGCCATGCGCCTTAAACATCACAATTTATTTAGTTTTTGTTAACAATTATGATAATAAAAAAATGTTTTCTTTTTGTTTCAGGTATTAAAGCCATTTGAGATAACAAGAAGGTTCAACATTGCGCACTTAGTGCAGCATCGTCATGTAAATAATACTTGTCATATTTTTTTTTACTTGAAATGGTTTTGCTCTTGACACTAGACACTAAGGTCAGGGTTGACCATGACAAAGTCGACGATGGAGCAAGCTCACCCAAAAGACGCCTGTTATGACACTGGCAGTCTCACATACCGACGGAACACAGCAAGCTGTTTGGCGCCGGGCTCCGGTGAGAGGGTGGTCGCGAGTTAAGCGGCCCCTTGCGGAGCCTACCACCGCTTTGTTGGGATCGTTCAGCCGGACTTATTAACAGGCAACCCTGTGTTGCTGTTGCCCGGATAGACCACTGGGAGGTAGATCCCATCCCACCCCAAATTCATTTCTATATCTTAACTTTTTAAAATAGTAATTACAGTAGGCTTTCTGTACTGTCTCTTTTTCTACCACCGTATTTCACTCACATGATATATACTCCATTTTTTATCATTGCGTTTTCGATACCAATTTTTGATTTTTGCTTTACATAATTAGACAAAGTCAACCGCAAACCATATTATGTTTGTAACAAGGTTTTCGTCTGCGGTTTCGAAATTTTAACCTATGTTAAGTTGCATAGAAAAATCTGGTGGCTGCAAAACACGTTGGCATCGATAACTCAACCTTAAAAATACGAACTATATGTTAGTTTCGAAGTTAGTCTTACGCTTGAAGAGTTCATATAGCACGGGAGAAGTTGAAAGAGTAAAGGCAAGTTATATAGGAGTTAGGAATATTAGCATAGTACTGAAAGTAAAGGAAGTTTACATGCATCAGAATAACTTATTGATAAGGATTTTGGTGTTATTCAGAGATGCTTTGGTATCGTGTAATTAAAGTTATTTTATTTTTTTCTTTATTTCTTACTTTGCTGGCTCAACGACCCGAAGTGCATGACTTAATTTTAATTTATTACAGTTATTTAAATGAAATTTATTTGATTCCACTACATGCCTGAACATTTCCGTTATTTATAATAATATTAGCATAGTTCTGATTAAATTAGCAATAAAAAAAATAATAAATTCAATAGCAAAATTTCTGTGTTATTTAGATTTTCTCTGTTTATTATCGTTAACTGTAGCTACTCAAAGTTTTTTTTTTTTTTTTTTTATCCCATTTCATTCATAAACCTTCCAAAAAGTTCTGCACCACACTGAAAAGGTGTAATGGACAGCTTTCCTCCCACAAACTGATAGGGGTTGCTCAGTCAACGAAACTGAACAACTATCACCAGGATTTTTATTTAGGAAATGAATAATAAAAAATTGCTTTTCCATATTCCATATTGATGCTGACAGCTGTCATTTGCAATGTAAACATTAGCTCCGTATATAATTTTCTTAAATAGTGATAAATTGCACAAATTGCGGTCTAACTCTGTAAATAAATGAAGATTAGGCGACATTTTAATACCTGCAGTGTTATCTTTTTATTATAACCTATAAATTGGAAGATATAGTGACTTACTGTTACCTGCCTGCACATCACCATCACGACCATCGCCAAGACATCTGTACGTATCTAAGCAACGTTATCACATCACATATTGACACAGTAGCAGTGGGAAACAAACTAACACGAGATTATGGACATTATCATCAATAAATAACTTGAGATTGAGAAATAATATTCAAAATATATTATTAACGACTCGGCACCAACGAACTTTCACACATCTTGAAATCACATCAGCTGATTGGTTATACCTTGTCGTGACATTTCGTCAATAGTACCAACGCAACAAACAAAACTTTTGGTGTTGCCATTGCATAAATACTAATTGTATGGCGCCATCTGTGGAGAAGTAGCTGAATTACCTTTTCTAGTTCCACTTGATCCCAGTAGAGGGCGATCTATGTTTGTTTTGGTCGTATTGATATTGATGTAAGAGTAGAGGCTACTAAATAATACTACCAAACCAAATGGCGAGTAAAAGTGACAAAGGTATTAAAAACATTGAACAATTTTGTAAAAAATGCAGAAATGTTATTCTTACAAGACAAATTCTTACATGCAGTACGTGTAGGGCTGAATATCATTTGAAGTGCACTGATGTTACTGAGAAGAGATTTTACGGCATGCAACTCGAGCATAAACAAAAGTGGAAATGCAATAAGTGTTGGACCGAATATCACAAACAAAGAGCATTAGGGCCACAGTTAAAAAATACATCTGATTCTGAGTGTCCAGCTACACCATCGCCAGATTATGTTACACAACGTAATAAGGACATAGGATACAAGATAAACGTGTCAACTGACAACTCTTTCAACTCTCTATTAGAAGACGAAGATACTGACATAGATGAAACATCACTCAATAGAAGTTGTCCTGAATTACGAAGGTGTTACAGAAGTGAGATAGAGGATCTACATCGCCGAAATAGACTCCTGCAGGAACAGTTACTATCAGCTGATAATGAAATCGAATCACTGTTATCGGAGAATTATGCTTTAAAAAATAAAATTACGGAACATGAACTTACCATACAGAATTTATCCATCATTTGCAAATCTACAAATAAAATGACTCCACGTAACTCTACAATTAAAAAGCGAAAGAGCTGGAAAAGAAGAACATTAAATTTTACACTTTCGGATGATCACGACAACAACAAAAATAATAAAAATGAAAATCCAGAAGAGTCGATTACGTCTACAGTTACCAACTGTACCGCCGTGCTCTCTCTAGCAGAATTAGCACGTAGAGTATTGGCGAAAAATACGGAAAAAACTGCTTTACTACATGCGACCAATGAAGATAGAAAAGAAAACTTTCAGAGCGAGAAGAAAAATATAATTCTCTTAGCTGACGAAACGGGAATACGTTTAAGGAATATTTTGAATAGGTTTTGTAAAGAAGAGTACAATATCGTGTCGATAATTAAGCCTAATGCTCAGCTAAAACAAGTTTTAGAAAACTGCCCAACGTTGTGTAAGGACTTCACTAAGTCTGATTATGTTATAATTATGGCAGGAAAACATGATAAAAATCCGACTACCGTAGAAACGTATTTAACTGAAACTTTGCATAGTTTGAAAAATACTAATATTCTTGTGGGAAATATATGTGAAAATCAATTCCTAAATATTTATAAATTGAATGATTTAATCAAATCAGAATGTTCTAAACACTTACATGTAAAATTATTCACGCTATCAATGTATTATAGAAGTGTAGACAGAATTAATACTTCTCGAACGATAATGTATAGTATAATGTGCCTAAACTACAAAAATAAAGTAAACACGCCCACAAATAAAAATAATATCAGATAATAGCACACAGACAGAGGATAAGTTTTTTCGGGTCTTTCAGTAACGGTAATTCATTTTACGATAAAAGCCTAGTTCTTACTACCCAAACATCTAAAACTACTGATGGTAATAACACAAACCCAAAAAATACACATTACACTACGCTATTTCACCAAAATATTGCTGGCCTGCTCAATAAACGAGAAATGTTAGAACTAGCCATATCTGAACTTCAAGTAAATAAAATTGATGTAGATATAATATGTCTAAGTGAGACATTTATAAAATCTGGATCAGAAAATAATGCTCGAATTTCGGGTTTTAACCTAGCTGCTTACTACTCAAGAAAAATCAAAAAACGGGGGGGTGTTTGTATTTTTACAAAACATGGTATTATATTTAAAATTCTAAATTGGTGTAATAAATTCAGTAAAGACAAATGCTTCGAATGTTGTGGTATCGACATTGAAACGTATAAATGTAGAGTTATATGTATTTACAGAACCCCTGACTCAGACATTACAATATTTTTTGACCAATTGCTACAATTATTACATAGATCCAAAAAGAGTTTAAAAAATAATGGTATAATTTGCGGTGATTTAAATATAGATAAACTAAAAGATACTAAATATTCTAAACAACTATCGAATTTACTTTCAAGTCATAATTTTACTTTACACATAAATAAACCAACACGGAAAACTACTTGCATAGACCATATTGCAAGTAATATAGAATACAATAAAATCACAGCAGGAGTTCATGAAATGGGATTGTCGGACCATAATACATGCCAAACACTGGGTTTTGAGTCTGAATGTCACAAAAAATCCATAGGTCAATATTACATTAGAAGGCGTGATTATAGCGATGGAAATGTAAGAAAATTCCTTTATTGCCTCAGAGCTCTATCATGGGCTACAGTTTTTTCATCAGATGACATTGACCAAGCCTACAAAGAGTTCATAGATGATTTTGCTTTGTTTTACAAACTCTGTTTTCCAGAAATACGTATTAAAATAAGTAAAAACAAAAAAGGACTTAAATGGACCACGCGAGGGATAAAAATATCTTGTCGGAGAAATAGAGTTCTGAGATTTGACTATTATAAATATAATAAAAAAAAGGATCAATCTGCATTTTATAAATACTCAAAAATGTTAAAAAGTTGTATAAGAACAGCACAAAAAATAACACATAAAAAAATAATGACTTCGTCAAAAAACAAATGTAAAACAACATGGAATATTATAAAAGAAACTGATAATAACGACCTGACACTTAATGAAATAGATAAAATAATAGTAGACAATGAAATAATAACAGATATAAATAAGATAACAAATGAATTTAACAATAAATTTATAGATGACGAAGAAAAATCAAAACCACAGAGAGCTAAGCATAAATATAGTCCAAATATTAATATAAAAAATACTATGTTTCTTAAACCTTGTAGCGTAGAAGAAATTATAAGAATTACTAAATCTCTTAATACAACCAATGCTGTGGGCTATGACGAAATTGCCACCAAAATATTGAAGTTTTGTATTTATGATATTGCTCACGTTATAAATTATTTAATAAACTTATCATTTTTTACCGGAAAATTTCCTTCTGCTTTAAAAAAAACGATTGTTAGACCTCTTTTTAAAAAGGATGCTAAAGATGATATTAATAATTATCGGCCAATCGCTCTAATTTCGGTAATCTCTAAGGTATTTGAAAGAGCCATGCATGTCAGACTTACGGAATATCTATCCTTGCATAACATTTTAAAAAAAGAACAGAACGGGTTTAAAAAAAAAAAGTCTACTACTCTTGCTGGTTATTTATTAGTAGACGAAATAACGAGAAATCTAGACAGAGGAAAACAAGTTTCTGTCGTATACTTTGATATGACAAAGGCTTTTGACTACGTATGTCATAAATTACTTTTGAGTAAATGTGAAAGATTTGGCATAAGAGGTGTTGTTAATGATTGGCTTTGCTCATATCTTTCAAATAGAACACAATGCGTAGAAATTTCAAAATTAGATGTAAAGTCTAATCTGATTCCTTATAGATCCAGTTTCAAAGACAATAATCATGGTGTTCCTCAAGGAAGCATCCTTGGGCCCCTTTTGTTTCTATTGTATATTAACGACCTACCGGAAATCACAAGTTATAAATCAATACTATTTGCTGATGATGTATCATTAATTATTCCTTGTAATGACATAATCACTTTTGAATCTGAAATTAACAGATGTATTGATATAACATATGATTGGCTACAATATAATAATCTACAGGTAAATATTAATAAAACGAAATACACTATATTTAGAAATTGGAAAATGCGGAAATTAAATGTTGACATAAAATGTAATAATATGAATTTAACGGAGGTTTCAGAAGCCACCTTCCTAGGTATAACTCTTGATGAGCATTTTACATGGGCCCCTCATATTAAAAATGTGTGCAGCCGATTAAGTAGATTCGTGTATGCCTTATATAGAATCCGTTCCATATCAGGCATTGATACAGCCCTTATGGCCTATCACGGCTATGTTGCGTCTGTTTTACGTTATGGCTTAGTGCTCTGGGGTAACTCCGGAAATTTGTATGATGCGTTTGTTATTCAAAAACGATGTATTAGGGCGATGTGCAATGCTGCACCTCTCGATTCTTGTCGTCCACTGTTTCGTAAATTAAGAATACTAGCTTTGCCATCTTTATACATATTCGAAGTTGCCTGTTTTGTTAAGAAGAACTTACATTTATTCAAATCCAAAAAGCAAATTAATATATTCAACACTAGGTATCCAAATAGTTTGGTTCTACCACGCGGTAAAGGCGCCTTATTTGATAAAAACTGCTCTAGAATGGTAGTAAGAATTTACAATGCTTTATCAGAGGAAATAAAAAGCTTACCTTTTCCGATATTTAAAAGAAAAATATTCGACTGGCTGTGTGATAGATGTTTTTACAATCTTAAGGAGTTTTATGACTACAAGTATAAATATTTTTTTTAATGGCAGTATTCATATATTATTATTTTTATTGTAATAGTTGTGTGTAACTAAACATTTTTGACATTAAATAATGACAGATATAATATTGAAATACGGACAAAATGTAAAATGATAATTATGATAATTTACCTTTTAATTGAAGACTTAATATTTCCTAATTTCTAATGGGCATTTATATATTACATTGTTAACATAATAGTACCTATTGTAAGGTTTTACTAATATTTGCATGTCACGAAAATGACGAACTTATGTGATTCTGATAAATTTTGATTGACATCTATTGTACCATATTTTCAAGCAAATAAATATCATTTCATTTCATTTCATTTCATTTCATTTCATTTCATTTCATACAAATTCTCATCGTGGTGGTCATTTTGTATGGGAAGGTATTTTTTTTTTCATCTCTTACACCCGTTATATATGGAAGGTACTATTGAATATTGTGTGGTCGAGTCTAGCTATACTACTCACTGTGTGCTCTTAGCCTATAAGGTCGTGCCTAAGGATCAATTCACACTGGAAAGCGACGAGACGCGACGCGGCGCGCAAATTTTAGGAGCGTGATACAAAGCAATACAATAGTTTATTATTTACTAGCTTTCTATCAGCGGTTTCACCCGCTGCTAAAAAAGATTTCCCGTGGCTATGATAGACATACATACATACATACATATAATCACGCCTTTATCCCTAATGGGGTAGGCAGAGCGTAAACGACTTAAACAAAGGTCGTTCCGCCACGTCTGACAAAGTTTTGAGGGTTATTGAAGATAGATTTGTAGGTATATTGCTGTAGTGACAGGTTGTCAGCCCATCGCCTAAATTACAATATACTGAAACCCTCGGATCCCTCTGCTGGTTCTTACAGCATGCCCGGGAGGATATGCAGCTGGCACATTCTATGTTTTTCTCTCGCTCCCAGACCAGCATGGAAGTATGTTATGATAGACAGCACACGAAAACTCCGCGCGCGCGTTGCAGTCTGTCAAGCATCTTTAAGCCGCTTTGCACCGGGTCGCATCTCCGTTCCCATTCCATCTCCGGGGTACGAGACGCCGGTTGGGATTCCACCCTTATGTTGTCGACATTCCAAGTTTTCGCACAAAGCGGTACGCTTCTACATTTTTCATGCGAACGGCCAAAGTGTGGAACTCCCTGCCTGCGGATCTATTTCCGGAACGTTATAACCTGGGCCTTTTCAAGGCGAGAGTGAACAGGCATTTTCTAGGCAATCATGCTCCATCATAGTCTACATCATCACTTACCATCACGTGAGATGGCGGACAAATGATTGCCTATCAAATATAAAAAAAATATAAAAAATATATCTCTTCACGTTAAGGTCCTCGTGTCACATCGCGTCGCGTTGCTTCCCGGTGTGAAGTGAACTGACCCTTAGGTCAACAGTGACGCGCCAGCTTCCGACCGCAAACACCGTGTTTGTACATTGGTCACACATCATGATTCAGCAGATTCTGGGATTGGAATTTGAGGCAATATTGGACAAGTCGGCCCTCGTCAAGCGTACTGACCTGCTACGAGGCAGAGGGAGTGAAGGAGACATACATACATATAATCACGCCTTTACCCCTAATGGTGTAGGCAGAGCGTAAACGACCTAAACAAAGGTCGTTCCGCCACGTCTGACAAAGTTTTGAAGGTTATTTAAGATTGATTTGTAAGCATATTGCTGTAGTGACAGGTTGTCAGCCCATCGCCTAATATACTGAATAACTCGGATCTCTTAGCTGGTTTTACAGCATGCTCGGGAGGAAATGCTGCTGGCACATTCTATTTTTTTCAAAAGCCCGTATGGGAGAAGGAGACAGTGGTTTGAATATACCCTTACACATTGATTGTCAATATATTTATTTATAGTTGATAGAATATCATTTGTCCGCCATCTCACTTGATGGGAAGTGATGATGCAGATTAGGATTTAGCATGCTTGCCTAGATAATGCCTTGTCACTCTCACCTTCAAAGGCCCAGGTTATAACGTTAGTGATACTACTCGTATAATATTGGTTCTAATTCGGTCTTGCAAATGACACGACGTAGCTAATAGTCCATACATGTAATTTTTAACTTAAAACAAGTTGACTACCGCCTCGGTAGTTCAGTTGGAAGAGCGATGGAACAGCATTCTATGTCGAAGTTTCAAGCCCTGCCCAAGGTAAATTTTCAATTTCTTACTTTCATTATGTTTATGAAATAAAAATAGCAAACATCCTCAAATTTTGTATAAATGTGATTTAAAAACAGCTAAGTAAACAGCTAGGTAAATGAATTTATATTTTGTAATTTCTTTTTCAAACAACCCAGTTAATCTCACTTAAATTTGTATTCTATCGACGTCAGGAAGTTCCGTGCCAGTTTTAAAAATAAACGTATTAAAATATTCAGTGACTTTCCCAAGAAGAATTTTAATTTAAATATATTTTCGGAGACGGAATTAACCATAAAAAGGGGATTTTTTTAATGGAGGGTCTTACGATATAAACCTCCTTTGAGGTAGTCCCGTAGTTTCTACTAGGAAAGGGTAAACCCGATTTTTTTATTGCGGTTGTTGTGAAATTTTTAGTAACTATTTACGTATATACAGCATTGTATTTTTTTCTGTATTTAATTGAAATTGAAATACAGAAAAAAACTTAAGTTTTTTAATAAGCATACATACATACATATAATCACGCCTTTATCCCTAATGGAGTAGGCAGAGCGGAAACTACCTAAACAAAGGTCGTTCCGCCACGTCTGACAAAGTTTTGAGGGTTGTTTAAGATAGATTTGTAGGTATATTGCTGTAATGACAGGTTGTCAGCCTGTCGCCTAAATTGCAATATACAGAAACTCTCGGATCCCTTAGCTGGTTTTTACAGCATGCCCGGGAGGAAATGCAGCTGGCACATTCGATGTTTTTCTCTCGCTCCCAGTCCAGCATGGAAGTAATATATATACAGGGTGCCTGGAAGGCGGGTGCAAAGTCCCAACATTAAATAAACATGTTTACAAAAACGACATTTGCACTATAGTAGGTTTTTCATATGTTGTTTCATGGGAAAAGTTGTTAACTTCCACCAATAGACCCATATCCCTTTAATTTTAAACGTACCGGGGGTAAGGGACAGCGTCCCGAAAACTGATAGGGTCAATAACACTGAATTGAACAGGTTCCACTAGGAAATTCTTTCAGGAAGAGAAAAAATATTTTGGTTTTTCCATACAAATTGTCTGATCGAGGTAAACATTTTGTATAGAAAAGCCAAATTTTATTTTTAAATCCTTAAGGAATTTCCTAGTGGAAGTTCTTCAGTGTTGTTTACTTAGCAACCCCTATCAGTTTGTGGGACGCTGTCCCTTAAATCCGGTAAAGATTTCATCAAAACCTAAACCAGTAGTACTCATGTCATAATAATAGTCCTCCCACCGACTTTCGGTGATGGCGGCCAATCTCCCGGAGATAAGCCAACTGCGCAGGACTTGTTTTTAGTGCCCGTGCTTGTATTTTTGTATTGTTTATTCGGCGTTTTTTCTGTGTTTCGGAAGGCACGTTAAGCCGTTGGTCTCGGTTAATATCGTTACAAACCGTAGATATTAGTCATTAAGCCATGTCAGAGGCCAGTGCTAAGCATTGGCGGCTTGAAAACTCTGACCTAATCTAGGATTGGGTCTGGTTTCCCTTCTGGGTTGCGGAGTTCAGATGGCAGTCGCTCTGTCTAAAAATCAGTAATCTCGCTCAATACTCTAGATAAGGTAGCCGACAGCGTGAGGGATAAGGCTAGGGATATGATGATGACACAACAGTGTTCGCAGAGCCTTTTCCTTCTTGGAAGGCCTGCAGCGCATTTGTGACCCCCGGGTGTTGCAAAGGTCCATGGGTGGAGGTGATTACTTACCATCAGGTGATCCGTCTGCTCGTCTGCTTCCCTCTTTCATAAAAAAAGTGTAGTAATACTAATGCTTCCATGCTAGCCTGGTAGCTAGTTTTTTACAGCATGCCCTTGAGGAAATGCAGCTGGCATATTCTATGTTTTTCTCTCGCTCCCAGTCCAGCTTAGAAGAACAACAAGTTGCTACAAATTGTGTATAATATAATTTCTTCAATGCTGACCTGGCAGCGAAAGGAAAACTTGCAAAAACCTACAACCAAGAATGTGCCGTATTTCCTCCCGGGCTTGCTGTAAAAACCAGCTAAGGGATCCGAGGGTTTCAGTATATTGTAATTGAGGTGATGGGCTTACAACCTGTCACTATAGCAATATTATTAAATTCTTTATTGTTTTAAAAATTAAACATAAAAGTAAACTTAAAAATTAAAACAATAGGCGAGCTTATCTCTATAAGAGATCTCTTCCAGCCAACCTAATGAGGATGAAAGAAGGGAAAATCAGGGGAACAGATATAATAAACGCAATAACGTTAATAATTATAGTAATACTAATACACACTAATATATTTCAATAAAATAAACTAATACATAACAATATCAATATGATATATAATTAAATGGTATGAAAGATATTGAAATGAATCTAAATATATAAATGTCATAGAGAGTTAATAAAATGCTCTTTCAGTCTCTTCTTAAAGGTGAAACTCGAGGGACTCTCTTGTAGAGTTTTAGGTAATTTATTCCAAAGTTGTATGGCTCTAACAGTGAAAGAATTAAAAAAGAGTTTAGTGTTCGATCCAGGAACCTCCAACACCTTTGTGATGCAGGCGCGCCTAGATCGAGGGTCTGGAAGTAATAATCGGAATCGGGAGCGGAATATACCTACAAATCTATCTTAAATAACCCTTAAAACTTTGTCAGACGCGGCGGAGCGACCTTTGTTTAGGTTGTTTACGCTCTGCCTACCTCATTAGGGATAAAGGCATTATAATATTTAAGTATATGTATGAGACATTCTAAATAAATAAAAAAATAACAAAAAAAAATTTACTCAATTTTTAGATTCCAAAGTGAGTGCCCATTATTAAAGTCTTCACTACATAGTATAAAATGAAGTCGCTTTCTCAGTCAATGTATCCCTATGTATGCATAAATCCTTAAAACTACACAACAAATTTTAATGCGGTTTCTTTAAATGGATAAAGTGATTCAAGAGAAAGGTTAATATGTATAATACATGCATAAAATAGTAGAGAAACACTGATAATGTCTGTGCGAAGCCGGAGAAAGGTCGCTAGTAATAAATAAAATTGTTTATATCCTACGCATACTTACCTAACCTATACCTATATAAGTACTTCCCAAAATGTTGCATGCTACCAATACTGTATTTACTGTGAAAGTGCCAGTGGCAGGTTAACTTAGTTTTAGAATTGATATTCAGCTATGCCGGTCTGTAATTACGAGAGGAATGTAGTTTAGCGTTCAGTACCTATATCTTAGTTTATAGTATACAAATTGGTTCACCAGTTTGTACTTCTTTGTTTCTTTGTTTGTACTTTTTTCTTCCATGCTGGACTGGGAGCGAAAGAAAAACATAGAATGCGCCAGCTGCATTTCCACCCGGGCATGCTGTAAAACCAGCTTAGGGATCCGAGGGTTTCAGTATATTGGAATTTAGGTGATGGGCGGACAACCTGTCACTACAGGAATATACCTTCAAATCTATCTTAAATGGCCCTCATAACTTTGTCAGACGTGACGGAACGACCTTTGTTTAGGTTGTTTACGTTCTGCCTACCCCATTAGGGATAAAGGCGTGATTATATGTATGTATAAAGTAAAAAAGTAAAAAAAGTAGTTTATTTCAGAATCTTAGTTAATATTAACAAAAGTGTTCGAGGAACTCCTTTTAAGTTTTTAAAAAAACTTGTGTTAGGAGGCCCCGCTCTTCCATAAGGATTTAACAAAACTAAGTAATGTTGTTTAGAATGATACAATATAAGTTAAATTTATAAAAATACAATTATTTAATTAATTACAATTTAAAATTATTGAAAACAAAATATAAAAGGTGTGTGTGTACGTGTAATACCTAATAATACGAGTGTGCTGTATGTAGGACATAATTTTAGTGTTTTTATGTAATTATCTGTAAAATGGATTCAGTGTCTTCGTAAGATTTGTTTAGGAGATATTGTTTTATAACTTTTTTGCAGTCGTAGTAAGTTTTTGGGTATATCTGTAAGGTTTTATTTATGTTATTATAAAGGTGTGCGGATTGTCTGTCAAACTGTCTTCCCGCGAAGGTGGTCTTAACTGGGTCGGCAATGACCACCCTATGACTTTTCCTTCTATTCAAGGTATCTGGTTTAAATACAAGTGTTTTATGAACCTTTAACATTGAGGACAAAATATAGAGCTGTCTAACCGAGAGCAGTCTACACATCTCGAAAAGGGCAGAAGTAGGGAAGCGATAAGGTTTAAAGTAGCTAACTTTCAGTAGTGACCTTTGTGCCCTTTCGATCTGCAGGAACTTCATTTTTGAGGCACCACCCCAGATAGGAATGCAGTACATGAGCACAGATTGTACGAGGGAAATGTAGACTTTTTTTATCAAATCGTCTTGCGCAATGTGTCTCAAGTTTTTGAATACCCATATGAGTTTTCTGACTCTATTTGCAATAGCTTCTGTTTGGGGATGCCATGATAACCTTTGATCTATTATAATACCCAGATACTTGGTGTTAGTAACTTTACTCAGGGATAGGCAGTCGCATGGCATAGCATTTCTGTTATTGCAAGAGTGGATCCTGACACGAAAAATTTGACTAGGTTGATAACAATCAAAGATTGAGAAGCAAATATAATTAGACTTAGAAACATTTAGAGTCAGAAGGTTAGATTTAAGCCATTGTGCAATCACATTAAGACCATCTTCAGCGTGTCTGTGTATGGCCTCCCACGATTCGCCATGGAACACTATAGCAGTATCGTCCGCGTATGAAAATATTTTACCGTTGGTGACCCTCAAGTGGCATAGTTCATTTATATATATTAAAAATAATGTTGGACCAAGTACGCTGCCTTGAGGGACACCGTAGGTAACATCAGTTTCGCTACTCAAATACTGTCCAATCCTAACCTGCTGTTTACGATTTTTGAGATAATCTCTGAACAAGGCCAATGGCATCCCTCTTATTCCTATAGCTTCTAATTTTTGAACCAGAATAGAGACAGAGACTGTGTCGAAAGCTTTCTTAAGATCTAGAAAGACCGCCAAACACTTATTACCGCCATCAACATTTTTTACAATGTGAGAAGAAAGGGCAGAAATGGCATCTTCAGTGGATAAGCCTTTACGAAATCCATATTGAGTCGGAGCAAGAATGTCAAATTTATCGAGATAATTGAGTAATCGAGTGTTAAGCAATCTCTCCACAATTTTAGATATAGATGGCAGCACGGAAATTGGGCGATAATTATTGACATCATCTCTGTCTCCACTCTTAAACACTGGCGTAATAACTGCCTTTTTAAGGGCATTTGGAAATGTACCACTTTGAAAACAAAGGTTTGCCAAGTGACTTATGATAGGCACAGTAATACACTTCGATATTTTTAAAAACCTTGTGGGTATGGAATCCCAACCAGATGCACTGTTCGAGTCAAGATTCATTATTATTCGCTCTACCTCTGATGGATCGGTATCAAGAAGAACAAATGAAGACGATTGAATATTATCTGGGACAATGTATGTATGTAAATTTATACCATCAGTCAGAATATTTTCTGCTAAGGTTTGGCCAACACTTACAAAGTAGTCATTAAATTTATTTGCAGAATCTACAGGGTCAG
The DNA here is from genome assembly GCA_949820665.1 of Scrobipalpa costella. Classification (NCBI taxonomy): domain Eukaryota; kingdom Metazoa; phylum Arthropoda; class Insecta; order Lepidoptera; family Gelechiidae; genus Scrobipalpa; species Scrobipalpa costella. The sequence continues at coordinate 6,811,231 of OX463313.1, forward strand.
AACAGATATTAAGAAGGTTGGTATTAGCAGTCTTTTTTGGTTTATATTCAACAACTTCATATATAGCCACCCACAAAATTTTATTATTTGATGTTGATTTGGCTAGTTTTTTACGATCATAGTTGCGTTTAGACTTTCTTATAATATTAGTGCAGTAATTTCGGTATCTGCGATAAGTGAGTTTTAGAATTTTATTGTTTGGATCGTTTTTTAGAGCTTTTTGCATGTTATTTCGATTATTGATACATCTAAGAATACCTTCAGTAATCCAAGGCTTTAGTATGCGTTTACATCGTGGAATAGGAAGTATTTTAGTGTGCTGAAGTATAGAATCTATTAACTTTTTCAAAAACATATCAGTAAAAATGTTTGCGTTATTATATGAGAAGAGTTCGTGTAAGTTCGATTGTTTTAACGACTCTATTGTCATGTCAAAATTAACAATTTTCTTAGTTTTAGGGGCTGCTACGTTTTTAGATTTATTGAATAATGAAATACTCAGTAAGATCAGCTTATGATCCGTAGTCGTCGTGTTTAGTACTGCAACGAAGGCCTCTGCCTTACTGTTTATGTTTATATGTTTGTACTTACTTCCAAACATACATGCATAAAATCATGCCTTTATCAGAGGTAGGTAGTGAAAAACGACCCAAACAAAGTTCGTTCCGTCACGTCTGACAAAATTTAAGGGTTATTTATTACAGATGATATGTTATTCTTATTATATTAAGATTTGTTAATTGCGAGTAGTTAAAATGTATCTGTGCTATTTCATTTATATTCTGTTCTGGTGGACTTAACAACAACAAAGCTGTGTCCACACCTTTTTCCACCTATCTATACATAATAAATCTCTAGAAGGGTAGTGTCTGTACATTGAATATATAAAAAAAACCAGCAGGCATTATTAACAATATAAAGATCGAAACTTTTTTTTTGTCTGTCTGTCTGTCTGTATGTTACCACATAACGCCAAAACTACTGAACCGATTACGATGGGACTTTTTTGTTTGACTGAACATTACTTAAACTCAAAGTTACGATACAACAAATCACGCCACCTGACCTAGGGGGTAGGCAGGAAATTGAACTCTGATCATTTCCGGGATCATCTTAAAGGGACTTTTTATTTGTAAGTACTGAGTTTTTTTGATAACCTGGTGTCCAGCCTAGGTTAGAAATAATCATGCAAACTATTCTAATATTGAGTAAGAACCCCAGTTTGTATGGAAAACACGCAGTGTCGAACATACTGAGAACGCTTCTCCGCGCGTAGGAGCGGGATCTGCTAGCTTGCGCGCAGAAGCGTGTTTTTTCATACAAAAACAAAGATTAGACAATGCTAAACACGTTTCCGCACGCGGGTTATTAGATCCCGCTCCTACGCGCGGAGAAGCGTTTTCAGTATGTTCACAGCTAGTAATACTAATAAATATCTATATGCCTACCTGTTCTGTTTGTTAAGTTATTTGTGATTGTGTGTCTTTATGTTTTGCAATGTGTTTTGTGGAAACAAAGTGATTTGTATATTGCTATAGTGACGGGTTGTCAGTCCATGTATCGCCTAAATTGCAATACACTGTACCTCGATCCCTGGTACTACGGTGAAAATATAGCTATGATGATATATTTCAAATCAAATAATCTAGAGTGGTTAGTAGAGAGCGGGCGTGATCTTGCTTAATCCAAAATTTAATACATACATACATAAGTCACGCCTTTGTCCCTAACGGGGTAAGCAGAGCGTCAACGACCCAAACAAAGGTCGTACCGCCACGTCTGACAAAGTTTTGAGGGTTATTTAAGATAGATATGCAGGTATATTGCTGTAGTGACAGGTTGTCAGCCTTTCGCCTAAATTACAATATACTGAAACCCTCGGGTCCCTTAGCTGATTTTTACAGCATGCCCGGGAGGAAATGCAGCTGGCACATTCTATGTTTTTCTCGCGTTTCCAGTCCAGCATGGAAAATTTAATAAGAATAATGTATTTCATAAAATATATAAATAGAGTAATTTTAGTATCTGAATAATTGAAAATACGATATTTACAATACATTAATGAAATAAAAGTAAAATTAAATTAAAACTAAAGGGTATATAGATCACTCATTTAATTATGTTTACAGTTATTACTTACGGACTAGTATAAAATATCAATTAGCTTCTTCTTCTTCTGTCGAGTGGGTATCGAGTCTATACCCGATGAACCCTGGTGTCAGAGTTTTTAAACCGCCGAGTAGCACAACTATCAATTAGCTTAAAAATCGCACTTACATAAATTTGTCGTGAATTGTAATTAGAAGATTGTAGTAAGTTATTTGATCTAGGTAATTATATTTTAACAAACAGGCAGTAAGTATTAATAGATACATAAACATAACATTTACATTCTAACGCTTTATTATAGTCGGTAGAAATGAGAGCATTAAGAAGTATGATTGGTGTGAAACTGAGTGACAGAATAAGAAATTGCGTGATAAGGGAACGTTGTGGTGTGAAAGAGGATATAGTGACAGGTATAGAAAAAGGAATGCTGAGGTGGTTTGGTCATGTTGAGAGGATGTGTAATAAACTTAGCTTCTGCTATTCAAAACTTAATCATTGTTTTAAAATACAAATAACGCCATCTATCAGATTGGTAGGAGAATCACTATAAACGAGAAACTAATGCCAATCTAGTGTTGATTGAGTGGAGAACTAATATTATAGCCAGATCGAACTGAAATTACTTCAATTTGAAGTAAGGACACGCGGTGCCATCTGGAGGAGAATGGGAGAACTATCAAGAGAAGTAGGAATGAAGGCTCTCGAAAACTCGAAAATGGTCTAGAAGAGGGAAGATAAAACAGTCGGGGGCTCGAGAGGGGGGATTGGGCTGGAAGATGGAGGACGAGGGCGACGGGGGATCGAGGAGGACGCCGGGGAAGAAAAAATGGCGTCTGGGACCGAGCAGGGAGAAGTTTAGTTGACCTGGAGTTTTAGTTTGAGTGGAATTCTAGTTTTACTTGAAGTTTAGTTGACTTTTTACCAGTGAAAGTGTACACATCAAAGAGGAAAGGAGAGTATGCAGCCGGGAGGCAACCAAGAGACCCACTTTGGTGGGATGTTGGTGCCATCAGTTGTTCCTGTTGTGGACGGAGGGCGGTGACCTGACGATCAGCTGTTCTTTTACATGGTGGAGTGGAGGATGCTGACAGTGGAGTCTTGCAGAGCTGGTGGAGTGCCAACTACAAGGATTCTAAAGGATGGGTAAACCCACACACAAGGTATTCCTGCATCAAATTATGATGCCCTTTTTTATTTACCTACTTATTCTTGAATAAATTAACATCGTGTTTTATTTACTTTACCATTTCTACATATATTTAATTATCTTGTCCACTTCAGACTTTGCTTATTGACAAGGTTTTTCCCTGTTCAATTAACAATCCTTTTTTATGATATTTCATACTTGCCAAAGGCCGTTCTATTCATTTTTATATATATAATTTCCAATATATCTTATATGATAGGTACGGTTAATGAGATATACTCGTATGTAGGATTGTAGGTCGGTTTAGCATGCAATTACATAATTTATACACAGCTAAGTGGTTAGGTAAATAGGCAGTTTAGGTACATTGTAGGAGTAGGTTAGGTAGGGGTAGGTTTAGATGGATAGGTTAACCTAGGTAATAATAAATAAGAATTAGGACAATATCTAGGAAAGTAGGTGGGGGTAGCTATTTGGGATCCTAGTTTGTGTTTAGGTAGGTAGTTCTCTCCCTTCCCTTTACCAAAATTCCTGCCTTACCTTTCCTTTAAGAAGAGAAGCATCATCCTAATGTTTCATGATCTGCCCAGCAGTGGAATGTATAAATTATTTTAATACATTCTATGTTTTTATAACTACATCTATGTATGAATTGTTCATACCTACCTATCCTGGCAGAGGAGACAAAATACTTAACTATTCATCTCAAATAAACTACTGAACTGATTTATATTCACTTAACTGTGGATTTAATACCTATGTATGAGTCATTCATACCTACATGCTTATTCTGGCAGTGGATGCTGAATTGATTTTATATTCACTTTATTGTGAAATATATTCAACGGACAATGTTTTGAAACATTTATCGGATTCATGATCCTATATGTATGTATGTTCTAGACTCTAGAACACCAGCTACAAACTTGGTGGGAACGTTCACCTCTGATACCTACTATGTAGGTTTTATACAATTGATGATCCTGTTCTACAGACTGACAAAGTTTATCTTTGATAATATACCTACTGATGTGTGGGTTTTATACTTGCAACTTATTAGGACTATGGTCCAACTACCTAATGGGAGTATTCATTATACTAACCAAACCAATACAGCATGGAATGTGGGATGATGTTATCTGTATCCTACCTACAACCTCAAATTACCCTGGAACGGGTCTGGAATTAAAATTTTATATTTATTCACTTTATGTGAATTTTATATGACTGATTTATGGTCAGTTGGCTTTGACAAGCCATTATACTACTGAACTACTACATGACTTGATGTCAATTGAGCGACATGGTATCAGCCATGGTCAAACCTCCATCACATACTACATCTTAGCATTCGATATGTCTGTAACAGCATTTAGATCACAGAAGCTTATTTTGCACTAAAGAAGTCTGACAATCAGTCACTACTTGCTCTTGCCTATCACTCCTATATCTACAACGAAACTATGGCTTGCGGTATGGTCCCGCTTACCGCTACGCATTTTTCTTTGACCCAAAGGTTGCCTGGAAGAAATTGCTACCTTAGCAATAAGGCCGCCTATGTTGTACTTGTTTTTTGTTGTTATCTGTTGTGTTGTATCATTTGTGTTCTTACGTGCAATAAAGTATTTTTATGTTATGTTATGTGAATGATTGTTATATTATCTGGGACTAGCTTCGGCATCCCTATCTATTCTTCTGACTCCTGGATGTGCATATCATAAGTGGAGATCGATGACTGGTGCAGTTTCATAGTCGGTGCTTACAGCATAGCTGGACAACAATTTATAAAACCTTTGTTGAGACAATGTTTCTCAATTGGACATCACAACTTACTACAAATTACATCAGACATGACTTGCTCTGTCTTGGTTGGCTGACCAATAAATCAGCTCAAATTAATTATATTTTACATGATGCTGTTCATCAATCTGGACTCGTTCCAAATCTCCTAAGTGCGCTGTCACTTATCTCTGGCCTGAGGCTTGGCCAAAACAAAAACCAATTGGAGGGCACAGAAGTGCCTCCTCTTTCCTTTTCTGGGGCTCGCATGATGGGTTTTGCATCAAGGACAAGTTCCTAGGCTATTTACTGTCTTTATTAGTGTCTGGGAATTGGTAATTGAAGTAAATCTCATTCGTTGATGGCTGGCGAGCACATAAATCCTCTACCAGCGAATGGTTGGAGCTGGAATCGGAGGTTCCGTTATCCCACTGCGCACTGTCCCCATGTTGTCCCAAGAACCTAAAGAGAGCTAAGTTATGACATCCCACTACCACTTTAAAGGATTTGGGTTACTTTTATAAATTTTATTACACAACGTACGGTCCTAACTATAATACTAGACGATCACAATCACGAGCCATATTTGTAACCTTATTACTAGACATTCATGAGCCACTCTTCCCATCCACTATTCCTCTTTCCTATTCCCTTCCTCTCCTCTAACCCTCTCCACATTCCCTCTTTTCCTCCAAACTTTCCTCTCACACTTCCTTTCACATAATATATATAGATAGGGTAGTTAGAAGGGGGGGTTGTTACAGATGGATGAAAAGAGATTAACCAAACAAATATACATGGCGAGTGTGAGTGGGAATGTTGGAAGGGGAAGACCTCGACGAACGTACCGCGATCAAATCGGGGACGTTCTAGGGAAAGGTCAGGTCAGGAGTACCCTAAACCGACGAGCGGGCATGAAAAGATTGATGAATGTAGATGAAGCGAAAGAAGTTTGCAAGGATCGTAGCAAATGGAAGGATGTGATCTCTGCCTACCCCTCCGGGAAAGAGGCGTGACGTTATGTATGTATGTATGAATTATTATAGCCTGTCTTAAACTGAGGATGTGTGAGACAAAAAAATCACATCGTTTATAAAATAAATTTACCTACACGCTGCAATACTCCTTTTACAAAAACTATCATCTTTCCCACCGTTATTTCAGCAAATTGAAACGATCGGTCGCTTGATAGAGTGCGGCTATTTCTTCCTGTTCCTTTATCACTATAGAAGTGATCGTTTTTGCCCGAGAACTTCTTTTATAACGAAGTAGGGAGTTTTATCGTTTCACCTACTTAGGAAAATTGCGAAAATGCACTCGAGAAAATAATATCCTCTCGGAATTTTCCGCTCCGTCTTTCTTCGAGGCTTAAAACGCTTGTTAAAATAATGAAACTTTGTACGAAGAGGGTATGGCGTGAATATTTTGCCGTAGGCGTGCCAATTTGTCTTCTATTAAAAGTAGGTTAAGAAAGAGACTGATGTATTTTTCATTCATTTCTTCTTCTGTGTCAGTTTTGAAAGCTATTAGAGCTTTTAAGCTACATAATGGGCTCAGATCTAGGTGCCACCACTATAGCTAAAATTAAAATCTACCTCTCTCTTTTAAAATATTGAGACTGAAAAAGAACAGGTGCCTTATACTCTATGGTTTTACACTTTTCCCGCATTAATTGGCACATTTTTTCTATTATTTATCTGCCATCTAAATACATGGCGGATATATTTGACAGATAAAACAGATAGAACGCGTAAAATCATATGAAAATCATATCACTACATAGTATAAAACAAAGTCGCTTTCTCTGTTCCTATATCCTATGTATGCATAAATCTTTAAAACTACACAACGGATTTTGATGCGGTTTCTTTTAATAGATAGTTCGTAAAGTGATTCAAGTGGAAGGTTTATAATTTATGCATAATATAGTAGAGAAACACTGATAATTTCCGTGCGAAACTGGGGCGGGTGGCTAGTAGAGTATAATCGAAAACCAAAGAGAATAAATCTCATGTCTATTTCAAACTTTTTGATCTGAAAGAGGCATGTAAACTTAAATTTAGATGGCATCTAGAATCGAGCCCAATTGTAGACCTTTGATATTATTTGATTAGCGACCAACCTGTATCACAGACAGATATCAGAACTTCTTCTTCTTCTTAGCGAGTGGATTCTCGAACAACGATAGACGGAACAGATAAGACAAGTTAATGTGTTTTAATTTGTCAGAAGATCTGGTTAAAAAAACTGCACTGTCCTAACAAAACTGGGATCAATATCAGTGATGAAGATAGAACCAGCTTTGTGGGAATCGTACCCACGTCCTACAGATCTGTATACGATGTAGGCAGCCCAGGACTCAGAACACTAGACAAAGACCGAAAAACTGAACTGTTATAAGGTCTTCTAAAACACGATACATACATATAATCACGCCTTTATCCCGAATGAGATAGGCAGTATGTAAACGACCTGAACAAAGATCGTTACAAGTCTATAAAAAATGAGGGTTATTTAAGATATTGACATTTCTGTAGTGACAGGTTGTCAGCTCATCGCCTAAATTGCAATCTAATGAAACCCTCGGATCTCTAAGCTGGTTTTTACAGCATGTCCGGGAGGAAATGCAGCTGGCGCATTCTCTTTTTTTCTTACGCTCCCAGTCCAGCATGAGAAAAAACACGATGCTGTAAAAATATCGTTTTCTACAAAACCTTGAATTCCGGCACGAAGTACCTATCAGGACGGCGGTTCCGCCGGGACTTCCTTTGTGATCCAATTCTCTGTAAAGCTGAATCATCTCGCAATACGATCCCGGCCGCTGATTCTCATAATGTTTGTTCATTCTGAAACGATATTTTTGAGTCTAATTATGAGAATGAGAGAGAATGGGGGGAGATATAGATATATGTAGAGAGAGAGAGAGAGAAAGAGGGAGAGAGAGAGAAAGAGGGAGAGAGAGGGAGAGAGAGAGAGAGAGAGAGAGAGAGAGAGAGAGAGAGAGAGAGAGAGAGAGAGAGAGAGAGAGAGAGAGAAGAGGGAGAGAGAGGGAGAGAGAGAGAGAAAGAGGGAGAGAGAGGGAGACCCATAATGATGATAAAACTTTGATACAGATATTGAACATGTATACGTATAATCGCGCCTTTATCCCTTATGGGGTAGGCAGTACGTAAACGACCTAAACAAAGGTCGTTCCTCTACGTCTGACAAAGTTTTGAGTGTTATTTAAGATACATTTGTAGGTATATCGCTGTAGTGACAGGTTGTCAGCCGATAGGCGATAGCCTTAATTACAATATACAGAAACCGTCGAATTTCTTAGCTGTTTTTTTACAGAATGCGCGGCAGGAAATACAGCTGGCTCACTTGATAATAAACTTAATTATCTTAACTGCCTCTATGGTCTTCTGAGTCTAAGCCATTTACTTCCGATACCGAGGTTCTAGGTTCGAGTCCCAGTGAGGGAATACAAAGTCGATATTTGGTATTATAATACTTTGTGAGATTTTTCCTAGTTTGGTTAGGACAAAGCAGGCTGAATGACCTGATTTTCTCCAAGACGGTCCCGGTCGCTGTCTTTGATGTTGGTCGTTGCACAATGCATGTCAGAAGATTATCTTAGGCGATTCAAATTCTGAGCTTTTAAAACTCTAGATGGATGTAGGCCAATTGAAAAAAGAGCTGGTGGGTTAATAAAATGGAGGACTGATTGTATTATCAGAATTGGGCTTCCAGCAATATTTGATTCATGACTCGAAACAGGATTAGCCGGCTGAGATCTGAGGGATGGTTCATTTGTGTTTATTGTTTCAAATACAACGTTATACATTTTGTATAGAGAAACTCGCCTAATATAGTGAAGAACTTGGCAATTTACTCTAAAGTTTAATTTAATTGGTTTAAGCAGTAGAAAATTGGTTAGGAATGTAATTGTGATTTCTACTAAGAAGTGTTTTTAAAGTAATGTTTCGGTAATTAATGATGAAACACAAATTTAGTGTACAGTAGCTATTCAGTTTTGTATAAAGATGCTCATTTTATGTTCAACTTTACATGAGTCATTATCTGTCAATGTGAAACTGCGTTTCTTTTATAAAATAAAATTAACACTAGTGCGAAATTTTCAAAACTACATACATACATACAATCACGCCTTTATTCCTAATGGGGTAGGCAGAGCGTACACGACCTAAAGAAAGGTCGTTCCGCCAAGTCTGGCAATGTTTTGAGGGTTATTGAAGATAGATTAGTAGGTATATTGCTGTAGCGACAGGTTCTCAGCCCATCGCCTAAATTACACTGTACTGAAACCCTTGGTACTGAAAAACTGGTTTTTACAGCATTCCCAGAAGGAAATGCAGCAGGCACATTCTATGTTTTTCTCTCGCTCCCAGGTCAGCATGGAAAAATAACATCATTTATTTTTAGTGAATCTAAAATAATATAATAAAAAAATAAATGTCTTTCTCCGGGCTGACAAAGAAATTAACATTTTGTTTATGTCGTAAAACAGAAAAGTCTAAATCAAATTATCTTTCAAAGTAAGTTGGAGGTAAAGTTAAAATTATCCAAAATTTTATACGCCGCTGCTTTTCATTTTCGTTTCAATTCCTTGGCTCTGAAAGCTAAATGGAATTCATGAACATTTTCCTGTTTTGACTCGGAGATGTTTTCCCTGGTAATTCTTTTCAGGACAATATTAAGGCATTTATAACTGAGACAAATAAAAAATTATTAATATACTCATCTTTTAAAAAAATTCTAAACTTTTTCAAGGGCGCTGTTTAGCAGTAAAATTCAAGCATAAATTAATTAGAAAAAAAAAACAAAGGAATAGTATATACATACATACATACATAAAGTCACGCCTCTTTTGAGGGGTAGGCAGAGATCACATCCCTCCACTTGCTACGGTCCTTGCAAACTTCTTTCGCTTCATCAATCTTTTCATGCACGCTCGTCGGTTGAGGGTTCTCCAGACCTGACCTTTCTCTAGTCACGGTACGTTCGTCGAGGTCTTCCCCTTCCAACGTTTCCACAAAGGAATAGTTATAGTTTTCAATCTGTTTTTATAATTAGAAATTTATTTACTCTTGTCTCCAGTCTAGGCAGGAAGCGATAGAGACGAAGTCGACTATGGAAAGAGCTCACCCAGAAGATGTCTGTTCACTCTAACATTGAAGTGTTGGGGGTTATATATTCGAAACAAAGCGACTGTGGAAAGCATACTGCTAAAGCGCCACATCACCGGTATGTAAAATTAAGCTTTATATACAGTACATAAAACTCAATTTGACATGTTTGACATGTGGCTTCTTAGCAGTTTTGGCTTTCCACTGTCGATAAGTACTTTCCCGATTAATTTCTTATACCTTTTAAAATTGTACCGTTTGTAGTAAATAAGGTATCTGCAAAGTAGAATTAATACATATTTAGATTTGAGAACAGGCATAATAAAGTAGAGAAACACTGATGATTTACGTGCGAAGCCGGGGCGGGTCGCTAGTAAACTTATAAACACTAATTAAAAATAAATTTCACGAATACCGCCGATTCCGATTTCCATAAATTCCTAGTGTTTCACTAATTTGGTGGCTTCACAAGAAGCGTCAAAGGGAATTTAATTACTCGAGGCGACGTACGACCTACTTCCAGAATTTAGTTTGTAATGAACGCAAGTCATTAATGTGACAGTTATTTTGGGTATTCATCAAATCAGGCTTGTGTTTTCATACCACATTGTTGCTCCATTTCTTGTGCAATACAGATCACAGCATTCAATAAAAAAAAAAAATATGTTTTTTATGTATGTAACATAAGTCAACTTACTGTATGTTAAGTTTTGTATTGTTTCATGAATAAACGTTTTTTATTCTATGCTATTCAAAATTTCGTCAAGAAATTTTACACCAATATAAACAGGAATCTTATCTACTTATTATAGTTTGAATAGGATGATTAATAATAATATAATAATAATCATTTTATTTCAGACGATTACAGTCCATAAATAATTGAAATTACACACACTTTATAAACAACAGTAAAATAAAATCTAAGCTAATCAATTTTAATTTTAATCAATTAAATATTGGATGACAATTTTTCACATTTTGCATAGGACACTTTGGCTTACGATGATTCTGAGTCCAGCATAAGATATTTTTGAGGTTTGAGTGATTACATTCATAAGCCGCGTTCAACCTATTATATCTAAAATGAACGCCGAAACTAATACAGGAGTTGTCAGCGGTCGCCATGACTGAAAACGGTCGGAGGAGATTATTATTATACATACATACATAAAATCACGACTTTATCCCTTACGAGGATGGCAGAGCGTAATACGCTTCGTGAAAGGCGCTTTCACCACGTCTGACAAAAATTGAGGAAAATTTTAGATTGTAATGTGAGCCTAAATTACAATATACTGTAACCATCGAATCCCTTTTGCTGACTTCTACAGCATGTCCAGGAGGAAGGTCACCTGGAACATTTTATGTTTTTCTATCTCTCCCAGTCCAGCATGTAATATTATTAGAACTAAAATCTAAGATAAATTATTAGTATATCGCTCTATATATTTTTGGCAGGCTTCGCCTAATTTGCTTCTGACGAGACGACGCTTCGAAATCAAATTAGGGTTGTCACCGTCGCGTTTTCCGAGGAAATATAGCAACGAGAATAATGTTTGCAAACTCACCCTTTGTTGAGAATTAGTGGCGCCTAATTAGTTTAAAATTAGAATTTTCCTCGCCTGTTGACGTAATGGCTGGCGGAAGTGACGTCACAAACAAAAGTACCGCAATTTTATTATGGTAGGGGAAATAGGGTAATTAAACGCAAAATAACACTGTATAGTTTAAATTATATACAGGTGAAAGGCAGCTTTCCATAGGAGTTGGTCAGTTAATGAAACTGAACAAAATTCACGGAGAAATACTTTCAAGAACTGAAAAAAAAATGTATGGGATAGTAATTTTTTTTTTGACTTCTTCTTCATCGCAATGTCAACCCGTGCTTGGCCCTAAATCGTGGCTTGATTAGTTTTCCCTCGGGAATGAATATTTTACCACCATACAGATAGTCCAGTGCATTCTTTCAACTAAAATCATTGCCTGCGCCAATTCACTGAAAAAGGCAATAAAGAAACACGTAGGTAGGTTATAACTAAACAGAAGGACCTATACTTTTATAGACCATCTTTCTATGTGCCTTGTTTAATGGCGAATAAACGATTATCTAATCTTATTAATAAAATATACAAGTAGGATTAAAGTTATTAGTATTTCGTGCGTGTAGAAATTTAATAGGCTATGATTGTTTTGAGGCTCGTACCACTAAATCTACACATATAATAAATCTCTAGAAGGATCGTGTCTGTTGACATTGAATAATTTTACAAAAAAAATATTGCAGCATACATAATGAACGATATAAAGACCGAAACGATTTATTTTTTATTTTTGTCTGTCTGTCTGTATGTTACCACATCACGCCAAAACTACTGAACCGATTTCGATGGGACTTTTTCTCTTTAACTATGTGCTACCTGGGTTGCAACTTAGGATACCTAAAATCACGCTACCTGACTTAGGGGGTAGGCAGGAAATTGAATTTCGGTCGTTTTTAACCGATCTGAAAGGGACTTTTTATGTAAGAGAGTTTGTGAGTTACCTGGTGTCCCGCCTAAGTTAGAAATAATCACGCAAGCCATTCTAATATTGAGTAAGTACGCCAGTTTGTATGGAAAACACGCAGTGTCGAACATACTGAAAACGTTTCTCCGCGCGTTGGAGCGGGATCTGCTAGCTCGCGCGCGAAGTCGTGTTTTCCATACAAAAACAAAGATCAGACAATGCGAAACACGCTTCCGCGCGCGAGTCTGCAGATCCCGCTCCTATGCGCGGAGAAGCATTTTCAGTACCTATTTTCGACACTGCGTGTTTTCCATACAAACCAGGCGTACGAAGTCGCGGGCACAGCTAGTTTAATATTAAATTTAGTGGTGTGTAGGCGTTAGCGGTAAGCATTAAGTAAGCGGTTCTATAACTGTAAATTGCATACATACATACAATCACGCCTTTATCCCTAACCGGGTAGGCAGAGCGTAAACGACCTAAACAAAGGTCATTCCGCCACGTCTGACAAAGTTTTGAGGGTAATTTAATATAGATTTGTAAGTATATTGCTGTAGAAACAGGTTGTCAGCCCATCGGCTAAATTACAATATACTGAAACCCTCAGATCCCTTAGCTGGTTTTTACAGCTTGCCCTGGAGGAAATGCAGCTGACACATTCTATGTTTTTCTCTCGCTCCCAGGCCAGCATGGAAGAATGTAAATTCCAAGTAGATATTTAATTACAGTGTTTTTTTAATGGTTTTCCTCTACTTGACTCTGATTAAGGTCAGAGATGACAGAGTAAGATTCGACTGTAAAACCAATTCAGTCTTTCTGTGGAGCTTAGTAGGTACATCGTCGATTCATATTATTTTAAGATTGCATACATACATACATACTATCACGCCTGTATCCTGAATGAGGTAGGCAGAGCGTGAACAACCCAAACAAAGGTCGTTCCGCCACGTCTGACAAGTTTTGAGGGTTGTTTCAGATAGAACTGGATATTGCTGTAGTGACAGGTTGTCAGCCCATCGCCTAAATTACAATATACCCTCGAATCCCTTAGCTGGTTTTTACAGCATGCTCGGGAGGTGATGCAGCTGGCACATTCTAGGTTCTTCTGTCGCTCCCAGTCCAGCATGGAAGCAAGATTTTAAGATTGATGATCTTAAATTGAAACAGGTACCTATTTATCTTTCTTGTCTTCCATGCTGGAATGGGAACGAGAGAAACACATAGAATGTAGCCGCATTGCAAGCTGCATTTCCTACTGGGCATGCTGTAAAAGCCAGCTAAAGGATTCGGCTGACAACCTGTCAGTACAGCAATATACCCACAAAATCTATCATAAATAACCCTCAAAACTTTGTCAGACGTGGCGGAATGACCTGTTTAGGTAGTCTACGCTCAGCCTACCTCATTATTGATAGAGGCGTGATTATATGTATGTATGTACTATTTTATTTACTTACTACATGACAAATGATGACTAACGAGTGGAGACACCACGAAGACACCAATGTACATTTATTTTATTTGCGATGGGTTGTCTTTTTGGATGTCATTGTTAAACAAAACTGCGATGCATCATTGTGCTGCAAAACTTATTTTTTTAATTAGAATTTTATTACAATAAATGACCCTTATACAATCTATAAGACATCGCTAAACCCGTAATAGGTTTGTCTCGACGACTATCCGCATAACAATATTACAGATTATCCTAGTTAGTATAAGTAATAACATAAGTAGTATCTTATTATTAATAAATCTAGACTTAATACTGTCAATTATTTAAATGATAAATTACAACCTTCTTTCTTCCATGCTGGTCTGGGAGCGAGAGAAAAACATAGAATGTGCCAGCTGTATTTCCTCCCGGGCATGCTGTAAAATCCAGCTAAGGGATCCGAGGGTTTCAGTATATTGTAATTTAGGCGATGGGCTGACAACCTGTCACTACAGCAATGTACCTACAAATCTATCTTAAACAACTCTCAAAACTATGTCAGACGTGGCGGGACGACCTTTGTTTAGGTCGTTTACGCTCTGCCTACCCCATTAGGGATAAAGGCGTGATTATATGTATGTATAAATTACAATATTAAGACGAACACGCCCTACCTTACCATTTCGGGATAGGCGGGCGCGGTCTGCTGCCGACCCACACTTTTTTTACTAGACGATGCTACTCTGATTACTGCCGAATCAATGCTTGCAAAGGACTTATATTTCGTGGGTCTCTCTCTACATATATTTAATATAACAATTTTTTAATATTTGTAGAGGAAATTTTTATAATACAGTTAGAATATAATGTTGTTTTCTTATGGCTTATTTAGGCTCGTATTTATAAAGTTATCTCAAGATTTAGAGTAATATTAAGTTTGGAATTGACAGGCTGTTTTGTACTGAAATGACATTTTTGATACAAACTCAAACCCGCTGTCACTCTTAAGAGTTGATTATAATTATGGGCCTTATACCTAGAAAAAGTATATCATCATCATCTCCCTAGCCTTATCCCGTATCTCAAGGGGTCGGCTACCCAATCTAGGGGATTGAACGAGGGCACTGGTTTTTACATAGACCGACTGCCATCTGACCTCCGCAACCCAGAAGGGAAACCAGACCCAATCCTAGATTAGGTCAGAGTTTTCAAGCCGCCAATGCTTAGCACTGGCCTCTGATATGGCTTAACGACTAATATCTACGGTATTTGACGATATTAACCGGGACCAACGGCTTAACGTGCTTTCCGAAGCACGGAAAAAGCGCCGAACAAACGTACATATGAAAAAGTACATGATTACTTAAAAACTTGCGAGATCAGAAACGAAACTTTTTATGTGAGATTTCCTTAAGTGCTTATCCGAAAAGTACTTTGACTTCCCAAATTATATTAAGTTCGACAGGACCGATTAAGGAGTTATTTATTTATGGGAGTTTTCTCCAAACTTCCCTATTGTAGATGTTTATTTTTATCGTTCCTTTCAGCCTCAAGTTCAGCCTTTTTGGTAAAGATTTACTTTTACGACGCCATTATAAAGATACTTCACAAGGTGCGCTATTGTTCGGATACACAAAGATTGTGTTCTTGGAACTATTAAGCTGCTGTTTGAAATCGTTTACCAACAAATTGAACATATTGTTACTTGGACTAAATAAGCTTAGGTAGGTATAATCAGTTTAGTATTTATCGAGGTCATCTTCATACCTAGTTTTTTCACAAAGTATTTACATAAGCTAAGAAGTTTGGAAAAGTACCTATCCAGATAAAGACATGTATTATTTTATTAGTTGATATTATATTTTGTGCTTACTTCCATGCTGGGCTGGGAGAGATAGAAAAACATAGAATGTTCCAGCTGCCCTTCCTCCCGGGCATGCTGTTGAAGTCAGCAAAAGGGACTCGAGGGTTACAGTAAATTGGAATTTAGGCGATGGGCTGACAACCTGTCACTATAGCAATACATATTACAATTTAAAATTGCCCTCAAATTTTGTCAGACGTGGCGAAAGCGCCTTTTACGAGGCGTTAAACGCTCTGCCTACCCCGTAAGGGATAAAGGCGTTTGTGCACGTTTCATCCGCGTATCATTAAAAATTATCACTTCTGGTGGTCTGTTGTAAGTTTTTTTTAGAGATAAGCAGTGCCCGTTGTGTCTTTTTTATGTCCTGTTTTATGATGATTGTATTTGTGTACAATAAATTGTAAAATAAAATGATCCGAGCAGGACATGCCATAAGCAATTATGGTTATGACAGGGTCTATGTGCTAGGCACTTCTCGCTGCACTTTCCGACGCCTTTGTGATAGTATAACCTTAATGACCATCACGATCAATAAAAGAAAACTATTAGAAATGGGTTTGTTTTCAGTTGCTCTCGACTTTATACAAGATCAGGGATAACAGTAAAAAGTCGACGAAAAGCGAGCTTCACACAGAATATGCCTGTCATTTCTCACGAACCGCTGGAACACAGCAAGCTGTTTGGTGTCGGATTCCTGTGAAAGGACTCGTTGGTTGTACAAGCTGAATACTCAGATGGTAAATAAATTTTCCAAGCCTCAATACACAGGTATGATTTAATTTAGACCCGTAACAATAAATAGTACTTGAGACTGACAGCTAGTTTTAGTTTGTATCAGAAACGTAATTTTAGTACAATGTGGCTTGTCAAATCCATACTTAATATTGCTCTCAATCTTGATCTCAATATTGCTCTCAATCTCTACAGGTTACTATAAAGAGAATTCCCTGCGGCCAAACCCGTCAAAAACAGAAACCTGAGCATTCCATCTGCGCAATAGGGATAGCGGTCAGCAAATAAAGCACAACTTCACGCCAAAGTACCTCGGGGTTACATTCTTCTTCTTCTGTCGAGTGGGTATCGAGTCTATGGACCCGATGAACTCTGGTGACAGAGTTTTTAAACCGCCTAGTAGCACAACTATCAGGCCTCTGACATGGTTTTGTGTAACGACCACTATCAAAGACAGCGACCGGGATCGACGGCTCAACGTGCCCTCCGAAGCACGAAATCTTTTTCTTTTCGGACAATCAGGTGATTCAGCCTGCAATGTCCTACCCAAACTGGGGAAAAATTCACAAAGTGATAAATTTTCAAATATCAACTTTGTGTTTTACCCCCTGGGAATCGAACCCAGGACCTCCGAATCGGGAGCCCATGGCACTAGCCACTAGACCACGGAGGCAGTCACGGGGTTACATTGGACAGGACCTTGACATATAAGGATAACTGTTCCAAATTAAGGTCCAAAGTCGGTGCCAAAAACAGCCTTTTACGCAGACTTGTCACGACAAAATGGGCAGCCGTCCCACATGTCCTCCGCACTAGTAGCTTGGCTTTATGCTTTTTGGCTGGATATGCCAGTCCGGTTTGGGCTCGTTCATCTCATGCTCGCCAAGTGAACGTGGCCCTTAACGAGTCCTGCCGGATAATCGCGGGCACACTCAAGCCGACACCACTATCGCATCTATACCCCCTGGCAGGAATAGCCCCCCCAAGTTCACGCCCATTTGCCGCCAGCTACATGGAAAGAACTAAACAACTGGAAGATCATAGGCCCCCGCTGTTTGGCAAAATTCCACCCCCGACACGCCTCAAAAGTCGTACAAGTTTCTTAAGGCAGGAATACATCTCGGAAAGCGACCCATCTAAGATCCGGCTTGGGCAGTGGACAGAGCTGTACCCCCAAGTAGCTTCGCACCTTCCACCTGCTGAGACACTCCCGGCGGGTGGTGATCTTCCCTGGGCAGTCTGGAAGTCGCTCAATAGACTTCGGGCCGGTGTTGGAAGATGCCACGATAACCGGATGAGGTGGGGTTTCTCCAACAATAACATGTGTGACTGTTGAGCGGTGCAATCAATGGCACATCTCTAATCCTGCCCCAAAAGTCCCAGCTAATGCTCACTCCAGGATCTGCAGGAGGCAAACGACAAAGCGACCGCCGTTGCAAAATACTGAGCCAAACTGTTATAACGTGTAACCAATCGACTCGAAGAAGAAGAAGATCTTGAGATTGCTTTATAAATACAAGCCTAAGATTCCAACCAGTTTTATAGCGATAATGAGTATAAAATAACGGGATAATTAAGTTAACTAACATCTTTGATGTCTGCAAATATGTTTTCGGGGAAACTAATTTGAGGAAACGTTTATTTAGCGTGAAAATTGGTAACTTTAGAGGTTTGGTTTTTAATTCTAGCAGCTCGAAATAAAATGACGAAACTTATTTATGCTAGCGTGTCTAATTGTAATATTTGAATGTCTAAATTTTGGCGTTTCATAAAATCATGATTACTCGATAACTTAGTTTGTTAGAGCAGCAGCATTGTACAGGGTGGGTTCAAGTCTGTGTGATTGGTTATATTTCTTGTCAGTGTATTCGATTGACGTAATACGACTTTTTAAAAAAAACACAGTATGCCTATCCTATTCTAAAACAATAAGTCACCCCCCCCCCCCCCCCCTTATTACACTAATATTCCTTGTATGTTGTTTCTCTTCAGCTCTGCTCTGTTCTGTTCTATTCTATTTCATTCAACTCCATTCCATTCTATTCTATTAAACTAAAAGAAACTCCATTGGACACATATAAAAAAATAAAGATATTTCCTGTAAGCCGTATTCCATTTCCCCGTATCAATGCTGGGGTTTGACTCACTAACACACAATACCACAAAGAAAATACTTGTTAACGGATATGATCTCACGTCGACCTTCGTCACCGTTTCTATCAGTGTAAAGAAGCTGTAAGCTTATTGACTGTGCTACTAGGCGGTTTGAAAACTCTGACACCAGGGTTCATCGGGTCGTTTGAGTCGAGAATCCACTCGCTAAGAACTTTTTCTTAAGGTTTATCGAAAAATTATAATGGGTAGCTTTTTTATCTTCTGCACAGAAAAAGTAATTTGAACACACACACACACACACACACACAATCACGCCTTTATCCGTAATGGGGTAGGTAGAGCGTAAACGACTAAATAAAGGTCGTTCCGCCACAGCTGACAAAGTTTCGAGGGTTATTTAGGATAGATTTGTAGGTATATTTCTGTTGTAACAGGTTGTCAGCCCATCGCTTAAATTACAATATACTAAAACCCTTTGATCCCTTAGCTGATTTTTATAGCTTGCCCGGGAGGAAATGCAGCAGGCACATTTTTGTTTTTCTCTTGCTTTCAGGCCAACATGAAAGAAAATTAATTTGAAAATGTGGTCAAATCTTGAGGTAGATATTTTTCTTACCGATTCTATACTGGCCGGGGAGCGAAAAAAACATAGAATGTGCCAGCTGCATTTCCTCCTAGGCATGCTGTAATAAACAGCTAAGGGATCTGAAGGCTTCAGTATATTTTAATTTCGGCGATAGGCTGACAACCTGTCGCTACAGCAGTATACCTAAAAATCTTTATGATAGTTTACACCTCTAAAAACTTTGTCAGACGTGGCAGAACGACCTTTGTTTTAGGTCGTTTACGCTCTGCCTATCCCATTAGGGATAAAGGAGTGATTATATGTATGTATCTATGAAATAAAATTATTATAGTATGCCCAGGAAGTCTTGGATATTGCCGTATATTATTGTTATCTCATATACAGTTTTACAGGTTGGCTGGAAGAGATCTCTTTATAGAGATAAGCTCACCTTTTTGAACAAAATTTAAAATAAACTTGAATTTAGTTCACATAGTTATTGTAAATTTTTTGTACACAATAAAGAATAATATAATTATTTCGATACCAAATGACTTTTTTGAAAGTCTCAAAGCAAAAATTAGGTAAGCGCAGTCCGTTTATTAATATTTCAGAGCCTTTAACTTTTTTTTTGGGTTTTTCCAAATTTGTATCCGACAGGAGTTAATAATAGAGGGCGAAATGTAATAAGATAATTTTCAGTTCTGTAGGTCTGCTGTAAGTAATTTATTTTTAGAAATAAGCATTGCCTGCTGTGTCTTTGTTTTTTATGTTCTATTTTTATTATGTTTTTGTGTACAATAAATTGTTTAATAAGTAAATAAGATAAGAGATATTTGACATTGATATAGTATTGCAAATACAAACTCAAAAATATGACTCATAATTTTGTAACATCTTGTTTACATATGAAAAGGTACCTAAATTACTATGGCTCGAATTGATAATCAACTCTCGAGACTGACAGCGAGTTTGATTTCGTATGAAAAACGTAATTTAGGCCCGTATTTATAATCAGCTCTTGAGATTGACAGCAAGTTTGAGTTTGTATCAGAAATTACATTTCAGTACATAACGGCTTGTCAAATCCCTACTTTTTAGTGCTCTCAATCTTGAGATCGCTTTATAAATACGAGCCTATGACTCTTTGGCAAAATATTGATAGAACGAAATCCTATTTCTATCTGAAACCTTTTTGCCAATACGTTCCTGGACTGGTCGGGTTTTATCAGTCGAGATAACAATCTATCTAACGCTATCTGGGTTGCTTGGACATTTTCCGCTTGGCCGTCCGCGTCCCACATACGAAGAAGGTCTTGATTGCACTAGTAGAATACGTTGCTTAATAAAAACATTTTGACGATTTAAAAAAATTGCAATACACTGCTCGGCTCCCTGTAACAATATCTATAGTATGACCGGTAAGAAAAACAGCCGGAACATTCTATGATGTCGTCAAGATAAAAATCTATCTGGCGTTATCTGGGGTTGCTTGGGCATTTTCCACTTGGCCGTCCGCGTCCCACATACGAAGAAGGTCTTGATTGCACTTGTAGTAGTTTCTCGCTATTTGCTATGTACTGGCCTAATACCCAAAGGTTGCCTGGCAGAAATTGCTGCTTTAGCAATAAGGCCGCTTTTATTGTACTATTTTAACCCTTACTTTTCTGTTGTATTTGTGTTTCTTTGTGCAATAAAGTATTTGGTATTGTATTGCAGAACACTGTTAGTCTTCGAAATAGAAAACAATATCTCTTTTTAGACTGACATTAAATTCTTTAAAAGACAATTTTTTCTGATGTTGTCCGACCAACTTAAAACTTTAAGTTGTCCTCCGAAGGTCGAAAGTCATCTTACTAGTCAAGCAATCTGACATTGCAATATAAAAATCAGTAACCTAGGGTAAATAGAGATTCAATAAAATAAAAGAACTAACAAGTGTCTGGTATGCTTACCGTTTTTTTATTAGTTGATAGGCAATCATTTGCCCCCCATCTCACTTGATGTGAAGCGATGATGCAGAATTTGCTGGATCACGATTACAATTTTTTACACAAAGTGCCTGTTCACTCTTGCCTTGAAAAGGTCCAGGTATAGCTTGAACGTCAGCTTGCACTAGCAGAATACCGCTCTCTTTGCAGGAAACATGTGACCGCAGGGTAAATTGGACAAACACGTTCGATTTTCTCATTTTGTGCTGTGTTTTTATAACAAACCAAAAAGTTACTGCCTTATCGATGTTTTGCTTGTTATTTGTATCCCCAGCGAACGTGGAGAGACAACTAAAATACAAATACAAAAACAAATACAAATACATTTTTTATCCACATTTACAAACAGAAACTAGTTACACACATTCACAGACATTTGAAACAAACAAAATCAGTACATTTACAAACATAATACACATAAGATATACCTATTATTATAATACACAAAACAAAGTGGATAAATGGTGTGGGCACAACAATTTTAACAGTGGGCTCGATTCTAGATTCGACCAACTAAAACTAAAATCAATCTGTCACGTTAAAAATAATAAAATTGAAAAAGGACAGGTGATTTATGCGCTATGGTTTTACACTTTGTCTGCTAGATTTTGACGCGCTTTTGCTCGTTTTCCCAGTATTTCTGTCATTTTTATCCGCCGTCATATGATATGGCAGATAAAATTGACAGATAACGCATAAAACTACCGACTATAAATCAAAAACCGGAGAGAATAGATCTCCTGTCCTTTCCAATCTTTTAAGTCTAAAAGTGACAAATATATTTTATTTTAGTGTTAGCCGGTAAATCTTTGAATCAAGCCTTTAATGTCATGTCCCTAACATCAACTGTATTTTTAACCTTTTTAACCGTATCTATGTCAATTATCTTTATCACTCTCTGTATAGTAGGACATACATATAGCCACGCTTTTATCCATAATAGGGCAGGCAGAGCGTAAACAACCTAAACAAAGGTCGTTTCGCCACGTCTTTTTTGGGAGTTATTTAAGATAGATTTGTAGGTATATTGCTGTAGTCACATCTTGTCAGCCCATCGCCTAAATTGCAATATACTGAAACCCTCGGATTCTTGAGCTGGTTTTTACAGCATGCCCTAGAGGAAATGCAGCTGGCACATTCTATGTTTTTCTCTCGCTCCTAGGCCAGCTTGGATAAAAGTATATAAAGGAATAAATAAATGTTAAAACTAGTAAGAAAGTTGGCCGAAATACATCTGTTGTGCATGTAGCTACCTTAAAAATAAATATGAAATCCTCAAATTAATGAAACAAACACAATTACATACTATGTCAACACAACAATACATCACGTTGTGTTTATCCTGTTGAGACAAGTGTTTACTTTAGCAAATGAATATGTACTTCGTAAATACGTTCATGTATAAATAAATTATGTGGGTCCCGTGTTGGACAAATTGATAATGGAGCTACAATGGACTGACAACCCGTCAAAAGTTATACAAACATACATACTATCACGCCTGTATCCCTAATGGGGTAGGCAGAGCGTGAACAACCCAAGCAAAGGTCGTTCCGCCACGTCTGACGATTTTTGAGGGTTGTTTAAAATATAACTGTATATTGCTGTAGTGACAGGTTGTCAGCCCATCGCCTAAATTACAATATACCTTCCAATCCCTAAGGGATAGACTGATCTTTACAGCATGCCCGGGAGGAGATGCAGCTGGTACATTCTACGTTATTCTATCGTTCCCAGTCAACAGTTATGCATTTCATAATAATGATAGCAAGATAAAAGTTTTATATTTTAAAATTTTATTGCCAATTTTTAACACTCTTAATGATATTTTATTTCATATAATATGAAAGAAAGAAAATAATAAATTCATTTCGGGCAGGACTCGAACCTGTGTCTCTGGAATGCCGATCCATCACTCTACCAACTGAGCTACCGGAAAGGCAATGGGAGTGACGAATTTATCATAGTCTTTCTTATGTACCTACATGTCATAGCGACGTTAGCGACATCTAGCCGTGTAGTTTTAAGAACTACGCAGGGCTCGATCAGTCTAAATTAAGATTGGAATTTAACTCAATACACTCAGGCCCGTATTGATAAAGAACACTTGAGACTGACAGCTAGTTTGAGCTCGTATCAGAAATATCATTTCAGTAAATTTTGGCCTGTCAAATCCATACTTAATATTGCTCTCAATCTTGAGATCGCTTTATAAATACGAGCCTAAATACCTAATAATAAATTAAAATTATTCTCCATATTTTCACAACTTCAACTTTTACTTTCTTCCATGCTGGATTGGGAGAGATAGAAAAACATAGAATGTTCCAGCTGCCCTTCCTCCCGGGCATGCTGTTAAAGTCACCAAAAGGGACTCGAGGGTTACATTGTATTGTAATTTAGGCGATGGGCTGACAACCTGTCACTAAAGCAATACATCAACAATCTAGAATAGTCCCCTTAATTTTTGTCAGACGTGGCGAAAGCGCCTTTTACGAGGCGTTAAACGCTCTGCCTACCCCGTAAGGGATAAAGGCGTGATTTATGTATGTATGTATGTAACTTTTAGTGCTTCCTCTTTACTTTCCTACAACTGTGTAGGCACCGTGCAGGTAACATTATACTTGTATTCTCCTAAGTGCACTCTCTTCAAATATCATTTATGTTCCGTAACTGCCTCCGTGGTCTAGCGGTCTGAGCCATGGGCTTACGAACCGGAGGTCCTAGGTTCGATTTCCAGAAGGGAACACAAAGATGATATTTCTTAATTTATTAAATAGTGAGATTTTTCCCAGTTCGGTTAGGAAAATACAGGCTGAATATCCTGATATGGAAGAAAAAAAAATCCCTGCTTCGGAGGGCACGTTAAGCCGTCGGTCCCGTTTGTTGTCTTTGGCAGTAGTCGTTACACAATAGCTTTGGTATTAGGCGGTTTAAAAACTCTGACTCGAGGGTTCATCGGGTCGATCGCCTAGAAACGCACAGACCGGAAGAAGAACCGCGTAACATTATACTAGTAGAGTCTCCAATTTATTTATTTATTGCATATCACATTAACATAAAGGTGCTACAATGGTAGGTAGGTAGTATGTGACACCCTGCAAAGGCACAGCAACTAAAAAGTCTCCTAAGTGCACTAGTGTTCAAATATCATTTATGTTCCATGCTCTAAAGTTTCCTGGAATTTCCAAGAGCTGAGTTGGCAGGTTGGCAGTAATCACTATCGAATTCCAATAAGAAGATGGGTCCGGAAGGAAAGCACTGACTTCCAGGAAAAAGAACCGAATCGACCTATTTACCGTTTATATAGGTATCTTTTTTCCGCGCTTTGTGAAATATGGCTGCATTTACATAACGGGCACTTTTGATTTTTGTTGTCCTAGATTTCAAAAACAAAGGATCATATTCATGCCAA
The DNA here is from genome assembly GCA_949820665.1 of Scrobipalpa costella. Classification (NCBI taxonomy): domain Eukaryota; kingdom Metazoa; phylum Arthropoda; class Insecta; order Lepidoptera; family Gelechiidae; genus Scrobipalpa; species Scrobipalpa costella. The sequence goes on from OX463313.1 coordinate 6,836,023, forward strand.
AAAAACTAATTAACTCTGTCTGCATTGTCCTAATCAAACTGAAATCAGAAGGATTTTGAATTGCTAGCTAAGTAGCTAGCTTTGTCTAGATACGTATTGTTGTACAAATTGTAGGAAAAACTCGGCTTTAGTACAATTTATTGATTATAACGATGGTCAAAAATTACTAAATGATTGTTGACTAAAATTAACACTTGTTATTTGTCATAAGAGAAAAGAAAAGGACAGCAATAATTATAATTAAGATTTAGTTGGGTCTTCGTGACCGTAAGCCTGCTTTATCCTCTTTTGTCTGTCAAAATATCTTTGAGACAGTTTGATGCAATCTAAGGATAATATATAGGAATTTTTAAGGTTAGACCACACTATTACGTAGCTGCAGCGGAGTGGCGCGGCACTGCGCTAGAAATGATTCTTTATATGAAAATTTATGAGACGTACCGCACTGAATCGGCACTGAAGCTGCAGCGGAGCAACGCGGCGCTTCACGGCGCGGCAATGTCAGTTCATACATTCGGTCTAACCTTAAGAATGACTATTTCGGATCCAATGCAGTATATGCAATACGACATGATGATGAGACAATTTGAGGAATAATAAGCAAGTTTCCCATTCATCTCCCTAGCCTTATCCCGTAACGGTGCCGACTACCTAATCTAGGTGATTGAACGAGGGTACTGGTTTATACACAGAGCGATTGCCAGTTGACCAGAAAGGAAACCAGACCCAATCCTAGTTTAGGTCAGAGTTATCAATTCGCCAATGTGTAGCACTGGACTCTGACATGGCTTAACGACTAATATCTACAGTATTAAACGATATTAATAGGTACTAACGGCACAACGTGCCTTCCGAAGCACGGAAATAGCGCCTAATAAACGTACATGTTACATTCGAAAACACATTGGTACGTGGTGGTATTCAAACGACTCAGGAGGAAGCGGCCCTATCCACTACACCATCGGGCTCTCAGGAAAATTTCCTATCAAAAAACAAATAAAATAGAAGGCGAGATAACATTCAACCTAAATCCGACTTAATGAAACATTCATGTAAATATCTACTGTATCCAAATCTATTTAACGTTATTTGCAAGGGGTGTATCCAAATCCTTTAAGCCTTTTAAGCGCTCACTTGAAAATGAACGGTCTTCAACTCGCGCCATTAAAGCCGCTTAAGAAAGCCGCTGGAAGGTATCAAGACTAAAGAGCAGAATCCCATCTATAGGGATTTTCATACCATCATTTATAGCGATCCCTATTTAGCCCTACAAATTACCGTAGACCGTCCGTAGACTGTTTTATGAAGATAAATTTCGAGGCGAGAGAGTATATCACGGCTACTGCTGTTTCTCAGTGGTCTTCCATACGGCTCGTGAAATAATGGAATTGTTATTTGCTTCCATGCTGGACTGGGAGCGAGAGAAAAACATAGAATGTGCCAGCTGCATTTCCTCCCGGGCATGCTGTAAAAACCAGCCAAGGGATACGAGGGTTTCTGTATATTGCAATTTAGGCGATGGGCTGACAACCTGTCACTATAGCAATATACCTATATCTTAAATAACCCTCAGAACTTTGTCAGACGTGGCGAAACTACCTTTATTTACGTCGTTTACTCTCTGCCTACCCTATTAGGGATGAAGGCGTGATATATGTATGTATGTTATTTGTGTTTCAAATGACAATCCTAATATTTTACGAGTCTTATGGGAGACCACGGAGAAACAGTTCTAGTCGTTCTAGTGGAATTGTGTTAATTTTTTTTTTCAGGGAAAGGTTTTGGTAACATAAAAGTATTCAAAGTCAAAGTCAAAGATCCTTTATTGCGACTAAGTGTACATTAGATCTTATAAATTTATTACAGGGCTTGTTGACTTAGTCGTCCTTTTCGGACGTAGCAAATAGGATACTTAGTTACATTTTGAGCATGCAAACAATGATCGTTTCATATATCAGTAATAAAATTTATATAATTCAATAATATTTGTCTTGTTGGTTTCATGTTCATTTACCTATTAATTAATTACTTATAAGCTATTTATCTATAATGTCATCAAAATTTATTCCTATGGAATAATTTAAAAAACGGAATGAATGTACCTCTAAGCTTTGCATGACATTCTACTTGACCATAAGTGTATATATTTGAAGACAATAATAGTATGTTAATAGCAAAAGTGTGACTTCATACTCTAGGTACCTATCAGCGTTTCCAGATTTTTTTCTGATTCATAAACCATTGAGTAATAAAAGCGGGATTTCTTTAATCGAAAAATACAGTATTTTCTTGAAAATTTAATAATTAGTGATTTAACTTGAAATAAACAAATTTATGATTGAATACTAAAGAAAGAGTGAAAGAGTCGCGCCCTAGCTTCGTGTTCTTTTCTCGCGCTCCTCGAGCAATTCCCGAAAACCGGGACAAAGGATTTCCGCGCGGGACATTCAAAGTTGGGGTAAAAATCGGGAAGTCTGGCAACGCTGAGTTATCAATACCAACGTGTTTTGCGGCCCATAAAAAGCTTTTGCTTAAAAACTTAGCAAAGGTTCAAATTACGGAACTTCAGACAATAACCTTGTTACAAACATGTGTTCTGCGGTTGACTCTCTTGGAAATTGTAAAAAAAAGCAGTTTATGGGCAGCAAAATAAGTCAGTATCGATAACTCAACGCTAAATAAATGAAGTATATGTACAATTGCAATTTAGGCGATGGGCTGACAGCCTGTCACTACTGCAATATACCTACAAATCTTTCCTAAATAACCCTCAAAACTTTGTCAGATGTGGCGGACCGTTGAACGGAACGCGGCCGTTTACGCTCTGCCTACCCCATTAGGGATAAAAGCGTGATTATATCAATGAATGAATATATGTACAAGAATTTTACTAGTAAACAGTTATGTGTGAGTGAGAATATTTAGTGCTGTCTCACGGGAGTCGTTATATCCGACAACTCCACGAGATAATACATTAGTTGCTTATTAAAGCTGAGTATTAACATCTTCTATGCTAGACTGGGAGCGAGGGAAAAACATAGAATATGCTAGCTGTATTTCCTCCGGGGCATGCTGTAAAAACCAGGTAAGGGATCTGAGGATTTCAGTATATTGAAATTTAGGCAATGGTCTGACAATTTATCACTTCTACAATATACCTACAAATGTATCTTAAATAACCCTCAAAACTGTCAGACGTGGCGGAACGGCCTTTGTTTAGGTCGTTTACGCTTTGCCTACCCCATTACGGATAAAGGCGTGATTATATGTACGTGTGTATGTATGTATTCTTAAATAAACCGATTAAATACGCACTTAAACTATTGATGGATATTTTAAATTTATGTAGGTATGTTCGCATAGAAGTTTCTAGAGTTTTTATGATTTCTTAAATTTTCAGTTTATGGTTACAAAATGTCACAACTTTAACGAGGCTAGTAAAATACAATAAACCCTTTTAACAAAGTGGGCGAATAAACGTGCGAACCCCGTAAAGCCCAAGTCACTAGGGCCCCGTAACTATCACAATGTGGATTGGAAACACGGTTTACTGCCTCGCATATTTCTTAGTTCCAGAGTACATACATACATACATAAAATCACGCCTTTATCCCTACTGGGGTAGGCAGAGCGTAAACGACCTAAACAAAGGTCGTTCCGCCACGTCTGACAAAGTTTTGAGGGTTATTTAAAATAGATTTGTAGGTATTTTTCTGTAGTAACAGGTTGTCAGTCCATCGCCTAAATTGCAATATACAGAAACCCTCGGATCCCTTAGATGGTTTTACAGCATGCCCGGGAGGAAATGCAGCTGGCGCATTCTATGTTTTTCTCTCGCTCCCAGTCCGGCATGGAAGTAAGTAAGGAAGTAAGTTCCAGAGTAGAAACAACAGTATATAACACTGGTGTTGATACCTGCTAATAGTTCTGTCAATTCTTAAATTAACAACTGGCTTGGTTGTCAAAGTTATGTGGGACGACTAAAATTACGTCACCTAAAATAAGTCAAAGTCGGGAAGGTTGTCAGCCCATCGCCTAAAATGCAATATATTGAAACCCTCGGATTCCTTAGCTGGTTTTTAGAGCATGCCCGGGAGGAAATGCAGCTGGCACATTCTATCTTTTTCTCCCACTCCCAGTCCAGCATGGAAGTATATTTAATAGTATATTTAGAAGCATTTTGTAATAAATATAATATACATACGCTACAAATAAATATTATCCAATTTATTTTAGATTATTTTTTATTTACTAGATATATAATTTTTATTCTTCCATGCTGGACATAACTGGGAGCGAGAGAAAAACATATAATATGCCAGCAGCATTTCCTCCCGGGCATGCTGTTAAAACCATTTAAGGGATCTGAGGGTTTTTGTATATTGTAATTTAGGCGATGGGCTGACAACCTGTCACTACAGCAATATATTTACAAATCTATCTTAAACAACCATGAAAACTTTGTCAGACGTAGCGGAACTACTTTTTTTGAGGTCGATTACGCTACGATACGATATTTTGTCTACCCCATTAGGGATAAAGGCGTGATTATATGTATTTGTGTAAATTTTTATTAATTAACAAGGTTAGTTTTGAATTAAAAATCAACCTCATTGTTCAAAGACATCGCGGCAGACCGAAGAAGAGATGGGTAGACGTCGTAAAAGCAGATATAGTAGAGAATGATCTCACACCAGCCTATTTGATGCCGAAGATCGGGAAAAGTGGAGTAGAAACCTATTAAGCCAGGAAAACTCTAGACAGAAAAAGAAGACAATTTAATTCTACTGCGATCACACTCTACAAATTATACTGTTCACGGTTAATTTACAGACTAATGGTTAGCAACCCCACAGGTTTACGGTTACTAAATCCGACCCTACCACGTTACCGCAATCGAACTCTGCTTGATTCGATCCTGGATCGGAAAGTGTAAGTATATCAATGACAGGGTAGAATTTATATTTTAATTATATCCTTGCTATTAACATAAATAACGGGAATAGTATGATACCATTTTATTTACAAGAATTTTTCCTTTATGCAATCTTGTGTGTCAAATTATTTAGTTATCATCTTAGCTGCAATAAACCGAAACTTTTGGATACCTTTTCTGGCATAAGTAAACATGTACTTATGCCATTTAATATTACTGATAAGAAAAGCAGAAAGATCCTACGTGTTTTTGGCCCGTATTGATAAACAGCACTTGAGATTGACAGCTAGTTAAAATCTCATCAGAAATGTCATTTTAGTACAATATGTACTCCTATTTATACTAATATTGCTCTTAATCTTGAGGTCGCTTTATAAATACGACCCTTAATCAATGTCCAGCACTTCCGAGCTTATTACTTATTTACTTCAGATACTTAAAAAGATAAATGTCTGTTTACTTTGCGAAGTCAAAAAAAATCTGTTGCAAAGATGGGGGCAGAACTTCAGCCATAAACCACAGATCCGGCATGTAAGTTTGCTGTAATCTTAGATGTTGCTCCCTGCGCGTCAGTGAGAGTTGCTAACGGCTTACATCTACGGAGAATACTGCGGGACAAGTCATAAGCTCTGAGCAACGATTAAATTACATCTCTAGAGAAATCATAGGCTACGAGGAAATAATAGATCTAGGCGTTATTTTACGGAAGTACATTTCATAAAATAGGAAAATACTTAAGCTCGTATCGATAAACAGTTCTTGAGATTGACAGCTAGTTTGAGTTCGATTCAGAAATGTAATTTCAGTGCAATGAAGCCTATTAAATCTATATTTAATATGCTCTCAATCTTGAGTTTGCTTCTTAATATGAGTCTTAGATTATTTTACACAAGTTTTAAATTGCATAACAGAATGTTCCTTCCGTAAAATGTCCCTTTTCGCAAATTTTTCCATCGCAATAATAATTATGCCCTTTTTAAATAAATTTAGGTCTTAGAGTCAGTCAGACGAAATAGAAAAGTGCGCCGGATGAAATTGCTTTCAAGCGCAGCTTTGTTTACTTTCCTATATTAAAAAATACTGTTACAAAGATGGCGGCAGAACATACATACATACATACATACATACATAAAATCACGCCTTTATCCCTTACGGGGTAGGCGGCAGAACTTGAGCCATAGACCACAGATCCGGCATATGAGTTCGATGTAATCATGGATGATGCGCCCTGCGCGTTAGTGACAGTTGCTAACGGCTTACATCTATGGACAATACTGCGGAATAAGTTATAATACTATGAAGTTAATCGTTATTTTACGGAGGACCATTTCACAAAATTGAAAAATGCTAACAATTTACCTTCACCTAAGCGTTGCTTCACTTCACAGAATGTCCCTTTCGCAAAATGACCCTTTCGCAAAATGTCGTTTTCATCAACAAAGTTTTGGTAGTCAATTGTGGGTGGCACAAAGTTAAAACACAATGTGTTGAAAACAATTAAAAATCTGAAACCATAACAACAATGAATTACAAGGACTTATCAAGGTCTTTTTAATCGATTTTTGTATTTATTTATATGTTTCCCGCTCTAGCTTGTTATTTAGGGCAAAAACTCAAAGTTACATTTGGAGTTCAAGCACTAATCTGTTACAAATTGTTACCACGCTTAGCTAAATTGTGTTGTTATTGTTAATATTTTTGCCACATTATTAGCTATATTATAGTCTTTTTTCATTGTTTACTTCAATAGCTTTTTAAAAATAAAATTGTAGCTCCATGGATTGTATTAGTTAAAAATGCACATTTTTTAAATTTTGTGCTGCATGTATCTTTAATAGACTTATAAGTAAGTAGGTACTGTTTTTTCAACGTACTCTTTTTCAATTTGTTATTGTTTAAAATAGGAACATACGTAAGGGCAAATCCAGATATTGTAACAAAATAGCAGAGTGTACTTATTATGACGTCAGAGTTATAAGATGTCGCGTACCACCATTTATCAACGCCGTCTACAACTTGGGGATAAAACCACTAATTGCTGAGAGATGGCAGCACTGGTAAACCCTCGAGCTCATGTTGAGCTCTTGTAAGAATTGGGCTTTTACTTGGTCCCGGAATAAGTAAATTACTTCTCGTTTTATCACTAAATGACGACAAAGTGTTATTTATACTATAGATAAATCACTACTTACTTGTTTGTTTAACAGAGGTATTAGACCTCAACGTTTCGACTCTTTACGAGAGTCTTCTTCGTAGAGATTGAAAACTACACAACACCGCCCAGAGTCAAAGATCACACACAGCGGGCGGTGTTGTGTGATTTTCACTCTCCATGAAGAAGACTCTCGTAAAGAGTCACCACCGTTAGACAAACAAGTGAGTAGACGTTGAATTATCAGAACTTCTCGTTTTTTACTTCCTAATGTTGACCTTCAAGCTTGAAAATGAAGATGGCACCCCGTGATTATTTTACGTCTGGTGCTATGCTACCTCATCTCTTTCCAAAAGTGTCGTAAAAGTTGAAAGAAGGACAAAACTTATCCAGGGTATGGATAACACCGTCCTAGGTACGAGGTATAAGGGATTCTTCCATGCTGGACTGAGAACGAGAGGAAAGGATAGAATGTGCCAAACGCATGTCCTCCCGGGCATGCTGTAAAAACCAGCTAAGGAATCCGAGGGTATCAATATATTGCAATTTAGGCGATGGGCTGACAACCTGTCACTACAGCAATATACTTACCTACAAACCTATATTAGATAACCCTCAAGACTTTGTTACACGTGGCAAAACGACCTTTGTTTAGGTTTTTTACGCTCTGCCTACCCCGTTAGGGATAAAGGCGTGATATTATGTATGTATGTATGTATATGTGTATGTATGTAAGGCATAGCTTAACGCAAACAGATAGTGCATCTCTTTCAGGAAATAAAAGTTTTTTTTTTTTTGACTTATCCATACAAAATTTTAAATTTATAACCTCGATTAGATGTATGGGAAAGTCATTTTATTTTTCAATTCGTGGTGAAAGTTGTTCAGTTTCGTTGACTGAGCAACCCATATCAGTAAGGGGATGCCCCTTACACACGTATTATATTCATGTTCTGCACAAACAAATCCTTGTTATTCTTACAATAATGGTATTTATACAAATTAGATATTTGTTTATAATAAAAATTAATATGAACTAATAAACAACTTTATCCGGGGTGTAAGAGACAGCGTCTCACAAATCAACAATTACCACCAAAAAAAACTTTCAGGAAGTGAAAATAAAAATTGGCTTTTCCATACAATTTGTAAGGAAAATCCATTTTTTTTTACTTCCTGAAAGAATTTGTTGGTGGAAGTTGTTCAATATCGTTAACTGAGCAACCCCTATCAGTTTGCGGGACGCTGTATGAACACCCGGTATGAACTAACACACAAATTTATATTGTGTACGAGTAGAAAAGTAGCCCTAACAGACTAGAAGCCATTTCTCATAATTACTGGCAAGCTGACCTATTTATATAGAGCTAGAAACCCGAGACACCAAATTTGTTGGCCTGTGAAATTCCGAGCATTGGCTTGACCTAGTTTGAATCCAACTAGTCTCGCTTTTGTTTACAATCTAGAATTTATTTACATTAGTAATAGGTACATAAAACTTATCCAAAATGAACAATTCTTGGTTATAATTTGTTATAGGGTTCTATGAATATCAGCAGGGGCCAAAATCATGAATCGATTTTAAAAATGAATTTTCACAACCCTTTTATTTATTTTTTAATAATGTTTTTTTACGATGAAAATATATTTTTCTTATGACGTAACTTCGTTATCATCTGTTGTATTCAAAGGCAACGAAACATGAAAAAACAACGAAATAAAATTTTATTCATTTAAATTTGTATTCGTAGTATTTTTAATATTTTCGAAGCATAAAAATTCTGCTCGTGGTTGTTGCAATAATACTTAACTACAATTTCAAATAAATAACGTAAATATAATCAAATAATTTATACCTAAAATATTTGTTCATTTTGGTGCGGTAGGTATAGGTCAGGGATACACAAAATGCGGCCCGCGGGCCAAATGCGGACCGCAGACCTTATGGCAGTGGCTCTCTAGCTGGGCTGCCATCCTTCCAGGTTTCCCTTGGATCGTCCGGTTAAAACCGGATTCTTAATTTTAAAAAATGCTGTGGTTTTCACCTCTAGGTAATCAACCGTATTAAGAATTTAAGGCTTATACCGGTGTCAGATAAGCAACTCGATTTTGAGCTAGTGAAATATCGAACGTAACTTCATTGACGTATCGTTCAAATTAGTGCGCGCCACAGCGTGCGTACAAAATTTGCGAAAATCTTACAATAGTACGATATAGAAAACATAGAAACAATATTTTTAAAAATTGAGCATACCATATCCTAGCTTATACTTTGAGGAATATATTCAGTAAAAATAACGAAGTTCTGACTTATATTTAAAGAGTACAAATACCTCAAAACGTTTTTTAGACCAGCTAGACCAAAAAAAATAAGCAAACCATGCTCTCAAGCATATTTTCTAGTTTCACATATAATTTTTATGGGTTTTCTGCACGATCTATCCAGACGTCTCATCGATACATCTGGTGACCCGAGGGCTGGCAGTTTCTTTACTCATAGAATAAGCCTAGCCACCCAGAGCCATACTGCCAGCCTCCTGGGAACCCTGCCTCGATGTGACGTCTTGGATGATTTTTTCTATTTATAAAAATGTGAAATGTGTAATTGATCCTTGAAATAAAATGTTTCGACCTTTTTTATGGGTGTGATATGTTAATAATTACTGACTATAACTATTTCAACTTTAGCGATTTTTTTGATTATTCGCCTTAATAGCGGTCTACACTAGGCAACGTCATCACGAGCTTTCTTGTGGATAAGCCCAGTTGAGCGATCCCACATTAGCTTCAGAAGAGGAATCTTATTTGCGTCGGTCTGTCTGCTTCTTTCTCCATAACAGGCTTTTATTTAAGCTGGCTTCATCATATTGAGTGTTTTTTCTTCTATACTATGTGTTTTTTTTTGTGTAACTTTGGATTCACGTCTGTTATGTTACAATGTATACTTTTCAATAGATAAATAAATCATCAATTCCAGATTATCACTGATCCAGAGTAGATAGAGGAGCTTACTTATTGCAATTCAAATTAAATAAAAAACATACATACATTTAATCACGCCTTTATTCCTAAAGGGGTAGGCAGCGCGTAAACGATCTAAACAAAGGTCGTTCCTCCACGTCTGACAAAGTTTTGAGGGTTATTTAAGATAGATTTGTACGTATATTGTTGTAGTGACAGGTTGTCAGCCTATCGCCTAAATTGCAATAGTATACAGAAACCCTCCGATCCTTTAGCTGGTTTTTACAGCATGTCCGGAAGGAAATGCAGGTGGCACCTTCTATATGTTTCTCTCGCTCCCAGTACAGTATGGAAGAGTAAATAAAAAGCAAACCTGTAATTTCCGATAAAACTACCGTTCAAATAAACTAGCTCATAAATATAACGACCTACCTTCATCTGCATTGTTTTTCGAGAAAATTCCCCGGCACGGTACGCGGGGTGTAAAATGAATGACGTCATAATTTCCGGGTCGCCGACCACCCCAACGGCGAGCCGTGAGTAATGCGTGTGACGTCACGGGCCGGTTTAAAACCTGATGCATTGTACATTGCCTGCGAAGCGATGGCGTGAAAATGTGCGTCAATCAGGGCTGGCTAAACCTATTTTTAAAACCAATAAAATGCTGGAACAAGGGGAATTGTATCAGCAATACGTAGACACTGTTGTGTTCCTATTTGAAAGGCATGGGATCCAGCGAAATTCTTGACGCATGAGCAAATCCACCTTCGTAGATAATGGTTTCAAAAATGCTTGTCTTTCGCCTTTACAATATCACTCAGGATAGTTACATAAAACGTTTCAAAATAAAATAACTGATATTAATATTGAGGGCTACTGTTTTTTTTACTTTCGTTAACCGTTCGTCCTTAATCTATTTATGGTAACGACCTTTATCCTTATTGCCTTTCTTCGCAGCAGCAGCGAATAATTGTGTTTGCTCTGCCGTGACATTCGTGATAAACGCCCTCTTTCGGTGAGTAGCAGTTAGAAATACAACATGTTACAAATATCCTTGATTACAATCAAGGAAAACATTGGCCTCACTTTATTTCGCAAGTCGCATTTTTGGAAACGCCATACGATGGTGATGACTTTATTTATTGCCATACTCACCTTCACCATGATTTTTTTACATTATTTCCAAGCTGGCCTGGGACCGAGAGAAAAACATAGAATGTACTAGCTGCATTTCTTCTCGGGCATACTGTATAAACCAGCTAAGGGGTCCGAATAGGGTTTCAGTATATTGTAATTTGACGATGGGCTGTCACCTGTCACAACAGCAATATACCTACAAATATATCTTAAATAACCCTCAAAATTTTGACTGACGTGGCGGAGCGACCTTTTTGGATCGTTTGCGCTCTGCCTACCTCTTTGGGATAAAGGCGTGATTATATGTATGTATGTAATATTTATTTATAGAGGGTTGTTTGAATGCACCTTCACCAAGATTGGTAGGCAGATTGGCGAGTGATGGATTTACAAAATTTTATAAGTACTTACAGCGAACACTAAATAATAAATTAATAACATAAGGGACGCACTGTATAAAAAAATATCTGAAATGTTTTTTTATTATTAGATATGGGTTCACTCTTGATTCTAGATACTAGACCTAGTGAATGTGGGATGGCCGTGACAGAGTCGACGATGTAGTGAGCTCATCCAGAAGATGCCTGTTATGGAAGTGGAAATCTTTCGCGCCGACGGAACACAGCAATCTCCTTGGCGCCGGACTTCGGTAAGAGGGTGGTCGCGAGCCAGCGGCCCCTTGGATCGTTCACCCGGACCCTTTGACAGGCAAGCCTATGCCTAACAACAGTGGTTCAACATATTGTTGTTTGTGAACCACTAGGAGGTAGATCCAATCATTCCCAAACAATTAATTCCAAACATTATAACGAAATAATCACTCAAGTAAATGTTTCATCATATCTACAGAACCAACATGATTGTTTGATCTTCATGCAAATTGTTCTGTTAATAACACGCCACGGTACGAATTAATATTGAAACTTCAGCGAGTTCGTTTAATACCTGAAATGTGGTTGGTGATTAAAATTTGCATAACATTATTACGAAGTGACATGCGAAAATTATTATTTAAACCGTTTGGTAAGCAAATTATTGATTTTTGTCGTCGGAAATCTAGTTGTTGTTTTTATTTATGATCAATTTATTTATTGGTTTTGTATTCTTCCATGCTGGCCTGTGAGCGAGTGAAAAACATAGAATGTGCCAGTGTGCATTTCCTCCCAGGCATGCTGTAAGAAACAGCTAAAGGGATCCGAGGGATTCAGTATATTACGACAATACAACAAGTCATATTTAATCAAAATTTTATTAGAGTTCATTATTCACCAGTTTCCTGGCTGTTTCGTACGTTACACGTTTATTATTGATAATAGCTTCCTTATGGTAGATTTTAGTATATTGATCCAATGGCTACTAATAATTTTGCTAACACGTTCAATAATTACATAGCAAACTTGAATATATTTCCATAACATGCGTGAAAAATTTTCCTTATCCAATATTGTTATAAATAATTTGTACCATCTAATTAAATTTTCAAATAGTTAATGTTAATAATGTAAAAAAGGCAATTTAAAACAAATGTTTGGTATAACCTGAATGCGGGTAGTTCAAATTTGTTAGCTACTGGAATCGCTCGCTGCATGCATGTTATAATTGTATGCTACGTAATTTTGCACTCCGAAACACCCAAATTTTCATTTTGTGAAGCTACGCTAGCTACGTAGTATTATGCAAAATTTAAAAGCTAGTTCTTATAGTTATTTATATTTATAAAGTCACTTTATGAGGCGTTGATGAATATATGGATGGATGAAAAGAGATTAACCAAACAAATATACATGGCGAGTGTGAGTGGGAATGTTGGAAGGGGAAGACCTCGACGAACGTACCGCGATCAAATCCGGGACGTTCTAGGGAAAGGTCAGGTCAGGAGTACCCTAAACCGACGAGTGTGCATGAAAAGATTGCTGAATGTAGATGAAGCGAAAGAAGTTTGCAAGGATCGTAGCAAATGGAAGGATGTGATCTCTGCCTACCCCTCCGGGAAAGAGGCGTGACGTTATGTTATGTATGATGAATATAAAAAAATATTATTTTTTCAAAAAAGTTATTTTTTCCGACTCAAAAGTTAATAAAGTATCCATAAGCTGGCTTGTTTTAACTCCATCATCATTATTATAATAATTAGCATGTTTGATGAAAATATTTAAAAAAAGAGAAAACAATAAAAAATATTTCATTAATTATAAAGAATATGTAGCAAAAAAGCTTGTCACTTAAATCAGTAAATTATAAAAATGTTCACGTACAAAACAGCCATTAAGACCAGTAATGTCCACGTCATTTTAATGCTTTAAGCGGTCTATACGGTCCTAGTAGAAACATAAAGAGTAGAAAATGTTGATAAGAAAGACCAACTAAGAAACTTAGTTGTTGCTGTTGCTGTGAATACAAAGTTACTAAAAGTATCGAAAAAACAATTTACAATAATTGTCTCCTCTGGGTTAATCAAATTTTGACTGATAGAGATCCTTTAAAGGGATAAGACTGCATTTGTACTATTACTGTATAATCTTAGCATACTATTCATGTATTTTAGCCCGATGATGTAGTGGATAGGGCCGCTGCCTCCTGAGCGGAAGGTCGTGGTTCGAATCCACCACGTACATTGGTACAAATTGGTGTTTTTCGGATTTCGAATTTCATATGTACGTTTATTCGGCGCTTTTCCCGTGCTTCGGAAGGAACGTAAAGCCATTTGTCCCGGTTAATATCGTTTAATACACTAGATATTAGTCGTTAACCCATGTCAGAGGCCAGTGCTAAGCATTGGCGGCTTGAAAACTCTGACCTAATGTAGGATTGGATCTGGTTGCGGAGGTCAGATGGCAGTTGCTCTTAGTAAAAACCAGTACTCAATCACCTAGATTGGATAGCCGACTCGAGAGATACGGGATAAGGGTAAGGAGATGATAATTAAAAGAAATTAACAATTTAAAATAGTCACAATAGGCCGGAAAGTAGTTACTGCAGGCAGCGGCCGTATTTGAACTTTTACATCCGGTTCGTAAGTTGCTAATGGTTTTGAGATCCGCTGATTTTATATTCCTGTCGAGAATCGAATGTGTAGAACTTTAAATTGAAGAGAAATTTAAGAGTTATAGAATTTCTACTAACATGCTGGACTGGGAGCGAAAGAAAAAAAAATAATGTGCGAGCTGCATTTCATCTCGGGCATGCTGTAAAAACCAGCTAAGGGATCGGAGGGTTTCTGTATATTGCAATTTAGGTGATGGGCTGGCAACCAGTCACTACAGAAATATACCTACAAATCTATCTTAAATAACCCTCAAAACTTTGTCAGATGTGGCAAAATGAACTATGTTTAGGTCGTTTACGCTCTGCTTACCCCATTAGGGATAAAAGCGTGATTTATATGTTTGTATGTAGACTTTGTCTAGAGATTGATCGAGTCTGTGGAAAAATACCAGTAGTTAGTTCATCGAATAGTTGAATATCCCGAACAAAATATGTCAAACATTACTAAAATCAAAGTCTGCTCGTGACCATGTTGCATGAAACTGCGATGTAACAATAAATATATCTTGGTAGTAATCCCGTTCAAAATAATAATATTATTTTAATGAACGACCGCAGAAGTCTCTAAACTTATGAAATCAAAGTATTTCAATCCTCTTAATTTTTTACAGCCGTACCTGCCAACAATTTTCCAAAAAGTTTATAATTAAGGGAACAAATTCTTTCTATTCATCAGTTATTATGGCTTTATTAAATTTTGTTTGGTAAAGAAAATTTAATTCACAAAGTTTCGCGTCGTAAAGTTTATTGTAACTTTTGTCATTATTGTGGCAGACAGTTTCTTGAATTGCTAATTTTGTTTAGAAATATTATTAAAAATCATTTCAGGGAAGTTTTTATTTTCTAATTATTTTTACATTTTCTAGAGATATAAATTATGGTCCTGGTTATGGTGACCCATGAACGTCTCAACGATCCACAAAGGCGTATATTTTTTACGTTTAGGCAATTTACTGTAGGTATAATTTTACACAAAAACCATTAAAAATATAATATTGCCCACCAAATAAATAAGATTCCAATTAATCAGTATATGTATGTATAAATATTACATATATATATACTTATGAAATAAACAAACAAACTGCTATATAGATTAAATACATAGTATTTAATCTATATAGCAGTATATTGTTTATTTATTTCATAAGTAAATATAATTAATATTTATTATTAGGATTATTTAGCATAGTTTTCAAGTAATTGTGTTTTTTTTTTAATTTTTTTAGTGTTAAGTAAATTATAATTTATTGTTTTCAATATTTTTAATTGTGCACGTCGTATCTGCCTCTCAGAATGCTATTTCACTAGTCTAGGTCTGCTGGAAGAGATATCTTTTTAGATATAAGCTGTGCCTGTTGTGTTTTTGTTTTATATGTATATGTTATTTGTATTTTATTGTGTACAATAAACTGTTAAATAAATAATAATAAATAAATAAGGTCATATTAAATCAAGTGCAAATATTAATTCGTGTAAATCTACCCATGAAACTGAACAACTATCCCTAAGGAACATAGGTTGAAAAACGAAAAAAAAAAATGGACCTTCCATACAAAATGCACCAGCTGTTAGCGCGCTTACTATGGGAAGTAAATTTTTGTTTTTCGTATTTCGACCTATGTTTCTTAGGAAAAGATTTTCAGTTTTATGGGTATTCACACGTTTCAATATTTGCACTTGATTTAAAATTACCTTATATATATCTATAATCAAGGTGATTTTCAGTCGTTGGTTTTCAGAAATAGTTGTACGTGAGTATTATTAGTTTATCTGAAGATATAGTTTCATTAACATCAATGTTACACACAACGCCATCTATCGCACCGCCATGATTTAATTTCCTGAAGCTATTTCTGTAGCACAGAGTAACTAATAATACTAATATACAACCTGTAGCAATACCGACCGTTTTCATTTTAACAAAGCCTGAGTTCGATTAGTACTTGAGTAATTGGCATTTAATTTATCAGAGTTTTTTTGATTGAAATAAAGTCAGGAATTTCCTTAAAGGTTTGTGTTTAAGGTTCTGACTGAAAACCAACCGACATACTTTATCAATGTATCATTAACATGCCTTTGTCATAATAATTTTATAGTTTTTGAACGGGAATATTTAACATTTTTTAGGCAGGTATTGAGATACTGTAAAAATAATCAAATGAAAATACTATATGAATCAAGTTTCTAAAATCTATGTCTTTTTCGTGAATCCAATTAAATATTTATTTAGAAACAGAATCCAACTTAATTCGATTGGAATTTCATGGCTTTGAAACTCTGTCAGTAAACAAACAGGGGCATTCTCTATAGCTCTAATAATCAACAAAGCCTAGGAAATTTGGCCAGCGAGAAGGCGTGATGAATTTTTTAAAGGTCTCATTAAAATATGAACTTTTACATAAACCTGTAGGTAAAAGTTCATAGAATCACAATAAATATTTAAAAAATGCGCAAAAGCCACCCTCTTCATCAAACATGTCATGGAAAGATGAACACAAATAACCTTTAAACATCCCCCAATCCTGATGTCCTTTATCTAGTGCGGGCCAGCGGTCCGACATAAGTGCAAAAACCAGATTAAACCTGATGAGGCCACATTTATCAGCGGACGAGCCCGTAGTTAGTGGTTTAGGCAAATTCATGTTCGGTTTGGAGGACTCCGGGACCTGGGGATAGTGGGTTTGTATTTTAACGGATTTGAGCTCAATAAAGCCTACTTAGCGATTGTTGCTTAAAGGTTTAACGATTTGTATCAAAACTCTAATGTAAAGGGTAACTGATGAGTGCTAGGGATGAATTTCCTATAAAAACAGTAGAAACTAAAATATGTTTTTTTTTCAAAGTTACCAATACATTTAAAAATAGAGGTTCCATCTCATCTTTAATTATTAAATACTTTATAAATTTATATTTCGTCAAATTTTAGATGTTTATTTCATCAAACACGGTATACATATATCAGATCGTTTAATAAATTAGGCAATTTTCCCAAAGGAAAACTACAAAACATGTTCATTAGTGTTGTGTTATATAAAATAAAGTAATAGGATACTTGCCCCGTAATTTTAAATTTTGTTATTTATTTACAGACACAATAAATAATGGTGATATAACTATTCTAAATTTCAATGTGTGGGAGAGACGGCAATATTCACAATTATCTTTTGATGACGTCAGAGTGTACCTTTATGTGAGTACTTTAAACTGCACTACCCTCCATAACCGTACCCTACTAGCGTCTCCCCTCCCCACCCCTTAAAAACGTCCCGTGTGACATAAAATCGCAATTGTCAGGAAAAACATGCAAGCTAGGACAAAGTATTCAAAGAAAGAAGTATTGACTATTTACCTAAACGTAGATATCAACATAAATTTTCTGCAAGTTGTAGTTTTCAAGATGTGTCAAAGTTTACTAAATAAGTCTGCGCTGCGCCTATCAAAAGTTAGAAGTTAATTGTGTATTGCTGCAATAAGCATATAATAGGTACTAACGAGTATAACTTGTCATATATATGCTATACGTGTATCTTCAGTTTACTGAAACCTCTCTAATAAAAGCAAGACTAGTATGGAACTAGCATCACTATTCTTATTAATGTTCCCTTTTACATTTCAGTGCCAATTGCTAATTATTAGCTAACACAAGATCTGATCTTATCAGATTAGATGGTTAAGAACAATCAAGTGAAACATTCGATGATAATGATCACATTACTCACTCACTTACTCACTTACAAAATCGAAAGAAAAATGTATTTTGCAACAGGCAATAATGATACCATACTGATACCTAGTATATTTATTTATAGGACAATTACAAGGCTTAATTATACAATAATAGGAACCCTGCCTCGATCTTGGATGGAATTTTCTATTTATAAAATGTGAATGATACTTAGGTAAGGTGGAAACAGAGAATTGGTAGCTCTCATTAGTAATAAATTAATTGTGCCTAAAATACAATTATTTCATGATTATTTTACGTTTAGCGGAAATCGAAAGTAATTGTCCATTTTAAAACCCATAATATAATTACATATAATTAGTATCTAAGCTATGTACTACAAAAGTCAACTATAGAACATTTGTAATACAAATTTTGTATGCTTAATTTGAATTATTATAATGCAGAATTACCCGCGTTTTCCGTTAAATGTAAAAAAATCATAAAAACGTTTGTACTTTGGAAACAATTAATTTAAAACTGGTGTCGCCACCGTTGCGCCACTGTTCGCGTATAAGGATTTTTTAAATGAATATTTCAATCTAGATTTCTTTTTGTTCTAATCGTTGTAAAATCTACCGAATAACTATAGTAAGATATCTACTATTTGTCTTCATTACAAGGTCATAAGTCCACAAAACCATCTAGATTACAACTGTCTAGATCGACCCTATCACGTATTTTCGTTGGTCGAAGTACAAACTGACTGAAAGAGAAATTACAGTCTGGCAGTAACTAGTTATAACTGACTTTATCAGGTGATAAGTAGTCCTTTTTAGTAGCGGTCAGATTTTATGGATGTGTTCCTTTCACGTTTTTGTTTCTAGAGCTTTGCTTTGGCAAGGGTCATTTCCGATAAATGATTCAGCGTTTGTCGGAAATAAATGGTGAAACTGACCTTTATTCTGCCTATTTTTCGTCCGCTCTACCTTTTAAATGAGGGAAGATTCATCGCATGTCCCTACTTATTCAGTCGACTGTAAAATTGCTGATACGCTTGTTTGCGTTGAATATTCCTGTAACAATTCATCCAGTTTTGAGTGATAAGCTTTTCATTCAATACACACACAGTGTGTGAATAACTTTTTATTATGATGTTTGTATTTATGTCTATATCTATTCGACTCATAGTTTATTTTATCTGTCAAGGAAAATAAAATTTTGTTTAATGAAATATTTTTTATTAATTATTTATTTTTTTAACAATTTATTGAACACATTTAACTACAGAGGACACAAACATAATACACAATAGGACAACAGGTACAGCACATCTCTATAAAGAAATCTCTTCCAGCTGACCTACGGTAGTGAAAGTTCTTAAGTGCGGCAGATAAGGCGTGTACAATGCAAACCCTAATAACATAAAATACAATAAATACATATTATAATTATACATAAACCTACATAAATAATAAATAAATACATATAGTTATAAATAAATAATGTACCTATAATAAGTATATAATAATACATAATTAATATAATACAGCAATATACTTACAAATCTATCTTAAATAACCCTCAAAACTTTGTCAGACGTGGCGGAACGACCTTTGTTTGGGTCGTTTACGCTCTGCCTACCCCATTAGGGATAAAGGCGTGATTATATGTATGTATGTATGTAATTAATATAAATAGAACATAACTAGTAAAGTTATAAAAATATGACAATAACGAATTAATTTGGAAGAGAAAGATAGTAAGTACTCTTTTACTTGTTTTTTGAATACTTTGATAGAAGGACTATCACCCACCGTGTACAGGAGCGACAAGGCTTGTCCTGTGGTCAAGAGAAATGGAAGCTTTCCTTAAGATAGGACGGAGAAGAAGGTTTGTGAAGAACATTAAAGAGATATGTATGATTATTTTCTTTAGGGTCTGTTGGAGTAGTGAAATCCTATACAAACGTAATGTCGCTTTTATTCCTAAACAGTTAAACCATACTCTGTATACATGACTAAATGCATCCTATCTATGCTTCTAATTAGGTTTGGGTTGAAATTATTAACCAAGTAAAAAAATAGAAAGAAAATTTAATTTTAAGCATTTTTTATACAAAATGGTATTAACGGTTTTCGGAGCTGCAGCTTTTGGTTGTTGGCGTTATAAAAGTCGTTTTAATCATTAAAGGTAACTTCAAAAACGGTGATAGTCTGTCTTAATAATAAATAAATAATGATTATGTTTTCATGTATAGTTTATGTAACAAACAGTAGAAACAGTAGAAGTAGACTTATCTACTTACTGTGTGTTGAGTTTTGTATTGTTTCATGAATAAAGTTTTTCTATTATATTCTATTCTTGACGTCATTAACAGAAACTCCGGGAAGATACGTGGATTCTATGTTTTTATAACCTCGATTCTAGCACGAATGGGAGGCTTCCTAACACATTCCGTACTTAAAAATAATACGCTTTTTAACACAATTCTCCCTAATTACAAGCACTTTCCACGCTAAACGACGAACTCAGTTCAAATGCATGTTACATAATGACACTGAGAGTCGAAACGTCCGCCGTCGTGGAGGCAATTCCGGTTCATTTACATTGTGAATGCTTCTGTTCAACCACTTTATAGCAGGGTTGGCAGACTGTAAGCGACATAAGTATGACAGGTGGTCTGCAAGTCCTTCCTGTTTTCAGCCCAACGTATAATTCCTCACATTCCAGAACTGGGTTTTACAATGTACCCTGGAGCAGATGGTACACTCTTTGCTTTGTTTTGCTCCTCAGTTTTGCATGGAAGTACCTATTACCTTTAACGACGAAGTCAGTTCAAATGCATGTTACATAATAACACTCCAAGCCGAAACGTCCGCCGTCCTGGAGGCAATTCCGGCTCATTTACATTGTGATTGCTTCTGTTCTACCAGGGAATTGTGTAGCAATGTGGAACTAAATAGGGTTGGCAGAGCATGATTGACCTTTTAAAAGGGATTAGTGCAAAGTTTTGACAAAGTAATGTGTATCAGTTTAATGGCAAGTTACAAGCCTTGCCTCCTTACTAGTTTCTACACTGATTTAAGAAGGCACTACCGTTACTCTTCTGTGAGTTTCTACTTCTACAGTACGTCCGGGAAGAGAAGCAGCTGGTTCTATCTGTCATTCTCAGTTAAGCATGCAAGTTCAAATGCATGTTACATAATCACACTCCAAGCCGAAACGTCCGCCGTCCTGGAGGCAATTGCGGCTCATTTACATTGTGATTGCTTCTGTTCTATCAGGGAATTGTGTAGCAATGTAGAACTAAATAGGGTTGGCAAAGCATCATCGATCTCTTAAAAGGGATTTGTGATAAAGTTTAACAAAGTAATGTGTATCACTTTAGTGGCAAATTGTCACCCCATCCCCTGAGTTGCAAACCTCACCTCCTTACTGGTTCCAATACAGTACGTCCGGGAAGTTAAATAAGCAGCTAGTAGGTACTATCTGTCATCCTCAGTTTAGCATGCAAGTTAATATTACATAATGACACTGCGAGCCGAAATACCCGCCATTCTGGAGGCCATTCCAGCTCACTTAGCTACTAAAATTGTGTTAGAAAAGGGACTCTACATTAAAGAAAATGTTTAAGTGGTACTTAGTAAATTTCAGCAAAAAAAAAACAAAAACAAGCAGCAATTCACCGGGTGATAGGGACAGCATCCTACAATCTGATAGGGATTGCTCAGTCAACGACACTGAACAACTTTCACCGGCAAATTATTATAAGAATTGAAAATCAAAATGGCTTTTTGAAAAAAAAAACACTTCAAATGTGACTCGCGTCTTAGAAATACAGCACAAAAGCGTGAA
Source organism: Scrobipalpa costella (assembly GCA_949820665.1). Classification (NCBI taxonomy): domain Eukaryota; kingdom Metazoa; phylum Arthropoda; class Insecta; order Lepidoptera; family Gelechiidae; genus Scrobipalpa; species Scrobipalpa costella. The sequence goes on from OX463313.1 coordinate 6,857,779, forward strand.
GATAACAAAACTATAAGGAAGAAGATGTTGGTACCTAACATTCATACGTACATACCTACACATAATCACGCCTTTATCCCTAATCGGGTAAGCAGAGCGTAAACGACCTAAAGGTCGTTCCACCACGTCTGTTAAAGTTTTGAGGGTTATTTAAGATAGATTTGTAGGTACATTGCTGACTGCCCATAGCCTAAATTGAAATATACTGAGACCCTCATATCCCTTAGCTGGTTTTTACAGCATGCCCGGGAGGAAATGCAGCTGGCACATTCGAAGTTTTTCTCTCACTCCCAGTCAAGCATGGAAGAAATGGAAGTAAGTATCCTGAAATTACAAATCTTAGTTGTGTACCTTCGAAAGCCGATCAATTTGTAAGCTGCTATTACCTCAGGTATTAACGAACCCTATCAGTGTCAGCGAACCGATTTGACCCCAAAATTGTGTGTTAATAATCGTTCTACCTTCCCTTTCGAAATATAAGGGCTATTTCCGGTGAACTAAACCGATTTAATACTTGAGGTGGTTCGAGAGCTGCGACAGTGGCGCCATCAGGTTTATATATATTTTTAATTTTAATGAATATATTACGGTTAGGGTCAATTGCAACTAATTCTTAATTTTAATCCATACAATAATTCACATAAGCATAAAAGCTATTAATCGCAAATGTGCTAAAAGTGGCCACTAATAACCAGTAATTAAATACGGTCGATCCCTTACTTTTTAGTAACTATCCAAAGACATGTTTCAGGATTTTAGAGCCCCATCATCAGGTTGTTGAGTGCGTAGTATGAGTATGTCGCACTTAACCTTAAATTAGCGAATACATAGCTTTTAAGTGGCCACTTTTAGCACATTTGTAATACATAGCTTTTATGCTTCGTGTGAATTATTATATTATGGATAATAAAATGGAGAATTAGTTGCAATTGTCGCCAAACGTAAAATATTCATGAAAATGATTGTATTTTAGACAGAATTAATTAATTTTTTTATTAATTTATTTCTTCCATGCTGGACTGGGAGAGATAGAAAAACATAGAATGTTCCAGCTGCCCTTCCTCCCGGGCATGCTGTAGAAGTCAGCAAAAGGGACTCGAGGGTTACAGTGTATTGTAATTTAGGCGATGGGCTGACAACCTGTCACTAAAGCAGTACATATTACAATCTACAATTGCCCTCAATTTTTGTCAGACGTGGCGAAAGCGCCTTTTACGAGGCGTTAAACGCTCTGCCTACCCCGTAAGGGATAAAGACGTGATTTATGTATGTATGTATGTATTAATTTATTACTATTGACGGCGCCACCTATGCTCTGCCACCACCTTAGAGTAATTTACCATTGAGTATATGAAAAAAGAACTAGGTGCCATAAAATACATGAATGTATTACTAGAAATTATATATTTTGCTTTTAGATAGATAGATAGAAAATTTATTTCCACAATACACAACTCCAAAATTACACAAAAAATCATACAGTAAAACATGAGGAATTGAGGACACATAATATGATATAGGTGTGTACTGCAGAAATCAGGCTACAGCTCAGCGTAATTTTTGCTCACTAGGAGCAAACAATGATTTTTAGCTGTTACCTGTGTGGTGGAACCGAGTGCAATGCAAAATTAATTATAATAGACCAAAAATGTTTATGAGCAATTAAATTATGAGGAATTATAGATTATTAAATAGATAAAAGAAACATATAAATCATAAATACAAAGCGAACGCAAAAAATATTTTGCTAGACTTTAAATATTTTGCTAGAAATACTGCAAAAGCCAGTAAAAGGATTTAAGACTCATTTGTGTTACAATTTTAGTTACGGATTCTCCTTAAAAAGTCAGATGACGTCGCAAAAACTGTTTTAATCAGCCGTTAACGCTCTGTCTACCCTACCCTGTAAAGCTTTGTACAATTTTAGTATTTATTTAAATAGTTGTATATCTCCTAGCCATCATTCGTGTACATTTTCTAAACGTCAACTGCAGGTCCACTCTGATATGTTCAGGGCGAAAAGTGAACAGGCTTTTCGGCACAATTCCAACTGAGTGTATTGACAGTCCACTCGACTCAAAACTTGCTCAATTCTATTCCTGAATCGTTCTGACTTTCAACCTTCTGTTGCTCGTAATTGGGTTTAGTTTAGACTAGCTAGCTGTTCACGCAGATTCACATTGAAATATTTCCTTTTAGGAATATTATTTTCTCGTTATGAACAAATTTGCACTGCTGGTGATAGTTACCGTTTGGGTATCATTTTTCGTATTGTGTATTTGTGTTACTATTATAAAATTCTGTACACAATTTATCCACCTCATTACCGAGACCCTCTGTTCCCTAAACGACTTTCTTTATGCACTCAAACGTGGGTTGACCAAGTCAAACGAATATTGTAAACATTACTAGAAGACACTCCATTTTGTGCTACGTATGTATCGTTTACGCCGAAGAAATTTGACGAGTCGTAGCAAAGCAGCACCATTCAAAAATATGGACAAGCAAACTTACAATTATACTTTTCTCCCACTTGCTCGAAAAGATTCACTCTTTTATAGCCGCCGGCAGTTTCACCAAACGACAATAATGGACATTACCAACCGCTACGCCAAGTTTTTAAAGTCACTAGTATGCATTAGTAAAAAATTAATGAAAGAATGGAATGTGTGACTGTCAAAGGAGCCATGCAAATTTTAAATGTCAAAATATAATGGAGGAATAGCAATTTAAATGTTCATCTTAAGTGTATTGTTCTTGTTTCCTCGCACAATGAGAGCATAGTTCTATAGCTACTCCTCTCAGACGAAATAGCAATGTATGATCTTGTTTATTTTTTCCAAATTTTGACGACCATACATTGCCTTGTTTTCGGTCTTTAGAGTAATGTAATGTACTAGTTTCTTATTGACTACGGAACCGTAAAACAGTATTCTTGTATTCAGCGTAATGAAAATGTGTAAAAGCAAAATGGCCATAATTTAATTAACGGTTTGTTTTTGTTTCAGGTAAAACATTGCCCGTAGTAAACATCAAGAGTTGTTTACTCGGAAATAAATTGGCTCTGGTTCAGGTAAGGCGTTAAATTAATTAACTACCCCTGCTGTCTAGTGGTTTGAGACTTGACTTCTTGATTTGAGGATTGTGGTTTTGATTCCTACAGGAATTCAAATATAATATTAGATAATTTAGGTATGTCCATTTTAGTTAGGACATAGTACCTAACCTGGATTGGCCTTGGCTAGTCTCATAAGTAAGGAAATTCCGTGTTTTGTAATTTGTTGCTATTTTAAAAGAAGATTCTTCCATAAAAAGAAAAACATAGAATGTGCCAGCTGCATTTCCTCCCGGGCATGCTGTAAAAACCAGCTAAGGGATCTGAGGGTTTCAGTATATTGCAATTTAGGCGATAGGCTGACAACCCGTCACTACTGCAATATACTTATAAATCTATCTTTAATAACCCTCAAAATTTTGTCAGACGTGGCGAAACGACCTCTCTTTAGGTCGTTTACGCTCTGCCTACCCCGTTAGGGATAAAGGCGTGATTATATGTATGTATATATGTATTAAAAGAAGTATATAATAGTGGTTTTCTTTGTACCTGCGAACGTTGTAGTGGTCCTTAACGCACACTACGTCAGAGGCAAATTAATCCACACGTCTAATTTACTTCTTAGGGACTACTATAGTCCTGAAACAGTTCTTCGACTCTGAATTATTATTGTGTATGCTATTTTAGTTTCCTCTTTTTTGGAGGTCAAATGTAATAAACCTTATTGGTAGATATAGTATACCCTTTTTTATTCACAAAGTACACATTTTCGTATATGCTGTTCGTCTATTTCTAGAAAATACTGAGGCAGTAAATTACGTAACCAAAGTAGGTAGCTTGAAGTTGAATATAAGTTGAAAGTAGATATATTAAATTCGATAAACCTAAACTAAAAAAATCTATTTATAACGCTAGTCTGTTCTATATTTATTACGTAGATAAAATAAAACAACCCCAGTTTAGGTTAGTTAAAGTAAAAAATCATTTTTAGGTCTAAGTATACATTACTATAACAAAATACCTGACCATATATTAAGTTTGTCAGAAAATCAATTTAAAGATACTATTAAAAACACATTATGTCAGAAAGCCTATTATAAGTAAGATGACTATACTAATGAAAAAGATGTATGGAGCTCTGATATTTCAGTGAAGCCTAAGAAATTAGCACACATTGCGGTCACAAACCCTATTTTGAACAATAAGAAGGACAAAAGTAAGAATAAGATAAAACGAAGGGAGGGACGCAAAGTACGAGTTTCTCATGCTTTTTCTTAATTGTGATATAGTTTTATATATTATATATTTTGTGACACAGATATAATTTTCTTTGTAATAGACTTGTGACTTTCTAAAAGTGTTCTTAGGAATCTATTTGGAAATAAATGATTTGACTTTGACTTTGAGCAACCCGGAACATTTTGAGTAGAGTTTACCCAATAATTTCCAAGTATTGTGTGGTTTAGACCTTATTTGTGATTTTTAAGTTCAGAACCTAAATCATGTGCTTATCTTACAAGTTTCAGTTAGCCTTCTCCCATTTTCGGCGTAGTTTAACCTAATTTAGCAGACTAGTTATGAACAAGTCGTATTTACCCAGTGAAACTTAGTTTTAGTGCGGTGAGGCTGAAAATTAAATAACTTTTTGGGCTGGAGACTTACTGGGAAAACTCTGAGTGGATTTAGTATTGTAATGATTTTATATTGGTTTTCAAAATAAATAGATCTGAAAATATACGAGTATGATGGACAAGACAACACGCATTTTGCGTCTTATGAAAACAGAAAATATAGGTATTCTTAATACAAATATATAATTAGATTAATTGTGTACTGCATACAAACGTACTGCGTTTTTTGGAAAAATCCCAACTGCCTTTCCACTTCCTTATAATAAATGTTGGCTTGCTAAATGTCTAGTGGCCATAAAAGATGAGGAGATATTCTTATTGAAAGGTTGAATGATTCAAGCTGATGAGGGTTACCAATTGACAAAGCAAACCTAAAAAAACTGGCTGTCAAGAATATTAAAGAAGATGTCTCACTTACCGCTTCCTTGTGATATTATAGAGAGAACAATTTCCTTGTGGTCCAAAGTAGAACCGAGACAATTCCTCTTAAGTCTCGGGGGCTGATCAAAAATTTACGTAGTTTCTTCGAAGAGCTAGAAAGTTAGTTACTTTCGTTCGCAAGAGTGACGTAAGTGAACTAACTTGTGTTCCTAAAAGAAACGTAAAGTTGAGGTATTGGAGTTATAGGAACAAACAAACAAAATCTATAAAAATATAAATCAATATTGTTTACCACTAATTTCATTTACAAGTAGACGAGATGCTAGTCAATTTTGGATTATAAGGCATCATAGGTAGATTTTTACATACATACATATAATCACGCACTTATCCCTAATGGGGTAGGATGAGCGTAAAAGAACTAAAAAAAAGTCGTTCCTACACGTCTGATAAAGTTTTGAGGGTTATTTTAGATAGATTTCTAAACTGCTGTAGTGACAGGTTGTCAGCCGATCGCCTTAATTAGAATAAACAGAAACCTCCTGGTTTTTACAGAATGCCGGGGACGAAATGCAGCTGGCATATTGTATATTTTTCTCTCGCTCCTAGGTCAGCATGGAAGATATGCAGATAGATTTTTATACGGGATTATACTAAAAGAAATATTTGAACTGAAGTAAACGTATAAACCATGGAGAAAGAAACGTTTCATGGAAGGAAAAAGATAAAAATAAAAAGTTGCATTCCTCCTAATCTCTTTATCGTTTGCTTAAGGGGTGCGTAAGACAAAGGGCACATCTTAAATCATACAATAAAAAGGACAGTCTTATACAGTTTTGTCCCTTTCCCACTTACGTCTCGTCCCATACTAGACAAATGACGGCATTTGACCTAGATTTTCCCGGGATTGTCCTGAATCCTTTATTCTAGTACTTTGTGCTGTAAGATAGAATAATGGCTTGTATAAATTGCTGAATACTTACTTTATTCTGTGGTGTAAGGATTTATAGCATGGTGGTGTTACTATTACTTTTTGATTTACTTATTAGAAATGGGATTGCTCTTGTCTCTAGATACTAGGTCAGGGACGACCGTGACAGTATCGACAATGGAGCGAGCTCACCCAGAAGATGCCTGTTATAGCACTGGCAATCTCGAAATTGCACACGGAGTACCGTGCTACTCTGTGCTACTCAACGCTAGTCTGTACTACTCTATGCTAGTCTGTGCTACCCCATGTTAATCTGTGATAGTCCACGCTAGTCTGTACTACCCCACGCTACTCTGTACCACTCCATGCTACTCTGTACTACTTCATGCTACTCTGTACTACTCCATGCTACTCCACACTACTCTGTACTACTCCATGCTACTCTGTACTACTATATGCTACTCTTTGCTACTCCACGCTACTCTGTACTACTCCATGCTACTCTGTACTACTATATGCTACTCTTTGCTACTCCACGCTACTCTGTACTACTCCATGGTACTCAGTGCTACTCCACGCTACTCTGTGCTACTTCACCTTACTCTTTACTACTCCACGCTACTCTGTGCTACTCCACCTTACTTTTTACTACTCCATGCTACTCCGTGCTACTCCATGCTACTATGTACTACTCCTTGCTACTCTACGCTTTTCTGTACTAATCCATGCTACTATGTGCAATGGCAAGGCAACACAGCAAGATATAATCAAAAATATGATTAAATGGTAAACACCATAATCTTCTTCTTCTATCGAGTCCACGGCAAGTCAAACATACCTTTATAGGACATGTAGCATCTTTAGTTAACAAACTTTTTTTAAACAATATCTATAGAAATTATCCAAAAGAAAACTACTAGGTACAAAAATTAAATATATTGTTTAAGAGAGTCAATAAGATATTCTTAGATCTAGGAGTCCTAGCCAAGGACACAACTGTCATATTACGCATAGGATAAAAGGTATTATGTATATCATAATAAATTTTATGGTCCCAGATTTTATTTGGTAAAATTATGGGTACCAGTTTAATGAAAACTTAGTCAATGTTCATTTAAGTTGAATTCATCCATCCCAAGGTCCATTTCATTTTTATAAAAAAAAGGAATATATCAAAAGTTTGATGAGTTTCGACGGCTAAGCGGAAAAGTTAAATAAGTCGTTTATGCCGAATTATTTAAATGAACGAATGACTCAATGGATCAACCACTTGATGGAAATACGCATAGTAAAAAGATTTTGTTCTGCAGTTCTACATACTTTTTATATGATCAAATAAAAATAAATCTACTAATGTTTAGGCGTAGTCATGTTTATAAAATGTACCTAAGTCAAAGATATAAAGTTTGCTTAAAAATGGGACTTCTTTAAAATTTAATTTAACAACCCATACGTGCAAGTCATGTCATGTTTATGACTAATAACTTTAGATATTGGATTATTCACAAAAATGGTTTTTAATACATTACGGAAAAGACATATTTTTATACCTTATTTCCACAGAAAAAAACTACGCTTTTTTAAATTTATTGTTCATTACAGATTTTAAACATATTCATGTTATAATTAAGACACGCTACAAATCCTATGTAAGGTTAATACGTGGTGTTACTGAATTCGCTCACCCACAGCATCAGTAATCAACCTGTAACATCACCCATGTAGTGTGCTTTAAGTATAGTTTTACATTTATTTTCGCTAGTTTGAATGTCTTTAAATATTTCCTGAGGAATACTTTTAAATATATCAGGTAACATAATATTCCCACGTTCTCCTACCATACTTATTTGTAGGTAAAACATATTTTCTTAGATTACTTAGGCCTGTATTTATAATCAGCATTTGAGATTGACAGCGAGTTTGAGTTCGTATCAGAAATATAATTTCAGTACATTCTGACCTGTCCCATCCATAGTTAATATTGCTCTCAATCTTGAGATCGCTTAATAAATACCGGCTTAAGTTTTTTATAAATTATCCTGTACTAGCGACCCGCCCCGGTTTTGCACGGAAATTATCAGTTTTTCTCTACTATATTATGCATGTTGTAATGGACTTAGCTTCTGCTATTCAAAACATAATCACTGTTTTAAAATACAAGTAACGCCATCAATCAGATTGGTTGGAGAATCACTATAAAAAGAAGCTAATGCCAATCTAGTGTTGATTGAGTAGATAACTAATATTGTAGAAAGATCAAACTGAAATTACTTCAATTTGAAGTAAATTATAGGTGTTATGCCAGATTGAAAAATATAAAGATTATATTTTATGAGGTAAGTTAATTATTTTATTGTGTGATATTGGTTTATCTACACATATTATATACGATAAGCATTTTATAATTACTTAATAGAAATAAAATGTCGAGTATTTGGATTGTGTGCAGATATTGTGAAGAAAGGTTTCGACAACACAGAGAACCAGAAGGACACGCGGTGCCATCTGGAGGAGGAGGGGAGAACTATCAAGAGAAGTAGGAATGAAGGCACTCGAAAACTCGAAAATGGTCTATAAGAGGGAAGATAAAACAGTCGGGGGGCTCGAGAAGGGGGAATGGGGCTGGAACTTGAGAGAAGACGGGGCGTCGAGAGGGAGAAGGACGCCGGGGGAAGAAAAGATAGCGGCTGGGACCGAGCAGGGAGAAGTTTAGTTGACCTGGAGTTTTAGTTTGAGTGGAAGTTTAGTTTTACTTGAAGTTTAGTTGACTTTTACCAGTGAAAGTGTACACATCAAAGAGGAGAGGAGAGAATGCAGCCGGGAGGCAACCAAGAGACCTACTATGGTGGGATGTTGGTGCCATCAGTTGTTCCTGTTGTGGACGGAGGGCGGTGACCTGACGATCAGCTGTTCTTTTACATGGTGGAGTGGAGGATGCTGACAGTGGAGTCTTGCAGAGCTGGTGGAGTGCCAACTACAAGGATTCTAAAGGATGGGTAAACCCACACACCAGGTATTCCTGCATCAAATTATGATGCATTTATTTATTTACTTATTCTTATATAAATTTACATCGTGTTTTATTTACTTTACCATTTCTACATATATTTAATTATCTTGTCCACTTCAGACTTTGTTTATTGACAAGGTTTTTCCCTGTTCAATTAACAATCCTTTTTTATGATATTTCATACTTGCCAAAGGCCGTTCTATTCATTTTTATATACATAATTTCCAATATTTCTTATATGATAGGTACGGTTAATGAGATATATGTAGGATTGTAGGTCGGTTTAGCATGCAATTACATAATTTATACACAGCTAAGCGGTTAGGTAAATAGGCAGTTTAGGTACATTGTAGGAGTAGGTTAGGTAGGGGTAGGTTTAGATGTATAGGTAAGTAGTTCTCTCCCTTCCCTTTACCAAAATTCCTGCCTTACCTTTCCTTTAAGAAGAGAAGCATCATCCTAATGTTTCATGATGTGCCCAGCAGTGGAATGTATAAATTATTTTAATACATTCTATGTTTTTATAACTATATCTATGTATGAATTGTTCATACCTACCTATCCTGGCAGAGGAGACAAAATACTTACCTATTCTTTCAAACAAACTACTGAACTGATTTATATTCACTTAACTTTGGATTTAATACCTATGTATGAGTCATTCATACCTTCATGCTTATTCTGGCAGTGGATACTGAATTGATTTTATATTCACTTTATTGTGAAATATATTCAACGGACAATGTTTTGAAACATTTATTGGATTCATGATCCTATATGTATGTATGTTCTAGATTCTAGAACACCAGCTACAAACTTGGTGGGAACGTTCACCTCTGATACCTACCTACTATGTAGGTTTTATACAATTGATGATCCTGTTCTACAGACTGACAAAGTTTATCTTTGATAATATACCTACTGATGTGTGGGTTTTATACTTGCAACTTATTGGGACTATGACCAACTACCTAATGGGAGTATTCATTATACTTACAAAATCAATACAACATGGAATGTGGGATGATGTTATCTGTATCCTACCTACAACCTCAAATTACCCTGGAACGGGTCTGGAATTCAAATTATATATTTATTCACTTTATGTGAATTTTATATGACTGATTTATGGTCAGTCGGCTTTGACGAGCCATTATACTACTGAAATACTACTTGACTTGATGTCAATTGAGCGACATGGTATCAGCCATGGTCAAACCTCCATCACATACTACATCTTAGCATTCGATATGTCTGTAACGGCGTTTAGATCACAGAAGCTTATTTTGCACTAAAGAAGTCTGACAATCAGTCACTACTTGCTCTTGCCTATCACTCCTATATCTACAATGAATATATGGCTTGCGGTGTGAATGATTGTTATATTATCTGGGACTAGCTTCGGCATCCCTATCTATTCTACTGACTCCTGGATGTGCATATCATAAGTGGAGATCGATGACTGGTGCAGTTTCATAGTCGGTGCTTCCAGCATAGCTGGACAACAATTTATAAAACCTTTGTTGAGGCAATGTTTCTCAATTGGATATCACAACTTACTACAAATTACATCAGACATGACTTGCTCTGTCTTGGTTGGCTGACCAATAAATCAGCTCAAATTAATTATATTTTATATGATGTTGTTCATCAATCTGGACTCGTTCCAAAATTCCTAAGTGCGCTGTCACTTATCTCTGGCCTGAGGCTTGGCCAAAACAAAAACCAATTGGAGGGCACAGAAGTGCCTCCTCTTTCCTTTTCTGGGGCTCGCATGATGGGTTTTGCATCAAGGACAAGTTCCTAGGCTATTTACTGTCTTTATTAGTGTCTGGGAATTGGTAATTGAAGTAAATCTCATTCGTTGATGGTTGGCGAGCACATAAATCCTCTACCAGCGAATGGTTGGAGCTGGAATCGGAGGTTCCGTTATCCCGCTGCGCACTGTCCCAATGTTGTCCCAAGAACCTAAAGAGAGCTAAGTTATGACATCCCACTACCACTTTAAAGGATTTGGGTTACTTTTATAAATACTATCACACACCGTACGGTCCTAACTTTAACTAGACGATCACAATCACGAGCCAATATATGTTGATTTTATTTCTAGATATTCATGTGCCACTCTTCCCATCCACTATTCCTCTTTCATATTCCCTTCCTCTCCTCTAATCCTCTCCACATTCCTACCTTTCCTCCACACATTCCTCTCACACTTCCTTTCACAAATTACTTAGGGTTGATAGGGTTGTTAGTAGGGGTTGTTACAATGTATTATCCATATAAACTTTCCTCTTGAATTACTCTATCCATTAAAAGAAACCGCGTCAAAATCCGTTGACGTAGTTTTAAAGATTTATGCATACATAGGGATATAGGGACAGAAAAAGCGACTTTGTTTTGTACTATGTAGTGAAGTGTTACGTAGTATTACATCATTTTACTATGATAAAGTTGAAATTTGAAGTGACACTCTTTTATGCACAGTAATGATTTTGCGCCAACTTGAAAGTACTTGTCAAAATTTACCCTTAATTTGCTGATTATTTTATAAAAGTTTAATACAAACAACAAGACTATTGAATTTTCATTTTAATTACTGGAAATATAAATTAATTACTTGTAATGGTATGGGGTAAATAACTTTAAAATTTAATTAATATCCTCTACTTAATTTGTGTGTGCTTTATTTTGTTTGCTCTGTTTTATAATTTAATTATTTTGTTGACTAAAAACTATGTGATAAATTAATTATAAGTGAATTCAATTATGTTCAAAAATTAGAGTATCTCTAAAGTAAATTAAATACATACTTTTTTATTTAAAAGTGATAAAGATAAAAAAAAGTTTAAATACATTTATTTTCACATAAATACATACATAAAATCACGCCTTTATCCCTTACGGGGTAGGCAGAGCGTCAAACGCCTCGTAAAAAGCGCTTTCGCCACAACTGACAAAAATTGAGGGCAATGTTATATTGTAATGTGTATTGCTATAGTGGCAGGTTGTCAGCCCATCGCCTAAATTACAATACACTATAACCATCGAGTCCCTTTTGCTGACTTCTACAGCATGCCCGGGAGAAAGGGCCGCTGGAACATTCTATGTTTTTCCATCTCTCCCAGTCCAGCATGGAAGACACAAATACCGTAATAATAATAATAAACAATAATTCAAAATCTTGATTTTAAACTAAAATGCATAATTTCATTTTTAATTGGTTATTAATTAAAAACAAAAACAGTATGTCGCACTTTTATACTTTTACATTTCCATACATCGGACTTCCATACGTAGGGCGTATTTTCGAACTAACGTATGTAGCACTTCTGTACTTTTGCACTGACATAAATCGAAATTACGTCATTCGAAACTCAATTGCAGTCACTGATTAGGTATTTTAGCGGAAAAAGGTGAGGGCACAGTATGGCTAATTTTAAGTCCTCCCTGCGTCAGACGTCTAAGAAAGAAACAGAGACATATATTCACGCCTTTATCCTTAAGAGGATACATCCAAAATTATCCGATTCGTAATGGGCGGAGCCAGTCTCGTTTGCGGGGCGCCCCCCTCTATGCGTTTACGTAGCGTAAACGCGCGCGAAATTTAAATTATGCACTGCAGTCAAGGTTGTTCTTTTACTTATAAAATAGGTACAACCAATGCTACAACTGTCAGTTACAGCTAAATAAAGGTAAGTAGTACTTACTAAGTATTCGTAAGTGAGTAAAATAATAGTGACATAACAAACATTTTTTTTAATTATAAAAATAAGATAAGAAAGAAAACTGAATTCGTGGTCTGAGTTGTAAAGATTTTTACCATAAAGCACTGTATAAAAAACTACTTCCTTAAATAAGGGTGTAAATGACATTATTTTATTAATAATAACTGCCTGCGTACTTTAAATATGTTAACCTGTAGTTTTATGGTACAGGAGCCAAGCGTTGGTAATCGCTTTGGTATAATTACTCACCAATGTCGATCTTATACATATTTCTTGGTATCTAATCTACTCAGAATCATGGTCTAATTTACCACCCCCAAGTATTCGTTACGATGACATTTACACCCGACATAGTCCGAGAGTAAGGCGGTCAGTGAAATTGTTTCATCGAGTGAGACAGTGACAGAGAGACGGTGAGGGGCGACGGCGAAGAGCGACAGCGAGGGGCGACGGCGAGGGGCGACGGCGAGGGGCGACGGCGAGGGGCGACGGCGAGGGGCGACGGCGAAGGTTGACAGCCAGAGGCGACGGCGAAGGGCGACAGCGACTGGTGACGGCGAAAGGCGACGGCGAGGGGCAACGGCGAAGGGCGACGGCGAGAAGCGACAGCGAAGGGCGACGGCGAGAGGCGACGGCGAAGGGCGACAGCGAGAGGCGACGGCGAAGGGTGACGTCGAGGGGCGACGGTGAGGGGCGACGGCGAAGGGCAACGGCGAGAAGCGACAGCGAAGGGCGACGGCGAGAGGCGACAGCGAGAGGCGACGGCGAAGGGTGACGGCGAGGGGCGACGTCGAGGGGCGACGGTGAGGGGCGACGGCGAAGGGTGACGGCAAGAGGCGACGGCGAGAGGCGACAGCAAAGGGCGACAGCGAAGGACGACGGTGAGGGGTGACGGCTAAGGGCGACGGAGAAGGGCAGCTAGATAGGGCAGTAGCTGAATGAAACTATTTTTGACTTCTAAATATTTTTATTATTAGTAGTGACTGCTTGTTTAGGAAGAAATATAGGTGTATGTTATCTAAAATAAATGCTTTTTTATTTTCATTTATTTTTATCATAATTATCATTAATCAAAGTACTTTCTTTTCAGATTAACTAGAGACATACTAGACAAAGCATCTATAATTTGTTTAAAAAAATAGTAACAAAATAATGAATAGATATAAATTAAAATTTTGAAAATGTAACTACAGTTTCAACATTTTCAGACATATTATGATGATTTGAGTCTCCTTGGTATTGATTTTCTTTACCTTCACCTGCTTTCTGAATTTTGACATAAACAGGATCCCGGATCTTCAAATTTCTTGGGTGACGGGGATCAACAAGCTCCGGTAAAAGACAATCAAAATAAAAAGAAAGCAATTTTGGCTCCATTTTCTCATTCCAAAACTGATCATTCTTTTCTAAGACTTCAATTTTTAGCTTATTCTCGCCGTACCATACAGATAATAAACATTTGGAATATTTGCATATGTGCATTTGGCCCTGTGCTTGCATGAACCAATCTGAGTTTTGGTTAACATGAATTGCACCTGTTTTTTTATCTTTTTTCCAGAAATGCATTTTGCCCTCGGAAATAGCTGTGTCTATTCCTGTTTTGTATGGTGCAATAGGGCACTTTACTTCAACAAGCATGTCATCGGCAATTCCGTCAGGGGTTGCCCCTAAAAATGGATAATTTTCATCGATAAATAAATAAAAAAATGGTCTTCCAATAATAGCAGCAGTGCCTGATAATGCGGAATAATTGGTTCTGTAGGATCTTTTACACCAAGAACCATCTAAAACGACATCAATTATTTGAATACCATCTTTGTCAACATTTCCTTCTTCGAGTGCAGCTTTCCGTTCACGATCGCCGGCTTTTTTCATTTCTTCCCAAGATGTCACTTCCCACTCATCACAAACTTCATCTTGTGAAACTCTATATTTACGTTCTGACATGATTGACATATCCAATGCAGCTGTTATTTGTTTTAACTGAGCGTGACCACATCCTGCTGCCATTACACCAGCCACGGCATTTTTATTTAAATTTTCATTCGAATTTTTGATTTTAAAATCTTGATTGCACATATTGCAATGTAGTGTAAATGTAGATGTTAAACCTTTTTGTACTTCTGCCTCAATTGACATCGAATGAAGTCCACAGTTAAATAAAGAATTATGCCCAGAAATATTAATAATTTCTTTAAAAAAATGATGAGCATCTATTATTCTGTGACCATCGATCTCGTGTTTCTTGAGCGTTACAGTCTGAAACGAACAAAAAATTTTAATTTAAGCAAAATAAGTTTTGTGTAGTAGCAACCACAAAAACAATATTTACATTATCAACTGCTATATTAAAAGAAATTGGTGAGGTTTTCTCGGTAGCGTCTGAATGTACATTAGCTTTCAAGATTGTTCTGAAACAAAAAGATATATTTTAAAGATTACACACGGTAGATATCAATATCAATAGATCAATATTATTATTTTTAATGTAAAGGAAGAACTGAGTGCTTGCATAATATATTATATCGGAGCGTAAAAATCACGATGAAGCACTAAAACTTAATTATTTATTGGCTATCTGTTTGTAAAATGATCGGCTACCAAGATGTCTTACCTTTCTTGGTCATCAAATAAAGAGCAAGACTGCATGTCAACATATTTTCTTGTGTCTTTGGGGTTTCCTTTGTCATGACAGAAGTAATTTGTTTGTGCCGACGACATTTCAGATCTGAAAAATAAAATTTACACGTAACACATGATAATACATGACCGATAGGTATGCAGGCAGTATTTATTTATTTATATTGGAAAAGCGCCCAAGTATTACTATATCATTTACACCCTGTATACGTATAAAATCGACATTGGTGAGTAATTATACCAAAGCCATTACCAACGCTTGGCTCCTGTACTATAAAAAAACCACGATGGCTCACTAAAACTAAATTATTCATTTGCTATCTGTTTGTAAGAATTATCGGCTACTAAGATTTCTTACCTTTCTTGGCCATCAAATGAAGAGCAAGGTTGCATGTCTACATATTTTTCTGTGTCATTAGGGTTTCCTTCAATGTCGTGACTGCAGTAATTTGTTTGTGATGACGACATTTTGGATCTGAAAAATAAAATTTACACCGTAGTACATGACTATATTGGAAAAGTGCTGAAGTATTCGTTACGATGTCATTTACACCCTGTATATGTATAAAATCGACATTGGTGCGAGTATTTATACCAAAGCGATTACCAACGCTTGGCCCCTGTACTATAAGAATGCATGTCAACATTTATAATTTATAATAATTATATTTATACAAAAATATCATTTTTCAAGTACGCAGGCAGTATTTATTTATTTATATTTTAAAAGCGCCTAAGTATTCGTTACGATGTCATTTACACCCTGTATATGTATAAAATTGACATTGGTGAGTAAATAATTATACCAAAGCGATTACCAACGCTTGGCTCCTGTACTATAAAACTGCATGTAATATATTTCAAGTACGCAGGCAGTATTTATTTATAAAATAATAATTTATAAAAGGTCTCTGTGGTGCCGGGTTAGAACAGCATCACCCCATATCTTCCTGAGGGTGTCGTAAGAGGCGACTAAAGGATAAATTCAGGGAATGGGCAGCAGCGTTCCCTGCGAATTTATAACTCCTACTGCGCTCACCAACCCGCGTGCCAAGCGTGGTGAGTATGGTATATACCCCCAACTGTTGGGGAGGCCCATGTCCAGCAGTGGACTGTTGTGGCTGATGATGAATATAAAAGGAAAGTTGTCGTAGGTACTTACTTTTTACTTTTTGTTGCTTCTCTCATAGCACTTGCATGCTTGCGTTTTCTTTTTAGTATTTCGCGCTTTTTTCCTGGCGCGGGTTTATTTCTTTTATTTGCCATTGTGTCACGTTTCTGTATGTCCTTAACCTCATAAAAAACCAAATACTTCTTTCTTTATGTACAGCAATACTAATTTAATTATTAACACAGCTATTAAAAATTCTGATACAAGTTGGAGATGCCGAAACAATGAAGCGCGCGTCTGCTCTCGGCAAAGGTCACGGACGACTGAAGTGAAAAGAAAGTGACAGCGCTTATCTATATTCTAGTGTCATGAAAGAGACGGATGCGCCCGGTACAAAGTATATTGAACGATGCTTACGCCAAATAGATTTTAATTAATTATAAGAAAACTACTAAACTAATCCAAAAAAATCTTTCTCAATCATTAGGTAATATTAGTATCTTGAATTAAATCTAGGTTTCACTTTATTATAAAATACTGTGTTGGAATAGTAATCGTTTTGGTTTTTTAAACAGACCATCTTTGGATTTTTATTCTATCGAGAAAATTTTATTCAATCGTGTTTTTGCCTTGGTGGTCGTTAGCTTATATCTTCGAGATAAACATACCTAAAAATAAAAATCCTAATCCCCATAGTTCTTGAGATCTTTTACTTTTAAGAACCCATATTTTTGGATGTATCATCTTAATGGGGTAGGCAGAGCGTCAACGACCAAAATAAACGTACACACAAGTATTGAGGGTCATTTCAGATAGATCTATGTACTGCTGTAGTGACAGGTTGTCGTCTTATTGCCTAAATTACAATACACTGAAACCCTCTAATCCCTTAGTTGATTTTTACAGCATGCCCGGGAGGAGATGCAGCTGGCACATTCTATGTTTTTCTATCGCTCCCAGTCCAGCATGGAAGATAAATTAATACATTATCGAATTCATTAATTTTGTTTACAGATAAACTGATATACCTACTTACCTACCTGACGTTATTTCGCTGAGACCGATACGTAAAAAATACACGAGTATACACGATTAAAAAAATAAGCTAATCAAGCTTTAGGTTCACCCATTAAATTGAACATGGAACAAAGGTCGAAACATGAAAAAAGAAATAACCCTTCCATACAAAAGATACTTCTTACTTCCATGCTGGACTGGAAGTGATAGAAAAACATAGAATGCGCTAGCTGCATCACCTCCAGAGCATGCTGTAAAAACCAGCTAATGGATTCGAGGGTTATAGTATATTACAATTTTAGGCGATGGGCTGACAACCTGTCACTATAGCAATATACGTCATGATCATCTGTAATAACCCTCAAAACTTTTCAGACGTGGCGGAACGACCTTTGCTTAGGTCGTTTACGCTCTGCCTACCCCATTAGGGATAAAGGCGTGATTATATGTATGTATGTACAAAAGATGTCAATGGCTCGTGTCATTTTGTCCGGAAGAGCCATTTCTATTTTCATATTTCAACTCATGTTCCTTAGGGAAAGTTGTTCAGTTTTATAGAATGGTTCTGACCCTAAAATGCGGTCACTTAATTTTTACACCTGGAACTTATAATTAAGTACTTACAATAATAATTATTAACTATCTGGTTAGCATACCGTTTGGAAAATACATAAAAAGTATATAAATATTATTTTTGTTCTAACAGATTTTTGCACAATAAGTGCTATTTATTTCTGAAAATACCCCGTCAAAGGCAGGTTCAAATCCTGTCAGCGGTCAAATTTTTTTTTTTCTTCTAATATTTTCATAAATAATTGTACCTAGCTAGATAGGTCATCATCTGCCTAGCCTTATCCCGTATCTTACGGGGTCGGCTAATTTATCCAGGGGATTGAACGAGGGTACTGGTTTTTACACAGAGCGACTGCCATCTGACCCCCGCAACCTTCAAGGAAAACCAGACCCAATCCTGTACGGTATTAAACGATATTAACCGGGACCAACGACTTAACATGCCTTCTAAAGCACGGAAAAGCGCCGAATAAACGTACATATGAAATTCGAAAACCGAAAAACACATTGGTACGTGGTGGGATTCGACCTAGGAGGCAGTGGCCCTATCCACTCCACCATCGGGCTCCTAATGTACCTAGATAGGTACTGTACAATAATATTATTATTAATATAATCATTATACAGCAATATACGTATAAATCTTTCTTGAATGGCTCTCAAGACTTTGTCAGACGTGGCGGAACGGCCTTTGTTTAGGTCGTTTACGCTCTGCCTACCCCATTAGGGATATAGGCGTGATTATATGTATGTATAATCATTATATTAAGGTAATAATAATTATTACCTATCTGGGTATCATATAACTTGGCAAATAATAAACCACTAAAACGCAAGTTGGCTAAGATTAATGGTATTGCATTATCGCGCGATGTGCGAAGTTCCACAAAACTTTGTTATTTAACACACTAACTGCTCGGAGTAGTTCTAGTTGGTCCAGAGGTTATCATGATGCTCGTTGATTTGGTGGCAAGTGATAAGGTTGATTTTAGCTGTAATTTTTTTCATAAATCATTATATAAAGCACACAATAAAAAAAAATATATAAAAAAGTTAATCACTTCTTGTTTCCAAATTCGAAGGTACTAAATTTATGCCTAAAAAGTAATGGGAACATAGGTCGAAATACGAAAAAACTATTTTGATTTTTCATACATAATGCATAAGCTTTCATTCATAAGCATAGCACATTTAGTATTGGAGGTCAAAATATTTTTCGCCCAATGTTTCATGGTGAAAGTTGTTCAGTGATATTGCTTTGGATGCGAAACCTCTTACAAGAAGAGGCTGAATTGCTTCGTGTCTTTAGTTTTACTTTTTTATTCTCAAGGGGAGTTGGCTACCAAATCTTGTAGGTAGATAGATACATACATATACCATTTTTAATAATAAAAAAAAATCACACCTTTATCCCTAATGGGGTAGGCAGAGAATAATCGACCTTGAAAGAAGAAGAAGTTTTAAGGGGTTATTCTTCTTCTTCTTTCGTGTAGGTATCATTATCATTTCGTGGGGAGCATTATGTCCTATGGAATTTTGCTGTGGGGCCGCGCTGCTGACATTAATTCAATTTTTGTTTTGCAAAAACGGGCTATTAGAGCAATTTACAAACTCAGATGTCGTGATTCCCTAAGAGAAATGTTCAAAGAGATAAATATTTTAACTGTAGCATGTCAATTTATATATGAAAATATTATGTATGCAAGGAAAAATATTCATACTTTTACCAAAAATGGTGACAGGCATAACCGGAACTTTAGAAGCAAAAATAAAATTGACCAACCCCCGTTTAGGTTAGTTAAAGTAAATAAATCATTTTTAGGTCTAAGTATACAATACTATAACAAAATACCTGACCATATATTAAATTTGTCAGAAAAACAATTCAAAGATACTATTAAAAACACATTATGTCGGAAAGCCTATTATAAGTTAGATGACTATACTAATGACAAAGATGTCTGGAGCTCTGATATTTCAGTGAAGCCTAAGAAATTGGCACACATTGCGGTCACAAACCCTATTTTGAATAAAAAGAAGGACAAAAGTAAGAATAAGATAAAACGAAGGGAGGGGCGCAAAGTGCGAGTTTCTAATGCTTCTTCTTCATTGTGATATAGTTTTATTTTATTTTGTGACATAGATATAATTTAATTTTCTTTGTAATAGACTCGCTTGTGACTTTCTAAAAGTGTTCTTAGGAATCTATTTGGAAATAAATGATTTTACTTTGACTTGACTTTATCGACTCGATCGACCAGGTGTCTGAAATTGCCTCAGGTATGGTTTGTGTAACGGCCACTATCAAATACAGCGACCGGGACCGACGGCTATATAAAATAGATTTGCTATAGTGACAGGTTGTCAGACCATCGCCTAAATTACAAATCCTTGGATGGTTTTTACAGCATGTCCACGAGGAAATTGCTGCTGGCACATTCTATGTATGATACCTACTATAAAAAAAATATGTTCATTTGTGACGCTGTAGTCTTAGTCGGCAGTTACTGTGTTAATATCTGAGAGACAGAACATAACTTCACCACTCGAAGTTGTGAAAAAATATGCTCTCAATGAATCTTCAGATAGAAGAAATTTTAGTAAATCTGCAAAGAGACGAAGATTCAAAAGTTTCAAATGAAAATTTAGTGAGAAAAGTTTGGAAACAAGCGATGAGTCGTTAATCATTGAAACATTTTCTTAATACTTAAAGGATACATATTCATTCAAACAATCTATAATGTTTTTGAATTTATACCTATAAGTATAAAAGATATTATATATTGGTTGTTCAATTTTACAGCTGATTTTCGGCTTCATTCAAAGGCTCTACGAAAGCAAATTACACAAAGAATACCTTAGCCCGATGGTGTAGTGGATAGGGCCGCTGCCTCCTGAGCGGGAGGTCGTGGTTCGAATCCCACCACGTACCAATGTGTTTTTCGGTTTTCGAATTTCATATGTACGTTTATTTGGCGCTTTTTCCGTGCTTCGGAAGGCACGTTAAGCCGTTGGGCCCGGTTAATATCATTTAATACCCTAGATATTAGTCGTTAAGCAATGTCTGAGGCCAGTGCTAAGCATTGGCGGCTTAAAAACTCTGACCTAATCTAGGATTGGGTCTGGTTTCCTTTCTGGGTTGCGGAGGTCAGATGGCAGTCGCTCTGTGTAAAAACCCTCGTCCAATTCCCTAGATTAGGTAGCCGACCCTGTAAGATACGGTATAAGGCTAGGGAGATGATGATGAAAGGTGTAAAGGACAGCTTTTCGCAGTTATTATATACAGTTAAGTTATTTTTATAGAAAATGATGTTTTTTGACTTCCCCTACAATGTGAACACCTCAATAAGATAATTTGTGTGGGGAAGGAATAAGTATGGAGGTAAATTTGTTTTTTCACCTTGTATCAAGATAGTTTACCGAATACGTAATGAACAGAATAATTGTATTTATACCTAAATTGTGTGTAAAGGGCCCTAGGAAATATCAGACTATTAAATTAAAACTCATTTATTTCAGGCAAGATCGCATAGTTTTTTTTTTATTTATCAAGTAAGTACATTTTTATAACTTATATCTACTCGCCAAACTTAAAAGTTTGATGGCAAGATACGCCTGAATGTAATTTCTTACACCTACCTTAAATTAACAGCATGCTTATAAATAAATATGATAATCAAAAAATAAATAAATAGAGAAATAAATTAAAAGATAACATTGCTCAATGACTTTCATGTAGAAGTGAGTCCCTTTATTTTGATTTTTAATACCCCTATACTACTTAACTTAGGTTCAGTTCGTAATATTTGAAGCTGGTTAAATATTTTTGATACTAGATATTTTGACACCCTTTCTCCATAATAGTTTACTGATTTTGGTATTATTAATTTACGTTCTCATACACTTTGAGTATTATATTTATTTTCATTACATTGTAAATTGTTATTAAAATGTAGAATAAACTAAGATAAATTAATTCAATTCAAGAAAATTAAATTAATGAATTAATTTAACATACATGTCATCAGTTACTTAACATTACAACATTTATCTAATCTATTTATTATTATTAATTATTATTATTAAATTCTTTATTGTTTTAAAAAAAAAAACATAAAAGTAAACTTAAAAATTAAAACAAAAGGCGAGCTTATCTCTATAAGAGATCTCTTCCAGCCAACCTAATGAGGATGAAAGAAGGGAAAATACGGGAACAGATATAATAAACGTAATAACATTAATGATTATAGTAATACTAATACACACTAATATATTTCAATAAAATAAACTAATACATAACAATATCAATATGATAAATAATTAAATGGTATAAAAGATATTGAAATGAATCTAAATATATAAATGTCATAGAGAGTTAATAAAATGCTCTTTCAGTCTCTTCTTAAAGGTGAAACTCGAGGGACTCTCTTGTAAAGTTTTTGGTAATTTATTCCAAAGTTGTATTGCTCTTACAGTGAAAGAATCTATAGATATTTTCGAATACAACTTTAACAATATTATTCGTTGAGGAGTGTAGCCTTTTGTGGAATGATATTTTAAATGTCTTCAACGCGACTATCTAAGCACCAAGTTTACTTTACGATATTAGTTAAATCACTACATAGTATAAAACAAAGTCGCTTTATCTGTCCCCATATCCCTATGTATGCTTAGATCTTTAAAACTACGCAACAGATTTTGATGCAGTTTCTTTTCATAAATAGAGTGATTCAAGAGGAAGATGCACAATACATGCATAATATAGTGGGGGTGCATGAAAGGAGCCTCCCCGCGGCGCACCCTGGAAGCAGCTAGGCACCATAACGGAGTACCTAGGCTGACTAATCCTCTTAATACGATGGCGAATTTAAATTTAAACTCTCTAAACTCAACAAAACGGCCCTTTTCAGGGCCAAACTCAACAAAACGGCCCTTTTCAGGGCCAAACTCTCCTACTTTGACTGATCCTGCTCTGTCTGTAATTTCTACAAATATCGAAGGTTTCTCGCTAAATAAGTCCGAGATCCTTGCCGAATTGTGTCGTAAAACACAATGTCACCTTCTGTGCGTACAAGAAACCCACCGCGACTCCCGACAGAGCAGACCACACATTCCTGGAATGATTCTTATAGCTGAGACCGAACACCCAAAACACGGCAGTGCTGTGTTTGCAGCTCCTAACTTAAAAATAGTATCAGCTTGCTGTTCCCTCCAAAATTCGATCGAAGTAATTACCGTAGATCTTGGTAATTGCACGGTTACTTCCATATACAAACCACCAGGCACACCATTTCAGTTTCACCCACCTAGAAACTTTAAGGACCGTCAGACGCAAATTGTCATTGGTGATTTTAATAGCCACAATACAATCTGGGGGTACAAGGAGACAGATTCTGATGGTCATGCAGTGGAAAACTGGGCAGAGGCAAATAACTTAGTACTAGTTCACGACGCCAAACAACCAGCTTCCTTTAACAGTAGTCGATGGAGACGAGGGTACAACCCTGACCTTATATTTGTCAGCTCTAATATTAGCTTGCAAAGCACAAAGACAGTATGCGAAGCCATCCCTAGGACGCAACACAGACCTATTATGTGTCAAATCAAAGCTGCTGTCCGACCTATAAACGTGCCTTTTAGACGTCGCTTTAACTATAATAAGGCTAACTGGGCCTTATTTACACAAAAACTTGATGAGGTTCTAATTGACATCTTACCCTCCCCCCAGGACTATGATAAATTCGTGAACGCTGTGGCTGTAGTCTCTCGGCAATGTATTCCCAGAGGATGCCGTACCCAATATGTCCCTGGACTATCATGTGATTCTGCGAAACTCCTAAAAACATACGAAACACTGTTTAGTGAGGACCCATTCTCCGCAGAAACTATTAATGCTGGAGAAGAGCTCCTAGAGGAGATAAGAATAAGCAGACGCGAGAGATGGACGGCCACAGTAACATCTATTAATATGACCCATAACAGCAAAAGAGCTTGGACCACTATAAGGAAACTTACCGATGAGATCCCTTCACCAACCACTCCGGGTCAGGTTACGGCAAACAAAGTTGCCCACCAGCTCATACTCAATGGGAAATCACCCTACCGGCTCAAGAAAATCCCTGAGAGTGACGTCCAACCATCACCAAAATCCGTCTGTGAGTCTTTCGTGCTGAGACATTATAGCTGCAATAAAAATACTTAAGCTGGGAAAGGCTTCAGGCGTTGACAATATCTCAGTAGAGCAAATCAAACATTTTGGTCCTGTTGCAGTATCGTGGTTGCTTAAGTTGTTCAATGAGTGTCTTGAAACTGCAAAAATACCTAGGCTCTGGAGAAAATCCAAGGTGATCGCTATTCCTAAACCAGGCAAGCCCGCTGACGACCCAAAGAGTTTTCGGCCAATCTCCCTTCTCTGCCACACTTATAAACTGTTCGAGCGAATGCTGCTTAACCGCCTCGCTGGCGTTGTTGATCCCAAACTCATCCCTGAGCAAGCAGGCTTCAGACCTGGAAAGTCGTGCTGTAGCCAGACGCTCAAACTCACACAATTTATTGAGGATGGGTTTGAGACTAACAATATCACTGGGGTTGTGTTCGTGGATTTGTCAGCGGCTTATGATACGGTTAATTTAAGGAGGCTATTGTGGAAGGTAGGAGATCTAACCGGTGACCGAAAATTTGTCAGGATCCTTAGCGAACTTCTCCATAACCGCCGATTCCAGGTCCACCTTCTGGATGATAAGAGTAGATGGCGATCACAGAGAAATGGTCTACCACAAGGTAGTGTCCTGGCACCTACCTTGTTTAACATATATACGAATGACCAGCCTCTGAGCCCTAATACATCACGCTTCATATACGCAGACGATCTGGCGTTAGCATCACAAGCAGCTACATTTGAGGAAGCTGAAACTAACATAATAGCAGCTTTAAGCACTCTTGGGGAGTATTATAATTCTAATGCGTTAAAGCCCAACCCAGCCAAAACTCAGGCTTGCGCTTTCCATCTTCGCAACAGAGAGGCGTTACGTGAACTCAAAATCACTTGGGAAGGAGTTCAAATATCTCACTGCAACTACCCTAAATATCTTGGTGTGGCATTGGATCGGGCTTTGACTTATAAAACAAATTGCCAGAATATCAGGAAAAAGGTAAGCAGTCGCAACAATCTTCTGCGAAAGCTGACTTCAACGGTATGGGGAGCCTCGCCACAAGTCTTAAGAACTACTGGCCTTGCACTTTGTTTCTCCGCCGGTGAATATGCCAGTCCGGTTTGGAATCGCTCTGCCCATGCCAAACTAGTGGATACAGCACTTAACGATACCTGTCGAACTATAACGGGCTGCCTGAAGCCAACTCCGATTAGTAAGCTTTATCCATTAGCAGGCATTGCACCTCCGCATATCAGGAGAGATGTCGCGAGCTCCATCGAAAAGGCAAAGCAGGAGACCGATGCTAGACATCCCATGTTCGGCAACAATCCGGCTACACGGAGACTGAAAAGTCGTAAAAGCTTTCTGTCTACAGTGGTGCCTTTAGAAGACGACCCAGTAAAGGCTAGATCATGTCTGTGGAAAGATGCCGCTCCAGCCGAGCCATACATACCAACACAAGAAACTCTCCCTCCCGGCAGCGACCTCCAGTGGTCGGTTTGGAAATCACTGAACCGACTTCGCACGCAGGTTGGCCGCTGCAATGAAAATCTGTGTCGGTGGGGCTACAGTAACTCAGAACAGTGCCTTTGTGGTGCTGTCCCACAGAGTATGACTCACCTCCTGAACTGCCCTGCGTGCCCCAACACCTGCACGCTAGAAGATCTTTGGGCAGCCACTCCAAACGCTATTTGTGTGGCAACTTTTTGGGCTGAGAGAATTTGATTCGTCGCGACACGCAAAGAAGAAGAAGATAGTAGAGGAAAACTGATGATTTCCGTGCAAAGCCGCGGGTCGCTAGTATTTGCTAAACCTCAAATCAAAACCTAGCAAAGTCCAACAATTGGGCTTATTAAAAATTTATATTTCGCAATCGGCCCTAACCAAACTAAGGGCGGGTTTTGAAGTTATTCAGACCCTCATCATTAAAAGTTAGACTGTGAGTTCAACTGGTGTCTGCACTGGATTATTATTTACCCGAAATCATTATTGAATTCCATAAGTTCTCGACGAATATTAAATAATACCGTAATATTATTTCTAGTTCCAACGACAGACATACGTACCTAACTGCGCTTATAACAAGTGCTAACTGACTCCGTGGTCTAGTGGTCAGAGCCATAGGCTTACGATCCGGAGGTCCAGGGTACGATTCCCAGGGGAGAACACACAGTTGATATTTGTCAATTTATCACTTAGTGAGGTTTTCCCCAGTTTGTTTAGAACATTGCAGGCTGAATCACTTGATTGTCCGAAAGGAAATGATTCCGTGCTTCAGAAGGTACGCTAAGCCGTCCCGGTCGCTGTCTTTGATAGTGGTCGTTACTGAAACCATGTCAGAGGCCTAATAGCTGTGCTACTAGGCGGTTTAAAAACTCTGACACCAGGGTTCATTGGGTCGTTCGACTCGAGAATTCACTCGCTAAGAAGAAGAAGACAAGTCGTAATATTTTCGACTGGCAGGGTCTTATATGCTTGTGGGAGCTTTCAGCGTCTTTTTTCTATTCGGTATGTGGAAGAGAAATAAAACAGAGTTACAATTGATATACCTGAGTAAGACCGGTAGAGATTTTCTTACCTACAATAATCGAATTGACTTCTATCTTTTTAATTTTGTATTTATCTTCTTACATTCCTAGTTTCTATTACTTTTTTCTTAAAAATCGATCACCAGTAATAAATTGTATCTAAACGTAATATTTCTTATATAAGTTGGTTCTCGCAAATGAATTACTGAGTCAGTATGACATATAAGTATTACATACATATAATCACGCCTTTACCCGTAATGGAGTAGGCAGATCGTTAACGACCACAAAGGTCGATCCGCCATGTCTGACAAAGTTTTGAGGGTAATTTAAGATAGATTTGTAGGTATACGTATTGCTGTAGTGACAGCTTGTCAGCCCATCGACTAAATTACAATATACTTAAACCCTTGAATCTCCCAGCAGATTTTTACAGTATGCTCGGGAGGAAATCCTGCTGGCACATTATATGTTTTTCTCATGCTCCCAGGTCAGCATGGAAGAAGTGGTATAAGTATTAAATTACGATTTATCTCCAAATCATTCAAACCCATTGCATAAAAAATAAATTACAAATCAGATATAAACATACATACATAAATCACGCCTTTATCCCTTACGGGATAGGCAGAGCGTTTAACGCCTCGTAAAAGGCGCTTTCGCCCCGTCTGACAAAAATTGAGGGCAATTTTAGATTGTAAAATGTATTGCTATAGTGACAGGTTGTCAGCCCATCGCCTAAATTACAATACACTGTAACCCTCGAGTCCCTTTTGCTGACTTCTACAGCATGCCCGGGAGGAAGGGCAGCTGGAAAATTCTATGTTTTTCTATCTCTCCCAGTCCAGCATGGAAGTATCTACAGCATGCCCGGGAGGAAGGGCAGCTACAGATATAAAGGCGTGATTATATGTATGTATGTATGTATAAACGAATAACAACTGATCGACTTACTTGTTTGTATTGAAAGGAGGATTAGCCCTCGAAGTTTCGATCCTATACGAGGATCTTCACGATAGGATCGAAGTCGAGGGTTAACCCTCTTTTCTACACTAACAAGTAAGCCAATCAGTTTTCATTATGAATAACACATGTATATCGTTTAGTGTTAAAACAGATATGAACTAAGTTGACTAAATCGTTAGCTAAACCATTTGAGCATAATTTTACCTGGATTTAGCAAATATTAATAATTTTAATTACTACCGGAACATTTCCGTATGATGACATGATCAAATTTTGATTGGAATATTTAGGACGAACACGATTGGTTATTTCCGAATCGTAAATCAATAAATTTGCATTCGGAAACATCGAAATCCACTTTGATTTAGGAAATTAGGAATCGGTTCTATAAAGCTTATTAAGATGGTCTCACTCCTTCTGTAGCCTAGCGGTCCAAACCTTGTGCACTCTATAAAGAAAGTGGGAGTTCGATTCCTATGGCAAGGCCTGCATCCTACGTGATCTAGTTGTCAGAGCCATAGGCGTACAATCCGGAGGTACATACATATAACCACGCCTCTATCCCTAATGGGGTAGGCAGAGTGTAAACGACCTAAACAAAGATCGTTCCGCTACGTCTGACAAAGTTTTGAAGGTTATTTAAGATAGATTTGTACGTATATTACTGTAGTGACAGGTTGTCATGCATCGCCTAAATTGTACGAGTAATATACAGAAACCCTCGAATCCCTTAGCTGGTTTTTACAGCATGTTTGGGAGGAAATGCAGCTGGCACATTGTATGTTTTTCTTTCGCTTCCAAGCCATCATGGAAGCAATCCGGAGGTCCTGGGTTCGATTCTCAGCCCCTCCACCCAAAAAGTTGCTATTTGTAAATTTATCACTTTGTGAGTTTTTCTCCAGTTTGGTTAAAACATTGCAGGCTGAATCAGCTGATTGTCCGAAAAGAAAGAGGATTCTGTGCTTTGGAGGGCACATTAAGCCGTCGGTCCCGTCCGCTGTCTTTGATAGTGTTCGTTACTCAAACCATATTAGAGGCCTAGATAGCTATGCTACTCGACTATGGTTTAGGCGGTTTGAAAACTCTGACTGCAGGGTTCATCTGATCTTTCGACTCAAGAATCCACTCGCTAAGAACGGGCACAAAATTTTATCTATTTCCTCACAAAAATGAAGGCTGTATCACCCAATTTGGATGTCACCCTTTGAAGGCATAATAAATTAATTAGCCATTGTCCCTGTCGCTGTCCTGTCTAACCCGTGGGTGTGATTTTATGTGGGAATGTTGATATTCGAGCTATTCACAACTTAAGTTAGTTGGAAAGTCATTTTACTTTAATCTAAAATTAAGCACAAAAAGATATTGCCCTGCAATTTGTATTCATAGTATTGTATCTATCTAATGGACTCGACTCTAGATACCACCGGCTAAAACAAAAAATTAAATCTATCTGTCACTTTCAAAATAATAAAATTGAAAAAGGATAGGCGATTTATATTCTATGGTTTTGCACTTTGTCCGCTAGATATTGACGCGCTTTTGCACGGTTCCCCAGTATTTCTGTAAATTTTATCCGCCACATCATATGACGGCGGATAAAAATGACAGATAACGCATACAACCACGGACTATAAACAAAGGACCGGAGAGAAATAGATCTTCTGTCTTTTTCCAATGTTTTTTCTCTGAAAGTGACAAATAGATGTTAATTTTAGTTTTAGCCGGAAAATCTAAAATCGATCCCCATAATATGGGCCGGGCCCAGTTGCCTGCAATAAAACAATAAATAAATAAATGAATTCTTTGTCATACATGGAAATCCGTATAAGGAATATGGGAGTGATAATATGATAGTATTGGCAATAATTCTTTTTAAGTACAAAGAAAGATAAAAACAACAAACAAGACGAAAGAAAATATACAAATCTATACAGAGTGATTGTTCTATGTTGGATAGAATTTAAACATTAAGGCTAAGCTACTCACACCGATTTTCCACTACAAATTAGTGATATAAAACCACAGCGACGTCTGTTAAATGACATAACACTCAATAGTATTGTTCTCACTCGTTATATTTTGCAATTAAGTTTAATGAATGAAAAACTCGCCCTGTTTGTCTTTCTCACTATCGGTATTATCGGTAGAAATTGTGAAACTTTAGGTAACTATTTATTTGAGTTTTGTTGCATTCTATTTTACCAATTTTCTTTATATTTTTCATATATATTAAAATCTATTTCTATCTATGTATTTGTTCCATGCTGGACTGGGAGCGAGGGAAAAACACAGAATGTGCCAGCTGCATTTCCTTTCATTTCATGCTGTAAAAATCAGCTAAGGGATCCGAGGGTTTCAGTATATCGCAATTAAGGCGATGGGCTGACAACCTGTCACTACAGCAATATTCCTACAAATCTATCTTAAATAATCCTCAAAACTTTGTCAGACGTGGCTCTGCCTACCCCATTAGGAATAAAAGCGTGATTATGTGTATGGATGTATATGTATGTATTAAAATCTAGCTTTCCATCCGTGGTTTAAACCGCGTTTAATGGGTTCTCTTGTGAAAATGAAGGTTTTTCGGCGTGAAAAGTACCCTATGTCTTATTCCAGAACCTTACTTATACATATTATGGCCCATATTTATAATCAGCTCTCATTTCATATCAGAAAAGTAATTTAAGTACAAAAAGACCTGTCAAATCCGTACTTAATTGCACTCAAAAAAGATATCAAGGTATCACTACATAGTATAAAACAAAGTCGCTTACTCTGTCCCTGTATCCCTATGTATGCATAAATCTTTAAAACTACGCAACGGATTTTGATGCGTTTTCTTTTAGTGGATAGAATGATTCAAGAGGAAGGTTTATAAGTATAATATATGCGTAATATAGTAGAGAAACACTGATTATTTCCGTGCGAAGCCGGGGCGGGTTGCTAGTCGCTTTATAAATACAAGCCTAAGTGTGCCAAGTTCCATCCCAATCCGTCCTGTGGTAGAAGCGTGATTGAGTTACAATAATCCAAACTTCCATTATCGAAACGAAAACAGTATTGCATTTTTTTTTCTTATAAAAACAAAAAGAAATTATAATGTAACTAAATTTAATTATAGTAGGCCGCAAAAGGAGTCGCTAGCATTTACTCAATACAATGTTAACTGCCTCCGTAGTCTAGTGGCTAGTGCCATGGACTCTCGATCCCGAGGTCCTGGGTTTGATTCCCAGGGGGGAAACACAAAGTTGATATTTGAGAATTTATCACTTTGTGAATTTTTCCTCAGTTTGGTTAGGTCATTACAGGCTGAATTACCTGTTTGTCCGAAAAGAAAAATATTTCGTGCTTCGTAGGGCACGTTAAGCCGTCGGTCCCGGTCACTGTCTTTTATAGTCGTCGTTACTCAAACCATGTCAGAGGCCTAATAGTTGTGCTACTAGGCGGTGTAGAAACTCTGACACCAGGGTTCATCGGTTCGATAGATTTGATACCCACTCGACAGAAGAAGAAGAATACAATGTTATTAATTAGCTACGTTTTTATCGATCCAGTCTCTGTATTGTTTCTCGATATTGTTTTTTTTTTGTGGCAGCGGGAACAAAAAGTACGACCTACTTATGAATTTAGGTTGAAAGCCTGTGAATTTCATATTCGTGAAAAATACGTTACCTTAAAAAATCGTCGTTGGGTCACGGATAAGTATTGGACATGACAAGACAATAGGCGTTCGTGATAAATGATCACCCTGTGAACAATGCATTGCGATTTCATTCTGGCCCTTTTTCATTCTGATTTTCCTAGCGATTTTAATGATCACCCCGTTATACCGGGTGTAAGGGACAGCGTATCGGAAACTGAAATGGCTTGCTAAGTATACGAAACTGAACAGTTTTCATTAGGATTTTATTTTCAGGAAATTGACGGACCGATTTTGTTTGGAAAAGAAAAAGAAAACATTTCTTAAAATAATTTTCAGGTGAAAGTTGTTCAGTTTTATTGACTACTAGCGACCCGCCCAAGCTTCGCACGGAAATTATCAGTGTTTCTCTACTTTATTATGCATGTATTATACATATAAACGTTCCTCTTGAATCACTCTTTCCATTAAAAGAAACCGCATCGAAATCCGTTGCGTAGTTTTAAAGATTTGTGCACACATAGGGATATAGGGACAGAGAAAGCGACTTTGTTTTATACTATGTAGTGAAGCAACCCCTATCAATTATCGGTCCGCTGTTCCTTACACCCGGTATAGTTCACAAAGAAGGTCGATATCAAAGGTTTCAACTTTTAATAGATATTGGAGTTAGGCTTAGCTTACAAAGAGGCTATTGAAAGTTTATCAGTTTGAAATTACTTTGCTACTTTACTGTTCACTTGATCTTTTTTCATGTTGTTTACACTAAGGGCCGTATTTATAAAGCGATCTCAAGATTAAAAGCAAACTTAATTGTGGATTTGACAGTTCGTTTTGTATTGAAATGACATTTCTGATACGAACTCAAACTTGCTATCAGTCTCAAGAGCTGATTATAAATACGGGCCTTAAAGTTAGATCAGTGGAAGATGTGGAAACACTGGCTAACTACTATACCGCGCGCAATCGCTTCTGGCAAACGGCGTACTGAAACATTTTCTTACATATTTAACTAGCGACCCGCCCAAGCTTCGCACGGAAATTATCAGTGTTTCTCTACTATATTATGCATGTATTATACATATGAACCTTCCTCTTGAATCACTCTATCCATTAAAAGAAACCGCATTAAAATCCGTTGCGTAGTTTTAAAGATTTATTCACACATAGGGACGTAGGGACAGAGAAAGCGACTTTGTTTAATACTATGTACTGATAAGTTGTTTATATATTTATATTTGCTGTTTCTGTCTACTTACGAGTATTACAGGTAGCAGATGGATAAAAGTAACAGACAAAAAATTACCATTGCATTTATAGGAAATATAGGTAAAAGTTTCAGTACGCCATCTGCCAGGTGGGACTGAGCGCGGTATAATTAGTTCTTTTGATTTTTCTTATTGATTTTTATATTATTATTTTATTTGAAAGACGCACTTGATAGAAATGGAGCTTACTAATTTTTTTGTGATACAAGTACAACGGAAAAGAGCTAGTTCTTAAATGAATGATGAGGATGGCAAGTACGAGTACATGTGATTTTATATCAACGAGATCTTAAAATGGAGTCTTGCCAAAAGACGACAATCGTAAGTAGAAATTACTATTGTTCCATGTCTTTACATTATATCTCATTTAGGGCAGCAACACCCAGGCGTCACCTTACGGACTACGCGCGTACTAGCCGAGGGATACGCCGCCGTAGAGCTCCTCGCTTCGCGCACGTAGTGCGTAAGGTGACGCACGTGCGTTGTAGGCAATGCTAAAAGCATTGACAGCGTGTTGAGCCTAACCTAGCGCATAATAAGTGACGCCTGTGTGTTGCTGCCTTTAGGTACCTGCAAATGCACTGGTATCACAGGTGAAATTATGGTGTCTATTAATACAATATGCATCACTGTAACAATGTAAATATTAACACGTCACGTATGGATATTATCTAATCGAAAACGTTGCATGCATATGAAATCTGGTTAATACTTAGGTAGATTTCGATATCGTAGTTAGGTATGAAATATTTTATGCTACCAATTTGAACTATAGCTATAGGCCCTAACAAATTGATACTTCACCTTTGGCAGGAAATAAGAGGCTTTGCATAGTGATATACCTACAAATCTGTCTTAAAAAACCCTCAAAACTTTGTCAGACGTGGCAGAATGACCCTTGTTTAGGTAGTTTTCGCTCTGCCTACCCCATTAGGGATAAAGGCGTGATTATATGCATGTATGTTTCATAGTGATACTAGGGACCAATATGAATGAGTTCGTTCGTTTTACTCGGCGACTTATTCACTGGAATTCAAGATGGCGGACCTTTTTCATGGAAAGACTCCTGATTCATGAGATAACTATTTTTCTAACTTAAGAGAATCACAGGAAGTACTTTATAAATTAAAGTAATTTAAATTTAATATCAGTTTTCAGTTAGTTGTTTAGGATCCTACCAACCGCTATGTACACAAAAAGTAACAGTGAAGCCTAAAAATCATTTGGGTATGATTTGGGTTTCGGGGATTCCATTGTATAAACATGAATGAACAGAATACATGAATAAGTAATGAGATTAAAACTCAAAACTGTGGCTGTTGCGTATTTGCGAATACACTTCTATCATATTTTAAAGATATTCGCATATTTTTGACAGCAGCTGAACATACTTTTTTGGCGTTGAATTTTCAAACAGTTAATATCCCATAATGTTGAATATCCCAGAACGTTGACTTTTTATAGTTCCGCAAAATGTTGACTCCAAAGAAGTTGAATTCTTTTTAATTCAAGAGTCTTAGATTTTATTTTTGGTATTTTTGAAATGTACAATTTGCAAAATATTTTTACTATTTATTAAAATCATAGTTAAAATTACATTCTTAGTGTCAAAGAAAAACAAGACGAAAAACTTACTTTTATGTTTTTAAACAGTCGAAACTTGTTTCATTTTCGGTCTCACTTGTACCTATATAATACTTGTGCCTATTATATCTGAGTATGTAGTGTATGCGTCTTTTAAAAACTCAAAGTAAAAACACGTTTAATCACAAAGACAAAACTACTTCCAA
This sequence comes from Scrobipalpa costella, assembly GCA_949820665.1. NCBI lineage: Eukaryota > Metazoa > Arthropoda > Insecta > Lepidoptera > Gelechiidae > Scrobipalpa > Scrobipalpa costella. The sequence continues at coordinate 6,892,200 of OX463313.1, forward strand.
TTAATTACAGTTTTCCATTAAAAGAAGTACGTATACGAAACAGAACGACGAGATGTTTTTTAAAAGAAATAGTTTTAATTGGTTCCTTAGTTTGTGACGTTCGATGCCAATGGAACTCCAGGAAATGAAAGGCGGGGATTTTCAATAAGAGATCTTTTGCGTCGTTGGGCATCTTAATGATTTTATGCTGTCCGTATTTACAATTTAAAATTGTATTTATTTATGTGAAGATCTTTGAATCTGATGAAGAATGTTTACCGTCTCCAAATAGAATATAAAACATTTCCTTATTTTATCAAATTGTTAAAAAGCAGGCATAAAATAAATTGTTTGTACGGGAAAACACATTAAGCAATTTACTGAGCACACAAATATACATTTTGAAGTAAGAAAATTCTTCGTTATGATCATGTTTTTGATGAATTATTTGCAAAATGACATACATAATTTATTTATGTTGGACTGGAAGCGATGACCGCAGGTTGCAATGAAACGTAACTTCGGTGATGGTGATGGTGATGGATTACCTGTCACTATATCGCTACTCATTTCAATCCAAAATTACCGTAACTATTAGTCATACGTGGCCAAAACGCCTTTTATACATACATACATACATACATATAATCACGCCTTTATCCCTAATGGGGTAGGCAGAGCGTAAACGACCTAAACAAAGGTCGTTCCGCCACGTCTGACAAAGTCTTAAAGGTATTTTAACATAGATTTGTAGGTATAGTGCTGAAGTGACAGTTTGTCAGCTCATCGCCTAAATTACAATATAGTGAAACCCTCCCATCCCTTAGCTGGTTTCTATTGCATGCCTGGGAGGAAATGCAGCTGGCACATTCTATGTTTTTCTTCGCTCCCAGTCCAGCATGGTCCAGCCTTTTATACTAGAGATAAAAACGTGACTTTATGTATGTATGTACGTATGTCTGATAAATATTATCATACCTATAATAATATAATTCCGCTGAAAATCCAAGTATTACAAATAGCACAGACTAGGATATTTCTGTGGCGCTATTGTTATTGTACACTGCATACGAAATGTGGAATATTTATTCTCTAAAATTTGTGGCCAGCTAAAATGCTGCAATTAAAACGTTGTCTCTACCAGTTTTAAATTATTCATGCTCTTTTCTCTAGAGAAGATTAAATATTAGCGAAACTTTCATTAAAGTTGTAAAGTAAACGAATTTTTAACTGAGTTGAGCTTTTTTTAAATTTAGTGAGCGGTTTCATGCAACTTTGGTTGCCATTAATGATTGGTATTATTTGTTAATGGAATTGAAAATTGAGTAATTATGCTATATTATCTGAAAGGGTACTAGCGCTCATATTTATAAAGCGATCTCAAGATTGAGGTTTTTTTGTACTGAAATTACATTTCTGATACAGACTCAAACTAGCTGCTGTCTATAATTACGGCCCTAGAAAACCACTGCTGGGCATGGGTCTTCCTAAATGTCTGTTTTTAGGGATTTATTTACACGCTTAATATAGATTAGTGAGTGCAAGAAAGCGTAAGAAAATTTTCAATCAACCTATGCGTTCAAATACCACAGACTATCAGAAATATGATGTAGAGTAGCCGCCAAAATGTTCAAAGCAAATTATTGCAGACAATGCAACCAGTCAAACGAATTAATCATATCGATAACAAACTGATAATAGGATATTGCACAATTATAGTTTACTGACTATTCACGATCAATCTGATACGTATTTGATTCAATAATCGGAAACACAGATAGTGCTTGTTATGGCCATAAATGTCAAGAGTCAAATTATTATGTCACTATTTGAATGTTTAAAAAAAAAAGTATTGAAAATGAGTTTGCTCTTAAAGTGGCGATAGGGCCTAAGTGGCGCCACCATCAGAAAACATAATTCACTAAAAACGCAGTGAATCGAAAAACCGGTGCAACAGACTCATTTAATTGTAATTAAGATAATTTAGAACTTTTTAAATTGACGATTCATAGTTCGTTATAGTAACAGAAGAAAAAAATGCGAATAACAGCCGCCAAGGGCAATGTTTCTTTCTGTTACTACGACGAACTACGAATCGCTAATTTGTAAGGTTCTAAATTACCTTTATATAATCATCTTAACTCCAGTTTAAGTTAGGGACGATAGAGACAGAGTTTACGATGCAACCAGCTCACCCAAAAGATGCTTGTTCACTCTAACTTTGAAGAGTTCAGGGTCGTGTGCATACGGAAACACAGACACTGGTAGTAACACGTAATACTGATTATTTTCTCTCAGTACCGTTCTTTACAGTTCTGACTTGCATTCAAATAATGTATATCTACTAGTTGCTATATCCTTGCAATAGTACATAACTTTAGATTTCGAGAAAAAGCAATATATATTAGGTTTTCGCTGCGACTAGTTTAGTACCTTTCTCTCATTTTGCGAGGAAACAACAACAATACACTTACAAATAAAACATCAAACTTGCGCTTCCTCCATATTATTTTGACATTGTAAAATTGCATGGCGCATTAATTCTTTCTTATTTTCTCGCATTCTGCCTTTAAAAAAATAATAATGAATTTAAAAAACTTAATCCTTACATACATTCAAGACTTCGCGTAACGGTTGGTAATGGTCATTATTGTCGTTTGTGGAAATTGCCGAACGCTACAAACTCGAATACCGAAAAGAGTATTTTTTTAAATAATTGTCATTTTTCCGAGCAAGTATATATATTAGCCTAAAGTGTCCCAGTGCTGGGCGAAGGCCTCCCTTCTCTCTTTCCAGGCAACACGATCCATGGCTGTTTCCAACCAGTTGGGTTCAAAGTCGACCAAGTCATCCCGCCATCGCATCCTTGGTCTCCCTCTGCGCCGACGTTCTTGTGGGACAAATTTTGTGGCTAGTTTGGCCCATCTCTCGGGATGCATTCTGCACACATGGCCAGCCCAGTCCCACTTAAGCTTTGCGGCTTTTTTGCCCACGTCAATAATTTGAGTTTTGGAGCGGAGTGTGGTGTTCCGGACGCGATCAGTCCTTTTTACACCTAGAATACTCCGCTCCATTGCTCTTTGACACGCCCCGAGTTTGAACTTCTGTGAACCGGTCAAAGACCATCTCTGTGCTCCGTAGGTCAGAGTAGGCAGGATGCACATGTCGACGAGTTGCCGCTTAAGGCATATTGGAAGGTTTCCCTTCATAAGATCCTTCATGGACCAGTAGCTCCTCCAGGAATTTTCTATGCGGCGATCAATTTCTTTTTCTTGCCGGTTCTGGAAGGAGACTAACTGGCCCAGGTAAATGTACTCGTTGACGTACTGTATTTCCTGCCCCTCGACTTCTATTCTTCGTTTGGCACTGTTGGTCATAACTTTGCTATGGACCGGTTCATATGAAGTCCAACTTCGAGGCTGGCTGTGTTGAGGCTGTCTAAAAGGTGGGCTAGGCTTTCTGCTGTTGGGGCAAAGAGGACAATGTCGTCTGCAAACCGGAGGTTAGTCAACTTCCGATCACCCACGTCAATGCCCTGTCCTTCCCAAATTGCTGCCAGTTTTCGGAACACTGATTCGAGAGTGCTGGTAAATAGTCTTGGTGATAGAGGGTCTCCTTGCTTGACTCCACGCTTAATGCGAAATGTTGGACCTGGGGTTTTTAATTTTATAGAGCTTGTGCTGTTACTGTATATGTTTTCTAAAATATTGATGTAGGTTTTATCTATCTCTTGTTCGCGCAATGCGGTGAAAATGGAATGGTGGTAAATACTGTCGAATGCCTTAGTGTAATCTACAAATGCGATATAAAACGGTTTATGATACTCTGAGAACTTCTCTATAATTTGATTAAGGGCCTGTAAATTATCTGTAGTGGAAAAACTGGGACGGAAGCCGGCCTGTTGGGGTGGTTGGTGCCTATCAAGCTTGCCGTCAATGCGGTTCTGTATTACTTTAATAAAAGTTTTGTAGACGTGAGAAACCAAGCTGATAGGCCGATAATTTCCCAGGTCGCTTTTATCGCCTTTTTTATGGAGTAATATTATATTAGAATGGCAAAGATTTTGTGGCACTTAAAAACGAATTAAATAACCTGGTAAGATGGTGAAGCAGCATTGGTTCACCTACTTTTAAGCTTTCCGTTGTCACTCCGTCTTCGCCAGGGCTTTTGTCGTACTTCAAGCTCTTTATAGTTTTATGGACTTCCTGTTCTGTGATGACGGGGACAGTGTTGGGACAATGGTATTCAAGCAAGTGGGAGAAAAAAATATAATCGTATAAAATTATACGCCAAATTACTTCTATAGAGTAAATAAGCTTACACGTGGATACTATTTTGATTTCCAATTAAATTCCGTTTACAATTAGATTTTCCAGGAAAAAATAATCTTTCGTATTTTGATATTAAAGCGTATTTATCGTCGTTATAAAATTATAGAGGGAAAGTCTTCATCAATAAATTGTAACAAGGTCGGTCCAACTTTATATAAAAGTCAAATAAAAATTCCAAAGAAATTCTTTAAAATTCGGGGACCCCAGTTAGGCTTTAACGATTTTAATTATACGTTGTTAATACTGGCCAAGTTTTAATTAACGGCCGGGCCTTTTGTCTTACGAAAAAAACTTTTTAAAAGTTCGCATCGAATATCAAAGATGGCTGACAGTTTGATGTCAATGTTATCAGAGGCTCATAACTTTGACATAAAAGATAAATTAAATGTAATAACTATTTATAGATAAAATTAAGAAGCTGTTTTTTCTATTTCATACATAGATACATACATATAATGATACCTTTATCCCTAATGGGGTAGGCAGAACGTAAACGACCTAAACAAAGGTCGTTACGCCGCGTCTAACAAGGTTCTGAGGGTTATTTAAGATAGATTTGTAGGTGTATTGCTGTAGTGACAGGTTGTCAGCCCATCGGCTAAACAATTTATTACAATACCAAAACTGAAACCCTCAGATCCATTAGCTGGTTTCAACAGCATGTCCGGGAGGAAATGCAGCTGGCACTTTCTATGTTTTTCTCTCACTCCCAGGCCAACATGGAATGAATGAATGAATTTTCTATTTCACTGATTTTGTAAATTATTCTCATGCTAGGGAGACGTCCATTTAGTACAAATTTTCCATTTAGTAAAAATCTGTTATCTATATATATTTTTTCCTCTCACACGGTAAGCTGGAAGACAACTCAAATATTTTGAGTTAAGCTCGCCTTTGTACATAATGTATCTAGATTAAGTTAATTTTAAAAATATCTGTGTGTACAATAAAGAATTAAAAAAAAAAATAGGTACAATGGTACCAATTCCGTACTGGACTCATATTAGTTAAGTTGCAAAAATCACGACTTCATTAAAATAAGTCTATACCTGCTATTTTCTGTCACGAGAGAACAGAAAGGGACGCCAATAGTTTTAGTCAAGATTTAGTTAGGTTGTGCGCTCTACGAATCAATAGCATTATTAATATACAGAGAGCATAGTTTTAATTTGACACTATTTAAAACATGCTGGACTGGAAGCGAGAGAAAAACATAGAATGATGACAGTCACTAATTCGGTTTCTTAGCGGAATAAGGTGAGGGCACAGTATGGCTGATTTTAAGCCCTTCCTGCATCAGACGTCTAAGAAAGAAAAATAAAAAATAAATTAATATATTCACGCCTTTATCCATAATGGGGTAGGCAGAGCGTCAACGACCCAAATAAACGTCGTTGCGCCACTTCAGACAAGTATTGAGGGTCATTTCAGATAGATCTATGTATTGCTGTAGTGACAGGTTGTCAGCCCATCGCCTAAATTGCAATACACAGAAACACTCGGATCCCTTAGCTGGTTTTTCCAGCATGCCCGGGAGAAAATGCAGCTGGCACATTCTACATTTTTCTCTCGCTTCCAGGTCAGCATGGAAGAAATAAATCACTACACATAACGTTAATTCCGCTTCAGTGAACTATCTTTATGTATGCTGTAAGCTTTCTCTTTATTTAATTAGACTTCTATTTCCTCCTACTCAATAGCAAGCTAAACATCGATTTAGAATTTACTAGCGACCCACCCCGGCTTGGCAAGAAATCATGAGTGTTTCTCTATTATATTCTGCATGTATTATACATATAAACCTTGAATCAAGTCTATCCATTAAAAGAAACCTCATCAAAATCCGTTGCGTAGTTTTAAAGATCTAAGCATACATAGGGATATAGGGACAGAGAAAGCGACTTTGTTTTATACTATGTAGTGATGTTTATAGAAATTCATTTGTAATGTTCTCTGTTAGGAAAGGAAATCATGGAAGTTTTATTTGCTCAGTATAAATAAAAAAAAGACATAGTAATTTAATTTTCAAAGAAATACGTAAATAAATAATGCTACCGATTTGTAGAGGGCAAGACTTTACAAAATCATGACTAAAATTATTGCTGTCCTTTACTGTTCTCTCTTTATAGAAAATGACAGGAATAGACTTATTTTGGTTAAGTGGTTATTATTGCAACAACGATTTTTTACCAATATGGACCTAAGCCAAAACGAAAAGCTTAATTTGCCCGTGCTGACTGTGGCAAACAATAATACTGACATTTATAGCACAGGATTCTTGTTTTTTGAATAAAATTGACTGAAATACTGGGGAAACGTGCAAATCTAGACAGCGCGTCTACATCTAGCGGACAGTGTAAAACCATAGAGTATAAATCGCCCGCCTTTTTTCAAATCTAGAATCAAGCCCATTGATTTACTTTTACTTGTACCTCCTATAAATAAGACTACTGGCTTGGTTGTATATGTATACCAATAAATACATTTATTATTCCTAATAATGGGCCATTATTAGGTTTGTAACTATTTGTTTTTGCCCTTGATTGAGCAAAAACTACGAGTACCATACTGTAATCTCTTAGTGTGCTTATCTTATCATCTCCCTGGCTTTATTCCGTATGTCGCGGGGTCGGCTACCTAATCTAGGGGATTGAACGCCTGCCATCTGACCTCCGGAACCCAGAACCAATCCTAGTTTAGGTCATAGTTTTCAAGCCGCTAATGCTTAGCACTGGCATCTGACAAGGCCTAACGACTAATATCTACGGTATTAAACGATATTAACCAACCAACGGCTTAACTTGCCTTCCGAAGCACGGAAAAAGGTACACATTGGTACGTGGTGGGATTCGAACCACGACCTCCCCGCTCAGGAGGCAGCAGCCCTATCCACTACACCATCGGGCTCTATCATTGTGTAATCTTAGTACCCCGAAACCATTGTGCAAGGTTCCAAACAACCTGTATACTGTACTCGTTCAATTGTGTATACTGTGTACCGATGACAAGATGACAACTACCTCAGTCGCTCGGCAGACGCAGCGCGGGACTCTCGCGTTTGCGTTTCAAATTCGGAACACCAGTTGGATTCAGGCGGGAAATTCAAATTCAGAACTGGAATGGAAAAATAAAAGTTGGCAATAGAGTTTGTTTTAGATTTACGGAGCGAGTTTTAAATTCGGAGCTGGACTTTAAATTTTAACTTTAGAATAGGTTTTGGAATTTTGTGTGTTAGTGTAACTGGACTTTAGAATAGATTTTGGAATTTTTCGGTGTTTTATTTTTTAAGTGTTAGTAACTAGAACTTAAATAAGTGTATGTAAGTTATAATGTAGTTTTCGAAGAGGATCATTATAAAGTGAAGTGAATTTAAACATTAAAGGTAAGCCATTTACAAACTACGTACAGTTTATCAATTATGTACTTTGGTATATTAGTAACTACATTTTTTTATATATTCTGTATAGAAACATAAACCTTTTTTATTCAAAACCTGATCTAACCAAAGTTTATAATTAATATTTATAAAGCTATGGATTTAATACTATTCACATCCACTGGTACTTAATCACAAGAGTCACTGCTTTTTTAATTTATTTAATTCTAGAAATATTTTTCTCCAGATCATAAAACATAAAACAAAGGTAATGTGAAAGGTCACATCAAATTAAACATTTTAAGTAAATACTTACTAATAAAAAAATAAGCCTCAATTAAATAAATTGGGTGCCAGATAGGACCATCGCTGGCAGAACCAGCACAATGCCAGGTATACGAATTTCATTTTAATGAAACTCATCTAAAATGTTGGTAAAATAATCAAAAACGCGTGTCTCCCGCGAGACTGTAGCCTGATTACACGGAAAAGTAGCAATTTATTTTATAGTAGGTACTCCGAGTATGTAGGTTAGGTACTTGCATTGGCAATGGCTGGAAAAGACTGTATCCTTTTTTTAAAACAGCTTTTTTACGACGGAATGGAATACAACCAGTGTTTCTAATGCTTGTTACGGGATACTAAAGCTATAACTGTGTGTACTAAGCTTTTTTTAATGGTGGACAAATTCTCCGATTGGATTTGGCTAATTTGTAAGGACATATCGCTTGAACAATTATACAGAATGAATTATTCCGTAAATAACGTACTTTCTTACCTTGTTCTAAGAATTGTTAGGCGACTTATCCTATCAGTTGCTTTTTTCTATTGTTTCATTATAATTATTTATAAGCTTTTAATTTATTTAATTAGACTTCTATTTCTTTCTACTCATACGTGGATAACTATAAAGTACTCTGATAGAAAAGGAAATCATAGAAGTTTTATTGCTCAGTAGGTATGAATTTTAAAAAAGAACATAGTAATTTTATTTAAGTTGATTTTATCTGTAAGTAACGTACTTTCCTACTTTGTTCTAAGGCTTGATAGACGACTTATCATATTAGTTGCCTTTTTCTATTGTTTCCGTATAATTATCAAATTCATCTAGAATTTTTCACAGTTATAGACATAGATATGTATCTATGCCTCATTCTATGGCCTCTTTTGTCTACAGATAGGTCGTGGTAAGACAGATCTATCTTTTTCCTTTTCTTCAGAATTAGTAACCTTACCTATGAATCCAGCTCTTCTGGAGCTTGTAGCAAGAAAATAAAGAAACGGTCGAAGAGTTTAGTAAAAAAAATAGAAAACTATCTATTTATTTTTAAGAATCGTGCTAAATACCACTTGCCTTCATTTCGGTTCCTCTTCTATGGAATTCCAAATTTCCCTATAGATATGACAATGATTGTTTCTAAATTATATACCGATTATATTTCTTATTATTTGATTATACTTCCATGCTGGACTGGGAGCGAGAGAAAAACATAGAATGTGCCAGCTGCATTTCCTCCCGGGCATGCTTTATAAACCAGCTAAGGGATCCGAGGGTTTCTGTATATTGCAATTTAGGCGACAGGCTGACAACCTGTCACTACAGCAATATACCTACCAATCTATCTTAAACAACCCTCAAAACTTTGTCAGACGTGGCTACACTACCTTTGTTTAGGTCGTGTACGCTCTGTCTACCCCATTAGGGATAAAAGCGTGATTATATGTATGTATGTGTATTATATTTCTTTTACTTCTACAGTTTATCATCATAATTTTTTGTCACGCTTCAACATTTATAAAATTTAAAATTCTGCCTGAATAGAGGACAAAACTGCCTATTCTAGGTTCGTTTAGGAAATTATAAAATGTGTATTTTCAGAGCTTTGATACCTGAATTTGTCAGTGTGGAAATTGAATTTTAGTTCCATTTTTTTCTGAGTATTTTCTTTTAACTAACAAAACGTCGTGTTTAAAATTTATATTGGCGGTTTGTTGCATTCGTCTTTTGGTAAACCGTTGAAGCATGTTTAGTTAAATAAATAACTCTTCATTTTTCATTCCCTGTCAGGCATATAGTGTAATGCATGTACAACAAATTGTATAAAATAATTAAAACACTATATAGAGCAGCTAACAAAAAACATATATAAAGGTAAAAGTTCATTTGTTTTTACCACCAGCACATAAGGGTAAAATGTACGACAGATAAGTTTTAATCCGAATTTTGTAGTTCTTTTTGAACCTACGTTCTATCGTACCTACCTATAGATGTGGTCAAAATCATTTATCATTTCACCAATCTCGTTTAATTAACATGCACTCAAAGGCGCAAATTATGCATATCAAAATAAACGATTCAATGAAACCATACATTTTTGGCTATGGTCAGTGGTATTGGAAATTATGATTTCCAACCGATTTGAAATATTATACATACATATATAAATCACGCCTTTATCCCTTACGGGGTAGGCAGAGCTTAAAACGCCTCGTAAAAGGCGCTTTCGCCACGTCTGACAAAAATTGAGGGCAATTTTAGACTGTAATATGTATTGCTATAGTGACAGGTTGTCAGCCCATCGCCTAAATTACAATACACTGTAACCCTCGAGTCCCTTTTGCTGACTTCAACAGCATGCCCGGGAGGAAGGGCAGCTGGAACATTCTATGTTTTTCTATCTCTCCCAGTCCAGCATGGAAGTAATATTATTGGCATTCGAAATTATGATTTCACATTCATATATTTTTTCACATTCAAGCTTTGTTTTATATATTTTTTTACAGCAATATGAAGGAGGAAACCAGCTCGTAACGATTGATGGACAGTTCGGAAATTAAATCGGTGTGCGTCGGACACAAACTCCTTTGTGGCTTGGAGTATACCGTGTATTGTATTTTTTGTAGCTTTTACCAATGAAAATTGTTGTTTTTGCTCAATACAACTCCACTGTTGGTTGGACATGTTCCTAATTGGAAATATTGTGTGTTATTTACCCTCTTTTGCAGGCGGAGCTGTTACTAAACAAAGATACTTGAAGGTTTTCTAAGATGCCATCTTCTATTGTTTTTCTTTTATTTGGCATCAAACTTTGTAACGGACATTTGCTCATTTAATTTGTTGGTTGAAAGTTTCTTACAAGTTTATCCAATATTAAAATGTTACTGTTTTTGATTAAGTTAATGGCAACCAGGGTATGATGTGGAAAATTTGGATATTAGGATAGCAAGCAGGGGATGTATAATGATTCCGTGTTTCAAAAGGCACGTAATAATGTGTATCAGGTCATTTCTTACACAGATTTTCTACTTAGCCGTTAGACATTTATATGAGGAGAATTATCACTTATGAAAAATATGTAAAAGTTTTAAAAGAAGTCGTCATACATAAGTAGAGCTACATAATTCGGGAATGTTCTAACATTCTGAAAGCAAAAACCTTTTTTGCTACACAGCTCTGTTGTCCATTTCCAAGTTCTTTGGCAAGTTCTCCGGAAGAAAGTAACTTTCTAGAAGTTCCTTACAGTTCCTTAGATACATACAAATAAGTGTGTCTCTCCAGATTTTCCAGTTGTGTTAAAGGAATATTTCTGGTAGGTGGGTACTCTTTTTACCAGTGCTTAATGTGAGAATTTTGTATGAAGTTCGTGGTTTCTATAATCTTATATTAAGGGGGGGTGTACTGGTCCGAAAACATATAGATTTTTTTCCATTGCCACGAAAAGAGAAAGGGGGGGGGGGGGGGTAACACTTTCTTCTATGTTGGGCTGGGAGCGAGAGGAAAACATAGAATGTGCCAGCTGCATTTCCTCCTCAGCATACTGTAAATACCAGCTAAGTGATCCGAGGGTTTTAGTATATTGTAATTTAGGCAATGGTCTGACAACTGGTCACTACAGTAATATACCTACAAATCTATCTTAAATAACCCTTAAAAATTTGTCAGACGTGCCGGAACGACCTTAGGTCTATAATTTTATTTTATTTATTTCTTAACAGAAAATCTTACAGCATAAAAGTATAAAAATAAATCAATTACATTAGACATCGAGTTTGCCAAATAAAAATATTACATATTAATTTTATTATACACATTATAACAGCTAATTAATTTACCGATAAAATTACAAAATACAAAATAGATATACAATAACAACAAAACAAATTATATAAATTAAATTCAATGAAAGTGTGAGCATGTATGTGTGCGTCTGTAAGTGAGTGTGTGTGTGTATGAGTGTGTGTGTATGTATAAATGAGATTATCCAGCGACCTGATTTCCACCATCAAAAGGTCTGTTTGAAATTGCAGTATAAAGGAATCTTTTATACTGGCTTATTGTGAGATGGAATAAATCTAACTCCTGAAAACTTGAGTTATAAGTGCGAACGCATCTGTTTATGACACAGTTATGAGCATAATTGGTAAGAGCTCTAGGTTGAGGAAATAACGTTCTGCCTACCTCATTAGGGATAAAGGCGTGATTATATATATGTATGTAAGTATTGGGTAACACTATGTTTACGGGATGAACCGTTGTCGCCTTTTGTATGGCAAGTGGTAGGTAAACACTCCTCTTAATGATTCAATTGTCTCCGTGGTCTAGTGGTCAGAGGCATAGGCTTAGGATACGGAGGTCCTGGGTTCGATTCCCACGACGGAAACACAAAGTTGATATATGTAAATTTATCTCTTTGTGAGATTTTCCCCAATTTGGTAAGGACAATGTAGGCTAAATAACCGACGATCAACTCGATACCGACACGACTGAAGAAGATGATTTAATATCGCTTTAAAATCCAACATCTTTTTAATCTAAATGAAAGGATCCTTTTCTATTTAATATTTTTTTCTTCAAATTACTTAACACAATTTGTTCAAATAACTTGACTACCCGAATTTTCTAGTAACTTAACCGTCTGCAAAGTTTTTTAATCATGAGCAGAGGGTTTAAATGGTTTGTTTAGGGAAAAATTGCTACATCGGAAGTAGCGCTATATACCGGGTGTAAGGGACTAGGATTTCCTTTCATGTGATGAAAAAAAGGTTGAACTTTGCATACAAAATGACCACCTTGATCAGACAATTAGAATAAAAAAAAGATATTTTTTTTCACTTTCTTAAAAAAAACTGCTGATCGTTGTTCAGTTCCTTGACTGAGCAACCCCTATCAGGTTTCGGGACGCTGTATCTAACACTCCGTATATCAACTTGCTCGTTTAAGTATAAAAAGAAATCTGCTGATAGTTGTTCAGTTCCTTGACTGAGCAACCGCTATCAGTTTTCGGGACGATGTCCCTTACACTCCGTATATCACTCCGTTGCTCATTTACAAATTATACTTAGCTGTATTATGAAAAAGTTACTTATGGAGGTTAACCTTTAAAAATGTGTTACTCAATCTACCTTTTTACATGTCGTATAATTATAGAATAGTACGTATAATTCCAAATTGAAGCTATTATATGTTTTACTAGCGACCCGCCCCGGCTTTGCACGGAAATTATCAGTGTTTCTCTACTATATTATGCAAATGACGCAAAGTTATTTCAACCCATTGTGATACTATGTACGTACCTATCTAGGTAATATTGTATTCACTGTTGTATTCACTTAAAGTTTTAAACTTACTTCCTTTAATCACTTCTGTGTATGTTTTGTTTTTTTGTTTTTATGTAACATTCTATTTGTGGAGATTTGTTAATAGCGTTAGAATATCTATCTTATTTCTATATTATACACATTTGTGTGTAAATCTTCGTAATAAAATAAAATAATAAAACAAATCTATAATACATATAAACCTTCCTCTTGAATCACTCTATCCATTAAAAGAAACCGCATCAAAATCCGTTGCGTAGTTTTAAAGATTTATGTATACATAGGGATAGAGGGACAGAGAAAGCGACTTTGTTTTATACTACTACGTAGTGATGTTTTGGATATTGTGTACGTAGACATTGCCTACGGCGTAGAACAACAGCTACGCTTCGTAGATGTCGTAGCGTGAACATTGATTTTGTTGTATTATGATTATGTATAGCTAAGGTCCATAATTATATACAGTACTTGAGACTGACAGCTTTGAGTTCGCATCAGAAACGTCATTTCAGTACAATGTGGCCTGTCAAATCCATACTGAATATTGCACTCAATCTTGAGATCGCTTTATAAATACGAAGCTAAGATACCGCTGAAGTGGTCAAGTTTCGACTTTGAAGTTATATTATTAAGCGATCGTCATCGTGAAAAAAAGTCTTATTTACAGAGCGTTTAATCGATATAAATAAACAATTTAAAGTATGCTGTTCTGATACATACATACATACATAAAATCACGCCTCTATCCCTAACGGGGTAGGCAGAACGTAAAACGCCTCGTGAAAGGCGCTTTCGCCACGTCTGTCAAAAATAGAGGAAAAATTTAAATTGTAATGTGTATTGCTGTAGTGACAGGTTGTCAGCCCATCGCCTAAATTACAATATACTGTAACCATTGAATCCCTTTTGCTGACTTCTACAGCATGCCCGAGAGAAAGGACAGCTGGAACATTCTATGTTTTTCTATCTCTCCCAGTCCAGCATGGAAGAAAAAAGCTGTTCTGATCAAGGGCGGATTTAGGGAGGATGGGGGCATGGGGGTACGTGCCCCCAAGAACGGTGTTTTTTGTACATACTTGTGCCCCCAGGCACACTTATGCCCCTCAGAAAAATAACCTGGGTCCGCACTTGGTTCTGAATTTTAAACTAAAACACACCATCCTGCTTTTGTGGAGCAAAACTACTCGTAACAAGAGAAGCGTATGGTATTCGATATCATTGATTGCCCTTTCAATTTATGTCATGTCGCATCGAGTTTCGCTTGTGGAACGCTGGCCCTATTGTCACTCGTGCGCTTTTAACTTGCGTCATGCATTGCAGCGTGGTTTATAAACTGCATCATAGCTGCTGTAACACGAAAAGTGTATGGAACTAGAAAACACTAATTGCTCCCTTTCAATTGATGTCCTGTCGCATCGGTTAGAAAAAAATGGCCCTATCGTCACTCGTGCGCTTGCAACTTGCGACATGCATTGCAGCGTGGTATATAATATAAACTATGACATAGTTGCTTTAACATGAGAAGCGTATTGAACTCGATAGCATTAATTGATCCCTTTCAATTGACGTCATGCCGCATCGACTGTCGCTGGTGGAACGCTGGCCCGATTGTCACTCGTGCGCTTTTAACTTGCGTCATGCATTGCAGCGTGGATTATAAAGTGCAACATAGCTGCTGTAACACGAAAAGCGTATGGAACTAGATAACACTATTTGCCGCATGTCATGTCGCATCGGTTATAAAACACTGGCCCTATCGACACTCGTGCGCTCGTAACTTGCGTCATGCATTGCAGTATGGCTTAAAAACTGCAGTAACACAAAAAGCGTATGGAACTCGATATCATTGATTGATCCCTTTCAATTGATGTCATATCGCATCGAGTGTCGCTTGTGGAACGCTGGTCCTATCGACACTTATGCGATTTTAACTTGCGTCATGCATATCAGCGTGGCTTAAGTTATACAAATTATGCTAGGTCACAGTTTTTATTGTAATATAGGCGATGGGCTGGCAACCTGTCAGCAATATACATACAAATCTTTCTTAAATAACTCTCAAAACTGTCAGATGTGGCGGAATGACCTTTGTTTAGGTCATTTACGCTCTGCCTACCCCATTAGGGATAAAGGCGTGATTATATGTATGTATGTATGTTAAATTATAAACTATGACATAGTTGCTTTAATATGAGAAACGTATGGAATAGGATATCACTGATTGCTCCCTTTCAATTGATATCATGTCGCATTGAGTGTCACTTGTGGCACCGTGGCCCTGTCATATATGCATACATTTCTGCATTGAGTCTCGACTTATAACATGTACTTCTAATAAAAAAAGCAGTGTATGTCTGACAATGTTAAAGCTTACATATTTATCCAGAATAAGGTTCAGCTGACAAACGCATTGAGTGACTTGTATCTACTGTCTGTTATTCCACATTATCTTCGGCTGTATGTAATCATTTCCACGTTTCAGCTTTCTAGTTGCTTGTTATAAATCACCTAGCCCAAATTATGCAAAGCAATTATAAAGATCTAAACGCAACAAGGAACCTAATCAAAATACCCTTACATCAAAGCAAAGTAAGTAATTTCTTCTAATTGAACATTTATTTCCTAAGCTTACGGAGCGTCACTTCAAATGATGTCAAGGCTTTCGATACTCTAATCAAATTCACTTAAATGGTTTCCCTTTCGGAATTACTCGAAACTGTAACGTTTAAATCAATTTCTGTCACGTGATTTGCCTTAATTAGATTCTTGATTTCCATCAAGTTCCGCTTAATTAGATGCGGAGACTGCGATAAAAGAGGGGGTGGAATTTGTTGATTTGAATCATTTGTAGGTAGTTAATTTCGGCATTTTACATACATACATGTAATCACGCCTATATCTATAATGGAATAGGCAGAGCATAAACGACAAATGCCGTTCCGCAACGTCTGACAAAGTTTTGAGGGTTATTTAAGATATATTCGTAGGTAAGTATATTGCTGTAGTGACAGGTTGTCAGCCCATCACCTAAATTGCAATGTACTAAAACCCTCAGATCCCTTAGCTGGTTTTTACAGCATAGCCGGAAGGAAATTCAGCTGGCACATTCTATATTTTTCTCTCGCTCCCAGTCCAGCATGGAAGTTGTAACGTAAAGACGTATAATACATTAAATTTACAATATTCTGTCTGAGTATGGCTCACTAAATTAGCAATAAAAGCAATTTTGAGTATCAAGAAATAATTAATCTCGTTTTAAAAAAAATATAAAGATAAAAAGACCTTTCCGTATGCAATTTCATCCAGTATCACCTGAAACGCTGAGAATTTCTTGCTTATTTCCATTGAAAGAATTTCATTTCAACACTTTAAAGTCGGAATTTTCTGTTCATAATCCGCACTCGCGCACTTTGATTTATTTCTAGAAACATTTTTCCTACATTTTAATCTTAAATTTTTTATTAGAATACTACTCCACAAAATGGCCGCGTCTAATTTAAAATTGAATACGGAGTTTATATAATTATTTATCAATTCTTTATTATTCAACAACAATTACAGAGGGTCAATACAATTCACGTTTTACAAATTGAAAATATCAACCTAGATGCCACATCGAGGCAAGGAGGCTGGCAACATTGCCTCTCTGAATGGCTAGGCTTATTCTTGAAAATAATTAATGGTAATTATATGTATGTATGTTAAAAAACATTGGACCTTTATCACAGCTCTATAATATTATAACATCTGTTAATACGTACTACTTATTCTTAGCAGACTACGTCGTGAAACGTTGAAAATAGATCATTTATTATAATAAATACAAGGGAACAGGAACTGAAAAAAAAATAGTGACACGTAAAATCATTTTTTTACGGGACTCTCTCAATTTACAACACTTTTATAGTGCTAATAGAATTACAAGCACTAGCAGGAAAAAGCGACCATTTCACGGAATTGAATTTCGCGAGGTCCCACACGCCAATTTACTCAATTGCTACGGCTACAGTTTCTATAGGTAGTCACAAAAGCAGAACAAGCCATGCCATGCAAGCCATGAAACGAAAGTTTTCCCCAGAAACTTAGTTTGAAAAAATCTTCTTCGTCGTCTTTTATCAAGTAGATGGCAAGTCAAACCCCATCTCTAATCTAGCCCAGTAGTCAGCCAACTTTCACCGCATCATATCTGGCTTGCATTAATTGCTATCTTAATAATAATAACATAAAACGAAGGGAGGGGCGCAAAGTGCGAGTTTCTCATGCTTCTTCTTCATTGTGATATAGTTTAATTTTATTTTGTGACACAGATATAATTTTATTTGTAATAGACTCGCTTGTGACTTTCTAAAAGTGTTCTTAGGAATCTATTTGGAAATAAATGATTTGACTTTGACTTCTTGTGCAGGTGGTAGGGCACATAGAGCACGATATTAGGTGGACCATGGTTTGTGGGTCAACTCCGCATTTGCACTGAAAGTGGAATCCTTGCTCCGGCCGACTTGAGTGTGGAGCCTATTTAAAGAGTTCCAAGTCGGCCTCGCCAGATTGTGTCCTGGCGGGAGATATTCCGACAACAGCACAAAGAGAGAAGGCAGATTAGCTTTATCCTTCCATAACCGGCATCTAGCATGTTGCGCGGCCTTCCCATCTAATATGCATCAGATAAAAAAAAATACTTCCTTCCATGCTGACCTGGGAGCGAGAGAAAAACATAGAGTGTGCCGTCTGCTTTTCCTCCCAGGTATGCTGTAAAAACCAGCTAATCGATCTGAGGGTTTCAGTATATTACAATTTAGGCGATAGCAATATACCTACAAATCAACTTAAAACAACTTAAACCAACTTAATTAAATAACCCTCAAAACTTCGTCAGACGTGGCGGAACGGCCTCTGTTTAGGTCGTTTACGCTCTGCCTACTCCATTAGGGATAAAGGCTTGATAATATGTACGTATGTAAAAAAAATAACAATAAGAAATGTATTCATCGAATAACACATTTTACAATGTTGTATTGCTTCTGCCAAACTACAGTATAGTTTGTAGGCAGTAGATACTCTCCCACTAATTAATAACTTATGTGTTCGTTATTTTTAAATGTTTTGTTTTTATTTTATTTATAAATGTAAATTATGTAGTAATGCGCATTATAAACTGATATGCGTATACAATATTTTATATTATTTTAAAGTTTTACTGAGTCTTTATGTCAATGGGTAGATCGTTATAAATCTTTGGCACGACATATCTCCTAGACCTTTCACCATAGTAGTTGTTAAATCTAAGTACGAATAACATCCCAGCCTATTTTTTTCTATGTAATAACGGATGGGTCACAGGGTTTTGAAACTCACTGTTATTGAAACCTTCAAATGCTACTAACATTAGTACTTTCTCATGCACTGGATGAAATCTTCTTCTTTAAATTTAAGAGCAGGGATCTTGTCTGTGAAGTAATCGCCATTCGGATCGATTTTGTGTAAGTTTCTTGACATCCTGGTACGACACGACCTCAGCTTTTTCTTTTATTTGGTCCATGTAAGTTCGTTTCGGTCTTCCTCGTCCTCTCTTTCCCTCTATCTTTCCTTCCAAGATGGTCTTAACTGGATGATATGACCTTTAGTATTGGAATCAAAAATTTCGTTACTCATTGCGACCTATGGTTTGAGTTGGTCACATCACATCTTTCAGGGTGTATTACCCTTTCTGTTACACGTTGTGTCTGATTTGTTTTATTTTGTTTCGATTGTGGTCTAGTGGTCAGTGCATTTCGATCTCAATGGAGGTAGTGAGTTTGATTGACGAGATACTATCAAATTAGCATAATAATTAAGTTAGTTTTTAATGTTTTAGAATAAGTAAGTTGTATTGCGCAGAGCAACTGATCTCCCGTTAAACTTTTACGAAGTTTGGGAGAATATATTTATAATATCAATGTACAACTTTAATATGATAAAATAAATTAAAAAAAAAAAAACTTAACGCACAAAGTCAAAAGCATTTATAATTTAGCGTGGTTATTTTCAGTCTGGCTAGATTAGATCAGTGCAGTACTTTGAATCACATTTGTTTGACAAATAGGGTCTATATCTTTGATAGTACTATTCTTAGGCGTATTAATAATCAGCTATTAAGATTGACAGCCAGTTTGAGTTCGTAGCAGAAATGTAATTTCAGTACAAAACAGTCTGTCAAGTTCATACTTAATATTGCTATCAATCTTGAGATCGCTTTATAAATACGAGCCTTAGATCCGTGGTAGTCATTATAGTATAGCGTCAAAGATTTATACGTCAAATTATTTTCATTGTTTTCAAAAGAAATCTTAAGAGAGAGTTATAACAACAACTTATGTATAAACATGATTTTTTACTTTAATTACTTTTAACTTAACCTAGATGGCTTTGCAAAATTGTGTTTATCTTTTTATTATGAAAATGGTTTCCTGTCGTCCATCGTCAAAATAAATTTTGAAATTAAAAAAGTTGAAACGGTTTCCTACGGGTATTTTGTGTTTTACATTGAACTTTTTGATTGTATGAATTATTAAAAAAAATATTGATATTCACGCCATCAATATAAAGTAAATTAAATTAGCCATACACCTTTCATCATACTTTGATGAAGTTTTCACGTGATAAAAAAGTTTTATTTTTTTACTAAATTGGCCGCTGGTTGTATTTTTTTTAATGAAATGCATTAAGAAAATAAAAAGATGTTTTTTCTGAAATAATTCCCTAATAAGATAAAATTATTTTTATTAATTTTGAATCAATGTAGGTACGTTAACCGGGTGTAAGGGACAGCATCCCGCAAACTGATAGGGGTTGTTCAGTCAATGAAACTTTCAACAGGAAATTCTTTCAGGAGATGAAAACAAAAAATTACCTTCTCATACAAAATGACCACCACCGACAGTTTGTATGGAAAAGCTATTTTTTTTTTAATCCTAAAATAATTTTCTGCTGATAATTAATTTTGTGCAGTTTCGTTGACTGAGCTACCCCTATTAGTTTTCAGGACGCTGTCCCTTACACCCGGTATAATGAAAACACACTTATTAAGTATCTTAATTTTGTCCTTTATTTCTTTTGTCCGGTTTTCAAGATGTTCATTTCGCGGGACGCTGTCAGCTTAATTAACATAACAGAATACATTTTGGATGCAGCCTTTTAGCATTTTGCTTTCCATCGCTTATTCAGCAGCGGGTGGCAAACGGCAGCCTTCGGAGTTAAGACAAGTGAATAGTTAAAGAAGGAATAAATGGGGATCTAATTGAAATGACACAAAACTGATTATATACAAGCCTTTATCTCTAATGGGATAGACAGAGCAATTTAGGCGATGGGCTGACAACAATATACCTACAAATCTATCTTAAATAACCCTCAAAACTTTGTCAGACGTAGCGGAACGAACTTCGTTTAGGTTGTTTACGCTGTGCCTACCCCATTAGGGATAAAAGCGTGATTATATGTATGTATGTGTGGGTAGACAGAGCGTAAACGACCTGAACAAAGGTCGTTCAGCCACGTCTGACAAAGTTTTGAGAGTTATTTAAGATAGATATGTAGTTCGAGAGAGGTGGAAAAGGATGGGGAGGCCTTTGCCCAGCAGTAGGACAGCATATGCTTATAATAATAATAATATTCCAACCACGTCCACAAACATAGCATCGGATCCAAGGTACTTGGCTTTTGGATCTGTAAATACCGGCTCAGTGCCGAGAAAAGTAGAAATGAATACATGGAAATAGTAATGTAGGTATATTGGTGTAGTGACTAGTTGTCCGCCCATCGCCTAAATTAGAATATACTGAAACCCTCGGATCCTTTAGTTGTTTTTACAGCATGCCCAGGAGGGAATACAGCTGGCACATTCTATGTTCTTCTTTTGCTTCCAGGCCTGCAAGGAAGTGTGCTTTTTTTCAAGAATTGATTTTAGAATAATAATAATATTACATCAGAATTCAATATACCTAAGTAGGTAGGTATAGATAGTGCGAAGTAAAACATAAAATACGTCGGTTTTATTTAATTGAAGTATGTTTTTTTATTAGTTACCTCATTTGTTTTTTGTTTTTTACTATTTACATAAAATTTTGTTTAAAATCTTATTAAGCTGCTGAGAGTGTCAAATTCATAAAATGCTATCAAAATAGACAAAGTTAGAGATATTATTATTTAAATCTAGCCTCGAATAACAAAAAAAGAACGCCTACTACTTAATTTTATTTAAATCAGTTACTTTAAAAATAAATCACTACCTCCGTGAGCTAGTGGTTAGAGCCATGAGCTCACGATCTGGAGGGCAATGCAGGCTGAATCCACCTGACTGTCTGCAAGAAAACGAATTCCGTGCTTCGGAGGGCACGTTACGCCCGGTCACTGTTTCTAATAGTAGTTGTAACAGTTCGATGTTGCTCCACGTCCGTAGGAACTACCTTGAAAACCCTACACCCTTAGGTGCTGCTAAGAGTGCAACAATACCAGCTGCTGTACTGTCCTCTGGACTCCTCAGCAAATAAATGCCATACAATAAATGAATAAATATCTATAAAAATAGCATTTCCTTTTGAACATCCCATAGCGATCTGTTCAATAGACAGATAGCTTGCAGAATCGCCATTTATTTATCTTGGATCTCATCGGGACTGGATTGAGCTATTTTTCCGTCGCTATGATGGACGGAGGCGATAACTCAATCAAAATGTCGCCCCCGTTTTGAATGGGCATAGCTTAATTGGGTTTCGAGAAAGGGAATTATTGTGCGCGGGGCTTATTAAGTTCCTTCGCATGCTAGAAAATGTATGCTCAATGCTCATAGGCTATGACCATGAGTATTCTAAAATATTGTTCGGTTATCATTAACAACTATATTGACATACTATAAACACAAACACTACAAAATACACACCCGCATACTCACTCAAACACATCGACATCGCCGAACATAAATAAATACCTATGCGAAATACCCAAATACAAAATACTTGTAAT
Source organism: Scrobipalpa costella (assembly GCA_949820665.1). Classification (NCBI taxonomy): domain Eukaryota; kingdom Metazoa; phylum Arthropoda; class Insecta; order Lepidoptera; family Gelechiidae; genus Scrobipalpa; species Scrobipalpa costella. The sequence goes on from OX463313.1 coordinate 6,914,481, forward strand.
AATGATACGAAAGGTTGCACCGTCTGCCTAGCTGTATATTACGACTTAACACTGCTTCTCAAGATACAGGACTCCTAGTTATCAGGGTTAATCTTAGCCGCAGTACTGGCCACCACATTGTTATACTTATGTATCTCAAAGCAATAATTCATTATGTAACTAATGATTCCACTGTATCTTGTTGTTTTATGTGTGTGGAAATAAATATATTTTATTATTATTATCGTTTTCTTTTTGTTTTTCTCGGCTTTCACCGTGAAATAGTGCTATACACGGGCCTAAGCCAAGTGTATATCAGAGTTAATAATTGGGTTCTGAGAGTTTTGTGTGTCAGTATCTGGTCGTGTGTTCGTCGGCGTGTTTTGAGGTTCAATTTCTATGTTTGGTTCAATGTTAGGCTGCGTGAGGGGTTGTGATATGGAATGATAGGTGGTTTGTGTGGAAGTTTGGGATGAATCTGTATGATCTTGTTCATTGTGCAGGAATTTTCGTACTATACGGTAAGTATTTATGATAACGGCTTTTTGTAAAAGGTTGTAGATGTTTGACGGGAGGTTGAGTGTCTTGAGTTACAGATGAATTTGCTTCGGTATCACGCCTGTTGATGAAAGTACAATCGTTATTATTATTACTTATTGTTGTTTTTAAATTTTAAATCTTTCCGAGGAGGTTAGTTTAGCACGGGCCGGAGCCAAGTGCTAATGTGTATCTAATGATAGGATTATTATTATTAATATTATAAACAAAACGACTGCAAAGAATGATCAGAACTAAAAAATATACTTACCTACATGTTTTTAGTTACAGTTGTCACATTAATTAGTTAAAACCACCATATTTAAATTCTGATACCTTTATAAATAGTCCTCATTCTTTTAATGAATATAAGTTTGTTCTACCAACAATCCTTGGAGTTCATCAGGGCTGGAATGATTACTTTTTCTGTCGCTGTAATATGACGGATGGGGGCGATAACTCAATCGAAATACCGACTCAAAGCTTAATTATGTTTCGAGGAAAGGAAATGATTTTGCACGGCGGCATTGATTTCCTTCGTATGTTTGAAGAAAAGACAACATAATATACAAATTTATTTCAAAAAATCATACATACATATCATCAGGCCTCTATCCCCAATGGGGTAGGCAGGGCGTCAACGGCCTAAACTAAGATCATTCCGCCACGTCTGACAAAGTTTCGAGGGTTATTTAAGATAGTTTTTTATGTACGAGTATATTGCTGTAGTGACAAGATGTCAGCCTATCGCCTTAATTGCAATGTACAGAAATCTCTCGGATCCCTTAGCTGGTTTTAGGAAATGCAGATGGCACATTCTATGTTTTTCTCTCTGTAGTCCAGCTTGAAAAAAACAACTATTCTAATTCGGGAACCGTAGAACCAAAATCAAATATAATAAAGGCACAAGACGCAATGACTTTGATGTAAGAGAGGCAGATTTTGATGACGCATTAAAGTTATCTTACAATACAATACAAATATAACTTATTGCACAAGAACACATACAAGTAAAAACATAGCAAAAGTAAACTTGTACCATTCGCAGCTTTATTGCTAAGGAATCTTCTACTTTGTTTTACATTTTCTTATTATTTAAACATAAAAAAGACATTCTAATATATTCCGCAACCTACGCACTCAGCATGATGAAGGGACTCCGAATGTCCCGAAACATGTCGTGAATGTGCGACTTAAATTCCGAATTGCCAGTGAATTAATTTTCTATAGCTTTGTGTCTTTTTACGTAAGTAGGTGCTCGTGCCACATAGTATATATTTTGGTTTCTGTATACTCAGTAAACCTAAACATAATGCAAACATAGATAGGTAACCAAAGCTTTCATTAATATCGACTAAGACCTAGCTTAGAACCTCTTGCGTGGTGTTTGTACGAAGAGCTGCATCCTCAATGGCTGTTTGCTTTCCATTACTTACTGTTTACTTGCTAATAAGCGGGCTTTCCACATAGACCTTCATTGGAATTTAGTTTATATTGGTAATACGTCCAAAGTCCACTTGATAAGCCTATATTTGATTGGATTTTCAGGGGCATTTTAGTTAATCGATCATCATCTCCCTAGTCTTATCCCGTATCTCACGGGGTGGGCTACCTTATCTAGGGGATTGAACGAGGGTTCTGGTTTTTACACAGAATGACTGCAACCTGAGCTCTGCAACCAGTAAGGGAAACCAGACCCAATCCTAGATTAGGTCAGAGTTTTCAAGCCGCCAATGCTTAGCACTGGCCTCTGACATAGCTTAACGACTAATATCTATTCGGTATTAAACGATATTAACCGGTTAACGGTTTATCGTGCCTTCCGAAGCACGGAAAAAGCGCCGAATAAACGTACTTTTGAAATTCTAAAACCGAAAAACACATTGGTACGATACGAACCATGACCTCCCGCTCAGAAGGCAGCGGCCCTATCCACTACACCATCGGGCACTCTCTTGTAGTTAAAAGATGAATCTTACTATATTTTTTTATTACCCATTTACTAAAATACCTATACTTCGATTATTATTGTAGTTCTGTGGTATTATTTGAAAAAATCGTTTAGACCACAGGAGAAACTGCAAAGTGCAACAATCAAAACATATAAAGATTACAACTTTGAGAAAAATATAAAGCGTTAAACCAAAACTATTACGAGACCACAAAAGAACCTCAGTAAAAATTGTTTTCGACCAAAAGTAGTTGTTATTGTTATTGAATTTGTTCGGCAGTTTCGACGACTGTTTCTTCCTACATTGTATGTAATGGCCTTAATAAACAATTTCAGAATTGTATCGTAATATCCGTCCATAAAGTGTTGCAAATGGATGGCAGCGTAGAGCCAGATGCGCAATTTAATATCGGAGTGGGTTGTTATTGTGCTGTCCTAATTACTTAAGCGAAATGTGGTGAATGGTGTGAAAGTACCCTGACTATAAAAAAAGAAAAAAATGCAATACATCACAACATAGTACAAAAAAAAAAAACAAAACATTCCATGCTGGACTGGGAGAGATAGAAAAACATAGCATGTTCCAGCTGTCCTTCCTCCCGGGCATGATGCTGTAGAAGTCAGCAAAAGGGACTCGAGTGTTACAGTGTATTGCAATTTAGGCGATGGGCTGACAACCTGTCACTATAGCAATACACTTTTCAATCTAAAATTGCCCTCAACTTTTGTCAGACGTGGCGAAAGCGCCTTTTACGAGGCGTTTATCGCTCTGCCTACCCCGTAAGGGATAAAGGCGTGATTTTATGTATGTATAGTACAAGACAAAGTCGTTTTCTCTGTCCCTATATCCCTATATACATAGGGAGCTTAGATCTTTAAAACTACGCAACGGATTTTGATGCAGTTTGTTTTAAAGGATAGAGTGATTCAAGAAAAAGGTTTGTATGTATAATACATGCATAATATAGTAGAGAAACACTGATGATTTCCGTGCGAAGCCGGGGCGGGTCGCTAGTACATAAACATATATGCACGCGTTTATCTATTTTTATCTCTAATGGGGTAGGAAGAGCGTCAACGACCCATACAAAGGTCGTTACGCCACGTCTGACAAAGTTTTGAGGGATATTTAAAATAGATTTGTACGTATATTGCTGTAGTGACAGGTTGTCAGCCCATCGCTAAATTACAATATACTTAAACCCAAGATCCTTTAGGTGGTTTTTACAGCATGCTCGGGAGGAAATGCAGCTGGCACGTTGTATGTTTTTCTCTTGCTCCCAGTCCAGCATGGAAGAAACACAAAGTTGTACAATTGGCGGCCTTATTGCCAAGGTAGCAATATTTTCCAGACAACCTGAGAAAAAGTTATAAAAAAGAGTTTGAGACGTGCCAGTGCAACAATATAAAAGAAATAAAAATAATTTATTAAAATAAAATAATACACCACAATGTAAGTTAATTGTGTTTTGTTCATTTAATTTCATTTATTTATTCAATAAACAGTGTACACTGTGTGTGAATGTTTTTAACATAAAATCTATTAAAACTATAAAAAATAAAATTAAACTTAGAGCTGAGTAAACTATTTTAAGCTGATCGAGTTTAAGAGTGTCTCGCAGGATCCTTAAGGCATAACAGGCAGAGCTGATAGAACTCTCGATTGAATTTAGTTCCTGTTTCCAGTTTAACAAAGCATCCATATGAATACCGAGAAATTTTACCACCCCTACCAATTCTACCTTTTGGTTATTCAATGTCAAGTTTAACGTAGCCTTGTTATTCACTGTAGATTTAAACAAGATTCCAGAGGTCTTTTTTAAATTAATTTTTAAATTATTTGTTGAAAACCACTCACAAAAAGCTGTTAAGGTGTCATTTGTCACCCTTTCAAGTGCCTCTATGGAGGGTTTCGATAAAACCCCGTTCGTATCATCCGCATATATGACTAAGTTGGCATCAGGCACTTTATTAGAAACATAATTTAAGTCGTTTGTAAAAAATAGGAATAGTATTGGCCCCAGTATGGAGCCCTGTGGAACCCCTCTATCTATTCGACTAAGTTTAGATTTGCCTATTATTTCCGATCCATCTTTCCCAAACTGTTTTACTTCTACAAACTGTTTACGATTTCTTATGTATGACTCACATAAAATCAATGATGAACCTCTGATTCCGTAATGCTCTAGTTTATTAAGTAAAAGTCTGTGATCAACCATATCAAACGCTGAACTTAAATCTAAAAATATTGCCGCTACTTTCATCTTGTCATTTAATTTACAAACTACGTCATTAAGTAATGTGTCCATTGCATCCGATGTACCAACTCCACTTTGGTAACCAAATTGTCTGGAATTTAAAATTTGATATTTCCTTAAATGTGCTAAAAGTCTTATCTTTATAAGTTTTTCAAACAGTTTGGAGTGTGTGGGAAGCAAAGAAATTGGCCGATAATTTTTGGGGTCAAGAGGAGAATCCTTTTTGTAAACTGGGATGATTTTAGCTGTTTTTAGCTGCTCTGGAAAGATTCCAATTTTTAAGCAGTTATTGAATAGATAGATAGATAGATAAACGTTTATTGCATAAAAACAACACACAAGTAACAAAATAAGAAAAACAAACAACAGGTATGAACAAAAAAAAGGATAATAACATATGTAGTACCTACATTTTGTTGCATGTGTGCTGAAGCGATGCAGAGGGTCAGAGCTCAGTGTATGATTGCTCATAAAGAACAACACTGCTTTTCAGCTCTCACCCAAAGGAAGTGACGGGTCCCTGATTGAGAGTAAGAAATGAGTAAAACTAAACTGTGTTAAAAAATATTAAAATCAATTGAATATCTTGTAATAGAAAAAAGAATAATGTCTCAGTGCATGTTTAGTGATTGTTATTTAAAAATTGTGATTCATTATAATTTTAATAAATAATTAATAAATTAATTAAGTATAACAATAAATTAAATAATAGATTAATGCATCATCATTGTAACATAATATTAAAAAAAAAAAACGAAATAAAAAAAAAAGTAATGAGTGATTACTTACATATACATATAATCACGCCTTTTTCCCTAATGGGGTAGGCAGACCGTGAAAGTGATTACAAAATCCATAAAAAATATACATATAAAGATATAAATAAAATTATGAATGCCCTATTACTATGTAAAACATATAAAATACAAGATGACTCGCAAAAGCAAGGCAACCACCTCGGCATGCAACTTTAGGGAATACCCAACTTCTGTATCTCCAGTAAATGAATTTTCATGTGTTTTTTGAAAGTGTATTTAGAAGTTAGGTTCCTTACTGGAGGTGGCAAATCGTTCCAGCATTTAGTTGCCTGAAATCGGAAGCTGCCCCGGAAGGCGACAGTTTTATGTTTGTAGCAAGCCAACGGTGGACGCAGGTTTCTTAAGCCATATCTATTGTGCAATAATGATATATTCAGTTTACGCCTTAAATAATTGGGTTGTTCAAATTTTATCACATCAAACAAAAGGTTTGCCAGGTGTAGCTTTCGGCGTGATACAACATTTAGCATTCCCGCAGTATTTAGAAATGGCGAAATATGAGCTCGAGGAGGGACCGTGAAGCAAAATCTGCAGCAAGCATTTTGAATACGTTGTAATACTTTTTGGGTTTTCGCCAACAAACGAGGTCCGTATACCATGTCACCATAGTTTAATCTGGACAAGATAAGCGACTCGCATAAGATGATTCGCGCCTTTTCACTCAAGAGATCACGAATCTTGTACAGGACCTTGAGGCGGTACAAGCAACACTTGACCAAATTTAAAACGTGAGATTCAAAACGCAAGCTGCTATCAAATACTAGACCAAGATTCCTGAACTCACTTACACGTTCCAGCGGTTGCCCTGTGATAGATACCACAAGGTTTGCTCTCAACATTGCATCAAGCTGCAATCTCGTACCTATCAGCATGAATTTTGATTTAGTGGGATTCAGACGCAAAGCATTATGTTGGGACCATTCTACTATACGGTTCAGATCATCATTAATTTTGACAGTGGCATTAGAAATGTTCCCTGGTTCTTCCGATATATATAACTGAACATCATCGGCATAGCAATGATACCTACAGTGTTCAATCACAGACACAATATCTGCACTATAAATAATAAAAAGAAGAGGTCCCAAAATAGAGCCTTGGGGTACGCCTTGTACTATTTGTTTAGAGTCCGACATTAGCCAACTGCCATCGTTTCTCATCAGCTTAACTCTTTGACAACGCTGGCTGAGATAACTCTGAAACCATGCCACGGATATATCATCTAACCCATAATATCTGAGCTTCGAAAGAAGTAATTGGATATTTATACTATCAAAGGCCCGCGAATAATCCAGAAGTGTCAATATTGTACCACGCCCAACGTCCATATCAGCCAATATGTTATCAACAACATCCAACAAAGCCGTATTAGTACCACGACCCCTACGAAAGCCCGACTGAAAATCAGGTAAAATGTTATTATTCTCCACGTATTTTATTAATTGTATGTAAACAGCCTTTTCAAGGATCTTTGATAGATAGGGAAGAATACTTATGGGCCGAAGTTGACTTAATTCAGAAGGGTTGTTGACTTTAGGAAGGGGATTCACTTTTGCTTCCTTCCACTGTAACGGAACGGTACCAGTGAGAAGAGACCGGTTAATGACATCTGTTATGATTCTCAACGTACGAGGAAGAGTGAGAATAACCATGTCCCTACTAACTCCATCACATCCAATAGCATTCGACTTAATTGAATTGATAAGACTAAAAACATCCATCTCAGTTACCGGCTTAAGACGGAAAACGGAGTTGCAGAAACGATGGGAGTCAAAATGACTATATTGAGAATCAGGAACGTCATCAAAAGGTAGATCAAGAAAGTGCTCATTTATTAAATTAGGATCATTGAAGCATTCCGGAAGGCAATCTTTTTGGGAAGGATCGACTACAATTTTATCCTTAACATTCTTCCAAAATGTTTTCCCATCTGATACCTGCGAGTTAATGAAGTTATTAAAATAGGCTCGTTTCTCATTTTGTATGCTAATGTATAAAAGTTTTCGTAAATCTTTCCAGTACTTTTTATCGCTATCAGATTTAGTCGAACGAAATTTGACATGAGCCTCATTCCGTAAACTAGTCATATACCGAATGTTATCCGTGATCCAGGGCAAAGTATGTTTATATTTCATTTTAATTTTTTTGATTGGGGCATATTTGTCATAAAATGATAGAATCAAAACATAAAACCTGTCAACCATGTCATCCACACTATACACAATTGATACCGATTCCCAATCTACAACCTCCAACTCCAAATTAAACCCACCAAAATCAATGTTTTTAATTGGCCTATACGATAAACAACTAGCTGGCATTTTCGGTTTTTTTATACACAAACTAACGGTAATCATCAAGTGACCGAGTGAACCGGTAACGTTAAACAAAGATACATCACGCACAGGAACATTGGCGCAAACCAAATCAATAAGTGTTTCGGTCTCAAGTGTAAAATGAGTTGGTTCGGCTACAAACTGCTCAAGTGCCATATACGTCAGAAACTGTTTAAATTTAATAGTGTCCTTATCGGTGATATCCAACATGTTTATATTGAAATCACCGAGAAGAACTATATAGTCGTAACGCGAGAAACTAGCAACGGATTCTGTAAGTGCATCTATGAAGACATCCACACTAATCCAATCGGGTCTGTACGCCGTTCCAATCACAACGCGGGAACCATTAACCTTTGTGGATAGCCACATTTGCTCAATGCTCTCAACTTCAGCACAAGGATGTTTTTCGTATCGCACACGAATGTCCCGCTTAATGTAAAACGCAAGGCCTCCTCCCTTTCCCCGCTTCATGTGTAATGGGCGTGACGTCATCCTCATTCGGAACCCGGGAACTTGCGGAGCGCACGCCTCCTGCCCGCTCGGTAGCCAGGATTCATTGATAGCAACGATGTCGGCATTGAAACGTGTCATCGCAATAATAAAATCGTCCTGCCCAGTATTTAACGAGCCCGCGTTATAAACACCCAATTTCAAGAATTCCCCTAGCTGCGGCATTGTGAAAATAGAAAAGAAAGTAAATTGCCCCTACGCTGGCCTATTAAACTGAACGCTGCTCTGTACAAGTGGACTACGCGCGAGGTGATAAAACAAACGTAAGTAAAACTTTTAATTCTAAGGCTAAGTATCAAATAATCGTATAATCTAATATTCAGAATTTGCCCAATGTCATTATTATAACAAGTGTAATAATAGCAATAACATATTGTGAAATATGTAATGAAATAATTAAAATAAGAAAATAACGTTAAATAAATTTGAATAAATGTATTTCTTAAGTTATTTTGATTTAAGTACGTATAATAAATGCAAATTAGAATCTTGTCAACATATAAAAATGAAATAATTAGTGTGTAAATAAGAACGTGTGTTGATTGTTTACAATATTTCAATTGCAGTGTACCCAGACCCCGACCACTCGGCATCGCCCCAGCACTGCTATACACGATGCCAAAGTAATATCGATTTGTGGCAATACCAATCACAATAGGATAATATGAAGTAAGTATTAATAAATATACAAACATTGTACAAAACGTAGCTACTGTAAAAAATATTATACAAGAACAACAATAAAAAAGCAAACAATCTACAACAGCGGTAAGGAAATTAGTAGCTTGCAACAACAAATTTAAATAGTAATTCTTAAATTCCAGAAAACATGCAACAAACACTATGAGTATAATTAAAAGACATAGTTGAAATTCAGTAAAACATAGCATATTGGTAATTATTTGCATTATAATAATAACTAAAAAGATTAATGAATTAACGAGACTGAGATTTGACAAGCAAAGCATAAAGCTCAAAATAAAGCATAATAGGATTGAAATCAATTGTAAAAGACCTGAGAAAATACATGATATTCTTGAATAAATAATAATACTGATTGAAATTAAAGAATAAAGAAAATAATAATGAATATTAATTGTTTTTTTCTTGGATTTCAGGTCCAACAGCGGCTGAACCAAAAACCCGACCTAGATCAGCTTCAGTGCGAATGCGATGACGAGGGACGCCCTGCCCGGCGCGCTCCCGTGCGTAGACTCGGCCATCTTTCGTCCAGATGAACTTCCAGTCCACTCCAACCTCTCGTGCCCGACGGAACAATTGACGATTGGCCCTAGTCAACCTTTCGTTTATATAAAACTTCCTAGGCGGGCCTGGCAGATCGAGGCCTTCGGTTGTAGCTCCCCGACGCACGCGGGCCTCTCGCAGCATGTCGTCACGGCGAGCTCGACGGACTAGGCGGACGACGATGGGTCGCGGACGCGGCGCGGGGCCGGCAGCACTGGCCTCAGATACCTCCTGAGTTCGGCCCACTCGCGTAGCGCAGACTATGTCGTCCTCCACCAACTGCACTCCCAGCTTTTTAGCAATACCCATTGTCAAATGGTGCAGGTTCTCCCCTTTCTGCTCAGGTATGCAGGATATTTCTATATCATTTAGCAAAAGGTCCTGCTCTCGTTCATTGATTTCAGCCTTTAGATCTACAATGGTATTTAGAAGTTTTGACGAATCACCGGTCTCAAGCTTAAGTATCCGTTCTTCTATTTTTTCCATACGCTTCTCATTATTATCAACTCGAGCCACCACCCCATGGAGTGTGATATTTAGGGCTTCAAGTTGAAGTCGCGTAGCGCGCATTTCTTCCCGAAACAACCGCATTTCCTCCGCTAAAGCTTGGTTGCTCATTTGCTCAGTAGACTCGGGGCTCGTAGTGGCTCCACCTCGCTTGATGCTAACGCCTCGGCTAGCACCCTCATCTCGCATGCGCACCGGCGTGTTGCTATTGTCAGCTTTCGGCTCTCTGCTCTTGCACGCTGCGCACTTCCATGTTTTTCGGTGTTCTCCAGTTAACGTACTGCTAAAGCGTTGCTCCGAAACATTTGCACACAGTAAATCATAATTTTCTGTGCAAATACAGCAGCGCAAAAATTGCCTACTTTCTATTATATGCAAACAGCCAGCACATGTTTTATTTTCTGAAGGCATATTTATTTATTGTATTAATAAGTAAAATAATAAAAAATATTCAGAAAGCAGCAGATTAAAAAACAAAAAGCGAGTATGTTTTTTATTTGACGACGGGATTCGAACTCCAGTTAGCAAAAAACAGCAGCCAGTACAGCAAAAATCCTGCGCGTCTACCAGTGCGCCACACGGCAGATGAAAGCTTGGTTGAAATAACGCAACTAGTTCAACAGCGCTGTAGCATTAAAAGTGAAAGGACGAGCGATAATCGATTGTCAAGGTCAAACAGCTGTTCACGTCAGCTGTTTAACTGATTCACTAACAAATTGTCCACTTTTAAATTGACTTTTTCACGTATTACACTGTTGAATCACTATACGAGTTATACACAAATGTCACGGATTCAATACGAGGATTATTCGGATATAAATTTAACACCAATTCAGTAACTTTTAGACAAGATTTTGAATTATAAAGATAGAGCGTTAACAAAACGTCTTATCACAAAAGCGGTCCCCGCGATCCTCCGATTAGATAAGCAAGAGGTATGGCTAAAAAATCAATATTTTCTTTAATTATGGAGACTGGAATTTCATCGTATCCTGTTGATGGTTTATTTTCCATTTTTCCTACGGTTTTGCGAATATCTTGAGGTGTTATATCCCTAACATATCATCTGAGATCCTATCAGAATTTTCCTTTAAAATTCTTAACGCCTCCATACGATTGCCAAAACATGGTAAATTGCAGTGATTAAATTGTTCCGAGAAAATATTAGCCAATTCAGTCGGTTCATCTATAATTTTACCATCAACTTTTAGCACGAGTTGTTCACGAGAATTGACAGAGTTTTTGGAGCCTATTTTATTGACAACCTTCCATATACCCTTGGTTTTGTATCTTTCTTTATTAATTTTCCATTGAGTCGCTATACATCTTGCCTTTGCCAGTACCTTTCTGTATATTTTAATGTATTTTGTTTTGTATTCGAATAAGCTAGAGTCATTATGCGAACTATCCAAGGAGCATAGCACACGTTTCCTTATACTAGAGACCTTAATACCTTTACTTATCCATTTTAATGTCCTATTTCTAATCAGTCTTACCTTTTTCTTCCTTAACTTAAAACAACTTTTAAATGTATCGCTAAAGCATTTTAAAAAACTATTTATTCCCATGTTTGTCCAATTCGTCTCAATATTTTTTTGTTTAAAGAAGGCTTTATTACTTTTTGTTATTGCTCTACGAACTATGTAAATTGCCTTTTATCGTTCTTTCTTGTCTAACTTGAAACGGTCGAAGTGATTGTAGAGATTAACACTAACTATGGAAGTATAGGCTTGAAGTGGGCGCCCGTCGCGCCTAAAACCTGGGCCTTTTCAAGGCGAGAGTGAACAGGCACTATCTGGGCAGTTATGCTCTGTGTCATCACATCCCATTAAGTAAGATGGCGGAGAAATGATTGACCATCAAATATTTAGAAAAATAGTAATATGTGTTTGAGGTTTGAGGTACTTCCATGCTGGACTGAGAGCGAGGGAAAAACATTGAATGTGCCAGTTGTATTTCCTCCTGGGCATGCTGTAAAAACTAGCTAAGGGATCCGAGTGTTTCAGTGTATTGCAATTTAGGCGATGGGCTAACAACCTGTCACTACAGCAATATATCTACAAATGTATCTTAAATAACCCTCAAAACTTTGTCAGACTTAGCGGAACGACCTTTGTTTGGGTCGTTTACGCTCTGCCTACCCCATAAGGTATAAAGGCGTAATTATATGTATGTGTTTGAGTTTCAAGTGCGATGGTAGATGCGCATAGTGGTATTTGGGTTGAATGCGTTGAAATTTAGAGCTCCATTCCGATCAACTCATTGCACGTTAGCTTGTGGAAAACCGGTATGAAGGTACTTGAATGGTCGGTGTTAAAGACCTCAGGGACTTTGACTTTGGGCTCGCCGCGCTCATAGGTAATCTGTGGTTTCGGTGAGTTCTATCCATCAATGCACGTTCGAAAAAAAAACTAATCGAGCAGGAGATAATCATGAATAAGGTAGATACATACATTTATAAATCACGCCTTTATCCCTAATGAGAGAGCACAGCGTCAAGTACCATAGTTCGTTCCGCCTCGTTTGACAAAGTTTTGAGGAGAGTTGTTTAAGACAGACCTGTACGTTTATTTCTGTAGCCAGTCTGTGAGTCCACCGCCTAAAATTACAATACACTAACACCCCAAATCTCTTAAGAGAATACCCGAAAGGAGATGCTGCTGGCACATTCTATATTTTTCTCTCGCTTCCAGTCCAGCATGTGAGAATAATAATTAATTACTCTGCTGCTGCATGTTTTTTACGTTTATTTATTACCATAACCAAATATGCCGCAATTTGGTCGCAATTCACGGATTGTAGAATCTATCTATACTAATCTATACTTCTATACTGTAATATTCTAAAGAGAAAACATTTGCATTTTTGTGTATGTGTATGTATGTTTGTAACGAATAAACTTAATAAATACTAAACCAATTTAAAAAATTCTGTCTCTGTTAGAAAGCTACCCTAAGTGATGTAGGCTACTTTATACATTACATAAAAAAAAATGTTTTTGGAACTAAAAGGGAACGGGAAAATATCGGATTCCCACGGGAAAACTCATTAAGTAAGCCGCGGGTGAAAGTGCAGCATAAAAAGCTAGTGTTTTATATTTTATTTTGAACTAAACCGTGGTCCTATTGTTACGTCATAAAGTGTAGATATAAAATGTCTGCCACCGCCACACCACGGGCTGTGGAATTTAATATCAGGAATAGTTGTGGGTTGTACTGCGGGTGCAACCTAATTGCTGGCGGCCATGTTGCTGTCATGACGCGCGATCATTAGATTTTGGTATCACATGGTTTGGTGTAATTTCTTCCATGCTGGCCTGGGAGCGAAAGAAAAACTAAAAAGTGCCAGGTACATTTCGTCTCTGGCATGATGGAAAAACCAGCTAAGGGATCCGAGGGTTTCAGTATATATTGTAATTTAGGCAATAAGCTGACAACCTATAACTACAGCAATATACCTACAAATCTATCTTAACTAACCCTCAAAACTACTCGTATGTCAGACGCGGCGGAAACACCTTTGTTTAGGGATAAAGACGTGATTATATGTATGTATGTATGTAAATCCTGAAGTACATAACTACATGTACCTATTCATACCATTGTAGCGCACATAGATGGTGTTACATCAAGATACAACAGTTCTGAAACGCGGTATCGAAGTTTGCTCGGCGATCTGCATATATACAACTTCCGAACTAATCCAGTCGGACTCCGGTCCCCTGGTCACAACACCCGACCAGGTGGGTGATTACCCTTTTCCCATCCGTCATCACTGGGCCAGCTGGCCTTAAGGAAATGCTCCTAAACCATGTCTTCATCTCACTCTGGGGAAGTAGAGTATCAATTGCCTACAAAGAGACAATTGATCGATTTTGTGGTGGGATAGGAGTTACCTCCTAGTGGTCCAGCCCGGGCAACGGCAGCACAGGCTTGCCTGTGAGTAAGCCCGGCTAAACCATCGCAACAAAGCGGTGGTGGACTCCCCCTTGTGGAGCTCCGCCTAGCTCGCAACCACCCTCTCGCTGGCAACCGGCACCAATAAGCTTGCTGTGTTCCCTCGATGCGTGAGATTGCCAGTGCCGTAACAGGCATCTTCAGGGATAGCTCGCTCTATCGTCCAGTCTGTCACGGTCAAAATAAAACGAGAATACACTTGTTTTATGAATACAACTACAGAAAGTACCCTTAGTTACAGATTGTAGCTGCCTCTACGTGTTTTTAATGTATGCGTGGACAGACAAGCAGCAAAGATGAACATTTTTAATGTTTTTTATTTCGTTCTCAGTATAGTATTAAAAATAGGAATGAGTTATGTAAATTCAGAACTATTTTTTTAATTTCAGGCATCATAATGTGTCTTTTTCTTTTTACTTCAGAGAAAAGTCTGTTTACTGCTCGTTTATGAGAAAAAAAGATACAAAATAAGAAGTCTTTGATAATATTTATTACGTTTCTTTATTTCCCAAATCGCATCTCACGAAGACGCCCTATCGCTTTAGCTTTGTGTCAAATATAAAGAAATTATTGTCATGAGCGGTTTTATCCACCATAATCCGGGAAAAGGAAAAGTCACGTTGGATGAAAGCGAAGTGCCTACCTACTTTTCGATCCTTTATTCATACTTTCTTACCGATTAAGTTGTAATCTGTTGTCCATTTTTTCATATTAATTTATTTACGTATGATAGATTCAAGAAAATATCTGCCTAGTTGTCAGAATGACCAACCCTGGCGACCCGATGTTCCTTGCGAGACGCTGTCCCTTACACCTGGTATAGGTACCCCGTCGAAATCAAACCCTGAATCAAGAATCCACAGATTTATTCTACAATCTCAGAAAAACAAATCAATCAATCTCAGAGAGCTATAGTAATACATACATACATACATTCACACATATAATCACGCCTTTATCCCTAATGGGGTAGGCAGAGCGTAAACTCTCTGACAAAGTTTTAAGGGCTTTTAAGATAGATTTATACGTATATTGCTGTAGTGATAGGTTGTCAGCCCATCGCCTAAATTACAATATACTAAAACCCTCAGATCCCGTAGCTGGTTTTTACAGTATGCTCGGGAGAAAATGCAGCTGGCACATTCTATGTTTTTCTCTCACTCCCAGGCCAGCATGGAAGCTATATATAGTAATACATACATACATATAACCTAACCTAACCTAACGGGGTAGGCAGAGCGTAATAGATCCAAACAAAGGTCGTTCCGCCACGTCTGACAAAGCTTTGAGAGCTATTTAAGATAGATTTGTAGGTATACGCTGTAGTCATAAGTTGTCAGCCCATCGCCTAAATTGCAACATACTGAAATCCTCGGATTCCTTAGCTGGTTTTACAGCATGCCCGGGAGGAAATGCAGCTGGCACATTCTGTGTTTTTCTCACAGTCCAGCATGGAAGTATTAGTATTCCTGATAGATAATAATACATATAATTTGTTCTTCGTCTGCCCACACAAAACGTAGCAGTAGATACCTCATCGGGTAAATAAAACTTTCTTCGCCTTACCCAAAACCAAAACCCATTTACCAACTTATGTTCCCATTTCTATTATCCGGCTTAGTATGAAATATGTTTGTTAATTCCATTTTCGCCTCGAGAACGCGAAAACTTTCCTAAACTAACTCAATTATACACAGGCGGGGCTTGAAACTTGGTCACACGACGTTTAAGATAAATAAACTTCACTTTTGGTGATGTTCTATGGCAAACTTTTTGGTGTACGAAATTAGTACAGGCAAGATTTAAATCTACGTATCAGTGTCAAGAGAATTCCATTCTCAAGACGTGAATGAAGATAGGCTGTCTCAGGGCCGTATTTGTAATGAGCTCTCAAGAGTGACAGCGAATTTAAGTTCGTATCAGAAATGTCATTTCAGTATAAAACGACTTGTCAAATCCGAACTCAATATTGCTCTCAATCATGAATTACTTTTATAAATACGAGCCTCACTGACTATAAGTAGCGGGTGGTAAGCTCTGCAAAAGTCCTCGTGATTTCTACCATTCCCTGCTCAGCCCAGCAGATAAACAACTTGCTGTGTTTCATTATGTTATGGAAATTACATAATTTATAATATTATGTCCCAATAAAGTTAACATGCTTGGTCTACCGTCAACTCTGTTCGTATGATACACTCCGAAAACGCTCAGATGAGCAATCTTTTCATCAAAAGCAAAATTTATATTTTCCCACGAGAGCTTAAAAACTTATTAAGCAACCCAATATGTTTCTACGCATTTCAGTCTGATAAGCGTGTTACACAGCTTACAGGTACAAAATAAATTGCTAACAAGAATTTACATAATTGAATTTTGTCGCGCCTTGAGTTATAAAATATTGTTTGTTAAATTTATCGTGGTAGTGTAAGCTACTAGTCTAAACACAGCTGTTGTATTAAATTGTGGTATTCACTTCCAGTCCAGATATTTTTAACTGATTTTTAAATATATACATACATAAAATCACTCCTTTTTCCCTTACGCAGTAGGCAGAACATGAAATACCTAGAAAAAGGCGTTTTTACCACATACGACATGGTTTGAGGGTAATTTCAGAGAGCACGAACTGTGTATTGCTATAGCAATAGGTTGTCGCCAGTACACTGCAAATCTCTCTAATCCATCATCGTCATCTCCCTAGACATATTCCGTATTTCACGGGGTCGGATACCTAATATAAGTGATTGAACGAGGGTATCGGTTTTTTACACAGAGCAACTGCCATTTGACCTCCGCAACCAAAAAGGAAAAACAGACCGAACACTAGATTGGGTCAGAGTTTTCAAGCCGCCAATGTGTGGCACTGGCTTCTGAAATGGGTAAACTACTAATATCTACAGTACTAAAAGACATTATCCGGGACCAACGGCTTAACATATGAAACTTACATATGAAATTCGAAAACCGAAAAACACATTAGTACGTGGTGGAATTCAAACCACGAGCTCACGCTCAGGAGGCAGTGGCCCTATCCACTACTCCATCGGGTTGTCGAATCCATTAGCTAGATTTAAAGATTTTTAGCTGCAACGAAATAATCCTAAGCAATGTTTAACTGATGAACTATTGATGCATTTTGTAATTCAGAAAACATACTTACTTACTGCGCTTTTCACGAATACCTAGGTAGGGTCCGAATTTATAAAACGATCTCAAGATTGAGAGCAGTATTAAGTATGAATTTGACAGGTCATTATGTACTGAAATTACATTTCTGATACGAACTCAAACTCGCTTTCAGTGCTGATTATAAATACGGGCCTAGGTAGCTATGGTTATTGTTATTAAGGCATATTTAATTTTATGCCAAACTCGTAAATATGGAAAGTGGGTGCATTCGGAGCATGCGTGGGTTATGGGTAGCTTTCTGGAAAATTTAATTTTCTGCCTGCGTTAATCTCATGTCATGTTAATTTTGGACTATGACAGATTTAAACTCTATGTGTTTTGGCTTATGAAGGTCACAACATACCTACCTAGCATGTTCTTCTGAGCGGCAATCTCACACAAAATATTTAAATTTGGTTCGTAAAGAATATTGTTACTTGCTATTTAAATCAAGTTTTTTTAATATTAGACATGTGTTTGCTCTTGTCTCCAGTCTATAATATAAATTACTAGCGACTCGCCCGGCTTCGCACGGAAATTATCAGTGTTTTTCTACTATATTATGCATGTATTATACATATATACCTTCCTCTTGAATCACTCTATCTATTAAAAGAAACTGCATTAAAATCCGTTGCGTAGTTTTAAATATTTATGCATACATAGGGATATAGGGACAGAGAAAGCGACTTTGTTTTATACCATGTAGTGAAGCACAAACGATTGGCCTTATATTTTAATGTCAAATTCCTCTTTGTAGGTAATATTACAACATAACGGAAAGAAAAATAAATAATCTGCAAACCTGTTTTTATTCTCCACCTTTCAATACCTACACATTTCTCAAACCTCTACAGAAAATATTAAATGTTTCAATATTGGTAAACACAAGACAGTAAAAAACAATATACGTGTTGACTATTACTTGATGTTATTGGCAATATCGTTGCCAACGATATGGGTTCGTACAGTCAAACAAACGTCCGTAGAAATACCTTGAGACTACCCTTATGACTATGCAATAGAGCTCATATTTGCAGTACAAGTGTTTTTTGATAATAGCGGTGGTATGTACAAATGTGCACCGACTAACAAAATGCTTTGGGGTAAGGAGGAAAGAAAAATTGTAACAGAGAATATTGTATTTTTTCGAATCGAGCCAAGGCTTGTATTTGATCTATATTTTTTTATATAAGAAGATGATTGAGTAGATTTTGTCTGGTCGATAGACCCGATGAACCTATAAATCAACATTCTTAAACGGGCCTCCAATATAGTTCACCATAGTAGGTTATTCCATGCTGGACTGGGAGCGAAAGAAAAACATAGAATGTGCCAGCTGCATTTCCTAATGGGCATGCTCTAAAAACCAGCTAAGAGATCCGAGGGTTTCAGTATATTGCAATTTAGGCGATTGGCTGACAATCTTTCAATCCAGCAATATACCTACAAATCTATCTTAAATAACCCTCAAAACTTTGTCAGACGTGGCGGAACAACCTTTATTTAGGTCGATTACGCTCTGCCTACCCCATAAAGGAGTGATTATAAGTATGTATCTAGTAAGTTCAATTTTATTTAAAATTATGAAAATCTAATAGTCATGCTCGGTTATCACTGTGAAGTCTAGCCTCTAGCTGTGCCTCTAGTTCTAATTACTGAGATGAACAAGGCTGCTATAATTTATTGCAGGCCATTAATAATTCACGTTTCAGTTGCCTTGGCCGTGGTCTAGTCCCAAGGTTTACGATGTAGGTAGTTGTTTTTGTTTTGGCTAGGACATTGTTGGTTGCTTTGAAAGCCTATTGCCTAAAATGAAATACGATTCATGCTGTTGAAAGGGTTTTTGCTGTGGCCCATTTCTCTCAGATATTCTCAGATTAGAAAAATAATACAATTACGTTTTTCCTGTTGAAAAAACTAGTATCTAATAATTCCATGACGGAAATATTCAATAAAATAAATGGTTTTCCACAACGGTGCAATTAAATTTTCTTGCAAACAATATCAATTCCAGTTAAAGCCTTTGTCAAACAGAAAGTGTCCGATCGCAAAGTTCAGGCGATAAAGTATAATCGCGCTCACAAGTGTTTGTAAGTGCTGAGCAAACAGGTCGAAACGCCTGTGGAAACTTTTCCGCAATGGCCATCGTCAGCAAAATTGCTATTGCGACCCATTGCCTGATTGAAACGTATTGTTTCAACTTTGCAATTTTCACGCGCTTTTGGGAAGTGACTATATAGGGGTATTGTAATCAACTGTGTAGAACGAGAGTATAGAATATGTGAAGGATAGACGTGATTTTGTCGTTTCATACCCCAAGTTTTAAGATTATTGCAAGCAGCGTCGAAAACGCTCCGTCAGGTGGATGTTATCAAAAATGATTAATGTCGAAAATAATTTGTTAGGATGGTTCCAGTTAGATTTAAGGGAATTTCGGGAGCAGGCGACAGTCAAAGAACCGAGTTATCGAATCAACTGAATTTATTATGGTACCCGCAGTATTACAATATTGGTCTACCTACTACAGTATCCCACACCTCCCCCTTTAAGAAAACAAAAAAAAAGGTTTGAACCCTGAAAAAAAAAGAAAAATAAACAAAAGAACTTAAAATAAAAGAAACATAATTCTTATAAAGATATTAATAAACATGTTAATGACATAATATCAACTATAAATGGTGAAGAACACTACTTAATTAATAATAATGAATGACTTAGTACTAATTATAAGTAAAGGATAAAGACCACTTTTATTTTAACTTAAATTAAAAAAAACAAAACAGCAGAATAATATTACTGTTAGGTATAAAAGTGTATACATATCGTAACCCAAAAGTAACTTTTCTTTTCTTAAAACTATGCATTAAAAAAAAAAGTTAATTTGGATATTTACCCTTAAAGACACAAGCACGAACAAGACGAGGTAAAGACTGATGCTCTTCAAAATGGTCAGAAATTGGATTAGGGTCTGGAACATCATTACTACTGTTCGGTTTAACATTAAATACCGTTTCAGACGTTATTGTTTCATCGTCACCACTGAAATACTCAATTTCGCTACCGGATGCATGGGAACATTCATCATCACTGACTTTTCCTACCGAATCGTTAATTTCAGTAATAACAACATCTGAATTAGGACTTAAACTTGCGGTCTCATTGTTGATACCCATCAGGTTCTCTACATTTGCTGCGATTAACGACGGTTCAGTATCAATCAAAGAGAGCATCAAACTCGGTTTTTTAATTGGCAAAAGTTGATCGATATTGCGTTTCCATTCTTGACCATCGTCAAGTCTTACCTTATACGTAAGTGGCGCGTCTCGTGCAGTGACTGTAGCCGGCGTCCACTTGGGTGCTCGAGGCCTGTAGTCTCGCGCCAGCACCTCATCTCCGGGCTCGGCACTGCGCTCAGTGCCACCGCGGCGCTGCCCCGCGCTCTGCTGCACCTCCTCGCTGCTCCGCTCCGCGCTTGGCCGCAGTACGTCCAACCTACCACGAAGTCGCCGCCCGAACATAGCGTCTGCTGGTGCAATTCCTGTGGTCGCATGCTCACAATTTCGGTACTGGAATAAAAATTTGGATACCGCAGTTTCAATGTCCACTCCATCGTGAAGTGCCTTTTTCATTGCTCTCTTTACAGTCTTCACCGCATTTTCTGCAGCTCCGTTTCCGGCAGGTCTGTAAGGACTGGTAACAGTGTGTGATATACAATTCTTATCCATGAACTCACCAAATTCTTTTGATGTAAATGGTGGCCCACCATCACTAACCACTTGAGACGGAAGACCGAATCTTGCAAAAAGTTCTCTCAGTTTAAGTATTGTAGCGCCAGCACATGTTCCATTCATCTTTTGGACCTCGATCCACTTGCTATGGGCATCTACGGTAACCAGATAGTGCTTACCTTGAAATTCAGCAAAATCCATATGTATCCTTTGCCAAGGACGAGTTGGAAATGCCCACGGGTGCAACATGGTACGCGGCGGCGCATCTCGCTGTTGGCGGCAGGCCGTGCAGTCACGACACAGAGTCTCGATCTCCCGATCTAATTGTGGCCAATAAACGTAACTCCTTGCTATGTGTTTCATTTTTACTACTCCGACATGACCCTCATGTAGTTCACTTAAAACCTGATTACGTAAAGCATTAGGAATGACAACTCTATGGTTGTACAATATACAACCTTTTTCCAAAGTTAAACTATCTTTTCTATTAAAGTATGGTTTCTCTTTATCATCAGTGACAGTGAATGCCCATCCATTTTGAATGTACTTACAAATGTTCTTTAAAACATCGTCTTGTTGCGTTTTCAACGCAACCATTTTAGCGCTGATTGGAAACAATTCTTCGACGTAATTTATATAAGAAACAATATCCAGTCCTGCACCAACCTTTCGTTCGCGCGGTAAAGGCAGCCTTGACAACGCGTCAACATTACAATTATCCTTTGATTTTACGAACTCTATATCGTAATCATAGGCAGCAAGTTTTGTTGCATATCTCTGCAACCGACTGGCTGCTGTTTGTGGCAGTCCAACTTTAGGTCCAAAAATAAAAGTAAGCGGTTTATGGTCCGTTTTAATAATGAATTTTCGACCATACAGATATTGATGGTGTTTGACTACACCCGCAAAAATGGCTAATGCCTCCTTATCAAGCTGACTGTACGCCCTCTCTGCTGAATTTAATGTTCGTGACGCAAAACAAATTGGCTTTTCCTCGCCATTAGGAAAACGATGAGATAAAACACTGCCGATACCGTACGAACTACTGTCAACTGAAAGCACTAAAGGTAAATTCGGATCATAGTGAACCAACACTTTTTTGCTCAAAATAGACATTTTAACCTTTTTAAAAGCCTCCTCGCAATCAGCCGTCCAAATCCAAGATACATTTTTACGCAATAATTGATGTAAAGGATGCAAAATTGTACTTAGTTTTGGTATGAACTTAGCATAATAGTTAACGAGCCCAAGAAAAGATCTCAATTGCGTGACGTCAAGAGGAGCTGGGGCGTCAACTATTGCACTAGTTTTACTTGGATCTGGATGGAGACCCTCTCTGTCAATAATAAAACCGACGTAAGAAATGCTATCTTGCATAAACGAGCATTTTTCTAATTTGATTCGTAAACCAACATCACTTAAACGTCTAAATAATGCTCTCAAGTTGTCAATGTGCTCATTTCTAGTTCTACCGGTCACAGCAATGTCATCTAAAAAACAAGTTACGCCACTAAGGCCTCTTAGTGTTTCTTCCATAAATTTCTGGAACTTTTCCGGAATACAAGTTAAACCAAATGGCGTTCGTCTATATACAAAAGTTCCGACATGGGTCGTGATCGCGGTACAGGCTTGCGAGGCATCTTCTAAAAACAACTGTTGAAAAGCATTTGTGAGATCAATTTTAGAGTACTGCTCGCCGCCACTAAGCGCAGCGAACAGCTCCTCAATTCGGGGCAGGGGGTACGGTTCACGTACTAATTTAGGATTAACTGTGACCTTATAATCACCACAAATACGAACATTTCCGTCTTTTTTAATAACGGGTACTATTGGGGTTCCGTACTCAGTATAGTCAACTTTAAAAATAGTACCCTCTGCCTCGAGTCGTTTTATTTCCCGTTCCACTGGCTCACGCAAAGCTAAAGGCAATGACCTTGCTTTAATAAAAACAGGAGTAGTATCAGACAAATGTAAACTCAGCTTTTTAGAACATGTACCTAACCCTGGGGCAAATACAGTGGGGAATTGCTTTTGAAATTGTTCAATAAAGCTATTTTCAGAAATATTATTTAGACTCACAATATAATTGATAATTTCGAAAATATTTATTTGTAATGGTTTAAGCCATGACCTACCCAAAAGTGGCGGTCCCCCGGCTTTAATAACGAAAAGTTTAAGATTCCTAGCTTTGACTTGCCCCAAGGCTACATCAACTTTAATATAACCAACACTTTCAATCTTGGTTCCGTTATAAGAACATAAATTAATATCGTCACAAGTGTTCATTGGTATTTTCTTGAACAACCTTTCATAACAGTCAATGTTAATGGTAGAAAACTTACTGCCAGTGTCCAGTTCGAAGGTCATACTTGTACCGTTCACTACCAGCTGCACATAATAAGGCTTATCATCCTTACCGCACACTCGAATATTATAAAAATCACAGTCCGAGTCCGACTCGTTATCACTCTCGGCAATGTAGTTATGACTTTTGTTTACGCTACGACGTTCTGCACTTTTATTATTGCACATCACTTTAATATGCCCTTTGATTCTACACAAATCACACGTATAATTGCGAAAACGACATGCATCCGCACGGTGAGGGCGCCCACAGCGCCAACAAGGCCCTGGCGCCATCGCCGCCGGACAACGGGCCGCTGGCCAGGCCGCACGGCCGGCCGCGCTCGCCGCGCCGCGCCCGCCACTGCTGCCGCCGCCTGCCGTGCCTCGCGCCGCCGCGCCGCGCCGCGCTGTGTCCCCCACGTGATGCAATGGCTCGCTTGGTTCGCTCTTTATCGATACCCTACCGCCCGAGCCCAAGCTGCTCGCATGAGCATGCCGCTCAGCGGCCTCAAGCGCAAACGCCAACTCCACCGCACGCTTATAGGTCAATGAAGGTTCAGCAAATAAACGTGACTTCATTTCGTCGTTCAATAAACCCGACACGAATTGGTCTCTCAAATTATCTTCAAGTTGATCACGAAAATCGCAAGTACTAGCTAAATGCTTCAATTCTTGCAGATAATCGTTTAATGATTCACCAACTTGTTGCGGTCTGTGACGAAAAACATGGCGTTCTGCTATTTCCGATCGCTTCGGTTCAAGATGGTCGCCGACAATTTTAACCAACTCTTTGTAGGATTTACTCTCTGGATCGTGTGGTGCGCATAAATCACACATCAAGTCGTAAGTTGGCTGTCCCACAATGGTAACCAAGGTGGCAACATGTAAATCCTCTTTGATTCCATTTAACTTGATAAATTGTTCCACGCGTCTTACGTAAGCGGACCATTTCTTGTTAGATAAGTCGAATTGTTCCACTTTTCCTATAGGCATTTTGTTTATTACGTGATAAACCACTACCCAAACACACTCAAAATGCACTTTTCGCGTTTATTCCTCGTCGCCAGTTAGATTTAAGGGAATTTCGGGAGCAGGCGACAGTCAAAGAACCGAGTTATCGAATCAACTGAATTTATTATGGTACTCGCAGTATTATAATATTGGTCTACCTACTACAGTATCCCACAGTTCCCAAGTTAGTAGGCATGTCTAACGTAAATGCTATGATACTTTGGTATATTTTAAAATATTGTAATTTTCAAACCACGCCAATTATTACTTAAAAGAATCAATTAGGTAAATTTAATATAAAATAATAGTCACTCCTAATTAAGCCATTTATTCTTAGTACCTATTACCTATAGAAAATAAGATGCCTTGCATCGAAAAAATAACAGATTGATGAAAACCGACTAAGTAAACAAAACAGAGTGAATTCGCGGCCGGATAGATTTATTAGCATGAATAGATTGAGAGATCCGAGAGATCCACAAGCACTGAGTCATTAATCAATCAAAGTGTCAGCCATGTTGACGGTTTAATAAAATTACGAAAAATATTCGATGAAAAAGCTTAAAAAGGTATATAGATTATTTTATATTACGACTGCCAGTTATTGATACTTGTGTGTCTAAATGTTCCTGTACGCATATTGCGTTAGTGTGCGTGAGTTCGGCATAGTAAACCTACCGTCACGCACATAAGGGGGCGCGCCTGTACGTACAACTACAAGTATGACCCATCAGCGACAGTCGTAAGATAAGTTTTTGTATCAACAAAAGATTGGTATTTAACCATAGGTAAGTAATGTGCTCGATTCTAGATACACCCGGCTAAAACGAAAATTAAAATCTATCTGTCACTTTCAAAATAATAGAAATTAAAAAGGACAGGCCATTTATACTTTTAAGGTTTTCCAATTTGTCCGCTAGATTCTGACGCGCTTTTTCACGTTTACCCAGTATTTCTGTCATATTTATCCACCATATCATATGACGGCGGATAAAAATTACAGATAACGTTTATACGTTATCCATACAAATTGTCTGAACGATTAGAACGATGATTTCCTTAATGGAATATGTAAATACTTTTTATTCTTGCCAAGCTTATTGATAAGATGAGAGTTTCTATTTTTTTAAAGTTACATACATATAATCACGCCGTTATCCCCAAAGGGGTAGGCAGAGCGTCAACGACCTAAGCAAAGGTCGTTCCGCCACATCCGACAAGGCTTTGAGAAATATTTAGATTTGTAGGCATATTCCTGTAGTGACAGGTTGTCAGCCCATCGCCTAAATTGCAATATACTGAAACCCTCGGATCCCTTCTATTTTTCTCGCTCCCAGGCCGGCATGGAAGTAAAGTTTAAAGCTCAAATTGATTTCACCAAAGATTAAGAATCTATGTCGTTCGTTAGGGGGTTATTCTTCTATACGGAAGCACTATTATAAAATTCTGCGCTATTATTCTAAACGGAAACACACATGAGAAAAGTTGAGTAAGCTTTAACTTCCATAGAACTCAGTGTTCTAAATCCAGTCATTTAACCTACGTCTCTAGACGTTTTACAGTTACGATCGTCTATAAACCAGTGGTATTTACGACTTCGTAGCCTTTGTATTACTATTTCTCGACTAAGGTTTTATATGAGCTGGATTTATATTCAGCTGAAGTTAGAACGGAGTCATTCATTTACATAATTAAGTAGTTTGGGACTGAGTCTGTATCTTTTTTCATCATCGTCAGCCATCAGCACGGTAATCAGCTCTTTATTATCTCATATATCTCCCCTTCTTCCATGCGGAAAAACATAGAATGTGCCAGCTGCATATCCTCCCGGGCATGCCGTTAAAACCAGCTAAGAGATCCGAGGGTTTCTGTATATTGCAATTTAGGCGATGGGCTGACAACCCATCACAACAGCAATATACCTACAAATATATCTTAAATAACACTCAGAACTTTGTCAGACATGGCGGAACGACCTTTGCTTAGGTTGTTTACGCTCTGCCTACCCCATTAGGGATAAAGGCGTAACTATGCGTATGTATGTATATAAGTCTCCTCTGAGGGGCACGAGCTTGACACGAGCCGTTCCTGAATAAGAGTGATCGGACCTTGGGTCCACGTGGGTCCAATGCGGATTGGTTGACTTCACATTCCCACACAACCTTTCGATTGTATACTACAACGTAATTATAGCGATAAATAAACGTACTTGCATACAAATCCGGAAACCAAAAACCATTGGTATTTGACGAGATTTGAACCACTTCTGCACAAGAGGCACTATCGACTACACTATACAGCTCATTCTGTATCTGCTATGGTATTTTTTTAATTCATTTTAGTCTAGTTGTGAATGCGAAGTCGTTAAACGATAAAACGATCCAAATCCTACAGTCCAAGTTCTTAAACCTATCTGCCATTCATTATTGTATTCAAACAAGTTTTTGACTTTGAACAAAATCATACTTGACACAGACAATATTTTTATTACTCAGCCAGATCACAATAAAGCGATTTTGTAAGAGTGTCACACAGTCGATTAAATACCGAGCTATCTCCGTCACAGGACGGCATTTACCCAGCTTTTTACGAGATCGTTAAACATTATAGCCACGCTCAACATCCCTAGGGCTTATAATCATTTGTTTTTGCTGAGAAACAACTTGGGTGTAAAGGACAGCGTCCCGCAAACTAATAGGGGTTGCTCAATCAACGAAACAGAACAACTTCACCGGGAAATTCTATCAGGAGATTAAAAAAATAATTACCTTCTCATACAAAATGTTAAAAATACCTGGTATAAAGTATTCAGTTTCGTTCACTGAGCAACCACTATCAGTTTGCGGGACGCAGGCTCTTACACCCCGTATAAATAGATTGTTGTCGATCCTTGCGACATGATTCTTATCCTAATTCTTAGTAGCGCTGTCACTTTCTTAACTTTGACATAATAACAGGATAGCAAATAAACACATGACTTTGACATTCCTAATTTGAAGTAAGACGGTTTAAATTAGAACTGAACATACATGCATGCTCTCTATTTAACGTCAAATAAGCAGCCTTATGTCAAATTAACGACAGCCTTACTAAGAATTAGAATTATGTATAATGTTGAATTTTTACCTGTTTAAACTCAGTTCACCATTTTCGAAAGACATTTACGTTGGATATAGACCTCCCGTAGAATATTGAATATTGCATTCAACAGTTTAAACTTTGAACAGTTTTAATTATACATAGGTACAAAGTTGTTTCAACTCAAATGTCAACAAAACCACAACCCTTTTAATGTTTGGAAATAATTTAATTAACCTGGTAATTAATTAAATTAAACGATAAAATCATTTACCCTTCCTATCAGTGGTTGATTATAGACTATGATGATCGACTGATATTTTTATGTTTTTAATAATACATACATATAATCACGCCTTTATCCCTAATGGGGTAGGCAGAGCATAATAGACCCACTCTAAGGTCATTCCGCCTTGTCTGACAAAGTTTTGAGGGATAAAAGTTTTAATTTAAGATAGACTTATAGGTATATTGCTGTGTCGACAGGTTGTCAGCCCATCGCCTAAATTACAATATACTGAAACGCTCAAATCCCTTAGCTGGTTTTTACAGCATGCCCGGGAGGAAATGCAGCTGGCACATTCCATGTATTTCTCTCGCTCCCATTCTAGCATGAAAGAAAATTTAATTATTTTATTTTGTTAATATTTATTTGTAATATTTGTCATACAATTAAATGATGTGCTTTACAGTTAGTGAACTTATAAGATAAGTAAGGGAGTATTATGTTTCTAAAAAATGGTTGGGGAATTTAGTCTCCATTTCCCGCAGTTTTGGCAAAACGCCACATTGTAGGAGTGTTATAGGAGTCTGGTTTAAAATTATGCAGAAACACGTTTTCAAATGCAGATAATTCTTGCTTTACTAAATTCTGTTTTTGATTCTCTCATTTGGGAACTTTGTATTAAATTGTATTAACTTAATTTATGATTATATATATAACTTGCGAATACGTTTATTCTCAAACAGCACTTATATATTTTAAGTTTAAATTAAATTAGTGAATTTGTGATAATTTTAAGTTTAAATTAGTTAATCTACCAAAGCCAATATATTTAACACAATGTAGGAAATAAACATGTTACTCGCATTAAAAAAAACCACTATTATCTTATCGTTTTCTTTTCTTTTTCAGGTAAGACTTAGAGACAAGAAACTAGAACCCTGACTTGGTGATCAACAACGTAAGTACTTTTTCATACAACGGCGTCAATCCTCGCGACATAATCCTAATTCTAATTATTAAGTAGCGCTGTCACTTTCTTGACTTTGACATAAGAACGTAATTGCAAATAAACACATGACTTTGACATTTCTTATCTGACAAAAGGACTGATTATTTGACGTATAATAAAGGAGAATGCTCTATGCTCAGTTCTTATTTAAAGCATCTTACGTCAAATTAGGAATGCCAAAGTCATGTGTTTATTTGCTATTCTGTTCTTCTGTCAAAGATAACAAAGTGAGAGCGCTAGCTAAGAATTAGTAAAGGAAAAGGCCGCGAATTTCCGCCGACATAAAATAATAGAGATTTAAAGGCAAAGTTTTTTGCAATATGCTTGCCACCTCATTATCAGCGCAAAGCAGCATCAGCAACGAAACTAGCAACACAGGATTTCTTTGAAATGCTCGCAGTAAAAGAGGAACCTCGGGGCTATAGCCAGATGGTGGTAAAGAGCTCAAAAGGAATCGTAAGAGAGCAGTTAACATGGCGTAATACATCTACGAAACAACCTTCTAATCATTATCACGGCTGTAGAACTGTAGGTTGAATAAAAGATAGAGCTAAATGAAAATATTACCAGGTAAAATCAAAGGACTCACATTACCCCCAAATTTTCTTACAGATGTGGGTAAAATGCATTTTAGTTATTGGGCTCTTTAGCTCTGCCTACCCCGAAAGGGATAATGTCGTAATTAAGTATATTTGTAGTACCAACATCTGTGAAATAAAATCCGGGCAAAGATATCTAAGTTTTGATTTGTCTATAAAAGTATATTTTTTTTAACTTTCTTTCTCTTATTATATTTTTTTTGTGATTGGCTGTAGAGAACTGCATGACAACAAAATCAGTTTTTTTAAATATATTTATCCCTTTAGTTACAATATCTATACTTACAATAAGCCATGCTGAACGTTAACAGTACTAAATTCTGTCCTGAAGCCACAAAGACGTGGCTTTCCTCAACTGAACTCTCTGTAGATTCAACCAATAAGGAAAGTACAGTTCTGTTTTACTTTATTCTGGGCACGTTCTAATCCTCTAGCAGACTTGAGTTCCTAGACAACTGTATGGAGCAACCTGTAAGTGGATTTTATAGAACAACGCCATTTTGTTTGTCGAACAGCAGATAAATCAATTTGATGTTGTATTTTAATACCACAATTTTATTGTGAATCAAAATTGTCTTTAATGTAGAACAATGTGTTTGAAATATCCATCTTTTGTCACTCGCGGTGAGAAAATCTTCATAGCCCGAAGATCCTCTAGTATATAGAAACTACATGTACGTAATAGGTACATTTCAATTTCACATAATGCAGTTAACATCAAATTAGATTGATAGTTTGAAATAGCATTGTATCAACATCATTAAAAATTAAATTCTAGTTAACTTTTTTTGGGGACAACTAGGTAATTAAAATACACTACTAATTCAAAATCAATAGTCTTAAAGCAGATTTTCCAATACTTCCAAATTAGTTCATTGCTTTTATCTAGCTAGAGGTACCTATACTTAGTCCACGTTAGTTAATTTTCGTTTTTTTTTATTGCATAGTCAGTCCCTCGGTAAAGTCAGCCTGTACCAAAGCCTGCTTCTATTCTGTACACGTTAAATTTTCCTGGAAACAAGAGACAGTTCCAACGCAAATTTTCGAGTGTGGTTTACAGTGTGCCAGTTGAAACTCGTTGGCAGAAAATAAAATAACTAAAATAGAGAACGTTTGTTACGTACAATTGCCAGGCCGTTCCGAAATTCGACCAACGAACATGAATATTTATTAGATAAGTTTTTAAAACGTTTTTCATGTCACAAAGATTTATTATTGCCGCAATCGTTTCGTTACAAATTAGAAGTGAAATTCTGACTCGCACAATAAACTTTTAAGAGAATATTTCTGTAGGTACTTAAGTAGGTAGCCAACAATGTTATTAAGAAATATATATTTTATAGGATAAGACATACCTATACAACTTTCTTTTTTTTCTTTATTAGGGACTAGTTTTTTGACGATGACTGCAAAAACTAAAATAAAACTGGAAATTTCAGCAAGAGGTGTGATAATGAGAGCTCCTAAATTCAAAACTCTTGAAATCACATTTACCTACCGTTGGTTTGGTTCAAATTGAAGATTTAAGCCCTTTCTAAAAGTTTTTTTTCTCAAAATCAATTTTATTATTCCCATATTATTTATATATGAAGCAGCCTTTCTGATAGTCCATTGATTATCAGTTTTATTATTCCTATGAAACAAAAATATATGAGTAAAATTATAGCTGGCTATAAAAATCCCCCTCACAGGCCTAAAAATTGGGAAGTTGCCAGCAACCTAGAACTGTTCTATATAACTAGGCTTTTATATCTCGATATGAGAGTTAAAGCATTAAGTAGCTATGACATTTTCTCAGCCGATTTTTTTCTATTGAATCAGATTTTTACGTTGTAATAAATTTAATCACTACCAGTCAATTATTCTTGTTTTTACGGGTAGAAGCCTGGAAAGTTTATAATTTCTTTTAAAATCTGTAAATTTCAACGTAAAGTGAATAAGTCTGCAGTTTGATTGATGTAAAATTCACAAACAATTTTGTACGTCATTCGCGTCTGCATGAAAAAATATTCAAGATACTTGACAACTTGACAGTTGATAAGTTAAAAATATTGAATTCAGCTTTTCCTCTGCATAAGATTTTATAGAAATTTTATATTGGATTTCAGTTTTTAAAATTTATGGCGTCTAGATCTTATTTTTTTGTACGAGATGTAAAATAGATCTACTTGTTTAATTATATATGATTTTTTAATAAAGGATTTTTTTATTGCAACAGACCGAATTCTTAACATTGGTCAGCAGAAACGTTGGCCGCAATATCTTGTTTTGAAATTTCAATTAAAGATACAAATTTTGTGAAAAAGTCTATTAAGAGCGGTTGTCTATTTATTGTAGGAACTCTACAAAATTCAAACGGGAGATTTAATACTCGTAATATTTAAGAATAATTAGTATCATCAAAGTAAACAATATCAGTTTAAAATGTACACTATAACAAACCGAGGTCTACTAGAATACCATCTATCGTCTGTCTACTGATTGAAAAACATAATATGTGGTATTAAACAAAACACTATCGCAAAATCAATTCAACACTTTGAACAGCAGCGAACATTTGAATCCATCGATTTAACATTTGTTTACTCGTGTTTTGTTTATGTTAATCATTGCTCAACAAATCAATGAGCAAGAAAGGCGATAAGGCGAAAAACAAGTTAAATTATTTAATGCTATTTGTATGCATGTCGCTTTTGTATGTGGCTATATAACCAACGACTTTAATTTGTATAGGGGAGCCAGACCCAATTCAAGCCAGTAAAGCTTGGTGAAAGTTGTGCAGTTTCGTTGACTGAACAATCCCAATCAGTTTGCGACATTTTGTAGTCAAACCCCAAAGCTAAAGTGGTCCTAGGTTTGCCGAGTAAAACCTTAAATTTTGGGTAAATCTTCAAATTGATTTTGATTTCATCGACAAGGTTGTTCAGTTTTGATGACTAAGCAACTCCTTTCTACTTTCGGGACGCCGTCCATTACACCTGGTGTAATGTACAATAAAAATAAGAACTTAGTTAGCTAATATAAACCGGAAAAACATATTACATACATACATACATAAAATCACGCCTTTATCCCTTACGGGGTAGGTAGAGCGATAAACGCCTCGTAAAAGGCGGTTTCGCCACATCTGACAAAAATTGAGGGCAATTTTAGATTGAAAAGTGTATTGCTATAGTGACAGGTTGTCAGCCCATCGCCTAAATTACGATACACTGTAACCCTCGAGTCCCTTTTGCTGACTTCAACAGCATGCCCGGGAGGAAGGGCAGCTGGAACATTCTATGTTTTTCTATCTCTCCCAGTCCAGCATGGAAGGAATCTCTCCCAGTCCAGCATGGAAGGAATCTCTCCCAGTCCAGCATGGAAGGAATCTCTCCCAGTCCAGCATGGAAGTAACAACATATTACAGGGTTTGAAATTAGCTCCGTAGATTCTAAACTCAGTATAAAATATCTTTTTAACTTAGTTGCATACTGTTAAGGCATTATTGGCTACTTGCTAGAATTACATAGGTATTTATTAGGTAGGTATGTTGTTGTTTCTTCCATGCTGGACTGGAAACGAGAGAAAAACATAGAATGTTCCAACTGAATTTCCTCCCGAGCATGCTGTAAAAACCATCTCCAAGGATCCGAGGGTTTCAGTTTGTTGCAAATTAGGCGATGGTCTGACAACCTGTCATTACAGCAATATACGTACAAATCTATCTCAAATAACCCTCAAACTTTGTCGGACGTGGCGGAACGACCTTTGTTTAGGTCGTTTACGCTCTGCCTACCATTAAATGTATGCATGTATTGGAAATGTTTAAGTACGTAGCTGTTCTTTAGATTTAAAACAATTTGAATACATTCAAGGCTATTTATTCCATCGTTGGGCTCCGGTTATTTAAAACTTATATCCTACCCTGAGGTAATAAAAAATTAATCCTTTATCTAAATAAAATAAATTTGACTTCACATAGGTATATTACAATTATTATTTTTTTTATCAAATTGACAGTTTTACTAAGAATTATGGAGCTTTTCCGTCTTCTAACAACCCGGTATAGTGATGTAAAGAATATTTCTCAAAAGAGTTTTGTAATCGAGATCACATTATAGTTGATATTTGTAAATTTATCACTTTGTGAGGTTTTTCTCAGTTTGGTTAGGCAGAATCACCTGATTGTCCGAAAAATAAAGATTCCATGCTTCGGAGGGCACATTAAGCCGTCGGTCCCGGTCGCTGTCTTTGATAGTGGTCGTTACTCAAACCATGTCAGAGGCCTATTAGCTGTGCTACTGGGCGGTTTAAAAACTCTGACATCAGGGCTACTCGGGTCATTCGACTCGAGAATCCACTCGCTAAAAGAAGATAGCATTATATAGGTATTTCTTCCATGCTGGACTGGGAGAGATTGAAAAATATAGAACGTTCCAACTGCCGTTCCTCCTGGGCATGCTGTAGAAGTCCGCAAAAGGCATTCGAGTCTTACAGTGTATTGTAATTTAGGCGATGGGCTGACAACCTGTCACTACAGCAATATACAATACATAAACACAGCAATATAAAATTGCCCTAAATTTTAGTCACACGTAGCACAAGCGCCTTTTACGAGTCGTTTTACGGTCTGCCTACCCCGTAAGGGATAAAGGCGTGATTTTATGTATGTATGTATTACCGATAAAAATACTGTAATACCTACATGCCATTAAAATTAGATCATAAGGGTTAATAGAGCAGCGGGTGCTTCAAACGGCTTTTGTGTGATAATTACAAAGTAATTAGCGAACTTCGCAACTAATTAGCACTTTTTACGGTCTGGTGGTAATATTATGTACCTACCGTTTAGACTTTAACTGGATTATGGCGTCACAGTCTTATTAGCCAAACTTTCAGGTCGATTGTCGACTCTGAAAACCAAATCTATAGAAGAATACAACACACAACACTTCAATGTTTGAATAAAAAGGCTTCTTCTGGATAAGTTCGCTTCGCTCCATCGTCACTCTGTCTCTATCAACCCTGACCTAAAATAGAGTCAAGAGCAAACACATTCAAAAAAAGCTTTTTTTAGTGTCTGTATATCATTTTAGTCTTACTGCAAGTTTCAAGTACCAGAAGCCCTTAAATTATTTAATAATAGACTTTTAACGCATTTTAGGGATGCATGTCAGAGACCTGATATTATAGCTACTAGGCGGTTTAAAAAAACTCTGACACCAGGATTCATCGGGTCGATAGACTCGATACCCACTCGACAGAAGAAGAAGAGGTATAGGAGATAGGATAGGGAGGCTTGACATTATAGATGAAATTATATAAACTAAATTAATTATCTTGTATTTTAAAATGACATGACATGACTAATTCCAAAACAAATTTTGTAATTATGTTATAAGTATAATGCATTATGTGATGTGTAAAATTATTATTTGATAAATAAATTATTGAATTGAATTGATAACGTTGTGATTTCTTGTAGTAAAATTTAAAAAGTTTTTTTATATGTCATTTTTTGCTCTGAAACTTTAATTCTTATAAAAGTTAAATTTGGGAGAAATTCCAACTCCTAAGACTGTTATTAACTGTCCTCACGTATAAGACCCTAAAGTTTGCAGTTTATGAGTTTTATGACCCAACATTCTTTATGGCTGCGGTAAAAACTCGCTTAAGTTTCAAACTAAAGCATATTATTTGTATTAAAAACTTTGATGGCTTACAATAACAACAAGTAATCAAGAATGAGTTTAAAACTTTGGTCATGATTCAAATTAATCCAATTTTTTTACATGATTCAAAATATATTTTTTCCATGCTGAACTGGGAGTGATAGAAACACATAGAATGTGCCAGCTGCATTTCTTCCCGTGCATGCTTTAAACAATCTGTGGCTATAGCGATACAGAGTCATTTCAACCTAAAACTGCACTCAAAACTTGTCGGACGTAGCGGGCAGCACGACCTTTTCTTTGGTCATTTGCACTCTGCCTGTCCCATTCTGGAAAAAGGAGTGATTATGTATTTATTTATGGATGTATCTTAAATAAATGTCAATACCGCGAGCGAGAATAATAGCGAGTCACACTTCAATTCAAACCTTAATTATTTTCCTGTTTCGTGTGACCTATAATAATCTACTACATACATACATACATACATATAGTCACGCCTTTATCCCTAATGGGGTAGGCAGAGCGTAAACGACCAAAACAAAATACATATTCAAATAAAATCCACACTATTCCACAATCACACAACCGCAGTTACAGACAAAGGCTAGTAATAAATTAAATTCAAGGGTAGTTTCAACTAAAAGGATATAGACGTATGACGAGGGTATTACACTAAAGGGCAATCATCTTGAAGTCGTGAAAAAAATTTGCTTATCTACAATTCACCCTTGATTACATACATACATTATCCCGAATGGGAAAGGCAGAGCGTAAACGACCTAAAGAAAGGTCATTCCGCCACGACTGACAAAGTTTTGAGGGATATTTAAGAAAGATTTTTTGGTATATTGCTGTAGTGACAGGTTGTCAGCTCATCGCCTAAATTGCAATATACAGTAACAATCGGATGCCTTAGCTGATTTTTACAGCATGCCCGGGAGGAAATGCAGCTGGCACCTTCAACGTTTTTATATCGCTCTCAGTCCAGCATACTTAAATGCTTCAATATAAGGTCGAATATTCAATGCAATTGTGTTATTCTAAGTCAAGTTCATTGCCGCAAATAACAGCAATATACCTACAAATCTATCTTAAATAACCCTCAAAACTATGTCAGACGTGGCGGTGCTCTGCATACCCCATTAGAGACAAAGGCGTGATTATATAAATGTATGTATGTATGTAAGTTTATTGCCTAAAACTTGAACGTTGACCCGTTTACTGCGGATGCGGGGAACTCAAAGTGTCAGCCAACTTTACCCGTATACCAATTTATCGATCAGCGATTGATTACGAAAGTTTGACACGACCGACGAGCAATATAGGCTTGTATTTATAAAGCGATCTCAAGATTGACAGCCAGTTTGAGTTCGTACCAGAAATGTCATTCCAGTAGAAAATTACCAGTTAAATCTATATACTTAATATTGCTCTCAATCTTGAAATTACGACGGCACGGCAACTCCGTCACAACGCCGTGGCTCTGTTTTTCCGGACACGGCAACGTTCCGGTAACGTCCACCTAGTACCAATCTGAGCGTACACACACACACGCATGCTGGCCGGCATACGTAGGCCGGCGGCAGTACCGGTGGGAATCAATGTCGTGCTGGCAAGTGAAAAAGAGTTCCGTATTATTTCATTGATTTTCATAGATTATCTCTTCCACGGTGCCGTTTCCGTCGCCGTACCGTCTAATCGATAAACGCCCAATCAAATTTTCAAAATGTTGATGTTCAAACATCTTTGTCGTGTCAAGACATACATAGCAGGACATAAACTTCCTTTCAAGATCTCCACTCCACGTTGATCAGTCCTGAGCGAGAAGAGCAATTAATTCAAGCCATAGAAAATGCAGTAGTCCTCGGCATCAAGCTTCCAGGATTTACGAATTTGCATATAGCCTGTCTTTTTCGCTACATAATTTTATTTAAGAAATATGTCTAAATCATTAAAAAACAAGTACAGTTAAAAGCAAGTTATTACTCAGCATTTTTGCATTTCAAGCTGACTGTTCAGCCGAAACGCCTTAAAATTCAGCAAAAACTCGAACTCGAGCCGCAATACGGCTCTATATTCCACGCCGATTGGCTCAACTAAGCTGGCGCTAACGACCCAGATAAACCCCTCATAAAACTTGGCGTTTTTAAAGCTGAAATACTGAAATTTCACTTCGAATAAAGTTTATTCATACCTTTGGATTGAGGTGCGAGCGAACGGAATCAGTGTTTTTTTTTCGAGTGGTGATAAACTTCGGTCAGACCACGGGGTGCCTTCAAATTGAAAAAGAGGTTGCTAAAAAAATACGATTATATGATATTCAATGATCACCAAATTCAAGTTTAGCGTACATAGATATTTTAGAAGCCGAATGATAGCACAGGGGTCTGCCTGTTACGGTAAGCTTCGAGGTCTGCTACGGCCAACAGCGCAGTCAATAAATATAGTATTTGATTAAAATCTAATAACACCTACCTACATTGATGTGGTGATAAAATGACACTTAAACAAATTTGTTTGCATTTGTTATCCCAAGCAAATCAAAGAATATCCTTTTACTATAAAGTATTTTAGTCTAATAAAGTGAATGTGGAAAATAGCGTATTTAATATTCCCCTATATCAGTGGGTTTGTCGTAAATATTTATGAGTGTGCCGTGTACGTTGCAGATTAAACCCTTGACGCAGTTCGCTCATAGGGAATCCTTTATTTGATCATCTTTTCATATATTTTCAGTGAATAAGTCCCTCTGCGTTCTTGCTTAAATCTATCACTTCGAGGGTGAAAACGAAGAATCTCAAACGTGCTTCTTGCTTCTTCTTCTTCTGTCGAGTGGGTATCGAGTCTATCGACCCGATGAACCCTGGTGTCAGAGTTTTTAAACCGCCTAGTAGCACAACTATCAGGCCTCTGACATGGTTTGAGTAACGACCACTATCAAAGACAGCGACCTTTTCCTTGTTCTTGCTGATAAATGGACGAAAAGTTATACACTTACTTACTTACTGCACAACAGCACAAAAGTGAATTTTATAATTCATCATCATCATCATCGGCCTCATACGTCTTTGACAGACGATTTACCCAGTGTATGAGACAAGATTTTTGCCGATACGGGAGCGGCAAAATTTCCCGCATGCTCTGCATTTGAAGGTGGTAAAGTTGGTGACTGATTGCTGTATATTTAGATGTCGTTTTTATCTTTTGTCAGCGAGACCAGCAAACCAGGCGTCATCATGGACTTTACGCCCATCTAACACAAACTTTCGCATTACTTTATAATTACCTACTTGCAAAATATGCATTTTATTTAAATCCTATTTCTGCGCGCATTAAAACATGTTTTAAAAAACAAACAATATAAAGGTCTTTCAACAGCTATTGCAAACAGTTTTTCGCCTAAAACGGCTGCTTTTGTGTAGTTTTAATGCGTGGGATAAACTTCATAAATAGGAAAGCACGAGAGCGGAATTTCAGTGTTTCCAAGTGCATTTAAACAAACTGTATAAACCGGGTGTATGGGACAGCGTCCCGCAAACTGATAGGGATTTCTCAGTCAACGACACTGAACAACTTTCACTAGGAAATTCTTTCAGAAAGTAAAACAAGAAATTGGCTATTGATGTACAATTTGTAT
Source organism: Scrobipalpa costella (assembly GCA_949820665.1). Taxonomy (NCBI): domain Eukaryota; kingdom Metazoa; phylum Arthropoda; class Insecta; order Lepidoptera; family Gelechiidae; genus Scrobipalpa; species Scrobipalpa costella. The sequence goes on from OX463313.1 coordinate 6,953,043, forward strand.
AGACGAGCGACATTTTTTTCACTCCCTGACAGAATTTCCCGGTGAAAGTTGTTCGGTGTCATTGACTGAGCAACCCCTATAAGTTTGCGGGATGCTGTCCCTTACACCTCATATGCGCAGATGCACGCTATTGAAAGAACGAAAACAGTAAAAAATATACGATTCTTCTTGCCCGCTTCGCAGAGCGTTTAGGCAATGACTACGGTCAAGTTAAGTGCAGACCAATTCCGTAAAAAAAGAACCGTACTTCAAATATCCTCTGTAGCCTGTTTTTTCTAACAAAATCTTGAGAGATTTCTTACGGTTAAGCCAATCTACTAATAGTTACTTCTTCCAGAAGAATAATACAAACTTCCTAAGAAAGATCACAGATAATGTTATTCTACGGAATCTGATAACTTTAGAAGGAAAACATTACTTGAAAGTTCAAGATCAGTTTCATATTAATACTTCAAGAAATAGGATTTTCAATAGTACTGAATTTCAAGTAAATTTATTAAGAAAGCATTCAGGGCCTCTCAACAAACAACTTAACAAAACAAGCCCGTTTAATGGTTAAATAAAATAATCTTCTTCCAATTTTTTCCTGGCCTAATACTACGATCCGCTTTTCGGCATTTTCTTCTCCTCATTTCCTTTTTTTTGGCATCCGCTGGTGTTAAGATCGTTCGTTCTCTTCCATATGCGCTATGGTCAGGAAAATATTGATATTTTTTCATAGGTTTCTTATAGGTATCATCATCATGGGGTGTCATCTTCATACTGAAGTTTGGAGGTCAGCATTCGGTATTTTTATATTTACATAGGAAGAAATATTCGTTTATTAATATAAACGAATATTTCTTTTAAGGCTCGGCGCAGGCTTAATAGCCTGCGCCGAGCCTTCATTTTAAGATATACGAATATCACCCGAAATTACATTGAAATAACGTTTATATTAGCGCGCGCTACGACGCGGCAATTACATCTGCGGTCGCGCGTCGCATGTGCAAAAATCGTAGTAATTGTTTTTTTGTTTAAAATATACAATTTGAAAAGGAAATAAGACATATATAGGTCTGACAGGATCTGATAGCAAAAAGCAAAAAAATAAATTGACGCTAGCAATACTGGGGAAATTGGAGTAAAACGTTTTGATACTTTTTTTTCCTTATAGCGGCTGATTCTGTGTGTGATACATCCAAATATAAAAATTTGTCCAATGATCAAGGATAATTTTTGAAAATCCTACTGTGGTGAACTGTGATTTTTCACTGCTTCCAGTAATTGATTTCCTCCCGAAGAATTTGTAGCAATTACATGACAGTGGGTATTTCTTTTCGTACAGTGTAAAACTCATTTATCTTGTTTCTGATCAATTCTAAATCAAAACTACAAAAGTTTATTTTTATTTGCCACCTTTCCTCTTTTTACCGGGCGTACTAAATACCTCTGTTAGATCTGCCTTCAGAAACAATTCGTCTTATGGTAGTATTATAAATCGCTGAAATATACCAAAGTTTAGTATACATAATATAATACACAAGAAAAGTTCAATAAACCAAAGTATCAAGACGTAACGTGTCATTCCTACTAACCAGTCAACGCTTGCACAGGGCTCAATGTCGATGATTGTGTTTGTTCTGCACCTTATTCATCAAGTATTCTTTGATAAACATTAAAAACAATATTTCTTGCTTGAGAACGAAGAGGTTTCATCGACATTTTCACCACTTTTTAAAGGAAATTTGAAGCAAAACCAAAAACAATTCCTCGAAATATTTCAGTCGACAGATGAATTTTTTTTTGTTGCCATACGAAAATCGCTATTTGTCAAACTTTTTTTTGCCATCAGATCCTGGTAGACCTATACCTACTGTACAACCTCGAAGTGGTTATGAAAAAACTTTTTTTTTCCTTTAAAAATGTTTATTTTAGCCGAATATCGTCACGAGCATCAAGAGAAGGACGCAATTTCATGTTTTTTTTTTTCTATCGAGGATAGTTCAAGTAATCGTGTTCTACCACGACTAATTAGATGGTTTTGAGCGTTGAATCCTGACATTCTAATATAATTTAGAAATAAAATAGCATTGTGTGTAAATAAAATAAAAATAAAACAAATAAATCGTTTATTCACTTTGGCAGTACAGTTTTTCAATTTTAACAAAATCTGCCAGACTATACAATAATTTGATGGCAGAAGTGGCTCCCCATTACATTACAGACTGTTTTTTCTATATTGAATAAAATGTATTGCAAACTGTTGTTTTTCAAATTAATGAAACATGTGTAGTACATATATTTAAAGTTAGAAGTCGAAGTGCAAAAATCTATTAGAAAAATATGCTGATTAGTTTGAATACTTTGAATACTTAACATGAAGGACACAGCATTCGTACAAAAATGTCGTAATTTAGTTTTGCTCACACGATGAACCCTTAATAATAAAGAATATTTCTTTAATAATATATTTTCTTTTATTCTACGTAATATTACATACATACATATAGTCACGCCTTCATCCCTTACGGGGTAGGCAGAGCGTGAAACGCCTCGTATAAGGCGCTTCCGCCACGTCTGACAACAATTGAGGGTAATTTTAGATTGTAATGTGTATTGCTATAGTGACAGGTTGTCAGCCCATCGCCTAAATTACAATACCCTTTAACCCTCGAGTCCCTTTTGCTGAATTCCTAAGCATGCCCGGGAGGAAGGGCAGCTGGAATATTCTATGTTTTTCTATCTCTCTCAGTCCAGCATGGAAGAATAATATTATGTGGACAAATATAACGATTTAATTAAAAACTCCATTATTTGTGTGCTGCTCATTTTATTTCCACGTAAAATTCTTACGACTCGACCGCCTCGCTGTGAAAATAAAAACAAAATTGTTCAAATAATTGTGTTTATTTCGCGGAATTGAATCGGAATACCCAGAATTATTTGGTTTTTGATAGCTGCAAAAAGTATTGCGATTCTAATTACACGAAACGTAAACCACGTTTCGGATTTGGTATAGGTATTTCGAAGAATGAATTTATTCTACGAAAAAGGTTGAATTCAGTAGCTACAATGAAAAACATAATTGGAGCGACCGAACCTATATTCTTTATCAACTTATGTAAAAATGCCTTGTAAATACAGAAAGAGCTTCACACTTACTAATAAAGCAAGTTTTACATATAAAGAAAGTATTATATATACTAGTGACCCGCCTCGGCTTCGCACGGAAAACTGATGTTTTCCGTATATAGCATAATATAGTAGGGAAACACTGATGTGTTTCTCTACTATATTATGAATGTATTATACATATTTACCTTCTTCTTGAATCACTCTATCCATTAAAAGAAACTTCATCAAAATCCGTTGCGTAGTTTAAAAGACCTAAGCATACATAGGAATATAGGGACAGAGAAAGCGACTTTGTTTTATACTATGTAGTGATATGTAGGATGGGGAGCCGGCACGGAGGCAAGTAGACACCGTCCTCAATTTAAATTACCTATTTTATTCAGTTTGTACTTCTACAATAACTTCACCATCCGTCGCCTTGGCCAGTTCCATTCAGAATTCCAGACTCACTGAGTACTGATGCGGTCACTCTTACGCACCGTTACAACGTAACTTATCATCTCTTTCACACATTTTCGTCTATAAACTATTATACTTCATCGTTCGGAAATAGATCATTCACCATAGAGTTCAAAACCCACATATTTAACACTACTATTCTATTAAATGAAACCAAAACTTGTGTTGCCCTGAAAATAAAGAATTATATTTATCACAACTCATCCAAATAAAACAAATTTAATCAGCATAGCTTATTCTACTAAAATCTCACCTGAATATAGAAAAACAACATATAATATTTATGGCTTCACTAGCTATAAATATATATGGCTTCAGCATCTATCTGTATGATATTTACAATCTATTTATTATTTCTCTATAAAATCTTTGAAAACATTTTATCGATTAAACAACCTTGTGTTACTATGATAACTGAAAGCGCGCGCCATATGCGGCAAAAACCAGAACTGAAGAAATGCAAGCATTCTTTTTACATATATATTTTTTTATTTATGTACACAAACAGTACAATAATTTAATATAATGATATCGGAGTTACCGTGATCATGAAGGCGGTTCCCCCAGGGCGAGGCATCTCCATTGCACTGCGGTTGGGCTGACCCGTGCGATTATCCCTAATGTGGATAACTCGGGTGCGTAATGTTATACGTACTTACGTATAATCACGCCTTTATCCCTAATGGGGTAGGCAGACCGTACGACCTAAACAAAGGTCGTTCCGCTACGTCTGACAGAGTTTTGAGGCTTAATTAAGATACATTTGTAGGTATATATTGCTGTAGTGACAGGTTGTCCGCCTATCGCCTAAATTACAATATACGGAACCCTCGCATCCCTTAGCTGGTTTTATAGCATGCCCAGGAGGAAGTGCAGCTGGCACATTCTATGTTTTTCTCTCGTTCCCAGTCCAGCATGGAAGTAATTTAATAGATAGGTATTGTTATAGATGAGCAATAGCATCGATAACAACTACAAAGAGTATTGTAGTGATTCAAAAGGAAACAAAAAATTACCTTCTTGAATAGGAGAGATACTCACCAATCCCAGTTTGATTCAGGTACTGTACCGGGTGTAAGGGACAGCAAACTGATAGGGGTTGCTCAGTCAACGACACTGAACAAGTATCACTAGAACTTACTTACAATAAATTCTTTCAGGAGATGAAAAAAAAAACATATAAAATTACCACCTCGATCAGTCAATTTGTATGGAAAATTAAATTTATTTTTTAACTAACTGAAAAAAAGTCCTGCTGATAGTTGTTCAGTTCCGTTGACTGAGCAACCTCTATCAGTTTTTGGGACGCTGTCCCTTACACCGCGTATAGGCCGGGTTAATCACCGCATAAAACTTTCCAACTTCCAACCTTCTTTACGAGCCCATAAGCTTGAATGTTGGGTGTTAATTGAATCCGCCCATTTGTTCGCTGCATGCGTTCCTGAGAGTTTTTGTTCAACGAGTTGTGGGAAACACCTCGGAAAATTACAGTTGCCACTTTGGTTGAAAGGTGTTTTCCTCACCGTTGCGCTTGAAAAATGTATAGATTTTCATTGCTACATGAAACCGCCTCCGTAGTTCTAGGCCATTGGCTCGGAGGTTAGGTGCTAATAGGCGGTTTAAAACTCTGACACCAAGGTTCGTGATCGACTTGATACTCACACGACAGAAGAAGAAGATTAATCATATATTTTCTTAATTAAATTTGATATTTGTAAGATTTTGTCCAGTTTGATTTTGGCATTGCAGGCAGGCTGAATAACCAGATTGAGTAAGAAAATGGAAAAGATACAATAATATCTCCCGGTTACTGATTTTTGATATTGATCGTCACATAAACCGTGCTAGAGGCACATCTCAAACCAACTCGATAGGTATGAAGAAGATGATTGATGCAATCACATTCTTTGTTAGGTTAAGTACATAGGCGTTTAAGATATTTAACATTGGAAACAGAATTGAAACAGCATCGGTGTGGATTGAGCCGAAGGTTCGAAAGGGATCTTAAGTGCGGTCGGTAGGCTAAGACTTTTTTCGTGTCGAGAGTTTTAATTTTGTTTCGACTTCAAGAGGTGGTTTGTGAAGAACTTTCTCTTTGTTTGATGAGAGGGATTACCGATGTTGTTCAATACTTTATTGTGGGAAAGTTTAGTCCGGGATAAAACTTATGGAAAAAGAATTCGAAAAAATATTATGTTTTTAATAAATATACCTACCTCAATAAGGGTACGCTACTCCACTCGTTTTTTTTTATTTACGCTTACATTATTTTCGTTTAATAATACAACGTATTATTTATTATTCGTTAGTCAGTGGGCTTAATTCTAGATTAACCGGCTAAACCTAAAGTTAATATTTTAACTTACACTTTCAGATTAAAAACATTAAAAAATCAGGAGATCTATTCCCTCCTTTTTTTTATTTATTTATTGAATTTTTTATCCGCTGTCATATGATACGGCGGATAAATTGTCAGAAATACTGGGGTAACGTGCAATTGCGCGTTAAAATCTAGCCAACAAAGAGTAATACCATAGAGTATAATAAATCGCCTGTCCTTTTTTAATTTTACTTTTTTGAAAGTGACAGACAGATTTAAATTTTAGTTTCAGCCGGTGGTGTCTAGATTTGAGCCCAATTTCTAACTATTTTTTATTTTTTTATTTTATAAATATGTATTAAAAGAATTATTATAGGTTTACATATAAATGGGCCGCTAAACTTAACAAAGTTTGTCTCGGCACCAATCCGCGCCATACATAAAAACACTTAAAACTACTACAAAATGAAAAATAAATTAGACAACAAGATCAACAGTACAAAAACACAGCGCACTCTTTCCCGTAGTGATGAAAATGTCTGGAATTATTCGTCAATTTGTTACTGAAGGCTCTATTCCGGATATAGTTGGGATTTTCGATCCAAATGGCTAATAGAAAGGTGAAGCCGTAATAAATAAGGGTATTAGTGAATGAAGCTCATGGTGATGAATGCCGTACAGTTATCCTTCGGGGCGTAGAAATATTTACCAAAATTCACATTATTTTACTTGCAAAGACACTTGATAAATAAAGATAACTTCTTGTAAATGCATTTTTCGTCTTGCTAAGTTATTATATCCACAACATTTCTTCTATTCAAATTACGTTATACTTACAATTTGTAAGCTAATGTTCTATTTCTGTTAACATACATACATACATATTATCACGCCTTTATCTCTAATGGGGTAGGCAGAGCGTAAACGACCTAAACAAAGGTCGTTCCACCACGTCTGACAAAATTTTGAGGGCTATTTAAGATAGATTTGTAGGTAAATTGCTGTAGTGACAGTTTGTCAACCCATCACCTAAATTGCAATACACTGAAACCCTAACATCCCTTAGCTGATTTTTACAGCATGCCCGGGAGGAAATGCAGCTGGCACATTCTATGTTTTTCTCGCGCTCCCAGTCCAGCGTAGAAGTTTCTGTTAAATGTAATAATAATAATGTAGTATTGCTACCTAAATAATTTTAATATGTCGGCAGCTGTTGCAAGTGTTAAATATTACCTTTTCATTTAATCAGCCTCCTTCTGGTAAAACCCGAATTTTCCCCTACCTGGGCAGGGGATGAAATTAATGTTTGGAAATTGGGTCAAGTTTTCTGCTTCTTACTCTTTGGACGTTTGAATTTTATCTGAAGGTGCGACAGGGTCCTGCCAAGTGGAACTAACAACGCCATTATACCATTTAAGGAATATTATTATCTTACTTCCATGCTGGACTGGGAGCGAGAGAAAAACATGGAATGTGCCAGCTGCATTTCATTCGAGGGTTTTGGTATATTGTAATTTAGGCGATGGGCTGACAACCTGTCACTACAGTTATAGGTATACCTACAAATCTATCTTAAATGACCCTCAAATCTTCGGCAGACGTGGCGAAACGACCTTTGTTTAGGGGTGATTATATGTATGTATGTATATTATCTTATTTCATACTCCTATTTAATAATACATTTTATCCTGCTTCTTCTTCTGTCGAGTGGGTATCAAGTCTATCGACCCGATGAACCCTGGTGTCAGAGTTTTTTAAACCGCCTAGTAGCACAACTAGGCCTGAGCCTCTGACATGGTTTGAGTAACGACCACTATTAAAGACAGCGACCGGGACCGACGACTTGACGTGCCCTCCGAAGCACGAAATCTTTTTCTTTTTCGGACAATCAGGTGATTCAGCCTGCAATGTCCTAACCAAACTGGGGAAAAATTCACAAAGTGATAAATTCTCAAATATCAACTTTGTGTTTCCCCCCTGGGAATCGAACCCAGGACCTCTGGATCAGGAGTCCATGGCACTAGCCACTAGACCACGGAGGCAGTTAATTTATCCTGCTCATTAATAAAGTATTAAAAGAACAAAACCCATTCTAGTCAGAAAAACTCTGCATTTAAATATCTTAAGTTGCTTCTGAATAAAATGTCTTTCGATTGGTGAAATAATACCTAATTAAAATCAGTTTAGTACTTTTAGACCCGTATTGATAAACAGCACTTGAGGCTGACAGCTAGTTTGAGTTCGTATCACAAATGTCATCTCAGTACAATATGAACTGTCAAATAAATAGAATAAAAATATTCAATTCGACGGTGTGAATACGAAACCTATTTCATACATGTCAGAGGAAAGAAATATGTACCCACTTTTAGGTGATAAATGGTTCTTTTCAACTGTATTTGGCATGAGGAGTTAAATCAAAGTTATTGGTTATTTGGTCTGAATATCCATGTGTATTATTCTGTTTTGCATTTTTCGTAATCCATATTATTAAGAGCGATGTAAAAAACATGAAAAATTATTTAAAAAATATTTTATTATTTTGAAACCATTTTTTTTATTCTTGGTAGTTTAATAAAAAACTTCAATAATACCTTGCATCGCAGAACTTTGAGTAGCACATATTTTATTCAAGGTACACTATGACTAAATATTGCGTTTGTTAATATATTTCGTTATTCTCGCAACTCCTCCCGCTCGCACCAATCTTATTTATTTATTTATTTAACAATTTATTGTACAGTGAGCAACATCTTTAGGGTAACAGGCCCACACTACTAAAGTTCTGTGTATGCAACGCCATTACGTGTGAATACAGCACACTGCTATAATGCTTACACACCCAATATGCACGCACACTAACAGCAGAACCAGTAAAGTAACTTTTTCTGTCGAAGAGCGCTCCTTAAAGTTGTTTCGGTCGACTCAGTCGGTCGAACGAGATATTCGGCACCATCAGGTTAAAAATTTCAACGCATAACCGAACTAGCCTCATAGCCTAGTGGATAAAACGTCGGGTATTGACATGGCTATTTATACGCTGCGCGCGATCGAATCTTGGCGGCTGTCCTTCTTTAGCGTTAATACTTATATTAATGTAATGTTATATATATATTTTTAAATTTTATACTTTTTTATTGAAAAATATTTGCTATAAGACTTTTATCGAGTCATATAGTTAGAACTATTATATTGTTTTTTAAGTTTATAAAAGTCAATAATAATTTTATAGTAAATATTTTTTATAACAAGTTATAAACATGAATAGAAAGTCTAAAGTCTTATAATATTATAACTTAGTCTAATCAGGTCTAGTTAGAATAGAATAATAATTTATGATGATATGCAATATCATATTTTAAGTGTGTATTGATGAGTACGTTAAACTGATTTGATACTGATAATACAATTTATTTAAAAAAAATAGTTGTAAGATATAATGTTCCTTCCTCCATAAAATTTTACACCCATCCTTATCAGACGTGAATGTTTTATCATCCGTAAATATCACCACATTGTTTACCAAATCAAAATCTAAACATTGAATATCGAAACGTTGCCTATTGTTTGTGAGTGTTATTCAGCTGGATCTTCTGTTCCGGTCGCCGACATTTCAGTTCAACTGCCTTTAAATGTCTTTGCACAGTTTGTTGACACACGCCGCGCCGTGCATAACTGCAGTTGAGCGTGTCGATGCAATTACGGATCTTCAAAGTGAGCTGCCAAAATCTTCATATGCCGTTGCGAAGCATCCATATATACTGAAGCCACACGTTCAAAATCCAGACGGACGACGGTCAGCATGCCCCTCTTCTGCATTACGATGTTCCCATAAACGAGCAGCATTTCTAGTAAAACAAAATAATGTATTATTTAAGTTTGTATGTTTCCATCTTAATAAAACGGTTTTTTAACGACAGAATATGGTTATATTCTAATAATCATCATATTCCAACAATATCAATAAAATACCACCTAGTTAACCTATAAGTATTTTAGTCAAAAATACATTACGTTATTTAAAAAAAACATTTAATAACAAGCTGTTATTAACAGCTAAAAAATACAATAAACTTTACTTACAATATCATTAATTTTGCCAAAACAAAATAGCAATTTCTGATCGCTGCAAATTCGACAGTTGATTCTGCATCGTATCGTGATCACAAACACTGTTTACTTGTATATTTAGAAAGAAAGAAAACGGAACGTTTCAGAGCGCGTAGTATACCAAAGGATTGCAGTGGATACACTAAGCTAAGGTAGCTATTATTCATTACAATACTGGAATAAAGTAATAAGATGTAGGTATGTTTAAATTATAGGCACGGTGTCGTTTTTAAAATACATGTGGTATACGAAATATGCTAAACCAACGAGCAAAATTGTATATATTACAGATTTTTGTATAAAACTTAATGTCTATAATAAAAATAAAAAGATATTTTCAATTATGCTATTAGCCCTCTTGGGATTCGAACCAAAGCGTCCTTTCACGGAGCGTCAATCTAAACCATTCCGCCACACGTGCTGATAACCATGCGATGAAATTTAAAGTCATATGCAGCTAGTAAGACAACCGACTGATTCAAACGAATTCAAACTAGACTAGTGTGCGTGCAAAGCCATCCAATAACAGATAAGTGAACTGCTTGTTCGTACGCGGTGGGCGTTGCTTTAAAATCTTTGTTAGTGTGGGCTGTTACCCTAAAGCTGTCGTTTACTGTACACAAAAACATCATAAAAATAGGACATACAAAACAAAGACACAACAGGCAATGCTTAATTCTAAAAAGAAATTTCTTACAGCAGACCTACAGAAGTGTTTTTTTTTAATGATACGCGGATAATCTTGGTGCTTACACGCCGGCCGCTCGAGCAGAACGCGCGATTAGTTCTATCATTCAGGAGAATCAACAATTGGATATTTACACGTGTTCGTTGACGGAATTAACAAAAGCAACCGTGTCGTATTCTTGTAAATTATAATTTGATTGCGTATATAGTAACCGTGGGCATGCCTGTAATGACTATATATTTGTTATATAAATAAATAAATTTTACAACGATACGCAAATAATTTTATGTAATAATACAACAAACGTTTAAATTGACTGTTACTCTGGTTCTGCGATAATAATCGCGTACTCAGTGGAAAAGAAACATTTAGGATATTAGTTGGTTTCTGACCAAATCTAGGATTGGGTCTGGTTTCCCTTCTGGGTTGCGGAGGTCAGATTTTTTTTCTCGCTCCCAGTCCGGCATGGACGAAAGCATGGTTTTCTTTCACTCAATAAAATTGACCACTTGTAGTCCTCAAACCGTTTCAGTAAATGATTACTTAAACGTACCATCACTCAAACTGATTGTCTTTAGAATATACCTGACATCGATAAATTAGATCCTTGACGTCAGTCGTAAAACCCTGTTACTTGAAAGTCCGGTCCTAATGGATTGTCCATCAAAGAAACACCGATTTACGGACTTGGGTTATATAGAAGTGGTTTACCTCAAATAAATTGGTTCAGTAATTACGGGTATGTTGTCTGAAAATCTCTGAAGGCTAGAATATTAAAGATTTCTTATTTTGCCAGAAAACTTGAGGATACGAGTCTATTTCCGCTCGTATAACCTCTCAGGCTGCTAAATGAATAATGTAGAAAGAACAAGTAACTATTTAAAATCCGCCATTTTGAATTTTGAAAATTTACACCTATCTAAAAATACTCAGGTGCTTGAGACCAATCAATACAATATCGAATTCGATACAGCCGTTTCAAAAATACGAGTTGAAAAATAAATATTAAAACATTCATACATACAAGATTCGCGCGAAAAAATAACCCTTTCTTAACAGCTAGGTAATAAAGAGAATGGATGCAATATGTTGTATCCTTTCCATTCTTCAAATGTGATTGTAAGTGGTGCAATTACTTAAGTGCACCAGCGACCCTATTAAACTCAGCTGTTCAACGTGATCACGTGTTTCGTTAAAAGCAAGCTTCAGGAGTTTTAAAACCAACTTTCAGTTAGTACAATGGTTTTTATTACAAATCCTTGTTTTTACTGCTTGTGTGATTTTAAATCTTATATATGTGAAAATTACTAAGAATTATGTGCGTACCTACCGAATAACCTCCTTACAGTTTAATCATTTCTCTTTTCGATACATTTACAGATTTTTTATCTACACTAATATTATAAAGAGGAAAGATTTGTACCTATTTATGTATGTTTGTATGTTTGTAATGAATAGGCTCAAAAAGTACTGGGCCGAATTAAAAAAATCTTTCACCAATAGAATGCTACATTCTTCCAATTTGACATAGGCTACATTTCATTTTGAAAAAAATTTGGGATCCTTGGTAAAATTTGAACAATGTAACCGAAGGTGTAGAAAAATGAGTCCGCTAATGTTCGTTCAGGAGACGACGGATATTACTTAACTATTCCTCAGCAGGATTCCTTAAGAAATAAAACTGTATCATGCATGCAATATTACGCATACCGCTTAATGATTAGGACCAGTCAATTTAATTCGCTGCACTGCACACATAATGCACACACATTACAAGGATTTGTTTAGTCAATATTGTGTGGATATGATGGCAAAGATGATTTCGGAACGATTCAATTTTATAAGGCGAAACCAACAAAAACTTAGAGCAGATGACTATGGCAAAGATAATAAAAAATAAAAAACAAAAAAAAACACAAAAAAATATTAAAAAAAACAAAATAATAAGCACAAAACAACAAAACCAAACAAAAAAAAAATAATTTTGTAAGGAAAATACTAAATAATGATAGGCAAGTTTCTATCGACAAGAACAAAAATTTCTTTGAAATACCTAGATGTATAGGTAGATACATTTTTAGTTGAAAGTTGTCAACGTTTAATTTAGACTGTATATATTTTATTCGACTCTGCTTTTATTCTAATTAATTAAAAAAAAAAAAATGTCTACCCCGTGCGAAGCCGGGACGGGCTGCTGGTTATAGATATAGTTGTTTCTTTACGTGTGTAATTAGATAGCCAAACAAGACCAAAATATTAAAAACTAAAATCTATAATTTCTTTTATGCTGGCCTGGGAGCGAGAGACAAACATAGAATGTGCAAGCTGCATTTCCTCCCGGACGTGCTGTTAAAAACAGCTAAGGGATTTGAGGCTTTCAGTATATTGTGAATTAGGCGATGGACTGACAACCTTTCGCTACAGCAATATACCTACAAATCTATCTTAAAAAAACCCCAAATCTTTGTCAGACGTGGCGGAACGACATTTGTTAGGTCGTTTACGCTCTGCCTACCCATTAGGGATAAATGCGTGATTATATGCATGTGTGTGTGTGTGTGTGTGTGTGTGTGTGTGTGTGTGTATTTGTATGTGTGTGTGTTTATATATATAAAAAGACTTACAGAATAAATATTATTCTATGTACAGAATCTTCGAGGATATTGCTTAGCTTCCACTCGATTAAACGCAACTAATGGATCACGCGTCCACTCGACCTGATGCCGCTATATCTAGATTTACGTCTAGATCGGTCGGTAATACTCGGTATCCATTAGAGTATCTCTATCTAGAGACTTTTTTGACTATCGTTTAAGGTACGATCACGATCAGAAATGTATAACGGGTGTAATGAACAGCGTCAAGCAAACTGAACAACTATCAGCAGGAATCATTTTCAGGAAGTGAAGAAAATGACCTTCCCGTACATATTGACCGCCTCAATTTGTATGAAAATCATTTTTTTTTCCCTTTTTAATTTCCACACTGAAAAATCTTCCTGGTAAATGTTTTTGTGAAAGGAAAGACCTGTTTGTTTTTTTTTTTTTTTTTTTCATGTACATCAATCACATAACTTCCTACTCCTACTACGGTTTAATCTTAAATCTCTCCAATTCATATTATGACACCTGGAAGACTGAAAAACTTTTATAGTCACAACACAATAACGTTAAATGAATTACAGCTAAAGTATCGTCGTTTCAATAGGCCATATTTGAAGGATGGAGACGCAGTAACATTTTACCAGCTCTCAAATAAAAAAATAAAAATACTATATTTTTCACTCATTCTGTCTTTAGAATCATAAATATCTTGAAATAATATTCCAAGAAATTACTAACTAACTAAGGGATCCGAGGGTTTCAGTGTATTGTAATTTAGGCGATGGGCTGACAACCTGCCACTACAGCAATATACTCGTACCTACAAATATGTCTTAAATAACCCTCAAAACTTTGTCAGACGTGGCGGAACGACCTATGTTTAGGTCTTTTACACCCTGCCTGCCCCATTAGGGATAAAGGCGTGATTATATGTATGTTATATTTATGTATGTATTTTTCATCATTAATATTTACCTACACCTGTATGTTATAAAACAATCTAAACAATAGAAACAATCGTGACGTATACAATAAAACTAAAATGTTACGTTTGAACTCCTTCGCAATGGTAACAATATGCAAATGCATCTCCCTTATCCGTTAAATAATGCACCTTAAGTGCACGTCAGGAAGGCAGTTTTTCCAGTGCACGCCAGCAATTGCATTTGCAATCAGAGCTAATTGCTCGAACAATGCGGACATTAAGCTTCAAACTCTGTCTGCATATTTATGAGGTTACGTTATGGGGTAACATTACGTCACTGGATGTGATGGAAAGGTCATAACGTGGAAAATGTCATAACAGTGATTTCATCGTCAATAAAATATTAAGATGGGGTCTACTTCGGTCATTGGCAAAACTAAGGTATCCAAGACAAACTGGGTAGTCCACATGAGTTGAGTCAGGAGAGCATCACCCGTCATTAGGCTACAAACTCTGACTGAATATTTATGAGGTTACCCGTGAACTCACCAAAGCTCACTATGGGAGTTACGTTACGTCACTGGGTGTGATGGAAAGGTCATAACGTGGAAAATGTCATAACGGTGAATTCGTCGTCAATCTTCTTCTTCTTAGCGTGTTGATGGATCACGAGAAATTACATCGTAGCGGCCCAGAATTCAGCCACTTGTATTGCTGATTGACAGCCGTCCATTAAATCCGCTGACGTGCAAGTGTTGGGGCACGCCGGACACGATGTTAAGTGTATCATGGTTTGCACTGCACCGCAAACACAGTCCACATCGAAGCTAGTCTTTTTAAGGACAGATCAGCCACGGTAGTTTATGTCTAGGAGGGAGATTCTCGGCAAGCGATACAAAGGAAGGAGTAGACAGAGAAGCTATTTCGCGTCAAATTTTACATCTGGCCTGTGCACGTTCGGTAGAGAGCGGGGCGACACACTTGATACTTGAACTGCGGCGATTTTTTAGTCTTGTGGCACTGAGACGTATACATATAATTAGATGGGATCAATAAAATACATACAATGGGTCGATAAAATATTTAGATGGGATCTAAATACTTCAGCCATTGGCAAAATAAAGGTAACCAAGACAAACTGGGTACTTTTGACTCCATTTTTCTTGTGGAGTCAGGATAGCATCACCCGTGTTTAAGCTTAAAACACTGTAGCTGCATATTTATGAGGTTACCCGTGAGCTCACCAAGGCTCACTATTTGGATTACGTTACGTCATTAGAAGATCGTTCTATTTGATGGCAGATAATGTAATTTCTCTAATTTTATCATTCACTTAGTTTTCTCTTTATTAAATCAGTTTTAATTAGCATAATTATTTGCATAAATATGATCGTTCTTAAGAGACGGTAAAGTTCTAGTAAGGTAAAATGTACTCGTAATAGAGGTGAAAAAACTCCTTGGACGCACAATATCAGAAAAAATAGAAGCAGCTACGATGTTAGACGTAAATTTCTTTTAAAGGTGCTTATTGCTGCGATAACACGCTAATATAACTGTATAAAAATGTACCGATACAAATTCAAATGTAAGTTTTAGAATACGGTAAAACCACTCTTGTTCCCGCTTGTTTAGAGACTGTGAACGTGGCTATATAAGCAATTTACATCGAAATACAGTTTTGAAGTTGACGTTACTATATTGGCTTCGGTGTCTGGAAAATGTACAGAAATACTGTTTACATTTCAGTCAAACGAGTGCTTTACAAAAATCAACATTCGTTTCCGGGTTCCAAGAGCCGATACATTGCTGCTTGACTTTCAAACCTTTAGCTATGCCTAAAATGAAAGCAGCAATGAATGTTAAAGTTGAAAGTTGGATAAAGTCAATAGCATCGATACTGGCATGTTTGCTGCAGTCCGATGGGATTTTCTTTTCAAATATTCTTATTTTAAAAAGTTCTGTAATTAATACTCCAATTTTCTCTTCCTGGATCGGGTATGGTGAATTTTGAACGCTAAAACTAGAAGACAGAATAATTCAGTGTCATACTTTTTCTCTCTCCCGAAGTAACAAAGGTTATTTTTAGTGCGGGAAAATATCTGATTCCTAAGAGAAAACTCATTTAATAAGCAGCGGGTGAAATTGCAGCGTAAAAGTTAATAAAAAAAACTTATCAATATTCCCTGGATACAGAGTTTATATAGACGACAGACGTGTAAGTGTAACTATAATTTAGAAATAATTTTAAATTTGTTAACCAGAACTGATACTGAAAGCTACTTATTTCGAATAAAAATTAACATCCATACTAATATTATAATGCGAAAGTAATTCTGTCTGTCTGTTTGTTGTTCTTTTATGCCTAAACGACTGAACCCATTTTGATGAAATTTGGCAGGACGTTAGATGGTAGCCTGGAAATGGACATAGGCTACTTTTTACCGCGGGAAAATATCTCATTCTCACGAGATATCTCAATAAGCCGCGGGGCGGAAAGCTAGTAACAGTATATGTATATACGACAATGTGTACGAAGCAAGCTCAGTTTAAATCTTCTCTTCGATTATAATAACTCTTCCCACAGTTTCGAACTAATTACTAGGTTCAGTTAAGTCGAGTTCCTAAACAGAACTAATCTAAGTTAGCGTTACCTTGTTGTTTAGCGGCTATGCCCATTAAATGAAGGTCCCAGATTGTGATAAAATATATTGTTTGCTTTAAGCACTATAGGTAGAGATCGAATAAGTGGATGTTTTGTGTTCATGTTAAAAAAACGGGTTAACCTTTTGTAGGCATACCTCAGTCATCATCATTTCGGTAACCTCATCTCGTATCTCACGGGGTCGGCTACCTAATCTAGGGGATTGAACGAGGGTACTGGTTTTTACACAGAGCGACTGCCCTCTGACCTCCGCAACCCAGAAGAGAAATCAGACCCAATCCTAGATTAGGTCAGAGTTTTCAAGCCGCCAATGTTTAGCACTGACCTCTGACATGGCTTATCGACTAATATCTACGGTATTAAACGATATTAACCGAGATAAACAGTTTAATGTGCCTTCCGAAGCACGAAAAAAGCGCTGAATAAACGTACATATAAAATTCTAAGACCTCACGAGTGATAGTGTGTTTTAAGGAGACGCTTGTATAGGGTTGAATCGTTAGATCAAACTTGGGTCAAATTTTCCTTATAATTTAACAAAGCAAGTGCTATTTTCATATACCAGTAAGTAACAAATTCACCTCTTCTTCTTCTGTCATGTGGGTATCGAGTCAATCCACCCTATGAATCCTGGTGACAATTTTACTTGCAAACTTCTAATCAGAATGATGTCACTTCTTAAAATAGGCAAGAAAACCTACACAAAACCCAAGGATATTAATTTCAATTCCACTAGAGAAAATTCAATATTGATCTCCTGAGCTATATGACAAGTTTTGAAGTTGGAATGAAATAAGTGCTTACCAATCAATTAGTAGGATCTTCAAAGGCTTTTGTTTGCTTAAGGTTTGCTCGTTATTTGTGTTATGTGAAACCTCAACCTTTAGTTTGGTTGCAGGCTCACTGTCAAAGCTATCGGGATCGGGCCATTCAATACACTGCTTTGTCCGTAGATCACCTATGTTTGAATACGTTTCAGGTGCAGCCATATATAGTAATCCTACAACAATAATGGTATTGTAGACGATCTGAGAATGATATTGAAATAGATACATTACACGTGTCTATGCATCAATATTCTTTGTATTTGGATGGCATTATCTAAGATAATCTTTTCTGACAATAAAGGTTTGACAACGTCAATTTGAGAGAATAAATTATACTATTATACCTAAAGGGTAAAAAATTAAAGTTTGATCTTAAAAAAAACTAAGGTCTGTTAAAGGTTAGACCGCAGTGGAGCAGCGTGGCTCAGCGCAGCGACAAATGATTCATATGAAAATGTATGAGATGTCCCGCACTGTAGCGTCATTGTAGCTGCAGCGGAGCAGCGCGTCGCAACACGGCACTACAGCAGCGCGACACTGCGTGACAAAATCTGTCAAAATGTATGAACTGACATTGCCGCGTCGTGAAACGCCGCACCGCTCCGCTGCAGTTCAGTGACGCTACAGTGCTGCACGTCTCATACATTTTCATACAAAGAATCATTTGTCGCTGCGCTGCGCCACGCTGCGCCACGCTGCTCCACTGCAGCTATGTCCTAGTGCGGTGTAACCTTTATAGTTTCATCATTTTTTTAATCACCTCTTCCTTTATACTCAACTATAACCTTATATTCGAGTATTTTCTCCTGAATGACAATTGGTACCTGTTCAATCTAAACAAAAGTCATATCTTTATTTTACCAAGGCAAAGGTTCTCAAACTGAGAAGAACCGATAAAGAGCTCAAGACGTCTGAGTAGGTTCGCTATTGAATTCAGTTTGAAGAACTCAGAATAAATATTTGTTTTCCAAACATTTCCACTGTGGCTCTTCTCTGAAGCTCGGATTAAGTACTGAATTTTCTTGAAGACGGTGTTTATGTATTCTGGAAAATTGTAGTTCTGTCTATTCGAAGGCGTTTTGACTGGTTGGCTAAAAAAACCATTCGTTTATACTTAAAACTGATGGCTAAAATATTATGAATCTCATTAATCATAAAAAATGCACATTTAGATTTAATCATACATACATACATATAATCACGCTAGATTTAATAATAGCTGAGTTAAAAGTATAGAAGTTATTGATTTGAGTAGTATAATATTTACCAAGGATTGACGTCATAATCATAACTCGCTATTTTCAAGTGTTTTTGACATTTCATAATAAGTTGCTTATTTAAATAGTACCTAGGAAACTAGCTATTTTGCTTTTTAATTTACTTGTTAGTCTTAAGTACATTTTTACCTATTTCTATATAGCTTTTTATACCAGCCTGCATATGACACCGGTTTCTAAAGTTTTCTGATTATAAGAATAATATTTTTAACTGAATATTAAATTTCTGCAACAGATAATAATATTAAACCTTTATGGATAACGTATGCGAATAGATTAAATAAAGTCTTTGCTTTACAGAATACAAAGGGGTTCTTTGACTCCAAGATTTTTTATTTTGTTTTAAAACCTTTGTCCAAAACACATATTGAAACGCACAGCAAAGAAAATTGTAATATTTGCTGCGATATACTGAAAATACGATAATATTCCACACAAAGGATTTTATTAATATTCTACTCTGTGCAAGTTCAGCGATCTCTTACTAAAAGCAAAAAAAAATGAGTCCTTTGGCTCCAATCTCATTAGTTAGAATAATAAATCTTGCTTATGGTTTGTTAAAGTATTACTAAATGCCATGGTTTCAATGTCAACTAGAGATCGGGAGATTATTTTTACTGAAAATACACATGGTGACAATATTAAGGGCCGTATTTATAATCAGCACTCATGAGGGACAGCGAGTTTGAGTTCGTATCAGAAATGTAATTTCAGTACAAACTGGCCTGTCAAAACCATACATAATATTGCTCGCAAGTTTGAGATCGCTTCATAATTACGAGCCTTACTTTTAAGTCTACGAGTATGTCAGACGATTTAAACAGTGACTGTGCTGCATCTTTTCTGATGGCTATAAAAGCCGGGTATCTCGTTATTATTTACTGTGCAACGAAATCGGAGAAACTTTTCTATGAATTAGTACCTACGACGCAAGATTATTATACATTCATACATATAGTCACGCCTTTATCCCTAATGGGGTAGGCAGAGCGTAAACGATCAAAACAAAGGTCGTCCCGCCACGTCTGACAAAGTTTTACAAATCTAACTTAACAATATACCTACAAATCTAACTTAAATAAGTTAGATTTGTAGGTATATTGCTGTAGTGACAGGTTGTCAGCCCATCACTTAAATTGCAATATACTGAAACCCTCGGATCCCTTAGCTGACTTTTACAGCATGCCCAGGAAGAAATGCAGCTGGCGCATTCTATGTTTTTGTCTCGCACCCAGTCCAGCATGAAAGTTATTATTATGATGTATGATTTTAAATAGGGTCAGCTTGGGTCCGGCTTGTTCTTGTATTTATTTTTATTATTGGACACCTAGAGAGTACGACTTCTATTCACACTTTTTTAGATCCATGTAGTCAGCTTGTGGAACGCTCTTCCACATAATGTCCGCGATTGTCCATCAATCGTAACTTTTAAAAAGAGGATTAAAGAATAATTACCTTTCTAAGTAATCCATAGTGTGTATTTATGTATGTATATATATAGGTATAGTAGTTACGTAGTAATTTACTGTTGGTATGTATGTATGTATACATCTATTTTGGTCGTGTGCAATATCGTTTACTAGGTCTGCTGTAAGAAATTTCTTTTTAGGAATATCCAGTGTCTGTTGTGCCGTAATTCCCTATGTACTTGTTCTGTAAATGTTTCTGTGTACCATAAAAAGTTAAATAAATAAATAAATTGCAAGGTATACAAGAATCTTTTATAAAACAAATGACTGCCGCATATTCTTGAACAAAAGAGCTGACACAAATAGCATATAAAATGCCACATACGCTGAGAATAGCTAGTACTGAATAGAACACGATACTATTTATAAATCAAGAGGGTAGCTGGGGATAGTTCATATGTGTCTCAAAAATGTCCATTATGTATTAGGGATACATATACAGGAACAGTTAAGGAACAATTATATGTGTCATAAGACGTTATTGCCCCCGTGGTTTAGCGGTCTGAGCCATGGGCTCTCGACCCGGAGGTACCGGGTTCGATTCCCGGCGGGGTACAATAACTTTGTGTTGTTGTTTCTAGTTTGATTAGGACATTGCAGGCCGATCACCTGATTGTCCAAAAAGTAAGATGGTCCATGCTGTCGAATGGGCATGAAAATAGTCGGTTCTGCGCCTTTCTGGTCATGTCAGTCAATCTGTCCCATCAGAATAAGAGCTTGAAGGAATAGAGAGTGCGTCTTTGTGTAGCGCAAACACTTGGGCACTAACAACTAGTCCTGGTCAGTTGGCCAATCACTGGGAGATTGGCCGCCATCACCGAAAAATCGGTGTGAGGACTATTATTATTAAAATGTTATTTTTTAGAAAAGTATTTCTTTGTTTTACGGCTTTAAAACATGCCAGATACAACCATTTTAAAGGTTCCAAAGACATGGATGACAGCTTTTTTTGTTATTTACATATTAGCTCCTTAAAAAAACACAAATTGAATTTTAGCATTACCTATTTACTTATGTCCATGTGTTGTACATTAAGTTTCGATAAAATATCATTATTTAATGATGGAATCCATGTCTAACTAAATTATTATAAGTAAGTATAATGAATGAAAATTATAATCCTGAAAAGGATTTTTTCGGCCCATTATATGTCAAACTTCGACCATTTTGCCGAAAGGTTCGTTTCTCTTACCATCATAAAAGCTGTTCCGAAGTGACCTTAACATAAAAATCCAAGACACTCATAATGGTTAATTAGGGGTCCCGCTAATTGGGGTTGCGACAAAAAGCCCCCAAATGTCCCTTTTGATGAGAACAAAATTGAAATTTGTCAGCAATTTTGCGAAGTCATTATTCAAGATTTTCTCCGCCGACCTGGAGCGTATTTTTCAACCGCTTGAATCGAAATTCGCATAGGAAGGAATTGCAATTTCCATACTCATGACATGCGAATGTTGATCTTTCGTATGCGAATTCGATTCGAGTCATTCAAAAATACAGCTATTGACCTAAATTTGAATACATTTCAGGATATAAATTTAGGATTTGTACGTAAACGTATCCCTTCAATTTACTACCTCAGTAAGAAAATTTTAACTGATATCTAAATAATATTAGTACGGAGGTAGTGAACTAGACACCTTATATTTCTTATTAAAAAAGTAAGCTATTTGTCTATAATTATGTATTTGGCTTTTTGTAATGATTGTAAAATTGATTCTTCCATGCTGAACTCTGAGCTAAAGAAAAACTTAGAATATTCCATCTGCATATCCTCCCGGGCATGCTGTAAAAGCAAGCTAAGGGATCCTAGGGTTTCTGTTTATTGCAATTTAGGCGACAGGCTGACAACCTGTCACTAAAGCAATATGCCTACAAATCTATCTTACCCTCAAAATTTTGTCAGACGTGGCGGAACGACCTTTTTTGATGTTGTTTACGCTCTGCCTACCCCATTAGGGATAAAGGCGTGATGATATGTACGTCTGTATGCAAAGTTAATTCTGCGTGGTTAAGATAACCTATATCCGTTTAAATATACGCACAAACTGTTAATATTAAAAATTTGTACGTCGACGATTTGCTAATTCCCACGATAGACAAATACTATTAACCTTCCACCTACACAAAAAATAATACCAAATCATAACCAAACCTTCTTCTACACTGAATAAATAAATATAAGTATTATTGTCCTAAATATCCAATTCTCTCTATCGTAGGAGAAAATATAATGTTACGCAAAACAAAACGAAATCCTTATTATATCGATACAATAAGAAGATTCCAGAATCTTTCCACAAAATATGATTTTTGCATTGAATATAAACGAGAAAATTAATTCCAGATAACAAATTCCAAGGGAAATAACGTAAATAGTATACTGCGCATATTGATCAGATATTTTTTACGAGAATATATATTATTTTTTTATAACATAAAGTCTACAAAGATATTCGTTATTGTCTTGCCCCATTTTTCCTGCCACCTGCACGCAGGAGGACCTGTTTGACGCCAACCAAAAGGTTGTTGATATGGCTACTTTCTGGGCGACAAGGATTTAAAGCTATTGACTCGAGAAGAAAAAAAAGAAGAAGAAGATATTCGTTCATAAAATATCTTATCAACTGCCTCCGTGGTCTAGTGGCTAGTGCCTTGGATTCCAGATCCGGAGGTCTTGGGTACAATTCCCAGGGGGGAAACACAAAGTTGATATTTGAGAATTTATCACGTTAGGACATTGCGGGCTGAATCACCTGATTGTCCGAAAAGGAAAAGATTTCGTGCTTCGGAGGACACGTTAAGCCGACGGTCCCGGTCGCTGTGTTTATAGTGGTCGTTATTCAAACCATGTCACAGGCCTGATAGTTGTGCTACTAGGCGGTTTTAAAACTCTGACACCAGGGTTCATCGGGTCGATAGACACGATACCCACTCGACAGAAGAAGAAGAATAAAATATCTTGCGAAATATTACACACCAGCGTAAACGACTTTACCTGCCTACACAATGGCCTGTCTCGCTGTGTTTGTGATGAAATTGAGGTGGTACAGCAGTATGGGTATCTGGGTCTGACTGTGGACAAGAGCTTCTCTTGGACTAGACATGTAGATTTAATATGTGAAAAGCTAAGAGCAATACTTGCAAAATTTTATCACCTCAAGTTTTTCACAAATAGAGCGACAATGTATGTTTTATATTATGCCCTGACAGATTCAGTGCTTTCTTATGGGCTGGGGACATATGGGCGCACTTTTAAATCATATCTTGATAAAATAAAACAAACCCAAATTTGATTTCTGAAAATACTAGTAGATTAAAAAACAAAGAATAAATCCAAAGCAGACTATAATCGTTTATTTATAAATTGCAAAATGCTGCCGGCCCAGGAGAAAGTATTGTTTCTGTTAGCTCTAGAACATTATAACTGTGACCAATTTTAAGTCCCGGTGACTTATTCGCGTATACTTAGGAATACAGAGGAAGGCACATTATGTGTACCTAAAACTGTTAACTATTATAGTGAGCGCACCACTAAATATCTTGTTCCTACAGTGTTCAATAACGTACCAAATGAGATAACAAAGTGTGAAAGTAAACAGGTATTTAAGAAAAAGGTTAGAGAGCATTTATTAACACAATTTAATAATATTATTATTTTCGACTGCTAACTATAAATATATGTACTATACATGTTTCTTAAATTTGAAAAACAACAGTATGTAATACATTTTATTTAATGTAGAAAAAACAGTTTGTATTGTTATGGGAAGCCACTTCTGCCAACAAACTATTGTATAGTTTGGCAGATTTTGTTTAAGTTGTAAAACTGTACTGCCAAATTGAATAAACGATTTATGTATTTATTTTTATTTTATTTAAATATAAGGTAAGTTCAACTCCCGTGACAATAAATAGTAAATAGCTTTGATTTTCAGTCCTTTTGAAGATTTATCTAACGAGGCTGTGCTAAGTAGGTCTAATAATCTTTTGTATTAAAAATATTGGCAGGCAACCATCAAGTTAAATAAATAGAGCCGACAAGCAATTAAACTTCTTTTAAATTGTTTGGCATTTCCGTGATGATTCCGCCAGTGTCAAGTTTGTAGGACCTTTTAAGGAGGTAGGCCTATTACAATGCTTTTAAGGATAGGTATCTGTGAGAGAACAAGGGTAAGAAGGATGAGGTAAAAAGGAAAAAACAAAAGTTAAAGAAAATTGAATAAATTTACCATGATGTGACATTTGACAGATGTGGGGTTCAACTTTTTAATCTATGTTTGAAATTTACCAAAATGATGGGCCCGCGGAAGCTATTAAATAATAATAATAATTATTATATTCGCCTAAAGTGTCCCAGACATACATACAAACATAACGTCACGCCTCTTTCCCGGAGGGGTAGGCATAGATCACATCCCTCCACTGGCTACGGTCCTTGCAAACTCCCACATAATATTTTCTAAAAATTGATTTGGTTAGTATTAGTGCCTATCTTGTTAAACTATCGATGTTATGCCTCGTTACTATGATTTTTCTGTATAATTGTGTAAATATTTTAATTTTCTGAGAACTGTAATTTTTTTTTTGGAATTATTATTAGTCTCTATTTTGAAAAAAGTATGTAAGGATCGTAGCAAGTGGAAAGATGTGGTCTCTGCCTACTCCGGGAAAGAGGCGTGATTATATGTATGTATTTTGACGCGCAATCGCATTGAGCGTTGGTTGATGACTGAATGTTTTAATTCAGGATGAGACCTGTAATAAATACATAATTCCTCTGCAGACCTACGAATAAGGAAGACTTATTCTTTATTCGTAGATGCAGACATCACGTGAGACAGGCGTGCACAATGATTTTATGAATAAAGCGTTTCACTTTTATTATCACACGTAGAAATTTGCAATTGCTGTCAATACAAAATAAAGACAGTAATAGGATTCTTGTTTTTAAAGTTTGTTAGAAAACGTATACTGCCTAAACTGTTATGTCTCATTTTGATTCTAACTGCTTTACCTGATACAACCAGTACAAAAATCAATATTATAAATTTTGATCACACGTTTTTGCATGCTATTATGCACCTAAATCACTAAAAATGTTGTTCAACACTAAAAGGGGTTAACTATCTGGAGTATAATGCTTTTAGTTTCATAATACCGTAGATTTATGGGCAAAGCTTGAGAGCTTGGCTTTATTAGGATAACTTGCCTCCGTGTTCTAGTAGTCAGAGTCATGGGCTCAAGATCCGGAGGTCCTGGGTTAGATATCCAGGGTGGAACACTAAGTTGACACTTGTCAATTTATCACTTTATGAGATTTTCCCCAGTTTAGTTATGTCAATGCAGGCTGAATGACCTGTTTGTTTCGAAGCCGGTCGCTGTCTTTGGCCATGTCAGAGGCCTATTAGCTGTGCTATTAGGCGGTTTAAAACTCTGCCACCAGAGTACACCGGGTCAATTGACTTGATACCCACTAACGACTACCATCTGACTAACGACCACTATCAAAGACAGCGACCGGGAACGACGACTTAACGTGCCCTCCGAAGCTTTTCAGGCAATCAGGTGATACAGCCTGCAATGTCCTAACCAAACTGAGGAAAACCTCACGAAGTGATAAATTGACAAACATCAGCTTTGACCTCCCTGGGAATCGAACCCAAGACCTCCGGATCGTAAGCCCATGGCTCTGACCACTAGACAGCGGAGGCAGTTAGTGTTAGTAGAATGAGAAAACGTTAGCAGGAATAACGTTATTTAGAAGCTGCCAGCAACGTATAACGTCCGTCCAGGGAGCAATAACCGCTTGTACCTAATATCACAGTTGTTCTATTGGTAAGGTGTCTGTTGAAAGGTGAAATATGGACTTTATTAGCACAGGGGTAATTTTACACGTTAAAGGCGGTTGAGCACTGTTCCGTATTCGGTTCGAATCCGAGTCCGTGAAATTTCCATATAGGATATCTTCCATGCTGGCCTGAGAGCGAGAGAAAAACATAGTATGTGCCAGCTCCATTTCCTCTCGGACATGCTGTAAAAATCAGCTATGGGATCCAAGGATTACAACCAAAACAAAGTTAAAACAAAGGGGCTGACAACCTATCACTACAGCAATATACCTACAAATCTATCTTAAATAACCCTCATACTTTGTCAGACGTGGCGGAATGACCTTTGTTTGGGTCGTTTGCGCTGTGCCTACCCCATTAGGGATATAGGCGTGATTATATGTATGTGGTAATTTTACACATTTGGGGCGGTTGAGCATTGCTCCGTATTCGGTTCGTATCCTAATCGTGTCAATAAAATTTCCGTATAAAGCGGATACAGATATAGCGCAAGCTATTATACATTTAATAGGAATGCCAATTCGGATCAGAAAATATTCGAATACGGATTCGAACCAGTGCAAAAGCGCCTAAAAATAGTGTGAGTGGAATAAGAATACGTAAAAGTTGATTTCTTATTTATTTTATTTATTTATTCTTCCATGCTGGCCTGAGAGCGAGAGAAAAACATGTGTGCCAGCTGCATTTCCTTTCGGACATGTCGTAAAAATCAGCTAAGGGATCCCAGGGTTTCAGTATATTGTAATTTAGGCGATGGGCTGACAACCTATCACTACAGCAATATACCTACAAACCTATTTTAAAATTACCCTCAAAACTTGTCAGACGTGGCGGCATTAGTGCCTTTAAAAAAATGTTTTAATGCATTCATTGTTCTAAAATTTAGCTTTAACACAAGAACCATATGTATTTTTGTAATCTCCTTCTTTTATTGCCTTTATTTGGACAGATCATTCAATAGGTACAGTCTTTAAATAAATTGAAGACCTACACGAGCGCCTAAAATACGCCATTTTGAATTTTCAAAAATAACACCCATTTAGTAACACTCTGGTTCTTAAAACTAATCAAATGATAGCCTCATTTTCGAATTCCATACCACCGTTTCGGAAATAAAGAAATGTTAAAATATACTTATCATACATACATAGAGTATTATTTTATTGATATTTATAAAATTTTGTTCACGTTTTATCCGCTTATCGTTAAAATTATCACTTCTGTAGGTCTGCTGTAAGAAATTTATTTTTAGAAATGAGCAGTGCCTGTTGTGTCTTTATTTTTTATGTCCTGTGTTTATGATGTTTTTTGTGTACAATAAATTGTTAAATAAGACATGCGCATAAAACATTACCCTTCCTTGACAGCCGGCTAAAAATAAGCTACTCGTCTGAATGCTTTTATTCCCTGGACTATAACACACGAGAATTTTAGCCACGCCTGCACCTATAAAATTCTATATGTTCCCGGAAAATGAACCACGCTGGAGCAATTTTCACATACGAGACGTTTTCTTTGTTGAACCTCATTCATTCATTCATTGTTTGTAACGAAGATATACTGTGGTGCTTAACGCTCATGATATATAATGGCATAGGGAGTAAGGGGAAGTGTATCATGCTATAACAGGAAATTAGGGGAAAATTGAATGTTTTTGGTTAAAAGAACGATAGCTTGGAATATTAAGACAATGCACTTAAGTGCACACTAATGTTAAAAGTGTAAATCAGACAATAATTTAAAATAGCATGCAGAAGGGGTGAAATATGATGTAAATAAACTTACATACATATAATAACGCTTTTATCCCTAATGGGGTAAGCAGAGCTTATACGACCTAAACAAAGATTCTTCCGCCACGTCTAACAAAGTTTTGAGGGTAATTTAAGATAGATTTGTAGGTATATTGCTGTAGTGACAGGTTGTCAGCCCATCGCATAAATTACAACATAAACCCTCGGATCCCTTAGCTGGCTTTTACAGCATGCCCGGGAGGAAATGCAACTGGCACATTCTATGTTTTTCTTTCGCTTCCAGTCCAGCATGGAAGTAGTAAATAAACTGTTAAATAAATAAATAAATTCCAAGTTAATCATTAATATTTTGTATTTTTTGTCCCTATTTTGTTTTGTACCAAAACCACTTACCGATTTACCCATAAGAACATTTTGTTTAGGTATAAGACATTGCTCATTGCAGCACCTATGCATTTTCATTTAAAATAGCCTTAACTAAGAAATATGTTCGCAGTTTGGTCTGTATTGTACAAAGCAAACGTATCTCGAGCGTAGAAGGCGAAGTTTACGTAGGCAATTGCTACAGCTACTACGCCGTAGTAAATGTCTACGATACTAGTATTTTTAATTATATTTTATTTATTTTGTTGAATTCTGGTGATTGTCATTTACGTGACGATACTAGCCAAGTGGCGCCCCATAAGTAAAAAAAAAACATACATACATACTATCACGCCTGTATCCAACAATGGGGTAGGCAGAGCGTCAATGACCCAAACAAAAGGTCGTTCCGCCACGTCTGACAAGTTTTGATGGTTAAGATAGAACTGTATATTGCTGTAGTGACAGGTTGTCAGCCCATCACCTAAATAACAATAGACCCTCGGATCCCTTAGCTGGTTTTTACAGCATGCCCGGGAGGAGATACAGCTGGCACATTGTACGTTATTCTATCGCTCCCAGTCCAGCATGGAATCTGGAAAAAAACATTATTTACTGAAAACACAGTGAATCGAAAAACCGGGCTAATGACTATAACTTGATTCTGTTGGACCATTTTAAGATTCACTGCGTTTTTAATTATGTTTTTTTTACTAATGAGGGCGATACTTGGTTAATATCGCCACCTTAAATAGAATGTTTATTTTGAAACAAAAATTTATTTAGTTAAAGCTTTTACTTAATATACTTACCCCGCCCCGGCTTCGCACCGAGATTATCAGTGTTTCTCTACTATATTATGCACGTATTTTACATATAAACCTTCTTCTTGAAACCGCATTAAAATCTGTTGCGTAGTTTTAAAGATTTAAGCATACATAGGGATATAGGGACAGAGAAAGCGACTTTGTTTTATACTATGTAGAGATACTATATTAACTAAAACACAAAGAAGGATGATATTGCCCATTTCTAATTTGTTTTTACTATTTGTTTCAGGTACGTCCGGAAAATTCCCAGCTGATTTCCACGAACTTTGTAAGACCTACATTAGCGACCACGGCTCAGTATTCAATATTAAAACAGCTGACGGCAGCAGAACGGCTCGTTCAAAGAGAATAATTCTGAAAACTGGACTATTTCTACCCGCCATTTCAAGCTAATACTAGAGCGCTTTTCAGCCTTTATACTCGTACATACACATAATCATGCTTTTATCCTTAATAGGGTAGGCAGAGCGTAAACGACCTAAACATAGGTCATTCCGCCACGTCTAGCAATGTTTATAGATTTGTAGGTATATCGCTGGAGTGACGGATTGTAGACAGACTGACAGCCCATCGCAATATTAAAGCAAATCGCATTTATTAAAGATAGATTTGTACATACATACATACATATAATCACGCCTTGATCCCTAATGGGGTAGGCAGAGTGTAAACAACCTAAATAAAGGATGTTCCGCCACGTCTGACAAAGTTTTGAGGGTATGTAAGATAGATTTGTAGGTATATTGCTGTAGTGACATGTTGTCAGCCCATCGCCTAAATTACAATATACTGAAACCCTTGGATCCCTTAGCTGGTTTTTACAGCATGCTCGGGAGGAAATGCAGCTGGCACATTCTATGTTTTTTTCTCGCTCCCAGGCCAGCATGGCAGAAATAGCATAGATTTGTAGGCATGGGCAATTGCTGTATTGACAGGTTATCAGCCCATCGCCTACATTACAATATACTGAAACCCTCGGATCCCTTAGCTGGTTTTTATAGCATGCCCGGGGGGAAATGCAAAAACCTATTCTATGCTTTTCTCTCGCTCCACAGACCAGCATGGAAGAAAGCTTTTCAGCCTTACCTTTGTATATTCAATGCTGCTTTGACGTGATATAAAGTTTCATTGAACATCGTAATGGTACAGTAAAGGGAACGCCATCAAAAGACACCAAAGGCTAGTCTGTGTACTATCTATCTGAAGCCGAATGTTTTAAGCGATGGTAGGCTCCTGCTTAATATAAGCTCGCTGTGTTTCTTTAGTCTACAAAATGACAATGTATTGTTAGGCCCGTATTTATATTTAGCACTTGAGAGTAAGAGCGAGTTTGAGTTCGTATCAGAAATAAAGGTATTTTTTTTATTAATTTCAATCTTTGAACACTAAAATTATCAAATAATAATAGTACGAATTAGTAGCACTGCGTCCGCACCTTTCCCTCTTTTTCACGCAGCAATCGAATGCTAAAGCGGAAGTGAGACAAAACATTTTCCAAGTGACATTCGAATTCCGACGCATCACGCAGTCGGCTAGGACAAGAGAAGAAGTGGAGTAGCTTATTTATTTTTTCTAATGTAGCAGTACTAGCGGTAACGTAAAGTTGTAAAATGTATATAAAATAAAATGTAATTAGTGCAAAAAACTTCAAGTTATATATTTTTATGTCAATAAAAAAATAATAAAAATAGTTTATTTCAATAGTTTCTTCCATGCTGGACTGGGAGAGATAGAAAAACATAGAATGTTCCAGCTGCCCTTCCTCCCTGTAGAAGACAGCAAAAGGGACTCGGGGGTTACAGTGTATTGTAATTTAGGCGACGGGCTGACAACCTGTCACTACACATTAGCAATACACATTACAATCTAAAATTGCCCCCATTTTTGTCAGACGCAGCGAAAGCGCCTTTTACGAGGCGTTTAACGCTCTGCCTACCCCGTAAGGGATAAAGGCGTGATTTTATGTATGTATGTTATTTCAAAATGTCTGTCTTAGTTAGTAGTAACAAAAGTGTTCGAGGAACACCTTTCAAGTTTTTTTTAAAAAACTTGTGTTAGGAGGCCCCCGCTCTTCTTTGAAATGTAATAATAATACAAAATGGCCCGTCAAATCCAAACTTAATATCGCTTTTAATATTAAGATCGCTTTATAAATACGAGCCTTTAGTGTCCTGGGTGAGCTCGGTCTAACGTCTTGTCTGTTTCGCCGGCTGATGGTTTGCACCCATCAGTCTTCATCACTACTTAGTATAAAACAAAGTCGCTTTCTCTGTCCCTATATCCCTCTGTATGCATAAATCTTTAAAACTACGCAACGGATTTCAAAGCGGTTTCTTTTAATGCATAGAGTGATTCAAGTGGAAGGTTTATATGTGTAATACATGCATAATATAGTAGAGAAACACTGATAATTTTCGTGCGAAGCGGGGGCGGGTCGCTAGTCACAAAAAAAAATAAACCACTTGACATGATGTATCACTGGCATGTATATCGAAGAGCAATGTAAATGAAATATTGAACACAATGCAAAGAAAGTAAAAATTTGCTGGTGCACCTTAGAAAAATGATACATACATATAATCACGCCTTTATCCCTAATGGGGTAGGCAGAGCGTAAACGACCTAAACAAAGATCGTTCCGCCACATCTAACAAAGTTTTAAGGGTTATTTCAGGTAGATTTGTAGGTATGTTGCTGTAGTGACAGATTGTCAGCCCATTGCCTAAATTGCAATATTTTGAAACCCTTTGGATCCCTTAACTGGTTTTTACAGCATGTCCGGGAGGAAATGCAAAAACACATTCAATGTTTTTCTTTTACTCCCAGTCCAGCATGGAAGAATGATCATGTCATGATGATTGACATAGAATTGGTGAATAGAAAGTGTAGACAAGGGTATGATATTATATAATGATGGTATGAAGAGAGGTGGTAAACAATCATAACCCTTTTCGTTTTATCTTATTTATTTATTATTTAAAATGTACACAAAACATCATAAAAACAGGACATAAAAAACAGAGACACAACAGGCACTGCTTATTTCTAAAAGTAAATTTATTACAGAAGACCTAGAAGTTTCTTCCATGCTGGACTGGGAGAGATAGAAAAACATAGAATGTTCCAGCTACCCTTCCTCCCGGGCATGCTGTTAAAGTCAGCAAAAGGGACTCGAGGGTTACATTGTATTGTAATTTAGGCGATGGGCTGACAACCTGTCACTAAAGCAATACATATTACAATCTAAAAAAGTCCCCGTAAGGGATAAAGGCGTGATTTATGTATGTATGTATGACTTAGAAGTGATCATTTTAATTGATACGCGGAAAAACGTGCACAAAGTTGTATGCCTACTAATAAAATAATACTACTGTAAGATACTTATATAATATAAATCTTTTACATAGATATAAACAAGATTGAATAAAACTCCTTCATTTATATGTCTTTGTCGTGTAAAAAAGAAGAAAATAAACCTTCAACCGATATTTTCACAAATATTACAAAGGCGTGATTATATGTATGTATTACAAATCTCAATTAGGAATGAAGGCGAGATTATATGTAGGTATGTATGTATTACAAATCCATACCTATTTCTAGGCCATTTAGTCAATAAAATATGGGTAATCCTTCCTTACGTAGGCCGTTTTCTGGGCAACTAACTTTTTATTACCGAAGTAAATAGCGAATAAAATCTTTTCGTTTGGTAGTAAAAATATACGACGCGAAAAAGGCAGAAAACGTACACAAAACACAGTTTTGTTAACTTGTGGTTTATTCTAAGGTACGTGAATAAAATAAAATAAATTTCTTATATTTGCAAACTCATGTACCTAGTATCTAGTCGATTTGAATTATAATACACACATATGTGATTACTTCTTCTTCTTCGTCGATACACTCTTGACAGAGCGGTCGTGGTCGTAAATCCGGGTTGGTGGCACGCTTCACAATCCGTCGCCATTCCTCACGGATGGCTGCTTTTCTGGTGCACTCAAACACGGAACCTTCTTGTGCGGCGGCTTTTATCTGGTCCGTCCATCTCATTGGTGATCTTCCTCGAGAGCGCGTACCTTCGACTTTCCCTTGAACTACGAGTCGCTCGATAGATACGTTCCCGCGTCGAGAGACGTGTCCAAAGAAGGTAAGGATGCGGGCTTGCACGATAGAGGAGAGGCGTTGCTTGATGCTGAGTTCTTTAAGAATTGATGCATTGGTGCGGAATTCTGTCCACGATATTCCAAGCATTCGTCTCCAGCACCACATTTCGAGTGCGTCTATCCTCTTCTTTTCAATTTCCCGCAAAGTCCACGTCTCCGCAGCATAGAGAAATACGGGGAATATTAGTGCTCTTACGAGTCGTGTTTTGGTGGCTTTCGTGATGTTGCGATTCTTCCAAACCTTCTGAAGCTTGCTCATGGTGGATCTTGTTATTGCCATACGTCTTTTAACCTCGTCTATGCAATCTCCGTTGTTGGAAATTAGCGCCCCCAGATATACGTAGGACTGGACTACCTCGCAGTTTGCAATATGTTTGACTTCGGGTTATGTGATTACAATCACGCATTTATCCCTAATGGGGTAGTCAGAGCGTAACCGACCTAAACAAAGGTCATTCCGCCACGTCGGAGAAAGTTTTGAGGGTTATTTAAGATAGATTTCTACGTACGTAGGTATATTGCTGTAGTGACAGATTGTCAGCTTTTTACCTAAATTACAATAAACTGAAACCATCTGATCCCTTAGTAGGTTTTTACAGCATGCTCGAGAGGAATTGCAGCTGGTACATTCTATGTTTTTCTCTCGCTCCCAGGTCAGCATGGAAGAATAGAAAGAGAAGTAATGAGTTATAATATTTTTCAGATAAATGTTTTATGAAATTTTACTGTGAATATTGTTGCGCTTATATTATTTTCGCGGATCTTATTATCTACAAATATTACACTACAGCCACAGAATATATAATAGTACTACATGCAGAATGGACATTCACCTCACTTCCCTAGTCCGACATACGTCACACTCCGCCCCGGATTGTGGGCCACATTGAGCGTACGCTTAGCGCGCGCGCATGTTTCCCAGTGTAACGGAAATAATAAAGTTTTGTGTTCCAAAGATGGTTAGGTACTGTTCCGTGTACGGATGTCTTTCTGCCACAAGATATGACTCCAATAGGAACTTTTTTAGATTCCACAGTGATGAGAGACGGTAAGTAAATTCACACAAAATATGCAACCCAATCTATTCTAACTCTTCAGTTACAGTGAACTACTTTAAAACGTTGGATTAATCAAGAACCAGATTAATCAAGTGATGATTATGACCGGTATAACAAAATGTGTCAACCCTTATAACACGCACACAAACGCATGCCAAGTGCAACATGCCGTCTGTCGACGTGTGACCAAAATGACATGGTAGTTAGGAGTGTCCGAGGTGTGCTACTGACCAAACCAAACCAACAACCTACAGCCCAGGGGCGAAAGGTCGGCCTTAAAGTCAGGCTTTTCTTTTTGTGGCATTTTGGTCGCTCTATTTAAAATACTCTTAACTTATTATAATACATCATTGTATTTTTTAATAGTGCAACTACAGAATTATAAAATAAAACTGACAAAACCAAATATCAAAATGTCGACATCTGACCATTCGCCTCTGGGCTGTAGACTTGAAGAAAGTGTGGAGCATTTCATCGAGAGGCCAGTTAACCGAGTGATGACGGATGGGAAAAGGGTAATCACCCACCTGGTCGGCTGTTGTGACCATGGGCCCGGAGTCCGCCGGTTCGGAAGTTGTATATATCCAGATTGCCGAGCAACCTTCGATACCGCGTGTCAGGACTGTTGTATCTTGATGTGGCGCCATCTATGTGCGCTGCAAAAGGAAACCACGTTCAAGGAAAGTGTAACTCGATTAGAAACTAATCTCCCTTGTTCGAGGACTGCGATAGGATCTAAAATACCAGCTGGAAGTAGCTCAATTCTACTGCATGCGCTTGAACGGATATCGGCGAACGGTATTTAAGGATACTGCAACAGCCATAACTGTTCAGGTGGCGATATTAGGAACTAAATTTTGGCTAGGTTACACTGACAGTGATTGTAGCAATGACAGCTGTACAGATTTATCGGTTTACTTAACGTTTTACGCCGCAATTCCATCCGCGGCTTATTTAATGAGTTTTCCCGTGGGAATCAGATATTTTTCCGCGGTAAAAAGTAGCCTTTACTTAGGGTGAACATAGCTTTCTAATGGTGAAAGATTTACTGAATAGCTGTTTAGATAAGCTTGGTAATTTTTGAGTTATTCGTTACAAACCTAAATAAACACTCACAAAAAGACAAATCTTTCCTCTTTATAGTTTTAGTGTACATACATATAATAACGCCTTTATACCTAATGGGGTAGGCAGAGCATAAAAAAAAGCCACGTCTGACAAAAGTTTTGAGGGTTATTTCAGATAGATTTGTACATTGCTGTTGTGACAGGTGACTACCTGCCTATGCAATATACTGTAACCCTCGGATCCCTTAGTTGGTTTCTACAGCATGCCCGGAAGAAAATGCAGCTGGCGCATTCTATGTTTTTTTCTCACTCCCAGACCAGTACCAAATATTACCTAATAATACAATTTTCTGCCTCCATTTAAGAAAAGAAAAACTTTCAGAACTTCTAGAGAATAGGTTAGTTAGTAGAATACCTTCCAAGTAGAAACTCCAGAGTGAAACTTAAGGACCCAATGTACTACAAAGCACGTAGTAAGGTTTACAGTATTAGAGAAAGTTGAAATCCTGGGCTTAGCCTGTGTTGTGGAGAAATGGAGTGAGCTGCTAGGAATTAGGACTATAATGGAATCGGGAGTAGACTCAGGATAGTGCATAAGACTATGGAAGATTGCATCTTAGTTGTAGAGCTGCTTGATAGCCCCTTCGTGGTCTAGTGGTCTGAGCCATGGTCTCCTGATCAGGATGTCCTGGGTGCGATTCCCAGGGGGTGAAC
The DNA here is from genome assembly GCA_949820665.1 of Scrobipalpa costella. NCBI lineage: Eukaryota > Metazoa > Arthropoda > Insecta > Lepidoptera > Gelechiidae > Scrobipalpa > Scrobipalpa costella. The sequence goes on from OX463313.1 coordinate 6,989,301, forward strand.
ACAAAGTTGTTATTCGTTAATTTATCACTTTTGCGATATTTTCCCCATTTTTAATTCCCGACGTCTAAAAACGAGGAGTATTATAAGTTTCACGATAACATAACGTCTTCTGCTGACTTCACAGAGCATACGAAAATAAAATATTTTTAATATACAACATTTTACAGTATTATTAGATTTAATGTTATTTTTAGTAATTGTGCCACATTGCGTCTCCATCTTACTTACATAATAACTCGTAACATGAAATTATTTCGTATAATCTTCTCTCACGTGTTTGCAGTAGTTGCAGTGCTAACACACTCTGAACTAACTTCAGAGTGGAGAGTCGCAACCACTTTAACGTAATGAAGTTTGCTCCTAGCTGCGCTGTGTCATAATCATGTTCATCCTAGAAATGGGGCTACAATAATTTTGGTATAACCTTACACTGAATTTTCGAAATATTTAGACAAGTAAATCAATTTTTTTTTAAGTGCTTCGCTCTTGTGAGCTTAGCTTGTTTGGGTCGGAACGGAATCCAACTCTTTAGGAGCAGCCTTTAAGCATGATCTCCGCAGAGTAGGACCACTAGGATTCGCAAGGGTGACCCTTTCCCACGTGTATGCCTGTCGAGAAAATGCACTGTTTAGTATTCATTTCTGCATCTGATTAGACGAAATGAAGACAAAACAGTGGTCAACAAACGACGAACCGATGCGTTTCGTTTTATCTCACAGTCATCACAAAGGCCAAAGTACCTTTACACCAAATATTTTTAACTTCATTTAATGTTCTCGTGAGGTCATAAGGGCAGCAATACACAGGCGTCACCTACTGCGCGCAAGGTTGCGCTTAACACGCTGTCAATGCTTTTTGCATGACGCGATTAAGAAATAAAAATTTAACAAGAATTGTGAAGTAAAATAAAGTAAGAGATAAACAATAACCTGTATGACCAATATTTAATTTTGTTTTTAGGCTTGAGCCGGGGTTATCTATCTAGCGACCATGGGATAACATTTGATACCACTCTATTCATTCCAACTAAGCTTTTGATGTCTTTTCCCCTTTTTCATATAGTGCTGTGTGTCTACAAAAAATAGCTGCATTGTGTAAAACTGCAGGTGCGTTCAATATTTTATTGAAATCTTAAATAAAAATCTGTCGATGTTCTCTATCTTTTTTTATTAGTGTGTTATATGTTAGTACTTTAAAAAAGTAACATTCATGATTTTTAAGTAATTTTAGAAAATATTAAAAAATAAAGAACGAAAGAAAAGTATTTACTAACAAGTAGTTACTTTCATTTCCTACAAGTCTCATCAGTATAGGCTCTTAGACCATTTTTGGCCATTGTCCTTTGAAACGTTTAGTTATTTAATAGGTACGTTCCGGGACAGAGACGATAATAAAACACATTTTTTTATTTTTATGTAACAAAATCAGTAGTAAATACTCATAATCTCCCTAGCCTTATCCCGTATCTCACGGGATCAGCTTCTTAATCTAGGGGATTGAACTAGGATACTGGTTTTTACACAGAGCGACTGCCATCTGACCTCCGCAACCCAGAAGGGAAACCAGACCCAATCCTAGATTAGGTCAGAGTTTTCAAGCCGCCAGCACTGGCCTCTGATATGGCTTAACGGCTAATATCTACGGTATTAAACGATATTAACCGGGACCAACGGCTTAACGTGCCTTCCGAAGCACGGAAAAAGCACCATATTTATAAATGATAAATTATTCTGTAAAGTTAGCATTATAAATGGCGGTAATATGGTTAAAATAGCATTATTTATGTACTACATACAATTATTATTATTCTTATAAGTGTTTACGCAGTTTCTGTATTATAAAAATTCTGCGAATTAATTTTTCAGTTACCAACAAGGTTGTTTATATTAGCATTTCCAAGAAACCATTATTTTATTTAATGTTCTCGTGATGTCATAAGGGCAGCAATACACAGGCGTCACCTACTGCGCGCAAGGTTGCGCTCAGCACGCTGTCAATGCTTTTTGTAAGACGCGATTAAGAAATCAAAATCTAACAAGAGTTGTTAAATAAAATAAAGTAAAAAATAAACGATAACTGTAACCAAGAACCTGTCTTCTTCTTCTTCTTCTTCTTCTTCTGTCGAGTCGGTATCGAGTCTATCGACCCGATGAACCGTGGTGTCAGAGTTTTAAAACCACCTAGTAGCACAACTATCAGGCCTCTGACATGGTTTGAGTAACGACCACTATCAAAGACAGCGACCGGGACCGACGGCTTAACGTGCCCTCCGAAGCACGAAATCTTTTTCTTTTCGGACAATCAGGTGATTCAACCTGCAATGTCCTAACCAAACTAGGGAAAAATTCACAAAGTGATAAATTCTCAAATATCAACTTTGTGTTTCCCCCCTGGGAATCGAACCCAGGACCTCCGGATTGGGAGTCCATGGCACTAGCCACTAGACCACGGAGGCAGTTGAAGAACCAAGAACCTGTATGACCAATATTTAACTGTCTTATTAGGCTTGAGCCGGGGTTATCTATCTTGCGACCTTGGGATACCATTTTATACCATTCTACCAACTAAGCGTTTGTTGTCCTTTCCCCTTTTTCATATAGAGCTGTGTGTCTACAAAAAATAGCTGCATTGTGTAAAACTACAGGTTCCTTCAATATTTTATTGACATATTAAGTAAAAATTTGTTGATGTTCTCTCTCTTTTTTATTAGTATAATTATATGTTAGTTATTCGGTACCATAGTTGTTACAACTAGACAACTTAAAAACTAAATAGCTTAATGGCCACAAACTCGCTACCGAAAAGGTTCCTAGCTCAGTATATGCTTCAATCAAAGACTGAAGCGGTGGTTTTCAGTGAAAACCTTACTAAACTAACTTATCCTAAGAAAAACATCAAATAAAAAAACAGTAGGTAAATCTATTTTATAATACATACATACATAATGTCACGCCTCTTTCCCGTAGGGGTAGCCAGAGATCACATCCTTCCATTTGCTACGATCCTTGCAAATTTCTTTCGCTTCGTCTACATTCATCAATCTTGTCATGCACGCTCGTCGGTTTAGGGTACTCCTGACCTGACTATTCTCTAGGACGTCCCCGATTTGATCGCGGTACGGTCTTCGAGGTCTTCCCCTTCCAGTATTCCCACTCACACTCGCCATGTTAGTAAGTTAATCTATTTTCATTCATCCTCCCAACATGACCAAACCACATAAACATTCCCTTTTCTATACCTGTCACTATATCCTCTTTCACACCACAATCTTTTCTTAAATATGCACGTGATGCAATTCTTCGGTTGCGTTCATCAGTCATTCAGTTCATCCAAACTGATAGATATCATTTCATTAAATAAAACCTACTAATTAACTAGTTTCAATACTTCTTTGTGCAGTCGAGTAAAACCTATCTGCCATCACAATTTTCTAGTACCTTTATTTTATAAAGTCAGGCTTTTAATGTTGATCCATAAATCCGCTATTATATTATTATTAGACTAAAAGCATTATGCTGGAGATAGTAGGTGACCCCTTTTAGCGTTCGCGGTTGTTTACGTAGAGAGGAGGGGGTGTGGGGGATGGGGTAATGTTTATGCACATAATGCAGTCGAGAGCCTTTTCATACGACGACATTAGGCTGAATAGGTGTAGGCAGTGCGTTAGCTGAGTTCGCTTTTACAGTAGGTATGCTCGAAAAATGTCTAGTATAGAAGCTAAAATGTCAAGACAAAATACAATGGGCAAAATTGAGTGGAATTTGGTCCAAATCCCAACACTGATAGACTTGTAGGAAATGGAAGTAAATACTTGTCATTTGATTCAGGACAAGTATTATTACAATCAGTCCCGGGATTTCTTTTTATTGTCACTTTAACTTAACTATAAAAATATGAACAGATTCCAGGCTAGCCTGGGAGCGAGAGAAAAACATAGAATGTGCCATCTGCATCTCCTCCCGGGCATGCTTTAAAAATCAGCTAAGGGATCCAAGGGTTTTGGTGTAGTGCAGTTTAGGCGATGGGCTGACAACCTGTCACTACAGCAATATACAAATTTATCTTAAATAACCCTCAGAACTTTGTCAGACGCGGCGAAACGATTTTATTTATGTCGTTTACGCTCTGCCTACCCCATTAGGAATGAAGGCCTGATAATATGTTAATATGTATAAAAATATGATTTTACGTTAAGAGTGGTGTTTATTTTTAAAACAGTTATATTAACGTTACGTGGCTCTCGTGTTATGTCTCCTACTATGCTTAAACCCTCCCCCCCTCACTCTTGTCTAAAATAATATACTATAGATATAATCCTGGCCTAAAAATCCTATAATAGGATCCTATAGATAGGATATTATCTTGGACAATAGTGAGGGGGGAGGGTTTAAACAAAGCGGGAAACATATTACATTCTAGAGACACGCAACGTTACTCGTAATATGACCGTGTCAAAATAAATACCACGCTAAACGTAAAATTATGTTTTCATAGTTAAGAGTCCTTAAAAAAACCCCTCGACGGATTTTGATGATATTTGTCCCAAAATCATATGACAAGTATTTACTTTCATTTCTTACAAGTCTCATTAGTATAGGCTCTTAGACCACTTTTGCCCATTGTATTTTGAAACGTTTAGTTATTTAATACGTTCCGGGACAGAGCAGATAATAAAACATATTTTTTTTTCTCGTTATATCTATCTTTATAGATGTAACAAAATCAGTAATAAATACTAATAGTAAGAAAAAATTATGTCTTCGTGAAATCGCTTTTATAAATGATAAATTATTCTGTAAAGTTAGCATTATAAATGGCGGTAATATGGTTAAAATAGCATTATTTATGTACTACATACAATTATTATTATTCTTATAAGTGTTTACGCAGTTTCTGTATTATGAAAATTCTGCGAATTAATTTTCCAGTTACCAACAAGGTTGTTTATTAGCATTTCCAAGAAACCATTATTTTATTTATGAATAGATTCCTTTAATACCAGAAACTCTTTCTTTCTTTGAATAAAATATATTTGTCATATTTTTTCTTATAAAGCTTTCATGTGCGTTGGAGAAAAGATACTTACTTACCTATTTGATTTAAATGGAAAGAATAATATTAAATTCCTCTGAAAAGAGGGTACTTGTTTATTTATTTGGGGTATGTACAAGAATACAGCAAACTAAGTCTCATATGTATAAAGCAATCTCAAGATTGAGAGCGATATTAATTATGGTTGTGAGAGGTCATTTTGTACTGAAATGTCGCTGTTACTCTCAAATGCTGTTTATAAATACGGGCCTAAGATACCTACTAATGCAGTTATAATTTTTGACTATTATTTTTTGGGATGAGACACAAAATCAAGCAATGATATAGCCAATACAAAATATGGATAAATAGGTATAATCATCATCATCATGAGCTCATAAAGAAAATTGATGGGCTTACTTTTTTGTATTGAAAGGAGAATTAGCCCTCGACGTTTCGATGCTATACGAGGGTGAGTCGAAGGTTGCACTTAGCGGGCGGTGGAGTGTGACTTTTTTCTCCTAATTTCTCTCTCTCGTAAAGGTTTGAAACGTCGAGTGCAAACCTTCCTTTCAATTCTTCTGTCGAGTGGGTATCGAGTCTATCGACCCGATGAACCCTGGTGTCAGAGTTTTTAAACCGCCTAGTAGCACAACTATCAGGCCTCTGACATGGTTTTGAGTAACGACCACTATCAAAGACAGCGACCGGGACCGACGGCTTAACGTGCCCTCCGAAGCACGAAATCTTTTTCTTTTCGGACAATCAGGTGATTCAGCCTGCAATGTCCTAACCAAACTGGGGAAAAATTCACAAAGTGATAAATTCTCAAATAACAACTTTGTTTTTCCCCCCTGGGAATCGAACTCAGGACCTCCGGATCCCATGGCACTAGCCACTAGACCACGGAGGCAGTTAATATTTCCTTTCAATACAAACAAGTAAGCCGATCAGTTTTCATAGTTTAAATAACACTTGTTTATCGTTTAGTATTAAAATCATCAGCTCATATACATCCTCACCGAGGGGCACAAGCCAACTCTTAGTATAGGTAGACAAAAATAGAACAGAGTATATCTGATGTACCTTCAACGTTAGTGTATTTTTAGCATCTCTAAATATGCTACTAAAAACCACGATATTTACAGGAACACAAACGTGGCTACTGTTAAGTTAGGCAATCTCGTCGGGTCACAAACGGTTCAGTGACTGTTTGGTTTAAGTTTCAGCCCCCTCCCCACCCCTCCCTTAAAGTCCCCTTCACTAAAGGAAATTAAGAAAGTCTGCCACTTCTGGCGACTCCTGCTGCCGACTCTAGAAATGGGTACCTTCTTGGTTTGGAACTTTAGCAATTATCGTCTTTGCTCAATATAGCAAACTTAAAAAATAAGATTACACGTCATTATTTTACCGGATATGGGATCCGAGTGTTGCAGTATATTGCAATGTAGGCGATGGGCTCACAACCTGTCACTACAGCAATATACCTACAAATCTATCATAAATAACCCTCAAAACTTTGTCAGACGTGGCGAAGCGACCTTTTTTCATGTCGTTTACGCTCTATCTACCCTATTTGGGATAACGGCGTGATTATATGTATGTATGTAAGTATTATTTTGTAAATCTCCTTTATTTGCCAAAGTACCTATTCTATGTACCTTATTCTCCACACCTTACAAAGAATACTAAAATGTCAAGACAGCTGTCAAATAACACAGCGTTAATAAGGGTTGTAACATACATACATACACACATATAATCACACCTTTATCCCTAATGGGGTAGGCAGAGCGTAAACGACCTAAAGAAAGGTCGTATCGCCATGTCTGACAAAGTTTTGAGGGTTATTAAAGAAAGATTTGTAGGTATATTGCCGTAGTGACAGGTTGTCAGCCTATCGCCTGAATTACAATATACAGAAACCCTCGGATCCCTTAGCTGGTTTTACAGTATGCTCGGGAGGAAATGCAGCTGGCACATTCTATGTTTTTCTCCTGCTCCCAGGCAGCATTGAAGATAGGGTTGTAACAATGACACGTAAGTATTTATTAAAATAGGATAAAGTAGAAAAACAGGAAAAATAAAAATTTGCTATGAGGCATCTGTGAATATTTTTGTACAAAACCATGCAAATTTTATGATTGCTTATTTTTTTTTTTACTTTAATCTTCTTTCAAAATAGAGCTAATTTTCAGCTGGAATACTCACTAGATAAAAAACCAGTAGCAATCTAGGGCCCGTATTTATAATCAGAACTAGAGACTGTCAGCAAGTTTGAGTTCGTATCAGAAATGTTATTTCAGTACATTATAACCTATCAAATCCATAGTTAATCTATTCTCAATCTTGAGATCGTCTTATAAATACGGGCCGAAATGTCTACCCTATGTACCTAATGGCAATATGTCTTATATAGACACGTGATCCATTAGCAGGCTAGAGTTTAATCGAACTGAAACTCGGCTATATCCGCGAGGGGTAAGCTCTCTGCTAAAGAAATGTGAAACCAATCGTATAGGATACACGGTCGTAAATTGTAATTGGAACAAGTTGGATAAAATAAATGCTAGACATTTCATTATTTGGTTTTGGCATTTGTGTACTTTTGAAAAATTACCCTACTCCATATATAGCGTAAGGGACAGCGACCCGCAAACTGATAGGGGTTGTTCAGTCTGAAGAACTATCGGCAGGTTTTTTTTTTTCAGAAAGAAAAAAAAATGGTTTATGTAAATGGTTAATAAGAGCCTAACTGAATTTGCTTTGATTTTGAGTACCTAGAACTTAAATTAGCAGTAACATAACATTCTTTTGACTACTGAAAAATTTAAATAACTGTAACGGAAAACAAAGCAAAGAAAGTATATTTCAACGAAAGCAGTAAACAGCCTGCCTGGACGCGACAGCTAGTATTAAAATAGCTCAAAAGATTCAGAATATTTTAAAATTAAAATGCTGCTATGTCAAGGAAGACGTTTCTTTTAAACGGACTTAAAAAGAGGAAAAGCTTGTTTGTAATATTTTATTCTTGTAGAACATTACGTACAAATACCATAAACAGAAAATACGGTATTTCCTAATATTTCCTACCTTTGATGGAAGTGATGAATCGTCTAGAGGAGTTATTATATGTACACAAATGTATTTGATAATATCAGAACTACTATAATTATTTCAGTAGATCCATAATTTGATAACATTTATTAAAATACCTACAAACCTATCTTAAATAACCCTCAAAATTTGGTCAGACGTGGCGAAACGACCTTTGTTTAGGTCTTTTACGCTCTGCATACCCCGTTAGGGATAAAGGCGTGATTTTATGTATTTATGTATGTATTAAAATAATTTGAAAGTAACCTGAGTGAGGAGAACAATTCTCAGGCTCGTATTTATAAAGCTATCTCAAGATTGAGAATAATTTTTGACATGCTATAATATACGGAAATGACATTTCTGTTACGAATTTAAACAAGCTGTAAGTCTCAAGTGCTGTTTAACAATACAGGCCTCAAATTATTTGAACTTTAAGTAAGTATTTAAAATGACCATAAATGGCCAATTTACAGTAGCTTTTGTGAAGAGATTTTACTTTTTCTTAGCTCTACAAGTTACCGCCCATCATAGCTTTTCGTACTTTGTATTCTACTATATCTGTTGTGGTCACGAGCAGTCTATTGTAGAACGTAAGTTTTATAGCTGTTTCTACTCGTATTTAACGACATTTCTTACATTGTGAATCAAACAAGCCAACAAAGAGCTAGCCAACTCTTTCCTATACATAGAAAGTACAAGGTAGGTAATGTACCTACTACTTTTCTCGTAATTTACAGGATTTTCACTTCCTCAGGAAAGTAATTGTAGAATATCGTTCAGTTGTACGTGATAAACCGTTCCTTTTCTTTTTTTTATGACAATTATATAGGTAACCAATTTGTAACTATTGATTCGATTAACTTCCATGTTGTAATGGAAGTTATAGAAAAAAAATAGAATATGCCAGCTGCTAGTATAAACCAGATAAGGGATCCGAGGGTTTCAGTATATTGCAATTTAGACGATGGGCTGACAACCCTTTACTATAGCAATATACATAATCATCTGTAATTACCTTCAAAATTTGTCAGACGTGACTGAACGACCCTTGTTTATGTCGTTTACGCTTTGCCTACGCCATTAGGTATAAAGGCGTAATTCTATGTATGTAATTACTTACATACTGGACTGGGAGGGAGAGAAAATCATAGAATGGGCCAGCTGCATATCCTTCCGGGCATACTGTAAAAACCAGCTAAGGGATCCGACGGTTTTATATATATTGTAATTTAGGCGATTGACTGACAACCTGTTACTACAGCAATATACCTACAAATCTATCTTAAAATAACCCTCAAAACGTTGTCAGACGTGGCGGAGCGACCTTTATTTAGGTCATTTACGCGCTGCCTACCTACCATGTATGTACGAGTATGTATGTATTCGATTAAGTTATAGTTTCATCATTAAATGAGAAAAACATTACTCGAGTTTTAATTGTATATATCCAGTTCTTTCATACCATGCCATTCAGTCTGCTCAGTATTTTTAATTACAAATAGGCGTTTCTGAACTTGAATACCTGTAAATTTTACGGTGGCAATACAATGATTGACCAATTAAATGCAGATCTGAAAATTTTGATTTTATTGAGTTCAATACTATTATTCAAATGTAAAATGGTGGTTAACATGCACATACATTACTACTCGTATTTATGAAGCGATCTCAAATTTGAGAGCAATATTAAGTATGGATTTAACAGGCCAGTTTGTACTCAAATTACATTTCTGATAGGAACTCAAAGTCGCTGTCACTCATGAGAGCTGATAATAAATACGGTCCTACGTAATAATAATCCTTAATATCTACTAAAAGTTTCCAAATTGATTATTATTTGTCCTTTACATTCTTTCATCTTAGAAAGTTCCAACAGTCCGCCATTCAAACACAAAAAGATTACAAAAAAGTAGGCTTATTTTCCAATTATAGTGGAGTCAAGCGTAGGATGGTCACATTTTCGAAAATACATTTGAATTAAACACGGTAAAATTTCAACAGTGTTGCCATATCGAGGTTTCAGGAAAACCAATTATTTCGAAGAATGAAAAGCGGGGCACTGATTGTTTTGAGACCAACAATAGGCTTCTCGCCGCCTTCCCCTAATGGAGGACGTCGATTTATTCTGAAATTTTATGAGCTTTCCTGAAAACAGCCGCCAAAATGGAAGAGACTTGAAAGTAATGCTTATTGAATTATTGTTACACACAAAAAACATTACTGATAGTCTAATTCTATGTCGTGGATATACCACAAATTCGCACGAAGCGGTTCGCTTCCACATTCTTAATGCGAACGGCTAAGGAGTGGAACTCCCTGCCGGCGGATCTGTTTCCGGAACAATATAACCTGGGCCTTTTCAAGGCGAGAGTGAATAGGCACTACATAGGTGACTATGCTTCAACATAGTCCGCATCGTCACTTTCCACCAGGTGAGATGGCGGACAAATGCTCGCATATATATATTTAAAAAAAATAAAAAAATTTAGAGTTATTTAAATGGTAAAAGAACTACTAGTACATTATAGATTGTGATGTCAATATAATATTATTATATAGGAAAATGTGGCATAGATAATTTTAGAAAACATTTAACATAATAAAATTGCACATGTAAAAATATTTTTTAGATTAACTGCATCACTAATGATAATAAGAGTAACCATTGTTTAAATTTTTGATTAATGAAGGAAAAAGGTGGTATTGCGCTTAATACTACCCTAGTACTATATAATACGTATATTCTGTGTGTAATATATTGTAACAACCCCCCCCCTACCCCCCCTAACAACCCTAATATAATTGATATGTGAAAGGAAGTGTGAGAGGAAGGTAGGAATGTGGACAGGAGAGGATGAGAGGAAGGGAAGAGGAATGGGAAGAGTGGTTCATGAATGTCTAGTAATAAGGTTACAAATATGGCTCGTGATCGTGATCGTCTAGTATTATAGTTAGGACCGTACATTGTGTAATGAAATTTATAAAAGTAACCCAAATCCTTTAAAGTGGTAGTGGGATGTCATAACTTAGCTCTCTTTAGGTTCTTGGGACAACATGGGGACAGTGCGCAGCGGGATAACGGAACCTCCGATTCCAGCTCCAACCATTCGCTGGTAGAGGATTTATGTGCTCGCCAACCATCAACGAATGAGATTTACTTCAATTACCAATTCCCAGACACTAATAAAGACAATAAATAGCCTAGGAACTTGTCCTTGATGCAAAACCCATCATGCGAGCCCCAGAAAAGGAAAGAGGAGACACTTCTGTGCCCTCCAATTGGTTTTTGTTTTGGCCAAGCCTCAAGCCAGAGATAAGTGACAGCGCACTTAGGAATTTTGGAACGAGTCCAGATTGATGAACAACATCATATAAAATATAATTAATTTGAGCTGATTTATTGGTCAGCCAACCAAGACAGAGCAAGTCATGTCTGATGTAATTTGTAGTAAGTTGTGATGTCCAATTGAGAAACATTGTCCCAACAAAGGTTTTATAAATTGTTGTCCAGCTATGCTGGAAGCACCGACTATGAAACTGCACCAGTCATCGATCTCCACTTATGATATGCACATCCAGGAGTCAGTAGAGTAGATAGGGATGCCGAAGCTAGTCCCAGATAATATAACAATCATTCACACCGCAAGCCACAGGTTCGTTGTAGATATAGGAGTGATAGGCAAGAGCAAGTAGTGACTGATTGTTAGACTTCTTTAGTGCAAAATAAGCTTCTGTGATCTAAATGCTGTTACAGACATATCGAATGCTAAGATGTAGTATGTGATGGAGGTTTGACCATGGCTGATACCATGTCGCTCAATTGACATCAAGTCAAGTAGTATTTCAGTAGTATAATGGCTTGTCAAAGCCAACCGACCATAAATCAGTCATATAAAATTCACATAAAGTGAATAAATATATAATTTTAATTCCAGACCCGTTCCAGGGTAATTTGAGGTTGTAGGTAGGATACAGATAACATCATCCCACATTCCATGCTGTATTTGTTTGGTTAGTATAATGAATACTCCCATTAGGTAGTTGGACCATAGTCCCAATCAGTTGTAAGTATAAAACCCACACATTAGTAGGTATATTATCAAAGATAAACTTTGTCAGTCTGTAGAACAGGATCATCAATTGTATAAAACCTACATAGTAGGTATCAGAGGTGAACGTTCCCACCAAGTTTGTAGCTGGTGTTCTAGAGTCTAGAACGTACATACATATAGGATCATGAATCCAATAAATGTTTCAAAACATTGTCCGTTGAATATATTTCACAATAAAGTGAATATAAAATCAATTCAGTATCCACTGCCAGAATAAGCATATAATATAAGTATGAATGACTCATACACAGGTATTAAATCCACAGTTAAGTGAATATAAATCGGTTCAGTAGTTTATTTGAGATGAATAGTTAAGTATTTTGTCTCCTCTGCCAGGATAGGTAGGTATGAACAATTCATACATAGATATAGTTATAAAAACATAGAATGTATTAAAATAATTTATACATTCCACTGCTGGGCATTTTATGAAACATTAGGATGATGCTTCTCTGCTTAAAGGAAAGGTAAGGCAGGAATTTTGGTAAAGGGAAGGGAGAGAACTACCTACCTAAACACAAACTAGGATCCCAAATAGCTTTACCCACCTACTTTCCTAGATATTGTTCTAATTCTTATTTATTATTACCTAGGTTAACCTATCCATCTAAACCTACCCCTACCTAACCTACTCCTACAATGTACCTAAACTATTTACCTAACCGCTTAGCTGTGTATAAATTATGTAGTTGCATGCTAAACTGACCTACAATCCTACATATATCTCATTAACCGTACCTATCATATAAGAAATATTGGAAATTATATATACCTATATATATATATATATATATAAATGAATAGAACGGCCTTTGGCAAGTATGAAATATCATAAAAAAGGATTGTTAATTGAACAGGGAAAAACCTTGTCAATAAACAAAGTCTGAAGTGGACAAGATAATTAAATAAATGTAGAAATGGTAAAGTAAATAAAACACGATGTAAATTCCTTTAGAATCCTTGTAGGTGGCACTCCACCAGCTCTGCAAGACTCCACTGTCAGCATCCTCCACTTCACCATGTAAAAGAAACAGCTGATCGTCAGGTCACCGCCCTCCGTCCACAACAGGAACAACTGATGGCACCAACATCCCACCAAAGTGGGTCTCTTGGTTGCCTCCCGGCTGCATTCTCTCCTCTCCTCTTTGATGTGTACACTTTCACTGGTAAAAGTCAACTAAACTTCAAGTAAAACTAAACTTCCACTCAAACTAAAACTCCAGGTCGAGTAAACTTCTCCCTGCTCGGTTCCCGACGCTCCTTTCTTCCCCGGCGTCCTTCTCCACCTCTCGTCGCCCCCGTCTTCCCAAGTTCCAGCCCAATCCCCCCTCTCGAGCCCCCGACTGTTTTATCTTCCCTCTTATAGACCATTTTCGAGTTTTCGAGAGCCTTCCTTCGTACTTCTCTTGATAGTTCTCCCATTCTCCTCCAGATGGCACCGCGTGTCCTTACTTCAAATTGAAGTAATTTCAGTTCGATCTGGCTATAATATTAGTTCTCCACTCAATCAACACTAGATTGGCATTAGTTTCTCGTTTATAGTGATTCTCCTACCAATCTGATAGATGGCGTTATTTGTATTTTAAAACAGTGATTTAGTCCCGAATAGCAGAAGCCAAGTCTATTACAATCGCCCCGATTTTAGTGAGAAAAATCGTGTTTTAGATCGAATGGAGTAAAATTTTACAGATATGTTTTAAATACAATAAGATTTCAAACAGATGTCGCCCCCAAAATTCTATGAAATTCGATCAAAACCGATTTTTCGAAGAAAAATCTACTAATAAAATAGAAAATCATTCGTTTCTATGATAATTAAATATGAAAGCTATTGCCCCGCCCCTATAGTAAGTGAATCTTATTGCCTAAAGAAAAGAAAACATAAAATATGAAACCTAAACCCATAAATAACTAGGTGTATAAAAAAAACACAAATCCTGAAACTAGATCGCCCCCTTGATGAACGAATTGTATTATCTTAAGGATACTAAACACTTCTGATTCTAACCATATCTAAGTTGAAAATTAAGACCCGCCCCCAAAATCTATAAGTTTGTAAAACTTTAATTCAAGAATTGTCTAAAAATGTTTTCGTAAATGTCCGGATAAATATTCTTAAAATTTTAAAGTGAATTAAAACTAAAATTTACATTGGGCATTGTTGACAAACTGTTCATTTGAATACCTATCAACTCTAGGTAAACAAAAATTATGATAAGATTAATTTTAGATTAGAAATTACTTTGCTAATATCCCTCTCAGTGATCCGAAGTACCAGCCTGCTTTCATAAAACACCCAAATAGGTTAAACATATCTGGCTAAAGCTAAACAATGCAGATATTTAATTGAGAAAATTTAATCAAGCATTTAAGTCTAATTATCATCCCTACTTTACCTATTCCATCCATAGCAAGATACGAGTAGTAAAATTATAATATTACTGATTCTACCAGTTCGTATCAAATCCATGCCATTTGTTGTGTGTAAATAATTTGTAAAGTCTGTAAAGGTACTTTGTCAGAGTAGATGCTTGCAAAGATACCTCGAATAACGATTCTACAAAGATCCATAACTAACCATTGTGCTTAATTAGTCATCTGTCCGCAAAATCGCTACAGAAGTAAACTCAGAGTGTAATGAGGTGATTTGATCCCAAACTATGCCCAACACAATAGTTGAGTCTAAGCAAATAACAACCAAAAATTATAAGATTCCAAAATCTATTTACTACCCATCAAGTGTGGATGGAGTTAAAATATATTTTTGTTTGTATTAATACGTTGTGAAATAGATGAAAACAAGCCAGGCCACCAAACCATCTTAAAGGCATTGTAGCAAGTTAATAGAGAATGTTTAAAACCTTCTAAAATTTAATATCTAGTTCTCCTCTTTACTTTAACTATTTATTTACGCCAATATGCTAAAACAGCTATTTCGCTAAACTTTACGCCAAAATGCCAAAAGAGCCTTTACGCCAAAATGCTTAGAGACATAATTAAGTCTCTTTTGAATACGCTATCTGCTTGCCCTAAAAATAAAACTACGCCTAAGCAAAACTATCTAGAAATGCTATGCAAAATCTGCTAACCTAATAACTGTTACACACTAAACTTGAAATACGCCAATGCACGAAAATACCTATATCTTCATAAACAATCTATCAACCAACATGCCTCCATGAATATCTTTTCCAATACTATTATTATTCATGAATATCTTTCCTATTACTATTAATTTATTTATATCCAGACTTTTACAAAAATATATCTAATAAATATTAAATTATTACTTAAAATATTGAACATTAGAACAAACTAAAAAACTGAAATTTTTAATTGCCTTTTTTTTATAATATTGGACAATAACATAAGGTAAATAAGCTGTTTATACTATCCATAGCTGCCATTAAGTATACCATAACACCCCCATTAGAAATACCCCATAACTATATAAGTTGACCATCAAATAGAATGTTAAAAATTATTATGATAAAACTCATTCCGATGATTTAAAACTCTGATACCAATGAAATTTAAAAGGTAAATACTATAGGATTATTCCAACCCATACCAATGATACTTCCGCAAACAATCTAAGTAGTAATAAATAAAATCAGTT
This sequence comes from Scrobipalpa costella, assembly GCA_949820665.1. NCBI lineage: Eukaryota > Metazoa > Arthropoda > Insecta > Lepidoptera > Gelechiidae > Scrobipalpa > Scrobipalpa costella. The sequence goes on from OX463313.1 coordinate 7,005,162, forward strand.
TGAATTTAAGATGAAGCTTTCTAATTTGTTCCGGAATATGATATTAACCAAAGACCGTTTCCAAAATGAAACATAAAATCATATAAAGGCTGTTGAAATCACAATCAAATATTGCCGCCATTTGCACAGATATATTACCAAAGCCGTTCTATTAAACAACCAAAAGAAATTAAATTAATTAAACAAGTATTATGTTAGCCAAAGTGATATATGCATTATCCAACAAATTTAGGACGTAATTAAAAAAATGTTCCATCCTTTTGTTCTATAATAAAGATACTGTACTATTAAATAGAACTGCATACGCAGAATACCTACTCCTAGTTGTCTTTGAATAAAAATATAGTAGGAACTTGTTGGAAAATGACTGTCCTAAAGTACCTGAAAATATCTCAAAACACAGGTAAAGTATTTAAAAACTTTCCTCCTAGCTATAGGCGACTTACGTGAAAGATTTCCTGCGGGGACTTGGCACTATCACTATTTAAACACCGCACATAAACACACAAACACACATGAATTTATCGCACATTATTTTTCACTTGTTGTCCCCGACAAACACTAGGAAACTTGGTGTTTAACTCGGAATGAACGCTCACCAACTCTAGCGTACAAAATGTACTACATATATTACGAAAACTAGAATAAACTATTGAAAACAACGAAATTAAACTAGCCGAGTAAAATTATTTTCAAAAGAACTGTCAAAACTTTTCTCAGTTTACCCGAACCTCACGTAATTACATGAAAGACAAGGATAAAGCAATCAAACCTACTAGGAACACAGTATTTCTATCTCTCTCTGACGTTTTTAGTGTTTGACGTTTCGGAAACGATCTGCCAATCGATTGAAGATCGATTCGCAAGATTTTCATGTTTATATTATATTTTACCCGTAAAATAGATAAGAAAATGAAACAAACTAAATGATTTATATCAAATATTTAAGTATTGTATAGAAAACAAATATACTAAGTCAAAACTATTTAAAATGTCAAAATTTTACGTTAATGAAATAAATATCTGGTAGTAGAGCATAGGTTTTGAACGCACCCCAGGTGTCAACATTAGTGTTGGCATAATAAGCGAATTTTCCCTAAATGTGTGGAATTCATGCTGGCCTGGGAACGAGAGAAAAACATAGAATGTGCCAGCCGCACTTCCTCCCGGGCACGCTGCAAAAACCAGCTAAGGGATCCGAGGGTTTCAGTATATTGTAATTTAGGCGATGGGCCGACAACCTGTCACTAAACCTTCAAATCTATCCCAAATAACCCTCAAAGCCCTATCAGAGGCGGCGAAACGACCCCCGCCTAGGCAAACAAAGATATCGAATTGCGATACTTTTTTTTTTTTAAATATTAAAAAAAAAAACTTAATTAAGAAATTAATCATGCCATTACCAAGTTATTTTAAAAACATGAGAAAAATTTACTGTGATCGAATGTTTAACTATGTGAAAACGAGCAAAAATTACATTTGAAACCATGTACTGATATATACTGATAAAATGCTATGTAACTTGTTATTTGAGATGAATCAAATCAATATTCTTAAAGGTTTTTGATTAAGTAAGTGATAAAATAGATATTGTCTTTTCTCTAGAAATAATAAGTTGTACTTCCCAATTCTATTTAAAAATAACATAAATAATACCTAGATATTATGATTACTATTTCTTGACTTTGTTCTTAGTTATCAATTTAAACTAACTTGCAACTTTTAAAATAATTTATAAAGATAATTCTAAGGGATTTCTACATTGAAAACTGGCAACACAGATTTTCTAATGTCATTTTATATCATATGTTGAATGTTGATAACCCAATCTATTTTCTTTTCAGAGCAAATCCAACCCATTCTAATCCCCAAACTGAAGCCTTAGTGTCTCTATCCTACAGGTTCCTAGCCAGCAAATGGCTGACGCACACACCTCCCGCCGTCACACGACCGAAGAAGTCCAAAGAAGAGAACATCAGAGAGACAACCCACTTTGCAAACCACTCTCCGTTTCAATGAGCAATGAACCAAATTATGATCCTGCGCTCACGGCAACAATTGTAACAACCCCCCCCCTAACAACCCTAATATAATTGATATGTGAAAGGAAGTGTGAGAGGAAGGTAGGAATGTGGACAGGAGAGGATGAGAGGAAGGGAAGAGGAATGGGAAGAGTGGTTCATGAATGTCTAGTAATAAGGTTACAAATATGGCTCGTGATCGTGATCGTCTAGTATTATAGTTAGGACCGTACATTGTGTAATGAAATTTATAAAAGTAACCCAAATCCTTTAAAGTGGTAGTGGGATGTCATAACTTAGCTCTCTTTAGGTTCTTGGGACAACATGGGGACAGTGCGCAGCGGGATAACGGAACCTCCGATTCCAGCTCCAACCATTCGCTGGTAGAGGATTTATGTGCTCGCCAACCATCAACGAATGAGATTTACTTCAATTACCAATTCCCAGACACTAATAAAGACAATAAATAGCCTAGGAACTTGTCCTTGATGCAAAACCCATCATGCGAGCCCCAGAAAAGGAAAGAGGAGACACTTCTGTGCCCTCCAATTGGTTTTTGTTTTGGCCAAGCCTCAAGCCAGAGATAAGTGACAGCGCACTTAGGAATTTTGGAACGAGTCCAGATTGATGAACAACATCATATAAAATATAATTAATTTGAGCTGATTTATTGGTCAGCCAACCAAGACAGAGCAAGTCATGTCTGATGTAATTTGTAGTAAGTTGTGATGTCCAATTGAGAAACATTGTCCCAACAAAGGTTTTATAAATTGTTGTCCAGCTATGCTGGAAGCACCGACTATGAAACTGCACCAGTCATCGATCTCCACTTATGATATGCACATCCAGGAGTCAGTAGAGTAGATAGGGATGCCGAAGCTAGTCCCAGATAATATAACAATCATTCACACCGCAAGCCACAGGTTCGTTGTAGATATAGGAGTGATAGGCAAGAGCAAGTAGTGACTGATTGTTAGACTTCTTTAGTGCAAAATAAGCTTCTGTGATCTAAATGCTGTTACAGACATATCGAATGCTAAGATGTAGTATGTGATGGAGGTTTGACCATGGCTGATACCATGTCGCTCAATTGACATCAAGTCAAGTAGTATTTCAGTAGTATAATGGCTTGTCAAAGCCAACCGACCATAAATCAGTCATATAAAATTCACATAAAGTGAATAAATATATAATTTTAATTCCAGACCCGTTCCAGGGTAATTTGAGGTTGTAGGTAGGATACAGATAACATCATCCCACATTCCATGCTGTATTTGTTTGGTTAGTATAATGAATACTCCCATTAGGTAGTTGGACCATAGTCCCAATCAGTTGTAAGTATAAAACCCACACATTAGTAGGTATATTATCAAAGATAAACTTTGTCAGTCTGTAGAACAGGATCATCAATTGTATAAAACCTACATAGTAGGTATCAGAGGTGAACGTTCCCACCAAGTTTGTAGCTGGTGTTCTAGAGTCTAGAACGTACATACATATAGGATCATGAATCCAATAAATGTTTCAAAACATTGTCCGTTGAATATATTTCACAATAAAGTGAATATAAAATCAATTCAGTATCCACTGCCAGAATAAGCATATAATATAAGTATGAATGACTCATACACAGGTATTAAATCCACAGTTAAGTGAATATAAATCGGTTCAGTAGTTTATTTGAGATGAATAGTTAAGTATTTTGTCTCCTCTGCCAGGATAGGTAGGTATGAACAATTCATACATAGATATAGTTATAAAAACATAGAATGTATTAAAATAATTTATACATTCCACTGCTGGGCATTTTATGAAACATTAGGATGATGCTTCTCTGCTTAAAGGAAAGGTAAGGCAGGAATTTTGGTAAAGGGAAGGGAGAGAACTACCTACCTAAACACAAACTAGGATCCCAAATAGCTACTCCCACCTACTTTCCTAGATATTGTTCTAATTCTTATTTATTATTACCTAGGTTAACCTATCCATCTAAACCTACCCCTACCTAACCTACTCCTACAATGTACCTAAACTATTTACCTAACCGCTTAGCTGTGTATAAATTATGTAGTTGCATGCTAAACTGACCTACAATCCTACATATATCTCATTAACCGTACCTATCATATAAGAAATATTGGAAATTATATATACCTATATATATATATATATATATAAATGAATAGAACGGCCTTTGGCAAGTATGAAATATCATAAAAAAGGATTGTTAATTGAACAGGGAAAAACCTTGTCAATAAACAAAGTCTGAAGTGGACAAGATAATTAAATAAATGTAGAAATGGTAAAGTAAATAAAACACGATGTAAATTCCTTTAGAATCCTTGTAGGTGGCACTCCACCAGCTCTGCAAGACTCCACTGTCAGCATCCTCCACTTCACCATGTAAAAGAAACAGCTGATCGTCAGGTCACCGCCCTCCGTCCACAACAGGAACAACTGATGGCACCAACATCCCACCAAAGTGGGTCTCTTGGTTGCCTCCCGGCTGCATTCTCTCCTCTCCTCTTTGATGTGTACACTTTCACTGGTAAAAGTCAACTAAACTTCAAGTAAAACTAAACTTCCACTCAAACTAAAACTCCAGGTCGAGTAAACTTCTCCCTGCTCGGTTCCCGACGCTCCTTTCTTCCCCGGCGTCCTTCTCCACCTCTCGTCGCCCCCGTCTTCCCAAGTTCCAGCCCAATCCCCCCTCTCGAGCCCCCGACTGTTTTATCTTCCCTCTTATAGACCATTTTCGAGTTTTCGAGAGCCTTCCTTCGTACTTCTCTTGATAGTTCTCCCATTCTCCTCCAGATGGCACCGCGTGTCCTTACTTCAAATTGAAGTAATTTCAGTTCGATCTGGCTATAATATTAGTTCTCCACTCAATCAACACTAGATTGGCATTAGTTTCTCGTTTATAGTGATTCTCCTACCAATCTGATAGATGGCGTTATTTGTATTTTAAAACAGTGATTTAGTCCCGAATAGCAGAAGCCAAGTCTATTACAATATCTTGTCATTAAATCAAGTACCTAAAATTAGAGCAGCAACATAAAGGCGTCACTTACTGCGCGCAAGGTTCTGCTCAACACGTTGTCAATGCTTTTTGCATTCTTCTTCTTCTGTCGAGTGGGTATCGAGTCTATCGACCCGATGAACCCTGGTGTCAGAGTTTTTAAACCGCCTAGTAGCACAACTATCAGGCCTCTGACATGGTTTGAGTAACGGCCGCTATCAAAGATAGTGACCGGGACCAACGGCTTAACGTGCCCTCCGAAGCACGAAATCTTTTTCTTTTCGGACAATCAGGTGATTCAGCCTGCAATTTCCTAACTAAACTGGGGAAAAATTCACAAAGTGATAAATTCTCAAATATCAACTTTGTGTTTCCCCCCTGGGAATGAAACCCAGGACATCCGGATTGGGAATCCATGGCACTAGCCACTAGACCACGGAGGCTTTTTGCATTGCCTACAACACAATACAATACAATACAAGATACTTTATTGCACAAAGAAACACAAATACATACAGCAGAAAAGTAAGGAACAAAACAGTACAATATAGGCGGCCTTATTGCTAAAGCAGCAATTTCTACCAGGCAACCTTTGGGTAGTAGGATACTACATAGCAGATAGCGGGATAGTGCATACTAAGTTAATCTTAATACTTAAACAATATAAATAGTACTAAATAAATACATAAATAATATAAACTAATATATATATTAATAATAAACTAATACATATTATGCTAATGGGAGATAGGATAAATAACTAATTATTATTCTCTAAGAAGAACTTTCTTGTTCGCTCTTTAAATGTCTCAATAACAACAACACACATGCTTGACCTTACGCTCTACTCGCACGTGGCGATGAACTCAACGTCGGCGCATCCCTCTGCCAGTACGCGCGCGTAGAGCGTAAGATGACGCATGTGTGTTGTAGGCAACGCTAAAAGCATTAACAGAGTGTTGAGCAGAACTTTGCGCGCAGAAAGTGACGCCTGTGCGTTGCTGTGTCTATTCGTCTTAACTTAGATTCCAGCGGAATATGTCAAACCCATGAGATGCTATCAAGAATCAATTAGTCTTCAATTTATCGATTAGCGATAGATTGTCGAAGTTCAACAACTAATAAACTAATGTCATCGGGACCTGTCGCCTGGTTTTAAACAAACTCCTTGAGGCGGCCCAAGTTTGCTCGCGGTAGGGTGACAAAGTTTCTGTAATGACTTGGGACATTTATATTATAAATATCCCGATTGAGCTGGTTTTAATAGCATCGGGACCTGTCGCCTCGTTTTAAATAACCTTCTTGAGACGGCCAAAGTTTGCTCTCAGTAGGGTTACAAAGTGGCTATAATGACTTGGGACATTTATATTTAACAACCTTATTGAGCTCATGTGATTAAAATTATGAGGATCAGGTACAAAAATGACTCATATTTTTCATGATTCATATCTTTCAGAAGCTTGGTTCAGAGCAGTCAATATAAGGCAGACATCTTTACACCTTCTTTTTTTTAGATGAAATTTAATGATTTTACGACTAATGATTATTTTGACGACAATTCTTCTCTACTTCGGTGTAATTATATCTGTAAAAATGTTTCTTCGCTGCATTTCGATTGTCGATTCGACGAAAATTTTACAGTAAACAGTACACGTAGGCTCGTATTTATGAAGCACGTATTAATTAAACTGCCTCCGTGGTCTAGCGATCTGAGCCATGGGCTCCGACCCGGAGGTCCCGGGTTTGATTCCCGGCGGGGGACAATGACTTTGTGTTGTTGTTTCTAGTTTGGTTAGGACAAAGCAGGCTGATCACCTGATTGTTCGAAAAGTAAGATGATCCATGCTGTTAGATGGGCATGTAAATAGTCGGTCCTGCGCCTGAATTCTCACTTGTCGTGTCAGTCAGTCTGTCCCATCAGAATAAGAGATTGAGGGAACAGAGAGTGCACCTGTGTGTAGCGCAAACACTTGGGCACTAAAAACAAGTCCTGCGCAGTTGGCCCATCTCCGGGATATTGGCCGCCATCACCGAAAATCGATGGGAGGACTATTATTATTATCTTACTCTAACTTGATACCAATATTAAGTATGGATTTGACAGGCCAGTTTGTACTGAAATGACATTTCTGATACAAACACAAACTCGCTGTCACTCATGATTACAAAAACGGCCCTTAATTTAACTGAAACATAACTAAAAAAACCTGCCTTCATGTTCACCCCTCGATATAAATTTCATTATGAAGTGCTAATTAGTTGTAAAGTTCGCTAATGGTTTTGTAATGTTCATATAAGTATCACGTAAGAGGCACCAGTTGTCTGTAACGTGTTGGATCTACTTTTTATGTCCTGTGGAACGTGATTGGCATTCATATGGCTTTGATTTTACAGAAGATTGTTTGGTCGAAGGGCATCAAAACGAATGGAACATGGATTAGCAAAATTAAGGATTTGCTCTATAATTGGTACAATAAATTCCATACTGGACTGGGAGCGAGAGAAAAACATAGATTGTGCCACCTGCATTTTCTCCCGACCTTGCTGTAAAAACTAGCTAAGGGATCCAAGGGTTTCAGTATATTGTAATTTAGGCGATAGGCTGGCAATCTGTCAGTACAGCAAAATACCTACTATATATCTTTAATAACCCTCAAACCTTTGTCAGAAGTGACGGAACGACCTTTATTTAGGACGTGTATGCTCTGCCTCGTTAGGGATAAAGATTTGATGATATATATGTATGTAGGAACAAAAAATAATTGAAAAAGCCATGATTCAATTAACTTATGGTGCAATCTCACTGCAAGCGTTCGCCTCTTAATGAGCATTAGCATTGAGCGCGCATAAATTTACTATGCACGTCATTCGTTCATTACACGCCAATGCTCTCAGTGAGGACTAAATATACTTTACAATAAAAAATCTGATTCAAAGGACTTACTAACAAATCTGCCATAAAATTCACGACTGCTTTAACAAAACAAAACAAAACGAATGATGACAATGATAATGAAATACTTCATTCTTATACAGCCGTGAAAAATCCAGGCTGTCCGGCAATTGAGCTGTCTTAAGTCTGCTTTAAAAATTGCAGGCAGCATCTGCGCTGACCAAAGCAATTCCTAGAGAAGGCTTGGACAGTTGCCAGGAAACAAATCGAAATAATAGCCATGAATTCAGTGCCAAGTTGCATGTGTTCATGATAGCTTTATACACAATTTTTGAAGCCTATGGCCAGTTTAAAAACGATTGAATTGATGATAACGTCGTCAAATGCCTGTCAGAAGTACCTAATTTAGATAAAATCTTGCTCCAAAGTCTATCAAAAGTTTTAAATAGACCCAAAATTATCTAATCAAAGTTAATGCGTTCTTTACCCTTTGAAAATCGTTAAGAAATATTTGATAAAATTTGTCTAAATTGACAGAAAGAGTTGTAATTACAAGAACATTGACTCTAAGCCGAAAAAATCGTAATGAACTCATTAACTTAAATGAAATTATAATGAAAACATAATATTCTGTATTAGATAAGACTATATCGTCCAGATATAAACATACCTTATACCCTTTATCACATAGCATGAGCATTCTGACACATGTCGAACGCATACATTTCACGCGTGATGTTTTTATATTCCCTACCTGCTGTCAGGAAACTGATGCTATCGGAAAAATACTATAATTATAAAATGATAGGAACAATTCATAAACAAATGTATTTCACAACAAGTGTAGGTACTCGTATATAGAAACTGTAACCATTATTGTTTAAAATTGAATGTGAATTTCACCCACCATCAATCATTCTGCAAACCATTTGTGAGTTTGTAGAGGGATATCAGTCATCGTCGGGTCGGAGCCGTGTAAACTCAAGCCATAGTTTGTTCTGAACGTATTTCTATAAAATGGTTTTGTATTTCACCTTTGTTTATTGTGTTTGTTTATATTTTTACACTGTTTGTTCAAATTAATGTGAAGGACGTGTGATTTCAAAACTTCCATGCTGTACTGGGATTGTAGTTCCATGCTGGACTAGGAGTGTACTTCCATGCTGAACTGTGAGGGGAAGAAAAACCTAGATGTAATACTCCCTAGCCTTTATACCGTATCACACGGGGTCGTCTACCTAATCTAGGGGATTGCACGAGGGTACTGGTTTTTACACAAAGCGACTGCCATCTGAATGAAACTAGATCCAATCCTAGATTAGGTCAGAGTTTTCAAGAGTTTTTCTTCCATGCTGGACTGGGAGAGATAGAAAAACATAGAATGTTCCAGCTGCCCTTCCTCCCGGGCATGCTGTAGAAGTCAGCAAAAGGGACTCGAGGGTTACAGTGTATTGTAATTTAGGCGATGGGCTGACAACCTGTCACTATAGCAATTCATTCATTCATTCATTCATCATCAGCCTGTATCAGTCCACTGCTGGACATAGGCCTCTCCCATGGCACGCCACTCAGCTCGGTCTTCAGCCATTCTTATCCAATTTCTGCCCGCTTTCTTGCGCAGATCATCGCTCCACCTGGTTTCAGGACGTCCTACTATAGCAATACACATTACAATCTAAAATTGCCCTCAATTTTTGTCAGACGTGGCGAAAGCGCCTTTTACGAGGAGTTTGACGCTCTGCCTACCCCGTAAGGGATAAAGGCGTGATTTTATGTATGTATGTATGTTTTCAAGCCGCCAATGCTTAGCACTGGCCTCTGACATGGCTTAACGACTAATATCTAAAATGTTAAACGACACTAACCGGGACCAACGGCTTAACGTGCCTTACGAAGCACGGAAAAAGCGCCGATTAAACGTACATATGAAATTCGTAAATCGAAAAACACATTGGTTCGTGGTGGGGTTCGAACCACGATCTCCCGCTCAGGAGGCAGCGGCCCTATCCACTACACCATCGGGCTCTCCCATCTCATCAAGAAGAACCTAGATGTGCCAGCTGCATTTTCTCCCAAGCATGCTGTAAAAACCAGCTTAGGGATCCGAAGGTCTCAGTATATTGCAATTTAGGCGATGGGCTGACAACCTGTCACTACATTAATATACGTACAAATCAATCTTAAATAACCCTCATAACTTTGTCAGACGTGGCGTAACAACTCTATTTAGGTTGCTTACGGTCTGCCTACCCAATTAGTGATTATATGTGTGTTAGTATGTATGTATTATTTTAAAATGAATTAACACAGGTACATAAACGTTCACTTATAGGTTCTATTGCAATTTATATGTCAGTGAATGATATATGACATAATCTGAATATGTTTTACGTACATACATACATATAATCACGCCTTTATGCCTAATGGGATAGGCAAAACATAACATATACATTGCTGTAGTGACAGGTTGTCAGCCTACCGCCTAAATTGCAATATACAGAAACCCTCGGATCCCTTAGCTGGTTTTTACAGCATACCCGGGAGGAAATGCAGCTGGCACATTCTATGTTTTTCTCTCGCTCCAAGTCCAGCATGGAAGAAAATCTGCATCTTATTACACAAAATTATTAAGAAGGTTGAAATTGGTTCTTTAGACATTGAACCACTTTAAAACTCTGTATTAAATTATTTATAGGGCAAATACAAGAGTCAATTATACATTTAATTGCCTCCGTGGTCTAGTGGCTAGTGCCATGGACTCCCGATCCGGAGGTCCTGGGTTCGATTCCCGGGGGGGGAAACACAAAGTTGATATTTTATAATTTATCACTTTGTGAATTTTTCCCCAGTTTGGTTAGGACATTGCAGGCTGAATCACCTGATTGTCCGAAAAAGAAAAAGATTTCGTGCTTCGGAGGGCACTTTAAGCCGTCGGTCCCAGTCGCTGTCTTCAGAGGCCTGATAGCTGTGCTACTAGGCGGTTTAAAAACTCTGACACCAGGGTTCATCGGGTCGATAGACTCGATACCCATTCGACAGAAGAAGAAGAATTATACAATTCACATTTTTATAAATAGGAAATTTAATTCAAGACGTCACATCGAGGGATTGTTCCCAGGAGGATGGCAGGATTGCCTCTCTGGATGGTGTAACGATCGTTTATCATTACATATAGAATAAATAGTTTATAAAATCGACCCAACACTTAAACAAATAGCATTTAGATTTTTTGTTAAAAAATTGAGACATTTTTACCTGACATGACCCAGCATTTAAACAAGAGTATCAAATGCATAAATACCCATACTTGTTTCTTGGAAATAGAGTTAAATTTTGAATGTTACAAAAGATATTTTACTTTGTCTTAATATAGCATAGAACTTGGAAGACTAAAAAAAAAACAGAGGAACAGCGGGCATGCAGTGGGGGTTGGCAGTTGCTGACGGGCCGGGACGATGTTCTAACGCGGAAATTGGCGATGCCGAGCATCATGTGTTGTTTATTTTCGGCGTTGTGTTTTAATTCGAAGTCCATCGTTGTGATTATTACTGTAAGTGTTTCTTAACCTTACAGATAGACGATTTCGTAATAAAGTGATAGTTTCAGCATTCTGTACCTGCAGCGTTGCGAGTTTTCAAACATCATTCAATGATAATCGTAGGGAAATGTGTTATTAGAATAGGAAATAGTAGGTGTGTGTTATGTGTAAAATATCAGTGTGCGAGAGTGTGAGGATGAATAAATGCAATAAAAACTAATAGGAATATTTTGATATGTCTTTAAGATACAGTGTTACACGTTAAAACAAAACACTGTGTTTTAAAGATATTAGTGGTTAAAATCAATTACTTGTATTATGAAATATTTAATTATTTTTATATTCAGGATAACACTTTACATACATTAAATACACATCGACAAGGCTTATGGGCTCCGAGAGTAGCTGGCCCATAATCCCTCTCGAGAATTCATTCGAATAGGTATTCATTCAAACCTCTAATGGGCTATTTCTCAGCTGACGTAGCGAGCTATAAAGGTGATAATTTCTTGACACAGTCTCTATCATTTGAACTGACTTCTTAGCGCATATCATGTGATTTTGGTACAGCAGTCCTTGAAAATTATACTATATTGCAAACTGAACAGAGAAATTGATTATTAAAAGGTTTGAACATTAGTACACCGTCACAGGTGACCAAAACTGCAGTTAATAGGTAACTTGTATGACTTTGATGAATGATTGGTAGTATGAAAGAAGTTTGTGAATGAATTAAGATGATCGGAATGTTTGATGGAAGGTTTGCAAGTTAGATAAGACTAGGGTTTAGTGTTAGTCTGTGCAAGGTTTTCGCGCGTTGGCATGGTCTGTAGGTTGGAAGGGAGGGCCATTTCATTTGCCTAGGTATCCTAATTCTAAGATCTTAAAGATCTTTATTCAAATTCCCTTCCCTGGTTATTGAGTCTTTGTACCTTTCAGCACGCTACATTAGCCGGGAGATTTAATATTAAGTATGTTTGGTTTTATTTTATTTGGGTTAGTTATGCGCAAGAAGAAAGAAGATGGAGATTCCTGATTCCTGCATTTCAGCTGAAAATATTTTATGTGAGTCGCATGTTTTATATTACTCATTTATATTTTGTTTTTGTCATTCTGTGTTATTTTTCAGCTGAATTTGATTATGAACTTTTTTAACAAATAATTTATTTACTTACGTCATAATTTCAATTACGATTACCCTATTCAAACTTAACTTAGATTTATTTCAATTTTCTATTTGAATACACAACGTATGGGTCTTTTAATTTGACATAAAATCAGTTTTTAGACGATCACATATTTATTTATCTTTGGCCATATTAATTTTATCAGATTATTATTTAAATAGGGTTAGGGTGTTACATTGCTCCTCGTGACGACCAGGATGCTTCGTCATTAAAGGACGAATGATTGTTTAATTATTTTCATTCGTACACGAAGTATAAATTATTTGGGTTACTGTTATTATTACGATAGGGATTTATTTATTCTTAGGTCATTACATTAGTTCATTAAATAGGTGAGTACTGTATTTTATAATACAAAGTAAGTCAGACTGATAGTTCGTTTTTAATATTTCAGTATCTAAATTGTAGCGATATTTTAAAATATTTTTTATTTCAAAGTAACAAGCTTTGACAAGTTTGAAACAAACAGAACAAAAGGGACGGCTTTGCACAATAGCGACGCTACTTTAAAAAAGGGCTGGAATAGAAATGTGTCAAAGATACGGTTAAACGTTCGAAGACATTTGTGCAATATACTTTTACTAGTGTTGATTACAGTCAAAAAGTTTAAATTTCTAGAGTAAGAACACTTATGGATTTATTAACGTAGGGGCGAGAAAATTGTAGATTTGTGAACGTTTGTTTTCGTAAAAGCTACTTAGAATAGCATGTCTATATTACTTATTTACTTTAAGAGTTAAGTACTTTATTCCCACTTAACGGTTAACACTTATAATCTTCTTCTTCTGTCGGGTGGGTATCGAGTCTATCGACCCGATGAACCCTAGTATCAGAGTTTTTAAACCGCCTAGTAGCACAACTATCAGGCCTCTGACATGGTTTGAGTAACGACCACTATCAAAGACAGCGACCGAGACCGACGGCTTAACGTGCCCTCCGAAGCACGAAATCTTTTCTTTTTTGGACAATCAGGTGATTCAGCCTGCAATGTCCTAACCAAACTGGGGAAAAATTCACAAAGTGATAAATTCGCAAAAATCAACTTTGTGTTTCCCCCCCCCTGGGAATCGAACCCAGGACCTCCGGATCAGGAGTCCATGGCACTAACCACTAGACCACGGAGGCAGTTACACTTATAATTAATTAAACTCTTAATAAACACTTATAATTAATTAAGAGTTTTAGGGGCGGATCGCTAGTTATTTATAAAATCTTAACATTAATTGGAGTTTTCAAACCACATGACTATCCACATGATTCAAACATTTTATTGAATTTTAACAATACATTATTTTTATAAGTTATCCTTCAGGATTAGTTAAAATTTTAAAGCTGAAGTTGATTATGCATTTTTTTTTGTAACCCAAGATACCCTGTTTACTCTGACAGGAAAACAGGCGTGATTTTATATGTATGTTCGTCTTATTTACAAACAAATTGTATGGATTCAAAATCTTTACTTAAGTATGCATTGTCAGCCCTTGAAGTACGTAGGTTAATAAAACAATACAGCTAGGTTACAAACAAAGAAAAAGCCAGAGCATTTGTTTTATGACGCTTGCACACGTGTTTGGGTCAGCGTGGTACATTTGTCGCTTTGGAATAGAGATAAGTTTTTGTAAACTATTTCTTGCAAAAATAGATGAAGTTGAGAATACAGCTTTGGTACTTCAAGTGGGTACGCCTTGAGTTCCGATAACGATTTTGGTTCTATGAAATTTGAGTCCTGTTTTTTGAATAAGGGTGATAAATTTTAAAACTTCGACTGGCTCAAGAGTAGTTTTCCTATGAAATATAAAAAAGAGCCTTTATCATCGTAGTTTATGGGTTTTCGTTTTGAGGGGTTTTGTTTCTCACCCCAATTAAGTTAGTCAATTTTGACACTTTAGTTATTCAAACCAATTATGTTGAGATAAACTTTTGGGAAAGAACTACTTAAATTGAAATATGACATTTCAAATTATAAGTGGTTTTGTTAGTCAGAAACATAAACAATTTACTCTTAGACCTTTTTGTTATGTAAAATCATAATTTGATTTCAATGGATTTGAGTAACTTTACCAAAGTGCTATGGTAAATAAAGAGTAAGATGAAATCAAAAACTATTGAATAGATTTTGAAACAAGGATATTTTATTGGAACTTGAGAGATTAAAACGTAGGGGCGTAGAAATAATTACATACATACATATAATAAAGCTTTTATCCCTGATGGGGTGGGCAGAATTTGAACGACCTGGACAAGGGTCGTTCCGCTACGTCTGACAAAGTTTTGTGGGGTGTTTAGGATAGACTTGTGAATATATTGCTGAGGTCATAGGTTGTCTACCCATCGCCTTACTCACAATATTTCAGTATATTGTAATCATAAACTCTCGCATTACTTAGCTGGATTTTACAGTTGCCCGGGAGGATGTACAGCTGGCATGTTCTATGTTTTTCTCTTCGCTTCCAGTCCAGTATGGAAGTAATAGTTAATAATGATAATTATGAAACATTAGATGATAATGATAAGATAAGATAATCGTTTATTCACCATTAAACAATAATAATAATAGATGATAATATTATTAAACGTTTTAGGGGCGCATTTTAGCATTAACAGTTATTGTTTAAGTTCGAAGCGAGTATTGACTGATAACAATTGATAGAAAGGGAAGATTATAATAAAGGTGAATAGCATGATCAACAAATGGGTTTTATGGTCAGCAGTGATAATGATAAGCAAGTGGTTAGTTTAGTTTAATAAACCGATAGTTATTAGATGAGGAGCGTTAATTAATACTTCTTAAAGTGTTAATTAAATTAAAATAAGTAAGAATGATAATTGAGATAATAGACAGATGAGAAAATAAAAAATGTTGATACTTTTAAGATTTTAGTTATTTATTTGTGACTAGTTTTTAGATATGAGAGAGGCCGGAGAAAGAAATTTGCCCAGCAGTGGGACACTAACGGCTAGATAAGATAAGATAAGATGATTAAATTGAACAATTTAAAAAATGACTTGTCTCAATAGTACAGACAAATTAAGTTCAGTTACAAAATAAAAGTCAGTTTAGAACTATGATTGTTTATTTGCAATTTTATCTATTTTGACAAATATCAAAATGGCTCACAAACAAAGGGGCGTCTGTAACGATCGTTTATCATTACATATAGAATAAATAGTTTATAAAATCGACCCAACACTTAAACAAATAGCATTTAGATTTTTTGTTAAAAAATTGAGACATTTTTACCTGACATGACCCAGCATTTAAACAAGAGTATCAAATGCATAAATACCCATACTTGTTTCTTGGAAATAGAGTTAAATTTTGAATGTTACAAAAGATATTTTACTTTGTCTTAATATAGCATAGAACTTGGAAGACTAAAAAAAAAACAGAGGAACAGCGGGCATCCAGTGGGGGTTGGCAGTTGCTGACGGGCCGGGACGATGTTCTAACGCGGAAATTGGCGATGCCGAGCATCATGTGTTGTTTATTTTCGGCGTTGTGTTTTAATTCGAAGTCCATCGTTGTGATTATTACTGTAAGTGTTTCTTAACCTTACAGATAGACGATTTCGTAATAAAGTGATAGTTTCAGCATTCTGTACCTGCAGCGTTGCGAGTTTTCAAACATCATTCAATGATAATCGTAGGGAAATGTGTTATTAGAATAGGAAATAGTAGGTGTGTGTTATGTGTAAAATATCAGTGTGCGAGAGTGTGAGGATGAATAAATGCAATAAAAACTAATAGGAATATTTTGATATGTCTTTAAGATACAGTGTTACACGTTAAAACAAAACACTGTGTTTTAAAGATATTAGTGGTTAAAATCAATTACTTGTATTATGAAATATTTAATTATTTTTATATTCAGGATAACACTTTACATACATTAAATACACATCGACAAGGCTTATGGGCTCCGAGAGTAGCTGGCCCATAATCCCTCTCGAGAATTCATTCGAATAGGTATTCATTCAAACCTCTAATGGGCTATTTCTCAGCTGACGTAGCGAGCTATAAAGGTGATAATTTCTTGACACAGTCTCTATCATTTGAACTGACTTCTTAGCGCATATCATGTGATTTTGGTACAGCAGTCCTTGAAAATTGTACTATATTGCAAACTGAACAGAGAAATTGATTATTAAAAGGTTTGAACATTAGTACACCGTCACAGGTGACCAAAACTGCAGTTAATAGGTAACTTGTATGACTTTGATGAATGATTGGTAGTATGAAAGAAGTTTGTGAATGAATTAAGATGATCGGAATGTTTGATGGAAGGTTTGCAAGTTAGATAAGACTAGAGTTTAGTGTTAGTCTGTGCAAGGTTTTCGCGCGTTGGCATGGTCTGTAGGTTGGAAGGGAGGGCCATTTCATTTGCCTAGGTATCCTAATTCTAAGATCTTAAAGATCTTTATTCAAATTCCCTTCCCTGGTTATTGAGTCTTTGTACCTTTCAGCACGCTATATTAGCCGGGAGATTTAATATTAAGTATGTTTGGTTTTATTTTATTTGGGTTAGTTATGCGCAAGAAGAAAGAAGATGGAGATTCCTGATTCCTGCATTTCAGCTGAAAATATTTTATGTGAGTCGCATGTTTTATATTACTCATTTATATTTTGTTTTTGTCATTCTGTGTTATTTTTCAGCTGAATTTGATTATGAACTTTTTTAACAAATAATTTATTTACTTACGTCATAATTTCAATTACGATTACCCTATTCAAACTTAACTTAGATTTATTTCAATTTTCTATTTGAATACACAACGTATGGGTCTTTTAATTTGACATAAAATCAGTTTTTAGACGATCACATATTTATTTATCTTTGGCCATATTAATTTTATCAGATTATTATTTAAATAGGGTTAGGGTGTTACAATGGCTAGGCTTATTCTTGGGAAAACCACTTTATTAACTTTCAATGTTTCTTTTGAATCTCTTATAATAATAGTCCTCCTACCGATTTTCGGTGATGGCGGCTAATCTCCTGGAGATCAGCCAACTGCGCAGGACTTGTTTTTAGTGCCCAAGTGTTTGCGCTACACACAGGTGCACTCTCTATTCCTTCAATCTCTTACTCTGATGGGACAGATTGACAGACACGACCAGAGATAAATCAGGCGCAGGACCGACTATTTACATGCCCCTCCGACAGCATGGATCATCTTACTTTTCGGACAATCTTGTGATCAGCCTGCAATATCCTAACCAAACTAGCAACAACAACACAAATTCATTGTCCACCGCCGGGAATCGAACCCGGGACCTCCTGATCGTGAGCCCATGGCTCAGACCGCTAGACCACAGAGGCAGTAGAATAATACGACGGAGAAATATCCCTAGGGAGCTTAAGATAAAAATATTTAGAATTATGAGGCTAAAACTCATTAAGACGGCTAGTTAAATATTATCGAAGAAGCCTAGAGTGTTGGCAAGTTTCCAATTTCGTTAAAATCTCTGAGAGGTTTTTTATAGTCGGCCATTTTTCTTCACAATTTTTATGGCGGGAAATAATGAAAGGCTTAGGTACATTTTGTTAGCTATCCGGAAATGGGAAACTAGACCTTTTTTCAAAGAGTATGATGAGATAGATCGGCTGCATTAGTGAATCATTTTGTCTGCTTGTATGGTTAACTTGAATTTCGATAAATACTTAGTATCAATTTTGTTACAAAATTAGACAAACACAACTGGTGTCTTGTAATTGATGTGATTTTGCAGCTAAGAATTAAAGTGTCTGTTATAATATAATGTTAATAAAACATATACGATTACATACTTCTACCACTAAACATACGTATATGCTTAATGTGATATTTTTTATCTAATTTGAAAATAAAGTAATATTTAGCTCTATAACAAAAAAATACATAACGCTTTTCAAGAAGATTTAGATTGAAAGCGATTAGTAAAACAATTGCGTCTTTATTAGAAAAAAAAACTTTTGAGTTGACCATTTTGTAAACAAGGTTAACTTTTAACTTGTGTGCAGTCCCAAGGGAAACCCAGACAAAGTTGTACCAAATCAGTGCCGAGTTTTTGCAAACTTAGTTTTTATTGTCCACTAGGGTGCGATAAAGTAAATAAATCCAGTACCGTTATGTTGTTAAGTACAGTAAGGAAGCAAAAAAATGCTGACCAAACTTTAGGGTGTGCTGCTTATGAAACTGAACAACTTTCGCCTAGGATCATAGGTCAAAAATATTTAAAAAGTTCCAGTCAATCTGTATGATGGATCCGCCATTTTATTTTCATACCTGCGCTATGTTTCTCGGGGAAACTTGTTCAATTTCATGGGTTCTAAGATCAGACCCTCAAGTTTGGTGAGCGATATCAAAAGGTGAAGGTTTGTCCTACCTTTAAACTTTTATCAAGTTAAGAAAATTTAAATAAAATGTTAAACGTAAGAGAGAGAACTACTAGATTTATGTTCTTTGTTTTGATTGTACCTACATGAAAGCAATAAATTGTATAGATGTTAATTAATTAAAAAGTTTGAAACTTGTGAATACTTAAAACAGTTGTCATTTGCGTTTTTTTATTTTTATGTAGATATCATTGTACCTATTAATGTATTTCTTTTTACAAAATAACTCTCGTTTTACAACAATTGCTAATAATATTCATGTTAGAATATTTCTACAAATTAATATAAAGAAAATCCTACTCAAGTACCTAACCAACATCATATCTTCTAACATAACATATTATCTAACATCGTTCGTTAATTTATTTCAATTAGTCCAATTTTCCTATTTAAATGTTCAATAGAATTTACAAAGCAGATTAGCTACCCAATTAGTGAAATTAATTTTCTCTTTAGCCTTTTCATTATCCTTTTCGGGAGGCTAATTTAATAACTTCCAATCATCTTAATTGACAATCGTTTTTATCCAATTTTGACTTAGAAATAGAGCCAGAAAAGGCAGTGAGTTTGTCGTTTTTTTAACAAACCATTGTATCGGGAAAGAAATACAAAAACGGTGTAAATGTAGCAAGCGTAGCAATTTGCTACGGACTACGATTATTTTAATTCTCATAGAATAGCTCTTTAGGCCACTAAATTATAGCGTATGTAATGGAATCCAGGGAAGACAGGAATAAAAATCATTTGTTCTCTTGACATTCACGTACTCTTGCACTTCTGTCCGTTACATCATAACCTCAATTGCTTCTAAGCGCCACCGTTTGAACGATATAAATCAACCCCAATGTTGCCACTCGAAGAAAATTATAATTGCCAACTTAACAAATCAATAAAATATGAAAATCAATGTAAATAATCAATAATAAAATGATAAAACAACATTATGCCGGCCCCGTAGTTTAACCATTGATATTATTATAACGGAATCAGCTGGAGTAAAGAACAATGACGCTAACACGTAGCATAGAATTTTTTTATTAAAATAATAACTTATTTAGGTAAAATTATGTTTTATCTCAAGAAAAGAAATTATATAATGTAATGTTTGTTTGATTGTGTATCTACGTGTGTTCATGTATTGATAGCGCGCAGAAGCGGTGTTTGTGCACTCATCTATATATTAGATTCATACCTATATCCAATTCATAGGAGAGCCCGATGGTGTAGGGAGAGCCCGATGGTGTAGTGGATAGGGCCGCTGCCTCCTGAGCGGGAGGTCGTGGTTCGAATCCCACCACGTACCAATGTGTTTTTCGGTTTTCGAATTTCATATGTACGTTTATTCGGCGCTTTTTCCGTGCTTCGGAAGGCACGTTAAGCCGTTGGTCCCGGTTAATATCGTTTAATACCGTAGATATTAGTCGTTAAGCCATATCAGAGGCCAGTGCTAAGCATTGGCGGCTTGAAAACTCTGACCTAATCTAGGATTGGGTCTGGTTTCCCTTCTGGGTTGTGGAGGTCAGATGGCAGTCGCTCTGTGTAAAAACCAGTACCCTCGTTCAATCCCCTAGATTAGGTAGCCGTCCCCGTAAGATACGGGATAAGGCTAGGGAGATGATGATGACCTATATCCAATTCATATCCGATTTGGCTTTTCTAGTAAATTGTATGACAGTTTGTGCACTCATCCAAACATCCATATACGTTTCATATCATGTTTTTTTTCTTGATACGAATAAGTTTCGAATCTTATTTGGATTAGATATAGCACAAATGCCCTAAGTATGTTTTAACTTGGCATCAAAATATTTGACAAACAGACGCACGTCATAGCAGAAAAAACGTAGCAACTGCACAAGCAAGCGTAAGGGCGTTTTTTCACTGATCCGTATTCAGTTCGTATCTGAATCGTGTCCGTGAAATTTCGATATAAAACGGATAAACGGATTTCCATAAAAACGGGTGCGTAAGCTGTCATACATTTACTAGGAAGGCCATTTCGGATCAGAAAATATTCAGATACGAATTCGGATCAGTGCTTTTGCAAGTGGCAAGATTTTTCACTATCTAACTAAATATCCACTTCAACAGTTCAACATGACTTAAGTCAGACTTGAGAATAAGAATGTAGAAACTCACATCGCACGTTTCTTGCAAAGTTTCCAGTTTCTTTCAGTTTTTGCACTCGCCGGCACTTTTTCTTCAAAAGAAAAGATTCTTGCTCAAGTGGCAGCCATCTTTACGTGAAATAATAAATTCAGCTTTAGTATTAGGTATCTTAGCAAATTATCTTCCATGCTGGACTGGGAGCAAGAGTGAAACATAGATTGTCACAGCTGCATTTCCTCCCAGGCATGCTGTAAAAACCAGCTAAGAAATTCGAGGGTTTCTGTATATTGTAATGTAGGCGATGGGCTGACAACCTGACGCTACGGCAATACACCTAAAAATTTATCTTAAATAACCCTCCAAACTTTGTCAGACGTGGCGGAACGACCTTTGTTTAGGTCGTCGCATAGACGTCCACTGCAGGACATAGGCCTCCCCCAAGGACCTCCACGATGATCGGTCTAGCGCCTTCTGCATCCAGCAGCTTCCCGCGACGTTCACCAGATCGTCGTTCCACCTTGTGGGAGGCCTGCCTACGCTGCGTCTACCGTGCCAAGGCAGCCACTCCAGGACTTTCCTACCCCAGCGGGAGTCGGTCCTGCGAGCAATGTTGCAGCAAAACTGGGTTAATGAAAATTAATCTTCATAGATTAAGGTTTATGGAAATGTCTTCCATGCTGGATTGGCAGCGATTGATAAACATAGAGAATATACTATACTTCATTTTCTTTATCACTAGCGACCCGTCCCGGCTTTGCACGGAAATTATCAGTGTTTCTCTACTATATTATGCATGTATTATACATATAAACCTTTCTCTTGAATCCATTAAAAGAAACCGCATTAAAATCCGTTGCGTAGTTTTAAAAATTTATGCATAGGCTAGTGAACATAAAAATCAGCTGACCTAATATTATTATTTTTTTTGTCTCATAGGCACAGAATCACAGCTCGGACACTCCTAACTATCATGACATTTTGGTCACACATCGACAGATGGCATGTTGCACTTAGCATGTGTTTGTGTGCGTGTTATAAGGGTTGACAAAATTTGTTATACCGGTCATAATCATCACTTGATTAATCTGGTTCTTGATTAAATCAACGTTTTAAAGTAGTAACATACATACATACATATAGTCACGCCTTCATCCCGTACGGGGTAGGCAGAGCGTGAAACGCTTCGTAAAAGGCGCTTCCGCCACGTCTGACAAAAACTGATTTAGATTGTATTTTGTATTGCTATAGTGACAGGTTGTCAGCCCATCGCCTAAATTACAATACACTGTAACCCTCGAGTCCCTTTTGCTGACTTCTACAGCATGCCCGGGAGGAAGGGCAGCTGGAACATTCTATGTTTTTCTATCTCTCTCAGTCCAGCATGGAAGAAAAAAAAAGTAGTTTATTTAAAGTAGTTCAGTGTAACTAAATAGTTAGAATATACTAGGTTGCACATTTTGTATGAATTTACTTACCGTTTCTCATCACTGTAAAATCTAAAAAAGTTCCTGTTGGAGTCATATCTTGTGGTAGAAAGAAATCCGTATACGGAACGGTATCTAACCATCTTTGGAACACAAAACTTTATTATTTCCGTTACACTGGAAACATGCGCGCGCCATACCCGCTAAGCGTACGCTTAATGTGGCCCACAATCCGGTGCGGAGTGTGACGTATGTCGGACTGGGGAAGGGAGGTGAATGTCCATTATATATGTAGTACTATTATATATTCTGTAACAGAATTTAAAGGGTAGGTTTATCCATGTAAAATATATAAGAACTGGCCAAGAGTGAAATGAATGAATGAATATTCCTAGTCGTACTACGGAACCCCAAAAATCATTACATAGAAAGGTACATTCGGTTGAACAAGAGGAGACAGTGAAAATCTCCAACGTTCCGTTCCATGTTTACAACCTCTGCTTCTATAGGTCTTTTACAGTACACAGTTTTCAAGATGATATTTTATTAGTCTTATTTTGTTGTTCTATTTAAACAATATATATCATAAACTATTTGAATGAAACGTATTTTTTTTTTTTTACTATATATACATTTGAATATATGAAATAATAGCAAATACTTGCTATTATTTCATATATTTCTCGCTTGCCGCAAATTAACGTATGTACAATAAAAATAACCCATTCTTTTTTCTTTCTAATGCTAAATTAATGAAGTAGGTATAGTGTCTGAAAAGAAGTCTGGTAATAAAAAAATGGACAACCGTAATATTTCCTGTAATATTAACTACTAAGTATATAATATGAAAGAAAGAAAATAATGAATTCGTTTCTGCCAGGACTCGAACACTATATAGCTAGATGTCGCTAACGTCACTATGATTTATATATAAGAAAGACTATGATAAATTCCTCACTCCCTCTACCGTTTCTGTAGCTCAATTGGTAGAGTGTTGGAGCGCGATTCCAAAGACCCAGGTTTGTGTCCTGCCAGAAACGAACGTATTATTTTCATTATTTCATATTATATGAAATAAAATAGCATAGTGAGTGCTGAAATCCTCAAAAATATGTAAAAAAGGGAGGCAATAACATTATTGACTTAAATTCCAATTTTATTTTGGACTAATAGTTCTTAAACTACATGGCTAGATGTCGCTAATGTCGCTATGACATATGCACTAGGAAAATCCTCGAAAATATACTAAGTATATCTGAACTACTCTATAAATAAACTGCAAGCGCGTGTAGAGAAGAAAACTCTGTTAGATTAGAATGCTGTAAATTTAAAATACTATGAATTATTTCATTTTTAGACATACACACTCTTATTTAGAATTAATTTTCATTTGAAAAGATACGTAGTACGACTACACAACATCTTTTGAATCAGCTTGTCGTGAAAGATTGAAAACTACTCATGTGAATTCGCAATGGCTGTCTATTTATTGCCAGCTGGGCGGCTTGAACGTATGCAGAATGGTAGTGAACACAGCCTTTGTTACTGACTGACTTTGACCCTTATCCTTACTCGCGCGCACGAGTGGACTCGTGAGGATTTAAGAAACAACCGGTCAAATTTCGTCACTCAGGGCAAGATCCGCGGTAGCATAAAGGCAAATGCGTTGGAATGGTATTCCAAAGCCGCAGATTCAAATCCCGTCTCCGGTTGAAATTTTTGAAAGACACTTAAGCATGACTACACAACATGTAAAGATTTTTTCCACATCTTTCGAATAAGCTTGTCATGAAAGACTGAAACCCACTCATGAGAATTCGTACTGACTTTCTTCTTGTTACCAGCTGGGTGGTTTGGACGTGTGCATAATGGTAGTGATTACAGCCTTTGTTACTGACTGACTTTGACCCTTATCCTCATTCGCGCGCATGTTAAGATTTAAGAAATAACCGTTCAAATTTCGTCCTTCAGTATATGCATTGAAATAGTATTCCAAAGCCGCAGATTCAGATCCTATCTGCGGTTGAAATGATTGAAAAGACTCTTAAGCACGAGTAAACAACACGTAAAGATTTGTTCTCCATCTTTTGAATAAGCTTGTCATGAAAGACTGAAACCCAATCATGTGAATTCGCACTGGCTTTCTACTTGTTACCAGCTGGGCGGTTTGGACGTGTGCAAAATATTAGTGAACACAGCCTTTGTTACAGACCGACTTTGGCCCTTAACCTCACTCGCGCGGTTTTACCGGACAAGTTCATTGCTGCATCCCAATCTGTAAGACCACGATTATTTAAGAGCAGTTCGAGTCAACGAACGAACCTATTTTTACAACGTAATTGGGCTCTGACATGTTTTATGTGATGGTTACCTAATCATTAAACCTAATTGTCTGTCAAGAAATAATTTATCGTGCTTGGAGGTCCCGTTTAACCCTCAAGACTATTAAAAGCTGCGTAGTACGGAAATAATATTTTTGGGTGCACAATCACGTGTCTCAGCCTGCATTGACTCAATCAAAGTGTAAAAAATATAAATTAATTTTCCCCTCAAATTTGAATCCACGGCCATCGGATCGAGTGCACAAGGATCAAATCTGAGACCACTATAAAACAGAGGTTATTAAAAACGCACTAAATGCCGGAAAATGTTCAGTGCAATTAATGAATGCTTCCATGCTGCCAGGCTCACGCTCCCAGCGCGCTGCAGCGAGAGAAAAACATAGAACTTGCTGCATTTCCTCCCGGGCATGCTGTCAAAACCAGCTAAGTGATCCGAGGGTTTCTGTTTATAGCAGTTTAGGCGGTGGGCTGACAACCTGTCACTACAGCAAAATACCTGCAAATCTATCTTAGATAACCCTCAAAACTTTATCAGACGTGGCAGAACAATCTTTGTTACCCCGTTAGGGATAAAGGTGTGATTATATGTATGTACGTATGTAAGTAGTGAATGCATAAAGAAAGGGCCACCCACGGAGAGTTCATTGAGAGAGGCGATGCGGTCACCCGTGTATAGTTGCGGTCATATTTTACAAAGTGGAATATAGTTAAACTAGAATACAGACATGCATATAAAATATTCTTCGTCGCTTTTAGTTAGAAAAATAGAATAGGGAGCTCGTTAAGAACAGCAATGGATGCCGGAAAATGTTCAGTGCAAGTAGTGATTTCATAAAGAAGGGGCCACCCACAGAGAGTTCACTGAGAGAGGCGATGCGGTCACCCGTGTATACTCTTATTTTACAAAGTGGAATAAAGTATAACTAAAATACAGATATGCATATAAAATAGAAAAATAGTATAGGGAGCTGGGTCGTGAACAGCAATGGATGCCGGAAAATGTTCAGAGCAAGTAGTGAATGTATAAAAAATGGGCCATCCACATAGAGTTCATTTAGAGAAGCGATGCGGTCACCCGTGTATACTCTTAGTTACAATACAATACAAATATTCTTTATTGCACATAAACAACACATTGTACAGGAACAAACATTACAAAACAAACAGAGTACAATTAGGGCGGTAGTTGCAGTCATATTTTGCAAAGTGGAATAAAATAAAATTAGAAATCAGACATGAATAAAATATTCTTCGATGCTTTTAGTAAAAAAATAAATGATAGGGAGCTGACGATTTCGCTGTACATTATTTGTGATCCAGGAAATATCTACATACAGACATACATATAATCACGTCTTTACCCCGAATGGGTTAGACAGAGCGTAAGCGGTCTAAACAAACTTTGTTTAGGCTGTTTACGAGGTCGTTCCGCCACGTCTGATAAAGTTTTTAAGGTTATTTAAAATAGATTTGTACGTATATTGCTGTAGTGAGAGGTTGTCAGCCCATCGCCTAAATTGCAATATACAGAAAATACCTTAGGTGGTTACTTCGGTTCCTTTAAAAAAAATAGAGTAGATAGCTGACGATTTCGCTGTACATTATTTGTGATCCAGAAAATATTTAATCCATATTAATATTATAAATGTGAAAGTCCCTTTCTGTCTTTTTCTGTCTTTTTTGCCGAAAACACGGGGCAGAAAGCTAGTTTTTTTTCTGTTTTACCTAACCTTGTACGTGTATAGCAAGAGAAACTGCTTATTACACTATAGAATATTGCTATCGACTATTCTAGCATAGAAAGTAGTAACAAGATAATATTCTTCATTGTATTCCTGCTCCTGTCTGTGTGTTCTTTATCAGGTGGCAGGTGAACGTGCTTGGAATACCGCTGCACAACGTCAATAACTTCAAATCTACAGAGACTTCATAGCAGTAAAACAACAATGTCGATATTTATTTTGTTATAATTTGTCGTACGTTCTTCTTCTGTCGTGTGGGTATCGAGTCAAACGACCCGATGAACCCTGGTTTCAGAGTTTTTAATAGCACAGCTAAGCCTCTGACATAGTTTGTGTAACGACCACTATCAAAGACAGCGACTAGGACCGATGGTATAACGTGCCCTCCGAATCAATGCATCTTTGTTCTTCCATACAATCAGGTGATTAAACTGATACGGATTGCTCAGTCAACGACACTGAAAAAGTATCATCAGGTTTTTTTTCATGAAGTGAAAAAACTAATCTGAACTGATCGAGGTGGTCACTTTTTATGGGAGGGCCAAATTTTTTCTTTCATCTCCTGGAAGAATTTCCCGGTGAAAGTTGTTCAGTTTCGTTGACTGAGCAACCCCTATCAGTTTGCGGGACGCCATCCCTTACACCCGGTATTGTGGTTCCGTGAAACAGTCTAACTAGCAAATTTGCCGCTAGTTAGGACTCCTCCGAACAGTGGCCTGTGGTTTGTGGAAACAGTGCCACCTGGCTTGTCTTAAATTGGCTCAAATATGTTTGCTCCAATTCAGTGCGACAACAGCGAAATGAATTTACCTAGAACTGACAAACTTTGAGATTTGAAAAATAGTAAAGGTTATAATTTGCAGTTTTTAGGTTTTACTTCCATGCAGGCCTGGGAGCGAGAGAAAAACATAGAATTTGCCAGCTGCTTTTCCTCTCGGGCATGCTGTAAGATCCAGCTAAAGAGATCTGAGGGTTTCAGTATATTGTAATTTAGGCGATGGACTGACAACCTGTCACTACAGAAATGTACCTACAAGTTGTCTTAAATAACCCTCAAAACTTTGTCAGACGTGGCGGAACGGCCTTTGTTTAGGTCGTTTACGCTCTGCCTACCCCATTAGGGATAAAGGCGTGATTATATGTATGTATGTATGTATAATTTGCAGAACGAATATCAATCATAATAATTCAAGCTTTCAAAGTAAACATGCAGGTACCTATTGATACTGATGACAAGTTTACATAATTTACTTTCCACAAGTTGCATGCTAAAGTCCAAATCTCTATAAAAAATAGTAATAAATCCTTTCCGTCTACATTTCATAAGGCCTATTTACGAACAGAAATAATAATTATCTTATGTTATACGGGATGTAAGGGACAGCGATAGGATTTGCTCAGTCAATGAAACTGAACAACTATCAGCAGGCATTAATTTTATTTTAATGTAGGTACTGAAAAAGAAAAGCTTTTTCATACAAGTTGTCTGATCGAGGTGGTAATTTTGTATGGGATGGTCAATTATTTTTTTCGTCGCCTGAAACAATTTCCTGGTGATAGTTGTTTAGTTTCGTTAACTGAGCAACCCCTGCGAGTTTGCGGGACGCTGTTCTTTACACACAGTATAATTGAAATCGTGTATGTGTAATAATATATTGTGTGTGCCATACTTCCATGCTGGTCTGGGAGCGAGAGAAAAACATAGAATGTGCCAGCTGCATTTCCTCCCGGGCATGCTATAAAATCCAGCTAAGGGATCCGAGGGTTTCAGTATATTGTAATTTAGGCGATGGGCTGACAACCTGTGACTACAGCAATATACCTAGAATTCTATCTTAAATAACCCTCAAAACTTTGTCAGACGTGGCGGGATGACCTTTGTTTAGGTCGTTTACGCTCTGCCTACCCCATTAGGGATACAGGCGTGAATATATGTATGTATGTATGTATGTGTGCCATCATCGACTAATATAATTAGTTACGAACATTGCGTGAAACAAAGTAGTCGTTCCAGCCAAACAACCATCTCGAACGTCCAACTAATTGACAGAGAATTGGCACGATCCAATTGACTTTAAATTAAGGTGAATTTCAATAGCTCTTGAGACTGGCTGAATTACTTGTCTGTAAAAGCAATTTAAAGAAAAGAAGAAATTCGAGTTGACTCTATTAAATTCAAACAACAAATAGGATCAAAGAATATAATGACGCAGGATTATTACGATATTTGGTTCTGATACTAAAAAAGCAACAGCCATTGATTTATCATAAAAATAAAACCTAGGTTTTGTTATAATTATGATAAAACTCATTTGTTTCATCAAAATACTAGATTTTCTTAGGACTACTCGTATGATGATCGATCGTTTTGTCGGAGTTTTTATTAAAATCCTTGTTCTTTTTATGAAAACCCCGATGTCACCATAATCGAGCGACATTATATACTAATTTGTTGTTTCTCCAAGGGGAGCGATTATTCAAACTGATTGAATTAGCGCTCGAAACCTTAGAAACAAATTCAAAGATTTTACATTTTAAAGACACTTTAATATCTGAACAAAGTTTGATGAAGAACTTGAGAGGTACTGCGCACCCTGCATTTTAATTTGAAAGCGCTTGTTAAGCAATTAGGGACCTTATTTACATACATACATACATATAATCACGCCTCTATCAATAATGGGGTAGGCAAGGGTAAACGTCTCAAACAAAGGTCGTTCCGCCACGTTTGTCAAAGTTTTGATTGTTATTTAAGGTAGATATGTAGGTATATTGCTGTAGTGACAAGTTGTCAGCCCATCTTCTAAATTGCAGTATACTATAACCCTCGGATCTCTTAGCTGCTTTTTACAGCATGCTCGGGAGGAACCACACATTCTATGTTTTTCTTTTGCTCCCAGTCCAGCATGGAAGAAATGGACCTTATTTCCTTTTTGTATTATGCTGAAATAACTCTGAACGATAAACAAGTGTTATTCATAATTCATTCTTCGAGGGCTAACTCTTCTTTCAAGACCAACAAGAAAGCCGATCCGTTTTCATTATGCTGGAATAATTTCTGATATGTCAGTAAAATTGTTCATATTATTTTGGTGTGTTTAGTGAAGTCTCTTCCATGCTGGACTGGGAGCGATTGAAAAACGTAGAATGTGCCAGCTGCATTTTCTCCCGGGCATGCTGTAAAAACCAGTTAAGGGATTCGAGGGTTTCAGTAAATTGTAATTTAGGCGATGTGCTGTCACTACAGCAATATACATAACTATATTTTAAATAACCCTCAAAACTTTGTCAGACGTGGCCGAAAAACCTTTATTTAGGTCGTTTACGCTCTGCCTATCCCGTAAGGGAAAAATGTGTGATTATATCTACCTATGTATGTATATATTTCGAGAAGCAATAGAGAGAGAGGTACAAGAAAGAGCTCCTGTTATTATATTATTATTAGTTCTTCTTAGGTTGTTTTCACTTGTGGTTTACTGTAAACAAAAAATTTCGAGACTATTAAAATGTGTGTGTGTCTTTGTTGTTATTGAATTTTATTCTTCTTCTTCTTCTGTCGAGTGGGTATCGAATCTATGGACTCGATGAACCCTGGTGTCAGAGTTTTTAAACCGCCTAGTAGCACAACTATCAGGCCTCTGACATGGTTTTGTGTAACGACCACTATCAAAGACAGCGACCGGGACCGACAGCTTAACGTGCCCTCCGAAGCACGAAATCTTTTTCTTTTCGGACAATCAGGTGATTCAGCCTGCAATATCCTAACCAAACTGGGTAAAAATTCACAAAGTGATAAATTCTCAACTTTGTGTTTCCCCCCTGGGAATCGAACCCAGGACCTCCGGATCGGGAGTCCATGGCACTAGCCACTAGACCACGGAGGCAGTTAATTAATTAAGTTAATTTTATTGTATTTGTCTTATGTATGTTTTTGTACCAAAAGTTAAATACCTAAGTTTTCTTTTAATATATGTCAGATATCTACCTTAAAATGGAACCAAAAGTAAACGAAGAAAACGTGCCTGGCATTAATTGTATAGAAAATCAATAATCGTATTTAGGTAGACCATAGAGTATTTTTTAGGTTCCGTAGTTTTCTAGCCCTTGTATTCATGACACAATTTTATAAACAATATACGAGTCATATCAAATAATTCTCTGTCACGTTATTAAGATTTTTTTTTGTTTCGAAAATATCTTAGTTAATTAAATCTTGCAGCACTTGGTAAAAGAAAAATATCAGCAGTTTTCTACACTATTAGAAATAACAAATCAAAAATCCAACCGCTGACAGGATTTGAACTCGTGTCTTTGAAAAACTGGCCAATAAATAGCAGATCACTAATTCGTCCCTCGGAACATGGCTGCTTTAGCTTAGTTGGTTAAGAACGTTGGGCCAGTTTTCCAAAGACGCGGGATCACATCCTGCCAGCGGTTGAATTTTTTATTCTTTATTTCTAACTAGCGACCCGCCCCGGCTTCGCACGGAAATTATCAGTGTTTCTCTACTATATTACGCATGTATTATACATATAAACCTTCCTCTTGAATCACCCTATCCATTAAAAGAAACCGCATCAAAATCCATTGCTTAGTTTTAAAGATTTATGCATACATAGGGATATAGGGACAGAGAAAGCGATTTTGTTTTATACTATGTAGTGATACTTTCAGAAATAAAATAGCTCTGTGAATGCAAGTACTATTGTTAATATTTGTATACCCAAGCCATTCAAACCGCCTTACAAATTTTGAGGGGCTTTTCAGACAGGATTGTGTTTGAAGTCGAGTTAGGTTGCGCAATAAACTGAAACTATCGGGTCGTTCTATACTAGCGTTTACAGTAAAGGCTGCCTAACTGCCTCCGTGGTCTAGTGGCTACTGCTATGGACTCCTGATCCGGAGGTCCTGGGTTTGATTCCCAGGGGGGAAACACAAAGTTGCTATTTGAGAATATATCACTTTGTGAATTTTTCCCCAGTTTGGTTAGGACATTGCAGGCTGAATCACCTGATTGTCCGAAAAAGAAAAAGATTTCGTGCTTCGGAGGGTACGTTCAGCCGTCGGTCCCGGTCGCTGTTTTTGATAGTGGTCGTTACTCAAAACCATGTCAGAGGTTTGATAGTTGTGCTACTAGGCGGTTTAAAAACTCCGACACCAGGGTTCATCAGGTCGATAGACTCGATACCCACTCGACAGAAGAAGAGTAAAGGCTACAGGTTAAAAGCAACTGAAATATACATCTGTGTTTTCCTATCATGCGAAAATGGAATAGGTTCAGTTACAGAAATTATCCTTTGGCAGGTAGTACTTATAAGAGTGACTTGAGTTAACTTTCAATATTTACGTCTTGAGAACCGGAACCATTTTTTAGTTTTAGTATGTTATTATATTAAACACGTAATTTTCTTACAAAAATACACCCAGACCCCAGCTGTCAAGATCATGGTTTTTTTATATGACGTCATCAATTTGGTTTAGAATTTAATATGGAATACTTTTTTAAACATTTATTATTTATTTTGTGGGCTGTCAAATGAAAGCTCATAGTTTCTAAAAATATAATTACCTACATTCCTTTGTATCGGTCGTGTAGTCTTATAAAATCAAAACAACACATCTGAAACACGTCCACTTTGAACCCGCAGGTAAGACACAGATGAACAGATTTTGAATGAAAAACGAATAGATTATATGTTTAGAATCTGCTCAAATTTGATAAAAGCGAAAATATATTTTTAACACAATAAATAAAATCAAAAATATAATTTTTAAACTCCATACAAAAAAATTATGACGTCATATAAAAAGATGAGCGTTTTTGGTTAGATAATAACATGTTCATTAGCATACTAAAAATTTGTGCCGGTTTTCAAAACGTAAATGTTTTGACGATTTTTCAGGCTAACTAAAGTCACTATATTTTTCAAAGGACCTTTCTAATCCATATTTTCTCCTTTTTTGCAGGTGGAGGCGGCGGCCAAGGCGTATCTGTTTCCACTCAGGTAAGATTCAAATTGGCTTGGCAATAAATTCTCATGAGTATCATCGAAAATCGATACACCAGGCTGTGCTTTAAGCCTTCTATCAATATTGGGATTGTTATTGCGGTGCCATTCAAACAGTGTAGCGAATTTGGCCGGGTAATACACTGTTCATTGAATTGAATAGAGCTTGCTTATCATGGTATAAGTTTATTATTAGTTGGTAATAGGACCATGGCTACTACCTAATCCATATTTACATATACATACATACATATAATAAATCACGGCTTTATCCCTAACGGGGAAGGCAGAGCGCAAACGACCTAAACAAAGGTCGTTCCGCCACGTCTGAAAAAGTGTAGAGGGTTATTCAAGATAGATTTTTAGGTATATTGCTATAGTGACAGGTTGTCAGCCTATGGCCTAAATCACATTATACTGAAACCCGCGGATCCCTTAGCTGGTTTTTACAGCATGCACGGGAGGAAATGCAGCTGGCAATTTTTTTAAACTAAGTTTTGCTCTCGCTCTCAGACCAGCATGGAAGAAAGAAAAGATCCATATTTTTTATGTACTTATATTAGGTATGTAAGCGATACTCGTAGATAGTAATTATTATTATTATTAACAGCCTGAGGTGCCCACTGCAGGGCAAAGGCCAAAGATAGTAATAATCCACCGAATAAGTAAGTTGAAGAGTGCGTGAGCTAAAACCTACGCGATTTCTTCTGAAATCTATTCAGAATAGTCTATACCATGGAGGAATATAGTACTTCTATATTCACTTTTGGGCAACTTATTCGTCGATTATAAATAGAAGTTAATAAATATATTAAATAAATAACTTTAATTGTATCGTTATCGTCGAAACTTAATTTGCAATTTTCAGGCGCGGGTATTTTGAATATTTGCTGTACTGACAGGTTATCAGTCCATCTCTTTTTCAATACACTGATCCTTGTGGGCATTCATAAGGCGTAGAAATAGGTAGGCGCAGCTTCCAGTTCAGAATTTTATAAATCATTTTTGTGTTAATAATTGTAGAAAATAATATTTAGTTCATGCTACTAATAAAATTATCGTCAACACTAATTGGGTAAATAGCTCTATCGTGGGTCGACTTCTGCACTCAACAAAGAAAACAACCTCTACTCAGCGACAACTGAACTAGAAGAAAATATGTTAAAAGAATAATTTTACACAGACTTCTTTTTTCTATGAAGGTTGTTCTCAAATTATCCGAAACCTATTCAGCCAGAAATAAACTCAATCTGGGTCTACACCGCGGCGGAATTACCGTAAGACCGTCGTAAGAAAACCCTACGTGACCAGGAATCTCAAACAGGTAGGTATAAGGGTCAGTTCACATTGGCAAGCGAGGCGATGGATGCGACATGAAGCTGCTAGAAGATGCTTCTCGTTGTACCACTAAGTAAAAGACTATACTGAACGCTCCGTTGCGCAACACCGCAGCGAGATATTTTCGAGTTCAATGAATGAAAATATTCAACTTTTTGTAAAGTTAATAAAGCTCAAAACCTTATTTGAAAAAAAAAAAAAAAGTTGTATCGTGTACTTGGAAAGGTGCAGCCTTGGTGCAGCCTATCACTTCGTGATACAACGAGATGCATCTTCAAGCAGCGTTGCGCGTTGCGTCGCTTCGCTTCCCGGTGTGAACTGATCCTAAGAAAACTTATTTTGGTGCACGAGCACGTGGTAAACATAATTTTCTATGCCCAATATATATTGCTGAAACTGTGCTAGAAAAGTAATATTAAAATAAAATACAATGTTGCAAAATGAAAAAAAAAACCTAATAAGACCGAATATGGCGAACAGTACCTGTCCTGTCCCTTACACTCAGTATATGGTTATAATTAGTGTAAGAGACAGCGTCCCGCAAACTGATAGGGGTTGCTCAGTCAACAAAACTAAACAACTATCACCAGGAATTCATTCAGGACATGAAAAGAAAAATTGTCTCTCCCATACAAAATGACCACCTCGATCAGACAATGTGTATGAAAAAGCATTTTTTTTTTCACTTCCTGAAATAATATTCTGCTGATAGTTGTTCAGTTTCGTTGTCTGAGCAACCCCTATCAGTTTGCGGGACGCTGTCTCTTACACCCCGTATGCGCCTGTTCCAACTTATAAAATCTACTTGTCTATCTTAAATTCAATCTAGCTCTATCAATCCTTGTCATTTAATCTCTGCCTCTTAGGCTCGTATTTATAAAGCGATCTCAACATTGAGACCAATATTAAGTACGAATTTGACGGGCCATATTGTACTGAACTTACACTTCTGATACGAACTCAAACTAGCTGTCAGTCTGAAGTGTTGTTTATTAATACGGGCCTTAGATACCTTAAATATCTGTTAATATGTCATTCATGATGTTAGTCATCCCAGCAGGTCTTCAGGTCGACAAAATGTGCCGATGAACCCTGTGTGTCTATGTCACTTAGTTTAATTCAGAGTTTAAAGATAATTACGTCAGTGGATATATAACATTATATATATTACGATGTATATCCACCGATTTTATGATAAAAATCAATGATATATATATAAATACATATAATCACGCATTAATCCCTAATGGGGTAGGTAGAGCGTAGTTTCGCCACGTCTGACAAAGTTTTGAGGGTTATTCAAGATAGATTTGTACATATATCGCTGTAGTGACAGGTTGTCAGCCCATCGCCTAAATTGCAGTATACAAAAAACCCACAGATCCCTTAGCTGGTTTTTACAGCATGCCCGGGAGGAAATGCATCTGGCACATTCTATGTTTTTTTCTCGCTCCTAGTCCAGCTTGGAAATTATTAAGTTATGATATATATCCAACTGAAAAATAGTTTTTATTTTACTTTAATTAATTTAAAATTTAAAAATTGAAGCCGAGTGAAAAAACTTTACTGGATTAATAATAACTTGAATATTATAAATGAAACAAGTAATGTGATTCAGCCTGCAATGTCCTAACCAAACTGGGGAAAAATTCACAAAGTGATAAATTCTCAAATATCAACTTTGTGTTTCCCCCCTGGGAATCGAACCCAGGACCACCGGATCAGGAGTCCATGGCACTAGCCACTAGACCACGGAGGCAGTTAAGAATAAAATAGTGTTGATGTATATCAACATTTGGATATATCGAATAAAACAAATTGTTTTTTTTTTATTATAAAATTTGGATTTTATCGAATCCTGTTTTGAATTAGACAGTTATTTAATTCACAAATGAAAACATCAGTGGTCTCTCTACTCCTTTCATATTAAATTTGCATTGTGAATACCAAAGTTCTTACTTAGTTCTTATTAACATAGACAAATTCACCTGGAATTTATTAGTCTCAGAATTAATTCAGACGAATTTATCTTTTCATGCTATTAGAAGTCGCCATTAAAAGGAGATTTTGCTTTAATGAAATTCCGTCTGGGTCGTAAGGGGCAAATCCTTTGTCTTATTCTCCAGGTGGCTGCACTGAAAATTTTAGTTTAAGGTTAAAACTCAAAAGTAAACCAACAATCTTTTTTGGGATTCAAAATCATTTCTTGGCTCTGAGATTCTCTGCGGACATTTTGTAAAGATACGGCAGAGCTGAAATTTTAAATTTTACCGATTGTAGAATTTTAATTTTAATTCTTAGTTTAAAGATTTTTTAATATTTAGGACACAAGTTGAAAATATAATAATACTAGCTGACCCGGCGAACTTTGTTCGAGTCCAGTTAATGTACGGCCACGTATTGTACAGGCAGATATTACGAAGCCAATGTTATGTACATGTAATATCGGGCTGTGCATTATCTGCCGTTCAATATTTGGACTTCAATTATCATCACGTACTGATATTGTACAGCCAGTATTTGGAAGCCCAGGAAAGCACAGCCAATAATTGAAGTACATGTACATGAAATATCAGCCCGTGCTTTCCTTGGCCTCCAAATACGGGCTGTACAATATCGGTACAGGGGATAAGGTACGCCCCGGATTACGTGTACATCAGGTGTTATTGGTCAACTCAAGGTCAGTTCATATCGTTTTCTATTGGTCAAGACACCGTTCTTTTGTTTATGCTCGGAGCCTCGTTCAGACGCAAAAAAAAGTACTCTTAAAAAGAAACGCAATTGAACACTGTCTATACAGCCTTGTTTGGCGAGTTGTTTGGGTGCAGCATGGTGGGAATCCGCAGAAAACTAGCAAAACAGACAAAAAATTGAGTTTCTTTTGGATGAGGTAAATTAGGATTTGTTTCTTGTAATGTTTTTGTTGTCGATTCTAAAATGTAGATGTCACTGTTCCATTTATTAAGATAAAATAAGATAAGCGCCCATATTGGGCGGTTTCGCCTTTTTTGATTTCGCCTATTTGTTTTAGCATGTTGATAAAAATGCGTCTAAAGGTGAGTCTCCAGCGTTTTGTTTCGAAACAAAACATCGCAACAAGACAGAAACACAACATTGTATGATTTGTTTGCGTAGGAAAATGTTTCTGGCTAAAGCAAAACATTTGTGTTCTCTATTTTAGCAAACGCAAATGCAATTTCAAGGCGAATCGTGACAACCCATCAACAAAGCTATTTCATCAACTGATCCTATTTTAATGAGAATTAAACCAAAAAGTCATAAAATTTTATGGAAAAACCAGAACAATCAACCACCACCGACAACATTTCCCACACTTTTTTGGATTTTTTGTTAGATAGAATAGAACACTATTTGCGTATTGCCACAGACAAAAACGTAGGAAATCGAGGAAATCAAATTTTTAATCATCTGTGTAGGAAATCAACAAAGCATGAAAGGTCCCGGAATTTCTTGTAAGAAAAGTTAGAGTGACCAAAATGAACCATCTAGTATGCCAATTTTCAAAACTACCGGTTTGATTTCCGCGTCAAAATTCCGAATTACTGGTTTAGTTATGACGTTTTCAAAATCTTGATTACGCAGTGGAATTGGCAATGACGGAATTGATTTTTGCATGCATGCAAAGTTTTGAGCGTGATTTAAGATAGATTTGTAGGTATATTGCTGTAGTGACAGGTTGTCAGTCCATCGCCTAAATTACAATGTACAGAGAAACCCTCAGATCCCTTAGTTGGTTTCTACAGCATGCCCGGAAGGAAATGCAGCTGGCACATTCTATGTTTTTCTCCCGCTCCCAGTCCAGCATGGAAGAATTTAATAGGATAAATAATATGTTAATTTATGTTAGTAGGTATTTATGGTTTTGTTATACATATAGTCACGCCTTTATGCCTAATGGGCTAGGCAGAGCGTAAACGACCTAAACAAAGGTCGTTCCGCCGCGTCTGACAGAATTTTGAGGGTTATTTAAGATAGAATTGTAGGTATATTGCTGTAGTGACAGGTTGTCAGCCTATCGCCTTTATCCCTAATGGGGTAGGCAGAGCGTAAACGACCTTTACAAAGGTATAAACATATGTATGTATTAAATTGAGACAAGAATCACTAAATGTGCAGTACAGCAATGTTTTTTAAAAGACGTTAACTATTATATAAACTTAATACATAATAAAATATTTATAGAATACAAAAAAATACTATTCACCAAAAAAACTCTCGCTTAGAAGCTTTCTCGCAGTGCTGACGCTTGTGTTAAATATGTCAATATCGAATTTTAGCGATAAAGTATTAAATTGCTTGCTGGCTCTCAACAAAAAACTATTATGCCTATAATTAGTACCTGCCGAAGGTACAATAAGTGGAATCTTATGTCTATATCTGCGAGGTGTATGAAAGTTGATTTTGAAAAGAAGTTCGGGACAATCCACAATACTAGTAGCAACTTTTAAAAGATAAATAATGTCGGCAATGTCCCGACGCTTCTCCAAAGATAGAATAAGCTTAATTTTACATCGTTCGAGATATAGATCAGGGTAGTAGGGCAGTTTAAGGCGGAATGAGATGAATTTAATAAACTTTTTCTGGATGCGTCGAGTAAGCTTCATCCATCGAGTAAGTAAGAAAATCATTGAATAAGATCAGGTTCGAGACGGTCGACCTACCCGGGAGAAAACCGTGTTGGAAGTCGTTCAGCGACTGCCTGATACCTGTATATACCTGAGTGTGAACATTTTTTTCTAGTACTTTAGATAGTATACAAAGTTTTGAAATGGGCCTATAATTTAACACGTCAGTCTTGGGACCCTTTTTGTGAACCGGAGTAATGTATGCCGATTTCCAGATATCAGGCACAGTACATTCACTAAACGACCTCCTAAACAAAATCGTAACAGGGAGGGCAAGTGATTTTGCACAATTAATTAGGAAGACAGCAGGCAGATCATCCGGACCAGCTGCCTTATAGGGATCTAGGATCTATTTAGAACAGTTTGTTCATTTATACTAACACTAAAGATATCTGATACTGAAATAGAAGAGTCTACAGTAATAGGAGAAAACTTAAAGTATCTGCACGAAATTACCAAATTATTGTAACGATCACCCTTTTTTTTCTTGTTTAATATTAAGAAGTTATGACTTCTTAATATTAAACAAGAAAAAACCTTACCTACCTTTGATTAAAATAAGAAACTTAGTTTTGGCCTTTAGTGATACGTCTACATCTACGAAGTGAAAGAGTAAACCCAGTCCTTAAAAAGGTAAGATAATATCCAATCCATCGAACGTGAGATTAAATCATTTTGTCAATAAGCCTTTCTTATTCTACTAAGTAGAGGTCGATAACGTTCCTTCCTCTCTCAAACTGTTTAACTAATTTCTCTGGAATAAATCTAAGTTGAAACAAAACGTAAATTTTTTAAGCCTTCAGATTCACACAAAACATCAAACATATTCATCTAATTTTCTACCCTGATAAGCATAAATTCCTCTAAAAATTAGATTATTATAACGGTAAAATCGTCAAATTTACGAATTGATTTACTTAAAGCTAAATTATTTATTTCGCGACAATCAAAACTTACTTTGTACCCGTAGGGACTAATGTCCTATCTTCCAAGCTTAAACTTAAAACTGTCATCCAGTGTTGCCAAGTTAGCAACACACATTGTCGCTATACACCAGGGAATTCCCAATTACAAATAAGATTTAGTCTGGTTAAATTTGATAAACATTGTTTTACATTTGATATTCCAAAAGATGTCCTAAAAAAAATTGGATCAAAATAAAAACATAATTTTTTATTGGACAAGGCCCATGAAACAGAAAATAATCCTCAACCAACTACTTCGCAAAATGTAAATGAAGAAATGTGCGTCGAGGAATCCTCCTCCGATGAGGACTTTAACTTTTAATGTTAATTTTTACTTGTAAAGTTGATTTTTATAAGTTTTTGATTAATAATAAGGAACCAATTTATTAACAAAACTCATATATTTTATTTATTTTAATTAAATAGCTATTTTCTTTATTTTTAATTCTTTGGCCCAAGTCTAGCCCCCATCTAGCACTTTTTTGAACTTCATTTAGCCCCAAAACCGAAAACTGAGTTGGCAACACTGCTGTCATCGACAAATTTAAAAAGTAATTTTCTTAACTCGAATTGGCGGCTTAGTTTTACAATGAAAAATACGAAATCCACTATAAAAAGGAAAGGCATGCGGCCAAAAGCTGCCCCAAGGTTCTACCAACAAGTTCTCTACTACAGGAATCCCTTTCCAAGTTAACAGGTAAGAACACTTCTGCAATACTTTCCAAGTATCATAACCTCAGATCAAAACATGAACTTTCCCTTGCAACTATTTTGCTAAACTTGTTAGATTATGTATACTTACCACAATAATTTAAATTTCTTATCTAACCTATCATTACCATTTCCAGGAAAATCCCTGAAACTAGAAGATTTGCAGACGATTCTGTCAACATAAGTTAGTCAACAAAACTATTGTTACCAACTCAAGAATCGCGGTTACAACTAGGATTCCTAGGTAAGTTTTGTTTGGCTAGTAATAGAAACAATATTTCCAGTCAAAACTACTATCGCTAATGATCTAAATACCTTTTTTTTAAAGAGTTT
This sequence comes from Scrobipalpa costella, assembly GCA_949820665.1. NCBI lineage: Eukaryota > Metazoa > Arthropoda > Insecta > Lepidoptera > Gelechiidae > Scrobipalpa > Scrobipalpa costella. The sequence goes on from OX463313.1 coordinate 7,045,817, forward strand.
ATTCAAGAAATTTTGTTAGGTACAGTGTTTTTACTTAAAATAAGACGCTTAAATCTAAAACCTAAGTAAGGTTTATGCGAAAAGCGAATGAGATCGTGCTTGCCACGTTTTACATTTTACATTGATTTATGAATAAATAAATAAGAGGCAAAAAATTACTAAATCACTGCATAACATTCTAACAGTAAAGATAAAAAATCCAATAACTTTTCTTACAGTCCCAGTCATTGCAGAGAAAGATCTTTCAGTTGTGAAACCTACAACTAATGCAGTCAGCGCAATAATTCTCTGACCGGTCTGCGCTAAAGGAAAAGCTTCTACGTCTGATCTCAAGTTCTCGTCAGGATGCCAACGGTAAAACATAATTTAATTTACTTCATAGTTACTGAGTTAGTTTGAATGTTTATATCACAAATTCCTTTTCTAAAGTACCACCCTAAGCTCATTCTACTAGAATTTAAAGTATGTACCTTACCTAACTATGTGTGTTAATTTCAGTTGTTCCTGCATTAATACAGAAAGAGGATATGAGATTAAACACAACAACAGAAGAACATCCACTATGGAAACCAATTATTTGATAAAATTATTCCTATGTCACAAATTAATATTCGGCTTGGATTAAATTCTTTCATGGTTTTGGTTTATTATTTCTGGTTTGTTTGAATTGAAAAATGTGTATTACTATATATTACTTTATTTACATTCAGAGTCAGAAGTGAGTTTGTGAACATACAACCAGTTCTAATTAAATTGAATGTGCTATTAAATTAAGATACCATCCTAGATTTTTGATATAGCGTCACATACTAATGCTTAGAAACCTTTAGACATTTTTTTTTTGTTTGAGAGGATCATCTCCGGCCATACGCTGCATAGGTATTGATTTAGTTTGACTATGCCCTAATCTGTCAATTAATAATGAGGATGTATTGTATTTTATTATAACCTCTAGCCCTATTGCAGATCAGGTACCCTGTCTCCTTTCAACCATTGACTTTGGATAGAAGCCCACCACATATTTCCAATACTTTGCTCCTGCGCTAAATTTAAATCACCACCTTTATTTTAAGTAATCAATATGTCAACATTCTTGTTGCTATTCTAATTGAGAGGACTTTATGGTATAAATACATATATATTTTATATTAAAAGCTACATAAGAAATTCCTTAATATCAATAAAGGTGTTGCAAACATGATTCTAAAAATAGCCAACTGTATTGGAAATCTCTTTTTCTGAATTTTACTTTTTAGTGAATTTATTTGGAACTTCAAAAATATAGGTAAAACTTGTCAGTTTAAAAGTCATGGACGAAATCTTAATCCAAAGCAATATTCTGTATTAACTTGTCACCCTAATTCAGTTTGTCTTACTTTTCCAAAAAAATCTTTCTCTGACTGAATTTATCAGAAAAATAACAAATCTCATCAACATAGGTACAATTTCCTTTCAAACAACCAGTTAAGAATATCCTTTATCCCAACATTGAAACTATTTATTTGTTATCATCAACAATTTCCCAATCTTCAATCAATTCTTCCATGCTGGTCTGGGAGAGAAAGAAAAACATAGAATGTGCCAGCTGCATATCATCCCGGGCATGCTGTAAAAACCAGCTAAGGGATCTGAGGGTTTCAGTATATTGTAATTTAGGCGACGGGCTGACAACCTGTCACTATAGCAATATACCTACAAATCTAACTTAAATAACCCTCAAAACTTTGTCAAACGTAGCGGCGTGACCTTTGTTTAGGTCGTTTACGCTCTGCCTACCCCGCTAGGGATAAAGGCGTGATTATATGTATGTATGTATGTATTTCCCAATCATGACAATCAATTATACTGCCAGATATATCATTTTTATTAGATATCATTTGAACCATTAATGTAGTTACCCTTATTGTTCTGAGCGTTCTACTAGAATATTATATTTTATTCAATAAATGGCCAAACAACTGTTACATCTTATCATCAGTCAGCACACCACTGTCAGATCAAAGTAATTGTTAATGCAGTCCTATATATCAAAGATTTATGTTTAACCCTTAATAGGGCCTGGTATCAAAAGTATCAGGATATTTGTAATTTTTTGGATTTGGGTTCCTATAAATGTACAAAATAAAGTTATGAAAAAAAATAGGTATTATTATTATTTTTTTATTGGAAAAATCATGTGGTCACTATTAGACCATTGCCCTTTTAGAAAAAAAGATGTGGTCTCTATATGACTCTTGCCTGTTTGGAAACTCAAAGAAACTGAACTTAATTAGTTTTTTGAGTTAGTTTACAAAAAAGTTGTACTAAAATTATTATAGAAACTGGGAAAAATAAACCAATGTAGTATTTATAAAATTTTATTAATTTTAGTATTGGTTTATATGAAAATTCTCATAACAAGGTATTATGCATAAAGGTACAAGGCATATTTTGCACATAATATTTGTAGTTTTATATTCCTCATTTGTGGGTTTGCATATGTCGAGGACATTTTTCTTGGTAATTTTCTAGCTGCAAGAGAAAAAAAATCACACATTACTACAAATCATACAATCCATACTAATAATACCTATAAATTCAAATAAGCTGTAACATGTAGATTGTAGGTACACTTACTTGTAATTTGATCGCAAGGATGTAACTTGGACGCAGACCGTTTCCTTGTTTCTGGTGCAGCAGTATAACAGCATGGAGCAAACTCAGAACTTTTACCTATAAAACCAAGCGAAAATATCCACACTTGAAATATTAAAAAAATGCACATGTAAGTTACCATGCCTAACAAGTGACTGTGTTTCTAAATACATTCTGTAAAACTAAGAATCAGCTGTAATATTCAATTATCATACTATAGGTACTTACCTGAATTAGATTCTAAAACACTCTTCAGCTCTTCTAATGAAAAACTATCTTCAACCTTATCTAACGCCTTGTTCATATCAAAATCTGGATATGGGCCATCCCTACATCCAAATTCTTCGCCCTCATCATCATCTTCTGATGACTCTGACAGCATTGCAGCCAGGGTTTGTGCAATATCATCATCTTTCAGTGGCTTCTTATACTTCTGGAAGAAGAACAAAATACAAAAATCAACTTTTTTTTAACGGGCTTTGGTCGAAAAATGTACCACATACTTTGCGTTCGTATAGTTCTGGCATCACACTTATAATACTAAAACTGTAATGTTTACATAAATCTTACATTCATAAGCTCTCAAAAAAATTAATACAATATCACTTACCGTATTTTTTTTCGTCATTTTTCACAGAAATAACCGCAGACACACGCGAAAATAACCACGAAGTGACACTTTTTTTTTTAATTCACTATCTTTCAAAAATATTTGTTCGGATACACGCGACTGATGGCTCAATTTGTAAAATAATTTACGTACACTGTGACATTGACATTTTGTGGTACACAAATGAACATTAAGTGTGTTCAAAACCCCTAAATACAAAGTGGTACGGTTTGAAACCAGTGCCCTATTAAGGGTTAATATTCAATACAGGATAACTTTAACTAATTGTTTTCAATAGGTAATTCTTTCTTACATAAATTTAGTTTCTTTATAAATAATTATTAACTTAGGACCCTTCAACCAAATCTAGCCTCTATCTACTATAGGGTTCCTGAGAATTGAATTCACCAGTACCTACTTAATTTATACTACTACGATTCACGTGAAAGCAAATAAAGAATTGAGAACGTCTGACCCGCTTCGGGAGCAGGTAATGTGACAAAGTAGGTATTATAAACTTTATAGAGCAGATTTGAAGTTAATTTTATAGCAAATTTTACTTAAAGACTATAAATAAATATATCCCTACAATGAATATATTAAACACTTTATTTTTCGCATTTCCCCATACCTTTTCATAGTAACGATTTTTCTATTATTGCTGCTATTGTTAAACAATATTTGTTTTAATTCACTTTACATTCCACATCCAACGTTAGCTTTAGCTATATATGATGAAATAGACCGGTTACTTCATTCTCTTCCTAAGCCTTACATTATACTTGGTGAAATTAACGCTCAACACCCATTTTCTACTGACTAATACTAAAATTGCTCTTGCAAATAGGCCTTGCTTTTACCTATTCTTGATTACGGTGATATCTTTTATCCCGATCTAACAAAAGAGTTGCTAAATAAACTGGAGCGGTTTCAGAATTTCTGCATTCGTTTCATATTCGGCCTAAGAAAATATGATCATGTCTCAGCCTACAGATCTAAGCTCAAATGGCCCATCCCATCCCATTCCCCCTAAGTACGGTAGCGTATGTCCATCGTATATGTCCGTCTCCGGGTTACCATCTATCACTATACCAAATTTTATCAAAATCCGTTTAGCCGCTTAGGCGTGAAAGAGCAACGAACAGACAGACAGAGTTACTTTGGCATTTATAATATTAGTATGGATGTGTGGGTTAGTGCATGAACGCTTTATTAGAAATATGAGTATATATTTTGTCGTTTGTCTTATGCAGCATAGTACATAATTGCTTATTTATAATGATGGATATTGTATTAAGCAATAATATAACTAGGAAATTGTGGGAAATCTAGAAAAGCTAGCCTAATTTGAGTTAGATAATATAAACTTATTTTTTTAGATCAAAACTGCATTCATAACTCAATTTCAGTCATGGTGTGGATGATTTGATACATAAACGCTAAACACGGTCCCTATAACTAGCTATGTAACAAACAACCCACAACTACTCGACACCTACCTACTGTTTTTTTTCTAAAATATTTGACCCTGTCATTCGCGTACAAGTAAAAGATTAACCCTACTAGAAAATACCTTCTTCTTCCTAGCCTTCCTTATCCCGTATCTCACGGGGTTGGCTACCTAATCTAGGGGGTTCAATCCCCTAGGGTACTGGTTTTTACACAGAGCGACTGTCATCTCACCTCCGCAACCAAGAAGGGAAACCAGACCCAATCCTAGATTAGGTCAAGAGTTTTCAAGCCGCCAATGCTTAGCACTGGCCTTTGATATGGCTTAACGACTAATATCTACGGTATTAAACGATATTAACCGGGACCAACGGCTTAACGTGCCTTCCGAAGCACGGAAAAAGCACCGAATAAACGTACATATGAAATTCGAAAACCGAAAAACACATTGGTACGTGGTGGGATTCGAACCACGACCTCCCGCTCAGGAGGCAGCGGCCCTATCCACTACACCATCGAGCCCTAGAAAATACCATGTACCTATTAATAATCGTTAAAATATGGCCAATGTAATCGTGAAAGAACCCGAAACGTTGTATCGCAGCAACCCAGGACACCAATAGAAAGAATAAGGTAAGTAGCAGCTATCACCTAATCCTAATAATAAATCCCCAAGTACTTAGTAACACAATGAAACGAACACGTATAAAATAATAAAATGAATGGCGCCAATTTTATAAAGGTAATTAAGATTAATACTATTAATTTAAAAAAATCTAAGATCTTGTACTATTAATTTGGCCTGTATACTTTTGATAGCAAACTATATAAATATCCTTCCTACTATTGAATTTACTAGTCACTTAAACATTTCCAACATTACGATATTATTATTCAGTGAATAAAAATAAATTAGAATTAAACGTTTTCCTAACCTTGGCTGCATAGCGGCAACCTACGCTAAAAGGATAATTTAAAAATCTACGACCGTCTGGTCTGTCAAGTGTCAACTTAGCCGTTATTTTTCCCCAAAGTTGTTCGACATAAAAACGTGATAAAACCCCTAATTTAAAGGTGTAAAAATACTAGCAAACCTTTAATCATAAATTCGGAAACCCCCCACGAAAGCTAGTAAAGTAATTCCTACGAAACTTGGATTTTTCACCTATAAACAAGGTTTGTTAACTTGGTATTTTTTTTTTGTTAGAGTTTACACTTTATTGGACTAAATACTCACTAAAAGTCTACTTTCAACCGTACACGTATGATACTATAGTGATATAATCATTTCAACCATGCTTTAATAAAGTTCTGTCTTATTTTCAGAATGGAAAATTGACGCAACAACAAATCTTAACCTTGAGCATTACAAGCATAGTTGTCTCGTGAACCCACCTCTAAGCTGTGGAAATCTACAAGAGTACCCAGCAAGATAGTATTAGTATTAAAAGTTGATAATGCTAATAAAGTTACTAACAGCATTTTGTTTGAAAACATTACCTCTTTCAAAAACCCATCACCACTAAATTTAAACTCCCAACTTAAAAATTTAAATACCCTAACAATGTAAGAAACATAACCTATTTTCCTGTTCCAGGCTTATCCCAGAGCAACCTACAAAGAATGTTCTTCTATCATACAATCCAGTTCATTCAAAGAGTTTTAAATATCTGAGTAGAAACATCTAAATTCAAACTGCCAACTAAGTATACCCTAATAATGTAAGAACATAAACAAACATAAACATATAGTCACGCCTTTATCCCAAATGGGTGAGCAGAGCGTAATCGACTTAAAGAAAGGTCGTTCTGCCACGTATGATCAAGTTTTGAAGGTTATTTAAGATAGATTTGTAGGTATATTGCTGTAGTGACAGGTTGTCAGCCCATCGCCTAAATTTCAATACACTGTAACCCTGGAATCCCTTTTGCTAACTTCTACAGCATGCCCAGGAGGAAGGGCAGCTGGAATATTCTATGTTTTCTATCTCAGCATGGAAGAAACATAACCTAAATAGGTATTTTCCTGTTCCAGACTTATCCCTGAGCGACCTACAAAGAATGTTCTTCTATCATACAATCCAGTTCATTCAAAGAGGTTAAAATATCTGAGTAGAAACACCTAAATGAAGAGCAATCTGAGTTTTGACTAATAGTATCTAATACTAACTTGGAATATTTACCTACATGAAGCCGTCCTTCGGTAAGTTACCATATTAGATTTAATCATACATACTTACATATAATCACGCCTTTATCCCTAATGGGGTAGGCAGAGCGTAAACGACCTAAACAAAGGTCGCTCCGCCACGTTTGACAAAGTTTTGAGGGTTATTTAAGATAGATTTGAATGTATATAGCTATAGTGACAGGTTGTCAGCCCATCGCCTAAATTGCAATATATAGAAACCCTCGGATCCCTTAGCTGGTTTTTACAGCATGCCCGGGAGGAAATGCAGCTGGCACATTATATGTTTTTCTCTCGCTCCCAGTCCAGCTTGGAAGTAGATTTAATCTTTCATAATTATAGTCTTTGGAAACCTTTTGTCTAACGATGAGATAATTCGTCATGCGGAATAGAATTATTTACTGCCAAAAACTAAAGAAACTACTTGCAATCAAATGCTTGACATTAAATAACCTTATTTACAAAAAAAAAATACTTAATGTTGAACCATAAATTCTTATTGTAATTAAAATAACTATTATAACTGTATTTATTTTGTTTCAGATGATACTTTTTTCAAAAAGGATATTTCTACCAGAAAATGGTCAAGCATCCCAATAATTAATTTATTTCTTTGTTTAGTAATTAGACTTCTTTGCAGAATGTCTGTGATTTTTTTATAGTTTCTCTATAGTATTGTGAATACCTTTACAAAGTTTGAGCCCGCAGAAATTCTTAATTTTAGAATTATGAATTTATAAAGTTTTGAATTTTAGTATTGTAATAAAGTTACTTTTTACACTCTAATGATAAAGGACAACTTTGCAATACTAATTTAGATAACTTAAACATTATGTAGCGCAGAATTAAGTTTTAAAACATGTTTAAAATAAATAACCTAATAGTTATAAGATACTACAAGGTGAGATAGTGAAAGATTGATTAAGGGATATGGCTGGTTTTGCTTTCTTTTCATATAAAATAATATGTAATAAAATATAAATATGTAAAATAGCCAGTTCTAAATCTGTCAGAATTTACCTAGACCTAGAATTTGTACATTTTTATTTATCGCTATAAAAGCTCCTTCCCCGCTCTTTATAAGTGTTGAATGTTGTTGTTCTTATAGTTCTTCATTATGTTATTATTTTATTATTGAAGAGGGTTTATTTACTTTGTTCACCTCTCATCCCTATCTGCAATGAAGACAGATGTAGCCAAACAACCTCCATACATTGGGTTAGCTCCCATGATAAGCTTTCAATACTGCACCTACATACTATTCAATTAAGCACCTTTGAATTAGCAAAGCAAACAACATAATAGCTGCCTAACATGCTGGCCTGGGAGCGAAAGAAAAACATAGACTGTGCCAGCAGCATTTCCTCTCGGGCATGCTGTAAAAACCAGCTAAGGGATCCGAGGGTTTCAGTATAATTTAATTTAGGCGATGGACTGACAACCTGTCACTACAGCAGTATACCTGCAAATTAAGCTAAAAGTGACCCTCGAAACTTTGTCAGACATGGTGGAATGACCTTTGTTTAGGTCGTTTACGCTCTGCCTACCCCATTAGGGATGAAGGCGTGATTATATGTATGTATGTATGTAACAACATAATAGTTGTATCTACTAAGAGGGGTTTAGAATAAACTTACATAATATTACTAACAAAACAGCTTTCTACCGAGTGTTCCAGAATCTCAGTTTATCATTCTAGGTTTTCTGTCAACTATAAATCTACAAGGTGCTGATAATAATAAAATAAAAAAGTTATTTGTTGCCAAATGTATGAAAGCATTTTGCATATTATGACTACATAATTTACTAAACAGGTGACTCTAGGTGGAACAAAGCTTTAAGTTCATAAGAATAAATACTTGTAAACATATTTTTTTGTCTGTTTGTAAGTCTGCAATTAAAGATATGAAATAAATATGAATTTAACAAAGACATTATATATTAACTTGGCAATTAAATATTTGAGCTGATTGAAAATTTACATTTAGAATATTAAGTAAATATTGGGTCGTTGACGCTCTGCCTACCCCATAAGGGATAAGGGCGTGATTATATATGTATGTATGTATATTATAAGTAGATTCTATTTCCACTTTAAACTATGTTTGTTTAGAACTGTTTGATATACTGTCTGAATCTTACAGTACTTTGTATCCAAAATGAGTTCTTTTATTTGAACCATGTATGAACACAGATATGTAGGCAGCTTTTATTCGCTAAAGATACATTTTATATTCATAACTTAGCATCTTCAAGGTCTCAGATTATCAAGTAAGTCTTACTTCATGAAACACTTGTGTTTGTATGATGTAATAGAAAACTCTTATCACTATGATAAAGAAGCATTTCTACATAGAATGTTTTCATTCTATTGTTCAAGGTAATCTACTTACAAAATGTTTCATATCAGCAAATCTCTTTCTTTTCTAAGACATTGTTAATGCAGTATTAATTTTATTTTATTGCTCAGATAAAGCCATCTATTATTTTATTTTTCCAAAGATTTAGTTTTCTACAAAGCTCATACAACAGAATGAGAAGTATCTTTCACCATTTAATTTATCATTCTCTTCTCTATTAATTAAAAGAGATCAAAAATGTGCCTCTAAAATCTAAGCAGAAGCTAGAGTTATCTATATACAGCCTCTTAGAAAATTTATGTTTAATCTTATTTGAGTATTTTCTATCAAAATAGAAGTGACTTGTTCAACGGATTCTACGTGTAATCACGCCCTACACACACTGCTGGTTTAGCAGAGCATCAAACTAAGTATAAGTTTAATATTTTGGAATGGAAAGTTAGTTCTTTGAGAATTTAATTTAGGTACATTTATGGAATTTAATAATTTAAAATATATTAACTTTACTAGTTGAAAGAGGATAGAATGACAGAGTGTAACATTCTGATAGGAGATGAAAAGGTGGAGCAAGTGAAAGAGTTTGTTTATTTGGGCTCATTGTTTACAGCAGATGGAAAGTGTGATAGTGATATTGAAAGAAGAGGGAATGCTGGTAACATGGTGAATGGGGCGTTGCACACCTTTATGAACAGCCAGAGGGTGTCCAAAAAAGGCTCGTCTGGCTGTGCATAGAGGAGTGTTAGTACCAATACTTACGTATGGCAGTGAAAGTTGGGTATGGCAGAAAAGACATGAAAGTAGAATAAATGCGGTAGAAATGAGAGCATTAAGAAGTATGATTGGTGTGAAACTGAGTGACAGAATAAGAAATAGCGTGATAAGGGAACGTTGTGGTGTGAAAGAGGATATAGTGACAGGTATAGAAAAAGGAATGCTGAGGTGGTTTGGTCATGTTTAGAGGATTGATGAAAAGAGATTAACCTAACAGATATAAATGGCGAGTGTGAGTGGGAATGTTGGAAGGGGAAGACCTCGACGAACGTACCGCGATCAAATCGGGGACGTTCTAGGGAAAGGTCAGGCCAGGAGTACCCTAAACCGACGAGCGTGCATGAAAAGATTGATGAATGTAGATGAAGCGAAAGAAGTTTCCAAGGATCGTAGCAAATGGAAGGATGTGATCTCTGCCTACCCCTCCGGGAAAGAGGCGTGACGTTATGTATGTATGTATGTACTAGTTGAATTTAAACACTAAATGCCTAGAAATGTTCTATATCCCTCCCTACTAGGTATAAAAGTGGAACTAAGTAAACCTAATACTTTCTAACTTTGTCTAACTCCTAACTTTTCTACTGTGATCATCACTGATGATTCAAGGCTAGGGTAAGGGCCCAATATTTAGAATTCTAATCGTGTGGTGTTTGAATGTGTGGCGTTCATTGCATTTTAGCCAAAATGCTTTGAACCCTAAAACTAGCTATTTGTACGAGATGTGTGGTCTCGGTTTATGGCCTATCAACATAGTAGAAAGAGGGGTCTACTATGCTAAAAGTCTTTCTACTATGCTATCAACCTATACTCGTGTGGCGGCTATTTACTTGCAAATCTCACGAATGAGATTAAGGAAGCAAGATAAATTGCCAAGTGTAATGTGAAAAGACTTACTTACTTGCTTACTTTTCTGCTGTTTGTATTTGTGTTTCTTTGTGCAATAAAGTATCTTGTATTGTATTGTAATACAGACTGACCATCTATATCTGAGCATCCCCCCCCTATCGCCTTGCGGGACGCTGTCCCTTACACCCAGTATTAATACAAAGAATCTGGTTTCATTTCTTCCATGCTGGACTGGGAGAGATAGGAAAACATAGAATGTTCCAGCTGCCCTTTCTCCCGGGCATGTTGTAGAAGTCAGCAAAAGGGATTCGAGGACTACAGTATATTGTAATTTAGGTGATGGGCTGACAACCTGTCACTACAGCATTACAATTTACAATCTAAAATTTTCCTCAATTTTTGTCAGACGTGGCGAAAGCGCCTTTCACGAGGCGTTTTATGCTCTGCCTACCCCGTAAGGGATAAAGGCGTGATTTAATGTATGTATGTATCTGGTTTCATCTTCCATGCTAGACTGGGAGCGAGAGAAAAACATAGAATGTGCCAGCTGCATTTCCTCTCAAGGATTCTGTAAACACCAGCTAAGGGATCCGAGGGTTGTATACTGCAATTCATACAATGGGCTGACAACCTGTCACAACAGCAGTATACCTACAAATCTATCTTAAATAACCCTCAAAACTTTGTCAGACGTGACGTAGCAGAACGACCTTTGTTTAGGTGGTTTACGCTCTGCCTACCCCATTAGGGATAAAGGAGTGATTGAATGTATTTATGAAGGATCTGGTGAACCCTGGTTACACACATATTGTATGAAAACAGAGATCAAGCGAAATGGCCGGGTAGAAATGACTAATATGTTACCATTTTTCGTTGGCCTCTACTTCCATACAAATTGTATGTTGCTGACTTACAATTGGTGGGTGGCTTCCAAATCAAACTCAAATCATTTATAATAAAATAATATAGGTTCTTTATTCCATATCATAAATAATAAGTTTTGGGCTTAAATTAAATTTCTTTTTGGGGTTAGTTTTTCTTCCAAGTACAGTTGATCCTTCTGTCTACTTCTTCATTTTTTCCAGGATTTAATGACATTTGCTTGCCTAGGTAGATATAATCATTTACATATTCTATCTAGTTTCCTGACACATATAAATCCTTTTTTACGTGATTTGTTATTATTTTGGTTTTGCTCGTATTCATGTGTAGACCAACTTTTCTGCTTTGGGTGTCCAGCAATTGCATCATTCCTTCGAGTTGACTTGGCGAGCCCTGGGAGCGAGAGAAAAACATACAATGAGCCAGCTGCATTTCCTCCCGGGCATGCTGTAAAAGCCAGCTAAGGGAACCGAGGGTTTCAGTATATTGTAATTTAGGCGATGGGCTGACAACCTGTCACTACAGCAATATACAAATCTACCTTAAATAACCCTCAAAACTTTGTCACACGTGGCAGAACGATCTTTGTTTAGGTCGTTTAAGCTGTGCCTACCCCATTAGGGAAATAGGCGTGATTTTATGTATGTATGTATGTACATGTGGATGACATGTGATGAACAGATGATTATATAAAAACTTGGATTCAAAGAGAAAGTTTAGTAGTTTATATTATAAATAAATCATTGATTATAGATCTACTTAAATGTCTTTCGAGAAGTGGGATGCAGTGCACTTGGCACCTTCCTAAAACTCTATTCTGATCACTTGAAAAATTTAATTGATGATAATCCTGGCACCTGGCAATACCTCTCAGTGGTCAGAAGTCAGAACTGTAAAAATAAAGTTATATTTATTATTACACATTAATATTAACTACATACCCCAGATCTACATTACATAAAATACACAGAGACAGTTATGTTTAGAGCTTATCTATCATACATACATACATATAATCACGCCTTTATCCCTAATGGGGTGGGCAGAGCATAAACAACCCAAACAAAGATCGTTCCATCACGACTGACAAAGTTTTGAGAGTCATTTAAGATAGATTTGTAAGTACGTTTGCTGTAGTGATAGGTTAACCCTCAAAACCCTTAGCTGGTTTTTACAGAATGCCCGGGTGGAAATGCAGCTGGCACATTCTATGTTTTTCTCTCACTACCAGGCCAGCATGGAAGAAGGACTCATCATAAAGTCACATAATCCCTTCCTAATACCTTTCATGTTTAAAGTTAGATAGCAACATAAACCTTATGAATGTTGAAAAATTGAACTGAAGGATAAATAGTAAAAAGTAAAATTAATAAATTGAGCAAGCAGTAATTGACATTTTGGGATTATGATGTCCACTAAATATTGGTCAATTTTTATTAATGTTACTTACTCCACTTTTAAATAATTACAAAGCTCACCTTGCCTTTGTGGTTATCTAGAAATCTATTACAAATACAGTCCGGTCTGCTGCTGCTGCGGGTTTCTTCTTGACGGCCGGCGGAAAGACGCCTTCAGGGCTAAGCCCCCTGGGCGTTGGATCTACAGGCCGCCTTGCCGTATAAGACTCGGTTGTCTCCAGGAGGTTGTTTCACATCGCGGCGAGACTTGAGCCAGCCGGATGATTCCCCATAGGGGGAGGCCCAGCTAGCGAACTCCAGCACGCGATGGCTTGTACTCCTGCATCCTGTTATTTATTTGGTCGGACTCACACCATAATGTTATGAACTCCATAATAAATAATAAATCTAGTGCTTAACGGTTTTTGTGTTATCTTATCACAAATCTATCTGTTTATATAAAAAAACTTTATAATCCTTTATCATGACTATGACACTCATGACACTTGTGTTTATGATGACGTTAATGAAGCAGAGCAAAAGCTGTAGAAGAAGATCGAACGATGACTCTTATCAATTCTTGCCTATATTTTATCTCTCTCTAGCTTGTAGCTATCGCTACTAGCTTGGTAAATCCAAAAGTCAAAACAAAGCATACAGAGTTTATTGTCTACGATCCATTGCTTCTGATTGGCTGGTGGAATTTTGACATAAGGAATAGCCGCCATATTGGTTCCCAAATACGGGCTGTACAATACGGGTCGGACAATAACTGTCCGGGCTGATAATTCACGGCCAGATAAAGTACAGACAATATTACGTGTACATGTCATTCAGGACGTGAAATATTGGTCGTGAAATATCTGTCCGGTCAAATATTGTACAGCCAATAATTGAAAGCCATGGAATGCACAACCAATAATTCGTGTACATGCCTGGACTCGTAATATTGGTGCGTACTTTATCGGGTCGTGCATTATCATGGTCGTACATTATTGGTTCCCCTTTGTTCCACCTTAGACGCCATAAATGAGCAGATTTTTGATTTTATTAAGTTAATTGTTTTATTATATGTCAATTCTATGTCAAATGTCTTAAGGTTACATTAAAAAAGTTTAATAATTTTATTTGGTGGTTTATATGTCAATTCTATGTCAAATGTCTTAAGGTTACATTAAAAAAGTTTAATAATTTTATATGGTGGTTAAGTATTTTAAAAGTTTCTAATTTTCCGCGCAATTTCCTTAATTTTTTCTTTCATAAGAACCTTCTCCTGATAATAACGAACATAACAAAAAAAGAATTAGCGAAATCGGTCCAGCCGTTCAGGCGTGATGCCGTGACCAAGGGAAATAAATAGGGATTAATTTTTATATATATAGAAGATCAATAGATTCAAGATAACTAATTCTTCCATGCTGGACTGTGAGCGAGAGAAAAAAATAGACTAAGCCCGCTGCATTATCTCCCGGGCGTGCTGTAAAAACCAGCTAAGGGATCCGAGGGTTTCCGTATATTGAAATGGCGATGGGCTAGCAACCTGTCACTACAGCAATATACCATACAAATCTATCTTAAATAACCCTCAAAACTTTGTCAGACGTGGCGGAACAAGTTTTGTTTGGGTCGTTTACGCTCTGCCTACCCCATGAGGGATAAAGGCGTGATCATATGTCATGTTAAGGTAACTATGTCAAGGCGTAGTAGGTTAGGTATACATACATACATACATATAATCACGCCTTTATCCCCAATGAGGTAGGCAGAGCGTAAACTACCTAAACAAAGGTCGTTCCGCCACGTCTGAATAAGTTTTGGGGTTATTTAAGATGGATTTGTACGTATATTGCTGTAGTGACAGGTTGTCAGCCCATCGCCTAAATAACAATATACGGAAACCCTCTGATCCCTTAGCTGGTTTTTACAGCATGCTCGGGAGAAAATGCAGCTGGCACATTCTATGTTTTTCTCTCCCTCCCAGTCCAACTGAATTTTCGATATAATTTAAACAAAAATCGACCTTATTTTCTATACTTATTGTTTTTGCAAACAGATCATGTTCACAACAATCCATTCCAGAACTATGGCAAAAATCTGTTTTCATGCTCATAATTTCCGCTATTGAAACTTCTGCCATAAACCGCAGCGCTGGAACAATTCCGAAACAGCAGTAAATTGTATAAAGCGAACGGGCGGGTTTCCACTAGACGACACGTCCACGGCAACGGCAACGTCACGATATCGTGGAAGAGATAATACATGAAAATCTGTTAAACACTTTTCCACTTACAAGCACGGCAATGGCACAGCATTGATTCCCAGCATTATAGTCCGCGGTGCTGGCCGGCCTGCAAAATTGCATGTATTTTGCGTACGTATATAGTTAGCGCGTATGGGTGTTTGGTTGATATACATACATACATACATATAATCACGCCTTTATCCCTAATGGGGTAGGCAGAGCGTAAACGACCCAAACAAGGGTCGTTCCGCCACGTCTGACAAAGTTTTGAGGGTTATTTAAAATAGATTTGTAAGTATATTGCTGTAGTGACAGGTTGTCAGCCCATCGCCTAAATTACAATATACTGAAACCTTCGGATCCCTTAGCTGGTTTTTACAGCATGCCCGGGAGGAAATGCAGCTGGCACATTCTATGTTTATCTCTCGCTCCCAGGCCAGCATGGAAGTAATAAATATAGTTGGATGATATCGTTGAAGCTTTTACCGTTACAGTGAGAAAACAGAATCGTTATCGTGCCGTGGACATACCGTCTAGTGGAACAACGCCGAACCAACTCGGCCGGTCTACTGCAAATATTTTAAGTGCATTTTAACCGAACCTATCAGGGATGCATTCAGTGAAGAAGATACTGTTTAAAATGTTTTGTTATAAAATGAAGCATTTGCACCGTAATGATTTTGGCTTGTGGGATTGATAGTATTTTTGATTTGGCCTTGAACATGATTAAACTAAGTTACATTGATCATTTTTGGTTATGAAGAGAACAGAAAATGACGGCACTATATAATAGATGGACTTATTACTTTTTAAGTACTCGTAATAATTTTTTCTCATTTAACTTGTTATATTTCAGTTTTTACCACCAAAATCGCGAGAGACCCGGATAACAAGGAAAAGGAGTTATTTTAAGTTAGAATAATACAAGGTGAATTATGTGATGGAGTGTTTGTCTTTTAGTCCCTAATTGTAGTCTTTAATATAATTAGAGGGCTTAAACTCTGACTCTACGGTTCATGGGATCATTCAAGGCATAAAGCCACTTGGTACAGGAAAAAGATGGCTGAATTAGAAATGTCATATCATCATCTCCCTTTATCCCGTATCTCACGGGGTCGGCTTCCTAATCTAGGGGATTGAACGAGGGTAATGGTTTTTACACAGAGCGACTGCCATCTGACCTCCGCAACCCAGAAGGGAAAGCAGACACAATCCTAGATTAGGTCAGAGTTTTCAAGCCGCGAATGCTTAGTACTGGCCTCTGATATGGCTTAACGACTAATATCTACGGTATTAAACGATATTAACCGGGACCAACGGCTTAACGTGTAACGTGTGTGAATAAACGTACATATGAAATTCGAAAACCGAAAAACATATTGGTACGTGGTGGAATTCGAACCACGACCTCCCGCTCAGGAGGCAGCGGCCCTATCCACTACACCATCGGGCTCTTAATATTTCAGATGTAATTGATTATGAAAAATCGCAAAGTAAAAGACTGAAAGTTACGCGGTTTGTTCAAAAGAAAAAAGTTATGCTTACTAAAAGGTTTGCTCTTTGAAACGAGGTAAAAGAAGACATAAAGTTCATGAAAATTCTTGAGGTAACGTTTTTTTATTAATATCCTGTAGGTCGTCCCACTGCTGGTTACTACCTTGTACAATAACTAATGACCTATTTGTTTGTACATACATACATAATCACGCCTTTATCCCTAATGGGGTAGGCAGAGCGTAAACGAACTAATAAAAGGTCGTTCCGCCTCGTCTGACGTGGTTTTGAGGGTTATTTATGATAGATTTGTAGGTATATTGCTATAGTGACAGGTTGTCAGCCTATCGCCTAAATTGCAATATACAGAAACCCTCGGATCCCTTAGCTGGTTTTTACAGCATGCCCGGGAGGAAATGCAGCTGGCACATTCTATGTTTTTCTCTCGCTCCCAAGCCAGCATGAAAGGAATTTGTTTGTACATGCCAATATATTTGGTAAGTGCCAATAATTTATTCAAAATAGCGACAGAATTACAACATGAGTGTCAAATAAATCTGTCATTGTTGATAAATTAATGCAAAACCGAGACGCACAGCTGTGATTGAGTAATTACGATGTAATTTAACTTGCTTTAATAAATATTGTTGCATATACAACAAATACCCAATTAGTAAACCTGAATAATAAAGAGGACAAAATCATTTCTTATATTGTTGACACTCAGTTTAGCAGCCAAAAGTCAATAAAATTATAGCTGTTAGTTAAATGTAAACGTATTTCATTGTGGTATCAGTCGACAGACCACTATATTTTAAAGAGTTGATGGGTTATAAATAAACCTTTGAAAGCGTTTACGTAGTTTTTGTTACAATACAGACTGATGTTTGTTAGCCACAATTTCATTTCATAGGTATATAAAAATAAATGGCAAGAGCGTGACGGACACGCCCATATGTAGGGTT
This sequence comes from Scrobipalpa costella, assembly GCA_949820665.1. Taxonomy (NCBI): domain Eukaryota; kingdom Metazoa; phylum Arthropoda; class Insecta; order Lepidoptera; family Gelechiidae; genus Scrobipalpa; species Scrobipalpa costella. The sequence goes on from OX463313.1 coordinate 7,063,654, forward strand.
GTATGCCTTATTATGTTTACTTAAAACATAAATGTCTTCATAATTTGATTTCAACCTTATACGAAATGAATAAGGATCACTTGTATAGGTAGTTTGTTGAAACGGTTTTTCCTAAATATTTCGCGAACTATAAATGCTACACTTTATACTACAGTTATCATTACAACAACAACTACATGGCTACATTCCACATTCTTTTCATAATTTTTGCATTTATACTTTTGACGATATGACTGGAACAATTTTTTGACAAAAACTGCTACTTTGAATGCAAATATCTCGAGACAGAAAAAAATTAGAGACTTTGTTTCAAACAAACCTATAATTCATTACAAAAGACCTTTCTAACGATACTCCACTCAATATATACAAGAAAAAAAATATATTTGGCCCCCCTTTCACTTGTCCTATACAGGGGTTCCAAAAATAATGTATATATTATGTTTTTTTTATTTCCAAATTTGCGTCATCATAATCTATCTTCGTACTAAATAGTATGTTATTATGTGTAAAACTGAGTTTTTAACAGGGGCGCGGACGGTCAGACAGACATACAGACAGACATGGCGAAATGATAAGGGTTTCTTAGTTGAATATGGAACCCTAAAAACTGGTTGCAATTGGCGACATCTATTTAGCTTTTTCTCCTCATTCTTCTTTTTTCAAGAGTCTTGGCATGGTAACAAGTCCTTCAGACGAAAACATTCATTGTTGATTTTCGCCCTTGCTAGATGAATCTTGTTAAAAATACGAAAAGTGCAAAAAAAAGTCGTTTCAAGCCGAGAGAATAATTGCCAAACATTCATCTTCATTTTCGTCTAAAAAGGTTATTTTTATGCCTTTAAATTTATTCAGTCGTAACAATGCCTAAAGAGTTTTATATTATCAAGCTGTGCGTCTTGAATTTAAGATTAGTGAATGTCTTTTCTTAACATTTTTAAAGTTATTCTTCGTACCTTATTCTCCTTCATTGTTATGCATATTTTACTCGTTTTATGAGGAAAAGTAAGAAATATACGGTACCTAATAACGCATATAAAATGAGGACAATATGGATATGGTTTCGAAAGAATATTAGGTTAACACTGTTACTGTTGCCTGTACTGTCTAAATAATTTGAATATTCTACAGCAAAAGATGATTCTGTGCTTTGGGGACATGTCATGCGGTCGAATTTTTGATTTGTATTTGTTTTTTCAGAAATAAAATAGCACTGTGACTCCAAAAATCTATTGGAAAATTATGTTGTCGTCAGTACCTTTGATAGCGGTCCTTACAAAAACCACATCAGAGGCTGTTTGTAAACTCTGAAACCAGGGTTCGTCAAGAATCCACACTACAGAAGAAAAAATAGGTAAAGCAACGTTCTTAATGCACACTAAAAGCAATGTCGTGTTGTGTTGCAAAAAGTAAGACTGCAAGCGTTTGCAGCAAACTTTATCAGCTAGCAGAGTTTAATTCACAACTCTAATGAAATAAGACGTCTACAATCCGGAATGTCTTGTTTCAAAGGTATTTTCAGCTCATTTGGCTACGAAATTTGCTAGTTAAGTTATAATGTAGAAGAAAGCTATTTTCACAAAAACACATAATTTTAACGACATGAATAAGAAACCATCGATATAGATAGAAAAAGAAGCTTGTTCGTTTGCAATTTACGATGATTTTTTAATTTTTATAGATGGAACTACCTAAATAAATAAAAAAACTAACACTCATGCTTTTCAAAAAGGTTTTTGGTTCCGGGAGGTTATTATGATTTTTGCCAGTGCATCTGATTCCTGTAGTTAGTAGGCTTCCATAAAAATATTAGGAAACTTCGCTTTTACGATTAAGCCAATCAATACTAAAATATTTCTCTTTTCTTTGTGTTAGTGAGAAATCGCAGAACCAATCATTTCATTGAAAATGAGGCTTCTGCGGAACGAAAAAATTAAAACAAAGACAATACTTACAGCTTAGTTTAAAAAAAAGAATGACAACAAAATTAGACCGAAGTTTTAATTAGCTGGAGTTGTGACAGTTCAAAGAACTGTTTTTAGATAAAGAAGAACAGAGATTTATCTTCTTATCTTATCTTATTTAGCCTATAAATGATTCCACTGCTGGGCAAAGGCCTCTCTCATCTCCTTCTAAACAGGGATTAATCTTCTGAATTATAAAAAGTGATATCAATCCATATCAAACTCCTTTAAAGTTTCTAGGTGAATTTGTTGAGTCAGTTTCAATTCATCTTTTAAAAGTACATAATTTACTGATCTTCTTCTTCTTGGGTTCTCAAGTTGAAAAACGACCCAATGAAACCTGGTTTCAGAATTTTCAAACCGCCTAGTAGCACAGCTTTTAGGCCTCTGACATGGTTTGAGTAACGATCACTATCACAGACAGTGACCGGGGCTGACGGCTTAGTGCCCGTGCCCTCCGAAGCACGGAATCTTTTTTCTTTTCGGACAATCAGGTGACTCTGCCTGCAATGTCCTAACCAAACTGGGGGAAAACCTCACAAAGTGATAAATTGACTAATATCAACTTTGTGTCCCCCTGGGAATCGAACCCATGACCGGATATAGACTAGAATATAGCGGATATAGAATAGACCACGCAGGCAGTTAATTTACTGATTAATCTCTTCTTTCAAATGTGGAACGTAACTACCCACATTATTTATTTTAGTAAACCTTCTCGCTAGCTTTTCGATAGTGTTTTGCTGGTTAAAATTATTAAGATATCAACGATGTAATACCTACTATATCGTTGGATATCATCATCTCCCTAGCCTTATCCTGTATCTTTCGGGGTCGGGTACCTAATCTAGGTGACCGAACGAGGGCAATCCTAGATTGGGTCAGAGTTTTCAAGCCGCCAATGACTAACACTGGCCTCTGACATGGTTTAACGACTAATATCTACGGTATTAAATGACATTAACCGGGACCAACGGCTTAACGTTCCTTCCGAAGCACGAAAAAAGCGTCGAGTAAACGTATCTATGAAATCCGAAACCCGAAAAACACATTGGTACGTGGTGGGATACGAACCACGACCTCCCGCACAGGAGGCAGCGGCCCTATTTACTACACCATCGGGCTCTATTAAAATTACTAAGATATCGTGCAGTAAATTTATTTATACAGGCGTTGACTGAAAGAGTGCATGGCACAACTTTCGCAAAGAAGTTCATAAAACAACATCAGAAGACCCTGATAACGAGAAAGACTTAGTACCTACCAGTTTGAAGTTGCACCAATAATGGCATGGCTGAACTTTCCGCCATTTGCATTTTAGATTGAAGCTATCGGGTCCTTTAGTGCAGAACTCATTGGGAGCCAAAGACCAACTATCTTGCTTGAGTTTTGTGACAGAAATGTTAAGGATAATTTACTTGACAATTGGAGCCTCTCAAGAATCGTAGCATCGTTTCTTAAGCTAAAGTCACTCTAAAATATTTAACAACTGACTATGGCTGCTGTTAAAACTTTGCCTAACCAAAAAGGAATAAATATGCGTGACTAAGTGTAAGTCAATGAACGAAATCCGTAGAAAAAATCACGAAATTTGACAGAAATAAATAATCTGGCGCGCCCGGATCTCCACGTGCAGCGTGCAATGTTCTTTTCAATAAACTTGAATCTGCAAATGAAAGGTCTTTGTTTGGAAGCAAACTGAACGAACTTTGGTGCTTTATAGTTAAGTCTAGGTCTATTAATTGTGAGTTTTTGCTAAGTCCTGATGGGCAACAGCAAACTTTTAAATTGAGTTGAACAAAACAGTGTACACCGTAGTATTGATTTCGCTGGTTCGGAATTAAGTCGTGGGAATGAAATATCGGATTGGGGTATAAATACTGAACTAATTTCACAGTTTCTTCTTTCTTATCTGCAATAAAGTTGTTGGAATATATTGTTGCGCGAACTGCCTCCGTGGTCTAATGGCTAGTGTCATGGACTCCCGATCCGGAGGTCCTGGGTTCGATTTCCAGGGGGGAAACACAAAGTTGATAATTGAGAATTTATCACTTAGTGAATATTTCCCCAGTTTGGATAGGACATTGCAGGCTGAATCACCTGATTGTCCGAAATGAAAAAAGATTTCGTGCTTCGGAGGGCACGTTAAACCGTCGGTCCCGGTCGCTGTCTTTGATAGTGGTCGTTATTCAAACCATGTCAGAGGCCTGATAGTTGTGCTGCTAGGCGGTTTAAGGACACCAGGGTTCATCGGGTCGATAGACTCGATACCCACTCGACGGAAAAAGAAGAATAATCAACCTTTTAACGTTCCTTCAGAAAGTTGTTTGTTATCAATAGTACAGATGCAGTTACTCTAGAAGTGTGTAGTACATAGTTTTATTTTAGGTTTCATATTTTTACCCCAAATTCGATCGTTCAGGCGTTTTTATATTAATTTCAACCAGTACTCTACCAAATGCGTAGTAGTACGTCAACGTAACTTTATTTACATTTAAAAGGGAAAACCTAGAAACAATGTCGCAGAACAAATAAAAGATAAAGGAACGAGGATCCCAGGATCACAATTAAGTGTATAGCGGCGGAGCTAATTGGACTTGATACTCTCATCTCATCTTCTTTTGTGTCGTTTTCAGATCAACTGAAGGGTCTATTAATTGATAAAATGACTAGATTCCAAACTTGAAAATATTTATTTTATCAATTTGTACAGCACTGGTCGAAACATGCTGTCAAACTACTATCTCTATTTACGGATTCTACTTTAGGTATTAAAGGTTTCCGCGTAACGAAATCCTCATACTAATTAATAAGTAAGACAATGAGGTGGTTTAACCTAATTATAGGCACATTGCTCAATCCAAACGTGGATCAATCTTATATTTTATGTAATGTCAGATTTATACCGTGGTAACTGTATCCACGACCTTTTGAATTAAGAATTCAGAGCTTAGAATACTATGCAACAGCTATTCACCATTCTATTGTACGTAGTATTATAGTTACTCTGTGATTCTATTACAATTTTATTTGCATTGAGAAGTCTCAATACTCCGGTCAATCTAAAGCATTCCTGAATTCTTTGTAGGATTCTCATTTTATTGCACTATCCAGCAGTCATACATAGCATAAGAAGCTCATTTAATTCCTGACCTGGAAACTAATTGTGGTCTTCTTTGTCTTAGCGAGCGGATTCTCGAATCGAAAGACCCGATGAACCCTGATGTCAGAGTTTTCAAACCGCCTAATTGTGGTGATTGCAATGTTTTATTTTAGCTAGATAAGCAAGCGAAAGGCCTGACGTAGAGTGGCACGGCCACCTTTTGACATTTGCACGATTTGCAACAAGTTTATTTCATTATTATTACTAGAGAGCGGATCTGAAGTAGCTTTTGTTAGAAAAGTATGGAATTGACCAATCCATTTTGTTACTCGAATAACAAAATTTTGATTAATTGAAAAATGAATGGGTGTTAATTTAATTGCTATAGCTGAGGGGGGGTTGTTCAACAACAATATGAGCACATGAAAAAATATTATGAAAAATCGTACCTAAATTTATAAAGATGGTTAAGGTGTTCTTAACAAAAATCAATTGCTTTCTGGCGCGCTGGATGAAATATTCTATCCATACCAATATTATAAATGCGAAAGTAACTCTGTCTGTCTGTTTGTTTGTTGCTCTTTCACGCCTAAACGGCTAAACGGATTTTGATGAAATTTGGTTCGGTGATAGATGCTAACCTGGAGACGGACATAAGTTATATATAATCAAGCCTCCGTACTTAGGGGGTATGTAGTTGGCAAGGAACTGAATTTACTTAGTCATTTCTTTTACGCCTAAACGGCTGAACGGATTTTGATGAAATTTAGTATAGTGATAGATGGTAGCCAGGAAACGGACATAGGCCATATATTATCACGCCACCGTATTTAGGGGGTAGGAAGTAGGCAGGGAACTGAATTTAGTTAGTGGTTTTTTATAATTTTTGATGGGACTTTTTTTCCAAAATGGACTTTGAACGAGAGGAAAACATGTGCCAGCTGCATTTTCTCCCGGGCATGCTGTAAAAACCAGCTAAGGGATCCGAGGGTTTCTGTATAATGCAATTTAGGCGATGGGCTGACAACCTGTCACTACAGCAATATACCTACAAATCTACCTTAAATAACCCTCTAAACTTTGTCAGACGTGGCGGAACGACCGTTGTTTAGGCCGTTTACGCTCTGCCATTAGGGATAAAGGCGTGATTATATGTATGTATGTATGTAATTTTTATTGAACTTAGAGTTACATAGACAAAAGCTAAGAATACAAATAATCACGCCCCTGTGCTTAGGGGGGTAGGCAGGGAACTGAATTTAGTTAGTGTTTATAACCGATTTCGATGGGACTTTATTCAACTAAGTGACACAAACTAAAGATATAAATAATCACGCCACCGTACTTACGAGGTAGGTAGTAGCAGATAACTGAATTAAGTTAGTTTTTTTAACCGATTTTGAAGGGACTTTTTATTTAACTGAGTTTTACCTAATAACTACGTACTTAGGGGGTAGGCAGTAGGCAGAGATCTCAATTAAGTTTGTATTTTAACCGATTGTGATAGGACTTTTTCAAGTTTACGCAGTGTTACCTCGATTTACGATATCTTCATGCTACCTAACGTAGGGGGTAGGCAGGGAACAAAAATAATGTGTTTGAACTGATTATGTCGGAACCCTTTTATTCAATTCTGTTTTACCTGGACTAACATAGAATACATTTCATCGCGCTTCTTTACTTGGGCGGGCAGGCAGATTTAGTGCTATAAAGTGCATCAAGCTATGTTGTTAAAATGTTGGCCTCAATTCAATTTTATAATGTGTACTGTGCATTAATATTCTGTGAATATTTTATACACGTGCACTGGAGCGACATAAGTTTCAGGATAAACGGGAGGAAAGGGAACAGAAGCGACTAGAGCGAGTCATGGACGGGAGGAATGGAGGTCTGGGCAGACATTATGACAGTTTATAAACGCGTGTGACGGGTAGAACAGGGGGAACGTGTGGAAGGTACTTAAGGAACGATTACGGGAGAAGAGGTTTGACCCTACTGACAACTCTAAGACGCTGATAATCACGGGTGGGCGAAGGAGAAAAAAAAGTTCGCGGAAGAAGTCGCGAGTAAAAGCTAGTTTATAATATTTTCTTGTTCATTAAGTAATTAACAATTTAAATTTCATATCGACTTTCTAAACAAAACGACTATTTCGGTCAGGCAATTTATATGGAAAAACATGTTGTTTTAAATAATTAGTGTCTTTTAAAAAAAACTGTGTACCTTTATTATTACGGAAACATTCCTTGGGCTATGAGACGCAATTAAATTAATATCCTCGATGCTTCGCAATGTATATTTATTTGTTACTTGAGAAACAAAATGGATTGGTGGTGTCCATACATTTTCAATAATAGATACAGACATTCATAGGCAAAATGGGCTAAAATAATAATAAATGCCAAATACTCGAAGTGTTCGATGCCGGCCTGGGAGCTAGAGAAAAACATAGAATGTGCCAGCTGCATTTCCTCCAGGGCATGCTGTAAAAACCAACAAAGGACTCAGAGGATTTCTGTATACTGTAATTTAGGCCATGAGCTGACAACCTGTCACTATAGCAATAAACCTACAAATCTATCATAAAATAACCCTCAAAACTTTGTCAGACGTGGCGGAACGACCTTTTTTTAGGTCGTTTACGCTCTGCCTACCCCATTAGGGATAAAAGCGTGACTATGTGTATGTATGTAACTCGAAGTGGGTGTGAAGCCATGATGTAAAGTATACGATAGAGTGAACAGGCTTCTTTGAGCTCGCTCGTCCATTGTCATGACCTAGACAAGGGTCGATAGTCAAGGTGAGGCAAGGGCAAACCCAATAAAAAACAACATCTGTCTTGGCTAAAATAACAAGGGCAGTTGATCAAATTGACCGGAAAAAGTTTATTACACAAAACAACATAATAAATAACTAAGTACAAAACTGTCGTAAAGTTTTTGACTGATTTTATTAGGAACGTACGCAATTTAATAAATTGTTGGGTATGAAAGGCGATCGTAAAACGAAATGGATCGTAAACTGTAAACTTGCTACTATGGCGTAGATATTGAAATGTATCTAACTATATGTTCTACATATTATTAGGTACTTTAGAAAACAAAATCTTATTCAAGCTCTGAAGTTCAAGCTCTATTAAACCACTTTACTTTTTCATAGAGGTTTGTTTGTTGCAAGGTATTAGTAGTTATTGATAAGTTACCAACAACAATGTAAATTTTTATTTTTTATCTTTTATTTAAGCATTTCTTGATAAAGTCATCGAGATAAAATATTGGTCGCTAATATAATCAACCATCATCGCTAATTAGTCCGTACTAAAGTAGAAGTTTTCTTTCTTTTCCGTCAAGAATTACATACATACATACATACATAAATCACGCCTTTATCCCTTACAGGGTAGGCAGAGCGTTTAACGCCTTTACGAGGCGTTAAGACGCTTTCGCCACGTCTGACAAAAATTAAGGGGACTATTTTAGATTGTATTTTGTATTGCTTTAGTGACAGGTTGTCAGCCCATCGCCCAAATTACAATACAATGTAACCCTCGAGTCCCTTTTGCTGACTTTAACAGCATGCCCGGGAGGAAGGGCAGCTGGAACATTCTATGTTTTTCTATCTCTCCCAGTCCAGCATGGAAGAAAGAATTTCACCAAAATATATTCTAAGCACCTTTTTATAATTGTTGCAGGCTGACATAGCACACTCGGCCAAAGGCTACGAATCGGAGGATGAGAACGCAGGGAGAAAGCGGCAGAGGCCCACCGACGACAGGCCAGCAAGCAGGACCACCATGTACTCCAAGCAGGTACATTTACACATATTTTTAATTTTTCATACTTGTGTAATAGAAAATATTTAGATTTAGCGGTACAAGTTTTTACATGTTATTTATGAACATTAATATTGTAACACTGTAGGAGGTACTAGCGCTCGCGATACAGGGAATCCTAGTGCAAGGCCTAACGAAATTGTATGTAGCCATAAGTTATCAAAAAAACATTTTCATTTTCACATAAAGATACGCTTAGTCAATAGTAAGGATGACACAACTTGAGGTATGAAATATACTGTATAGGTAAAATATAATGGTGGAGTGCGTACCAACACCTTAGTTAGTGCTGCTCTATTAAAGCTGATCTGAGTATATTTAAGGGACGATTCAAACCGGAATGGCAGCGGATGACAGCGGATCGACGAGCACTTTCAGAGTTAAATTATATTAAACTTTGTTTACACACTTTTTAAGAAATAGATCGTTTGAAAGAATTGAAAAGGACGAACGACTGCTCGCGTCGCCGCGCGGCTGCCAGCAGCGTCGCCGCGCGTCAACGTGAGTCTTCTGGTTGCGACGGCGCGCGGCGACGCTGCAACCACGCGGTGACGCGAGCAACCATTAGGCTTTACAGTTGGGAGGACGCCGGCGGTGCCGCGCGCTGCCAGCGGTGACGTGAGGCTGCCAGCAGCGACGCTAGCCGGCCGTGGCGGACTCTTCCGGCCTCGTCGCGCAGCTACCGGTCGCTTTGCTGCCAATCTGATTTGAATTAAACCTAAGGCTCAGTTGTAAATAAATCGTTGAACAAGTCTACAAAAATATGGATGGCTTAAACTCGGAACAGCTCAGTTGGTTAAAGATGCAGCATTGTTCATCGTTGTTGCTGACTGGAGTTTAACTCGCGTGAAAATTTTGGTATCCACATTATCCGTCTTCTAAAATAGCTCTTTAAAAGTAAATAGAGAAATATCTCTTTTATTTTTCTCAGCGAACTCTCGCAATTTCAATCCACTCAAGCAACACTCAGGCAGGAGCAATCAAACCACGACGCTAAACAGGTTTCCGATTCCAACAGTTCAATCAGTCTGTCGTATGCGGATAACACGTGTAACTTGCTCGAACTACCACCATCGAGATAAACTTTTAGGTATATTGCCTATCACCTACACTGCAATACACAAAAACCCTCGGACTCCTTAGCTAGGTTTTACAGCATGCCCGGGAGGAAATGCAGCTGGCACATTCTACCTTTTTATCTCTCTCCCAGTCCAGCATGAATACGGTATAATTCCTGGTAATTAACTTAGAATTTTATAGTTTGCGCATCGAAAATTGCATCTTAAATTGAAACATGAATTTTCCTTGGAAAATCTTTCCAGAACCACTTCAAGAAGTCTACCGGTAACTATAGCAGCGAAAGTCTCGTGAAAGTAATATTGTATCAACTATTACTAACTAACTGCCTCCGTGGTCTAGTGGCTAGTGCCATGGACTCCTGATCCGGAGGTCCTGGGTTCGATTCCCAGGGGGGGATCACAAAGTTGATATTTGAGAATTTGTCACTTGTCACTGTGAATTCTTCCCCAGTTTGGTTAGGACATTGCAGGCTGAATCACCTGATTGCCCGAAAAAGAAAACGATTTAGTGCTTCGGAGGGCACGTTAAGCCGTCGGTCCCGGTCGCTGTCTTTGATAGTGGTCGTTACTCAAACCATGTCAGAGGCCTGATAGTTGTGCTACTAGGCGGTTTAAAAACTCTGACACCAGGGTTCATCGGGTCGATAGACTTGATACCCACTCGACAGAAGAAGACTATTACTACAATATCAGTCGATAATCTATTTAGCATACCCACCGCATCATCATCACACTTACCAGTGTTCATACTAACTACAGAAAGAGATTCTTCCATACTGGACTGGTAGCGAATGAAAAACATAGAACGTGCCAGCTGCATTTCCCCCCGGGCATGCTGTAAAAACCAGCTAAGGGATCCGAGGGTTATAGTATATTGCAATTTAGGCGATGGGCTGACAACCTAGCACTACAGTAATATACCCACAAAACTATATTAAATAACCCTCAAAACTTTGTCAGACTTGGCGGAGCGACCTCGGTGTAGGTCGTTCTGCCTACCCCATTAGGGATAAAGGCATGATTCTATGGGTCTCTGTTTACATAATTTAACATTTACTAATGTAAATATTGCCTGAAATAAAATGATTTATTATTATTATTATATGTATGCATCGAAAGAGATTGGGTGATACAGTAGTACATCATTATTTTTATCGTTTCAGATAAGTAGTTAACACTCTAACGTAAAGGTATCGAAAACGTGGCTACATTAACCACCACTTTAAAGATTAGTAAAAAAGAACTCCCTCTATTAAACTAACAGATGCAATATAGTTTGAGTTTGATCAACAATTGATTGATCGCTATCTCGAGTGATGGATGTGCCGTATGATCCATCAATAGGTATTGACAAGTGCACTCCAATTGATGATGGTTGGGGATCACGTGAAAAATAATATACCTACAGGAAAATGAATAATTATTTGAAAGATCATGACTGAAAATTGTCGTCAACGTCGTTTAGGGATCTCATTTATCATCATTCAAACTTCCAAAAGTTACGAAGAAGGGAAGTTATTGATTTGACTACGTCCAAAATACTTACGCGTGACGTCACGGATAAGTATTTTCATAAAAATGTGTAAACGTTTCGGAACAAGATTAAGAAGATACTATTACTGGAATTATATCCTTATTTTTTTAATGGGTGTGATCACCAACTTGTACCTGACAGTTGGCGGCACATTAAGAAAAACAAGTTATGAAAGGCCGTAACGAAGTTTTCCGATCGGCAGATTTAAAAGTTCCAAACATGTCCGGTTGGACTTCGGTCCTTCGGTCACAACACTCAGCCAGGCGGTTTGGTGCCCTTTTTCGTTCCGTCATCACTCGGCTAATTGGTCTCAAAACTTTACTACCAAAAGCCAATAATAACATGTATTTGATTAACAGGAATTCCGGGAGCAGTACTGCATCAACAACAAACAACTGGATTTGCTGGAGCTGGAGAAGTCCAAGAAGGACAGATTCCTTGGATGCCTCTCCCAGTACCACATTGAGAGCCCCTGCTCCAGAACAAATAGGTATGTTTTAGCTGTCTATCACACACGGCATTTTGTATCGTAAACTCTCGTAAAAATATGTAACCAATCGTTCTTCATCAGTATGAACCTGTAGCACCATGTATGCTACACAAGAAGAAAAACAAATTCCTTTAACGCAATATCAAAGTTTTCACGTGAAACCTCATTTATGCAAGTTCCAAACATGCCCGGTTGGACATCGGTCCCCAGGCCTTTACATTAATATTTTTATGTACAATGATATTTACATTTCGAAAAATCATTACCTATCTAAATATATTTATTACTGTTGTAATATTGATGATGATTAAATGTATCAGAAATATCCAATGCAAGCTTTTTGAGCCACAGTTTCACCCGCGGCTGAATGAAAGTTTTCGTAGAAATCAGATATATTTTCCTGGTGTAAAAATAAGCATATGTTACTCAGAGTTGAACACTTGATTCACAGAAACCTGTTCATATCTAGTTCCAAATTAAGTCCGGATGTATCTAACCTAGCCTAAACTACCGTTAAGGCTGATAGAGCCTATACGTTTCTATTTCTCTTCACTTAGCTAACTGGCATGTACCTATGTAAATACAAAACCAATACCAAACACTTTGATAAAGTCTCAGCTGTTTTAATCAAAACATTTTATAATTACATTTAAATTTAAAATACCAACATCATTAAAACTCCAACTTTCCTACAGCAAACGATTACTGAAATAAAGGAAGCAAATTTATTGTAATAAAGAGAAATTTTACAACACAAAAGGAAATAATTTCTGAATGAATCCATCTAAGTTTCCTTCTCAAAGGAAACCCTTTCAGGCTTCAGAAAGTATATTAAATACGAAGTATTACAAAATAAGTGACGTAGAAGGAGTAGGTGTAAGAGTTTCCTAGATTTCTTATTTTTTTTATTAATCATATATATATACATATTATTGGTTTTTCCTACATATATATTATATAATGAGCCATCATCTCCCTAGCCTTATCTCGTATCTCACGGGGTCGGCTAACTAATTTAGGGAATTGAACGAGGTTAATGGTTTTTACACAGAGCGACTACCATCTGACCTCCGCAACCCAGAAACCAGACCCAATCCTAGCTTAGGTCAAAGTTTTTAAGCCGCCAATGCTTAGCGCTGACCTCTGATATGGCTAAACGACTAATATCTACAGTATTAAACGATATTAACCGGGACCAACGGCTTAACGTGCCTTCCAAAGCACGGAAAAAGCGCATAATAAATGTACCTACATATGAAATTCGAAAACCGAAAAACACGTTGGTACGTGGTGGCATTCGAGCTACGACCTCCCGCTCAGGAGGCAGCGGCCCTATCCACTACACCATCGGGCTCCTCGGATATTATAAACCTAGTAGGGGTATTAATACTATATATATATATATGTGTATATGTATATATCATCGTATCGTCAGTATATATATCGACAATCGATCGAGAATCTCGATCGATTGATCGAGAATCTAAGACGAAGAATGATAAGCCACGTGATACGACATGACAAATACTTAAAATACGTCATAAGTAGACCGAGACAAAGGTACTGTGACCAAATTAAAGAGAAGGTGAATTTCAAGTCGTATCAGGAAGTGAAGTCGACAGAGAATTTTTTTATGCTCATAATATCGGAAACTTCATATACAAAAGGAGGTATGAACCTATCAGAAGCTCTTACGTGCTGAGTCTTGAAAGTAATGAAAATCGAGACTATATTGAAATTTTCGAATCAGTGGATAAAAATTGGAATATTGAGTTTACTCTTATATTGAGTCGAAAACCTAATAATGTAAAGGAATATTTGATGTGAGTATACGAATATTGTCATTTTATCAGAAAGCAGTTAATGACTTAAGGCATAGTAGGTCTGATTACAAGATGTTATAACCTCTTGTTTCACTAATTTAATTTACTTGAATTTAATTCGTATTAAAGTATCTGAAGTCTTAAATATGTATTTATATATAATCACGCATTTATCCCTGGGGTAGGCAGAGCGTAAACGACCTAATCAATGGTCATTCCGCCACATCTGGAATCAAAGTTTTGTGGGTTAATTAAGATAGAATTGTAGGTATATTGCTGTAGTGGCAGGTTATCAGCCCATCGCCTAAATTATACTGAAACCCTCGGATTTCTTTGTTGGTTTTGAGGAAATGCAGCTGGCACATTCTATGTTTTTGTCTTGCTCCAAGGCCAGCATAGAATTAAGTAGTTTTAAAAAGCTTGAAATATTGTGCACACATAAATAAAAATCCTAATATGCACCTGAATATTTGTATTGTAATATTTTACTTATCTTTGCTCTGTTTTTAAGAATCTTTTCCTAACTAAATGAATTTTTAAGTCAGCTCGACTATAAGATTATTAAGAATATGGGATCTAATTACAAATTAATTTCTGTAACGGAAATCCCAATTAGCAGAGGATTTATGATTATAATAATGCAGCGGTATATAGAGTTTGTTTCTTTAACGTTGCGTTATCAATACCAATGTGTTTTGCGGCCCGTAAACAGCATTTTCATTGCAACTTAGAATTTCGGAACCGCAGACTATAAACTTGTTACAAACATATGCTTTGCAGATTACTTTCTTTCAATTTATAGTTTTTGGGACCCAGATTGTGGGCTGCAAAACATGTTGGTATTGATAACTCAACATTAAAAATACGAACTATTACTACTTCTATGCTATGAGCTTTTACTTTGGACCCGGAGATCGAAAGTTCGATTCCTATAAGAGGCGCTTAATGAGTAAATATATTTTAATTTTCAGCTTGTTTAGGACAAAATGGCTGATGTGTTTAATTATCTAGAAAAAATATATATATTGTGAATCAGACAGAGGGTTGAAAACAGAAGATTTTGGTTGTTTCTCTTAAAGGAGTCATTTCAATACAAAAAGATGAAGCGTGCTTTTATAAAGGTTTGTATTATAATATCAGGTTGCCCCGCACTTAATAAAAATAGGAGAAGGTTATCAATAAATACTATCAATTCTGATAATGACAATGACAATACAAAATGGGTGCAAAATAAATTCAAATTCCTGCTTAATGAAATGGGTTGGTACACAAAGATTTAGATTACATTAAAATACACCCAATTTATTTCCTAAACCCCTTTTCAGTCTACAAAATTACAGCGATCTTTGGATAATATTTACTCACTTAATCGTCTTCACAACAAGAAGAGACGAAATCATTTATTTATAGACAAAAGATATTTCTAAGTTACTTAATGTTCATTTGTTTCTCGGTAAGTCTGTTAAGGAGAACGAAACTCAGTTAGGTAGGTACTTCTGTTACATGAAACTTAAAAGCTTTTACACTAGACATGTGATGTGCTCACAGTTAGTAAAGTTCCAAAGAAAGGATTATGTTAACTTAGTAAATTTGTTTACAACTATGTCAAATAAACATTGTAAGTTAAAGTAACAAGTTCTAAACACGTAAGAGTGAAACTGATACCTACATTTTGAAAGAACGAAGTTTTAAAGTTCAGACTTATTAATTGAATATTGATCATCATCATTCGCTTGCCCTTATCCCATTTAATTGGGGTCGGCGCAGTACGTTTTCTTCTTCCATTCATCCCTGTCAGCCGTCAGTTCAATACTCACACCTGTTTTAGACATATCATATTGATATGTCTTCCATGCTGGCCTGGGAGCGAGAGAAAAACATAGAATGTGTCAGCTGCATTTCCTCCCGGTCATGCTGTAAAAACCAGCTAAGGGATCCGCGGGTTTCAGTATATTGTAATTTAGGCGATGGGCTGACAACCTGTCACTACAGCAATATACCTACTAATTTATCTTAAATAACCCTCAATACTTTGTCAGACGTGGCGAAACGACCTTTGTGTAGGTCATTTACGCTCTGCCTACCCTATTAGGGATAAACGCGTGATTATATGTATGTATGTATATTGATACTATTCTATAAAACCTCCCAAGATACAATTTCTTCCATACCTTTACACCACCTAATATATTTTCCGGGCTAGTGCGAAAAACTTATTGGGAATTCGTGATCAAACTGTATACCGTCATTCTTTCTGTTTTGGGCTTTGGGGTCAATCCCTAGCGACCTATAGACTCCATCCTTGCAAAAGATATAAGCACACGCGTAACATTTCCATTTCTGAACGAGTCAAAATATTACTCCCTTGTCGCTAATATCTGATTCAGATGTTTATTTAATACAGGTTGTGACGTTATAATTTACAATACAAATTGCTTTTCTGTGTTCCAAATTTGGTAACGAGCGTGTGTGTCGGATTTCAAACACGATTCGCGCTTTTTGCATTTTTTGCAACTTCAGTGAACAGAGTTATTTCAGAAATGAACGAATATTTGTGTTTGGACCAGATATAAATATTTCGAATTCGAATAGTCCGGAGTGGTTAGCAAATATTTCTAACTAGTGATATAATTCAGACTCAATACGAAATTCAACATTTTATTCATACCTTATCCTCAACCTTACATTGTCAAACACATTGTTGCGATATTTCGCTTCTATGCTGAGTGATCCCTGAGATATTGACTTCGTTTCGTCGGCAGAAACTGTTCAAGCGACCGAAGCAACCCCAATTGGTTTCTAGTTTTCATCAAAGCTTCCATCAGTAGGAATGGCCTCTCTAACTCTTGATGGGTTTGCTGCCGTCCTAACTTGATTTCCGCAAGAAATAGGCACCATTTTAGCAAAGGTAAAGGTAACAAATTGAGCATTTTATTCCTTTGCTCCCACGTAATTGTATTAGGGACAATGAATTTGTGTGTGCCATTTTATTATTTTTGCCTTTCTACTTGCTTCATCTTGGTTCGTTTAACTTATTTAAGCTGAAGGGTATTTACAACTAAATCTATTAGTTTATCTTCCTTCTATTGTGACGATAATTTTTATTTTTACTAATTAATAAAGCAACAGCATTAATAGTCATCACACCGATTTTCGATTATGGCGGCTAATCTCCCAGGGAGAGGCCAACTGCGCAGGACTAGTTTTTAGTGCCCAAGTATTTGCGCTATACACCGGTGCACTCTCTATTCCTTTAATCTCTTTTACTGATGGAACAGGGCCAGGACCGACTATTTACATGCCCATCCGACAGCATGGATCATCTTATTTTTCGGACAATCAGGTGTTCAGCCTTCAATGCTCTAACCAAACTAGCAACAAAAACACAAAGTCACTGTCCCTCGCCAGGAATCGAACCCCGGACCTCCAGGTTGAGAGCCCATGGCTCGGACCGCTAGACCACGGAGGCAGTTGGCAAAAGTATTATCCATAGCATCGTATAGATCGTGTGCAGTGGAGTGTTTCTCTTTAAATAACATTAGATAACCATAAGATCTAACCTCGGAATTCAACGTACACAACGCCGTATATCAAAACTGTCAGTCGACCTTAATCAGTAACCACATATCCATACACACGAGCTTATAGTCTTGGAGGCTTACATCGAACACAAACCATCTAGCAATCTGCATTGTACGAGGTGTAAGGGACAGCGTCCTACAAACTGATACCTACGGGTTCCTCAGTCAACGACACTGAACAAATTTCAACAGGAAATTCTTTCAGAAAGTGAAAAATAAAATTGGCTTTTCCTCACAAAATAATCCGATCGAGGTGGTCATTTTGTATGGGAAGGTCGATATTTTTTTTCACTTCCTGAAAGATCTTCTTGGTGGAAGTTGTTCAGTATCATTGACTGAGCAACCCCTACCAACCCCTGTCAGTTTGCGGGACGCTGTCCCTTACACCCGGTATATTTTGCATCCACGTGATATCGGCCAATACGCTTCATCAGTCAGCCAGCCTTCGATCCGTATGTAGATTATCTTGGGCACAATTTACAGGGTGTTTTTAAGTGGATTTAAATTATTTCTGGTCGCTTTGGAAGAATATGACAGATCATTAGAAATACATAGGGTAATACGACGAGAGATAGCCATAGAATCGATATTTCCTATCCACGATTTCCACACTTTTTTGGTATGAAAGTTACACATACTATTCATAAACTCATGCCGTAATCCCTAATGGGTAAGGCAGAGCGACTACGAGCTAAACAAAGGTCGTTCCGCCACGTCTGACAAGTTTTAAGAGTTATTACTGATGATTATGATGTATACTGCTATAGTTACATTTTGTCAGCCCATCGCCACCATAACCCTCAAATCCCTAAGCTGGTTTTTACAGCATTCCCGGGAGTAAATACAGTCTATTTGTTTTTCTATCAATCCCAGTCCAGTATCACGTTAAGAAATTAAAAAAAAATATATAAGAAAAACTCGGATATAACACTGAAATGGTTTATTGCGCTGTAAACACGTAAAATACACTATGCATAAACCAAATTTTATTTAATACTGTCGAATAGTTTTCACACGAGAGATTTTTATGTTTTTTATGTGCATGGTAGATCAGGAAAAAGGAAAAATTTGGACTACTTAAACTGAGCCACCCTGTACTTATAAATCAGGTACGTATAGATCAGGTACTTATGGAGGTCTTAAGGGCTTACATACATTAAATTCAATATACCAGACAAGTATGTATCTAGCTCGATTCTAGGTTTGCCGTATAAAACTCAAATTAAAATATATTTGTCACTTTCAGACTAAAATTATTGGAAAAGGACAGGAGATCTATTCTCTCCGGTTTTTGATTTATAGTCGGTTTTATGAGTTATCTGTCATTTATATCCGCCGTCATATGATATGGCGGATATTATTGACAGAAATACTTGGGAAACGTGCAAAAGTGCGTCAAAATCTAGCGAACAAAGTGTAAAACCAAAGAGTATAAATCGCCTGTCCTTTTTCTATTTAATTATTTTGAAAGTGACGGATAGATTTTTATGTTTATTTTAGCTGATGGTATCTATAATCGGGCCCAATATCTGCATGTATGTACAGATAAACCTGTGGATAGAATAGCACGTCTGTGAAAAGTAGGTATCCATAGAGAAAAAGTATACAACGTGTAACTGAATAACACGTGGAATCTGCGCATGAAACTGAACAACTTATCCCAAGAAACATAAGTCAAAACTAAATTGACCTCCCATACTAAATAAATCAATTTTTGATCGTTCCTTGGAAAAAGTTGTTTCATTTTATGGTTTCAGGTTTTCGTTTAATCCTGCGACTAAATTGAATTTGACGTGGTGATTTTATAAAACTGAGTGACGAAGTTAACTGACGTGTTCGTTTCAAAGCTTGCAAAATAGAGCCTAATCCATTGAAATTGGATTCTATCGCCATACGCCGATAAAATTCAAATATTGCGCTCCATATTACGTATTCATTTCTTTATCATAGATATTACAAACAGCAACGACAACATATACAACGGTAGGTACTACCTCCGTGGTCTAGTGGTCATAGCCATGGATCCGGAGGTCCTGGGTTCGATTCCCAGGGGGGGGGACACAGAAAGTTGATATTTGTCAATTTATCACTTTGTGAGGTTTTCCCCAGTTTGGTTAGGACATTGCAGGCTGAATCATCTGATTGTCAGAAAAGTAAAAGGATTCCGTGCTTCGGAGGGCACGTTAAACCGTCGGTCCCGGTCACTGTCTTTGGTTGTGGTCGTTACACAAACCATGTCAGAGGCCTAATAGCTGTGCACTAGGTGGTTTGAAAACTCTGACACCAGGGTTCTTCGGGTCGTAGGTTGACTCGAGAATCCACTCGCTAAGAAAAAGACATCGGCAGGAAAATCTTCAAAATGCTAATGTCATTTTACATAATAACAATGTTCAATAAATGAATAGTATTGAAACCAGGGGACCGAGGTCCAAACGGACATGTTTAGATCTTTCATGCTTAATTGCATTACCGTGAAAACTTGCATAAATCGCGTTTCAGAACTTTTTGTTTTTTCTTTTGATTTTGACGCATTGAGAGTGGACACTCGTTCGACACGATAATCCACTTGCTAAGAAGAAGAGGATGATACCATTCTATCTAAATTCTAACCCAAAAATACCTACTGTCAAAAGATAACTGAGTATATTTTTTTGTTCCCAGAGCATCATTTCTATCCGTGTGCGTCCGGCGTCGGGTACCATCGGATGAGAATCTCAACTCCGACTATGCACCCATACAGCGGTATCCCAGGTAACATTACTCAATAGTTTTCCAGAGAAATTACTGCCCTGTTGGACTGACCTATAACAATAAACAAGGTTCCTGCTGTTTCTCTTCCTTAGCATATTGTAATAGTAGTTTATGCAACTGTTGCATAATGAAGGGTACTGCAATGCGAGTGTGGTTTGTGGTTATCTTACGAGCGAAGCGAGTTTCACAATGGTATCACGAGCATTGTAATACCTAGTTATGTGCAGTTGCATACACTATTTTATCTACTCTCATACACATCTCATACGCATTTTTTTGCATTTTCCATAACCTGAATTCTTGGTAGCATTTCTCGTACAGTTTTCTTGACTTGGCGGGCAATAAATTATTGGTAATTTCCGTAGCGGCATCTAAACTATCCGGTGGAGTATTTATATATTCCTCACTAGAGTCACTAGAGTCGCACATTTTTAGCAAACAGACTATTCATTCTTCCTTGAGTTGCGCGATAAACAAACAATAAAAATCTTTCACCATAGAAAATGGCGGCAAAATTAAGCGCGCAGGAAAACCGTCACCGCGCATGCGCCGTTACCATAGATTATTATAATTTTACAGATTTTTGGCTTGGAATCGGGATTTTTTGGTATTTACTGTGTGATTTTTATCTTTCCTTGCTTCCAGCAAATAAAATTAACTTTTCGTTGCATCTTTGTTAGAATTTGCTAGGGCAAGTGCAATGAAAAGTAAACTAAGATGCAACGAAAAGTAAACTTTTTAATTTTTTCATCATTCTGTTTAAAAAGTATGCTATTATAAATTCGTTTAGAAGTTTATAATTCGAACATTACTATATGAGAGCAGATAAAGATTATTAGAAAGGGTTGAGGATTTCAGTGTTAACATTTTAATTTCGGCATTGTGATGACATACAACATGAAGTAAATTTTGCTTTGAAGCAAATGAAAAAGGAAAAAGCGTCTGGCGAAGATGGCATAACTATAGAAATGCTTCAAGCTGGAGGTACCCCTGTGTCAAGAATTCTGTTAGAACTCTTTAATAAAGTTTTAAATAATATTGTAACGCCTGCTACCTGGAAAAGAGCTATTGTTACCATTCTCTTTAAAAAAAGGTGATAAGTCAAAATGAGAAAATTATAGACCCATCAGCTTACCCTCACAAATATACAAATTGTTTGCAAAGGTCCTGTGCAATCGTATGACCAGAACTTTCGATGAGTATCAGCCAGTAGAACAGGCAGGATTTCGAAGAGGGTATTCTACAATGAATCACATACATAACGTTAAACAATTGATGGAGAGAGGTAGAGAGTACAACCAGCCTATGTGCTTCGCTTTCGTAGACTATGAAAAAGCGTTTGATAGTGTCGAACACTGGGCTGTGTTTCAATCTCTCCATCGTTGTGGGATAGATAAGAGGTATGTGGACACTCTTTGGGAGTTATATAGCTCAGCCACTTTGCAAGTACAAATGCATGAACTCACGAATCCTGTGACCTTAGGAAGGAGTGTACGTAAAGGCGATACCCTTTCTCCCAAGCTCTTCACAAACATACTTGAAGATGTAACGAAGACTCTCGACCGGGAAGAAAGAGGTATTAATATAAACGGAGACCAATTATCACATCTAAAGTTCTAAAATACTATCGATCTTTAACAAATGCTCGAAGAGCTATACAATGCTTCTCTGCGGGCTGGCCTCAGGATGAATATGTCCTCGACAAAAAACAAGACTAGTTACTCTCCTGTACCAAACATAATTGTTGGTAACTCCGGTAGTAAGCAAATATGTCTATCTTGGACATACTTTATCCTTTGACCCAAAATCGCAGATGAAGGAAATAGCAAGGATGATTCAGCTGGGATAGGCTGCATTCGGAAAACTAGAAGACGTCCTTAAGTCAAAAATATTTCCGCAATGCCTTAAGACCAAGGTATTCAACCAATGTGTGCTACCCGCGCTTACGTACGGTGCTGAGACATGGACGCTCACAAAGGAAGCTATGCACAAAATTAAAGTCGCACAGAGACCCATAGAGCGCGCCATGCTCGGAATAAAACTACAAGACCGTATCCGAAATACTGATATCCGATACCGTACTAAGGTGGATGACGTAGGTAAAAGGATTACCAAGTTGAAGTTGGCATGGGCAGGACACGGACGGCAGATGGACAGTCAGTGACAGAGTGGCAGCCATAAGGCAGAATACGCCCAGTATCAAATCACTTCAGAGCACTTTTGACCTCTAGATATTTCAACACTTATAAAACGCAGGAAGCTCAAATTCATAAAACGTAACCAACTTGTAAATAATAGCTGAACTTCAAAATTTTTAAGTGTGTATCTCTTTTAGTTCAGAAGTTATATGCCTACAAAGATTCCCGGTTTCGTACCTCACTCCCGTAGGTAGATAGGTACTCATCAAAATGTTTTGGCACTTCCAGCTGTTCTAATATCTCAAAATTGTATGGGTATACAGCGGTATCCCAGGTAATAAATATTACTCAACAATTTTCCAGAGAATTTACTGCCTTGCTGGACTGAGAACGATAAAAATAAAGAATGTTCCTGCTGTTTCTCTTTCTTAGCAGATTATAAAGATTTGTAGAAGAAGCTAAGGATTTCAATGTAAAAATTGCATTTTTGCTGTCAAAACTTGTCATTAAAGCGATACATTATATTTTATTTCTGAAACTATTTATCAAGCATGGACGAAAACACTTTGTACTACATACATACATACCTACAATCACGCCTTCGCTATTGGGGTAGGCAAAGCGTAAACGACCTAAACAAAGGTCGTTCCGCCATGTCTGACAACGTTTTGACGGTTATGTAAGATAGATTTGTAGGAATATTGCTGTAGTGACAGGTTATCAGCCCATCGCTTTGTACTAAGTTGTTAAATTACCTCTAAAGGCGTGACTTAATACACAGAATATATAATAGTAGTACATACAGAATGGACATTCACCTCCCTTCCCCTGTTCGACATACGTCACACTCCGCGCCGGATTGTGGGCCACATTGAGTAGAGTACAATAGGAACTTTTTTAGATTCCACAGTAGTGAGAGACGGTAAGTAAATTCATAAAAAATATGCAACCTAATGTATTCTAACTATTCTGTTACAGTGAACTTCTTTAAAACGTTGGTTTAATAAAGAACCAGATGAATCAAGTAATGATTATTACCGGTATAACAAAATTTGTCAACCCTTATAACACGCAAACAAACGCATGCCAAGTGCAACATGCCGTCTGTCGATGTATGACCGGAATGACATGGTAGTTAGGAGTGTCCGAGCTGTGCTTAATATGTATATTTCTTATGACCAATCCTCGGAAACAACTTTATGGATAGAATCAATCGTAGGTAAAGATAGTTTCGCTCATTTCTTGGAAACTTATATCCAAGAAATGAGCAAAAATATTGTAGTTTTCTGAACGTCTTTGTGTGGGAGTACTATTCTTTTTATTTTTTACAAAATAATGAAAGCGTAGAAGGTCCCTGGATGTGGAATTGAGTCTCTTATTATATTTCTCTTAGGCATTTTAAGAATTGATATTAGATATAATTAAGTTGTATCTACAATTTATTTGCACAGCAAACCAGATTATGCGGGAATACTTAAATTGAACCTAGTTACCTACCTAATTTAATTTTAACCAGTGGATTTTTCTAAGTACAGTAATTTTACTTATTTGATTTGAACCTTTAATGTTTGTTTACAACGTAACTTGGTACATCATCTCTCTAGCCTTATTCCGTATCTCTCTACCTAATCTAGGGAATTGAATGATGGTACTCGTTTTTACACTGAGCGACTGCCATCTGACCTCCGCAACCCAGAAGGGAAACCAGGTCCAATCCTAGATTAGGTCAGTGTTTTCAAGCAGCCAATGCTTAGCACTGACCTCTAATATGGTATATATCTACGGTATTAAACGATATTCACCGGGGACCAACGGTTTAACGTGCCTTCGAAAGCACGGGATAAGCGCTGAATAAACATGCATATGAAATTCGAAAACCGAAAAACACATTGGTACGTGGTGGGATTCGAACCACGACCTCCCGCTTAGGAGGCAGTGGCCCTATCCACTACACCACCGGGCTCTCTTGCTCTAGCTTTGACTCAGCTGTAACCGAATAATTATTAGTTCGTAAAGTGGTATTCCCTAGAAATCTATTCTGTCAGTTCACATACCTAGAATCCAATTTTAGATGCAAATCATTAGTTCAGAGGTTTAAACGGAAACTGAGTTTGATAACAACTAAACTAGGAACAATCTTACATACTTGCATATAATCACGCCTTTATTCCTAATGGGCTAGGTAGAGCGTAAACAACCTAAACAAAGGCCGTGCCGCCACATCTGACAAAGTTTTGAGGGATATTTTGAATATATTTGTAGGTACATTGCTGTAGGGATAGATTGTTAGCCCATCGCCTAAATTACAATGTACTGAACCCTCGGATCCCTCAGCTGGTTTTTACAGCATGCCCTATCCACTACACCATCGGACTCAACTTGGTACAAAATGTCTAATCTTATAGCGTCTAGGTACCTACATTAATATTTAAAATAATTTTACTACGGTTAGTTAATACAGAAATAATATTAATAGTCGTATCTGAAAAATCTTTTACCTTTATTTTTAACGCACCCAATCCAGCAAAATGTTTGTATATTGTTACGGGTATATTTATTTTCATAGGTAAACTTTATTGGTTTGCTTCCATAAACCCAGTTCGGCAATGTTGCCATAAGCTAGAGTGGCCGAGATAACTTGATCTCCCGTGGCGAAAGTAATAACTTTCTTTGAACGATGGGCTAGAAGGAAACAAAGTTTCTCATAAGAGTTAGTTTCATAGTAAGCTAATAGAACTTCCCACTAAACCACACACCCAGAACGAATATTAATCTAGTTATAGTTGGTAAATAGGCGGACAGTTTTCACGATTCTACTTTATTTTCAGCATTTCCCCATAAGATGATGCCATGTCATAACGCATTCTAGATGCAACATATCTGTGGTTTGTTTGAATTTACGACGTTCAGCATAGCAGGCAGGATTCCTATACCCTAAAAAACTACAAACTTATGCCACCTTGTCAGCGCCTTCTTGTCATATAATGTTGGCGAAAAAATTCACTGGACTGTCGTCAGCGGTTAAGTGGCTCCCCTGAACTAAGTGGCGCCCTCATCATGCAATAAATTATAATTCACTGAAAATACAATCAATCGAAAATCTGGTAGATCAGATTGAGGTTAAAGCAATGGAGGTCATTTAGAACCTCATAAAATTGTAACTTATAGTTCGTTATAGGTACGGATAGAAAATTTGCGATAGAAAATGGCCACTTTTAGCACTTTTGCTATCTGTAAGTGCACTGTTACTGAATTATTAATTTATGATGCCTGAAATAAACTTCAGTACCTATACTTTAATCAGATTTACCGGATTTTCGGTTAATTGCGTTTTCAGTGAGTAATGATTTTTTAACAGATGAGGGTGCTGACGTGAACTCCTGACGGGGATCTCCTTAGGGTTCCTCAATAAATCAGGCTGGTTAACATTTTCTGTTACTATTGGCAGGTTTGGTCAACCCGCCCCCCCTCCACCCGAGCTATGCGCATACGATGCCGACCTGGAATGTTCGTACTTTCGCCGCCGGCCACGTTCCGTGTGCAGCCAACCTGACCCCAAACGCTACACTTGGATGCCAGAGGATGAAGACTTCACCCGGATGGAGTGGCCACAGTAAGTACCTAAAAAAGATGTTTTTTTTTGCAGAAATTTTACCAGTTGATCTGCCCCATTAAAAACGCCGTAGCTTAGTTAACTATAACTAGTAATCTGCAGTGAAGAATCTGTGCATCCCAAATAGAGCGAATATTTTTGAGTCTCTTACATACATACATACATAAATCACGCCTTTATCCCTTACGGGGTAGGCAGAGCGTTTAACGCCTCGTAAAAGGCGCTTTCGCCACGTCTGACAAAAATTTAGGGCAATTTTAAATTGTAATATGTATTGAGTCTCTTACCTACTAATAATAATATAATAATTTATTTATTAACAGACAACAAAGGTCCAGTTATGGTTAGTAACAATATGCTTATCCTATGTTATTAAACCATTCATTACAGGTTACAAAATGAATTAAAACTGGTATCATAATTAATTAAATTATATATTAAAAAATAAAATTAAATCAAACATAAAATAAAATTCAAAAATTCAAAATATGAGTCAAAATCAAAACTTAAATAAGATAGAATTAAAATTGAATAATTAGGTGCTTCTATATGTCAGAAATATTTTAGTGATGTGGCGCAAAATTTAATTAATGGAACAGGCAACTTTAACAAATTATTAAAATTTTAGATGCAATCCCCGCATTGCAGCGTCATAAGTCCCTACGTTGCCGTTGTTTTATACCAGAGTTGCTCAGTTAACGACACTGTACTGTCCCCCTTTGACTGAGCAATCCAATGTAATGTAAGTGTTGTAATGTCCAATCATTTTACGATAATTACAAGTATATCGTCCTCAGAACACGCAGCTTTAACACTTTTCTGCTTAACAACCGAAAATCGTAAACAACCGTTCAAGACAAGGCGCCAAAACTCAAAACTAGAATTCTGTGTTACGTCAATTTGAATGCGTTCAGAATAAGTTACAAATTAATCGTGAGTAAATCGATGTTGAATATTAACTTAACTGACACCGTGGTCTAGTGGCTAGTGCCTTGGACTTCTGATCAGGAGGTCCTGGGTTCGATTCAAAAGGGGGGAAACACAAAGTTGATATTTTAGAATTTATCACTTTGTGTATTTTTCCCCAGTTTGATTAGGACATTGCAAGCTGAATCACCTGATTGTCCGAAAAAGAAAAGATTTTCGTTCTTCGGAGGACACGTTAAGCTGTCGGTCCCGGTCGCTGTCTTTAATAGTGGTCGTTACTGAAAACCATGTCAGAGGCCTGATAATTGTGTAGGAGGTTTAAAAACTCTGACACCAGGGTTCATCGGGTCCATAGACTCGATACCCACTCGACAGAAGATCGATGACAAGGCAGATCAAGTGGATGCGTCGTCATGTTTAATACTTTAGCTATTAAATTGAATTATATTCTATTTCTTCCTGTAAAAAACGCTTTACTCAGGCACATGCATGAGTCATAAAATGCCCGTTATCTTCTTATTACTTTCATCATAGCTTTTATCGGATCCAATATTTTACATCAAACGACATGACTGAAAGTGCTTTCACAGAGACTTACTGTTCGTTCATTACAGTCTTCTTCCTGAAAGATACTTTGCTAGTTCCATTAGCAATTCTGTGAAATCAGCTTTGAGCTCTCAGGTAATAACTCGAGTCAGGACTTTGCTTCATTGGTTGGGTGTTGAAAGAGGTCAAACAAATTTGACATAAGTTTACTATTACTATAAGTAAAGTTCATATTTGAGGGATGTACAATATTTAAATTATTAGGTTAGCAAGTAAAATACATATACACATACATATAATCACGCCTTTATCCCTAATGAGGTAGGCAGAGCGTAAACGTCCTAAAAAAGGGGCGTTCGCCACGTCTTACAAAGTTTTGAGGGTTTTTTTAAGTTAGATTTGTAAATTGTAGCTATATTGCTGTAGCGACAGGTTGTCAGCCCGTCGCCTAAACTGTAATATACAGAAACCCTCGGACCCCTTAGCTGATTTTTACAGCATACCGGGGGAAATGCAGCTGGCACATTCTATGTTTTTTTCTCGCTCCCAGTCCAGCATGGAAGAAGAGTGTTGTAAAATGAGTGTAAATAATCGTAAGTGCTTAAAAAATATATACCTATTAAGTAAAACTTTTATTTGCGAAGTTCCAACTTTAAGGTTAGTAAAATATATTTGTTTGAGCGGTAGAAAACATTAGAAAGTGTACCAGCATGCTGATTCTTTTACCAGACATACTTTAAAAGCCAGTAGAGAGAGCGAAAGGTTTTCTGTGGATTGCAATTTTGTCAACTTACGACCGGTCACAGCAACCCATCTGATATACTATCCATATTTTCTGACCGCTGCTGATTCTCAGTAAATATCAGGCTGTCCCCAATTCTCTTTTTGAACCACTTTTTTTTTTTGTGGCTAAAAAAGCATACTCCACCAAATCCCAACACAGTTACATCATTATTAAAGTCCCTAATAAACCGTATTAATAAACCAAATCACTTCATTAATATCATTATTACAACAAGAACCAAGGAACAATAATAAAACTCGAGCAATCTCTAGGGATTCGCTACAGCCAAAATGGGCGGTTATCCAGTAGATGGTACGGCAACGGCACGATAACGATTTCATCACGATACCATGATGTCTATGACTCTGTTTTGAAAAAACTATGACTATAATATCGTCGACGATATCGTCCACCTATTTCCACCCTGAGCGCACACAGACACGCGCATGCTACGTACGTATACAAAACATAAGCAGTTTGATAGGCCAGCAAAGATACCGGTTTAAGCCAATGGAGCAACATAACGTGTGCCATAAGAGCGTGCCATATAATTGCATTGATTTTCATACATTATCTCTTCCACGATATCGTCGACGATACCGTACCGTTGCCAGCACCGTGGACGTGCCGTCTAGTGGAAACACGCGCTTTATAGAATGTTGGGGGCTTAATTACCTCGCAAAATATGAAGGTGGGGTACACACAAATATGAAATATTATGATAATGTAAAATTGTGATGACCAAAAAGCAATCTGCGGAAGGAAATGACAATAGATGAAGAATCAAATGGTTGTAAAAAATGATAATAAATGAAGAAATTGAATGATTGTATCTCGATTTATTTTCTTAACACAATGAGTAGGTTGTTATGTTGCTAAGTTGAAAGATGCTGGGAGTTCTAAAGCAACAAACCACATAGAGCAAAGAGACACACAAATCATCCTTGCTTATTGTTAGACATACCTACAAAACTCTATGTTTATTTTTGTATTATTTACCTTGCATCGAGACTATAGCTCATTATATCAATTTAATAAATACCAAAATTACCATGAACAGTATGAGATCCGCCTAACTCTGGAATATCTTTCCCAGCAATCAGACCGAAAATATGAAAGCTTAACCAATTTACATAGCTCGGGAAAAATGCTTCGTTGCCTCGAGCTGTGCGCCCTTTGTATAAATTTAGGCACCTTTTCGTGTTGGTTATGTGAGGTCATGTTCATGAATATTTTCGTCTCCTCATTGGACTACGTCTGCTGCGTGATGGCCTAAATTATTCACATTGCTTTGCTTGCTTTAGGCCTTAGGTTTAAAGAAGCGGATGTTTTTTTTTCTTTCAGGCTTTTTTATTTCTTTGAAATCTGCATTGTTATTTTGCTTTACGATTAAAAATGGTTCGGATCAGATAATATGAGGAGGACAAACGCTATGCAGAAAAAGAAGAGATGACCAGATAGGCATAGTAGTCTACTAGTGGTATTATTATTATAATTATAACGTACCAATATATCATTACACATCACGTGGTTAGACGAGGTGATGGCCGGTGGAGTAAAGTCCTCACGGAGTGGTGGCCGCAGGAATGTTGGTCGTCCCACAGCTAGATGGGTGGACGATATATTAAAGGCAGCTGGTAAGACCTGGACGAGGCTAGCCCAAGGTAGGCAGTTGTGGCACAAGAAAGAGGAGGCCTATGCCCTGCAGAGGGTAGACAAAGGGCTGAAATGATGATGATGATGAATATATCATTCGTTTTGTGAAGCTCTTTAAATAATAGAAGTAAATTAACTTGTTGGCAAAAATTTGACTTTACATATTATAAATATTTCGTGTCATTCAGTCTATTATAATAATAATTTCCATAGCATGTCTTCCAAAGGTAAATACAAGGTATAGTAATAAATAAGGTACCGAAAAATTCTTATTAACATTCAAATTCTTTCAAGATCAAAGACACGAAAATGGAAAATGTATCAAGTTCCGAACGCGGCATCTTTAGAACCTCTGATAACCTAATATTTCTTCATACGAAAAGGGTTGCCTTCGAAAAATGTGCCCGCAGTCATGACACGAAAATATATTTATTTCAATATTATGAATATTTCTTCCAGCATTTGAGCGAAAGAAAAACATAGAATGTGCGAGCTGCATTTCCTCCCGGGCATGCTGTACAAACCAGCTAAGGAATCTGAGAGTTTCAGCATATTGCAATTTAGGCAATGGGCTGACAACCTGCCACTACAGCAATATACGTACAAATCCATATTGAATAACCCTCAAAATTTTGTCAGACCTTTGTTTAGGTCGTTTACGCTCTGCCTACCCCATTAGGGATAAAGGCGTGATTATATGTATGTATGTTTGTAATATTATGAATACAAAACATGGCGTTCATTCCTTTATCTATCTATACATATAATAAATCTCTAGAATGGTCGTGTCTGAATATATTTGAAATATTTCCAATAAAGTAATTACAGCAGGCATCATTATTACACTTCTTACCGATATCAAGAGCAAATCGATGTTTTTTAGAATTTTTGTCTGTCTGTCTGTCTGTTGAACCGATTTCAATTGTTTTTTTTTATTAAACTCAGTGCTACCCGGGTTGCAACTTAGAATACCTAAAATCATGCTACTTGACTTAGGGGGTAGGCAGGAAATTGAAATTTGGCTGTTTCTAAACCATTTTTTATGGATTTTTGTTTATTCGACTAATCATTATTTAAAATCAAAGTTACGATACAAATAATAACGCCTCATGACTAAGGAGGTCGGTAGGCAATTGAATTTCGATCGTTTTAAACCGATTTTAATGGAACTTTTTTGTTTGACTGAGCATTACTTAAACACAAAGTTACGATATAAATAATCATGCCACCTGACTTAGGGAGTAGTCGGAATTTTGAACTCTGATTCTAACCGATCTTAAAGGGACGTTTTATTTAAATGAGTTTTTTTAATTACCTGGTGTCCAGCCTAGGTTAGAAAACACGCAGTGTCGAACATACTGAAAACGTTTCTCCGCGCGTAGGAGCGGGATCTGCTAGCTCGCGCGCGGAATCGTGTTTTCCATACAAAAAAAAACAGATCCCGCTCCTACGGGTAGAGAAGCATTTTCAGTAAATACGACAGTGCGTGTTTTCCATACAAACCAGGCGAACGAAGTCGCGGGCAAAGTTAGTCTAAAATATGTATATTTATGGACTCGATCTCTATCATCAAATTTTAACTAAGTAATTAATAAATTACATAATATGAACATACGTACATATAATCATGCCTTTATCCCTGATGGGTAAACAACCTAAACAAAGGTCGTTCCGCCACGTCTCACAAAGTTTAGAGGGTTATTTAAGATAGATTTGTAGGTATATTGCTGTAGTGACAGGTTATCAGCCTATCGCTAAATTGCGATATACTAAAACCCTCGAATCCCGTAGCTGGTTTTTACAGCATGCCCGGGAGGAAATGCAGCTAACATCAATGTTTTTCTCTCGCTTTCAGGCCAGCATGGAATAAATTACATAAAACCATTTTAAGAAACCATTCAGGTTACTTTAATTTCTATCTAGAATACAATTTTTAGTATTTTCGGAAAACCATTTATACACTTCTAAAATAATTCCATATTTCGCTTAAAACCTTTTATGAAAGTTTATTTAATTTTCATTTCGTGTGTTGAATCTATTACGAAAATAAAAGATTAATGAAAATTGGCTCGCTTGGCTGCATTATTCTTTTTGTACACGTATATTTTAAATGAAAATCGTCTATTAAGGTCATTACCTAACGTAAATTTAGGACGTCTGGAGGACAACCAAGACAGAGAATAATGTCCATGACTTTCGGAAAACCTATTTATTTTAACTACCAAATTCGATAGTAAATTTGTCTGTCGGGAAGTTTTTTAGACTTTTTATTTGATTTACAAATACAAAGCATTTATTTATTACATACTGTCACAATCAATTATAGAAATGAAATAGGCATAAGCAAAGCTCAGCAGTAAATCGCGGGCTTTCAAAAACATGTTTTATACAAATTAAATGTTTAAAAAAATTATTAATGATTCATGTTATTATCAGCAATATAAGAAAAAAAAAATAGGTTACCACTTTTGTCAATTTTATTGAAAAATGGAATCTACTGCGTAAATTTTAAGCCAGGCTTACAAAGCAATTTGAAAGCGAAACTCTGCTCAAAATTCAGAACTTTTAGCGACTTTTAGTCTATTCCCATGTCACCTGAATAAGCCTCGTGCAAGTTAGTGCATTTTGGCTTCCGTACAAAAATTAAAACAAAATCCTTGATGATTTTTGTCATACTTGGTATCGCAATTTTTTGTTATTTTACTGGTGTTCTCTTTATAGTTATATACCGA
Source organism: Scrobipalpa costella (assembly GCA_949820665.1). Lineage (NCBI taxonomy): Eukaryota > Metazoa > Arthropoda > Insecta > Lepidoptera > Gelechiidae > Scrobipalpa > Scrobipalpa costella. The sequence goes on from OX463313.1 coordinate 7,096,207, forward strand.
AATATTTAGCGGAAATCTGTAGGAGGACAATATATTCTTATTAATATTTCTGTTTTTTCTTCCAGATCGGTAATAGAAGATAACGCGGGTTGGCCACAGAATTACAATCTGGACCAAATCGCGTCAGTGAGCCGAGGAGGCTCTCTTCCTAGACCACCTTCTATTATACCGTAAGTATATTTTTGTTTAGAGGTTCTTCCCTCAGGTCATAAGCTCCCGTAGACGACTTGGAAGTCTCTGAACAGACTCCGTACTCAAGTCAGCCGCTGTAGGGACAACTTGTGCCTGTGATACAGTACGAACAACCAGTGCGAACGTGGTGCCTCCCCTCAAACAATAGCACGTCTACTGGCTTGCCCCGCGTGCCCTTCATCTTGCACGCAATAAAACCTTTACAACGCCACTGACGTCGTAGTGCGTTTGCCAGAGGTCGAAATTAATTTAAGCCATTACGAATAATGCGACAAGAAGAAGAAATAGTATGAACCGTGACTACAGGTTACAAATGTGAGGCATGCGACTTGCAAAATCGTCAGCACAACTTGGACGTAGTACTCGAACCGTAAAATACGGGTGTAAGTGACAGCGGCCCGCTAACTAATAGGGGTTGCTTAGTCAACGATACTGAACAACTTCCACCAAAATATTTTTCAGGAAGTGAAAAAAACAATGGTATTTCCTTACAAAATGTTCACCCTGATCAGATAATTGGTATGGAAAAGCCATTTTTTTTTTTAATTGAAAATGTTTGATCGAGGTGAACATTTTGCATGGTAAGCCCTTTTATTTCTCTTCCTGAAATAATTTCCTAGTAGAAGTTGTTCGGTGTCGTTGACTGAACAACCCCTAACAGTTTGCGAGACGCTGACCCTTACACCCCATATTTTCCTAAACGGCAAAACCTGTATTTCAAGACGTGATAAAGGAAGGTGCTCTGCATTTTGAGGTTCATTCGAGAAACTTACGCTTGACTGTGACGTCATATTTTAATACAATCACTTGTATAATCAAACATATAAGATAATAGCTATGTAGATAATTATATAGCACGTAGCACCTAAATTGAATGACAGAATAAGTAATTCATATGCATGATATTGTAATAGACCAGAAGCCATGTTTTTGAATTGCTCGAAAGCTAATGCGCATACAAAAGAGCGAAGATCGCATGCGATTTTCATACAAATTGGCATGCGAAAGTTTCTCTTGTGTATGCGAATTCGATTTGAGTGATTCAGAAATACGACTGACATAACTGATACAAATTAAGTGAAAGTGACCAAAATTAAGACATGGCTTAAAGGACTAGAATCCAGGCCATAAAATGGTCAAAAAAAAAACATGACTGATATGACTGATAGTTAGGCTATTAACTTTACAAAAAATAAAAAAAACTGTACTTATAATTCCATGGACTGAAACCTTAATTTATAAAACGGCTCTGCAACTTGCTGTTTATTTTATATTCGGGGTTAGAAAATCCAATCTGTCCCTATAGGTATTGCAGTCACCCCCTCGAAACTTTACAAGCGGAAACAGAGGCCAATTTAATTCAATAGCAATTTCTCCAAGTTTGCACAAGATTTTCCCAACGGCCCACTTTCACTCAGAGTTTAATTTCTCATCCCCTCGGTCATATAAATGTTACATCCAAAAGGTCAAGCATACATGTCTTGACATACAGCTGACAAATTACTCAGTAGTGTGGCAAACCGGAATGCTATGCTAAATATAAAAACATGCCCTTGCTAAAATAAACCCTATTGCTAAGACGGAAGATATCGCAATGTTCCGTCGTAGACGACCGTAAGCTAGGGGTGGCTAGGGCGTTTGCATAATTTTCTATAAAGAAAAAGCCGGAAAAGAAATATAGGACGGGCGCGAGTAAAAGGCAGACAAATGGAGCACATTTCTCATGTGAATGCCTAGATTTTAGCCGCAATATCTCAGACACTTCCTTCTTATTTTCACACTTGATGACACAGCTTGATGGTGATGTGTTTGGGCTCATAGTAGGACAAATGGTTCAATACATAGTATGAATTACATAGGAGACGATATGACTATTGAAACTCGGAACTTTTTTGAGGTGTAGTGAAATTGGACCTACATTCATTAATAAAAAATCTCTTAGTAGTTAATTGATTTTATGTCTTGTTACTGTTTATTATTATTATAATTTAATTCTAAGTATATCACATTAAAGTTTCATTTACTGTAGCAAATTTACAAGTTCAAATTTTACGTATCCGTAGGCTCTACGAACGTTTGATGTAATACCGGGTGGTAGGGACAACGTCCCCCAAACTGATAGGGGTTGCTCAGTCCACGAAACTGAACAACTTTCACCGTGATTTATTTCAGGAAGTGCAAAGAAAAAGAAAGGGTTTTCCATTCAAATTGTCTGATTGAGGTGGTCATTTTGTATGGGAAAGACATTTTTTTTTTATCTCTTGAAATATTTCTCGGTGAAAGTTGTTCCGTTTCATTGACTGGGCAACCCCTATCAGTTTGCGGCACGCAATCCTTTACACCCGGTATGTACCTCAATTCTAGTGTCCAATAGTAAACATGATTAGTTGAGTAACAAACTTTGGCATGCATAGAGGCAATCCAATTTATCCACTGACAACTGGATAGTGGACAATAGTTACTGAGTTACGGACAGCTAACATTACTGGCAATCTGTATTAATAACTGAGGCTCGCATTGTAAAGCTATCTCAATATTGAGAGCAATATTAAGTACGGATTTCACAAGCCATTTTGTACTGAAATGACATATCTGATACGAACTCAAACTGGGTGTCAATCTCAACTGCTGATCATAATTACGGGCCTTTGTTTGCTTACAGTGTTCTCTGTTTCCGAGTTGTTGAATTAATGAAAACTGTGGGAAGTTATAATTACATACATACATATAATCACGCCTTCATCGCTGATAGGGTAGGCAGAGCATAAGCTACTTAAACAAAGGTCGTTTCACCACGTCTGACATAGTGATGGGGTTATTTAAAATATATTTGTAGGTAAGTATATAGCTGTAGTGGCAGGTTGTCAGCCTTACCCTAAATTACAATACACTGAAACCCTCGGATCCCTTAGCTGGATTTTACAGCTTGCTCGAAAGGAAATGCAGCTGGCACATTCTATGTTTTTCCCTCGTTCCCAGTCCAGCATGAAAGTAAATGGAGGGAGCTGGAAGAGGCCTATGTCTGAGACTGGAGAACAAATAGCTGAAGATAATGATGATGATGTGCATTTAGTTACTCAGCTTTATTTTATACTAGCGACCCGCCCCGGCTTCGCACGGAAATTATCAGTGTTTCTCTACTATATTATGCATATATTATACATATAAACCTTTCTGTTGAATCACTCTAGCCATTAAAAGAAACCGCATTAACATTCGTTGCGTAGCTTTAAAAATGTATGCATACATAGGGATATGGGGACAGAGAAAGCGACTTTGTTTTATACTATGTAGTGATTGAAAACCAATGCATTTTTGACATCGAGTCGCTTGTTTACTATAAAACATATGCTTTAAATCATTTTTCATTTAACGGGCAACGCAGTGTCAAAGTTACCAAAATCCGTTCGATAGAGGTTTGATCTTTGGGTTCGATAAATATACACTTGCTTATCAGAAAACACACAATAAAAATCATCAGAAAATACACAGATTAATTTGAATTGATGAGGTGTGAACTTTGGAGCGAAAATGCTTCTCTGGTTACTCGTTTTGTTCCGCTTGCCGAGAATCTCCCTCCTGGACATGAACTACCATAAACAGTCTTTGGACTCAGGTTGGCAGAAGTAAGGAGAACACGGTCAGGTGGGGATTGTCTGATTGGATGTGTCTTCGATGTGGACTGTGTTTGCAGTGCAGTGCAAACCATGGCACACTTGATATCGTTCCCGGCGTGCCCCGATTTAATGGACGGCAGTCAATCCGCAATACATATATGGCTGAATTCTAGGCAGGTACGTTGTAATTCTCGCGTTCCATCGACACGCTAAAAAAGAAAAGATTTTAATAGGCAGAGTACTCAAAAAGGTCATCGAGCCCGATGGTGTAGTGGATAGGGCCGCTGCATCCTGAGCGGAGGTCGTGGTTCGAATCCCACACGACGTTTAGCTGTTGGTCCTGGTTAATATAGTATAATACCGTAGATATTAGTCGTTAGGCCATGTCAGTGGCCATTGCTAAGCATTGTCAGCTTAAAAACTCTGACCTAATATAGGATTGGGTCTGGTTTCCCTTCTGGGTTGCGGAGGTCAGATGGCAGTCGCTCTGTGTAAAAACCAGTACCCTCGTTCAATCCCCTAGATTAGGTAGCCGATCCTTGAGATACGGGATAAGGCTAGGGAGATTATGAATACTTAAAAAGTCACCACAATGTACACACCCGGATATCTGTGACCACTAATCCGCACCCACTTTCACACTCGAGGGATATTTACCAGGCCAATCAACTTTATTTCAGATTAATGTCATATATCTTACAGCGGTTTTCTGGTCGGAAGTGGGGTCAACCCGACCGCAGGATGAAAGGATGTAGCGGGAGCGGAAGCGGGGTGTAATTCATACGAACTGTCACACAGCTCAGACATTTTGTGTATTTTATTTTTCACTTTTTAAGTGGACATATGTAAGTTATTGTAGCTCAGTCAAGGAAACTGGACAACTTTAACGATGAAATCATTTTAGGAAAAAATGCGTTCCTTTCCAAAAAAAATATAATCGATGTTGTATTTTTTTTGGGATTATTAGATTGTTTAGTTTCGTTGACTGAGCAACCCCTATCAGTTTGCGGGAAACTGTGCCTTACGCCCTATTTATAGAACAGTATTTTGGTTAAAATGGACTCATTACACGTAAAAAGTAGAGTCGATAGTTAAGTAAACTAAAAAACAAAATAATAACACAGGTAGTACATGAACTGTGTGCCATTTTTTGTACATAAATATTATTTTCAGGAGAATACAAATTGGTGTACCAAATTATTCTTCGTTCGCTTAAAAATGAGTCCACCTTTTGTGTAAACGTAGTGTTCACGCTGTGTTGTGTTTACGCTGCGGGTAAATAAAAAAACTGTTTTTGGGGACAATGCAAAGAAAAGCGTGATTTTCCACATTTGCTTATAAATCTCGCTTCTATGCACCCGTAGCCTAAGGACAGTTTAGCAGTGTGTGTTCGGTTTGTATCGAAATCGTGTCCGCAAATTTTCCATATGAAACGGATATAGATGGGCGCGCAAGCCCCTACCTACCCTAATACCTACATTTACTAGGAGGGACATTTCGGATCAGATAATATTCGGATACGGCCTGGTCACAGATTTCGTGCTTAACTTTATTTATTCCTTTCTATAACGGATAATGTATATGATAAACAAATTATTTGGACAATCTAAAGAAAAGCCTGATATTCCGCGCTCGCTTATGAATCTGTCTTCTTCGTATACGCAGCCTTATGCTGGACACAGATTACGAGTTAACTTTGTTAATTCCTTTCCATAACGGGTAATTTATTGCTTTAGAGGAAGTCTGCTGCGGACTATTTAATTTGTGGACGGTTTTATATCTTTGATCAGATTGTAACTTGGCTAAATGTTAAATATTACGAGAAGTCTTTGGAACTTGCTCTTTAGTTTTACTGACTATTCCAAATTGAATAAAGTAATAAATGGGTCGTTCATGCTCAACTAAGAACTATAAAAATAAAACCATTTGCAAAACTTGAGAGTTATGATTTATTAACAGAAACTAAATAAAAGAGAATGTTAAACGTGCTGGCAACTACATACCACATCCCTTTCTATTAATTTTATCTGAAATGCGTCTTAATTTATAACAGAGTTGTTGATGTTCAGCCTACCCCGTAAATGAGAAAAGCGTGTATAATTTGTTCGTATAGTGAACGTATACGCGAACTGATAGACGTTGTTTGACGAAGAAACTAAACAACTGTCACAAAGTAATTCTTTCAGGAAATTAAAAAAATCCTTTCCATACAAAACTGATAAAATACAACTAAAAAAAAGATAAAAAAACCTGTAACAATTTTATGGTTACAGGTTTTTTTAAAGTAATTTGTTCAGTCTCGTTGACTGAATAACTTGCAACCCCAATCAGTTTGTGGGAAGCTGTTTCTTCCTTACATTACATCCGGTATTAGTCAGTTTTCATTCAGCTGTAACCTAATAATTATTAGTTCGTATAGTGGTATTCCCTAGAAATCTATTTTATTGTGTCCACATACCAAGAATCCAATTTTCGATGAAAACCATTAGTTCAGAGGTTCAAACGGAAACTGAGTTTGATTAACTAACAACAGATTGCCTTAACCAAACTAGGAACAATCTTACATACATACATATAATCACGCCTTTATTCCTAATGGGGTAGGTAGAGCGTAAACGGCCTAAACAAAGGTCGTGCCGCCACGTCTGACAAAGTTTTGAGGGATATTTTGAATATATTTGTAGGTATATTGCTGTAGGGACAGATTGTCAGCCCATCGCCTAAATTACAATATACTGAACCGTCGGATCCCTTAGCTGGTTTTTACAGCATGCCCGGGAGCAAAAGCAGCTGACACGTTCTATGTTTTTCTCTCGCTCCCAGGCCAGCATGGAAGAAACAATCTTACAAGGTGTAGGTATTTATTATTAAGTATCATAGTCTAACAATGCAGGGATCAGGAGCCCTGATTCAAGTCACTAGACCACGAAAGCCGATAATGGCGTCGATTCTCGCGACATAATCCTAATTCTAATTCTTAGCTAGCGTTGTCACTTTCTTAAGTTTGACATATGAATAGGATAGCCAATAAACACATGAGTTTGACATTCCTAATCTGACACAAGACTGCTTATGTGACGTATAATATGGAAGCATGTTCTTATTTAGAGCGTCTTACGTCAAATAAGGAACGTTAAAGACATGTGTTTACTTGCTATCCTGTTCTTATGTCAAACTTAAGAAAGTTACAGCGATAGCTAAAAATTTGAATTAGGATTATGTCGCGAGAATCGACGCCAATATGGCCCGTAAAATAACACTTGAGACTGACAGGTATATTGAGTTCGTATCATAAATGTCATTTCAGTACAATAGGGCCTGCCAAATAAATTAAAACTGCTCCCAAGCTAGAGATCGCTGTATAAATACGGGCGCACTTAAGCAGCAGCGAACTTTTCAGAAACATTCTTGATTCTGTACCACAGCGGCAGTTAACAGCCCAAGTCACTGTATCATGACCTCTGACTTGAGAACCCCTTGCTCAAACCACCAGGCCATAGAGTTACCCAGCTTTCTGACACTGATAAGCAGCTCAGCAGGCTTCTTGATAATTTAATGTTCACGTTACCGTGGAACTTATTATATTTTATGCAGCGAAGCCACTGAGAGAACGTTCCAATTCCGTGGAGCTAGTAAATATTAAAAAAAGTAATTATCTGGCTTTTAATGTACCTAGTCGGAATCGAACTAAAGCCCTTGGCTTAAACCGCTAGACCACAAATTCAGTACAAGTCACTGATTAGCTGCAGCTGTCTTTTCAGAACATTCTTAAGCTAAGATATGAATATACTTTATTGCACAGAAAAGACATAAGAGAAAAAAGTAAATAAAACAAATAGTAGTACAAATAGGCGGCCTTATTGCTAAGCAGCAATTTCTTCCAAGCAACCTTACTCCCTCTTTATCATAATTCGATGTTTACGTTTCCGTGGAACTTATAATATTTTAGTTAGCGAAGCCACTAAGAGAATCACAACAGTATACCGTTCCATTTCCGTGGAGCCAGTAAATATTAAATGGAGACTACCCGTCGGGTGACGTCACTAGGGTGGCCATCCAATCTTCTAAACTGAGATTTAACGTGGACCGCGTTGTGCATACAAGAATTTATAGCCGGATGTGGAAGACTTCTTAAATAAATGAGGTTTGGGAAGGTTTGAGTTTATTATGTATTGCGAAGAATACGTCACGTTTATTTTTACGAAATTGCACATCTTTTTACTATTATTACAATGAAATATTCACCTGATTTAGTAAGGTGATCAGAATCTTCAAATTTGAAAATAGGTTTATGATGTACAAACCTCATAACAATATTGTTTAAATCATAAACGTACCGGTTACGTCACACTTTGCGCCAAATAAAAATGCAATAATCTCACAAAAACGCCAAAGTACCTACTTCGACAATTTTCTAGTTATATTCAATACCAAAATAATTTAAACCGCTTACTTGTACTATGTAGAACGCTCAAAACTAAGAGGATACCGACTTTAACTACCACACAGAATATGTGACTGAAAAGTTACACTTTTTGTCACCCCTAGAGAAATCAAGTAATACATTCCTTTAATGGAATATTTGGGGTCCAAATTTGCTAGTTCGTTGACACTCAAGTTTTTATAACCCAAGGGATAACTAAGTCGTATAGTCTGTATAGTCTATCGTCAGACTGTGTGGTAGGAAATGTTAAATTACTATATTTCTAGAACCTGTAGACGATGAATTTTAAAAAGTATATTTCGAGAATATTAAAAATCTTATTCAGTTTATCAAGTTATATAAAATTTTCAAATATAATAACATCATGAATTAATGAAACACTTAACTAGCAGGTATAGTAAAGGTCGACTTCAGTTTCGAGTGAGTAAGTCGTAAACTATAACTTTTTATTACAACAGATGCATACTTGTGCACTTTATACTTGTGCAGACAGGGAATTTTATACGGTACTACCTAGGATACTGCCATAAAATAAAAAAAATGTTTTCTAATTTTTTAAATGGTATCTTTATTGAATATCTTCCAAGCTGGACTGGGATCTTCCAAGCTGGACTGGGAGCGAGAGAAAAAATCTTCCAAGCTGGACTGGGAGTGAGAGAAAAACATGAAGTGCGCCAGCTGCGTTTCCTCCCGGGGATACTGTAAAAGTTAGCTATGGGAATCGAGGGTTTCAGTATATTGCAATGTAGGCGATGGGCTGACAACCTGTCACTGCAGCAATGTACCTGCGGATCTATCTTAAATAACCTCAAAATTTTGTCAGACGTGGCGAAACGACCTTTGTTTAGGTCGACGCTCTGCCTACCCCATTAGGGATAAAGGCGTGATTATATGTATGTATGTATGTATCTTTAATGAATACAAAAACATAGTCACCCTAATTCTGGTGTCTATTATTAACAAGATTGCTCGTTTTGTATCGCCACTGAATGTAGATGACAGATGCTGAATGAATTCGATTTATGGTTTACCCTGAAATACTGTGAATAGACCCAACGATCCGTCTCATACACAACACTACAAGTTGTGTGCGATCAATTGGGCGAGTTATTGTGTCGTGTGAAACAAAATTAATTGTTATTTATTTCAGGAAACATTATAGGAAAAAGGTTTATTTTTCTTGTGATATATTCTTTTACTTTTTTCTTCTTGAAAATATGACTTAAATTTCTTGCCACTATTAACTATGACTCAATTTCCTGGACATAGTTCTAAGATTTCCATGATGGACTGGGAACAGTATAAAAACAAAGAATGGCCAGCTACATTTGCTGCTGCCTCTCGGGCATGCAGCAAAGTTGTATGAGGGTTAGGCGATAGGTGGACAACCTGTCACTACAGCGATACATATTTTTTACCTAAAAAGCCCATTACGGGTACTTATTTAGCTTTAAGTAATTTTAATATTCTATCTCTAAAATCTAAAAGTTAAAGTTTTCAGTAATAATGATCGAATATTTTCTTCATTTGATAAAAACAGTAAACCAAGAGGGAGTTCAAAGGTAGAAAATGGATAGAAAAGAATAGAAAATTCCGAGTGACGTCTAAAGTGGTACCAATTTACTCGAATGAGGAGCATTTATCTTTTCCAAGACATTTCAGGCACTCTCACAGATTCTATCTTTGTAACAAACAAGTATCTTGGATAATTTAGTGCGATGATGTAAGGTAAAAATACTGTCAATATATTTTTAGTAATGGCATGGTGGCCTTTTGTACCAGATATTTCGAGGAGTCATCCTCTCCCTAGTCTTATACCGTATCTCACGGGGTCGGCAACCTAATATAAGGGATTTAACGAGGGTACTGGTTTTTATACAGAGCGACTGCTATGTGACCTCCTCATTTCAGAAGGGAAACCAGACCCAATCCTAGATAAGGTCAGAGTTTTCAAGCCGCCAATGCTTAGCACTGGCATCTACGGTATTAAACTATATTAACCGGGACCAACGGCTTAACGTGCCTTCCGAAGCACGGACAAAGCGCCGAATAAAGGTATTACTATGAAATCCCAACACCGAAAAACAAATTAATACGTGCCACTACACCATCGAGCTCTTGATTAATCAAAAATGTTTGTATTTCCATCTGTGAAAACGACTTATTCCTACGAGAGAAAGATGTAGAAGATCAATTTTGACATTTGATTCAAAATAATCATCTCTTCACTGTGTAGAAAGAATAGGCAGTAAGCATTTTCATTGTGACTTTCGCAATTAAAAATCAATAATATCTTAATTCTTCGATTCTGGCCTAGGAGCAAGAGAAAAACATAGAATGTGTTAGCTGCATTTCCTCCCGGGCATGCTGTAAAAACCAGCTAAGGGATCCGAGGGTTTCAGTATATTGTAATTTAGGCGATGGGCTGACAATCTGCCACTACAGCAATATTCCTACAAATCTATTTAAATAACCCTCTAAACTTCAGCGTCAGCCGTGGCGGAATGACCTTTGTTTAGGTAGTTTACGCGCTGCCTACCTCATTATGTATGTAATATCCAAATATATATTCACTTCCATTACACGTTATTTTTTATTATTATTTCGAACGCCTAAAAAAATACAATATGCATAAATTTCAAAGAAACTTGTAGAATTATTATTTTCATCATCACAGCCTTTTAAAAGCTAAAAATAATATATTTTATCAAAATAACCGAAAGGATCCATCAGTTATTTTACTGGAGCGAAGATAAAATGTATTTCCATTGGTTGATATGGGTCGGTAAAAAAGTGCTTTTTCATCATTGGGGAATGATTTAAAGAGCCATACGTAACCTTCATAACCGCAAATGGAGTTTATGTGTGAACGGAATTGATTTATTTTATACGAACCTAAGTAGGTATCTAGGTACGTATTCTATCTATTGTAGTAGCAAACGAATAAATAGAGATTAGTTCGTTTTGTTTGACTTTATAATAAGTGTACGTAGGTCCGTATTTATAATCAGCTCTCATGACAGCTACGTTGAGTGCGTATCAGAAATATCATTTCAGTACAAACTGGCCTGTCAAATCCATGCTTAATACTGCTCTCAAGTTTAATATCTCTTGATGTTTCCGTGAGAGTAACATCATTTAGCCGCTTAAAATGCAGTTTTCTTTTTAAATCGCAGCAATAATGATCCAGCTGTCATAATGATCTAACGTCATCATCATCATCTCCCTAGCCTTATCCCGTATCTCACGGGGTCGGCTTCCTCATCTAGGGGATTGAACGAGGGTACTGGTTTTTACACAGAGCGACTGCCATCTGACCTCTGCAACCTAGAAGGAAAACCAGACCCAATCCTAGATTAGGTCAGAGTTTTCAAGCCGCCAATGCTTAGCACTGGCCTCTGATATGGCTTAACGACTAATATCTACGGTATTAAACGATATTAACCGGGACCAACGGCTTAACGTGCCTTCCGAAGCACGGAAAAAAGCCCCGAATAAACGTACATATGAAATTCGAAAACCGAAAAACACATTGGTACGTGGTGGGATTCGAACCACGACCTCCCGCTCAGGAGGCAGCGGCCCTATCCACTACACCATCGGGCTCTCATAATGATCTAACGTGTACGTAATATATTTCCACGAACATGTTTCGATCGTACAGATCGAAAAACCTGCACTAAAGGTATATATTTACCTTTTTATAGAAAAAAACATTGAGTTAAACTTTACAGATTGATTTATTCAATTAGAAAACATACTCTAAATCACTACACAATATTGTTTGTCAAAAATGTTGTCCTTATACAAGCCAGGTAAAAAACCATGCTATTCTTCAATGTAACATTGTCGCAAATAATTGAACTTCCGCAAAACCATTACAGTTTCAATAACGTCAACATTATCCCTTAAAATCACGTGTTTTTGCGTTGTCGCGTAAAATTGGCAACCCTTATCATTTTCCCGAAATTTTCCAGCTTTGTTGCTACTGGAACACAACATGGCATCTCGTTAATTACACCCCTAATACCCGCATACGTGCAATCACTGTCACGAATTTACAGACAAGGGTTCGTTATTATACATACAATAACGTTTTATACCTATATTACAGCTCGGACACTCCTAACGACCATGTAATTTTGGTCACACATCTACAGACGGCATGTTGAACTTGGCATGCTTTTGCGTGCGTATTATAAGAAGAAGTTAACTGCCATTGAACTAGTTACTCCAAATGATCCACAAAACAGCCTTAATAAAGTTAATTGTTTCTTTGCTAATGTTGGGAAAGAACTAGCGGAAAAAAATATAGTAGATCCTAACGTGTTAAATAGATATCCAACCGATCAAATATTTACATTCTCAAATAGCCTTGTTATGTTACCAACGGATGAAGAGGAAATCGATAACCTTATGTCGGGCCTTAAAAGCAAATGTGCAGCAGGTATTGACCAGATATCCGGGAAATTTCTTAAGGAACACAAAGATATACTGAGAACACCTATAACCCACTTATGTAATCTCGCAATCAATAGCGGGAAGTTCCCAGACAACTTCAAGAAATCTGTTATAACACCTATTCACAAGGATGGTGATAAGGATCGGGTCAATAATTACAGGCCAATATCAATTCTTCCGGCTTTGTCCAAAATACTAGAGAAACTTATGAATAAGCGTTCCGGCTTTGTCCAAAATACTAGAGAAACTTATGAATGCTTATTCATAAGTTTCTCTAGTATTTTTGGTTTGGTCAGTTATTTGGAAAATAATAATCTTCTAGCATATTCTCAGTACGGTTTTTGTTCTGTCAAGTCTACAGATGAGGCTGTTCATCAGCTTGTTGACCATATCGCTATGGGTTAAGACAGGAAGAAAAAATGTCTAGCAATCTTCATCAATCTCGCTAAAGCATTCGACACGGTCTCGATCCCCATCCTTGTGAGTAAACCCTCTAGATCTTTTCAAAGATTATCTCACAAATCGTAGGCAGCAGGTTAGGATTGGAAATCAACCTAGTGAAGAGTTACTTGCGTGCCGCAAGGTAGCATACTCGGGCCAACGCTTTTCCTAATATTCATTAACGAATTGTGTAATATTAATCTTAAAAACGGTAGAACCTTCACATTTGCGGACGACACAGCATTATTTTTTCCGCAGACACATGGGATAATCTTAATGACTGTGCACAAGAGGGTTTTAACAAGGTGTGTAGTTAGTTGCGTGAAAATAAGCTTACACTTAATGTTAAAAAAACCAAATACATACCCTTTGCTATATTTCACCATTTATCTGTTTTAATTGTCAGTGACCTGAACTACTTCGCGCTGATTCGATAAAATACTTAGGAGTTCTGGTGGACAACACTCTTTCTTTTAAGGCACATTTAAACACCTTAGCAAACCGACTACATAAAATGATCTTTATTTTCAAAATAATTAGACATTCTGCAGACCAGGAAATTCTAAAAATGGTTTATTTTTCACTCTAGGATTTCTTCTAGGATTTATACTCTATAATCTAACACACACATACATACATACACTCATATACACACATCACACACTCAACAAATATTCACACACATCATAAGATTAATATGCGTTAATATAATATCATCATGTTTCTTTTTTTTTTAATTTTATTAGTGGATACTTAACTCACTTAAACACTTAAAATAGATTAATATTGGGTACTGTATGTTTCCCCAATAAGGAATCACCAAGCGCAACTACTCTGAGGTTCGAGGGGTGGGAACCTGATGACCTGTACTGCAGGTCTTAGACTTATTTCAGGCATCAGTCCCCCATAACTCAAGTTTTAAGGATAAATTACTTTTAAGATGTTCCTACTTTACAGTATGTAAAACTTCAATTGTGGAGAAAAATAAATGATTTTATTATAAAAAAAATAATGGTTGACAAATTTTGTTATACCGGTCATAATCATCACTTGATTAATCTGGTTCTTGATTAAACTAACGTTTTAAAGTAGTTCACTGTAACTGAATAGTTAGAATAGATTAAGTTGCCTATTTTGTATGAATTTACTTCGTCTTTCATCACTGTGGAATCTAAAAAAGTTCCTATTGGAGTCATATCTTGTGGTAGAATGACATCCGTACACGGAACAGTACCTAACCATCTTTGGAACACAAAACTTTATTATTTCCGTTACACTGGGAAACATGCGCTCGCCATACCCGCTAAGCGTACGCTCAATGTGGCCCACAGTCCGGCGCGGAGTGTGACGTATGTCGGACTGGGGAAGGGAGGTGAATGTCCATTCTGAATTTACGTCACCGCGACTACTGCAGATTAAAAGCACACTGCGTTGACATTTTCTATAGAAAATTTGTTTACGGCTGCCTCAACTCTTCCAGTATGCCGAGTGCCTTACGAAGCCCGATTCATATGGTCGACTTAACACTTTGACACGTGATGAAAACTGGGAGTAGGTACATAAATATTAAGTAAAATAAAGTAGCCAGTTGTTCAGTTAAACTGAACATCCAGTAAGCGGCATTTACAGCTACGGTATTTGAAATTATAAAATAACACACTACAGTTCAATGTTTTTACTAACTATGCAATATTTTAACTAATTAAAACTCTAAGTGGAGTTTAATAAAATATGCTCCATTTTCAAATTAATTTCATACATTTCATAGTACGTTTGAAAATGTTTGTTCAGTATCTTAAGTGATTGCAAAAACAAAGACAGTTTTGATTTACATAACATAACATAACATAAAAATACTTTATTGCACGTAAGAATACAAATCACACAACACAACAGATAACAACAAAAAACAAGTACAACATAGGCGGCCTTATTGCTAAGGTAGCAATTTCTTCCAGGCAACCTTTGGGTCAAAGAAAAATGCGTAGCGGTAAGCGGGATATTGCAAATCTAGTAAAATATGATTACATTACATATAATACATAAACTAGTTACAAGCTACTACATAGATATTGTAAAGTAAACTAATACATAATATATAATAAACTAATACATAAACTAATGGAAGACTACCTTGAAGTTTACCTTGTGTGATATCCACATAACATGTTTTTGAAAGACGGCTATCAAATCAAATCAATTTCAGATTTGATAATATACGTAGTTCATTACCCAATTAAATTTATTATTTTGCGGGATATGAAAGCGTTTTCAGCGGTATCTGTTTTCCAAGAATACAACGTACGTTTACCTAGTTACGTATATTACGCCAACCATTTCCACGGAAAAATTGTCCGGCGTTGATACCGGGAGTGTAATTTAAATTCGTAAAATTCCGACTGGAACATACACACATATAATCACGCCTTCATCCCTTATAGAGTAAACAGAGCGTAAACGACCTAGACAAAGATCGTTCCGCCACGTCTGACAATGTTTTGAGGGTTATTTAAGATAGATTTGTAGGTGTTTTGCTGTAGTGACAAGTTGTCAGCCTATCGCCTAAATAGCATATACTGTAACCCTCGGACGGATCCTTTAGCTGGTTGTTACAGCATGCCCGGGAGGAAATGTAGCTGACACATTCTATGTTTTTCTCTCGGTCCCAGTCCAGCATGGAAGATCTGACTCCAACTGGAATGTGTAGGTAAAGCCCCTACAGGGTTTGGTGTTTAGGCAATCAAGGAACTTGACTGCTAACGTTCCTCTTTCCCCTCTCTATTACGTTATATCCAGTCTGTAGGTATACAGGGTGTATTAAAAGCTGCGTTCATTTAAACCGCGTTATGTATAAGTGATATACAAAACAAACCACACATTAATTAAAATAAATAAAAACGTGAGTAACGATGATGGGAGAAGGGGTTTGACCGTACTTTCACCGCAACCATCGTCACGTTTTAGGACCAGATTCACAAGACGCTGCAGATAATCGCGGGTGGACTAATGAGAATAAAAAACTTCGCAGACGAAGTCGCGGGTAAAAGCTAGTCACTAATATATTACGTGGTTTGAAGGAACGCGGTAGTTTTTTTACACCCTGTATTAACGGAATAAAATGCAGTAAGATTGAAAGACCCCAGATTACAAGCTCTGGAGAAAAGCCACACAGGCCTAATGTGGGTCCGAGTGTATTTCTGTGTATCCGAGTGTGTTTCTGTGTATCCTTCTTGAGGCTAAAAAGAAATCCGCATAACAATCGTCAATTATATACCTACCTACCTGGAACACGAAAATTTACATAGTCTTAAAGCTTTTTATGTCAAATTCAGTTTTCTTCAAATTTATTATTTTGAGGCATATAACATAACATAAAAATACTTTATTGGACGTAAAAAACAAATCATTCGACACAACAGATTACAACAAAAGACAAGTACAACATAGGCGGCCCTATTGTTAAGCTAAAGCTTCTTATTGATGCTTCTCCACTTTGAAAATGTATATTGAATTCGGATACCGGTATCTGTTCCAGGAAGGTATTTTCTAGCATTTTTAAAATACCTAGCAATTTCCTGGAAAATCTCTTGCTGTGTAATTTAATATTCGTAGTACGGAATATACATGTGTTTGGCTTCTGATGGTATTATAAGTTTATTTTAGGAGGTATAACTACCTATCCACCTATTTAGGTTTGTAGTACATACATATATATAATCACGCCTTTATCCCAAATGGGGTAGGCAGAGCGTAAAGTACCTAAACAAAGGTCGTTCCGCCACGTCTGACAAAGTTTTGAGGGTGATTTAAGATAGATTTGTAGGATGCTGTAGTGACAGGTTGTCAGTCCATCGCCTAAATTGTAATATACGGTCGGCTCCCTTAGTTGGTTTTTACTGCTGGCATATTCTACGATTTTCTCTCGCTCCTAGTCCAGCATGGAAGACCTGGTTTGTTGTTGTATGTTTTTTTATGTTAAGTTATCGATACCAACTTGGTTTGCACCCCGTAAACTGTTTTTACTTTCCAACTTTAAAGAAAGTCTACCGCAATAAAATATAATGTTTGTAACAAGATTATGGGTAGATGTAGGCTGAAATGATGATGATGATGAACAAGATTATACCTATACATGGTGTAAGGGACAGCGTCCCACAAACTGATAAGGGTTGCTCAGTCAACGGCCCTGAACAACTTCCAGCAGGCAATTCTTTTAGGAAATAAAAAGAAAATATTTTCCATACAAATTGTTTGATTGAGGTAAACATTTTGTATGGAAAAGCCATTTTTATTTTCACTGACTCACTCCCACGTCAACTCATTTCGCTTCGGGTGAAATCGCTGCGCTGGGCGGAAATCTAGTAAATAATAAACAACTATAATAAGGAGATTTTCACGTTATACAGCAATAAAAAGATAAGTTTACTTCCATGCTGGCCTGGGAGCGAGAGAAAAACATAGAATGTGCCAGCTGCATTTCCTCCCGGGCATGCTGTAAGAACCAGCTAAGGGATCCGAGAGTTTCAGTATATTGTAATTTAGGCGATGGGTTGACAACCTGTCACTACAACAATATACCTACAAATCTATCTTAAATAAAACCCTCGAAACTTTGTCAGACGTGGTGGAACGACCCTTGTTTAGGTCGTTTACGCTCTGCCTACCCCATTAGGGATAAAGGCGTGATTATATGTATGTATGTAAAAGATAAGTTTATGTGTAATTCTAAAAATCAGTTCTTTTAAAATTCCGCCTTGAATTATTCAATGACATTATTCCATTTATATTCTTATCATACAATTTCATCCCAGCTGGTTTCACTGTGAAATCGAACGTGAATTCACAGTTAAATTGCTTCATCCCAAATGCGCTTTGAATATCAATATCTCCTATTTGTACATTGTTAGAATTATTTCACATCTATCGGGCTCGATCTTAGATATCACCGGCTAAAATTTAGATCTATCTGTCACTTTCAGAATAAAAAGAAATTAAAAAGGACGGACGATGTATACTCTATGGTTTTACACATTGTCCGCTAGATTTTGACGCGATTTTGCATGTTTCCCCAGTATTTTTGTCAATTTTATACGATATATCATATAACGGCGGATAAAAATTACAGATAACTCATAATACCACCGACTATAAATCAAAAACCGAGAGAATAGATCTCCCGTCCTTTTCCAATGTTTTAGCCTGAAATTGACAAATAAATTTTAATATTAGTTTTAGCCGGCAAATCTAGAATCGACCCCACAATGGACAATGGGTAGGTATAAAATATCTAGATAGGATTCTAAGTTGGGTGTTTTGGGTATGGCATTTGAATTAATGAGAATATACCATGAATATAGAGGTACATTCAAATATGCAATTATTGATAGAACAGAGACTGAAACTGTCTCCGTGGTCTAGTGGTCAGAGCCATGGGTTCACGATCCGTTTAAATTCCCAAGGGGACACAAAGATATATGTCAATTTCTCACTTTGTGAGATTTTCCCCAGTTTGATTAGAACAATGCAGACTGAATCTCCTGATTGACTGGAGGAAAAAAGATTCCGTGCTGCGGAGGGCACGTTAAGCGGTTGGACCCGGTCGCTGTCTTTGATAGTGGTCGTTATACAAAACCATGTCAGAGGCCTATTACATACATACATACATATATTCACGCCTGTATCCCTAATGGGGTAGGCAGAACGTAAACGACCTAAACAAAGGTGTCCCACCACGTCTGACAAAGTTTTGAGGGTTATTTAAGATAGAATTCTAGGTATATTGCTGTAGTGACAGGTTGTCAGCCCAACGCCTAAATTACAATATACTGAAACCCTCAGATCCCTTAGCTGGATTTTACAGCATGCCCGGGAGGAAATGCAGCTGGCACTTTCTATGTTTTTCTCTCGCTCCCAGACCAGCATGGAAGTATCTCTCGCTCCCAGACCAGCATGGAAGTAAGCAGAGGCCTATTAGCTGCGCTATTAAGCTATTAAAAAACTCTAACACCAGGGTTCATCGGGTCGATTGACTCGACATCCACACGACAGAAGAAGAAGATAGAACAGAATAGGTATATACGCGCAGCACAAGTTGCTTCTCTCCTTAGGCATACTAACTTATTACTTACTAGCGACCCGCCCCGGCTTCGTACGGAAATTATCAGTGTTTCTCTACTATATTATGCATGTTTTATACATATTAACTTTCCTCTTGAATCACTCTATCCATTAAAAGAAACCGCATCAAAATCCGTTGCAGAGTTTTAAAGATTTATGCATACATAGGGATATAGGGACAGAGAAAGCAACTTTGTTTTTGATGCGGTTTCTTTTAATGGATAGAGCGATTCAAGAGAAAGGTTTATATGTATAATACATGCATATTATAGTAGAGAAATACTGATGATTTCCGTGCGAAGCCGGGGTGGGTCGCTAGTTGCTAAATAAAAAAATACGATGGTTTATAACATTCTATCGAGAATGCAACAGCAGTAGGTGATTACTTGATGCGGTTTGAAGCGTAAAATATACTGAAACATATTATTTTCAATCCAATAGTCAGACGTAGCGGAACAACCTTTGTTTTGATCGTTTACGGTCTGCCTACCGCATTAGGCATAAAGCTTTGATTTATTATGTATAAGTATGTATGTATGTAATATTTTGTTGATACTCAACATAAGTCTACTTACTGTATGTAAGTTTTGTATTGTTTTTCTGTTCTATTGTATTTCTGTATACAAAAATCTATTAGAAATTACTATTATTCATTAAATTAATGTTCCTTTACTGGCATACATAATAATTATTTTATAACTTTTATTGGGAATCCAAGTTTTGTTGGCAAAAGACAACATGTTCCAACTATTGATATTTTGGCAAGGTTGTATTTAGTAGGTAACATGGGAAAAGTTGTGCAATACCTAACCATTTTGTTTTGTAAACTTCAACAGTTTCTTCGAATTAACGAGATCGCATTCTTTTGAAAAGATCTCAAAAATACTAGTCTAAGGGCCGTATTTATAATCAGTGCTCATCACTAACAGCGAGTTTGAGTTCCTATCAGAAATGTCATTTCATTACAAACTGGCCTGTCAAGTCCATACCTAATATTGCTGTCAAGTTTGAGATCGCTTCATATTTACGAGCCTAAGGGCCGTATTTATAATCAGCTCTCATGTGTCATCGAGTTTGAGTTCGTATCAGAAATGTCATTTCAGTACAAACTGGCCTGTCAAATCCATGCTTAATATTGCTCTCAAGTTTGATATCGCTTCATAAATACGAGCCTACGTAGTAATAGAGAGTACAAATATAATACCCTAATACCCTAGAACCAGAAAATTACATCCAAAATAGAAACACAATGATCTGGAGATGTTTCTACCAACGCAACATTAAAGTATATACTTTAAAATTTATTTTGATCTGGTATAAGGTAATGAACCATCTGCTGTTCAGGAGCCGTATTTTTGAATCACTCGAACTCCAATGCGCATACGAATAAGTAACTGTCGCATGCGATTTTCATATAAATTACCTCGCGATGTCTTTCGTATGCGAAGACGATTCAAGTGATTCAAAAATCCGGAAATGTTACCATTCTGGTACTCGTAAAAATAACAAAAATATTTGATCCGCTTTATGGACAACCTCGTTCAAAAGAAACCTTGTTCCTATCCGCTCACATCCACAATAAAGCAATGTACATTAAACCCTAAAATAACCCCCTGAATATGTTTTCAGTTGCCCTGCACATACGCCTATACCCCCGCCGCCACCGCCGCCGCCTCTCACGATACCACCTCACAGGTAATACTAAAATAATTCTTCTTCTGTCGAGTGGGTATCGAGTCTATGGACCCGATGAACCCTGGTGTCAGAGTTTTTAAACCGCCTAGTAGCACAACTATCAGGCCTCTGACATGGTTTTGGCCCTCCGAAGCACGAAATCTTTTTCTTTTCGGACAATCAGGTGATTCAACCTGCAATGTCCTACCCAAACTGGGGAAAATATCACAAAGTGATAAATTCTCAAATATCAACTTTGTTTTACCCCCTGGGAATCGAACCCAGGACCTCCGGATCGGAAGCCGATGGCACTAGCCACTAGACCACGGAGGCAGTTACTAAAATAATTAAAGGTTTAATAAACCTTCCATCTAACATAATAGAATAGTCCTTGACTGATATACAGGGTGTAAGGGACAGCGTCCCGCAAACTGATAGGGGTTGCTTAGTTAACTTCACTGAACAACTTTCACCAGGAAATTCTTTCAGAAAGCGAAAAAAAATGGCTCTTTTATATAAATTGACGGATTGAAGTGGACATTTTGTATGGGAAAGCCATTTATTTTTTCATTTCCTGATAAAAAATCCTGGTGATAGTTGTTCAGTTTCGCTGAATGAGCAACCCCTATCAGTTTGTGGGACGCTGTCTCTTACACCCGGTATAGGCGTTAGAATTCCAGACCATTCATAGTTATTATAGTACTGAAGTTTGTTATTTTTAAAGTGCCTAGCCAACTATGTCTTTGACATCAGAGCTAATAGTAAAATAACTGTGAACGGTCTATAGGATGTAGTCTATCATGCCAAAACGCCTCACAGAGTTTAATTGTTCGTCACGCACCCCATAATCCATAGCTAACATTTAGAGAGGTAGGTAACAAACATTTCTAACTCCTGAAATCTAGGTCCTTAGGTAGATACCGCATCACACTCATTCACACCACGTCTATATCTTTTGAAATTGTGTTCATGAAATAATGAAAACTTTCAAAATTACAACGGTCATATTTTCGATTTTCAAAAATTCAGAAGAAGAAGAGGAACATAGCTTCTTTTTAAAATATATAATTCCCATTGAAAAACTCACTATAACGTGGGTGACACTGCAAAAAGCTAGTATAGGTATAATATTTCACGAGCTTTAGATGTTGCAATGAAATAGTTGGAAGCTTATAGTTTATGTCTGCTGCAGCGCTAATGGTTGCACATACAAACTACATTTGTTTCGCGGCCATCTTGTCTCCCGGTCTCACCGGTGGTTTGCGACTACAGCGCCACCACTTTATAACAATGCTGTTAGCGATTATTCTCCTCTGTTACTGAAAATGTTTGCTACTATGGGGAGAAGACCTGCAGTTCAGGGAATGAGTTTATATTTTACACTGCATTATTAAAGTAGTTTCATCATCGCTAGTAAAACATCTGTGTTGAATTTCGCGGTTTTTTAATAACATTGTATATTTTTAGGCATTTAAAGTTGGAAATGGTGTAATTTTACACCAAATAGAAATAGGTTTATATCATTTTATAACGTTGAAATTCAGCAAACATTTAGTACGACGATACGTACAATACAATACGTAATAATAAAGTAATTTTGTTGAAATTTTAGATTGTAGTTGGAAACTTGTGTTTTTTTTTACTGCCGATCTATGTATAAATTATTTCCAATTCAGTTTTAGAATAAAGGTAAACAAAGTTTCATCTCTTTTTATTTTAAAAAAAAAAACATTTCAAAAATAAATGATTCGTGTTGACAAATTAGATATATTACAAAATTTAATATTTCATTATGTTGTCATATCTAATAGCTAAAATTTATTTTAGAAACAAGATCTTCGATTAAAAGACATGAAATTTTGCCTACCTTTATTCTAATTCTATTTACTTCCATGCTGGCCTGGGAGCGAGAGAAAAACATAGAAATTGCCATATGTATGTCCTTTCGGGTGTGCTGTAAAAACCAGCTTAGGGATCCGAGGGTGTCAGTATATTGTAAATTTAGGCGATGGACTGACATCCTGTCACTACAGCAATATACCTACAAATCTATTTTAAATAACCCTCAAATCTTTGTCAGAAGTGGCGGAACGACCTTTGTTTAGGTCATTTACGCTCTGCCTACCCAATTAGGGATAAATTCATGAGTATATGAATGTATGTTTATTCTAAAACTGAGTTGGAAATGCTATAACTCAATATTTTTTGAAAATTTCCAGAACCAAGCACGTATCATTCGCACGCTCTCACACTTTGACGACCTTCGACGATTCAGTGATGCCTGCCGCCGTCGGAGGCACCAGGTACAGGAGGGACTGTGAGAGGCTGATCGACGGAAGAGTAGTTAAGGTTCGTATAGCAATTAAAAAGGTTTAAGCTTATTTATTCATCTATTAGACACGAAATACTTAAAATAAAAGTACAGGTAATACTATCGAAACGCATCCAAAAAAATCATTAGGTAGCCTTCCGATCTGAGCCGCGCTGCAGGGCAGCGCTGAGAGACCGCTTCGTATGAAAATGTATGGGTGGCATTCCGATCTCGGCGGCAGTTCAGATGACAGCTGTCAAATTTAAATGGCCATATCTCGGAAACTATCGATTCTCGTTAAGAGAAAAACTTTACAATGAGAAAACTGATTTTAAAGCACTCTTTATTTGAACATACACTTTTCTACTTTCCAGCCGGAAGCCAAGCCCTACGCAACGCTGCCCATAATGTTCCAGCCATTCTCCCCATACCCACAATTCATGGGTGCGCAGACGCCGGCACCCATACACTACCCGCCGCCCATACAGCCGATGCCCGGGCACCCCGTACAGGCAGCGCCCAGGCCAGCACAGCCCGAACAGCCCAAAGTTGTTGTACTAGGTAAAAGAACTTGTAAGTTTTATAAGCTATATTAATCTAGAGAGGACGACCTCGATTCGAATTTTGAATCATATTAGAGCGGTCTAGTATCATACCCCGCTAAAAAACGAATTTTGCTAAATGTCAGCAAAAATGAAAAACGAAAAACACGCATGTTGAAACGACTATTGTTTTAGCGGGTTTTACAACGAAACCTCACTTTTCATGTCATTTTTATCAGGGTATTAGAGAATTCAGCTACTAAATATTCAAATGATCTTACACAGACTTGAACGTACTATACAGTGACACCATCAGTCAAAAAAATACTAGAAAAGCGTTTTAGCGGGTTTTGAAACTAGACTACTCATTATCAGTTTTATCCGTAAAGAAGCTGATCTGAACTATATGACAAAATCATTAAACAAAAAATGAAAAACTTGAAATATATCAACATTTTCGTACGTTTAAAGTAAATACAAGTATTCTACGTGATTAATACCATCTAGAATAAGCAGAAACCCATTAGGGTTATTAATTTAAACTAACATTCTGTAAATAGACTAAGTTGAGCTAGAGTCAATCAACTAACTGAGGTAAACATAAACTCAATTACAGACTCCAACATACATCCATTAAAACTATTATAATATTCAATTAATATGTTGAACTTGTTTGTGTACAATGTAATTTGTAGGTACTACACGAAGCGACAAAATTTTCTTTGGTCCGTATTGATAAACAGTACTTGAGACTGACTGCCATTTCAGTAAAATATGGTCTCCATACTTAATATTACTCTCAATCTTGAGATCGCTTTATAAATACGAACCTTAGTAGCCAGATTTCGTAGCCAGTTTCAAAATGGAAAATAAAAGTAGCCAGCTACAACAGTTGGAAGACATTTTTTAAATAAGACAATTTTATTCCCATTTCGTAGTGAGCTTCGTAACATGTTTTTTATTTCCCATAGCGAAGCTAACTATGAAATGGAATGATCAAAATTTACTAAAGACAAATTGAAACGTTTCAGATTCCGTAAAGAAAGGAGTGATGAGGACTCAAGCCACACAAACTGAAGCTTGCATAGGACGGAAACCGCACCCACCTAATTATTTGTCTTTGAGTCCTCGAACTATCAAAAGGGTAAGGCTCTATGCATTTATAATTTTAAAAATCTAATCCTTATTTTTGTGTGTTTGTTTGTTTAGATCGTTTACGCTCTGCCTACTCCCTTAGGGATAAATGCGTGATTATATGTATGTATGTATTTTTGTATGGGTGATTGAAGCTCGACTTGGATACAATGTATAGACTTGAATTCCTCCCACTTTACAGATCGTTCATAGTCATTTTACCTCTGACGTTTGTCATTTTCCTATGTATTTGACATCAAAATTATAGGCAAAATAACTGGGAACGGATGATTTTATTACAATATCCATAAATATCTCTAGTTTAGTATTAGCCATATTACACTTTTAATCAAAATTTTAATTATGGTAATAAAAAAATATTTCAGGTTAAAATGGTAGCAGCAGGAGTTCAAACAAATGGATATACTGTTGGTACAAGAAGGCTAACTAAGTCATTTTCAGAAGTTGGAGGTGACAGATTAGCTAGTGATCGAGATACACAATCTGAAATGGATACTGTTGAAAGGTATAGATTTGTAGATCAAGTTGTTCCTATAGGTTACATTGATTTTTCAAATAACAATATAATCTTATTTCAATATTACAGTTTTATCGGAACTGACCATGAAAAACTACACAGGACACAATCTGAAGAACCACCTAGATCCCCAAGATCACCAACAAACCAAACGCCTACTTCGCCATTACTAATGAGAGGAGACTCCGATGACGTCACATCATGCTCTATCAAATCAGTTGCATCCTCACAAGTAGACAAATCTGACATCAGCGCTATACAAAGACAGGCTCAGGAATACTTCCAACAAAACTTTCAATTTATTCACGAAAGTGATAGAGATGACACGGTAGATGACGACATTGAAACTATTGAAAAAAGTATGGCTTTAAATCGTAGGAATTTAGAATATTTACAGCAAGAGATAGCTAAGCAAACTAAGCAGGCAGACAGATCTCTAAGATCGATTCTGTCCAAAAGTACAAGTGAAGCATCGCAGTCTCAGAAAAGCGTCTCAATAACACGTTCTAAAACACCTACATTTGTATCCGAGAATTCAACAGAAACTTCAGCAACGACCACTGATAGTGAAAAGAATGAAAAGGAAATCATCATAAACTTTGAACCAAGACCTGATGATGAAGCGATATCATTCACTACGCTACGGAGAAAAAGCAGAAGGATGCTACAGAAAACAATGTCAGAGGGAGAAATCTTATTAGACGTGTAAGTATTATTATTTATCTTTTAAAAGTTGCTGCTAGTATTGTGGATTGTCCCGAACTTGTTTTCAAAATCAACTTTCATACACCTCGCAGATACAGACGTAAGGTTCCACTTATTGTACCTTCGGCAGGTACTAATTATAGGCAAAATTATAGCAAGCAATTTAATACTTTCGATCTTGACATATTTAACACTAGCGTCAGCACTGTGAGAAAGCTTCTAAGCGAGAGTTTTTTTAATGAATGTTTTTCTTTTTGTATTCTATAAATAGTTTATTATGTACTAAGTTTATATAATAGTTTTCGTCTTTTAAAAAAACATTGTTGTACTGCTCATTCAGTGATCATTGTCTCATTTTAATAGGATAAATACTATGTTAATTTATGTTGGTATTTATGGTTTTGCTCGTTTTATCTATCTCGTTTTCTATATGTGCAAGTCTGTAAATACCTCTCAGATTTGTATATTTTTGTATTAATATTTTATTGTTGCTGATGATTTGCAAAAAAAAAAGTATCATAGCTAATATCTAGCAATAACTAATTTAGCTCATAATAAACCTAAACATGTACCTTTTTGCTTCAAATTCAGAAGAAAAACGGAAATATGCAACGAAGATGGTGTAAAAGATGCTGCGTTAATAATGTCCAGTAGTCAAGAAAATATGACAAGAGAAGATAGAGAAAGAGAAGCCATTTACAGGCAGTACATTGCCCAAAACTACAGCGAAACTCCAATCAAAGATGAAGGAATATTTGGATTTGAGCCAGACGGTTCATTTAGGTAAAACATTCAAACTAATTTTAATCAATTTGCTCAGGCTTTCTTATCCTTTGTAGAAAATGCACGCAAACATTATTTATTGCATTGCACACTAGACATGCACCTTCAACATTCACATAATATCATAATCACACAAACATACTCAACACAGAAAACCATACATTTTCAACCCTTTGCTTTTTAAGTATTAAATCCAAATATCGCTTTTGATTTTGTAAAATATTTGATACAGCCTTTCTCTCATCCGTTGCCATGCATTTTTCTTCATAGTTCTTCGGATGGGAATGGTCAATTCGAAGATTTTCATGAAAAATACATTAGTTACAAGCATGATCAGACATTTCTTAGAATTCGAAGTGTTAGCTTTGAAGACCCATCTTCAATTGAAAGCAAAATAGAAGAGGAGGACATACCGGAAAAGGACGACAGGTATGTATACATAGTTCAAGCTGTAGATGATAGAAGCAGTTGTTTTCCTTGTACGTAGAGTGAGTAGAGCTTTTGCAGCAAATAATTAATAGTTAACATTAAAAATAAAAGGCACATATTAGGATGTTAATATTGTTAATGTTTTATTCTGAATTTGCCGCATCAACTCCAAAATTACCTTTTACTATCCGTAACTGTTTCTAATACTGATAATTATATCAAACCACATGAACAGATATTTAAATTTCAAGCACATACAAACATATAATCCCACCCTCATCCCTAATGGGGTAGGCAGAGCGCAAAGAAAGGCCGTTCCGCCACGTCTGACAAAGTTTTGTGGGTCATTTAAGATAGATTTGTAGGTATAGTGACAGGTTGTCAACCCATCGCCTAAATTACAATACACTAAAACCCCAGCTAGTTTTTACAGCATGCCCGGGACGAAATGCAGCTTCTATGTTTTTCTCTCGCTTCCAGGCCAGCATGGAAGAAACATAAACATGCAACTTCAATCACCTACCTTAATAATAATACTGTGATTGTTATCCTTCCCAAAAATAATTCCTTATTGCATGATACCTAATCCTGAAATTCCTTTCAGCACTGCCAAATCCAGCCCTGGCTCGCCAGAACCTGTAAGCGTAGATATTGATGCAGACCAAAAAGTTAAAAAAGCGACAATATCTAAGACTTTGCCAAACACCCTCACACCTTTGGAAAAATCTTCGCCCTGTGCATCTAATGAATCGTTGACTATAGCAGATCACAGCAGGTAAAGGCAGGATAATTTAATAGGATGTTAAAATAGTTGCCATCAAATAACAGATAATTCATTTTATACTTAATATTTTTTCAGAGACCATTCTGATGGTATGTGGAATGAATCTCAAACTACTGTGTTGCAAGTTGATTCAGGAACTGAAAATGGTACTGTCATCAGGTAAGCTGTTCATCAGAATGTTTTAGAAACTACAACCTACAAATCTTTCCATTCTTTTTACTTACTTCTGTATTTCCATTACTTTTACACTTCCAATTGCGTTATTTAATTTTAGTTCTTCGGATCTCAGTTCGCTAGCAGCGTCACCAGGAGCGTTAGCTTTACTAACACCAACTTCGAGAAGAAAACAACTGTTATTACTTCAACACCAACAGAGGTCTTCAATGGATACAGACGTTTTGGACGAAGAATTTGATGCTTCACAAGTAAGTATTAGTTTTTTAGCGTAACTTGTCTCATAGTTTGTAAATAAAAATAATTGTCTCTATGCTTTAACTTAACTTTCAGAGCCAATCACCAACATCACCTAGAAACAAATTAGATACTTCAAGTTCAAGTTCCGCACATCAGACAAGAGCATCGCTATCGCCACCTGCAGTGGTACCGAATATAATATTACCGATCACTAAACAACCCACACCCTCTAAATTAATATCACCAATGGTATCACCTAAAGTTCAAAATCACACACCAGCCATTGCTATCACGCATCCCAGTTTGGATTTGACTGACATAACTTTCAAAAGAACTCCTAGCTTTATAAACAAGAAAAGGGAAAGAGCACTAAGCCCTTCTAGAAGAAGAGATCTGGTGCAAAAGAAAGGTCAGAAGGAGCCAAACGGTACATTACCGCATCAAATTGTAGAATCGCCTTCTGAACAACCTCTTACTAAAGCTACAGGAAGTGAAGTGAGTTTAGCGAGGACAGATTCTGGAAAATTAAATAACACAGATGTGTCTGAAAGCACAACAACTACGGAAGATTACGTGACTGCTAATTCTGATAGCTCGAAGAAAAGTAACCATAGAAACCAAAACCAAAGTAAGCAACTTAGTAATCTCGTTTTAAGTCAAAATGTTCCACAAGTTTCAACATATTCACAGATTAGTTTCACGATTTCAGCGCCAGAAGGCAACAAAGCTCA
The DNA here is from genome assembly GCA_949820665.1 of Scrobipalpa costella. NCBI lineage: Eukaryota > Metazoa > Arthropoda > Insecta > Lepidoptera > Gelechiidae > Scrobipalpa > Scrobipalpa costella. Next base: position 7,125,524 of record OX463313.1, read on the forward strand.
AGAAGGTTCATCATTTGAAAGCGCATCAAGTTTATACTCATCAACCAAAACTGACAATGTAGCAGAAGACTTGGTTGTGCCATGCTTTTCACCTCCTTTGCAAATCAACGACGATTTTATTGTACCAAACTTGTCTTCACCTCAATTGCCTTTACCGGACAGATTACCAAGACTTATTGAAAAGGTTGAAGTCAAAGCAAAAATTGCTCCTACATTAGACCACAGAAAGAGAGAAAAGACTGATGCTACTAAACCTAAAGAAGATGCGTCTAAACCTGTAAGTTTTTCAGCTTTTTCGTTTCTTGCTTTCCTATCTTACACTACTAGTAAGTGGACAGTAAATCATGGTGCAGATGATTTTAGTATTAATCAATATTCATTTTATTTTACAGAGCACAAGCACAAAAGGTATGATGAGCGGGAAAAGTAGTTCAAGTGGAAGCTACAGTATAGGCGGGTCAAATCCTAATGTTACTGAAGACACCGAAAAAACGCCTACAGAGAAGACAAAAGAGCTTCCAGATAAACCTGAACCAGTGGTTAAGAAAGCAGACAAGGTTACTAGCCCAATGCGAGAAATGGAACAACTAGTACCAAAAATGATGGTAATTTTAATTTATTTGGATACTATAAGTATAGAATTTGATGTTCAATCTCATAGATTAGGTAGCCATCCCCGTGAGATACGGAATAAAAGCTAGGGAGATGATGATGACTATAAGTATAGAATTTGAAAATATGTGTGTTTTGGATGCATGTTAATATGCTGGATTATTTCAGGGATCATTGTCAGATGACGAAAGAAGCGTTCACTACTCATCTTCGGGGTATTACGAAAGTCCACTAGACGACGAAGATGACGGAGGTTTGAGTAAGACGCTTTCATTATATTGCTGCATGTAGGTGTCGTGTGGCCAACTTTATTATGATTCTTGTTATTAAAATAAACTTTTCCTTTCAGCCTACAAACACTCCCAAAAGTATCGCTCAACTTCAAGACCTAAGAGTTGGGTAGCAGAAGACAAAAGAAGAAAAAAGAAATCAGCGTTCACTTTAGAGTTTTCAAAGTCATACGATGATTCTGTTTCCACATCACAAGACGACTGGAAGAAAGAAAAAGCATCAGACCCAGTTAGTCGATTAGAACGAACTCCGTTTAAACCATCAACATTGAAATCACCTTCAGACGAAAAAGTACCAGAAGTTAGGAAAAAGAAAACTCATTTTGCTGATAAACCGAAAAGCGTACAATCATCGCCCAGGGAACCAATCGACGTAGAAAAATCAATCAAAGAGAAAACTATGAAAGAAAAAGAGCAGGAAAAAAGACCGATGGAAAGAGAACGTTACGTAAAGAGAACTAAGATGAAAGCTAAGAGTCCTACTCAAAGCAAGACGATTGATGGCGGTCATAGTTATAGGGCACAATATGAAAGAAGAGAAGGCGCTGGTTCTAATATGAAATTACATCTCAATATTCCAACGTCGGATGATTCTAGTGAGCAATATAGGAAAGATGGTAAGGCAGATATCACTCAATCAGTTCATATTATGATGCCTTTTTAAGCATAATTAGACTTACAAAACTCGTTCTTTCTAGGTCCCAGTAACGGAAATATTTCACCAAGAAAACATAGACGACTACGAGATAGTCCAAGAAGAAAAACTGGTAATAACTCGTGTATTGCTAAATCTCCGACTGCTGGAAGCGGTCATTCAGCTTACAGGTAAGTTTTCAACCACTAAATTATTTTACATTTCAAGAAAACACCTTTGTACCTACTTGACTTCAGCACTAAAATTGATCTTTCATCTTTTGAAGGCCTAGAAGAAAAAGCGGTTCCAACGAAAGCATATCACTTCCCGGTAGTCTTCCTCGTCGAAAGCAGTCCATACCTACAGTCCCGTGTATGAGTTCTCTGGAAGCCGAAGATATAGAGACCACAAGAACTTTGACCACAGCTGGTTCAAGATTGACTCCTCTGCGTTACGTAACGAAGAGTCCATCTGGGTCGCCAAGACATCATAAAAAGGACAAAGGTATAGACGTAACCAATCCTGAAGTTATTTGTGGCAAAATATCTGTTTTGATTCTCTTTAAAAAGTTATACTGATAAATCAACGACTACTCACTTGTTTGTTTAGCGGAGGTATTAGACCTCAACGTTTCGACTTTTTACGAGAGTGTTCTTCATGGAGAGTGAAAATCACACAACACCGCCCGTGTGTGTTTAAAAAGTTAATTTATTGAGTGCAACTTTCTTTTCAGATGGAAAATTTGCAAAAGCAGCGTCTGCAGAATCCCTTCGCTCTGTATCGCCTGGATCAGACTCAGTCTTCTATTCGGAGCAGACTGAACAGAGTATGGTGACTGCCGAATGTGAAGCTAAAGCCCACTGCTTGCACTGCGGCAAAGAAGTTCACATCGTTACTGCTGATCATGACAGTCGAACGTCAAGGACTTCACATACTGATGCCAGCACTGTAAGTATTATGTATTTATATGTTCCTTTCATTCTTTTCTTTGGGTCAAATAGAGAATGTGCATATAACATATTTTCAGTTCCTGAACCTATTGTCTAAAAACATCTTAAATTATGAAAAGAACAGTAAAAACAGAAATAAAATTGATCAAAATATCACCGAGATATACCATTATAAAGATAGACTATCTATCTCTCTCTTCGAAACGACAATTTATATGGAATTAGTATGGCGCTCCTGTCTTATGACGTCACATGACAGTTCGGACCTCTCTTTTTAACTAACCACTTTAAGGCATTATAACTCTACTAATGAATATTTTGCGAAAATTCCTTCACATCCGTTCATCTATGGTGACAATAATTCTTACTAATAGTTTTTAAAAAATCATGAGTATTCCCTATTGTGTTCTCAAAATATGTAGTGTTTTTTTTTATTAAACGCACAAACTATTACATGCCCTGATTTTTATCACTTCATCAATCTAGCATCGTCTAGCAACAATAAAATTTTGCTCTTATTTATTTTAGAACATTATTTAGTCATGTTGTGTGTGATATGATATGGTGCTGAACATTATTATAATTTCCTTTAAAATTTGTGTAAACGTGCCCAGTAATGGGACATACGTGGGACACTCAGAAAGATTTGCGACACTAAAAAAAATTGTTCTACAGGTACATATATTTTTATTAAATCTTTTCAAAGTACTCTCCACCAGCCTCTATACAAAGATTCATGCGTCTGAACCAGTTTTCAAAACACTTTTTCCAGTCCGCCGTAGACACCTCGTTTACAGCCTGCTCGAACGCAGCCAGTGCATCTTCCGGCGACGAAAATTGTATCCCTTTGAGCTGATTTTTTATTTTTGGAAATAAAAAGAAGTCACACGGTGCTAGATCAGGGCTGTAAGGAGGGTGACCCAGGAGTTTGACTGGTGTGCTGTCCAGGAAGTCCCTCGTTTTGAGCGCGGTGTGTGCAGGCGCATTGTCGTGGTGGAGCAGTAGTCCGCGGAGCCCTGTGTTTGGTCGCTTGTTGCTCACAACAGAAAAATCTTCTGGTAAACATTTGGTAGTATACCATTCGGTGTTAATGCTTCTTTGATCTCATAAGGGAATTGAGGCCAAGTGGCCAGTCAAATTAAAAAAGCTGGCGATCAAAATCTTCCCCCCGCTTCGAGATCGCTTCACTTTGGTAGGCGTTGGTTCATTTTGAAACACCCAAACTGTTATAAGGGTGTGAGATTGAAGTAAAACAATCGAATGTTCGTTCAATACTCATTTATTGATAGTATCGACGAGCTTATATAGGATTACGGGTAATAGGTATAGTATATAGATATAGATAGCTTTAGGGTAGCTTAGAGTACCTTACACCTCCCCAGGGGGAGTAAAAAAAAAAAAAAGTTACAATAGCTTTTTTTTTTTTTTTTTTTTTTTGTTTACATACAGAACGTCTATACGTACGAGAATAAATGCGATTAAAATAAATCATATTACAATAGATTTTCTTTTAGTTTGATTAAATGCGGTTAAAATACACTTAAATAACTAATGCCGGCAATCCTAATTAATGTTATCCGGATGACATAAACAATCAATCATACGTGATTCATAATCATAACATATCATATTATATTAAGACATAACATTCATGAGCAATCATAACATGTAATCAATTTCATATTACATTTGGCGTTACTTTACAAAGACATGTAGTTGACAAAGCAACAAAGTTGGACTTTGATCAGTTCTTACAATACAGATACTGGGTCTTAAAATACAGGGTATTATTTTATTAGACATTGTTAGTTATAATTTTGATAACAAACTCATATTTTGGAAATAAGGCTTTGTTCTGTTTTTATGTACAATATCAGGTTTTCCGTTAATTTCTATTTCTACGTTAGGCGATAGGTCTCTTATCACTCTATAAGGTCCTAAATAAAGATCCGTAAGTTTATTGCCTGTTTCGTTCTTTACCAAAAGTTGGTCGTTAGGTTTATATTTTACTGGGTTTGTATAATTATCATAGTGCAATTTCCTCGCCAATTTGGAATTAATTAGATTTTTTCGAGCTTCGTTTAGGGATACTTGTAGGCGGTATTTGAGTTCTTTAGGATAACTATCAAAATTGTAAAGTGGTTCTACGGTTTTGGTAAGGTTCCCGGGTAAGTTACATTTTTTACCGAATACGAGTTCAAAAGGCGTGTACTTTGTTGAAGAATGCACTGATGTGTTGTAGGAGAAACACCAAAACGGTAGCCACGTGCTCCACGAGTCTGGCCGTCCTTCTGTGTGGATACGTAAATACGCACCTAGGCTCTTATGGGAGTTTTCGAGTGACCCGATGCTTTGGTGGTGATAAGCTGTGGAAGATAGTTTTTGTATGTTTAATAATTTACATACCTCTTTTAGTATTTCGGCCATGAACTCTGCACCCCTGTCTGTCGCGATGTCGCTGGGTATCCCGTACAAAAGTATGAAGTTGTTGACGAACGCTCGTGCTACTTCATCTGCTGTTTTTGTAATTAATGGAACTGCACATACATATTTTGTTAATTCACATTGTAGTGTAAGTATATAGTTATAGTTATTAATATCTCTGTCTAAAGGTCCCACCAAATCTAAGTATATTTTCTCAAATGCCGATTGTGCTGTGGTGGTGATGACCATGGGTTCTTTCACCTGTATTGTATACTTTTGTTTTTGGCACTTAGAACATTTTTTTACGTAATCTGAAACATCAACCTCCATCCTCGGCCAAAAATAATATTTTTTGATATTATTTAGCATTCGTCTCTTGCCCGCGTGGCCACTGGTGGGCAAGAGATGAAAATCATTGAGAATAACTTTAATATCGTCTTTGTTACTTACTCGTATTACGTCTTTTAAAATACAAATTGTTAGACCATTCCAGTTTTTAGTTTTCTTAATTTCGCTCATAAGCTTTTCTACAAAAACATGGTTATTTTGATTTTTTATAAAATATACAACATTTACATTTATTTTTTCACAAAACAATCTCAGCTCTCTCACAAATGCTGCTCGAGTCAGTTGTGATTGAACAGCTGGATTTATGAATATAGTCTTTGAGTTATCGATATAGGTAAATATATTATTTTCGCAATCTACGTGATTCGAGTTTTTTAATTTATTGAAATTAGACTTATCAATGAATCTCAGCTCAACAGCATCCTTTGGTTTGATATGAGTTTCTACGATCTTTGGTTGATCAGGCCAAGTACCTGTAGGAACCATATCAACCGAAGGTGCGGGGTTTAGTTTCCGACATTGCGCGCGCGTCATTACAGATATACTTTCATGCAGTTGTTTTAGTTCCTGTATTGTGATACGAGATAATGCGTCTGCAGCCGCGTTATCCGTGCCACGTACATATTCAACAACAAAATCGTACTCTTCTAGCATTAATCTGAATTTTAATAAGCGACTTGAAGGGTCTTTTAGGCTAAATAAATAAACAAGTGGCCTGTGGTCTGTCATAACCTTAAATTTTTGTCCAAAAATATACGGTCTGTAATATTTTATAGCCCATACGACTGCCAATAACTCTTTTTCGATCGTTGGGTAGTTGCGTTCGGCTTTATTCAAACTTCGACTTGCGTATGCAACTGGACGCCCGTCAGAGTTTGATAAAACGGCTCCGATTGCATATCCTGACGCATCGGTATGGATAACAAACTGATTTTTCTTTGAAAAGTCTGGGTACTGGAGAATTGGCGGTGAGATCATACGTTCTTTTAATTTTTCGAAAGATTTTTGACATTCTTGACTCCAAATAAATTTTTCATTTTTTCTACAAAGTTGATTTAAAGGATAGGCCTCATTAGCAAAATTTGGAATAAATCTGCGATAGTAATTCGCAAAAGCAACAAAACGTTTTACTTCGTCTGTGCTTTGCGGAGTCGGGTAATTTTTTACAATTTCAATTTTTTGCGGATCTGGCAGAACGCCTTCACCTGAAACGATATGACCCAAATATAAGATTTGTTTCTTTAGAAAGATACATTTAGAGGGGTTTAATTTTAAATTAACTTTACGTAATCTTTCAAAAATATCTATTAAGTTTTTATTATGGTCTTCTAAATTTCTTCCCATTACTATTAGGTCATCTAGATACACTAGACATTTTTCATATGTAAGACCCGTCATAGCGATGGTCATCATTCGAGAGAATGAACTGGGGCTCGTTTTGAGACCCATTGGCATGCGGGTCATTCGGTATTGACCAGAGTCTGAACAAAATGCTGTGTATTTTCTACTATCCTTTTGTAATTCCACATTATAAAACCCTTGATTTAAATCTAAGTGACTGAAATAAATGCAATTTGATAAGGAGTCTAATATTTCCGTGATGTTAGGGAGCGGAAATTTGTCATCTTGTATACAGTTGTTTAATTTTCTGTAGTCTATGACTAATCGCCATTTCTTTTTCCCACTTGAGTCTGACTTTTTCGGTACAAGAAGGATAGGACTAGACCACTCGCTACTACATGGTTCTATGATGCCTTGTCGCAATAAATCATTAATTTGATTTTGTACTTCTGACTTTTGTGAGTGTGGTAGCCGATAAGGCTTAGTGTACACTGGTTGAATATTCGGTTTTAAATTAATAGAATGTTGGTAAATTTTTGTAGTTGTTAATTTATCTTCAGGAAGGTAAAACACATCGGAATATTTTGCACATAACTTTTCTATGGATATCTGTTCTTCTTTATTTAAGTATGTATTTAATTGCAATAGTGAAAACAATTTTTTAACTCGGTCTGAATTTTTAGATGTTGAATTGAAATTGCAAATATCGTAATCGTTTGCATTGTGCAAGATTGGATTAATTTTTTCCAAATTCAAATCGCATTCAGTAGCATTAAGTATTTTTACAGGGAATTTCCCATCTTTTGGCTGAACTAAGGCGTTAGCAATGAAAACTCCATCTTGTAATTCAGATGAACAAATAACAATCGGTTCAGTAATTTCTGTTTGTATGTAATGTATAGACTCTGACCTTGCAGGTATACGAAAATGTTTTTTCTCTCTGTACAAGGGCAATTTAAAGCACAAATTATTATTCCACAATAATAGAGTATTATTTCGAAAGTTTATAATTGATTTGAATTTATCCATAAAATCTCGCCCAATTATACCACTTGTATTACAAGGCAGGGTACTAAAGACAAAAAATTTGTGACTCAAAATTTGATTTCTATATCGTAATTTTATAAAGACATATCCAATCGACTGAACTTTGCCCCCAACTCCATTTACTGTGATGTTCTGTTTATGGATAGGAATATTTTGTTGCTGTACATGTTTATGTTTTATGGCTGAGATGCTCGCGCCGGTGTCAACTAACCAATTGTATGAATAATTATTTGTGCCTTTTAAATTTATACAACAATCACTTTTACCCGAACAAAGCGTTAAGTTAGTCTCGAAAAAACTCGTTCTGATTTTCAGGAATAAAATCAGTAAAAGTATGTATGTGCTGTCCACGAGGGTTAAACTTACCCCTGTTACTGGTAAATGTCCTTGAGGTCAGTCGCTCAGTACCTCGGTGACCTCTCCAGCCACGACCTGTGCCTCGTGACTGCCCGCGGTGGTAGCCTCTCGGTTGTCCATAGTGGTTGGCTCCTGTTTGTCCTTGATAATTACCTCTTGGCTGTATGTTACCTCGGCTAGCTGAAAATGAATATCCTCTACGTCCACGACCTCTGTAGTTCCTAGAATTAAATCCATAGTTATTATTATGTCTCATAGTCATGAAATCCACTGATGTTGAAGATGACGTCACGTCCTCGTCGATGGCAGCTTGTACAGCGTCCTTCAAGGAGCTGTAATTTCGGGCTGAAATAATTGTACTTAACCTACGATTTCTCAACCCGTCGGCAAAACATTTGATCGCCTGTTTCTCATTAAGAGGTTTCAGAACAGCGTAACTTTGTGTTTTGCCTTCTGATTGAGATATCGTAAGATCCGTGAACATTTCAGTTAACTGTTTCCCATACTCGTTAATCGACAAATTATTTTGATGGAAAGTTTGGAGTCGTCGCTGAATAGCCGTAGCTGATTTTTTGGGTAAAAGCTGTAATTTCAAATCTGTCAATAACGCGTCAATATTAGGGTAGCTTGTAGAAAGCTTAAGTTTAGCGGCTTGCGAAAGTCTACTTTTAAGAACAAAGTTTATTAATTGTTTATGCGAGTCAGTATCGATCTCGTCTTTATAATATTCGATTCCGTCTATTAATTGTTTAATACTCTGCTCATCGTCGTTTGAAACTGGCAATAAACTTAGGGCAACTTTCAAGTCAAATTTAGCCATATTGTCTTCTTGTTTACACAAATCTAAAATTTTTTCGTAGAGCTCATCAAACTGACGGCATAAATTATTTATTTGTAACAATTCACTCTGAGACAACTTATCTTTACTTTCTTCTATTTCGTTTAATTGCAAATTATATCGCTTTACAATATTTTCTGTTTCCTCTAGTTTTTTATTAACAATATCACCTGTCCTTCTGATAGGTCCAATTTTACTTAAATATTCTTTTATTTTATGTAACTCTTTATATAATAATTCTATCTTCTTAGCCATAGCATATTTGTAAATTCATAAAATACAAGTTATCTACCTCTCTAATTTTTATAGTAATCAGATCAATATTAGTTAATTGCTTAATCTAATAGCAAAATAAAATATAACTTTATTCTAATTACCGTCGTAACGCTCCGTCAAATGAGAAAAAAAAAAATACAGTCAATTTACTTTACCAAATTGGAAATCCGACCGAAATGTTCATTGTTTCCCGTAAGGCGTGGATCAAGATTTTGAATTACGCACACACTTTTTACGCACTTATTGAGCCGAATACACAATGCAACGCACACTTTTACGCATCACCCTTTTTTTTTTTTTTTCACTTCTTATTTTAGACGTAAATTACTGGTACTGTCTTTTTTTTTATCACTGGAACAGTTCACGAGAAAACAAACGAAGTAGTAACAGACGACACTCGCTGGTACATACTGTCTTTTCTTTACCTATTGGAAACGATCTGGAAACGTCCACAGCACGACCGTGAAGCTAAACCGAAATGCCGAAATGCTCTGAGCTGCTAAATATACCTGAAAATAAAATTTCTGCCTGCCGTATTTCTGATCCAATATATGTTTATGTCATCCGTGTATTATGTATTTAATTGCCATTTTCCTTTTGTTCTCAAACCACTGATTCATCATCTCTCTCACGGCGGCGACGGCGATACAATGAGAAATCTCTCCTTAGAGTATTCCGATCTAACTCTTTAGTAATCCATTTAGAATGGCATTTCTTATAGATCTTGTAGGCGAAATAAATAAACACCAGCAGGATGATCAATGCTATCACCCCTAGAACCACATTCGTCGTGCTGATATGGGCGTACAGCTGCTCTACTACGGCGTCGTTAGCCCCCCCAGCGGCGTTTTGGGCAATTATGACCTTTTCTTCGGGTTTTGATTGCGGTTTTCCCATCCTTGCTGTTTCTCACAAAAATCCGTTGATTGAAAGGCACAAAGATCGGTAGGTACGTCACTCGCGAAAGTTCTAGACGAAGTGTATGAACTCATCTTGAAGTAGGTATTCTAATATGGGAAAGGAATCTGTAAACAACGTCCGCGAGGCAGACCACTGCACGGGAGCAGCAGGGTCGCCATATAAGGGTGTGAGATTGAAGTAAAACAATCGAATGTTCGTTCAATACTCATTTATTGATAGTATCGACGAGCTTATATAGGATTACGGGTAATAGGTATAGTATATAGATATAGATAGCTTTAGGGTAGCTTAGAGTACCTTACACTGTCGACTGGCGCTTGGTTTCTGGATCGTATTGATAAATCCAGGACTCATCACCTGTTACGATGTCGTAAACACGCCGAGACGAGCCTGCTTCAAATTTGTTCAGCATATCACGGCACCATTCCACCCGGGCCTGCTTCTGAGCGTCGGTGAGGTAGTGCGGCACCCAGCGCGATACTATCCTCCTCACGCGAAGATGCCCTTGTAGAATCTCGTGAACGCTTCCCAATCCAAACTTTAATATGTGCTGAATCTCCTGGTATGTAATTCGCCTATTATCTTGGATTAAATTTTTCACTGCTAGCACGTTTTCTTCCGTAATAGCCGTCAAAGGGCGACCGCTTCTTTCTTCATCCCCCAAGGTTGGTCGACCGCGCCTAAATTCGTTATACCAACGATACACGGTTGCCTTGGAGGGGCTTTCATCCATAAATGCCATTTGAAGTCTATCGAACGATTCATCCGGTTTCAGGCGACACTTGAAATCGTAAAAAATCATAGCTCTAAAATGTTCCCGGCGCAGATCCATTTTTCAGTAAGACACGATACTTTGAATTGGCTCGCAAAAAATGTGGAGGGAAATTTTGAAAATGGAACACACATATTTTTACTTACAAGTAATCATATTTTCAAAAAAGATTCTAACCGGCCAGTCTGCCATATATAAAAACTATTTACCGCAATACTTTCTGAGTGGCCTGGTATAATATAAGAAGTATAAGTATAAGATAAGAAGTGAGTCAATATATAATAATAATAAAGCTGTTTTGTTTGCTTTACCCTACATAAAATTGTTATGTGAACTCTTTCTTTTATTATTCGATCATAATATTAATTTATCTGGAATAGATTTGCTCCCAGGAATCATACGCCGATGCCACACCAGACATAGTGCCAGCACCAGCCGGGTTCGCTGATTCGCCATCTGGCATGACCTCGAAGAAGCATGCTAGTGGGGTTCGACTCTACAAGAAATTAGATAAAAGATACCGCTCCGAAGATAAATCAAGACATCACTATCGACATCGATCGGATGTACGCGCTAAGGTAATGAACTTAGCTTATTAAATTACTCTAATCTCAAATTATTTTCTTCGCAAATGAGGTAAAAGTATGAGACCTAGGCGCGCATGTATCACTAAAGTACTTGAGTGTCCTAGTGCTAATACCAAATTATTTTCCAATTCCTTTTCTGTTCGAGCTACACAACTTTGGAACAAGCTTCCGAAGACAGTTCAAATGTCCATCTATATCCTCTTTCAAAAAAAGAGTGCAAGAGCACTTTCTATCGCAACAAAATTAGTATTTATGTACGTAGGTATTTGTATTTATTATATGTATGTATTATTTATTATAGATGTTTATTTAAGTAATATATATGTAAGTTTATGTAGGTTCTAGGTTATATGTATATGTAAAAGTCTATTGCGTGTACAGACTTGTCCCCGTATATATTGTTATCTCATATTCAGTTTTACAGGTTGGCTGGAAGAGATCTCTTTATAGATATAAGCTCACCTTTGTGAACTAAATTTAAATTTGTTTATTTACTGTAAAAATTTTGTACGCAATATAGAATATATATAAAGTAAAAACATGCATTTCACCTATTTTGTTGTTTTAACTATCTTTCTTACATGAATATCGTTGTACTTCCACCTTATCCCTTGGACGATAAACTAACAAAGATAATTAAAATAAAGGGTTTAAAATAAACATTTCTTTCATGCTGGACTGAGAGCGAGATAAAAACATAGAATGTACCAGTTGCATTTCCTCCCGGGCATGCTGTAAAAACCAGCTAAGGCATCCGAGGGTTTCTGTATATTGCAATTTAGGCGATAGGCTGACAACTTGTCACTACAGCAATATACCTGCAAATCTATCTTATATAACCCTGAAAACTTTGTTAAACGTGGCGGAAGGGCCTTTATTTAGGTCGTTTACGCTCTGCCTACCCCATTAGGAATAAAAGCGTGATTATATTATGTATGTTTCTTGTTTGTATGGAATAATGCAGTTTGGTTATTGAAACCACACCCGATTACAGATCATTAGTTTGAAATGTCCCCAAACTTATTTATTAATGCATTTTGCTTCAGTCCGAAGAAAGAGGCAAAGAAGAGTACGCAACGACCGAAAAGCCAGCAGACGCCCGCATTGCGCGATCAGCGGGGAACAGCCTGGACAAACTGGCAAGCTCGAGCGTAGACCCTGATGGTAAGTAAAAAGCAATCGTGCAGCGTAATATTGCTGTTGTTTATTGCACAGGCGCTTTAGTTTTTTGTATCGATAGAACGAGTAATTTAAAATTGGAACTGAGTACACGTTATTGAACTTATTAACGCCTCAATTTCAATACAGTCATGGTAAATAATTTTGTCAAAACGAAAACCGGTGTAAATAAATTATTGACAAACGCGGATAAACAAACATAAAGAGTACAATCACAAGCAAATATATTGATTACTAAAATGTCCTCTTACAGAACAAGAAGAATGCTCAGGCAGTTCAGAAGGAGCCGAAAGTGGGAAAGAAGAGAAAGGCATCTACGCAGCACCGTGGTGGTGCGGCAACTGGATTCTGCTGTCGGAAAATGTCGACCAATGGACTAGGATCCCTCCAGGTTAGCTTATTGGTATCAATCTACACACGAATCGATTTTGACTTTATGTTCCTTGTAGTTAAAACAGAACTTTTCTTCTTATAGGTATTTTTTTGATTAGCTAGTAGTATCGTTATTATTATTGAATCGGTACACGAGAGAAGCTGCGCTTTTTTCGTTAAAGGAAGGACTGGACTAACATTAATACGATTGTGAGCTTTAAAAGCTATTGTTCTTAACAGTTCGCATTATGCTTGCAGATATCGCCAATATTCTTGGAAAATTTCACACTTAAAGTGTAAACATAAAGTTACATTAGGGCAGGATTTTCGGCACGGTACTAGTGTAACTTTCAGTATGTTTATTTTCATGTTTTATGCTTACAGATATCTTGGACACCGACGACAGCAGTCACGAAGACCCCACGGAATCCGAGACAGAATTCAACAAGCGTTACGTAGCACTCACTCACCGATTGGTCCATCGACGAGCTTGCATCGAGCTGAACAGGCGACAGGCGGACAATAGCTTTGGTAAGTCCATCATCATGTTGTATGGCATATACTGTTGGTTTCATGCTCCATGATTTCAGATGATATTTTATAGGTTCACCCACGGAATCTAGGAAGGAAACCCGTGAAGCCTTCTAGCGAGAGTTTATTTTTTCGTTTTGAAAGAGGATTCCTCGTTCTATGAAACTTTTTGCAAGGGTAATTACGACATTGATAGATTGTCAGTTTGCAGTGTAGATAAATAAGTAGCTTTTCGTTTTAGTTCCGATCGAAAACATGAACTCAATATTAATTTTGCTGTTGACTATCAACTGTCCAAAGATTTGCGTGGCTAGTTATCCAGAAGGTTTTGGTTCAGTTTTCTTAGAAGAAGTAACGTCCTTACCTGAAATCAAAACAGTATCCACTAGCTTTCAAGTTCCTGAAGAGAAATGGACTGCAAACGCTTTAAAATATATATCATATTATCTTCGTAATTACAAATTCAATGAGTGGGATAGGAGGTACTTTAAAGAAAAACCAAACAAAACAGGATATTATGATGCTTTTCCGTTGCCTCCCCTCAAAACTTTGCATTGGAGAGTTTACGATAACTGCGTAGATGATTTTTACAAATGTATAGTTTATCTGCATAGTGTCATTGCATCGTCGCCTTTCACTAGAAATCCAGGCACTGCTAATGTTTGGCAATCAGATGATAACGATGGATCAGAATACTACAGACTTTATGAATCACAAAGTGACGATGTTTGTAAAAAAGGTTTACTAAGTTCTGAAAAAATCGGCCTACCTTTTGATGATATTTTAGAAAAATTCCAATGGCGTACATCTGCATCTTACTACATGTGCTGGTATACCATGCTTGAGATACCGGAACTCTCTATGATTACCGAGTCTTGTGATAATTTCGCGACTTGTATTGAACCATCTGGGTTCCACAACCACGACATCAGAAGTGATGATAGACAATCATTTGCTTGCGCAATGCACAGCTTTTGCCCTGATCCTTGCTGTCCAATTAGACTTCTATTGGACAAAAAACAATGTTACGTTGAAGCTTGCCCTTGTTTTACTGAAAATATGTATACAAATTTACATAAAGACTGTAAACTGTATCGTAATAATAATCAAAATTTTAAAGATATAATAGCAAACAGATTTAATGTATCCTGCCATTGCGCAGAACAAGGATTTGAATGGAATTCTGAATCTGGATTGTGTATCGATATTGACGAATGTTTTACAGGAAGACACAATTGCGATGATATGTCTCAGAACTGCATGAATTTGGTGGGCAGTTATCTGTGTGTTTGTAAATTTGGTTTTGAACTTGACGAAACTACAGGAAAATGTGTTCTTACTGAATTAACAATAGATGCTGAGAGTTACGTTTTTTATAATATTGATACGGATCATAGTAACAGCTTATTTGGACGTATAATTCAACGTATTCTTAATATAATGTAATTAAGTTAAATGTACGTTATTTTATTAATTGTACTTTGGTGTTATATTTTTATAATTTTATCATTGATATTATATGATGACATTCTTATTAGATGACCGTTACACAATTTAATTCAAAAGTTTCTTATAAGATCATCAATGTCGATGAGGTCATTGGCATGAGTCATACTGAATGCTACATACAACCGACTAAAATGCAAATAGCAAGTCGTGAGAAATAGAAAAGTCTTGCGCTCTCTGCGTTATTTACAATTTTATTTCGATGCAATCACTGCTACAGTATGCATTTTATGTTACTGAAAACAAGAATTAGATTGATGAATGATGTCATAATCTCGGTAAACGATACAAATTTTAAATAAATTATCTCCCGATATCTGTCTATACTATAGTATCACGTTACATAAGTAAATGCTTGGCTAATATCGTACAGTCAGTGAACTTGATCCAAACCATTTATAGCTCTTGCTACGCCCTTCAATTACACCATAGCTGTTTCAAATCGGTTAACTGATTACGTCACTAACAGGGCACGTGTTAACTGCTCCACTTCCGAGCGTGAGTTCTGTGACGTTAGGCCTATTTCTAGTACTATCACTATTTTCAACGCTGTCACCAATTATTTTAAGAGTGTCCCCTGAATTCTTACGCAAATCTTCGACATTGGCACAAGAATTCACCTTCCTGACGTCATTGTCTCTACATTCTTTATCATTATTCAAATTTAAGTGATCAGTGCCAGATGCCGCATTAATCGTAAGGGAATTCGATTCCAAATGCCTGTGACCTTCAACTGATAAACGTAATTGATTGATATTCTGAAAGCATCTGGAGAGCAAAGAAAGCATCAGACGGTTGGCGTCTACGAGTAGATAGATATAACTGACCGAACTAAATATACTTTCCAAAGCTTTAGGAACGTCAGTCCTCAGTTGTTGAAGGCACGCGACTGCTGTCGGATATTTTTACGTTTCCCGTTTGTAATGGCTAAGTTTGTATTGATTTTACATCGATGACATGCTTAGTAATTTGTGTGTGACGTAAGTTTTGTACTGAGTTAGAGCGAATGATAATTTTGGTGACGAGAATTGGGTCACTAAGAGTGAAGTTCAAGATCTCGTTCGTACTGGTAAAGTTTTATCAACATGGGGGTCTGTGAGTACATTCTCATTTTTTTTATTTACTGATTTTATTTTGTTTCTTACCATTTAGTTAAATGTTTTATTTTTATTTACTTTTAGTCACAGATATGATAATGAATCCAAAAGGGAGTTTGAGAGACAAGTTGGAGGAGATTTTCAAATTAATGCTGGTGCTTTGGTGTAGGCAGTCTGAAGCTAACAGACTGGTCGCTGCGGAACCATGTGGTAAAACTTTGTGTCTTCTTCTACTATATCTGTTTTTTTGTTTCTGTTACTAATTGTAAATATTAACTAACTTTGATAAATTGCTTACTAGTTTAGCAAAATATACAGAACTACTCGTAGATTTAAAACTATAAAGGAATGTTTAAACATTGATAGTTAATTCTCTTTGAGGTTTACCCTGACAATTTACAGAGTAATACATACATACATATATTCACGCCTTTATCCCTAATGGGGTAGGCAGAGCGTAATCGACCTAAACAAAGGTCGTTCCGCCACGTCTGACAAAGTTTAGAGGGTTATTTTGGATAGATTTTTAGGTATATCGGTGAAGTGACAGGTTGTCAGCCTATCGCCTAAATTGCAATATACTGATACCCTCCGATCCCTTAGCTGGTTTTTACAGCATGCCCGGGAGGAAATGCAGCTAGCACATTCTATGTTTTTCTTTCGCTCCCAGTCCAGCATGGAAGAATTAATTCAGTATATTAATTAATAAATACAGAGTAATTCAGTATATAAATTCTATTTATTACTTTAAATTTATTCCAATTAAACATGCGAAGCGTGGGACTAAAATTTTATACATGACTAGAAAACTTGAACTTTATTTTATCCTCGTTTATCTTTACATTCATCATCACCCTAACCTTTTGCCGCATTTCACTCTTTCGGATACCTAATCTAGGGGATTGTAGTATCATATAGCTGAGCTTTTGTTTGTGGTTCCCATTTTATTGCTAAGTTAGTTTTATTATGTTTGTACTTGTATAACAGTGAAACAAATAAATAATATTTTTAAAAAAACTAGGGGATTGAATTATGATACTGGTTTTTCATTTATCTCAACATTGTTGCTACAAAATAACATAATTTGTTATACTAATAATCATTACCGTAAAATGTAGTAAACTTGCTAATAGCTTGTGTGAATGAAACTACCGATTGGGTCTGGCAACTATCCAAATGGTAGCGAAAGTCATAATGTGGCAAAATTGAATTCGCAATGTGTGACCTAAATAGAGAACAATGTATGTCAGGGTCAGGAGATTTTAAGTTTATTGCCTTCTCTAGGCCAATGGGTTTCCGATAAGTCTATGATTTAGGTCAAATGTGATTTATAGGAAGTTTGGTCTCATGATGGTGAAGCTTAGCTAAACAAATATCTACTTCTTCGTTGTGTGATGGCTTTGATTTAATTTTAAAATTTAAAACGTCTAACATAAAATAATTTTATTTTGATAGAGCAAAAACACTAACAGAGTATTAAATTGCTATATTCATCTTATGCAAACAAGAAATGCCAAGAACGGGTATCGCTTCTTTCATGAAAAGAAGACCCATTAGCAGTAAGATCTACAAAATAAACCGATTATCTATTTTTTTTCTTAACAACAAAATATAATTATTAACTTTTGATTCACAGAAAGCGACAAAACCGTAGTAGTCAGAAGAGGGAACGAGGAGTTTGGGTTCAGAATCCACGGGAGCAAACCAGTCGTGGTGTCAGCGATCGAACCAGACACGCCGGCCGAGACTTCGGGTCTTGAAGTTGGAGATATAGTTATAGCTGTTAATGGTAAGAATTTGCTAGATTTTACAATAGGCACCTAATGAAGGAAAGACATAATCGTAGCAGTTAAAAGAGGAAACAAATAGTTCATGGGTTCAAAATCTACGAGAGCACACTAGTTGTATTGTCAGCATAAAACAGAGAGCCATAGAGAAAAGAGACCATAATCGTCCTTAGATAGGAAAGAAAGGTGCAAATAAATAACTTATAATCGGGGACTTTCCATGGGTTTGATGTTTCCTGCTTTTTTTTGGTGACATCTTTATTATCTGTCTGAAAAACATATTTTCAATCATGGTCAATACCGTTCGTTCTTTAAACCATAGTGCCAATAGAATTTAACCCTTTTCAGTCTTATCCTGAATAATTCCTCGAATTAACAAAATGTGTTTCTAATACGCAGCCCAGAACTTGTTCTATAAAAGGATTTGTTTTTGTTACAGGGATCAATGTTTTAGATAAGACACATTCTGAAGTAGTAAAAATAGCCCATTCCGGATCGGAAATACTAGAATTGGAGGTTAGTCACGTCACGATTGTCTTTCTTGGTAATATTTTTATGATTGTTTGGTTTGATTATTGTTATTTGACCTTTGTATTTTGATTTATAGCTACTAAATTTGTAGTAGCTAATTTGGTTTACCTATAATGATTTGCTTTAAAATTGGATTAAATTCTACGATGATTGAGGATGGATCATTTTCTCATTTTTATTTGTTATATTTTCATTTTGTATTATTTAATCCGAATCTGATTTTTATTAATTTTAGTAGTAGTAGTGTCTTTATCTAAGTCTGAGTCTAATGGTTCCATTTAACAAAATAATGAACAAACATAACCAATTCAACACTATTAAAGTAACCAAGTTTATCTTCTACCAGGTCGCCAGAACCTGCGAAGTGGTAGCATCATTAGCCCACGAAGGTGGACCGGCAGCGTTGTACTCCGGGTATCTTTGGAGAGCTGCCCCCCTTAGACCTCACCACCCCCCGCGCTGGACGCGTCGCTGGTTTGTCCTTAAGAGGGACAACTGCCTGTACTACTATAAGACGGATTCTGTAAGTTATTATTATTAGAATAGTGTAAATAACCCTTGCACGAAAACGCGCCCGTAGATTTACTTTTGTAAAAGTGTTTTCCCTCTTCTTCTTCCATGCTGGACTGGGAGCGATAGAAAAAACATAGAATGAGCCAGCTTTATCTCCTCCCGGGCATGCTATAAAAACCAGCTAAGGGATTCGAGGGTTTCAGTGTATTGTAATTTAGGCGATGGGCTGACAACCTGTCACTACAGCAATATACAGATCGATTTTAAACGGCCCTCAAAACTTGTCAGACGTGGCGGAACGACCTTTGTTTGGGTCGTTGACGCTCTGCTTACCCCATCATGGATAAAGGCGTGATTGTATGTATGTTTTCCCTCCCTATACTTGTATCATACATACGTATCATATAAGGGATAAACTCACAAATGCACGCCTTTATCCCTAATGGGGTAGGCAGAGCGTAAACCACCTAAACAAAGGGCGTTCCGCGACGTCTGACATAAGGGTTATTTAAAATAGATTTGTACGTATATTGCTGTAGTGACAGGCTATCGCCTAAATTGCAATATACTGAAACCCTCGGATTCCTTAATTTTAATAAAATGATACTTCTATCAAAGATCTCCTTTTACCAAAAAAGATTCTGTTGCCTGCTGCCTATACTGAAAACCTGCCTAATATGAAACAAATGATGTTTCCAGAGTTTACATCCAGTCGGAGCGCTGATGCTAGTCAACTACCAACTGACAGAGGAAGACACCGGGAGACCTCATGGGTTCAGACTACATAGAGGCGGCGGTGTGAGGCTGCAACTTGCCGCAGACACTTCTGAAGCGGCCGCTAGATGGCGCGCGGTCTTGGCACATGCTATTGACGCTAGTAATCAGGTATGAAACCAGTTATGAAAAGCTTTTTCCTTCGTATATGGTCCAATACAATACAAAATTCTTTATTACACGAAATAAATAAAAGAAACACATAAAACAGAAATAAAAAGAAACAAACGTGACGGTACAATATAGGCGGCCTTATTGCTAAAGCAGCAATTTCTACCAGGCAACCTTTGGGTATAGAAATTGTAAAAGCAGAAAGCGGGATAGTGCATATTACTACATATAATACTCCAACAGAAAACAAAGGCAGACAAACAAAGACTTACTGCACTGAAAGAAAGATCCATTTTATACAGGTACCCGTGTTTGTTTATGTTTATGTAAAGAAAACAAACCCTGGAAAAACACTAAAACAATACAATACAATAGAATATACTTTATTGCACAAAAACACAGACATTACAAATTGCTTAAAAGAAAAGTAGTACAATTGGCGTTCTTATTGCTAATGTAGCAAAAACATGCTTTGTCGAGTTGCATGACATCTACTCTTATCCCTGCGAACCTCATAATGTCAGTGATGCTGCTGTCTCATCGCCGCTCGACACCATTTCCCGCGTTGGCTCATCTCTCATTTCACCGTAATCATAAGCCACAGCATCACTAGATGGCGCTTTATCAAACTGAGTTACATTCGAGTTTCATCTTTATTCTAATTGGGTTGCCATAACAAGTAAAAAAATATAATTTTAAAAATCGGAAAAGTTTGAATCAAAATACGAGTACTTCTTGTCATGTAAATCTACAAATAAATTTAATATGGTTTTGCTGTCACTTTGTTTTAATGGACCTATTTGCACCATACTACAGAGTGTATTTAATGCGTCATCGGACTAACTTTTGCTGTCACTGTTTTAGCACCTAGCTTTAATATACTTACGAGTACATAACGGTATATAAGAGTAGGTAATATTAAGATGAATTGAAATTCATCGTCAAATTAGAAACCATATATCCAGACGCAGTATAAAATATAACGTTTCTATATATTATGAGTAGATATTTTTTTTTCTGTTGTGTACAAAATTAAATTTTGTGCAGCCTACACCCTGCACAAAATAGCACTTTCAGAGCATGAGAAGTGAAAATGTATTTTAAATCTATAGAAATTACATATGTCACAGCTACCATCCATCTTACAGTTTTTTGAGTGTGAGAGATAGTTATTTATCGTTAATCAGGATCAGTTTTACTTCCATGCTGGTCTGGGAGCGACAGAAAAACATAGAATGTGCCAGCTGCATTTCCTTCCGAGCATGCTGTAAAACCAGCTACGAGATTCGAGGGTTGACAACCTGTCACTACAGCAATATACCTAGAAATCTATCTTAAATAACCCTCAAAACTTTGTCAGACGTGGCGGCTTTTCGACGACTTTTTTTTTAAGGTTGTTTACGCTCTGCCTACCCAATTAAGGATAAAGGCGTGATGTATGTATGTATGTATCAGGATCATCACTTTGAAAATACAGCTACTTTAGACCAAATCAACTGTCTGGCAACTCTCACGCACATGGTCTGAGTCAAAGCTGCCTGTCCACCAGAGATAGGCGAGGGAAATGTATCGTGCGAGGATGTCTAGCTGTGCTGCGAAAATGGTTGTATCCACCAAAGCTGTGTGGGGAAATGTATCGTAAGAGGAGGTGTACCGGAGCAGTCAAAATGCGTAATAATATGCGGTGCAAGCCGAGCGAGGATGCGTTGCTAAGCTGTGAAATGTGTCGGCGGCCTATTCCTCGGGCACATTCCTAGCACTAATTTCTCGCTTGTTTTGTACGGACAAAACCTTGCTCCGCTAAAGCCGTTTCCACCAGAGCTGTGCTAAGCGAGGCGAGGTAAATGGAGCGATCCTATTGGTTGTTTAAAACCACATACCTAGCTACCTATCCTCGCACAGCTCTGGTGGAAACGCAGCCGAGTCTGAGCACATGGCTGCCGCGTCGCGGAACTTGGTTTGAAGTTCGAACGTAAACAGGTTTTAACGTTTATTACTTTTGCCTCCATTTTTCGCAGTTTCGGATTATAGTCCCATCTGTTTACCGGTTCGCACTTCCGTTAAATCTTTGCTCGTAAAATTGTAAACATTATTGATGCGAAATTCAAATAAGATTGTTTTAATGATTCGGAGATACACTGGCACAAAAGTTTGTTTTAACAAAACTTTTAACCAAAATGTACATACATACATACATATAATCATGCCATTATTCCTAATGGGGTAAGCAGTGCCTAAACGACCTAATCAAAGGTCGTTCCGTCACGTCTGACAAAGTTTTGAGGGTTATTTAAGATACATACATACATACATACATATAATCACGCCTTTATCCCTAATGGGGTAGGCAGAGCGTAAACGACCTAAATAAAGGTCGTTTCGCCACGTCAGACAAAGTTTTGAGGGATATTTAAGATAGATTTGTAGGTATATTGCTGTAGTGACAGGTTGTCAGCCCATCGCCTACATTGCAATATACTGAAACCCTCGAATCCCTAAGCTGATTTTTACAGCATGCCCGGGAGGAAATGCAGCTGGCACATTCTATGTTTTTCTCTCGCTCCCAGGCCAGCGTGGAAGAATTAAATAAATTTAAGATAGATTTGTAGGTATATTGCTGTAGTGACAGGTTGTCAGCCCATCGCCTAAATTGCAATACACAGAAACCTTCGGATCTGGTTTTTACAGCAGGCCCGAAAGGAAATGCAGCTGGCACATTCTATATTTTCTCTCGCTTCCAGTTCAGCATGGAAGGAACCAAAATGTATTGTAATTTATATACCCACTTTTCTTATCTTGGTTATGGAGATTTCTTTATGACAATAAAAAAAACTTTAAATGTTGGAACTGTTATTTCAAAAGACAAAAAAGTGTTATTAGCTACCCGGATACGATTATTTGGTAATTGGTTTCTAGTAAAACGGAGAGGACAAAGACATTTTTTATTTCGCAAGAGAGTAATAAAAATGTTTTGCTTGATGATCTTTTAAGATTTTTATTGATGAATATTATATCATAACAAAAAACACAAATATTTAAAGTCATAATTCAAGAATTAAAAGTTTTTCAAATTCACGGTGAGTTTGAACTTAACTCTAGCATAGACCAGTCCTAACCCAGATAGAATCGACTTAACAGTAGATAATAGAGCGAGCTCTTTTGGAAACATAAAAACTATAAATCGATTAAAAAAAAGTTAAGAAGAAAATTAAATTTGAAATGGAAGAGTACCTACATGGCAAAAAAAAATTAAGAGAAGTAGTAATTATCCTATAAGAATTTTTTTTTTTCTTCCAGCGCGACGGCTGGCTGGAAGTGACGATGAGGAACATGAAGCTGCCACCCTCCTCCATTCCTCGGCCTGACTGCTTCGGGTACCTGGTGAAGCTCGGCTCCAAGTGGAAGTCCTGGGCCAAACGCTACTGCGTGCTTAAGGACGCCTGCCTCTACTTCTATAACGATGCTAACAGCAAGAGTGCATTTGGTATGTACTTCCTTATTGGTTTGCTTTTGAATCTATTCTAGGCCAAAGCGAGATAGAATTGACAATAGAGCGGACAGCTAGCAACCTTAATAAGTCTAGCATTCCCATGAACCCGCGAAACACAGCAAGTTGCAGAACAAGAAATAGGAAAATTGAAAAAGAACGGAAGATTATTGCATATTGTTCACATTGGGCTCGATTCTAGATACCACCGGCTCAAACAAAAACTAGAATCTATCTGTTACCAGAATAATAAATTGGAAAAAGGACGGGCGATTTATGCTCCATGGTATTACACTTTGTTCGCTAGATTTTGAAGGGCATTTGCACGTTTCCCCAGTATTTCTGTAAATTTTATCCGCCATATCATATGACGGCAGATAATAATGACAGATAACGCATAAAACCACCGATTGTAAGTCAAAAACCGAAGAGAATAGATCTCCTGTCCTTTTCCAAAGTTTTTAGTCTGAAATCAACAGTTAGATTTTAATTTTAGGTTTAAGTTGAATCTAGAATTAAGTTCATTCCAAATATAATTTTAAAATAGGCAGGTACCTGTTGTAAAGACTCTACATTTTTAATGCAGCTTTAGCTTATAGAATAGAGTTTTGAGCTCCTGAGGTAAATGCGTATGACTAATGAATAGATAAAGAATTCAACATGTTGAAAATACTGGCCAAGCAAAGAACAAAACACTTAAAATATCTAAATACTTGAAGAAACTTGAAACATAAACTTGAAAAAGTCATTACTTTTTACAAAGAAAGTGCCTTACGCAGCTAAAATATTATAGCTTTTGCTTCTTTTAGTGTTTAAGTGTGGCCAGTTACACTATTTTAGTAAATTTAATGTTACGATAATACAGTACCTATTTGCATACCTACACAATATATTTAGTTGCGTCTATAAGAGGAAGATACAGCGTCATCGATCTGATCTATCTTAGCAATATATTCAGATGACAATATAGTTGAGAATAATTGCAGAAAATATATAGTTACTATCACTCTAAGCTCTAATTCACACAAGAAAGTCTTCTAAACAACTTTGCCAATATGCCCACTAAAAGTAGCAACATTTATATATATATATTTTTTTTTCTTAAGGGATGGCTTGTTTGCACGGCTACAGAGTTCAAACTTGCGCTCCTGGCGGCAAGAAATACGCTTTTGAAGTGATGCCAACGGAGCCCAAGCAACGACACTTCTACTTCCATACAGAATCTGAAATGGACAAGAAACGGTAAGGCTATTAGAATACTTATGACACCTAAGTAATATGGTGGTATGGTGGTATAGAAAAACATAGAATGTGCCTCTCCTCCCGGGCATGCTGTAAAAACTAGCTAAGCTTTGGGTTTCAGTATTTTGTAATTAAGGCGAAGGGATGACAACCTGTCACTACAGCAATATACAGATCTATCTTAAACAACCCTCAAAACTCGTCAGACGTGGCGGAATGACCTTTGTTTGGGTCGTTTACGCTCTGCCTACCCACATTAGGGATACAGGTGTGATAGTATGTATGTATGTAAGTGATATGTGTTGTTATAAGACAATTCTGTTGACTATTAAGACTAAATCTCAGGCTCTAGATTAGTCCTGCGTTCGATTCCTCCAAGAAAACGTTAGTTTATATTGTAATTATTATAGTTTGTCGAGATTAGAATATCATCACTCCATATTCTTACGGTAATCTTTTCCTAAATGATGACTAAAGGATAAATCTAGGGAATGGAGTGTGTAATCCATGCAAAGAAAAAACTTTGCGTAGCGAAAAATACCCTCTTATTTGGAATAGGCTCGTATTCTACAGTGGACAGTTGTGGTTAATGATGATAATTATTATTAAAAAATAAACTTTATTTAGCAATACCGGGTGTAAGCGACGGCGTCCTGCATACTGACAGGGGTTTGTCAGTCAACGAAACTGAATTACTTTTACCAGGAAATTCTTTCAGGAGATAAAAAGAATATTGACCTTCCTATACTAAATGACCAGGTCGATCTGATAATTTGTATGGTTTTTTTTTTCACTTCCTGAAAAATAAATCCTGCTCAGTTGTTCAGTTTCTTTGACTGAGCAACAAACAATATTATTTTATAAAAATAACTTTGTTTTTACAGATGGATGGCAGCGTTGGAATATTCCATCGATCGATGGATGAAGGCCGGTTGACGAAAACGATTCACCAAGCAAGATTCATCATTTGATTTTTTATAATTATTTCCATTAAATATGTTCCTCTTTTCTTATTTTTTTTTTCTTATGATCTCCTTTTTCTTTTCTGCTATTTATAAGAATCGAAACAAGTGTTTCAGAAGTTTTTTTATATAGATAGATAGGTATAATTATTAAAACAACGTTGATTCCCGTCCTATATTTTGCAATTTACAAAATTTATAATGACACGTAGAAAATGACTTTATATGGAAACTTTGAATGATGTGACGTTTAAAAATCCGACATGTTTTATTACGATGCTTAGAACATAGCATTAATTTAACAGTTTACGGATTTTAAATATTTGGAGCAGACTAACTTATTAAGTGTTACCATATATACACAAACACGAACTGATATAAATATAACGTAATAATAATGACCGGCAAACGCACAGCTTTGGCCAAACGACAAATTATAGTAGAAATTTTAATTGCCTAGAATTTCTAAAGAGCCGATTTTACTATCTGAATCAAAAATTAAGAGAATCAGTAATAAAAACGACATGTTTACAGACATTATGTCTGGTTTCAACAAAAATTACGAAAAAATATATTTAAAGAGTATATATTGATGTTTCAAAAAGGGGATACACAAATGAATAATACCTAAAACAGAGGTGGTCTTAAGCTAGGTAAAGATAATGTTATAAAAGTGGAAATACAACAGAATATTCCTATTATTAAATTAATCTATATTGGACTAGTGAAACGTAGAGACCTAGATAAGCAGAAAATATGGTATCAATATATTGATGTGCCAATCAGTTTATTAGAAGATAACATAGTTAGAGATTTTGACTTGGTGAAGGAGCACAATTATAAGAATCATTAAATTAATTGTTTTCATAATTAGTGGAGTAATTTTATCTGTAACCCTTCTCTACATATTTTGTATAAATGTGATTATTGTCAGTGTTGTGAATTTTGAAATAATATTTCAATTTGTAAATCTAGTTGTTTATTTTATTTATTTTGCACGTCGTATTTCGATTATAGGGGTTACAGAGTTTTGTCGCTACACGTAGGCATATATAGTTATATAGAATTTAATATATTATAACTTACATAATATTATTGATATATTGTATATCCCCTTAGAACGCGGTCCAGTCTAGGTGACTTAAAATTGTGCATTAAACTGGTAAATAGTAAAAAACAAACATATAACTGAATTATGTATATAAATAATCACGTAAAAGCTCAAATATATTATATAAATGATAAATAAAAAGACTTGAATATTAACACAATCGTTAAATGCTTATAGACGTAGCCTTGTAATTTAGTGAGTGTTTATAATATAAGATATTTTTTTGTTGGGATAACCGCAAATTTATAAAATGCACGTTAATATTTATAGTTTATTGGTAAATTTTAGAATTTATCTGAAAAAGATAAAATAGTTATTATTAATGTGTTCAGTAAATAAGTATTCAGATTGTTGTAAAAGTTGAAGAGATGGATAAAGATTTACTATTATTTATTTCTTTAATAAAAAATATAGGAATTAAACTTTGCCAAAGTAAGTTTAACGTTAAATAGTATTGTTAAGTTTTTCAAATAATATTTATTTAAAGATATGTTCGTCACGTTTGTAATAAATATTCAAATTTAAAAATGTTTTAAAACTCTCGTATAATTTTAAGGGTGAGTTTGTAAAAATCGGGAGGAAAGGATAAAATAAATCTTAAAATAGACGATTTTTTAAATATATATGTGACTGTATTGATAGACTTCGTTGTAATAAAGAATAAAATGATAAAATAAACTTGCCTTATCTTATTATTACCTACTCACAAAACACAATTTAAGACTCTATACTCTACCTATCAATATATAAAATATAGGTATAATATTTTTTTATATTACCCACAATATGAAGATTCTACTTATGGACCCATTTAAGTAACTTATAATATTTATACATACGTATAATAGCGCCTTATCCCTGATGGGGTAGGCAGAGCGTAAACGACCTAAACAAAAGGTCGTTCCGTCACGTCTGGCAAAGTTCTGGGGGCTATTTAAGGTAGATCTGTAGGTATATTGCTGTAGTCAGTCAGTCAGCCCATCGCTTAAATTGCAATACTCTGAAACCCTCGGATCCCTTAGCTGGTTTTTACGTCATGCCCGGGAGGAAATTCAGCTGACACATTCTATGTTTTTCTGTCGCTCCCAGTCCAGCATGGAAGAATATTATAATATTTATACTAAACACAAATCAGGACTCTTTCTATCAATAGACCCTATATAAGTTACTTATCTTTAATACTACCTACCTATAAATCAGGACTCTACATAACATAAAATGATCATTTCAAAAGTACATTTACATGCTTTATGTTTGTCTATCTAAAAGTAAACATAAAATAGCATTTATCAATTAGCATCACCAGTCGAAATTCACGATCCTTGGTACAACAGTTGAGGGCGGCGTTAATTTACACGACTTATAAGCTACTAACACGAAAAATAAACAATCCAGCGATATCTTCCCTTTTTTATCGCTCCCAAAGTAAAAACGGTATGAGAGGCTTCGGTTCGGCGCGGGGGGAAGTGGAAGGTGCGGGAGGGGTCGGCGGCGGCACGGGAGCGCTACTGCCTCCGACGCAGGCGCGGTAGTACGCGCGCTCTACTCCCACCAGTCGCGCGCCGCCTGCGCACACGCAGCCTTCGCGTCAACTATTATCAAAAACTCTACATCAATACTGAACTACTTCAGTGACATTCCATTCCTTGCTGGATTACAGTGGTGTCAATAAAACGTGGATTGTGACTTCAATGTGTGGACAGTGATTAATTACAACGTAACGGGCAATAACTTTTTCGCTCACCGCCGTGTCTATTACCTGTTTTATGGCCTGTACAGTGCGGCTATTGTTGTGTGCGCTTCCACTAATCTCCTATTCACCTGTCTCAAAGCCACTGCGGTTGGACTGTGAAATGTGACAAAAAGTTGCAATGAGAACGGGCCTCAGGTTGCGGACCCCTGTTTTGTAAACTTTGCGGGTTGAACTACCTGAGGGTTGGACAGTTGGACACATCTGACGATCGATCGGGCGCCTTGTGAGTTCCCTTTTTTATGGAATAAGTAATTTAATACAGCGGATGTGGAATAAATTGGGTAGGCAGGGTGCGCTTGAGCATCGCTACCTGTTTTATCATGTGGTAGATAGATTACGAGGGGTTAATGTTTGAATGTTTGTTATTGTTTGAGATGTGTATGGATCAAAAATAAAACAGTTCCGAGAACGTGGTTGCGGTTCACGTTATTGTTAATTCTGTTTTACTTTGGTTTTACAGCTATGTTTAGCTTCCTGCCACTGAGTTTCGCAGTAATTATCAGTAGCATTGTTCTTGTGGGTAGAGATTTATGACACTAGATTATAAGACGTAGTTTTTGCTGTTAAGCTTTTTTGCGATTTACAATTTTTGCTTTGCTGCTCACGTTGTGGGGTCTTAACCGCAAATGTTCTGTAAAAACTTCATTGTTTTACGCTTTGGCACACTCCGTTATGATTTTAAGTGTAAACTTAGAAGTAATTCTATAGTTAAGCATAACATACACATTGATAGGACCTCCTTTGAGCAACTTCCTGAGTTCCTGAAGCCAACCACTTCTTTTTAATTTAATGCGTTAATCAATGTTTTCTTCAATTTAATGAGTCTCGTTTTTCCTTCATTCCTTGTTAACCTCATCTACTTCAATTTCTAGAGCAACTACTATGTTCCAACCACTATTTTTCATTTTTGCCTAAACTATTTTTTTTTCTGAGCAAAAAGTTGCACATATTCTTTGTTAACATCATCTGCTCCAATATCTTTAGCTCAAAAATTACAAATGTTTACCTCTATAATATCAAGATTTGAAGTCAAAACTATAGCATAATAGTTAATGGTGCTGCACTAATGTCTTTGATATCTTTTATCACGTAATTGACAGCGGGGGAAGGCAATATGAACACTGTGGAAGCGACATGTAGCGTAATTGCTAAGCAAATAGTAGTTAATCTTCACCATCATATGATAGCACAATCTAATCACACGCGGACCGAATGATTGTTATCATTATCAACACAAAGGATACCGCAGCGAACGCTCTGATATGAAATATTATAGGTAAATTATTGTATGAACCAGAATTTGTTTTCTACAAAAAAAATTATATGCTAACACAATTTTGATGGGATTATCTCGTAATCATAAAAGAATATATAAACGAACAGCAGCTTTAAAATACAAAGTTTGTGAAGTTGTAAAAATTGTATTATCGTTATTGTCATTACAATTTTTGAGCTACGCCATTAGCGATGCAGAACTGAAAAAAATATATATTGTGAAGATACAGTACAGATTTTTAAAACTTAATATGTAATAAACATTATCGAGAAATAAATTAAAAAAAATAAAAGGAAGAGGACTTAGCAGCAATCAATTAGGTAAACAACGCATCAAAAACCAGAATTAACGAAATAAATCCCTAAATGTAAAATAACAAAACATATAACGAACCATATCTAGACAAACATCAGAAACAACAGTATAATGTAGCTAAAACTCATTCTAAATTTAGCTTTGAAATTCTTTAGGATATTTTGTTAATAATCCTTTAAGAGCGACCAACGTTGCCGATTAATATTATATGGTCCGCCTTGACAACATCTAGCAAAGATAATGTAAGTAAATTTAAACGAGAACCGCCCGAAGATATTCCTTTTTAAAAGTTTATGTTATTGAAATGACCAGTATTATATCCCAGAGACCATTACTTACTGCAGTGCCTGCATACATATTCATATCTCTAAATTCTCGGACCAAAAGTGAGATAAAAGTAGTTTTACAGCTTCGGAGCAAGTAAGATGGTAGAAACTCGATCAGGCTCAACACGAGCGAGCAAGATAGTTAAATGAATCAGATGCGTGTGAAAGAGACAGCGAACCAGAAGGCTTTTACGGTAGAACGGGCAACGCGTAGTGAAATGTGGGCCCGGGCGCTCGCCTTCTTTTTCGATCTCGCTTGAATAAATTGATTCTAAGATAAATCTTTTTGTAGTTGCTGTAACCGACAATGTTTTTTTTATGTATCAAAGTTCATGGGTGTAATTGAGCTTCATACGTCTGGAAATAACGAAAGTCATATAATAAGCGAGGAGAAATAAATTTACAAGTCTTAGGCACCGGAAACTTTAAGAAAACATACACTAACGCTAACAACCGAGGCAGTAAAGCAAAACGTTCATTTTATTGTCCATGCCATGATAGTCATTTCAGATGGAAATAGTTGAACCATCGTAAATCTCGGAATAGCAATCTTTCCAGAGATGTTATTTGTGTTATACAAACATAAAAGACGTATGGTATTGTAAATACAACAGAACTTGTCGTTTCTTTTTACTATGCTTATTTTCCTTAATCAATTGGGTGATCTTAGTTCACGGGTTGAATCAAAAGTAATATGTAAAACCCATACATGCGTATAAAAGTTGAAAACTTAGCTCAAAGTTAAAAGCTTGAAGTTTTTAAATCTGTATTTATGTCGATACAAAAGCTAAAAGCTGGAAGCCTTAAAATAAATGATGAGATGCATTTAATGAATAATCGAATACACCAAAACAAGGTAGGTTTTGGTGTAGTAGGTAGTAGTAGTCATTGACATACAATGGCTATCGATAATGATAATAATATTCATTCGAAATAAGTAGCGTTAGTCTCATAAAAATCATTATACCTAAATACAAATACAACATGTATCTGATTTCAATAATTTCTCGATCACTTCCAAAATGTTACCGACTTGTGAAGTTTCGAGTAAGCGTAGGTAGATTTCGTGAGAATAATGTGTATTTTATGCTAATAGATAAGTGGAAACAATGTAGAGCTACTTAATTAAGCATGTTTCTCGATCCATAAATCTGAATGTTCAACACCTGCTCTCAAAGTCCGGTAGACGGTGCAACAGATTGGGGCACTCGAAACGATCCAGTGAAAGGCACAGAGATAAGAATCGAAGCACTTACAACTTTGTGAATTTAAAGCATAAAATTTACCATATAACGATTACAATTAAATTCAATATAAGGCGTTGACATTTCTTGGCCTTTCTGTAAATCGACGTTCTTCATATGGACACTTTTGTAACAGTACTCTTTCTTTGCAGATGTATTCTGAACCAGTATGACGGATAACGGAGGAACAGTAGTATCACGGGCGTCAACACCACGCCCTACTCCAGATCCTCCAGTGACAACCCCTTTGAGGTCTAGACATGACCAATTTCTCGCAAGTAACGCTGAGAGAGCTCAGCAAAGACCATCATCAAATGGAAGGAATCCAAGTGCGAGTTTTGAGTCCCCACCAATACCCTACCATCGGCAGATGACCACAGGTTCACTGCTAACATCACAACACCGAGAATCATCAGCGTTTGTTCCTGTAGTACCAACTAGAGCCATGCACCCTGTGATGTATCCTAATGAAATGCATCCTGCTCTCATTCCTTCCGAGATTATTGAAAGAGAAAGGATGTTAGACAGAGATAGGGCTGAACCAGCAAAGGGATCACCAGACAGAGCATCTGGTAACTTCCCTAAGAGAAACTCATTTGATTTGATGGCGATGATGGTGGAAAAAAGAAAAGAAGTAGCGTTGCGAGAAGCTGCTGCAGCTATGTTAATGCCACACCACCGTGCATCTTCTATCGAGGGAATGATGTCAGATGGTTCTTCACAACCACCAATTTATGGTCCTCCTGGCGCATTCCTTGGAGCACCTGGTCCTTCACCTACTGCAACCAATAGTTTCACCTTTCCCGGAGCCGGCTTGTTTCCACCTGGAGCTGGACCTCATCAAATGCATCCACACTTAGATCGAAGATTACTCCGTGCGCCGGGACGTGCTTCAAGACCGAAGAAACAATTTATATGTAAATTCTGCAACCGGCAGTTCACCAAGTCTTACAATTTGCTGATCCACGAACGCACGCACACCGACGAGCGACCTTATTCCTGTGACATTTGCGGCAAAGCGTTCCGGAGACAAGACCACTTGCGAGACCACAGGTAAGACCTTATATTTATTTTTCTTGATACTCAAATGGGCAGTAATTACAGTGCACCCGTTGATAGCACATCCGCTATCTTGCACATTTTAATTTTCTACAACACTGATCGTAGTAAAAAGAGCTAATTTAAATGCACGTAACAGGCAGCCGGTGTAACTCAAGTTGCAGATGTGAAGCCAAGTGTAGCCGTATCCGCTCGGCTACTTGGAAATGGAATATTTATACATAAAGTTTCTTGATCCTAGTACGTGTTTCTCAGAAGTCAGTCTAGCTTGATTGATTAGACTAAACAGTCGTTTTTCATACACTGACAAGAGTATTTATTTTAGCATTCCTCCTAATTTTTTTATATATCAGCATAGAATGCCATTTGCCGGGCAATAATGGCTGGTTCATTCCGATGTAAAGATAAGACTAAAATGATATATTTGCGTCTCAAGTTATTTATGATAGACAAATACAATCTGTTGGGTATGATTTTATTAGTACCTATTTATAGCTTAGTTCCAGTACATTTAAAACCTTAATTGCTCCAAGAGTTCTTCGTCTCTGTGGGAGTCATTTGTAGTATCAGAATTAAATGTCGATTGAGCGCGGGCTGACGCTAATCTGACTGAATCCTATAAAATATAACACATTAAAAGCGTTGGGTAGACGGCTTTTGGAGCGCCTCGGACAATTTTATGAGCTGCCATAAAACTGGACAGAACTGATATGTTGGAGTCGATCGGAGAATTAGTGCTACCAAATATTGACTGTATACAAACGTGTTCTGAGCAAGAGGAAGTGTCTGATTGTAAAAGGAAA
This sequence comes from Scrobipalpa costella, assembly GCA_949820665.1. NCBI lineage: Eukaryota > Metazoa > Arthropoda > Insecta > Lepidoptera > Gelechiidae > Scrobipalpa > Scrobipalpa costella. The sequence goes on from OX463313.1 coordinate 7,158,900, forward strand.
GGGGCTATTAAATAGAAAACAGAACGCGGGATCATCAATTTATTACTGCTGCATCAGTTTCCTTAAGAATTCCCATGGATATCTTTATCATTAAAACACTTTATCTTTTCAACTTTTGTAGTATCTTTAAAAAAAAGTACTTAAATTTACAAATCTTACAATTTGGTTTGAGAAAGTAAACAGAAGTCCATTTCCATTAACGTAGCATCATAAAAAAACTATTACAATTGCCTCAATTCCCACCTTGATTTTACCACAAACGTGTTCAAAAAGTAGTAATTTTTGATGGACCCAACATGCTCGACTGAGATTTCGTCTCGCATTATGTTACGAGTAACTTTTTTCTTCTTTGGGTCGTAATTAGTTTAAATTCTGATGACTCATCCAAATCTATTGCCTGAGTTAGTAATGGAATAGAACCGGTACAGTCGATCACGTAAAAACGTTCAAAGTATAGCACTCGACCACGTGTTGACTAAAACTTGAGTTCCTATGGTAGGATGTCACAGCATTTTTCAAATAAAGTATTGAGAAAATTTGTAGAAATTGGATAAAAGATTTCAGAAGTTTGGAATCAAAATCGGTCCAATTTAATACATTTAAAAGGATGGATAAAAATTTGGCTTTCTCAAATTCATTGGAAATAGAGACAAATGAAGTATCATCAAAATCAACGTCGCTGAAAACAGCTCCTAATATGGTCTCCTAATATTTTATTCTCACCTGACTGTACTTATAGCGACTACAGTTTAATAGTTCTCGTCAGTGTTATCATTTCAAAATTGCCGATGAAGCCATTGAATAGACTCTACAAAAAGCTTTTAGTGTGTTTTTCTTTGTCTAAGCTAGGCTATTGCACACCAATTCGCATGAGAAACAGGATAGACATAAATATAAATTGAAATTGTTATAGCATCATGGATCACTATTTTTCTGTATATTTTGTGTCTTCTCAGAAGATACAACAGCAATGGACACACATGACTTCATTATGCATCGCATCACCATAATTATGAGTAGTTACAGTTTTTTGTCGCATCATATCATAATAAAGATTGTAAAATTTAAATGCAGCGTCCCGCATAATTATTATTGAAACCTTAACTGTAATTATAGTCCCAAAGAAAAAAACTCATACGCCTTTGACCTCCCAAGGTCTAAAGCTTATTTCACGATTCCCCGAAAATTTGGACAGACAAAAACGCATAGCAATAATGACTGAAGACTTATTATAACATGAGCGCTCTCTTTTTAAAAACATTTTCATGAATATTAAGGAAATTTTAAATTTCGAAGATAGCGACCAACCACCTTACGTAAATAAACGTTGGCTTATCCAAGATCGATCAGAGAGTGTGATCGGAATATTTCGAGAGAAAATTAAGCAAAAAGTTAACCACGAATAATGATCATACGCCGGAGATGGCTTGCAAAATGTTAGTGTAATTATGTCTGTACGCAAATGATGGCTTATACTTCATTCCTGACAATTTACTTACCACAAAACTGGTTAACGCAGTGTATACTTACTTATACCAAAGAAATAGAAGATGTAATGCTACTCATTAGTGCAGTATTTTAAATTATTAGCGGCAATAAAACTATAGACGGCTAGTGTCTTATATTACTGAGGATAATTTACCAACATTAAAAGCAATCTTAGTTTTAACGATGAGATAAAATACTTACAAGCAAAAGTGATCTTTCAATTAGCGCATTTCAATCGTAGTTCAATTAAATACTCAGAGCACGAAAAAACTTAAACAATTTCACCAAGTTTTCCCATTACTTAAAATTATGCCCGCCTCCAATCAGCAAAGCTCACAAAAATTTGGCCATTAATAAAAAAAACCATCTCAACCAGTTTCCCATAAGAAATGAGATGTGGTTAATCACAGCTTCACGAACTACAACATTCACACCATAAACCTGTTGCAAGTCTCGTGATATATAAATATACACATATACCAGACACATAGAGATATCGGATGTTATACTATCATTAATTTTCTACACCGCAACTACGGCAAGCAATTTCTTATGAAAAACTGGTTCGTGGATGTGAAACAACCATCATTTAGCCTCTCTATAGCAGTCCTTTTAAAACGTAACAACTTTATCTTCTTCTTTATCAATGTCTCTTTCTTTTAATATGTCTTGTAATTAAAATCGATTTATCCCTCTCGGACAGTGTCGTTTACCAAACAAGTCTACAGAAAAATAATTTCTGCATTGAACATTATTTTATCTTGAGGCTCATATGCAATTATGATTCGACCGAGACTACATATAATGGGGACCGGGCAAGCCTCCACTCGTTCCGATCGCTCAAGGGGCAACAGCAAAAAGGGATATCAAATTAATACTGAATCCATAATAAATCAACTTGGGCAGGTGGACTCAGTCGCGAGAACAAGAGTTTCGCCTACGGACAACTTTAGAAATTATCATCTTGGGTTTCTCCAGATCGAACAGAAATTCCCGTAGGATCAACAGAAATATATTTTTTGTTTTAAAATATTCTAATTTGGTGGCAAGAATTCCTGAACTTCGGATCAGTTCGAATATTTTACGGTTCCGATTTCACTGCGGGCGGTTGATGAATTGTCACGCGATCACTGAATTTTTAATGTTTCGGTTTGAATGTAAGAAAATAACATATTTGACACCATAAATATCTCATTTGCTTAAGATGGGTCAAAAATAATAGAAGAAATTGGTAATATAAACAATTTAGACAAAGGAATTTAAATAATTAGAATTTTAAATACCTACTTGTATGTTTCAAAAATGAAAACTTTAATTTGAATAACGCATATGAATTTAGATAAATCATTGCTTATTATATTATAATTTGCGTCAAATGAGTAGGTACACATCTCCAGTATCTAATGATGTGCCTTAACGGGTGTTCTTATACAATCAACTTTGATTAAACAAATCGTTTAGCTGGCTTCTTCGACGAATAGAACAGGCACATGTTCGAAACATAAACGTGACTGACGCTGTAGGATAATTAGCAACAGCCGTACACACCGATTTCACAGTTTCGTATTGCCTTTTGAAAGTTTTTGACCGTACTCAGTCGCTTGCGCAACTTTTTGAACACTCATTTTGACTGAGGACGTATTTTTATTCAAACCTACACCTGCGGCTTCGAAATGAAGTCAGATGTTTATTTGTTAAAAAATAAGTCAAAATATGGCCGCGGGCATCACGTTATCTGAAGGGCAATCTTTTGGCGATGGAATTCAAAAATATGGGAGTAATTTGCAAACTTCTTCGTCTATACTACACACTATAAACTATACAGATTCTTTATATGTAGCATCGCTAATTATTATCGAAACCTTTCCAACATATAATCTCAGACGATCTCATATATTACAAGTTGCCATTTCCACTAAAGATTATTCAGATGCCATTATTGAAGCGATAGGAACAGGTAAAGGAATTATTCAAATTACACTCCCAGAGTTTGCGTGTTTGCTTGCAAAACACTTTTTTGTCCTTGTCTATCTACGGCCAATTAAGTTCAACATTCGCGTGATTCGGATTCTCAGATATGCTTTTAATCCACCATATGGCTCGTTAAATATAAAGCTGGCATAATTTTAAACATATCTGATTTCATTTACTTACGCTTTATAGTCCTTCATGGAGTAAATCAAGATAATATGAGAATTTACATTTGACTTCATAACGATACATTAGAAGCATCATGCTTCTTTTGTAAATGTCCAGCAACCTTTAAATATTAATCAGATTAAAAAAGTATTTTCAATTAAAATTCTTTTGATACGATTGTGTCCATTAATCATACTTTAGCTATCGCAAAAACGGAAAGTACCATTCAGCTTAATCCAAAAACCTGTCTTCTTAAGCCGGAGCGTGGTTGCCGTGGCATTTCCAGGGTTCCGTGGGATGAGATGTAGAGACTTTAATCTTATTTATATGTTCTTCTGTGCATTTGTCACGTCTATATGGTTCTATGGGGTCTGTGGCTGTGCGCACGCGCATTGTGCGCTGTGTTCATAGTCAAGTATTGTGGAAATAAACTAAGCGTAAAGGCACAGGTAAAGGTTCATTTGATTTTCTTGATCAAATTTACTACCTCAGGGATATCATCTGGATCAATTATTTTTACTATTGTACATAAAAATATTGTTACTTCAGTCCTGGTATTTATTAGTACAGTGTAAATATTAATTCATAGTCTTACCATCAATGTAGGTATTTGAATTTAAGGATTTTCTTAGTAAGTTTATCCGTTATTGTGCGTGATAAAGTAATAATCTCCAAAGGGATCTTTTATTTATTGTACGTGCAATCTTATTAAAATAAAGATTTTGATACTGCGCTGCGTGTGTTCATTCTTTACCTTTGTTACCGTAATTGATATTTCAATTTAATTTAATATTTTTGATAACTTACCATTAAAATGTAATTTTGTATTAAATCTAACTGTTATTAATTGTCTTTGACAAACTCTGCGACAGATGTCTTTCAAACAATAGTAAAATTTAAGTTAACGTCCAATGATTAGTCTGTAACTGCAATGCTAACTAATTCATTTTCTTTGACAATGGTTATATCTACTATGAGAATAGAGTTCAAATTACCATTTTCTTTAGTAGCTTACATGTATAGCGTGGGTAGACAAGACGTACGCTTATCGTCGATTTAGCATTTCTCCGCTACTTAATCCAGTTTTGAAAAGCCATTATGCTTGTAGTAGCTATTTGTTGTTTTGTGTCAAACCATTGGACGGATTTAGTTAGTTACATTGTTTTTGGTCTCTACATCCGAATGTCATTTAACTTAATCGAAATTGATCGTACACATCATAGATATATTATGAACGAAATACTGTTTGCTATGCATACCGTCTATCGAATTTCCATTTTACCTACAAAGACATTATTTACTTATTTACAAAGCATGCCCTGACATAGCTCCAGATCAAAGACAGTCAAGGCCTGAACAACTCAAATAAATTTTACTGACTAGTAAATGCATTCCACAACCGAACCTTTCAAAAAGCATCGTTCAAAAACCATCTTTACATACTAAATTCTATTAATATTCATATGGTCATGCGCATCTTCACCGGCACTGTGCTTGCTCAAGCGTTTCGCTTAAAATATTTCCTGAGAGGTCTGAGTTGAGAAGTTTGACTTGAGTGCGGTGGGCAAACAGTGACCGGTTGGTTGTCCAAACATACAACGCAGCGGTATAGTCAATAACACTTGAGTGGTGGAATTTTTGAGGGTTCTAGCCAATCGGTCACCATATAAAGCGGAGATAAAATGTCATTCGGTGCTGACTTAAATTGTCTTTTTTTTTAAAGATGATCAAAGCCAAAACTCCTGTTTTCTAATTTCTGTAAACAAATTATTAAAGTATTATTTTAGAATCTTTAGTGCTCCAGATTTTGAACTTGTTTTAGTATATTTTTTTTAGAACATGCAAATAAAATACTTTGTCTGACTCTAGAAAAGCTTTTTGTTCTTCAGACTTGTTTAACGGTATTCTGCTGAATTACTTGATACATCTTTCGTTGAAACTGAATTGAAAATCTCATAATATTTTTAAGGAATGATTCAAGTAGAAAGCAAAGGACTGTACATCCAGTGTGGCCTCTTCTAACTAAGCCTACACTACGTGACAGTCATTATTGACATAACATTTATGCCTATACTGCTAGCAAGTCGTTTGCGGTAGGTAAATCAAGGTCTAAAGTTTCTGCGATGGGAAATAATATTCTTGAGATGATTCGACACAATATTCTGTAGTTCATGTTTATACATACACACTTTTATCAAGGATTATGAGTATATTTTTGAGTATTTGTAGATTTCAAAACTAAACGAAATCAAATACTGTAGTAATGACATGTCATAATCGTCAATCTTATGCACGAGCTTATTTTTTTTCCAACTCCAATACTATCCTTTACCCTGTCATAGCAACCTAATTTCCAATTCAATTCTTTGACCCGTGACACAGTATTTTGTCAACCTTAAAATTACAAGTCGACCACCAAACAATGATAAAAACTCGTTCGAAAGTATTCCTAAACGTTAAGACGCTATTGTTATTTATTAACATATGGTAGAAAGGTCCCCAAGGCTTTCCGTTCATTAATCATATGACGACGTCTGGTTGAGATAAAATCCGTGGACGCACACATACGTAAAAACTGTGTTTTTGACTGTATGTGCATGTTATGTTTGTGTGTGTGCGATACAGACGCACGCACAGCCCAACCTGCTCAGGTAGAGATTCTATCTGGCTTATTTTGAATTCTCAGAAAATAACTGTTTTTGTTGTAACTATGAAATTATGAATCCAAAATTTTAGTTCAGACGGTTCATCTGAAGACTTTAGGTCAGTTATTGATTTGAAAATCTTCAATTAGTTCTTAATATAATCTATACATCGTATTCTGTCTTGCGTTATTTTTATCTTCTTTTGTTTTCACTTGTATCTTGCTTGAGGCTTTACACTGTATGACGGTCAAACAATTTTATAATTTTAAAATCTCAATAATTTCCTTACATCTGAAATCACTAATGATAAACAAACTGTACTAAACAAACACAATAAATCATCGGTGACGTTACATCAAGATTTCTACAAACATTTCTACGTGACTCTGAGGAAGGACAGTAATTCTGGTGAAGCTGATGCTATCTTAAGACGGGATAGTGTTGGGACGAATGCTGTTATTGATATTTTAAACAAAGATTTTTATACTAGGAAAGGAAATACAACTGAATACGATTATTTATGCCAAAACAATAGTCATTACCGTATAAGGAAAGCCATGAAGCACTAAAATAAATTGGATACGTTTTTAGTAATCGTTGTCTAAATTAGGCATCACTTATATTTAAATTGTTCCTGCATAAGATTTTAAAGCATTGGTGAGCAATTAGCCAAAATGTATATTACTAGACTTGGGTATTGGGAAGTGCAGTGTATACTAATTTTACCTTCTGAAGTTTATAAAAAATATGATCCAAGAGAGACGACACATAGGCGCATAATTTCGATTGGAGTAGATACATTGTTCATCCCTTATTGAAAAAGTTTATTAGACTAAATTATTTAGTTAATCAAATCTTGCTCGTATTTCATGGAAACTTTTGAAGGACGTTTGTGTCTCATAATGTACGTATCTATCTATTGCTAAGAGAAGAACCTAGTACAGGTACTAGTTACGACAAAATATTGGGCATCTCTTATCGCCTTTATCCACGGGGCTCAAGCCCATACGCTATGGGACCGGTTGTCCTTGGTGGGCTGAGCCTCGACCGCCATGGCTTTCCTGTATGTGCTGTTGTTTACTTTTATTTTGCTTTCGATGTAAAAATGCAAGCTTCTAGAAAATTCTAACTATATATTTTTTTTGACCTGCATGGTCTTGAACATTCTTCATTTAAAATTGTATGCTTTCTGATATTTAAAAAATATTATCTTTATAAGCTATGTCAACGATTTTATGCATAAGATAACCGATCTTCTCAAACTTTTGTATGACGTGAAAGTACATCAGAAGCATTCCCCACTGATTCGTCAATTTCACACAAAATGACAGGTAGCTTCACAAATCGGAGCCCAACCCAAAATCCATTCCGTCTTAATCCTTTTACAAAGCGACTCTCACAGTTGATTTCACACGAAAAAACGGACGCTTGGAGATTGAAGCCAGTTTGAAAAGGAAATAATCGTGTTATTTATTACCAGAGCCCCGAAAGCCATCTTTTAATCTGTTCTAAGCACGTAGAGCTTGATTTTATGGGAGATTAACAGCATTGATCGACTTTTTAAAAGATTTTCGAACAGCAATAAACATTTATTAGTCGAGACTGACGTAGTATTTCGATCTAATGAGACCAATTACTATGCTACTCTGGACTAATCTTTTAGATAAAGGCGCCGATTCATTATTCTATCTATCACACGGATGAAAACTTTATTCATAATCTTTTTTTTGGTCGCTCCCATGTCACATGTAAGTTTTACCACCCCTTCATGATCCAGTATTTATTATTCCTTGATTTGATTCTAAAAATGCTTAAAATAATGTATTTCTGATTTATCAATGGTCTCATCATGTCTTTAAAAATGTTTCTTGAAATGCATGGTACAAAGGCAATATTTATATGACCGTACTCTTATCATGAAGTAAGAGCCCGATGGTGTAGTGGATAAGAGCCCGATGGTGCAGTGGTTAGGGCCGCAGTCTCCTGAACGAGGTGGTCGTGGTTCAAATCCCACCACGTACCAATTTGTTTTTCAATTTTCGAATTTTATATATACGTTTATGCGGAGATTTTTCGTACTTCAAAAGGCACGTTTAGCCGTTGGTCCCGGTTAATATAGTTTAATACCGAAGATATTAGTCCTTAAGCCATGTCAGAGGCCAGTGCTAAGCATTTGCGGCTTGAAAACTCTGACCTAATCTAGGATTGGGTCTGGTTTCCCTTCTGGGTTGCAGAGGTCAGATGTAAAAACCAGTACCCTCGTTCAATCCCCTAGATTAGGTAGCCGACCCCGTAAGATACGGGATAAGACTAGGGAAATGATGACTAGTGTCTTGAAGTTATAGTTTCGTAGAGATATGGAATAGTAAATTATATGATGTTATACGCTGGTCATAAAGCTGTACGTATATATCTTGCAATAAGACAGACTTCTTATTGGATTCAGGCCTATGTATTACATACATACATATAATCACGCCTTTATCCCTAATGGGGTAGGCAGAGCGTAAACGACCCAAACAAAGGTCGCTCCGCCACGTCTGACAAAGTTTTGAGGGTTATTTAAGATATAATTCTAGGTATATTGCTGTAGTGACAGGTTGTCAGCCCATCGCCTAAATTGCAATATACTGAAACCCTCAGATCCCTTAGCTGATTTTTACAGCATGCCCGGGAGGAAATGCAGCTGGCACATTCTATGTTTTTATTTCGCTCCCAGTCCAGAATGGAAGAATTTAATTTTTACTGTTATTATATTATACAACTGATTTAATAAAAACTTACTACAACTGCTTATCTTTACACGATATTGTTATAGAATTTCGTTTATACAAAATTGGTTTAGAATTAAGAAATTATAGAAATACATAAAATTATCTACAAGTAAGTGGAACTTTCGAATTTCATACAAGTTTTACTGTAAAATTATAAAATTGAAAACTCTACAGCAAAGAAAAGGGAGAGAAAACTTGTTAAGCTATCCACATGAAAAGCAAGAATCTCCAATCTGAAACGATTACCTATAGCAGATTGCCTTCAATTACACCAGCCACTAAAAGTGGATTTACGACGAAACCTAAATTAACACTCGATCTCCAACCTAATTGTACCTCTACAGATTCATAAATCATATAAGAGGATCCAACTAAATTGAAGCAAGGATTCTAATTGGATTTGTACATAGTGGACCTATCAATATAGTTTGATTAATGGTATCGGAGACCTCAGTTTAATTGCCAGCCGAGAGCGTCATGAATCAAAAGCTGGAGTTATAAATTTGATGGTAGAACTAGTTTGGACCTGGCTGTTTTTCCACGACACGGCAATGGCATGATGACGATATCGTCACGATACCGTAGCTCTGTTTTCCCACTGGACAATCGTGGACGGTATCGACCGCCTAGTTGCACTCTGAATTCACACACTGTGTGTGTGTTTCGTGTGCGCATGCTTCATACGTCTACAAAACAAATGCAGTTTGGCAGGTAGAAATCTATGCCGTGACGTTGCTGTGCCGGCAAGTGGAAAAGTATGTCGTATAATTTCATTGATTTTCATACATTAGTTCTTTCACGATAACGTCGATTATATCGTGCTGTTGCCGTTACCGTGAACGTGTCGTCTAGTGGAAAAACGCCCAATGAATAATATACTTCCTTTATAACAGAGACACTTTCCTTGGTTACGTCTATTAGTTATTCAGCTAACACTACACCTTGTTAAGGATTCGATACAACGGCTCTATGTTTTCCTTATCTGTTTTGATAATTTAATCTTATCTTCTTATTTAATGAGTATACAGAACGAAAGGATAATATAAATAAATTACCTACCTGTGTTTAACGTATGAATATTTTAAAGTATAATATACCTTTTTGAGTAATCATTTATTTCTTTTATGGAATAATCTTGTCTATTGATCATTGTATCAAGTTTCCTAAATATTACGTGAACCATGAATTCGTGTCTTAAGAGTATTCAAGCGCGATCAAGTATCATATTTCATTTTTTTACTAACATGGGAGGCGCCAATTTTTTATAATAGTAATTTGACCACCGTCATGTATTTTTAAACGAACGTATAAAAAAATATTCAATTACAAGTACATGCTTCAAAAGTGCTAATGAATTTATAGACGTAAGAATTGGTGAAGTAATCATGACTAGAAATCGGAGCTTTCAAAGTTATATAGAGCACTTATAGCCCGCACTTGATCAGAGATAAGAGTTCAAGCTAAATTGCTGTGCCTTTAAAACCAGTTGTGTAGATAGACGAAGCAGATAGAAATGCCTATATAGTTACAGTAGATGCTGATCTTGAAATGGACAAAAAAGCTAGTGTAAGTAAAGACATAGGTGAGTCTGCAGCACCTGACACACCGACTGTAAAAGTAGACGTCAAGTATGCAGCAAAATGAATGTTTGCGTCAGTCAGAGGTGAAATTGAGTGTGAAGCGGCAGCGGCCAGCCGTCGCTCCGAATACGCCGCTTGGACTGCGCCCGCGCCGGCAAACCGGCTACGGACGCCGTGTAGGCTATTGCCACGTTGTTGGTCCATAAGAATCAGGCTCTGGGTGAACTATAGATTTAAGCAAAATAATATTCAGCTAGATAGTTTTTAAAAGCAAAGTATCACAAAAATACTGATGCAATATTTCGTTGAACAACATTTTAAGTTTATAACATTTTGAGTTATTTCAATTATAGCTACAATTCTACGTAACTCCTTTTCAAGGCGGCTCTTAAACACGGATAAATTTTCCTCAGTTTAGCCGCCGGCATTTGCAATAAACAGTTGACACTTATTACCTTTTACTATATTTACTGCCGCTAAACATAAGCGTGCAACTGTAATAGTAGTCGTATTACAGGCATTTGTTTAAATAGCCGATATACAACAGCTCATTTCAGAATGCACGCATAATTTTAATCAGATATTCCATAGGTTACATATTACAATGTCAGAAAACATAATGCCTTTACTTAAAATGCATGAGCCCAAAATACCCGAAATCGAAATACTTTATGTTCAAAATGACAAGTATGTAGAATACCATGATTTAAAGTACCTTACGGTCGAATAACCGAAACCCAAAAATTAAATGTACTAAATACTTAACCCTAAAATATTTAACGGAAATAAAAACAATAAAAAATAAAAACATTCTACTCAGATCCGACTCAGTAGGTTAGGTTAGGTTAGAGTAGTGACCCTTTGGAGCGAACGAAGTGAGCGACCGAGCCGCAGGGTGTGAGATCGTTCTCTTCCAAATCAAATATAATATCAACTATGACATTGACACATCATGTATTATTATTTTTTTCTTTTTGGTTTTGTAATTTAAGGATAATTGAAAATTTGATAAATTACACATTCGGAATTTTGAAAACTGAGATAATAATTATTAGTATTTAAAATTTCGGAATTGTACAGTAAGATGTACTGGATTAAGGTATTATGAATAATACGGTATTAAGATTTCGGGTATTTTGGGCCCATGCATTTTAAGTAAAGGCATTATGTTTTCTGACATTGTAATATGTAACCATTCCATATCCGTCAAAATTCTTTTATCAATAAACTTTAACATTCATCATATCATACATACATATAATCACGCCTCTTTGCCGGAGGGGTGGGCAGAGACCCCATCTTTAAAGTAATTTTATCTGTAATGAATAAATATAAAGATATAATTCTGAGGCTGTGATTTAAAAAACATATGGCCAGACCGTAGCTTACCTCAATGCGACTCGGTCCAACCTCCTCGCGTCGCTCCATTAGTATTTTCCATTTATTTTTTGTCCACGTACCTGTCCGACTTTTGGGGGTACGACTTTTTGTACCGCCGCGCGACGAATACACAATTTCTTTGGTATAACAACGGAAAATAAATGATGTTGCGTGGAGCTATGCAACTCTATGTGGACTGTATTACTTTTCTATAAACTTTTTGGAATGAATGCAAAAAATCCGAGCTCAAAGGCTTCTACATTATAGGCGCAATCAATATATCTTTTCAGTTATACTTTGAATAGTGTAATTCTTAGTTCCTATTCTTGTATTTTCATAGATATCTGAGATTATCAATTTTCCGAATTTTATCAATATTATATGTTGTAAATATCCTTTTTGAAGTCCATAACAATATTTATCTTCGTAGAAATATCTACCATCCAGTTTATAAAAGATTCAGCTATATTTTTTAGCAAAGCTCATTAAGTCAAAGCAGGCCTACATTGTCGCACATAAAGAGACGGGTCTCGCTGAGGTAGGTAGCTCGGATCATTACGACGAGACCCACCGTCTAGCACGGTAATGACTCATTGTACTAGCACCACTGATTGAAAGCAACACGCCCACGTAGAATCTATTAAACGTACGAGAGATACTACTCGTAATTGACGCACTATTTTCGGTCATATAATCAATCAGGCGATAGAAGAAACTTAGATGCTCCCAGATTTTTTGATCAAAAATGTTAAACTTTTTTTTTCTTCGAGTGCCCCAGGGAAGCATTCTGGGTCCAGCCTTGTTTCTTTTATGTTCAAAGATCGTAACAAAACTTTATTATGTCTGACTAAATTCAAATACACATCACGTACAGTATTATAATTTCACAAAAGGGTAAAAACGACGGGGCACAGTGTGTTGACGTCTCCATTTTGTTAAAAAAAAGAGTTGCAAAAAAACAGTGTCTAATGAGAATGCTAATGCTCGCCGACCCGTTGCGAAAATATTCATGTGAAGGACACTTAGCTTCATTTGCATTCTGTCATATACTACAAGTAATCGTTTAGCTACTGCAAACACGGTTTTCACGCGTCGCTTTTATGCTAATTTGAATCATAGCGTTCGTTTTGTGCCTATTCCAGTGGGTGTCGCTAATGGACTGATACATAATGTTTTGTCTCCTATTTGTCGGGAAGCTTTGATAACTATTTTTATAACTGAAATAATCTTTTTCTTAAAAGATTTAATGTAAAGATTTGTATGAATAAACTACTTCAAAGCTTCTGAGTCAACAGTTTCCACTAAATTCTGCTATTATAATGTTAATTATCTGAAAGCAACAGAGGCGTTGGCGTGTACCGAGGCTGAGATATTAGTAGCATAACAATAAATCGACTTAAAGGAAACCAGCTTAGTTGCTTGTAAAGAGATAAAACATTGCGTGGGCACGACAGGCCAACCAAGCGCAGTTGCCTAAATACACCTTTTATGTAGCCTAATACGGAGTCACCGTCTTCTGTAAGACACCGTTTGGACATAAATATATACGAGTATACCATGCGCAATAGTACTTAATATACATTCGTAAATATACCAACTTTGGCTTTACTGCTTTAAATTATGTTGGCGCTTTGATAAGGAGCTTACAGCGCTGGCCCAGAACCTCGACTTGATTTGTGGAACACCAACATCTGATATGCCACAAATTCCACTTAATAAGCATAAATGCAAAATTCTTAAATGCTCAACAAAACAATTTAAATAAACTTAACATAATAAAGATAACATCTCAAGCTTTTAGTCCGAATGCGAGTACAAAACTAGTAACAATAACAGGAAATTCGGAATCACCAATAAAATCACATTCTGATGCATCGTCCTGAAAACTGAGTGATTTTGAATAACAAAATCCGCCACTTCATTATACAAATCGAGGGATTATGTTAATGTAAGCTATTTATAAGCGGTTTTGATTTACTTACAAGTGGTATTGGACTTGTGGCTGTTTCAGAAAATAAATTTAATGTATTATCTGTCGCTACCGTTTTACATCTGTGTGGGTTTTGCTAATACCTACCTAATTAAGGTTGCACCAAACATTATCATAAAAACGGTGCTTTTGTCTCTTTTAATTCTCGAATTCACTTAATTGCCGTGTCGTCATCTCGTTGAATATTCGATTTAACTTAGTGTTTTAAGTATATATTACCCTTTTTCATTTTGAAACGCGAATTAACATTTCGGTTGATAAGGTGGATTACTTTAAGGAGAGTGTCGTAAATCATGTCAGAGGTAGCGTTGCATTAGTTAGTTTTAATGAGCAAAGTCTTGGGACGATTAATCTAGGTGATAGGAGGCTTAGATGTGGAGATGGGTTGCGCGGGCGCAGGCGGCGCGCGGGGCGATCGGCCAGTGACCCGCGCCGCAGCATTCCAACGCGCGCAGCCGACGAACCTGCTCTCTTTACTTTTAAGTAGAAAAACGTTTCGTATGAAATTGAAAATGAAGAATCCTCTCTCTATTTTGATATAAAGTTCCATTACGAAATGAAGTTATAAGAATGTATGGCTACGAAACGAGACGTAATACAAGACAATAAAAAAATTAACGTTTTGATGTCACAAAAGAAGATAAAACCTGAATTATTACGAACATTTATAAAACTGATAATCTAAGTTTTAATAGAGTCCAAACATCGGTTGATGCATGTGAGTATAAGAATGTATCAGGTAACCAATATCACAGCACACTTATTGGTGTCCAGTTGGCTGGTTCTATCTGCCTTTCAGATTTATAATAAGAAAAAATATTAAGAGAAATTGATTCGGTCCATAGAGCAGAATGCGTTGCAGACTTATTATAAATTTAGATAGTTACAGTAAGAATAAATCAATAACATTATGCACACTTCCACACGGATTTTAAACTTCAGTACTTATTAAAATATTCAAATACGTAAGTAGTCCCAATTAACTATCTATTGTGAACAAAAACACAATTATCCTTATGTACTGCCACGTGTACTTTTTTTGTTCAAATTCAATTTAATTGATTCTTCTTTTTCACGTCAGGAGTAACATCTTATTCAATAACTTCTGACAGTTCTATACCGATCCTCGCTCTACGTTTGTTACTGAGCTCTTGATCGCCAGTCGATAGGCAATCTCGAACACACGATTGTATTCGAAAAAAATATTGATTCTGACCCGGATCATTGGTTGAAATACCTGTGGAGAGTTTAAGATTCCAATTTGTCTCTTTACAACATCTTAGTCATTGGAAAGTGTGCAGTTGAAGTTTTAGGTCTACTCATTTGCTATTTCAATAATATTTTTTTTGTGAACCATAGTGTTATTAACTTTTGATCTTTTAAGTAACTAAAGTTAACTACTTTCCCTAATTGTTTTTCAATCGTTATTATCCAGCTGGACTGTTCTCTTAACCCATTTGAATGTCATGAGTCATTTCCCCATTTTCTTGACCGGCGCCTTCGTAAGTGTTCCGTCCACCAAAACACATTACCTGACCGGCAACCGTAATGGAAAATATTTTTTAATGTACCCCATTAGCGCCGCGCTTGGTCCTCGGTGTAATTTTGAACCTCACTTTTTTATCTCTGCTCCGAGCCTTGATGGGATTCTGAGCGACTGTCCATCGCGATCTTTATCTCTGTGTATAATAAGAAGAGACAGACGTTACTTATATTTTATTTAACGTCAGGATTGATCGAACTGGTCCGATAACGCTGTTGGGAGGAAAAGATTTGTTTATATCATTAACTATGTGTATTATTCTTAAAGTTTGGTCTTTTTATGTAATCAATTTTGAATCTTCTATATTATTATTAATATCATTATCAAAGTGACACTTTTAGTATATTTATCATCTGAGTTTAGGGGTCCCAAGAAATTGTTGTTTTATGGTTCAAGATGGCTTCCTATGTGCAGAGTGTGAATTGTGGTAACCATACGGTTTCGTTCGCCTGACTTGAAGCAAACGTCTTTCGAAGTAACTTGGTAATTGCCTTGTTAATTTGAATCCGTTGGCGGTCTCTTTGATGTGCTAGTAAACTTGTTTGACGGGTGTTTCCGAATCCGTCATTGGGCTCAGTCAATCGCAGATAGAGTTCTCAACTTTATTTAAAATTAAAAACTATCTCCTTTATTAGATACTTCTTATTTATTGCCAGTAATTTGTACTTCGATTTTAATTATAGCTATTGCCTTAGATGAATTAATTTTAAACTTTAATTCACCTGTTGTGGTTCTATGTATATTTTTGTTATTATTACCTACACAATACTCTTAAATACATTTCGAATGATTGGTAAATTAATTTCAAAACAATTTATTAAAATTAGTTTCGTATCTGTGATTCAGTGTAGAACAAATCTTTATGGAAATATTAATAAACCCAACACCATGGAAATCTTCGGTTACAACAAGCACTCAACCTTCGTGAGTTAACAAACCAACTTGTATTTACTTTACAAACCGGTCTCGGTCCGTCACAATATTTGCGTGACAGAGATCCGTGCCAGCTAGTAGACTCCATTCATTCATTCTGTTAACCATAAAACAAACTTTCCCTTTACCACTAATATCAATCTAGCAATTGTATTTATTATTTGTATTGTTTTTGTGTATAGTTTCTTTAGCTTCTATTAGGTACGGTAGAGTCGCCACTTTCTGTGTAGATAAACGTTTCTTGATCTTACAAAATTGTGATGCTCTCATGATTCTCAAAATGTTGGGAATTAATTTGTATCGTGTTAAAACAATCGTCATGGATTCAATATAAGCAAAATTCTCATTTCCTTATTACCATCTTTGTATGCAGAACTTAAGAATCACGTCTGTAGTAGTTAAACCTAGAGATGTTATTGTTTGATGGCGTCATCGGTTATTATACCTACTTGATTCTTGTGAAAAATAAAAAACTTTGAATAAACGTAGTCATTTAACTGAATTTAGGTTTCAAATCCTGAAAACTATTCAAATAAACAATAAAAGAAAAAAATAATCATTAGAATTTTTTATTTTTATAAAAATGTATGGAGGGTAATGCTAATGATATTACTTACGAAGCACATTCTTTGCATGACAAGCACAAGAAGTTTTGGAGCCATCATCATTATTATGGAAACCCATCGTTGAAGGTTGTTTATTTGGGTCCTCGATTATCAAATTCCTGTTTGCTTGAAGGTGAGTTTAGATATCAAAACATGATTTAAATTTAGGATCATATAGCAAAAGATGTAAAAAATTAAATTCACAAGTTTCCTGTAAAAAGCCATGAAAATAAGTTCTTTACTAAACTTTCTATTCAAAATCAATTATTTACCTATAACATTTTCAAAAACTTTTGAACGGACTCAATATTCTGTTAAAATATTGCGTATATAATAATCGTGCAAACCATAAAATTTCCATACAAATATGCTTAGCGCGTTAGAAACAGGTTATTATCATTCATAAGATCACTATATAATGAATGATGGAACGACTCTTGCATACTTCCTTTATTAATTTGCAAATTGCTTAGTTCGTTTCCTTTTAAAAAAAAGTTCACGGAATAGTTTTGCCAATTTATAGAGAAAAATTAAAAAGCAATTAGGTATATACCTACATGAATATCTTGTATTATTTATGCTGTATGATAAGGAAATAAATCACATTACAAAGTAACTTGCTCTTCTGGTACTTCAATGACACCTTTCACGATCTCACTCGTGTAATCGAACTGTTCTCTAGAAACTCTATACAGAGGATGTTAATAGTAATTATTATTCGCGGCGATTGGCCACAAAATGCTTTTAACGTAATTCGATTCGGCCGAACTGGAACTCTTGTGGAACGGAACCAATTTGTCTTGAGCTACAGATTGCGTCTTCACGAAGGTTCTAGCGAAGGGAAATACAGCCTGAGGAGAATTTGCAAAGGTCCGAGTAGATTGGTCGTGTTGTTTAGACTCTCGAGCATGCGTCGTCGGTCTTGCCTTGAGACTGGAGGCTCGAGTTACTCGGATCACGTTCAAGGTGCGCCGGCGCAGGATAGAGGCCCAAAACTAAAAAAAACACTTTTGCAAATTTTAACACTTCTTACAAATCCTTTTTGGCGTTCTCTTTGTTTGCTAACAATAAATAGAGCTTGTTAGTTTCAACCATTAGTTACGATTTAAACAGCCTGCCTGTTTGTTATATAGATCCAGTGTTGTATAAAGGTAATAGCAATAGGCAGTTTGAAAACCCAATTAAAAATGGCTGCGTTGCTATCTGCTTGTTGCACTGAACGCTATAAATAAACCAAGTTTCGTTATAAAGATCTGCAAAACTTGTGTTCGATTTCACCCCGCCCCACTCCAGACATTTAATTAAACCGCGATATTTTATGGTGCGAATCATTAAATCGTTCTCGACGTATGTTCATAAAGCAATAACGTTATTCATCTTTAGCATCATGATAAAAATAACTCCACATAAAATAATTTTTACTTGTTCCAGGTACATCCACTCCAAGGAAAAGCCGTTCAAATGCACGGAATGCGGGAAAGGATTCTGCCAGTCGAGGACTCTGGCTGTTCACAAGATCCTGCATATGGAAGAGTCTCCTCACAAATGCCCTGTCTGCAGTCGAAGCTTCAACCAGCGTTCAAATCTCAAGACTCATCTGCTAACACACACAGATCACAAACCATACGAGTGCAACTCGTGTGGAAAAGTATTTAGAAGAAACTGCGATTTGCGTCGCCATGCACTTACACATGCTGTGGGAGATGTTCCACCAGGAGACGTTTTGGATGTTGGCGAGGAAGACATCGGAAGGCCTGGATCACCAATCGAACCAGGCTTCGATGATGAAGACCCCGATATTTCTTCTCCGGAACATTCACCTGTTAGAAGGGCAAGATCATCATCGATAGAGAGTATTGGAAGAGAACAAAGCGAAGAAAGGCCAAGACGGCCGTCGCCTTCTGCAGTAGAACGAACTCATTGTCACCACAACGAGAATAGAGACAGAGCAAGTCCTTATACTATGCGTCCTCAGTATGGTGAGAAACATCGTATGCCAAATGATCCTTACGAAAAACGGCGGTACACGTCTGATGAAATTATTGAAAAAGAGATGCGCTATACAGATTTACCTGAACAACCAGTTCGACACCCTCAACTGCAAATTCGTAGAGATTTGCATCAAGTTGTGCCACCTGATCCCTCTAAAATTGGACAAATGTCAAGCCCACCCATCGATCCAGGACCATCGGGTATGTATATGAGCCCGTTCAGAAAGCGAAGCCATCCGCCTGATATTGGAGAGAATATGAGATCATGCGCAGCTGTTTACAGAAGTCGTTCTCCGGAACCCACAAACCTATCAATGCCACGGCAACCCATGGGTAATGGAGACGTAGTGGTTGGAATTCCTCCAGCAATAATAGGGATGCCAGCGTATCACAAGTTCGGCCTGCCGATGCCACCGCCTCATCCACAAATGTCTTACGGTCCTCCAGTTCCTCATACTGTGACTTTAGGACCGCAGCAGACTTGCGCTCAAGACTTGATTGTGAAACATGTTCCTCCGAAAGACACTGCTCCGAGTACTTCTACATCTGTCACCAGTTGCAAAGATAGTCCTCAGACTAATGTAAAAGGAAATGAAGAAGCACGTTCAAGCTCTATCGCTATGGGAATAAAGAATATTGTTGGGATTCAACCAAGTGCCAATCCTAAGCCCGGTGGAAGTCAATCCAGTGGACCGAAGAAAGGATTTAGTATAGAGGACATTATGAGACGTTGATTATAAGTTGACAGTGTTAATGGTATATTTTAGACTTATTTATAAGTTGCATGTAAATGTATGTATGTAAGGTTAGCATAGCCTTCTTGAGAAGTATTATTAGTGCAAGGTTTCGATACATTTTTGCTAGAGGTAAAAGTATGTTTGTAATTGTACGTATTTGCAATGTGGATTTGGTTTTCGTAAAGATCTCATAAGGTTTGTTTGTGCAGTGTTTTGTTTACCTCCAAATTTTAAAAATTAGTTTATCAAAATTTTAGGCAATATTTTTTTTATTTTATTTGCTATGGTTATTGTTGGATGTATAAACGAAACACAGTTTATATTCAGAGTTGGTTTCAATCCTATGCTGATATCTGTATTTTCTTTAGTTTTATTTCTAGCTAGCTAAGTATAGACAAGAATAATGTGACTGGTTCATAAGTTTATGCAATAGATGTTATTTATTATTTAGTTACTCTAATATTTGTCATAGTGATATTGTTACTTAATTTTGAAATGCTGAATTATGATTCGTGATTAATTCTTTTGTATTAAATGTATGTTAATTTAATGTTCAGTTTGTAATGCTTAACAATAATATAGCCATATATACTACGGCTGAAAACAGCTATGGAAATCTTATAATTTTTTTGGCAGTGGAACAGATTTGGCCATTAGTTTTATATAAATTTAACAATAACATGATCATATTTCTTGTATCAAATATCAATGACAGTTTCACTGAAAAATTAAATACACAGTAGAATATTATTCTTTAATATTTTTTTTAGTTTGTTAATGTAAAAAACGTCAAACATGCAGGTTATATCAGGGTAGAAAAAGGTAAGTTACTTTATAGAAACTATTCCTATAGAACAGCATCATAAAATATATCTGCTAATGTTATAAATACTTACTATCTATAAAACACAAGTTTTTTTTAGGTAACGAACCGCATTCTTCCTTGACTTAGTAATCTTTAATTTTATCAATGTAATAGCATAACTATTGATTTAATAAATATCAATAGCTTTTTATGACATTTCGACGAATTTAAAACAATATGTTTTCATCAAAGAGTTTATCATAAAATACCTGGTAATAATCGTTGCTCAGATAATTTGTATTTCGGATTACTTTGTATTATATTAAATCATATTTTTTGCTAAAATAAATTATGTGAATAATTATTTCTTGTTTGTTTCTATCAATCCTCGTGTAGAATAGAAGTTTGATCAAAATCTGATATCCAGAATCTAGGTAGAAATAAATCAATAAATAAAAAGATATTCGTTTGTAAAAAAAAACAGGTTTAGTGAAATTTAACTACAACTTTATTAGAAGTTAGGAAACAATTTATAAAGGGGAGTAGAGACAATGATACAAGGCTCAAAAGACTATTTAAATTATATTTTATTGTATAGTTTTGCTAATCTCATTCATAGAACGACGACATTTTTTAAACACAAGGATCAATATTCATGAGACAATAAAGCTATGATTAGTCACTAGTCACTACAAATGGCTAGAATTATAGTCCTAAACAATGGGTGGTCTGCATTATTATTAAGTTTATTACCACATTATGAGATGTGTTGTGTGAAATTCTTATCAGAATGTGAAAGTATTTGTGTTTGTATTTTTCACTATAAAACGAGTGTTTATGCAGTATAGGTGTTTTTTAAATTATAAATAAATTATCTTACCAATAGAGGGTTAGAAATAATTTGTCCATCAGACATTTAATCTAAGGCTCGTATTTATAAAAAGATCTCAAGATTGAGAGCAATATTAAATATGAATTTGACAGGCCACATTGTACTGAAATTACATTTCTGATACGCACTTAATCTAGCTGTCAGTCTCAAACGGTGTTTATCAATACGGGTCCTAGAAGTCAAAGGTATTTTTAATACTTTCAAATAAGTTAAGACCTAAATCTATTACTTACTAGCTGTGCCCGCGACTCCGTTCGCGTAGTGGTTATGATTTTAAACAGCGATTGTAGTTTTGTTTTAAATTTTACATAATTGGGACACAATACAGTCTTACATTACACCTATGCGAGCATAGTACAATATAGTAGGTATTCTATGTACCTGTCTACTTAAATATGGAAGGATTTGTGTTACCTAACGGTTGTTTCCTTGTTTCTATTTCTTTTTGATTTGAGATCAATTAATTACATACAAATCATGATACATTTTTTTCGTTGAATTTGTCATTTAACTATTGAATATTTAAGATTATTTACAACTTACGTTTTTTAATAGACAAAAATTTAACTTATGTATGAAGTATAGCTGTGCTCGCGACTTCGTACGCTCGGTTTGTAGGGAAAACTTGCAGTGTCGAACATACTGAAAACGCTTCTCCGCGCGTAGGAGCGGGATCTGATAACCCGTGTTTTCCATACAAACTGGGGTACTTACTCAATATAGAATAATTTGCGTGATTATTTCTTACCTAGGCTGGACACCAGGTAATTTAAAAAACTCAGTCAAATAAAAAGTCCCTTTAAAATCGGTTGCAAACGATCAGAGTTCAATTTCCTGCCTACCCCCGAAGTCAGGTGGCGTTATTATTTGTATCGTAACTTTGAGTTTAAGTAATGCTTAGTCAAACAAAAAAAGTTCCATCAAAATCGGTTAAAAACGACTGGAATTCCAACCTACCTTCTTAGTCATGAGGCGTGATTATTTATATCGTAACTTTGATTTTAAATAATGCTCAGACGAATAAAAAAAGTTCCATAAAAATCGGTTAAGAAACAGCCAATTTTCAATTTCCTGCCTACTCCCTAAGTTAGGTAGCGTAATTTTAGGTATCCTAAGTTGCAACCCGGGTAACACACAGTTCAATTAAAAAAAATCCATCGAAATCGGTTCAGTAGTTTTGGCGTGATATGGTAAGATACAAACAGACAGACAGACACAAATTCTAAAAAAAAATCGTTTTGATCTTTATATCGTTAATAATGCCTGCTGCAATTATTTTTTTGCAAATTATTCCATATACAGACACGACCCTTCTAGAGATTTATTATATATATATAGATTATGTTGATAACGGGGATGCCAAAGACAGGTCAAAGTGAAGTAGGCCAGGTAAAGGAAAACACTAGGAAAGAAGAAGAAAGAAAAAATATGACATTTTGAAAAGACCTACAGTTCCTGGCAAACATCTTCAAAAATGAACAATCAAACGATTTAAGTTATTTTACTGTTTGCCTATATAACATTTGTCTGTCATCTCACCTGATGTCATCTCAAGTAACATCAAGTCATCTCAAGGTGATGATGGAGCATATTAGCCTAGATAATGCCTTTTCACTCTTGCCTTGAAAAGGTCAGGGTAATAATGTTCCGGGAAGAGATCCGCAGGCAGGGAGTTCCACTCCTCAGCCGTTCGCATTAAAAATGTTAGCGCTTTGTGCGAATATTTGGTATGTCCACAACGTATGGATGGAATCCCAACCGGCGGCGTCTCGTCCCCCGGATATTAAGGATATTAAGATTAAGAGCCCGATGGTGTAGTGAATAGGGCCGCTGCCTCCTGGTCATGGTTCGAATCCCACCAGACTACCAATGTGTTTTTCGTTTTTCGAATTTCATACGTACGTTCACTCGATGCTTTTGCCATGCTTCGGAAGGCACGTTAAGCCGTTGGTTGCGGGTAATATCGTTTAGTGTCGTAGATATTAGTCGTTAAGCCATATCAGAAATAAGTGCTAAGCATTGGCCGCTTGAAAACTCTGACCGAATCTAGAATTGGGTTTGGTTTCGCTTCTGGGTTGCGGAGGTCAGATGGCAATCGCTCTGTGTAAAAACCAGTACCCTCGTTCAATCACCTAAATTTGGTAGCCGACCCCGAAAGATACGGGATAAGGCTAGGGAGATGATGAGATATTAAGGTTAAGAATTTCCCTACTACGCAATGGCGTAGGGAAATTGAATGCAATGCTCAAGATGTATCAGGTACTTCTTAACCTCAATCAGCTTACCACCAACAACACGGTAACCGACAAACGTCCGACGCGTCCGAGGTGTTTTTTACGAGCAGCAGTTTATGACTTTCGTCCTTTGAGCTTGAGACTAAGCCGTCCCGACAGCTACTTGGGAGCTGGCAGTTTATGACAATCCTTTGCCCAAAGGTAAAGAAAAAAAAAACATTTTTGTCCGACTTTAAAAATAAGGAGGTACCTTTTCTAAAATGGCCCAAAACCGTGCTCTGTGGAGGACCTTGGAGGAGGCTTATGTCCAGTCCAACTGCGGACGTCTCATGATGATGATAAATTCTAGACGTACTAAAAGACTATTGATGTATGAATTTTAATTCAACCATTATATATTTTTATTTTGTAATATGTTTTAGATGAAAATCTTCAGAATTGTCTCGTAAAACGGGATCATGATTCCACAAGTTCATATTTAGGTACCATAAATTAATAATCAAAAATATCCCATTTCTTTCGACACTCACTTTTTAATAATTAAGAGTTTCCATCCCATATTTCCTATAACATATAGGTACTTCAGTACAGATCTATTTAATGCAGATCTTACGAAGGAGGCAACACCTCAATAATGGCAATAAGTCACTAAAGTTCGATGCAAGTGTCATTCGTCACGCGCTT
The DNA here is from genome assembly GCA_949820665.1 of Scrobipalpa costella. Taxonomy (NCBI): domain Eukaryota; kingdom Metazoa; phylum Arthropoda; class Insecta; order Lepidoptera; family Gelechiidae; genus Scrobipalpa; species Scrobipalpa costella. Next base: position 7,183,320 of record OX463313.1, read on the forward strand.
AAGGGGCTTTCCTGAGCTGATTGGCGCCCTCATCAGTGAAAAAATCATAATTCACTGAAAATACAATCAATCAAAAATTTGGTAGATCAGATTGAGGTATAGGTACTGAAGTTTATTATAAGCATTATAAATTAATAATACAATGTTCACTTCAGTTACAGATAGCAAAATTTCTAAAAGTGGCCTTTTTTCGCAAATTGACTATCTGTAACTACAACGAACTATAAGTTGCAATTTTATGAGGTTCTAAATGACTTTTAGTGCATTTACCTCAATGTGATCTACCAGATTTTTGATTAATTGCGTTTCCAGTGAGAAACGTGTTTTTAACTGATTAGGGCGCTGGCGTGAACTGAGGATCCCCATAATATGAAGTCGGTTCTTGTTTAAATTAAGTGTGATGAAATGTCGTTTCATCGATTTAAAACGAGGTGAAAGCACTGATGCGGTGGCAATCAACTTTTGCTCGCGTTTTTCGGATACTGTGAATAATCGGTTCTGGCATCCGATTATTGAGCTGGAATCTTATTAGCTGCTCGAAAGCACCAAGATTTGGGACGCACGCAATCTTATAAGATCAAGCAAGTACAGACGATATGCGGTATAAACACAAACTTGGCTATGGTTGTGGTATTTTGTTCAGTCTTGACTTGAGTAGTGACGATCGTTATAGAGTCGACTATGGAGCGAGCCCATCCTTAAATTGAACCGGACAGAATTTCGCATTGAAATCAAGTTGTGTTTTCGGTTAATATAAGTTTTAGTTGAAATCGACACCAACACAACTCAAACTTAAAAAACGTAAAAAAAAAATCGTAGTAAGAAAACGCGTTCTAAGTTACAAACAATTCACAATGACTGAACTTCACCGACTCAATTCTGAATAATCGTAAATCTGCGACGTGTTCAGAATCCTCATTTGACTATGAGTGTCTCGAAATTTACGAAGAAACAAAGCCATATGGGAAACCCAAAAGGTAATCTAAACCACTGTGTACTACGTGAGCAGAAAACTTAGCGCCAAAGTGTACCTATAAACTTGCGTTACGAAGGAACTGTGTTTCAACATTAAATATGTAACAATGACAAACTTTTGGAGAAATCGTATTTTCATTACGAAATTTTAGGGTGTAAGGTATCACCAAGTCTATAAAGGTTTGTCGAGTTAAGGTGTATCCCAACGGAAGAAGATCAGGTAGATTCCAAGATATGCAACCATCGCCCGTAATACCTTAGAATATCGTTTAAATCATCGCGCGCTATAGCGTGGCGGTTACGTCCGTGGCCGTGTCAAAATTGTGCAAAAAACGCACGAAAAAGCTAATTCTATAAAAACTATGAGTCGGATTAAAAAAAGCTATGTCGCTATTTGAGATAATCATTATACGGATATTTCTCCGAAGGAACCGTGAAACCAATCCTAATAGTTTAGAAGAAATATCAAATTTACTGATACTGTTTTATTTATTTATGAACTAGAATATTTTTGAATGTTGCAATTGCAGGCCATGAATAAATTCCTTAGTTGTATATTTTTTTAGAATTTTCCGATTATTCATTTAGGAGAAATAAGCTTAGAAATCACCTTAATTTGGGTTGTTAGAAATCGCGAAAGAAAAATGACCATTTCAGTGACCCATCCAACTAAGTTTCCCAATTCGCAAGCTCGGCGATTGCGTGCGTGGGACACTCAGAAAGATTTGCGACACTAAAAAAAATTGTTCTACAGGTACATATATTTTTATTAAATCTTTTTAAAGTACTCTCCACCAGCCTCTATACAAAGATTCATGCGTCTGAACCAGTTTTCAAAACACTTTTTCCAGTCCGCCGTAGACACCTCGTTTACAGCCTGCTCGAACGCAGCCAGCGCATCTTCCGGCGACGAAAATTGTATCCCCTTGAGCTGATTTTTTATTTTTGGAAATAAAAAGAAGTCACACGGTGCTAGATCAGGGCTGTAAGGAGGGTGACCCAGGAGTTTGACTGGTGTGCTGTCCAGGAAGTCCCTCGTTTTGAGTGCGGTGTGTGCAGGCGCATTGTCGTGGTGGAGCAGTAGTCCGCGGAGCCCTGTGTTTGGTCGCTTGTTGCTCACAACAGAAAAAACTTCTGGTAAACATTTGGTAGTATACCATTCGGCGTTAATAGTTCTTTGATCTCGTAAGGGAATTGAGGCCAAGTGGCCAGTCAAATTAAAAAAGCTGGCGATCAAAATCTTCCCCCCGCTTCGAGATCGCTTCACTTTGGTAGGCGTTGGTTCATTTTGAAACACCCAAACTGTCGACTGCCGCTTGGTTTCTGGATCGTATTGATAAATCCAGGACTCATCACGTGTTAGGATGTCGTAAACACGCCGAGACGAGCCTGCTTCAAATTTGTTCAGCATATCACGGCACCATTCCACCCGGGCCTGCTTCTGAACGTCGGTGAGGTAGTGCGGCACCCAGCGCGATACTATCCTCTTCACGCGAAGATGCCCTTGTAGAATCTCGTGAACGCTTCCCGATCCAATCTTTAATATGTGCTGAATCTCCTGATATGTAATTCGCCTATTATCTTGGATTAAAATTTTCACTGCTAGCACGTTTTCTTCCGTAATAGCCGTCAAAGGGCGACCGCTTCTTTCTTCATCCCCCAAGGTTGGTCGACCGCACCTAAATTCGTTATACCAACGATACACGGTTGCCTTTGATGGGCTTTCATCCATAAATGCCATTTGAGGTCTATCGAACGATTCATCCGGTTTCGGGCGACACTTGAAATCGTAAAAAATCTTAGCTCTAAAATGTTTCCAGCGCAGATCCATTTTTCAGTAAGACACGATACTTTGAATTGGCTCGCAAAAAATGTGGAGGGAAATTTTGAAAATGGAACACACATATTTTTACTTACAAGTAATCATATTTTCAAAAAAGATTCTAACCGGCCAGTCTGCCATATATAAAAACTATTTATCGCAATACTTTCTGAGTGGCCTGGTATTTGATGAAATGTAATTTGAGCCGATTTGACATACAAATAATTTGCCAAATTGGCTCAAATATATAGTAGCTAGATAATTTTATCATTGTGCCCCTACATCACAGAATCATCTACTTATCTGATCAATTCTAATATCTATTATGATAACTATGCGGAAAGTTTCCTATACTTACTTATGTTAAAATATGACTCTAGATAAGGGATAAGGTACAATAAATTAATTAACGTAGTGTAAGACTATAAAGTAATCAAATAAGATTTATTATATTTATTTTGCATACATACATACATATAATCACGCCTTTATCCCTAATGGGGTAGGCAGAGCGTAAACGACCTAAATAAAGGTCGTTCCGCCACGTCTGACATAGTTTTGAGGGTTATTTAAGATATATTTGTATGTATATTGCTGTAGTGACAGGTTGTCAGCCCATCGCCTAAATTGCAATATATTGAAACCCTCAGATCCCTTAGCTGGTTTTTACAGCATGCCCGGGAGGAAATGCAGCTGGCACATTCTATGGTTTTCTCTCGCTCCCAGTCCAGCATGTTATTTTGACTTTTACCTTAATACATTTAAAGCAAGTATAATAAAGGAATTCAAGAAAATTCTCTGGAAACTAATGTGATGTTATGTAAGTAACAATTTTATCATATTATTTATCTACTTGCTTAGTAAATACTTATTAAATTTATCTACTGCATTACGCGTACTAAATACTGTTTCTACATTTGAATCTATCTATGTTAAGGTTATAGAATAGAACAGAAAGAGGTTATTTTAGTGAAAAAAAAATGCAATAACAGTGCAAGCATAATTTTTCCTTGTGCATGAGAACACACACAGGGAGAGAAAACAGATTAAAATGTTTTTTTTTTTAATATATATTTTACTTGCGACCCGCCCCGGCATCGCACGGAAATTATCAGTGTTTCTCTACTATATTATGCATATATTATACATATAAACCTTTCTGTTGAATCACTCTATCCATTAAAAGAAACCGCATCAAAATCCGTTGCGTAGTTTTAAAGATTTATGCATACATAGGGATATAGGGACAGAGAAAGCGACTTTGTTTTATACTATGTAGTGATTTACGATAGAACGAATGACCAGTTACCTTGCGAAACTGAGAATGGTATTTTTTTAAATTTAATATTATACCTGCATGGTAAGGGTTTATGTTCTCATAGAACGAATAAATTAAATTGATTACCTTGTATTTGAAAAAGACATAACTACTGAATGCTAACGTACATTAAGGCATTCACCCAATTTTACAAAAAAGATAAATTTACGTATTTTTGGTGTATTTTTTACAGGATGCATAGAAGCCTTGAGATTAGTTTCAACTACAAACACAGCAGCTGTAATAACTAAAATACCGCAATTTCATATAAGTACGATTGCAATAAAGTTTAAGATATAATCAAAGGGCCAATCATGCGCATATGCTATCTTGTCGTAAAAATTAACTGTTGATACAGTCAAACACACGGTTTACTACTACTTTTACTTCAAAACTAATCTCAAATACAAGGTAATAGAGTGTAATATGCTATAGTTTTATTTGAGGTGGACGGTACCTGCAGAATAAGCTGTAACCACAAGGTATGTTTGCTCGAATATAATTAGGCTTTCCACGCAACTGGATCTTTATAGAAGTCGCCTAAGTACTTTGTAAGAAGCTATAAGATGGTTGCTCTGTGTAAAAGAAAGCACAGTACTGTGCTTTCTTTTATTTGAGACCGAAGAAGGGTTACAATTAATAAAATTGTGTCCACTATTTTGATACACCTATATTCATATTATCCCATGCTGGACTGGGAGCGAGAGAAAAACATAGAATGTGCCAGCTGCATTTCCTCCCGGGCATGCTGTAAAAAGCAGCTAAGGGATCCGAGGGTTTCAGTTTATTGCAAAATAGGCGATGGGCTGACAACCTGTTAGTACAGCAATATACCTACCTACAAATCTATCCTAAATACCCTCAAAACTTTGTTAGACATGGCGGAACGAGCTTTGTTTAGGTCGTTTACGCTCTGCCTACCCCTTTCTTGATAAAGGCGTGATTGTATGTATGTATGTGATTTTTCCTAAAGAAAATTATGTTTCTGTTTAGAAGTCTGCAGGTAAGTACTATTAAGTAGATCCAGATAAGACAGTTACCTTCTCAAAGTGCGGACTTCTATCAGTCGTTGGTTGCTATTGCTATCGGGCAATCTAGACCGCATTGTCGGACGAGTACAAGTTACAACTTACACAGCTGTGCGAGTACAACTTAGGTCTAAGTACCATAGTTACTTTTTGCAGTGTAATTGTCATCAACTGATAGATACATCCAGGAGACAGGTAGTACATTCTGTAGAATTCAAATTTCAACAAACATACATATAATCACGCCTCTATTCCTAATGGGGTAGGCAGAGCGTAAACGATCCAAACAAAGGTCGCTCCGCCACGGCTGACAAAGTTTTGAGGGTAATGTAAATTTGTAAATATGTTGCTGTACAGGTTGTCAGCCCATCACCTAAATTACAATATCCTACAACTACACTCTATGATTTCTTTCGCTCCCAGTCCAGCATGGAAGAATTTCAATTTGTAAATAAAATATCCTTCTAATACAATTCAACCCATATTTTGCAGTTTAATTTTAGTGGCTGTTAAACATTGGCAGAATTCAGCGTCGCGTCGTCGTCGGCGCGGACTGTGGTTCGTGAACTAGAAGGTTGTATGGCAACTTTAGGGGTGTTCTCACGATTAGTGCGAAAAAAGTACTAGGAATAAAAAAATGCATGTAGTTACCCATGTCATTCGATTTCAAGTACCCACCATTAACCCATTATTTACCTACTTTCAGATTTGTTTTTTTTTTTTAAATACAGTCACAAAAATATTAAATGTAGTATGAGACGTCCATATAAGCAACTAGTTTAAAATGTGAAACAGCTGGAAAAATAACAAAAGAAAACCAACAGAAAAAAAGAAAAAAAAATATGCAAATTGAAAAATTATGGATCAAAATTAACTTTCCCATTATCGAAAACCAAAACCGAAAATCATACCCAAGCAAACGAGACCTAATCGAATAATCGTCCAAAATTTTAATGTTAATTCGTACGACCGTAATGTCAACATCTTCCAACCCTGTAGCGCCAAGTACAATCGGCTACAAAATTCATTATGAAAACTGATCGGATTACTTGTTTGTATTGAAAGGAGGGTTAGCCTTCGACGTTTCCATCCTATACGAGGATCTTCATCAGGAGAGAAGAAGGTCATACTCCACACTACAAAATTGCAAAATTCTTTGGGCTGCCGCAAACTACTGATTTAGTCTTAGTTTTAAAATGAATAAAACTACTTTGTTAACGCAGCTATCAAATATTTGATAATTACTTGTTTGATAGCAAATTTTAACTATTTAAGACTTTGATGGCTCTTCCATGCTGGACTGGGAGTCAGAGAAAAACATAGAATGTGCCAGCTGCATTTCCTCCCGAGCATGCTGTAAAAACCAGCTAAGGGATCTGAGGATTTCAGTATATTGTAATTTAGGCGATGGGCTGACAACCTGTCACTACAGCAATATACTTACAAATCTATCTTAAATAACCCTCAAAACTTTGTCAGACGTGGCGGAACGGCCTTTGTTTAGGTCGTTTACGCTCTGCCTACCCCATTAGGGATAAAGGCGTGATTATATTTATATATATATGTATATGATGGCTCTTCATACTTATTTGACAATCATTCATTTTACATTTTTAAGAAAACCTAAAAAGCTAAGGCTTACTTCGTTTGGCGTATGGCCAAAGATTCCGCATCGAACATTCGGCAGATGTATCAGGGCGGTAAGTACCAAAGGCTTGTATTTATAAAACAATTTAAAGATTGACAGCAATATCAAGTAAGCTGATACGAACTCAAAGTCGCTGTCAGTCACAAGTACTGTTTATCTAAGGCTCGTATTTATAAAGCGATCTCAAGATTGAGAGTAGTATTAAGTATGGATTTGACAGGCCAAAATGTACAGAAATTACATTTCTGATACGAGCTCAAACTAGCTATTAGTCTCAAATGCTGCTTATCAATACGGGCCTTAGTTATGCACTTTTGCAGTCTACTGTACACGGTACAGTCAGCCTCCTAATTAAAACGGTGCGCGGAGCCTTTTATCAAGAGATACGGTTACTGCACTGTGACACGCGAGCCGAGAGAACGAGAGCTTATTTCGGTTGCGTTTGGTTTTGCGTAGAGCAAGAAAACGGTAAGGAGTGATCATTAGATATTACTAACTGGATACCCGTGTCAAAATTCCACCGGATGAAAAAGAGCCTCTCTTGGGATTACATACATACATATAGTCACGCCTTATCCCTAATGGGGTAGGCAGATCGTAAACGACCAAAGGTCGTTCCGCCACGTCTGACAAAGTTTTGAGGATTATTAAGGATAGATTTTTAGGTAGTATCGGGGAGTGGTTGATGAAATTTATTTTCTTACTACACTTGGCAGGCGAATTGACCATTCAATGCGAGATTTTACATGCACAAAGGTCAGATTCGAGCGCTGCCCATTTCGTATAATAAATAATACGTACATATGAAAAGTCTCTAAACATCAATAAATATATTTATTTTATGATGTTCAGAGACTTTTCATATGTACGAAAATGAAATTGAAATTTAAACACAAGTAAGCAAGATATTGATAAAAAGCTTACAGTTTCCCGATAATTGCTTGGTCAACGAAATTGAATAACTATTATGAAGAGATTGTTTCAGGAAATTAAACAAAAAATAGGCATAATACAAATTTTCTGCCTGAGATGGTCATTTAGAAAGGGAAAGTTATATTTGTTCTTATCATTTGTGAAAATTATTCAGTTTTGTTGACTTAGCAACCTCTATCAGTTTGAGGAAAGCTGTCTCTTACACTCTTTATTAAAATGACTATACTTACTCTCATAGCAATTGTTCAGTCTATGTATTTGGCAAACCGACTCGATCGGATAAAGCTTGTGACTGTGAAAGGCTGCGAATTTTAAAATTGGAACCGAAAAGTTGGTGCAACAGTATGGACGTGACATTTGAGAAGTACCCGCCTTTTCTATTATCAGTTTTGAAACTTTTGTGTAATAGATGATTTATTTTTTGCTTACAGATTATAATTCTTCGATGCAGGCCCGGGAGTAAGAGAAAAATATAGAATGTTTCAGCTGCATTTCCTCCCGGGCATGCTGTAAAAACCAGCTAAAGGATTCGAGGGTTTCAGTATATTGCAATTTAGGCGATGGGCTGATAACCTGTCACTACAGCAATATACCTATAAATCTATTTTAAAAAACTCTCAAAACTTTGTCAGACGTGGCGGAACGATCTTTGGTCGTTTAAGCTCTGCCTACCCCATTAGGAATAAAGGCGTGATTATGTGTATGAACGTATATGTCTGATTATTCCTTGAGTTTGCTTCACTCTACCGCCGACTTGCTTCTACTTCCCGAATTTATTACGCTAAGAATCCAGTTGCTACGAAATGTAGGGCATTATTTAGTGTTATTACTTATAAGACCTGTGCCTGATTAAAACTTGATTGTTTTACAGCCACGCAAGTAATAATATGAAAGCCTATTAAAATAAATTATCAATATCATTTCAGACTTCATTTAGATAGGCTAGAATTAGAACTAATAAAATAGAATAGCCATGGAGGTATTATTGAAACCCATCGCTTTGCAAATGAACTAGTTTTCTTTTGGTTTTTTTTTCATTCAGAAGATACCTATTAGAAAGTTTTATAAAACAGAAATTTTGTAACTACCTTTATAACGTTAATTGCATTTACAACTTTGAAGTTTTAATAAAGTTTTATGATTTCTACAGAATGCACCAATAATCTATGTAGTCATGTCCATGTGAATTGGCTTATGAAGGTATATTAAAACTAAGTTACATCCCGCGACTTAACTCGCAGTTTCTGAATTTTCCCAATGAAAATCTTAATGCACGTTTACTGCAAAATATATTAAACATTTTTGTTAGTATTGTTATAAACAAAAAAGAAAATGTTAATACTACAATGACGATACGAGCGGCATCTTTTATGTTTAATCTATACATATAATAAATCTCTAGAAGGGTCGTGTCTATACATTGAATATTTTTACAAAAAAATAATCGCAGCAGGCATTGCTAACGATATAAAGATCAAAACGATTTTTATTTAGTATTTTTGTCTGTCTGTATGTTACCACAACACGCCAAAACTACTAAACCCATTTCGATGGGACTTTTTTATTCAACTGTGATACCTGGGTTGCAACTTAGGGTACCTAAAATCACGCTACCTGACTTAGGGGCTAGGCAGGAAATTAAAATTTGGCTGTTTCTTAACCGATTTTATGAAAGTTTTTTTATTCGACTGATCATTATTTTAAATCAAAGTTACGATACAAATAATCACGCCTCATAACTTAGGAGGAAGGTAGGAAATTGAAATGCGGTCGTTTTAACCGATTTTGATGGTTTTTTTTTTGTTTGATCAGTCAAATTTACGATACAAATAATCACGCCACCTTACTTAGGGGGTAGGCAGGAAATTGAACTCTGATTGTTATTAACTAATCTTAAAGGGACTTTTTATTTGATTTAGTTTTTTTTAATTACCTGGTGTCCAGCCTAGGTTAGAAATAATCACGCAAACCATACTAATTTTGAGTAAGTACCCCAGTTTGTATGGAAAACTCGCAGTGTCGAACTTATGAAAATACATCTCCGCGCGTAGGAGCGGGATCTGCTAGCTGCTGTTTTCCATACAATAACAAAGATCAGACAATGCGAAACACGCTTCCGCGCGCGGGTTAGGAACAAATAAACGCACTTTCTGATACATGTTTTGCTTTTAAATATTACGGTCAATATCTAAGATCAATACACCATGGTCAGTCTATATTATGTCCGCAGACTGGACTCGCGACAGGAATGAAACAAACAAACGCACTTTCTGATATTTTACTTTTTAATATTATGGTCAATATCTGATGCCAATACACTATGGTCGGACTATACTATGGCCGCAGACTCGACCGCGACGGGCACTACGCTCGGAAACCAGTTTCGTTCCTTTATGGTGCAGACCGCCTGCGCTGCAGCTTGCGTATGGTGACCATGGTTTTGTTATGGCTGTAGGATTTTCTCTGTCTCCGTGGTCTAGCGGTAAGGGCCATGGGCTCTCGACCCGGAGGTCCTGGGTTAGATTCCCGGCGGGGGACTATGACTTTGTGTTGTTGTTTCTAGTTTGGTTAGGACATTGCAGGCTGATCACCAATTTGACCGAAAAGTAAGATGATCCATGCTGCGGGCATGTAAAATAGTCGTTCTTGCGCCTGATTTATTTCTGGTCGTGTTAGTCAATCTGTCCCATCAGGATAAGAGATTGAAGGAATATAGAGTGCACCTGTGTGTAGCAGAGTGCACTTGGATATACTAAAAACTAGACCTGCGCAGTTGGCCGATCTCTGGGAGATTAGCCGCCATTACCGAAAATCGACGGAAGGACTTTTATAGTATTTTCTTCTGCAAGGTTTTTAAATGCGTTTTTTAATGTCACTGGAGAGATCCGTCATAACCCTCAGCAGTGAAGAAACTGATGCAAAGAAGTACTATAAAGGTATATATAAATAATATGCATATAAAGGCATGTTTCTGCCAGATTTTTCATTTCCCTAGATAGAGTCGACGATTACACAGCAAAGAAGCATACAAAATAAGCAAAAGTAAATTCAGCTGTTGTATTTCAAGTTAAGAATGTTTTCAATTTAAGATAAGATAAGAATATACTTTATTGCACAGAAAAAACACAAGAGAAATAAAATTAAATGAACAAATAGTAGTACAAATGCGCGGCCTTATTGCTAAGCAGCAATTTCTTCCAGGCAACCTTAGGGTACAGGAAAATGAAAAGTTGAACTAGTGGGCTAAATTTACATGTTTAGAGCTATGTAAAACTGAGTTTGTCCCAAATATTAATAACTTTATGGTCTCCATCGCTAACAGAACCATGGTTACTATAACCTGCCCAGTGCATGTAGGAACTACTATAATGAATTAAAGCAGGCCGCTTTACTAAGCTAGGTTTTATGTACTGCCTAGTGGATGCTTTTAATTAACTAAAATAAATGGAATAACGACCGAACTAATAATTTTTACTATTTGTAATTTCGTTTGAATATTTATGATAGAAAGGTGTACTTCGATAAATTACTTCTATAAGTAAGAATTATTTTTTGTTTATTCGTATGAATAATGTGATATTTAGGCCCGTATTTATAATCGACACTTGAGATAGACAGCTAGTGTGAGTTCGTTTCAGAAATATCATTTCAGTACAATATGACCTATCAAATCCATACTTGATATCGCTCTCAATCTTCAGGTCGCTTTATTAATACGAGCCTTAATATCAAGAAAATATACAGTGAATATATAGTGAATTTATTCGATAGAAGCTTTTGATATTATGAAAATAATAATAATATTTAAGATACAAATCTCATCAGATAGCTAAAAACGAAAGTAGGCAAAGTAGTTTTAAGATTTTCATTATGAAAATTTGATTACCTTTTTACAAAAAACGTTTATTTCTAGTAATCGCTATTATTATATTTTTTTCAAATTTTTACGTAGATATGAAAGACATAATTTTTTGATAAGAGTCAAAAGAGTACCTACTTGTAACATACTTAATTCAATATTTTATTTTCCTTACAAAATGAGTAAAAGAAAAACAGATTCAAATTGAAAAACCGTATCCTACATCCAAACTTCATCTATCTCTTTCTGCCTCAACAATCGCAAGTATCATCTGTCCCTGTCAGTAAACAATAGCGTAGTAAAATGAAAATAAAAAAGTTAGATAGTGTATCGACCATGCCAAGAAATATCGACAGTCGATGTCGATAACCGTTAAGATGTCGCCAGTCGATAATACTGAAACATTGTTTGATTTTGCTATCTTACATCTTGTTACTATTTTGTCTTGCAACGTGTACCTATTAGCTTCAATGGAATTTTGTCCAAACACTTCTCAAATAATAAAATTTTAACAAAACATTTTTTTTTTCTCTTTCTGTAGTAAGAAAAATAATTACCATCAGCTGAAAACACTAAAAACTATAGTTGTAAAAGTGTTGGTATGGCCCGTAATTATAATTAACTCTCAAGAGTGACAGCGGGTTTGAGTTTTTATCAGAAATGTCAATTCAGTACAAAACAGCCTGTCAAATCCAAACTTAATAATGGATTGTTTTAAGGGACTTAATATTGCTCTTAACCTTGACATCGCTTTATAAATACAAGCCTAAATTCGAAATATTATGCGTTTGACGGTGAGATACTCGGAAAAGTTTGATTATATATCAGGCTAACTTAAAATTAATTTATATAGGTAATTCAGAATCAATACCATTATTTTTTGTGCTGTTTTTAGTTCTACGTAAGGTGCGTTGCTAAGAGCAGCTTTGCGGGAGGCGGTTCCCTATGTCGTCTAATTGTCTGAACTTACTACAAGTCTAGAACTCTTTGAGACCTCTAAACAGTTTAGATTCGGATTTCCTCTTTCTAGTACCTATAAGGGAGTACTAAATGTCGCTTTACATAGTTTATTTAAATTTTCTGGTGAAAACAGGACATGAAAAAAAAATATTGCTTTCTTCGATCATTTTGGTGGTTTTAGAATATGGAGGATTTTCAATTCAGTGACCCAAATAATTGAAAATCATTAAGCTACGGAAACAGCCATACTCCCAAGCTCAGCAGGCAGATTAGCAAACGTATTACTTATTCATGTAGGGAAATGATTCCCAGGATTTGTCCCAAAGTCAACTGTGGCGAGATCCTGACCAGACAGCACACTTAGACTTTTTTTAACCTGTAAGCCTAACCTGCCATGCCAGAATTTCATGAGCCATCTTGTAAACTGGTGGAAAATGTAGGAAAGCACCTTTGCCCTTTGCCAGCCGTAAGAGGGAGGTTTATAGCCCATTATTTTGCCATTTTACAAACTGTTAAGAGGATACTGACTTAGGACATAACCCTTCCCTGCTTTTTTATGACTGGAAGCGTGCAAAGTTAATGGTGTAGTAAACTTTTAATAAGAAATACCGATGCTTGGTGTACTAGGCAAATTCTTTTGGTCTAGGTTTATATTATACGCATTATTCTTATGAATAGATACTAAGCTACTTTTTTTCTTTTTCTGTCGAGTGGGACTTCCAATCGATGAACTACCTGATGAGTCCTAATGTCAGAGCTTTTTACCTTATCGGTAACATGGACAGCTGTCTTTGTCCTGAATTATTCAACAGTCAAGGGGAGGTAGACCCACGACCTTAGAAAAAAGTGCTCTATAAATTCTCTGGGTTGATTAAAGCTGCCGTAGCTCAGCTGGACCAGTGATGGAACAATTTTCCAAGGTCGCAGTTTTAAATCCTGATATGGTAAATTTATTTTAAATTCTTATATTTTCGAAATAGACAGAACTATCGACAGCCATCCAACCCTTTGCCTAGCCGAAGCTACTGCCACAAAAAATACTTTTTATCGTGCACGGGGCAGCCTAAAAAAACAGACGCCCAGTAAGTCACCGCCGCGCATGCGCTGAGGAGTTTTTATTTTTTTGTCACAGAGCGGCCGGCCGGTCAACGTATTGTGAGGTTTCGGAGCGGTTCTCAAAGTTTAATTCAGTAGGTACTTATTTTTAAAACGTTTTGTTCTTAATTGTATTTGATCGTCAATTTTTCAATAGCGGAACTTGTAATCCTAATCCAAAGATTCATCTTGCTTCATCATCATCATCCAAGGCTGAAGGAAAGGTTTGGAAGAATATGGAAGATACCTATACTGATTTGCCACCCACAAACCCCTTTTTACCAAATATATTTCTTTTAACTAATAACTATGTAAATATATTTTGTGTAAAACACCTAAAGATGCTTATGTAGTAAGCGAAACCGGTCTGATTTTCCAATAAAATTATATTAGAGATTGTTATAACACCAAAATCTTATACAATGGAGTTTCACCAAGAGAAAAAAATCGAAATTATAAACATATATTTTTTTAAGTTTGAGCACCATTTCCTAGCAAGTAATTGAGGACGCATACTCCAGCGTTTTTGAAACCCTATCCGTCGCCATTACCAAATTTCCTAGCGGCGGAGTTATGACGACCCGAAATATCAAACATAACTTTTGAAGAATGTAAATTGGGTAAAAAATCTTTTTCATGAACTAAGCCTCCTTCTGTCGGTGGGTTGAAGAGTTAACGATTGTTCCGATGAAGACTAGTATCAGAGTTTTTAAACCGCTTAATAGGCTTTCGATAGTCTTCAGCTAAAGTCACCATCCAACGCACGTAGCCAGGCAATATTTTGGATTACTGTTGGCTTTGCTTATGTTTTTTTCACTTTGTGCATGACTTGGGCCTCTATAAACAGAGCAGAGTTTGTAGTTTTTCTGTGAAGAAACTCATTGCCGTATCAAGGCCACAAAGATCACCCATCTTAAGTGTTCATCTGTTAATTTTATTTCGACCTAAGTTCTGTAGAGAAAATTGTTCAGTTTCATGGTCTAAACAAGCTCTTAACATTTATTATATTTTATTTATTTAACAGTTTATTGTACACAATATAATTCAAAGGACATATACATATAAAACAAAGACACAACAGGCACAGCTTATTTTCTAAAAATAAATCTTTTACAGCAGACCTAGGCTAGTGAAACATTTATTTGGCGAATAAAAAATCATGCTGTATTTTAGTTGTTGTCTTTTAGACGCAGCGAAAATTCATTTGCGAACAAAATATCCTATATGGTCTCATATCGGCCATTTTTAAGCAGTCCCCTAATCCTAAATCAATTCCAGACAGTGCTATTTAAAATAATCCTTGCAATAAACAAAATTGTAACAAATTACAGCCTTTGTGCAGTTTGAGTTGAGTCAGTGAAGAAGACAGTCGGGCCTTCATTAAGTTATGAAGTAAAACGTGTTATTTCGAACAATCAGCGAAATTGGCGGGAGACAATGCAAATATGCGCGTGTGGCAGGAGTAGAGTTAATTTGATTTGCGTGTTGGGTTGGGTTCGACGTGTAGTATCTTCCTTCACATAAAGAGAGTTTGGCATTGATTTGTGTGCCTAAGCTAGAATTATATTAATTTTAATAAAGAGGAATTAGAAAATTGTTAAAAGCTTATTTTTACTATACGTAATCATACGTCTTATTGATTTACTGGGCTGGATTCTAGATTAGCAGGCTAAAACTAAAATTTAAATCTATGTATTTTATTTCAGACTAAAAATATTGGAAAAGGACAGGAGATCTATTCTCTCCGGTTTTTGATTTAAAGTCAGTGGTTTTATGCGTTAACTGTCATTTTTATTCGCCGTCATATGATACGCCGGATACAATTTACAGAAATCCTGGGGAAACGTGCAAAAACGCGTCAAAATCTAGCGCACTAAGTGTAAAACCATCGCCTGTCTCTTTTCAATTTTACTATTTTGAAAGTGACGGATAGATTTCAATTTTAGTTTTAGCCGGTGGAATCGAGCCCGTTGTTTCTATTTCTTCCTGATGGTATTTTAGAAAGTCAGCATTGGAATTCCTGATAAAATTTGAGAAACTGATTTAGAAGGTTTACGCGACGAAAGTGGTTTTATTCTGCTGGGGATACTCTGACTATTAAAGGTTTATTTTCCGTAAGTATATTCCTCATTAATAAAAAAACAATTCAACATTTTACTCCTAAAAAGATCTCATCTCGCGCCGTCTATCTATCAAACCATCAGCGTGGCGGCCATCTTGATTGCGTCGAGATTACAGGGCGCACCACCCCCCGCCGCGCCGCCCCGCCCCGCCCAGGGTGCGACAAGGGTGAAGGGTGAATATTTAACAGTAGGTATTGTTGGGTGTCTGGTTGGTAGGAGGATAGGGGGAGATGAGGGTAATAAGAAGATGTAGATTTAGCTTCGTAGGTATGTAAGTAATATTGTTTCATGGATTCTTAAGTTAGGTACTCGTAGTTTAACTAATTACTTATTTGGTATTTATTTTAAATTCATACATATACTTCTTTATTTATTGGTGCAGCCCGCAGAAGATAAAGAAGATTAGCATTTTATGCCTCTTGGCAATCATTGACTTTAGCCATAACTCTTGAAGACACTAAAGAAATTTCGCATTTGAGCTCCTAATAATAAAACAGAGCCATATCACGAGGGCTAAGTTATGCAGTTTCCTAAGTGTTTAAAACTAAATAATAAACCTAGATTCTCTTTCTTCTTCTTTTTATCGAGTGGATTCTCGTGTCGAACAACGACCTGATGAACCCTGGTGCCAGAGTTATTCAAACCGCCTAGTAGTACAGCTATTAGGCCTCTGACATGGTTTTTAAGTAACGACCACTATCAAAGACAGCGACCGGGACCGACGGCTTAACGTGGCCTCCGAAGCACAGAATCCTTTTTATTTTCGGACAATCAGGTGATTCAGCTTGCTATGTCCTAACCAAAATGGGGAGACCTCACAAAGTGATAAATTGACAAATACCAACTTTGTGTTCCCCGCTGGGAATCGTACCCAGGACTCTGGATCGTAAGCATGAGCTTCTCTTTCACTCCGTATACCTAATATTCTGTGGTAGAGGATATATTTATTTACAGTATAGGTAGTAATTAATTTACCTAGGTATTCTCCTACATTCTCAAGCTAGCCTGAGTTATTGTAACAGTGTTCATAGGGCCCCAAATGATTTTTAGACCTTTCAGGCTAAAAGGAAAGTTCGGTACTTCAGACTCTACATGAATCAAAGAGAATCTGCCTCCGTGGTCTAGTGGTCAGAGCCTCATGGCTAAATTGATTACTACCTATACTGTAAATAAATATATCCTTTGCCACAGAATATTATACGGAGTGAAAGAGACAGCGTTATTAGGGGTTGCTCAGTGAACGAAACTCAACAACTAGCAGCATTTTTCAGGAACTGAATTAAATTTTTTGGTTTTTTCATACAAATTGTCTGATCGAGTTGTTCATTTTGTATGGGAAAGTATTATATTTTCCTGAAAGTAATTTCCTGAAATTTCATCTCCTGAAAAAAAACCTTCTGATAGAGTTGTTCAGTTTCGTTGACTGAGCAACCTATTTCAGTTTGTTGGACGCGGTCCCTTACACCCGCTATAGCCTCTGCCTACTTTGGACGGGCAAAAGCTTTCCGATTAATAAATTGCTAAACGAGCCAATTCAGAAACCTATTTTTACACCAAGATAAACACATCCCTCTGTGTAAAATACAGTCCACCAAATAAGACCACAACCCACCTTTAAAACTTAGCAGTAACGTCTATATTCGCAACTTCCACTTCAGCACGACTGTACAGCTTATTTACCGCCATAAATTCCCGCGCGATTTCGGCCGCGCCACAGTAATCAGGTTTCGCGCCAATATCCACACACTGGCCAACGAAATGAGTATCGATTGCCAATAAAGGATACAACGTTCGGTAAACAGATTGATGCCGCTCTGTTATGAGACTGATTAAGTAGCAGGAATACAGGATGTATAGTAATCAAATTAAAAGAGAAGAAATAAATGGGCCGTTGCCAACTTGACAAGAAAGCACTATGGCAATACAATTGAAACTGTTTATAAGTATACTAGCGACCCGCCCCGGCTTCGCACGGAAATCATCAGTGTTTCTCTACCATATTATGCATGTATTATACATATAAACCTTCCTCTAGAATCACTCTATCCATTAAAAGAAACCGCATCAAAATCCGTTGCGTAGTTTTAAAGATTTAAGCATACATAGAGATAAAGGGACAGGGAAAGCGACTTTGTTTTATACTATGTAGTGATGATGAAAAGAATTTACCAGTTGCAATGCTTTGCACATATTTTTTTTCCATCCTGGCAGAAAGCGGAAAAGCTCTGAAACAATAAAAAAGATTTATAAGTAAGTATTCCAAATCGCATTTTTAAACATAGGTACCTAAAAGTCTGCTAAGCCAAAACTGAAGCTAACTAATAAAACTCATACACACTTATAATCACGCTTTTATCGCTAATAGGGTTGGTGGAGTGAAAACGACCTAAACAAAGATCGTCCGCCACGTCTGTCAAAGTTTTGAGAGTTATTTAAGATATATTTGTTGGTATATTGCTGTAATGACAGGTTGTCAGCCCATCGCCTAAATTACAATATACTGAAACTCTCAAATCCCTTAGCTGGTTTTTACAGCTGGCACATTCTATAATGTTCTCTCATTTCCAGTCCAGCATGGGAGGGCTAATAAGACAATCAGACAGAATGTACTCCAAGGTATGTATCAAAAATTTCCGAAGACCAATATTTTGTGATGTACAAATTAAATCATTGTGAAAACACATTAACACAGACACATGCTGTATACAGTATCTGTAATGAACCCAATTGGTAATATCCCCACAACCAAACAGAGTAATTTCAGATGATGTTAATTAACTCATCGATGCTTATTTATTAATGTTGGAATATCAGTGAAATTGGTGTAACATGCGTTCCCTGTAGATATAAAATCAAGCACTGCGCTTGCCATTTTGCCTGCCAAGCGTGGCAAGTATCTTATTATTCCATTTCCAGAAACGGTACCTAAAAATATTGATTTTTTTTTGAAGTATTGGTCCTGAAATTCTACAAGCATGTTCAAGAATATTTCTATGGCGTATCTTTGACCATTTTTAATTCTAGTTCTCGCTCTATCTTCCATGCTGGACTGGGAGCGACAGAAAAACTTAGTATGTGCCAGCTGCATTTCTTCCCATGCAACCAGCTAAGGGATCGGAGGGTTTTGGTATCTTGCACATTAGGCGATGGGCTGACAACCTGTCACTACAGCAATATACCTACAAATCTGTGTTATAAAACCCTCATAACTTGTCAGACGTGGCGGAACGACCTTTGTTTAGGTAGTTTACGCTCTGCCTTACCCGGGGACAATGGCGTGATTATATGTATGTATGTATATAGATCTCGCTCAGACGAATATTGTTTATGAAGGCTGTAGTAAATGTGTAAATAGCTAGGATGTTTTCAAAGTATGGACCTAATCAAGCATAACACGTAACTTAATAAACAAACCTCGAATACTCTCTACCACATGTAGTTAATAGGATCCGGGCGAAATTTACTGCTTTCGGTCAGCACTCAGTAATGAAGGTTGGCCACCCCGAGCAAATGCTATAAAGCCGGACCAGTTAATGTTGGCAACACTGTAATGATCCATTTGACGCGGGGTAATAATATTACACACATTAATCGCGCTTGTGTACCAAAAGCGACATGCGTAGAGCTTTTTGACAAAACTAGTATTCTTCGTAGCGAGTGGGTATTCAAGAACGGATTAACCCTGGTGTCGGAGTTTTGAAACCACCTAGTAGCACAGCTATTAGGCCTCTGACTTGGTTTTAGTAATGACCACTATCAAGGGCAGCTATTAGAACTGATGGTTTAACGTGCCCTCCGAAGCACGGAAACCTTTTTATTTTTGGATAATTCGGTTATTCAGTCTGCAATGTCCAAACCAAACTGGGGCAAATCTCTCAAAGTGATAAAATGATAAATATCGCCCATGGCTCAGACCACTAGACCTCGAAGGAAGGCAGTTAAACGAAAAGGACTCAAAACTAGAGAAAATCAGTAGCAGTTTAGCTAGAATGCTCTTTATTGGTTATTTAGATCGAACCCTAATATTTTAGGCGTTGATCTAAGAAACCAATAAAGAAGAAGCTATTGCTTTTCACAATCCTTATTAGTCATCCATCACCATCAGTCAGAAAGCTGTCTCAGTGCCTTTACTCAATCACAAGCCATGACATCTTTCGCCATATTTGCGAAACTGTTCTACATCGGTAAGCTTCGCGTTCAGCGAGCTTATCGATAAACACTCAATGAAAGGTCTAGACTACGAAGTGTATCGACTGAATCATAGATGGTGACTCAAGTTACCATACCAGCGCCGTCCTCTCACGGATTTTGAAGGAACTTTTTACACAAAAAGCGCCATCTAATGGGTAATTCTTGAACCTTCTTCTAAAATCATAGTCCATCGATTGAGATGCGCTACAGTTGAATGAGATTCTCAGAAAAATAAATAGATGGCGCTATAATTTTTTACATACATATATTATATAGTCACGCCTCCATCCCTTATGGGGTAGGCAAAGCGCAAACGATCCAAACAAAGGTCGTTCCGCCACGAATTACAAAGTTCTGAGGGTTATTTAAGATAGATTTGTATGTATATTGCTGTTAGTGACAGGTTGTCAGCCCATCGCCTAAATTGCAATATACTGAAACCCTCGGATCCCTTAGCTGGTTTTTACAGCATACCCGGGAGGAAATGCAGCTAGCACATTCTATGTTTTTCTTTCGCTCCCAGGCCAGCATGGAAGAAAAGAATTAATTAAAATAAATTTCTGAGGTAAGAATAAAATGTAAAAAAGTTATTTTTTTATTTATAGTCCTGGTATATTCTGGATATTTCAAATATAGATAGCTAGATACTGGATTTCAATCCGCTGACAACTTTACCGTTGAAAATTGTCAATTTTCTCTCGACTCCGTCTCCCGATATTTGCATGCAGAAGCGCCACTTCAAAGGCTCACCGTTATAACTACTTTTCTTTCAAGCTTCAAACAGAAAAGAGTTCTTTTGTGCAAAATAACAAAGTTTGAAATTGCTTGCGAGCTTAGACGAGAATTTTCTTTTGGAAAATCCTTGTTTACAGAGAAAAAAATGCTGTAAAAGCTATCCGTTAGAGTTCAAAATGGTGGGTCTAGTGATGTAGTTAGGTGTGTTCTGGATTTGAATGTGGCGGCAGATTGGTTTATTTCAAAAGCGGGGTTGCTCCAGGGTGGTTTAACTTCATTTTGTACCGGTGAATGAGTTTTGGTAGCCGCCAGCTATATCTTGCTCTCTGAAATTCAGATGCGGTGGACATGGGATTTGGTTATAAAGTGGCTTCGGTGTTTTGATGGTATTTTTATGTGCAACTATGTAGCTATTACATCCATGGTGGATTTCTTCTTCTGTCGAGTGGGTATCGAGTCTATCGACTTGATGAACTGAGAACGAGAGAAAAACATGTAATATGTCAGCTGCATTTGCTCCCGGGCATGCTGTAAAAAACAGCTAAGGATTCGAGAGTTTTTGTATATTGCAATTAAGGCGATGGGCTGACCTGTCACTACTGCAATATACCTACAAATCTATATTAAATAACCCTCAAAGTTTCGTCAGACGTGGCGGAATGACCTTTGTTTAGGTCGTGAACGTTCTGCCAAACCCATTAGCGATAAAGGCGTGATTATATGTTTATATGAATGAGTTTTGTTAGCCGCCAGCTATATCTTGCTCTCTGAAATTCAGGTGAGGTGAACGATGGATTTGGTTATAAAGTGGCTTAGGTGTTTTGATGGTATTTTATGTACAACTGTAAAAAAACGTAAATTCTACTTTAATATTTCTTAAGACAAACATACTTACACGTAGATACTTGACTAGGTACATGCAATCCCGTCTTTGTAACTCTTTTAATAAAAATTCCAGGTAGGCTGTACGATTATTAATCAAAAACATAGTTATTCTATTTAAAAAATAACTAAAGTTTTTATTCTTGATGAAATTGTTCCTATTTTAATAAATGCCACGCAACGATCCAGGGACATTTCAAAAACAACGCCCATTCTGGAATCACAGCAGTGCCCCGTGACGTCACAGCAGATGCTCGACACGCCGACAAACGGTTATCGACATCGACCAGTTATCGCAATAACGAGATAACGTTTGATAACGTGTTATGTCGCGCCACCCGCCGCGAAACGCAATGCGACCGAATAGGATTACTTTTATAGGAAACAATTATAGATTGTAGTTTTAGCTTCCCATCGAATTGACTAAGCAAATTATTAACACTTCTTCATCTGTCGAGTGGGTATCGAGTCTAACGACCCGTTGAACCCTGGTGTCAGAGTTTTTAAACCGCCTAGTAGCACAGCTATCAGGCCTCTGACATGGTTTGAGTAACGACCACTATCAAAGACAGCGACCGGGACCGACGGCTTAACGTGCCCTCCGAAGCACGAAATCTTTTTATTTTCGGACAATCAGGTGAATCAGCCTGCAATGTCCTAACCAAACTGGGGAAAAATCACAAATATATAAATTCTCAAATATCAACTTTGTGTTTCCTTTGTGTAGACAGTTATTAACACTGAAAGTAGGCTTGATTCTAGATACCACCACCGGCTAAACCTCCTGACCCTTGAAACAGCATCTGGTGTTGGATCTGGTTGTAGCCTTATCTAGATCGCTGCCGCCCAGCATTTGATGATGCATGTTACACAATAATAGCACAGTTGGCTCAATTCTAGATACCACCGGCAAAAACTAAAAATAAAATGTATCTGCCACTTTTAAAATAATCAAATAGAAAAAGGACAGGCGATTTATATATTCTATGGTTTACACTTCGTCCGCTAGATTTTGACGCGCTTTTGCACGTTTCCCCAGTATTTCTGTCAATTTTATCCGCCATATCATATGACGGCGGATATAAATGATAGATAATGCATAAAACCTCCGACTTTATATAAAAAACCAGAGAGAATAGATCTCCTGTCCTTTTCCAAAGTTTTTAGTTTGAAAGCGACAAATAGATTTTAATTTTAGCTTTAGCCGGCAAATCTAGAATCGAGCCCTGTGTATAATGGTGCATTTAAATTCACGCTTTTTTCAGAGCTCCTAAGCTGACTTAACTGGGCTTGAATTTCTTCGGTAAAAGAACTTTAAGTAATTTATTTTCCAATTTTCAATATTATACAAAATATCTAAGACTGTTCAATCAATCAATCATTTACCCACCCAGCCTTTGATAAACAATAAGTTAGTTTATTGTTTATTGTTAGAGCCCGATGGTGTAGTGGATAGGGCCGCTGCCTCCTGAGCGGGAGGTCGTGGTTCGAATCCCACCACGTACCAATGTGTTTTTCGGTTTTCGAATTTCATATGTACGTTTATTCGGCGCTTTTTCCGTGCTTCGGAAGGCACGTTAAGCCGTTGGTCCCGGTTAATATCGTTAAATACCGTAGATATTAGTCGTTAAGCCATATCAGAGGCCAGTGCTAAGCATTGGCGGCTTGAAAACTCTGACCTAATCTAGGATTGGGTCTGGCTTCCCTTCTGGGTTGCGGAGGTCAGATGGCAGTCGCTCTGTGTAAAAATCAGTACCCTCTTTCAATCCCCTAGATTAGGAAGCCGACCCCGTGAGATACGGGATAAGGCTAAGGAGATGATGATGATTGTTTATCAGAGAACCTAGCCTATTTTTCGCCAAGTAGGTACATAGTTAACTGAAAACAATATTACAATGTGATTCTCCTATGGAAACTTCCGATTGTTAGGTTAAGATTATAATATCTGATAGGGGTTGCTCAGTCAATGAACTGAACAACTTCCAGAAAATTTGCATGGAAATCCAATTATTTTTAACTAAATGAAAAAAAACCCTGGTGATAGATGTTCAGTTTCTTTGACTGAGCAACAGTTTGCGGGACACTGTCCCTTACACCCCGTGTAAGGCAGACCTTTAAACCACTGAAGCAGTTTATACAACACAAATTTGCTTCTTCTTCTTATTTAGTCTACATTATCCCACATTGCTTAGACAATAAGAATGCCAGCTTACAATAGATTATCCAATCATACCTTCATCAGTTTGACAGATATTTAAGGGATTACAAATACCAGTATATCTTTATCTATTGAGGTAGGTAGTCTAGTTCGTCAGCCGAAGCGATGAGAATTTTATTTATCGCGATAGTGAGTGGGAAGTAAATACTTGTTTGGTATGTTTCACACGCTCCCAATTCGAGTAGGTGAGACGCCGAAACTTCTGATATGTACCACATATATACATACATATAATCACGCCTTTATCCCTAATGGGGTAGGCAGAGCGTTCCGCCACGTCTGACAAAGTTTTGAGGGTTATTTAAGATAGACTTGTATATTGCTGTAGTGACAGTTTGTCAGCCCATCGCCTAAATGACAACATACTAAAACCCTCAGATCCTTTAGCTGATTTTTACAGAATGCCCGGGAGAAAATGCAGCTGGCACATTCTATGTTTTCCTCTCGCTTCCAGGCCAGCATGGAAAAATATGTATCACGACACGATTAATTTTAGAGGACTTTATGGAATTTCGTAATGAGTGACAATTTAGGTAAGTAGACATCTGGGCAGGCCTGATAGAAATGGATGAGATTATGTCAAGAAATCGTTTATGGATTTTTATGAAATTTCGTATCTTTGCCCAATAGGCATCACTAAGTGACTTAAAAAGATCAATAACTGATGGCTAATCATACTGTGGATCTCATATTTCATTTTAAAAAAATGCACATTTTATAATCACAATTTTCATACAAGAAAATCGTTTTTGGCATTTCATAAAAAGTTGCTGATTTGTCTAGTCTGTATTGCTTGATACGTTATTTGTCTACTAGTAAAATCTATATACATACATACATATAATCACGCCTCTATCCCTATTGGGATAGGCAGAGCGCAAACGACCCAAACAAAGGTCGTCCCGCCACGTCTGACAAAGCTTTGAGGGTCATTTAAGATAGATTTGTAGGTATATTGCTGTAGTGACAGGATGTCAGCCCATCGCCTAAATTACGATATACTGAAACCCTCGTATCCCTTAGCTGGTTTTTACAGCATGCCCGGGAGACAATGCAGCTAATACATTCTATGTTTTTCTCTCGCTCCCAGATCAGCATGGAACATTAGATAGTCAAATCTACTGCAACAAAAATACGAAATTCCATAAAGAAATTCCTAAAATAATCTCATTTGTTTAGAGCTGCCCTGCCCAGCAATCGCATTTGCTGACTCCACCTACTAGTGGCCAAAATAATTTAAAAAAAAAGAAAAAGAACCCGATGGTATAGTGGATAGGGCCGCTGCGGCTGCCTCCTGAGCGGGAGGTCGGGGTTCGAATCCCACCACGTACCAATGTGTCTTTCGGTTTTCGAATTTTATATGTACGTTTATTCGGGGCTTTTTCCGTGCTTCGGAAGGCAGGTTAAGCCGTTGGTCCCGGTTAATATCATTTAATACCGTAGATATTAGTCGTTAAGTCATATCAGAGGCCAGTGCTAAGAATTGGCGGCTTGAAAACTCTGACCTAATCTAGGATTGGGTCTGGTTTCCCTTGTGGGTTGCGGAGGTCAGATGGCAGTCGCTCTGTGTAAAAACCAGTACCCTCGTTCAATCCCCTAGATTAGGAAACCGACCCCGTAAGATACTGGATAAGACTAGGGAGATGTACCTACTAGTGGCCAAATGTAAGTACAAGATAAATCAAACTTGTTCTTCTTCTTAGCGAGTGGATTCTCGAGCCGAACAACGACCCAAAGAACCCTGATGTCAGAGTTTTCATACCACCTAGTAGCACATCTATTAGGCCTCTGACATGGTTTGAGTTACGACCACTATCAAAGCGACCGAGACCGACGGATTAACGTGCCCTCCCCAAACACGGAATCCTTTTACTTTTCGGACAATCAGGTGATTCAGCCCGCAATGTTCTAACCAAACTAGGGACAACCTTATAAAGTGATAAATTGACTAATAGCAACTTTTGTGTTCAACCTGGAAATCGAACCCAGGACCTCCGAATGGTAAGCCCATGGCTCTGACCACTAGACCATGGAGGCAGTCAAACAATTTCCTCTGTGGAAAGAGAGTCATGGAAATTGAACTTATTTTTCCCTACAGGAAAATCGAACCTACATAATCATTTCTAGCCTACTCTAGTCATATCCATTCCATTACCTAATTTATTGATAAATTCGTCACAACAGTGAAGAACAAAATAATTTCTTAAGAAGTGAATCAACCATTATCAAATACATTTTATTCCTATCAATACGATAAGATAGGCATTTCATATTCACAGTAGACTGGTTGACTACTATACCGGGTGTAAGGGACAGCGTCCCGCAAACTGATAGGGGTTACTCAGACAACGAAACTGAACAACTTTCACCGGAATATTATATCAGGAATTGAAAAAATAAACCTTCCTATACAAAATGACCAACCTAGATGAGACAATTTGTATGAAAAACCAAAAATATTTTTTTACTGCCTAAAAAAATCCTGCTGATAGTTTTGTGGACTGAGCAACACGTATCAGTTAGCGGGACGCTGTCCCTTACACCCCGTATAATTCTGACTCAAATACCTAATTTATTGATAAATTCATCACCACAGTGTAAGAGCAAAATAATTCTTAGGAAGTGAATCAACCAATAGGCTCAATTCTAGATTTACCGGCTAGAACTAAAATTAAAATCTATTTGTCACTTTCAGACTTAAAACATTGGAAAAGGACAAAAGATCCATTCTCTCCAGTTTTTGATTTGTAGTCGGTGGTTATATGCGTTATCTAACATTTTTATCCGCCGTCATATGATATGGCGGATAAAATTGACAGAAATACTGAGAAAACGTGCAAAAGAGCGTCAAAATCTAGCGGACAAAGTATAAAACCATAGAGTATATAAATCGGCTGTCCTTTTTAATTTTATTATTCTGAAAGTCACAGATAGATTTTAGTTTTAGCCGGTGGAATCTAGAATTGAGCACATTATCAAATAAATTTGATTCCTATCAATACGGTGAGATATTCCACACTAGACTGGTTGTATTATATATTGTTAGAAACACTTTTCCTTTTAGATAACAATAATTTTCTTACTTTTAGGTAGGCACCTACCTACCGAATTGATAACAAACGATCGTTATTATAATCCTTTGCTTGTCTGATGGTTTCAACAGGAAATCTCTCATTTTCATTCAGGTACATTTATCAATAAACTATTTTAATACCTAATTTTGGAAAACTTTGCCATGCGAACCGATGAACCCTGATGTCAGATCTTTGGAAACCACCTACAAGAACAGATATTAGGCCTCTGAGATGATTTGAGTAACGACCACTATTAAAGACAGCAACCGGGACCGACGGCTTAACGTGCCCCCCGAACCCAGAATGCACAGAATTCTTTAATTTCTTCAGGCAACCAGATAATTCAGCCTGCAATGTCCTAACAAATTGGAGAAAGCCTCAAAAAGTGATAAATTGCCAATATCAATTTTTATTTCCCCCCCTGGGAATCGAACCCATATCCTCCAGATCAGGAGCCCATGGCTCAGACCACAAGGCCACGGAGGCAGTTATCATAGACTACCGGCATATTTCAGAGCATGGGAAAATTATTTTATCACGAAATGGCTTATCAGTCAAGTGGTCACTGTCGCCGAAATAGAAAGATCATATCCCTTCTTCAGATTCTATGATGATATTTCCGTGGGAATCCTTAATATTCTGATAAACTAAATTATTTTATTTGAGATAGGTACCAGTTATAGTTTTTAATGTAACAGGTAGGGATAAAATACATGGTGTTATTGGAACAATTTGTAATTTTCAAGATTTTTCAATCTTTCGAGATATTTTTTAGTAAAATATCACTTCTTTGACATAGCAATCGTACATATGTACATACATATAATTACGCCTTTATCCCTAATGGGGTAGGTAGAGTATATTAATCAACTTTATCTGGTCGTTCTGACACCTGTGTGTTGCTGCTCTAAGGTTTTTTTTATAATTTTATTAATAAAATATATTTTTTATTAGAAGTACTTACTCTAACTTAAATATAATAAAACAACAGCAGCAATAAACCTATTAAAATTAAACTGGATTTTCTATGATAGTAAATATCTTAATACAGATACGAACTTATCTTTTAAATTATTATGTTAAGTAGCACTCAACTAAATCCTAATATTTGCTTAAATTAGTTTACGCAAACACTTTTTTCAGACGTGAGAAAGCGGGGAATTTATTTTTTAATCTTCAACCCAGATAGATAAAACATCATGGGAATATTGATGTACTTACCTTTATTTTTGCATATTTTTTTTAAAGTTACCACTATTTTAAAATTACTTTCCTAGTAAGTACTTAGTAGAAATCATGTAGAGAAGATTTTTTACTAATAGGGAATGTGCAAGACTTTTTAAAAACTATAAGTAAGAATTACTGTCACCATAAATGAACGGGTGTGAAGTAATTTTCGCAAAATATTCATTAGTTTACGAGTTATAATGCCTTAAAGTGATTAGTTAAAAAGAGAGGTTCAGACTGTCATGTGCCGTCATAAGACAGGAGCGCTATTCTTATTCCATATAAATTGTCGTTTCGAAGAGAGAGATAGATAGTCTATCTTTATAATGGTATATCTCGGTGATTTTTGATCGATTCTATTTTGTTTTCACTGTTGTTTTCATAATTTAAGATATTTTTAGAAAATAAGTTCAGATACTGAAAATATGTTATATGCACGTTCCCTTTTGTACACGATAGAAGTTACTCTCAATCTTAGTCTACGTCACATCACACTCGACTAACTGCCTCCGTGATCTAGTGGCTGAGCCATGGGCTCTCGATCCGGAGGTCTTGGTTCGGTTCCCAGGGGGAACGCAAAGTTAATAATTGTTAATTTGTCACTTGGTGAAATTTTTCTCAGTTTGGTTAGGACATTGCAGGCAGAATCACCAGATTGTCCGAAAAGAAAAAGGATTCCGTGCTTCGGAGGGTACGTCTAGCCGTCGGACCCGGTCGCTATCTGTTATAATGGTTGTTACGGAAACCACGTCGGAGGCCTATTAGATGGGCTGTTGGCGGTGTAACAACTCTGACACTAGGGTTTATCGGGTCCATCGACTCGAAACCGACGACAGAAGAAGACAACACTCAGCCAGCACCCGTTACAATCCAAAAGACCCATTTTTTTTCATCTTTACAGTAATACAGAAAAAAACAATGTCTTGACAAAAAGACAAAAGATTTAGTAAGAATCTGCCCGTTAGCGTACAGTAACCAGCGATAGTTTACCAAAGGAACCAACGAAATGTTCCGTTCAGTTGTAATAAGTTGTGTTCTTTGTTGTACTTTGGCGTGCTCCGTCCACGCGCCGCTGTCATAAAATAATTTCGAAAATGACACTGTAAGGTACTCTAAGCTACCCTAAAGCTATCTATATCTATATACTATACCTATTACCCGTAATCCTATATAAGCTCGTCGATACTATCAATAAATCAGTATTGAACGAACATTCGATTGTTTTACTTCAATCTCACACCCTTATATGGCGACCCTGCTGCTCCCGTGCAGTGGTCTGCCTCGCGGACGTTGTTTACAGATTCCTTTCCCATATTAGAATACCTACTTCAAGATGAGTTCATACACTTCGTCTAGAACTTTCGCGAGTGACGTACCTACCGATCTTTGTGCCTTTCAATCAACGGATTTTTGTGAGAAACAGCAAGGATGGGAAAACCGCAATCAAAACCCGAAGAAAAGGTCATAATTGCCCAAAACGCCGCTGGGGGGGCTAACGACGCCGTAGTAGAGCAGCTGTACGCCCATATCAGCACGACGAATGTGGTTCTAGGGGTGATAGCATTGATCATCCTGCTGGTGTTTATTTATTTCGCCTACAAGATCTATAAGAAATGCCATTCTAAATGGATTACTAAAGAGTTAGATCGGAATACTCTAAGGAGAGATTTCTCATTGTATCGCCGTCGCCGCCGTGAGAGAGATGATGAATCAGTGGTTTGAGAACAAAAGGAAAATGGCAATTAAATACATAATACACGGATGACATAAACATATATTGGATCAGAAATACGGCAGGCAGAAATTTTATTTTCAGGTATATTTAGCAGCTCAGAGCATTTCGGCATTTCGGTTTAGCTTCACGGTCGTGCTGTGGACGTTTCCAGATCGTTTCCAATAGGTAAAGAAAAGACAGTATGTACCAGCGAGTGTCGTCTGTTACTACTTCGTTTGTTTTCTCGTGAACTGTTCCAGTGATAAAAAAAAAAGACAGTACCAGTAATTTACGTCTAAAATAAGAAGTGAAAAAAAAAAAAAGGGTGATGCGTAAAAGTGTGCGTTGCATTGTGTATTCGGCTCAATAAGTGCGTAAAAAGTGTGTGCGTAATTCAAAATCTTGATCCACGCCTTACGGGAAACAATGAACATTTCGGTCGGATTTCCAATTTGGTAAAGTAAATTGACTGTATTTTATTTTTTTTCATTTGACGGAGCGTTACGTCGGTAATTAGAATAAAGTTATATTTTATTTTGCTATTAGATTAAGCAATTAACTAATATTGATCTGATTACTATAAAAAATTAGAGAGGTAGATAACTTGTATTTTATGAATTTACAAATATGCTATGGCTAAGAAGATAGAATTATTATATAAAGAGTTACATAAAATAAAAGAATATTTAAGTAAAATTGGACCTATCAGAAGGACAGGTGATATTGTTAATAAAAAACTAGAGGAAACAGAAAATATTGTAAAGCGATATAATTTGCAATTGAACGAAATAGAAGAAAGTAAAGATAAGTTGTCTCAGAGTGAATTGTTACAAATAAATAATTTATGCCGTCAGTTTGATGAGCTCTACGAAAAAATTTTAGATTTGTGTAAACAAGAAGACAATATGGCTAAATTTGACTTGAAAGTTGCCCTAAGTTTATTGCCAGTTTCAAACGACGATGAGCAGAGTATTAAACAATTAATAGACGGAATCGAATATTATAAAGACGAGATCGATACTGACTCGCATAAACAATTAATAAACTTTGTTCTTAAAAGTAGACTTTCGCAAGCCGCTAAACTTAAGCTTTCTACAAGCTACCCTAATATTGACGCGTTATTGACAGATTTGAAATTACAGCTTTTACCCAAAAAATCAGCTACGGCTATTCAGCGACGACTCCAAACTTTCCATCAAAATAATTTGTCGATTAACGAGTATGGGAAACAGTTAACTGAAATGTTCACGGATCTTACGATATCTCAATCAGAAGGCAAAACACAAAGTTACGCTGTTCTGAAACCTCTTAATGAGAAACAGGCGATCAAATGTTTTGCCGACGGGTTGAGAAATCGTAGGTTAAGTACAATTATTTCAGCCCGAAATTACAGCTCCTTGAAGGACGCTGTACAAGCTGCCATCGACGAGGACGTGACGTCATCTTCAACATCAGTGGATTTCATGACTATGAGACATAATAATAACTATGGATTTAATTCTAGGAACTACAGAGGTCGTGGACGTAGAGGATATTCATTTTCAGCTAGCCGAGGTAACATACAGCCAAGAGGTAATTATCAAGGACAAACAGGAGCCAACCACTATGGACAACCGAGAGGCTACCACCGCGGGCAGTCACGAGGCACAGGTCGTGGCTGGAGAGGTCACCGAGGTACTGAGCGACTGACCTCAAGGACATTTACTAGTAACAGGGGTAAGTTTAACCCTCGTGGACAGCACATACATACTTTTACTGATTTTATTCCTGAAAATCAGAACGAGTTTTTTCGAGACTAACTTAACGCTTTGTTCGGGTAAAAGTGATTGTTGTATAAATTTAAAAGGCACAAATAATTATTCATACAATTGGTTAGTTGACACCGGCGCGAGCATCTCTGCCATAAAACATAAACATGTACAGCAACAAAATATTCCTATCCATAAACAGAACATCACAGTAAATGGAGTTGGGGGCAAAGTTCAGTCGATTGGATATGTCTTTATAAAATTACGATATAGAAATCAAATTTTGAGTCACAAATTTTTTGTCTTTAGTACCCTGCCTTGTAATACAAGTGGTATAATTGGGCGAGATTTTATGGATAAATTCAAATCAATTATAAACTTTCGAAATAATACTCTATTATTGTGGAATAATAATTTGTGCTTTAAATTGCCCTTGTACAGAGAGAAAAAACATTTTCGTATACCTGCAAGGTCAGAGTCTATACATTACATACAAACAGAAATTACTGAACCGATTGTTATTTGTTCATCTGAATTACAAGATGGAGTTTTCATTGCTAACGCCTTAGTTCAGCCAAAAGATGGGAAATTCCCTGTAAAAATACTTAATGCTACTGAATGCGATTTGAATTTGGAAAAAATTAATCCAATCTTGCACAATGCAAACGATTACGATATTTGCAATTTCAATTCAACATCTAAAAATTCAGACCGAGTTAAAAAATTGTTTTCACTATTGCAATTAAATACATACTTAAATAAAGAAGAACAGATATCCATAGAAAAGTTATGTGCAAAATATTCCGATGTGTTTTACCTTCCTGAAGATAAATTAACAACTACAAAAATTTACCAACATTCTATTAATTTAAAACCGAATATTCAACCAGTGTACACTAAGCCTTATCGGCTACCACACTCACAAAAGTCAGAAGTACAAAATCAAATTAATGATTTATTGCGACAAGGCATCATAGAACCATGTAGTAGCGAGTGGTCTAGTCCTATCCTTCTTGTACCGAAAAAGTCAGACTCAAGTGGGAAAAAGAAATGGCGATTAGTCATAGACTACAGAAAATTAAACAACTGTATACAAGATGACAAATTTCCGCTCCCTAACATCACGGAAATATTAGACTCCTTATCAAATTGCATTTATTTCAGTCACTTAGATTTAAATCAAGGGTTTTATAATGTGGAATTACAAAAGGATAGTAGAAAATACACAGCATTTTGTTCAGACTCTGGTCAATACCGAATGACCCGCATGCCAATGGGTCTCAAAACGAGCCCCAGTTCATTCTCTCGAATGATGACCATCGCTATGACGGGTCTTACATATGAAAAATGTCTAGTGTATCTAGATGACCTAATAGTAATGGGAAGAAATTTAGAAGACCATAATAAAAACTTAATAGATATTTTTGAAAGATTACGTAAAGTCAATTTAAAATTAAACCCCTCTAAATGTACCTTTCTAAAGAAACAAATCTTATATTTGGGTCATATCGTTTCAGGTGAAGGCGTTCTGCCAGATCCGCAAAAAATTGAAATTGTAAAAAATTACCCGACTCCGCAAAGCACAGACGAAGTAAAACGTTTTGTTGCTTTTGCGAATTACTATCGCAGATTTATTCCAAATTTTGCTAATGAGGCCTATCCTTTAAATCAACTTTGTAGAAAAAATGTAAAATTTATTTGGAGTCAAGAATGTCAAAAATCTTTCGAAAAATTAAAAGAACGTATGATCTCACCGCCAATTCTCCAGTACCCAGACTTTTCAAAGAAAAATCAGTTTGTTATCCATACCGATGCGTCAGGATATGCAATCGGAGCCGTTTTATCAAACTCTGACGGGCGTCCAGTTGCATACGCAAGTCGAAGTTTGAATAAAGCCGAACGCAACTACCCAACGATCGAAAAAGAGTTATTGGCAGTCGTATGGGCTATAAAATATTACAGACCGTATATTTTTGGACAAAAATTTAAGGTTATGACAGACCACAAGCCACTTGTTTATTTATTTAGCCTAAAAGACCCTTCAAGTCGCTTATTAAAATTCAGATTAATGCTAGAAGAGTACGATTTTGTTGTTGAATATGTACGCGGCACGGATAACGCGGCTGCAGACGCATTATCTCGTATCACAATACAGGAACTAAAACAACTGCATGAAAGTATATCTGTAATGACGCGCGCGCAATGTCGGAAACTAAACCCCGCACCTTCGGTTGATATGGTTCCTACAGGTACTTGGCCTGATCAACCAAAGATCGTAGAAACTCATATCAAACCAAAGGATGCTGTTGAGCTGAGATTCATTGATAAGTCTAATTTCAATCAATTAAAAAACTCGAATCACGTAGATTGCGAAAATAATATATTTACCTATATCGATAACTCAAAGACTATATTCATAAATCCAGCTGTTCAATCACAACTGACTCGAGCAGCATTTGTGAGAGAGCTGAGATTGTTTTGTGAAAAAATAAATGTAAATGTTGTATATTTTATAAAAAATCAAAATAACCATGTTTTTGTAGAAAAGCTTATGAGCGAAATTAAGAAAACTAAAAACTGGAATGGTCTAACAATTTGTATTTTAAAAGACGTAATACGAGTAAGTAACAAAGACGATATTAAAGTTATTCTCAATGATTTTCATCTCTTGCCCACCAGTGGCCACGCGGGCAAGAGACGAATGCTAAATAATATAAAAAAATATTATTTTTGGCCGAGGATGGAGGTTGATGTTTCAGATTACGTAAAAAAATGTTCTAAGTGCCAAAAACAAAAGTATACAATACAGGTGAAAGAACCCATGGTCATCACCACCACAGCACAATCGGCATTTGAGAAAATATACTTAGATTTGGTGGGACCTTTAGACAGAGATATTAATAACTATAACTATATACTTACACTACAATGTGAATTAACAAAATATGTATGTGCAGTTCCATTAATTACAAAAACAGCAGATGAAGTAGCACGAGCGTTCGTCAACAACTTCATACTTTTGTACGGGATACCCAGCGACATCGCGACAGACAGGGGTGCAGAGTTCATGGCCGAAATACTAAAAGAGGTATGTAAATTATTAAACATACAAAAACTATCTTCCACAGCTTATCACCACCAAAGCATCGGGTCACTCGAAAACTCCCATAAGAGCCTAGGTGCGTATTTACGTATCCACACAGAAGGACGGCCAGACTCGTGGAGCACGTGGCTACCGTTTTGGTGTTTCTCCTACAACACATCAGTGCATTCTTCAACAAAGTACACGCCTTTTGAACTCGTATTCGGTAAAAAATGTAACTTACCCGGGAACCTTACCAAAACCGTAGAACCACTTTACAATTTTGATAGTTATCCTAAAGAACTCAAATACCGCCTACAAGTATCCCTAAACGAAGCTCGAAAAAATCTAATTAATTCCAAATTGGCGAGGAAATTGCACTATGATAATTATACAAACCCAGTAAAATATAAACCTAACGACCAACTTTTGGTAAAGAACGAAACAGGCAATAAACTTACGGATCTTTATTTAGGACCTTATAGAGTGATAAGAGACCTATCGCCTAACGTAGAAATAGAAATTAACGGAAAACCTGATATTGTACATAAAAACAGAACAAAGCCTTATTTCCAAAATATGAGTTTGTTATCAAAATTATAACTAACAATGTCTAATAAAATAATACCCTGTATTTTAAGACCCAGTATCTGTATTGTAAGAACTGATCAAAGTCCAACTTTGTTGCTTTGTCAACTACATGTCTTTGTAAAGTAACGCCAAATGTAATATGAAATTGATTACATGTTATGATTGCTCATGAATGTTATGTCTTAATATAATATGATATGTTATGATTATGAATCACGTATGATTGATTGTTTATGTCATCCGGATAACATTAATTAGGATTGCCGGCATTAGTTATTTAAGTGTATTTTAACCGCATTTAATCAAACTAAAAGAAAATCTATTGTAATATGATTTATTTTAATCGCATTTATTCTCGTACGTATAGACGTTCTGTATGTAAACAAAAAAAAAAAAAAAAAAAAAAAAAAGCTATTGTAACTTTTTTTTTTTTTACTCCCCCTGGGGAGGTGTAAGGTACTCTAAGCTACCCTAAAGCTATCTATATCTATATACTATACCTATTACCCGTAATCCTATATAAGCTCGTCGATACTATCAATAAATCAGTATTGAACGAACATTCGATTGTTTTACTTCAATCTCACACCCTTATAACACAAAATGTAATTCTTTACGGATCATAACTGAGGACAATGTTTTCGGAAGGTCTAAAAAGGCTAATGGGCTAATATTTTTGTAGCTGACTAGGACGGTATTTATGACATGCTTTGATGACGTGCTTCGGATCTTGGACCAAAAAATAAAATATTTACAGTGTAAGAAACCACATCCAATGCATAAGACTTTCTACTTACTAACTTAGGCTCGTATTTACAAAGCTATATCAAGATTAAGAGCAATATTAAGTATGGATTTGACAGTTCCTTTTGTACTGAAATTAAATTTCTGATACGAACTCAAACTTGCTGTGACTCTTTAGAGCTGATTAGTGATTATATATATGGGCCTTACTGAACTACAAAATTTTTGGAGTACCAATATCCTTGGAAGTAAGAATTTTTGTTTTTTCAGCTCTGACCAAGGATTTTGTAGGTAACTCACTGACCTATACAAAAAAGAAATATTAATTCATCTTGAAAGTATGACGGGTCTGGTTTTCTTTTTAATACATAGTTTTTTCGATGTACCTATCTATACAAACATGTCTAAGTAACAAAATGGATACATGTATTGTATCATTTAAATAATTACCACACAAAAGGTTGTAGATAGGACAATACTTTTTAACAATAAGTCTACTTCATCAAAGAACGAAACACAAAACAAATAAAAATATGCAAGTTTATGAAAAAAACTGCAAACAATTCTTAATGTCGGTTTGCAATTCTCGGTAGGAAGTCATAGAAACTTTCAGTTTTAAACACGTTTTTTAGATTTGCCACGTGGCGAAGCGAATTATTATTTTTGCCATGATTTTTGCAAACACGAAGATCTTAGGGCAGCTTCAATGCAAATTTTCCAAGGTCTAGTCTAGCATCTAATTCTAGTACATACTCTTAGGTAACAACTTAACAGGTACCTTTAATAAGTATGACGAAACAATGTTCTATTGATACAGGTTTATGTTTCAGTTTAAAATAAAAATATTTGAAAATTTATTCGAATATCTATTGTTTTGTTCCAAATGTATTTAATATTTTGATAGAGGTGAGGAAATGGAGAAAATGTTATCCAAATTTTATCAGAAGTTAAGAGAAATCAATAATTTGTTTATAGCTTAACTTAATCACTTTCTGATGTAAATCATGATACGACTTTAATAAAAATATGCTGTCTAAAGAGGTTGTCAAAAAAGTTTGTCAACTGTCCCATATAGAAGTAAAGGATTCTATTAAAATGGAAATTCATATCTTTGTTCAAACACAGTGCTTTTAACAGCGCATTGCCCATTCGTTTTGCAAACGATAACGACACGTGATAATTGATTTTTCACAAGCCCAATTCTTGACTCTAACTGTAACCTATCTTCCAAACAGTCTAAACACCAGCGGGAGGCGTCCTTCTATTTTCAAAACTTAACACGCGTTAAATGTCCCAAATCACTATTTGTCCTTTTGATTCAAAATGGCGGACGGGCCGACTGTTTTCATGAACACATTAACATTAGACAATGCAAACAAAGATGGACAATAAGGCGCTCGTGTCGCTTCTTTGTTTAGCCAAGAAAACCATTTAAAATTATTGGGTAGACGTACAGAAACATTAATTTTTTTGAGCGTACCCAGAATTCGCTAGGTGCTATACAAAATGTGATCTAAGGATCCATAATGAGTATTGTCGGTGTTTTGTGATTTAGGTGTGCTTTTTGCTGATGCTGTAAAAAGAGGAACGTGTCTGAGAATTATGCAATTCAAGAGCATTCTGTTCAAAAATGAATTTATTTATCTGCTAGTTGTATGAGTTTTAATGCTACATCCTTTTGGTGAACAAATTTAGATGAACAACAATCTAGTATTTCAAGTGAACAAAACGGGAATATATAAATGAAGCTTTAAATACATGCCCATAATAATTGAAACACTTTACCAAATGTTGAAACAAATGCAGGTGTTTTGGAGAACATATATACATAATTCTATAAAGAAATTCCATTTGAACAATAAACACAGACCGACAAAAAAATATTTATAACTTGAAAATAGCCCTACCGTTTTTACAGCTAAGCCACCCCTTCAGTATTTCTCATAAACATGGTTTTTAAATCTGTTTGATTTTATAACCAAGCAACTCAAAACAATTGGTTCCCATGTTTTTCTGAAGGAAATCTAAAAACTTTATAGTTCGATTTACTTAAGCACGTTTTGTCAGCTACCCTTTGATTTTAGGCAAAACATAATGTTAAACACGCTAGTAAATCTCTTGATTTTGAACTTTGTTGTCTTGTAGGAAGAACTTTATAATAATTTACCAAAAGCAACAGATAAAATTGTAAAATCTTACAGAGTGTACACATGATTGACATTTTACGACAAATCGTAAACAAAATTTATAGTTTTATTTTTCTAAATTCGCGGAACGGTTCATATCGTAAACCCTTTTGGTAGGCGTTTTAATTTATAATGGGTTTTGTTAATTTCAATACAGATCGGGTGGCAGATGACACTGAGTTTAAAGAATGTAGTTACTGACTTTTTTAAGGAATCAGTACCACTAGCTTTTTTCAGTTATTCTACCTAATTATCAAAAAAAGCTTTAAAAACATATGCGATATTACTTAATACTATTATTATGCCTTGGCGTTAATTAAAAATATTTTTTCTTCGAGAAATTCGCACAACGAATAAAAAAAACTAATTAAAATAAATCTGAAT
Organism: Scrobipalpa costella; assembly: GCA_949820665.1. Taxonomy (NCBI): domain Eukaryota; kingdom Metazoa; phylum Arthropoda; class Insecta; order Lepidoptera; family Gelechiidae; genus Scrobipalpa; species Scrobipalpa costella. The sequence goes on from OX463313.1 coordinate 7,221,857, forward strand.
CGTTTTAAAATATCTTTGACCATATAAAAAGTATACAATATGGTAAAAACTGTTAACTTTTGCACTTGGACATTTCCTACACCTGTTTTTAATTCACAACACAGAAAATATTTTATACTGTTCATGTTAAAAGATAACAGGAGCATGTTTGTCTATAAGTTTTATAGTGATTTTGAATTGCATCCATTGTCGGCGTTGTAAAAACCAGAGGGTTTTAAACCGATGCATCTATCACCTACTTTATGAGATAAGGAGGCAATGTGCTACACATATTTCCTATTTAGATTAAAATTAATAGAATGTGGCACTTTTTAATAATAGCTATTTGGAACAAAATTCAATGCATGCGAACTTAGAGCAAGACAGTAAAATTGATTACATTCTTAGAGCTAACCATCCAAGTGTTTGATGAAAATTAGCAAATTTAGTTTGAAATAAGTACGCTTAGAACGTGCGTGATGCAAAAAATAGGACCACTTCTAACGGAATATTTATTGACTAAGTATTAGTCAACTTTCTACTCGTACATAATTTATGTGAGTATTTCCTAAAAGAAAAAAGTAACAAATCAAAAGACATGACGGACGAATCATTCTAGAAGAAACCACTTCATTTTAACATGGTTTCACAGATCCTCATGTTCAAACGAGCACCACTTAAGTAGCATCATAGCTAATCATCGAACTACTTAGAATTCTTCAGGAATGTGAAACACATGTCAAGTGACAGTCATCTTACCATACACCATCTTATCTGACGCTTACTTATATGCAGAGGGTTGATAATAACCACTTTTGCTTGAAAGAAAAACCTTGTCAGGGACTTTAAAGCGGTTAAAGCGCTTGATATTTTGTTGTTGCTGAAAAGTCTGGGCAGCTTTGAGATTTTTATTTCTTCTAGGATACGATATTCGACAAAAAACATAACTACAATAAATAGTAACTTAGGCCCGTATTTGTAATCAGCTCTCAAGAGTGACAGCGAATTTAGGTTCATATCAGAAATGTAATATCATTATAAAACGACCTGTCAAATCTATACTTAATATTGCTGTCAATCTTGAGTTCCCTTTATAAATACGAGCCTAAGTCTTTCGTACTCCGTGGAATCTCTACTTTTTCAAGTAACGAGATCTGCTTTGAATTACGTTTCAGAAGCTTTATTTTTAAAAATAAAGAGGTAAACAAACCATTTCCAAAAACAAGACATATTTCTTTGACACAAAATATGTAATTTTTTCTTCAGTCCCATTTTTTATAATTTAAAATAAAAAGACACAAGTTAAGCCGCTGCATTTCTTAAATCTACCATTACATTTTTAGCCACTTCATAATCGAAACAGAGCTATTTTCGAAAATGCGATAACGGAGTGAAAAAGTTCACAGAATAGGTGTGCAGCTTTTGAGTGCATATTTCTAACAGAGAGAGGTAAGAGCTTTTTAGATTATGTTCGCAGTTTTTGCGTTTATGACTTTGATAAATGGAAAATGTTTATTTTTAGTCAAGCAACTTTAAAAGTGTTTTAGGAAAGTAAAAGAAGTACTTAGCACATGCTTTGAAAATTAAAATGTAGAGACGGTATATTAAAATTCACTGAATACTTGTGGATTGTTTTATTATTATTTCAGTCGCAGGATATTTACTGCTGAACATGGATCTCCCTCAACGTGAGAGTTTTTGTTATACCTACCTAAAAAAATATCATATCCGATAGGTGAATATTAGAGAATGCCAGATATACTATTTATAGAGAATGTTGTTGCCCAATTGCTAGATTTATCTCTATTTGACTTTTGCCACACCCGCGAAAAGAAATGATCCGATGCCATTCAAACCCCACATTACACGGGAAAAAGCTCCCAATATTCGATGGCAATAATAACCTCCCCAATAATCATAAACTGCTATTATTCTGTCACAAGCACCATCAAAAGCCGGGCGGCAGCGATCTAGATAAGGCTACAACCAGATCCAACACCAGATGCTGTTTCAAGGGTCACTACGCCCACCGATCCTGTTACAATGATAGTTTAATACTGCTAGGAATGGTGATAAGCGTTTTGATATTATTTAGCGAGTACTTTTTATGCATGACGACGACTCTTATGCGGGTAATAATTCGTACATATGTATGTATATATGTACATACAATCACGCTTTTATCCCTAATGGAGTAGGCAAAGCGTAAACGATCTACAAAGGTCGTTGCACTACGTCTGACAAAGTTTTGACGGTTGTTTAAGATAGCGTTTTAGGTAGCTATATTGCTGCTGTGACAGGTTGTCAGCTTATCGCCTAAATTACAAATTACAACATACTGAAACCCTCGGATCCCTTAGCTGGCTTTACAGCATTCCCGGGAGGAAATGCAGCTGGCACATTCTATGTTTTTCTCTCGCTCCCAGGCCAGCATGGAAGGAATGATTCGTAGCTCACACTGTTCTTTTTAATAAGTCACCTATCTGTGTCACCTGTCTTTTCGGTACTTAGTTATTACGAGTAATACATTAAATTTAGTTTTTGGTATCTGATGTCTATTTTATCGTCCAGCAGTGTATATTCTGTAGCTGAATATCTTTGATAATGATATTAAGTAATACTCTGTAAGATCTAGGATAATAGCAGCAACGGATGTTATTATGAAGGACAACAAAACAAAAACGGTGTCTGAAATTAAAAGTATAGGAATTGCATCTGTCACTGCCATGATCCTAGAAGTTTTTGAGGGGAACTAACATTCAACTAATATATGGTTAAGCAGTAGTATATGTTACTCAAACCATGTCAGAGGCCTAATAGCTATGCTACTAGGCGGACACCAGAATCCACTCGCTAAGAAGAAGAACTAATATTTAAACTTTTATATTCTGTTCTAGACCTTTGCCCAGCAGTGGGACAGCATAGGCTAAAAATAATAATAATAATAATTCTGTTCTAATGTTTAGTTTAAAGTTATCCACATCAAACTCGGTGTCACATAACGGCATTTAAGGCCGTTTTTGTAATTAGCTCTCAAGAGTGACAGCGAGTTTGGGTTCGTATCAGAAAACTGGCCTGTTAAATCCATACTAAATATTGCTCTCAAGTTTGAGTTGGCTTCATAATTAGTAGCCCATAACTTTTTTCTAGGCAAATTTCACGATCGATTTGAACCAGAAGTTTAGGTTCAAAAGGTTTGACATTTCGCTGAATTCCGTCGCAATATCAAAACTACCGATTGACAACACTCACACGTGTCAAATTTCAAAACGTCACACGTGGTGCCACTTTTTGTGACATTTTACGTGTGTCCTTATGAATTTTTGGAACACGCTTTTTGCTAGTCCCCGTCTTTTGGAATTCGTGTCAGCTACCGTAATACATGACTGATAATTATTAGCATCTGTTGCAGTAAATTTATAGTTCTAGAATGTAGAAGGTTTAGTGCAGCAACACACGGGCGTCACTTACTGCGCGTAAAGTTGCTTTCTGCTCAACACGCTTTTAACAATTTTTGCGATGCGTCACTATCACCGTTTGCTCTGCGTAGAGCGCAAGTGCGTTGTAGGTATTGCAAAAAGTGTTGACAGCTTGTTCAGCGCACCAGGTATGTGACGCCTGTGTGTTGCTGCCTGTAGTCTGATGCTAGCTGGTAATTTTGGATCAAATCCCCAAATTTTGACAAAATGACACGATACAGAACATACAATTATGGCATATAAATAATCATCTACAGGAATCTTATGATCGCTTTATACTTACAATAACTTACACTTCGATACGATAGATAACATGCAATATTTACGTACTTAATTTGAGTTACAAACATTGGTTATAAAATACAAAAGATACAGATTCATTTTCAAGATCTCTGCAACATTGTAGATAACTGCTTTGTGTGCACTAATGTCTCAAAACGTAAAATCCAAAACGGTACAGGTTCATATTGTGAGCCTTGCGCCCCGCTAGGCTACAGTTACGAAACCTTCAATAATTACTCTGGTAAAGATCCTTTCAATGTCTTATTGAAATGGTCAAAATAACAAAACAGGCACGCTTACATTCGACGCTCTATTGTCGCACGTCACGCCAGATTTGACACCGCAGTTTGTCAAAATTTCGGTTTCCATTTCTAAGAACGATTCTTCGGGGATTTTGTCATTTTGTGAGCTGTCGCGTCTGTCAACAGTTAGATTTTTTTGTGTTTATGAGAACTAATAAATATTTCAAAACTGGAGCAGTTTATAAGAGCGGACTCCTGCGGTAGTCAATAGGCAATAACTGTTTTTACTTTCAACGAAATGTTTGTTTATTTTTTTGGTTGAGTATTGTGGATGAAACTTGTCTTTGTTTTCGGTCAATAAAAAGTTTCGCTTTTACAGGTCGCGGGAAACGAAATTCTGGACTGGGATAACTCATTTGATTTTGCCTCTTGCCTCAGTTATAAGTAACTGACACAGCACGAAGTAACTTAAAAAATTTACACTAACATTTTTCTATGATCGAGCATAGACTGATACATAATTATGACATAACATAACCCAAAAAACTAAATTTAAAACTAAGTGAACTTGACTGATAATAATAACCTAATTCAAGTACATAAATTAAATAGTTAATTAAATACATTTTCATCACAGCTATATCAAATTGTAGTAAACAAGATATTATTTGAGTTGTCAAATAATTTGTATGTCAAATGGGCTCAGATGGTTTCGTCAATTCAAATAATCACTTGCGACGCTAAAATTTATTAGATGAGCTATGGATGTATGCCCAACGATATTTTTACACGACTGTCAAGGCAGGGTTGTTTAAACATTAACTTTGGTATGGTTACGGCAGAAAGTTAAAGTTAAGTTACACTACACCTACTCACTCATTATCATTAATCATACATAATCGGGCCTTTATCCCTAATGGGCTAGGCAGAGCGTAAACGGCCTGAACATAGGTCGTTCCGCCCCACATCTGACAAAGTTTTGAGGGATTTTTAAGATAGTTTTTAGGTATATTGCTGTAGTGTAAGGTTATCAGCCCATCACCTAAATTATAAGAAACACTCGGATTCCTTAGCTGGTTTTTATAGCATGCCGGCACATTCTATGTTTTTCTCTCGCTCCCATTCCAGCATGCAAGTATTTAATCATTAATCATATTCTAGTGAAACTAAAAATAGTTCCACAAAATGATATAGGTATTGAAATAATTTTCTCTTTAAAATTCCGTGACACATCCCAGTGAAAGTAAATAAATCACAACTCTTCCTATATTTCTGGTCATAATAGACCGTAACAAATTCTGGATAAATACGAGAATTTCACTTTTACATCCAAATTACCCTTTCTCAACAAATTAGTTACAAAAGGGTCTAGAATACAAATTTATGGTCCCTATTCGCGCAAGACGACAAACATAACCTTACAAGGACGACCGAAATAAATGCAACTGTTACAGAACTATTATAACTCTTTGAGTCATTTAGCGGTGCTTTTATGCCATTGTTTAGCACTGAACCGTTGACTAAACGGTCTTAGTTACGGTAGGAAAGGGTAAAATTTTCATAACAGTTAGCCGCCAAGGGTAAGCTTTCGACGATTTCTATTTTTGTACACAAATTTGTGCCGTATTGCAGTACAATTTGTAGGAATTTTGGTAAAGGTTCTATAACTAGTATTAGTTTGGTGGAATTCACTCGTGTCTGGCAATATCGCCAACAGTTATGCGATGTTATTGCATAGTTTCGACCTTCGCGAGTTTTCAGAATTTAGCGAACCCTTTATAAAACTTTTTAAAAACCCGTTACTTTCATAAAAAAGAATTGCGTTTTCAACTGCTTTTTTGCTGTTTTATTGAGGTTTTTGGAGACAATTGGCGAAGGGATTGCGAAAAGGGTTGAACGGTACTTTTTAATACTTTTTTGCAGTTTCTTAGAAAGTTTTAAAGAACATCATTGCTGTTATCTATTTGATGACCACAAGTAACGGGATGTTTTTGCAACTTTTTTCTGTGTTTCTTTTTTAGTCTATAATAGCAAAGAATCTAAACAAAAAGAATGTAGCCGAAGTTTTTTTAAATTATTTGTAGTCATCGTTAGTTTCTTACTATACTATACTTCCATGCTGGACTGGGAGCGAGAGAAAATCATAGAATGGGCCAGCTGCATATCCTCCCGGGCATGCTGTAAAAAACAGCTAAGGGATCCGAGGGTTTCAGTATATTGTAATTTAGGCGATGGGCTGACAACCTGTCACTACAGCAATATACCTACGAATGTATCTTAATTACACCCAAAATTTTAGAGACGTGGCGGAACGAGCTTTGTTACGTCGTTTACGCACTGCCTACCCCATTAGGGATAAAGGCGTGATTATATGTATGTATGTTAGTTTCTTTTCGTTATTTACAGCAAATATTCGTTTTCTTTTACAATGCCATAATAAATATTGATTTTACATTGATACACAAATCTAGATAAAAAAAAAATACAATATTTATTTTATTTCAAATGTAGATTTACGTCAATGTTAATATAAATAAATAGGAATACAGGCGTGATTATATGTATGTATTTATGAATACAACATTTACATACATACAAACATATGGTCACGCATTTATGCCTAATGGGGTAAGCAGAGCGTAAGCGACCTAAACAAAGGCTTAGCTTCGTTACAACATTTAATACGGAATCTAATTGTGAGATTCATTTTGTAAATGGACGACCAAAGACCCTCAAACCATAAGTTTTACTACTCAGCGAAATCAGCAAATCTTTACTATTTTTTAAAGTATGTACCTAAGTAGGTGTCTAGCTAAGGAACTTATGAATTTCATAAAGTGCTACGCGATCCTAGAAACCATTTTGATGCGTTCTTTAGCGTTTAACCGTTTATCATCATACATACATACATAGATATAATCACGCCTTTATCCCTAATGGGGTAGGCAGAGCATAAACGACCTAAACAAAGGCCGTTCCGCCACGTCTGACAAAGTTTTGAGGGCCATCTGAGAAAGATTTGTACGTATATTGCTGTAGTGACAGGTTGTCAGCCCATCGCCTAAATTACAATATACTGAAACCCTCAGATCCCTTAGCTGGTTTTTACAGTATGCTGTGGAGGAAATGCAGCTGGCACATTCTATGTTTTTCTCGCACTCCCAGTCCAACATGGAAGGTTTAACATCACATGTAGGTTATTTTGTAAAAAATATAACTATTCACAAACAATTAAAAAAATATTACAGAAAAAAATTTCAAATTGCGCATTAATCCCGAATTAACTTATTTAATATAGTGCTTAAAAAAATAACCCGTCATTACAGAAATATACCTACATAACTATCTTAAATAACCCTCAAAACTTTGTCAGACGTGGCGGAACGACCTTTTGTCTTCGTCGGTCGCTTACGCTCTGTCACCCTAGTAGGTATAAATGCGTGATTATATGTATGTTTATTAAAAAAAAAATAGGTATTTGGCAACGCATGTGTTCGAACATCCTTTCTTATTCCTGCGAACAAAACTACAGTTTGCAGTAGTACAGTATTTGTTTACTATGAATACAGTTACAACGGGTATATTACCGACGCTAGGTAGCGGCATTTTTCAAAGGGAGTAATTGGGCTAACGGAAAGAAAGTAGCCAGTTATAAAACTATTGAAAAGGCCATAAAGCTCCTTTACTTTACTGTAACGCTTTCTAACTGTAAGGGACAACACGTGGAAGGTTAAAACATAACTGTTTTAAAGGGAGAAATGGTTTGCGCAGCAATAAAATAGAAATTGGTGCAAAAGTAGTGGGTATATTTTTCCATGGTCAAAATATTTAGTCAGGAAAAAAACATCTGGTGGATATATTGATAGATATATTTGGCAGATTGTTATGAAGAGTTCTTCCGTGCTGGACTGGGAGCGAGAGAAAAACACAGAATGTACCAGCTGCATTTCTTCCCGGGCATGCTGTAAAAGCCAGCTAAGGGATCCGAGGGTTGCTGGATATTGCAATTTAGGCTGTCAACCTGTCACTAGAGCAATATACCTACAATATCTATCTTAAATAACGCCCAAAACTTTGCCAGACGTGGTGGAACTACCTTGGTTTAGGTCGTTTACGCTCTGCCTACCCCATTAGGGATAAAGGCGTGATTATATGTATGTATGTTATGGAGAGCCGCACGCAACCTAGCTAGTTAACAGAAAAGTATGTCCAACTATTCAGATGTTCAGTTGTGAGATTGATTTAACTACGAAATTATTAAACTTATAAGTACGTATACAGATAACTAAATAGACAGCTGATTTGATTACAAATCTAATAATAAAACATCTATGATGAATCGCCATCAGATCAATAGGTACTGGGTCATGGTAAAGTTACATACATTTAGTCACGCCTCTATCCTTAATGGCGTAGGCAAAGCGTAAACGACCGAAACGAAGGTCTTTCCGCCACATCTGCTAAAGTTTTGTGAGTTATTTAAGATAGAGTTGGTCGAGTTACAAAGATAAAAAAATGTTTTTTTTTAGTTTGTGTATTGCAATGTAATGATTGAGATGTATTTCCAAGCTGAATTGGAAGTGATAAAAAGATGCATTTCTCTTCCTGTATAAGGTGCATGATAAGTAGTTTTTAAAATCGTAGAGAGGCCCTACAAAATTGTTAGACATGGTGTAACAAACTTTGTATTTGTTTGTTTTTTGCTGATTTAAGAGACGCCGTAAAGGATTTATTATATATGTAAGTACATATGTTGCTGTTAAACGATTTGGTTTTACCGTTGTAACATATTGAAACGGCACCTTTTTAGCCAAAACGATCTCGTTAAGACATATTTTTAAGGGTCAAAATAATTTCAAACAAAGCAAAACGCCGGCTTTTGTCTACTATAAAAATTTCTCCATTATACTTCCAACTTCAAAGCCTTTTTGCGCAATAAACATTTCTCTTCGCACTTTTGCCATAGCAATAAAGATTTTTATTTTACGCAATGTCCAGCCCTTGCTAAAACCTTCGCAAAGGTAGATGTTTCAAATCTCTATCTTTTCCTTTGCTTTGCTCTGCCGCTTAATGTTTTATGTAAAGATCTTTTACAATTCGGAAGTTTACAATGCTGCGCAACAGTAGGACTGAATTACTTTATTGTAGGGCAAAATGGACTTTTATGATCGACATTGTTTAAATGTCTGAAGTTCTATTCAGGGGTAATGTTGAAAGGTGCCGAAAGGGGTTTTTTTTTGTGGGACGTGCGCTAGTTTTTGTCTCAGACTGCAAATTAGTCAGCTAATAATAATCAGGCTGAATTTGACTTTATTTGAACTTAGTAGCATAGTCAAAACTCTACATTGAAGACTACTAAAATATACATACGTACATATATTCACGCCTTTATCCCTAACAAAAATATAATTTAAGTTATAACAAGCTTAAGTTTACCACTATTGCGTATGCACATTTTTTTTTTACTGAATTGAAAGATTGAATAATAGATTGTATTAAAAGTGGTCTTCGTTCACCTGAGGTAACACATTTTGATATTAAGTCAAAGCAATAAAAATCTGATTGACATCGGATTTTTCGTATCCTTACTTGCAAACCCGCCCCCGGATCAAACCGTGCCCACAAGAAAGTTTTTAATGTTTTTTTTTCAAATATCAATTACTTAGTACAATCTATTTGATAAAATTATGTCAAAAGTACTTTCATTTTAATTTCATATTTTTATGAAATGTCGATACAAAATTTTATTGTTGCTAAAGTCTTTAGATTTCGTTGGAATCCATGTAAAGATTTACTCAAATCCATTTAATATCTAAGCCATATTTGCAGCGAAATTAAGTGCACCCTAAGTTTGTATCACACTTCCTCCCAGCTTAGGAGCGTATAATGGAACTAATTTGTTGTTCAAACAGGGGGCTCTCAGCACACAAACATTCTGCAGACAACTATAAATCGTACCCTCCTACAAAATGACCCAACTTTACGTCTATTACGCTAAGGTTCAAATTTATAGGAAGAAATAGAAAGTACAGTTGGTAATAGAAAACTGCAGGACATTTATTTGACATGTACCGAAGGCGATTCAGTTTAGGCTCGTTGTTCATACAAATGCCCAGCTAATAAAGTCGAAAGAGATCCGTGATTTTATTTCGATGTCCCGGATTTCGCAATTTCGATTTCGCAGCTGTTTATAGATTTAATTGCGCGATTTAATTACGCTTTGTAAATAAACGCATTGATTATTTGATAAAATTCTTTATCAAGATCTATAATCTTGATATTTCTGTCGTCTTGAGACAAAACGAAAATTCAGCATTATTCACGAAATAAGTAATTTGAAACGATTGTAAGTCAAGCTTATCAATTCCCTTTTTTTAAAACGTAGCGTACTGAATTTTCTCATGAAAGTAAGATGCAAACCGCAGTAAAAAGTTATTGTTGTGTTAGGTAGGTACTTGTAGTTTATGGGTATTCATTTAATAATAACGATAAATGGCCGTAGAAAATGAGTGTATATTTATTTATTAGTATACAAATAAATACACTCATAATAGATATCACTCATATAAATAGCTTTGTAAAAACACGTTTCTACCGGGGCAGCTGCTGCACAAACCACTATCACTTTAGATATCAAAAACAGCTAAATACCTTTCGATAGGCAATCAATAGGGAACGAAATCGAAAAGGCTCACAACACAAGTGTCAATTGTCATTTATCATTACAAGTAACGCAACTACTGTGAAATAGGACTTATGGTACAGTCATGTCAAAACCAGAACATGTCAGAACGATTTTGATTCTTACATTGTACGAAATAAGAAATACGTAAGCTTATCGTGGTCGCGACTGTACCTTTTGTCAAATTTTGGTGTAAAATTTGTCCTGTGTGGTCCGCGTATGTGAGTAGCATAATAACCGCAATTGAAGTCAAAATTGCATGAAATTGCGTCACCATTATAGTGGCATTACTTTTTTATGTGCCACTTGAAGTGTCAAATGCGGTGCGTTGAGTGACACCGGCTTTCGTAGAGTGTCGCTCCACTTCTTAGCCCAATCGAGTGTGAAAGTTGTTTTGAGTTTTTTGTACAAAATGTGGCGGTTGAGTGTACTTCGAAACGAGGGGGTGGGTTTAAATTTGTATTTTTAAATTTATTTTGCAGTTTAGGACTGGCGTCGTCATTGCTGTTGCATTGGCGTAGTCTTCTTGCTGTCTGGTTGAGTAATGAGTTTAAATTTTGTGTTTTTTTTTTATTCTCACATACATACATATAATCACGCCTTTATCCTTAATGGGGTAGGCAGAGCGTAAACGACCTAAACAAAGGTCGTTCGGCCACATCAGACAAAGTTTGGAGGGTTTTTAAGATATATTTGTATGTATATTGCTGTAGTGATAGGTTGTCAGCCCATCGCCTAAAATACAATATACTGAAACCCTCAGATCCCTTAACTGGTTTTTACAGCATGCTCGGGAGGAAATGCAGCTGGCACATTCTAAGTTTTTCTCTCGCTCCCAGTCCAGCATGGAAGAAATTCTATTCTGACGTTGTACTTAAAGCAAAAATAAAACGATCCCTTTTTTCAATATGTTAATTTTCTTTGTAGAAGAACGAAGGATTCTCCAGTTATCCAAGAAAGTGGACAAATATGGTTTGATGTTGAAATAAAGTGAATCTCACACTGAAAAAAAAACACTTTTACTCACAAATCGTTCGCAAAAAGCTGTATCTATTGTATACTTCGACGTGGGTGGGCCTAAGTGGCATCAGGGCAAGCAACATTTCGGTTTGTATATCTTACTATTCTTAACCATAGTCAACTACCCTTACATTTTTCAGAAACTCTACCTTAAATGTTCGCAATTATGGTTGAAATTTGCAAGTAAAGCAAGCTTGTTTTGACTCGCCACTGACCAAATATTTACTTTCGACTGTCTTTATGAATGAAATTCCCAAACAGCAAAAGTTGAGGGCACTGTGAAAATTATATGCGTTTTTCGTTTTTTTGGTGATGTGAATTTTGGCAGTTCTTCCATGCTGCACTAGGTTCTTCCATGCTGAACTAGGAGCGAAAGAAAAAACATAGAATATGCCAGCTGCATTACCTTCCGGACATGCTGTAAACTACCTAAGGGATCCAAGGGTTTGAGTATATTGCAATTTAGGCGATGGGCTGACAATCTGTCAGTACAGCAATATACCTACAAATCTAACTTAAATAACCCTCAAAACTTTGTCAAACGTGGCGGAACGACCTTTGTTTAGGTCGTTTATGCTCTGCCCACCTCATTAGGGATGAAGGCGTGATTATATAAATGTATGCATGTGTGAGTTGTGGCACGTCACATAAACCTTAATGCCCATAATAGTATAGGTAGAATATCATTGTTGCTTATTAACTGTTGTGTATTATTCGTGTGATCAATTAGACAGTTAATTACTTAATTTTATTGCGATTTGCCGAAATCCTTCCATTAATTTACTGGTCATTAGATAAGAAGCAGTTGGTATATTCCATGTTTCATCACTTCTATCTTATCCCATCCAGTATCGGAAGGAGGATCTACCCAAGGCATTTTTTAGCACTTACCTTTAAATCCTTCCTAATATTATAAATGCAAAAGTAACTCTATCTGTCTTTCTGTCTGTCTGTCAGTTTGTTTGTTGCTCTTTCACGCCTAAACGGATAAACGGATTTTGATGAGATTTGGTATGGTGATAGATGGTAATTTAAAGACCGACATAGGCTATATTATAGTCACGCCAACGTAATAAGGGGGTAGGTAGCAGGCAGGGATCTGTTTTTAGTTAGTGATATTTAATCGTTTTAATTGGGACTTTTTTTATTGAACTAAGAGTTACATAGACAAAAGGTAAGGATACAAATAATCACGCCTCTGTGCTTAGGTGGTAGGTAGGGAACTGAATTTAGGTACTATTTTTAACCGATTTTGATATGACTTTCTATTGAACTAAGTGCTATTAAGACACAAACTAAACATAAAAATAATCACTCCATCGTACTTAGTGGGTAGGCAGTAGCAGAGAACTGAATTAAGCTTGTATCTTAACTGATTTTGATAATACTTTATTCAGTTTACTCAGTGTTACTTTGATTTAGGATATCAATCACGCTATAAGAGGGAATGTTCTGACCCTACTTTCACCGCCACCATCGTCACCTTTTCGGAACAGATCCACAAGACGCTGCAGATAATCAAGGGTGGACGAAGGAGAAAAAAAACGTCGCAGACGAAGTCGCGGGTGAAAGCTAGTGCTATTATAAAGTAAAACGTACCTACGTACTTTGTTTATTTATATTAAAGTGTTTGATTATTGTCCTATGTACCTCATCATCATCTCCTTAGCCTTATCCCGTATCTTACAGGGTCGGCTACCTAATATAGGGGATTGAAGGAGGGTACTGGTTGTTAAACAGAGCGACTGCCATCTGACCTCCGCAACCCAGAAGGGATTCTGGGCTGCGGAGACCAGAGTCAATCCTAGATTAGGTCAGAGTTTTCAAGAGGCCTCTTAAAGGGCTTAACGACTAATATCTACGATATTAAACGATTTTAACCGGGACCAACGGTTCGTGCCTTCCGAAGCACGGAAAAAGCGCCAAATAAACGTACAAATGAAATTCTAAAACCGAAAAACACATTGGTACGTGGTGGGATTGGAACCACGACCACCCCGCTCAGGAGGCAGCGGCCCTATCCACTACACCATCGGGCTCATAATAATACTGTCCTGTGTACCTATTATCAAAATAGCTAGACAAAAAAACTTAATTGAGACATTATACCGTGCTCATCGAAGCTGTCAGCGTTCACTTTCGGTAGTGTACGGGCTACATCAAAGTCATGTGCCGATATGGATAAAGGAGATTTTACATAGCATTAAAATACTTTCTAGTAGAATGAAGATAATCTCAATGTTTCATTTTCAAGATTCACACACTTACAAGTTAACGTATGTTTTTTTTTAAATTATTGTTGCTAGATGGTCCGTAAAAGTAAACTAAATCAAGGCTAAGCGCAAACAGTAGCAACAACAGCGGCCGCAGAAGAAGAAGCAACGGCTTGCTTAGACATGAAATGCTTATACAGCAGTAGCAGGTGCAAGGTAAAAAACCATGACAGCAGCACCAGTAGTTACCTAATTGTATCGCACAAGTGTAAGTAGACATCACACTGAAAAACACTTGTGATTATAATACAGCCTGATTACTGGAGCATCCATTTCGATACACCCACACGTCAAGAGCAGTACAAGCAGCAGCAGTGGGATAAGCAGCTCAAGCAGTAGCAGTGGCAGCAGCAAGAATGGTATCAAAAACAGCGGCAGCAGCAGCGGCTGTAAAAGTAGCAGCAACAACAGCAGCAGCAGTAGCAGTGGCTGTAACCGTAACAAACGCAGCAGCAACAGCAGTAGTAGAAAGCCGCAGCACAATACTTAAGTGTGCAGTGCAAGTGTAAAGTAAGCTTAACAATAACACGGTAGATATCACACTGAAAAACACTTGTGATTATAATACGGCCTGATTACTGGAGCATCCATTACGGTACACCGACACATTAGCCGTGGACATTTAACACCTGGTGTGGTGTAAGATATGAGCTAAGGCGATGCGATTTAATACAAGTGGTACAAAATTGTTGCCGATATTTTACATATACAATCGTTCAAATAATATTTTTATTCGGAATGTGCAAAAATACTTCTTTTTCTTGGATGATTTAGCTTGAGATACTACACCCTCACTCAACCCTCTAACCTTTTTTTATTTTATAGAATTAACATCAACAGTCCCAAACTTGGGCATTTTATGATATCCTTGTCTACTACCCACTTGTGTTGTTACCCACATGAAAAGGTAATGAATGACCTGTTTCTTCTTGCTTGGATGTTGAAACTTAATTAACCTCAATTTGGGTCTTCCATGCTGGCCTGGAAGCGAGAGAATATCATAGAATGGGCCAGCTGCATATCCTCCTGGGCATGCTGTAAAAACCAGCCAAGGGATCCGGGGGTTTCAGTATATTGTAATTTAGGCGATGGGCTGACAACCTGTCACTACAGCAACATACCTACAAATCTATCTTAAAATAACCCTCAAAACGTTGTCAGACGTAGCGGAGCGACCTTTGTTTAGGTCGTTTACGCTCTTCCTACCCCATTAGGGATAAAGGCATGATTATATGTATGTATGTATGGTTGCCTCCTTCAATAGTCTCTTACGTGTTTTAGACGCTAATGATTATGACTTAAGCCATGATTGTCACGAAGCTGTGGTTTATCGCAGATATGTGCCGCAGGACTGTGATAATAGCAGCCATAATACACTTGTCATTCAGATGATACATTTACAGCCGGCTGTCTTCCTATGATGATCTGTGATAATAATGAGGTAAAGGCTACTCGGAGATAAAAAGAAAATTGCATTTTTGATCAACCTACCAACGCCATGTGATTTCTCTACCGTTGCGTGTGGTATGGGGTTCGAATTTCGCACAACCCTTCATATCTTTCTAGTAAGGATTAATTCTATAAAATTACCAGTAGTATTCCCTGTGAAAAAGCATCTGACACTCTACAAATAGGTGCCTACTCCTAATTTGGAAAGGTCCATATTTAGAGTGAATTTTCGATGGCTGTCATTACAGCATCAACACGGTATTGAAATATCAAAATTTGTTCTCATGGGTGACCTTTGGTCTTCAGAAACATGCTTCCATTCGTCTAGTTATCTTATTCACTGTCTATGAGATAAATATATTGCATATACTTGCAGACATTAAGTATATTTCTTCCATGCTGGACTGGGAGAGATAGAAAAACATAGAATGTTCCAGCTGCCCTTCCTCCCGGGCATGCTGTTGAAGTCAGCAAAAGGGACTCGAGGGTTACAGTGTATTTTAATTTAGGCGATGGGCTGACAACCTGTCACTAAAGCAATACATATTACAATCTAAAATTGCTCTAAATTTTTGTCAGACGTGGCGAAAGCGCCTTTTACGAGGCGTTAAACGCTCTGCCTACCCCGTAAGGGATAAAGGTGTGATTTATGTATGTATGTATGTATGCATTAAGTATATGTCTATATATATTTTTTTTTATCATAGACCAGATGTTATACCTATTAAAATCAATAGGTACACACCATTATCAAATCGGCAACATCAAACGTTTTGCAATAAAAAATATCACTCATTTTATGTCGGCTACTGTAACGCTGGCGGCTCTTTAGATCTGCTGTTATCAAAGGCGGTGTGCTTTGATGTGTTATCGATTACTTTGAAGTCATATCTGTGACTACCTGAGCATTGTTCACTACAAATAGCTATGTGGATAATGTGTCATGTGTGATGATAAGCAAACCGGACGTACGGACACATAATATGTAATATGCCGATAAATGTAATGTTACTTTGAGGTGCACTGATCTTTATTTTCCTAACTTTAGATTTTAGTATCTGCTGCGTTTGATATCTGAAAATACTATACCTATTTTGATAGCTAAATGAAATAGTATTATTTTTATTTTTGACTGCTGTTATCATTTTGGCCATAGTTTTGAATATTTTTAAACATGTATTCAAATGGAAATATTATTAAATTACTAGGTTAAATCACTGTTATTTTCTTTATATCTAAAATACTGCAAATATATTTTATCAAATCTTTCATCTTGATACAGAAGGAGATTATGAAGGAAACATGAGTTTGTACTCGATTGATATAATTAGATTAACGATAAAATTATTTTAATAATTAAGTGGTTTCTTATCAAAAGCCTCTGAGAATTATTCTATAAATTAAGGTTTATTATAATTATAGTTTTTTAATACACTTCTGTACAAAATTAAACTTAATAAGGTTAAAGGTAAGACCGCACTAGGCGTAACTGCACGGCAGCGCAGCGGGGCGACGCGACGCGCCACGGCTCTAATCAATATACCGCACTACAGCTGCAGCAGCGCGACAGTTTGCGACAAATTTTGCCAGTCAGTTGTATTGTAACTGCTGCTTTGAAAACATGTCCGAATCTGACCTAGACGTGATATTTAGCCAGACACCAGAAAATTAAATGGATATCGTAATAGTTTCTTTGCTATGTGAAGAAGAAGAAATATTGGAGCTAGAGTGAACAGAAAAAAAAGCGAAGACTGTGGTTGCATGACATTCCAAGCTCAAGATATGAGGAAGGAGAATACCACACACTTTTGCCACGGCTTAAAAAGGATCAGAAAAAAAATCATACATACTTTAGAATGTCTGAACTCTTAACAGAAATTCTACAAGTTATTACAAATTATTAAGCCAATATAGAAAATCTGACGCTGACTGTATCGCACTAGCGGCAGCGGAACTACGCGACGCGCCACGGCGCTTCAAAGTTGATGAGTTGGTCAACTTTGTCGCGCAGTGTCGTGTCGCGTAGTTCCACTGCCGCGTAATGCGTTTTATTTCATACAAATAAATACAAAGAATATTTTGTCGCGTCGCGTAGTTACGCCTAGTGCGGTCTTACCTTTAAACAGCAAGATAATTAAGTATCTCACAGTAAAACTATTAGGAAGAATTCGAAATACGATAGATGTACTTCCATGCTGACCTGGGAGCGAGAGCAAAACAATGAATGTGCCAGTAGCATTTCCTCCCGGGCATGCTGTAAAAACCAGCTAAGGGATGTCCGATCCGAGGGTTTCAGTATATTATAATTTAGGCGATGGGCTGACAACCTATCACTACAGCAATATACCTACACATCTACCTTAAATAACCCTCAAAACTTTGTCAGACGTGGCAGAACGACCTTTTTTTTAGGTTGTTTACGCTCTGCCTACCCCATTAGGGATGAAGGTATGATTGTGGATTAAATGTGTGTATGTTTGCTCATTGCAAGTGTTGTTTTTTTGTTCCTCTCAACATGTGGACATTTTCTATTGAACAAAGCTGCACCTTAACACTACTTACTATTCTGGTAAAAAAGATTCACAGAAACCCACATCGATACTAAAGAAACAAAATGGGCACCCAAGCAGACTTTCTCTATATCAACTCAGAGCCAAAGGTCATACCACAAAAGAATAGTTCGCGATACACTTGGTTACCATGAATGAACTATTTAAACATCTTAAGGTCGTAGTGACCTCATTGTTTAGTTGTCTCACCTTTTGTTACTCTGATAGATAAGGCAGCAGGTAACGTCGGCACTTCAAAGGTGCCCAGTGGCAAATAAGGCGCCTTAATGCCATTATTTCTTTAAGTAAACAATTGGATATGTTTACAGTCTTTGTGACGTATTGTCTTGTTTTTCTACGTCTGTCGGCTCTTTTGAAGGCAATATAGGTTAATAGGTTTAGGTATTGACTTCCTGTATGGGTAAGGTGTCTTGTAAAACTAATTGTTCGCAAACATTTTAGAGGCCTTAAAAATGTATGTAGGCGCCTAGCTTTGGTAAAATTTGAATTTCACATTTACTATTTTTTTTTAACCAATGGCACAAATACGCAACATTTTACAAATTTTCTAATCATTTATCTAAATCATATAAATTTGGCATAAGAATAATTATGTTATTATGTTTGTTTGTTCATGCGTAAGATAAATTGTGATATAAATATGGAAGTAATTTAAAAAATTACGAGTCATTACATGTATTTGCTCTATTGTTTACAAGAAAATTTTATAACGATAATCTCCTTGCAATAAAGAATAATTGGTTTGTTTTAAGATTTTTTTTTATGGTTTCGTCTACCCTATTCAGATAATTATTTATTTACAAGATTTTTTTATGAATAACTTTTGTAAAAACCAGGTCCTGCTCAAAGTAAAACCAGTGACGTTGTGGCCTTCAGTCCAGATAATGCAAGCAAATCGTTTACTGTGAAAATTTTAAACTAAATAGTTGGTATTAACTTATGTAATTTTTATATTCATGATAAGAGCAATATTAGCAAATATACCGGATTAAAAGTATCGTTCATGACAATAAGTAGAATTCTTATATAAATAAATACAGTTTAAGTATTGTTAAAGGCAAATTCAGTATTTTGATTAGCACTGTAAGTATTATTTTGTCGTTCAATGCTCCTATTTTCATAGCAAAATTAGAGCATAGAAATAAAAACATTGGAAACACAGTAATTTACACTTTTTTGGAAGATAAACGAAAAAACCCAACCATTAAAACGTTTCAGATTGTTTTACTGTTTTATTTCATGGCTATAACCATCGAATTCATAAGTAGTAAATTTTCCTTGGTTATGTATGTACGAGTATATTTATGTCGTACTGAACTAAACAAGTGACGTTGATGTCAATGATCTAAAGATGATCGCACAGGATGGATTATACATACACACATACATATAATCACGCCTTTATCCCTAATGGGGTAGGCAGATTGTAAACAACTTAAACAAAGTTTATTGCGCCACATCAGACATAGTTTTGAGGGTTAGTTAAGACAGATTATGTAGGTTTATTGCTGTAGTGATAGATTATCTCAGCCCATCGCCTAAATAGCATATTTATATTAATTGCATATACTGAAACCCTCGATCCTTTAGCTGGTTTTTACAGCATGCCGGGAAGGAAATACAGTTGGCACATTCTATATTTTCTCTCGTTCCCAGTCTTGCATGGTAGATGATTATTATAATTATTTTTTTGTGTTTTTAGGATATCTCCTTTTTGGCCCCATTGACGGGCCTTAGCCAAGTGAATATCGTTTTGAGTTTGGGGTTCAGTAGGGGTTGTTATATTGACCTCTACGAATTTGCTCACAATTCGACAAGTGTTGTCAGTTATAAATTTATCAAGTTTGTTTTTAAATTGGACTGATTTCAAATTTACAACGTCTTCTGGCAATTTGTTCCAAGCCTACACCACAGTAGCACCTTTTCAGAACGCTGATTAGGGCATCTTCCATGCTGGACTGGTAGCGTGAGAAAAGTATAGAATGTGCCAGCTGCATTTCCTCCAGGGCATGCAGTAAAAACCTGGTAAGGGATCCAAGGGTTTCAGTATATTACAGTTTAGGCGATGGGCTGACAACTTTTTATTACAGCACTATACCTGCAAATCTATCTTAAATAACCTTCAAAACTTTGTCATACGTGGCGGAATTTCCTTTGTTTAGGTCGTTTAAGCTCTACCTACCCCATTAGGGATAAAAGCGTGATAATATGTATGTATGTATGATTATGGCATCTTCTGGGTGAGCTCGCTACATCGTCGACTCTGTCTCTGTCGACCCTGACCTAGACAAGTAAAAAAAAAAAGAAAACCCGTTATGAATTTTCACATAATGTTTTTTTTTGTTAAATAGCTGTTAATTTTGAATTGATTCTGACTATTATGAATAAAAAAATGGCACCAACGTTTACAAGTCGTACATACATCGGGCCTTTAACGAGAACGACCCATAATCCTCACAGACAATTATTTAGATAATTAGGTTTTGGTGAAATCAATCTCCTTTGACTTCCAAAAAAATAGGTATATGAAATTTTACACCTAAGTGGTACCTAAGTACTTAAGGTGTACCTAAGTATTGTGAGCAATCAAACAAAGATATCAAACACTGCTTAGATTTTATATATAAAAAATATTTACATACAAGTTTAAAATGCAATTATGGTACCTACAAAGGCCACCCTCTCTACTGTTTTGTTTAATTAAGATTGCATTTTCTGATACCGATATTTAATTTAATGCGCAGTTTTTAGTTATTTAGATTTTTTTTATTTGGGTAGGTAGTCTGGGATTAAATCTAGCAAAAGATCCAGCCATCAGAAAATATAATGTATCTACTCATCGACCAACACCGCAACGAATTAATTAGGTAATTTAGGTACATAGTTTACTCTTCTCCTTAAATAAGACAATAAGTACATCGGAATTTATTAGATACTTTATACTTAACTAGCGACCCGCCCCGGCTTCGCACGGAAATCATCAGTGTTTCTCTACTATATTATGCATGTACTTATTATACATATAAATCTTTCTCTTGAATCACTCTATCCATTAAATGAAACCGCATCAAAATCCGTTGCGTAGTTTTAAAGATCTAATCATACATAGGGATATAGGGACAGAGAAAGCGACTTTGTTTAATACTATGTAGTGATGACACTTTTGGTAGAGTTTGTTAAAGCTGTGTAAAATACATTAGAACTTGAAATACAAGCCGAAAGTAAAGAAGGTACTTGTAAGTTATTTTCAATAATATAATTAGCTTATTTGTATGTGCATGACTGTATAAATTATGGGCATGTTTAGTATTCAAACTACTAACGATGCAAAAACTAGGTCTGGTGTAACTAGGTGTGCTAAGAATGGCAATATTGGGCTTTCTGCTAATTTCGTCATTGTGCGATGTTTTGTATGGCGATTTGTTAAATTGGGCATAGTGCTACAATTTGTATGAATATATTGACAAGTTGACTAAGCGCGATAGTGGACATCTCGCTACGAAATCATTTGATTGATTTTTGGTATCTTTTTCTTATGTACTTAGGCTCGTATTTATAAAGCGATCTCAAGATCAAGAGCAATATTACGTTTCTATTTGACAGGCTGTTTTGTATTGAAATTACATTTCTGATACAAACTCAAATCCGCTGTTACTCTTGGGAGTTGATTATAATTACGGGCTTTAGTTACGTAAGTTGCAATACAGATCTTAGTACAACAACTTATTGCACTTAATTCTCACATTAACACTAATATAAACACGTCATTTGACAGAAACTATTATGTAAGTAAGCAATCTTAAAACAACTACCGAAGGGTGCCTTAACTATTCCTACCTACTAATTGCCAGATACGTACAATCACGCTTTTATCCCTAATGAGGTAGGCAGACCGCAAACAACCTAAATAAAGGTCATTCCGCCACGTTTGACAAAGTTTTGAGGGTTATTTAAGATAGATTTATAGGTATATTGCTGTAGTGACAGGTTGTGAGCCCATCGCCTAAATTACAATACACTGAAACCCTTGGGTCCCTTAGCTGGTTTTTACAGCATGCCCGGGAGGAAATGCAGCTGGCACATTAGGTATATGATACTTATTTGATATTTGTTCTTATAACCTGAAAATTAATAAAAACATTCATGTAGATTTGGGATTTGTCACCGAACTAATGAAAAATGGGTCTACAACCAAAAAGTTGTAAGCGCCAAAATTAACGAAATGCGGTTTTATCTACCTTCACCAGTGATGCTCGTATGTATGTATGAGTTACGTCGTTATTGCGCTCTGGGGGTCAATGTTTGTGTCGGTGCGTTTGATCCGGTACAAAGGGCGCCGCCGCGTGTGTCCCTCGCCCACCTGACCGATGTTTGCGCACGAGCACAGGACCTGGGGCTGTACACACTTTACTGAGTATCACCCTGGACTAAAGTTTGAGTAAGATTGTTAGAAAGTATAATTTTAATTTAATACTCTATGAGATCCACAAATTTTGGTGTACGTACCTATTTATAAACATTTTGTCTCACATACCTGCATTTATTTATTGAATAATAATTTGTTGGTAGATACCATACCTTACCTTATTAAAAAGGTGGGTTTCTGGCCCGCTATAAAATAACAAGATATTTCTGTCTGCTTTTCAAACACTGTATAAGTACCACATACTTATCTTATCATGAAATATTGCAGCTTGTACTTTTAGCTAAGTCTGTACACGACTCTACAAACGTTCGTACGTTGTGATGACATACGTCCAGAATGTCCACATGTCAGGTTTGTTATTTAGGATTGTTTGAAATTCTTGTTTCGGTGTGTGTGTGATTGTCAATTGTTTAAGATCGCTGAGCGAAATCATTCGATGTGAAATGACGTTTCATATAAATTAAATATTCATACTTACTATTATCCAGTTGTAGTATAGCTGACGTTAATTATTATACTTGATAGACAATGAATCATCAGGCTGTTAAAACAATAATGTATCTGTCTACTTTAATAATGATTGTGGTCTGCCAAATTGTGGTGCAGCAAGTTGGATTAATTATCATGCAGGTAACTAAATAATTCATATTATTTAGATTAATGATTATACTTACCTCAGTAAGCATAAGTACGAGTAATTAAATTATTAGTAAATTAATGACCTTCTCATGAACCTTTAATAAGTTGTTACGTTGGTTGATACGGTGAGTCAATATGAAAATATTTTAATTGATTATGTGTTAAACGGTAATCATTATTTACACTTCCATTGTTCATTAAGTATAGATTAAAGTAGATTATATCCTATTTATGGAAATATTGAAGATTAAAAAAAACATATTTTTCAACTATAATATCTAAGTAAATGAATAGGTAATATTTTCACATGTTAGGAGACAGGTAAGTGTATACACATTTTCTCAAGAGTTTCTCATATATCCTACCTATACTGTAATCTACCTAACAAAGAGCCTTTGAGAAACCGAATGAGCCATACAAACGACAACACAGTTCACATGATCTAATAAATAAAGACTGCGAAACCACCGACTCAGCTTTCACTACCAATCTAAATAGAGCACAATGGACGTTATCTAAACAGTTTGTAATACATATACGATGTACAGAGATACAAATTACAAAGAGACCGAACAAAGGCAACTTCAGTCTTTACAAATCCTTGCCTACGAAACTCAATTACGAGAGCAATTCGCTCACCTAATGGCTTCACTAGGGACGCTGTGTCACCAAAAATTTGCATTAAGTCAGCAAAACAATCTAACATTAAAAGGTAACAAGTAAAATTTGCGATTAGTGAGACAAGGTTCTAAAGAAAGTCAGTGGAGTTAGGGAAATGGAACCCTGTTAGCGTGAATTGTAGAGCGGTTGAACCGATTTGCGATTGTTGCCGATCGATACTGAAGGCAGAGCTCGGTAGGCTCCGCCTCTTGGGAGGCGCGCGGCTGCCTCGGGAGCCGACACAGGCGCCGGCCGGAGCGGCTCGTTTGATGTCTCCCCTCTCCACCCGCGCGCCGGCCGCACGCGCATGCTCTGATAGCGAACGCACACAAGCTCATAACGCTCCGCGCGCTCTCTCAAGCCGGTTGTCAGTTCACAAACCGGTTTGCTTGTGACGACACAGCTCCAGTGATACCAAAGTGCTGAATAGTGTTTAGTTTCCAATGGATTGTATATCAAGTGAAATGGAAGACAAACCTTACAGTGTTGACAGTTCCGATGATATTAACATCGAGGAAGAAGAAGAAGAGCATATTGAAGAAAATCATAGTGAGTATTTGTAGCTTATAATGTAGAGTAGTGTCAGTAAATTCATACGTAGGTTTTCTACTGTTTTAGCTTTGTTTATTTTATATAACGTTGAGACTTTATGTTTTAAAAATTAAATAAAGCTAGTAAAAATGTGAGGATGTGAGGATCTCAGTATTTGTTTAGTCTTAGGTCCAAATGCAAATGTTATTGTGTTGCTAAATACGTTTTAGGTAGTAGGTACAAATCAAATCATGTATGCAAATTAAAGAAAGTTGTTTAAATTTGAAAACGTTTTTGTGTTTATATTATTTTTTTCTTACCTAGAATCATTGCTAAAAGATACAATTTTATTTTCCTCAGGCTATCCACCAGACTTCCCTATCGAAGCCTTGGTGAAGCTCGAGCGTCCGTCGCCGCCGCTGCCGACGCCGCCGCACACGCCCACCGACGACACGCCCCCAGCCGTCGTACTCTCCCGCCACCAAGCCAACTGGACCCCTTCCCAACCCTACCCCACCCCTAACTACCCCCGACCCATGCAACCCTACCCTTACGAAAAAGTTCCAGTTTCAAATATTCCGAGCTACACTCACCCCGCTATGACGGCTTACGTATCTCAAGTCCAAGCTCAAGTAGCAACTCTTCCTCCATCGGCGCCTTACCATGCCATGTTGGTAAACCAATGGATAAGAAATGCCGCTCTTTACCACCACTCTCTTCGCTACCCTGGCGTTATGTCCCAAAGACTTCCTGGAAGAAACCCTCCACCCCTTCGAGCTCCTGGCGTCCCTGGAACAAGACCTAAGAAACAATTTATTTGCAAATACTGCAATCGGCAGTTTACCAAGTCCTACAACCTTCTCATCCACGAAAGGACACATACAGATGAGAGACCCTACTCGTGTGACATCTGCGGGAAGGCTTTCAGAAGACAAGACCACCTCAGAGACCACAGGTAAATATCTTTTATTGCTGCATAAGTATTTGGTGACAGTATTACGAGCTCCGATAATGTGTTTGAGTCATACGACACCATTTTGCTTCATCAAAGCAATATTCAGAGCCACTTAAGTGTTAATATTTATGAGTGTGATTGCGACGTAGAGTTATTTTAAATTTAAGTTATTTCCTCTAATACCAACAACTTGATTTAGTACTCATTCGATCTCGTTTTTGTTGGCGATAAGAAAGTAAAAAAATAAATTAAAAGTGTAAACCTTTTTGTGAGGTCGCGAGCGGCCGCACGCGCTCTCCTGACAACCGGTTTGGTTCTTTACGATCACCATATCTGTCTTGCTCCGCCGTGGAACAAATTACATGTTATATTTCTTCACTTTTACGAGACAAACTTTTTTTAAATTGTGCCTGGCGATATATTTATTTTCTAACAGTATTCATTTACTTTGATTTTTATTTAAAGTAGTTAGAGCACTGAAAAGATTCATAGATCTGTTAAGATATTTGTTTACAATAGACGCGTTAAGAGGTTTTCTTGCTGTGGAAAGTGAAAATAGTCCATATCTAATGTTTATTTTCTTTCTTTCCAGGTATATACACTCAAAAGAAAAGCCATTCAAATGTACCGAATGCGGCAAAGGTTTCTGCCAGTCAAGAACTTTAGCGGTTCACAAAATCCTGCACATGGAAGAATCTCCACACAAATGCCCCGTATGCAACAAGAGTTTCAACCAAAGATCAAATCTAAAGACCCACTTACTAACGCACAGTGAAGCGAGCAAACATCACTTAGACCATCTAGATGGATGCCAAGAAGTTTCCTCAACGAGCCATGTTGCAGAAAACTCTTTACTAGATCTCTCACAAAAACCTTCTCCTCCGCCAGCCCCACATTATCAGCACCCTGAAGTCAGCCCACAACAATCACCTGTGGATGGACCTAAAAGAACTTTAGGATTTTCTATAGAAGATATAATGAAACGTTAGATTTAAGATTTCTTTAGTTAATTTTGTATTATTATCTCATTCTGGAAAGTTTTTGTTGCATGGTTTTGATTGTATAGCCCAAATTATGACAGATTTTTAATTCAAAATTTGGTAGAATGATTAGTCATTACAAGTAGCTATACTTTGCCAAAGAAATATCTCATCGACTGAATTCTTATCTTTCTTAACTGCGTGTCACATCAATGTTATCATGCTATTATATTTTTTATAATGGAAAAACTAACTTGTGCACTAGAGCATTCAAACCAACAATATCCCAAATTTGATTTTCTTTCAATGCTTTAAAGACTGAATTGTTTTATTTAGATTGTTATATTGTTTAAAGGTTTATTTATTGTGATAATTGTTATAGGACCTTAGTTTGTGGTTAACTAAAGTTACCGAAAAGTATTACCTTTAGTTTTAAGGCCTTCCGTTCCAAATTGTGTGGCTCTGAAAACAATCAGACATCTATGTGTAGAAAGTATAATATAACCGTAAAGTACAATTGTAGTTTATAGTCAAAATTATACTGTACATTCCTGTAAATAGTATTTCTGTAAATTATAATTAGATTTTAAGTTAATGAGGCTATAGAGAATAAATACACACTAAAGACAAATAGACACATGAACATAATAACCTCGTTTAATTTTCCCCACAATTAAAACTAAACTCACTGTAATGATATTATGAATATTTAGAGAAAAACAAATATACCTTGACATAAATAATACCATTAAACTTTATGCGCTGAATACATAACTGCTTAACAAGTAGATAGAGCATGCAAAATATTTACAAGGCATCATTTTCGTACAACAAACGCTAGGGTCCAGATAGCATGTTCCTAAGCAAAAACAAACGTCTAATATACTATAAGAAAAATTGCTCATAATAATAAAATAACGGATAAAGATAGCGTGTATTTGACCACCGCCATTAGAGAGCAGCCTATAGCGTATGGCGTCATGCTTCGTGCAATACCAACACACTCATTATAAGAGAGATAATGTAACGTACGAAATTAATTGTAATTATAGGTTGGGCGTGATGACCCGATGAGCAATTTTGGGGATCAGCATAATTTGTTTCGTTAAAGAATTATTTCAGTCTAATAATTTAAACTGTTAGAAGTAACGGTAGAGCTATATTGATCAAGCAAATTACAATTATAAACAAAACATATAAATCTTTATTTAGAGCAGACCTAATAGGACCCTTTTAGATATTTAAATTCCTAACTAATAAGGAATTAGTTATTCAAATGAGACTATTATAGACACTTATATTAGTATGATTACGCTTTTCTTCCAAATTATAAAATTCCAAACAAATGGACCACGAGGTATGTGGCGCCATCTAGACGATGTTGCTTGAACGTCAATGTGTCATTTGTCACAACGCGATGTCGCTAGGCGTACGAAACCAAGTTTAGGCCGCTCAACTGTACCTTTTCCTTACGACAATTTTTACGAATGGCCAATATTGTTTTTTTTTTCTGTGTGTTGGGGAAATTTATTTTTTACAGATGAAGTAAGTTTTTTGCTATCTATCGTCTATTTCATAAAACTGTACTGATTAATTTAAACCATATTTTATAGGCTTAAGTTCTTATTCTAATATTATGAATTCTGATATTTTATTACTCTTTCAAGAACGCTTTTCTCGCACAGAAACTCGATGATGTTTCAAGCATTGTTTTCAAAATCAGTACTGAATGTGCAAAAAATGGAATCCAAATCTAAAATGTTTATTTTTATTTTGTTTTTATAGGATTTAAGTTGGTGCTTCAAATCCTTTAAATCGATTTTAAGAAATGTTACTTAATTGATCGAGTTCGCGATTGATGATTGAAGCTTAGTTCCTCCGCAATTTACCAGTCAATGGAAATTGCAACAAACCACTTCTGATTGAGCCCTAATCGCTGATGAAACAACCACACCATTTTTCCCATGACTATTCTAAAGCTTAAACCTTGAACATTCCATAGTATTTTTAAGCCTTTTTCTTCCAATTAAACGATTTGGGAATTAAACTCGAATTTAGAAGAGCAACGATATTTCAAGTGATTATGTCTGTCAGTCGTCCTGTAAGTGCAGTGGATGTTTCGTTTTGATTTATGATCCCAATGAATTGATTTATTGATCTTAATTCAAGCAGTTCTATTCAATTAAAGCTGATCGATTTTGTTAATTGATAGTTACGGTAGCTCTAGTAGGTAAGTGAAATTTAAGTGAATGCTGTACTTGCTGTACTGTATCTTAACTTTAATATTTGATTGCTGAAAACCAAATGCTTTTTTAATAAGTTGATAAAATCTTAATTCATTAATACAATAACATAGACATATAATTAAAGACATGCATTTTTAAAATTTTTAATTAATTTAACAATTTTTCCTGGCTATTACAGTAGATATACCCGGAAATAGACGCATTGTGTACGTAAGCACAGTATTTTAGCACTAAAAGATAATCAAGTGTTATTCATAATAAGGGCTAACCATCCTTTCAATACAAACAAGTCAGCCGATCAGTTTTCATTATTAAGCACATTACATCCTATAATATTTATCGATCTTAGTCCGGTAGCGTGATACTATGTAAGTAGATTACCAAAATGTAGAAACGGTAGAGGTTAGCCTAGCGTGGGTGAACAATAAAAATTATCTATAATGAAGATTGCATTTACCCCCCGGCTGAAACGTAACGACTATCTGAAGTAGCACATACGAATCTCAGGGGCATTATTTTAAGATTTATTACTACTTAGACGATATAATTGTGTTCTATACTGCGTTTTTGAGAACATTCTGAAGGAGATTTATGTATAGCTCTAAGCGGTGTTCCGATATTATTTTTTATACAAAAGTTTTTGAGCCTTTCGAAACGTATGGGTTGATTTATTGTAAATAAAGAAATAGAACTGAAGGATCGGATTCTATTAATTAAAGAGATTAATAAATTACTTGCTTACAATATACTGCACTTTAAAAAAAACTATATTTTACTCTCTGTTATTAAAAGCATTTTAAAATCATTCCCTTTTCCCTCCTGATTACCCTTATTAGGTAATGTTACCGATATTACGGGCATTCAATTTCTATGAACCGGAGTATTCTATTCAATGAAGCAGAACAAATATGATATTTTAAAAATATAATATCAATACCCTTGCCTGTCTCAAAAAATAAAATAAATCCGCCCAATAACAAGCGTTAAAGGTAAACCCACCGCACGCGCCACCTGGCGGAGCGATCACGCAACGCTTTCTGATTGGCAGCTGTCAATCATCACAAATCATCAGCCATAATAGGTTTCATTTCAGCCAATTAGAGCCCCCAGTCGCACCCACGATGAAAAGGTAAAACTGATATAATGGCTAATACGATGTAAGTGCGGTGGACACACGGATACAAAGGATGTCAAGCGGGTAACGTATGATTATGATCGGCTAACATTTCAAATAGGTATAACGCAATGTAAAGGTGATTGATGTTTTTTTTTTTATTAAGGTAACCAGGTTAACCAGTAAAGTAAATTAAACGACGAAATTAAATAATATGAAAAAGGTGTTTCTAGTGACTGAGTAAGTGCTAGCGTAAAAAAAGATCTAAAATTTGTCAAGATTTCGCTTAATTCAAATGAACTTGTCCAGTGTTCAAGTGAACTTTAAAAATCCTTCTTCTTCTTCTTCTTAAATTTAAGTGCTAGCCACTTGTCGGTAAAGTAATCGCTAATTATCTCTGTCTTCTGCCAACGATTTCACTTCCTGATATAACTTGACATTCACCTTATCTTTAATTTGGTCAAAGTAACTGCGTCTCTTTCTTCCCTTTCCTTTCTTGCCTTCCAATTTCCCATCTATGATATTTTTTAAGAATTCGTCATGGCGTATCACGCGGCATATCGTTCTTCCTATTCGGTTCTCTGTTGTCGCCAGTATATTTCTCTTCTCCTTTGCCATTCTCAGTACGTCTTCATTTGTTTTCTTTTTATCCAACTAATTCTTTCCATTTGCCTCCAACACCACATTTTAAATGCTTCTAGCCTTTCCCTATCCTTTTGAGTCATAGTCCAAGATTTAAAAGTTTAAAAATCCTAAATACCTAAATTGTTTAACTGTATGTATTAGTTTATTTGTATTTTACGAGTAACTAAGTCTTTACTTCTATATGATTAATGTTCATCTTAACTTCCTTTGATTTAACCTTCGTGTTGATTAGTTCTATTCGATTTCAAATTGGCTAGTGTGAAATGTTTCCTGAATTGTTTATTTTTTAATGATTTTTTTACTATATTTAATACGTGTTTGTTCCGGGACATATCGTGACTTCCAGGTTTAGCTATCTTGTTCAATTGCTTAAAACAAAAGAATGATCTTTCATACAAAATAATAAGGCTAAGTATTTCCAAATTGAAACGATGGTCGTCAGTGACGCCATTCGCCATTCATTCACGCCTTGTATACAAATAAAACTAACAACTCATACAAATAAAATATAACTTAAAAAAAAATTAAGTAAACTGTCACGTGCAAAATGCAAACTCTTATGTCTAGCTTAATGTAAATTTTACATTTTATATTTTTATGCATTTCAGAATGTTCAATAAAAGCTGGTACAAACCACCAAAAGATCAAAATTAAGTGTTCATTTATACTGTGGCTGCTGTTGTATGGATACCATTAAAAACTTATTAACCTTACAAATCGATGCCTGAGATAGCTTTCATTCAAAACTCACTGTCAAACAGTTTTTGACCACAAGAATAAGTTGGCGTACCCTTGTCAAACACCTCTTGAGGATTGACAAGCCAGGTTACAACTGGTGCGTTTACCTTAATATTTTGCTGTGATAATTTGAGCTCTATCATTTAGTAATAAGAGCTACAGGTTAAATCTTAATGCAGGTTATGATCTTGGTTTTAGGGTAACGGTGTTCACCACTGACATGGGCCCGTCAAACAAATAAAAAGAGTAAGGTTTGACAGAAATATTTCAAAGGTTATTATTTGGAGCATTTACCTCGTGGGGTATTCTATCATAGGCAATAATTATAAGGGATTCAGGTGCAGTTTTAATTATAATAGAAGATATATCTAGAAATTTGGACAAATTTTATGCTGTCAGTCAGTTTTTTAGGGAGTGTTTTAAAAATACCAAATCAGTGGTAAAATATCCAGAAATTTTCAAAGTAACTTTAAATTACTAGTTTTATTCAAAACTTTAGGCTTCAGCTATATTATAAATACAAATTCAAATATCTTTATACTCATAAAAAAATAAAACACATCAAATTAAAATTACATTTATAACTTTCTGGGAGTAAAAGGGTAATTTAAACTCTGGGATACGATTCATATGACAAATTTAGTAAACCTTCATGTCTTACAATAACTAGGACTTAAATGTATTTTTTATCTATTGAAATTATAATTATACTAACGTACATTTTATCACCACTTCTTACGCTAATAGTGATAGTTAGCTTGGGAAACGAATGATTCTAGACGGAAAAGTCGGAAGCAGGAATTTTGACTTCGGGACTAGTTAGGAGGTATACACACTAAAAGTCCTCTTAACTAGTCCAAACAAAGTTCCTAAATCAAAATTCCTGCTTCCGACTTTTCCGTCTACATCCCCATATGAGCATTAATTTACCAATAGAAGTATGTAAATTGTAAAACACATAAGCCTAACTACGAGAGGTTGTATAATACCTACCTCAACTTCCCTTCCCTAACATTTAGTGTAAGTAATCAAAAGCCGTTGAGAGTTTTAGTATCATAGAAAAATAAATTTATTAACAGGGAATAAAACAGAAAAAATCTGTTTCTTATTATAAGGTTGAGAATTGCGTGAATTTAATTACACACTAAACCGTATCCAGTGTAATTACAACAATTTTTGGGGTTAGCAATTAAATAGATAATCGCTAGAAGGGTAAAAATTGGCGCAATCTCTTAATCAAAATTGAAATCCTTCTGAGTAAAACCAGGTAAAGGCAAAAAACATATAGAGCCGATGATCGCAATCCGACGTATAATTATAGAAGATCAAAATGTGAACAGAAAACTTTGGGAGCCGTTATTAAATGCGGCAAATGCTGTTTTAATCGTCTCGAATGATACGGGATTAAAAGATTGTAATTTTGTTGTGACTTAAAAAATTGCGGTTTACCTCTACGTGCCTTCCGTTGCAACCGTAGCAACATTAAATAAAGATAAGTTGCGGAAATCTTTTTTAGAATCCATTGAGTATTTCGTTGTATTCAAAGAAGGGTGTGGTTTGAACATAGCACCAATGCAAACGTCAATAATTTCGTGTCAAAAGATTTTTGTTCAAACAGTCGCATCTTTATTTCATCGTATAAATGGGACACAAAAATAGGACTGTCCAGTTGCAACTGTCAATTATCTTTGCTATTTTATAATAGGAAGGACGTTTTCATTACACTTATGTGAGGGCAGTGACATTTTGATGTTCAAAAATTGCTGTATGAATGATTTATTGTAATTTTAGTGCGAATTATTGTTATTTTGTACATTCTTCGATGGCAGATGGATAAACATTTTTAAAGTATACTATATAAAAAATGCAATTTGGATGTTTATGTTTCGTGCTAAGGTATTTTATCTAGGAACTAATAAAAAATGTTAGGTATATGTATGGTCATAGATATCTATACCTAGATAGAAAACTATCTTGTATACTTAATAAAATATAAATGGTGAGACATGGAGAAAGCGAATACTAGGCCTTTGACGTTCTACTTACTACATAGTATAAAACAAAGTCGCTTTCTCTGTCCCTATATCCCTATGTATGCATAGAACTACGCGGATTTTGATGCGGTTTCTTTTAATGAATAGAGTGATTCAAGAGGAAGGTTTATATGTATAAAACATGCATAATATAGTAGATAAACACTGAAGATTTCCGTGCGAAGCCGGGGCGGGTCGCTAGTATCCATATATAACATGAACTCTATAATATTTTATGTATGAACTTTGATCCGATTTGTTTAGTTCATACAGCATACCTATTATGTTGTCAATTATTATTTTCTTCCATGCTGGACTGGGAGCGAGAGAAAAACATAGAATGTGCCAGCTGTATTTCCTCCTGGGCATGCTGTAAAAACCAGCTAAGGGATCTGAGGGTTTCAGTATATTGCAATTTAGGCGATGGGCTGACAACTTGTCCCTACAGCAATATACGTACAAATCTATCTTAAATAACCCTCATAACTTTGTCAAACGTGGCGGAACGACCTTTGTTTTGGGTAGTTTACGCTCGTATATTTTGCCTACCCCGTTAGGGATAAAGGCGTGATTATATGTATGTATGAATTATTATTTTATCATATTGTATAAAATATGTTACTAACTTTACTTTGGAATAAAAAAAGACCGTATAAAAAAAGTAAGCCTGTAATTTGGAAATAGGGATTTTCAACGTTATTTTTAAATTCGCACTTTATTACTTCGTAAATCTCTTTAACATCAAGGGGAATAAAACTAAAATAAATTACATAGAGAGAAGATCTGAGGGTTGCCGCCGTTTCCAAGTAGTAATGACTAATTTATTGGCGCCACCGCCATGGCCCACAGTTGGGCAGTTAGGCCCACTGTCCAACCGCAAACTAATCAAACAACCGATCATTATACCGTCATTTTGGGAAATGACGTACCGTGGGTCCTAGACAATGAGAGCGAGTAAAAGTTGGACCAAGATATGGACAATGATGCAGGATATAACTATGTGCCTACTGCTACACGTATTCACAGAGATAATAAAAAGTTACATTACCTATTGATTTACTTTAAATGTAAATAAACTTATCTTCAAGATAATTTTCCGCATTATATTATACCTACTTATTTTTTTTGTCATTTAGGAAGAATTATTTCAAATCGGTTAATGTGGTTTCAGGTTAATGATTTAGTAACAAACCTCTTTTAATAAAATTTACATATAATTAGAAATTTTGTTTTATCATCAGTAACGCGTTTAATAATAGTTGCGAATAATAAACTATATTATTATTTAGACACTAATTTTGTTTGTATCAAAATTTATAGTAAAATTCACTCAAATCTTAGCTTACTATATTTATTAATCATAAGATTTATGTCGTTTGATATTTAAATAGTTTAAAACAAAAAGCATACTGCGCCGACCCCAAATAATGGGATAAGGGCAAGGGAATGATGAAAACAAAAAATATACGAATAAAAAAATAAGTGTACATTCTGCGCAAAATATTCTTTGCCAAAACGTAAGGTGTTTACGTTAGACATGTCAAAAATTATGGAGTCCTTTATGGTCCTTTATTTGCGGTATCCATTCCAGCCACCACCTATCATTATGACGAGAAGTAACAGGTTTTGTGCCATTTTGTGAATGAGTGGTTTCGATAGATTCGGTTGCGAATTTGTAGATTTCATTGTATTTTATGATGACGCAAAAACTGTGAGCTGAGTTGGGCTGTTGAAATTAAATTGTAGTTTGAACTCGGACGGAACATAATGTTAAGTATAGGATTCGGCAGTTTTCGTTAGTGTTGATTAAAACTCTTAAAAGTAAGTAAATATAAGCAAGCATGATACCTATCTTAACCCTTCAAAATCATGCATAAAATCTTTAAAAAAAGTAATATTAGATTAATTATTAGAAAATTAAAAGTTAAATGGTTGAGCGGATTTTGTAACATTATTGCCACACCATTTGATTATCTTGAATTAATAAGATTTGATTTATGTTATTGTATAATAAACATAAGAAAAAGCTATTTAAACATCACGATTTCAAAATTAACTTTCACATCAAAGAAAGTCATCAAAATAAGCAGCTCATACGATGATCTTACTGTTCCCAACCATATTAATATGGTTGATAAACTGTTAAGATTGTCCACATAGGTGGTCTTAACTACCGTTTACCGTTTCATTGTGAAGATAAACTTTTAATGTGCCACGTGCCAGATTCTTAAGATAATGTTATGAAAAGAGTCCTTTTACAATTTCGAGTTCCTTATATTTTATTTGGTTTAGTTAATCGGCGAACAAATCAATCAAAATACTCATGTTCTTTAATTCTATTTTGACGACTTCTAAGGAAAACTTGTGACAACATAAATAATTTGCCTAATATTTCACAAGCCCGCACAACGTTGCTGCCAAATAAAATACCTCAACCCAAGATCCTAGATTACCCTTCTAACCCAAAAACAACCGAAAAAGCAAAATCACCTGCACCAGTAACACCCAAAACATTAGGCCGAAGGTCCTGCACGATCTTGCCTGGAGCCAGGTTACTTATTAAGGCTGCACCGTGCACCTGTGTGAATATTTCCATAAGCCTCCTAATTAGAGGTTTGCACATGTTCCCAAAGCACCGAAGCTCAAAATCCCAAACGGTTGGGCCTTACCGCAGAGGCAATAAATTCTTCGACATTTGACCCCGAGTTTTTTGGGATTTCGCCCCGAGGCTGTCCCGTCCCAGGTCGGAGATGAAAGTACAGAGTAGATAGTTGTTCTCATAATGATGGTGAAGAAAAAGTTTTAGGATTGAGCGTGTAATGATATCTACAGCAAATAAGCAACTATTATCATCTATGCAATTTTATGTTAGGTATTACGAAAACATCCATTAAATGTGAATGTATCCCCAACTCTCCAATTTTGGAAAAAGTTGTCAATCACATCTGCTGATGGTTGCATATTGATAAGTCTGAAAGTTTCTTTTGTCTTTATAATTTCAACCATTTTATTGTTTCAGCAAACTTTGACCGCAATCATAAGGGTCGTAACTGGAATATTTCCCAACACAACTTAAATTCCCACCCCAATACACACATGCCCTATTATTCGCAATTTTCCTCACAACCAACCCAAGATTGATATTAAAAACAATCCTCCTCCTGATGATCCCACATAAATCCAGCTCGCTGCTCTGCGCGCTAATGTCTGGTATATTTACAGGTATATTTTACTGGGTATATTTATCGAGGTGATCGTCAACTGTGGCGTTTGCCTTAGGGCTCACCGCCTCGGCGACTAAGGCTTTCCCACGTGCTCTGAATGCTTGGATTGCGTGCGACCTCTTACCATCCGTGTTTGTACGTACTACTCTTACTTCGTCAATGGTTTCACTACAGAATACTCTAAACTTTTCAATAACGCTGTCAGAACTTCCAGTATACTCGAATATAGTTGTGGTGTTCATTTACTCTGTGGTGTCGATGCTAATGACTTGAACGTTGTGTGTAAGAACATTTTCGGTCGCTGTGGCTGCTTCAGTGGATCTACCGTTTGCTCCAGGCTAGAGATCTTGGTTCTCACCTAAACTTTTATGACCGTGGGATTTTGACCATACCAAAGTAGTATATCAAAGATTTCGGTAATGATATGTGAAACTTTTTGTTGGGTGGGCTTAAAGTTGCTCTTTTTACGTTTTTGATAACATTCCCTCATTTTTTCTCCTTGGCACCATTGCTATCCAAATTTTCTAATTCAAGGAGAATATATTTCTTTTTAGTTCGCAAATCAAATTCGTCTCTGTCAAAAACAATTTCGGTGAGGCTCGCACCATTTATTCCCCTACCTCAGATTCTCGAGTAAAAACATAATTCGAGATGTAATAGCAGCGTTCAGGGTAATCGATACTAAGCCACAGAGGTGATTACAAGCGTTTACCGGATCATTCGGTAATCGGGCACGGGGTAATATTGGGACTGGGAACACTCGGGAACACAAGCTTGATATGTCAGGAATTTCGGAACTGACGTTCGACAGTAATTGTCTGGATTCTTTACTGTAAATACAGTATTTAGCCGATGTTAATGTCCAGTCGTGGTTACTCAATAAAAATTCTTGACGGTTATTACGCGTTTTTAAATAAGGTGGTTATATCAGTTGTAAAATTAAGGAAAATTTTATTATTATATGAGATGCTTAATCTCGTTTGTTATTTAATATAGGTATTTAACCTAATTCTTTTGATCGTAATTTGAATTATTTACTACAGCATTATTGTAACCTTTAAGTTACTCATTTAATGAGATTTCCAGTTTCTTCCAAAACCCTAACATTTTACCCAATTTACCCTTCTCAAGGAAAGCGTTTTCAGGGAATCATCAACGTACGCGCTAAGGTTGCCACCCTCTGTCTCGCGCCGGCACGATTAACTCGATCCGTTACAGCCTACCGCCAATTAGGGCCAATTTTCGGCTAGCACAAAGGCCCAAATCTGGCTGATGTTGTCCTAAAGATCATTGGTCGGTAATTAAAACAAATAGGGTCAAAAAGGGCCCGCCCGAGGCGCCACGGGGCGGCTCCGGGCTCGCGTCTCGACGTCGCCGCGGGCCCCCAACCCCCTCATTATGAACTTAATCTAATTATTGAATTCGTACAATGTTGTGTTTACATTTTTTTTCTAATTTGCTCCACTATACTTAAGAATGGACGCGTAAGCGCTAAATGGCACGTTTGGGGTCATATATCATAAGGAGGAGAGTCACTGTAGCGCCGACGGCAGACTTCTCACGCTGTACCTTGAGGGTTTTTTAGGACATTTGGCTCTCAAGTTTGTATGGAAGGCGGTATCATCAGCTATTATTATAAGGCATCGTTTACGGTCTGCCTCTAGATGATTGTCATGATTTTATTGCATTCCATGTGGCGGCAGTTGATACTTAGTTTTTTATACAAATTATTATCAAGGAGTCTCTTCACTTTACTTACATCAATTTCTTCCCTTTTCTTAAATTAGATGTAGTATGAGTCATCTAGGCATAAGCCTGTAAAATGTGTTGTACATACATACATATAATTACGTCTTTATCCCTAATGGGGTAGGCAGAGCGTAAAAAACTAAACAAAGGTTGTTCCGCCACGTCTGATAAAGTTTTGAGGGTTATTTAAGATAGAGTTAATAGGTATAATTCTGTAGTGACAGGTTGTCAGCCCATCGCCTAAACTGCAATATACTGAAACCCTCAGAGCCCTTACCTAGTTTTTACAGCATGCCCGGGAGGAAGCTGGCACATTCTATGTTTTTCTCTCGCTCCCAGTCCAGCATGGTGTTCTATACATATAGTTGATTAAAATATTTTCAAAGAGTTTCTGTTGTATTTTTATTTCATTTTGAAGTTGACGT
This sequence comes from Scrobipalpa costella, assembly GCA_949820665.1. Lineage (NCBI taxonomy): Eukaryota > Metazoa > Arthropoda > Insecta > Lepidoptera > Gelechiidae > Scrobipalpa > Scrobipalpa costella. The sequence goes on from OX463313.1 coordinate 7,260,198, forward strand.
TTTAGACCCTTTTGGGATCCAAAATTTACCGTTGAAAGTATTTTAATATTTTACTATCGCTACAAGTCACACTTATGTTATGGTTATGATCAACTAATCTAATGATAAAGTCAGACAAACTTGTACGTGTGATACAATACAATACAAATATTCTTTATTGCACATAAACAACACATTGTACGGGAACAAACATTACAAAACAAACAGAATACAATTGGGCAGCCATATTGCTTGGGTAGCAATATCAAAGTTATAAGGTACAAGGAATGGCATTCATGTGTGTAAGATGCCTAGGAAACTTCTGGATGAGTTTCCTTCATCCTCGACTCTGTTTTTGTCAAGAGCAAACAAAAATGAAACAGAGCATCACATCACAACTAATATTCAAATACGGATAAATAGGAAACTAAAATCCCTACGGGCATGAAATAATCTAGTTTAAGATTCTCCAGCAATGCCGTTTTGATAGAACTTTTCCTAAATTTGGAGTGTAGTGCAAACTGATAGGGGTTGCTCAGTCAACGGAGGTTGCTCAGTCAGTACAGGAAGAAAAAAAATGGTTTTCCATCCAATTGACTGATCGAGGTGGTAATTTTGTGTGGGTTTTTTTTCATAAAGAAATTCCTGGTTGATAGTCGTTCAGTTGACTGGGCAACCCCTATAAGTTTGCGGGACGCTGTCTCTTACACCCGGTAGGGCTTACTTAATTGAAAGACTGCTATTTCTTAAAAGAATTTATCAGCGTGAAAGTTCATCTACACCAAAATTACGCATTACCCAACTACAAATTACAAAGCACAATACAGTTTTAAATTACCCACGGTATTATTGACAACTCATTTGATACCGAATCTCCTGAGTTAGTTCTTGCCCCAGGCTCTGCTCATCTTCTTTCATACGGGAGACCGTGTGATCCCCATCCATCATAGCCAGTAACGACCTTTATGCAAAACGCTGACTTGCTGTCAAACTTGGATTTATATAGAGCTGTTGGAGTGTGACAGTGAAAATGTTGGTGTGACTGATATAATAAAATATTCGTTTGTTTACCAAAGTTTTTGGAATAAAGTCAGCTTATGAAAAACTTAAGGGGATTTTTTTGCGATGTTTTTGTTTATAACAGATATTTTATACCAGAAATGAACACGTTGATGATTAAAAAAGCTCACACACCCAATCCTAACATTATTTGTATTTTAAAATTTCAATGGAATAGAGAAAGCTGGTAGGAGTCGGACTCAAGTGGGAGGTAGCCTAACTAAGGCAGCACAAATCGTTACAAAATTTTAAGCACCTGACATGTATTTTAATTAAAATAAATTAAGATGTTGATTTATCCAGTTAAGTCAAAGGTGCGCAATATTTTGGATGGAATAACAAACACACAAATTAGAAATCGATTAAGTAGCTATTTTAAATATAGAAAATAAAAACCTTGAAAATAATTTGGAGCTGTACAAGAAATGATTTTTTAACAATAATAATAATATAATAATAATAATAGGTTCAAGGCCAATTATTTTAAGTTCAAAACACCTACAAATACACAAATACACCTACAAATCTATCTTAAATAACCCTCAAAACTTTGTCAGACGTGGCGGAACGACTTTTGTTTAGGTCGTTTACGCTCTGCCCACCCTATTAGGGATGGAGGCGTGATTATATGTGTATATCAAAATCGAATAGTGTGAAGAACAAAAAAAAATTAGCGTAAGTAATCCTTAAGCTATTTCAGACTAACAAAAAAATTCAACTAAAAGCTGAATATTTTCGTAAGGTGCTAACAGCTCTATATAAATACCGTTCTAAGTTTTATGATTCCATTTCATAATTTATACACAGTGGGTTCATTATTTACTGTTTTGCCTGAGGACACGGGTCAGGAGATGCCATGACAAAAAATCACTACTATTCGACCATTTTAATGGCCACTATAATGTTTTGAAAATAAAAATAAGCAGTTGTAATTACATGGTTAAGTAGGTGTATGCGTGTTGTATGCAAATTGTGTATTAGATAATAAAAACAAAATTCTTGTGATTTATGTCCTTTGATGTGTATCACTAGGTACATAGTAGAAAATAAAGTCGCTTTCACTGTCCCTATATCCCTATGTATGCTTAGATCTTTAAAACTACGCAACGGATTTTGATGCGGTTTCTTTTAATTGATAGAGTGATTCAAAAGGAAGGTTTACATACTAGAGAAATACTGATGATTTCCGTGCAAAGCCGGGGCGGGTCGCTAGTCACTACATAGTATAAAACAAAGTCGCTTTTTCTGTCCCTATATCCATATGTATGCATACATCTTTAAAACTACGCAACGGATTTTGATTCAGTTTCTTTTAATGGATAGATTGATTCAAGAGGAAGGTTTATATGTATAATACGTGCATAATATAGTAGAGAAACACCGATAATTTCCGTGCGAAGCCGGGGCGGGTGGCTAGTCAATAATAAAGTATAGACAAGTATAGACAAGAAGTTTAGACCCTTAGACTCGGTTTCATAGCGTATACGGGGTGTAAGGGACAGCGTCCCACAAACTTATAGGGGTTGCTCAGTCAACGACACTGAACAACTTCCACCAGGAAATTCTTTCAGGAAGTGTAAAACCGCTGTCCCTTACACCCGGTAATAAACATCAGAAAATTTTAAATAAAAAATAAATCACAATTAAAAAAAATCTATAATTATTATTAATTTCTTAAAGTTTATTTTTAGATTATTCTTTTTCAATTAGATATGTTTTTTTTATATATTTATCTAGTCTATAATGTACTAAACTTCCAAATTCACACCAGAACGGTTTGGCACGGATCATTACCGCTGATTTGGAATATTTACCGACCAATTACGTGACGCCACGTGGTTTATAGCGCGCGCGCATTGGCTGAAATTCATTGCGCTTGCGCACAGCCGCGTCATTAGTGTCAAAGTGTCGAGTAAAAGGTACGCTATTAGAGAAAGATTTTACTTGAATTCAGTATAAAGATATTTATGTCATCCTTTTTATTTTAGGTTACAAAATTTAGTTTTCATAGAGGTCGTCGATATATTTTAATACTGTTCATCAACCTTCTCACAGATGTCGCTACTGGTCATGAATACAATAAGTTTGAACGATAGATCTCTTTTATCTTGCAGTAAAAGAAAATTTTGCAAAATAGAACATTATACCAAATTGCATTGCTACAAAAATATACTTAGGTAGGTACCTATAAAAAGTATATTTAAGATTGCGGGCAGATAAAAGCCTTGTTTCTTCAGAAGCAACAGTAATGTTTAAATTCTTAAAATCCTTTTGCAACTTCAATATAATTATTTACCTTTTTAATAAACTGAACCCGACCAAAAATATACACGAAAGAAAGAAAAACATAAACAAGGTAAGTAATACTCAATTTAATGTGTAGATACGAAGGCGGTCCTATTTATTAGCTATGGTGTCTTACGTTTTTAAAGTTTATGCGTCTAGGAAAATCATCTCTGTTTTGTTTCGCTATGTCGGTCAAAGATAAGGTGGGGATCCCGTCACAGCGGCTAGGCGCAGTAACGTTTCACAGTAAGGCATGGAGGCACGCCCATTGGATCAGATACGGCTGGAGGCTGGAGGAGAGGTTTTTAGTAAGTCATTAATGCACTGCTTACCCCGTAAAGTATATAGGTGAAACTAGTATGCAGGATTAAGCGAGCATTCAAAGAAAATCGAAGTAAAAGTCTTGAAAAATTACCTACCCTATTTTGTTTCGCTATGTCGGTCAAAGATAAGGTAAGATATATATAAGGTAGATAAGGGCTCCCGTCACAGCGGCTAGGCGCAGTAACGAGGGGAAACAGCCTGCATTGTGGCTACGTTTCACAGTAAGGCATGGAGGCACGCCCATCGGCCCCATCAGATACGGCAGGGCTGGATGAAAACCTATGTAGAGTGGGCGATTGCATGTGTCGATCTAAGGCTCGTATTTATAAAGCGATCTCAAGATTCAGAGCAATATTGAGTATGAATTTGGCCATTATGTACTGAAATGACATTCCTAATACGAACTCAAACTGGCTGATTAGTCTCAAATGCTGATTATAAACTAACCTAGGGTAAGAAAATGCAACGCTGTTCTTAAGAATTAGTTGTTAATTTACACAATTCGTTTTAAAATAGTACTCAGGTGTGACGGTGAGATGACAGATTTATGAACCATTGACGCTGTGACTTGCCTGTAAGTACAGGCGTGATTATGTGTGCGTATGTGTGTGTTACAATTTGTAAAATAGGTTTTTTATATTGACTATGCTGTTTAAATTGGTACTTTCTATTCTCCTCTCATATTTGAAATTTTCCCCAACTTTTTTTATTTATTCTGGACCAAGGACGCTGATACTCTACTTTCTGCGTGAGGCGTAAAGGTGTAATTTTATTTCTGCAATCGACGAATACAAAATGACCTTTTTAACCAAAACAGCGATTGTCAACATTGTCATCATTACATTAACATTACGAAACTGATGTCATGATATGACGATTACTGACAGTGCTAACACGTACGGCGCCGGCTTGTAATTTGTGCATAGAACTCGACGTGACCGACGAAGGTTCGATTCCCGGCCGAGCTTTCCCATGGATGCGCCTTGAACTCAGCCATTAAGTTAATTTCGTATGACTGCATGATTTCTTTATTTGCCCATTCAAATGTGTGAAATCTGTGAGACCTAGATTGTGATGTCTTGTTGGGTAAGTTTTTGTATGGATTCCGTTATGTACATACTTACCTATAGTCAGTTAAGTACGTCTCCCTACTCTACTAACTTATACATACAAAATAATATGTGTTTGCCTTAGTGTGTGTGGTGTGGATGATGTCCTGAAAACTGAAAGACATTGCTGAGTCAACGAAACTGAGTGATTTTTACAAAGTTTATTGTTTTTCTGTAAACTTCCCATAAAAATCAACTGATGATTGAAGTAGGTGGCCATAAGCCATATTGTAGACAAGCTGTGCCCGCGACTTCGTACGCCCGATTTGTATGGAAAACACGCAGTGTAGAACATACTGACAACGCCTCTCCACGCGCGGAGAAGCGTTGTCAGTATGTTCAACACTGCGTGTTTTCCATACAAACTGGGGTACTTACTCAATATTAGAATGGTTTTCGTGATTATTTGTAACCTAGGTTGGATACCAGGTAATTAAAAAAACTCAGTTAAATAAAAAGTCCCTGTTAGCTCGGTTAGAAACGATCAGAATTCAATATCCTGCCTACCCCCTAAGTCAGGTGACTTGATTATTTGTATCGTAAATTTGAGTTTAAGTAATGCCCAGTTAAACAAAAAAAGTTCCATCAAAATCGGTTAAAAACGACCGAAATACAATTTCCTACCTACCTCCTATGTCATGAGGCGCGATTATTTGTTTCGTATCTTTGATTTTAAATAATGCTAAGTCGAATAAAAAAAGTTCCATAAAAATCGCTTAATAAACAGCCAAATTTCAATTTCCTGCCTACCCCCTAAGTCAGGTAGCGTGATTTTAGGTATTCTTAGTTGCAACCCGGGTAACACAGAGTGAATTAAAAAAGTTCCATCAAATCAGTTCAGTTGTTTTGGCGTGATGTGGTAACATACAGACAGACAAAAAATCTAAAAAAATCGTTTTAATCGTTATATCGTTAATAATACCCGCTGCAATTATTTTTTTATAAATATATTCAATGTACAGACATGACCCGGTCCCGGTTAATATCTTAGATATTAGTCGTGAAGCCATGTCAGAAGCTAGTGCTAAGCATTGGCGGCTTGAAAATTCTAATCTAGGATTGGGTTTGATTTACCTTCTGGGTTGCGGAGGTCAGATGGCAATCGCTCTGTGTAAAATCAGTACCCTCGTTCAATCACCTAGATTAGGTAGCCGCCCCCGTGAGATACGGGATTAGGCTAGAGAGACGATGATGGTTGGTACTTATAACCAACATGGTGTCCTTTACTCTTTCCCCAAATACTATTTATTTACCACTACCATGCAACACGCTACCTTGTACTACCACATCGTATCTACAATCGCAAAAGTACAGTCAGCCAAGAAAATGCATAATCAGTTTTACATAAGCATGATCTGATAACGGTGCCGGTGGCGGGCGGGGCGCTGGGCGTAGCGTTCTAAATTTAAATTACCAGTTACAACGCACGCGAAGCTAGGTGCGTATCGATAAGAACTGAAAGTACTTCAGTGCTAGCATGCGTGTAAGATAGGAATCAGTGTAAATGTGAGGTCTTCTTGAAGCAATGTATTGTTTTAAACAGATAAGCTTCGCTTTGTTTCTGTAATTTATTGGCTAAGAATTAAAAGAAGTCATTCTGTGAGGTCATTTTGAATTACGTGCAAATGGCTTTTTCAGTAACTGAAACAATATTGAATAATGATATTTTTATATGTTTGCAGAAACACGATAGGTACATTTTATTTTTCAACCTTTCTGTAGTAGTATTTTTCACCAGCTAATTAAATATACTAATTGTATTACTGTCCCTACCTTCCTGAGCAAAACAAATTTCACACATTAATCGTAATTTGTTACCAGAGAAAATTAAATTAAACCACACCGCATCTTTTTATTAAATAAAATCAAAAAGTTGTGATCGCGTGTATATTGCCACTTAATAAAGGCTACCTCTTACATGAGTCTTAAAGAGGTTTTAGGGTAGAGTCACACTCGAAGATTATTGATAAAGTAATTAATTAGCAACTTAAAAACGTTATTAGTCTGTCCAACTTTACCATTTTAAGTATTTAACCATACTCGTATATTTTAAATTCCCGTTTTACCCGGTCAGCTTTAGCTGAGGCTGAGTTTATAACCAATATTTTTCTATACCTATACGTAGATAATTAAGAATGGAATAATGGTGTGTTTGACCAGTGCTACCTACTTAAAGGGCCACTTACAATATTTAAGCGTTTTTAAAGTTTAGGGATTTCGTACAGATGAGTGATACGAACTATTTCTGAACAGAAAAGTATATTTTCTTATGCACACGTAATAGCAACGTTAGCGACATCTAGCAATGTAGTTTAAGAACTATGTAGGGCTTGGCCAGTCCTAATTAAGATTGGAATTCAAGTCAATAATGATATCGCCTAACTTTTTACATATTTTGAGAATTTTTAGCACTCACAATGCTATTTTTATTTCATATATTATGAAAATATAATGCCAGAAGCGACTTTATTATTTTCTTTTTTTTATAATATATATATACATACATATAATCACGCCTTTATCCCTAATGGGGTAGGCAGAGCGTAAACGATCTAAACAAAGGTCGTTCCGCCACGTCTGACAAATTTCTGAGGGTTATTTAAGATAAATTTTAATGTAAATTGCTATAGTGACAGGTTGTCAGCCCATCGCCTAAATTGCAATATATAGAAACCCTCGGATCCCGTAGCTGGTTTTTACAGCATGCCCGGGAGGAAATGCAGCTGGCACATTCTATGTTTTTCTCTCGCTCCCAGTCCAGCATGGAAGTAGATAGTATAGTATTTTATAATATATGAAATAAAAATAGCATTGTGAGTTCTAAAAATCCTCAGAAAAGTGATTCTGCGTTGCTTATTTGTTTCCCTTCTCTCACTACACCCCATTCTTAAGGATGTCTCAATCGAAGGTCCAAATTGATGGCCCTAATAAAGGTCATTAGTCATTAAATGTACTGTTTAAATCACTTTGGGCCTAGTTGCGTGTTTCGGACGCTACCCGTGTTTGCACGCAACTGTACCAATGGCTTCGGGCTATTTCGGCTCTTTTCGTATTAACTTAGCTGTATGGGGTATTAAAATACTGTATGTTTTTATTATACGGAGCATGGCATACAAAGCTGTGAAAAACATCCGACTCTAGTGTTTTAAAGTTTACTGTCTTATAAAAACGTGGTGTTTATGAAAATTAATACATTTTAGTTTTTGTTAGTGTTTAAAATAATAATCCTGGCATTAAAAACAAAAAAAACAACAAAGGCGTACCTAAGTATGGAATTTCAAATTGGCTACCAACATCATGATATCCCATCCAACAAAATAAATCCCAGGACTCAAAAAGTACAGTTGATCTGATAATAAGCTACCGATTATCGTGTTCTCACAAACCCATGAGAACTTCAATCAGTTGGACTATGTTAATGGTCTTCCGATTGCTATAATTCAATCAATATCATTTTTCCCACTGCAGTACGCTGTCATTAACTTCGAGATGATTTATTTTATTGTTATCGAGTGTACTTTGGTAAGGTATTGTTTTAAATTCGTTTGATTGATATTTTCGAGGCTAATATTTATTTGTAACTTTCGTTTTTAGTATATTTTTTTACATACATACATAAATATAATCACGCCTTTATCCCTAATGGGGTAGGCAGAGCGTTAACGACCTAAACAAAGGTCGATCCGCCACGTCTGACAAAGTTTTGAGGGTTATTTAAGTTAGATTAGTAGGTATATTGCTGTAGTGACAGGTTGTCAGCCCATCGACTAAATTACAATATACTGAAACCCTCGAATCCCTCAGCTGATTTTTACAACGTGTTTGGGAGGAAATGCAGCTGGCTCATTCTATGTTTTTCTCTCGCTCCCAGGCCAGCATGGAAGATATATATATATTTTTTTAATAAAAATAATTTCGCAAAATTTTGATAACTACTTAAAACTGTATGTACGTAATTTTTTGATAAATTTTCCATTTCTTGCCATATCGGTTTTCAGGTTTTCAGCACAAATTGAAATGTATGCACTGCTTATGCGTAGTATTATATACGTACATAAAATCACGCCTTTATCCCTAATAGGGTAAGCAGACCGAAAACGACCTTAACAAAGGTCGTTTCGCCATGTCTGACAAGTTTTGAGGGTAATTACAGTAGATTATGATGAATATTGCTGTAGTGACAGATTGTCAGTCCATCACCTAAAATTGCAATACGCTTTAACCCTCGAGACCCTCAGCTGTCTATTACAGCATGCCCGGGAGGAGATGCAGCTGGCACATTCCATGTTTTTCTATTACTCCCAGTCTAGCATCGAAGAAAGATTACTATTAGTACCTTTGCATTATACTACGTAGGATAAGTTGATGACAAAACTTTCTAGCAACTGCTTATATATATATATATAAGTGATTATCTAAAATCTGAAGCATTCTTGTTTCACATTATCGACAACGAAATAAAAACATATAGAGATGCTATATGCAAAATATGGGTACTTATTTTTATATTACTTTAGGTGTTTGATTGAAACATCGTCCAAATATATTGCAAGTTAATTAATCTTAGGTACTTTGTCTCGGTGCGGCGCGCTGAATGAAATATTGTATATAATTATTTCTTGTTTATTAAGTAAATAACATACATACATGTAATCACGCCTTTATCCCTGATGGGTTGGGCAGAACGTAAACGACCTATAAAAAGGTCGTTCCGCCACATCTGACAAAGTTTTGAGGGTTATTTAAAATAGATTTGTAGGTACAAGTAAGTAAGGTGTATTATTGTAGTGACATGTTTTTAGCCCATGGCCTAAACTGCAATATACAGAATATCCCTGTGTGGTGCCGGGTTAGAATAGCATCACCCCATAACTTTCCGTGGGTGTCGTAAAATGCGACTAAGGGATAAATCCAGGGAATGGGCAGCAGCGTTCCCTGTGAATGGAAAACTTCTACTGCACTCACCAACCCGCCTGCCAAGCGTGGTGAGTATGGCATATACTCCAAATTTTGGGGAGGCCCATGTCCAGCAGTAGACTGTTGTGGCTAATGTTGAACCGGGACCAACGGCTTAACGTGCCTTCCGAATCACGGAAAAAGCGCAGAATAAACGTACATATGAAATTCGAAAATCGAAAAATACATTGGTACATGGTGGAATTCGAACCATGACCTCCGGTTTAGGATGCAGCGGCCCTATCCGCTACACCATCGGGCTCTCGATTCATAGAGCGCATTAAAACTAAATCTAAACTAAAATTATTGTCACCCCTTTCTGCTCTCTCATGACAGATAATGACAGGTATACTATAGGACTTATATTAGTTTAGGCATGATTTTTGCGACAACTAATTGGTACCATTGTCGGCCTATTTAATAAATTGAACGTTTTCAGGTTTACTATCTAAAAACAATAACTAAGGTTCTTCTTCTTCTTCGAGTCGATTGGTAACATGTTATAACAGGTAAACTCAGCTCTATAGCAAACCTTACGATAAAAAAAATATTTTTTTTTACATCGGCGCGCGGCGCACGCGTCGATATGGGAGTGTATTTTCACGTTTCTGCAACGGGTATAGTACGACATAGATTTATATGAACGTGGCGAAAAAGAAACTGACCCCCTTTTTTGATAGTTCTCCATACAATGCAGCGCGTAGGCGACGATCATTAAAAGCTTTGTCGGTACGAAAAAACATACAAAAACTAAGCTAATCGATGCGGCAAAATAGTTTGTAATTAAATCACACTTTGATAATTATTTTACGGGATTTTTGTTAGATAATTGCATTGATTTGCATATTTTATTGATGAATAAAAACGGTTCTTATAATTTTGGTTTAATCGTAGATTGTTCTATGTCGTCATTTCTATCAGGTTTTCTTAGTTAACAATTGGTAGGTATTTATAATATTTTTTTACTTTTTCTCCGTATTATTTAGTTTAGTATGTCAAATGCCATATGCCTTTTTACTTGTTTTCAGGAAGATCTAATTAGTCTTCAAAAGTACATTTTACTTACTCTACTTCATTGTACATAATTTTATTTTTACAGCATTCTTTGCATGATGCTAAAAAAAACCGCGAACACGAAGTTAGACCTCCATACGGAACACGTGTACCGCATATTCCAGACACACTGAGCATTACCTTTAAACGTTTAAGGAGAAGTCACTTCATTCAAAATATGGCCGGGGAAGGAGTTGTTTTTTTATTAGATGTTGCTGGTGCATCTGCAAGTTTGGTAGAAAGATGTTTTCTTTGTTCACTTTGCTGTGTTAAGTATTGTTACAATAATTAGGCCTAATACATAGGCCTGGCCTATACACTTTTCACGACCGCTGTTTCTTAGCAGTTTCTTCTTAGCGAGTGGATTCTCGAGTCCAACAACGACCCGAAGAAGCCTGGTGTCAGAGTTTTCAAACCACCTAGCACAGCTATTAGGCTTCTGACATGGTTTGAGTAACGATCACTATTAAAGACAGCGACCGGGACCGACGGCTTAACGTGCCCTCCAAAGTACGGAATCCTTTGTGTTCTCCCTGGGAATTGAAGACCTCCGGATTGTAAGCACATGGCTCTTACCACTAGACCACGGAGGCAGTTGCCCTTAGTAGCGAGACCACCTAACAATGAGATAAGCAATGAGGGCTATTTCTTAACACTCGCGAGGCAACCTAATGCCCTTACGCGGGGCCTTTTGGGTCTAACTTCGTGCCTTTCTTGCTCTTATTGAACAACTTACTAAAACAAAGAGAGCTATTCCTTAACAGAATTGAATAATTTTACTGAAGCAGTGAGAGCTATCCCTTAACAATCGGGAGGCGACCTAGTGCCCTTGCGCGGTGCCCACGAGCCCTGATTTGAAAAATTTGCCCCTCTGCCATATAACTTGGTGCCCTTCTTTCACCAATTGAATAACTTTACTGAAACAGTGAGGGCTATCCCTTAACATTCGCGAAGCGACCTAGTGCCCTTGCGCGGTGCCCACGAGCCCTGATTAGAATTTATCGCCCCCTGCCATATAACTTGGTGCCCTGCCGGCTTGGTGCCCTTCTTGCACCAATTGAATAACTTTACTGAAGCAGTGAGGGCTATCCCTTAACAGTCGCGAGGCGACCTAGTGCCCTTGCGCGGTGCCCACGAGCCCTGATTGGAATTTATCGCCCCCCTGCCCTGTAACTTGGCGGCGTGGTGCCCTTTCTTTGCTCTTATTGCTGCGCTCGCGCCTCGCTAAGGAATCGCTCATTTACTCCGGCTGTATGAGGGTTTTTGTAAAAGAGTAATTGGGGTAATGCTCTGCAAGGAATTTTATTTTGCGGAGTATTTACACAGGAATTTTGATGTTCTTTTTCTTGTTTTCTATTTCTTTTGAAACAGTGTGTGAAGCAATTGAGTCGATAGGTAAAACGTTGTCAAAGAAAAAGGAGACAAAACTATAAAAAGCAAAGTTCCGATATCTTTTCAGACTGCTCGTGCTTTTGTTTAATTTGAAAGTCGAAAAGTCTATTAAAATCCATTGAGACATAGCATTGTTAATCCGAAGAAAGCGTGCGCCAAAAACGAGAGAGGTTCTCAAAACGTATTATTTATACACGCTAATCGAAATACGCTCACTTACGACTTTTTTCGCTCCATTCACTCGCAAAGTCTCATGACGCGCCTCCGGCTATGCTTCGTTTCCCACGATGCCTTTTCTTTGAAAACTAACCACAACTTTCCTCACAAACAATAAAGGAATAACAACCATAACATCACAAACAAAGAGTCTTATATTCGATGCCTCAAAACGGTTAATAAGATGTTTGGACGTGCGATAAATAATCTCAAGTTAACATTCTTTGAAGACCAAAATCGTCTCGGAAATTTCGATGTTTTTAAAGCAAACTGAACTCTAGGTAATAGAGATAAGGACTTATAGATAAGGTAATGAAGAGATTAGAGTTTGTTCTTACGTTGTTCGTAAATACGTTTTAGTTTGGGTCGTTTCCGATACAGCACGCGTCAAAACTAAGATTGTGGTCATAGCGATTACGAAAGCCATTTACAGACACAGCAGAACCGAGTTTAATTGAGTAACTTTTAAAATAAACAAGTCCTTTCCAAGTTACACAACCTAATAATTCCTTGTAATTTTTTCCACGAATATTTTTCTGCACCTGAATTTAATTGTATCAGTAACTGGAGCAAAATTATTGTTACCAATTTAATATAAACAAGGTGCTATAAATTAAACAGTAAAGCTTTAATAAAACTGTTGTACAAACATCACACAAAATGCAATAAATATTTTTTTTTTTTCTTCAGAGTATTTATTTATATAATTTGTTTTGGTGGACCTACTAAGGGCCGTATTGATAAACAGCACTTGAGACTGACAGCTAGACTGAGTTCGTACCTATCAGAAATCTCATTTCAGTACAACATGGTCTGTCAAATCCATACTTCATATTGCTCTCATTCTTGAGATCGCTTTATAAATACGAGCTTAAATGCGCTATTATCCTACTAAATATTTCCAACCGTATATTTTTTTTCAGTTTGCCCATACTATTTAAAGTTTTCCACGACTCAAACTAGCCCTTTATTGAGGTTGTGCCCGGCGCCTTACAGCTTGCGCCTGCGCCGGCTCGTGCTCGCAACCACGACACGCCATGCGCCATGAAGACGGCACATTCCTACATTTCTTACAAGCATCCGGCTTGGTATAGTTGTTACAACAAAATGCAAAGACGATACAATGAATGTGGCCACATTATGGCAGATATATTTAATGGTCACTTCACTGTAGCACAGTTCCATGACAGTCTGTTAAAAGTGGTTTATCTGTCATGTTTAGAAAATTATAAAGCAGCACTCTTATACTGTGAGCATTGCCTTGTGTCCGAAAACAAATATTTTTGCTAAAAAGACATACACAACACAGACATACAAAAATTCTGAGGACAATGAAAATCCATCCCAAATCTGAGAAGTTGGAAAACTAATAAGATATTTTTTTGTTGTTGATTGTGTGGGCATGTTCCTAGCAGCCCTACTATAGCAATAATATTTGCTTTAAATTCACAGGAAGTTCCTTCAGCGCGAATGGTTCTATAACTCTAGTCTGCCGAGTCCTATTAGCGGACGATAAAGTACTGCCCAGTAAATCAGGGAACGACAAATTTAACAGGACAGTTTTCTAACAAACACGCAAACTGGTAGATATATGGTGTCACAAAAAGCAATGTAATTAAGAAGAGGCCTATGTAGATGAAAGCTGAGAGAGGATAGTTTAAGAAGTATCCCTTAAAGTAAGTGAATTGATTCATTATAAACTATCGGATTTGTACTAGGTTGCAATTTTCTCGAAAGTAATTTTTATACTCGTAAATAAGTTTTATTGTTCTATGAATACAGACTACATGTTAACTTCCTCGCCAAAATTAATGAAATTATAATTAATAAACTCCTAATTTATGAGTACAAAATAATACTTCGTCAAGTAGGTAATTTAAAATACATCTACATAACAATTGTAATTTTATCATATCATATATCCAATTACATACATGCATAGCATAATTATGTATAATATGAAAGGATCTTTTGCATGCTATCAGCATTAGTACTGTAAGTAGAGCAATAGATGGCGCTGGCTGGCGGTGCTCGCCTCGAGGCAAACGCAACGAGCTGTCGCCGCCTCGACGAATGTTGCAACGCTCCAGCGGCAGAAGGATGCTTCTAACATTTTGTTGTGCTCTTTTAGTATACAACAAAACTAATATTATCAATATTAGTTTTGTGGGTAGAGAAATAAATAGGTGGCGCTGGCTGGCGATGCTCGCCTCGAGGCAAACGCAACGAGCTGTCGCCGCCTCGACGAATGTTGCTGCGGTTCAGTGATAGAAGGATGCATCTGATAGTTTATATCAAAAGCGAATAAAAAAGAGAGTGAAAGAAAGAATGAAAGAAAGAAAGAGAGAACGAAAAAAATAATGAAGAATGATAGAATAAAAGAAAGAAAGAGAGATTGATAGAAAGGAAAAGATAACAAATAAATAAATAGTTAATGAAAGAAAGAAAGACAAGGAAAAAAAAAACAAAGAGGAAAGAAAAAAATAAAAGACATAAATAAATAATGTAAGAAAAAAAGAGAAATAAAGAGATAATGAAGGAAAAATATGAATAAAAAAAGAAAGAAAGAAAGACAGATAAATGACAATTATTGATTATGATTTTTTATTATTTTAAAAAGATACAAGATAATATAGGTAAGAAGGATTGGTAATATTATGGTTACAATAGAGCGGTTTGTTTAAGCTTGGCTCCGACCCCTAACTTATGTACCTCTATAAGTGCACACAATCCTCGTGTCTTACGCAACGAGCGATGACACTTCGAAAAAAAAAAGTGATGGTGAAAATAAGAAGGAGAGTAAGAAAGAAGGATACAATAAAACAGGACAGAAAAAAAGAACAATAGAAAAAATCGACTGAAAGAAAAAAGAGCGAAAAAGCAATGTATCCGAAAAGTGTTAAAAAAAATGTGTCACTAGCTCCTCTCTCCCGGTAGCTGGTAAGAAAGGTTTGTAATATGGTAACAATTACAAACCCTTGCAAAATAAGTGCACACAATTCTCGTGGCCTGATCAAGGAGCGCAGACAATATTTTACAAAATTACATAAATGAGGAATATATTTAAGAAAAACAGAAACAAAGAAAGGGTGGAAAAAAGAATGAATAAAGAAATGATGAAAGGGAGGAAGAAAGAAATAATAAAAGAATAAAAGAAGAAGGGAAAAAGAGTGTAAAATCCAGGTACCTATCAGAAAAATATAAAAAAAAACACTAGCTCCCCTCTCCTCGTAGCTGGTAATAAGGCTTTGTAATACGTATGGTTACAATAGCGCGGTTTGTCGAAGCCTGGCTCCTACCTCTGCCTTATGTACCTCTATAAGTTGACACACAATCCTCGTGTCCTGACCAACGAGCGATGACAATTTGATATAAAGTACCTACCGTAAATATAATAAATTTTATAATGGGAGAATGAAAGAAAGAAAGAAAGAAAATAAAAGAAATATTGTTTAGAAGAAATAATGAAATATGAAAAGAAAAAGAGACTGAAAGATAAAAAGAGAGAGAGTTAAATCAAGAAAAACAGAAAAAAGGGAAATCAAGTTCCTTTAGTTTTACATCAGAGAAAAGCTAAAAAATATCACTAGCTCCTTTCTCCCCGTAGTTGGTAAGAAGGCTTTGTAATATGGTTACAATAGCGCGGTTTGTCGAAGCCTGGCTCCGACCCCTGACTTATGTACCTCTATAAGTTCACACAATCCTCGTGTCCTGACCAACTAGCGATGACAATTTGGTATTTATTAGTCTACAACTTGAGTTTCAATAGGAGTCACATTTATTTATTGGTAACTATGATTGAGGGACAAACAAGGTACATTTTAAAGATAACAGGTTAAAGATAATAAGATTCAAATAGAATGTTGAGTTCATCTGTAACTGTCGTACATATCAGAACTCTATTATGTTATAAGATGTAGATGATCCTGTTACAAATAAATTAATTTTAAAAAATATTTTTTTGAAAAGTACCTAAGCTACAAAACAGAAATAGGACAGATATATAAATTGGCTCAATTTGATTGCGCACAATATTACTACTATACCTTGACTAAAATTGTCGCCTACCTTTTTCTCTCATGAGAGAACGGAAAGAGAATGCAATAATTTTATATTTAATTAAGTCGTGTCTTTATCGAATAGTAATGTTATATGTTCACTTAATAGTATCTTACAAAAGAAAGCTTTAAAAAAAGGAAATAAGGAGATAGTAAAATTTTGTCCGTTTGGAAGAAAAAACATGATCATACGAAAAATATGTTTTACATACTACTTTATTTAATTACATAGTTAAATAGGAAGTCATTCTTTCTCATGAGTTCAAAAACACGCGGTTTTCATCTGGCTTTGTATGTAAATAATTATGTAAATCCATTCAATGCAACACGATCAATCAGCCAGCAACAAGTCGATCAATGCAGAACTCTACAGATGTAAATACGGGGTGTAAGGGACAGCGTCCCGCAAACTGATAGGGGTTGCTCAGTCAACGAAACTGAACAACTATCATCAGGATATATTTTTCAGGAAGTGAAAAAAATAAATTGGCTTTTCCATACAAACGGTCTGATTGAGGTGGTCATTTTGTATTGGAAGGTCAAACTTCTTTTTCATCTCATGAAGAATTTTTTGGTGAAAGTTGTTGAGTTTCGTTGACTGAGCAACCCCTATCAGTTTGCGGGACGCTGTCCCTTACACCCGGTGTAACTTGAGCAGATTATCAGCAGGACTCATTGTTTCCTCTCGATCGAGAGATCCTATTTGCATAATGTAGTCCAGGAGGTGAACAACAACATTTCTGACAAAACCTGATACTGAGTTCGATTCCACTCTTGATTCCACCGGCTAAAACTAAAATTTAAATCTGTTTGTCACTTTCAAAATAATAAAATTGAAAAAGGACAGGCGATTTAAAGTCTAAGGTTTTTAACTTTTTGACGCGCTTTTGCACGTTTCCCCAGTATTTTTGTCAATTTTATCCGCCATATCATATGACGGTGGTTGAAAATGACAAATAGAATTTAATTTAAGTTTTAGCCCGCAATTCTAGAATCGAGCCAATTGGCTCACGTAAAACTACACTATTTTTTTTGTTGCTAAAAAACTGCCAAACGTTGATGTTCCAGTGAGAAAGGTCGATTTTTTACTACTACTACTAATTAAAACAGGCACAAATGTGTCCTAAAATTCAAGTACCGCTTGCTAGACCGAAGCTATATATTTTTTAATTGGCCTTGGTACTTTAATTTTATATGGTGTAATCTTTACTTGTTTCCCTATCACTTTAGTTGGTAAGTCGAATGTGGGTGACTACAATTATTAAGGTGAAAACATACCAAGAACACCACGAACTTTGGATTAAGTAAAAGCCATTGACTTTGTGAAAAAACTATGTTGCATCTAAAAAAAATCATTTCTTGATATTTTATTAAGTTGTGTAGATATTTTTCCAGTTGGCGCCCGGTCTATCGGATACATCTGCGCTGGCGCATGCGGCGATCGACGTTTGCACTTTTTTTGTTTCTTTTGTTTTTGTATTTTTAGTTCATCCCATTGACGGCAAACAACACTGAGTGTTCGCACAGACGGACTACTACGCAACTGCAAAGTTCCCGATGTCATGTTTTGCAATTGTATTTCCATCGTTAGTGATTGCACGCTGACTGATTTCTGTAAGTTCCTTGATATTCTGTTGAAATCAACAAAAACATACATATATACATATACTCACGCCTTTATCCCTAATGGGGTAGGCAGAGCATAAGCGACCTAACCAAAGGTCGTTTCCCCACGTCTCACAAAGTTTTGAGGGTTATTTAAGATAGATTTGTAGGTATATTGCTGTATTGACAGGTTGTCAGCCCATTGCCTAAATTGCAATATACAAACACTCTCGGATCCTTTAGCTGGTTTTTACAGCATAGTCCAGCATGGAAGAAGAACGCTGTATTCTAGGAGTTACCTACGTACATTATTCCAAAAGTTTATAAATTCTGGTTGGCGTACTAATATGTAAATATACTTCTCGGCGTAAGGTAACATTCTATGAGTTACAGGGTTCTCGTAGATGCAGTGTGGACTCAAGTAGACTGCCAATGCACACATCCAAAATTAAAACTTTATTTTCTTTCAGTTGGTCTCTATCACCTGAGTAAATGGAGGCCTAAAGAGTCGCCGGAATGCGACTGTGGGGCTGCAATTCAGACTATGTCGCATATTGTCAACGAATGCCCTCTGCTTCTTTACCCTGGTAGCATGAGCGAGCTCCACGAGCTAACCTTAGCAGCGGAGGACTGGCTTTCACTACTTACAACTGGACATTAAAATTTAAGGGGATTCGCAGATAGCCATACGAAATTATGATCTGCAACCACAGCTGTAACTGCAAACATCCAAAATTATACGTAGTTTTCTCTCAGTTGGTCTGTGTAAACCCTAACTAAGCTGAGGTCAAGTTTGGTTGGTAAAGTATTTTAAAACATAATCTGTATTTATTAGTAACGCTTTTGTTTTAAATAAAAACTGCTGAACTCGATTTAGTGATTTTAGATTTGCTATGCTGTCAAACAAATTTTATCATAATTATTTTCTCCTTTATCATAATGAAATAATTTTACATACGCTCATTTAAAAAAAAACTTGTATAAATGTGTATGTATATGTACGGGGATGACTAGTTGAATTCAAATAACATTTTCGCCATGACGACGACGGTATGGAAGCAAGGTGTGGTCCATAGTGCAGTGCTGTTACTAAAAAGCTAAAAAAGCTTTTATCGATAAAATGTATCATTCTTATTGTTATTTGTATATTGTCGTCATCATTACCCTAAATTAAATCACAATAGCATTTTTTTATAACTTACCACTGGTATGTTTTTGAAAATAAAAAAAATGTGGTTGTCTTGGATTTTAGGCACAACCGGCAAAATTACAAACAGCTAAGAGGATATTTTGGATACTGTCCGACCCTAACCATGAAGAGCTATTCCATTTTATTACTCATAATCAAATTATTCTTTATTTATGAGTGTGAGTTTTTTTACATTTCTTCTATTGTATTACAAATTACACGAACAATTTCTAATAAAGACATAACAATATTAATAATCAGAAAGGATTTTCACTTTTGATCTAATTCAATCACAGTTCAATGTGCAATACAATATCGACAGTCGATGAATTCGTTACGCTATCACACCACTATCAAAGCACAGGCTCGCGTGACCTCTGCCCTTCGCCCGCGCATCTCTCCCCTCTCCGCCCTCACCCCGCAGTCTTCTACCTCACACATGTTTTGCCTGTAGCGATCCCGCCCCACACCTTCTCGGTATCAGAAAAAGTCGATATCCGAATTTTGTATCGATGTCGGTATTGATTTTGCTCAGCTCTTTTTTGTGGACAGGTGCGGTCACGGAAAGTTCTGGTTGGTGATGTACGCACGTGTTTTCCTTTACATACAGGGGGTAAGGGACAGACGTAGGTCAGTCAATGACACTGAACAATTTTCACTTTTCTGAATTCTAGATTTGCCGGCTAAACCTAAAATTAAAATCTATTTGTCACTTTTAGACTTAAAACACAGGAAAACGACAGGAGATCTATTATCTCCGGTTTTTGATTTATAGTCGGTGGTTTTATTCGTTATCTGTCATTTTTGTCCGCCGTCATATGATATGGCGGATAAAATTGACAGAAATACTAGGGAATCGTGCAAAAGAGCGAGCATAAAGAACGAGTATAAATCGCTTGTCCTTTTTTAATTTTATTATGCGAACGAACGAAACTGTACAACTATCACCAGGGATTTCTTTCAGCAGATGAGAAAAAAAAATAACTTCCCATACAAAATTACCACCTCGATCAGACAATTTGTATGGAAAACCATTTTATTTTTCACTTCCTAAAAAATATCCTGCTGATATTTGTTCAGTTCCGTTGACTGAGCAAAGCCTATTTGTTTTCGTAAAAGAATATGTAAGTATATTGTTTTAAATTTTGACTTGCGTTACTTCAGATATTTTTTCTTCACGTGAATAGAAAACCTGAAAAAAAAAATCGAAGTAAACATTAAGGATCCGATACGCTATGATGATGAAAAGAAATCAAAGCTTTCAACAAACACATTGTTCGAAATCTCAATGACCCTATAAATGATTCTTAAAACACGAAACCAAAAGGACGTGGAGCACGCGATCCTAACACATGTTCATCATCAACATATTTCAAATTCCGAACAACATTCTCAAAGACATTCAAAATCCACCCACATAAGTCCAACTCAATTAAATCTTAATTTCTTCAAAGCAGTCGATTAATGAAATTAAGTCGGCTTTTACTCGAGTTAGCCTTCAAAAGAACACAATAGCCTTAAATAGTAACAATCAAATCAAAGCTCAATACCTCTTGGAACTCTTCAAGTCAATGCAACAAAGGACCTAACTAACCCCGCTTGCCTTACAACCTTACAGTGACTATTAAAATTTAATGACATGATTTATTCAAAGAAAAAAACACGAGAAAAGGGTACGTTACGATCAATTTTTCATATAACGCAGTTGGTAGCAAATGGGCAAATAAAAAATGTTTAAAGGGCCGACACTTTATGAAAAACGTGGTCCAACTGAGCGCGGCTTTGTCATCGACACGGAATTTATACATGCTTACCTGTTGAGCCCCAACCGTGAATAAAATATAAAGAATATACCATTTTTCTGGAATCATATTGCGTAAGGCGAGGGGCATCTGAAAAGTTTGCGGCAATGCTTCAAATTCAATGACTTCAAAAACTATAAAAAATTTGAGCTATTATTAATGAAAGTACGCAAAATAAAAATGTATAGAGTATTTTTGTAATATACGAATAGAAAATTTATAAACTCTTAATATTGCTGACCCGGGGATTCTTAGCACCCTCGTATTTGTACACCAAATAATATTCTGGTAATTCAACAGACAACATGGTTACATACATATGGCAAACGTTAATTTTTAAACGTACCTATTACTAAAATGTTATCTTTATATCGCTGTATTGTGAAATGTACTTTGTAAATTCTCCGTTGCTCCCAAAGACCATTCTAACTAGACTACAATCTAATACACCTGTCTCGAACTTTTTAACTGCCCTCGGCCAGAAATAATATTTGGTCATTCTCTTAGTGGTAGCCGTCTCATTTATAATATTTTATAGAAATCAACAAAACAGAATCGAGCACATTAACATGGCTATACAAAGAATCGGGGCACAAGATTCTATATGGCATTTTTATTCTAAATTGGTTATTATTAGTGTGACCAAATCGTATTGTGTGTGAGACTAGGGTTTTTATAGTTTCGATTTTTATGAAATGCTATTTTAGTAGCATTAGGTTAACAAAGGATATGATCATATTTTTTTCGTGGTTTATAGAGTCAGTAATTTAATGAAGTGACTGTTTACGAATAATAACAGTTAGAAATTTATTGTTTAATAAAAAATAAACTAGATTTCGACAATTTACAAGTGCAATTAAAAAGTGCATCGGTAAGTAATGCTTGATTTGACATGCATTTTTAAAGATGAAATAAATGTCATTCTGCAAAATTTTGCTGTCAAATAAGTAAGTTACTGGCTACAAGAAATTTGAGTCATTGCCGTGGCAATGCCTTCTGCTATCTTCATACATACACATAATCACGCCTTTATCCCTAATTGGGGCAAAACGTAAACGACCTAAACAAAGATCGCCCCGCCAAGTCTGACATAGTTTTGAGGTATATATAAGATAGATTTGTATGTATATTGCTGTAGTGACAGGATGTCAGCCCATCGTCTAAATTACAATATACTGAAACCCTCAGACTCCTAAGCTGATTTTTACAGTATGCCCGGAAGGAAATGCAGTAGGCACATTCTATGTTTATTTTCTCGCTTCCAGGCTAGCATGGAAGAAATGCTATCTTCATGTTTTTGGAATATCTTGTGCCCTCCACGCTCTAAGGTCGAAACCGAAAAGCAAAAATATTTGTAACAGAAATATAAAATCTATGTTCAAGTTTCCTCAAACCAATGGTGACCATACAAACTCAATCAAGTTACACTTTTCCCAACAGGCGATCAGTTTGTATTTGAAGAGGCGTAGATACATTTCACTGTAGGAAGTATAATTGCCAACAGGCGTGTGGGATGACAATGGTTTGTAGTAAAATATTGTTATCGATTCCTTATTAAAATCCGATTACATATCAGTAAGAGTCGTATGAATGAGTTTTAATGACTTGATGTTTTTATTCGAGTGAAGACATATTACGTTACTTTGTTAGAGTTCTAAAACTGATGAAACCTAGATTGTGTACTATTAAGGTTACCGCTTACATGTTTTATTGTTTTTATAGACTATTTGTAATTTGGTACAGAATTTATTGAAATATGTTTTATATTATATCTTCTGCATCATTCCATTCGTTTGCGTTCGTCCAAAATTCTAAATATTTTTGTTACGCCATTATTTTGGTCTGGACCTTTTTTATGATGCTGTTTCCAAACCTTGATTGAATAAATTTATCCACAAAAAAACACAGTTTATTAAATTACGATAAAAAAACCTAATGTAGGTACGGTAGACGAAAAGTCGCCAGTTCAAAGACTTGACAAAAAACAGCGTGGGTGCAAAAGCAAAAACTAAACGCCAAAAATTCCTACGTTCAGAAATATGCTAAGGTCATCATGATTCTCCTATTGTGTTCTTTTCAAAATTGGATCCGAAAAATGGTAGCAAATGACATTGACAAAGGGTGTTGGGATAAACTTGGAGGTAGCACAAAAACTGGAGATTCACAAGTGGGAAAAAATTGTAAAATATGAAATTTATTACGTTTATAGAATGGGAGCACCTGTCGCTAATTGCCACCTTTTGGCGGTGTCTTTTGGTGAATGACAAAAAATATGACTGTTATGAGTTCTTTTGCAGAGTTGAAAGATGTTATTATACTTTATCACATTTTAAAGGAGTCAGATCGGTCTTTGTTGCTAGGGGGTTCGCTTTTATGAGGAACAGCAAACACACATGTAAGTACTCCTAAATCTTATAACTAGCGTTTGTTAATTGTAAAATTATTTAAACTTATGATAGGCCAGTGTAGAGCGAGACACAGCCAACGATAGATAAAGCTCATGAAAACTTAAAGCTAACTAGAATATTTTTTGCACCAGCTTTGTGATTTCCACATGCCCTAAGGTAGACTGGAAGATAATGCCTATGGCGTTAAGTCCGCCCATGTAACATTTTGTGCATAAAGTTAAATAAATAAATAAAATAAATAAATAAATAAAAAGTAACAATTAATGTTCCACTTATCAATGGACAATGACATTTTCTTACTATATATTAGATCAGTATCGGTTACAAGATAGTATGCTCCAGTATTAAGACTGCTACAACTGGAGGTCAATGTTAAACTCTACCCCATATCTGTCCAAAAAACCATACACCATTTCAAGCTGTGGATTACCAAATTTGACCCCACCCACCATTCCATCTGTCGACGCGACCTGAGGTTAACATCTGCCCTCCAAATACGCCACGACACTAATGTTATGTATCTCTATTCAATCATAAAGTCTATTTATAAACCTACAGAATTTCTAAAGCCACAATTCTTCACCGTACTTTTTACGCTTTCTATTGACATCTGTGAGGAGAATATTGAAAGGCGCTGTTAGAGAAAAACGGCAATGGAAGGCATTATTTTCGATATTGAGTTTGTGGTTGGTTGATACTTCTTAGTCTGCATGTTCAAATCAATCATCAATTTGAATACATTCCCCAATATACCGGGTGTAAGGGATAATGTCCTGCAAACTTATAGGGATTGCTAAGTCAACGAAACTGAACAATTATCAGCAGGTTTTTTTTTCTAGAAATGAAAAAAAAAATGCTTTTCTATACAAATTGTCTGATCGAAGTGGTAATTCTGAATGGGAAGGTATTTCTTTTTATCTGATAAAAGATTTTCCTCGTGGTGAACGTTGTTTAGTTTCGTTGACTGAGCAACCCCCATCAGTTTGTGGGAACCCTTACACCCGGTATCGACGTTACAGATGTAACTTAGTAACTTAATAAAAATCATGTTTAGAATGCGCGTGCCTCATTTGATTGAAGGATTGGGATATGTGAATGGACCGGTGTTTTGTATTATTTTGATTGGTTCCCTATTGTTTAGTTGAATGGTGAACATTATATGAATTTAACTACAAGTCATGATCATGTAGAACATTATGTATATTTATTGCTCTAATTTTCTTTTTTTGCATTAACTTTTATTCACATATTTCATCATCTGCCTAGCCTTATCCCGTATCTCACGGGGTCGGCTACCTAATCTAGGTGATTGAACGTTGGTACTGGTTTTTACACAGACCGACTGCCATCTGACCTCTGCAACCCAAAAGGGAAACCAGACCCAATCCTAAATTAGGTCAGAGTTTTCAAGCCGCCAATGCTTAGCACTGGCCTCCAATATGGCTTAACGACTAATATCTACGGTATTAAACTAAATTAACCTGGACCAACGGCTTAACATGCCTTCCGAAGTACGGAATAAGCGCCGAATAAACGTACATATGAAATTCGAAAACCGAAAAACACATTGGTACGTAGTGGGATTCGAACCACGACCTCGCGCTCAGGAGGCAGTGGCCCATCCACTACACCATCGGGCTCTCCACATATATAGTCTTTCATTCGCATATTTATTGCTTAAAATAATATTTTTTGAATAATAGCATTCTCAAGCATTATTCCCGTCATAGCCATTGTCCTGATATTATCAGCAGCTTATAAAATTTATGCGCCTCTAGAAAAAATAACAGTATTTATGGTTTCAGATCATCATGTAGCTTTTAAGGCTTTTTTATAATTACTAAACGTCATACGTCAAATATTATTAAGTAAAAGCTTAAATTATATTTCTATTACTACTAACACTTTTATTCTCACCTTTAGCCTGTCCTATTAGCCAGAACCAGTTACAAAGTAAGCAGAGTTCTAAACACAGATTTAGAGAAAGCTAGATACCGCATGTTAATTAGATAGTATGCAATCGGTTTGTAAATATTTTCATCCTTTTTCGACGTGGACTGGATTTTCTTATTACACTGTATTTTTAAAAAATACATCCTAACAATAACAATTGCTATGATTCTATTTAGTTCTCGCAATAATTTTCATCCTTTGCAAAACGAATAAGGTAGTTTTTCGACACAAAAACCCAATAGATAGAAATACAAGAAGCCTCGATAGGAAAAGAAGAGAAGAAGCAACTAGTACAATAAATGCCAGCAATACACGTATATTACGTTTTAGAAATTAAGCTGTACATGTCGTGCTGTTTTTCTTCTTGTTTTGTTTGTTTATATTCATGTGCAAGAAACTGTTAAATCAAATTGTGCATTACACAATCTTTGCTGCGGGCTCACTTATACGGATGGTTTGCGATGTCTAGCCTTTTCTAAATCCGTGGTTCAGTACAGTATGCAATCTGTCTGACAAATGTAGAGAAAATATCTCACGACCCACGACTCTGCGTAACAAGCGTATAAAGAATTATAAGGTGTGGATGTGAATGCAAATTCTAAATGGTTGGTTGAAGAATTCATACGAAGTTTATAAACTTGGAAGGGAGTTTGTTTGTCTTTAGTCGTTTGTATGGAGATAAAAAGTAAGAGTGACCTATGGGCCACATATTGCGGTGAAAACTATCAGACTTAAGCACGACGGATGAAATTTCCAGGCTGATGAAAAGTGTAATGGAATACTAAAGGTCGTATTTATAAAGTGATCTCTGGATTGAGAGAAATCTTGAGTGTAGTTTTGACAGTTCGTTTTGTACTGAAATTACATTTCTGATACAAACTCAAACTTGCAGTAAGTCTCAGAGTCAGACCTAACTAGTATTCCATTACAATTTTTGGCTTATTTCACAATCCGATGATTGGATTGTGTTTTTTTTTATTGTATTAAGATATGAGTTTTAGCCAGTGTAGTATATATGATGTAAGTATCGGCTTATATTTCAAATTGGTTATAAATTTTAATTGAATTAAGATATGAGTTTTAGCCAGTGTAGTATGTATGATGTAAGTATCGGCTTATATTTCAAATTGGTTATAAATTTTAATTGAATTAAGATATGAGTTTTAGCCAGTGTAGTATGTATGATGTAAGTATCGGCTTATATTTCAAATTGGTTATAAATTTTAATTGAATTAAGATATGAGTTTTAGCCAGTGTAGTATGTATGATGTAAGTATCGGCTTATATTTCAAATTGGTTATAAATTTTAATTGAATTAAGATATGAGTTTTAGCCAGTGTAGTATGTATGATGTAAGTATCGGCTTATATTTCAAATTGGTTATAAATTTTAATTGAATTAAGATATGAGTTTTAGCCAGTGTAGTATGTATGATGTAAGTATCGGCTTATATTTCAAATTGGTTATAAATTTTAATTGAATTAAGATATGAGTTTTAGCCAGTGTAGTATGTATGATGTAAGTATCGGCTTATATCATACATACTACACTGGCTCAAACTGCTATCCTAATTCAATTAAAATGTATAACCAATTTGAAATACTCGTTTTGATTTACTAACATACAATATTAAAAGAATCTATTTAACTCATCTTCCCACCTGTTACAGGTGCGTAAAACACAAAAACGCATGAAATATTAAAAACAGACCGATTCGACGAGAGATCACCACACCGATGCCGAAGACTTAACATATTGCACTCCCAATTAAGGAGTGACTCCCTGCTGAGCCTTGCTCTACCGGAGGAGGCACCATTTAAATAGCCAGGGCACGATTCGACCCTAACCACATTAAAAACGCAGTCACTTCACCTTAAAGTCACCTATAACACTTGGAAATAAAGAACAGAGTAGCCGCACGAGCTAGAGTCGTCAGGTCACCACAGAAACTATTAGAGATAGGCCCTCCGGCTATTCTGCACTATCTCACAAACTTTCAACTACTTACCCGGTGTTGACAATGAAAAATTATATAAAATATAACTGCCTGGTGTCAGAGATCGTTCGTACTATATTATAAAGCTGAGTTTAGGATAACACTTGGAGAATTAATAAGGGTTATAATGTAGAGAAAAGTATATTACCTGTTTTACGAAATCAATAAAATTTTGTCGTGGGAAACCTGATCGTTGTTGTTCGATGTTGAAATGCAAATCCAGGGAATGACCAGAAAAGTGTTTATATGATACCGTTTTAGAATACCATATCCCTCACTGAGAGTGTCGTAAAATTCGCGTAAAGGATATAAATCTAGCATTAAATCTGCAATGCTAAAAGTTACTTTTGTGAATTCCGTCAATAAATACTTTTGTACTTCAGTCTGAAAGGCGTGAGAGCCAGTACTATCACTATAGTCCATGAAGACATTCTACATCTGTGCATTCAACTCACTGTGAGAAACACGGTTTACTACCTAGCCCAAAATCGGCGGATGTTTGACAAGTATTAAAGTAAAACCAACCCACTGTTTGTTTTAATGATATTTTTTAAATTTGTAAGCAGCAAAGACAGTCTTTGATGTTTATAAAGTTAAAAATTAGACGTATTAGACGTATAAAGATTATTCGGGGACTTAAAGGAAAAAAATATAATCCTTGATTTTTTTTTTTTGGGTATTTATCCAAGAAAAATAAAGTTTATGTTATTGACCATTAATACAAACGCTCATAGTCTGTCAGGGGGCTATTGTTTAGTTCCCATAGTAAGTATATAACATTATAATAACTGATGGTGAATGTCAGCTAATTAAAAGCAAACATAAAATATAAAACATGGATCGCAGAAGTCATGAGAAGAGTCCGCCTAGGGCTAGATTTGATGGATAGGATTGACTGCTCTTAAATTGTACAGAGTAATTTACAAACAGAGAAGAACGGTGTGAAGACATTGTGAAGAAAGACAAAGCTGCAAATATATTTGCAATGACATAAAGGACGGTCCATATGAATGCTATGCCAATTTGCACCCAGGTGTGAAAAATAAAAATTTAAGTACCTACATACTTACTTGTATACGCGACAAAAACTTATGACTATTTATTGTTGTTAAGTTTTAAGTTGCTTATTGTAAAATATATTTGATTCATTGACTTAATATTGAGTTAGTACCTTTTTAAATTATGAAAATAATTTAGGTATATACCTTGAATGAAACCATGTATGGATCAAAGTGTTGGGCGATGAAAGTGAAAGCTTCATGCTGCTGAGATGCGAATGCTGAGATGGATGTGTGGAGTAACAAAAATGGACAAGATTAGGAATGAGTACATAAGAGGAAGCTTGAAAGTAGCGCCCATAACAGATAAAATGAGAGGAAATCGGCTTGCGTGGTATGCACATGTAATGCGGATGAAAGTCATATAGGTAAAAAGGTATTGAATTTGAATGTGGACGGATATGTTGGGAGAGGACGACCAAAGAAAAGATGGATGGACTGTGTGAAAGATGATATGTTGAAAACAGGTGTTAATGTCGAACTGACGGCTGACAGGGATGAATGGAAGAGGAAAACATACTGCGCCGACCCCAAATAATGGGATAAGGGCAAGGGAATGATGATGATGACCTTGAATGAAACTTTATTTTAGAGACGATAAGTGCTTTTCAAATATCCAAATTTTGTTAACACCAGAAACAAAACTTTCATTTCTTTATTCAACTTATTGTTTAACTGCATCCATCACATCACACATGCTGAACTGGGAGTGAGAGAAAAACATAGAATGTGCCAGCTGTATTTCCTCCCGGGCATGCTGTAAAAACTAGCTAAGGGATCCGACGGTTTCTGTATACTGCAATTAGAAACTGCAATTAGAAACAATGTATACAGAAAGCTGTAGTGACAGATTGTCATCTGTCACTACAGCAATATACCAACAAATCTATCTTACATAACCCTCAAAACTTTGTCAGACGTGGCGGAATGTCCTTAGTTTAGGTCGTTTACGCTCTGCCTATCCCATCAGGGATAAAGGCGTGACTATATGTATGTTTGTATGTACCACATCAGACTCTGTTCTTTACATTATACTGTCCAGATCCATTCATTAGTTTCCGTCATTCTTTACATCAATTAATTTCTTTGTTCCAATGTGTCAGCAGCAAATTGAGAAGCAAACACTAGTTACAGATTTTTTGCTCCTCATTGGCTAAGATGAACAATGGCCCCGATTCGGTAGAAAACACGACTTTAGTAAAATAAGCCCATATCTGTAATTTTGTGCCACAAGGTAACATAAAAGAAGCAGTTTTGACGGACTAATTTGATCCTGTTGGTTCAAGAACTCTATGAATAACCAGTTAAGGGGATCCGAGGGTTTCAGTATATTGCAATTTAGGCGATAGGCTGACAGCCTATATACCTAAAAATAACCCTCGAAACTTTGTCAGATGTGGCGGAACGACCTTTCTATAGGTCATTTACGCTCTGCCTACCCCAGGGATAAAGGTGTAATTATATGCATGTATGGATTGAGTGCCATTGAAATCCTTTGAAAATGTTAAGTTAACTCTAACTGACAAGATCAAATTAAATTGGTTAGTCGATACTGCCTTTTCTTTCTCCCAAGCCTAATCTAACTCATGAATAGAAAATTACATTTATGGCCCTATTTTAGTTCAGTTGAGTATGCGTCCGAATCGACACTATTGACTGTGATGAACAATGTGTTTGAGAAACGAGCTGTCTCGTGATATGATGCTTAATGAACTATGGCTGAGTGTGGTTATAACTAATTAGAAATGTAATCGTTTCGTAGTCTGTCCGGATAGATTGTTTTAGAGTGGCTCGAAAGGTGGACTCTGGATTGGTAAGTTACCTGTGTGAACTGCTTAGGTATTTGGTTATATGAACACCAATTCTGTTAATTTAATTGCCTCCGTGGTCTAGTGGCTAGTGACATGGACTCCCGATCCGGAGGTCCTGGGTTCGATTCCCAGGGGGGAAACACAAAGTTGATATTTGAGAATTTATCACTGTGTGATTTTTTCCCCAGTTTGGTTAGGACATTGCTAAATCACCTGATTGTCCGAAAAGAAAAAGATTTCGTGCTTCGGAGGGCACGTTAAGCCGTCGGTCCCGGTCGTTGTCTTTGATAGTGGTCGTTACTCAAACCATATCCGAGGCCTGATAGTTGTGCTACTAGGCGGTTTTAAAAACTCTGACATCACGGTTCATCGGGTCGATAGACTCGATACCGACTCGACAGAAGAAGAAGACCAATTCTATAGCTTTACAGATTTCTTAAGTGAATCAAAAATAGATAAAGGAATCAGATATCATAATTGATATACTTATTATAATCAATTTGCAATTCTAATTGTTTTGTGTTCTTTTAATATGTCTTATATAAAAATTATTGTTGTGTTACAGTATTCAAAAATGTTTCTTTTTCTGTATTTTATTATTTTAAGATTGTCTATTAACATGTAATATTTTTACCAATAAAAAAATATTTTTTCCCTATAAAATGACTTAAAATATACCTCTATAACTAACTAGTATTGAACCTAGTGTTGCTAAACTAGAAGTTTTTGTTGTAAGGTCCTAAATAAAACATGTCTGTCAAATTAAGAGTGATTTATCGAGTATGCAATGATGGCATCATAACTTTACAATTGTGTTCTTGATACGAAATCAAAATCGCTAACGTCTTGAGATACGATCATTAATAAGTAACGCTCATATTTATAAAGCGATCTCAAGGCTTAGAGCGATATTAAGTTTTGATTTGATAGGTAATTTTGTTCTGAAATGAATTTTCTGTAAGTGAAGTTTATAAATACGGGCCAACGAGTCTAAATTTTAAGTGTATCCTTAACTTTATGCATTTTGCTTGTTTACTCATTAAAGAATCTGAGTTTTATATCCGCTCAAAGTCAGTGGGTAAGCAGAACCTTTATATATAATGGACCTCGTTAAATAAACTAAAATTTAGCACCCTCGTTTCAGGACTTATGAATCCGCTTAATGTTCTCCGCGAAATGAGCGATTAAATCATACAATCGACTCATTAAAAATATCTCATAAAGTCCGACGAGCGAATGACAATAGTGGATTTGAGCGCTGAATGCGTCGCGTCGCTTGCGCCCGCGCAAGATTTAAGGTATACGCGCACATGTCAATGCGGCTGGTAAATCACGGCGATCGTTACAACCGCCAATGATTTATATGAAGCAATTAAAATCCTTATTAAAGACCCGCACAAACACATTTGCGAAATCAATAAAAATGATCCAGTATAGAGGCTGTGATAAAATCGATTCGAAACGCCGCCGTGTCGTCGTTTCGGTTGCCATAAAACACTTTTTGACAATATTTCTGGTTAGAATTATGGAGGCAGTGCTTAGTATAAATCAGAGTGTTGTGTTTCACGATGTCCTTAAAGAGTTTTAATGGAATGTGGAGTTGACCCACAAACCATGGCCCACGGCCCACCTAATATCGTGCTCTATGTGCCCTACCACCTGCACGTTAGAGCAATTAATGCAAGCCACAGAAGATACGATGAGAGTTGCCGACTACTGGGCTAGAGAAATTTGAGATGGGGCTTGACTTGCCGTCGACTCGATAGAAGAAGAATAATGGATTACTTGCGAGGTTATGACAGCTTTCAATCATAAAACTCGACGACCAAAGATTTGCAACTGACTTAAACTTAAATAGTAACTACCTACCTTTTCGTCAGGTTTGATTTAACGTATACTTTTTCTATAACCAACATAGCTTTCATTATTCGATTGTAGAGAGATACGCGTACAGTCAAGTCATCTCACTTCCTTCCTGCACACACCAATCTCACGCTTCACCAATAAACTATAAATACTTATACGTGAAAACGATCGCACACATGAATGGAGTCGTAAACTACGTACAAGTCAACTCAGACGACTCTTGCGCCGATTTACGAACCATTGTCCTATTGGCTAACTAAACTCCTGGACAAACAAACTTTTTGATTGACGTGCACATCTCGTAGGATGAAAGTCCGAGAGACCAAATAAAATATACACTCGAGTGACATAAGACACTTCTCTGTTCAAGGATATGAGACAATGTTGCTGCTAAGTTGCTCTTCTGAATATAGCATAGTAAAACTAAAAAACCATTTTTTTAGCTCTACTAAATAAGAAAAGACATATTTAAAAGTTTCTAAGGCAAAAAACAAACAATGATGATGATGATGATGGTGATGAAGTCCTGCTATGCCTCATCAGGGACATAGGGCTCGAAGAAGGGATTTCCACTGCTCTCGACCTTGCGCGGTTATTTGTAGGTGATGCGGTCTCTTTTTCGACTGAGCGCTTCCAGGTGGGACGTGGGCGGCCCGGTCTTCGTGTTCCATACGCTTGCCATGACAACCCTTGCTTGGATATATGGTTGTCTGGTTTCCGCAGCACATGTCCAATCCAGTGCCATTCCCTAAGAAGGATCTCCTTGACTATGAGTTTTGGGTCAGCCAGCTCCCACAGTCTTACGTTAGAAATGGTTCGTGGCCAGTACGTCACGAACACCTGAAGTCTACCGGTTACTTCTTTCTTAACGAGCCAAGTCTCGCATCCGTACAGGAGGACTGACTTAACATTGGAGTTGAATACTCTTCTATCGATGTTCGTACGCCGAATAATTATGGAAGACGTCCAAACAGGCTTTAGCTGTGCATATGCTGCTCTAGTTTTACTGATGCGCGCTTCTATATCTGTTTCTGCTCCCCCTAGCGGGTCCACGACGATGCCCAGGTAGGTAAATCGCTGCACTTGTTCCACGACCTAACCGTTCACATAAATAGGTGCTGCATCAGAGCTATTTAGGCGCATGTCTTTGGTCTTGCCACAGTTGATACGCAGACCTTCTTTGGCAGCAGCGTTTTCGAGGTCGTAAGTCTTGGATTAAAGGTGTTCACGGGATGTGGCGAGTAAACAAAGCAAAGTCTATATCTTCCAGAGTGTTTCCATGCAACCATGGTATTCCTCTCTCTTCTGTACTAGTAACTCTACGCATCACATCATCCAAGACTATCAAGAAAAACAGTGGAGACAACAGACAGCCCTGTTTCACTCCGGCAGTGACTGTAATTAGATCGGTTAAATGCCCCTTATGCATCACTCGGCAAGAGGAACCCTCATAGAGGCACTTGATGATTTGTATAGCCTTTACTGGTATGCCTCTTTGCTTTAGGATTCGCAATATAATAGACCATCAAACCCAATAAAATGCTTTTTCGAAGTCCACGAACAGAGTATAGAGCACGTTCCGCATTTCATTGCATTGTTCGAGGATCATACGCAGGATATTGATCTGGTCGGTGCAAGATCGCCTCGCTCTGAACCCACTCTGTTCATCCCTTAGCGTACAGTCAACTGCTTTCGTTATTCTGTCCGGCAGGACTTTGCACAGGATCTTCGAGCAAATTGGCAGCAAGTTAATTTAAAAAAAAACAAATAATTTAATTTAATAATTATTTTTATTTAATTCAAATACGTTATATCCTGTGAAAATTATCAGTATCTCTCATAAAAAAATGTTTAACGCTTCAATTAGTTCACAGTACCTATGCATTGTACAAATATAATGATAAAAAAACTGTAATTGTAATTAAGTCCTACATTATGATATAAAACTAAACACTGGGAGTGATAGAAAAACACTGAATGTGCCAGCTGCATCTCCTCCCGGTCATGCTGTTAAAACCAGCTAAGGGATTCGTGGGTTTCAGTGTATTGCAATTTAGGCGATGGTCTGACAACCCTTCCTCATTAAAGCACGTAATCATCTGGAATAAGCCTTAAAACTTGTCAGACGTGGGGGATTGGTTTAGATCATTTCTGTTGTGCCTACCCCATTAGGGATAAACGCGTGATTTTATGTATGTATCATCATAGTCTTTGGTGTAAATAAGAATATTATTTTAATATTTGATTCTAAGTTATTCTATCGGATATGATCCGTTTACTTTTCAGTAAATGATTAATTTTGTCTAATGATCTATCGATTCCATCGTAAAAAATATTAACGAGTCTAAATTAACTCCACAAACAGAAGGCTTCGAAGAATGAACTCCTAATTGTTTACATTTCCTGTTCAGGAGCAGAAGCACAAAGCCGTACAAAAAAACTAAATCATTAACCTCAAAAACTTATTATATTTTATAAGAACTCCGCCTATTTTTGGCTACCAACACACTCCCGTCTTGAATTCTATTAAAACTTAATTAACTTTTTAGGGGCAGTTATAAATTTTAAATAAGCTTTTAGACCGAAAAAGGACTCTCAATTTGTTTTGCTACTTCTAAACGTCACTTGCTCCTGTGATAAATGTGTTCTTTGGCAAACGAAAATTGCATTTTGTTTAGTCAAATGCCGACAAAAGATCGCGTCACGGTTGTTACAAGAAATCAGCGACGTTTAGCGAAAAAGAATATCGATTATAAGGAGTTTGAGTATTCGTATTTATCGTAATGCCTTGTTTTTGGCATCTATCATTTATCATAGTTCGATTTTTAGTTTCATTTTTCATCATTCATTCGTCTTGTTTAGTTCGCGACTTCCTGTATTTTGCAAGATTCATTTGACACAAGGCAGATTTAGGTACATTATCATTATATCCTATACGGGTTGTTAGGGACAGCGTCCTGCAAACTGATAAAGGTTGCTCAGTTAACGACACTGAACTAATTACACCAGGAATTGTCCTGAAAGAATTTTCTGGTGATAGGTTTAGTTTTGTTGACTGAGCAACCCCTATCAGTTTGTGGGACGCTGTCTCTTACACCCGGTATAGAACTGTAAGGAAAATTTGCAAACGTAAGAAACGTTTCCATAAGCATTTCTAGGATTAACATCCTAAATGTGACCAACACTGAAAATGAAGAATAGTATCATTACTGCCCTAAAAACTAACAACACAACGATACTACTACATAAACACCACGTTGATATTCAAATGAGGGTCGTAATGAGCAAAGGCATATGATTCCTGGTAAAATATGTGCATTATTTAGGAGACGACGGCAGCCGCGGGCGCAGAGGCTAAATTAAAAACACGTCAAATGTTAAATTGGACCGAGACATCTATTAAGGTTGCTAAAGGTGCGTGCAGTATGGTTGTGGAGGTAATATAAATAATGTGGTTATGATTTATTTACAGCTACGGATAGGTTTATAATTTTAGTAGCAGATAAACAGTAATATTATTAGCATTCTGTTCATTAAGCATAAATTTTGCAAAAAATATCTAATATATATATAAACAAAATTCTATCGCAAAAATGTAGTATATAAAAAAAATGGTTCTTATTTATATCTATGACTATGACAACAAACATGCTCGATATACAGAAATATGCAAAATTTAAGCAGAAGTGGGTTACTTAAAGTTGAACTCCAAAGATGAAGATCACGAAAAGTATCGAGGAAGAAATAAGGATCTAAGGATCAAAACTTTGCTTCCATGCTGGACTGGGAGGGAGAGAAAAACATAGAATGTGCCAGCTGCATTTCCTCCCGGGCATGCTGTAAGAACCAGCTAAGGGATCTGAGAGTTTCAGTATATTGCAATTTAGGCGATGGGCTGACAACCTGTCACTACAGCGATATACGTACAAATCCATCTTGAATAACCTTCAAAACTTTGTCAGTCGTGGCGAAACGACCTTTGTTTAGGTCGCTTACGCTCTGCCTACCCCATTGGAGATAAGGGTGTGATTGTGTGTATGTGTGTGTAACTTTACTCAAAATACCAAAATAATACATTCGTTGAACCAAAACATTCACTATGAACACACCCCAACACCCAACTAGAGGTATCAAAGGAACAAGAGCTCCAAGGCTTTTACTTAATTCAGAAGCACAGCGGGAGTTCCCGAAACCATCGCATCGCCGTGAAATATGGTGCGCTGGTCGGCGATCACCTTAGGCTATGTCCTGCGTGTCTTGAATTCTTCAGACTAAGCGCTCTTTTAAAAGAGTAAATTAGCTGGGTTTCCTTTTTCAATTTATATCTACCACCTTTTGTGGTGCAATACTGGCCGCAAAAATATCTACTTTAATACCTATCTGATATTGTGCCAATTAGTATCTAGGCTTTGTATAAAAATAGATGTCTAAGAAAGACGTAAGTAGTTTCACAAGCGCTCACAAATAATTTGTGTCTGCTTTATCTTGTTCTTCAATGTTGATTTCACCTATAGTAGGTACTTGTTTATACTTCGCATCAGCATAGGCTATGACTATGCCCTGTGTGTCTTCAATTCTTTAGACAAATCGTTCTTTAGAAAAAAATAAATGTAGGCTGAGATTCCTTTCCCTTTATTCTATATCTTTTTATATTAAAGCAAAATATGTCTTCGTCTATATCATCTGGTTCTTTGATGAGCGTGGTTGCTTTTAATCAGGTTCGTTTTAGGCAGAAAATCCTATCATTGAAGCTAAAGACGAAAAAAATCTCATTGACAACTCAAGCTAAAATCCAAGCAATACCAAAGACCGGAACAGCATCTCTGGGGTCACGATGCGTCAACCACTCAACTTTGACTGCCTTTGCCGCCAAAATCTAACTAACCGCCTCAAGTCTCAAGCCATAAAGTATTAGTGATACAATATATGGATCTACTCAAGCAACACCCAAAATCGGAACAGCATCTCTAACTCAACTTCGACCGTCTCCTAACCTAACTTCTTCTTTTTCGTCTACCAACAGTATCAAGTCTCTTTCACTTGGTCAACTTGCTTATCTCAATTCTAAAGCTAAAATGGCTTAATATTACAATTCGTGGACCAAGCCAAGCAAACACCCAAGACCGGAACAGCATCTCCGGGGTCACGGTGGGTCAACCACTCAACTCTGCCAAATCTAATCAACCGTCTCAAGTCTCTTTCACTTGTTTAACGAGCTTTGACAAAGTCTCTTTATTAGTTCTATATTTAAAATTATTTCTACTATGTTTATCAATGAATTCTTTAATTTAACTTTCTTAATTTTCCAGAATGCATTTAAGTTATTTTTTAAAACTTAGTTCTGTAGTTACGGCACTTGTAGGTACATGATATATTATAATACCAACTAATAAAGTATCTCAAAGGACTTTAATAATATCCCTATCTTGAAAGCAAACCGTCATTATTCTGACCAATTTAATATTGAAAATAAAAAGTAAATGAAAACATTATTCCATTCTGGCATGGGAGTGAGAGAAAAACATAGAATGTGCCAGCTGCATTTCCTCCCGGGCATGCCGTAAAAACCAGCTAAGGGATTCGAGGGTAACAGTATATTTTGAAATTTAGGCGATGTGCTGACAACCTATCACTACAGCAATATACCTACAAATCTGACCTAAAAATCCTCAAAACTTTGTTTAACGTGGCGGAACGACCTTTGTTTAGGTCGTTTACGCTCTGCCTACCCTTTAGCCCCAAAGGGGTGATTATATGTATGTATGTATGAAAATATTAAACGTGTCTTCCCATTAATGTAGCGCAAATATGTAATTACTACAATTAAATATCAAATAAGCTACTTTAAAAACATTGGACAACAACACATCATAATCTGTCGCTAGCAATAAATTCTAAATGAACATTTCAAAACCGGTTACAAGACTCATATATTTTAGCCGACGACAAGCAAAGAATAGTAAATTTGCACATAAATAGACATAATCTTGTACAAACTGTCAATTTCTTATAATGAACTGTTTCCTCCTCTAACGCTATTTGATATCTTGAAATGGTAATTGATGAAATTTTAAATGCGTCTGCCAAATTTATGACGTGTTTTCCACTGATTATTTTTGTGTAGAAACATATTTTGTATAATAAATTATCCAATAGGTATCTTTGAGGTTTGTTAAAAAGAAAACATGATCTGATCGCTGTTGTTTTAGGTGAAGATTACATTTTGTGAATAATGATGTGTCTGATTCTAAGGTCGATGTTGGTCAAAGCCATTTGCGCACATTTAGACGTTCATTTGTATTTTATTGTTTGTAATCGAAATTAATTTTGGTTGACAATAGAGTAAAATATTACGTGAAGAGAAAACAGCGAAATTATTTAGTAATCTCAAGTTTGATATGATTCGTCTTGTCAAATTTAAATTAAATTTTCTTGAAATTTCATTTTCATTTCTTCCATGCTGGACTGGGAGCGAAAGAAAAACATAGAATGTGCCAGCTGCATTTCCTCCCGGGCATGCTGTAAAAACCAGCTAAGGGATCCGAGGGTTTCAGTATATTGCAATTTAGGCGATTGGCTGACAACCTGTCACTTCAGCAATGTACCTATAAATCTATCTTAAATGGCCCTCATAACTTTGTCAGACGTGACGGAACGACCTTTAGTTAGGTTGTTTACGTTCTGCCTACCCCATTAGGGATAAAGGCGTGATTATATGTATGTATGTATGAAATTTCATGCTTCAAAACTTCCTGACTCATTAGCTCATCATCATAAATAAACAAGCAATGAAAGTTATAATTAGCATACAAATTATTCATTTGCTAACGAAGAACAAACACTTGTAAACATAAAACAAACGAAAGTCGACGACTGTATTCGCAATCGCAAACAAATTTAAATTCCATGTTCTTTGTCAGACACACGAGAAAAATGTCGCGATGAGACAAAAAGGATAAAAAAATAAAACCTTCCATTTCGCAATGCCTCATCAGATTTTTATATATTTATCACCACTCTTTTAAGTCGAAATCGCACCAATACATTTGGTGTCGCGGCCTAAAACAAACAATTTGTAATCCTGAATTATGTGCTGCTGAATGCATACATTTAAGAGATATGAATCTATAAAGCAAGGGATGGGATCGCACTAAAGCTTTGTCGATAATGCACTTGAAGAAGCCTGTGCAATATCACGAATGTTGTGGTTCTGTTCTTCTGAGATTATCTGTATCGCCTTTGATTGTCATGAACATGAATTCGTGACTCAAACTTTAAAGGAATACCATAAAAAATTATATCAAAGTATATACGAATCTATTCTTGTAGAAAGTAACAATTTATCGTCCAAATTTTATCAGGCAAATTGTACGCACATGACGTTTTTATATGTTTACATTTGCTTAATGTTTGATAGAGAGCAAACATAACCTACTTATATCCTAGACAGGGGTGTATGAAAGATAAAGACTATATTTTTTTCCCTAGCTACTTCTCATCTTTTCTTGAACAAACCGTAAAAGATTCAAAGGTAATATCTTTTAACACGATTTTAATCGTTGGATTGACAAATCGTCACAATAACTGTTCAATTCTTGTGAGCAAAATGGTTGATATGAGTGAATGTCCTGACCTCTGAATAATGTATTCCTGAAAAATTATAACTATCGATAGAACACCTCACTACTATTAAGTCATCGGCTTTAACAAACAAAAGAATCGACGTGTCGCTTCGCCCCCTACCTTTCCAGAACGGCGTGACTATTTGTCACCACACTCGACTCCCGTACTCACCCGATATGAACAAGGCGATTCGCATCACTAGTTGATTCAGAAAATGGCCTATAGTCATCTTCAGGTACACCTCCTATAGTTTCTTAGCTTACTTTGTTTAAAGTAGCAAATTCATTGATTTCATTTGTGATGTCGAGCTTTTATAAATTGTATGCAGGATTTTATTTCTTTGCAGAATACGCAAAGACAATGTTCCAACCGCATTGCGATCATTGACAGACACTGTTTGGATTTTTAAACAGGTTTTTTAGTAGTTACGGAGTTGTTTCGTGTTCCACTGAATGTTCCATTATTTCTACCGTGACACATTCTGTTATAGAATTTCGGCTTCTAAATTGCTGTGCATCTTTAAGTAGCTTTAAATTTTGAACTTGATGACAAAGGCCATTTGATCTAACAGGTTTGTTTTTATCGATACGGCCAGTTTAGTTTCCATCCACATACGGACCATGTTATGACTCTACCGTCTTTTCATAAAACCACTCAAATTTTTATGTTTACATCATAAAAACGTTGTAATACTATCCATTTGAATACTTCTGTCATTTTAATCCCGTTTTATATGCGAAGATATATAAATTCTGAAATCTAAATAGTAATGATGGTCCTAAACAAACCAATTCGGAGGTGGGTTATAGAGTAGAAAGAATGAAGTCGTAACTGTAGAGAAATGGCTTGATGAATAAACATTCGGTGCTTGAATTTCTATTCAATGGCTGCTGATGCTTTAATATCAGAGATATCGCTAGTAACATAAAAGAAAAATATGTATATTATGTTTTAACGTAGTTTTTTTTACATCAATATGATTTCAGTCTTCCTCAAGTTTGGTAAGCTATTAGCAAAATTTACAATACTATTTGCACAAAGAGCTTTTACATTAAGTTCTATAAAATGATTTTCTAATGAGTAGTCACTTATCCAATCAATCCTATTTGTTCTGTAGACAAAAATACCAGTACCTAGAGTATGTACCTAGGTATAAAATGACTAATGACTATTATTCAAAAAGCTATTTAAAGTTTTTAAAAGTTCATTGGCACATTTTTTGTCATCATATGCCTATTATCATTGTATAGAATTATAAGATCCGTTTAAAGAATCGACAGGGTCTTGGCGGCTGTAAATTATTTTTAGGCAGTTTAGTGTATGGTATACAAATATTTCATTTATATAGTAAAAAATTAGAACATTGTGCAGCAATTTTTATAAATCAAGATTTTGAACGGTGCA
This sequence comes from Scrobipalpa costella, assembly GCA_949820665.1. Classification (NCBI taxonomy): domain Eukaryota; kingdom Metazoa; phylum Arthropoda; class Insecta; order Lepidoptera; family Gelechiidae; genus Scrobipalpa; species Scrobipalpa costella. The sequence goes on from OX463313.1 coordinate 7,301,345, forward strand.
GTTGTTTCTAATAAAATACGGGGTGTAAGGGACAGACAGCGTCTTGAAAACTTTAGGGGTCAGTCAACGAAACTCAACAACTACCAGCAGGTTTTTTTTTCAGGAAGTGAAATAAAAATTTGTTCATTTAGTATGGGAAGGTAATGTTTTTTACATCTCCCGAAAGAATTTAACGGTGAAAGTTGTTTAGTTTCGTTGACTGAGCAACTCCTGTCAGTTTGCGGGACGCTGTTCCTTACATCCGGTATTGCCAAACTATAACCGCCAAAAATATACACAGCGGACTATTCTGTCCAAGAAATAATAGTTTTTACTTTTTGATTACAATACAATTTCCAGCCAACTTGTATTTTTTATTTAAAATAAGGTCCGGCTATTAAGGCTCTGTATAGGTCTATAGTATAAAATAAAAACATCGCCATATTAGTGACCATAATAACGCGGAAGAGCGAGTGTGAACAGGTTGTGACAAACGTGGGCGGCTGGTCCGCTAACTGACCATCGGTACGGACCAAATCATTGTTAGAATATCTCTTATATCTCCATAGTTCTATTGAAGATAACTTTAAGCTAGAAAAATAGTAATGAAATTAAGGCTCTATATGGTCAAAAATAAAAACACCGCCATATTAGTGACCATAATAACGCGGAAGAGCGAGTGTGAACAGGTTGTGACACCGTGGGCGGCTGGTCCGCTAACCGACCATCGGTATGGACCAAATCATTGTTACAATACCTCTTATATCTCTATAGTTCTATTGAAGATAACTTTAAGCTAGAAAAATAGGAATGAAATTAAGGCTCTATATGGTCAAAAATAGAAACACCGCCATAATAGTGACCATAATAACGCCAAAGAGCGAGTGTGAATAGGTTGTGACACCGTGGGCGGCTGGTCCGCTAACCGACCATCGGTACGGACCAAATCATTGTTACAATACCTCTTATATTTCTATAGTTCTATTGAAGATAATTATAATCTAGAAAAACAGTGAACAAATTAAGGCTCCGTATTGTAAAAAATAAGAAACACCGCCATATTAGTGACCATAATAACGCGGAAGAGCGAGTGTGAACAGGTTGTGACAAACGTGGGCGGGTGCTCCGCTGACTGACCATCGGTACGGACCAAATTATTGTTAGAATATCTTTTATATCTCCATAGTTCTATTGAAGATAATTATAATCTAGAAAAATAGTGAAGAAATTAAAGCGCTGTATGGTAAAAAATAAAAACACCGCCATATTTGTGACCATAATAACGCGGAAGAGCGAGTGTGAACAGGTTGTGACACCGTGGGCGGCTGGTCCGCTAACTGACTATCGGTACGAACCAAATAATTGTTATAATACTCGTATCTCTAAAATGTTTATAGCGCTATTTCAACAATACAGAAGAATTACTTCTATTTTTTTTACAATAAATATAATTTAGTTCGGAGTGAAAGCATAACTTGTTAAAGTTGCAATTCAAATTATCAGAAATTATGATCTTGCTAATAATGCATGTGAAGACATAAAAAGACACATTTACACTTACTCTTTATATTAGCGAGTGGATTCTCTATTCGAAAGATCCGATGGATCCTGGTGTCAGAGTTTTCGAACCGCCTATAAAATTTATATTTTTGTTGTGCCCACAGGAAGCTCAATGTCGTGATATAATCAAATTAATCTAGTTGTTTTTCCATAAGCAACTAAAGGAATTTCATTAGCATAAGTATTCCAAAAAACCGGAATGATTCATTCGAAATAAATTAATCGAATTAGCTTTAATTGTAGACAGATGCTTAATAATATCAATAGTGTGAGTACACTTATAGAACCATAAATAACCGGCGGTCAAATCTCGAATTAAGTTGAGTACCGCAAGCAGCGCTATCATTATTCTTCATAAGACTATATTCATCTAATGATACCAAAAACTCCGACTACTGAACTAATAAACATCAATCAAAAGCCAAAGCGCTATTAAAACGAATCAATCATAGTATTGTCTATAACGAATCTGGATTTATGCAAAGAGAAACAATAAAAATTAAAGGGAATAACGTTTGACGTGTACCTACTGTGCAATATAAGAGAGAATCGATTAGTCATTATTTGATTTAGTTCGGCGCTGCGTTGGCCCCTGGCGAGCGGCCCGGGGGTCCCACGAGCGCACAAGACCACAAGACCCCAAGTCGTCATCAACTGGACCTTCCACACTTTATATATGGCACCGCTGCCGAGGAAATAGATGACCATAGAAATGGGAATACTTATACTGCACTATAACATCTAACTGAAAACGACCAATTCCATAATCAACGCAAAGCTGTTGAAGGCTCCATAAACAAAACCAAACGGATGACGGATGATCTAAACCTGACTGACACATTCAATAGCAATGTTGATAGACATTTCTGCGCGTCGAAGCTTCAATACAAAACCGCAGCGGAACTTCATTTACTTTTGCTCACACAGAAGTAATAAACTTCAAGGGGGGTTAATTATGAATAAGCAACCTTCCAATAAGTAAAAAGCATCAGTAATATGAACTCAATGCGAGATAATTTACCGACTTTACATGCTCATTTGTGATTAGTCGGCGCGAAAGGGCAAATCCTGTATTAAGATAGGTAATGAGGTTAAATTCAACTCTCAACTCTAAAAGGATCCAAGTTATAACGACCTACAAATGAAATTATATTCTAGCAAAGAGTGATACAGCTTTTATTGATCCTGCCTCGGTAAAAGATGCTGATGAAAATGCAGTAGAAAATTAAGTACAAAAAGATACAGTATTTAATAAGGAATCAAGTATAATAGACTTTATGGTAAGAAGGAATACAGTTGATATTATAAGCGTTAGCGTTAATGAAAGAAAGAAAGAAGTTAACGATGGATTGTGTGGTAAGTCGGCACCCTGCTGCCGCGGACCCCGACCGAGCTTATCACGGACAAGACATCGATTAGTGATCGACTGAATTCAATTGCTTGCTGAGACACGAGTCGATACCGTCGACGTATCGAGATGGACCGATCGAGATCAGTATTGTTCGATTTCTGTAAAATTTGCATTTTAAGAACGTCACGTCAACGACAACGCTGAGTCATCTGACAAATGGATACGGTCGATCGTGTCCGAGATATCGCTGCGTTGACCGTAAGCTTCATTTTATTATTGTTGTAACATGATTACTGTCAACTATAGCTTGCTTTTCAAACCCAATTGTCATTGTACTGTCATATGCTCGATCTTCTTCAAGAACGTCAGTTTGTTATACTATTATGTCAGTAACAGCACATTGAACTTCATCTCCATGCTTCTTCTGTCTATAATTTTTATTGACACGATATGGTTTAGAATATTAATTAAAATCTATTTTCCGGTTATCTATGATTTGTTTATCGACCAATATTGGTTGCGTGTAGCTATTTTTATGTAGCACGAAAGTCGGCATCACGCATGCTACTCACGATCACATGATATTTCATGTTTATTGGCTTAAGTCATGACATCACTGTATGTGGTAGAAGCTGTGACGGTAAAAAAATCAGAGTTTATTTTGACTGTGGCGACGCGTATATTTTACTTAGCGTAAATATGAGTGCTTTATGAATCAGTAGCGGTAGGTTCGTATTTATTTAATTATATTTATTGCATTACCTGCAGTGTTTTAGTTGAGTTATGTTATTAGCGTGTGTGTAAAATATTCATGATGGGGGATTTAATTTAATTGCGACAGCTTCCTTTGTCGTTTGACATTTATTACTCGTTATCACGAACTTTAGCCATTTTGGTAATATCTTCAAGAAGGTGGTGACATGTTCAGTAAGTACTTTTAGGCGCATGGCAAACAGAAAGAGACGAGGCGGCGACGGGGCGGCGGCGAGCCGATTTTACTTCGTATAGAAATTTACGTCTACGCAGCGCAGCTTGATTTGAAGTTGCGCTGTGCGGACGTAAATTTCTATGAAAACTCGGCGCGCCTCCACCTCGCCTCTTCCTGTAGGTATGCCATGCGCCATACATTCTTCTTATTTGCAGTATATAGCTACTGATTGAGACTGAAGAGTAATATTAAGTTTGGATTTGTCTTTGGTACTGAAATGACATTTCTGATACGGACTCAAACTAGCTGTCAGTCTCAAGTGCCGGGCTTAATTTGCCTGCGATGTGAGTCCATAAAAAGCTTTATCCTATCGAGTCTGTCCTAGTTTCTGAATCTGTGTGTTGTGACAGCCGACGTTGGCCAACCCAAGCGTGGTAATCAATTTAATTGTGAACACAAGCATTAGATGCGCACGAGTCCCTTGTTGTTTTGAATTTGGAATCTAAGTTTTTAGTACGTTGTAGGTGTGCGGTCTGTTGTCTGTTTTTGTAAGACTTATCACTCTGCATCACAAGATTATTTCTTCTTCTATTCGATTCGGCAAGAAATGTCGCACTGGTTCGTAAGGTTTCATATACCCTTCGAATATTAGGCTCGATTCTAGATACCACGGGCTAAATCTGAAATTAAAATATTTCGGTCACTATCAAAATAATTAAATTGAAAAAGCACAGGTGATTTATACTCTATGGTTTTAAACTTTATCCGCTAGATTTTGACGCGCTTTTGCACGTTTCCCCAGTATTTCTGTCAATTTTATCCGCTATATCATATGACGGCGGCTAAAAATGAGAGATAACGCATAAAAACCACCGACTCTAAATCAAAAACCGAAGAGAATATATCTCCTATTCTTTCAATGTTTTTAATCTGAAAGTGACAAATAGATTTTAATTTTAGTTTTAGCCAGCAAATCTAGAATCGAGCCCAAAATTATTAAACAATTAATTAACTAAATGCTGCAACAATAATAGTTGCTGTTGCCAATGCCAAAGCCAAGTTTGATCCCAGTTCGTATTATTGCTCTAAATATTTATTGATGATCTTACTCCTAAGTAAGCCAACTAAGATATGATGAATAGTTAGGGCTAGGGCCAGAAACCTGACTTAAGCCTCACCGGGTAAAGCTGGATAGGTAAACCAGAAAGCACAAAATTTTACATACATACATACATATAATCACGCCTTTATCCCTAATGGGGTAGGCAGAGCGTAAACGACCCAAAGGTCGTTCCGCCACTTCTGACAAAGTTTTCAGGGTTATTTAAGATAGATTTCTAGGTATATTGCTGTAGTGACAGGTTGTCAGCCCATCGCCTAAATTACAGTATACTGAAACCCTCGGATCCCTTAGCTGGTTTTTACAGCATGCCCGGGAGGAAAAGCAGCTGGCACATTCTATGTTTTTCTCTCACTTCCGGGCCAGCATGGAAGTTAAAAATTAGTAAGTACAAAATTTTAAAGCAATACATATTTAGCTATTCATCATTATCATCAACATGTCTATCATTACCTTTTTTTTTTTTTTTTTTGAATGGACCTGTTTGCAAAATACTACAAAGTGTATATAATGCGTTACCGGGCTAAGGCGGGGAGTTGCTACACGCAATCTACACCCTTAATGAAATGGCAACTGCCTAAGGGCGCCCACTAGGGCTCGAACCTCGGCTTATGGCGTTGCCTTGGGGACTCCTTATCGGAGAGAATCTGCCCGGTACGTGCCGGTAAACCCCAAAGTGGGGAGCAAAGGAGGGACCTCCGCGACCCCGCCGGCGGGGTGCGCGGTTGCTGGAAGAGATTGTGCAGAGTGTGGCTCGACTAATATTGGCAGCATTAAACGCAAGGGTAATTTGGTCATCGCCGTCGGTAAGGACATGCCTAGGTCTTCGTTTGTAACGAGTCGCAGGTTGGGGAACGTAGTTAGAGGCGCTAACTACAAGAGGGTTAGGGTGGTGAGGGGCTTTGTCGAAGAAGCGTATGGCCGCTTGCTTCATGAGTCTATCATTACCATCATTGTCGACTAAACTGCGGAAAGAATCCAGTTTTTGCTCCACACATCCTCAAGTATAGACATAAAGCGTGTCGGGCTAATCTTGTTACTTAGCGCTATGTCTTATTTGTGCAATTATCCGCAGCTTTGTTCCACGTGTTAACAGTGCCAAGAGCCGGTACGGCAATACTTCACTCCCTTGGAGTGAACGGGTTGCTCTACAATGCTCCAAAAATACATTGACGCTTTATACGTAATGGCACACGACATATTATGTCATTATTATTATTATTATAGCTAGCCTACTAGATCCCACTGCTGGGCAAAGTCCTCCCCAGACATACTCTGTCATAAGAGAACAAAACGCATCGACAGTAGAAACAGACATATTATTGCCTAATGGTGTACCCTAGTCAGACTTACCCCTGACTGGATGTGACATCTTTAGCATCATAGACTAAATCTAAAGATAGCGTATCGGGCTAATCTTGTTACAATATCTGCAGAATTCAATATTAAGCTAAATAGTCAACTAGCTATTTGGTATTTGAAGTACCTACTTTCCAAGTATAAGTGAAACGGAATTAGAATCCTTCAACGCCTTCAACCCCCAACAATTCAAATAATAATAATAAAAAAAAAACAATCTATAGATGTTGATGAATTGCTGCTTTAGCAATAAGGCCGCCTATATTGTACTGTTTTGTTCCTTACTTTTCTGCTGTATGTATTTGTGTTTCTTTGTGCAATAAAGTATCTTGTATTGTATTGTATTGTATGTTTTTACTGAGGAACGTATTGAAAATAGCACTTGAGACTGACAGTTAGTTTTAGTTCGTATCAGAAATGACATTCAACAAACACAACAAAAGTCAAATCCACACTTAATAATTGCTCTCAATCTTGAAATCGCTTTATAAATACGAGTCTAAGAAAGGAACAAATGAATTTGCAGCAGCGTGGAGCGACCCGTTTAAAGATCTCAGATCACGATCACTGTGGTATTGATTCGATATACATTCTCATACTGTAGGAGCTTAATTAAAAACCACTATACAGGTAATAAAGTTTTTCTTATATGTAATTTCAGATTTTCCGCGTTCTTTTAGACTCTATTAATGAAGCTGCAGGACCGGTGATGCCTGTTGCAGTAAATTGATAGATTAAATAAAATCACGCTTATATTTCATACGAGGTAGGCAGAACTTTTCGTCTCAAAATAGAAAGCATTTCAAATAGAATTGTAAAATTATGTCGTCTACGTACGCCTCCAGAGTTGTATGATACACTGGGAGAACCAACTGAACTATGAACCCATAAAAAACACTATAAAATACGGATTAATTTTAATTGCGCAATGTAAATGGAAATTCTTCCATGCTGGACTGGGAGAGATAGAAAAACATAGAATGTTCCAGCTGCCCTTCCTCCCGGGCATGCTGTAGAAGTCAGCAAAAGGAACTCCAGGGTTACAGTGTATTGTAATTTAGGCGATGGGCTGACAACCTGTCATTATAGCAATACACATTACAATCTAAAATTGCCCTCAATTTTTGTCAGACGTGGCGAAAACGCCTTTTACGAGGAGTTTGACGCTCTGCCTACCCCGTAAGGGATAAAGGCGTGATTTTATGTATGTATGTATGTATGTATGTAAATGGAATGTGCAAAGTAAGACATTATATCAAAGTAGATTAGGGTAGCATGTTATTTTTCCAACCGTTAAATGTATTGAGAATTTTGTAGAGCTGTAAGTCCATAGAATGTGTCAGCTGCATTTCCTGCCGGGCATGCTAGAAAAGTCAGCTAAGGGATCCGAAAGTTTCAGTATATTGCAATTTAGGCGATGGGCTGACAACCTGTCACTTCAGCAATATACCTACAAATCTATCTTAAATAACCCTCAAAACTTTGTCAGACGTGGCGGAACGACCTTTGTTTAGGTCTTTTACGCTCTGGTTACACCATTAGGGATACAGGCGTAACTTATGTATGTATGACTTTATGTAAGTCCAAAATAAAAATACCTAATTAGCTGCTACTAAAACTGCCTCTGTGATCAACAGCTTTATATCTGGAGTTTGTGAGTTCGAATCTTACAGAGGCGATACACAATAATATTACTCTATGAGATTTTAACCTATGGTTCATGGTGATGGTTAGGTAAATCAAATGAATTAAAAAAATATAGGTAGGTACCTACTTTAAAAAGTGTGCTAAATTAAGTATACTTAATCACTTATTTGGAAGGGGTAGAGAGAGGCCTTTGCCCAGCGGTGGGATTATGTGGGCTAGATAAGATACGTTTGAATTTTTTTAATACTAGCTATAGTAGTCTCTTATTTTTAACTATAACAAAGTCTCTACATAAAGTAAGACAATAGTTTGGAGTGTATTAGGTATTACCAGCTCTAAAGACATATTCATCAAGGCTTAGACTGAAGGATATTAAATTGCAGTTTTATCTATGAGAAATAATTTAATACTCGTACTTGTAATACTTAATCACTACATAGTATAAAACAAAGTCGCTTTCTCTGTCCCTATATCCCTATGTCTGCATATATCTTTAAAACTACGCAACGGATTTTTATGCGGTTTCTTTTTAATAGATCGAGTGATTCAAGAGGAAGGTTTATATGTATAAAACATGCATAATATAGTAGAAAAACACTGATATTTTCCGTACGAAGCCGGGGCGGGTCGCTAGTATACTAATATTAAAAATGCTAAAGTAGCTAGAGAAACTCTATCTGTTTGTTTGTAAGTCTTTTACGCCAAAATGGCTGAACGGATTTTCATGAAATTTGGCATGGTGTTAGACAAAAATTTAGAGACGGATATAGGCTACTTTTTATAGCCACGAAAAATCTTGTCTCAGACACTGACTAAATCGTCTGTCAAAGACGTATGAGGCCAATATATATATATAGCGAGTAAATATCTCATTCCCAAGGAAATACGAGTATATTCATACGGTATTGGATAGCATTTGATATACAATTTGACTGGTAACTGCTTCCGTGGTCTAGTGGCTGGTATCATGGACTCCCGATCCAGAGGTCCTGGGTTCGATTCCAAGGGGGGAAACACAAATTTGATATTTGAGAATTTATCACTTTGTAAATTTTCCCCAGTTTGGTTAGGACATTGCAGGCTGAATCACCTGATTGTCCGAAAAGTAAAAGATTTCGTGCTTCGGAGGGAACGTTAAGCCGTCGGTCCCGGTCGCTGTCTTTGATAGTTGTCGTTATTTAAAACCACGTCAGAGGCCTGATAGTTGTGCTACTGTCGGTTTAAAAACTCTGACACCAGGGTTCATCGGGTGGATAGACTCGATACCTACTCGACAGAAGAAGAAGAAGAATTACCGCGGAAAAATGCCTCATTCTCATGGGAAAATTAATTTAGCTGCGGGTGAAACCGCGGGGCGAAAAGCTAGTGTACCTATTATAAATATGAGATTAGTCTCACCTGAACCTTATGCCGTAATTATTGTACCCGCTTCTGGCGGCGGCCATCTTTAAATTATTCGAGTGGCCCGATTTATTGCAAGCAAGTGTATTGCAATGTAGTATGTGCATGTGTTTGTATGTATTACGTAGTAAATCTTATCTGTGGTTGGTTAAAATAACGAGGTTTTATACGTTACAATACAAGTAGTCAGCAAGATAAACTGCAAAAGGGTTTTTTTGGTTTTATAATTATGTTTTTTACATATATACATACATATAATCACACCTTTATCCCTAATGGGGTAGGCAAAGCGTAAATAACTTGAACAAAGGTCATTCCGCCACGTCTGACAAAGTTTTGACGGTTATTTAAGATATATTTTGTAGGTTTATTGCTGTAGTGACACATTTTGTAGGTTTATTACATCATGCGCGAGAGAAAATACAGCTGACACATTCTATGTTTTTTTATTGTTCCCAGGTCAGCATGGAAGAAAGGCGTTTTTCTTATTAGTACTATTTCAGGAGATAAGTAATAAAGTAATATCACTGTACTCTTTATATACCTACTTACGTCAAATATGGATTGACATCGATACAATACTGTTATAAGTTTAGCGATGTTCTATTGTCTACTAAAGAATCTTATTTTGTAATAAAAAAAAAGTAAGTAAGTATGCCTGGGCAAGGTGTGATAGAGTCGATGTCCCAGATTCTGTAAAGAAAGCTTCACAATTTTATGCAATGTTTTTTCCTTCGACGGGGTGTAAGGGACAGCGACCCACAAACTGATAGCGGTTGCTCAGTCAACGACACTGAACAACATCCACCAGGAAATTCTTTCAGGAAGTGAAAAAAATATTTTGGCTTGTCGGAAAAGCCAATTTTTATTTTTACTTCCTGAAATATTTTCTTGGTGGAAGTTGTTTAGTATCATTGACTGAGCAACCCCTATCAGTTTGCGGGAAGCTGTCCCTTACACCCGGTATAATATTCACTGAACATTAATTTTAAGAAATCAAAAAACAATTAATTTAGGTTCAAGTCTTATAAAAATCTAGTAAAACATCATGTTACTAGATCATGCAAAATAGCATACAAAAAAAAATATCCACGTATTACAAAATGGTTTGCATTAATCACTACATAGTATAAAACAAAGTCGCTTTCTCTGTCCCTATATCCCTATGTATGCATAAATCTTTAAATCTACGCAACGTATTTTGATGCAGTTTCTTTTAGTGCATATTATAATAATTATTAAGGTCATGTGCTGTAACTGGAAGGCTACTTACTTTTATTTATCACTCAATGTAAGGTTCTTAAATGAATAATTCATATTAAGAACGTCATACCCTGTTCCGATAATACTAGCGGCAGTAAATCCCGGTTAAACATAGTGACGACTATAAATACCGATGGCGCAGGCCAATACTAAACTATAACTATATTCTCTGACGATGTTGGAGTGGAAGTGTGACATTTGACAAATGAAAAATTGCAGCTTCAGCCGGAAAGCCATACAAATCCCACGTGCATTTTTTTTCTATATATTTTCATGTTTTCATAGCTGGAAGCGAGAGAAAAACATCGAATGTGCCAGCTGCATTTCTTCCCGGGCATGCTGTAAAAACCAGCTAAGGGATCCGAGGGATTCAGTTATTGTAATTTAGACGATAGGCTGACAAATTCTCACTACAGCTATTTCACCTACAAATCTATCTTAAAAAACCCTCAAATCTTTGTCAGACGTGGCGGAACGACCATTGTGTACGTCGTTTACGCTCTGAATACCCCATTAGGGATAAAGGCGTGAATATATGTATGTGTATAAATTTTATTTTAGTAGTGCTTTTTGCAAAGTTCAATTTTGATGCTCAATCTTTAGTAACAGGAATGATATTTGTGTGAATTATGAATTGTATAATGGAATAAGGAATAAGGAATGAGTATATAATAGGAAGTCTGAAAGTTGCGCCAATTACCAACAAAGTAAGAGGAAATCGCCTTGCGTGGTATGGCCATGTTATGCGGAGGGATGAAAGTCATATAGGCAAAAGGGTAATGAATTTGAATGTGGATGGATATGTTGGGAGAGGACGACCAAAGAAAAGATGGATGGACTTCGTGAAAGATGATATGTCTAAAACAGGTGTAAGTGTTGAATTGACGGCTGACAGGGATGAATGGAAGAAGAAAACGTACTGCGCCGACCCTAAATAAATGGGACAAGGGCAAGCGAATGATGATATGAATTGTATAATGATGTCAACCAGTAAATTATTTCTAATAGCAAAATTATAAAGTGGCATGGCAGCACAGCATCCACACATAAATATCACGATCCATTGATCAAATTCACTTCATAATTATTATGTAAATTATGAAATTATAGGTTGGTAAGTCAACTAGTCAAGGTGAGCCCGATGGTGTAGTGGATAGGACCGCTGCTGCCTCCTGAGTTCGAGGTTCGAATCACACCATGTACCAATGTGTTTTACGGATTTCGAATTTTATATGTACGTTTATTCGGCGCTTTTTCCATGCTTCGGAAGGCACGTTAAGCCGTTGGTCCCGGTTAATATAATTCAATACCGTAGATATTAGTCGTTAAGCATTGGCGGCTTGAAAACTCTGACCTAATCTAGGATTGGGTCAGGTTTCCCTTCTGGATTGCGGAGGTCAGATGGCAGTCGATCTGTGTAAAAACCAGTAGCCTCGTTTAATCTCCTAGATTATGTAGCCAACCCCGTGAGATACGGGATACAGCTAGTCAACCCCTAGTCTCCCTAGTCAAGCAGTGAATTATTTTTAAAGACAAAATTATAAAGTGGTAGCAGCATTCACACATATCATGGTAGACACACGTCATTCTCTTGTCAAATATACGAACCATAATCTTTTATTGAAGATTTCGAAAGAAATATAGCTATGCTCGAAAGAAATATATATATATTTTCTCTCGCTCCCAGTCCAGCATGGAATCCTTGGAATTTAATGCTAATTACAAAATAAGCATGGAAAACTGATTTCTGATATTATTATATTTTTATATATATTGAATCTAATGATTCAGGTAGGTCCTATCAAATTAAAATTACGAGTTCAGCTATAGTTGTTTTTTTTATAGAGGTAGAAATATAGGAGAGAAGTATTTTTTTTCTAATTAATATTTACATTAATAATGGATCTTAATGTAACTTCGAATAAAAAGCAATTCAATTCTATCTTATAGAAGAACCTAGTTAATTTTAAACGGAACAAAGCTATGTGATAGACAGATGGTCAATTTAATTTTTTCGATAATTATAACCTCGAATACAACCCATCACTAATCTAAACTCGTGTGTGGTAAAAAACAAATAAAGTGATTCAAACTTTTATTTACCCAAATGCGGTTGTAAACATAAAAAAATCGTTTTCTCCACCAAACTTTAATTGCAGGCAATGAAGTAATTAAATGTGACAATCGTAAAAACAGTGTGGAACCTATAAAACATTATGGCTGTGTCTGAGGTCTCTTGGCGAAATGTTTTAGGGTCCGACTCATGAGGTTTGAACTTCACGATCTGACCGTACTTTTTTAAGTAAAAAAACACATTTTGCGGTGCAAATTTCTCTAAATCATCATTTTCACTACATTGGTACTAAAATTTGTAGATTGTGCTGGAGCAAATGTTAGGTTTTCTGCCTTTAATCTGTCCCATCAAGTAAATATTATAAACGAATTTTCCTACAAAAATATTTTGCATAAGGAAATCATGTCAAAGAAATAAGATGCCAAGGTCATTGTTCGACTCGAGAATCCACTCGCTAAGAAGAAGAATAAGATGCCAGAAATTTGAACGACTTAGACTGCGATAACTCATTCGGTAGAGCGATGGAACGGTATTCCAAGGTCGTCAGTTCAAGCACGGAACACGTCAAATATTTTTGTTTCTTTTTTGTCATTGTGGAACTATCCAATTTCAGTTTCTCAACTCAAGTCCAAAAAATAGAAGCCATTTCATAAATTAAATAAATTAGGATATAAAATTGTATCGTTATTTTACAACACAATTAAATCTCTGTGTTTACTTATTTAACTTACCAGGGTTGTGAAATTCAATACCTCATAAAAGTTAGAGCTACTTACAAATTTATAGTTAAACTTTCCAGATATTGATTTTATTTTACAGTGGTTTTATGTTTTCTTCTTTATTAAAAAAAAATAACTTCAGCTGCTCTAAGTAAGTTCCACTAATTTCTACGCAGTTTATAGGATAATCTTTATTTTGCATAAAATTTCTTGGAAGATATAGTAGGTAAATTTTATTTTTTGTTTTTGCATAAAGGTACCCTACGCCCTTCGACAACATAATTCCAACGCAGTATCTATCGACAGCATTATAACAAGCATACAAATCCCTAATAACCCTATTTCTGAATTAGCAAAGGCAAAAGGGTAATGCTTATTGCCCTAACCGGTTTCGAGCGGTTTTAACCGAACAGGTCGGAGGTCGACTCAGGCGCACGCCGGCCGAGACGTTTGTGAATACCTTTATAGTAAGAGTTGAGCATTTCTTGTATGAATTTGTGCCTCCAGGGCGAATGAATTAACGATACTGGCTCGGTGATTTTGTAATGTTTTACAGGGATAGTTTGAAAATAGAACATTTGGAGGAAGTATAATTGCGTATTACTCTTCATGCTGAAGACGATAAGACTTTTGAACCTAATGAAGAAGCATTGGAACCTATAGGAGAAGAATTTGCAAATGAGTCATTTTAAGAAAATATTAAAGAAAACAACTTTAAAGAAAATAATATTATGAATACAGTTGCTAGGTATATATTTTTGTACTAGACTGGATTTATTGGTGCCATAGCGAGGCCTATTTAATCAGATTAAAATAGACGTTGGAAAAAACAAATTAATACATTTTTGAACAACACCAGTGTCTTTACTGGCGCCAGCTCGCCTACACCACAAACTTCTAAGTACAAAACAAAATATTGGCGTAATAATAACATCTATCTGCCACATCGCAGGCGAGAAATTGCCGTTTTAGTCACAGCTGTTTAGAAGCACGCACACAGATATTCGCTCGGTGGAAATGAAACATCAGATGCACTTAGTGCAAAGAAAACAGCTCTTTCAGTGATGGAGATGGGATTCGTCACGTCGAGGACGATAAGAAATGTGTTGTGCTGTTTACAAATAAATTGTAGCTTTTGTGGGAGAAATTACTGACACATGATACACCCAGCGAAATTACGCTGATGAAATAGTTTTTAATCTGCGGTAATTAAGCGACTTCCATGCTGGTCTGGGAGCAAGAGAAAAACATAGAATGTGCCAGCTGCATTTCCTCCCGGGCATGCTGTAAAATCCAGCTAAGGGATCAGAGGGTTTTAGTATATTGTAATTTAGGCGATGGCCTGACAACCTGTCACTGCAGCAATATACCTAGAATTCTATCTTAAATAACCCTCAAAACTTTGTCAGACGTGGCGGCACGACCTTTGTTTGGGTCGTTTGCGCTCTGCCTATCCCATTAGGGATAAAGGCGTGATTATATGTATGTATGTATGTAATTTAGCGAAAAGACACCTCTGTGTTTTACTTTTGCGTAGAATATCATTACCATCGTCTATTGTATGCCAATCCCCGCTTTGATAATGCTGGTGTTCAGCCAGACAGCTTTCAACTTTTTATGCTGGTCCATTTTCCACATAGTTTCAAATCTACGGCAACAGCGAATAGACATTTAGGCACGTTTGTGTTTTACTTTTGTCTTGGTCGTCTGCATCGTCATCATCTAATTCTATGTCAATACCCGGTTTTGATTCATCGTTGTCTATACCTAAGGTTTCAGCCAGACACTTTTCATCCTTTTATTCTGGTCCACATTTTCCAAATAGTTTCTAGTCTACGGCAATTCAGCGAACATTAGGCTGTGGCGCACGAGCGCAGGCGCAGCGTTCTCACGCGCACGCCGCCCGGGGGCACAACGCGCGCACGACTCACTACAGATATAAAATTAATTTATCTATAACTATTGCGGCCATATTGCACGGGAAAATCTCGAGACTGATCTGTGTTAAAATGTACATTAGCTTGATGCTTTATTGCACTTTCATGGAGTTATAAAGCCCGCAGTAGTCCAATGCTGAACAGAACAAGATGTTTTAAATGTGGTGTTGAAAGCAGCTGCCAAATCCCTGGATTTTTTATTTTCACTATCCACGGAGAGTTCAAATTCTCGGTGTGTTTTTCTAGCCATAAAAAATAATAACATCGTATACATAAACATATAATAGCTACCTTTATTTTGCATTTCATATGAAAAATATATTCTTTGTTTCTAATTTCAAGAACCTTTTTATCTATATACTCTCTTATATGTTATTTAAAGTTTATTACAGTACCTTGCTATACTTTGATGCTTGCTACTACGTCTCTTTTATCATCGAAATCTTCACGATTACCATCATGCCAAAACCATGGACTTCCTACGCCATATTTAGTTTGTAGCGTTTTAGCTTTCTCTACCACTATCATGGTGATTTACCGACTCGCCAAACATGCCCAGCTTTTTGGAGCTTTGGAACTTTACAGTTCAGTTGGATTACTGTTCTTCATCTTATAATGTGGGTTTTTCGAGTCTACTTACAACCGAAAAAACCCTGTTAAGTTTGTAAACCGCGTCTTAGTAACAGCTAATAAACAGGTTTGTATAACAACCACTAGCAAAGGTTCCCAAGCACACATTTTTTTCATATAGACTTTCAGGTGATATGGCCTGCAGTATTGATCCAAACTGGGGAAAATCTCACAAAGTGATACATAGGAATCGAATCCACGATCGGACCTTGAAGCCCATAGTTTAGACCACTAGACTACGGAGGAAGAGTAATACTGTTAATCTGACATTAGATCATGTAACGTGTTAAGATGTACATGTGTTAATTTATCGACCAAAGGGGTCAGAGGCTGACGAAAGCTAACATTATTATCTAATATGGCGATGTTGTGAAATTTTTGATTTATTTTGATGGTTTAACTGTTGTGGCAAAGAAATTGAAAGTAATTTGTTTGGATAATATCATTAAAGTAATGGCTGGCTCCAAAAACCCACTCAATAAGAAGAATAATAGAATAAAGCAAAATGTTATAGAAAAGATCGCACGATATAATTTAGGTGATGGTAACAAACGAATTTCCTGAGAAAATGAGAGACGGTCTATGAAATTTCAAACTAACTGTTTAAAAAAAATCCTTCCTTCACATATTCATTAAGGAATGTCGTTTTTTATAATCTAAACAGCATATATCTAGGTTTATGTTTAGTTGTAATCCTACATGTAATAAAATGGAATGAGGAAGTTACGATAAGGCAACCAGGAATAAATGGTAAACTCTAATCAAGCGCAAGATATGACACTGCCCAAATACTATAAGATGCACGAATTACGACTATCGTTAATCACTTTATACCATTTCCATCACTTGTGAAGCTCTAATAGCGTCTAATAGGCGTCATGTTGCAGAGTAGTTCCACCATGTTCCAGAAACTACAATATCCTCACAAAATTTGAACAAGTTATAAAAAGAAATGCGTAGTATTAAAAAATAATAATTATGGTACTCGTGAATTCAAACGAGTTTTAACATTTTAAAATTACAATAATTATTAGGTACTGAAGAAAGAAGTAAACGAGATCAGCCCCATGTGAATTGTAGGTACGAGAAAAAAGCACAGTAGGTAAAGAACTTACTTCCGTGCTGGACTGGGAGAGATAGAAAAACATAGAATGTTCCAGCTGCCCTTCCTCCCGGGAATGCTGTTGAAGTCAGCAAAAGGGACTCAAGGGTTACATTTTTATTGTAATTTAGGCGATGGGCTGACAACCTGTCACTATAGCAATACATATTACAATCTAAAATTGTCCTCAATTTTCGCGCTTTTTACGAGACGTTAAACGCTCTGCCTACTCCGTAAGGGATAAAGGCGTGATTTATGTAGGTATGTATGTATGTATGTAGGTAAAGAAGGATCTAGAGGCGGTAATAGGACGCTACTAGTGTAAGTTCTAATACGATGAAAAATCAAAATCCAGTATTTGCTACTGGGAGCCGAACCCAAATAATATTTTGGCTAGGATGATGATAATGAATTAAGTTTTAAGAATTTTATCATAAGATTCAAAATACTCAGTGGAATAATCCATGTCGTAGATACTATCCGAAATTATCCGGCTAATAACGAGTGTCATAAAGTATACGGCCGCACTATACTCGATCAACCTCCACAGAAACGAGGCAAGAGCTATTGCAAGGTGTTGCGTGGATGGTGTAAACTATGATGATGGCGCACGCATATGAGTATATTTAAAACTGTAAAGGCTGGAAGTGGATGATGATGATGATCATAGGTACTGTGTTTAGCTTAGTCAGAAAATGCTAAGTTCAGGATACGAATTGAAGAGCAACTTTTCCTATGAAAAAAAAAAACATTAATATTCATACAGCGTCTGAAAAAAAGGGATAACCCTTCAGTAGGAAAAAAACCCATATCCGGCATGAGAATTTGTAGATTCTAGTGATAATAACTTAAACGTAACTTGGCACGATGACACCGTGACGCTGTAAACAAAGATCATAAAGTAAATTTTGCAACAAAAAATGTTGCGGTTTATGAAATTCGTACAATAAAAAACAAGTTTACGCACAGCCAGGCTATACCCAAAATTGCTATTAATTTCATAATGGACGCTCCACAACTCTATTAACAAAATTCTTGACGCTCACAAACAGTTACTTCCAAACATGGAGGAGAAGATCTTGATAAGGTCACGTCACGCATCTCTCATCACCTAAACCACACAAGTTACACAACAGCGCATGCGCCGTGACCGCTCGCGACGCCCACTCGACGCACGCGCCGTTTGATAGACAATTTGCATCGGCAGTGTCATGATTGTGCCCTTCATGATGTGTGTGATGAGTTTGGGTTTTGTCGTCTGCGTTGGTGCCCTTTGTAATGTGTGTGATGTGATGAGTTTCAGTTTTGTCATAATATGTTGCTTGTGATTTTTAGAAGATTTTGTCCCTGCAACTTTAACTAATACATCTAACAGATTGTCTGATTTTTCATAGAAAGTAATATCGCAAAGGTTTCAAAGTTTCGTTTAAATTTCATTTTCTTTTTCGGAGCATGTGTCATACTTTCTGAAACATGACGTTTCATATAATTTGTTTTATTATAGTTTCATTTTCATTTAGCATAAAGGGTTTACTTTGATGCAAATAGTTATAATCTTATCCTTATCAAATAGGATCAAAATTACTGGCTCAGATTAATAAAATTGTTTAAATGCCAAGTCTGTCTGTACCTGTACCTACTTACCAACAAGCCCAGTTTCTCAGGTGTTTCCAGATTGTTCGCTAAATGCTTTAGGTACTTCAAGTTTCTCATGTCAATTGTTGTAGCAATTATCACGCTCTATTGGAGCACGGGCAGGCTTTTGTCTGTAGCCAGGGTCCGTAACACGATCCCAGTAATGATTAGGAATGCAGCGGATTCGGTGCGATTGCAAAAATTTAGTTCCAATGTTGTTACTTTTATTTAAAGTGCTGCCAAAATGTTTAGTGTATAATGCATCGATGTTCATAACTTTGAATATGAATATATGAATCAACAATTTTTTTTTAAATTATCAATAATTGCTTTATCCTGCTTGGATCATGTGTTTTAACTATATCAATATGATGTGCAGATCATTTATTTTTACTAATTAGTAGAGACGATGACATCTTTTATAAGACACTATACCTTCCCTACAAATATAGACGTGTTTGTGTGTGTTGATCTAATCTACCTATTAACACTTAGGGTATAGTACACATCACATCTTTGCCTACGGCGCTAAAACAAATTGGTCCACGTAAATATTGAACTATATTCACTTCGAGAACCAAAACTTTATGAACATTTTGTGAGCAAAGGATTTCATTTTACTCTTTTTTTATGTGCCTATGTTCATAGAGTTGAAAAAATATAGAAGTATATTTTGGTATTGTCTCTTTTGCTTTAAAGTTTTCATATTTCAGTTTAATATTTTTTGTTTCAGATATCAGACACAATCATTTGGACCATTTGGCCAAATCAGAATATTATACATCTGTTATTATTACAACAATTTCACTACTTCTAATGTGTCTGAATGAAACCTGATTGGTGAGAATCATACATGTCATATTCTATGATTCCAGATCTGTTTATATTATCAAGAATATCGGGATCTGCACAAGTACTCCAATTCAATCATTGGCAATTCTACAGATTCCAAATTCTACAAAAAGCAAACATGAAAAGCGACACTGGCTCGGTTTGGTATTTATTTGGTTAATGTCCACTTTTGTCTCAGAGCTTGTTTCTTGGATATCGTCTTTATGGGCGGCGACCCTTACCGAGATGCCACTAATAATTTTTATGCCTCGACCCATCATTCAACGGGGCACTGTCCTATAACACAACTTTGAGTCATATTTTTAATTACTAAATATAGAGAAGAAGTTACCAATATTAAAGATAATAATATAAAGATAATAAACATTTAAGTTAAGGAAGTCAGCATTGAAATAAATACACTTAAATAACAAACTGCTTCATCAGTACCTAACTAGAAAACAGACAAGATAGGTCGAAAGTCTCTGGTGCGTGACCCACTGACAAAACAGCCGGAGCGATCGACACAACAATTGTTTTCCCATAGGCCGATTCCATTCAGAATCTCATTACACTTGAAAGGGTACAACAAATCTGGCGCAACGCCGTTCTCATGGACGTGTCTGTCGTTAGGGCAGCGTGAGGTGACCATTACTCGTACAAAGAGTTGCCTAAAATAGAGAGCTTTTGTGAGGCGGGAAGGCAGGCGAGGGCCGAGGTGGGGGCGGGGCGGTCGCCGGCTGCCCGCCGGCTCAGTCGCGCCGCGCCGCACAGCCGCCTCGCACGCCGAACGACAGCGCGTGCCCCACAGCGCACGCGCACGCGATCCTCCCCGCGCCCCGCGAACACGTGCATCATACATTACCTGCACCTCGTGCTGATCACCTCAAACACTAAGTGAGAGATCCATAATGCAAGAACAAAGTTCATCGCGATCGAGCAAGTCTACGTTGAACTCCTTGGAAAGCGCAATCATCAAGCTAAAAAATAACCTCCAAATACAGGATACCAAGACTTCAACGGAAATGAATGGGATACTGACAGCTGACCCACCGTCTCCTCATGCGGATTCAAAGACTAATACAAGTAAGAATGCAAGTTCATCTTCAAATACGAATATAAACTTATCGATAGCATCAGCAGCGTTGTTGCAAGAAAACATGTTGCAAAGATCGCTTCAAGGCGTAGTGATATCTCTACAAAATGCAATGATGAATTCGCTGCAACAGGCTGCGTTATTGCCATCCAACTCTGCGGCAGCTGCTGCATTAAATCTACAGGCATTGGAATCTTATTTGACTTTACAACGCTTGTCATCTGTCTCATCTGTAAACAACAATGCACAAGCAAACGCATCTGAAATTAGTTCAACATCCAAACAAGATATTTTGAGAATAGCGACGGCAAGTGCTAAAATAAGTGAAGTTGACGCAACAGAAAACACATCTAGAGATTATTCACCGAAAACACCTGAAGAATATCCCTTATCTGATGCCATAGCTGCCGAAGATGTAGACTTATCTGAAGAAGTGGAAGAAGACCTGGCATTATTGGATAATGAGGATGAATACACATTAGAACAACATCTAGAATCAACTTCAAAATATGGATACAGTTCAGCGCAGAATTTAGACAATGGTTATCCGAGTCTTTTAATGAATGCAATGTACCAACAACAAATGAGTGGAGGAAGTCCGTCACAGGCTCCATTATCACCGCAACCTGCGAACTCTACCAGTTCAAAATCAGCAAATAGTTCAACATCATCCACGGGTAGTAGTGCAACAAATAAGCCTAAGGCGGCAGGCAGTGGGCCGAGGACGAAGAAGCAGTTCATTTGCAAGTTTTGTAATAGGCAGTTCACGAAGTCTTACAACTTGCTGATACATGAGAGGACACATACAGACGAGAGGCCGTACTCATGTGACATCTGCGGGAAGGCCTTCCGACGGCAAGATCATCTCAGAGATCACAGGTAAAACTTGTTTTTATTCGTTCATGTTCAAACAAAGAGATTTAAACTTCTAACGCATAATGATAGATCCTGAATTATGCATATTTAAAATGTTTAAAAGTAAAACCAAGTGAAAGCTGTAAATATCTACATGTATTAATAAATACTCGTAGTTAAGAAAAAGACAAGAGTCCAGTTAAGGATGGTTTCATAATATAAAATGAATAAGTCGAATATTCCATCAACTATATCTAAATGAGCACTGCCCGATATCTAAATGACTATCTTCACACTCAGGCAAGCAAGTAAATCAATTGCTGTAATTAATTTTGTTTTCCTATCCCAAAATTCCGGATCGGATGTCTCGACCCTTATTTATAAAGATAAAGCCAAGGTTATAGCCGTGTCGAGGTGCATTTTAGAGGTTCACGATTCTCATTTTTCGATATCAATAAAAGATTTTAGTCCTCGGGTTTCAACGCAAAATGTTATGAGCAACTTTTGAATAATGGCGGCGAAGAGAAAATATTTAAAACAAAA
The DNA here is from genome assembly GCA_949820665.1 of Scrobipalpa costella. Classification (NCBI taxonomy): domain Eukaryota; kingdom Metazoa; phylum Arthropoda; class Insecta; order Lepidoptera; family Gelechiidae; genus Scrobipalpa; species Scrobipalpa costella. Next base: position 7,323,375 of record OX463313.1, read on the forward strand.
AGGTTTAAGTATGGCTCGAGCAGATGGTATCGACAAGTCGTTCGTCACGCTCGTAAATTATTTCACAAAACCGTCGCTAATCCGAAGAGAACCGATGTTTTAATTTTGCTCTTTTCATTTTGTTCTTCTTAAAAGATCCCGAATTCCTTATAAATCTGCGCATATCTCTGTATCTCAAAATATTTATCTTGTAGTCTTGTTACACTTAAATAAGTTGTAAGATTAAAGGAATTTAAATTCCAGTCACGTCAGACAACTCGAACACAATAGAGCAACAATAATACAACAAACTGTAATCTTCATTAATCTATTTCTCCACTTATCCGTCGAGAACAGCCACCCAAAAAGAGCTAAAGGTGTTAAATTCTTAACACCTGTCTCTCGGCGATTTCCTCCCAAATCACTGTATCTCTGTAGCAATAACATAAATTTCATGTAGACGCCGGAGGGTTAGCTCGGGTCCGGGTCGGACAGGCCTGTTCGCCTGTCGATGTTCAATCGATGTCCGTTGACACGATACATTATAATGGACCCAGCCAGGCTTCGACGGGTTTTAACAAAGCACGTGGTGATCCTGACGTGAGGATTAATATAGATGACAAAAAATAAAAACCATGGTAAATACCCTTCGCATACAAAATCAAGTTTTATTGTTCAAGCTGTTATTTTTTTTTGTGCAGATTGAATTGTTGATAATGACCCTAAATTAATTTGTATCTTGTTTAGTTTCCGTGCATCCTTTTTCGCATACTTTAGTTGAGCTATAAATTTTGGTTTCGTTTTATTATTATAAAATATTGATATAGTATCGATGTGGTATTTAACATCTTCACAAGATGAGTAACTAGTTCAGAATACATCTCGACTAAAATTTCATAGCCAATCAATACGTATCGAGAGCTCAATTAATCAGCGGGGATGTCGTGTTGGTTCGAGTTAGGCCTAACGCTGCGCCCGCGCCGCGTCGTGCCACGCTCCACTGCTCGCGCGCCGGCACCGGCCTAATCACCGTCATCATCTCATCTTTTAATATTGAAATTATAATTTCATTCATCATCCACCTCCGTTTTATAGTCACTGATCTAACTTATCTGAACCATTATTACACGTATTACGTTACTTGGAGCACATCGTTATTTCCTCTCTTCGTATGTTTGTTTATCCGATACGAAGATAATTTCTGGAATCGTACTCGATTGCCGGGTATCGAGTTTTGTTATTATTGATTACACGTTTCTCGGTGTTAATTATAGCTTGTATCGGTAAATTTAATTTAGAATCGGATAATTCCAATGTTTGTAATAAAGAGTTAGGTCATAATTTAATTACTTTACAAGCGTTGATTTGATTTATGGTTTCTACGAAAACATGTTGTTTTTTTATTAAATTTCTGATGCATAAATAAAATTCCTTTGCATTTACACGGATTGTATCTTGCTGGATGGTGTACTCTTGGAAAGCTAACTGTACAAGGCACGATGCAAGTTTCGAGTTGGCGTAAATTAATGGCACTGGCAATAAAAATGAGAGTGCATGCCAATTTATTACCAATATCCCGCGGGCGCTTGTTTGCTCCACAGCTCCCACAAGGTGTTTAAAACACGAAAGAGCCAATGTTTCGGCGCCTGCAGACATGATATATTTATTGCCCGCCTCAATGATAGCCTTTCCAACTAAATGGTGTAGTTACTTAAGTAGTTTATGTAGTTTGTCTGCTATCGTCGCGGGATATTTAGTACCGTCATTTAGGGTATCTGTCAATGCTTATAAATGTAAAGGTTGTAAAACTAGTTTTATTGCCTCTAGGTCATATTGTTTTACCTATTACGTCATCAATATAAACTTAGGAAACAAAATTCTGACCAATAATTTCTTTTACAGATACATCCACTCCAAGGAGAAACCATTCAAGTGTCTCGAGTGCGGAAAGGGTTTTTGTCAGTCCCGAACGCTAGCAGTCCACAAAATTTTACACATGGAGGAGTCCCCACACAAGTGTCCCGTTTGCAGCCGCAGTTTCAACCAAAGGTCTAATCTCAAGACCCATCTCCTCACTCACACAGACATCAAACCTTACAACTGCTCCTCATGTGGCAAAGTGTTCAGAAGAAATTGTGATTTAAGACGCCACAGCTTAACGCACAATCTTGTTGGAATATCATCAGTCAATACTTCACCGAGTGGAAGTAACGGCAAAAGTCCTCTACTCAACCCAAACTTTCCAATCGACAGCCTGGATACAGAAGATGAAAACTAGTGACCACAACCTACGTGTATAGTTTTAAAGACTGATTAAAAGCCTATAAAAGAATTGCCTTGTAGTCTTAAGTTTTAGAGCGGTACAGCTATAAAATTAGATAGTAAAATGACCATCAAAGTTATGGAACCAGTTGATGGTGAGCACGAAATATGGCTGTCAAATAGCGGTGATAATTTATACTCCCGCTTTTTATTTTTATGCAAATGGTCATGGCCAGTCGTTGTGCCTTGAATGATAGGTATAAACCGACTGCCATGATTGCAATAAGGTCTTACAAGTCTTCAAGTTCAACTTTAGTATTATTTTAGTTCTCATTTGTTTGTATTTTCTTTTGTACATTTTCTGATCTCATTTTATGTGTGTACATTAATAAATTATGGTTAAGTGAAACTGTGCATTCCGTCCTTTTTAGTATTAAGAATATTATAGTATGTATAAAATACTGTATTTGAATAATCATGTTTGATAGATCATTATTTTGAAAAAAGTTTTACTGTACAAGTCTTCCTCTAGCTATATATTTGGCTTTGATCGAAAATGGACTTTTTAAAGGTTATATTTTCTACATTATTCTAAAAATATTTTTAAGACTATTTAAGTCATATAAATAAAATGATGAATATGAACTTACGTTTTTTTATTTATCATCTTCATAAAGAAGAACCTGCATTTTTAAAAGAAACCTTGCTCATTATTTACCTATTGTATTATGTAATATAATATATATATTTTTATTCAACTTATGATAATTTATTGCAACCGACTCAATAATTGTGAAACAATGCTAATTAAACAATAAATTATTGATAAATAAATTGGTAACAGTAACGGCAAGATGACAGACATGGAAGGAAGAAAAAAAAGACTATTATGACTAGTAGAAAAAAAGCGAGGTTAAATCAGATTTAAAAGCAGGATTATTGTCATCTACTTGGAATATATTAGCAGAATCAGCTGAATCCAGCCGTGCCAAGTAGTTTGCTGTATTCCATCGGTATATGTTTTTCAGATATCCGGGTGAGGTGGCTATATCAACGTCCCTATGTCACTTTTGACCCAGACTAGAATCAAGATCAAAACTATAGCGCAAAAGTGTCCTAGGCCCGTATTAACAGCACTTGAGACTGACAGCTAGTTTGAGTTCGTATCAGAAATGTCATTTCAATACAATGCGATCTGTCAAATCCATAGTTAATATTGCTACGGTTATAAGGTAGTTAAGAACAGAATTCTGTTCTAAGATATGGTAGTTACAATAGTTGTATTTTGTAATACATTTTGAAACTTGACTAAGGGTTGTATCTATGAAGCGATCTCAAGATTGTGAGCAATATTAACTATGGATTTGACAGATCACATTGTACTCAATGATGCAGTTCTGTTCTGAACTACCTTATAACCGTAGTTACAATAGTTGTATTTTGTAATACATTTTGAGACTTGACTAAGGGTTGTATTTCATCATCTTCTGTCTGGTCTTCTGCTCCATTGGGTTCATGAGGGTAAGGACGAGAGAGTGCGTTTGTGCCCGCGCAACCACGCAACCACTTACGCACTGAAATATGTCACGCGCAGACGACTGCTTTGATGTATATTTATAAGGTGGTAGACTTTCGTTACACAAAATATATTATTTAAAAATACTATATATATATATATATATAAAGATATTATATAAGGCTATGATAAGTCGATAAATTAAAACAATGAACGTTCTATTAGGCCAAACAAGTTACATTTTTTTACTCATCTGCTTCTAACAATATATTTATCAAGTGTTTTAGGCTGCTCTATAAAAATAATATACTCTATTGCTTATATATTCGATAAACCCAAGCTTATATATTCGATAAAAACAAGACAGCACCGCAGTAATTTCCTAAAATCCTACTTACTACAAATATTATTACGAAGGAAGAACGTTACTCAATTCAGGCTTAGAAACATACATATAATACTTTAAGTACGTACATAATAATAATAAATTATTATTAAATCGAAAGTTCTTAACAAAGTTCTCAAGCTGAGCGACAGATGGCGTTGGTGTACTCGACTGGAAATGTATGTGCATGAATAATAGAGAATAGAGACGTCTTCATTAATATCACTGCAATGATTTATGTTTCATATCATCGTATCTGATTTGATACTAGCATTTAAATTTCGAAATTCACCTTTGTTAGCTGCTTAGTATGCAAACTTTTTGTTCCTGTATAGAGATTGCGGCTTAGTATTTCTACCCTATGTCTTATCGTAAATCTAGAAAATGGGCAATAGCATTTTCTGGCAATAAGTAATCAATTTAATTACTTCCATATACTATGGCAAATACCTCTAGACTGGAGAGGCCCATGTCTAACAAACTGGATTTTGTGATTGCGGGTTAATCTTTAAAAAAAATATATAATGGCTATTGTGACTTGTGATTGTTACAAAGCAAGTCTTATTAAGATGTGTCTATAAGTCGTATCACCAGAAAATCTTAAGTTATAGAGAAATGAAAAGGACGTACCTAAGTAGATGACTATGTAACCAGTTGAAAGTAGACTGAATAGAGAAGAACGAAACAAAACAAACTGAAATTCCAAGGCATTTATCAGAGAACACAATGCGGTGGATTAATAGACGTAGAAGTAGTAATTATAAAGGTCGCAGCAAAAGCCGCGACGATCAACGACAAAGGGCGACTACCGAGCTTGAAAAATCGATTCAATTCAAACCCCGAATCGATTCAACACATCAAAGAATATTCTCATGAATAAAAAGGCGCAACTAAAAGACTATTGTCGATCTCAGTCCCACACAAAGACTCTTAAGAGTGTATCAAAATGACATAAAGCTCTTTTGAAAACACGTTCGATAATAGCCCACATGTCTCGGAGATTTTTTTCAGAATTTGGGAATGGATGATGTGTTAAAAAGGTAACAAATTGTTTATTCAAAAAGTTCCCTCGAAGGCTTTCGATACATTTTAAACGCGCAAATTCAAATTTAACCGAAGATTCGTTACGGATTTAGCGGGTTTTGTGGTTTTCGGATTGTCCTCGTTTTTTCACCGGAATCATGCCGTTTGATTGTTATTGTTCCAGCGGACACGGTTGAGGCTTTATTAGCAACATAAGTTTTATTTCAACAGATGGTCTGGAAAATTGTTGCTCAAGGTGTGAATCTGGGTCTCGTATGTTTCCTTTTCTTTATTTTTGATCTCAAATAAAATGAAACGAGTAGAGTCTCAAGAAAACAAAATAAATGCAGAGACATTCAACGGCCGTACCTTTTCATTAAACACTATGACAACATAATAATGGGACACGCCGTAGACCGCCTTTATAGTCGAGAATTATACACAAATTACATAGCAATCACCCCAATCGGAAATCCCGCTGGGTTAAACAAAGTGTACCCTTACTTTTTGCAAACAGCACATTGTCATCGACACCGAAATTACCGACGATTGTCACAAAGGATTATGTTTGGACTTAAAGGTGTTTGAAAAATATTTGCTTTTGGCGTTCGAGTGCGCATTATTTCGAATTTAGTGGCGGGCCTTTATTCGCGTCGACCACACACGCTACGCCTGTGTGTATTTTTTTTCTTTTTTTTCTGTACGGTTGTGAAATTGTATAAGGTGTTTTGACAATGTGGCCGGTACGTGCGCTGGCGCAGTTTCGAGCGTTAAGCACGGTTTCGCCCGACTTGTTTGTCTTCTTGTTGCGGTTCGACTGTTTTACTTTCAAACATTATTTAGGCAACGTCCGCCTTATATTACACGGCCTGGTTTACGAAAATGTTCCTTTGGAAAAATTACATTACAAAGGTTAATATGACATTGCTTAAACATGCGCCAACATAATCTTATAGGTATAATTTATCATTATCATTAATCTTATTGATATCAGAGTTACCTACCATGGAAAATTATTTACGTAAATGAACGCTGCATAAAAATCATAAATTGACATCAACAATTTTATTTTTATGTACCAAATCAATAGAGTAAATTAGAATAGACTAGAAATATACGCCATTGCACAAAAACTACAAAATAATCCTATAAGTCCTATTTTTCTATTATCCTATGTTCAACACCCCCATTAAAAACACTTAAAACTACTTTTATAAAAATATTTTGACTAGTAAATGTTACCTATCTACTGCTGGTTATTAAAATATAGCTGCCGCAACGCCTACAAAACGCGTGTCGCCAATACTTGCAGTAAAGCCTTTTAAGTTAACATTTTATCCAATATCAGGAGTACAAGCTCGCAACCAGTGTCGTCATATCGCGACAATGCGAATTAACGGTGACATTTGTGATTGCGAATCCCATCCGTGCAAGAACATAAGTGTAAGTGCCTGATTCTGTCAAAGAATATCTAAGACGCAGAAAGGACGCAATGTTGTAGAGGCGAGTATTTTGCCTACAAACCGGACCTAATTTTGAGGAAGACTATGATGATAGTGATAAAAAAAAAACAAAGTAATAAAAATGAAAGGTACCGAGAGTTATAAATGTTCCGAAAGCCACATTCCTCGAAGCTCGAAGCTCGTGGCTAAATGGTTGGTGAGTTAGTGTTTATTTATCCATGGATAGGTATAACTCGAACAATTCCATGCTTCGGAAGTCAGGTTAAGCCGTTGTTTACGGTTGCTAAATATCGTTAATAGGGAAAGTTAATATTGTTAAGCATTGGCGACTTGAAAACCTTGACAGCTGGGTTAGCCACACTAACCTAGCAAACGCCTAATCTAGGGCTGAGTCTGGTTTCCCTTCTAGGTTGCGGAGGTCAGTTGGCCCTCGCTCTGTGTAAAAACCAGTATCCTCATTCTACTTGAATGATTAGGTAGCCAATCCCGAAATTTAGAAATAGTGTAGGGAGATGGTGCGCCACGTTTCAACCTACAAGAGTCGTATCCTATCTGGACCCCACCTACTCTTTGCCACTTGCCCACGCGCAGTTATCGTGTCGCGGCTGACAGTAACGGCGTCGTCCTGTGATAGTCTGCTAGATACTGCCCGCACACGATGCGTGCTCATCTTGAATTAATGCCTACGGAAGTTGACGCTGAATTTGCTTGTAGGATGACTGGATTTAAATAATTAACTTGGATTACAGGGAATACATACATACGTATAATCATCGCCTTTATCCCTAATGGGGTAGGCAGAGCGTAATAGACCTAAACAAAGGTCATTCCGCCACGAGTGACAAAGTGTTAAGGGTTATTTAAGATAGATTTGTAGGTATATTGCTGTAGTGACAGGTTGTCAGCCTATCCCGAAAATTGCAATATACAGAATCCCTCGGATCCCTTAACTGGTTTTTACAGCATGACCAGGAGGAAATGCAACTGGCAGATTCTATGTTTTTCTTTCGCTCCCAATCCAGCATGGAAGTATCGCTCCCAGTCCAGCATGTAAGTATTGTATTATAAGTAGATCGCCGGGAACAGTGGAGGTATTTTAACTAAATGTGTGTCCAAGGTATAGTCAAAGAAAAAATAAGTATTTTGAATAAACTGGCTGCTCTAAATAATAACAAAGTTGATTTTATAGTTTAATTAACGTACAAAACTAATAACTAGTTTATTTTATAATTTTCCATTGATAGGAAGGTAAGAAATTAAATTACATATTTTTAAGTGTATTTATCCAATAATTTTTATGTAACATAAATTTAATAATTACGGTGGATAACTTCTAGCGTTCTTTACCTAAGTAAAAATATTAAAAGTTCGGTGGATAACTTCTAGCGTTCTTTACCTAAGTAAAAATATTAAAAGTTAGTAAAACTTTACAACCTTTTAGGGTACTACTACAACTTAATACCTACGTATATACAATCAGGCCTTTATTTCGAATGGGGTACGCAGAGCTTAAACGACCTAAACAATTCGTTCCGCCATGTCTGAGAAAGTTTTGAGGGTTATGTAAATAGATTTGTAGGTATATTTCTGTAGTGACAGGTTGTCAGCCCATCGCCTAAATTGCATTATACTGAAACTGCCTTGAACCCCTTAGCTGATTTTTACAGCATGCCCGGGAGGAAATGCGGCTGGCACATTCTATGTTTTTCTCTTGCTTCCAGTACAGCATAGAAGTGAATCAAATAATACTAATGAGTAGGTATGGCAAAATACCTATATAACACAATATTTTTATGTCAACAATGTCACACTAAACTTCATAATAAAAACATAAATATAATTATTATTTAAAATGATAGGAAGTCGATCATATTATATTAAAATTGCAAATATTAAAAGAAAATAAATAAAAATTTGGTTTATATTATTCTGAATGCCCTTGTTTTTAGTGTCTCATAAACTGGATACAATTATATATTTATTTAGTGTATTCTTTCAAAGAACATGTTTCTGATTTCTTGACTTACACTCAAGACAATATTTTTTTACAGTTTTTAATCAAAGAAAATAGTCCGGCGAACAAAATAGTCAATGTAACTTACGAAGCTATCACCTGCAACTTAATCGCCCTTGAAATCTTATTTCTGTTTTCCAATTTCAATAAAATCTTGTAATAAAAGAAAGTAACAACCAAACTCTATTATCTGTAATCCTATACTCGGTAAAACTGGCGGTAGGGGGCGTTGGGAGTGGCTCTATCAAGCTCCACCTACCGTGACGCTCGGGCCCTCTGATTGGCAGAGACGGTATCGGTGCTGCGCGTACGCATACGAAAGCGCACGCTCAGAGAATGCAATTCAATTGATCGCAGTCTTGAATGCTCTTTTATGTGAACTACGCGTAATCGTTCAATTAAATGTTTAGCTTTGTCGATCGAACATTGGTACAAAAGTTTTATAATAAAACTAAGTACGAAAGGCATTGTAGAACCGAAATAAATTTACCAGTACCTATACCCTAGCTAATAAACAGGGTGTTAATTTTGATTGCATGCCATAGTTTAAGTGGTGTTTTGGCACCTTTACGTATGTAATTAAATAGGATCATATAAAAATATTTAGGAAATCATTCTTACAAAAGAAATTTTATTGTTCCGTACAAAATTACCACTTATCAGATCATTTACTTCCATGCTGGACTGGGAACGAGAGAAAAACGTAGAATGTGCCAGCTGCATTTCCTCCCGGGCATGCTGTAAAAACCAGCTAAGGGATCCGAGGGTTTCTGTATATTGCAATTTAGGCGACAGGCTGACAACCTGTCACTACAGCAATATACCTACAAATATATCTTAAATAACCCTCAAAACTTAGTCAGACGTGGCGGAACGACCTTTGTTTAGGTCGTGTACGCTCTGCCTACCCCATTAGGGATAAAGGCGTGATTATATGTATGTATGCAGATCATTTCGTTTGGAAAGAAATGCCATTTTTTTATCTAATAAGATTTCTTTAAATATTTTAATGTTAATCTTAATAGTTACTTAAACTTCACCCGCACCTGCATAGGCACGCAATCCAATTAACACGATTAACAAGATTTTATTTAGTCATAGAAGTGTCTAGAGCTCATGTTTAATTGTCAGTTTACATTTTATATCCTAAACTTAAGGTCTTTATTTTCTAGACTTTTAATGATTCTTGTTTATGATAGTGCCTAAGCACATGGTTTTTACGTTTTTGAATATATCCAGTATGATTACATTCCCTTGTTTAGAAACTAACTAAATTAATTAACATAACTAGGCATCAACCACGTAGATAAATATTCATGAATTTATGTTTGAATGTGATTGTTATTTCTCTACATCAAATAGTTACTTATTGGGCTCGATTCTAGATTTGTCGGCTAAAACTAAAATTATAATGTATTTGTCACTTTCAGACTAAAATCATTGGAAAAGGACAGGAGATCTATTCTCTTCGGTTTTTGATTTATAGTCGGTCATTTTTATCCACCGCCTTATGATATGGTGGATAAAAATGACAGGAATACTGGGGAAACGAGCAAAAGCGCGTCAAAATCTAGCGGACAAAGTGTTAAACCATAGAGTATAAATAGCCTTTCCTTTTTCTATTTTATTATTTTGATAGTGACAGTTAGATTTTAATTTTAGTTTTAGCCGGAGGTATCTAGAATCGAGCCCATTGTTGCATTTAACTTTAGGTATATGACTCTTAAAATGACAATACAAGTTGGCACCGCAAATTAGCAAACAAATTCAATGTACCATTTCTAATTTCAATCAAAATCATTATTTATCACTACATAGTATAAAACAAAGTCGCTTTCTCTGTCGCTATTTCCCTATGTATGCTTAGATCTTTAAAACTACGCAACGGATTTGATTGCGATTTCTTTTAATGGAGTGATTCAAGAGGAAGGTTTATATGTATAATACATGCATAATATATTAGAGAAACACTGATGATTTCCGTGCGAAGCCGGGGCGGGTCGCTAGTTATATTATAAGCCGCTGGAGCTTTATGAAATGTGTCAGCCCAATTTCTGTTGAAACCCTGCAACAAGCGAGATGCCGGTTGTGGAAGGAAAAAACTAACCTGGCTTTTCCCTTTGTGCCACTGTCGGAAAATCTTCCACCTGGACACAATCTGGCGAGGCCGACATGTAATTCCTTAAATAGGCTCCTTACTCAAGTCGGCCGGAACAAAGATAATCGCTTCGATAATTTCTTCAAAATGATACTGAAAATTTTGAAGACCTACATCAGATCTATACTTGAGTGCATTCCAAGTCTGGAGTCCATACTTTGTCAAAGACATAGATCTACTTGAAAAGGTTCAGCGTAGTTTCACCAAAATACCCAGACAATTAAAAAAGCTAACTTATGACCAACGCCTAGAGGTAATGAAGATTACTACCTTGCAAGCAAGAAGAGAACGTGGGGATTTGATACTTTCAAAATTATAAGCGGCCTCTATGACCTATCTAACTTTGATGCCCTATTCAATCGAGACCACAATAGCCGTTTGCGAAGTCATAGCATAAAATTGACAACTTGTTTCTCACACAACAACCCACACAAGCACTTTCTTTCAAATAGAGTGGTTGCTAACTGGAACAAGCTACCTCAAGATGTAGTGACAGCACAGAATACAAATGTCTTTAAGAAGAAATTGGACAAATACCTACAAAACTTCAATAAGACAAGCAAATTGTGAACAATGGGATACAGGCACTATCAGTTGCTACAACTGCCTGCCTGATTAAATAATATAATAATAATTTATAAAAGATTCCGACCTTTGATGCAAATGCGGGGTAGACCCACAGACCATGTTCCATTTGATAGTATGCTCCACTTGCTCGCGAGAGCAGTTAATGCAGGCAACCGAAAACGCAATCAGGGTTGCGGACTACTGGGCTGCGGAAATTTGAAGAAAAAAGACAAGGAGTTGTCTTGTCATCGACACGATAGCAGAAGAAGATGGTATTATACAGGCTGTAAGGGGCAGCGACTTGCAAACTGATAGGGGTTGCTCAGTTAACAAAACTGAACAATATCAGCAGATTTTTTTTCAGGGAGTGATAATAAAATGCTTTCCATACAAATTGTCTGATCGAGGTGGTTATTTTGTACGGGAAGGTCAATTTTATTTTAAAAAAACATGCTGCTGATACTTGTACAGTGTCTTTGACCGAGCAACCCCAATCAGTTGGCGTGATGCTGTCCCTTACACCCGGTATACCAAACTATTATTATTTATTACAATTCTATTCTTAATAAGAAATACTTAGATAATTTTATCAATCACTACACCTACGCACCTGGTACGTACTTAGGTATAACAATTGCAACAGCTACCTTACTATTTGTAGCCTTCCCACACCTACAAGTTGTACTTACTTAGAACAGGCACTTACTCAGGAACATAACTTGGAAATAGACAAAAAAATCTAGGGCACACCTTGGAATATGTTAAAATCAAGCGAACTTATAAACGATTTACAGTGCGTTGATAATTGCAATAAAATTGATCCAAATGCATAATGTGAGCTTGGTTTTTGCTGGACGGAGTCTTAGACCCGTAAATATAATCAACACTTGAAACTGACGCTAGTTTGAGTTCGTATCAGTAATGTGATTTCATTACAAAACGACCTGTCAAATCGATACTTAATATGGCTCTCAATCATGAGATAGCTTTATAAATACGAGCCTTAGACCTCGAAGTTTCGACCATATACGATGGGCTTTATCAGGAGCAGGAATCGTCAGGTGCAATCTTCGACAACGGTTCACGGCTGAAAAAAAAAGCAACAACAACCACAAGCAACAGGGAAAAAGAATCGAGATAAGTAGGTAGGTAGGTATTTTTAAGTGTCATATTGATTAAAACATACATACATATTGACACGTTTTTATCCCTAATGGCGTAGGCAGAGCGTAAACGGCGTATACCAAGGTCGTTCCGCTACGTCTGACAAAGTTTTGAGGGTTATTTATGATACATTTGTAGGTATATTGCTGTAGTGACAGGTTGTGAGCCCTTCGCCTAAATTTCAATATACTGAAACCCTCTGATCCCTTAGCTGATTTTCACAGCATGCCTGGAAGGACATGCAGCTGGCACATTCTATGTTTTCCTTTCGCTCCCAGTCTAGCATGAAAAAAATATTAATGCTAAAGTCCCTAATATCTCGAAGCTGAATCCGTAACTGTCCTACTTTTGATTATATTGATACCAATACCAGCATTTATTGATGTCTTGACAAACTGGATTTCGAGTAATTCTGTAATACCGTTCACTTACAATCCAATAAATCTATATTTTAATGTAAAACCTGTGTAATATTGAAAATAATAGTGCTTTTACAATCCTCGATACCTAGTACCTACTACCTAAGTTAGTACGAGAACATTTTTGATCTATTATTATTCCTTCTATCTTAAATAAACATTATAATACACTTATTTGTAACATTTCACGTGCAAAGGTTTTGAATCTCGAACTCATAAGCTATTTAAAAAAACCTACATAAGGCTTCAAAATCCTCAATAAGGCATGTTTTTACGTGGAACGTATAACATTTAATCTTCACTTTCTTTTCTCTGGAATCAAGCACCAATACATAAAAAAATACAATACGTCAACAGCTCATGAGCAGAGCAGAGAGATAGAACACTTTCTTCTTGTTTTTCAGAATAGCATCAACCCGTGGTCTTATTCTGTCGTGTGGGTAACGAGTCAATCGACCCGATGAACCCTGTTGTTAGAGTTTTCAAACCGTCTAGTAGCACAACTATTTAGGCCTTTGGCATGGTTTGAATAACGACCACTATCAAAGCCAGTTACAGGAATCGAAGGCTTAAAGGGAAGGGCTTGAAGGGAAAACCTCACAAAGTGATAAATTGACAAATATCAACTTTGTGTGGCCCCTGGGAATCAAATCCAGGACCTCCGGATCGTAAACCCATCCACGGCTCTGACCACTAGAACACGAAGGCAGTTCACCCAACCCTTGGTGAGCATGTCAAATACTCGCCTAATGGGGAGTCCAATGTCCTGCAATGGAATTTCCCTGACAACCTGTAGACAAGGAAATAAGTTCAAATTCCTGACTTTCCTAACTAAATATTACTTTGACCATTTACGAAACGGGAATGGCCGGGGTTACACCTAAACGCACTCAGGTTTATTATATGACAAGAGAGCTGAAATTCTTAAAGGTTGTTAGGAAACATTTGCAATGTGAAATATACAGGATGTCTTCGAGGTACTTACACGTCTTGTAGGGTCATGGTGGTACTTATTGACTGTTATTACTTGCATAGGTACATTATCAACAAAATTCTTTAACTATTGCAATAAGGGTCAGCTCTCACCGAGAAGTGACACGATGCAAAGCTATTTAAAGATGCAATAATTCGGGACGAATTATAATCAAGCCGCGGGAATAATCAAGTTTTGTAAATAAAGTTCCTAGTTAGATTGTATCACGTTTTGAAAAAGGCACGCCGCGTCGCGTCGCGTTGTTCCTGGTGTAAATTGACCCTAACCATCATCATCTCCCTAGCCTTATCCCGAATATCATGGGGTCGGCTACCTAATCTAGGGGATTGAACGAGGGTACTGGTTTTTACACAGAGCGACTGCCATCTGACCTCAGCAACCTAGAAGGGAAACCATACCCAATCCTAGATTTGGTCAGAGTTTTCAAGCCGCCAATGCTTAGCACTGGCCTCTGAAATGGCTTTACGACTAATATCTACGGTATTAAACGATATTAACCAGGAGCAACGGCTTAACGTGCCTTCCGAAGCACGGAAAAAGCGCCGAATAAACGTACATATGAAATTCGAAAACCGAAAAACACATTGGTACTTGGTGGGGTTTGAACCACGACCCCCCGCTCAGGAGGCAGCGGCCCTATCCACTACACCATCGGGCTCTCTGTAAATTGACCATAACATATACTTGAAAAACTGTAATATGGTAACTGTAATTTCTATGGATTTTAGATATATTTTCTTTTGTTTTCATTCTGAATGACATCTGTCGCAGCTTCCCTCCTACATTATACAGATTACCTATAGTCTTAAATAAAACTAGAATTAGTTGACCATGCTTTATCGATCCTATTTCGATCACCACTTTGCTAAACTCGAATCATTGCAAATAAGAAACATAATTTATAGTATATCCATGAGTACCTACACCAAGTACACTAACACTACACTAACTGCCAGCAGGGCTCACGATTTGGAGGTCCACAGTTTCGATTCCCAGGAACACACAGTTTATATTTGTCGATTTATCACATTGTGAGAGTTTACTCAGATTGGTTAGGACAATACAGGCCGAATCACCTGATTGTCTGGAAGAAAAAGATTACGTGCTTCGAAGGGCACGTTAAGCTGGTTCCAGTCGCTGTTTTTGATAGTGGTCGTTACACAAACCATGTCAGAGGCCTATTATCTGTGCTATGAGATGACACCAGGGCTTATCGGGTCGTTTGACTCGAGAATCCACTCGCTAAGAAGAACTTCTTCTTCTTCAATGAAGGGAAAATAATAATAATAATCAATCTAATCTGCCTTAGATTAGGCATAATTTATACTACATCCATGAGTATCTACATGACTCTATCCAGCACGCGCTGAACTCCAAAGCATTCCCTGGTTCAAATATTGACACACCCGTCCATTGTGTCGGTCGGCGTCATAAAAGCTATCTTATCAGCTGTGTGCGCATACGCCAGTGTTTGGTAAAGGGCGCTCACGTGTCTGTCGGTCTCAGTGTGACTCCAGCCTTATCTGTAGGTAATTGACGAATTGTTAGACTTGTGAGTTCCTGTTGAGTATTTGTGTAGGGATGAAGGTGTGCTTTGGTTATGTTTAAAAAATTGAGAGATAGAGCAAGTTAATTTTTAATTCGTTTGAAATATTATCAATAGCAAGGTACATACATACATATAATCACGTATTTATTCTAAATAGGGTAGGCAAAGCGTAAACGACCCAAACAAAAGGTCATTCCATAACGTCTGACAAAGTTTTGAGGGTTATTTAAGATAGATTTGTAGGTTTATTGCTGTAGTGACTGGTTGTCAGGCCATCACCTAAATTACAATGTACTGACTGAATCCTCGGATCCCTAAGATAGTTTTTACAGTATGGCTGGGAGGAAATACATCTGGTACATTCTATGTTTTTCTCTCGCTCCAAAGCCAGCATGGAAGAAATCCATACTTAATATGGATTTTAATCTTGAAATCGTTTCATAAATACGAGCTTTAGTTCTAATATGAGAAACGTGAACATTTATAGAAGGTCCAATTAAGATTCTGGAAGAGACAAAAAATGCAGCAGCAATTCTCAGAGGAACAAAGCAATCCGTAGTCGCCTCCTATCATTTATTGCGAGTCAATATAAATTGCCTATTTAAGTCCCTTTTTATACTGCAAGGACCAAGTAGGCAGTCAAATTTTATTAGTTTATTAGGCCAATACCGTCTGAAGTACCTCCTTAATTAACAGCTTTATTTATAAAGAATTAGACCACCGTCCTGAGAAGTAATTGGCGTATATAGACAGACAAAATAGGGGCACATAATTAAAATGTCTTAATTTTATTGAAGCCCCTCTGGACCCCCAGGTTTATGGTGATCATTTGGCTGTAAAGATACTGGAAGGATTCTCTGCAGCCTGTTTTGTTCATCCCTTTTTATAGACGATGTTTTTTGTTGATACAGTCAAGAGCAAGCTTGACTTTCGTGGTGCTAATCTAGCTCCTACAGCGACTCACATAAGAATTATATCAATGGAGCTTGATGTGTTCTTGACTATACATGATTTCTATTCTTTAGCTTCTTCATAGTCGCAGCTACATAAAAATACTACTCGACAAAAATAAAGCAAGACGAAAGTATCTCAAAAATTATTCAAATCAAATAATGCCATACAAAACTTATTTAAATGCTAAATACTTCTGTTTAAATTACATACAAAATTGAACCTTTTTCCACTATAAATAATGCGGTAATTGCTCGGCGGACGTCCCATCAAATTGCGTTTATGGCGACTTGCCGTTCAGAAAAAAGAATGATTCCCTAATTTGGAGGAGTTTATTCAACAATCAACAAGCACTTCTTTCAAATGGATGATAACTATTACCTACTCAACTCCCTAGCCTTATCCTGTATATCACGGGGTCGGCTACTTAATCTAGGGGACTGAACGAGGGTACTGGTTTTTACACAGAGCGACTGCGATCTGATCTCCGCAACCCAGAAGGAAAACCAGACCCAATCCTAAATTAGGTCAGAGTTTTCAAGTTTTTAGTGCTGGCGACTGGCCTCTGATATGGCTTAACGGCTAATATCTACGGTATTAAACGATATTAACTGGGACCAATGGCTTAACGTGCCTTCCGAAGCACGGAAAAAGCGCCGAATTTATCGTACATATGAAATTCGAAAACCGAAAAACACATTGGTACGTAGTGGTAGTGGCCCTATCCACTACACCATCTGGCTGACTATTACCTACTATAACTATAGATTTTATTACAATATCCATAGTTTACATAATATATATGATTTCATGCTGGGAGCGCGAAAAAAGCATAGAATTTTCCTTCCGGGCATGCTGTAAAAACCAGCTAAGGGATCCGATGGTTTCAGTATATTGTAATTTAGGCGATGGGCTGACAATCTGCCACTACAGCAATGTACCTATAAATCTATCTTATATGAAGATGACGAGTTTTGTGCTTCATGATAATACCTGATGATAACATGCAAAGTTTACTAGAGCATTAGTCAAAGCAATATTCGTAACAAAGCTATGTTTTTTGTTCATGATTTATTTAACTGTTCACCTTCTACATAACCCTGTCCACACAACGAGGCTTCTTCAACAGCCCATGAACAATAAAATCACAGATTTGTGGACGCCACATTACCAGTTTTAATTCAACCAAAATTAGTCCAAAGAGCTCCTTAGTTTATTTTAAAAACGACAGTACCATTTGGGAGCTCAAATTATAAATTCTATCGTTTAAAAAATCTTATTTATGATGTCCAAAGCAATTTAGGGACCTCTCCTAAAGTATGAGACACATGTTTTAGATTTTAATTGCGTCTCTTTAGTAAAATTATGGGCTTGAAATGGTTTGAAATAAAATTTAATTAATTTTTGATTGTTTTTTGTTTTATTTGTTTTCTGGTAGTGAATGTAATTTGTGTGCTCATAACGGAATGATTTGTGGATCTGTTTATTGATGAGAAAGAACTATCTAGTTTAATTACAATGTTTATTCTTTGGCTATTTGAAAAAAAAGCAACTCTACCTCAATCAGATTTAAAAACAAAATAATTTAAAAACATCTAAGATCTATGAACACAAATCACAGCATAATATATGAAAATTGTAAAATTTGTAGGACGATTATATTTTAACTGGTTAAAGTAGTTGTCAATCCAACACATTTTATATCGGAGCGAATAACTACAGAAAAAGGAGTACAAACTGCCAATAATAAAAACAAAATCGTACTGTTACTACCTCTTATTGCCATAATGAAATAATTTGCAACACTTTATGACAATTACATTGCGCCAAATGAAAATCATCTTATTGACATAGCGGGTGGTAATCGAGTAATGTAAAACAAAACAAATAAACTTAATGAACCGGCTTATAACACGATCGGATTTTATTGAACAAACGATTGAACTACGACCTTAATACATTCTAATAAAGACGTAATTGAAGAAAGATATGAAGATGCAACTAAAGGTGTTAATACAATTGTGTTTGTATCGTCTTGCACTCATTTGCAAATAATTGATGAAGTAACTGGTTAAGATAGTGTGGATTATTTATGTGAGGCAGATGGCATGAGATTAAATTGCATGCTATCTTTAGTGATTTAATAGTGGGCTCGATTCTAGATACTAACGGCTAAAACAAAATTTGACTCTATCTGTACCTTTCAAAATAATAAAATTGAAAAAGGATAGGCGATTTTTACTCTATGGTTTTATACTTTGTTCGCTACATTTTGACGCGCTTTTGCACGTTTCCCCAATATTTCTGTCAATTTTATCCGCCATATCATATGACGGTGGATAAAAATGTCAGATAACGCATAAAACCATCGACTATAAATGAAAAAAAAACGTAGAGAATAGATCTCCTGTCCTTTTCCAACGTTTTTAGTCTGAAAGTGACATGGATTTTAATTTTAGTTTTAGCCGACAAATCTAGAATCAAGCCCATCGTTGATTTAAATTAGCTTCAACACAACAGCATGCTAAATAATATATGTTTGACTGGTTTAGTGATTTAATTTTTTTTTTCTCCTGCCCTTATCCCAATAATATGGGGTCAAGTTATGTTCTTCTTCTTATTCTACCAGGTGACAGCGTTCCAGAAACCGATAGAGGGGTTGCTCAGTCAATGACACTGATCAACTAAAAGCAGGATTTTTTTCAGGAGGTGAAAAAATTTTTTCCATACAAAATGTTCACCTCGGTCAGACAATTTGAATGGAAAAGCCATTTTATTTTCACTTCCTGAAAAGTAATCCTGTTAATAATTGTTTAATGTCGTTGACTAAGCAATCCCTAAATCCTTATCAGTTTGCGAGACACTGACCCTTACATCTAGGATATGAACTGACGTAATTTGGTGTCGTAAGCTTTTAAACCGCCGAATAGCACCAACAATATCCTAATATTCAAAGTGTTCACAAAATGATAAAGCACATTAACCGATCAACACAGAAAGGAAAATTTTCGGTCGAATCACAAAAATAAAAAAAACATCGTAACCGTCGTCGTCGTCGTAAGCACACTTCATCACACAATTAAACTGCTCAAAGAAAGGGTATCGATGGCCGTCCATTATGGGTCGTATTGTTACCAATCGGCGCACAATGCCTTACTTATGGCCCGTTTAGGACGGAAAAAAGAAATGGCTAGTGGTTGATACACATGATCTAGTAGAATGGCAAGTTAAGAAAGAGTCAGACAAAAAATAAATATCTAGGGATACGTAAAGGACTAACATTCGATTTGAAATAATTTCTTGGACTTCGTCATTTATATTTATTATGGAAATCATTAAATGTATTAAAACATAATTTGTATTTTTTTATAATCTTCGCTGAACTACAGTTATTTGCTATTCGACATAATTATACGTGGACTTAAAACCATTGCAGATTCCTAAGAATTCACGAGTTTCCTTGATTTCACTATAGGTACGAAAAACTTATAACTGTTGCATTTAGAAAATAAGAATAATAGCATAATTTAACTCCGTGCTTGTTTTTTGAACAAGGTAGCAGTGTGTGAGACTTTTTATTTCGGACCATAACAAATTCGTCAGATCAACGCGGCTCAGCGGCCAGTTATGAATTCCGACATATGAATATTGTGATGGTTACTTATTGTTATTAATGTGGTGTGGAGATTACAAAATGCAATCCTTTTGTTGTTTGAATCACCTTTTTTGATTGTTCCATTCTTTTTTTATTCTATTTAGCTCGACATCATCTTCACCGACGTTGCCAAACCGACACCTGATGACATAAGAAATCATAAAAATCATAGACATGAAATTTGAACAATGATCGGAAATGTACAAAATGTTAATCATCTAAGTCATGCCATGCCGCTGTTACATTCCATAAATGCCAATGATGAGGAGAATCCTGCTCCAGATCTAATACAACCACAATCAAATGATAGAAAGATGGCGTCCAAGTGGTCGGTCTTTACCAAACCGCATTGACCAAGTTAGTTGTGCACGTAGATCAAACTATAATGAACTGTACTGTAAAGGACATGTAGGAGGAAGCAAGTGAAATATAAAACTTGGTGAAGATAACTTCGAACCCCATGACAGTTGATTAAAAGGGGCCGAAAGCAAGCCGAGGTTGGGGGCCCGCGACAGCACACCAGGAGCCACCCGGCGGGAGGGCCCCCTGACGATTGTATTTAAAATAAATAAGTACTTCAATGAACGATTGTCCGTGAGCATTCCGCGACGGTGGTTTATGGATGGTTCTGATTGTGACAGTTGATAATTTATGCGATGATGCTCCTATGTTGTGCCAGCGCTGTGCGAGTTTTGATTTAATGATAACTAGCGAGACGAGACTCCGGTAAGGATGAAACTTATGTACGGCTATTGATTTATACTGTGAAATGTGTTCACAGAAAGGTGCGAAAGCAAAAATATTATTAAAGAGGAACATTATTTTTTCATTACCAACGCAAGTACTTTGCTAGATCTATGAATAAAATAATATGAAAGGACGATGGTAAAATATCTGAGACCAAGGATAAATTGCCACAGAAGCAATCAAAACTGGATGTGATTTAAAACGCACCCTAAACGGTCTCGTAACGAAACGACAAAATAATAGACTCTTACAAAATGGGCGTAAAGCAACAACCGAAATTAAAACCCTATCAAAATGAACAACTTAAAAATAGTGAATAGAATAACCATTACGTACATCCCTTTAGCATCTGTTAAAGGGTAGATGCATTTATAATGGATTTATAATCTACATGGCTCCTATAATCAGGAGATTATGTTGGTCCTTTTTTCAGTGCTCTTTTCATTAGCGGTTGTAATTCTTTGACTAAACGTGTAATCAGTGTAAAGGGACGTAAATGAATCAGAAATTTTCGTAAGGACGTAATTGTGGGTTAGCTATAAACTAAGCGTAGCCGAAATGTTTTTTTTTTAGATCACACAGTTACAAACGTTTTTGACATAGACAAAAATTTATATAAATTTGACCGTTTTAGAAGCAATTTGAAACAAAATACTAGATCAACAAGTTCTTGTTGACCAATTAGGTATATGTATTTTTATCATTCAAATCTTAATATTACAATCATCAATTATTTTGTTTAATAAATCTCGCTTTGATGATTGCAAGTTAATCAAAATTTAACTAATTTGACAGCTGACTGACATCGTGTGCTGTGCTTCCTTGAATAAAATTGACAAAGTTAAATGTATTTTTTTATGTTTTTCCTTTAGATATAAATTATATTTTTTTTTATTGAATCACGTTTCAAACCAATATTGAAACCTGAAATAGAAAATTATCTATATGCTGCAGTGGTTTTGTAAAGTTGGCCGAAAGACTCAGTATAAACAGTTGGTACAGAGTATTACAAGATAAACAACTGAGGATTACGTTGTGCCCACATATTATATTGAAACAGAATAATTCACTGAATCGTAAATTTTATAACCTTCTTCCAAGGAACTGCAACGCGAACGCGCGCTCACCTAAGTAGAATCTTGTGTATGTTTATTTTCCGATAGGACTGTGTAACTGTGTGCCTTGGTTTTTTCTTTATATTTTTTAAAGTATAACAAGAATAAAAGAGGTGGCTTTTTAAGGGACACAAGCCAGTTATATGGCTGTTTCAGAGAAATTGGGTTTTATTTAATAGTGACATTGAGATAAAGTTCAATTCAAAACTAAACAGTGTTTTCTAATTTGAAATACTACAATGTAAGCGCTTTATATACGTACTTGCACTTCATCTTTGATTTCCACTTATCAGATTAAAGTCCACAGCTAAGCTAACCTATCTAAAAAAACACACACCAACAAAAAATACGTAGAGAGAACATGAAATAACTGTCATATCCAACACCTCATTACAACTTTGTCACGATGGTACAAAAAAATATAAAACGCAGTAGGATCCCAAATAAAATTATACACGTATAATCTCATATCAGACTTTAGATCCGTGTTAAAGTGTTAACAATGAATATTTTGTGCGGCTTTCGATGGCAGCTGAGATGTTATGTGATGATAAAGTTAAGGTAGCCGGGAATGCTGTGGGACCGAAGGATTAACTGGTGAATCATATTGATGAGTGTCATGATTTTCACAATTGATGAGGAAGATAAGGTTAAACCGCAGAAATTTGTCAAAAATTTTATGGTTTTCTTAAGTTACCGTACACTATCAAAACAGTCAGAACAGAAAGTGCTACTTAAAGGTAAAGGTTCTGCATTAAATTTATAATTCTGATCATATTTAAACTATTATGATAATTAAATTGAAAACATGGTGGCCTGGAAGTGGGAGAATAACATAGAATGTGCCAGCTGCATTTCCTCCCAGGCATGCTGTTAAAGCTAGCTAAGGGATCCGAGGGTTTCAAAATATTCTAACTAAGGCGATGGTCTGACAACCTGTCACTACAGCAATATACCTACAAATCTATCTTAAATAACCCTCAAAACTTTGTCAGACGTGGCAAAACGACCTTTGTGTAGGTCGTTTACCCTCTGCCTACCCCATTAGGGATAAAGGCGTGATTGTATGTATTATATGAAAACTATGAACAAAATATGACCTCCAATAACCCAAAGATCAGACTACGCGGACGCGACAATTCATTTAATAAAACTACAAAAATAAACTATCGCCGTTAACAAATGGAAAGACATAAGACGATCATGACTGTCTCCGATGGGCGCCACTTGTTCGCTGTCACCGCAATTTTTATACGTCCTCGCCTTGAGCATGCGCAATGCATTCTTTGGATCTTTGCGAAGACAAAAGATGCTTATTAAAATAATTCTTTTGTATACTTTAAAGTTTAATACTTTTATTTATTTATATAATCACGCCTTTATAATGGGGTAGGTAGAACGTGAACGACCTAAACAAACGTTCCGCCACGACTGACAAAGTTTTCAGGGTTATTTAATATAGATTTGTAGTGTAACAATATTGCTGTAGTGACAGGTTGTCGACCCATCGCCTGAATTAGAATATATTGAAATCCCTTAGCTGGTTTTTACAGCATGCCCGGGAAGAAATACAGCTGGCACATTCTATGCCTTTCTCTCGATATGATATGATATTTTTTAATATTCGTAGAAAAAAAAAAACAAAATGATGTCTATTTCATTGTTTTCTTTATTTGAAGTACATTTATTTCACTTTACATGCACTTTTCATGACCCCAATGTCGAGTTAAATCATCTAGATTTTAAACCGAAACCCTGAAACAAAACATAATATCATCAGATTATTGTTATTTTTTGTAAACTTCCAGTAACTATTATCTAGCCACTGAAATCATATTTTTCTTTCTTTAGCTATTTGGCCTAGTTTCTAGAAAATACGAATTTTGGTACCAACAAACTTGGCAAAACGACAAAACATGTAAACGACATCAAAAGTCGTGACGACATCGCATCGACATGACACGAAAACGGATCCGGGATAAATCCTCCAGAAGAAGATATAAAAGGGTGAAATCGCGAATTATTTTCACGGGACAACATCCTACGCTTTGAAAGGTGAGCCATTGAATGGGCCACGTTTTTATTTCATTTAGGTGCACTTGGTCACAATTGCGATTGGGCCGTGTAACTTTTTTGCGATTGGTCTAAAGAAATTGCGAAATATTTGTTGCCTGCAGTTTATTCTATACATTATTAGAAAAATGAATGGTTAAGAAACAAGGATTTAAAAAAAAGAATTACTACACTACACTTGAGTAGGTATGTCGAATTGCATAGAAGCATAATTTTCATAGAATAAACGAATTTGAATTTGATTTTGAATAGTATTTTTATGATTTAGGCCATTTGCAGTTTTGACCATTTGCAACTCATACTTGTTTAA
Source organism: Scrobipalpa costella (assembly GCA_949820665.1). Taxonomy (NCBI): domain Eukaryota; kingdom Metazoa; phylum Arthropoda; class Insecta; order Lepidoptera; family Gelechiidae; genus Scrobipalpa; species Scrobipalpa costella. The sequence goes on from OX463313.1 coordinate 7,347,719, forward strand.
ATTGTTTTGAACATTAGTAACTTAACCTTTTAAATAATTTTTGACCAATCGCGATTGTGACCAACTGCGACCTGGACATTTTATTCCGCTCACAATAACCGTAGAGCACGAGCTGCGCGCACGCATTCAGGGCGGAGTCCCGACCCGCGATTATCGTGGCCTTTTTTATTATTTGCGCCGTAGATACCTTTTACATCGCCGTTCAATTACTGAGGCGCGAGTGTGGCGAGCAGCTAGTCTAGTATGGATACGGACTTTTTTTTCTTTTCAGGGTCTTGAACATCAGTTATGTTTCACTGACTTTGTTTCGGTTAAACCCATTTTTAGCACAACTGGAAATTGTTTCAACGGATTTCAATAATATTTATTTAATTTTGAATCCTGACATTTCCAAATTTTTTTAAAAATATTTTACCCACAGTATCCTAGTTTGGGAACCAGGAATCCTTTATGTCCTTGTCTTGTCTAGCCGTTAATGTCCCACTGCTGGGCAAAGGCCTCTCTCCGGTCTCTCCACGACTCTCGGCGGCGAGATGAGCTTGACTCCTTCCTCGAGGACTGGCCGGAGGAAGCACAGGATAAATACCTACTTTATAAATTATAGTTAATAGTGGTACATCAACAAATGATTTGTATTTGTTTTTAAAACTGCTTCTTTTTATCAAAATCTCAATAGCCACCATCATCATCAGTTCATATAAAGTCCCAACTAAGGGGTACGAGCCTGAATAAGCGCAAAGTTGGTTTTAAACTAAAGTAAAACATACAAAATTTCAAAAAACTTAAATGATCTACTGGTATCTCCCTCTTAGTACTAACACTTGACATAGTGGTCGTGGTTGTCATGAAGTGTAGTTATCCTTTAGGCATGTATTTATAAAGCGATCTCAAGATTGAGAGCGATATCAAGTATGGATTTAACAGGCCGTATTGTATTAAAATGACATTTCTGATACGAACTCAAAAGTCGTCTCATGTGTCGATTATAAATACGGGCCTTAGAGTCAGAAAATTTGTATAAAGTAAAATCCGTATCCACACTAACCTAGCCATGCGCCCACGCACACTGATTGCGCTTGCCTTGACATTAGTTCGAGTGTCGCGACCGCGCCGATCCCGTGCCCTCTCGTGAACCGAGCGTGCTTACAATGACGACAGGGCTTATCCCTCCACGTCGCCAACTGAACAATAATAATATCTGTGCTATCTGATGTCACGAGGTTTAGCCAAAGGAACGTAAAATTATCGCTCCTATGCGAAATTTTTGGTTCCTATATTTAAATGTTATTAAATTATTAATGTATTTTTTTTAATGATATTTATGGTTTGGGAAGGTACTGATTCCTACGTCAAATCTGTGTCCATATCATATATTTGGAGATACGTTTGTTGGGTACTTTAATTTTGTATGTACGTATAAGATATTTTTAAAACATGACCACACTATTATTTCTAACTATTAGGTCATCCCATTATTGGACATTCCTATCCTAAAACAAAGATGTTACATTTAAAAAAATGGTATTAAATCTTTTTTGTTAATGCTCTTTTTTTAATGCAATGTAAACCATTAATCAATTTACCTAAATTTTAGAACAGACAAAATGATTTTCCGATCCACTACAGATTATAATAAAGTTTTATAGCAAATCAAAAATGCACTTTACCTTACCTTGGTCTCCGAAGCATAAACCTTTTATCTTTCTGAGGCAATTACTGATAATTTCCTTCCTTATTGTCCTCGTCTTCTGCTTTATAATATCGACGTGCTCTTTGAAAACTTGCCATAATTTTCTTCAATAGGTCCAGCGTTTGCCTCTTTGTGAGGTATTCTGACACGCCTGTCACTGCATCCTCTTATCTAATTACTGATCTGTAAGGTATTCTGTGATGTGGCACAACCTTACTTAAATTTTCTCTATTATTGTATTCTCAGAAAATTTATTCGAACCAGGCTCTCGCCTTTCATTCAAAAGTAATTTTACAATCTGTGTACTCATAAATAAAATGCAGATAACGTTGATCACTTTTCAATAAGTTCCAATACACAGCAAGATAAGCCCGAAGATAAGCCGAAGAAGAGAGCCCGATGGTGTAGTGGATAGGGCCGCTGCCTCCTGAGCAGGGGGCCGTGGTTCGAATCCCACCACGTACCAATGTGTTTTTCGGTTTTCGAATTTCATATGTACGTTTATTCGGCGCTTTTTCCGTGCTTCGGAAGGCACGTTAAGCCGTTGGTCCCGGTTAATATCGTTTAATACCGTAGATATTAGTCGTTAAGCCATGACAGAGGCCAGTGCTAAGCATGGGCGGCTTGAAAACTCTGACCTGATCTAGGATTGGGTCTGGTTTCCCTAATGGGTTGCGGAGGTCAGATGGCAGTCGCTCTGTGTAAAAACCAGTACCCTCGTTCAATCACCTAGATTAGGTAGCCGACCCCGTGAGATACGGGATAAGGCTAGGGAGATGATGACACAGCAAGATAATAAGTTGACTGGCGACATCTCAATAGCTGTCCAAGAAAGAGATAACCAAAAAATCATCAACATAACTAACCTCAACCAAGTTATCACATATTGAAACCGCACACCGAGATTCCCAATCTCAAAATCAATGCTAGGCGATAAGATAAGCGAACATCTACCAATATCTACACACCAGAAATCCTAGACCTGTAAGAAGGACTTTTTATAAAGTTGAAAAGGACCAATGAAGTCTGGTGGAACCAAAGCGGCGATCCAGGAATAGAGAGCTGTAAAACGTAATTATGGATATAAATTCGGAGGTCAGGCTAAATTGGCTTCGGGGTTGGAGTATCGGAACCCTAATTAGAGTTCGAAGTGACCGTCACCGCGTATTAAGCGTTCGTTTCATCAGAAGAGTTGTTTTCTGCATGAAGGGGCTTGCCGGCGCCTGCGCATACCTGCACGGCGCCTTTTAAGGTGCAGCCTTATCGATCCAGCTCGGATCGAATTACCAATATCAGACATGTTGCTTTTCTGACTGGATGTCTTATTAGATGGGAGACGCCATCGACTACAATTGTGCTGTGAAGTCATGTAAAGAAATAGATACGCACTTTCGATTGTAAACGACGTCCAGTCACGTACCTACCTGCACTTTTAATTTATTCTGACGTCTAACTTTCACCTTCCCCTGGGGAAATCAAAGAGAGAACTCACTTTTTGTTAAAAGGGAAAAGGGGATGTAGTGCTCCCACTGAGTTTCACTAATAAATTATTATCGAAACATTCAAAAGAGGCATGTTCATAGCGTCCATAATATTGTAACTTATAGGATAGAGACATACAAAAAAATACACCGAATTATAATCGAATAACGCTCTAAGTCATTTGTTTACTACAACAGACTTAAACCTTCTAGAAAGTAACGGACAGCTCAGTGATGCTGCTTAAAGAGCATTTCGCAGCTTAACTGGATAAGATTAAAACTAAATAAAGATTCCGAACGGATGAGCTCTGTCCTATCATAATCCTAAAACAACCAGTAGCCACCCTTTCTCTTGGAGTCATAAATCATAACCATCGCTTCATCTCCGTGTCTTGTCAAAAGAATTTATCCCTTGTTGAGTAAAAGCGACGAATTTTTTCGGTTGCATTACTTTGAAGTAAAAAGAGATGTCCCTTGGTCGTAAATCCATCAACAGAAAACATTGACTCATTGTCCGTGCCTTTGTTTTGGAAACTATCACTCCGCCCGCAACTGGGTGGGATTCTAGACAATATATTTACATAGAAAATCCGATTAACTTTCGTTCGTAGTTGACTCGGCCGATAATCTCCTAGGATTGAGAGACAAAGAGTCTAGAGGTTTGTCCGTTTTTTTATTCCGTGGGATAATAATAAAATAATATGGAAGTTTGTTTGCGGTTGCTTCGGTAAATAGGGGATCGAAGATTATAGATCTGTCACTTCTTAAACTAACAGGTATTGATGGTAATAAGATTAGGGTATTGGGTCCGTTTTATGTGTATCCATTTTCCGGTACAAATCAGTGAATTATATTTTTGTATATATATACATATATATCTTCCATGCAATTTTTTTTGCCGAAGTGTAGGTAACTTATGCAGACGTTTTTATTTATATTGTAATTAATTGTGTGTGGAAAATGTTATATTAAGACCCCTGAAAATGCTCATGTGAGCGAAACCGGTTGGGTTTACCCCACAATATACTGTAAAACGAGTACAAGTGTATTTATACCAAAGAAAGATTAAGCAGACGTCTCTACCAAATTCGCCGCCTATCGCTGACTCTCGAAAATTTTATACAGATAAAAATGAGAAGCTTGTATCCTCTACTCGTTTCCGTTGACACAAAATAAAGTAATAGCCATTGACTCAGCGCTATCTTGTTGTAATCGAATATATTTGGAGGAACGTCCTTATTATGGCCGTGAACGCGGCAGGTCCCATCACCGTTCACGAATTATCGCTCAATTTACGAAAGAAATAAATTTGTAATGAAAGTGGTAATTTTTCCTAACACCCAAATAACATCGGACGGTGACGTTCACACGATTTTAGGCGTTGTTAATTGAGTCGACGCACAATCTTTTTGTTGTTGATATAATAGGTTTAGTTAAAAGCATTTATTTTTGGACTGACTGCTATTTTAGCTTGATTTATTGATATTTTTATTTTTGCAGTTGAACCTGACTCGAGATTGTTATTTTTGCTGTTGAACTTGACTCAAAACTTGAGAAGTAACCAAGACAAAGTTCACACCGACGTTCAGAGCAAGCTATTATTTGGTGTCAAATGCCGATGAAAAGAAGGTTATGGACTTGACACCTTTAAAGAATAGTGTGGTAAAATCGATATTCATCTTTCTTCCTTCCACAGGGCTTTCCATGTTCCAGCCTGGTCATCACAGTAATTTGTCGAAACCGGAAAACCGCAGTAAAATTGGGTCTATAGCCAACCACGGTGGTCTCTTATCGGCAATGTGTCGCCGTCGCTTCCACTGAGACATTTCAGCTTTTTATTGCCTTGCTCTTCGCGAGTTTACCTTTCAACAAACTTACTTCTACAACCTTATTTACAACATCTACAACTTTAATAACAAGACGTAGAGTTTCGTTTTGAAGGACAGTTTTATGTTTGAGTGGTAAAAATAAGTTAGTTTCTGCTATAGTTTTATCTTCGTCTACTTTCTCACCTTTTTACGACGTAACGTGTGATCCGAAGTGTCGTAGATACAATTATCGATTAGGTAATGTTATCGGTCCGATCTTCTGTCTTCCGGGATTCTGATTTGACTTAGGCCAGTTTTTGGTGAATTTGTGACGCTTCGAGTGTGGTATTTGGGTTAACTTCCTGTGTTTTTAGCATTTTTTTTTATTGTTTCTCTTTTTTTTACTTGCCTTCTTATCTTTTTTTCTCTCTGTTCCTCCAATAGAGACATCGTAATGTTTTTCAAGATACGATCAAACTAGTTGCTCAAGTTATGCAAGTCCACTTCAGATACTAATATCTGTTACTTGAGATGGTTATCCACTTGATGTACAACTTACTCGATTACGCGACGCCAAGTAACATCTTAAGTTCTTAACATAACTTGAGTAACACTTGAAGTTATCAGGTTGCAAATTACGAGTGAAAAGGAGTGAAATGGGGAAGCAGCTAGACAAGTCATTAATATTCTGCTTATAGAAATAATGTATCAGCACTTTAAGTACTCGTAGTTAAAGAATAGTTTAGATATTATTAATTTATTACTTAGATACTCATTAGAAATATTTAAAAAGCGTTATTTGGTTTCGTAAACGTTACTAAACCATTAGTCGAATTTTAAATTTATGATGTGTCTAAAATAAACGTATATTCTATTATAAAAAAAAGGTAAAATGTAGGCTTGCAATATACCTATGCAAAGAAAATACACTAAGGACATCGGATACTCTACATTGCTCAAGCTTTAAAAAACACATCAAATCGTCGTTTAGTTCCGATGTATTTCCTTCTCAACACAAACACATAATATGTTAGCAAGTGCTTCGCTCTTGTGAGCTTAGCTTGTTTGGATCGGAACGGAAACCAACTCTTTAGGATCAGCCGTTAAGCATGATCTCGGCCGAGTGGTCCTTCCCGCAAGGGGGCCCTTTCCCAGGTGTATCCCTGTCAACTGTGATGCAGACACTTCCGCATCTGATGATGCGAAATTAAGACGACACCGTGGCCAATAAACGACGTACCGATGCGTTTCGTTTTCTCCCACAGTCATCACAAAGGTCAAACTGCCTTTACACTGGACATAATATGTATATTAATCTGGTTCACTTATATATAGCAATTTTTTTTTTGCAACATTCTAATAGCTTTCTTTCACACAGGTCCACCAAAGGTCAGTCTCTTGCATAATATAATCTGCGCGATAATTTCTACAGTCCGTAACAGCTTCTTCAGTAAGAAAATCAAGATCCATTGTAAATACAGTCAGCTCAGATCTAATTGCATAAAAGATGTGCATATTATTGCATTTATACATTCGTATAAAGACGTCACGACGTACAGACAACAAAAGATGGCATTTAGAATTAGAAGATTTTTTTGCGGACTTAACAAATTTGAAATGAATTTAATCACAAATCAAGCATCTTAATGAATGATAATGATAATCAAATTTAATTTAATTTTAATGTAACATAACAGTATTTAATTTAATGTAATACAATGTAATTATAAGATTATATTGTGTTGTAAAATATGGGTGTACATTTAAATGCCTGAAATAAATGATTATATATACATCATCTCCTTAGCCTTATCCCGTATCTCACGGGGTCGGCTTCCTAATCTAGGGGATTGAACGAGGGTAATAATTTTTACACAGAGCGTCTGCCATCTGACCTCCGCAACCCAGAAGGGAAACCAGACCCAATCCTAGATTAGGTCAGAGTTTTCAAGCCACCGATGCTTAGCACTGGCCTCTGATATGGCTTAACGACTAATATCTACGGTATTAAACGATAGTAACCAGGACCAACGGCTTAACGTGCCTTCCGAAGCACGTAAAAAGCGCCGAATAAACGTACATATGAAATTCGAAAACCGAAAAACACATTGGTACGTGGTGGGATTCGAACCACGACCTCCCGCTCAGGAGGCAGCGGCCCTATCCACTACACCATCGGGCTCTCTAAACTATATAATAAATGATTATATATACATAACTGATAAAACTGATAAAATAGTAAAAAAAATATTGCTCCCAGTTCAGCATGGAAGCAGAAAGAGTTTTTTTTAATAACAAGTCCAATGCTGAAATAGACGACAAATGCTTTGACGATTTACAAATTTTAATAGTTTTTCGCGATTTCCACTAACTGCTTTTGCTTCCCTACAGGGTGCTACATGATCTCGCATCAAAGTAGGTCTATTGCAAGCTAAGTTACTTTCTAAGTTAATAGCTCTCAGATTATGTTTATTGATGTTATTTTACTGGGTAAATTCTATTGAATCAGCCGTTGATTCTCTGCTTGCCCTGAAAGGAATATAAATGCGATCGTTTTCGCTTTCCCTACAAGCAGCTACATGATCTCGCATCAAATTTGCTCTGTTGCGAGCTGTGTCTTTCTAAGTTAATAGCTCTCAGGTTATGTTTATTGATGATGTTTAATTGTGCGAATGCTATTGTATCAGCCGTTGATTCTCTGCTTACCCTGGAAGGAATATAATCGCGATCGTTTCTGCTTTCCCTACAAGCAGCTACATAATCTCGCATCAAATTTGCTCTGTTACGAGCTATGTCTTTCTAAGTTAATAGCACTCAGGTTATGTTTATGGGTGTTGTTTTATTGAGCAAACGCTATTTAATTAGTCGTTGATTCTCTGATTACCCTGAAAGAAATATAAATGCGATCGTTTTTGCTTTCCCTACAAGGCGCTACATGATCTCGCATCAAAGTTGCTCTGTTGCAAACTTTGACTTTCTAAGTTAATAGCACTCAGGTTATGTTTATGGGTGTTGTTTTATTGAGCAAACGCTATTTAATTAGTCGTTGATTCTCTGATTACCCTGAAACAAATATAAATGCAATCGTTTTTGCTTTCCCTACAAGGCGCTACATGATCTCGCATCAAAGTTGCTCTGTTGCGAGCTATGACTTTCTAAGTTAATAGCTCTTACGAGTAGGTTATGTTTATTGATGTTGTTTTATTGGGTAATGGGTAACACTGAATAAGATTTAACTAGAACTTTATGACGTGCTCGTGCATGTAAAGTAAATATTAGTCTGCATAAAATAAAAATGATTGAACATAAATCTCTTACGTTTAAATTTTGGACACTGGACTTTTAAAATAAACTTGTGTTTCCTTGCAAATAAGAGGGTAGTATTTGTTAGCAACTAGGTATTATCTATTTTTTTATGTTTTGATAATATAAAATAAAACTGTTTGTTGTTATTTAATATGTGTTACATGACATTCTTAAGACTCAAAACAGTACTGTAAAAAATATGATCTTGCTTGACAACCTACGCTTCAGTTTTTTTTTTTACTATTGCATATCTAAATCATTATCGGGTTGATGAATGATTGGGTCTGGTTTCCCTTCTGGGTTGCGAAGGTCAGATGGCAGTCGCTCTGTGCAAAAACCAGTACCCTCGTTCACCATCACCATCACTAACCTAATAAAATGACATCAGCAATACACTGACCATGGCGATATTGTATCCTACAGTATACATGTCCAAACATGTTCCATTCATGGCACTGAATAATAAATAGTAGGTATCTCATGGTCACAAGGCTCCATAAGCAGGTGGGTCCGTCCCGCCTATCTGTGAACCCTAATTATACAGGCTGTGACTTTAATTAATTAAACCTTGTTGTTTATACACCCTGTATTGGCTATAGATAGATGTTGCGTGGATTGAAGATTATGTATTGAATAGGATTGTGAACAGGAAATGTATAAAACTAGATACGATTCAGCAACTGAACCCAATGCCCCAACTAAGTGCCATGTTCATTTGTTATGGACGGGCACAGAGGACAGAAGAAGCACACGCAAAAAACAAATTATTAAATTAAGTTTCAATAGTAACCTTACCTACATATATTTTTTTTTTTTACTAAAATATCGTCGCCTAAGTACTTAATGATGCAAATTATACACTTCACTTTATAAAATTATACTTACTTACTTAATGCAGAAAATAATAGATGACATCATAGAAGATTTACTACAAATAATGAACACTTTCACTTCCTAAAGGAACAACTTAATTTTCCCACAATCCCAACTTTAAAAGGCCATAAAATGGTAAGTTATTACGTCACAAAATATCAAAACAACCCCTCGACACGACAAATTGCCCGACGTCGAGACGGGAGCCGCAAAAAATTCGCCTAATTTAAACCACTTGGGGAAAAAACTAGAAATGCAGTAAAGTGTAACCCTAATAGGGTACATGAGGTTCCGTAGTGAAAGAAAACCTAGACAATCTTTTAAAATTAACTATCAATATAAATGTAAGGTTATAAAGCTAGGCAGATAAAAAACAAACGAAGAAGTACTTAGTTAAAGAAAAGAGGAATATATTAAAAGTCTTCGAGAAAAGAAGAGAAAAGTTGCTAGGACACTTGTTAGGACATGATTTACTACTAAATACTAAATAAGAAAGAAATATTGAATGGACAAGAGGAAGAGGCCGCCCTAGAACAACCTGTATGAACCAAATCAAAGAAAAGATTGAGGCCACGTCGTATAGAGAAGTTAAAGAGAAGGCTGAATCCAGAGAAAGTTGGTGATTACTCCAGCGACTAGAGCAAAACTCTTTTTATGATGATGGTGAACCTCTTTTCTATAATGTTAAGAAAAATTTACACTGATAGTGAATCATGATCGTTAGGTACACAAAACTTGTCATAGGTCTATGTTGTCTAGAATCTTAGACATCAGATCAACAAATTATAAGTATCGGGAATATAGTAGGAATCCTACATTTGATTGTAGTTTCTCAAGACTATAGGGTAAATCTGAAAAAAACATCATTCAAAATAATTATAAGCTGTTATCCATTTTTCAGGAAAATTTTCTCTTAAGATTTAAAATTTATCATATTTCAAATTTTCACAGTTTATATTGTAACAGAACAGAAATTTTGTTGGAAGGCCTTAGCCATGTAAAGAAACAAACACTATAATACCATTCAATGAACTCGAATCTAGATACCGTGGGCTAAAACTAAAATTAGAAACAATCTGTCACTTCAAAATTATATAATTAAAAAAGTACAGGCGATTTACACTCTATGGTTTTAATTTATGTCCGCTAGATTTTGACGTGCACGTGATTTTGCACGTTTCCCCAGTATATATGTCAATTTTAACCGCCATGTCATATCACAGCGGATAAAAATGACAGATACGCATAAAACCACCGACTATAAATTAAAAAACCGGACAGAATAGATCTCCTCTCTTTTTTCAATGTTTTAGTCTGAAGGATGTAAGGATCGTAGCAAGTGGAAAGATGTGGTCTCTGCCTACCCCTCCGGGAAAGAGGCGTGATTATATGTATGTATGTATGTATGTTAGTCTGAAAGTGACAAATAGATTTTCATTTTAGTTTTAGCCGGCAAATCTAGAATCGAGCCCATTCATATATATTCTTCATTGTATTAAAAATTTACATATACAGTTGAACTTAAAACTGGGACACAACAGGCGAGCCTATCTCTATAAGAGATCTCTTTCAGCCAACCTGGTGGGGATGAAAGAAGGGAAAAACACGGGAAGAGATACAATAAGTAAAACTAGAAAATCTGATAAATTATAGTAATACTAATACATATATAACAATAATAGAAAAAACTTATATATAACAAAATGATATATAAGATATATACGTATATTATGTATGATAGATATAAAATTAATATAATACATATTATTAACATCAAAGAGAGGTCATAAAATGCTCTTTGAGTCTCATTTTAAAATTCATTGACTTATTGAACCCTAAAACTGATATTTTATTGCGGCTAACGAGCCAACCCCGATGGTATCTTTCGTATTACTTTCATCCCTTATCGGATACCCTGTTCACGATGACCGGGGTATAATTGGGTAGAGGTGGGGCTACATGGAACCGAAAATAATATTGGTAAAATTTGTCAAATACTCGTAACAAAGAAGACAATTATCTAATAACGAAGTATATTTTGTAGCATTTGAACCGTGATGAAAAACTGTTTTTTTTAAGTTTTTACATACATACATACTGTAAGAGTGGATACTCTTTACTCTTTTGTAGGAATGGCTGAAATTACTGCCTTTCCATTTTTGAATCTTATTCGATATGACTGAAGCCTGACGACAGGCTGCCACACACTCTTGTATCACGCCTGTTTCCCTAATGGGGTAAGCAGAGCGTAAACAACCCAGTTTTTTAAGTTTTTGGTGTTTTTAAAATAACCAAGGTAATTTAGTTACCACTAGGTTATTTCAGTTGAAACAAAGGGGTTGGTAAATACTTAGACTATTCATTATAAGATCATTTGAAATCAACTGCAAATATTTTAAGGGTATATTTATGTGGAAGAAATAGAATTTACGCATTTTAAATTTAAAATGTGCAGTATTTTTTATTTTATTTTTTCCTAACAAAAAAAGATTTTATTGAGAACACGCTTTGAATAATTCCACCACGTCACTAGAATTCAGGCCTTACGTAATTACACTAACGCACACAACGTTCAATCTTCAGCCAATCACGTAGTGTGTGTGTTTTGATATACGGTATGTCCGATTTTTGTTTAGTTTTTAATTTAAAAATCTATGTTATCTCGAAAACTAACGTAAAAAAAACTCTCTAAATAGTTTCTTGGAATTTATTTGATCATCGCCTTATATATTTGCAGTTGATTTAAAATGATCTTATGTAACTAAATATTACCTACGAATTGTTACTTAAAATGACATTTAAAGAACTAGGATACTATATGTTTTACATCTTAGTTTTTTATTTTATTGTTCAAACAGCAACATAGATGCTCAACTCTTAATAGATATACAAACGTGCATATAGACCTTCCCTAATATTTTTTGCCCACAGGGTTACCGATAATCATGTCACACGTTTTTTGTCTAAAACCACACAGGACAAAATGGCGTTACCATCAGATTATCATAGGCTTGCGGTCGGATTATTACTTTAGATTTTTTTCAACCCTCGCCTACCTGTACGCCTCAAGATCGCTGGACTAGATATGGCGAAGGTTGCCCAAATCCGGAAAACGTCACCAATATAAATAGAGCCATGATATTTACAGCAGATTGAGATAAGAAAGGTCTTCCTAATTTGACAGTGTTGTACAAATTAATAAGGCAAGCAAGCTTCTTAACCGGTGACTATATTGTTTATTATACCTATTAGAGATTTGTCGATACAATTTGGTGATGTGTTAATAAAATATTTTGTAGGATTATGAATACCTTTAAAAGTATTTCTTATGCATCTTTTCCTGTTCCTCCGTGTGTACTTTGAAAACATATTTGAAGCAGCTATTACGTGATAATCACCTATTTCTAAACAGACAGGTAGATAGAGCAAACTATGTTTTTCTTGTGTCAAATAACATACATATAGGCAGAGCGTAAACGACCTAAACAAAGGTCGTTCCGCAACGTCTAACAAATGACAAAATATTTGAGGGTTATTTAAGATAGATTTGTAGGTATGTTGCTGTAGTGACAGGTTGTCAACCCATCGCCTAAGTTACAATATACTGAAACCCTCGGATCCCTTAGCTGGTTTTTACAGCATGCCCGGGAAGAAATGCAGCTGGTACATCCTATGTTTTTCTTTCGCCTCCAGTCCAGCATGGAAGTTAACAGATAGGTAAAGAAAAAAAAGATAAGTAGAGCAACCTATGTTTTCTTTGTGTCAAATATAGATAAAAAAATGAAAAGAAAACTATAAAGATTTTCAACGATCGCCACCTCTTTTAACCTGAGCATTTTTAAAGCGTACTTTATCATTCTCTTGCCACTTTGACTTATCTCGTAAACTGCCACAAAGTAGAAGCACTTACTGTGCAGTTTTGTGTAAATTATGGCCGAAATAACTAATGGTGTTTTATGTGAGGCTATGTCGGCAGCGTGATAGACATCGGCTCTATTTGATTGTGGCGACAAAGATTGGAATTTTGTTATACATTACTTCCTATGTCGTGCGGGTATCGAGTCAATCGATCCGATGAACCTTGGTGTCAGAGTTTTTAAACCGCCTAATAGGACAGCTTAAAGGCCTCTAACATGGTATCAAATACGTATAGCGGACCGACGGCCTAACGTGCCCTCCGAAGCACGAAATGTTTTTTCTTCCAGATAATCAGGTGATTCAGCCTGCATTGGCATAAAACAACTGCGCTCATGGGGTAAGTCAATGCTTTCTATATATAGATAAGGTATAAGACATTAATAAATATTTTTCTGTCTTGCTTTCTTTTTTTCTTTCTTTCTTCCTTTCATTATACGTTCTATGTTTTCAATAAAAAGGAAGGGAAGCAGGGGGATTTATTTCTGACACCGAGCAAATCACGAAGAATTAAATTACCTACGTCATAATATTTACATTCAATACTTACTGTTGAGAGGCGATGGTGTAGTGGATAGGGCCGCTGCTGCCTCCTGAGCAGGAGGTCATGGTTCGAATCCTACCATGTACTAATCTGTTTTTCAGTTTTCGAATTTCATACGTACGTTTGTTTGGCGCTTTTTCTTTGCTCCGTCAAAGCACGTTAAACCGTTAGTCCCGGTTAATATAAAGTCCCTAGGTTACTAGGATTGGGTCTGGTTTCCCTTCTGGATTGCGGAGGTCAGATGGCAGTCGCCCTGTGTAAAAACCAGTACCGTCGTTCCCTAGATTACTTAATCCCCTACCCCGTGAGATACGGGATAAGGCTAGGGAGATGATGACTTACTGTTCAGATTTTCTACCAATCTATAAATCAGAATGTATTCCGAAACGTGTTAGCCAAAATTGACACCAATGAACATCTACCACTGTAACTATCGCCGTTACTGCTCAGTATGAGAAAGGGCTCTTTAGGTGGCAAGTAAACAGTGGACCACCAGCTAATTCAACGGTACTGACGCCTACGTGCTGCCTACTATGGAAATATGCCCCTGTTCAGCAGGTGTTAGTATTTACATACATACATATAATCACGCCTTTATCCCTAATTGGGTAGGCAGAGCGTAAACGACCCTAATAAAGGTAGTTTCGCCACGTCCGACAAAGTTTTGAGGGTTATTTAAGTTAGATTTTTCGTAGGTATAAGGATGTCGTGACAGGTTGTCGTCTCTTCGCCCAAATTGCAATATACTGAAACCCTCGGAACTTTTAGCTGGTTTTGGCCCGGGAGGAAATGCAGCTAGCACATTCTATGTTTTTCTTTCGGACAGGGATGTCCAGCATTAAAACCCAGAAAGTTAGTATTTAGACCATGGAAATTTCTATACATCAGTATCGTCTTTGATCTTTTGTTTACTGCGGAAATAAGTAGGTAACTTTAAGAGGTACTACTTTGGCAGATATAGTTTTGAATTTAGACATAGGTAACTATTTTAGGCATGAATGAAGTTTTATTTTGAAACGCAAAAAACAGCGATTAAAATTATTAACAATCATTTAACGTAAAAAATTAAAATTCATTCCGTCGACTCGATAGAAGAAGAAGAAAATTCTTTGGAAAAAATAAAGTAGATTTTACGACAACTGCACAAAACAAGTCATTTTCGTCCAAAATTTTTTGGTGCCCTGCGGGCTCGGGCTAGGGCCGATAATAAGTCTAGGACAAAAATGGTTTTGTGCACATGTTTCGACATGAAATATTAGGCTTGGGCTGGAGACCTATACCAGCCTACAATTAAATTATTTTTGTAATAAAAATTAAATACGCTATCGCACCTGAATTCAAATTTTCATATCGTTTTATATCATAAAAAAAACAAATGGTAAATAATTAGAAGTAAATATTTTAAAATAACAAGTTCTATCTGTAAACTTCGTATTGTGTTTGGCTGTATGGTTTAAATTTATTTGCCTCAAAAGAGATGCATTTATGAGTAGATACGTTTTTACCCTTGTGAAGAACCCGATGGTGCAGTGGATAGGAGAGCCTGATGGTGTAGTGGATAGGGCCACTGCCTCCTAAACGGGAGGTCGTGGTTCGAATCCCACCACGTACTAATGTGTTTTTCGGTTTTCGAATTTCATATGTATGTTTATTCGGCGCTTTTT
Source organism: Scrobipalpa costella (assembly GCA_949820665.1). NCBI lineage: Eukaryota > Metazoa > Arthropoda > Insecta > Lepidoptera > Gelechiidae > Scrobipalpa > Scrobipalpa costella. The sequence continues at coordinate 7,363,000 of OX463313.1, forward strand.
CCGTGCTTTGGAAGGCAGGTTAAGCCGTTGGTCCCGGTTAATATCGTTTAATAACGTAGATATTAGTCTTTAAGCCATGCCAGAGGCCAGTGCTAAGCATTGGCGGCTTGAAAACTCTGACCTAATCTAGGATTGGGTCTGGTTTTCTGGGTTGCGGAGGATGGATGTGTAAAAACCAGTACCCTAGTTCAATCACCTAGATTAGGTAGCCGACCCCTATAGATACGGGATAAGGCTATGGAGATAATGACGTTATTACCCTTGTGCACAAAATTATATATTAGTGCAGCCTAAACCCAGAAACAAACAAACAACAAACTAGCACTTTCAGAGCACGAGAAATGAAAAAAAAACCTTTCCATAAATTTACATAGATATTTCTTCTTATTTACCATTTATAATTTAATGTTTTCAATTATACTCAATGGGTAATTAAAATACCAAAATTACTGCAAATTATTCGCGAAAAGTAAAATTATAAAAAATGCGTATCGAAGCTCTTGCGGACAGAACCATAAATTACACCGGCAATGAGTCACAATTTTTCCGGCCCCAAATCACCTCTCTCCCGCAAAAAAGGTATTTATAAAACCATAAATCGTACCACTAAATCAATTACGGACTCGTCGTCAACAATAAAGTACGCAAGAATTTACATTACACATTGAATCACTTGACAGGGAACCCTAAATAAGGCACATTTCCTTGCGCGTCAAAACTGCGAATGTTCCCGCGACCCACCCAAAATTTACAGACCTGCGTCTTTCAAACAAACGCTCCTCGTCAAGGTTCATTTAAAATTTGCCATTGGCACATAGGTGGTATTGCAGGCGTTATCGTGGTAGTACATTAGGGGTCAGTTGACACGGCCAGTCTTCTGTGGCAAGGCTTGTATTAGTGGCTCTTAATTTATTGGGACCGATACGGCGACGGACGCCGGCCACCCCGCAAGATCCATTCACACTTGGAGGGGAAGGCGGGGAAAAGTGGAGCATGAAAGGAAATGTTCATTAAAACAACACATAAAAATTGCCTAATGGAAATAGCTGCTAACACTTAGCCAAGTTATATGTAAAGCAATGTTGTAATGATGTTACAAGCGAATATTTGATTGTTATCAGAATCTTAGGTAATAAAGATTTTCTATAATGTATCATGAATTTGCAAATTATTATTATAACAACATGGCTTGTTGCAGAGTAGGCCTTTCAGTGGAAACGTGATATCAATAAATATTATCGCGGTAATAATCACGTTCAAAGTATCAACCTAAACTTTTAACATAATCTAAAATTTAATATTTAAAACATTATAATTCCTAATCATTTTAGCGAAGGTGACATGAAAAAATAACATATATACATAAAATCACGCCTTTATCCCTTTCGGGGTAGGCAGAGCGTTAAACGCCTCGTAAAAAGCGCTTCCGCCATGTCTGACAAAAATTGAGGGCAATTTTAGATTGTAATTTGTGTTGCTATAGTGATAGGTTATCAGCCCATCGCCTAAATTACAATACACTGTAACCCTCGAGTCCCTTTTGCTGACTTCTACAGCATGCCCGTGAGGAAGGGCAGCTGGAACATTTTATGTTTTTCTATCTCTCCCAGTCCTGCATGGAAGAAAAACAAAGTTAAATTTAATAGTAAGTTGGTACCTTAAGTTATGTTAAGTAAAAGTAAGGGTGACATTAAATTTTCACGGTTTTGCCCTACCCACTCGACCCCAATAACAAATCTCATTTCCACCGAGGTCCACCCAGCCCCGACCTCCCCTACATTTTTATTAACACCTTGGTTTGATACGAGAACACATTTATTTGTCCAATCATCGGCCGCGGGCGTTCTCGGGTTACAGCAAATCATTCCGGGGACAATCTTACCGGGGACATTCTTCCCGGGGACAATCTTCCCGGTGATTTGTAGCGATAATCTGAATCAATAAATAACTACATTCACGGATGAAGTGCCTTCTGAGTGATAACGGTTGCGTTCTTTTGTGGTTCGTATTAGGGTGACGCGTTTTTGCGGTTATAACTAATACTGTATAAGGTGTTTTTGTAAATGTAACATTAATTATTTCGTCAACTATTTTCTGGTATGATTGGCTTCTTGAAAATGCTACTACCTCTATAAAAATTTACCGATAGGTATACTTATATACATATAATCACGCCTTTTTCTCTAATGGGGTAGACAGAGCGATAATGACCTAAATAATGGTCATACCGCCACGTCTGACAAAGTTTTGAGGGCTATTTAAGATAGATTTGTTCGTAGGTACGAGTATATTGCTGTAGTGACAGGTTATCAGTCTATCGCCTAATTTACAATATACTGAAATTCTCGGATCCTTTAGCTGGTTTTTGCAGCATGCCCGGGAGGAAATGCAGCTGGCACATTCTATGTTTTACTCTCGCTCTCAAGTCAGTATAGAAGTAACAATAGCCCATCAATAAAATTAATTTTGTAAACTTGTACGCAGTAGAAGAAAGCAAGAGTTTTTAAATATTTACATAGAGATATCTAATAAATTGTTACTTAACTACGCTCAGATATTTTCATAAAACAATGTGATATTTTATTTGTTCCAAATGTAGGCAAGCAAACCATCCCACTGTATACACATAAAAGTCATAGCTTTGCTTATCAACCTATAAAGTCTAGCTACTTTTAACCATCATCGTCTCCCTAGCCTTATCCCATATCTCACGGGGTCGGCTGCCTAATCCAGGGGATTGAGCGAGGGTACTAGTTTTTACACAGAGCGACTGCCATCTGACCTCCGCAACCCAGAAGGGAAACTAGACCCAATCCTAGATTAGGTCAGAGTTTTCAAGCCGCCAATGCTTAGCACTGGCCTCTGATATGGCTTAACGACTAATATCTACGGTATTAAACGATATTAACCGAGACCAACGGCTTAACGTGCCTTCCGAAGCACGGAAAAAGCGCCGAATAAACGTACATATGAAATTCGAAACTCGAAAAACACATTGGTACGTGGTGGGATTCGAACCACGACCTCCCGCTCAGGAGGCAGCGGCCCTATCCACTACACCATCGGGCTCTTCTACTTTTAACCAAAAAATATAAATAGCTTGGACATTATTACCGTGCCCTAATAGAACCGTTTTGTCATAAAAGAGAGGTGATGTACGAACACCCACGTTCCAAATACATACATACATACATACATACATAAATCACGCCTTTATCCCTTACGGGGTAGGCAGAGCGTTTAACGCCTCTTAAAAGGCGCTTTCGGCACGTCTGACAAAAATTGAGGGCAATTTTAGATTGTAATATGCATTGCTTTAGTGACAGGTTGTCAGCCCATCGCCTAAATTACAATATACTGAAACCCTCGGATCCTTTAGCTGGTTCTTACAGCATGCCCGGGAGGAAGGGCAGCTGGAACATTCTATGTTTTTCTCTCGCTCCCAGTCCAGCATGGAAGAAAAAAACGTTCCAAATACTTAGTTTATTATACCTTTTATTAGGAATCTTTGCATTTGCACATCAGCATGAGTATTGCGTGAAACTTGTCAAAAATATAAAACTTGTTATTTTTGCATCATAGAAGATCAGAATACAGGAATTCATAAAATGAAATCATAATCATTTACAATAATTCAGAAGTTCACAGATCCGACTCAATACAATTTACAGAAGTTCTATAGAAAAACACAAGTAAGCTTACCCCATGAAAACTCTCTTAGGGCCGTTTTATAAAGCTATCTCAAGAATGAGAGCAATATTAAGTATGGATTTAACAGGTCATTTTGTACTGACACTAGCGACCCGCCCCTGCTTCGCACGGAAATCAGTGTTTCTCTACTATATTATGCATGTATTATACATATAAACCTTCCTCTTGAATCACTCTATCTATTAAAAAAAACACATCAAAATCCGTTGCTTAGTTTTAAAGATTTATGCATACATAGGGATATAGGGACAGAAAAGCGACTTTGTTTTATACTATGTAGTGATTTCTGATTCGAACTCAAACTAGCTGTAATTTTCAAGTGCTGATTATAAATACGGGCCTTATTTTATCTAGTTGTAGAGTCTTTACACCTCAAAAGACAAAATAGTGTCGCGGAAGCCTTTCGGTTGCTAAGAGTCTTTCTTTTTAATATATTTTATGGCTGGCCTCGCCATAAACATTTTTCCAGTTAAGTGGCCAGTTTCTTTTTAGTGACAATGATAAGTTTACCGCAGAGGTGACGCAACGTATAACAAAATCATGCAATACGGGGCCGTTAATATTGCACACTTACTCGTGGAAAAAGATAGTGACGTTTGCCTGTCAGTGTACAAATGCGACATCACTACATAGTATAAAACAAAGTTGCTTTCTCTGTCCCTATATACCTATGTATGCATAAATCTTTAAAATTACGCAACGGAGTTTTAATGCATAGAATGAATTTTAATGGATAGAGTGTTTCAAGAGGAAGGTTTATATATATAATACTTGCATAATATTGTGGAGAAACACGGATAATTTCCGTGCGAAGCAGGCTCAGGTCGCTAGTACTAAGATAAACGAAACGCAAAAAAATAATAAAATAATTTGTAATTTATTCTTTAACGTAGCTTCCATGGAATATCTTCTTATCCATGAAATACAAAGCTGGTATTTATTTTTAATGGAATTGTGTTTGCTCTTGACTCTAGACAAGGTCAGGGATAACAGTAACAGAGTCGAGGAAGGAGCGAGGTCACCCAGAAGATGCATCTTATGGCACTGGCACTCTCACGCACCGACGGAACACAGCAAGCTGTTTGTCGCCAGACTCCGGTGAGAGGGTGGTCGTACCATGAAGCCTACCACCGTGCTTTGTTGTAATCGTTCAGATGGACTTATTCATAAGCGAGCCTGTGTTGCCGTTGCCTGGAGTTTACCACTTTGTGCAATATTTATTGTCCTCTACTGTATAACAAAATCGTAACTGCCTAGTTTAAGACGGTCTTGAATCTTCCACGGCAGGCGCTGCCTACTAAACCATATTAAAAGGCTTTTATCTGCGATATTGTCACTATAGATGGATGTTAAGTGTTTAGAAGAATTTACAGTTGACAACATTTTCTTTGTTAATGTTTGTAAACAAAGTAAGCGGTTGTATAATGTAACCTTTAAAAATATAGAAGGTACCAGCTGCTTCCATTCTCGGGAATAATTATTAATATTAAGAATCAATACTTCCATGTTGGACTAGAAGTTATAGAAAAACATAGAATATGTCAGCTGCATCTCCTACCGGGCATGCTGTAAAATCCAGCTAAGGGAGTCTGGAGGGATTCAGTGTATTGCAATTTAGGCGATGGGCTGACAACCTAATACAATACTTATATCATCTGTAATAACCCTCCAAACTTGTCAAACGTGGCGGAAAGATCTTTGTTTAATTTTGTGTAATTTTTACTCTGCCTACCCATAGGAATAATTTTATGTATGTATTAAGAATCAGAAAGATTATTCAGGTGTTGAAGGATACTTGAAGCCGTTGCTCTAGGATCTAAGTCATTGTCTTTGTCATAGTTACACAAACTACGTCAGGGCTGTTTAGTGTTTGCGAACAGGCGGTTTAAAACCTCTGACACCAGGGTTCGGGTCACCCGTTGACTCAAAAAACCACTCGATAATAAGAAGAATGTAGGGTACATTTATATTATGACCAATCCCACATTGTCATTCACACCGCATCGGAATAAAATACCTTATAAACCATTTACAGGTCGATACGAGGACAACTTCGCCGATTCCCTCGTAAACGCATGAGCGTGTAAAAAGCCTATAAAATTCAATTGACACCCGTTAAACCCGATAATGTACGGGCGGGCGGGCACTTTTCTTGTGTTAACATAAATTGTGAAGATTCCAGCGTCTAAGTCGCTTTTCGAGCGATTTATTTCGAGCGGACATGGCTATTTATGTATGTCGCAAACGTAATGGGATGAGAATCAAGGGACATTTTTGGAAGTAAGGAGAGAGAAAGATGCAAAAAGCACAAACAGACAACTTACCATGAGAAATCACTCAAGATAACACAAATGGATTTGACTTCCTTAATTATTTTGTATGGCGATATTTTTTATATTAATTTCCTGAAATAATTTTCTTGTAAAAGTTGTTCAGTTTCATTGACCAAGCAGCCAGCCCCCTTTGCTACAGTGGCATATTGTCAGCCCTTCGTCTAAATCGTAATGCTCAATGCAATTGAATTGAAACCGTCCAGTCTCTTTTGTGGCAGTTTGCCCTGTAAGAGGACCTAGGAGTATCTAGATATTAAATTTTCACTTTGCTCCCAGTGTATCATAGAAAAATCAAGTAAATAGCTAACTAACTACTGTTAGTTAGCTATTTACTTGATTCCCATACAAAATGACCACCTTCAGACAATCTGTATTTTTTCACATCCTGAAAAAAAAAACCTGCTGATAGTTAGTTGTTCAGTAGCGTTGACTGAGCAACCCCTATCAGTTTGCGGAACGCTGTCCCTTACACCCCTTTTTTTACTTTGTGAGTGCAAAAAAAAACTTTAAATTAATAGTTCTAAGACCTCTAGCTCCACAGTTAAAAAAACAATGTAACCTCAGGTATAGTTACAAAGACGTAACATACTGACCATTGGTTTTACTGCAAAATGTAACATCGATGATTGAATCTTCACAGAGCAGGTTTATGGCAGTGCGAACAAGGGATATCGTTACCGACCTCTTGTAACTATTATAGTGTTGTCAGAGTATCCATAATTTAAATATCGATACTGAATTTCATTTTAAGAAGGTGTAGCGCACATAGATGGCGCCACATCAAGATACAACAGTCCTAAAACGCGGTATCGAAGTTTGTCGGCGATCTTCATATATACAACTTCCGAAATAATCCAGTCGGACTCCGGTCCCCTGGTCACAACACCCGACCAGGTGGGTAATTACCCTGTTCCCATCCGTCATCACTCGGCCAACTGGCCTCAAGGAAATGCTCCTAAAAAGGTACCAGGGCCTTTATGGCCTATATATATCATTGTATGTTGTTAGCATACTTTTTTAGATTCATACTTACCAGACCAAAGGAGCGCTGGCTAGGAGTCGTAAAAGCGGACATGGAAGAGAACGATCTCACACCAGCGGATGCCGAAGATCGAGTAGAAAAAGCCGGAAAGCGGACCCCAGCATCACGCCGGGAAAACGTTAAGCAGAAGAAGAAGAATATACTTAGGCCCGTAATTATAATCAGCTCTCAAGGGTGACAGCGAGTTTGAGTTTGTATCAGAAAAGTCATACCAGTACAAAACGGCCTGTCGAATCCATACTTAATATTGTTCTCAGTCTTGAGATCACTTTATAAATAAAAGACTTAGATACTTTCCATGCATATTTTGACTGATTATTATTTTGCATTATCGATATTTTATTTTTAAGCTATCGATAGTCGAGTATCGGTAACAATGTTTCATTGTATATTTACATACAAAATGTATGGTTCAATGTTGTTACTACATGTCATAGGAAGTTATTGGCTTCTTGGGTTCTTGTGAACTTTGTTCGAGAAGAGTGAAATAACAAGATTGTTTACTTTTAGGACTATCAGAAGCCATCGGTCTTTTTGAAACTGTTTCTAATTTGTTTAAGACAATGTAGGCTAAATCACCCAGTAGTAGATCAAATAGTTACACTGTCACAGGCGATCCCGAATTCAGATAGTGATTGTCACATCAATTATATATCATAATTCCGGGGCTTAGGTATAAGGTGCATAAAACCTTCAAAATAAAAATATAAAAGAAAAAAACATTCGTCAATCCTAAAAAATACATATCAGCTTGCTGTGTTCCGTCGGTGCGTGAGATTGCCAGTGCCATAACAGGCATTTTCTGGGTGAGCTCGATCCATCGTCGACTCTGTCACGGTCATCTCTGACCTAGTGTCTATAGTCAAGTGCAAACCCATTCCTAATAAAAAATAAACAGAATAAGAAAAGAACATTAGTCTATAGACATAATGGATTCGTTTCATACTGATTACAATATTTGCTACACATATGTTTTGCACGCATACCATTTTATCGCGAACGAAACACTGACCTACAAATACAAATGTAATCCCATATTTCACCATGAGAACCAACACCGTAACAATGTTACAACCTTTTTAACCGTCAATAAAAAACGGCTCCCGTTAATGTTATGCTACACAATAATTAAAGGCAGATCAGAATTGCTTTAGGTTTTCCATCATCATGTAAACACCAAGGCGATTGTATTTGTTACAAGTTTCTATTACATTGCTGTCTTTCTTTATCCATATATGTTGGTCCATCGTCCAAAAGAAGCGATAAATACTGAATTTGGGTTATTAAAATGTAAGTCATTAAGAAAAATTTAAAGAATAAATAAAGAACCGACCGCTATTTTATTTTTCAATAATAATCTTAAGACGGAAAACGGCACAACATCGTAACATAATAATTATCTAGTACACAATAATAGCAAATTATGAATAGATCTATACTGAATACTTCAGTTCATAATTTCTCGATAAGCTATCTACCAAATACAAAACAGCTGCGATTTAGATCTTGCTATAATAAAAAACCTATTAGAAGAATAGTATTGTACTTACATTCATATCTACCACCTACTTAACATGCAATTATGGTTAAGTAAATGATTTGATTTTGATTCGATTTGCTGCATTTACTTTTGATGCTGATGCTAAGCAAAATAAAATAAAATGGAGAGAAACAAGTCTATGTTGTCACGGCAACATACCGTATAGGCTAGGGAAGTCCAGACTTAGGTTTGTATTAATGAAATTATCACAATGAGCAATATTAAAAATGGATTTGACAGGCCAGGCATTTGATAGAAAAAATACATATCTGATACGAACTCAAATGTGGTGCTAGTCTCAAGAGCTGATTATTAATACGAGCCTTAGTATTGATCAAGTCGATTAACAGCACCCTCCTTTCGTCAGTCGGTTAATTTTTGCTGAGTTTATCAACTTTGTATCGTGAGACCCCATTATTATAATGTGGCTAAACACAAGCTTTGGCCAGCTCCCTATAATTTGGATACGTCATAAAATGGTGAACATTAACAATTTCAGATAAATTATGAAGTGATTAGATGTTTCGAGAAATTAGTTCAGCTTAATTTGGTAGTCTGGAGGTTAGGTTGTAAAATTAGTTATATTGTATCGCCGAAGAAATTAACTAATCAGAATATCCATGTGTTCTTAGAAAAACTATCTAGAGATTTTTCAGGTTTAGCTTTTTTATTGCAGTTTAAATACTAGACCAATTAAGCTTTTTTATACTAAGTATATGCAAAATTTTATCTGCTCTTTCATCAGTTATAGTGGGGTGGGATGGGATCTACCTCCTAGTAGTCCACCCCGGGCAACGGTAACACAGGCTTGCCTGTGAACAAGTACGGCTGAACGATCCCAACAAAGTGGTGGTAGGCTCTGCAAGGACCCGCCTGGCTCGCAACCACCCTCTCACCGGATTCCGGCGCCAAACAGCTTGCTGTGTTTCGTCGGTTCGTGAGACTGCAATAACAGGCATCCCCTGGGTGAGCTCGCTCCATCGTCGACTCTGTCACGGTTATCCCTGACCTAGTGTCTAGAGTCAAGAGCAAACCCATATCTATTTTTTTTTTTTTAAAGTAAGTACTCTAACATGAAGGTTGTGATGAATTATTCTATGGTGTTGTCGTTACTCAAACCATGTCAGAGGCCTAATAGCTAAGCTACTAGGCGGTTTGAAAACTCTGATACCAGGGTTTATCGGGTCATTTGACTCGAGAATCCGCTCGCTAAGAAGAAGAATTATTCTATGTAAAATGTGCTGCAGTCGAGGGCAACGCAAAGATTCCTATGAACTTCTTCACTACATAGTATAAAACAAAGTCTCTTTCTCTGTCCCTATATCCCTATGTATGCATAAATCTTTAAAACTACGCAACAGATTTTGATGCGTTCTTTTAATGGATAGAGTGATTCAAAAGGAAGGTTTATACGTATAATACATGCATAATATAGTAGAGAAACGCTGTTAATTCCCGTGCAAAGCCGGGGCGGGTCGCTAGTACCCTATAAATAATGACAAGTACGTTCTTGAGGAGGTCTAGTTTACTGATTGCGGCTGGTAACGTAAAATGTAAAAGCCTGTCAAACTTTTTTGATAAGTCAAAATGTTATGGCATACATGTCAGCCTATAATTAAATCCACTACTTGACGCACTGCGGTATGGCCTATCAATCAAATACATCTATTGTTTAGTTCTATATAGATTTATAAATCAGCTTTCATATCAATTTGATGAGGTTATATGCATTTTAGGGTTCCGCAACTTTAGCATTAGCATTTAGCATTTTTATAAATGAACCTCAAACTATTCAACTACTTAATTAAGTCAATTTCATTATTTTATTTTATTAAAACTTTTACTTATTTACTTCCATGCTGGACGGGGAGTGATAGAAAAATATAGAATGTGCCAGCTGCATCTGTCCCGGGCATGCTGTAAAAACCAGCTAAGGCATTCGAAGGTTTCAATGTATTGCAATTTAGGCGATGGGCTGACAACCCGTCACTGTAGCAATATAATACTTATCATCTGTAACCCTTAAAACTTGTCAGATGTGGCGGAACGACCTTTTTTTAGGTCGTTTTAGCTCTACCTACCCCATTAGGGATAAAGGCGTGATTTTATGTATGTATGTATTTTATACAAAATATCAAAATTTTGATCAAGAAGCAATTTTGATTTATTTTTGCCATTACTATTATATTTTTACCAACCTGAACCTTAAAGACAGAGCACTTAACATCACGTTCTTTGACATTAAAAGGATACTATCTACAAGAAAATATAACCTTTAATGCCGATTTTAAATATATATCTTGACTACTACATTAGCTAATTGTATGTAGTTTTAAAAATTAAGATGTTTTCTATTGGTGTATTTTTGGCAATAAATACTTTTTTACTTACCTTTATTACTTGCTAATGAAACTTTATCCTCAACAAATAAAAAAGAGAAACAAATTCTTCAAAAGCGCTTCTACTTAATGCGAAGTGGGTTGCTACCTAAAACTTAACACACATCAATATCAGCGATCAACGTGTAAACTCTTAAAGCTAAACATTACTCAAGCAACCGTCAAATAAGAGCAAAAACTGACAAGAAAATTGCCCATCAATATCTGAGCATTCGAAGCTACCGCATAATCACCAGATACATCTTGAAACAAATTGTTCCCTTTGTGAGAGTATCACCAGTCACCACCCCTATAGGTATGGTAAAAGTATCTAACCCCCAATTACGGGCAATTATCTAATCTAAAACCTTTTAGTTGTTGGCGTAAGGAGTGACTTCTAAGAAGCGTATCGTCAGAGATTTGGTACATTCCCTTTTGGTCGAGATCTTAGCTAATATCTATTTTATTATATCACTAGAGTATGATTTGTGAAAATCAATATTTATAATTTCTTCCATGCTGGACTGGGAGCGAGAGATAAACATAGAATGTGCCAGCAGCCTCCCAGGCATTTTATATCTTGGTAACTACAATGCAGTAAAAATATCGTGATCTTATTTTGCAAGATACGTCTTCTTTAACAATAGAAATTCACATTGCACAGAAAAGGTCGCTACTTACGGCAATTTTTATCAAATACCAACCTTAAAGTTATTCGATTATCTTTTAAGATTTTGAAGTATAAAATTTAAGAACATTTTATAGAAACATATGTAAGTTGATTGTTCATATCTCTATTATGAATGCGAAAAAATCTCTGTCTGTTGCTCTTTCACGCCTAAAAGTCTTTCGGATTTTGATGAAATGTGGCATGGTGATAAATGGTAACCTGGAAACGGACAAAGGTCACATTTTACTACGGGAATTTAATATTCTTATTGTGCTGCGGGTGAAACCGCGAGGCGGAAAGCTAGTTTGTATATAATTTTGAAAAGTTTTGTATGTAGGTATGGATAGAAATTATAAACAGCGAAGTACTTACCTGCTTTTATCTTCTGGTTTATATAACAATAAAAAATAGGTTAGAGACGAAACAGGAATGCACCAAGCAACCGTGGGATCTCCTCAGTATCGGCGTTTAACTTAATTACTAGTTTTGGACTTTTGGCTATCACCTATCAGACAGTGCATTAGCTAAAGGTCAAATCCAGTACGACACAGTTCTTAATGAACGTGGTCGACGAGGCTGCAGTATAAGGAGAATTGTCAAATCTTTTTCCATGCTGGACTAAGAGAAAGAGAATGTGCATAGAATGTGCTGCATTTCTTCCCATGCGTGCTGTAAAAACCAGCTAAGAGGTGCGAGGGTGTCTGTATATTGCAATTTAGGCGATGGGCTGACAACCTGTCACTAGAGCAATATACCTACAAATCTATCTCAAATAACCCTAAAAACTTGGTCTGATGTGGCGGAATGACCTTAGTTTAAGTATATTACGCTGTGCCTACCCCATTAGGGATAAAGACGTGATTATATGTATGTATATCAAATCTCAAGATGGCGGCGTTAGTTCTCTTTTTCGTCACGTTCATTTTAAGCGTGGTCGTACTGTAGATTACACTTTACAGATTCTTGAACGGGTGCTGTCAAGTAAATGTCTTCAGGCATTGTCTAGTTGCTCTTTTTACTCCCATGAACTTTGACATATATCTGTTGCATTCTTGCATTTTTTCTCACGCGTGAAATAGAGCATCTTTAATGCCAACCGAAAAATAATCGATTGAATATGGACGTAATTCTTTTCAGTACATGTCTAGGTAAAAAATCGCGATTTTTTAAATAGTTACACAGCATTGGTTCAAGGATTAAAAACAGTAATATTTTCAAACAAACAACTCTACATATTTGCTTTAAATGTTTATCATAATATCGAATATCGTTACCGTTAGTCATTTCAATTCGTCTTGTATTTTAGTTTTAGGATTTTTAAGGTACAATAAAGAGCTTACATACATTCATACATAAAAATGCAGGGTATATAAGTGATTTTTGATACTACCAATTCGTACTCTCAAATTGCTAAACAAAGAAAAATATAAATGGAAAATCATTAATAGCACTTTCAAATCCAAAATAAAACAAAATTAAATTAGCAATTATCCGGCGCGTACGTAGGTCGATCGTTTCAAATTAAAGGTCGATTCACACCGGGTAGCGACGCGATAAGGCGCATACTTTTCAAGAACGTGATATAATGGCGGAAATTCTGGCCGCATCATTCCTTAACAAATTTTAAGATAGCGCTGTCACTTTCTTAACTTTGACATAAGAACAAAACAGCAAATAAATAATGATATTGACATTTCTAATCTGATGTAAGAATATTGTAAAATAAAAGAACATGCACAGTTCTTATATAAAGTGTCAAAATACGAATGTCAAAGTCATGTGCTTATTTGCAATCCTGTTGCTATCTGTTAAAGTCGAGAAAGGTGTTTCCTGCAAGAATCAAAGATCAATTCAAGAAATTTACTGAGAAAAAAAAATAGTGATCGCATTGAAAGTACTTGATGAAACCCGCCACGTCTCGCTTCGTGGAGTGTAACCTGAACTTTCATGGACAACGAGATGCATCTTCAAGCAGCAAGCATCGCGCCGCGTCACGTCGCGTCGCTTCCCGGTGTGACCTGATCCTTAAGCTAAAGAAGCATTAAAGTTAAGGGGCAGTCATTAGTGCGCTTCCATTTGCGGGCTTCTGTTCTGTTGCGCGTTTTTGTTGCGGTTGTGAAGCTTCGAGATGTAAGAGTACTTACATGGTGTTCTTAAATAAAACGTTTTATTCAAAACAGAAAAATATTTCTTCCATTTTGGATTGGGAGTGAAAGAAAAACTTAGAATGTGCCAGCTGTATTTTCTCCCAGGCATGCAGTATAAACCAGCTAAGGGATCCGAGAGTTTCTGTATATTGCAATTAAGGCGATAGGCTGACAACCTGTCACTAAAGCAATACCTATTTTACCCTCTAAATGTTGTCAGACGTGGCGGAACAAATTTTTTTTTTTTGTCTTTTTTGCTCTGCCTACCCTATTAGGGATAAAAGCGTGATTATATGTATGTATGTAAAAATATACAGCGAGAGAAAAAAAACTGGAACGCTTTAGGATGTGAAAGTATCTATGAAACTCAACAACTTTCCCCAAGGAACATACTTAAAAATAATATGGATAATTAGCCCTTCCATACTCTCAAATAATTTTGTATCGGAGGGCAATTTGATTTTTTTATATATATAGGAGCCAAAAAATCACTCATGAGGAATGGTATGGGCGTGTTTAATTTTATGAATAAAAAGTTTTGTTCTATAACTTTGTCAGATATGCATGGACCATTGGAGCATAATGTTGTATATTTAAAAATAAAATACATAACATATTTGAGCAAGACTCACTATCAAATTTTCACTTGATCAAACGTTGTATTTATTGATTTGTTATGATTAGATTTGACATAACATGGCAATAATGTAACCCTATTTCCTTACGAGAATCAACAACATTTCGAGTTCCACATCACCAAACCCACAGCAAAAATATCAACCAATAGCAACTAACTAGAAATCATAACAGGTAGAAATTTGCCGGATCAATAACCATCCTGTATAAGTCTATCATAAGACACGCCAGCTTGTCAAAAAGACGTACTGGCAACGTCAGTCAAGAAGCCACTTGCGAGAAAAAAGAATACAAGCGAATATTGCTATAGCTTCCCCTTAATGGGTTTTGCTTGTACACTGATTACGAAATAAGTATTCTATTTCTAAAGATCGATTAGCTAGTAAAAAGTTGGTATGGTAGGAATTTCGGGCGGTAGATCAAATTACTTACTTGCAAAGATATAGATTAGATAGGTACTCAAGTGTTTTTGATGTAACTTGAAAATTTATTATTTCGTTATCTTTTCTAGACTTACATACATACATACATATAGTCACGCCTTTATCCCTTATGGGGTAGGCAGAGCATAAACGACCTACACAAAGGTCGTTTCGCCACGTTTTCTAGACTTACCTTTATAAAAGTATTTTTTTATATGTTAGCTAAAAGGTTTAATAAGATGATCCAAAAATGTACGCTTCGATTTTAGAGCCTTAACTATAATTTAAAATCGTAATATATTGTACAGCCAATCCAGATACATACAGCGAATCCGATTTTACCAATTTCAAATTATAATATTTACTTATTTTAGTTTAGAGGCTAAAAGAATTCAAATTTGATACGATATCATTTTGTTTTTTTTTTACATACATACATACTATCACGCCTGTATCCGTAATGGGGTAGGCAGAGCGTCAATTACCCAAACAAAGGTCGTTCCGCCACGTCTGACAAGTTTTGAGGGTTAATATAGAACTGTATATTGCTGTAGTGACAGCTTGTCAGCCCATCGCCTTATTTACCCTCGAATCCCTTAGCTGGTTTTTACAGCATGCCCGGGAGGAGATGCAGCTGGCACATTCTACGTTATTCTATCGCTCCTAGTCCAGCATGGGAGCTGGGACCTTTTTTACATACATACATATAATCACGCCTTTATCCCTAATGGGGTGGGAAGAACGTAAGCGACCTAAACAAAGGTCGTTCCGCAACGTCTGAAAAAGTTTTGAGAGTTATTTAAGATAGATATGTAGTTATATTGCTGTAGTTGCAGGTTGTCAGCCCATCTCCTAAATTGCAATATACTGAATCCTTCGGATCCCTTAGCTGGATTTTACAGCATGCCCGGGAGCTGGCACATTCTATATTTTCTCTAACTCCCAGGCCAGCATAGAAAAAGTTTATTTATACTTTGTTTAAATCTGGTAAACTAAAATACTCCATCCACTTCTAGTTACTCAACAGACAAACAAAAGTAAAAGCCACAATATTTTCATAACACTTCGGCGGTGATTTCTTTCATCTCTCACTTGAAGCAATAATGATAGTTCTGCCACCCGAGTTTCCCTGTCTTGTCAGTCTCAGCTCATCCTACGGCCACTGCAGGACGTTTTGACAGACAAACAATTTTAATTATAGATAAAACTAGCTTACGTAATCATGGGATTGTACGGTGCAATTATTCGAAATTATGAAATGAGGCCGATTATCTTTGGATCTTTCTGCATTGTTTTCTAAATAGAAATTTGGAAATGCGACCTCTCCCACACAGCAGCAACTAAGTATATAGGTACATATTTTATTGTTTTTTAAGTTTAGTTCGGTATACCCATTCTAAAACTATTTTTATAAAATTGATTCCGACAAACAGATTAATATGTATATTTTTCTGAAATGTTATCATGTCCAATGTTTTTATGAAATGAAAGTGTGAACTTTTATGAATAGACATTTGTACATTTAGAGGTAGTGTAATTTGAAAATTCTGAGTGATTTTGCTGTAATATCGACTCTATGTCAGTCAATTTTGGCATCAACAAGAGCGAACCCATAACAAGTAAGAAAAACTGATCTTCCAAAGCCGATGGGGTCTTTTTATCAACGAAATAAAATGTTTATTTGATCCATAATTCGTTAATAGCACCCGGCGTTTTGCGTTTAGATGCGTGTAGATGCGTGGCAAATCACACAATATAAGCCGATGGTCTAGTCCAATATACTTGGGCCGACTGGAGGAGCGTTCAAACGAGAACACTGGAGTCAAGTTACTGGCGCCCGGCGTTTGGCGCTTAACTTCGTGTAGATGCGTGGCAAATCACGCAATAGAAGCCGATGGTCTAGTCCAATATACTTGGGCCGACTGGAGGAGGGTTCGTTCAAACGAGACAACTGGAGTCAAGTTACTGGCGCCCGGCGGCGTCTGGCGTTTACCTTCCAGTAAATGCATGGCAAATTACACAATAGAAGCCGATGGTCTACTCTACTCCAGTACATTTTAAGCCGACTGGAGGAGCGTTTAAACTGAATGCGAGAAGTCAAATAATCTAGCATTCTTTTCGTGAATAGATAAAAAAAGGAAGGTTCGATACTTAAACACAAAGAAAAACTTAAATATGTAAAAGAAAGAAGCCAGAATATAGTTTTAAAATTTAAACTTATAAACGTAGATACCTGTATTATTTTATTTATTTTCCTTACTTATTGTTTATTCGCATACTCGTCCTAAAAAAACTGGTTTAACGGAACTAAACTATCCTTCGATTAGTGCAAAGGAAGGTAATCAAAACGCTCCTTTTATTTACGCTAACCATTTCATTAATTAATATTCAATCCAGTAACGCGCGAAGGGGGCCATCAATAAAATCTATTTTAATTACACTTTATGATCTCAAATAGGCTTTGTTTTTATAAACAATTTTGACCGCCGACGGAACCCTTTGTCCTTTTCGGTGCTATTGATGATTTTACAAGGTCAATAATCATTATTGACTGTGATCATATAATTAACTAGTTTAAAGGGGCCGGTATCTATAACAACCCCTTTTCATAGAAGTGATTTGATTGGGTACATCAATGGTATCCGGAGAGGGGTATGATTTGATGCATCAATTCGTAAGGGTGGTAATGATTAAGTTTAGTAGTTTTATTGGTTTTATAATTAAGTTTTATTTTGAAAATAATAAATTAAAAATAATGCGTATATATAATCACGCCTTCATCCCTAATGGGGGTAGGCAGAGCGTAAACGACCTAAACAAAGGTCGTTCCGCTACGTCTGATAAAGTTTTAAGGTTTAGTGACAGGTTGTCAGCCCATCGCCTAAATTACAACATACTAAAACCCTCGGATCCCTTAGCTGATTTTTACAGCATGCCCGGCAGAAAAATGCAGCTGGCACATTCTATGATTTTCTCTCGCTCCCAGGCCAGCATAAAATAATTCAATATAAATAATAAAAGAAACAATTTAGTATAGCTATAAGATGTGTTATGCTATTTGTTTCACGTACCTAGATTTTATTATAGTGGGTATTTTATAACAATTTCAGTGACGTCACTTCACTTGTGTATTTATTTTAAATAGTTAACAAAATAGAAGAGGAGCCCGATGGTATAGTAAACAGACCCGCTACCTCCTGAGCGGGAGGTCATGGTTCGAATCCCACCATGTACCAATGTGTTGTTCAGTTTTCGAATTTCATATATATGTTTATTCGGCGCTTTTTTCGTGCTTCCGTTGCATGTTAAGCCGTTGGTCCCGGTTAGTATTGTATAACACTGTAGATATTAGACTTTAAGCCATGTCAGAGGCCAGTGCTTAGCATTGGCTGCTTTAAAACTCTGACCTAATCTAGGATTGGCTCTTGTTTTCCTTCTGGGTGGCGGAGGAAGTCACTATGTGTAAAAACCAGTACCTACCCTCGTTTAATCACCTAGATTAGGTTGTTTGACGTTTCGCCCTATTTCAAATGAATCTGTACATTGTACGTTGTGTTAAAAAAAATGAAAATATTTACTTCTCTGTGTCCTATTTATTACACTACATAGGTAAAATCTAGAAGCACTTAAGATAGGAGAGCCTGTATTATTGCCACATCTGCTAAGATTCTTTAACTCTCTACTGACGACTACTAGCTTCCCGGCAAGCTTTTGCCAGTCTAGCATCGTGCTTCTCCACAAAAAGGGAGATAAACAAGATATCGGCAATTACAGGCCAATAAGTCTTGTCTCACATATCTACAAGACATTCATAAAAATAATTCAGTATCGCATTGAAGGTAAATTAGACAGGAACCAACCTCCAGAACAAGCTGGCTTTCGTCCTAGTTTCTCGACCACCGATCACCTTCATGCATTAAATCAAGTAATTGAAAAGACCAGTGAACACAAAATTCCCTTATATTTGGCATTCGTAGATTACAGTAAGGCGTTTGACAGTCTCTACCACGCTTCCATGTTTGCAGCACTAGAGTCACAGGGCATAGAACCTTCTTACATCCAACTTATTAAAAATATATATTCTAAAAGCACAGCCAGCATAAGGCTACAGACACAGGGACCACTGTTTAACATCAACCAGGGCGTAAAACAGGGTGACCCGCTCTCTCCCAAGTTATTTACGAGTACCCTCGAAGAGGTTTTTAAAACTCTTGCAACACCTTGGGAAAAGTTAGGCATAGATGTCGGCGAAAAGAGGCTCACAAATCTCCGTTTCGCCGACGATATCGTACTATTTGCTCCTACAGCCCAAGAATTACAAAGACTGCTTGAAGATCTTAGCATGGCAAGTCGCGAAGTTGGACTTGAAATGAATCGGTCCAAAACCAAGCTTATGACCAATAGCACGAAAAATAAGGTACAGGTAGACGGACAGGACATACACTATGTCGACGAGTATATGTATCTTGGCCAGTTAGTCTCCTTCCAAAGCCGACAAGACAAAGAAGTCGAACGCAGAGTCGAAAACGCTTGGAAGAGCTACTGGTCAATGAAGGACCTTATGAAAGGAGATCTTCCTCTTACGCTAAAGCGTAAACTTGTCGACATGTGTATCCTGCCCGTCCTAACTTATGGTGCACAAAGTTGGTCATTGACCGATTTACAAAAGTCCAAACTGGCGGTCTGCCAAAGGGCCATGGAGCGCAGCATATTAGGTGTGAAAAGGATTGATCGAATCCGGAACACCACCCTGCGCTCAAAAACCCGTATCAAGGATGTAGGAGAAAAGGCTGCCAAGCTTAAATGGGATTGGGCGGGCCACGTATGTCGCATGCATCCAGACAGATGGGCCAAGATCGCTACTGACTGGGTGCCCAAAGATAGCCGTCGAGGCAGAGGTAGGCCCCGAAAGAGGTGGCGTGATGAGATAGATGCCTTCGAAAACGACTGGATGCAAATTGCACAAGACCGTAAAAAGTGGAAACAAAAAGGGGAGGCCTTTGCCCAGCAGTGGGACAGAACAGGCTAGCTAAAAAAAAAGGTAAAATCTATGAATCTCAACTTACATACAAAATTTTTGTACAAAACACTTCTTATTTTTCAAATTCAGATACTTAGCATAATCTTAGTGTTTATAAATCAACTTGTTATTTATGTATTCCTAATTTTACCTAACTCGATCTTTTCCAAGGTGTGAAACGATCAACCAATATGCAAAACATCCAATAAAATTTGGATACCACTCCGATTGGAAAACCAAAAATAAACATTTTAAATATCAGCCAAGTGCGAGTCGGACTCGAGCACAAAGGGTTCCGTAAACCACTACCTATCAGTGGCGAAGGGTCCATACAAGCCGATTCCCGTCGGCTTCCCTTTCAAGAATTCCACCTTCACCAAATCCAGAATTACGTCTAAACTAAAAGTGCTTGAATGTTTTTTGTTTGCTTTGGCTTCAATTAAATTGCACCCCTCGCCACTGCTACCTATACATACATACATATAATCACGCCTTTATGCCCTAATGGGGTAGGCAGAGCGTAAACGACCTAAACAAAGGCCACTACCTATACAACAACGGAAATAGAAATACGTTTATTGTATGGTAGTGCAACGACACTTACCCTGCCAACAGGGCGAGATTTGATATACATTGCTAGTGCACGGGTCTTAATTGAAATTAACTACTACTACTACTAAGCAGCAATGGGCGTTTTTGCACTAAACAGCACGGCGGCGGCACGGCTACGGCGCCGTCTCGATGCCGTGGCTCTGTTTTTCCACTAGACGGCACGATAACGACACGGGAACGTCCCGATAACTTCCACCTAGTTCCAATTTGAGCGCACACACACACGGGCATGCTTCGTACGAATATAAAACACATGCAGTTTGCCAGGCCGGCGACGGTACCGGTGGGAATCAATGCCGTGCAACTGCATATGGAAAAGTGTGCCATATAATTTCATTGATTTTCATAGATTATCTCTTCCGCGGTACCGTCGACGGTGTCATGTCTGTCAAGTCGAAAAACGCCAGCGGAATCTCGGTAAAGTTCCCGTTTTTAACCTTTCCGTACGGAACCCTAAAAACGTGAAGAAAAATGTCCTTCCCTATCAGGCCCATTAATTCCAGACACCAAGGTGGTCATTCGATAAGCATGTTGTGACACGTCGTATTTATGCATTGTACGGATACAAGTTTTTATCTAAATTACTTTGGAAGCTCCGGACGTATCTATCCAAAGTCCGGAGTCAATTAAGACCCGATATTTTTTCCAATGATGTCTCTATTTTATCACCATCACAGTGTTTTTATGCAAGTAGGAATGTGTTCATAATGGCTAGTTAAGAAATTGAATTTGTTATTTTCGTTACTATACAGAATTTATTGCTGTAAGTACAAAGTATATTGAATATCCTGTAGAACTCTATGAAAAGGTATTGAGCCTTAATAAATGTAATTTTTACTGAAACTGAATAAATTTCTACAAAAATGGGATAAAATATCACATACATCAAATATCATCATAAACAAATAGGATCAAAGTAGAATGAATTCTTCTTGTCTGGGCTGAATTCCATGTGAGATATTTAGGCTCGTATTTATGAATCAAACTTGAGAGCGATATTAAGTATGGATTTGACAGGTCAGTTTGAACTGAAATGACATATCTGATACGAACTCAAACTCGCTGTCACTCATGAGAGCTCATTACAAATACGGCCCTAAGATGTGTTTTTCAAAATTTATAAGTATAGCATAAAATACATTTCTGCTGTTATACCATTTCGACAGCAATACACAAGTCTATCTTAAATAAACCTCAAAACTTTGTCAGACGTGGAGGAACGACCTTTGTTTAGGTCGGTTACGCTCTGCCTACCTCATTTTTGATAAAGACGTGATTATATGTCTGTATGTATGTAAATTTCTGGTTTCTCTGTCTAAAATTGTCTAAGTTGCTTTCTCTGTCTAAATTAATGAAATTTCGATTATCCACCAAAAAATCTAGCCCACACCTGACCACGAAGCGTGATTACAATTTTACAAGCAACAAATTGATTAACCCTTCGCCTGCGAGCTGTAACAAATTAATTAAGTTAATCAACGGCTGCGCAGGCGCCATGTATCAAACAGACAGTCGGGTTCTGATAACATTATAGTGATATACTGTTGACCAGGGGCCTGTTTCATAAAACTGCAATGGACAACGTGCATGTACGATTTTGATATACATTGCGCAGAAGCCTTTGAGCTACACTAGGCAGATTGATATACTAACCAATCACACAATATGACAAGGTCACATACATACATTTAATAATCACGCCTTAATCCCTAATGGGGTTAGGCAGAGCGTAAATTACCTAAACAATGGTCGTTCCGCCACGTCTGACAATGTTTTGTGGGTTATTTAAGATAGATTTGTAGGTATATTGCTGTAATGACAGGTTGTCAGCCTATCGCCTAAATTGCAATATACTGAAACCTCGGATCCCTTAGCTGGTTTCAATGTTTTTCACACACTATATTTTTCTATCACTCCCAGTCCAACATGGAAGATGACAAGGTCGATGGTGTATTTTACATGCTGTCTCCTGTGCAGAAGGTCGCAGTTCAAAATTTGAATTTTAACTTCAAATCCCACAAGTCCAAATCCATATGTACTTTTATCGGCACTTTTACGGTAAAGGTAAATATCGTAAGGAAACCTGCACACACCTGCGAAAAAAATCAAATTGTGTTTGAAGTCGACCAATCCGTACTGGGCCTACGTGGTCGTGGTCGCTTTTTCGACAAATCCTAATCTGGTTACCCTAATTTAGGGTAGGCTCTTGCCGCTCAGTGGTGACATATAATATGAGCTAAAGATGATGATAAACCACGCAATGTACATCATATTTTACTCGCAAATTGTAGTTACATATTCGAAACAAACGGGATTCAGTAAGAAGGTGTTAAAACGGTCGTCGGCGAGCATGCTTTCGCGTTACATTGACAAATTGTGGGTACTCGCCAAATTCTGGGACTCGACATTTGGACAAGGAATCGATCGAAACGATCGGATTTCAATCCACTGTGCCATTCGGGTGCTTAGTGTGTCTGGGTGTTTGAAAGTCATTGACTTCAATACGAAAGGCAGAAAATTCAATTCAATAAAAAACTAAATTAACAAAAGTAACCTAAATAAATACATACAAATAATCACGCCTTTATCCCTAGGTAAGTTTAAGTTAAGGTAGGTGAGTTTTATTTAAGATAGATTTGAAGGTATATTGCTGTACTGACAGGTTGTCAGCTAATCGCCTAAATTGTAATATACTGAAACTCTCGGATCCCTTAGCTGGTTTTTATAGCATGCCCAGGAGGAAATGCAGCTGACACATTTTATGTTTTTCACGCGCTCATAGTTCAGCATGGAAGAATAAACAAAATTAAGTGTCCTTTTTCCATAAATCCTAAAGTTGCTAAGTTACTAATTACGCAAAGACAAGGGTACCTAATCAAAAGTCCATTTTAATCTAACATCATTGATTTCATAGATTTCATGATAGTTTGCGTTATTTTATCTAAAACCGTTTCGCTACGTCTATAAAATCAATATTATGGCCGAAATTTTACGCTATAAAAATATAACGATAAATTTATGACAGCTAATGAAGATATTTCCATTGGAAGATGCAATCGAATCCGACTGATGATTAATAACCTATCCAAATAAAACAATTCAAATAACATACGGACGCTTTGTCTAAGAGTTTGTGAAGGTGCGGGGGATTGTTCTCCAGGGCTCTAATATGTGTGTTCTTAAATCTAAATATAATACTAATCTACGTTAAAAAGATATTTTTATTATTAAAGACACTATTACTATCCTAGATTAGACTAAGCTATAGTCTAATCTAGGATGTGTCTGGTTTCCCTTCTGGGTTGCGGAGATCAGATGGCAGTCACTCTGTGTAAAAACCAGTACTTTCGTTTTATCGCCTAGATTAGGTAGCCAACCCCGTGAGATACGGGATAAGGCTAGGGCGATGATTAATGATACTTTTTCTTCACATTATTTAATATTCGAAGAACATTATGTACCTACAAATCATGACTGCACTACCTTACCTAGAAATAAATGTCAACGTTAGCAAATTATTCATTCCACCTTATTTTTACATGAGCCAATTTTTTATGACAAACTTATTTGACGTTTCTGAATCACGTAAAACAAGACCACTGTTTTTTTTTATAAACTGTATCCCATGACTATATCGTACTTAACATAAAACATTTTTTTAATGGCTACATCATTGCTACAAAATTTACTGCGAGGCCTCCGGTAACACGTTAATACAAAAGACATCAACGCAAGCATATATTATCTAAGCATAAACTTAATCTAAATGTAATAATGTTACTACAAATACATACATATAATCACGCCTGTATCCCTAATGGGGTAGGCAGAGCGTAAACGACCTAAACAAAGGTCGTTGCGCCACGTCTCTCGTATCTTCCATGCTGGACTGGGAATGAGAGAAAAACATAGAATGTGCCAGCTGCATTTCCTCCCGGGCATGCTGTAAAAACCAGCTGAGGGATCTGAGGGTTTCAGTATATTGTAATTTAGGCGATGGGCTGACAACCTGTCACTACAGCAATATACCTACACATCTTTCTTGAATGGCTCTCAAGACTTTGTCAGACGCGGCGGAACGGCCTTTGTTTAGGTCGTTTACGCTCTGCCTACCATTAGGGATATAGGCGTGATTATAAATGCATGTATGTATGTTGCGCCACGTCTGACAAAATTTTGAGGGTTATTTAAGATAGATTTGTAGGTATTTTGCTGTAGTGACAGGTTGTCAGCCCATCGCCTAAATTGCAATATACTGAAACCCTCGTATCCCTAAGCTGGTTTTTACAGCATGCCCGGGAGGAAATGTAGCTGGCACATTCTATGTTTTTCTCTCGCTCCCAGGCCAACATGGAAGCAAGCAGTTACTACAAATCTGTCTTAAATACCCTCAAAGCTTTTTCAGACGTGGCGGAAAGTTTATTTAAGTTGTTTAGGCTCTCCCTACCTCATTTGGGATAAAGGCGTGATTATATGTTTTTAATAATGTTACTTTCAATTGGGGTTACAGCTGTAAATCAAGAATCGACTGATACTCGAATTAAGAAGCTAATTGTGGACCGATTACTTGGATCCGTGTGGAACAAATCAACACCGTACCGGTATTGTACCGTTGTTTATAGACGGGTCTATTACCTAGTATAGACATGATTAATTTATGCTAACATCTAAATCCATAGCTATGAACTCTATACACAAAATAAAAAGAAGAAATTACTACATACTCGTTAGGAGATCCAACCAAACTTTGTCAAAGTAAGTAGTACTGTAAGTCAGTAAGGCCCGTATTGATAAACAGCACTTGAGACTGACAGCTAGTTTGAGTTCGTATCAGAAATGTTATCTAGGTACAATATGGCCTGTCAAATCCATACTTAATATAGCTCTGATCGCTCTATAAATACGACCCTTAGTAAGTATGTTATTAAGAGATAAAATAATAATACTGTTTTCCCTCAAATAGATCTTTTTTTTTCTCTGTGGCAAGTAGTATTATTACCATCTCATCTCCTTATCGTAGTAAGGATTTTTCTTTTTCTTCTTCTATTTTGCTTTATTGACCCTGCTTCTCCTATGCTGGCCTGGGAACGAGAGAAAAACATAGAATGTGCCAGCTGCATTTCCTTCCGGGCATGCTGTTAAAACCAGCTAAGGGATCCGACGGTTTTATGTACTGCATCTTAGGCGATGGGCTGACAACCTGTCACTACAGCAATATACCTTCAAATCTATCCAAATAACCCTTTAAACTTTGTCAGACGTGGCGAAACGACCTTTGTTTAGGATGTTTACGCTCTGCCTACGCCATTAGGGATGAAGGCGTAACTAAATGTTTATGTATGTTCTCCTAAAACCCTTTTATTCACCACACCTAGTATTTAGAATAATAATGAATTTAATTTGCTATCATTATTTTTTCTCTCATAAAGCTAAGGTATTCAAACTCATGAGGGAAGTATAGTTTTTAAAAAGTCCAAAGTAGTTATCAGTTGTCATTTAAAAATTTATTGCATGTCTTCTGATAAGTAGGTGTAGTCTGAACAAAAAGAACGGCTTGTGACATAAAAATATTAGTTACAAGATTTGGCAATTTAAAAGTGGCTTTCCTGGCACAGTCTGACAAATTGATTGAAAATAAAAGATTGAAATATCAACTTCTGCAACACGACTACACGTTTATTAGGTGAATAATCACGGTGAATAATAAAAGTTACAAGATTAATTTGATTTTGTTGATGGTTTTGGCTTTCTATCTAATCTGATCCAATCAATTGGCATTTTGTTTCGTAAGTAAACCCAAATATCATCTTTGATTCTATTATACCATACTGGAAAGAACTCTACATTTACTTTTAAATAATTTAAAATCCGAATCACTCGCTCGTCCGGACCCGTCCGTACAAATTCAAAATTCGAATGCGGTTTTTGTTTCTTAAACCTCGGCATTATTATTTGTCCTCAGGCGCTCCAACCAGCCAGCAATCATCTCGCCTGCTATCTAACAAGATGACTGATCGCTTATTGTCGGCTCGCTACCGGTCTTACCTGTCCGTGTTTTAAGTTCAAAGTTCCTTAAATCCTTATTCAGATACATTAAAAACGACTCTATGGTACCAATCGTAAAGGTATTTTTTCTTTGAAGAGTAAAGATGACTTACAATGGAATTTTGTAAGACTGTGTAAAGAGACATAGCTACCAGTTTTACGCAAGGTTCTGAGATATTCTAATTTAAACTTTATTTTACTTAGCCTTAGACTCAATCTTTGATGCAACATTAGAATTATCTACGGTACGGTTTTTTTGATATTGTAAACAATGAGATTGGACAATCGGAATGAGAATTTTAGTATTTGAGAAGATATTTGACCGTTTTATTCTCTACCTGAGTTCATCTCAAGTTTATGACTCATATCACGAACGAAATACTTATTGCTCTAACATGTCAAAGAATATTGAAATGAATAAGATTGGTAATTTATTCTAATAGATAGATAATTATTAGTTTTCATCGCAAAAGCCATTTCTATGCATTTGTTTATCTGTATTTGCAATGCATTTGTTTATCTTCAAGGGTAATTAATGTCTAACTATCACTTTAGTTTGAATTAAAACGTTGCAGAGTGATCTAGGAACTTGATGATCCCAAACAAAGAAATATAGGTAAGATAAAGATACACAAATTGAAGATGCCATTCTTGCAAAAAAATCTGACTTTGTCAGCTACTTAGGTACTGCTCAAGTTTATATTGATGCAGCATTCATATACTGTACTATTTTCCATGCTATACTGGGAACGAGAGAAAAACATAGAATGTGCGAGCTGCATTTTGTCCCGGGCATGCTGTGAAAATCAGCTAAGGGATCCGAGGGTTTCAGTATATTGTAATTCAGGCGATGGGCTGACAACCTGTCACCACAGCTATATACCTACAAATCTATCTTAAATAACCCTCGAAACTTTCTCAGACGTGGCGGAACGACCTTTGTTTAGGTCGTTTCCGCTCTGCCTACCCCATTAGGGATAAAGGCGTGATTATAAGTATGTATGTATTCATATACCAATTAAGAGAATAAGAATGAGAGTCATTATGGTTTGTAAAATCAAATATCACGTAAAATTACCATCTGAACTAAAAGTCTGAAACAATATTAAACCATCTCCCAAGACGCCTCAGTCGCGCTACACGAATCGATTTAATAATCCGTCTGGAGTCGATCGTTCGATTCCCGAATGTTTTTGATTTGCGGCGGGATTATTGTAATCTGTCGCCGAGACAATGGCGGGCGGGGCCCGGGGGGCGGGGAGGGGTACGCTCCATTCATCGACGAGCGCTTGCGCATACCACGGCACGGGCATACGGGGTATTCCTGATTGTACCTCTGGGCCCTAGAGTCTACGGTGTTCCATTTTCTTTGTCAGAAAAAAAATAAATTTCCGAGACAAGAGTTCAGAGGGAACAAAAATCTGCTGATTGAAAGATTGATAAACTAGTAGGGTGGTGAAAGACTAATATATTGTTTTGCACTTCCGCAGTATGAACTTTACCGACATTTTCTAACAGATTCTTCGACCCAAAAGCGCCTGACTGATGCTGTTTCAAAAAAAATCTAACTGCTTCCAGCTTTTAATTTCGCCTGGATCGATGGTCCTTTGACGGTCTTCCGAACAATATGTCTTCATGACAAAACACAAAATATAAGTAGATAAATTATAAGGTCCCTCAACGGGATAAGTCCGCCTTTGTGCCACTGTTGTCTTATTCTTCTTGTATTTTAGTTTTTCTTCCATGCTGGACTGGGAGAGAGAAAGCCATAGAATGTGCCAGCTGCATTTCCTCCCGGGCATGCTGTAAAGACCAGCTAAAGGATCTGAGGGTTTCAGTATATTGCAATTTAGGCGATGGGCTGACAACCTGTCACTACAGCAATATACGTACACAAAATACAAATCCATCTTGAATAACCCTCAAAACTTTGTCAGACGTGGCGGAACAACCTTTGTTTAGGTTGTTTACGCTCTGCCTACCCCATAAGGGATAAAGGCGTGATTATATGTATGTATGTATTTTAGTTTCATAAGGTACAATAGAGAGATATCTCCCATGCTGGCCTGGGAGCGAGAGAAAAACATAGAATGTGCCAGCTGTATTTTCTCCCGAGCATGCTGTAAAAACCAGCAAAGGGATCCGAGGATTTCTGTATATTTCAATTTAGGCGAAAGGCTGACAACCTGTCACTTAAAACAATATTGCTACAAATCTGTCTTACCCTCAAAACTTTGTCAGACGTGGCGGAATGACCTTTGTTTAGGTCATTTACGCTCTGCCTGCCCCATTAGGGATAAAGGCGTGGTTATATGTATGTATGTATAAAGAGCTTACATACATACATACTTTATTGACGTAACAGGAATAACCCTTTCCATTACACAATGACAGTGTCGGCGCATCTCCGTACATCCCCGCATAATGATGAGATGTTACATGCAATGTTCTTCGTAAGGCAAACATGTGACCGGTCATCAATTCTGATCGAACTACTCTTGTGTGCGGCCGCCCTAATATTGGGTGTAAGGGACATATTCTCGCAAACTTGCAGAGGTTGCTCAGTCAAAGGAACTGAACAACTTTCACCATGAAATTCTTTCAGGAAATGAAAAAAAACGTTTTCAGTTCTCATGCTCTGGTAGTGCTATTTGGTGCTAAAACTTGTTATTTTATAATATTTACTTTAAATTATTTGGCTTTTGGGTTCTTATGACATAAAAAAATATTAATATTTAATAATAATTTAATGTAATCCATGTACGTTAGTTTGTTTAATTTATTATTGCATAAAAATATTTAATAATAGGCTGTATAGGTCTCAGTCCAAGCCTTATACTTCACGTCAAAAGATTTAAAAAGTAAACGGCGGGAATCCATTGAATTAAGTTTATTTACAATATTTTTGTAGAGTTTCTTAATTTTTCTTCGTTTAATTAGTAATATCATCGTGAAAGTCTTTTAGGTTTTTTTTAAAAGTTGTTTTAGTGAAAATTCCGATGTAAGTACTTAAAATTATTATATATTTTTTTCTAATTTCAAACGCTGGCGCCAAAATTCCTTTTGCAATGTTTTATTTATTCACACCGTGAATACAAACTAGCATTTCCGTGTGAAGTAATAACGAAACGGAACAAACAGGCAATTACACACTTCCTGTCAAAAATAGCAAAGAGTTTTACATACTTGCTAATATTCATATTAGGTACTTTGTCTGACGAAGAAAAAAACCTGCCAAGTGCGAGTCCAACTGGCGCACGAAGGGTTCCATACCATTATCTATACAATATAGATATGTTATATTAGACACTATATTTTAACCATTTGTTACTAATTACCGTTATTATTATCAAGCAAAAAAACTGGCAATGAAATCACGCTTATGTATGGGAGCCCCCTTGAATATTTATTTTATTTTAATATATTTTTTTCAAAGTAATTATACAACTCAATGTTCTATGAATATTTCAAACGTTTACAAGTTGCCGTTTTTAATATCGAGCAAGAAATGGGAAAATATTACGTTTATTGTATGGGAGCCCCACTTAAATATTTATTTAAATAAAATATATTTTTTTGTATTTGTTGTGCAACAGCGGCAACAGAAATACACAATCTGCGAAAATTTTGACTCTCTAGCTATCACGGTTCATGAGATACAGCCTGCTGAAAGACAGAAAATCATGTTTGTTGTATGGCAGCCCCCCTTGTTTTTTTTTTAGTAATTTACTTAAAGCGGAATCAAAGATGTATCATCGTTAAAAATACCAACTGTCTATCCATCACGGTTCATTAGATACAGCCTGTGGTGACAGAGAGAAAATCACATTTGTTGTATGGGAGCACCGCTAATTTTTTTTCTGTTTTTATTATTTGTTGTTATGGCGGCAAACAGAAATGCATAATCTGTGGAAACTTCAACTCTTTAGCTATCATGGTTCATGAGATACAATCTGGTGACAGACGAACGGACGGACAGCGAAGTTATAGTAATAGAGTCCCGTTTTTTTCCTTTTGGGTAGGAAACCCTAAAAAGACAGGTTTAACTAAAAGAAAAATTGCATCGATACACTCTACTTATATGTTGATTTTCCATGTTTTTTTTAAAGAAGAATGTTAAATATCTTATTTTACAGTATCTAAATCAAAAAAATACCTGACACCCCAGTTAAAAAGCGTGGATAATTAAAAGCTTTCCAGACTAGGAAGACTTGACTCGGTTTTTCTGTGCTGTGCTGGGCGAGAAAATGCAATAAGTTTTTATTTTAGTTTATTTTTAAAGATATACTAACCTTTTTATTATCCTTATACATAACAGAAAAGACTTACAAATTAACCTAGACTACAACTAAAATCTAGATACAACGTCTCCTAAAACGTTTTACTTACTTGCCAATCTTCCTACAGCTAAAACGCAACATCCCTATAAAACATATCGATGCCGGTACAAGCCCGTTTGTGACCTTTATGTTGTCTGTCGCCTTACCCGCCGAGATTGCGCCGGCGCCATAGGGATGAGAATACATTTGCCGATATTTTTAACGATAGATTTTTTTAGAATTAATCCGCGTTTTTGTAATGATTTCATGGTAAAGTATGTAAATATAATCCAAACCTACAGTCTTAACAAATATGTTATGTTTTCTTACACCATAACCATTTTTTATTTTATATTTATCACTATTTTTATATCATAAATTCATAATATTTATAATTATACTATTTATATACCTATTATTATATTATTTATTAATCATCCTGTCTAGGATTATCATAGATTTTACTATAGTGTCTTAAAATGGCAGCACCCTGCACTCAACATATTTTATTTTTTTAACAAAATCGTTTTACTGTTAAGTTAAACATTTTAGGCTCGCATTTACAAAAGCGATCTCAAGATTGAGAGAAGCCTTAATTAAGTACGGATTTGACAGACCGTTTTGTACTGAAATTAAATTTTTCATACATACTGAAACTCGCTGTCACCCTTGAGAGCTAATTATAGATTTCGATGGTATGGTATTGCGTCTGAATGTTCATCCGCATTTCTCGTACTTATGTGACTTTTAATAGTTTTTATTATGTAGGTTTCGAATGGTGTTTTGTTGTTAGTTAGCACAAGAGTTTATGATAAAAATATTTTTTAATTTATTTGAGTAATAGTAATAAATAAACAATAAATAACATATATATATATATCATCTTTACTTTACAATATTAGTATAGAATAAAGAGCCAGTTAGACATTTTAAACTCCTAAAAAGTACCGCTAGTAATAAATCACTGCATAATTAAATTAGAGATCCATCCTTAGTCTAGCTAGTGCCATCAACAAAGTGTGTGTCAATGCCACAACTTATTCTGCCCAAAATATTGTAACACTATTTCGACTGAAGTCGATATCTCGCAACACAAGTTGAGAACTAATGTTCTCGCTTTGCATTCTATCGTGAGACTTTGTATTAAAATGTATCGATAACTATCGCTATCGACTCGGCTGCATCTCTAGTGCCGCCCACGCGGGTCGTGCGCTGGACGCCCCGCGCTCGCTCGTGACGTACGAGTTACATCCAGTTGCCTCTTCTATCGTCTTTCTAAAGACTAAATTAAACTGCATAGTTAGGTACCTATACATACATACAATCACACCTTTATGTTTATGGGGTAGGCAGAGCGTAAACGATCGTTCCGCACCGTCTGACAAAGTTTTGAGGGTTATGTAAGATAGGTATATTGCTGTAGTGACAGGTTGTCAGCCCATCGCCTTAATTGCAATGTACTGAAACCCTCTCCCCTTTGCTGGTTTTTACAGCATGTCCGGAAGGAGCAGCAAGCACATTCTATGTTTTTCTCTCGCTCCCAGTCCAGGATGGAAGAACCAGGTACCTACGTTTACCAAAAAGTATTGATAGTTGCAGATAAATTTATTTCAGTCAACCGTGAAGTAACGTATCGTTGGTCGACCTTAGGTGTGCATTTCTACATAATTACCGACTATATTTTTTTATTGATTTTATTTTTTATCGACTTCAAATCATCTAAATAGAAAATGATCATATTATCTCCGATCACTATCACTACATAGTATAAAACTAAGTCGCTTTCTCTGTGCCTATGTCCCTATGTATGCATAAATCTTTAAAACTACGCTACGGATTTTGATGCGGTTTCTTTTAATGGATAGAGTGATTCAAGAGGAAGGTTTATATGTATAATACATGCAGTATATAGTAGAGAAACACTGATAATTTCCGGCGGGTCGCTAGTTTCATTATATTATTGAAAGTATCATTTTAGTAGGCGGTTTCCAGTAATTTTATATGAATGTATGAATATCTATTACTGCATCTTTCATTTGTTTTTCATGCAGCATCTCTTTTTATCAATCATTCACAAGATATTTATTGTTTGGCCTAAAACGAAACACAAACCTTCGGAATCTCAACAAAAAGTATTGATTGTTACAAAAATCAACACTTCCTAATAGCCAAAACTATTTACTCATAGAATCGACGCCTACGCAACCCAAACAGAAATCTTCATCCACATATCCGTATCAGTTCATTCAAGTTCCAATTAAATACACCCATTGACTAAAATACTGGTCGGCAACGGGACTGCAGTCACAATATTGTAACATAATATTGGAAGACTAGCTGCTTGCCCGCGGGTTTTTCCAAGTCTATTTTTGGTTAAACATATGTTTACATACAAAAAGTCACGTTTTGTCCCTTACCTGGTAAAAACGCATAGTATGACGCATTTTCGCCACGTCTAAATATTAAGGCAATTTTGAATTTAATCGAATCCCTTTGCTGATTAAAATTCTACAGCAGACCCTGGAAGAGAAACAGCTGGCATATTTTTTCCTATCGCTCCCAGTCCAGTAAATAATGTGTTTATCGATCGAGAAACATAGCTTAAAGAATGTAAAAAATGTTTAGGTAGATTAGATACATACTCCATACAAAGTTGTGAAGCAATTTTTTCTTCAATTTATAACCCTATGGGCTATAGGGCTATTCAAGGGATATCTTATACTCACTAGTAAATTACCATACAGACAAACAAACACTCTTTAAATTTCATAACATAAGTATGAATGGATGGATAGATCATCACAGTAAACGCGGAAGTGTGTGGGTGCGAAAACACCGTAACTAAACTATAATTTGAAGTCGGTCCGTCCGACTGTCGGCCCGTTATACCTTCCGTGACTATGTATAATTGTTGGACCAATGATTAAACTTAAACCAATGGTTTTAATTGTTAACACGTGCGTGTAAACGTATACTGTCATTGATAATTTGATGTGGCTAGGTATTGTTGGGTTTACTCTAAACATTTTACTTTTGATAACCTACTTAAGTACCTGTCAAATAAGAATCAATCACAGAAGTACAACTACATTATATATGTGATGCATCTTATAAAACCAGCTAAGGGATCCAAGAGTTTCAGTATATTGTAATTTAGGCGATGGGTTGACAACCTGTCACTACAGCAATATACCTACAAATCTATCTTAAATAACCCTCCAAATTTGACAGACGTAGCGGAACAACCTTTGTTAGGTTGTTTACGCTCTGCCTACCCCATTAGGGATAAAGGCGTGATTATATGTATGTATGTATGCATCTTATAAATATAAGTAGATAGGCAACGAGCATTAATTTGCTAATCACCTGGACTTATTTTGAGCTAGCTTTTCGGCCGCAGTTTCAATTGTGTTAAATGAAATTTCCCATATATATATATAGTTATTCCGGCAGTAAGAAGTAGCCTATATCCTATCCAATTACAGGATCTACTCGTCACCTATATGTGCCGAACAGATTAGTGGTTAAAACGTGATTGAGTAACAAACATTCAAATTTACGCATTTATAATATTACTAAGATTCAAATTTCATATAAATGGAATTGTTTCTATAAACATTATAGATATTAAATTATTAGTATTCTATGCAAAAAAAGATAAAATCTATATGATGTCATACATAACATTGAATCACTGCGGTCAAATAGGCAGATTTTTAACAAGAATTGATCAATTTTGTAATAATTTTCATGGTTTACAATTTTCTATGGTTTGGTCCAATTGAAAAATATGATGTCACTTCATTCATCTTCGAAGTCAAATCTGTTTTACTCATTCATGCTACATTTCGTTCATAAAATTAGCACTCATGGGAAAAATATTCATTCATTGTCTCGAGTCCTACTATCAGTTCGTTTCTACTTATGTAGTTATTTGTGTATATCTACTGCCTAGGAATCTACGAAAGCAAGCTGGATCTAGAATTTGGTGGAGAATTGATTTAAAGATATTCCTATCAACGTTACTCAGGTCCTTAAATAATTTAATTTTAACATTGAGGCTCTACCTAACCTAGGCATCATATTATGCGTGAATTTGTTTTTTTTTTCTTTTGTTGAAATCCGGTTTCAGACGCTTGTAATCAAATATTTTTTACAGCTTCTTAGTGCTAAAATATGCAAACGCGTGACTGCATTTTCCACCAATCTATGTAATTTAATTGACTGTGCAGTCAGACATGGTTATTTTTAATAATTTGGCTAAAATCTTTTGTGTAAATATTTTAGACTCGGATATAGATAATTAAACACTAGACATCAATAAAACCTAAACGGCTATAACACAGCTAATCAAATAACCGACTTTAAGACACAGGGAGGTTCTGAATTCATATTACTTGAAGTATGCCAAAATTGTAAAAGAACAGTTAATTAAATATTATACGATTATTTTATTAGTAACTGTTAAGATAAAAACTAAAAAGGAAAGTAAAGAGTAGTGTTTAGTGTAAAGGCACTTTGGCCTTTGTGATGACTGTAAGAGAAAACAAAACGCATCGGTTCGTCGTTTGTTGACCACTGTTTCGTCTTCATTTCGACTCATCAGATGCGGAAGTGTCCGCATTACAGTTGGTTTGCAAGTGTTTCGCTCTTGTGAGCTTAGCTTGTTTGGATTGGAACGGAATCCAACTCTTTAGAAGCAGCTGTTAAGCATGATCTCACATCATTGGGTATCGGTGTCAAGGGTAGGGGTTCCTAAAAGTGTAGAATGCAATGGCATTTGGCATCAAATAAGGGTGTCATGACATGCGAAGAATTCTCTACGAGACAACCTTCTCAATTAATATACCGGGTGTAAGAACAGCGTCTCGCAGTTACTCAGTCAACGAAACTGAACAACTATCACCAGGAAATTCTTTCAGGGAGGTTTATTCGGGGCTTTTTCCCTGCTTAGCAAGACACGTTAAACCATTGGTCCCGGTTAATATCGTTTCATACTGTAGATATTAGTCGTTAAGTCATGTTAGAGGGTAGTGCTAAACATTGGCGGCTTGAAAACTCTGACCTAATCTAGGATTGGGTTTAGTTTCCCTTCTGGGTTGTGGAGGTCAGATGGCAGTCGCTCTGTGTAAAAACCAGTATCTTCGTTCAATCCCCTATATTAGGTACCCGACCCTGTGAGATACGGGATAAGGCTAGGAAGATGATGATGGTAGCCCTTACTTCTTGATCCTATCCTGATGAAAGGTATATACGAGTATAGCTAAGCATTGGCAGCTTGAAAACTTTGACAGCTTCTTCTTTCTTTTCGTGTCGACGGAAAAAAAAAATCTAAACTTTTTTGGACCAGTAGTCAGCCACGCGTATAGCTTCATCGGTGGCTTTCCACAAGTCTCCCAACTTTGACAGCTGGGTTAGCAATACTACTTTTATTGGGTTCGCCACCCGTTCTAATACCTACCTTTCTGTAGTTGAAAGGAGGACGATAATCAGTTGTGAATTTGCAGTAGCCTTAAATACAATTATGAAATACTTTTCGCAGTAGCCGTATTTAAACACAAGAAAATATCTAACGTTTCATAGCTTCTGCATAACATAAAAATGAAGGCGGTTTATGTTTTTTGTCAAAAGGTCTAAATTTTCCACCTGGCCTAAGACCTGTCCATTCACGGATTATCCATTGATAAAGACTTATTTGATGAACCCCATTTTATTTTTAGTTTAACCGTAACGTTATTAGCCATAATTACAACACCGGGTATCCGTGTAAAGAAAATAATCCGAATAATCGATTAAAACAATCCATTTTATGATAATAATCGAATGTTTTTTTCCACTGGACGGCAAGTTTACAGCACGGCAACGACACCAGGACGATATCACGATATCGTAGTTCTGTTTTTCCACTGGACGGTATCATCGTCGACGGTATCGTCAGCCTAGTTCTACTCTGGTCAAAATACGCAGTTTGGCGGGCCGACGACTGGGTATACCGTTGCGAATCAATGCTGCCGTGCTGGCAAGTGGAAATGCGTGCCATATAATTTAATTGATGCTCATACATTACCCGATACATACATTACCAAATAGAGCCCGATGGTGTAGCGGATAGGGCCGCTGCCTCCTGAGCAGGGAGGTCGTGGTTCGAACCTCACCACGTACCAATGTGTTTTTCGGTTTTCGAATTTCATATGTAAGTTTATTCGGCGCTTTTTCCGTGCTTCGGAAGGCACGTTAAGCCGTTGGTCCCGGTTAATATCGTTTAATACCTAGTAGATGTTAGTCGTTAAGCCATATCAGAGGCCAGTGCTAAGCATTGGCGGCTAGAAAACTCTGACCTAATCTAGGATTGGGTCTGGTTTCCCTTCTGGGTTGCGGAGGTCAGATGACAGTCGCTCTGTGTAAAAACCAGTACTCTCGTTCAATCCCCTAGATTAGGTAGTCGACCCCGTGAGATACGGGATAAGGCTAGGAAGAAGAAGAAGACATTACCATCTCATAAACGTTATCATCGACGATAGCATACCGTTGCCGTTACCGTGGACGTGCCGTCTAGTGTAAAAACGCCCATCGTCTTAACCAACTAAGATGAAAGGAAGTTTAGTCAATATTTCCTATATGAAATCGATTTGTTGGTTCTGTTCTTTGTTTGAAATTTATTAAAATTGATTTTGGAGATGGAAATTTAAATGCAGTTTGATTGCCCTACGATCTTATTAACCGAAATTTTGAAGCGTGAAGTCCCTATAATTTTATAGCATAAAGGGAACTTTTGAACTTTAACCAATTTACTTTACTGATGTTTCCGCTTAAAATAGAATTGTAGATCCAATTATTTTTATACTAGTTGTAAGGAACAGCATCCCGCAAACTGATAGGGGTTGCTCAGTCAACGAAACTGAACAACTTTCACCGGATTTTTTTCCAGAAGACGAAGAAAAGAATTGACCATCCCGTATAAAATTACTACCTCGATTAGACAATTTGTATGGAGAACCATTTTATTTTTTCACTACAATAAAATCCTGCTGTTGTTCAGTTTCGTTGACTGAGCTATCAGTTAGTGGGACGCTGTCCCTTACACCGCGTATATAATAGGGTGGCTCAAAACTAGATGAGTCGAGATCACGGATCATACGTTGAAATATATTTCTAACATTGATTTAAATTCCTCAATTTACTTAGTGTAAAAATCTTTATGCTCTCTTATTTCTTCGTTATTGTTTTGGATCTTTTGGTGACCATCTTATTCTTTTCACCACACCGTAATATACTTTAAAGTTCACCCACGTTTCTTGCCCTTTAGACTGTTAAAACATACATTTGACCAATAACTAATCATAGCAAAGATTTAGGAAATTTATCAAAACATCACAATTTTGTCATGATTGCCTTATATTAAGAGTGGGCAATTTGTCTCGCACTGTGTGAACTATCCTCATTAGCAGGCGCCCACTGACGCCCACGCGTGGGCTTTCAGCTGCCCAGTAAGAGTATTCCATAGTTGTAATAAATAGTAAAGTATAAATTGCATTTGATAGAGACTTGAGTTTATGGTAGAGAGACAATGACTATGTCGTCAATGTAAAAGATTTTCTCGAATGTATTCACAAATAAAGTACCAACTTCTTCAATTTGCTAGCTATTGGGATATTTTAGTATAACTAAGTATTATCAAAGATGTTTTTCAAATTTCTTCTTAACTTCATAATTTTTACTAAAAGCGCAATGCAAAAGAAGACAAAATGTTTTCCTGACATTGAGTTCGATAATGTTTAATCCTTAGTCATCTGTGAGTGTATTAAGAATAACATCTTTAATCGCTTTCCTACCTTCCGTAGAATTGGTATCCTATAGTATTTCCAACTCAGATTTAGAATAAAGGTGAACAAAGTTACATGTCTTTTTATTCAAAAACTCATTTCAAATATAAATCATACGTGTTGTCAAATATGTTAAATTACTAAAACAACAATTTCATTAAGTTGACATATCTAACGGCTGAAACTTATTTTAGAAACAAGATTTTCATTTGAAATACATGAAACTTTGTTTACCTTTATTTTAAAACTGAGTTGAAAATACTATAGCAACAGTAACATCACGAAGTACCTTAAATAAAAACTATTACGATAGAAGCAAGCACCGTATCACCGGCGGCTGTTTGGCGTAGCGCAACACAAAGCTTCTTCCGCGTATTGTCTCGTGCTCTCCGTAGCCGTGAGGGAATTAACGCGGTACAGGCGATCGTGTGTGTCTGTTTGTTTTGTTCGATTGTTGCGACGCGGGAGTCCTAACATTGCCTGGGAAACGCTGGCAAAAGTGTGGATATCCCAAATAATAAGTATCATTCTAAAATGTATCTATTTAAATTATTGATTGTCTGGCCTGGGAACGCTAGCAATAATTTAAGACAACAATCAATTATCGCTTAAAGATACGTCTCTACTTATGTGTAGAGTTTGTGGTATCGCTTTGTGTTAGTTTCCAACAAACTGCTTCGAAATAAGTTTGCAAGGGTTGTTGCAAGTGAAAGAAACGTGATATTCTGTAGGGTATGCCATGCAAATCAATCTTTAGTTTTGATAAGTGTTAACGTGCACACATACATAAAATAATGCTTTTTTCCGCGGTCCAATCCTTGCTTTACTAAATTCTTTTGCATTCTCATCAATGTTTACAGGATACTGCCGACGATCTAACATACGTTCCCTCTCACTCAAAATCTAACAAGTTTAAAAGTTTATTGTATTAATAAAAATACAGTATGATATCCACAATATTCTGTCCCTGGTTCGTGCCGCTGAGTTTGATACTCTACAAGCAACACCTGCTATTACTGCTACCGTTGTCTCAAATAATAATCCACTATCGAGATTCTATTGACTTCGGCAGACTGTGTGGCGCAAGTCTCAAGGAATGTATACTTTATCAAGTTGTTGACGGTATTTCAAAAATGATTTATTAAACATTAAAAGCATTTATTAATAAGTCAATTACAAAATGTCACAATAAATCTAAATCACAATGTCAAAACTAAAACCTACTCAGTCAAATAGACCGCCCCGAATCGTACCTGGTGGGAAGGTACCCATCACGCTGGCAATGAACATTAAAATGATCCATATTCTAAGATACAACACTGGTTTCGTAAATAAAATTTACTAACAGTACCAAACTATCCAGCAATTTGATTTATTTTTTTACGTCCTTTTACTATCCGTCCGGTAACACCTTCTTCACCTCACTTCTTCTTTTAGTACCACCTATCAATGAAAACTTCATACTTATTACCAAAACACGCCGCCATTATCACATCTGCAGTACTAGGCGTCCATAGTCAGCAGGTTGATTCGTCCTACGCCATCTCCGGCACACAACTTCTTCGATCTTCTTCATCATGAAGCTTAGGTTGGACAAAATACAACAAGGTTTTCACATCCGCAATACCAGGCGCCCATAGTCTGCAAGAGCCGTGAGTCAGCCGGTCGTTTCGCCCTATCGGCCATCTCCGATGATATCTCGAGGTCGCCCAACGGAAGCACAGGCGGCGAGAAAGCTGAATTTTTACGCGAACGGTTCCCACGGTATAGTTCTGCAATTGGAACTTGTGGGATGAACTATTAGTATTACCTAAAAGACTGTGATATGGGTATGTTAATAAAAAGGATAGTGCAAATAATAACAGCTTGTTTCAGCCTTAAGAAAGGTAAGATACATTTTTTTTTCTTGTACTGCTTAGGTGACTGAGATTAGAGTCGACTATGGAGCTCACCAAGAAGCCTCAAAAATACTCACATTTTCACATACCAACACAACACAGCAAGCAGTTTTATCGACTGAAGAAGTAAACTGAAATATCTAAAGATAATAATTATTGTGAAACCCTGAAGAGGCAATACTGATGATTCAAAAGAAGATTTTGCAAGTCATTTTTGGAAATATTTCTATCGATTGTGCAAGATCGCATGTTATTAGTCATAAAAATTACAAAGGAGAGTATAAAAAAATACGTCATGTTAGATGTAACAAGTACAGTAAGTTCTGATGAAATACAATGAGGTTAGCGATCGGAAAACATGATAAGAAGATTACACATCGATTTTTGAATCCGCATTGTATTAATGACTAATGATTTCATCTGCCACTACGTTACCCGTAGCCAGACCACAAATATTTCTAACACAGTTTTTGTTCTTGACAGTGTAGACATCGAGACGAGCTGACCTCCTTAGGACGATGGAACACAGCAAGCTGCGAGGCGCGGGACTATCAAGTGATTCAATGAAACCGATCGATGTATTATTAAAATGCTTGAAGAAGAACAAGATTTATTATAAACAGATCTGGTTATATCGGATGTAAGGGACAGCGTCCCGCAAATTGATAGGGGGTACTCAGTGAAAGACACAGAACAACTTTCAGCAGTAAATTCTTTCAGGAAGAAAAAAATAAAATTTGGCTTGTCCATACAAAATGTCCACTTCGATCAGACAATTTGTATGGAAAATATTTTTTTTCACATCCTGAAAAAAAATCCTGCTGATAGTTGTTCAGTTCCGTTGACTGAGCAACCCCTATCAGTTTGCGGAATGCTGTCCTTTACACCTTGTATATAAAAAATAGACTAAGTATGACTGCATCCTATAGGCTAAGTATTTCCTACCTTTCTAACTTACGTGTAGTTTAGTAGCGAGTTCGATGGTTTTTTTTTAAACTTTAAAGAATAAAAACAAGAATCTCCCTAGTCTGCATTGCATCAGACATAGACAGCATATCGTCGGCGCGTCAGCTTGGCGATAGCGATAAATTTTCCTTTCCATAGCTTCTGTTCTACCCTAGCTATAGGTAACTCCGATAGAGATAGAAAACAATAACGTATAATAGACCCATGCTCTAGAGTAATAGAGTATCTTCGGCGATTGACTGCGATGACTAACCGCCGCGTAGTGTGCCACCGCGTTACGTTTGTTTTCATCTTTTGAAAGAATTTCCTAGTGAACGTTGTCCAGTTTCATTGACTGGGCAACCCCTATCAGTTTGCGGGACGCTGTCCCTTACACCCTGTTTATCTAGACTGAATTGCATCAGACATAGACTGCGCGTATCTTCGGCGCGTGAGCGTGGCGATTGCGATGAGTCGATGACTAACCGCCGCGCAGTCTGCCACCGCGTTACGCGCAAACCAGTTCCAGCAAATGACCTACTCGTGATCATAAAATTCTCTCACTACACTAGTGCAAAATTTCTAAAGAATAAATCAAGCTATACTGCAGACTGCATTGCATCAGAAATAGACTGCGTAATCGGCGCGTGAACGTCGTCGCGATACTCGCGTTTGCGATGAAGTTTTCTCAACATATCTGCTTTTTTACTGCGAAGATTCCGATAAAGAAATTGACTACGTGTCGTTCAATGATTTCCTTCCCAATAATTATGTTTAAACCTCGTACACAAATTCCGAATAAGAAAAAAACAATAACGTATATACCT
Organism: Scrobipalpa costella; assembly: GCA_949820665.1. Classification (NCBI taxonomy): domain Eukaryota; kingdom Metazoa; phylum Arthropoda; class Insecta; order Lepidoptera; family Gelechiidae; genus Scrobipalpa; species Scrobipalpa costella. The sequence continues at coordinate 7,405,368 of OX463313.1, forward strand.
AGACTGAATTGCATCAGACATAGACTGCGCGTATCTTCGGCGCGTGAGCGTGGCGATTGCGATGACTAACCGCCGCGCAGTCTGCCACCGCGTTACGCGCAAACCAGTTCCAGCAAATGACCTAGTCGTGATAATGAAATTCCCTTACTACACTAGTGCTCAATTTCTAAACAATAAATCAAGATCGACTCTATACTGCAGACGGCATTGCATCAGAAATAGACTGCATAGTCGGCGCGTAAACGTTATCGTGATACTCGCGTTTGCGATGAAGTTTTCTCAACATATGTGCTTTTTTACTGCGCAAATTCCGATAAAGAAATTGACTGCGTATCGCAATGTGGTTTCTTTCCCATTACTTCTGTTTAAACCTAGTACACAAATTCCGATTAAGAAAAAAAAACAAGAACGTATAATATACCTAGACTGAATTGCATCAGACATAGACTGCGCGTATCTTCGGCGCGTGAGCGTGGCGATTGCGATGACCAACCGCCGCGCAGTCTGCCACCGCGTTACGCGCAAACCAGTTCCAGCAAATGACCTACTCGTGATCATGAAATTCCCTTACTGTGTAGTAATGCTCAATTTAATCTGTAGTGCTCAATTTTTTAACAATAAATCAAGATCGTCTCTATACCGCAGACTGCATTGCATCAGAAATAGACTGCGTAGTCGGCGCGTACACGTCGTCGTGATACTCGCGTTTGCGATGAAGTTTTCTCAACATATCTGCTTTTTTACTGCGCAAATTCCGATAAAGACATTGACTGCGTATCGATGGTAATGTGGTTTCTTTCCCATAACTTCTATTTAAACCTAGTACACAAATTCCGATTAAGAAAAAAAACAAGAACGTATAATATACCTAGACTGAATTGCATCAGACATAGACTGCGCGTATCTTCGGCGCGTGAGCGTGGCGATTGCGATGACTAACCGCCGCGCAGTCTGCCACCGCGTTACGCGCAAACCAGTTCCAGCAAATGACCTACTCGTGATCTTGTATGGGTTTATTTACACTTGTTGGGTGTGCTGAGCCGCTCGATTTGATTTGAATCGATTAAAAAAAAACAAAGTAAAGAATGCTTAGGCTCGTATTTATGAAACGATATCAAACTTGAGAGCGATATTAAGTATGGATTTGACAGGTCAGTTTGTACTGAAATGACATTTCTGATACGAACTCAAACTCGCTGTCACTCATGAGAGCTGATTACAAATACGGCCCTTAGATCTGTTACAAGCTGACGGCCAGGTGAGTAAAATTAGAAATTAATCATATATTGCTTGTAAACGAGACCTATTCCAGACGCTATTGAGTAATCTTTTCGACTGAAGCTTCTGCATATTATTTTTTAAAACCTCAAGTATGCTGCGGCTGGATTTTTTTTCATGAACCACTCCACCGCTCCATGATCATCAGCCATCACATCTCTTGAACAATATCTAAGCCATTGAAATACCATTACTTTGTTGTATTAATCGATATGGTCGTGATATTGGATTTTAAAACAAAAAGATGTTATGTTTAGATTTTCCTTGTTTTTATGTTGAGTCAATTCTTTTATATCGCAATATAGACAGGTGGAATGACGTCATCATGCTGACGTAAGCTAATATTAATTAGTTTCCATCAGCTCGTTTTCCTTTCCGTTGGGATTTTCTGACACCTATCTATTGCAGATGGATTTTTTTTTAACTTGGCAGTTCTTGTATTTTTTTTTCTAACTTAATTTTATGCTTTGGTATACAAGTATACATACCTATTGTAGATTTGTTATAACTCCAATTTCTTGGTCGTCAAAATAATTTGACCTGCTATACACAGCTGCTATGGACAGCGTCCCACAAACTGATAGAGGTTGCTCAGTCACCGACATTTTTTCAGGATGTGAAAAGAAATGAAAAGAAATGATGAAATAATGTTATCACATACGTTTTACAAGGAATAAAAATTGTAGTCCTGTTCGTTACAACTTCAAAAATGAATTAATTAATCAGGTGGATATGGTTCGGGATCTAGGTGTCTTTATTGATAGTAGTCTTAATTTTAACTCACACATCGATAAGATTGTCCTCAAAAGCTACAGAATGCTTGGTTTTGTCTTGAGAAATTGTAAAAGCTTTAAGAACCCATATACTAAGATAACACTTTTCAATTCTCTGGTTAGAAGTAATTTAGAGTACTGCTCCATAGTTTAGTCTCCTCATTATCAGGTACACGTAGATAGATTGGAAAGGGTGCAAAAAAGATTCGTTTATCATTTATCTTATCAGCATTTCCTTGCAAAGAAACTACCCTCGTATAACAAACGTCTCAGGCATTTTAAAATGATTTCTCTCTCAAACAGAAGACAGATGCTGGATAGCACATTTCTTTTTAAAATCTTGAATGGATTTTTGGACTGTCCCTCAATCCTGTCTTATGTTAATTTTAACATACCTTATCATTTACCCCGTTCTAATAAATATGCTCTGTTTAAAGAGCACTCGAGCTCAACTAACCGTGCCCAATTTGCCACACTGAATAGAATTATGAGACAATATAACTCTCTCTCTAAATCTCTTGACCTTGATATTTTTAATGATAAACTTCAAAAATTTAAAAAGACCTTACTGTCTGCTTTACAATCCTCAAATGTCTCAAATGTCTAAATTACCCTTGGACTTTGTCATTGTTTGGTCGCCTAAATTAAGTTGTAGTTGTATGCTTTAGTTTTAATTTTGTTTTAATTTAGAATAATTTATATTTTGTCTTATATGACCGCTTCTTTGCAATTTGGTGCATGCCGTGGCAATCTTTAAGTAAGGCTCCACTAAGCATATTATTTAAGTTTGGTTTTTTATCATGAATTGTATGAGTGTGTGTCCTTGTTGATTGTCCTTATATAAATAAAAAAAAAAAACAAATGGCTTTTCTATTCATATTGTCTGATTGAGGTGGACATTTTATATGGAACAGACAATTTAATTTTCACTTCGTGAAAGAATTTCTTGATGGAAGTTGTTCAGTATCGTTGACTGAGCAGCCCTTATCTATTGCGGGACGCTGTCCCTTACACCAGGTATCTATATTCTAGTTTTTTTTGTTGTAAGGACCAAAATGCCACTGTTCAATGAAAGTTGCTGTACCGAGATAAGTACCTATATTCTAGACTGTAGGTACGATATATCTACATATCAATTACCAAACATCTGACGCGATACATCATTCAAAGATCACTCATTGATCATCATCATATTGCACTAGTTGGGTATATCATATCATTTCATTAACCAATTCTTTTACAAACATATATACCGGGTGTGAGGGACAGCTGATAGGGTTACACAGTCAACGAAAGTGAACAACATCAGCAGGATCTGTTTTCATGAAGTGAAAAAAAATGCATTTTCATACAAATTGTCTGATCGAGGTGGTCATTTTGTATGGGTAGGTAATTTTTTTTTTCGTCTCCTGAAAGTACTTCCTGATGATATTTGTTCAGTTTTGTTGACTGAGCAACCCCTATCGGTTTGCGGGACGCTGTCCCTTACACCCAGTATAATCAGGCCTGTGTCGTTAACAGACTAGGTACTTACTCGGAGTTTCCACCACGTCGAATGATTATTGATGGCGATTTCAGATAAGAGATTTTTTGACTCATATTAGAAGTATTAGTACCTATCGTAATTTTTTTAATTAAATGAGTATACATAAAGCATATTGGGAGAACCAGTTTTTTAGCTAGTACTTAAGTCTTTATTGGCAGAAAAAGACAACTAGATTTCCTTTAGGTGCCTAAAACACTAAAGTTTAATCATAAGATATCACAATCAAACAACATTATCTTACTGTTTAATCATTTATTATCATTGATATACACAATGAAAATGAAAATGGAATACATACATACATAATAACATAGTCAAAAATATTACTTTTATACATCTAAAACTATCAAAATATGGCTAGGTGACAGAAATACTTCTGTCCAATATTGGCACATGGAATGTATAGTATCATTATAACTTCTAGCATTTTTACTCAACATTTAAGCATATAAATATCTCAAGCGGTGTCTTATATGACATTTCATATATAATAATTATATATCGTGTATAAAGACAAAGACAGTTTAACAATTTAAAACCCTACCGTATATATTTCGCAGTTTCGAAACAATGGTAAAGTTTTGGAAGCCAATTAGTAAGATTGCTGATAGTAATTATACATTTTATATAATCCAATAAATATTATATTTATTTGATATATAAGTTTTGAAGCACCGAATCAAATGTTTAAACAGGTCAAGACAGACGAGAATTAGATTTTTTCGGATTATATAAAATGTAAAATTGAAAAACTATATCTATTACTATTATCTATTCCGATGTGCAAATACAAAGCAAAAATTAGTTATCAATGTGTTTAAACATTTATTACAGTTATATGAATTGAAATTTGGAATCTCTACGTAAACATTATTGATATTCAAGAATGCACTCGATCGACACACTTTTCGTGTTTTTCATCTTGTACTGTTTTTTTACTATTGATTATAATGGCAAGATTACCAATGTCCGATCAAATACTGATCTCACATTTCTAATAAGTCTATACGACCCTCTAAGTATTAGGAACAACCCTCAAAATATACATTAAGCATAAATGGAATGTCATAAACTACTTAATTAATAAATAAAATATTATGACAGATTATCAATTTGTTAATTTTCCAAACATAGTTTTTAAAACTGTCGTCTAATTCCACTGGTCTCAAAAACTGTACGTCCTACGTATTAGAAGCTAACAGTAATAACAATATTTTTAAATATAATATAAATATTATTTTACATTAAAATATAGCTAAGCAGTTAAGCCGTTTTTAAATGCTACCGTCACTTATCCTAATAAATACTATTTACAAAATCACCAGAATGTTTTTTTAACAATTCTATTTTCAAACTTGGAATGTTGAAATATCACAAGGACCCAAAAACTTTGACTCAAATCGGAATCAAAGATTTTGTTTTAAAACTGAAATTGATATTCTAAATTTAAATTGCAATGTCCCATTCTGGCGGTGTTAATGATGAAGCACGAATACTGTTACGTAAAAATTTGAATTCTCCCGATGTAGCGATGACGTCACAGCGGCGGTAGGATATCACCACCTCAAATACATGGTGTCCTTGTTTGTGTTGTAATGCATTTCTCTGTAACAAGTAATGTCATGTTAATACTATGCTAAAAGAAAATGGCCTAGAAGTGTATTATTTTATGAAAAGGACAGACCACAGATTATGTTGTTAATTCAGAAATGCTTGTGATTTACTATAGCACGACCACTCTGTCTGTTAAATTATCGTGCGGTCCTCTTCATTCTCGTATACAGAACATCATGGTTTGATGGTAGTGTATTGCACACATTTGTATGAAATGTATGAAGATATAAAATGATCCTTACTCTATGTGTAAGAGAGACCGCTGTGGTGGGTTCGTGCTTTCAGGGCCACCTTCACCGCCACAAGCATTGACTACATCTACAACAATTAAGAAAAACATTATTAATAAATTAGTCATACAAAATAGAAATGTTAAAATTGTACACCAAAATGTACAAAACAGTTTTGTTAAAAACGGTTTTTGTTCTCGTGTTTGAAAAAAGAACCACGCCAAAAATGTTAATGTTATTTCGGTGCAAGAAATTGGAAATGTGCAATAAAAGAATGTTAGTTTACAGTTTTAATCTCCTTAAATATTAACCGTTACCAAAAATATAAACAACTATGTTTTTGTACCGTAAGAATTAATGTAATTATAAGTTTTGGTTATTCTAAGAATAAAATAAAACGCGGTTTCAAAAATAAGATTAAGAAAAATAAGTTTGAGGTTTAGGATAGCGGTTTTTGAAATCCCTTTTTGAGATTAATTCCAACAATGGACAGTTTGGACGTTTTAACCGGATTTTACCGGATTAATGTCGCTCGCTCGACGGACAACTTATTTCAATGTTTTTTACCGTAACTAAAGGTTTATAATTTCGTTCCGTTGAAAAAGCCGTAAAATTTTGCCAATACATTGTAAGATATAATACATTGTGATGTAATTATAAACCTTTATTTTGTTTATAATTTATAGCAGTCATTTTGCTACTTACTTTGCGATTCGTAGTTGTTGTAGTAACAGGAATAAAAATTACCGTTGGTGGCCGTTATTCGTTCTTTTTTCTTCCTATTACTTCAACGAACTATGAATCGCTAATTTATAAGGTTCTAAATTATCTTAATAACTATTACTTGAATCTGTTAGACCTGATTTTCGATTCATTGTGTTTTTAGAGAATAACGTTTTTTTACTGATGGCCCCCAGTTAGGCCCTATCGCCACCTTAAACCTATAACTATAAGTGACGAGTACTTAGAATAGAGTAGGGGCAGGTAGCAAGATTTGTCAACACTCGTACAAAATATGAATCACTGCGAGTAAACTATAATAAAATAACAGACAACTTCGATTGTCATGTCAGTCTGTTCACAAGTTAATTATTCGAGTCGTGATCAAGTTATTAACCGTGTCCGTGAACTCAAGTTAAATCTCTCTTAATCCGGAGTCTGTGGTAACTGGTACGAAACGTAGCCTTGCCCATCAGAGTTAAACTTGCAATACGCAGATCGTATTTAACTTTAGTTATACGATGTGCCGACCGATGAACAAAAATGTTTATTACAATGTAATCACTGTATAATACATTCCGCGCAATATTTTGTAATGCTAAAACATATATAGTACGTTGGATTATTTTGATTTCCCTTTCATTGCATCTAGGGTAATACAAGAGAGACATTGGTACCAATTCGTAGTTGCAAAAAACACGACTTAAGTCTATACCTGTCATTTTATGTCATAAGAAAATAGAAAGGGACGTCAATTATTTTAGCCAAGATTTAGTTAAGTAGTGCGCTCTTCGGATCGATAGCATTGCTAACTCTACCATGGATCTAACATTGCCCTGGCTATAGACGGACGAATGCTACACTTTAGTCTTATTTTCTTTTAGAATACATACATACATACATATAATCACGCCTTTATCCCTAATGGGGTAGGCAGAGCGTACACGACCTAAACAAAGGTAGTTCCGCCACGTCTGACAAAGTTTTGAGGGTTGTTTAAGATAGATTTGTAGGTATATTGCTGTAGTGACAGGTTGTCAGCCTGTCGCCTAAATTGCAATATACAGAAACCCTCGGATCCCTTAGCTGGTTTTTACAGCATGCCTGGGAGGAAATGCAGCTGGCACATTCTATGTTTTTCTCTCGCTCCCAGTCCAGCATTAGAATCATTGAAGATAAACTTCCAGAGATTCTATGGGTCCTCCATTTCCTATATTATTGTATAAAATTAAATCTACCTCAAATGGGAAGATTCTAAAAAGCTCCTAAGCTCTCAGAATTTCTACGACTCCAACAAAATGTTGTTCTCTACAATGATATCTATCTGCCGTGGCTATAGATAGGTGAGAGCCACACATTGTTCCCGATTCGCGCCGAAGGTGGCAAATGCGGTTAATTAGGAGCACCCTGAGAAATCTTGTACACTATACAGGATGTCCCCGTTTCTTTGGATCTACAAAATGGTATGAAATGACATACATACATACATAAAATCACGCCTTTATCCCTTACGGGGTAAGCAGAGAGTAAAACGCCTCCTACAAGGCGCTTTCGCCACGTCTGACATAAATTGAAGGCAATTTTAGATTGTAATGTGTATTGCTGTAGTGACAGGTTGTCAGCCCATCGCCTAAATTACAATACACTGTAACCCTCGAAACCCTTTTGCTGACTTCTACAGCATGCCCGGGAGGAAGGGCAACTGGACCATTCTATGTTTTTCTTTCTCTCCCAGTCCAGTATAGCAGTATGGTATGAAATGAACTGTCATGAAACTGTGACATGGTCCTCCATGAGAGGCTGATATGCAAGGAAAGTGCAAATATTGCGAGAAAGAGTATGAAAAGGATGTATAAACAGTGATAAATGTTCAGTTATGATAGAACATAATTTTGATCTAACTGCTGATAAAGAAGAAATGAAAAAGAAGAGAAGTGAAGGTTAATACTACATCAATCTTGAATCTTAGGAAACATTGATTGTTCTTTTTTCGAAATTGGCTTTGGCTGGAGGCAAGACCTTCAAAGAGATTATTATTTTGAGGATGGCTAGTCAGCTACAACTTAGAGCCAAATAAAATCAAAGTGATTTGTCTCTACCAGATTTTAAACTCTGAATTCACCTGTATAACAAGACAAAGAGCAGTTCCCACCAGCATACAGGGTGTGCTCTCACGAACTGGCGCGGCGCTGTATCGTACGGAAGTGTATAAATGTCGTCGCAGTCACCTACGCCCTTTGTGCGCAAGCGCAATCGGAATCGAAGCACAGCGAAGCGAGTAATGATCGAGAACTGAGGGTAACGCGGTCGGATACATTAGGTTTATCGAAATCTCGTCTACTGAGACGTATTGATCTTAGGTACCTACAAAGAGATGTCTACAAGAATTCATCAAATCGTGGAGGAGAAAATTTTGGAAGTGATAAAAGTTCAATTTGAAAATATTAAATATCTTCCATGCTGACCTGGGACCGAGAGATGCTGTAAAACCAGTTAAGGGATCCGTGGGTTGTATTATAATGTAATTTAGGCGATGGACTAACAACCTGTCACTACAGCAATATACCTACAAATCTATCTTAAATAACCCTCAAAACTTTGTCAGACGTGGCGGAGCGAGCTTTGTTTAGCTCGTTTACGCTCTGCCTACCCTATTAGGGATGGGCGTGATTATATGTATGTATCTATGAAAATAGAAGAGGAGATACAGTTTAAGACATTCTGAGACCGAATAAGATGCAAGAAAAATCAACCAAAGAATATTCTTATACACAAAACATCAAGTCAAATACACTATCACAATATCAGAACCAGGACCAAGCTCTATATCAATAACACAGGAAACAAACAAAATGAGTAACAAACTACCGATGTCAAACCGATGCGCGGTCACAGGATCGCGAGATATCGATACGACCGATGATGCGCAGGAGTCGATTGTGTATCGAGCGATGCGCAAACGACGATAAGCGCGCTGCTAACCCACTGCGCTAACTAAATGGGACATCGCATATCCAGACAGCTAACTATTTTTTTTTTCGTTCCGGAATAGGAGCGATATAAGCGTTGCCTAAGTGTTGCAAAGAAAAATATGCGAATCTGCGAAGTGACCGAAAATTATGTCCAGCAAAGTGGACAAAAAGTTCAAAGAAAGGAAACAAATCTAGGAAGAAGGAATATTTTTTTAAATCTGCTGATTCTCTTCCCGGATAAACACCCGAGAGCTAAGTCAAAATCAATATGTCCGACGAATTCAGTGTATTGCAATTTAGGCGATAGGATGATAAACTATCACTCACTACTACACATTCCTTTCCAAAATTTCCCTCATTAATCATCACTCTGCCTGTGCCTACCAACCCCGTAAGGGATAAGGACGTGATCGATGCGCAGGCGACGATAAGCTCGCCGCTAACCCACTGCGCTAACTAAATGGGACATCGCCACATCCAGCCAGCTATTTTCAGACGCAATTAAACTATAGACTTTTGTTTTCGAACCCGGTTGACTTTTGATCGCATCTGAGATCGAGGTTCGTTGAAGTGAGAGTGAAACTCAATAAGGATTAAGGATTTGCTCATACGGATAAGTCAGATGCAGAAAAGTATCTTAGACAAGCTTTGTTAAAACCAGCTGACACGCTCAGTATTAAATCTTTGTTTTAAAAACTTGTTATAGTTATTTACAGAATAGAAATTATGATTGTGAAATTTGTAAGTGTCACAAGGAGGAAAGTTGTGCCATTGTCTAGCAGACTTATCTAGCTAAAAAAACAGTGGTTCTATCTTCAAATGTTTCTAAGTAGTACCTATTTGTAGCACTCAAGAAAAGAAACATCTCGAAATACGGCAAATTCTAAGCGCTCCAAACCAGAAGTCAGGATATTGACCTCCTTATAGCCTGGAGATCATACGAGTGTTCATACCGCCTGGTTATTTAGTAAAACAATCAGTAGCGGGACTCACTGCCGTCGGCACTCACGAGGAAGGACGTGGGTTCACACGCGATACTGGTCTCTTAAAGGGGTGGGTACGGAAGCCGAAGACTGCGAATAGTGTTGCGCAACTTCTGGTTCCAGGATTCCAAAATGCAATTTAGTAGATAACGTATTATGTAAGAGATTGGAAGCCGAAGAGGTCCAGAGGTCTCGTTAACTCAAAGCTGAGAGTGCGAGGTCCGCACGCAAATGTGTCGAAGAGACTACGGGAGCATAAGACAATGAGTTCTTGTGCACAGCATTCGTAGATTCTAGACATTTGGAAATCATTTTGCGAAGTCTCAAGGTATTGAGTAATGTTTCACGAAAGTCCACACATGCAAAATCTATTAATTTTCGCACTTAAAACTCATTTAACCCAGGATTAAGAATATGAAAGTTACAGAAACTCTCCAAGATTTTTTTCTGGATGGTCTCTTAGTCTCCTCCATAAACGTAAACTAAAAATATTCAGTAGTATGCATAACTTTAGCAGTTTAGTTTCTGAAAGACGAATGAACTCCAGGAAAAATATATAGATTATTTACATACTTACAATGAGAATAACGTGTTACGTAATTCCGTTACGCAGTATTTGCTACCAGTTACTAAAGACTTGAGTTACAACACTACGTAAAAGACCTAACTGTTGGAAGCTGGGTGGCGCTAAGTGGGGTAAGGCAGGGCGTGAGAATGAGACCAATATGGGCTGATGGCCGTACAAGACTTAATAACAGCAGAAATGAGAAGGGAATGGTAGTATTTTTAATATTAGAACTTAGTAAAGAGATTGCAGTCTAAATTGAGAAATTACTGTGAAGTAAGTCATGACAATAGATTCAAGCATTCATGCACAATCTGTTGTTGAAAGGCAACATACTCGTGAGCTTGTACTCCTAAGTCGGTCAACTGTAAAACGCCCAAACACGAATATATTGCCTACACGGTCCTACCAACAAATTGCGGCAATTTCATCGTGCTACGGTAAAGCGTGGTACACATTGTTGTTCCTTGTACGGACGGCGCATAAACTGCAAATTATACCGTGGCAGTCACGTGTGGCGAGTCGGAGCCTCGGAGTTGGCTCTTGCGGGCTACCGTCCACGTTCGCACAGTTTCGGAAGCATTAGGGCCCATTAAGCACCGTTAACACACGGGCACGTCACGATATCACGACTCGCATGCAGCGTGAGCGATCTATCGACGATCTCGGTAGCCCGGATGCAGCACCAGTAGTTTCACACGGAGCACCAACAGTACATGCGTGTACTAGGTCCGCCTTTTCGGGACTCTTAAGTTTTTCCTTGTCCTGATTTTGAGATTAGACATTCTACCGCTTTTGGAGCTTTATTTCAGACTACGAAGAATCTGTCTGCTTAGCATTTTTGGACAACTTTTTGTTGCTATCTTAAACGAAATCATAGGTCATGCTTTTGCAAGCTTTTACATCGTGTGATCCGGAGCACATTACAACTTTACAGCCGTTTCAAAAGACCAACAAAAAAGGATATCAACTTTTTGCTCAAATAGCGCAGTTTATGTTGACGACGCGTTCACGACATTCTCCATAAAGACGCCGTATGTCACCGCATTCTAGAAAGTTCGTCGCTGAGACGAGTCGAGATGAAATTTGCATCATTTAGGGTCTCGACCTCGTGCAACTTGTCGCTACCAGCGCATTGTATGCTAATTACGGTGACAAGTAAAGGAATGTCGGGACTATCGCTCATCGTGTGATGTGACATGACATGTGTACGCACCTTAAAGAATTAAGAATTTGATATTGTACAGACAGTAGAAGTGTTGTTTAAGCGTTTTATGGTTACGATAACAACACCAAGGCGAAACGATAGTTAGATAATTAGTGTCAATGTCTGGGTGCATTATTATTCAACATCTTGTCTCTTTAATTATTCCTAAGATATACAGTATTTTTTCACAATTAATCCAGGACCAAAATTGACTAAGATTTATCTCTGATATGCAAGTAATCTACGCCAACCGACCTAGATAAGGTAACCGAGACACGATGGTTAGGTGGTCAGGTGTCAGCAAGGCCGTGGTTTTGCAGTCCATCTAAATTAGGGTCCGGCCCGTCATAGAAGCACTGGCTTGAACATTCTACACCTACTACTGTGTTGTACTCATAATCTAGGGTGACAATCGCTACGCTATGCACAAGAATTTTTGTTAGGAATTTTCCGCCATGGTTTTGTTCCGAAATCTATGCGCCCAGATAGGTGACACAAAATTAGGCAAATATAGAAAGAGTAAACTTAGAAGTCTTACAAATGAGTACTGGCATTTCCTCATCTCGGCGGAACGAAGCATGCTGCTTTGGCGCTAGATTTCAGTAGTAATTATTTTATCTGGATTATATTATGCAAGAGGGGTAATAAACAACTTGAAACGAGACGATGAGAAGGCTACAAGGCCGCGGTTTGGCACCCTTTCGAAATTAAGGTCCAGTCTGTCAGGGAACCAGTCAGCTGACTAGATTGCTCCTACTACTGTTTCTACAGTAAACTCGGAGTTTTGACGTAACTCAGGAATTTATACGTTACTGCAATATATATTCTAAAGTAAGTACATATATTTATATTGTAAATATTATTTTTAAAATTTGAACACGGCAACGGAACAATATTTAAGATATTTTAATGAGTTCTCTGCCTGGTTCACTGTACAAAATAAAATTTTAAAGAAAATTGTTCTTCCGTTAGAAATCAAATCAAAATTTTGACAAACCTGAGCTGGCTATTTACACGCGTGAATTTTCTTTGTCCGGAAATCTAGCTATACAAAAAGAAACACAAAACTTAAACATACCTGTGCTGGCGCAAGTTATCCTGCCGCTTGAAGCTCCGTCCGCAGACTTCGCAAGAGAAGGACAGCTCAGGGCTCTTGTGGGTCCTCTCGTGGATCATCAGGTTATAGGACTTGGTGAACCGGCGCTGGCAGTACTTGCAGACGAACTCGCACTTCTGACGCAGTTTGCGCCTGAAGTCTCGCGTGTGGTCCTCGTCAATTTGCATCACAGCGAACATTTTGTCTGGTCTATGATGCCTGACGGGCGGGGCTTGCCTGTGGAAGATAGTGTTATCAGTGACATGTCTAGTTGAATTTGTAGTTCTGTGCTAGGGAGGTAGAGTCGTAAGTGCAATGGTGGGTAAAAATAATTTTAGCGTTATCAGTGGCATGTTTAGTTGATGCGATTTGTTGTTCTGTGCTGGGGAAATAGAGTCGTTTATGCAATGTGCTTTTATTAACGTTATCAGAGGCATGTCTAGTTGATACGATTTGTAATTCTGTGGTATAGAGATAGAGATGTAAATGCAATGGCTGAAATGTTATCAGGTCTACAAGTTACTCGTATAGAAAATGAGATAATTAGTATAATCTCATGTAGGCTTATATGCTACTGTAAAAGTATGAAAACTGAATATTCTCTTCAATAAAAATGCATGCATAATTTATTACCATCACTTTGAACAGGAACATACTTCCTTGCAACTTAATAAACCCAATAAAAAAATAAAAATAGGAAACACTTCATCCTAGTAAAAGTTTGATAATAAGTTCAGTAGTTCTATTTGTTTCTTTTTTACATACCAAAAAAATTGGAGAAACAAGAAATAAATTTACGATGCAACAAAATGCGTCAAACATTAAAACCATCTTTCTAGTGTCCGTAATGGCTAAATTATCTAAGAGATTTCAGATATTAAAATACACACCTTCACCGGCTATTACGACGATATTATCGTTAAAAGCAACTAAGTCCAACACTTTCACTGATGTTTAATAATTTTTACGATCACGCGATAACCACTATTAAAAATATGAAGACTGTTATTGAATATTCATTGATCCACAGAAGTAGTAAGCAACTAGAAGTGTCAAACGGTAGACGTGCGACGGTGAGCGGGTGCGTTTGGCAACTGCGCCGGAGCGGGGGTGCGGAAGCTACTGATAACGTTACGCGGAAGACGCTCCCCACCACGTGCGCGCGCGCATCTCGCAAGTCAATGAACAGGTAGCGCGGGGAAAATGCAACCGGAGTGGTAGGCGGACTTTATGCGACGTTTTACAATTTTACAACGAGCCGGAATTTATGCCGAGTGGCGCTTCTGTCGAAATAGAACAATTGCTTTTAGGGTGCGTAATAAACCTTGATCGCTATTAGTTCAGACACATTTTTATATTTCAATAGAATCCAGAGGCTTCATGTTATGACAGTTATTAAAGTTTAAATGGCTTTTTGACTAAATATAATATTTTTTGCACAATACTATTCAACTTCCTTTGCTTCACAGATTTATATCTGCTAGAATAAACAATTTTAATAATTAATATTGCAATCGAATAATATTACTCGACTATATTCCATATACTTCTTTTACGACGTAAAATACCATGAAATCAGTTAACCAGAAGATCATAATTATTTTCAAAGTTTAGTCTATTTATTTAAATTAATTAATTGAATGGTAATTTCCGCAGTCTTTTTTAATAATTAAGTGTCAGTCATTTTGTGACGTAAACAAAAGTTTGTCACGACACGCGTAGTCCAGTGGGAACTTTACAGATTGCAACTAGTTCTGCCTATTAAACTACAATAGAGTAAAACTTAACTACAACCTAAGCAGAAAAACGATCATATTATTTACTAAAAGCAATTCTTTTCCTGTTTTTTAGTAATTATGTGGCAGCCATCATATGTCATAAACAATAAAGTTTGTCACGACACGCGTAGTCCGCTGGGAACTCTGCCGGTAGCTATGTACTTGTAGCATTTTTAATTGATGATAAAGTAGATCAAATTTAGTAGGAAATTTACCATTTCACCGTGATTAATAAATCTGTCGATCACATATCCTGTTTCATTTATTTGATATTTCTTTTCATTTAACTTCCTTTTAATATTATTTAATTAAACGTCAATTTCCGCGGCCATCTTGTGACGTAAACAATAAAGTTTGTCACGACACGCGTAGTCCGGTGGGAACTCTACCGGTAGCTAACATTTTTAATCGATGATAAGGAAGATCCATTTTAATAGGAATTTCACCATTTCACCATGTTTATTAAATCTGTCGATCACGTTTCCCTCATTTTTTTTTAATTAAATTTCATTTTTTTACTATTTAATTAAATGTCAATTTCCGCGGCCATCTTGTGACGTAAACAATAAAGTTTGTCACGACACGCGTAGTCCGGTGGGAACTCTGCCGGTAGCTCGCGGCGCAGCGTTTCACTCACGAACCTACACGGCTCGTTTCGGCACCGCATCAGCACCAGTAACAGTGCCACTTACACCTAAATTGTTGATGATTTCGGCTCCCGACACTACCGAGCCTTTAGGCTGTTTAAGAGTACTTTCTATTCATTTCATTTCATGTGTGCCTAAATTGTTGTTTTATTTGGATACTATGAATTCGTTTTAAAATAGGTAGTCGTCCTTCAAAACAATGAAATTTTAGCAGCAACATTGCCACTTACGGTTAAATTGGTGATGATTTCGGCTCCCCACACTAACGTGCCTTCTGGCTGTATAAGAGTACTTTCTATTCATTTCATTTCATGTGTGCCGAAATTGTAGACAAAAATTGTAACTTGTTAGTGTTTAAAAATTTGATTCAGATAATCTCTACAGTAAACATCATTTTCCAAAACAGTGTAATTTAATAAAGAATAAAGAATGATGACTCAGTCTTGGTTTGCAACATCTGTAGAAGATTTCTAATAACAAAAACGCAACATCTGCATCAGTTTAAATTAATCCGGAAGGCTTTACTTAACTCTGTCCTTTTATCCTATTTTTCAAATTTTGAATAAGTATACCTTTTTTCATCTTGTGAAATTCATGACAATATTACGACTAAAATTTATTAAATTTAACCCTTTAATTTGTAAATTTAAAATTGTTTGATACAATATTGCAAATCATAACGTGCTAACGTGCAATACCTACCGCACTGCAATGCAAGCATTTAATTTGAAGACAGTATTGTTATTCGTATTCTTCAGAGGAATATTATCACCACTGCATGCAATAAAAGACCTAATGAATACTTTATTTAATTGATGTATCGTAAAATGCGAGCACTTCGAATAATTAGCACACCGATCCGAATAGAAAACTCCTTCTATTATTCATATCATGAATAATTCAGAAAACAATTACGTATGGTACATAAAATGTTTCTAAAAGCAACTAACATTGATTGGGCAACAAAGGATATAATGAAAACGTCTTGGCTCTCACCTCATAAACCGCGCTCAATCAGTTGTTTAATGTCATTCTAATTATGAATATGAATATAATTTATTCTAATTATGAATATGAATAACATTCGATTGGTTCGCGGGTGGCACGCGCAAGTGTGCACTGCCCTTAAGATGAGAGTATACCAAGTACTTTCTATAAAAATAACGTGACGATAATTATTATATTTTAATTGATGTGAATATTAATTAGGTGTAAATGGCGACACCTGATTAAAAGTGCTATCGATAACACATCAGTCAAACGTATTTTCGTAATTTATATTTTGTTACAAATACTACCTATATATACTGACTAGGCTGATTGTTGACTGCTGCCGCCGCTGCATAATTTTAATATTGCACAATTTTGAAGAAAACAAACTGTTGTAACATAATCCAAATCATCAACAAAATGTCATCTCTAGCAAATACTCGTTTGTACAAAAAGTGCAATGCAAGAAAGCAACTCGGATACATATAAAAATCTTGACTAGGTATATATTGGGACAGGAATATTTTTACTTAGTTAAGATTTAGTTAAGTCATGTCCTCACCGAATCGACAGCAGTGTAAAATCCTCTCAAGTTCTATTGCGCGTACGCATACGAACAAAAAGGTGGCAAATGACAAAACGCGCATGCGCGATCATATGCCAGCAATAATTACTGCTTAACCCATGGTTTGCTTTGTGGACGCCATCTATTGGAGTATTAGGTACTTTCCACTTATGAGGTATATGTAATGGGGTCTTAAATAATAATTACTGATTTTGTGAAATTGTGTCTTATAGACAGAACGGAGAAGGAAGGGAAGGTGAAAAACGAAACCTGCCTTGAAACTTGCCTGCGGATCTGTTTCCAGAACGCTATAACTTGGGCCTTTTTAAAGCGAGAGTAAACAGGCGTACCTAGGCAATCATGCTCTATCACAGTCTGCAAAATTCATCAATTCCCATCAGGTGAGACAGCGGACAATATGATTGCCTAGAAACCTAGGAAATGAAATTATAGATTCTATCTCACAAAATAAATAAGAAAACTAATAATTTATATTCTTACGCTATCATAAAATGATAATTTTGTTGAAAATTTGTATTGTAGAAGAAACTGGATAAATAAATACCAACGCAATAGCGGTCCCATAATCCCAGAGTTCGCAAGCGTTTTTTATCCGCATTTCTGCGCATTTTCGCTAAACGTTTAAAGATGTCAACCGCGATGCTCCTTTGACTACCGGCGCCGTATAAGCAGAAGCGAACATTACGCAAAACGCACCATCACGAAGTTACTTGTAAAAAATATGTTCAAGTACGAGTCGGAATTGCAAACGAAGGGTTCCGTAACATTCTAATTAAAAGATTTCGTCTTTTTCAAACTCCCACGGTTATCAACATTATAATGATTAAAATGACAGAGTACTGGTCGAAATTAATTTAAACCATTACGATCGATACGATAAGAAGAAGAATAATTAAAAACGGGTGCTCGTTTGGAGGAGTCGCGTAATACAAATACATACATTGGAAATCGCAACCAGAGGAGGGTAGACCGATTTGTCTGCCCTTAGACACCACACCGCTCGCAAGTTTCTCAGTCGCGCCGTGATCATAACGCATGAAATTACGTTGATATATCGGAGTCTCATACAAAAATGGAAAACCACGGTTCATAAGATGCAGCCTACTGACAGATAGAAGGTGTCCAGAGGCATACGAAGGTATGTATTACTATAATAATTAATTGACAGCCTTCGGGTACGGTACCCTAAAATATTTGCTATCATCAGGATCTGAATATTTCGAGTATTTAGTCCGTCATAATCTCTAATCTCTCCCTTTTACGGCGTTTAAGAACGTAAAGATGATTTGATAGAGATCTTCAGTCTCTGCTTCTTGTAGTTCCGTCAACTTTGAAGAGTTTTTAACCGACGGAATTTAGTGTAATCAAGACTGATTGAAGATAAGAATATTTATGTCATTTTAACGTAACGTATATACCGCAATTTTTATTTTTTAAAGTTTTGTTGTAAATAGTTTTAGGTTTTAATTCAAAAGCTCAGATAAGATTTCCTAATAATAATTTTGACAATGTAAGTTGAAAATACATTAAATGAGTAGGTCTTTGCATCAAATACATTTAATGACTGACATCTAGAGATAGAGACACGCCCGGTAGACCCAGAAGACCGCAAATGCGATGGAGTGACGACATCAACAGAGAAGCCGGATCGATGTGGATACAGGTGGCTCAGGATAGAAGAGACTGGCATGACAGAAAGGAGGCCTACACGAAGAAAATTGTAGAAGAAGGCTAAGAAGAAGAAGAACTGACATCTAGACTTTAAGCACAGCTACAGGTTTTACTCATTTGTGTATTTTGTAGTAGCAGCAGCTGTATCCTGTATCTGTTATACATTAGTGTGTTTTCATTGGTACTTAATCTTTTAAACTTAGAAAGCTTCTTCATGCATCTATTACAAAGTCTATTAATACTATACTTCGT
Source organism: Scrobipalpa costella (assembly GCA_949820665.1). Lineage (NCBI taxonomy): Eukaryota > Metazoa > Arthropoda > Insecta > Lepidoptera > Gelechiidae > Scrobipalpa > Scrobipalpa costella. The sequence goes on from OX463313.1 coordinate 7,424,276, forward strand.
TTATTTAGCGTTGAGTTATCGATACCAACTTGTTTAGCAGCCCATAAACTTTTTTTTCTTTACAATTTCAAAGTAGGTCAACCGCAAAACTTGTGTTTGTAACAAGGTTATAGTCTGCGGTTCCGAAATTTGAAAATTCTGTTTATGGGTAGCAATAAGCGTTGGTATCGATAATTCAACGTTAAATAAACGAAGTATATATTAAAGACTTCATCTAAACTGGTCCAAGCGGATCTGCTTGTGACTCAGAGACCGCACGGGTCAAGACATCTCAGTCAGTGTATACGCAACACTCAAGATGATTCATTCCACCTTGAACTATTGACATGGGTTTTCATAGAATATAATGAATTTGTACTACGCATTTCGAAAAGACAAAAGACTTATTACAATTTTTATGGAGTAGTTAATGACGTAGTTATGCTGTGTTGTGATATAGTTACCGTCATTATTCTAGTTAACAATAAAATATTCTACTAAAGTACAAATACTTCCAAGCTGGACTGGGAGCGAGAGAAAAACGTAGAATGTGCCAACTGCATTTCCTCCCGGGCATGCTGTAAAAACCAGCTAAGGGATCCGAGGGTTTCTATATATTGTAATTTAGGCGTTGGGCTGACAACCTGTCACTAAAGAAATACATATTACAATCTAAAATTGCCCTCAATTTTTGTCAGACGTGGCGAAAGCGCCTTTTACGAGGCGTTAAACGCTCTGCCTACCCCGTAAGGGATAAAGGCGTGATTTATGTATGTATGTATAGTACAAATTCTAGAAATGTAACTAATGAGGTTAAAACTACCTACTCATGGAACTAAACAACTTTCCTCAATGAAAGTAGATCGATATATGAATAGAAGAGCCTCTTCTGTACAAAACTGATTGATCAATTTACAATATACGAATAGGAACTTTTAAAATAATATATAGGTGGCCTATGTTTGTTGGTTATAATGTTTTTCATTATAATTTACTCACAATTTGATTGTTGGTTGATGGTGGATGGTGGTGCTCGTTAATTTGTTGGGCCAAAAATCAGAAAACACAATACACAATACTTCATACCAGTAAAAATAAATACATACATACATATAATCACGCCTTTATCCCTAATGGGTTAGGCAGAGCAGATACCTAAACAAAGGTCGTTCCGCCACGTTTGACAAGGTTTTGAGGGTTATTTAAGACAGATACATACATACATACATATAAACACGCCTTTATCCCTAATGGGGTAGGCAGAGCGCAAACGACCCAAACAAAGGTCGTCCCGCCACGTCTGACAAAGTTTTGAGGGTTATTTAAGACAGATTTGTAGGTATATTGCTGTAGTGACAGGTTGTCAGCCCATCGCATGAATTACAATATACTGAAACCCTCGGATCCCTTAGCTAGTTGGGAGGAAAAGCAGCTGGCACATTCTATGTTTTTCTCTAGTTCCCAGGCCAGCATGAATGATATACCAACCATATATACTCTAACCTATAATAACCAAGTACATAAAGTACATAATACAAGCAAAGCTCTTTAATTACTAATTACAGTCATACATAAACATAAACTACCACAGAACAAGTAAAGAAAAGAATTGCTATAACCAATTAGCAACTGACTTTAGCCACTGACTGTACGCCCCGCTGCGTCGCTTATAGAGCGATTATTTTAATTCCCAGTTTAATTCCAACCGACAATTAAAGTCAAAGTGACCGTTTGCGTAACTTTACAGACACTTTGGAGTCATTTTACGACTTTTGAATTGCGCAAAGTGTGCGAAACGAGTTGACAATAAAATTGTGCTGTTTGTATGGTTCAATCATATAGTTTGTTTTACATACTGAGTGTTTCTTCATAATTTTTTTTATTATTCTATTCTGTGTCTTATACAAACAAAATTCCATGTTTCTGAAACATGAATCTGTGGGTATTTCTTTCTTAATCTTCTGTACTATAATTAAAAATTAACAGATTACCAGCATAATATTGTTTTACGTACATGTGTGAAGACATATTCTGATAACTCAAGACAATTCACGAAAGTTTTCTAAAATACCAAGCTTATTAAATGACTCTGTATAATGCGTCATCATAAGTGAGAGGACTCTGCGGTTTGTTTAAAAGCTGTGAGTCAATGAATGTTCATTAATTTTGTAATAATATTGTGCGGAATGTCGTTGCCATTTCTTGTGACATCGTTTTATAGCTTCTGTGTTCCGCTTGCAAATTATTAAGATGTTTATCTTAGTGGGTTAATCTGTAGTTGCGGCTTAAATATTTGTATGAATAATACCGGGTGTAAAACAGCATCCTAGGTGGACATTTTGTTGGCTTTTACATACAAAATTTCCAGATCAATCAGACAATTTGTATGAAAAAAATACACTTAAAAAGAAAGATTGTTTTTAAGTGTCTTTGACTGAGCAACCCATATCAGTTTACACCCCGTATAGACATGTAGAGATACATTGAAAACAGTTCATTAATAGTTTTGACAGGTACAAGTTTTATAGACTGGCCGCTAATTATGATCTCCTAACTTCTATTCCGCTATTTTACGCAAAGCGTGCGACGTACATTAACTAAGACAAGTGCATTTAAGCTATACTTAAATGGACTTACGAACTTTGACTGTATCTAGACACGGTTTCGAAATACTTAGGTACATACAGCAACAGAGGTAACTCACAATAATTCATCAACATACAAAGTTGCGGACAATCGAATCACAATTTTATGTCGGTAGTTGAATCGTTTTGTGTTCCCGTGGAATGTAACGTAATTATCCCTTCGTCTGTTCTTGTACCATATTTTGCCCACACATGTGTGAGATTCCCAACTATTAATGACCTGCTATAACCAATCAGAGGTGCAATTATTTGTTTGAGTTAAATTACAAAGGTTTCCAACATAGTAGTTGCAAGTTCAATGGTTTTAATGTTTATGATACTTTACAATGTTGGTGGTTTATGGGGAATGATATAAGTAACGCGTTACTACCAACAATCTTTATTGAAACATTAATTTTATAGTGGCTAATGATTTATCTGTTAGTGCGTCTAAGAAATTGCGCATTATGATAAAACTCCTATTCGATATTTACGCGTCGTTTAATAAAAGGTCGGACTTTGTTGCTTAAAGTTTGAATAAATTATGAAACTATTTAGTGAAGTTATGAGCTATAACAAAACCGGACAAAATGCCTGACATTCTGCTAAGTAAGTATCACTAAGCCTAGGCTAGGCACTAAACATTTGGAAATAGGCGCCAAGCAGCTTGTGTTTCATTGGTATTTAGAAATACATATATATATATATATATATATATATATATATAATGCCTTTACGGTTTTTGGGGGTGTGTCTAGCCAAAATTTATCAGAATTTAGATGACTAAATTTTGTATGAACGAGACAAAATATGAGCACTAATTTATTATCGATAAGTATTTAATAAAAGTAACTAAACAAAAATAAATTATCAAGAATGTGTTGTCATATTTGGACTCGTAATGCGTTAATGGTGTAAAATTGACCCAGTAAGATATTGGTCAAAGAGAATAAACCCATTAGACATTAGAAAAAAAATAGTCAAGACAGAGCAATATTTGTCTATCTATACTGTAATAAATACCGCGTGTAAAGGACAGGGTACCCGAAACTGATAGGGATTGCTCACGTTCAGTCAACAAAACTGAACAACTTCCACTAAGAAAATCTTTCAGGAAATTATAAAAATACTGTCCCATACTTAATGATCACCAAACCAGACAATTTATATGGAAAGGCCATTCTTTCTCTTAAAAGAATTTCCTGGTGGAAGTTGTTCAATTTTGTTGACAGAGCACGAGCAAACTCTATCAGTTTCGGGTACTCTGTCCCTTACACCCTATATTATATCTAGGTACACTACTTGCTGGTAAATTCTTCTTCTTCTTCTGTCGAGTGGGTATCGAGTCCATGGACCCGATGAACCCTGGTGTCAGAGTTTTTAAACCGCCTAGTAGCACAACTATCAGACCTCTGACATTGTTTGAGTAACGACCACTATCAAAGACAGTGACCGGGACCGACGACTTAACGTGCCCTCCGAAGCACGAAAATCTTTTTCTTTTCGGACAATCAGGTGATTCAGCCTGCAATGTCCTAACCAAACTGGGGAAATAATTACAAAGTGATTTATTCTCAAATATCAACTTTGTGTTTCTCCCCTGGGAATCGAACCCAGGACCTCCGGATCGGGAGTCCATGACCTAGCCACTAGACCACGGAGGCAATTGCTGGTAACTTTAACGCATACATTGAACTGTTGAACCGAGGATCAAATGACGACCATAAACCGTAAAGTCTGCGCAGAACCTTATGCGTAATTAAAATTTATCACAACATAATAAAAGTAAGAGTTAACTAAATTTCTTCCATGCTGGACTGGGAGAGATAGAAAAACATAGAATGTTCCAGCTGCCCTTCCTCCCGGGCATGCTGTTGAAGTCAGCAAAAGGGACTCGAGGGTTACAGTGTATTGTAATTTAGGCGTTGCGCTGACAACCTGTCACTAAAGCAATACATATTACAATCTAAAATTGCCCTCAATTTTTGTCAGACGTGGCGAAAGCGCCTTTTACGAGGCGTTAAACGCTCTGCCTACCCCGTAAGGGATAAAGGCGTGATTTATGTTTGTATGTATGTATGTCAACTAAATTCATGTAAGAAGATTGGTGACGTATTTTCCGTTTTTGTACTTCAATAACTACTTCATACATTTCATTTCTGTATCCTACCTACCTAAAGGAACTTATAAAAATTATATTACAAATTATGTGTAAGTAAGTATATAATAATTACAGTCATTATTTGGTAATTTCTTCCATGCTGACCTGGGAGCGAGAGAAAAACATAGAATTATAGCTGCATTTCCTCCTGAGCATGCTGTAAAAACCATCTAAGGGATCCGAGAGTTTCAGTGTATTGTACTCAAACCATGTCAGAGGCCTGATAGTTGTGCGGTTTTAAAACTCTGACACCAGGGTTCATCGGGTCGATAGACTCGATACCCACGCGACAGAAGAAGAAGTGTATTGTAATTTAGGCGATGGGCTGACAACCTGTTACTACACCAATATACCTACACTATAAATCTATCTTAAACAACCCTCATAACTGTCAGACGTCGCGGAACGACCTTTGTTTACGCTTTGGTTACGCTTTGCCTACCCCATTGGTGATAAAGGTATGTAATTTGCGCCTAAAATACCGACAACTCCGTTTCTTGAAACCTAGTTTAGGACCTATCTAGTCTCTGTATCGTCTCATCAAACAAACCGCCTCAAGATACCAAAGAAGAAACGTCTTCCTCAAAAATGCCGAAAGGTCTCCACAGTTGTTCAATATTTATCAAGTTATTGTCCTAGTCCTATAGAGGCTGTATAGTGGCATCTAATACGATCTATTATCGACTATTGATCGCATTGTAGCGCTTTCAATGAGGATGGACGTGGAGTCAGCGTGACTCCGCTTTGTTAAGAATTTCTAGTTGTTTGAAAAGGTTTCTTATTTTATTTCTCGCTTTCTGTATATAATGACAGGAGAAAGAGAGAATTCTCAAAACTTACTTTTAGATATAAAAAAAATGTGCCTAGATACCTACTTAAATAATATTTAAAACATAAAAACACCTAATATAATACTAGTGTATACTTTAAAGACTTCGCGTAGCGGTCGTTAACGGTCATTATTGTCGTTTGAAGAAATTGTTGGCAAACGCCAACAAAACGCAAACGCAATAAAACAATTCGCAAACGCGAATTTGAAGACCGCAAAAATTCAATGTAGATTTAGTTTTTTTTAAATAATGAAACTTTTTCCAAAGCAAATAGGAGAAAATAAATTAATTAACGTTGAAATAATACGAATAATTGTTGTAATGAAATCAGCACCTTGATTAAATAAAACAAACAGTCATTCTTAATAGAGCACGCGCCGTGTTTATAATACATCCGTAACGTAACTACGAGTTGGGCTATGAGCTTAATTTACAAAGAGGGTTAATAAAAACCAATACATTAACAGCAACACACCCTCAGATACCTACACGTTAATCATAAAAATGTATCCAAAAAAAAGAGGAATTTGAATTTGAATAAAATGATTACTTCTTATTGTGCGCGCGCATCCCCGTTTATTTCAACACGAAATTTTATGTTTATCATTCTATTTGACATTTTTACGAACAATGACATTCAGCCATCTCTCTCGCACAGATATTTATCTTTGTAATAGCGAGGGGGATGGAATGTGATTGTTGATTCGCCCTTTAGAATGAGCGGCATGAGCTGAATCATGTCGTTATAATTATAGTTTGGGAGTTGTATGAATAAATGTTTTATTGATGAGGGTATGATACACCCTCTTGTCTGTAGTACAAGTTGTTGACATGTTTTAACTACCCTTGACAAGTCATTATAAACTCGGAAAAAATCGATATGGTAGTAAACACAAAAAAATCAAATCAGCCTTGCTCTTAGACGTTTTACTTAGGTGCACATGTGCACTGCACAATATACAAAATTGTGTATAAATATTAGGTAGGTACCAATTAAGTTCAATCAAAAAAATACTTTATAGTATCTCTTTAGTATTATTCTCTAATTAATACAATCCCGAAGTCATTTTGTTTTTAACAAATAAGCCCTCATCGTAAATTGTATTTGCTTGTACATAACTTTCTTCCAATTTTGTTATGAATATTCATGCTAATTAACTTTAACGATATAAATTACAATATTTAATCATGTAAATAAGAAATTTCGCATCGGTGAAAGTACGTATATCGTAGGAATAAATACTAATTTACAGAAAAAAAGGCCTCAAATGCTCTTTAGTTTGTATTTTGTAAATCGCATTTGCTTTTTCATACAGCTGGTAGTTTTCATACATGTCAAATTCCAATCCAATTTTCTACAATCATTTAACAAAGAAATAATATAATTAAAAAGTCCCAAAACAGTCACAAACGTAGAGTTTTATCCAAACGATACGCTTATTAACTACTTGAATCATCAAGGTCATAACTTTTCGGAAAATCTCCATAATCAAACATCGCCTCGCAACAAGAATCTCGACAACCCTTCTCAAAGGCCTCGCAGAATTCCACACTGAATCCGTGCCGCCGTAATGTTAACAATTTAAATTCGAGTCGGCTAAGCCGGCTCAGCTCCAAATTATAATATACAAATGAGCGAGTGAGCAGAAATAACGAAACAGTTTATGTCTCGCGCGTTCCCACAGGAACGGTATGCGCCGGGTGAGAACAGAAGAAACTGTGGAGTCGCTGCTCTGTTGAGACTATAAGATATTCAAGTTCCTTCAACACCAACGTGCTTCGAACCTTGTAAAATATCTTATAGTCTCAACAGAGATTTATATATATATATATTTTTACTGACCGTAAAATTTTTGTCCTAAACTAAATTAGGTAGTTTGAAATAATATTTCATGTGAATAAGTCTCGATTAACTTTAAATTCACTCTCAGTCCGAATGATTATTGGTATTTGTCATAATTTGACCGACCAATCATTTTAAAAAGTTTCGTGTCTTGTGACACAGTTGTGCAAACAGCCAAGTCAGTCGTACATCTTCGCTTGAACAAACAATTAAAACTTCAAAAAAAATTAAGACAAGACTCCTTGGAATCCCTGTCCGACGAGCAGCGAAGTATCTGTGAGTGCCGGTTGATATATTGGGGGCTTCGGCCGAGTAGCCCCCGGCGACGCCTGCCCTCCGCCTCGTGGTGCCCAGATACCGTACCCACGATCCTAGCTCAAATTGTTTAGGGGTTTAGGGTGGGCCCTGTATATGGCTAAATGACTGGGTAGCTTTAGGAGAAAAGTATTAGTAACAAAGTTAATAGGAACGATTGTGTGCCTCGCAAAAGAAGTAGTTGATATTACCAGATCTGATGACGCCCATAATATAAAATTGTAAATTATACAAAACTTTTCACTTGATGTTCTAAATTGCAAGTATTGAAATACCTACTAGAACAAGAAATAAGTCAATACTAAATAATCAAAAATATACGCCCTAATAATATTGGACTGTGATATCTTATTGTCATTACATAAAAAAAATCATCTTGGAAATACATAAAACGTGTTTTACAATACGCTCTCCCTCATTTCTTTCAACCTCTTAACCAATCCTCCCGATTTCCCTCAGGGGAGGGCGGGCCGCACGGTAGCGATACATACGCACACACACACATACATAATACGTACACATATGTGTAACCGGTAGCTGGCTACTGGCTTACGCGGGAGCCAATCAAAAACCGATTCGAAAATTAACTCTGCTTACCGTTTGAATTGGTAGGTAGTTTTTGGATAGGATTTTAAAACAGATACAGTATGGTTACGCATTTTAAGATTTAGAGCGCAAGTATTATTTTTTTCAGTTAATAGTTACATAACTATAACCTAGATATTTTTTGCACCTGCCTTGTCATTTCCACATGCCCTAAGGTAGACTGGTAGATAATGCCTTTGGCGTTAAGTCCACCTATGTAACACTCTGTGCATAAAGTTAAATAAATAAATAAAATAAAAAATATTGTTTAAAAGTATTGCAGAATAAGTCTTTTTGAGAAAGTAGGTATAAATCAGTTTTTTATAATTTAAAACATCTTTTCCCGAGTTATTTATGAAGCCGGCACGTGAATTTTTTGCATAGATTTTTTACTCGGTTTAATATTAATAACCTGACCTTACTTAGTTGGTATTTATTTTAAGACTACTTTTCATATTTACAATTCTTAATGGATGATAAACTTATATCTACACGTTTATTGTATTTATCGTTCCAGACACAGACCATTTACTAATGCATTGTGATCGTATCAGTTGAATCAATTTGATCCATTATGCTTCACCTGACGTACTCTTGCGCAAAGAAAAAACATAATCTGGCTACCGTGCACCAATCAGAGGCCGCGAGGGCGGAGCGCGTAACACGGCAGCGAATTGCTGAAGAGTATTCAAAAAACGAATTTATATTTTTTAGTTGTGGCGATGCGCGTGAGCTGTGTGGGTGGGACTTTCTATCGCCGCCGGCGGTTTTCTCGTGGGATAAGAAAAAGTATGACTTGGGTTTAACAGGGTCAGTCAAACTGAATTAGAGGCTCGAGTTGGGAATGGTAAGACTAAGTACGAATGTACCCAATCAAAAAGTGAATTAAAATACTTCTATCCCGGTAAAATAAAAAATAAATCTCTTTCTCACCTACACAACAGGAAGTAACAAAACCGAATCAACACCTCAACACGATGCAAAAAGCAGACCCAAACAGCTATTAAACACTCAAAATCTGGCCGTAAACAATGAGACGTCTAAATAGATCTAACTCCCTAAGCACACATGAGAAAAAATAAAATAAAAAATGCTGAAGAAGTAAAGACCAGCCAGGTAGGTACGTCACCTGTGGCGCTTCCCGGCAAATGTTTGCGGCTTGGTCAATCTTGAGCAAACACCAAACTGGCCTCTACAAACACTCCGAACTCAATGGACGAACAAAATTGTTGTGAATGAATACGTGCTAAGTGCCTATTAGTTATAGCCGACAATAAAAAGGTTGGGCCGATAAAATTGGGGATGAACAGGCAATCTTATCCGTACATTTGTGCAATTTCAAAGTGCATAAAATTGGGCGTGAGTGATTGTTATGATAAGAAATATAAAAGATAAAATCACAAGGACATTCGTTCGTAAACATCAATTATGAAATGCGCAATAGCACTATTAGGTAGTTGTTCCGCTTCTTATCGCACAAGTAGGTTCTACAAAGCTTTATCAGGGCTTAGCAGGAATCTGTTTATTACTGAGCGCAAATGTAAACCTATCGCAGTATAATGTTATCATGCACTATCGCCGTCGGTTGAGGCCAAAGGAATCGTACACAAAGAGCTGCTCGTGAGCAAACAAAAAGATCGATATGTTATCAATACCACACCTACAGTTTGCGTAGATTTGTTAAGTGAGGAAAAACCTATTGACGCATTTAGTGGAAAGTTTTGCAATGGGAACCAAATTAAGATGTTTTTAACAAAGCAGGTCTTTGTTGAATACAATGCAGACAATAGAACATATGGTGAACTTTGTACTCGTGTTTTTCATTCACACCTAGTTCAGTGGAAATTTTACAAATGTTATTGTGTACCTATAGTAATGAACACTTTGTATTTGAATCAACAAAATAGCCTGGTTTTATTTATGAAAGTTTAAAACTAGATATGTCACATGAAAAAATGCTGATAAAACATTACCAGCCGAGTTCAAATAGAAATAGAAAACAAGAAATGTTTTCTGAAGCTTTAAATCCTAATCGCTACTAAGAAATGGTAAGAAATTAACACCGACTCCAAGAATGTTGGGCAATGTTTACCAACCCTGGAGAAACTGGCGCTCAAAAGTTGGCGCTCGACTTTGTTGATATTTAACACATCCCAGAAAGGAATTCGTTTATCTGTGGCCCTCAAGATTACCAGTAGATAAGCCCTCGACCAACCTTTGTCTTTTATCTAGGACAAACAAAAGTTTCCTGTCATATTCTCGTGTGGCGGTTGACAAATTATGTGTTAAAGGGACATTTGTTATGTACAAATAAGGTATCGCTTATTGACTTGGACGTTTGAGGTGCGGGTTGGTTTCTAACCGGAGGTACGACAACAAAGGAACGGAAACGCAGTCACATATCTTACCGGCAAGACAACAGAACAGACTTGACCATTGTCAAGAGGAAATAGTCTAGACTTATTCCATTAGTTAAACTTGCTACAAACTTGGAACAGATTACGACCAATAAAGTTGAAATGATAGATGTAAGCTGAGACTTCTCTTCGGCGCCACTTAAGAACGCAAACAACATTGGAATGTTAATGTTAATTCCTGGGCGCCTACATTTATACAGCAAACCACAAATTAATATTCTATCCCAACTCCCAATAATCAATTCTGTGTCCTCGATCAATATTAAAGTATCAAAAGGCATTATTAATGGATACAGCATCGGCGGGGCCGCGGCGGCGTTATGACAAAAGCTGTTCTGACAATAAATAATCATTGTCTTCAGACATTATTCCACCCCGTGGCTCGTAAACACACGGCAATGTGTTAATACTTGCCGCGTACGTATATGTGACAGAGGTAGGGTTTTGTACTCTTTGGGAAGGAGAGCGAGCGGCGAGGTTGAAAGTGGCGCGCGGAGACGGCGCCCCGCGGCGCGTCCCCGACGTCCCCCAAACCGAACACGGATTCGGAATTTGAAAATTTGGACACCTACTTACGTAATGTATAACTGGCAGCTGAGACTAAAATCACCGATTTATACAATGTGTTTTTTTGGTCAACTTTCTTTTCTCGAGTTCAATCGATAAAACTTTCAATACAAAATAGAACGACCACCAGCGATAGTACCTATGTAGGTACTTGTTTTGTACTGGGCGTCACAATAAACGTTCCTTCGATCTGAATATTCATGAATTCCAATTAAAGCGCAGGGCAAATGACTATAAACCCTTTGTGTAAATATTTATATCATAAAAAAGGCTTGGCAATAAAAGGTTACAGTTTAAAATAAGAATGTGTGTAAAGAATTTGGCTATGCACTACCGTGTGATAACATTTGTTTAGAAAAGTTGGCTCACTACTACTACAATTAGTCTGGAATGTAAAAAAATGGCCAAGTTAAAAAAGATTAGGTTCGTGTGAGTAATTTGCGGAACACCTCAATTGGAGTTGGAGCGGGCGGCGGCGCGTGGCGGACGCGTGCCACCGTATTACGCATAGACCAGGAGCCGGTGACAATAAGGCTTTACTTGAACTCGGTGAGAATTTTATTGATCAGTATTTTTTTCGTTTCTTTATCAGTATTTTCATAATAATATTGGGAAACAGCAATAGGAATAAATAAATATGTTTGATACCTATCTATTTAAAATACAATACAAAGGAATATAAAATGTATTAGACTGAGACCAGGGGTAGATCCCGAAGTTTATATCGGCTTTCAGTAAATCTCGCCCAATATTAGAAGACATGTTTAATTATTCAAGCTATTAGAGGAGAAAATTTAAACACATTGAATTTGAATATTCTGTAGACAAACTATTAACAAAATCTGTGTTGCATGTGTAATTTATACCGTCGAAATTTCACAAATCAATCCCAATCAATCCGCCGAAAAGCACATAAAATGAAGACAATTTGATGCGCTAATTTCGGCGTCGGCTCTCGCTCTATACGGCCACTTTGTCAGTAATTACGGATGTAAATTCTCCGCCTCGAGCACGGTGCTTAGCCACGAGAATTGGTTTATTCCATCACATAAACAACTCATTTCCCCCTTCGTTTTTTCGTGCGAATTAACTTGAAGGGCAGAGATTTCGGTAAATTAACAAGCCAAACTTGACATTATTATGGGTGGTAGAAGGTGTCAAATGGACAATTTTGGATTGTGCTTGTGTTTTTAATATTAAGCACAGACAAATAAAAGCAATTATTATGTCTTATTTATTATAAAGTTAATACTACTCAGAGTTTGATTTTCCCCGAAGTTTTAGATTTCGAATAGGCAGATAATTAGGTAATTTAGAGAGAACTTGGTTAGCACAATACCAAAGCAAGTGCACTTTGGAAATCAATAATTTGTATAAAGATTAAATATTAACAAAATGTATAAAGTATAGAGATGAACGTAGAATTAAAAAGAAACAAATGTAAATATAAAAGAAAAATATCGGAAATTTTAGAGCAAATGTTATACATTCACCAAAATGCTATTACTCACAAATTTCCCCAAAACAGAACTTCTGCCACCTACCAGAATTTTCGCCAGTTTTTCAGATCTTTTGAAAATTTTCATTTTCTGACTTCTGATAAGCTATTTATGCATATTTGGGTTTGCATCTTGAATTTGAATTTGTGGATAAAATTGATTACAGTAAAAGGTACCATCTACATCTTTCTGTTTTTTCATACCGTTTAAGCATATCCAAGGTTCAATAATGTGCAATGAAAATCGCATGTGACTTAACTACTTTATTATTTCCTTTACCCTCGGTATGAATAATATTTGTGAGTACATAGCTGGCCGTTTTAAAAATGGATCTTAATTATAAACCACCTTCAGAAGGTAATTCGTTATGCGATAAAAATATCCATTAAAATAATTTTTATCGCTCTTGGGAGTTGTGTTTCCGCATTATTTGCAGTAATTATGTTTAAAAAGGTTTTATAAGTAATAAAAATTGCATTTACTCGCTTAAAATCTGTTCATTTTATATTTATTTTGTTCAGGTATTGTGACTTTTGTTGACTATTATACATAAAGGCCACTGTAATGTGAACCATTTTAAGAATGATTGTATACTTAAATATATATTTTTATGCCATTTCCTTTGATTTTGTAATAGGTACTTATGTGTTTGAGTAAAAGTTTGTGCGTACATTTTGAAGTTCATCATTTAGGTAACCAGATCCCTACAGATTAGACATTTAGGTACATAGTGATAATATTGTGAAGATATCAATCTTAAAGCAATCATGCTTTTGCTATTTATTTTGTTATCTTATCCTTACAAATTACGGTTTTTTTAACAACTGTGTACCTAGTCACTATTCAGCGTAAGTATAAATAGAGCTAGCGATACCAGTGCAAAGAAGTCACTTAACGGTGTTAACGTAACTTCGTTTTTTTCTCACAAATCTCATGGGAACCTTCGAGGGTGTAAAGAAACTGTCAAAAGTCGCATCTAATGATCCATGCGAGAAACCTTACAAAAGCGAGTTAATATGTTCAAACTTCGAACTAAACTGACTAAACGCCACTTTTTTATCCCCCTTTATTGTTAAATAAACCATAAATTTTACAAAATGGTCACTCTACGGGACAGTGAATGGTGAGCCTAAACCGGGTGCATGGGATATTATAAAAAAATAATATAATAAGGATAATATTTTAGAAGTCTTTTGAAGAGAAGCGCCAAGAGGCGCTAAACCGATTTACATGATAATGTGGTTCGATGTTCAAATAATTTGTGTTTCTAGATGAAAGGGCTAAGTTTTTAATAGTTTTGTGGAATGGAATTTAGAAGTATACACAAACATATTGACTCAGAGAATGATATTGCAGAAGGCATATTTAAATGAAGGGATATTGCATTATCTGAAGTTCATAAAATTGATTCTTATAAGATAACCGTAAAAGTAACTGGTCGGCAGAAATTTATAAATAAGGCATGTAAATAAATTAAAATAAATCACTAAATAAAAACATGCAAAAACATTGATCAAGGTCTTCGAATATGTGTGGATTATACGTTCACTAACGATATTAGTGGACCCTAAAACTTTATTACACCCGTACAAGTGCAATAAGAAGCACAAAAAGTGAAGTACCTATAATTCACACATATTCGAAAACAAAATACAGATTCAATCGGTCCTCTCTTAATCGTCTTGCTGTTTTATTTACGCGTCTCGATGCCAGATAAGGCAAGGCTTGGCACAACTCATGTACATATCGATGTTGCAATTCCGAATAACGAATAAGAGAGGTCGATTAGATCGACAAAATAATAAGACGTCATAGTACTCACTGTAAGTATTCGGGCGCTACCAACTGTGGTTATTGCTGATTAATGTTTATTTTTACGTACAAATTACTCGGCAGCGCGGCGGAGACTGTTCGTGTGCAGTAAAAAACAGTAATTTATTAGTGGCGACTTCTCGTGTTGGCACGGGCTTAACGAGTGTGTGGCGTGCGGTGCGGTGGACAGAAAAAACTGGCTCGCTTGGTACGTAGCTCGAGCAGCAGTGGCCTGAGGAAGAATAACCCCAGGAGTCGATGGGAGCTGCCACCGCTTCCGAAAGCGCCCCGCGCCCCCGCCTCGCCTCTCCGCCCGCCCGATACAGATCACGCATTCTACGAATACCTTCGGCTACGGTGCCGGCGACCGCCTGTCGTCCCTTTCGCTCCAATGCCGCCGCTGCTGTGCTGGATGCTCATCGGTGCGCGGGACGAAGGGGCCTAATGGACGTTTCACAGCGAACGACGCTTCCTAAGTTCACCAAGTAAAGGTCACACAGGCTAAGCGAGCCGGACGACGCAGCGTGAGCGTGGAACTCAGTCGCGGCGAGGTAGCTGCGCGTGCGCAACACCGGCAGCGCCCACATGACCGGCCGTTTAGCTGCGCGCGCTACTCGCAACCTCTGCCCGTCTCTTTCTTTCGTTCGCGCGCTCTCACGCCTCTCACTCGCGCATGGAGACGTGGAAAAATGTATCTAGTTCTGTGGAGGCGACGCGGAGTGCAGTAGCTGTTGAGTTTTTTTTTTTCGTTTCAATAAATTTGTGGTTGTTCGTCTCGCTTAGGCGCGCGCCCGGGGCGTCGTCGAGTGAGACGGTGGATTGCCACCGGGTTACGCCTTCCGCGCATTCTCGTCATTATGTAGGTCGGCGGTGTATTAGGCTTGCGTGCTGAGCGCATGTATAAAATATTATACTGTCGTAAAGAGGCCTGTTCGCGCGAGGCCGGTTGTTTATTTACGCCTGCGGCTACCGGGCTACGCGCCGCCTCCTTATTTTTGTTTACATTTGCTGTACACACCCCTTTCTGTATACTGGAGTATGGTAGTTAAGTATATGTACGAGTATGATACTTCACTTTTGAGTTTATAAGTTAAGCAATTTCTGAGCCCTTGACAATTTTATAATAAAATTGAGTCTGTTCCTTCAACAATAGCACTATACTTAACTTATTATTTTGTACTTGAAAACTCAAAAATATTCTGATTTCCTTTCGACTAATACAGTTAAATCCTATAACAGGATGAAGGTGCTAAGTCGAATTTTAACAAATTCGAAATTCCATAACGGGTCCGTTGACACGCGACCGTTAAATACTTCTCTTTCTTTATAGAACAAATGCAACAATGAGACAATACAACAAAACTGGCATTCCATACAAAGTTCCATACAACTCTTGTCACGGTTGTAGAGGCCAATAGAGACCCGAAAGAGACCCAAACGACTGCACAGCGCGACAATCGCACAAACATCAAAACATATTAGACGATTTATTGTCTACAAAATTGGTAACCATTGTAGCAGACTACGGGAGGCTCATAGTGTCATTGTAAAGAAAAATGTCACAAAGAAAACCGATGTTTGCTCACAAAATCAGAAACAACAACTTTTATGGTCACACAAAAAACTGTTACTTATACATTGATGGTCACCATCCTTTGTGCGCGGAATGAATGGTGACCACACCGGGTTGACATGCGTTGCTAATTTTCTAATTTTCAAACCTGTCGAACGATGGGATGGAAATTCGACTTGTAATTGCATTTTGGTTTCAACAGACACCTTTTTTTGGAACACATAAGTCACAGTTGTGACTTTATTTTTTGGCCCAAGCGTAACTAAACGCGTTGATGTCTTTTGTATGGAAACCCAAAATCGCTACGAGAACATTAATTTAATACTTTGTTAATACAGTCATTGACATAGAACATGCCGTTACAAGATTATGATTTACAAAATAATTGTATAATGACTCTAACATTCCAGTTAAATCGTGCAAAAGATACTGCATAAATGCGTAAAATAGCGTCCAACACGATTGTCTATGGAGATAACTTCTCACAGCGTTTAGAAGGCAACAATCATGGCTACAGGAAAACCTGTGTTCCACGCTACCGGTACCATAAAAGTCAATTGTATCGGATCATATCTCAGTCTGATACTCCTTATAAAGAGTGCTAGCGAGCCTTCTAAAAATAATGTTTTGGCTCATCATTAGCTCGACAATACGACGACCGATCGTGCTTTGTCTTTTTAGTCGGTGACGCAATTCATACCGAAATGGAACAATAAAATCTTCAACACCCACCCATTAAATTTCCAACCTTATAGCCCAAATTTTAGAGATGAGATTGTAATGCGAGCGGACACGGTTGATCTCAGAAAGAATTGTTCGTTGACAACGGAGACATGAATGTTCTTTTTTGAATATCGATTGTAAAAAGCATTCTCATGACGCTGTGAGAACTTCCAAGACTCAAAGTACAGTCGAAGCTTAAATTCTTTGCTTTATTCATAGCTTTGTAATCCTTTTGAACTACTATTCTGTCTTAATAAGTACTATAAGCCTTCAAAGAGACAAAATAGTTATATAAGAGACTTTCGGTCGTGACTGTACTATGCATATCGGTAGACGCAAGATATTATCAGATTTCTTAGTCGGCTAAGTACTGTGTGACAAGCTAAATAGAGTCAAAGCCTTCTTCGAGATAATCGGTAAGTTAACCGTTATTAGAACTTTAAAAGGCATGAGGAACTCTTACAAATTAGTGGAATAGTATACAGGGTGTAAGAGACAGTGTCACGAAATTGAAAGGGGTTGCTCAATCAACAAAACTGAACAACTTTCACTAAGTAAATTTTCTGGGAAATGAAAAAAAAACCTCCATACATACAACCACTTTGAACAGACTCCAAAACCGTACTATTTGATGAAACAGCCGTATAAAATAGTTTATACAAAACTGTAACGCAGATATTTTATTGCGATCATGTAAGAAAAAAACAACTTTGATATTTATAACCTTGTACAGCATTTTCAAGAAGTCTCTATCAGTAGAAATCAATTAAATATTTTTATGGAATTCCGATGCAAATATTTCTTTGATTAATGTACGTAATCTGCAATCTGCCACCGGATTCCCTACAGGTAGTTGACAATCGTCTTTAAATCATTATTATTGCCTTTTTATGGTCCCCAGAAAATACTTGGAATATTCGCATTGAGATAACAGATCTATAAGAGTCGTAAAGGTCGTCGCGATGTGAGTAATACAATAATTTAATCAATATTTAGGGTCCAATTTTATCAAAAACCAAGCTAATACAAAAAAAGAGTCCCTGTAAGAGATTTTTATTGCAAATATTAATACAATGGAATGATTTCTTCCATGCTGGACTGGGAGCGAGAGAAAAACATAGAATGTGCCAGCTGCATTTACTCCCGGGTATGCTGTAAAAAACAGCTAAGGGATCCGAGGGTTTCTGTACATTCTAATTTAGGCGATGGGCTAACAACCTGTCACTACAGCAATATACCTACAAATCAATGTTAAATAACCCTCAAAACTTTGTCAGACGTGGCGGCACGACCTTTCTTTAGGTCGTTTACGCTCTGCCTACCCCATTATTGATAAAGACGTGATTATATGTATGTATGGAATGATTAATGTTGATTTTATTAGGTGTCGACTCAGACTAAGAAGAAGTAGTTAGTTTCGAATCATTTTACAATTTTAAAGAAATGAGTGTGTATAATCTAATCTAATAAAATACATATAAAAAAACTAAATATGCAGCAACATATTCCCACGATAGGACGAGCCCAGGTGTCCAAAATATCTAAATTAGCTACCCTCATTAAGCTTTAAAAATACAACAACAATAAAAACCGTATCCAAATTTTCCGCAAAACAGCAATTCCGTACAAAATCAATCGGAATACCTCAAAAATAACATCGACGCCTGTCATTTTGCCGCCGAATAATTGTATTTTACAATCGGTTCGTATAATAAATAATTCAATTTTATAAAAATAAAATTACTACCTTTGTCCATTCCGATATGCATGCGACAATAAATATGCAAATTTTGACCAACGATGTTATAATTTACAGCCGAGTGTCTTTTGTTGAGACAATCGGTGACCGTCTTATGACTCTTATACGACTATTTGGTTTTATATCGGTCGAGTATTGGTTTTATAGCGAATCCTCTTTTTGCTACCATTGCATAGTAGGAGGTAAGCGCTACCTTTTATAATAATGGTTATTTTGTACATTAATGATTCGGTTCATTAAGGCGCCTTGTTATGTACAATTTTAATTTTTAAAGTGTTTTATTTGCAATACAATGATGGGAATAAAATACTTGTTTCAGTGAATCGGTATAATTAGGATCTTTTATACCAACCAGATTATTACAGACATATTAATTATGTTCGATTGGATTGCTTCTTTTGCAGTTTAATTAAAGTGCATAATGAACAAAATCAAAACAGTGAAATATAGCTGATTGCGTTGATGTCTTTTGTATAGAATGATTATATCACCTGCTACTTAAATCCTATTCATCATCATTAGCCATAATAGTCCACTGCTAGACATGGGCCTCCCCGAAAATGGGGGTATATGCTATACTCACCACGCTTGACAGGCGGGTTGGTGAGCGCAGTGGAAGTTTTTCATTCACAGGGAACGCTGGTGCCCATTCCCTGGATTTATCCCTTAGTCGCCTTTTACTTCCATTTTATTCCTTTTTCTTCCATGCTGGACTTTCTTCCATACTGGACTGGGAGCGAGAGAAAAACATAGAATGTGCCAGCTGCATTTCCTCCCGGGCATGCTGTAAAAACCAGCTACGGGGTCTGAGGGTTTCAGTATATTGCAATTTAGGCGATGGGCTGACAACCTGTCACTACAGCAATATACGTACAAAATACAAATCCATCTTGAATAACCCTCAAAACTTTGTACGACGTGGCGGAACGACCTTTGTTTAGGTCGTTTACGCTCTGCCTACCCCATAAGGGATAAAGGCATGATTATATGTATGTATGTATGTATGTCGCCTTTTACGACACCCACAGGAAGTTATGGGGTGACGCTATTCTAACCCGGCACGACCCGTCATCCTACTAATAAGTATTGTAAATGCGGAAGTTTGAATGTTTGTTACTCAATCACGCTTCAATCACTGAGTGATCGGATCGGATGAAACTTGGCACACATATAAGTAGGTAAGGTCCTAGAATAGGACATAGACTTTTCATCGGGAATTTCCACGGAGAAACTCATTTAACGAAATGAAACTGCGGGCGGAAAAACTACCTAGTGGTTCTTTCTTTACGTCCCTGTCTTTTACAGTAAAATTACATACATACATACATATAATCACGCCTTTATCCCTAATGGGGTAGGCAGAGCGTAAACGACCTAAAAAAAGTCGTTCCGCCACGTCTAACAAAGTTTTGAGGATTATTCAAGATGGATTTGTGCATATACTGCTGTAGTGACAGGTTGTCAGCCCATCGCCTAAATTGCAATATACTGAAACCCTCCGATCCCTCAGCTGGTTTTTACAGCATGCCCGGGAGGAAATGCAGCTGGCATATTCTATGTATTTCTCTCGCTCCCAGTCCAGCATGGAAGTAAACTTAATATAATAAAAAAGAAAATATGAGCACTGTCACAACTTATTTAGTTTATTATCAATTAAATGTCGAACAGATGTCTCTAGACTAGACCAGATGGGTTGCCATAATCAATTTACAGATCATTTAATGGACATAAAATGCAGATTTTTGGAATATTATTAGCAAAATTGACTATAAATCTACAGAGGCGAGGCGAAAACTACAAATAAGTCATAACATTGAACCGCGACAAGGCCAGACGGTAGGTTTTTGCATGCATCGATACCATCAACATGTTTTTCGATAAAAAAAGCTTTAAGATTTACCGAGTTTGAGATTAGGACTTTTTGTAAGAATATTTTGACTACAATGAAGGTCGAAATGAGGACCAAGGCTTTTGTTTAGATTAATTTAAAGTTTCCACAGACATGTTTTCCTCGTTATTAATAACTTTTTTTTTGTTTCAATATTAATGAAAAGGCCAAAGTATATCTACGCAGAAGTGCAGACTGTCCTGCCAGGAATTAAAAATAACTGTCATAGAGGTAACATAGAGAAGGACTTATAGGAAGTGCATAAGTCCCTCTCATATTCTGTCTCTATTTTTCTCTATGACAGGTATTTTTAATTTCTGGCAGGGTTATACTTAGCGATTGTTTTCGCCATGTCTGTATAGGCCACTTTAAACTACGCATAAACTTATCTTCCATGCTGGCCTGGGAGCAAAAGAAAAACATAGAATGTGCCAGCTGCATTTCCTCCCGGGCATGCTGTAAAAACCAGCTAAGGGATCCGACTGTTTCAGTATATTGCAATTTAGGCGATGGGCTGACAACCTGTCACTAAAGCAATATACCTAAAAATATATCTTAAATAACCCTCAAAATTTTGTCAGTCGTGGCGGAACGACCTTTGTTTAGGTCGTTTACGCTCTGCCTACCCCATTTGGGATAAAGGCGTGATTATATGTATGTATGTATAAACTTATCACAAACAAGAGCTTATTTTCAAGACGAAAGGAAACCGTTTTACAGTTAATTAATTTTAAATAATTAACATTAATGCCTTATTGAGCCGCAAATGAGACAAAAATATCTAAAGTTCATTTCTCAATCATCATCACGCAAAATACTTAGGTATACTGATATTGTTGATTCTTCACACATTTTACAATGTTGCGTTTCGTAATGACTCAGAGAGCATTAAGACGTATGAAATATTTAAAGGCGCACTAAATAACACATTTGGGTTCCCTGTATTTCAATTTGTTTCAATGTAATTTGAGAGGAAGGGTTGGCAACCACGATGTTTTCACGATATCGATGCTAGTGTTGTACATCAATAATGCAACATGTCTTAGATTGCAAAAACGGGAAGACCTGACGAATGTTTTTAAGATAAAAGCACCGAAAAAAAACCATTAGAAACCACAAGCATAACTTAGTGGTGATCACTAGAAAAGTCACCTATGTGATTCATTACTTTACCTACAACTCCTTTTTAGTAATTCTTACGAAAAGCAATTCTTTCTCAAAAGTTTTCCGACACAACGGATGTCCACAATGTTTGACAACTCAAATACCACACAGGAAGTCTTTATTTGACGCCGACGTTTCCACCGTCGGCAAACAGACGTCGCCAAAACGTAAGAACCAATACTTCTCGGAACCCCGCGGAAAACCGATAGGGTGCATTTATGGGTGTTGCTTTACGGAAAAAACCAGAACAAATGTGCACACGACAAAAATTATCGCCGCTCAAAAGTGACTCGTATAACAGTCGTAAAAGAGTCATATAATAATCGATTTTGGCATTGAAATGTTGTTAAAGCGTTGTAGGAGTATTATTGAGGCGTCGTTGGTGGTGAGTGGTGACACCTCGCAAATAATGTTGCGGGTTCGAGTTGAAGACCACCGAGAGAAGGCGGCCGCTTTTGACGCATAGCGAGATGGGCGGGCTTGCTCTTATGTAGACCTCTAATAAAGAGTGGACTAGCTACATAAAACAGCGCTATGAATACACGGCTAGACGAATAAGAACTTCCCTGCATGAGACATTATTCTCGGCGTCAATTTGAAAGAAGCTACTGAAGCTTTTTAATTTATTAATGAAGAAGGTTGTACGCGTCGTTGATGTTTATCTCCCAAGTGGTCAAACTTTCATACTCGAAATTAAGTGCCCACCCAGAGGGCGGAGATATTATCACGACCTGATTGCCACCTCCCAGCGTAAAGACTCGCATTACCAAACCGACGCATTCCCTAAAACGTCTCAGGGTAATGCTGTCTATAAGCCTGCAAATAAATTACGTCTTGCCTATAATATAGGGCTATAACGGCGTCCATTGACGTCGCGTCGCCCGCCGGAACATGACGTGTGCATACCCTTATTTATACCCCGCTTTATCGCGTGACGTCCGCTTAAAGGCCGCCGCCTGCCCCGTGTAATAATAGGAGGACAGGCAAACCATTGTACTGAACCGAACATGTATAGGCCCCGACCATTCATCTCACCAAGCCGATGAGTTAAAGAATGGAGAGTAATGCCCTCACAATAGTAGTAATTCCTACTTTGACTACAGATTCGCCGACTGTTTTTAAAGGGTCAAATGTCTGGTTAAGTGAAACTTTCAGTTGCCCTAGTACTCTCTTTAAGGTCAGTTAGTGCGTCTAATTTATAGAGTAGTATAAAGGTTAGTGCGAACGAGTAAGTAACTTAACTATGTAGTTGTGCGTCTCGCCTTATTACCAAGATTAGAGACGAACTAATCTGAGATAAGTGGCAGGTGGGATATACAACTATTATGCGTTATTAGAGTTACCGTTTCACGACTGAAATGTCTAGGTTTCTTGGAGAAAGCAAATGACAGATAGGACGGCAAATGACTGGTACTTTAATACTCATAAATAAGAAACACATTATGAGGTCCCTCTTCATGTGTCTTGCATTTGTCACATACGAGACTTAAATATTCCACTGCATTTCTCACATACGATACAATATACAATAGTTGTAAATGACTGCATGGATGATGTAACTAAGTTATTCAGATTAAACTGAACAACTATTAAGAAAATATAGACGTCCTTTAAAAATCCAATAGGGAGTTTTTCATGGGAGGTCGAATTCTCTATTTGCATTCGCATTTTCTATAGGTCGAGTCGTTAAATATACGTATATTCTATATAGTGGACACATAATTTAAAATAGATAATAAACTTAAATCTAGTTCACAAAGGTGAGCTTATCTATATAAAGAGATCAGTTTGATAAATTCTACATATATATATACACCTAAGTATCATTTGTACGTAGTATTATAGTTAGTTACTCTGTGGTATCATATTTATGTTCAAAACAGAACTAGAAACGTCGAGGTTTACTATGTGCTTTTACGACTAATATTAGTATGCAGGAAGTTACTAGGAGCCCATCAAAATCACGGTACATGGCTAGTTTAGTTGGCTAGTAGGCGGCAAACTATCATGTACGAAGTGCCGTTTGCCATCAAGCCATGCACCGATAGGCATAATCTCCTGGTCCTCAGATCTAATCTTAAACTGTCTCTAAACTAGCTAGGTTGTAAGGAAGGATTCTCAGACGCTATGTCATGGTCTATGAACACGTTGGATGAGATTTTGATGGCATAATTCGGAACTTATTTTACTTTACGGATCAGGTAAATGCGTGATTTGATTATGCTACAATAGCACGAAATATTTCGGGCGTTTTTATATTATTTAAATGTTTTGTTTTACCTTTCTTTTTAATACAAACTACCGATATAACCCACTGAAAAAAAACTTTCTTTTAATAGAAATGGGTTTGCTCTTGACTCTAGACACTAGGTCAGTAATGACCGTGACAGAGTCGACGATGGAATGAGCTCACCCAGAAGATGACTGTAACGGCACAGCATCGACGGAACACAGCAAGCTGTTTGGCGCCGGACTCTGGTGAGAAGGTGGTTGCGAGGCAAGCGGCCCCTTGCGAAGCCTACCACCGCTTTGTTGGGATCGTTCAGCCGGACTCATTCAAACTACTAAAACTACTTACTGTCGATACATACGGGGTGTAGTAATGGGACAGGTTCCCTCTGCTCTTTCAGGAAAAGAATGGCTTACACAAAAAAATAGGCCTCGCCTTACAAATTGTCTGATCAAGGTGGTCAATTTGTATGGGATACATCATTAAGCGAAGTTGTTTTTTTTTCTGTAAGAATTAATTTGTGATTGTTGTCCAGTTTTGTTGTCTGAGTAACCCCTATTAGTTTGCAAGTTTCTGTCCTCTACATCCCGTAATACGGGGCCCGTATACGTATAGGTACATACATATTTTCACGCATTTATCCCTAATGGGGTAGGCAGAGCGTAAACGACCTAAAAAAGGTCGTTCCGCCACGTCTGACAAAGTTTTGAGGGTTATTTAAGATATATTTGTATAGGTATATTGCTGTAGTGACAGGTTGTCAGCCCATCGCCTAAATTGCAAAATACTGCAACCCTCGGATCCCTTAGCTGGTTTTTTTAGCATGCCCGGGAGGAAATGCAGCTGGCACGTTCTATGTTTTGCTTTCGCTCTCAGCCCAGCATGAAAGATATAGGTACATGCAGCAGACTAAAACTTTAAGATGTACCTGCCGCCTGCCGCCTAATCGATTCCCTTGCGTCGACGTCGCCGCGTCGCATTCAGCCGCATCGCCGCAGGCGCAGGCTCGTGGGAACGATGCGATTGGGCTGAGCTGACCACTGGCAAACCACTGGGCAGACCTGTGGTAGGTAGTCATCTTCTGATATTAATTTTGTAGAGTGGAGTCTGTTTTTCTTTTACCAATAAAATCTGGGAAAATTGATTATTTTTCCAAAACTCTTGGAACTATTCCGGTATTTACAGTATGTAGAATAGAATGTACTGAAAGAGAACGCAGCTAGTAGGTACATTAAAACATTTACATACATATAGTCACGCTTTTATCCCTAATGGGATGTTCCCACGTCTGATAAAGTTTTGATAGTTATTTATTTAACAGTTTATTGTTCCGAGTATGTTTCTGTGTACAATACACAGAAACATACTCGGAACAATTACATAGGGAAACAAGACACAACAGGTACTTAACTGCTTATTTCTAAAATTAAATGTCTTACAGCAGACCTAAGAAGTGACTGAGTTGTTTAAGAAATATTTATAGGTAAGTATATAACTGTAGTAACAGGTTGTCAGCCCTGATACCTTATCCGAGGGTTACTGTATACCTACTGCAATTTAGGCGATGCGCTGACAACCTGTCACTGCAGCAATATACCCACAAATATATTATAAATAACCCTCAAAACTTTGTCAGACGTAACAGAACGACCTTTCGCGAAACGACGTTTACGCTCTATCCCATTAGGGATAAAGGCGTGATTATATGTATGTATATATGTATTTGCATTACACACAGTTCAAAACCAAAACCCACCTGTACTAAAAGCAAACAAGTAACACCAATCAGACCCCCATCTCCAGATTCCAGTGTGGTGCCTATCACAGATCTGGTTGGGAGTCTCGGAAGGCGGGCGGCACATTCCCACGGCGGTTGTGCCCGCGGCAACGGCATGCCACGCTGAAATGTGCCCGCGCCAAGAAATGAGTAAATAGTCTATGTAGGCACCTGTGTATGATATAGATAGGCTATGTAAGAATTCACTGCTGGATTGGAGCGATAAACGATCGAATATTGGCTTGGTATCAAGGAACAGATAGAGGTACACTAAAAAAAACTTGGTTAAATTGATCAAGGAAGTTGTTTACATACGAGCACATCAATTAATATGATTGGGACAATAAAGTTAATGATTTTTTATTGATTGAAGTTGATTGAAATTATTAGGAACTTGGTAGTGGTTGTCAAATAACTTGATTTATTTAATTTTCAACATAATTGTCATAAACACATTCATTACTTTATGTGCTGGTATTTAAACTAGTTTTTTTGTGTAAATTACAATCGCAATACTACGAAAGATAAGCCAAGTTGTTTACCAAAAGCTCGTACACTTATTATTGTTAAAATTACAGTAAAGAACCTTCAGGTCTGTTTATTACTTATATCTAAGAATGATATTTATGTATGACTATTTGTGTTCTAAATAAACAAAATAAAAATAAATAAATTAAAATTACTTCATGATCTTTGACATTGTAAAATATTACCTACCTGAAAATAAAACACAGTAGGTTCCAAAACGGCGCTATATTTCCTTCCTCCTTCACAACATTACCAAAACAGTCCTAAATCATTCTATCCTCAAAAAAAGAGAACGGAACGCATGTCAACATCTCTCAAACGAAAAGTTCCTACCATGGTTCCTACTTCTCCACAGAGGCATTCTGCTTATGCGAACTCTGTTGGAAGCCTCACGCCTTGTATTTTATTGCCTTTGCTGAACATCGCTAGGATTTCCACCAACAGAAATTTAAACCTTAAGCCAATGAAATAAAGGTGAAGCTAAAAAGGGTAAATGGTAGTTAGTATAAATTTATTGGAGTCTACGGAAGTGATGTCTGTCCGGTTAGGTATGCAGAATTAAATTAGTTATTACTACCGGGGATAGAAGCGGTTCTTGTTAAAATGTCTAGAACTATTTCTGGCAGACATATTATTTTAAAACTTCTGTGCATTCAATTCTTTATTATAACTTTGGAAAAAAATCTCGAGCAAGGTATCTTCGGAAAAAAACATAGTAGTTAGACAAACTAATATACCGGTGTTTAAGGGACAGGATACTAAAAACAGATTGATATGATAAGGGTTGCTCAGTCAACGAATATGGACAACTTTCACAAGGTAATTCTTTCAGGTAATGAAAAGAAGATAAGACTTTCCCATAGAAAATTCCACCGCGATCAGACTTTTTGTATGAGAAAACCCAAAAATAATTTTCATTTTCTGAAAGTAGTCTCTGTTAAAAATTATTCAGTTTCAGGTACGCTGTCCCTCACACCCAGTATATTGCAATACGCATCAATTCTTTGTAGTCTGTTTAATTCTAGTGAAATTGGATATCCCAACTACTCAACAAGTAGGAAGATTCCTGTTCCTTTCATCTGACACGTTCACTAAGAAATAAAATTGTACCACACCACACTTGAGAAGATAAAACACGAGATAAAGACCTCCCATCTCAACCGGTGTCCAAGATACAACGAATCCCCATTCACAAACTAACTCTATTAATTAATCCCAGTGAAAGAATGGGCTTGTCAACGATCCTACTAATTATCGCATCTGCTTTTTCAACAGCTTTCCAAAGTTTCCAATCTAAAGATTTATCCTTAAATCTAAAGTGAGAAGGTTGGATTTACAATTTTGTAAATGTAAAAACCTTTACGTCTACACACATATTCGTCACGGTCACATTCGGGCGGACGTAAAAAAAAATAAAAAAGTAATCGTCGAACGCCCTGTGAGGCCTAATTAAGATATGTATCCGATGTGACCAACCCTCTGTTTCAAACACCATTGTCCCTTACATAAAAGGATTGAATGAAGGTAGACCAGCCAGGCTGGAATGCAATATTCGACTCTATTAACCTTAATATTAATTAAGGCAGGCCTTATGGTTGTTTGTGCATTGTTTGATGATGTAGATAAAAGTACATATTTATTTGAAGTATTTTGGTTTTAGTATGTGAATGAATGAATCCGTACTAAGAGGGGAGGAGGCCTTTGCCCAGCAATGGGACAAAACAGGGTAGAATAATAAAATGGATTCATGAGACTTCAATGTGGTTTTTGAACTGTCTACATTATTTTGACGATGAAATGTCTGAAAATTTACCTGAATTTAAAATGTTACCTAGTAAGCTAGTAGGCTCCGCAAGGCGCCACCTGTAGGTTTAACTGGTTCAAGTCTATCCTCCCAACGGATTCCGGCGCCAAGCAGTTTACTGCATTCTGCCGGTTTGAGGAAATGCCAGTGTCTTCAAAACTTGATATCGCTCCATCGTAGACTCAACTTCGTTCACTTCTGTAGGAAAACTTCATAGATTAAGTTGTAGGATTATTTTGACTGAAGATATATCATTCATGAGACAAAAACATTTTAATTTTAGTAGTTTTATCTTAGTCATTATTCCTAGTCAATCAACAGAACACCTCAATCCACTCTCGTACAACGTAGGCAACACGTATCTTTTCGATTTCGCGTTTATATCGGATTTCTTTTTCTCGTGTTGAACTCGCCAAGCGTGGGTTGACGAGTTATAGGCCATTGTTATTGGCGCTGGGCGGGCTTGATCTTTCATTGATTTTTTGACCGCAAACAATTTCGAGAGTGGTGATACTCTATGTTGTATTATGTGTCTAATTATATGCAGCACAACCTTAAAACTGATTGTTTTAATTTGGGAATCTAACTATACGCAAATCGGAAGTCTGTTTTCTCGACTGATATGTTAGGAACATGGTCTAAATGTTAACAATGATATCTTAATCCAATACCAATATTCTAAGCCAAAGTACATTGCTTTATCCACGATCAGCAAGCTTGTGTAAATCGTGCATACAATTTAAGCTCTACATTGGTTACATTGGCGTATAATCCACAAAATGTGTTTATTAAACCATAAACCTCTGCTAGGCGTGTGCCGACTTCATAAACAGCACATTTGCATCCCAAGCGGGCCGCCGCAAACCTCAATCGATCGCTAAAAAAATCCATAGCATTATACGCGTAACTACCTATATAACTCAGTTATCGCGTTCAACAATATAAGTTGCTTCGGAGTCCAGTAAAATTTCGATCTTATGGGGTAGATTTAAGACTGAAAAGTGAAGGTAAAACGTAAGATCATAAGCCGTTGTGAACTGTCGAGATTCCAATACAATAATACGTGCATTGGGACGGCGCGAGCGCGCAGTGATCTGACCACTACTGTGCATTTCCCACGGGCTGCGCAGTGCTCCGTCTCTCTCCCTCCGTATAGCTCTCTCTCGCTCTGGCCTGATGGACGGCTGCTCTTTCGTTAAACGAAGCACACCCACACGCGGTGTCGGTATTTCAGATTGTCCGGGACTTAGATTACGTCAGCCCACGATGCTGTTAGGAGGCTGGTATCGATGTAAACTATGCTTGTACGCCTGTTGTTTTTAAACAGTGCAAATCGTTAGGGATTTATGTTTGTAGATTAGATCCAATGGATCTTGCAGTTGGCGATTGTAGACTTCGAGAAGACATGGTAAGATAGGAGATGGTCACTTAGTTAGATTTCAAAGTCTAGAAAGGTTGTTCTTCATCTGTAAACGAAACTTAAGATTAATTTAAAATCACATAGAAATTCAACCAATAATTATAATAATAAGTTATAAATACCGTTTAGAACTAGTTCACTCATCATTATCACTTCAAAGACCTCTAAAGCTTCAAACATTGGAATTCGCAGATCAGACTCAATAATTATAGCAAAATCTTTCTCGTCAATTTTAAAGATTGAGGAATTCAAAATTATCTCCTTAAAAAAAGCCAATCTTTTGCATAAATTCTTTAATGATTTGTCTAAATTCCCTACAACACGACAAAGCTTTAAATGATCATGGGCGGCAGCGCTGCTGCATACAGGGAGAAATGTCTCATCTATATTTTTGGAAATTGTGGTAATATATAGAAGCTAAAAGTTAAAATGTTGTTATTAAAACCACTTGTACTTGTTTCACTTAATAAAATTTAATCCTACCGGTTTCGCTAACTAATAGCATCATCAGGGATTTTTTACATATCATACACAACACACAAAACATTTTAAATAAACCGTTCATATATAGCGAACGAAGTGCAACAATTGATAACAACATTATAAATATGGAGTTTCACCAAGTGACGACAATCGCAAGTATAAATTTCTAAAAGTTAAACTTGGGTGGGATTTGAAACCACGATCTTCAGCCACCAAGCGATTTAAATCACCCTGTAAAACCTCCAGCTTCTTAAAATGGTACGCCGAAGAGTGGGTGTAAATTCCACCCAAGTGGAACTTTTAGCTTCTATTTTTTTTTTACATTTGTCCAAGTGTACTCTTTAGCTATATTTTCATGTAGTGAAAATATAGTAGGCGGTATTAGTTCCTCTTTCGCTACGTTCTTTTAAAGCCCTGTCTTACTATAATAAGACTAGAACACGAATTCACAATCACCACGTCTCCTGTCAAACCAAAACCAACCCGCGAGCCATTTTAGTTAATCCAAATTACAGCTAAATACTAAAGCATGTTTAGATAAATATTAAATAGCCAGGGCTGCATTCTAGAGGATCACTTTTAATGCTAAGAAGAGCAATTTATACAGGGTGTAAGTGACAGCTTTCCGTAACTGATAGGGGTTGCTGAATCAATGAAACTGAACAACTTTCACAAAGATTGTTGTTTAATTTCGTTAAACCGCAGTATTAGTTTGCGGGAAGCTGTAGGTGCCTTACCACCCGGTATTTCATACGGGAATACAAACTCTGGTACAACTTGATAAATAAAAGAAATAAAACAACAAACATCCATACATATAATCACGCCTTTATCCCTAATGTGGTAGGCAGAGAGTAAACGTAAGCGTTTCGCCACGGCTGACAAGTTTTGAGGGTTATTCCAAATAGATCTGTATATAACTTTAGTGAGCGGTTGTCAGCCTATCGCCTAGATTAGAATACTGAAACCCTCAAATCCCTTAGCTGATTTCTACAGCATGCCCGGGAGGAGATGCAGCTGGCACATTCTATGTTTTTCCAGTATGGAAGACAATCAGTGTTATTTGTTAGAATGCTTTTGAGACGATGCTGATCCATGCTCTACTTAATAATGACTATTCACTCTCGCCTACAGATGGCCTGGGTTTTATTACGGACGATTCTACCATGCTTCTATGTTTAATATAACCCCATACTAATAATAAGCTAGACGGATTTAATCTTCTTTCTTCCATGATGGCCTGGGAGCGAGAGAAAAACATAGAATGTGCCAGCTGCATTTCCTCCCGGGCATGCTGTAAAAACCAGCTAAGGGATCCGAGGGTTTCCGTACATTGTAATTTAGGCGATGGGCTGACAACCTGTCACTACAGCAATATACTTACAAATTGTCTTAAATAACCCTCAAAACTTTGTCAGACGTGGCGGAACGACCTTTGTTTGGGTCGTTTACGCTCTGCCTACCCCATTAGGGATAAAGGCGTGATTATATGTATGTATCTGTACGGATTTAATCTCGACTCCAACACCTAAATGCGCCTCTGCATGATACTATTAGACGTCTAATTTATGTGTCAATCTGTCTGCATCTAATTTTGGAATTTTAGCTATGACTATTTAGATAATTTTAACATTCTTCTTTAGGATTTTTTAAGATTTAAAATAAAAGCATAGAATAATTTGACATCGTTTAATCAGTTTTGTTTGATCGTCTTAATACTATTATTACAAAATAATCAGATATATCAAAATGGTATCTTACAAACTAGAATCGAATCAATACACAACATTTTGTAATATGGTATGAAAAATTTGGTTTATATAATTATCATACAACGTGTATGCATGCAGCTTCAATGAACTTGGAAATCGCACTGCCGCGCGGATGTCACATATTATGTATGAAATGACAAAGACATGTTTTTTTTATGTTTTACTGATAATTTAAACCGAGCGATTTAGGATGAAAATATGACAGATGAGATGAGTTATACTTATCATATCAATAGACGGTTTCTATTACCTTACACAATTATGACCAGATTTGGCTTGAACACAGGGCACTTAATAAATTTAAAGGAGATTCTTAACGTAGTAAACTAAAAAAAAACAGTATATGTATTGGAGTAAATAAGTTGCTTCAAAACTTCGTAAAGTCGTGCAAATATTTTTTTATCTCCAAGTAAAAAAAACAATGTGTAAGATTTTCATGCTGAACATCAAATATCTATAGCAGGGGCACCACCGTGCCCCCAAATACCGTAACTGGAAATATTTTTCCCCCCTTCTTATTTGGTGAGGGGGGCTCTAATAATGAGATATATGACATTCTTGCCTAAATAATGCCTATTCACTCTCGCCTTAAAAAAAGTTAATGTTCATAGTCCGCCTATCTAATTTTAATAATTGACAACAACGACAAAATCAACATAAAACTTAACAATTATTTGCTCTTACGATAACTCCGTCTTTTATACTTTTTATTCGAAAAATTAAAAAAATATTTTTGTTTGACACATTGACTGCCACGAGCCATCAACCAGTGAGATCACATAATGTTCTCTGGCCATGAATTGAAAATCACCGGCGCACCTCGGACACTGGCGATCAAATGTATGAAACAAACGCGTTCCTACGCACACATTCTAAGCTCGTGTAGGTGAACGCGTACCATGCTTGTGTGAGTGAGATAAGACATGCTAGGGTTGCCGCCATTTTGCCTTAAATTTATTTGCAGTGCGTTCGCGAATGAAGAACGCAATGTGCGGGAATATGAGAATACCAAACCAAACTCAACCCAACTCAATTCGACCCAACCCAACTCAACTCAACCCGAGCGGTGTACAACGGTGGTGCACTAACTCTATTCTGGCGGCGTGTACCATCGATAGTGCACTAGCTTTGCTATTTAGGCGACGTGTACCACCCGTGGTGCACTAGCTGTTCGCCATTTAGGCTGCGTATACCACCGGTGGTGCACTAGCTATTTTCTAGTTATTTGATTAGGGGAACGAGTAATATTTTAGGTCAACAATTTCCCTAATGTATTTATAACACACCGCGTCGTCATCGCGTCCTTGCCAGCCGGTAACTGTGAGGTAACCGAGCGCGGGAGGACGGCACTTTTAGCGGGAGGCAGGGAGTGACCATACTGTACGCTAGTACTATTTATTATACTGTGTCACCGGTGAGATCAGTGGAGTCAGTGGGCAAAGTATTGTTTTTTTTGTATAGATGGCAGCTAACGTGTCAAGAATACGAAGATAATAAGTATGTATTTGTAATCATCAAAGGTCGGAAATTCGGGTGCAAAAAAAGTAAAAACCCACTGTTGGAGCTACTGAGAGTTGCTACAACCACCTTTTTCAAGATGTTTAGGGCCCCAGTTTATTTTTCTTTATTAAATTGTTTTAGTAATGCCAATGTGTTCTTTGCGTCAATATAAGTCGAAAGTGCTTGCAATTTTTTTTTATATTTGTTTTAATTTGAAAGATATAAGTAGAAATGTGTTTTCAATGTACTGAAAAATATTAAAAATATAAAAATATCATTTGATTGTTTGATATTTTTATTGAATACCATTTAGAAATGATTTCTACGATGCTTTTATTATTTTTACACAAAAATTTGAATGGGGCCCTCGGGGGCCCAAAAGCGTTTTATTTCTTTAAAAAAAATTGCGGAGTAAATTAAAATTAAAATTCGTAATTGGCAAGGTTAAGACAAGATAAACGCTTTTTACTCTTGTCATTTTTTCTCTACGATTGATAGTTTCAGGGTAAATTGATTTTGAAGTTAGTAGGACACAATTGTTCAAGACCTAGCCAAGTAGTTGTTTTTATGGTGAAATCAGCTAGGTTAAGAAGAGATAGGCACTTCTCTTTCAAGAAAGATTTTTTTCTCTACGGTTGACAGTTTCACAGTAAATTGATGTTAAAATTCCCTGGACACAATTTTTGGGCCTGGAGGCCCCAAAGCGTTTTACTGCTTAAACATTACTATACTT
The DNA here is from genome assembly GCA_949820665.1 of Scrobipalpa costella. Taxonomy (NCBI): domain Eukaryota; kingdom Metazoa; phylum Arthropoda; class Insecta; order Lepidoptera; family Gelechiidae; genus Scrobipalpa; species Scrobipalpa costella. The sequence continues at coordinate 7,458,262 of OX463313.1, forward strand.
TTTTCTTTCGTTGTGAAACTATTAAGGTTCATTGTAAGCACCTAAATCCTTAAAATAAGACCAGTCAAGCACTCGCATATATATATATATATATATATATATAAAAAGAGTTTTACCGGATTCGTCTTTATTTTATATTTTACAAATAAGTACATACATACATATAATCACGCCTTTATCTCTAATGGGGTAGGCAGAGCGTAAACGACCTAAACAAAGGTCGTTCCGCCACGTCTGACAAATTTTGAGGGTCATTCCAGGTGGATCTGTATATTGCTATAGTGACAGGTTGTCAGCCCATCGTTTAAAATACAATACTGAAACCCTCCCTGGGTTAGCTGGTTTCCAATAAGTATATCAGAGAAAATACTTGATACTAGGTTACATGTAATACACTTTTGATTTTGTGTACTTGCCATATTTTACAAACCAAAAATTAAGACAATACATCCTAAACGCACTTAGACAGATACAGTCAATATGCTGACCTTGTCGCACATACTCAAAGAGAAAAATAGACAGGGACAAGGATAGAGAGAGACAGGGATATTTGGCCAGCGTGTAGGTGTCCTTGAAATTCATATTTCTAGGAAGTTGATAGCTCAAACCTTTTTTAACAGGTAGTTTTTTGTCACACGAAAAACGTTCAAAATAATAATTTCACCACTTTCTTGCTTCGGCTCGAAGAGTGCGCTTGAGTTGGTTGGTGTTCGGGAGTGATTGTTGATTGTGATAGACAGATCTATTCATATTTTTTAACCTCGGCTTTTGTATTCTGGACATCGATTCATTCAACAAAAATAGCATTCAAACACCTGTATTGACAATATTGACTCAATTTGAATCCAAAGTGGTCACTTTTAAGTATTTTTTGGTATAGCTGCAGGTGCCGCCTGCCTCTTCCACTATGGTTGAGTAGTCTTTTGCACATACTGGGATAAACAGTCGAAGTGATAAATTTCCTAGAAATATTTATTTGAAAGACACATACATGCTGGTCCAATATACTCTCTCTGTCTCAGTATATGCGACAAGGTCAGCGTATAGAGCTGCATCTGTTTCAATTTGTGAAATGTTGAAAGTACACAATATTATGGTCAAATTTTATAAAGATTGCCAAAAGTATTTCATGTAACTTAGTAACAAGCATTTAATTGTTAATTTGAAACTATCAACCGTAGAGAAAAAATTACAGGAGCAAAAACGTTTATCTTGTCCTAACCTAGCCAAATAAGAATTTTAATTTTGTTTTTTTCCGTAATTTCTTTGTTTAAGAAGTAAAATGATTTGGGCCCCCAGGCCCAAAAATTGTGCTAACAACTTTAACATCAATTCACTGTGAAACTGTCAACCGTAGAGAAAAAATAACAAGAAAGAGAAGTGCCTTGCCTATACCTAGACGATTTCACCATAAAAACCACTACTATGCTTGGTTTTGAACGATTGTGTCCTGCTAACTTCAACATCAATTTATCCTGAAACTATCAACGGTATAGAAAAAATTACAAGAGTAAAAAGCGTTTATCTTGTCTTAACCTTGCCAAATACGAATTTTAATTTTAATTTTCTCCGCAAGTTTTTTTTAAAGAAATAAAACGCTTTTGGGCCCCCGAGGGCCCCATTGAAATTTTTGTGTAATAATAATAAAAGCATTGTAGAAATCATTTATAAAGGGTATTCAATAAAAATATCAAACAATTAAACGATATTTTTATATTTTTTATATTTTTCAGTACATTGAAAACTCATTTCTACTTTTATCTTTCAAATTAAAACAAATATTAAAAAAAAATGCAAACAGTTTCGACTTTCATTGACGCAAAGAACACATTGGCATTACTAAAACAATTTAATAAAGAAAAACAAACTGGGGCCCTAAAAATCTGGAAAAAGGTGGTTGTAGCAACTCTTAGTAGCTCCAACAGTGGGTTTTTACTTTTTTTGCACCCGAATTTCCGACCTCTGGTAATCATAGATAAAGAATTATGAAAGTATAAACTAACACTAAACAACGATACACAGTGTGCGAAATGCCCTTAAAATCGGACATGTGTAATTTTTTTTAGCTTAAGATAGATCTTAGTGTGCAGAGTAAAGTTACCTAAGGAACTAGGTGTCAGTTTCGATTGGATTCTCAGAAAAAAAAACCGTAAAGCGTGCAAATTTTTTGGTATCATACACAGCCGAAGGGAAATTTTCATGTTGAAAATCACTTAATTTATTGGTTTCTCGGAATGTCATATATTAATTGCTGGTTTCAATGCTTGTTGACATTGGCCTATTTAAGCAGCAAATATTGCATACATACATACATACATACATAAAATCACGCCTTTATCCCTTACGGGGTAGGCAGAGCGTTAAACGCCTCGTAGAAGGCGCTTTCGCCGCGTCTGACAAAAATTGGGGGCAATTTTAGATTGCAAATATTGCACTTAAATGTATTATAAAATAATCATCACTGTAAACGGGACAAATATAATTTTTCTAAAATTACAATTTTATTTCTTTTCGTCGACATGGTGAGATAGTAGGATCCGTTTCATTCTTTAAAATTAAGAACTAAATAACAAGTATTCACAGAAATAAAATCAGCTGCTTAGTCCGCGGAAGATCAGATTTTTTATTTGTTTCTTCCAAATAAACACCTGCCAAAGTTTTACTAGCAATGGTGCATAAAGAAATGCTATCTATGGTTATTCTATCAGGATAATTAACTAATAAACTCGTGGTGTTTTAGCAACGCTTTTCAGCACAATTGCTAGTAAAAAAAAATACAGTCATTTATTCGGGAAGAAAATAAATTAATTCTGAACTTCCGCAGAGTTAGGAGCTGATTTTATTTCTGTGAATATTTATTATTTAGTTCATAATTATAAAGAAAGAAATGGATCCTACTACCTCACCGTGTCAACGAAAAAAATAATTGCGTTTTTAGAAAAATTATATTTTTCCCGTTTACAGTGATTATTTTATAATACATTAACCCTTTCCACGCCAAGAGTTTTCGTCAAAAACGTTCACCACACGCCACGACAATAAACGAGGTAGATTTACTAGTGTTGAAGATATTGAGTATCGATGTTATTAATTTGTAATAAATAAATCATTTTAAAAATATAACTATAGTTATTTTCAAGCTCGTGGATTTTATTTTATTATGTTATACTCCTCGAAACATTTTAAAATGTATTGAAATCTAAGTGGCGTATTAATACAGTGAAAAATCGGACAAGTAATGATGATATTAATTGCATCACTACGTGTCTGATATATCAGACAGTGGTGTACGCTTAATATGAGTTTTTGGCGAGTGTTAGTGATGTGTCAACTTCCGGTCATAAACTTCGATACCTTACGAAAGAGTTACTTTTAACTTATTGATTTTAAAATGCATACTAATATTATAAAAGCGAAAGTAACTCTGTCTGTCTGTCTATCTTGTTTGTTTGTTGCTCTTTCACGCCTAAACGGCTGAACGGATTTTGATAAAATTTAATATGGTGATAGATAGTAACCTGGAGACGGACATAGGCTATATATAATGACGCCACCGTACATGGGGGGTATGTAGTAGGCAGGGAACTGAATTTAGTTAGTGAATTATTTCATGCCTAAACGGCTAAACGGATTTTGATGAAATTTGGTACGGTGATAGATGGTAACCTGGAGAAAATAAAGGCTATATATAATCACGCCACCGTACTAAGGGGGTAGGTAGTAGACAGGGAACTGAATTTAGTTAGTGATGTTAAATCGTTTTTGATAACACTTTTTATTTAACTAAGTGTTACATAGACAAAAGCTAAGGATACAAATAATCACGTCCCTGTGCTTAGGGGGTAGGCAGGGAACTGAATTTAGTTAGTCTTTTTAACCGATTTTGTTATTTTGATTATATCAACACAGCAACGAAAAGATCATACTTCCATGCTGGACTGGGAGCGAGAGAAAAACATAGAATGTGCCAGCTGCATTTCCTCCCGAGCATGCTGTAAAAACCAACTAAGGGATCCGAGGGTTACTGTATATTGCAATTTAGGCGACAGGCTGACAACCTGTCACTAAAGCAACATACCTACAAATCTATCTTAAACAACCCTCAAAACTTTGTCAGACGTGGCGGAACAACCTTTGTTTAGATCGTGTACGATCTGCCTACCCCATTAGGGATAAAGGCGTGATTATATGTATGTATGTATGTATGTAACGAAAAGATGATAACCCACTAAATAACATGATTTTGCAAGGTATTTCAATAATTTATCGAAATCTTCTACCGTCATTGTTCACTACAAAATAGATAGTTCTAGAAACATCTATCGCCTCTGACGTCATTTCCGTGTCTGATATATCAGCCATAGGCGTACGAAACTGATGCATGATAGTGTCGGTATAATGTTGTGACATACCATGCTCTTTACTGGATGCGATGCAAAACAGCATTCGAAAATAAATGCATTTTCTGTGGTAAAACTTGGTGAAATTAAGTCACACTAAAAAGTTTTATGCCCAAAACAAAAATTAGTAAATTATTTTCTGGTTTTGGTAGTAACATTGTAATGTAACATCACTAATGTCTGATATATCAGACATTGGCGCTGAGGGTTGAAGTAAAAAAAGAGTCGGATTTAACTAATAAACACGGTTTTGTTTTTAATAATTTCTTATTAAAATAACATTATAATACATTGTGAAATTGTTATTTTTGGTTAACCAAAGTGTAAACTGTCTGAAAATTGTATGCATATGTCGTCAGGTACTATAACGATAAGAAAAAAATTAGTTAGATTGATAAGATTTATTTGTCTGATATAATAGACTTTGGCGGCGAGGGCCCGAAACTTAAACGTCTGATATATCAGACTTTGGTGCTTAAAGTGCAATATTTGCTGCTTGAATAGGCCAATGTCAACAAGCATTGAAACCAGCAACTAATATATAACTTTCCGAGAAACCAATAAATTAAGTGATTTTCAACATGAAAAATTTGCGCACCTTACGATTTTTCTTCTGAGAATATAATCGAAGCTGACACCTAGTTCCTTAGGCAACTTTACACACTAAGATCTATCAAAATCTAAAGAAATCTACACATGTCCGATTTTGAGGGCATTTAGCACACTGTGCGATATAATGTTCTCGTGAAGGTAATTACAGCACAACCTTGGTTTGTAAACTAGCAATATACGTACAAAAATATAAATTCTTATCTTTTTAACAGTAGCCTCTTCTAATCTGAGAACCAAGAACGACGATTGGGCTAGAAATGGGGGGGTGGGGGGTATGGGAAGGACATACAGTAGGTACATTTCATATCACACAGGCGCAAGTAGGAAGTCCCACTCTTTAGCCACAGCTCGGACACTCCTAACTACAATGTCATTTTGGTCACACATCGACAGACGGCATGTTGCACTTGTCATGTATTTGTGTGCGTGTTATAAGGGTTGACAAATTTTGTTATTGATTAATCTGGTTCTTGATTAAACCAACGTTTTAAAGTAGTTCACTGTAAGTGAATAGTTAGATTAGATTAGGTTGCATATTTTGTATGAATTTACTTAGCGTCTCTCATCACTGTGGGATCTAAAAAAGTTCCTATTGGAGTCATATCTTGTGGTAGAATGATATCCGTACACGGAACTGTACCGAACCATATTTCGAACACAAAACTTTATTATTTCCGTTACACTGGGAAACATGCGCGCGCCATGCCCGCTAAGCGTACGCTCAATGTGGCCCACAATCCGGCGCGGAGTGTGACGTATGTCGGACTGGGGAAGGGAGGTGAATGTCCATTTTGTATGTAGTACTATTATATATTCTGTGCTTTAGCTGTGCTCATTATGAATGATGACATTGATGACTGAATGTCAGTGGCGAAGGGTCCATATAACACGATTCCCGTCGGCTTCCCTTTCGAAACTGAAAAAAAATAATTAAAAAAAAGAGATATACAGAGTAATATCAGTATGTATTTTTTACTACGGCTTTCCTATCGATAAAATTCACCCTTCGCCACTGCTGAATGTGCCTAGTTTGTATTGGAATAGAGGGATAAGTCTTATCTAAATTAAAGGATTGCGTCTGTGTTTCCGAACGCCTTCAACCCCCAACATTTCAAAGTTAGAGTGAACAGGCATCTTCTGGGTTGAGCTCGCACCATCGTAGACTCCGTCTCAGTCGATTCCGACCTAGACTGACGTCAAGAGCAAACCCATTTAAAAAAAGGATATGATAAGGTGAAAGGGAGGGAGATAGGGGGGATAAGCCCGTGGGACTTCTTGAGCACACTTTCCGAAGTACATGTAGAAGATTGACAATGACAACGGCCATAGGGTGAGTTATGATACGATGCTTGGCATGGCAACCAGCAGTTTTTCGTCACATCTGAACGATATTGACGTATAGGGCGGAATAAGGAGTGTCGAGTATGTGATAGGTATTTTTTAAATTGGGTTTTGGAAAACATGCTCGTTTAATGGCATTTCGAGTCTTTAAGAGTCTGTTGATTTGTTTACATCCTAGAATGTAGACATTAATATCACAACCCATGTTTAATATGAGATAGGCGCCACTATTTTGGACATAGTCCATACAAGAAATGAGGGCACAAGAGTGACAAGGTGAAATTTCCTCTAAATAAAAGTGACACTGGATTGAAAGTAAGTACCTACGTAGAAACTATAACTTGGGACGTGGGCAAAAGCTTTCTGTTCATAAAGTAGTAAGACTTTTAAAAGTGGAATCAAAGCAATATATTTCCAAGTTGGAATAAACAAGAATGTCAATAAACAGTAAATGCTACAACCATCGCCTATGGCTCTCATTCCAGGCTATTATTATTTATTATCGTTTATATAAATCTATTTACTTCAATCTACTGTAACAAATTTTAATTTGATCTATAGCTACCACATATAGCTACAAAATAAAGTTTGTCAACTATCAAACATCCAAATTCGTAATAATAATCAGTCGACATTTCAAGTACCCAAAAGGTAATATAATGGTAGCGACAACTGAAAGGGATTGCTCAGTCATCGAAACTGAACAACTTTTACAAAGAAATTCTTCTAAAAAGGCAAATGTAAAGTAAAATGCTTACCCACACCCCACTTAATTACCACTTCCATTAGCAATTTGTATGGGGAAGCCTTTAAAAAAAAAAAAAAACTAGCATCCCCTTTCAGTTTTAGGGACGGTCCCTTTATATTAGCCTCGGTGCCTTTATATATACCTTGTATATTGGCCCGTGATCCTTTCTGTAGGACTAAGTTGGATTATCCATTATCAGACCAACAGGTAGGACCATAGGGCAAACTAGACATTCGCTCAAGTAGCACCAATTTTCTTATGCATTCCAATTAGTTTTATTGAGGTAATATTCAAGTCTTAAGAGGTATGGAGAGTACTCGCATTAAAATAGTTATTATTATTATATTGATACAATCATCATCTCCCAAGCCTTATACCGTATCTCACGGGGTCGGCTACCTAATCTAGGTAATTAAATGAGGGTACCGGTTTTTACATTGTGCGACTGCCATCTGACCTCCGCAACCCAGAAGGGAAACCAGACCTAATCCTAGATTAGGTCAAGAGTTTTCAAGCCGCCAATATTTAGCACATTATATTGATAAGAAAATAATATCTTGGTATTTTATATTTAAACTAAGGTAGGAGTCGATTTCAAAGACCACCAAGTTTATGGAAAAAAAATAATGAACAAATTATTCTTCAACATAGATTCCATGGAATGTCATACAAATCAACGCAATACAAACAACTAATTCACTTATCTGACTTACAACTTTTAAAACAACTATCTTAAAACGAATGCAATAAGGGAAATTCGGAAAGAACACGACTTAAGCAAATCTAAACTAATAATGATTGCCGTCCCTTTCAGTTCTCTTATGATAGAAAATTACATGTTATATTAGTTAAGTCGTATCATTTGCAACCCCACAATATCAACCTGAGAGTACAACTTTTCTGCCAGTTTCTCCGAGGGCGTGTCATATACGCTTTGGCCGAACAAATGGGCCAAATTGTGCGCATACTGATATGGCACCGGGACTTCCTTCAACTTCAATACGTCTCCTCCGGAGACCAACTGAGTTAGGGTGGCGGAAAACAACCCCGAAAGGGGGAGGGGCAACCTCCCGCAATATAAAAAGTCCCTCTATCAACTCTCATTTCGTGCACGATGTGCACATCGGACTGACCCCAGAAACAGCCGCCGCGAGCTTGAGGTCGCTAGCTGGGCCTCCCCCAAGGGGAATCCCCCGGCTGGCTCGATCTCACCGTGAAGTTTTCTGACCCCGGACAAGACACCGAGCTTTTTAAGCACCCCAAGGACCTGCCTGTATACACACTTTGAGACTACGTGAGGCTCAGCCTCGATAGCGTCTCCCCGCCGAACGAGAAGATCCAAGGCCCTGTTTCGATGAGAGTAGGTTATGTGAGGTTCCATTGTAACCCCCTGGAGCGAACGAAGTAAGCGAACGAGCTGCAGAGGTGAGGCCGCTATACAGATAACCTTCCTATTGCCACAGCTCGGACACTCATAACTACCTTGTCATTTTGGTCATACATCGACAGACGGCATGTTGCAATTGCCCTGCGTTTGTGTGCGTGTTATAAGGTTTGACAAATTCTGTTACGAGGGGCATGCTAAAAGTTTTTAGATACTCCTTGCTCAATAATTTGATACTGGCAAGTAATACACCATCGTAAACACTGGTCATTTAGCGATTAATTTGAATATGGAACATGTTTGAATTATTTTACTTTTTCTTTTAAAAGGCTCATTTTTGAAACACTTCAGCGGGAATTTGCTTGCAAGAATGGAGCTCTATTATTTACTATGACTATAAAAAAGGTTTAAAACCACTAGAATGTTTTGAATTGTTGGTGGCTACTTTTGGTGAATCTGCTTGTTCACGAGCAACAGTTTTTAATTGGTTTGCTGAGTTCAAGAGAGAGAGGGGAAGCTTTGAAGAAGAAGAATAAATATTATATTTTTTGAGTATCTTGTTTTTTTTAGCATGCCCTTCGTATACTGGTCCCAATCAACACTTCTTTTATCTGATACTTTATCTACGTAATCGATTGTTAAACAATTACCTAATAAACATTATGTATAAATAATAATAATCAACAAGAAGCACTTCGTAATGTCATGTTCACGTGGAATCGTGGAGTTAAAAAGGATACCTAAGTACCTAATCATCTTTCGAACACAAAACTTTACTATTGCCGTTATACTGGAAAATATGCGCACGCTAGGCCCGCTAAGCGTACCCTTCAAGTGACCCGCCAACCGGCGCGGGGTGTGAGGTAAATCGGACTGGGGAATGAAGTGAGTTTCCATTTTGTATGTATTACTATTATATATTCTGTGCTATTTATTAGGTTTTCATTTCATGGAACCCCGAAAGATTAAATTTGAAATTGGAATCGGAATCGAAATTGAAATACAAAAAATCAAACAATATTTCGTTGCAGACGTACTGAAGTAAGGTTTACAAAATCCTAACTCAGATGGTCCGTAGGGGACGTATTGAACTAGCATTTGTATTTTGATAAAAATCCAAACTCAGTTGGTCTCAGTGGTATTAAAGTAGCATTTCTATATACGCTGCCAGAAAGGCACTGTGCTGGGCCAGTAGTAGTACAAATGATACATCTTATAGGTAACTCTTTGCTAAGACTCCATGGAATACTAATTGAATGCTATGAGAATCAACACAATGCAAAATGCTAGTTTCACTTACGTAAACTTAGAACGTATATAACAACTATTTCAAAGCGAGTACAGTAACAACCTAAAGTCTTAGACCCGGTCAGTTGTAGTACAGATGGCACATCTTGTAGGTAAGTCTTTGGCAAGACTCCATGGAATACTAATTGAATGCTATAATAATCAACACAATGCAAAAAACTAGTTTCACTTACGTAAACTTAGAACATATAACAACTATTTCAAAACGAGTACAGAAACAACCTAAAGTCTTATAAGAAGTACAACTTATCTGCCAGCTTCTCAGAGGGCGTATCGTATACGCTTTGTCCGATCAAGTACGCCAACTTGTGGGCGTACTGACACGGCGCCGGGACGCGGACTGTCCCCGGCCAGTTGTAGTACAGATGGCACATCTTGTAGGTGAGCCTTTGGCATTGGTCCGGAGTCATCTCGCTGTCATCGTGGACAACCACGTAGTGGGTGGGCGTGACGGTGCCCTGGTTTACCTTTTGCGAGGCGATTAGGAAGTCGTACCTGTGGGAGGGAAACGTTGAAAAGTAAGTTTGACAGAGTTTGCACTGATCCGTATTCGGTTCGTGTTCGTGATATTTTCATGTAAAACGGATACGAATGGGTGCGAAAGCAGTTATACATTTACTGTGAAGGTCAATTCGGATAAAAAAATATTCCATTACGGATTCGGACCGGTATAAAAGCGCCCTATTGGTCTGGACGGAAATGGACGAAACAACACAGAAACAAGGTCAACGTTTTTGACCAGAAAAAGATTGATAAACTTTCCTAACAAGGAGATTTCTTACCAGTCTCGTCTGGTAATATCGTGGTCTACGACTGTCCCCGGGTGCGGGTTCTCGTACCCGCCGCCGGCCTTCATGAAGATCCTGGTGTTGATGCGCTTCTGCACCACGATGTAGGTGAGCGTGGGCTTGTACTGGGCCTCCATCACAGAGAAGCACACCTTCATCTGCGGGATCTCGTACTGCTTGATCACGTTCAGTTGCCCGTCGCCGACGCCGTCTCTGCGGATCAAATAGATACGTTAAATAAAAAGTACTAAGTACTAGAAGCAAGCGTGAGACGCAATTATACGGATACATACATATAATCACGCCTTTATCCCTAATGGGGTAGGCAGAGCGTAAACAACCTAAATAAAGGCCGTTCCGCCACGTCTGACAAAGTTTTGAGGGTTATTTAAGATAACTTGTAGGTACATTGCTGTAGTGACAGGTTGTCAGTCCATCGCCTAAATTACAATATACTGAAACCCTCGGATCTCTTAGCTTTTTACAGCATGCCCGAGAGGAAAAGCAGCTGGAAAATACTAGGTTTTTCTCTCGCTCCCAGGCCAGCATGGAAGTAGTTATATAAGAAGTTATGGAAATGAAAGCTAATGAAATATAGAATGAATGAAATAAAGTGATTGGAAGTTATTATATTATACGGATCGAGATATATTAATCACATTGCAATCGTAGCGAGCATGAGATTTCACGATAAAGACCGAGGTATGTTAACTCATATCGCGAGCGAGGCGAGCCCGACATTTCAAGTTAATGATTGAAGCATCCAGACTCATATTGCAAGCGAAGCGAGCCCGAGATGTCATGTTAAAGACAGAGATACAAACTCATATTGCGAGCGAAGCGAGCTTGAGATTTTATAGGGCAGCTTGCCGTTGGTGCGCAGGTAGTGTGTGAGCGCGTCCACGAGGCAGCTCTTGAGTCCGTCGACGATCTCCTGTATATACTACACACCTGTACATGATGACGCGGTCGGGCAGCTTGCCGTTGGTGCGCAGGTAGTATGTGAGCGCGTCCACGAGGCAGCTCTTGAGTCCGTCGACGATCTCCTGTATATACTACACACCTGTACATGATGACGCGGTCGGGCAGCTTGCCGTTGGTGCGCAGGTAGTGTGTGAGCGCGTCCACGAGGCAGCTCTTGAGTCCGTCGACGATCTCCTGTATATACTACACACCTGTACATGATGACGCGGTCGGGCAGCTTGCCGTTGGTGCGCAGGTAGTATGTGAGCGCGTCCACGAGGCAGCTCTTGAGTCCGTCGACGATCTCCTGTATATACTACACACCTGTACATGATGACGCGGTCGGGCAGCTTGCCGTTGGTGCGCAGGTAGTGTGTGAGCGCGTCCACGAGGCAGCTCTTGAGTCCGTCGACGATCTCCTGGCCGCGGTCCTGGAAGATCGCGCGCGAGTACCACTGCGTCATCGACTGGTTGTACGACGCTATGAAGGCTGCAACAAATTATTGTGAATTAGACAGAGATACAGTCATCTTGTATGTTTTTTTCCCATTTGCTCGGAAAAATCTTCATTATAAAAAAAAAACTACATTCACTCTTTTCGGTCCTCGTGTAATTTCTCCAAACGACAACAATTAAATTAACGACCGCTTCACGAAGTCAAATTAGTATGATTTAGGTGTTTTTTAGTTCACATTGTTTATTTTAAGGCCTAGTGCGCATACAATTTTGTAAATATTCAAAGGCGCCATGCAATTCTTAAATGTCAAAATATTACTGAGGAATCGCAAGTTTGGTGTTTGTTTTTAAGTGTTTGATCGCAAAATGAGATAAAAGTACTATACTTCTCTAAGCCGAAATAGCAATTTTAGGTCTCGTTTGAATTGGAAAGCCTCGACTGTGTCTCGACCTTTCAAATTTACTCGACCTTAAATTGCTTTTATTTTTCGACTTTTGAGTAATGTACTATGTGAGTAGAGTTACTTACTATATTAATTTTGTTTTTTTTAAATATAAATATGACAACAACAAACAAGCAGATGGGTAAGCAGCTAACCTGGGTAAACTTAATCAAGTATTGCATCTGGTTTTCCTTCTAGGTTGCGGAGATCAGACGGCAGCTCTTTGTAAAAACCAGCACCATCGTTACATACATACATAAATCACGCCTTTATCCCTTACGGGGTAGGCAGAGCGTTTAACGCCCCGTAAAAGGCGCTTTCGCCACGTCTGACAAAAATTGAGAGCATGTTTAGTTTGTAATATGTATTGCTTTAGTGACAGGTTGTCAACCCATCGCCTAAATTACAATACACTGTAACCCTCGAGTCCCTTTTGCTGACTTCAACAGCATGCCCGGGAGGAAGGGCAGCTGGAACATTCTATGTTTTTCTATCTCTCCCAGTACAGCATGGAAGAACACCATCGTTCAATTCCCTATATTAGGTCCCGGCCCCGTGAGATACGGGATAAGACTAGGGAGATGATGAGGTGTAGTATAAAGCACTTAGTATCACTTGGAAGAAAGTGCGATTCCCATCTCGTGTGTTATAGAGAGGTCTGTTCTGATCTTTTGGTGTCTGTTATAGGTACCTAGTGGATACGTCCACGTCTGACATGTATGAGGGTTGTTTAAGATAGATCTGTGTATTGCTGTAGTGACAGATTGTCAGTCCATCGCCTAAATTACAATATGCTGAAATTCTCGAATCCCTAACCTGGTTCCACTATTCCACTTTCCCTCGGTGAAACCTTAGAAGCCATTTTTTCTGATGTCCGAAAAAATTTCAATGTTATCCACATTAATGCGCAGAGCATCTCGGCACATTACATGGATATGCTTGCATCATTTGATAACAAGAATATCCATGCTATCTTGGTATCCGAAACATGGCTTAATTCCTCTCTACCTTCAACATCTTACTCTCTTCCTGGTTTCGTCCTTGTCCGTAACGACCGCGGCAGTTCAACTACGCATGGAGGGGTAGCCATTTATATCCGTGCACATATCCCCTTCACTGTAATTCACAAGTCCCCTCAGCCGCCACCTGATGGTACGGCTGAGCATCTTTTTCTTGAACTTTCTTTCTCTCATTCTAAAATTCTTCTTGGTGTGTATTATAGTCCTTCTTGTAACATTGACTACTTTAACTCTTTCGAGCTAATGCTCGAAGAGTTATGTCCTTCTTACGACCATTCTATAATCCTAGGTGATTTTAATACTTGTCTTGTAAAAGATGATTATCGTACCAAAAAGCTTCTATCATTAATTCATTCCTGTAATATGTATATTCCCCCTTTAAATACAACTCATCATTTTCCAAATTGTATGCCCTCTCTTCTCGATCTAATATTAGTTTCCTCTCGTGAGCACGTAGTTAAGCATGGTCAACTTGACGCAGTCCAATTTTCATACCACGATTTATTGTACCTATCGTACCGCATCCGACCACCTAAAATGAAAGCAAGAACTCTACTCCTTCGTAACTTCTCTGCTATCAATGTGGAGAAATTGCGTGAGGATGCAAGTAAAATCGATTGGTCGGCAATTGAAAAACTTAAGTCTGTCGATGATCAAGTCACATTGCTCAACTCCAACATCACTGATCTGTACGATTGTCACGCTCCTGTACGCCCTGTGCGCGTTAAGCACCTTCCAGCTCCCTGGCTTAATGATGAGATGCGTGACTATATGGCTAAAAAGACTCGTGCCAAAGCCAGGTACAAAAACGATCCATCAGACAAGAATAGGGATAAATTTCGGCAAATTAGGAATCGCTGCAATACAAAGATACGGGACATACAGCGACGCCATATTCATAAATCTGTTGAGAATGGTGATCCAGCTAAAGTCTGGCCCTTCCTCAACAAACTTGGAGTTGGCAAATCGCGTACTCATGTTTCTGATAGTAATATTAATATTAACTCTCTAAACAATCACTTCTCTTCTTCTGCTGAAATAGACAGCTCCATTAAACTTAATACTTTAAATCATCTAAATTCTTTGCCAACTCCAACTTTTCCAGCATTTATCTTTCGCACAATCACTGCTTGTGATGTTATGAAGAATGTACATGCAATCTCCTCAAATGCCGTTGGAAATGACTGCGTTAGTCGTGCAATGATTACTCCTCTCCTTGATATCCTTTCTCCGGTCATTGCCAGCATCCTTAACAACTCCTTATTCTCTGGTGTGTTTCCAACCGTATGGAAGGAAGCACAAATTATTCCACTGCCTAAAAAACCTAATCCTAAATCTCCTTCTGACTACCGCCCCATCTCCATTCTACCCTTCCTCTCCAAAGTCCTCGAAAGGTTAGTTCATCAACAGCTTACATCTTTCCTTTCCACGAACAACCTTTTGAACTCCTTTCAATCTGGTTTCCGTCCCGGTCATAGCACGACTACCGCGTTGGTACACATCTCCGATGACATTCGACTAGGGATGGAAAGTCAGAAATTAACAGTGCTAACGCTGCTTGATTTCAGTAACGCATTCAACACAGTTGATTTTGATATTCTACTCTCTATCTTGCGTTCTCATAACATATCTCCAACGGTGGTTGACTGGTTTCATAGTTACCTGTATGGGCGCCGACAGCGCATACGCATTGAAGATATCTTCTCTGCGTGGTGTGTTACTTCTGCTGGCGTTCCGCAGGGTGGCGTGCTGTCACCTCTTCTGTTTTCTATTTTCATAAATTCTATCACTCTTCCTCTCACTTCTTCCTATCATTTGTATGCAGACGATCTCCAAATTTATACACAAGCTCCACTTTCTGATATCTCAGTCGCTATTGAGACTACAAACAGAGACCTCGTTAGCATTGCTGAGTGGAGTCGTTCCTTTGGCTTAGAAGTAAATCCTGCCAAAACACAAACCATCATAATTGGTAGCCATTGGTACATTGCACGGATTAAGCATGACTTGTTACCCCAGATCATGTTTGATGGAACTCCAATTACCTACAGCCGCAAAGTCAAAAACCTGGGCGTTATGTTTGATGACTGTCTCTTGTGGAATCACCAAGTATCAGAGGTAAGCAGGAAGGTGTTTGCCGCGTACGGGTCTCTTAAGCGACTTAAAAATCTTTTGCCGACCAAAACCAAAATCTGCTTGGCACATTCGCTTCTCCTTCCTATACTGGATTATGCAGACGTTTGTTATCCTGATTTATCTGTTCAATTATTGAACAAGCTCGAACGTCTGCAGAATCTCTGTATAAGATTTATATTTGGCCTGCGTAAGTATGACCATGTCTCTTCTTATAGGTCCCAACTTCAATGGCTGCCTATTACCCGTAGAAGGGACTGTCATATCCTCTCCCTCCTTTACTCCATTCTTTCCCACCCTAACACCCCTCCTTATCTTAAAGATCGCTTTATTTTTCATTCGGCAACCCTGGCTCGCAATTTGCGTGCCAGTTCTAAATTGACGCTTAACCTGCCGTCTCACAAAACTGACTTCTACGCAAAGTCTTTCACAGTGCGAGCGATCAAGCTGTGGAATGAATTGCCCGAAGACATTCGACGTGCACCGTCTCTTGAAACCTTTAAGAGCCGACTTAAAAAACATTACTTGGAAGAAATTACTATCTGATCATTATTTATCCTTCTCTTTTATCCTGTGCTGTTGCTGTCATTTCCTTCGTCTAGATCTGGTTGTAGTTTGCATTATCCTATCTTCCATTAGTTTATGTATTAGTTTATTGTATATTATGTATTAGTTTACTTTACAATATCTATGTAGTAGCTTGTAACTAGTTTATGTATTATATGTAATGTATTTAGGATACATATTTTACTAGATTTGCAATATCCCGCTTACCGCTACGCATTTTTCTTTGACCCAAAGGTTGCCTGGAAGAAATTGCTACCTTAGCAATAAGGCCGCCTATGTTGTACTTGTTTTTTGTTGTTATCTGTTGTGTTGTATCATTTGTGTTCTTACGTGCAATAAAGTATTTTTATGTTTATGTTTATGTTTTTACAGCATGTCCGGAAGGAGAAGTAGCTGGCAAATTCTATGTTTTTTTATTGCCAGTCCAGCATGGAAGTACGCTTGTTCATTACCCTATTATACTCACAGCAAACACTGCGCTTCTTTCTGCCCGCGTCGTGGTAGGAATCGATGCCGACAATCATGGCGGTCTTGAAGGGGATGGCGATGGACCACAGAGTGCCACCCAGCTTGCAGTTCATCTGAAGTAGAATCTTCTGCGTGATGGCACGAATCTTTTGCTGGTTCATTAGGGTGCGCGCGTTTATTACCTGTGGATGTGTAAATTTTAATACAAACGAAAATACAAGCATAATTTTACTTGTGACGATGGAACGTGCAACCGATCTGAAATGTCCTGGTGGTCGAAGAAAACATTTACGTGGTAAAAACCTATTCAAAATACTTTAAATATCAAAACATCTTGTGATGCAAATATATAAACTTATTTCGGAGACAATGCGCCAACTGAAAGGGTTTGCTTAGCCTAGACACTGAAACAGAAGTATTTTTTTCTTCTTTCGCCGAGTTGTTAGGTAGGGCCACGCACCATCATCTCCCTAGCCTTATCCCGTATCTCACGGGGTCGGCTTCCTAATCTAGGGGATTGAACGAGGGTACTGGTTTTTCTGGTACACAGAGCGACTGCCATCTGACCACTGCAACCCAGAAGGGAAACCAGACCCAATCCTAGATTAGGTCAGAGTTTTTTCAAGCCGCCAATGCTTAGCACTGGCCTCTGATATGGCTTAACGACTAATATCTACGGTATTAAACGATATTAACCGGGACCAACGGCTTAACGTGCCTTCCGAAGCACAAGTCAGAAAAAAAATATTTATAGAATACCTGCGATGGTATAGGACATTCGGCACAGCAGATCTTCTTGATAGCCGCGTAGCGATCGTCCCTGGACGTGGAACAAATAGCCACGACCAGCTGAAGGTTGCTGTTGATCGTCTTCTTCAGGCCCTGGACGTATGAGTCGGTGCGGTCGTTCTGCAGCCGCACCAGGTCGGGGCTCTGCACGTTGATCCCCATGGGACGGGAGCAGCGTTTGATTGTCTCCATGAAGTCCTGAGGAATGAGGAAATTTATTTCTATTCTTATTAAATATGTGTAGATTCCAACAAATACATACATACACATACATATAATCACGCCTAACATCCCTAATGGGGTGTGCAGAGCGTAAACGACCTAAACAAAGGTCGTTTCGCCACGTCTGTCAAAGTTTTGACGGTTATTTAAGATAGATTTGTAGGTATATTGCTGTACAACAAATACAAGGAACGAAATACAAAATCTTCATCATTAATGTACAAGCCTTTATTTTATTTAGTCAAGTTAATCATTCTTCCATGCTGGCCTGTGAGCGAGAGAAAAACATAAATGTGCCAGCTGCATTTCCTTCCGGGCATGCTGTAGAAACCAGCTAAGGGATCCGAGGGTTTCTGTATATTGCAATTTAGGCGATGGGCTGACAACTATATTAAATAACCCTCAAAAGTTTGTCAGACGTGCCGAACGATCTTTGTTTAGGCCGTTTACGCTCTGCCTACCCCATTAGGGATAATAAAGGCGTGATTTTATGCATTTCCTCTCTGGCATGCTGTTAAAATCAGCTAAGGGATCCGAGTGTTTAAGTATATTGTAATTTAGGCGATGGGCTGACAACCTGTCACTACAGCAATATACCTACAAATCTATCTTAAATATCCCTTAAAACTTTGTCAGACGTGGCGAACGACCTTTCTATAGGCCGTTTACGCTCTGCCTACCCCATTAGGGATAATAAAGGCGTGATTATATGTATATATGTAAGTTAATCATTCGGCTTGAACAGTCCGCATTCGGCTTGAACCTTACACACACTAACAGAAGCGTGTTTGTACTTACGTTGGCGAGTTGCTTGTCCCTGTCGGTGTAGAGGATGGCCCAGCGCAGTATATCGACGGCCTGCATCACGGGCTGCCTGGTGATCTCTCCGCTATACAACCAGGGTTCATCGGGTCGTTTAGCTCGATGAGCCACATGACAGAAGCGGGGTTGTACTTACGTTGGCGACTTGCTTGTCCCTGTCGGTGTAGAGGATGGCCCAGCGCAGTATATCAACGGCCTGCATCACGGGCTGCCTGGTGATCTCCCCGTTCCAGTCCGCATTCGGCTTGCCGGCAACCTTGTAAACACAAATTGTTTCGTTATCGATCTATCACATATTACATTCAATTACGCAATATCTTTTTAGATAAAAACTGCCTCCGTGAAGGGTTTCCTCGTTCAGATTTTCCTCTGTTCGGTTAAGGCAATGCAAGAAATAGGATTCAGAGCGGAGGGAGCGTTACGCAATCGGCCCCTGTCATTTGTAGTTACACAAATCATATCAATGGCTGTTATAAAGAACCAGGGTTTATTGAACCATTCACAACCCACAACCCACTGTATAGAAGAAAAAAAATCATCATCTCCCTAGCCTTATCCCGTATCTCTCGGGGCGGCTACCTAATAACCTACTTAATAAATTGAACAAGGGTACTGGTTTTTACACAGAGCGACTGCCATCTGATCTCCGCAACCCAGAAGGGAAACCAGACCCAATCCTAGATTAGGTCAGAGTTTTCAAGCCGCCAATGCTTAGCACTGGCCTCATCCCTCCTTTGCTCCCCACTTTGGGGTTTACCGGCACGTACCGGGCAGATTCTCTCCGATAAGGAGTCCCCAAGGCAACGCCATAAGCCGAGGTTCGAGCCCTAGTGGGCGCCCTTAGGCAGTTGCCATTTCATTAAGGGTGTAGATTGCAACTTTGTATTGTAGCAACTCCCCGCCTTAGCCCGGTGACGCATTATATATACTTTGTAGTATTTTGCAAACAGGTCCATACAAAAAAAAAATAGCACGGGCTTCTGATATCTACGATATTCTACGACCCGGTTAATATCGTTAAATACCGTAGATATTAGTCGTTAAGCCATATCAGAGGCCAGTGCTAAGCATTGGCGGCTTGAAAACTGACCTAATCTAGGATTGGGTCTGGTTTCCCTTCTGGGTTGCGGAGGTCAGATGGCAGTCGCTCTGTGTAAAAACCAGTACCCTCGTTCACTATCTTAGATTAGGAAGCCGACCCCGTGAGATACGGGATAAGGCTAGGGAGATGATGATGACTGTGTCCCACTGCTGGGCAAAGGCCTCTCCTTCTTTCTTCCATTTCTCGCGGTCCTGTGCAAGCTCCCACCAGTCTTCGCGATAGGCTTTAAGATCGTCACTCCATCTTTTACGGGGTCGACCTCGTCGACGATTTCCATCTTGAAGTGTCCAATCTGTGACGATCCTAGCCCACCGCTCCGAGTGCATCCGGCTGACGTGTCCTGACTAGTCCCATTTGAGTACTGCTTCCGTGGTCTAGTGGCTAGTGCCATGGACTCCCGATCCGGAGGTCCTGGGTTCGATTCCCAAGGGGGAAAGGCTGAATCACCTGATTGTCCGAAAAGAAAAAGATTTTGTGCTTCGGAGGGCACGTCGCTGTCTTTGATAGTGGTCGTTACTCAAACCATGTCAGAAGCCTGATAGTTGTGCTACTAGGCGGTTTAAAAACTCTGACACCGGGGTTCATCGGGTCGATAGACTCGATACCCACTCGAAAGAAGAAGATTTGAGTTTGGCTGACTTAGAACCCACATCGGCTATACCAGTTTTTTAACGTAAGGTGGCTCTATATAGAAGAAAAAAAATATAACAAGCAATTTACCTTGATTCTTCCATACTGGACTGAGAGAGATAGAAAACATAGAATGTTCCACCTGCCCTTCCTCCCGGGCATGCTGTAGAAGTCAGCAAAAGGGACTCGAGGGTTACAGTGTATTGTAATTTAGGCGATGGGCTGATAACCTGTCACTATAGCAATACAAATTACAATCTGAAATTGCCCTCAATTTATGTCAGACGTGGCGGAATCGCCTTTTACGAGGAATTTAACGCTCTGCATACCCCGTAAGGGATGAAGGCGTGACTATATGTATGTATGTTTGTATGCAATTTAATTTACCTTGATGTTGTTTCCGAAGTATAGAGTCTCAGGGTCTAACGTACGCGCTGTGATGTTGATGGTTTCCGGGGCGAGGCTGAGCCCCCAGCCTTTAAGACGGTTCTTTGCGCGCTCGTTTTGTAGCACGTTTTTAATGTACTGGAAATGGAATATAAACAGAGATAAAAATATGTTCGGCCTTTGACGGTACCCGACAAACTTCTTGACTGAGAATGGGGCAGTGGTGGAGTTTTCGTATCTAAAATTCACACTTGGACGCTTGAATTTTAAGTTTAGTTCGAATAAATTATTCTATTCTAAAAATAAAGTGATTATGCCCCTGCTGGCAACGTAAAGCCGAATCGAAATGCACCATTCCATGCTATTTGGCATGCGAATGTTACTCTTTCGTATACGAATTTCGATTCGAGTGATTCAAAAATAGGACTCCAGTCCATCTCGGTGGGTTAAAATTACTTAGCACGTGGAGTTAAAGTCGAATTTCATGCGGACTGGTCGTTTCTGCGGCTTGGGCCGGCGACATGTGTGTAGCAGCCTTAGGCTGCGTTTCCACCAGAGCTGTGCGAGGATAGGTAGAGAGTTATGTGTTTTTAACCAACCAATAGAATCGCTCCATTTATCTCGCCTCGCTCAGCACAGCTCTGGTGGAAACTGCTTTAGCGGAGCGAGGTTCTGTCCGTACAAAACAAGGGAGAGATGTGTGCTAGGAGTGTGTGCGAGGAAAAGGCCGACGACACATTTCACAGCTTAGCAACGCATTTTCGCTCGGCTCGCACCGCAAATTAATACACATTTTGACCCATTAATGCGCATTTTGACAACTCCGCTACAATTCCTCGCACGACACCTTTCCTTCGCCTATCTCTAGTGGAAAAGCAGCTTAACGTTGGACGTGTTTATGTGGTAGCCCTTAGGTGCGCAACAGTCTTTAAATGTTCGTATTGGCCGTCTGTCTGACCTGTTTGAAAGCGGCGTGCCTCTGGTTGGGCGTGATCCTGGTGTAAGTTGCGACATCCTTCATCAGGCGGAAGTTGGGGCGCTGGTCGTCCCGTCAGCCCGGTCAGCTGACGTGTCTATGCACAGTCTTGAAATGGTCGTATTGTTATTGTCTGACCTGTTTGAAAGCGGCGTGCCTCTGGTTGGGCGTGATCCTGGTGTATGTGGCGACATCCTTCATCAGGCGGAAGTTGGAGCGCTGGTCGTCCGTAAGCCCGGTCAACTGGCAAAGCTCCGGCACCAGACAGATGAGGAACTCCGTCGGCGCGTCGGATCCGGCGACGCGCTTTGTTTCCCTAAAAAAACACAACACGGTTTTTTCTTGACTCTAAACTTGTACTTCCATGCTGGACTGGGAGAGATAGAAAAACATAGAATGTTCCAGCTGCCCTTCCGCCCGGGCATGCTGTAGAAGTCAGTAAAAGGGACTCGAGGGTTACAGTGTATTGTAATTTAGGCGATGGGCTGACAACCGGTCACTATAGCAATATATATTACAATCTAAAATTGCCCTTAATTTTTATCAGACGTGGCGAAAGCGCCTTTTACGAGGCGTTAAACGCTCTGCCTACCCCGTAACGGATAAAGACGTGATTTATTTTATATAAACTTGTCAGGAATGACCGTGACAGAGTCAACGATGGAGCGAGCTCACACAGATGCCTGTTATACATACATACATGAATATAATCATAGTGGAGCCCGATGGTGTAGTGGATAGGGCCGCTGCCTCCTGAGCGGGAGGTCGTGGTTCGAATCCCATCACGTACCAATGTGTTTTTCGGTTTTCGAATTTCATATGTACGTTTATTCGGTGCTTTTTCCGTGCTTCGGAAGGCACGTTAAGCCGTTGGTCCCGGTTAATATCGTTTAATACCGTAGATATTAGTCGTTAAGCCATATCAGAGGCCAGTGCTAAGCATTGGCGGCTTGAAAACTGTGACCTAATCTAGGATTGGGTCTGGTTTCCCTTCTGGGTTGCGGAGGTCAGATGGCAGTCGCTCTGTGTAAAAACCAGTACCCTCGTTCAATCCCCTAGATTAGGAAGCCGACCCCGTGAGATACGGGATAAGGCTAGGGAGATGATGATGATGCATATAATCACGCCTTTATCCCTAATGGGGTAGGTAGAGCGTAAACGACCTAAACAAAAGTCATTCCGTCAAGTCTGACAAAGTTTTGAGAGTTATTTAAGATACATTTAGAGGTATATTGCTGTAGTGACAGGTAGTCAGCCCATCGCCTAAAATGCAATATACTGAAACCCTCGGATCCCTTAGCTGGACTTTACAGCATGCCCGGGAGGAAATGCAGCTGGCACATTCTATGTTTTTCTCTCGCTCCCAGTCCAGCATGGGAGAAATGCCTGTTATGGCACTGGCACTCTCACGCTTCGAACACAGCAGCCATTTTCCCGAATTTCTCGGTGTCAGCTAGTGCTTCAAAGAACTTTAGGCTTTGCCCTTACTTTAAGATAAGACTCTTAAATAAAGAGCCTTGTAAGCTAAAAACCTATTAAGCCTTTTAGTCCTTGCGGCTAGACTAGGGCTATTCAAGCCTTTTGGTTATAAGCCTAAAGGCTTTTTTAAGCCTGAGGCCTTAAAAAAGGCCTAACTTTTGATTTGGGCTTCAAAATCAAAAGTTAGGCCTTTTTTAAGGCCTCAGGCTTTGGAATATCATGTGTGAATTTTATGCAGTTCCAATAAAATAAATAAATAAATAATAAATAAAATCTTTTTTCAAGTACAATAATCAATTATACAAAAGTCTTTGTTTATTGTCAAATTAATTGTACAGAAGCCATTTGAGTTCTGTCAGACCATCAGACAGTTCCTAAGCTAGAAATAACCTGTATTATAGGAACTGGTGATAATCATCCTGCACTTGTAACTCCAGCTTGTTACAATCAATTTATTTAAACAGAAGTGAACATCAGTAACTTATATTGTACTAAGAACAAAATATAAAATAAAAATAAAAAATCAAAGAACAAAATCTTTGAAATAATTATGTTTAATATTACATACATACGTATCTAATTGATAACTTCCTTTTTTGAACTCTGTAAAAACCAAGGAAAACAGCTTGGATTTTAAAGAAATATATAAGGACTCCAGTCCCGAAACCTACTACTTTTAAAAAGATACATACATACATACATTTACATATAAATCACGCCTTTATCCCTGATGGGGTAGGCAGAGCGTAAACAACCTAAACAAAGGTCGTTCCGCCACGTCTGACAAAGTTTTGAGGGTTATTCAAGATAGATTTGTAGGTATATTGCTGTAGTGACAGGTTGTCAGCCCATCGCCTAAATTGCAATACACCGAAACCCTCGGATCCCTTAGCTGGTTTTTACAGACTGCCCGGGGTGAAATGCAGCTGGCACACTCTCGTTTTTCTCTTGCTCCCAGTCCAGCATGGAAGAAGATTAAAGGTTTTTTTAAGCCTACTACTTTAAAAAGGTTATAGGCTTGTTAAAATGACGTAACATTTAAAGCCCTATTTTACTGGTTTAGTCCCAAAAAGGACTCGGTAGGCTGAAATTTAGGGCTAAAAGCCTAGTCCTTTGCAGCACTAGTGTCAGCTAAAAGGGGATTGAAAGAGAATACTGGTTTTTACACAGAGCGACTGTCATCTGACGTCCGCAACCCAGAAGGGAACCAGACCCAATCCTAGATTAGACTTTTACCAGGTTATTGGCCAACCCAGTTTTCTAACCACCACGATCACTCTGAGTAACATAGGCTTCTTTTTACCACGGGAAAAAAGACTGGGTCTCACGGGAAAACTTATTATTATTATATTTTTTTATTTGAACATAAAGGTACATACATAAACATACACAAATATCTCGCCAAACTGAAACAGTTTGTTGGCGAGGAGAGCGCTCTCTTAAGTACTAATCATGCAGCTATCATTAACAATTTTTAAGTTAAGTATGCCTATACTGGTAGAACTACACACACACACACGCACACACACACGCACACGCACACGCACACACACACACACACACACACACACACACTTACACACGCACGCACACACACTTACACACGCACGCACACACACATGCATACACCACACACACATCCACGCGTAAAATTACTACTTACTATTGATAAAACTGCGGTGCAAAAGCCAGTTGTTACTAATAATATTACCTTGAAATCAACATCGGCTGGTCCCAATCCATGATGTCAATGCCGTAATTCTTCTTGTAGTAATCGATGTAACTGATTTTGACCAGTTCGCCACCCTCGTTCTTCTCAAAGGTAGACTTTGGAGTCATGTTTTCCGCAATGCTGTCCACTCTGTAAAAACATCACTTGTATGAGTAACATTATAAACAATACCAGACTAACTACATACATACATATAATCACGCCTTTATCCCTGATGGGGTAGTGGATAGGGCCGCTGCCTCCTGAGCGGGAGGTCGTGGTTCAAATCCCACCACGTACCAATGTGTTTTTCGGTTTTCGAATATCATATGTACGTTTATTCGGTGCTTTTTCCGTGCTTCGGAAGGCACGTTAAGCCGTTGGTCCCGGTTAATATCGTTTAATACCGTAGATATTAGTCGTTAAGCCATATCAGAGGCCAGGGCTAAGCATTAGCGGCTTGAAAACTCTGACCTAATCTAGGATTGGGTCTGGTTTCCCTTCTGGGTTGCGGAGGTCAGATGGCAGTCGCTCTGTGTAAAAACCAGTACCCTCGTTCAATCACCTAGATTAGGAAGCCGACCCCGTGAGATACGGGATAAGGCTAGGGAGATGGGGTAGGCAGAGCGTATACGACCTACACGAAAGGTCATTCCGCCACGTCTGACAAAGTTTTGAGGGTTATTTAAGATAGACTTGTAAGTATATTGCTGTAGAGACAGGTTGTCAGCCCATCGCCAAAATTACAATATACAGAAACCCTCGGATCCCTTAGCTGGTTTTTATAGCATGCCCGGGAGGAAATGCAGCTGGCACATTCTATGTTTTTCTCTCGCTCCCAGGCCAGCATGGAAGAAGAAACTATATATCTGCGCCGGGGGCAATGATCGCCACACATTATAATACAAAAGCTAAGATTTTATGCGTGTCATGTGCAACGTAGCTCGTAACTGTTTTTTAAACGGGGTGGGTTTGAATGTGCCAGCTGCATTTCCTACCGGGCATGCTGTACAAAACCAGGTAAGAGATCCGAGGGTTTCAGTATATTACAATCTAGGCGATGGGCTGACAACCTGTCGTTACAGCAATATACCTACAAATCTTAAAATAACCCTCAAAACTTTGTCAGACGTGGCGGAACGACCGTTGTTCAGGTCGTGTACGTTTTGCTTACCCCATTAGGGATAAAGGCGTGATTATATGTATGTATGTTGTACGTACTGTAAGTGGTCATGGCGTATTGCTTCAACTTTCGCTAAGTTTAGGGCTCGCATCGCTCGTGAAACGTTAGGATGCAACTTTTGTGAGGTGTAGAGCTCGCATCGCTCTTCCAATTATTTTCCGCAGTTTATCCCGTTGATAAGGGATAGCACGGATTGTGTGCGCAACACGCGGTGGGTGGAGTCTACTGTCAGCTGTATAGACTAGATTGATACAGGCATTATTAACATACCGGAATAATTTCTTGTTGTAAGTGGTCATTACTGAAGATCCGACCAGCGTTCGTGTCATGGCCATCTTCCATTCACTTCCGGCAGTTTGCGCTGCTTATTAGATCAGCGACAGCACGGACTGCGCAACACGCGGTGGGTGGAGTCTAGAGTCTAGAGTCAGCTGTATAGACTAGATTGATACATGTATTATAAACATACCGGAATAATTTCTTATTGTAAGTGGTCATTACTGAAGATCCGACCAGCGTTCGTGTCAGTGCAGTTTGCGCTGCTTCTTTAATCAGCGACAGCACGGACTGTGTGCGCAACACGCGGTGGGTGGACTCTAGTGTTAGCTGTATAGACTAGATTGATACAGGCATAATAAACATACCGGAATAATTTCTTGTTGTAAGTGGTCATGACTGAAGATCCGACCAGCGTTCGTGTCATGGCCATCTTCCATTCACTTCCAGCAGTTTGCGCTGCTTCTTTGATCAGCGACAGCACGGACTGTGTGCGCAACACGCGGTGGGTGGACTCTAGAGAGTCAGCTGTATAGATAGACTAGATTGATACAGGTATTATTAACATACCGGAATAATTTCTTGTTGTAAGTGGTCATGACTGAAGATCCGACCAGCGTTCGAGTTATGGCCATCTTCCATTCACTTCCGGCAGTTTGCGCTGCTTCTTTGATCAGCGACAGCACGGACTGTGTGCGCAACACGCGGTGGGTGGAGTCTAGTGTCAGCATGAGACCGCCTTCGTACTCGTCTACTGCTGTTACGTAACTGGAATATTACAAGAATGTTATATTACTTCCATGCTGGACTGGGAGTGATAGAAAAACATAGAATGTTCCAGCTGCATCTCCTCCAGGGCATGCTGTAAAAACCCACGTACATCATATTGTAATTTAGGCGATAGGCTGACAACCTGTAATAAATGACATATAAATCTTTCTAAAAATTACTCTCAAAGCTTGTCGGACGTGGCGTAACGACTATTGCTGTAGTGACAGGTTGTCAGCCCATCGCCTAAATTGCAACATACAGAAACCCTAGGATCCCTTAGCTGGTTTTTACAGCATGCCCAGGAGGAAATGCAGCTGGCACATTCTATGTTTTTCTCTCGCTCCCAGTACAGCATGAAAGAAAAGGCGTGATAATACATACATACATATAATCACGCCTTTATCCCTAATGGCGTAGGCAGAGCGTAAACGACCTAAACAAAGGCCGTTCCGCCACGTCTGACAAACTCTTAAGGGCCATTCAAGAAAGATTTGTACGTATATTGCTGTAGTGTCAAAAGGCGTGATAATATGTATGTAAAATTGACTTACCCCGGCCACACCTCCAGTTTATGCTGCGGTATCTGTATGGCGGAGTGCTCGTTGAAGTGTTGTCTTCCAAACCGGACCAGCTCTAAGTCCTTCATGATCTGCTTGAACAGCACGTTGTAAATGTGGACCATCTCGCTCAGGCGACGCGTACGACGGAATATTATCTGTGGATCGAGAAATTTATATGATATTTCAGTGAAGCCCAAGAAATTGGCACACTATTTTGAACAATAGGAAGCCCAAAAGTAAGAATAAGACAAAACGAAGGGAGGGGCGCAAGTGTAAGTTTCTCATGCTTCTTTTTGATTGTGATATAGTTTTATTTTATTTTGTGACATAGATATCATTTTCTTTGTAAGAGACTCGCTTGTCACTTTCTAAGTGTTCTCAGGAATCTATTTGGAAATAAATGATTTGACTTTATATAATCTCATAATAATATGAAAGAAAGAAAATAATAAATTCGTTTCTGGCAGGATGGTTTCTGGGTTATCATAAATTCGTCACTCCCTCTACCGTTTCTGTAGCTCAATTGGTGGAGTAATGGACCGGCATTACAGAGACGCAGGTTCGAGTCTTGCCAGAAACAAATTTATTATTTTCTTTCTTTCATATTATATGAAATAAAAATTGCATTGTGAGTGCTAAAACTCTTAAAAATAGTCTTATAATGACTAATTTATTCTTCAACATAGTATCGTATGTCATAGATCCCGATGGTGTAGTGGATAGGGCCGCTGCCTCCCACCACGTACCACTGTGTTGTTCGGTTTTTTAATCGGTGCTTTTTCCGTGCTTCGAAAGGCACGTTAAGCCGTTGGTCCCGGTTAATATCGTTTAACACCGTAAATTTTAGTCGTTTAGCCAAGTCAGAGGCCAGTGCTAAGCATTAGCGGCTTGAAAACACTGACCTAATCTAGGATTGGGTCTGGTTTCCCTTCTGGGTTGCGAAGGTCAGATGGCAGTTGCTCTGTGTAAAAACCAGTACCCTCGTTCAATCACCTACATTAGTTAGCCGATCCGTGAGATACGGGATACGGCTAGGGTGATGATGATAGTATTGAATGTCATGTGAATCTACATTATTACTAAAGATTTTAAACGTGTTATAGCTGTGCAGAAGTAGCGGCTTTTGAATTACTTTTCTTTACCAAGTATTTCATCATTCAGAATTCAGAGAATGTTTGAAAGAAGCATTAGGGACGCAATAATCGTTCGTAAGGATATATTATCATAAAAATAACGGTGAAATAAATGAAGACGACCGTAGAAGTAAAGTTAGAGGTAGACCGAACAAGCAAGGGTGGAATATTTCTAAGGCCAATATGAATGTTTAAAAATAAAACAGTCACCAAGGCTCATTGTCGACAGAAAAGAAAAGACATACATAGATACATATTATCACACCATGACCATGTCAGAGGCATGATAGTTGTGCTACTAGGCGGTTTAAAAAACTCTGACACCAGGGTTCATCGGGTCGATAGACTCGATACCCACTCGACAGAAGAAGAAGATCACACCTTTATCCCTAAGGGGTTGACAAACCTAAACAAAGGCCATTCCGCCACGTTTCACAGGTCTGTTTCGCTCCTTTACGCTCTGCCTACCCCATTAGGGATAAACGCGAGATTATATGTATCTATGTAGTATGGATATACTTACACTGATATGGACTTTGCTGTTGTCATTAGGGTTGGTGGAAACCAAACTGGTAGCTTCGTCTGGCAATTTGTGCGGCACGTACAACGTCGTGCCATCAAACGTCTTCTCCTTGAAATACTGGTTGTGTTCTGAAATATATTGCACAGATTTATCATCAGTCAGTTACATAATTTAATCTTGCATGCTGTACTGGGAGCGAGAGAAAAACATAGAATGTGCCAGCTGCATTTCCTCCCAGGCATGCTGTAAAACCAGCTAAGGGTTCCGAGGGTTTCAGTATATTGCAATTTAGGCGATGGGCTGGCAACCTGTCACTACACCAATATACCTACAAATCTATCTCAAATTACCCTCAAAACTTTGTCAGACGTGGCGAAATGAACTTTGTTTAGGTTGTTTACGCTCTGCCTACTCCATTAGGGATAAAGGCGTGATTAAATGTATGTATGTAATTACATAATTTAGAATTAAATGTTTACAAATTTTATTGAATGGATGTCATCTCATGAGATTGTACAGGTTTCAAAGTGAACCGGTAGCACAGCTCGGACACTCCTAACTATCATGTCATTTTGGTCACACATCGACAGACGGCATGTTGCACTTGGCGTGTGTTTGTGTGCGTGTTATTAGTTGACAAATTTTGTTTTACCGGTCATAATCATCATTGATTAATCTGGTTCTTGATTAAACCAACGTTTAAAGTAGTTCACTGTAACTGAATAGTTAGAATAGATTTGGTTGCATATTTTATATGAATTTACTTACCGTCTCTCATCACTGTGGAATCTAAAAAAGTTCCTATTGCACTTACATCTTGTGGTAGAAAGACATCCGTACACGGAACTGTACCTAACCATCTTTGGAACACAAATCTTTATTATTTTCGTTACACTGGGAAACATGCGCGCGCCATACCCGCTAAGCGTACGCTCAATGTGGCCCACAATCCGGCGCGGAGTGTGACATATGTCGGACTGGGGAAGGGAGGTGAATATCCATTCTGTATGTAGTACTATTATATATTCTGTGCCGATAGTAAAAAATCTACGCCTGATGGATGATAATGATAGTGATAGAACATTATCATAGAACATTTCGTATGGATAAGCCATTTTTTTTGCTTCCTGAAAGAATTTCCTGGAGGAAATTGTTCAGTATCGTTGACTGAACAACTCCTATCAGTTTGCCGGACGCTGTCCCTTACACCTGGTATATATAAGGTAATTTTAAATCAAGTTCAAATATTAAAAGGTGTAAATCTACCCTTGAAACTAAACAACTTTCCCTAAGGAACATAGGTAGGAAAACGAATAAAATAATTGGACCTTCCATACAAAATGCACCAGCTGATAGCGCACTTAGTATGGGAAGTCAATTTTTGTTTTTCATATTTCAACCTATGTTCCTTGGGGAATGTTGTTCAGTTTCATAGGTAGATTCACACGTTTTAATATTTGCACTTGATTTAAAACGACTTGCATTGTCCTGATTTAGCCTGCATTGTCCTCTATTGAACTTCTCTGTATACAGTAACAGAACTCACCATTCAGCAGCCTGAACCTCAAGTTCTTGTAGTCCTGTTCCGGCTCGTACTTCACCTCGTACTCGAACACGCTGTTCTCCTCAAACTGCAGGTATATGAAGTTGGAGGTCACTTCGCACCCCCGGCCCGAGGTGCCTTTCTTCACCACTGGCGGAGTGTCTTTTACTTCTCTCTGTAGAGAAATAGTACATTGTTGAGAAAGTAATTTCACGATATAAGATCCTTAATAATACATATTCTTTCTTTTCTTCCATGCTGGACTGGGAGCGAGAGAAAAACATAGAATGTGCCAGCGGGAATGCTGTAAAAACCAGCTAAGGGATCCAAGGGTTTCTGTATATTGCAATTTAGGCGATGGGCTGACAACCTGTCACTACAGCAATATACTTACAAATATATCTTAAATAACCCTCAAAACTTTGTCAAACGTGGCGGAATGACCTTTGTTTAGGTTGTTTACGCTCTGCCTACACCATTAGGGATAAAGGCGTGACTATATGTATGTATATATGTATGTAATTAAATAATGAGATCTGTAATAATACAAGATCCCCAAGATATGCCATTTTCGACAACACTAAGGGCAAACTCCGTTCACATAACCAAATGCATATCTCTGCTTCTAACTAGGTTTGGTTTGAAAATATTAACCAAGTTCAAAATTTGAAAGCTATTAGGCTATTTTCACCCAAATAGTGTTTTCGGTCTTATTTTGTCTATGATTAATATTTTCAAACTTAACTTATTAGAAGCATAGAAATGATGCATTTGGACATGTGTACGAAGTTTGGTTAAATTTGGTTTTACTGTTTAGAAATAAAAGCGAAACTACGTTTGTATGGGATTTCGTTACTCCAGCAGACCCTAAGGCCTTAATGTCGGTGCGTACAGCGAACGTCTTGCGATAGCTTGGAGGTCAAGAATAGAACTACAATTACATAATATATAATTCTTCACGCCTCACAAAGTATTGTGCTATACTTGGCCATGGTAAGATCTTCATCATCATAACATTGTTAGTAGATAGTAGTATAAACAAACCAGTTAATTATGTTACGTCAGTAGAACACATAAACATTTTTATTTGCATACATAGCAAATTCACCCAACTTCCAAAGGCGGGACAGTATTTTACTGCCGCAACATAAAATTACTTTCATGCTGGACTGGGAGCGATAGAAAAACATAGAATGTACCAACTGTTTTTCCTCCCGGGCATGCTGTAAAAATCAGCTAAGGGATCCGAGCGATCATGTATATTGCAATTTAGGCGATCTTAAATAACCCTTAAAACTTTGTCAGACGTTGCGGAACCCTTGTTTAGGTCGTTTTCGCTCTGCCTACCCCATTAGGGATAAAGGCGTGATTATATGTATGTCTGTAACATACAATTCTTAGGTAACCAATACAAAACTCAAGACTTTTTGGTCTTATAGTCGGAAGAGTACAAATACACACAAAATCAGTTCAGACGAACAAAATTTCCGGCATTACAATTATTACATTTTAAAAACCAAAATCAATAGGGGAATATCATATTAACGAAGTTCTGCAGGAAAGTCGTCTTTGGAGGTATGGGCATTTAAGTCGCAAACCGTCGGAAAAAGATGCCCCAACCTCACTGTCGAAGGACCTAGAACACGCGGAAGACCAAAGAAGAGCCGGCTAGACGTCGTAAAAGCGGATATGGAAGAGAACGATCTCACACCAGCGGACGCCGAAGATCGGGCAAAGTACTTATATACATAACATCACGCCTTTATCCCTAACGGGGTAGGCAGAGCGTAAAAGACCTAAACAAAGGTCGTTTCGGGATAAACTGCGGGAAATAATTGGAAGAGCGATGCGAGCTCTACACCTCACAAAAGTTGCATCCTAACGTTTCACGAGCGATGCGAGCCCTAAACTTGGCGAAAGTTGAAGCAATACGCCATGACCACTTACAGTAAGAAACAGTTGATTCAAACCCACATACATATAACCACGCCTTTACCCTAATGGGGTAGGCAAAGCGTACACGACCTGAACAAAGGTCATTCCGCCACGTCTGACCAAGTTTTGAGGGTTATTTAAGATAGATTTGTAGGTATATAGATGTAGTGACAGGTTGTCAGCCCATCGCCTAAATTACAATATACCGAAACCTTCGAATCCCTTAGCTGGTTTATACAGCATGCGCGGGAGGAAATGCAGCTGACACATTCTATGTTTTTCTCTTGCTCCCAGGCCAGCATGGAAGAAATCGGGTTAAGTGGAGTTTAAAAAGGCAGAAGTATTTAGTATACTTACGAAGTGCTTATTTTTGGCAACTTGCGTAGACCTAGCAGTTGTGGTACTCCCAATGGTGCTCTCTGCCATCTGCTGTGTCACTTCCTGGACTCTCTTATCCCCATCCTCGGCAGGCTTCGACGCCGTGGATGATGCTTTGCTTCTAAATAAAACATAACAAAACATTCAGTTATTTGTGGTTTTGAGGTATCGAGCCTTGGACGAAACAACCTTATCGAGTACATACTTTTGTTTGTGCAAATATTTATTTACTGTTTATTGTACACAAGTAACATGAGAAAGGCAATAAACAAGAAATAACGACACAACAGGTAGAGCTTATTTCACTTCCGGAAGTGAGACTTAAATTAGGTATTAGGCTCCACTTTCACATTAGAACAATGAAATTGAAAGACAGTGAAAACAGCATTGTGCCTTATTGATGATGAATGTTTCAACCTGCGACCTTAGGAATGCTGCTGTTCCATTACTTTGCTAAATGAGTTTAATCTATCCGCCAATTAAGGCAAATCTCGCGGTAGCTCAGTTGGCAGAGCGAAGGAACGGCATTGTAAAGGTCGCTGATTCAAGTTCTAATCTCGGCGAATTTTGTGATTTCTTAGTTTTTACATTTAAGAAATACAGCATTGCGCTAAAAATACATATAACATAATCACCATTATCATCGGCTCATATTCGTCTTTCAAGGGGTTAAATATAAATGGATGAATTTGGACAACTTTTTCCGTCCATCAAATCAAAACCTTACAAAGAACAGGAAGTGCTAATAAGAAAGGAAGCAATAATAAGCAAACAAACTATAATAAGAAAGGAAGTGATAATAAGAACTTACAGGTTTTGCAGCAGCATCAGATTGACTCCTCGTCCCATGCCTCTTGGCAGGGCAGCTTTGGAGGGCACACTTGGGCTGACATCAGATGCTGGAGTGGTCCCTACAAGTAATTATGTATTATACTACTAGGCTACAAATTTGTAATCAATCTAATGACCAAATTTATAAAGAATAGTAGTTTTTGGTCCAAATTTCATTACTAGATAAATAAGCTTTCCCATGCGAATTAAGTATTTTCCTGTGATAAAAGTAGTTTCAGAACCCTAACCTATATAGTTGTGCAAAATTTCATCCTAATCCATTGCATTTGTGCCAAAGATTTCTAACGATCTACCCTTTGATATAAAGAGAACATGTGACACAAAAAAATAGATTTTATAACCATGTAAAAAAAATCTTGATAGAAAGACTCAGTAAAACTATAAAATAATATAAAATATTGTATACGTATATCAGTTCATAATGCGTATTGCAACATAATTTATATTTATAAATAAGGTAAAAACAAACCATGTAAAAAAAATTAGTAATATGGAGGAGTATCTACTGCCTACAAACTATACTGTACTTTGGCAGAAGCGATACAACATTGTAAAACGTGTTATTTGATGAATAAACTTATTATTTTTTTATTTAGAAGTTGTAGTTTGATTAAGTAACAAACTTCCAAGTATCTAATCTACGAAACATCCAAATCGCCTCCAACATTCGAAACATCCCAACATTCGCACTTACAATATTAGCAAACAAGCTTACCAACCACAAAAAAACTGGCAAATTACTTCCTTCAATAAGATTAATCAAATAACCTCCAAATCATCATATCATCTTCCTAGCCTTATCCCGTATCTGTCGGGGTCGGCTACCTAATCTAGGTGATTGAATGAGGGTACTGGTTTTTACACAAAGCAACTGCCATCTGACCTCTGCAACCCAGAAGGGAAACCAGACCCAATCTTAGATTAGGTCAGAGTTTTCAATCCGCCAATGCTTAGCACTGGCCTCTGACATGGTTTAACGACTAATATCTACGGTCATCATCACCCTAGCCTTATCCCGTATCTCACGGGGTCGGTTTCCTAATCTAGGGGATTGAACGAGGGTACTGGTTTTTACACAGAGCGACTGCCATCTGACCTCCGCAACCCAGAAGGGAAACCAGACCCAATCCTAGATTAGGTCAGAGTTTTCAAGCCGCCAATGCTTAGCACTGGCCTCTGATATGGCTTAACGACTAATATCTACGGTATTAAACGATATTTACCGGGACCAACGGCTTGACGTGCCTTCCGAAGCACGGTAAAAGCACCGAATAAACATACATATGAAATTCGAAAAACCGAAAAATACATTGGTATGTGGTGGGATCCCCTATCCACTACACCATCGGGCTCTACCTTAACCAAATACTATTAATCAAATAACCTCCACATAATATGAACACAAAAATATTCTGTTGGATATGATTAAATAAAAAACTGTTGAATTACTCAAGTGTATAATGGCTAATTAAATTAAATTAAATTACTTCCATGCTGGACTAGGAGTGATAGAAAAACATAGAATGTGCCAGCTGCATCGCTTCCCAGGCATGCTGTCAAAACCAGCTGAGGGATTTGAGGGCTGTATTGCAATTTAGGTGATGGGCTGACAACCTGTCACTATAGCAATATACGTAATCAATCAGCTATAATAACCCTCAAAACGGTTTAGGTCGTTTATGTTCTGCCTACCCCATTAGGTAAAGGCGTGATTTTATGTATGTATGTATAATGGCTACATTTTGTATAGCCCCATTTTTCCCACTGCTGGGCAAAGGGAAGACTACATTTTACAGTGCAAAAATATATTCTCAAACTAATTTTCACTTCTAACCATTCAACTTTACAATTCCAAATGTAAAAAGATATGTCAGTATTAATAGTGGCAAAGAATAGAATCTTCCATAACATTCTCCCGTGCTGGCCTGGGAGCGAGAGAAAAACATAGAATGTGCCAGCTGCATTTCCTCCTGGGCATGCTCTAAAAACCAGCTAAGGGATCCAAGGGTTTCAGTATATTGTAATTGGGCCGACAACCAGTCAATACAGCAATATACCTACAAATCTTTCTTAAATAACCCTCAAAACTTTATCAGGTGTGTTGTTAAGGTTGTCTACACTGCCTACCCCTTTCAAGGCGTGATTATATGTATGTACGTAAGAATAGAATCGCATCATATATTTTGGCAGCCAAAACAACCTGCAGTTGAAGTCAGGTTTTGTAAAAAAAAAAGTACTACAATTTCACATACCACCAGGTTTCAGAGCCTGTTTCGCAAGCAGCATCTGCGCTATTTTACCCCTGCCTCCAATTGACATGGTAGTGCTAGTGCCAGTTGCGGAACTCACCTGAAAATATCATTGCATTTTTTTCTGATATAATGGTTCAGAAAACGGTAATAATTGTCAGCTAAATTGTTGGTTGCCAGACCTGCTATCAAGCAGAGTTGTACCGTTTTCTGACCCTATCTTGTTAAATACACATATTTTAAATAAAATGTTATATACCATGAGGCTGGCATAGCCACCACAGATGACTGAAACCTCGTTAAAAATATGAGAGAATAAAAAAAAGTTGTTGTTGTTGCGCGATTTGGTCCTGCTATGTAACAAAAAAGAAATTTTACAGGAGCCAAAACAAACTTAATAATTTTTCAGGATTACTATTTAGAATGTTTATATTTTTAACATCTATGATAATGATTAGTTCCTTTACTTTCACAATAAGTAATTGAACTAAATACATCTAAAAAGATAAACAAACAAGAATTTGGAAATCATCATCCACATAAAAAAATGTTACATAGCAGGTTTTGGTCGCGCAACGACAATGTTTTGTATGGTTGTTATGTAAATGCAATGGAACAGCTACAAAGTTAAAAGTAAAGTTCTCAAAAGATACTGAATGTTTGGCCAAGGTCAAACTTGTGGCTGTGCATATAGACACTTGCCTTTTTGTGTATAACTACAGGTTTACTATGCAGCAGTCAGGAGATGAACTGCTGCACAAACACAAATCAAACCATGTGGCTATATCTCATGAACCAGGAAATAGAATAGCCTTACATTCTATTTACAGTTTTTATTTCATAATTTATAAAGATTGAGTAAATTGAATTCAAACGAAGAGATGCAAACTGCATGATTTGATTACTCTTACCACACTTGGAGCCACACTAGGTCCTGGTGTGGCCTCAGGAGTGGGATCTTCGGTAGATGGTGGCGAGTCCATCATTTGAGACTTCTTCAAGGTCTGAAGAAGCCCCGCCAGACCGCGCCCGCGGCCCTTCCCTAGGTCCGACATCGTTCACTTCAACCAGAAAACTACAACGATTCCTGAAAGTTCAAGAGGACCAAACAAAAACATTGTTATCTACCTTCTTACACGCGAAGTTTTTCGGCACGTTCCTTTCGTAATATAAATAAAAATAACCAAATTTCAATTATGCATAAGCATGACACATAATTCTTAGTTGTACGGTATTTGCTGATGATCAATCCAATTCCTTTCTGACTTAGTTTTGCTGATCTAAGTGATTTTTGTGTCGTTAATTTACAAGTAACTCTTGTCACAACAAACGAAGTTAAAATACTTTCTTTGGACAATGTTTGATAGCGCATCACATGATATTATAAATTACAATGACTGAACATACCTTTTAATTGTAAAATTTTGTATTTTCCCAGAAATATCTCGTGTTGACTCTTGATTTGATTGAAGACAAGCAAGCGCGGTTCACAAAACGGTCAACAAACAGGCAGTGTTGCCAAGTCTTTTTAGTATGAAATCGCCGAAAAGTCAATTTCAAGTCGCCTAAAAGTCGCCCAAGGTGAAGTAGCCTAAAATCGCCTAAATAGTTTACGAATAGTCTAAATACCTACTATTTAAAATGCTTGAGACCTAACCCTTAAGACTCTATTCAGTAGGGATGTTATTTACATAACTTAGTTCGATCTCAAATCATAGAGGGTGGATCATGGGTGGAAGGTAGAAATTTCCAATGATTATTAAGAAACCCCTCGAGTTTGGGCCCATTTTGTTCGTATTCTTACCCTAAATGATGAAAATACCCTACATCGTCTAATTATTTCAGAAGTAGCCTAATATCGCCTAATATTTTATTCGAGATAGCTTAAATTGCGACCAGTCGCAAATCGCAATTTTTGGTCGCCACAGCACCCTCCGAGATAGCCTAAATGGCGATAAATCGCCGCACTTGGCAGCACTGCAAACAGGCTGTAGACGTCACAGACAAGACAATATGTTTTTTTTTAGAAAGACAGTGTTGCTAGTTCTATGATAAAAAATATGGCTAAATACTTTGCTTTTTTACCGACTGTACAGTTCTTGTTTGTTTTTGTCCGTCTTTCAGTTATCAAACACATTCAGTCATCCTGAACTGAACCACAACTGAACGCTTGAACTGATCAGAATATTTCTTTTACTTATTGTTTGAAAGAGTATATTGTGATCCCAGAGCAAAGGCTATGGATTTATATCGCGGGCGGGCTAGATAGAGAATAGATAGAATCTTAAGAATATTAAAATCTGAAATGATAGAATCAACCCTTCAGAATTACTTTGACTTCACACAAACATTTATAATGCAAACGGCTAAGCAGTGGAACTCCCTTAAGTATTTCATGCATTACGAATTGTTTTGTAAATGTTTGGCAGCCCATGTCCTGAAACTTTATATTTAAAGAAGGAAAAGAAAAGTATTGTAATATCGCTAGGGAAATATTTCTAAGTTACTGAACTCCATAGAAAAATAAGTAAAAGGAAAGCATACTGACAGCTATCACGCACAAGGGGAACCGAGCGCAAAATATTTGTTTATAAATCAGCCAAGTATTAAAAATTATTATCAAATATTTCATTTATGTAGGTAGGTAGTAGCTGCTAATCTTGTTAATAATAATTTAAAAAATACTTAACTGGTGCATTTTGCTTTAACTAGGTATTTTCAAACGCGGTTTCTTTTTTATTTAAGTAGGTAATTATTATATTACAATGTTAAAATGTAAGCAAGGATTTTAATAAGACCGTTCTTCTAAACGAACAATATTTCCGGGAAATATTGTCCGAGCCAGTAGTGGCCGGCATTCTGAAAAAATCAGCTAAGGGATCCGAGGATTTCAGTATATTGCAATTTGGGCGATGGCTGACAACCTGTCACTACAGCAATATACCCACAAATCTATCTTAAATAACCTTCAAAACTTTGTCAGACGTAGCGGAACGATCTTTGTTTAGATCGTTTACGCTCTGCCTTCCCCATTAGGGATTAAGGCGTGACTATATGTATGTAATATATATCATATTAATGGATAGAGTGATTCAAGAGAAAGGTTTATATGTATAATACATGCATAATATAGTAGAAAAACACTGATGATTTCCGTGCGAAGCCGGGGCGGGTCGCTAGTTATGAAATAAACAGAAGCCCATACTGTGACTCCTTTTGGCCTATACTTGATTTCTATGATAGTCTGAGATAAACTTGGGCTCCTGTGCCTGTGACTCCTCTTGGCCTATGCTTGATTTCTATGATAGTCTGAGATAAACATGGGCTCGTGTGACTCCTTGGCCAATGCTTGATTTCTATAATAGTCTGAGATAAACTTGGGCTTGTGTGACTCCTCTTGGCCTATGCTTGATTTCTATGATAGTCTGAGATAAACTTGGGCTCGTGTGACTCCTCTTGACCTATGCTTCATTTCTATGATAGTCTAAGATACACATGGGCTCGTGTGACTCCTCTTGGCCTATGCTTGATTTCAATGATAGTCTAAGATAAACATGGGCTCATGTGACTCCTCTTGGCCTATGCTTGATTTCTATGATAGTCTAAGATAAACATGGGCTGGTGTGACTCCTCTTGGCCTATGCTTGATTTCTATGATAGTCTGAGGTAAACAAGGGCTCCTGCAACTCTTTTTGTCCTATGCTTGATTTCTATGATAGTCTGAGATATACGCGGGCTTGTGTGACTCCTCTTATCCTATGCTTGATTTCTATGATAGTCTGAGATAAACAAGGGCTCCTGCAACTTTTTTTGTCCTATGCTTGATTTCTATGATAGTCTGAGATAAACATGGGCTTGTATGACTCCTCTTAGTTAATGCTTGGCCTTCATTGCCAAAGGCCAAAGGTTAGGGACCACACTGGGACGTAGCTGTAGCAGAGCAGCTCAGCAAAAAATGTTTACAGCAATTTTGTTTATAATAATTATTTATTCCATTATTTTATATCTACAACAATTAATATTCATAACTAAATTATTTATTTACATCTATAAAACCTAATTATAATCAATGATTTGATTTATGATTTATTCACTGGTTTCACCCTTTTTCTCCTTAGTTTGCAATTTTTGTTCAAATTATTTGAAGACCTTTTCACTTAGTTTGTTACCCTCATCATCAATTTGTTCAACAGATAAAACTTCCGAGATATAGAACTGCATCATGTTTTGTACCTGTAACATAAAATAATTGCAAAGTTATTATATACTCCGTTTTTTAACGCTGCGTTTTAGATACCAACTTGTTTTGCGGTGCATAATCTGTTTTTGATTAACAACTTTTAATAAAGTCAATCACAATACATTATGTTTGTAACAAGGCTGCGGTCGGCGGCTGTCCCGATATTTAACCACTACTAAGTTGCAAAGAAAAAGCTATTTATGACCCGCAAAACTCGTTGGTAACGATAACTCAACGTTATAAATACGAACTATAGATCAGTAATGTGACCAGTTGGTACTAAATCCAGTCTAAAACTTAAAATACTGAAACTACCTTCTGGTTGTATCTAATAATAAGACTGTTTCCCAAGCTATTGGTAGGGATTAAACAATGTCAAAATGTTTTAAATGTATCTAAAATGATCCTCATCATAGGGAATCATGTCTCAAGTGCTAACCAGTCATTTGTTGTAATTTTTGGAAAATTTGCAAACAATAACAAGATATTTGTTACAAAATAATCTAAGATAAACATGGGCTCCTGTGACTCCTCTTGGCCTATGCTTAATTTCTATGATAGTCTAAGATAAACATGGGCTCCTGTGGCTCCTCTTGACCTATGCTTGATTTCAATGATAGTCTGAGATAAACAAGGGCTCCTGCAACTCTTTTTGGCCTGTGCTTGATTTCTATGATAGTCTAAGATAAACATGCGCTCCTGTGACTCCTCTTAGCCTATGCTTGATTTCTAAGATAGTCTAAGATAAACATGGGCTCCTGTGACTCCTCTTGGCCTATGCTTGATTTCTATGATAGTCTGTGATAAACACTTTGCCTATGCTTGATTTCTATGATAGTCTAAGATAAACATGGACTCGTGTGACTCCTTTGCCTATGCTTGATTTCTATGATAGTCTGAGATAAACATGGGCTTGTGTTACTCCTTTGCCTATGCTTGATTTCTATGATAGTCTAAGATAAACATGAGCCAAGAGGAGCAACAGGAGCCCATGCTCCTGTTGCTCCTCTTGGCCTATGCTTAATTTCTATGATAATCTGAGATAAACAAGGGCTCCTGCAACTTTTTTTGTCCTATGCTTGATTTCTATGATAGTCTGAGATAAACATGGGCTTGTATGACTCCTCTTGGTTAATGCTTGGCCTTTATTGCCAAAGGCCAAAGGTAAGACCACACTGGGACGTGGCTGCAGCGGAGCAGCTCAGCAAAAAATGTTTACAGCCATTTTTGTTTATAATAATTATTTATTCCATTATTTAATATCTACAACAATAAAGATTCATAACTAAATAATTTATTTACATCTATAAAACCTAATTATAATCAATGATTTGATTTATAATTTATTCACTGGTTTCGCCCTTTTTCTCCTTGGTTTGCAATTTTTGTTCAAATTCTTTGAAGACCTTTTCACTTAGTTTGTCACCCTCATTATCAATTTGTTCAACAGATAAAACTTCCGGGATATAGAACTGCATCATGTTTTGTACCTGTAACATAAAATAAATGCAGAATTATTATATATGTTTATATTATATATTAAACATAACCTGTTTTTGCTTAACAACTTTTAATAAAGTCAACCACAATACATTATGTTTGTAAAAAGGCTGCGGTCGGCGGTCCCGATATTTAACCACTAATAAGTTGCAAAGAAAAAGCTATTTATGACCCGCAAAACTCGTTGGTAACGATAACTCAACGTTATAAATATGAACTAAAGATCAGTGATGTGACCAGTTGGTACTGAATCTAGTCTAAAACTTAAAATACTGAAAGTACCTTCTTGTATCTAATAAGACTGTTTCCCAAGCTATTGGTAGGAAACGAAAAATGTCAAAATGTTTTAAATGTATCTAAATTGTTTAATCTAAGTCTAATGTTTTAAATGTTTGTCATCATAGGGAATCATGTCTCAAGTTCTGACCAGACATTTGTATGTTTTGGAAATTTTGCAAACAAAACAAGATATTTGTTACAAAATAACAAGTGCATTTACAAACCCTTATTTTTCAGAGTTACAATGGAGCTAGTGCATGTTGAGCAGGATCCTTGCATTTTAAGCCTTAAACTTTAAAGTCCACAAACAAAACATCATCACCATCTTCTTGTACCGTCGTCGGCCTGATACGGGTATCCAAGAGCTCTTTGATCATTTGAACTATTTCATCATCATCTTCATTTATTTCTGTAAATAAAAGAGTTATCTATTACCTATAATTAAATGAATAGATAAGTATTTATGTACCAAATCATTATTATCTGAAGATTAAAGAATTATGAAAGAAAATTAAATGATATGAAACTCTAAAATAAAACAATCAAAAATTAAAATAATCTTACGAGTACCTTGATTTGATTGAAGACAAGCAAGCGCGGTTCACAAAACGGTCAACAAACAGGCAGTAGACGTAACAGACAAGACAAAATGTTTTTTTTAGAAAGACCTAAACAGTGTTGCTAGTTCTATGATTAAAAAAACTGGCTTAATACATTGCTTTTTTACCGACTGCACAGTTCTGTTCTGTTCTTGTTTGTTTTTTGTCCGTCTTTCAGTTATCAGACACATTCAGTCATCCTCGTAGTGATTATATGCTCAGTGGTCATCCTGAACTGAACGCCTGAACTGATCAGAATATTTCTTTTTGTTATTGTTTGAAAGAGTATATTGTGATCCCCGAGCAAAGGCTATGGATTTGTATCGCGGGCGGGCTAGATAGAGAATAGATAGAATCTTAAGAATATTAAAATCTGAAATGATAGAATACAGTCAGGGGATACACAACCAAGCTGCCTGTCCGGTAGTTTGGTTTGTATACGGGTATGCGACCCCGGCTTCCCGAGCTACTACAGCTACAAACCCAGTTTTCCGAGGCAGTAGTAACCTTACACCTAGTTTCCTACCACAAACCTTAACTGTCCCCTCCTACACACACTTTTTCCTTCCACCCTCCTTTATCCTTCCCTCTCCGCCAATCTAAGGTCTGCCGCGCCGATGGATGCATGGCTAGGGGCGAGCCTAGTTTTGAGCGTGCCGATTGCCCTGGGACCCGGTGACCCCAGATCATGGCTAACCTTATCCTGGTAAGCGGGGCTCTGCCAGGAGGGACATATATTGACCCTTGCTACTCGTGGGAACGCAATGATTTTAAAAAACAATACAAATCAATATGGCGGCGATGTGGATCGCGACACATCACGTCTCGTTCCTGGCGGGAGCGGAACGCGGGCTTCGGAAAGCCGCTTTGCTGCGATGAATGTTAGAGGAGGAATGGTAGATAAAATTGATGAAGTATGCCAGATGATGGATGACAGGCATATAGATGTATTGTGTGTGAATGAAACAAAGCGGAAAGGATGCGACACGACCAAACATGGACCCTATGTTGCTTATTGGTCTGGGGTACCCAGTACTGATCGAGCAAGCAAGGGAGTCGGTGTTTTCCTTTCGGCGCGAATGGCTGAATGTGTGACTGAGTTTGAGTGTGTAAGCCCACGACTTCTTTGGATTAGGCTGAAGGTCGGAATTACTCGAATCTTTGTACTAGGTGTCTACGCACCGACAGATGGAGGTTCGGGTGGTTCCACAAAAGCTAAAAGAGAAAATGAGGAGTTCTGGGATAGTATGAGAGATGTACTGAAAATCTGCAAGGCGAATGAAAAGATTATCATGCTTGGAGATTTTAATGGATGGGTTGGGGTGAAGCGAGATGGGTATGATAAGGTTTTAGGTGCATTTGGTGATGAAAGAATAAATGAGAATGGAAAGAGTCTGTTAGAGATTTGTTCGGAGTGGGGTCTTTTTGTGTCGAATACAATGTTTCGACATAAAAAGATTCACACATATACAAGAGAAGAAGGTTCTAGTAGAACTATGATAGATTTTGTGATTGTGGATGGAAGATTGAAGACAAAAGTCATGGACACTCGCGCTTATCGTGGTGCCGGAATCCACTCAGACCACTTCCTGGTGATGTCCCGAATAAGTGGTCTGTTCAGTCGGTGGCGCCATAGGAAAACCGAGCCTACCAGTGTCATGGAAAGAGTGAA
The DNA here is from genome assembly GCA_949820665.1 of Scrobipalpa costella. Classification (NCBI taxonomy): domain Eukaryota; kingdom Metazoa; phylum Arthropoda; class Insecta; order Lepidoptera; family Gelechiidae; genus Scrobipalpa; species Scrobipalpa costella. The sequence goes on from OX463313.1 coordinate 7,502,703, forward strand.
AGTAGAAAATTTGCAAGACCAGGATGTAAGAAAAGAATATGTTAAAAGACTGAAGGATGATTTTTGTGGCTTAGATGAGATGGCTGATATTGAAGAAGGTTGGAAGGGATTTAAGGAAGGAATTTTGAAAGTTGCTACAGAAGTATGTGGAATTTCTAGACGCACGAAAGGGAATAAACAAAAGAGTGTATGGATGAGTAAAGATGTACAAGAAGTTGTTGAGAAAAAGAAGAAAGCATGGTTGGATTGGTTGGCTACTAAAGCTAACCAAAGAAATCAAGGCGACAGATAAGGATGTAGAGAGAGCACGAAAGGAGTATAAAAGTTTGAAGGATGAAGTGAAGAAAACTGTGTCTCGAAAGAAAGATGAAAATAAGGATGAGTTTGACAAGAGGCTAACAGAGAACTTTCGTTCGAACTTGAAAGTTTTCTGGAAATCCATAAGGACAGCTCGAGGTAAAACCGCATCATCCGAGTTGATTAAGATTCAAAGCCAGGATGGTAGTATCGTAAAAGGTGAGGAATGCGTGTTGAAAAGATGGAAGGAATATTTTGAAAGTTTGTTTGAAAAAGAAGAATCAGCGCAAGAGGTTAATATTCCAGAAGTGGATGTAAGTGTGATAGACAGTGAGATTGAAATGGATGAGATTTTGAAAGCGTTGAATAGTATGAAGTCGGGTAAGGCTGCAGGGTATGATAGGGTATCAGTCGAGATGCTGAAGGCTGGCGAAGGCGTAGTGGCTAGTCAGCTGTACTGCCTTTTCAACTTGTGTTGGAGAAGCGGCCGAGTACCAAGTGATTGGTGCAAGGCTGTTATAGTTCCGCTGTATAAGGGAAAAGGGTCACAGCTAGACTGCAAAAAATACCGCGGTATAAGCCTACACAGCGTTGTCGGCAAACTGTATGCAAAGATATTGATTGAAAGAGTGACGAAAGAAACTGATGAGAAGGTATGGGATGCTCAGGCAGGATTTCGAAAGGGAATGGGATGTACGGATCAGGTATTTTCCTTGCGGTGCATAGCTGAAAAATCTTTGGCTAAAAACCAAAAAGTCTATTGCGCATTCGTGGATTTGGAAAAGGCCTATGATAGAGTGGTGAGGAATGAATTGTGGTCAGCACTATCCATGCATGGGGTAAGCAGTATTTTGATACAGGCACTAAAATCCTTATACAGGGATTCTAGTGCAGGATCAACGGGGCGTATACTGAATTGTTTAGCATCGAAAAAGGTGTTAGACAGGGATGTGTAGCGTCGCCATGGCTTTTTAACCTATTCATGGATAGTTGCTTGGAAGATTTAAAAGAAAGTGAACGGGGATTACGAATGAATGATTTACTCGTCAAATGTCTGCTCTATGCTGACGATCAAGTCTTACTTGCATCGTCGGCAGAGGAGTTGCAGGAGATGGTAAATATTATGAATGAAGCTTTGAACAAGAAAGGAATGAAAGTAAATGTTAGTAAGACGAAAGCAATGGTTTTTGAAAAGGAGAATATGACAGAGTGTAATATCTTGATAGGGAATGAAAAATTGGAGCAAGTGAAAGAGTTTGTGTATTTAGGATCAATGTTTACAGCAGATGGAAAGAATGATAGTGATATTGAAAGAAGAGTGAATGCCGGTAACATGGTGAATGGAGCGTTGCACGCCTTTATGAGCAGTCAGAAGGTGTCCGATAAGGCCCGTCTGGCTGTGCATAGAGGGGTGTTGGTTCCAACACTGATGTATGGGAGTGAAAGTTGGGTATGGCAGAAGAAGCATGAAAGCAGAATAAATGCAGTAGAAATGAGAGCGTTAAGAAGTATGATTGGAGTCAAACTGAGTGACAGGATACAAAATAGTGTGATTAGGGAACGTTGTGGTGTGAAAGAAGATATAGTGACAGGTATTGACAAGGGAATGCTTAAATGGTTTGGACATGTTGAGAGAATGAGTGAAAGCAGGTTGACCAAACAGATATATTATATGGCGAGTGTGGATGGAAATGTTGGGAGGGGAAGGCCTCGACGCACGTACTTGGATCAAATCGGGGACGTCCTAAAGAAAGGTCAGGTCAAGAGTACCCTAAACCGACGAGCATGTATGAAAAGATTAATGAATGTGGATGAAGCGAAAGAAGTATGTAAGGATCGTAGCAAGTGGAAAGATGTGGTCTCTGCCTACCCCTCCGGGAAAGAGGCGTGATTATATGTATGTATGTATGTATGATAGAATCAACCCTTCAGAATTACTTTGACTTCACACAAAGCGTTTCGCTTCAACATTTATAATGCAAACGGCTAAGCAGTGGAACTGACTTAAGTATTTCATGCATCACGAATTGTTTTGTAAATGTTTGGCAGCCCATGCCCTGGAACTTTATATTTAAAGAAGGAAAAGAAAAGTATTGTAATATCGCGAGGGAAATATTTCTAAGTTACTGAATTCCATAGACAAATAAGTAAAAGGAAAGCATACTGACAGGTATCACGCACGAGCGAAGCGAGCGCAAAATATTTGTTTATAAATCAGCCAAGTATTAAAAAATATTATCAAATTAGTGTTGCAAAACTATCGATAGTTTGACTATCGATAGTTGACCTTGAAAATCAGTTAGAATATCGATAGGCCTATCGATAGCATCGATAATATCGATAGCTATTAGAAATCAATATTATTGGTTGACGTCATAACTATCGATACTATCGATAGTATTGCTTTCCAATAGTATCGATAGTATCAATAGTTTATAATTGATACTATCGATAGTATCGATAGTATTTATGCACTATTGCTTGCAAACAATCGATACTATCTATTGTTGCAAAAACTATCGATAGTAGAACTATCGATAGTCCGCGAGAATTCAATAGTATTGCTTTTGATTTGTATTCTATGTGGTGGTTAGTGTTATGAAATATAATCAATATTTTTTTCGTGTTCCTATAATTATTTGAGTGCACTTTTTTGGGATTTTCACTATGTATAGAAATTCGAAAAACAAATACTAAAATCCTTGCTAATTGCAGTATTCCCCAGCACAAAAAAAAATCCCAAAAATACAATAAAACAATCAATACTATCGATAGTATCGATTGTTTGTAACCAATAGTGCATCAATACTATCGATACTATCGATTATAAACTATTGATACTATCGATACTATTGGAAAGCAATACTATCGATAGTATCGATAGTTATGACGTCAACCAATACTATTGATTTCTAATAGCTATTGATACTATCGATACTGTCGATATTATCGATAATATCGATACTATCGATATTATCGATACTATCGATAGGCCTATCGATATTCTTACTTTTTTCAAAGGTCACGATGCTATCGATAGTACTATCGCCTCAACTGCCTCCGTGGTCTAGTGGCTAGTGCCATGGACTCCTGATCCGGAGGTCCTGGGTTCGATTCCCAGGGGAGAAACACATAGTCGATATTTGAGAATTTATCACTTTGTGAATTTTTCCCCAGTTTGGTTAGGGCATTGCAGGCTGAATCACCTGATTGTCCGAAAAGAAAAAGATTTCGTGCTTCGGAGGGCACGTTAAGCCGTCGGTCCCGGTCGCTGTCTTTGATAGTGGTCTTTACTCAAACCATGTCAGAGGCCTGATAGTTGTGCTACTAGGCGGTTTAAAAACTCTGACACCAGGGTTCTTCGGGTCGATAGACTCGATACCCACTCGCCAGAAAAAGAATCGATAGTTCGATATATTGTTGCAACACTATATCAAATATTCCATTTATGTAGGTAGGTACCATATAGCTGCTAATCTAGTTAATAATAATTAAAAAAAATACTTAACTGGTCCATTTAGCTTTTACCTACGTAATTTCAAACGCGGTTTGTTTTTTTTTATTTAAGTAGGTTATTATTATATTACAATGTTAAAATGTAAGCAAGGATTATATTAAGACCGTTCTTCTAAACGAACAATATTTCCGGGAAAGATCCGAGGGTTTCAGTATATTGCAATTTGGGCGATGGCTGACAACCTGTCACTACAGCAATATACCCACAAATCTATCTTAAATAACCTTCAAAACTTTGTCAGACGTGGCGGAACGATCTTTGTTTAGGTCGTTTACGCTCTACCTACCCCATTAGGGATTAAGGCGTGATTATTATGTATGTAATACCAGGCCACTCAGAAAGTATTGCGATACATAGTTTTTATATATGGCAGACTGGCCGGTTAGAATCTTTTTTGAAAATATGATTACTTGTAAGTAAAAATATGTGTGTTCCATTTTCAAAATTTCCCTCCACATTTTTTGCGAGCCAATTCAAAGTATCGTGTCTTACTGAAAAATGGATCTGCGCCTGGAACATTTTAGAGCTATGATTTTTTACGATTTCAAGTGTCGCCTGAAACCGGATGAAGATGAATCGTTCGATAGACTTCAAATGGCATTTATGGATGAAAGCCCCTCCAAGGCAACCGTGTATCGTTGGTATAACGAATTTAGGCGCGGTCGACCAACCTTGGGGGATGAAGAAAGAAGCGGTCGCCCTTTGACGGCTATTACGGAAGAAAACGTGCTAGCAGTGAAAAATTTAATCCAAGATAATAGGTGAATTACATATCAGGAGATTCAGCACATATTAAAGATTGGATCGGGAAGCGTTCACGAGATTCTACACGGGCATCTTCGCGTGAGGAGCATAGTATCGCGCTGGGTGCCGCACTACCTCACCGACGCTCAGAAGCAGGCCCGGGTGGAATGGTGCCGTGATATGCTGAACAAATTTGAAGCAGGCTCGTCTCGGCGTGTTTACGACATCGTAACAGGTGATGAGTCCTGGATTTATCAATACGATCCAGAAACCAAGCGCCAGTCGACAGTTTGGATGTTTCAAAATGAACCAACGCCTACCAAAGTGAAGCGATCTCGAAGCGGGGGGAAGATTTTGATCGCCAGCTTTTTTAATTTGACTGGCCACTTGGCCTCAATTCCCTTACGAGATCAAAGAAGCATTAACGCCGAATGGTATACTACCAAATGTTTACCAGAAGTTTTTTCTGTTGTGAGCAACAAGCGACCAAACACAGGGCTCCGCGGACTACTGCTCCACCACGACAATGCGCCTGCACACACCGCGCTCAAAACGAGGGACTTCCTGGACAGCACACCAGTCAAACTCCTGGGTCACCCTCCTTACCCAGCCCTGATCTAGCACCGTGTGACTTCTTTTTATTTCCAAAAATAAAAAATCAGCTCAAGGGGATACAATTTTTGTCGCCGAAAGATGGCTGCGTTCGAGCAGGCTGTAAACGAGGTGTCTACGGCGGACTGGAAAAAGTGTTTTAAAAACTGGTTCAGACGCATGAATCTTTGTATAGAGGCTGGTGGAGAGTACTTTGTAAAGATTTGATAAAAATATATGTACCTGTAGAACATTTTTTTTTAGTGTCGCAAATCTTTCTGAGTGTCCCACGTATGTATCGAGAATCTTCCATGCTGGACTGGGAGCGAGAGAAAAACTTAGAATGTGCCAGCTGCATTTCCCCCCGAGCATGCTGTAAAAATCAGCTAAGGGATCTGAGGGTTACAGTGTATTGCAATTTAGGCGATGGGCTGACAACCTGTCACTACAGCAATATACCTACAAATCTATCTTGAATAACCCTCAAAACTTTGTCAGACGTGGCGGAGCGACCTTTGTTTGGGTCGTTTGCGCTCTGCCTAGGGATACAGGCGTGACTATATGTACCTATGTATGTATCATATTAATGGATAGAGTGATTCAAGAGGAAGGTTTATATGTATAAAACATGCATAATATAGTAGAAAAACAATGATGATTTCCGTGCCAAGCCGGGGCGGGTCGCTAGTTATGAAATAAACAGAAGCCCATCCTGTGACTCCTTTTGGCCTATACCTGATTTCTATGACAGTCTGAGTTAAACTTGGGCTCCTGTGCCTGTGACTCCTCTTGGCCTATGCTTGATTTCTATGATAGTCTGAGATAAACATGGGCTTGTGTGACTCCTCTTGGCCTATGCTTGATTTCTATGATAGTCTGAGATAAACTTGGGCTTGTGTGACTCCTCTTGGGCTATGCTTGATTTCTATGATAGTCTGAGATAAACTTGGGCTTGTGTGACTCCTCTTGGCCTATGCTTGATTTCTATGATAGTCTGAGATAAACGTGGGCTCCTGTGAATCCTCTTGGCCTATGCTTATATTTCTATGATAGTCTGAGATAAACATGGGCTCGTGTGACTCCTCTTGGCCTATGCTTGATTTCTATATTAGTCTAAGATAAACATGGGCTCCTGTGACTCCTCTTGGCCTATGCTTGATTTCTATGATAGACTGCGGTAAACAAGGGCTCCTGCAACTCTTTTTGTCCTATGCTTGATTTCTATGATAGTCTGAGATAAACATGGGCTTGTATGGCTCCACTTGGTTAATGCTTGGCCTTTATTGCCAAAGGCCAAAGGTAAGACCACACTGGGACGTGGCTGCAGCAGAGCAGCTCAGCAAAAAATGTTTACAGCAATTTTGTTTATGATAATTATTTATTCCATTATTTAATATCTACAACAATAAAGATTCATTACTAAATAATTTATTTACATCTATAAAACCTAATTATAATCAATGATTTGATTTGATTTATTCACTGGTTTCGCCCTTTTTCTCCTTAGTTTGCAATTTTTGTTCAAATTCTTTGAAGACCTTTTCACTTAGTTTGTCACCCTCATCATCAATTTGTTCAACAGATAAAACTTCCGGGATATAGAACTGCATCATGTTTTGTACCTGTAACATAAAATAAATGCAAAATTATTATATACTCTGTTTTTTTAACGTTGCGTTTTAGATACCAACTTGTTTTGCGATGCATAACCTGTTTTTGCTTAACAACTTTTAATAAAGTCAACAACAATACATTATGTTTGTAACAAGGCTGCGGTCGGCGGTTCCGAAATTTAACCACTACTAAGTTGCAAAGAAAAAGCTATTATGAGCCGCAAAACTCGTTGGTAACGATTGCTCAACGTTAAAAATACGAACTATAGATCAGTGATGTGACCAGTTGGTACTGAATCCAATCTAAAACTTAAAATACTGAAAGTACCTTCTTGTATCTAATAAGACTGTTTCCCAAGCTATTGGTAGGGAACAAACAATGTCAAAATGTTTTAAATGTATCTAAAATGTTTCTCACCATAGAGAATCATGTCTCAAGTGCTGACCACTCATTTGTAATTTTTGGAAAATTTGCAAACAATAACAAGATATTTGTTACAAAATAACAAGTGCATTTACAAACCCCATTTTTCAGAGTAACAATGGAGCTAGGGCATGTTGAGCAGGATCCTTGCATTTTAAGCCTTAGCACTCCATCTTTAAAGTCCACAAACAAAACATCACCACCATCTTCTTGTACCGTCGGCCTGATACGGGTATCCAAGAGCTCTTTGATCATTTGAACTATTTCATCATCATCTTCATTTATTTCTGTAAATAAAAGAGTTATCTATTATAATTAAATGAATAGATAAGTATTTATGTACCAAATCATAATTATCTTCTTCTTCTTATCGTGTCGATGGAACACGCAACTATCACAATGTGGCGGCCCAGAACGTTGCCACTTGAATTGCGGATCGGCTGGCGTTCATTAGATCCGCTTGCGTGCAGGTATTAGGGCACGCAGGACACGATGTCAGATGTGCCATTGTTTGAATTGCACCGCAAACACAGTCGACCTCGGAGTTTCCCGAGAATCCCCACCTGACCATGTTATCTTTGCTTCTGCCGACCTGAGACCGAAGTCTATTTAAAGACTTCCAGATCGGCCACGGCAGTTCATGCCCAGGAGGCAGATTCTCGGAAAGCGGAACAAATTGGGCAGGTAGAGAAACTTTTTCACGCCAAAGGTTGCACCTGAAGCTTATCACTACATAGTATAAAACAAAGTCGCTTTCTCTGTCTCTATATCCCTATGTATGCTTAGATCTTTAAAACTACAACAAAACAAATGAATCAAAAATTAAAATAATCTTACGAGTATCTCCGGAAGGTTTAGCATCAGTGGTAACAGGTAGACCGCTGGCAAAGAAGTCCATGATGGTAGCAAATATTTCTGGCTTCAAGATCCTCCATTCCATGTCATCATCAGCCTTTGTGACTGTAATGAATTCAGGCCCGAAGAATACCGCTTGTACTCCTTCTATGCGGAATATCATCTTAGCTGAAAAAGTACACAAAAAAAGATACTTTTTTATTATTAAGTAAAAGTAAAATTAAAATGTATCTAAATTACTGAAATCATTAAAAGAAATATACAAATTGTAATCTAAGTCATATCATAAATGTGAAAGTTTGGATGCTTTTTAGTCAATCACATTTGAACCATTAGATTGGTATTAAACTTGGCACACATACAGCTCAGATCCTGGGAGTGGACATAGGCTATGCTTTTTCATCGCGGGAAAACTCATTTAATCGTGGGTAGAAAGATAGTTATTAATATAACTCTAACTAACTGATGAAAAAGTATTTAGATGAGATACCACATTCTCCTTGCAAAGACAATAAACTTACCTAAAGGACTGCAATGCGCAGCTTTTATGTTGGGAAAGTCCAACGTCTGGCCAGGCTCCAGGACTTTACAGCCCGGCAGAAACTTCAAACTGTTAGGATTCGGCGTATCTTGTGTCTGAATAAACATAGTTCGGCATGGACACATATTGGCTAGAATTTTACTGTTGTTCAGGTTTTTATAACCGGGAGAAGACCGCGAAAGACCGCTGTAGTCCCTTGTACATCCATGCCTGCGTTATGGACAGAAAAATTAGCAATGTTTGTAAGAGAATGCAACTGCGTTTCAAGTTTTAAACGTATAGGGTTATGTTACCTGTTAATCACAGCTGGACACAGGCGGGTGCAAGATTTCGTTGTTTGAAGAAATTTAAGAGAATTTCGTAACATTTTCTTAGTTTTTACGGCGTAAATTACAGATATACGGCGTTGAATCGCTCGAAACGGGAGCCACAAAATGTCATAATCAATACAAATGTCAAAGTCAAAGTGACAATGACGTTTCCTGTCAAATAAATGTGGCCAGATTCATCATTTCCCTAGCCTTACCTCGTATCTCACGAGGTTGGCTACCTAATCTAGGTGATTGAACGAGGTTACTTGTTTTTACACAGAGCGATTGCCATTTGACCTCCGCAACCTAGAAGGGAAACCAGACTCAATCCTAGATTTGGTAAGAGTTTTCAAGCCGCCAATGCTTAGCACTGACCTCCGACATGGGGGTACCAAATTATCGGAAATTCCCTTTAATTAATCGCAGCGCGGTGGTTTCGAGGTCATGGTAGTATCAGGTAGATGTGTACAAAGAGTAAAAAGAATGATGTTTAGATTTAAGCACGATATAATACCTTTTCCTAAACGGTAAACTGAGACGGTAATAAACAAGTAGGTACATAATTATTTTTTCTCCAACTTGCTCGGAAATAACTTCATTATTTAAAAAAATTAAGCATGCATTCACTCTTTTCGGTACTTGAGTTCGTCGCAGCCGTCAATATCACCAAACGACAATAATAGTAGTAGTAGTATGGATTAGGTGTTTTTAAGTTCACAATGTTATTTTTTTAAAGGCAGATTGCCAAAAGAAAAAAGAATGAATAAATGAATGGAAGGTGCGTCAGAATAAAAATATTATGGAGGAATCGCAAGTTTAATGTTTATTTTTAAGTGTATTGTAGTTGTTTCCTGACAAAATGAGTAAAAAACACTATACTTCTCTCAGCCGAAAAAGCAATGTATGGTCTCGTTTATATTGGATTGCTTTCTTTTGACCTTTAGAATAATATACTATTAAAGTGTTTCAATTTTTTGTCCAAATAAGACAATTATTTTAAAGCTGGCAATGCTAAGATTAAAAACCTTGTTTCCAGACCAGAACATTAAAAATAAAGCTTTTGCGTTTTGTTTCGTTCTGTGTTTCGTTTCGTTCGATGTTAAAGTGGTTCTCACACATTCACGCGCTCTGTCTCGGAAGGCAGATCTGCTTCTACGCGCGTATTTGTATCGTTTTTTGCCAGTACCTCGGTTTGTATGGAAATCACGGGTACTACACACTAAAAATACGCTGAAGCTGATTCATGATTTTTGGCGCTGCGTTATAAACTGCGAGGTCAGTACCTATATCAAATTAATATAATGAACGTATATGTAAATAGGTAAAGTAGGGGTATAAAATATTTAAGATAAGTGTTAAAATAAAAACAAGAAGAATAATGTCATTGCACGTTTATTTTAAAATTAAGGAATCAAAATATAAAACTATTCAGCACCACAATGTAAAAATAAGGGAAATTTTAAACATTGAAAAGTAGATAGGGTAGATACATATTTGTCGTATTATTCGTCGATTTTTTTCTGGATAGCTTTGACCTAAGCTTACAATATAGAAGTGTTATAGAAAATCTTAATATAAAATTAGTACAATTTATAATTAAATTATTCTAAATTATTTGCCTCCTAGCTCAAATTACAGACTGGTAAAAATAGGAAATAATAATACTAAAATTATGAAAGAAAATTTAAATAAGTAAGATGAACAAAATTCTGTACAATACAATGGCAGTGGTTTGTAAAATTAATACTACCTATTCGTAATCAAATTATGTTTTAATTCATGTAATATTAAGTAAATAAAATCATAGGTCTAATGTTAAACATTCTATTCGTGACATTTCTTTTATTTATTTCTAAAGCGACTCGTAGGCTATCAAATACAATCACGATATACATATATTAAATTTAGCACCTTCAAATACTACTTATTTTTATGTACATTATTTATGAAGCTACCAACTATTTTCGTAGGTAAATAATTAAATCATTTTCACTCCATGCAATCGACTACTTAAACGATGTCAAATATCCTTTTCGAAGTTTCTAGGATAACATTACTTTATAACTTCTTGAGGAATAACTTAGTGGTTTTCACAATATCACACTCAATCGGGCAGAATCTGCCAGTGTGTCTATGCCGCCAGTGTGTTGAACAATGAAACCATAGACAATATCTGCTCTACGCGACGAAAAGCGGAGCAGTGTGTAGTCATAAAATTGTTTAAAATATTTATTGGATTTTTATGATCTGTCAGATAGTATACAGCCGAGTCTCCAGCGCGTGAACAAAACACGAAACATTCCTTGAAGGGTTTCTCAAACATTTCCTTTCCCCTTTCGGCCCCACGGGGGTATGTTTCGTGTATTGTTTCAGAGCAGGAGTCACGGCTTAAAAAGTACAAGTAGCGCGCTCTAGATAAACCTATGCTACGCTTTGTTGCGCAATAGGGCTGTCAACTATACATGCTTTGCAGTTCAAAGAGGTTGATCAAGGGTTACACCGGCAGACACAGCACGACGGGAAGAGGAACCAATCCATAAAGATGCCAGCACAGTCGTCGCTGGGGTCGTAAGCTAGTAGCCGATGCCACTTGTACTTCTGTTCGCACCCGCAGTCGTTGGAGCAGCGGGATGTGGATTTCTTGCTGGAAAGATAAAACAATTATTTTAAGTGGATTACACTTAGAAGAAGAAAATCATATTAGATTTGTATCCAATACATATCTAGTTTGGCTTTCCTAGTACCTAATTGTGCCCTCCTGCATGAACATTTCATATGGATGGACACTTGAACAATCGAATACGAATAAGTGCACAAACGCCCTAATACTAGATTAAGATTTAATAAAATCTTCTTGGAGGGGATGAATTCTCGCTGCCCGCTGGCCATCTTATTAAAAAACCTGTTGTGAAAGCCTTTTGTGATAGAAAAACTTCAGACAAAATAAATAGAAAATGGCTACAACAATTTTTTTTTATTAATTTCGGCTTTTGCCCAGCAGTGGGACAATTTATAGGCAAAAAAATCGGTCAGGATATTGATAAAAAGATAGAATAATACTAAGGAGGTTAAAATATGTCTTGAAATTTGAAAGCAGGATTAAATCTTCTTGGAGGAGTTGAATGAATAGGTACGTGAAGGAGTTTTTATCCTAAGCTTACAGGCAGCTAATTATAGTATAGAAAAATCTTTTGCAAACAGCTTATTTGGTAGAAAAAACTTACAAAAAGAAAAAAAAACAAATGACATCCACAATATTTTTGCGGGCATTTCGGCCAGAATATTGATAAAAAGGTAATGATATAAAGGTATACTAAGGAGATCAAATGTATTTTTACCATTTTAATCAATTTTAATACGTATTCGCCTCTTCTGGACCAAAATTATAATCAATTCTTTCTTCCATGCGCACTAGGAGCGAAAGAAAAACATAGAATGTGCCAGCTGCATTTCCTCCCGAGCATGCTGTAAAAACCAGCTAAGGGATCGGAGGGTATCAGTATATTGCGGTTTGGGCGATGGGCTGACAACCTGTCGCTATAGCAATATACCTACAAATCTATCCTAAATGGCCCTCCAAACTTTATCAGACGTGGAGGAACGACCTTTGTTTGGGTTGTTTACGCTCTGCCCACTCCATTAGGGATGGAGGCGTGACTATATGTATGTATGTCTTTACAAAAACACTTTTATGTTTTGTTTCGTAGAGCAAGTGCTACGATTGTTGCTACGTCGTAGCCAACAGGAAAAAGAAAGTTGTAAAGTAAAAGAAGAAAACTAGAAGAACTCTAATGCTACATACGGGGTGTAAGGGACAGCGTCGCGCAAACTGATAGGGGTTGCTTAGTCAACGAAACTGAACAACTATCCGCAGGATTCTGTTTCAGGAAGAGAAAAAAAAACATTTTTCTATACAAATTGTCAGATTAAGGTGGTTATTTTGTATGGGACGGTAAATTTTATTTTTCATCTCCTGTAAGAAATTTCCTGGTGAGAGTTGTTCAGTTTCGTTGACTGAACAACCCCTATCAGTTTGCGGGACGCTGTCCCTTACACCCGGTAGGTATATACCTGCACACTTCCTGATGGATCGCCTGCTCGAAGTGCATCGTGTTCACTATGGCCCGGAGTTTTCTGCCGGAGTTCAGCGCCCAGTACGGAGTCATGATCTCTGTCTTACTTTCACACGCGTCCACCCTGGAATATTAAGAAAATAATACTTTGGCAAAATCTGGTCGATGGACAATATGATCAGTAACTTAACTACAAATCAGTTTTTTATCGCTATCTTAGGCCTGTATATATATAAAGTAATCTCAATATTGAGACCAATATTAAGTACCGATTTGACAGGTTGTTTTGTACGAAAATGACTATTTTGATACGCACTTAAACTCGCTGTCACTCTCAAGGGTTGATTATATTTATTTATTTATTATTTACTGTTTATTGTACACAAATAACAGGAGAAAGACAATACACAAGAATAACGACACAACAGATACAGCTTATTTCTACTAAGAAATTTCTTCCAGCTGACGTACGGAAATAAATAGCTAATAAATACGGACCTTACATTCTCTTTATAGGTGCTAAGCCAGACGTAGTCAAAATGATTTGGCAATGTAGCAAACTCACTCAGAAACATTAAAGACATGAAATATAGTTAGATAGCGAATAATGGCCGTTGGAGCAGATGAGTTCACGGGGTTCACAAATGAAAAAAAAAGTTTAGGAAAACGCAGTATTGGATGCCCTTCTGTCAGATTAACCAATGATATCCTACCCTACGCTATTATACGATTTAGCTGATAGGAATTGAATGCAAAAATCTAAACGCCGGGCTCTTCAGGGCATCTTGAGAGTGGGCCATGTACGTATATATAATACGGGGTGTAAGGGACAGCGTCCCGCAAACTAATAGGGGTTGCTCGGTAAATGATACTGAACAACTTCCACCAGGAAATACTTTCAGGAAGTGAAGAAAAAAAATGGTGTGTTCCATACAAATTTTGCATAGAAAAGCCATTTTTTTTTCACTTCCTGAAAAAAAACTTGTTGGAAGTTCAGTATCGTTGACGACAAAACAACCCCTGTCAGTTTGCGGGACGCTGTCCCTTACACCCGGTATGTCCAGGGCTGTCACAGTTTGACGATCTAAATGATCTAAATGCTTACCTGCCAGTGCTGTTAACTGACTGAGGGTCTGGCAGGTTCGGCGACCCGGCTTGCCTCACATGGCGGAAGTATGAGTCTCCGGAATGAAGGTCTGGAACTCCAGGTGCCCGCCGCACTCTTCCACCGCCAGGGGTCGCAAAGGACCCGTACATTCGCTTTATTAGCGCCTTGTTCTCGTCTATGAAGTTTTCTATTTTATCTCTGAAAATTAAAAAAGGAAAGTGATAAAAACTGTAGCTAAATGTGTCTTTGACAATTTACAACAGAAAATTTTAATCTGTTTGATTCAATTTTGATAGTTGAATCACGCCTAAAAGCGAACATAAGAAGATTATAAAATTATTATGTTAGAAGGCCAAGCCCGTATTTATAAAGCGAACTCAAGATTGAGAGCACTATTAAGTATGGATTTGACAGGTCATTATGTACTGAAATTACATTACTGATACGAACTCAAACTCGCTATCAGTTTCAAGTGCTGATTATAAATACGGGCCTTAGTGTGTGCATTGTAGAAGAAATGTGGTTATGCTCGTATTGTAATTTGATTAATGTACCACTCAGCAAGACATTTCAAAAAATATTCAACAAGTATTAAAGAAGTGTACCAAAAGAAAATCAAATAACTTACAAAGGATAAGTGTTTCCAGCGGTGGGGCAGTAAAGCTGGAAATTCCGTTTGACGCAAGGAACTCCTCGGATGACCTGCCCATGCAGCTCGTAGCCC